>JAFJYI010000001.1:0-2715000 GCA_019022655.1 Acacia acuminata
CGATGAGTAGGGTTTAGGATTGATTTTCATTGCTAACCCACTCATAATTTGTTTATTATGTTTTCATAGCATGAACAAGCTGCGGGCAAATTTCCATACTTATCACATTTGCGAGAGCTCTACCGGGACATCGTCTCTATCGGCTTGCGAGATGCCTCGGGCATTGTCGGTGCAGACAAGACATATCCGATATCAATTGACGGGGGAAAGATTTGGATGATTTTATGCATATGGACTGTTTAGATATACGGTGGCTTCAACTTGCAATCTTGTAAGTTTTTTTTACCCTTTAATTATGTCAATACTCTTTTTTTTGTTTAATATATTCAACAACACTTATCATTTATTTCGATCGTAGTGTCGCACGACATATCGCAAAAAGGGAGACCTATTGGATTCGTATGGATTCTTATGTCACGGATCCGACTTCGGCTTGCAATATCTTAGCCGGGAGGGCCATTTATGTTGGTTTAACAATGGGCGACATAAAATCGTCTTGTTATCTAGCGCCAATACATGAAGGGTGCGTATTTTTTTTGTCTATATAAGATTTTTAAGGAAAAAAAAAGCTTTTTATCTTAGTTTAATATTAATATGTATATGTTGTAGTGCTCATTGGACCTGTGCGTTGTTTGTCCCGCCAAGAACGCATGTTATTGGTTCGATTCCATAGGTGGCGAGGCCAAGCGAGGATATCAAAAACATGTTTGCCGAGTAAGTAAATTTTTGTCTAAATCATCGATTCTTTTTTTAAATGAATTGTTTTCATGTCGGTTAATTTCCATTTTAATGATAGTGGTCTTAGGACATATAGGACATTCTTTGGAGCACGAGAGCGGGGTGGACCGAAGTGGTTTTATCCGAAGGTAAGTAGTTTCAATTCAAGTTTTTCCGAGAGACGGTAGCACTACGTTTTAACAATTTGTTTTTGATTTATAGTGCCATCACCAACCAGGGAACACCGAGTGCGGATACTACGTTATCAATTGGATGCAATCTATCGTTTCCCGGACGTACTACCGGCTTGCAAAACGTACGTAATGCTCCGTGATCCTCAAATGATGATATTTTTTGTTGTGGTACTTCGGTTGTTAATTATACCTTGTTTTCCAATTTACGTTTTTTTTAAAATGCGAGGATCCGTACTCACGGGATGACATCGATTCGATTCGAGACATGATGGCTAGATATCTTCTTGAACATGGCTCAATGTGAATATATAGGCAAGTCATTACTTGTTAGGGTGATTGTCATTGTGAAACTTATTAAGCTGTCTTGACATCGGTTTACGTAAATTATTGGTCTTTGCTCTTGAATTTGCCACTTTAATTTCTTGTGAATATGAGGTTAGATCACTTGTTTAATTCGGGAAATAGATCATTGTCATATGAGGTTTGATTTTGCCATTATACCTTCTTGCATTTGATTTTCCAATAACCAAGACTTGAGAATTTTGTTGAATCACACCATCATAATGCTGATTCTTGAAAGTTTTATATGTGCTTCTTGCTTGGGAGGTGTTTGATTTGCTTGTGTGGTACTTGTGATTATTATTAGGTGGCTCTCATTCATTTTAGCATTAGAGTTGAGCTAAATTCGTATCTTTGAAACCTTGAAATTCTGTTAAGCTTTGTGTTCAAAAGTCATTCTTTGCTATATATATTTGCCTCTTGTGCCAATTGAAGGGAATGTTGATGCTATCTAATTCTTTGCATTAAATTGTGAAAGTTGTGAAATTTTGGAGATTAATTGCCTCCAAATGTGAGAAAAATTTGTTGTCATAGTGGTGCTTTGTTTGTTGTTTTGGTCTAGTTTTAGTAACCTAAATCTAGGTCATACCTTCTTTCTTTCGTTGTTGAATTTCTTTGAAAGTTTATTTGCTACATTCATTATCGTGTGACTTTTCCGAACTTGTCTTCTTAGGCTGCGGTTGAAGCTAAGTTGTGTTGATATTCTTGCATCCTCATGGTTATGTTGGAAGCTAAGTTGTGAATTTGATTGATTTTGTTGAACTGATCGAACATCTATATCATTCTCTTGTATGATCTTGTATGTGTAGCCAAAAGTTTTGTTGAAGTCACTCTTTACAATTTACTTATTGAACATTGTTATTTCACCTTCTTTTAGCACATAAATTCATAGTCAAAATATATCTAATGCGCTTAATTATTTTGTGAAGTATTTGTAGCAAATTGGCCAAACAAAACGACAAGCAAATTTTTTTTTAAAAAAAAAAAAAAATACTTTAAAGGCGACGAAAATCAATTCGGGCGTCTTTGGATCATCGAGACGACCGAATAGATAATCAGTCGCTAAAATGGCATATGAGACGACTGAAAATAGCTCGGGTCGCCTCCATAGCCCAATATGACGCGACCTAAAATGGGTTCGAAGTCGCCCGTATGCGGCGACGAGCTATTTTCGGGTCGCCTCATATGCCATTTTAGGCGACCTGAACCATTTTCAGGTCGCCTCATATGGGGCGACCTGAACTATTTTCAGGTCGCCTCATATACACCAAACAACTTCACTCTCCCCGACGTCCCTTAGAATAAGGACGTTAATTGGGTCTTTTTTAGGTCGTCTTTTAGGTATTTTGTAGTAGTGTGAATAGAGGTTATCCGTTCTTCCCAAAGTGGTGTTTGGCGGGGTTTTCCAAGATAGTAACGAAACTTTGGAAAGATGTGCACACTAGGAAGAGATGTTTCATGGCCAAGTTGATTAATTGTGATTTGCGGGTTTCGGGTCATAGGGTAAGCGACGGGGTTTCTTGGGTCTACCATGGTTCTCTTTCCACTAATTAAACTTAATAAAAATAACGAAATTAACATTTTTATTTTGGTTATATATGAATTCTATTTTTATGTAAATATTTTATTTTCACTATATTATCTTTGTCTTGATTAGGATTACCGGCTTTGCTGATTTTTGTGTTTATGTGGTTGTGATGATCCTTGTAGGATTTTGATAAAAGCGATTCCAAAGGTTGGGGGCTAGTAGTGAGAAGTGAGGAAGAACATTCGGTTAATTCTAGCTAATTTTTTATTCTTTTTATGCTCGAATAAAATATATTTATTTAAGTTTTGAATTTATGTTAATGTAATAAGTTAGCCTTGCACTTGTCTTTGTACAAGTGCGGCGACACGTCCTAATTTGGTTATTTTGAATTTCAGTAATTATTCATAAAAATTATTGCAATTTTATGTTATTATATAAATAATTATAATCTAACGGTATTGAGAAAGGTAAGCAAAAAGTACACAAGATAGACAAAATAACACATCCGTATATATAAAAGTTAATTTTTTTTATAAATTCATACTTTAGCCGACTTAATCATAGACAAATGCGATATCTATCGAGCATAATCAGTTCAGATACAATTTACCTAGAAAATGAGTAATAAAAAATTTCTTTGTTTTTTATTTTTATTTTTAATAAAAACAAGATTATGTCATAAAATATAAACTGCGAGACAAATAAACATCTTTCCGCTTCGAGATAAAGAGTATATATATATTTTTTTCATTTAAAAAGAAAGAGTCTCGTCAAGGAAGAAATAGATTGTTCTTTAACCCGTCTAGCTTCTTTAAAAATGAGCAAACTAATTAAGCGTTAGATTTAAGCAATTAGACCTATAAAATCAAACTAAAAGAATCTTAAATTTTAATCTAAGATTATGAAAATGAGTTGTTTTTTAAATTTTTATTATTGTATAAGTTTGAATTAAATTTAATATTTTAATAAAAAAAATATCTTTCTAACAAAGAAGATAACTTCAAACACAATCTTTGAGAGATAAGGGAAAAAGACTATCTCTATTACTCTAAAAAGATATTTGATAGAACATTAAATCTGGACCATCAAAATATTGATCTTAGGGTTAGAATAAAGAAAGAAAAGACTATCTCTATTACTCTAAAAAGATATTTGATCGAACATTAAATCTAGACCTTCAAAATAATGATCTTAGGGTTAGAATAAAGAAAACACTTTTGTTAGGCTTTGCTGAGATTTAAATTTTTAAAAAATACAATAACACAAATCATATTCTTAGAAGATCGAGAAGGCATCCGTTTAGTTGAGTCTGAGAACTCTATAAAGAAGAGATCGGATAGGGATCTAGGTCCCACTACCAGAATTACGCAGCACAGGAAGAGTTTGCAAAAAGTTATCTTAAGGTAAGTTGTCTAATCTTATGCTCGTATAATTAATTAACTACTATCGAAACTTTTATAGTTTACTCAAATTAAAACTTTTTAGTACGTATCATATTAACATGCTTTAGGCTTTGGAATTTTGATAACTTCGTGATGACGACGTTTGGATTTATACATGCAAACTCAACATCATCGTATCGTAGATCTGCCTAAAAACTCACAGATTTTGTGTCTTTCATTTTAATTTTGGTAGACATGAAAGGAAAAACAGTAAAAACAAGTAGTAAACTAGTTTTGCTTTTGTTCATTCCTGATGCGCTCTGATAAATGTATCAACATCGTCATGAAGCATGCATGAAAGAAACAATTACGAAGGAAAAGCATGCATGAAAGGAACAATTAAGAAGGAAATTAAATGATCATGGACACCACTCAATACAAACTTAAAATTATGAGAATTTTAACTTCACTGAGAATCAATAATAGGAATTTTCTAATATAGTTTGTCTCATGAGAAAATTATGAAATTTTGAGCATTTTAACTTCACGAGAATGGAAGAAAAGTGAAGTTTGTATCAATAATAGGAATTTTCAAATTTTCTAGTATAGTTTGCCTCATGAGAAAATTATGAAATTACGAGCATTTTAACTTCACGAGAATAAGTGAAGTTTATGTCAATAATAAGAATTTTCTAATATAGTTTGCCTTATGAGAAAATTATAGAGAAGTAGGTCTTACCTAGAAAAAAAAATTGTATTCGCAAAGAAAGAGAAAAGACAACCAAGATGAGCTTCAAATTTATTCTTTGCGTGAACGAGCTTCATAGTATTTGAGTAAATTTGCTGTGCCTCTGCAAATTCTAGCATGTGACGTGGAAATAGTAGTGGAGTAAATATTATTCATCTATTTGTTGAATTTTGAAATTATAAAAACTTACATGCTATCTTTTTAGAGGTAGCATATCTCTCAGTTTGAGAGATTTATTTGTCTTCTTATTTAATATAAATGCTTCATGACATTATATTTTGTGGTTTATCTATTATTGCTTTATTTATCCTTATAAATCAATCTTTTTTCAGGATTTTCTACCCGAACAAACAAAGCATCCCTTATTTATCAAAGGAATTCGCATTGTAATTACAATGACATCCTCTAACATTTTGATTTCTGAAGACTTGATGGAAGATATATTTGATATTAGTTTTACTGTCTTTCAACACGGGATTTCACCTAATACAGGGCCTCTTCGAGTGTTTATGTCCTCAATCACCATGCCCTGTGAAGAATTAATTCAAGATGTCCCAATATTTCTACAAAGAAATGTAGCCAGCTATCTTTCTGAAAATGATGTTAGGTCATTAGCATCAGAAATCATATCTTACCACCAAGAAGTAATCCGACGTACCACCATCAGAACTACTGAGCATCGCTTAATACCTCTAATTGTGGATCTTCATGTTGATACTTCTGATGTTTATGGCTTACTACCTTTGTTTTTTGATCTTCAAACTACCACTCTATTAGGAGACAATGAATACAATGCCGGTAATGATGATCAAGAGTCAACTGAAATCTATCATGGCGTTGATTCGTCCAATCAACAATCTTTTGATTATGACAATCAGCATATGATTAATACTACTGATGATCCTGAGTCCGCAGAAATCAATCAACTCCTAGAGGAATCCATGCAACACTTATTTATAGTTCCGACAACACAAGAGGCCATAACACTATTCAAGAAGAAGAAAATTTCCGATGATAAGTTAAAGGAAGGCCAATGCAGCATTTGTTTAGAAGATTTTGATGATCGTGGTGATGGTGATGATGTTTTAGTATTACCCTGTGACCATTTTTTCCACAATAATTGTATTGTGAAATGGCTAAACACGGGACATACATGCCCGTTGTGTCGCTTTGAATTGCCTATAGAATAGTTCTATGAAGAACATACATTTTATTGTAACAATAAATTTTCATAATTCAACATTTATTGGTTAATTTGCTTCCTGCATGAAACTTATTTTTCTTTAGTTATTGAATCTTTACTGCAATTTTGAAAATTTAGTGAAATGATTTCACTGCGTCTCGTAGAATAAATTCCCACCTTTGCAGGTCACCGGCAATAGCCCAAGCTTTATAAATTAAAATAGCGATAAATGAAATAAACTATATACTGTATACGCTTGCGTCACCATTAAAATGATCCATACTGTATGCTCTGTTGTGCAAAATATCTATCTCACCGCGCTGTACAAAAACCGCAAGAACTATTTACGCTGAAAAAAACATAAGAACAATATTTAAAATAATTGAAATATAATCAATAGAAAAAGATTTGGCCGCCATTGTAAAGAGTCATATACAATAACTTCGCTTTTTTAAAAAATAAACTGTATTCCTTATATCTTTCTTCGTGGAAATAAATTAAAATTAATAATTCTTTTCAACTAAAATTCAAGTATCACTATATATTAAAATATATAGTGAATGTCAATCTAATATAAAATAGACCGAAACTTAAATATAATCGTAATACTTCTGGATGCCCCAAATTTATAAGGCTTTGCTGACAGTTAAATTTTTTTAAAAAATACAATAATACAAAACGTATTCTTGGAAGAGAATTTGCATCCGTTTAGCTGAGCCTGATAGAAATCTATAAATAAGGGGTCGGATGGGGATTTGGGTCCCACTACCGTAATTACGCAGCACAGTCAAGATAAAGAGTTTGTTGTTACACACCTACGGGCCTCGTCCTTTCGGGTGGCAGGTAGTGTGACCCTTTACTTTTATTAAATTTTAGCTTATTTTCCCAGGTTAATTTACGTCACACATCAAAGTTTAAGCAACACAGTCATCCGGATAATGGTGCCTGAATAGGCCAAAATAAAATAATACAATCATCCGAAAATCAAAATAAATGTCTAAAAAAATAACAGTCACCAACATCCACCTCCACACTACTCCATATTTGAATCCCTGCTCCGGTCTCGATGAACTGTCAGATGGCTTAAAAGGGGTAGGATTCAAAATTTGAATCCCAGTGTAACAATTAATCTTTTATAAAATGTATAAATAATGCATTTAAGAAAAATCATAAATAAATAAATACCACATAACATTCAGTATCAAGGCACACGGCCAAATCCGGAACTAGCAGTCCTAATAGCACACAGCACAGACTGCAGTGGTCCTAATAGCACACAACACAGACCACCTGACAGTTGACTACAGCTAAAACTAATTTCTCGGCACAAAAGATTACAATTAAAACAAAAATAATAATAAAATATAAATATAATTAAATTCCTTTCAATAAATATTCCTTTGATAATTTAAAATAAGCCCAATTAATGTGCCATATTTACTAAATTCCTTTTCTTATTAAGGAATTTAATATAGGACTATATTCTCTTAATTTTCGTCCTTATACTGAAATTTCCAGAAATAAAGGCCCAACTTCAAATATTCATAATTAAATCTAGAAAAAAATTCTTTTTGGTTGATTCCAGAACCCAAATGACCCTTACTATGTCTATTTTCAATAAAAAATACTCATTTGGTCCAGACCAAGTCGAAAATTCAGCCATGGCCCAAAACATCACTGCTGGTCCAGAATATCTCCAGATTTTAGGGTCAGTTTTCAAACATTTATTTCTCTTAGCACAAAATTCACAAAAATATATGTTATATATCAAATTAATCCTTGGATGTTTAATTTATCCCTGTAAAATGTTATAATTTTTTAAATCCATTTACTAGGTCAAAAATCATGAAAAAGGTGACTGACTCCACAAGAATTTCCAGAAACAGCACCCCCAATGTTTTCAAACTCCATTTATGCTTCCAAAATTATGATCCAAGTTCAACCTCTTAAAAAATCTCATTTTAAACAGTAAACTCTTTATCTTTTTTAATAAAATCAAGATTATGTCATGAGTTATAAACCTTCAGGCAAATAAACATCTTTCCACTTTGAGATAAACAGTATTTTTTCATTAATTTTTTTCTTTCCTATTTTCAATGTCGTTAAGGAAGCAATAGATCTTTTTCCCCGATTATCTTCTTTAAAAATGAGTAAACTAATTAAGCGTTAGATTTAAGCAATAAGACCTATAAAATCAAAGTAAAAGAATCTTAAATTTCAATGCAAGATTATTAAAATGAGTTATTTTAAAATTTTTATTATTTCCTAAGTAAAGTTTGACCTAAATTTAATATTTTAATAAAAATAAAATATCTTTCTAATAAATTAGAAGATAATTCAAAACACATCTTTGAGAGATAAGGGAAAAAGATTATCTCTGCTTATTCTAAAAGAATTTGAAATATTAAAATATTGATCTTAGGGTTAGAAAAAAAAAATAGGGGGAGAACATGGAATGAATCATTTTTGGACGTAGGATAATACAAAACGTATTCGTGAAAGAGAAGGCATCCGTTTAGTTGAGTCTGATAGAATTCTATAAATAAGAGAGGTCGGATAGGAGTTTAGGTTCCACTACCATTATTACACACAACACAGCCAAAATAAAGAGTTTGCAAGAAGTTATCACAAGTGGAGTGACTAACTTTTCACCAAGTGAAGAATTAATATTGTTACAAGTGTTCCCTAAATGATTTATTATGTAAACAAAGTTATAATAAGTTGGGCTGGATTTATTTAATTCGGTTGGCTTTTATTCTTTTCATTGCCCTTGCTACTTTTTTTATTTAAGAGTTTATTTTTAATTAATGCATTGGTTATAATATAGTAGTTGACCATTTTGAGTGGAAATTACTATTAATTAGTGATAATGAAGTTTTAAATTATCTTACGTTTTATGCCCATTTCAATAATTTTACGGATAAATAAGTGTTTCTCTATTTTAACATCCAAATAGCATTTTTATTTAAAAGATTGTGCATCCAAATATAAAATAGCTTAACTTCTAATTAAAGTACTTTTAAAAAAGCAAAGGAAAAAAAAGTCATTTTTTTAAAAACCTATACAAACGGGCTCAAATGCGATACCTATCAACTATCAATCCTAATCAGTTCAGATACAATTTACCTACAAAATGAGTAATAAAAAAATTTCTTTGGTTTTTTATTTCTCTTTTTAATAAAATCAAGATTATGTCATGAATTATAAACTTTGAGGGAAATAAACATCTTTCCACTTTGAGATAAAGAGTCTTTTTTCCATTAAAAAATAGAGAGTCTTTCTTTTTTTTTTTCTTTTTTCAATGTCGTTAAGGAAGCAATAGATTTTTTTTTTCCGATTAGCTTCTTTAAAAATGATTAAACTAGTTAAGCGTTAGATTTGAGCAATGAGACATATAAAATCAAACTAAAAGAATCTTGAATTTCAATCTAGGATATTAAAATGAGTTATTCTTACATTTTTATTATTGCCAAGTTTGACCTAAATTTCATATTTTAATATAAAAAAATATCTTTCTAACAAAGAAGATAATTCAAAATACATTCCTGAGAGATAAGTGAAAAAGATTATCTCCTCTTATTCTAAAAAAAAATTGGACTGTTAAAATATTGATCTTACGGTTATAAAAAATAGGGGAGAGAACATGAAATGAATCATTTTTGGATGTCAAAAATTTGTCAGGCTTCCTTGAGATTTAGCTTTGAAAAAAAAAAAAAAAAAAAAACGATACAAAACGTATTCTTGAAAGAGAAGGCATCCGTTTAGTTGAGCCTGATAGAATTCTATAAATAAGAGAAGTCGGATGGGGATTTAGGTTCCACTACCGTTATTACACAGCACAGCCAAAACAAAGAGTTTGCAAGAAGTTATCATCATCAGGTAAGTTGTCTAATCTTATGCTCGTATAATTAATTAACTGTTAAAACTTTTATAGTTTGCTCAAATTAAAACTTTCTAGCTAGTACCCAATAAATATGCTTTAGGCTTCGGAATTTTGATAACTTCGTGATGACGACGTTTGGATTTATACATGCAAACTCAGTATCATTGTATCGTCGATCAATCAGCCTGAAAACTCACAAATTTTGTGTGTTTCATTTTAATTCTGGTACACATAAAAGGAAAAACAGTAAAAACAAGTACTAAACTAGTTTTGCTTTTGTTCATTCGTAATACGTACTGATAAATCTATCAACACCGTCACGAAGGGAACAATTAAGAAGGAAATTAAAATACAAAATTGAAATTATGAGCATTTTAACTTCACTGAGAATTAATAATAGGAATTTTCTGATATAGTTTTGTCTCATGAGAAAATTATAAAATTATAAGCATTTTAACTCCACGAGAATGGAAGAGATGTGATGTTTCTATCAATAATAGGAATTTTCTGATATAGGTTGCCTCATGAGAAAATTATGAAATTATGAGCATTTTAACTTCACTGAGAATCAATAATAGGAATTTTCTGATATAGCTAGTTTGCCTCATGACAAAATTATGAAATTATGAACATTTTAACTTCACGAGAATGGAAGAGAAGTGAAGTTTATATCAATAATAGGAATTTTCTAATATAGTTTGCCTCATGAGAAAATTATAGAGAAGTAGGTCTTACCCAGAAAAAAAATTGTATTCTCAAAGAAAGAAAAAAGACAGTCAAGATGAGCCGCTTGACTTCATCTCATGGTGATGGACTTGTTTGTTATTTCAAATTCGAGTAAACGATCGACTATTTTGTTATGTCAAATTTATTCTTTGGTTGAACGAGTTTTAACATAATATTACTGATGATCATGATTCCACAAAAATCAATCAACTCCTAGAGGAATCCATGCAACAATACTTGTTTATAGTTCCGACAACACAGGAGGCCATAACACTACTGAAGAAGAAGAAAATTTCCCATGATAAAGTAAAGGAAGGCCAATGCAGCATTTGCTTAGAAGATTTTGATGACCATGATGATGTTTTAGTATTACCTTGTGAACATCTGAATGATACATAATCAACGATTTTTGGAGTTTGTCTTAATCTCTTATTTTGAGCTTTTGAATTAGCTATAGTGATCATGATAACGTCAAAACTACTTCCCGCTCCTCGTATTGGCAGTTATATTTCCCGCCTTGATCACGTCTTTTATATTTATGTCAAGCGTAGTAAAGCCAAAAAGGGATAATGAGTAGAGCCAGGGGTTTAAATGATGGTCATAAGAATTTCTCATGACAACCTTATACGAACCCATGAGTATATCCTTAATAGTTTAATTTGGGAAATCTAATGATAAAATAGAGACAAAATTTCAATGAATGCATCTGGGAATTTTATTATGTGTGTATTTGAAATAATTTAACAGTGGGAGGATAGCTTTGGGATGATACCTCCTAAAGTGATGAGCACAACCCTTAGGCTTTATGCCTCCGATATATTATATTATGTGAACAGATATTATTCGTTCTTCCCAAAGTGGTAAGTGGTGTTTGGCAGGGTTTTCCAAGACACTAATAGCAACTTTGGAAAGATGTGTGCACACGAGGAAGAGATGTTTTATGACCATTTTGATTATTTGTGACGCGGGGTATCCTAAGTCACAGGATAAACTAGCGTGGTTTCTCGGGTCTACCATGGTTCTCTTCCCACTAATTAAACTTAATAAGAATAACGAAATTGACATTTTTATTTTGGTTATATATGAATGCTATTTTTATGTAAATATTTTATTTTCACTATATTATCTTTGTCTTGATTAGGATTACCAGCTTTGCTGATTTTTGTGTTTATGTGGCCATGATGATCCTTCATGGGAGAAGATTTTCAGTAAAACAGATTCCAAAGGTTGGGGCTAGTAGTGAGAAGTGAGGAAGAACATTCAGTTAATTCTAGCTAATTTGTTTATCCTTTTTATGCTATAAATAAAACATATTTATTTAAGTTTTGAATTTATGTTAATGTAATAAGTTAGCCTTGCACTTGTCCTAGTACAAGTGCGGCGTCACTTCCCAAATTTGGTTATTTTGAATTTCAGTAATTATTCATAAAAATTATTACAATTTTATGTTATTATAAAAATAATTATAATTTAACGGTATTGAGAAAGGTACACAAAAGGTACACAAAATAAGGGAAAACAAAATAACACATCCTTATATATAAAAGTTAATGTTTTTTTATAAATTCATACTTTAGCCGACTTAATCATAGACAAATGCCATATCTATCGAGCATAATCAGTTCAGATACAATTTACCTAGAAAATGAGTAATAAAAATTTCTTTGTTTTTCATTTTTATTTTTAATAAAAACAAGATTATGTCCTAAAATATATACTTCGAGACAAATAATCTTTCCGATAAAGAGTATATATATATATTTCATTTAAAAAGAAAGAGTCTCGTCAAGGAAGCCATAGATTGTTTTTTAACCCGTCTAGCTTCTTTAAAAATGAGCAAACTAATTAAGCGTTAGATTTAAGCAATTAGACATATAAAATCAAACTAAAAGAATCTTAAATTTCAATCTAAGATTATTAAAATGAGTTATTTTTTAAATTTTTATTATTGTATAAGTTTGAATTAAATTTAATATTTTAATAAAAAAATATCTTTCTAACAAAGAAGATAACTCAAAACACAATCTTTGAGAGATATGGGAAAAAGACTATCTCTATTACTCTAAAAAGATATTTGTTTCCCACTCTAAACAGATATTTGACAGAACATTAAATCTGGACCATCAAAATATTGATCTTAGGGTTAGAATAAAGAAAAAAAAAAGACTATCTCTATTACTCTAAAAAGATATTTGATAGAACATTAAATCTGGACCATCAAAATATTGATCTTAGGGTTAGAATAAAGAAAACACTTTTGTTAGGCTTTGTTGATATTTAAATTTTAAAAAAATACAATAATACAAATCATATTCTTAGAAGAGAAGGCATCCGTTTAGTTGAGTCTGAGAACTCTATAAATAAGAGGTCGGATAGGGATTTAGGTCCCACTACCAGAATTACGCAGCACAGTCCAGATAAAGAGTTTGCAAAAAGTTATCTTAAGGTAAGTTGTCTAACCTTATGCTCGAATAATTAATTAACTACTATCGAAACTTTTATAGTTTACTCAAATTAAAACATTTTAGTACGTATCAGATTAACATGCTTTAGGCTTTGGAATTTTGATAACTTCGTGATGACGACGTTTGGATTTATACATGAAAACTCAACATCATCGTATCGTAGATCTGCCTGAAAACTCACAGATTTTGTGTCTTTCATTTTAATTCTGGTAGACATGAAAGGAAAAACAGTAAAAACAAGTACTAAACTAGTTTTGCTTTTGTTCATTCCTGATGCGCGCTGATAAATGTATCAACATCGTCATGAAGCATGCATGAAAGAAACAATTACGAAGGAAAAGCATGCATGAAAGGAACAATTAGGAAGGAAATTAAATGATCATAGACACCCCTCAATACAAACTTAAAATTATGAGAATTTTAACTTCACTGAGAATCAGTAATAGGAATTTTCTAATATAGTTTGCCTCATGAGAAAATTATGAAATTATGAGCATTTTAACTTCACGAGAGTGGAAGAAAAGTGAAGTTTGTATCAATAATAGGAATTTTCTAATATAGTTTGCCTCATGAGAATAAGTGAAGTTTATATCAATAATAGGAATTTTCTAATATAGTTTGCCTTATGAGAAAATTATAGAGAAGTAGGTCTTACCTAGAAAAAATTGTATTCTCAAAGAAAGAGAAACGACAACCAAGATGAGCTTCAAATTTATTCTTTGCGTGAACGAGCTTCAACATAGTATTTGAGTAAATTTGGCTGTGCCTCTACAAATTCTAGCATGTGACGTGGAAATAGTAGTGGAGTAAATATTATTCATCTATTTGTTGAATTTTGAAATTATAAAAATTTACATGCTATCTTTTTAGAGGTAGCATATCTCAAAGTTTGAGAGATTTATTTGTCTTCTTATCTAATATAAATGCTTCATGACATTATATTTTGTGGTTTATCTATTATTGCTTTATTTGTCCTTATAAATCAATCTTTTTTCAGGATTTTCTACCCGCACAAACAAAGCATCCCTTATTTACCGAAGGGATTCGTATTGTAATTACAATGACATCCTCTTACATTTCGATTTCTGAAGACTTGATGGAAGATATATTTGATATTAGTTTTACTGTCTTTCAACACGGGATTTCACCTAATACAAGGCCTCTTCGAGTGTTTATGTCCTCAATCACCATGCCCTGTGAAGAATTAATTCGAGATGTCCCAATATTTCTACAAAGAAATGTAGCCGGCTATCTTTCTGAAAACGATGTTAGGTCATTAGCATCAAAAATCATATCTTACCACCAAGAAGTAATCCGACTTACCACCATCAGAACTACTGAGCATCGCTTAATACCTCTAATTGTGGATCTTCATGTTGATACTTCTGATGATCATGGCTTACTACCTTTGTTTTTTGATCTTCAAACTACCACTCTATCAGGAGACAATGAATACAATGCCGGTAATGATGATCAAGAGTCAACTGAAATCTATCATGGCGTTGACTCGTCCAATCAACAATCTTTTGATTATGACAATCAGCATATGATTAATACTACTGATGATCCTGAGTCCGCAGAAATCAATCAACTCCTAGAGGAATCCATGCAACACTTATTTATAGTTCCGACAACACAAGAAGCCATAGCACGATTGAAGAAGAAGAAAATTTCCGATGATAAAGTAAAGGAAGGCCAATGCAGCATTTGCTTAGAAGATTTTGATGACTGTGGTGATGATGTTGTTTTAGCATTACCCTGTGACCATTTTTTCCACAATAATTGTATTGTGAAATGGCTAAACACGGGTCATACATGCCCATCGTGTCGCTTCCAATTTCCTAAAGAATAGTTTTATGAATTGCATACATTATATTGTAACAACAAATTTTCATAATTCAATATTTATTGATGATATATATAATTATTCTTTTATTGGTTAATTTGCATCATGAATTAAAATTATTTTTGTTTAGTTATTGAATCTTCACTACGATTTTCAAAACGCTTTGTGAGATGATTTTACTGTGTCTGGTAGAAAAAATGTCCCGCTTTTCGCAGGTCACCGGCAATAGCCGGAAATTTATAAAATAAAAAATAGGGATAAATCAAAACATCATATAATATTAAAATATCAAAACTATATACACTTGCATTACCATTAAAAGGATCCATACTATATGCTCTGTTGTGCATAACATAGTTTACTTACAAAATGAGTAATAAAAAAATTTCTTTTTAATAAAATCAAGATTATGTCATGAGTTATAAACTTTGAGACATATAAACATCTTTCCACTTTGAGATAAACAGTAATTTTCCATTAATTCCCCCTCAATGACGTGCAATAGATTTTTTTTCCCGATTAGCTTCTTTAAAAATGAGTAAACTAATTAAGCGTTAGATTTAAGCAATGAGACCTATAAAATCAAAGTAATCAAAGTAAAAGAATCTTAAATTTTAAAGTAAGATTATTAAAATGAGTTTTTTTTTTTTTTTTTTCCTCAGTAAAGTTTGACCTAAATTTAATATTTTAATAAAAATAAAATATCTTTCTAACAAATTAGAAGATAATTCAAAACACATCTTTGAGAGATAAGGGAAAAAGATTATCTCTTCTTATTCTAAAAAAAAAAATGAACTGTTAAAATATTGATCCTGCAGTTAGAAAAGAAAATAGGGGGAGAACATGGAATGAATCATTTTTGGACGTAGGACAATACAAAACGTATTCTTAAAAGAGAAGGCATCTGTTTAGTTGAGTCTGATAGAATTCTATAAATAAGAGAGGTCGGATAGGGATTTAGGTTCCACTACCATTATTACACACAGCACAGCCAAAATATAGGGTACGCAAGAAGTTATCACAAGTGGAATGACTAACTACGCAGCACAGCCAAAATATAGGGTTTGCAAGAAGTGATCACAAGTGGAGTGACGAAATCTTCACCAAGTGAAGAATTAATATTGTTATAAGCATTCCCTAAATGATCTATTATGTAAACAAAGTTACAATATGTGGGGTTGGATTTATTTAATTCGGTTGGCTTTTATTCTTTTCATTGCACCTTGCTACTTTTTTTATTTAAGGGTTTATTTTTAATTAGTGTATTGGTTATAATATAGTAGTTGACCATTTTGAGTGGAAATTACTATTAATTAGTGATAATGAAGTCTTAAGTTATCTTACGTTTTATGCCCATTTCAATAATCTTACTAATAAAAAAGTATTTCTCTATTTTAACATCCAAATAGCATTTTTATTTAAAAGTTGTAACACCCCAAATTCCATACTTCAAAATGTGTCAGTTGACACTTAGTTTTAGAATACTTGACAGAGTTTGAGGTGCTACCACTCAGAGTAATGCGAAAATGGAGAGCATGCGCTAACGTTTGGACGATGAGTAACTGATACAAAATGCCTAGGCATATACTGATGCCCTGACATATGCTGATATATATTAAAAATTTCCCGAAGGAATATTCGTGTGATACAATATTACAGAGTTTTGTATAATTACATTTTTACATGTAACTATACAGTCTTAGACCAAGCCTCAGCTAGACTAACTCAGTTAATCAAACAGATTGGCCAGGTAGGTGTCGATCATAGAAGTCTCACTGAGGTCACGGCTACTTATTGACTGATCCACATAGACTAGTCCTGCCTTCGGCGCCAAACAGTTTGAAATAACTTCATTAGATCCATGCCGAGAAAAGTAAGCTCTGTTTAAACTTCTTCTCGGCTCTTGTCTCGACCGATGCCTCTTCTCGCTCAGTCCGTCCATCGTGCCTCCTTCGGCTCCGTCCTTTGGTGCCTCTTCTTGGCTCGGTTCTTTTCCCGAACCTTTAGTCGGTGAGATTCAATCGAATTGAATCTCGTGTACGCTTAACCTCATATGAAAAGTATAAACAATGTACGTATGACGGTTGTTCATTACATTACAGCAATAACCAACACATAAGCACACAACAGATGTAAGGTTTAACAACACAACAATACATAGCACACAGCACATGTAAAGTCTATCCACGTTTGCAACAAGTGGAGTGACTAACTACACACACATAGCCAAAATATAGGGTTTGCAAGAAGTTATCACAAGTGGAGTGACTAACTCTTCACTAAGTAAAGAATTAATATTGTTACAAGCATTCCCTAAATGATCTATTATGTAAACAAAGTTACAATAAATGGGGCTGGATTTATTTAATTCGGTTGGCTTTTATTCTTTTAATTGCACCTTGCTACTTTTGTTTGTTTAAGGGTTTATTTTTAATTAGTGCATTGGTTATAATATAGTAGTTGACCATTTTGAGTGGAAATTACTATTAATTAGTGATAATGAAGTTTTAAGTTATCTTACGTTTTTATGCCCATTTCAATAGTTTTACTAATAAAAAAGTGTTTCTCTATTTTAACATCTAAATAGCATTTTTATTTAAAAGTGCTTTTTAAATGTGGCATCCAAACATAAAATAGCTTGATTTCTAATTAAAACACTTTTAAAAAAACAAAGGGAAAAAAGTACTTTTTTTAAAGCCTATCCAAACGGGCTCAAATGCAATACCTATCAAGCATAATCGGTTCAGATACAATTTACCTACAAAATGAGTAAAAAAAAAAATTCTGTGTTTTTTATTTCTCTTTTTAACAAAATCAAGATTATGTCATGAATTATAAACTTCGACAGAAATAAACATCTTTCCACTTTGAGATAAAGAGTCTTTTTTCCATTAAAAAATAAAGAGTCTTTCTTTTTCTTTTCTTTTTTTCAATGTCGTCAAAGAAGCAATAGATTTTTTATTTTTTTTTTCCAATTAGCTTCTTTAAAAATGATTAAATTAGTTAAGCGTTAGATTTGTGCAATGAGACATATAAAATCAAACTAAAAGAATCTTGAACTTCAATCTAAGATATTAAAATGAGTTATTCTTACATTTTTATTATTGTCAAGTTTGACCTAAATTTAATATTTTAATTAAAAAAATATCTTTCTAACAAAGAAGATAATTCAAAATACATCCTTGAGAGATAAGTGAAAAAGATTATCTCCTCTTATTCTAAAAAAATTTGACTGTTAAAATATTAATCTTACATTTAGAACACTACAAGAAAATATCATATTTGCGACGGAATTTGCGAGGGAAAAAATTCCGTCGCAAATTTTGGGCAATTTGCGAGGGAAATTGTTTTCCCTCGCAAAAAGGTGATTTTTGCGAGGGAATTAAGATTCCCTCGCAAATTGTACGAAATTTTGCGAGGGACACAACATTCCCTCGCAAAATGGCAAACTTTTGCGAGGGATAAACTATTCCCTCGCAAAATGTGGCATTTTGCGAGGGATAACATATTCCCTCGCAAAATTGTAGACATTTTGCGGGGAATCATTGTTCCTCGCAAATTTTGTGGACATTGGGAAAAATGGGGAAATTTCCCCCAATTTTTTCGCAATTTGCGAGGAAGAAGGGTTCCCTCGCAAAATCGCCCATTTTGCGAGGAACATCGATTTCCCTCGCAAAATCGGGCAGATTTTTGCGAGGGAAAATTTGGTCCCTCGCAAAATTGCAAAAAAAAAATTGGGCGGAATATTTCCCCAATTTTTTGCAATGTCCACAAACTTTGCGAGGGAAGGATGATTCCCTCGCAAAATGCCACATTTTGCGAGGGAAAATTTGGTCCCTCGCAAAATTTTGCATTTTGCGAGGGAATTTCATTTCCCTCGCAAAAATTCGTACATTTTGCGAGGGAAACTATATTCCTCGCAAAATAGTCAATTAAGGGAAGTGTTGCAAGTCCAAGCCCGAGAAGGTAAGAAATTGGATCAGAATATTTTTCTTTGTTCCTTCTCTCGTTCGGACGTAAGCGAGATTCTGTTGCTTCGCTTTCTTCCGAGACACCGCGAGCTCAAGGAGGAAAACACGCAGAGGAAGCGAAATGGCAAGCACTAACTTGGAAGATGTTCCTTCCGTAGATCTCATGATCGAGCTTCTCCGTCGGATGAAGTGTTCCTCCAAACCCGACAAGCGTCTCATCCTCATTGGTATTTCTTTCTCTTCAGCTTTCTTTCTTTCTTTCTTTCTTTCTTTCTTTTTTCTTTTTTTTGATTTGGTAGTTCTTCAGATCCGAAACAACCATTTGAATGTCATAGAAAGTTAGATGTTTCAGTGATGTTGGTGCCGTTACTAGGGTTCCGTTTGGGGATTCCACGACGTACCTATTAACTGTCTTATGATTGTTATAATTAAAACAAAATGTTCGACCTGTTCTTGGTTTAAGGTTCTGTTTTCTACAGCTGCTGCCGCTATCGCATAATAGGGAGGACATTTAGGAATTTCAACGTTTTAATTATATACCAGTGGCCGATAAATAAATCATTGCGAAACCATCGACCACTAGGAAATTTGGAGATACTTGGGCGTGGTGCTCTTTCCGATGTGGACATTAAGAAATTCAAACATTTTCTTTCGGTGGTTCATGGGTTTTTTTCTTTTTTTTTTTGGGTTTTTATTTCCTTTCTTGGTATTTAACAATAAATGAGAGTTTCAAAGTCTTAAATTCAGTTGCTTGTATGTTTTGGCCTTATTTTTCAAGGTCAATGGTTTGAGTCCAATATTACGTCTTACCCAATAGTTTTTCTTGTCATGCTTGTTTGCTCCGTAGCTGTCATGACAAATATGCTTCTTCTTTAGAGGTCATTTCTCTGTTGAGGGCGAGAGGACTTGAGGTAGGTGCATAGTATGTAGTGATGCCATTGCCCATTTGAGCACGCTTTAAAACATGGATCAGTGTCCGGCTGTCCGTGTTACTTGTATTAGATATGACACAGCACTACACGTCTACGCGATATTATTTGTGACCGCTTGGTGTCAGACTCTTGCTGGTAGAAATATATAATTCTATCTCTAGTCCTAGGTCCTACATTTAGACCGGAGGAGTATGTTGAAAGTATCTTATTGTGTAGTTAGATAAAAGTTAACTGTTCAAAGTTTGTTTCCAAGTTTTGGTAATAGTTAGTCATATTTAAGGTGTGTCGATTTTATGGGTTTCTCTTTGCCAGACCTCATACCATAAGCTATGTTCTTAGGAATACCTTATTTGTAGTGATTTTGTTGTTTATGTTTGGCTTAAACAAGTTCTGCCGTTTCCTCTTTCCAACTCTAAAATACTTAGATCGAGAATACATTGGAATTGAGCTTGAAAGTAAATGATTTTCTTGTTGTGATGTATTTTATAAGTTCGCTAAGAATTCTTTATGCTCATTTGGGCCAACTCTTTCGTGACAAGCTATTCTTACATTTTTATTCAAAATAGAAATATTGGAGTGTTGTATCTTATTTCGTTCTTCGATTCAAGTAGTTAAACCGCTCATGTCATTTGAAATTTGAAGTTATTATGAGAAGTGTAATGCAGCAGTTTCCATCCTATATGGGAAGTTGCTTAAGTTGGAATTTCTTTTTCTATCATAATTCTCTTTCTGTTTGCAAAATAGAGCCTGTCAAGGATTACGTTACTTACCATTGGGGTTGGGTTTAGCAAAAAGGGCTAGTTCCTCATTACATAGCGAACCAAGGTTCGAATTTTTAGAGTGACTATTGCCGCATCTAGTGGGGTATACTAATATTTTAATTTGATATCTGTTATATTAGATTAATATTATGGTCACTCCTTTAACATGTGATAACTTGAGCATTTGGGCTAATTGTTATGACCGTGACCACATGAAGCTATCTCGCCCCCCCTCTCCTTTTTCAATCCTAGTCTGTTAGAACTCTAACACTCATCTAAGTTTTCTTCCTTTCCTCGTCTATTTTTTATTATTTTGGAACTTTAATTACATCTATTCCTTCCTCCCTAATTTTATTTTATACTTTCATATCATACAGCTTATATATATATATATATATATATATATATATATATGTCAATTTAAGCATGTAGTTTTTGTTTAGGCATTTAACTTCTATCTCATTAAAGATACAACAATTGAGATTTTAAAATAATGACTTTTGCTCGCTTTAGGTTACGTAATGACGACCATTGGTTTCGTAAAGGAGGCTCCTTCACTTAATGTTTACGGATTTAATGTGTACCATAAAAATTGTCGATCAAGGTATATTCTCAGTTGCTTAAATTGCTTTATCTCACTTGGGACTTCTTTTTTGTCTTTCTTTTTCATAACTTTTCTTTTTCTCGTAGGCTTATTATTGATTTTGAAAATTGAAATGTGGTGTTGGAAATGGTGCATTCATTCAATTTTAGTCATCAAATTCAAATCAATTGATCTAATTACCAAACTGTGAAGTTTAGTATAACTTTGGATTTTTTAGTCAAAATATCTCAATCTACAGTGAGTAGCAGAATCAGAATACTTAAAAAAAGGATAGTTTCTATCTAACTGAAGGACATGAATTATTACTGTATAATCATTTTTCTCTTTATTGAATGCTAACTGGTTGATTAGAGAGCTTGAATCTTGATTCATGTAGGATTGGGGATGAAGGCTTGATCGATAGGTAAGTGGTTGTTTATCTTCAATTTCCCAATCCTTTTGTGATGATGTCCTATATGATAGTATTTTTCAGAACATTTTGAAAAGAATATCTGAAATATACCAAAGCAACATGCGAGTATAGCTCCATGTTCTTTAAATAATTGGTTGCAAATTATTCAATTGAAGAAGAATTATTTGTCATGATTTATCGTTTATAATTTGCACATTCCGTCCTTAAGGTCAGGTGTAACTTACATTTGCTTGTCTTTGATTTTAGGCCTTCAGCAGTTGAAATGCTTGGAATTGTCTGATACAAAAGTTGGTTGCAATGGGCTCCACCATATATCAGGTAAGATAGACATCTCTCAGAAAAAGGACGTCAAAAGTACAAAAAATAGGACTCGTATCTGTTTTGTAGTAGTGTGAAGTCTTCTACGAAGCGCTCATCGGGAAGTATTGGAGGTGTTTCTCAGGTAGACGTAATACTTTTGCTACCAATCACAAACCATTATTCCCTCGTCCATTTAAATGAAGTACAAAAAATAAACTGACTTCGTAATGTTGGTTTTGTAGAAGATAAGAGGGTGAAGACGTTAGAAGCAAAGGTGAAGGAGCAAGAAGCACAGGTGAAGGAGCAAGGAAAGATGATTATTGAGTTGCGGGAACTTCTCCACTCCTTTTGAAGGACAAGGGTACGGTCCGCCTCGATGGTGATGGCGATACCGGTGGTGATCGACGGCTGCTAGTTTAGACTTTTTTTTTTTTTAGTTTATTTTGGTTGAAACATTATACTTTGTAATATTTTGTTATTTCTATGCAAACTCTTATGATTGTTACAATATATTTTTATCATATATAAATCTTTTTATTTTCTAATTTTTAATATTTTTTATGAAATTAATTAAATTTTTAAAATCATTTTATTTTTTTTTTAAAATTAATTGGGGATTTGCGAGGGAAACATATTTCCCTCGCAAAACCCCACATTTTGCGAGGGAACAATATTCCCTCGCAAAATCCAACATTTTGCGAGGGAACAATATCCTCGCAAAATGAAAACTTTTTTGCGAGGGAACAAGATCCCTCGCAAAATGTTGGATTTTGCGAGGATTTGATCCCTCGCAAAATTTTTCATTTTGCGAGGATCTTGTTCCCTCGCAAAATTTGCGAGGATTGAGTTTTCCCTCGCAAATTTCAATATTTGCGAGGAAAAGTGTTCCGCCGCTAAATCTAAATTTTGCGACGGAAATATGCATTTTTGTGACGGAAAATTGGTTTGCGTGGGTGATTTTTTGACGGAATTTTTTTCCGCCGCAAATTCCGCCATAAATCAGTTTTGCGATGGAAATTTGCTTTTTGCGAGGGAAAATTCCGCCGCAAAAAACTGTTTTTTTTGTAGTGGAAAAAATAGGGGAGAGAACATGGAATGAATCATTTTTTGATGTCCCAAATTTGTCAGGCTTTCCTGAGATTTAGTCTTTAAAAAAAAATTAGAAAAAAAAAACGATACAAAACGTATTCTTGAAAGAGAAGGCATCCGTTTAGTTGACTTTCATAGAATAATTCTATAAATAAGAGGGTTCGGATAAAGATTTAGGTTCCACTACCGTTATTACACAGCACAGCCAAAATAAAGAGTTTGCAAGAAGTTATCATCATCAGGTAAGTTGTCTAATCTTATGCTCGTATAATTAATTAACTATCAAAACTTTTATAGTTTGCTCAAATTAAAAATTTCTAGCTAGTACCAAATAAATATGCTTTAGGCTTCGGAATTTTGATAACTTCGTGATGACGACGTTTGGATTTATACATGCAAACTCAGTATCATTTTATCGTCGATCAATCAGCCTGAAAACTCACAAATTTTGTGTGTTTCATTTTAATTCTGGTAGACATAAAAGGAAAAACAGTAAAAACAAGTACTAAACTAGTTTTGCTTTTGTTCATTCGTAATACGTACTGATAAATCTATCAACACCGTCATGACGGGAACAATTAAGAAGGAAATTAAAATACAAACTTGAAATTATGAGCATTTTAACTTCACTGAGAATTAATAATAGGAATTTTCTGATATAGTTTTGTCTCATGAGAAAATTATAAAATTATGAGCATTTTAACTCCACGAGAATGGAAGAGATGTGATGTTTCTATCAATAATAGGAATTTTCTGATATAGGTTGCCTCATGAGAAAATTATAAAATTATGAGCATTTTAACTCCACTGATAATCAATAATAGGAATTTTCTGATATAGTTTGCCTCAGGACAAAATTATGAAATTATGAACATTTTAACTTCACAAGAATGGAAGAGAAGTGAAGTTTATATCAATAATAGGAATTTTCTAATATAGTTTGCCTCATGAGAAAATTATAGAGAAGTAGGTCTTATCCAGAAAAAAAAAATTGTATTCTCAAAGAAAGAGAAAAGACAGTCAAGATTGCCTCATGAGAAAATTATAGAGAAGTAGGTCTTACCCTGAAAAAAATTGTATTCTTAAAGAAAGAGAAAAGACAGTCAAGATGAGTCGCTTGACTTCATCTCATGGTGATTGTAACATCCCATTTTCCGGCAGCGTTTTCACGGTAACTTGATCGAGTAGAACGTCGGAAGTAAATAGTATTTAAAAAGTAATTGATAACATCCTTTGTAATGTATGTGTTAGCTTTCACAGCATTTACAAAAATTACAAAATGTCATCGTTAAGTACAAAACAAAAAGGGCTTCCTCCGTAGGTTCCTATATCTCACTTGCTTATGTAATACCCAAGAATTTATAATTCTCATAAATACTATTTTTGGGCAAATAATACCTATTAGAAATAGGTGAATATGTGGTCTCAAAATTTAGTAGCTTAATTTAGGGAATTTTGTTCTAGAAGTAAATAAACCAAAGACCCAAATTTTCTAATTTGATTTAGATATCATAAAATACCCTAAGATTATTATATTACAATATAGTTTTATTTAATTATAGAAAGTCATAGAATGTTATGAAAATACCTAAATCAATTAAAGGAAATTACCAATAAATAAATGACAATTAAATTTACGTTAATTAAAATAATTTTATAAATGTCCATAATAAATTTAGTGGCAATTAAAAGTCATCAATTAGGGATATTTTAACTTAATGAAGAATCAAGGTCCAATTTTGAAATTATATTTAAGGATCATAAAATATGATATAAATACCATATTAAACTATAATTCTCATATGAACAAATGAACAAGTTAGCTTGCACTAATTGAGATTAGTTGCAAAATAATCAAGAGGCAAAATAAAAGAATAAAATGAGGGTGAAATAATACTTTCCTAATTAAGCACTAATTTTCATGATTAGTTAAATCAATTAATCAAGAGAGAAAAAGAAAATTAAAGCAAATTTGATAAAGTTTGAAATCCTAAAGTAAATTGGATAATGGTTTGAAATCCAGTAAATATCGATGTACAGTTAAAATTCAAAACAACAAATAAAGTGAGAATTTATACAAATTTAAATAGTTGTGAAGAAGTAGGAATCCTGGAGAAAATATAAGGACTTATCTTGAACCCACGTAATTTAACCTCGAAAGTAAGCCTAGTAAAGGCTATTTTTGCAAACGTTGAAGAATAAGCTTAGTACAACCAGGGGGAATCTAATTAGACCATAAATCTGAATATCCAACTACTAATCAAAAAGCATACTCAGAATTTAAAAGTATTAGCGATTGATCAGGCAACCAAAAATGAATTTCGTTAAAGCAAGGAAAAAGATGATGGAAGAGAGAGAGATTAAAATATATTATATTTTGTGCACATGGGGATTTAATTTTAGAAATTAAGATAATTAGCTAAATCCAATGTAATTGTTTCTAACCAATGGGAAGCATTTGCTCACAAATTGTATCTTCATAGAAGCACAAATTAATATTAGCCATTGATAAGAAAAGTTGATCCAAGGGATAAAATTCATGAGCTTTTGCTATAAATAGAGGCCTTGCCTCTCCTCATTCTTCACACCAAATCAACCACCAAGTGGTGATTTCTAAGAAGGAGGAAGGAGTTCAAGAAGCTTCAAGAGGTAAGCTTGTCTTTAGTTTTTAGTTTCTAGTCTTTAGCTTTTAAATTCTTAGATAGAAGTAGTGTAGATCTTAAATATTCTAGAATAATTTTATTTACATGTTTTTATGGGCAAAATTGGCTTTATTTCGAAAAAAGGATGAGGGAGGTTATATAGCAAAATTTCTGGAAGAGAAACATCAAAGTAACGAAGTTCGCGAAATTTCATCGGTTCGAATTTCTGGAATCAGCCATAAAAACGCCAGAATTTCCTATTGAAAATATAGTAACAAAATTCTGGGAAAATTCATGGTTAAAATAGACATATAGGGCTTTTTAAATATGTTAAGAACATGTTAAAATGAGTTTTTTACAGGGAGATAAAAATTCTCAAAGTTGGGCTACGAATTTCTGGAAAAATTCTGGGCAGAGGCTCAAAACTTAAGAACTGGGAATGATTCGTGTAATCTGGGCAAGTTTTAGTATTTTTACTTGAAAATAGACACCCTAAGGATTGCAAATAATTTTACGGATCCTCGTTTCGATTTTTCTAGAATTAATTATGATTTTTCGAAGTTAGACGAAAAATCTGCCCAGAAACTGTGCCAGCGTTTTTCTGAAAAATAAGGGAAATAAGCTGAAAAATAATTCCACCATGAGTAAAATGGTCATTAGTGACTAAGATATCTACTAAGATATTAGTTGTGAATTAATAAATGCGATATTACCATTATAGGATAAGCGTGACCACAGTCCGATGAACGAACGTACCAAAATCGTCAACGAAGGTACGGACGCGTACTGTAACACTAACTCTGATGCTTATAGTGTACATATATGTGATAGATGTATTCATAGACTCAAAAATTATTTTAAAGTTTCATATACATACAGCTGTACACGGGTTATGGTCTTAATAACGCCGTTGAGTTTTCCTAGCGCTGAGGACACGATAGGCCATCGTGGCACTGGTGAATAGTGAAGACTAGAGATAACGGACATATGCGTGTGGTGTGTACCGTTATCCGGAAAAATCTGTTATGAGTTTTTATGTTGATTATTGCTGTAATGTCATGAATATCGTCATACATAGCGTACATAAGCATGAGGTTAACCGTTACACGAGGTTCAATGGTAATTGAACCTCGGCCCTCACTATAGCTTCGGTCCCGGAGGAACCGGGACCGAGGACAAGGGTAAACAGCACGCGTGAGGACACGGCGGAGAAGATCATTATGAATTATTGTATCACCGTATTATTAAATATTCAGATAATTGTACCACGTAATAGCAACCGGACACACGCAAGCGGTGAAGGTTTATCGGATACTCATTTTCTTAAATTATTACGATGCTCTACTCGATCAAACTATTTTGAAAACACTTTAGAAAATTGGGATGTTACAGATTACCCCTGTCTTCGATCCTGTTCACTCCGGATCCTGAAGCTATGATAAGAGCTGGCATTGAACC
The DNA here is from genome assembly GCA_019022655.1 of Acacia acuminata. NCBI lineage: Eukaryota > Viridiplantae > Streptophyta > Magnoliopsida > Fabales > Fabaceae > Acacia > Acacia acuminata. The sequence continues at coordinate 27,181 of JAFJYI010000001.1, forward strand.
TCAGGTAACGGTTAACCTCATGTTCATGTACAAGTATGTATGACAGTTATTCATGATATCACATCAACATTCACATATGAAAGATAATAACGAACACGGCCCACCGCATATGAACGTCATTACGGTTTGCACTATTCACCAGTGCCACGGTGTACATCCGTGTCCTCAGCGCTAGGAAAACTCAACGGCATTATCAAGACCATAACCCATGTACAGCTGCATATGTTTAAATTTTAAAACAGAGTCTCAGTTTATGAACACATCTATCATATATAGGTATACAATAAACATCAGAGTTAGTGTTACAGTACGCGTCCGTACCTTTGTCGGCGATATCGGTACGCTGTCGTTCGGTCTGCGGTCACGTTTATCCTATAATGGTAATATCGCATTTATTAATTCGCAAAAAATATTCTAGAAGATATCCTAGTCACTAATGACCTTTTTACCCTTGGTGGAATTATTTTCCAACTTATCACCTTTAATTCTTCAAAAACGCTGGTCCAGAATTTTGGACAGATTTTTGTCTAACTTTGAAAAATTATAATTAATTCTACATAAATCAAAATGAGGATATGTAAAATTATTTGGAATCCTTAGGATATCTATTTTCAAGTAAAAATAATCACTCTTTCCCAGATTACACGAATCACTCCCAGTTTTAAAATTTTGAGCCTCTGCCCAGAATTTTTCCAGAAATTCATAGCCTATTTTTTAGAATTGTTATCTCACTGTACAGAGCTCATTTTAACATGTTCTTGGCATATTTAAAGAGCCCTACATGTCTAATTTAACCATGAATTTTCCCAAAATTTTTGACTATATTTTCAATATGAAATTTTGGCGTTTTCATCACTGACTCCAGAAATTCCGAAACCAATGAAATTTCGCCAGAACTTCGTTACTTTGATGATTCTCTTCCATAAATTTTGCTATATAACCTCCCTCATCATTTTTTCGAAATAAAGCCAATTTTGACCATAAAAACATGTAAATAAAATTATTCTAGCATATTTAATATCTAAGCTACTTCTATCTAAGAATTTAAGAACTAGAACTTAAAGCTAAAGCTAGAGAACTTACCAAGAACCTTGCTACTCCTTCAAGATGCTCCTTACTCTCACTCTCCTTCTATGTTTCAGCTTTTATGCTTGTGAATTGGTGAGAAAATATGAAGACATTACCTCCCTATTTATAGCCATTTTGAGGGTTAACTATCTAACACCTTTCTTTCATTTTTAACCCTTGGATTAAACTTAGTTGAGAAGTTTAAATCTCACCCTTACACCTACTCAAAACTGACTTCACACTCCTCTCTCCCCTTTCTCTCTCTTCCATCATCTTTTTTCTTACTTCTTCAAGTAAAGTGATCTTCTGTGTAAGTTTCTTCCAACTGAGTCTTCGGTTTTACTTTAACGAAATTAATTTTTGGTTGTCGATCAATCACTAATACTTTTAAATTCTAAGTATGCTTTTTGATTAGTAGTTGGATATCCAGATTCATGGTCTAATTAGATTCCCCTAGTTGTACCAAGCTTATTCTTCAACGTTTGCAAAAATAGCCTTTACTAGGCTTACTTTCGAGTTTAAATTATGTGGGTTCAAGATAAGTCCTTATATTTTCTCCAGGGTTCCTACTTCTTCACAACTATTTAAATTTGTATAAATTCTCACTTTATTTGTTGTTTTGAGTTTTTATTGTGTACATCGATATTTCTTGGATTTCAAACCATTATCCAATTTACTCTAGGATTTCAAACTTTATCAAATTTGCTTTAATTTTTTTCTCTCTCTCACACACTAGACTCACAACCCTCACAACATTTGCACACACACACATACACAACTCTTTTCTCATTGGTGGATTTTTACTTCACAAGGATTCCACTTTATGAAATTGAATTAAGGCCTTAGGATTTAGCTTTATGAGGTTTAATCCTAGCCCTCCATAATTAATCTCAATTAATATTCTTAATTAGTTGATTTAATTAATTATGAACATCTAATACAATTACTTAATTTAGTGAAGACCTAGTTGATCATTAATTGTTGTTGATTTCTCTTAAATTGGTTTAAAATTTATAATGCTCTTGCATTTAGTAGTTTATCATTTAGCCTAATTTAATAGTGCATTTTGCCCCTTGCAAAGAAAATAGGGGAATTAATTTAATTTTGGGGAAAATCCCTAATATGGCATTTTAGATGTTTTTAGGTTTAATTTGTTGGTTACTATTTTAATTATGATTGGTAGTAATCTCCTTTGGGCTAATCTTGGTCTTTTGATAACATTGAGCCCTTGATTAATTAAGTGGGTATATTCTTAATTACACCATTTAAACTAAAACATTAATTTATTTCGAAAATTAAGGTTAATCTTTTAATTATTGCAAATTTAATTGCCCACTAGTATTTGAAAATTTTGAAAATTTTTCCTTAGTAAAATAAGTATTTTAATATCATTAAAACACTCCTTTATGCATAACTTAAGATTATGCTTAATTATAATATTATTAAGGTATCTTATGATCCATAATGTATTTTAGAAATTTTAGGTCTTAAATTCTAGAAGAAATTGCCTAAAATAAATAAACAACCTACAAGAATTTAGAGATAACATACTCTTCTTTTAAAATAGGTATTTCCTACCGACATATTGTATTTTAGAATTAAATGTAGTTTTTCGGGTATTACAGTTGATCGGCTTGTTTGTTATTTCAAATTCGAGTAAACGATCGACTACTTTGTTATGTCAAATTTATTCTTTATAAGGAGACCTCTCTCTCTCGACACGTTACAATAGACACCACTAAATATGAGAAATAATAGGAATTTAAATTATAAAGATCGTAGGTCTTACCCAATTATGAGCAATAATAGGAATTTAAATTATAAAGATCGTAGGTCTTATATACCCAGGAATTTGTATCAATAATAGGAATTTTTTATTATAGTCTGCCTCATGAGAAAATTATGACATTATGAGCATTTTAACTTCATGAGAATGGAAGAGAAGTAAAGTTTGTATCGATAATGGGAATTTTCAGAATGGAAGAGAAGTGAAGATTGTATCAATAATAGGAATTTTCTAATATAGTTTGCCCATGAGAAAATTATAGAAAAGTAGGTCCCAGGAAAAATTGTATTCTCAAAGAAAGAGAAAAGACAGTCAAGATGAGCCACTTGACTTCATCTCATGGTGATCGACTCGTTTGTTATTTCAAATTTATTCTTTGGGTGAACGAGTTTTAACATAGCATTTGAGTAAATTTGCTCTACTTCCACAAATTCTAGCATGTGACACAGAAATAGTAGTGGAGTAAATATTATTCACATTGACTGGATTTGTTGAATTTTGAAATCATAAAAATTTACACGCTATCCTTTTAGAGGTACCATATCTCTTATTTTGAGAGATTTATTTAATTATCTTTTTAGTTAATATAAATGCTTCATGACATTATATTTTGTGGTTTATCTAATCCTGAATTATTGCTTTATTTATCCTTATAAATCCATCTTTTTTTAGGATTTTCCACCTGAACAAACAAAGCATCCCTTATTCACCGAAGGAATTCATATTGTAATTACAATTTACATCCTCTTACATTCCGTGGCATTTTTTGTCCAAAAAAAACTTTTGTCTTACCAGTGCTCCTGAGTGAAAACTTCCATGGCATTAAGACCCTTATCCCTTCAATATTTATTGGTGATATATATAGATATTCTTTTATTGGTTAATTTGCATCATGAATTAAAATTATTTTTGTTTAGTTATTGAATCTTTACTGCAATTTTCAAAACTTTGTGAGATGATTTTCTAGGGGTGTTCATGAAGCCCATGAGCTCACCGTGCCAGCCCAAGCTCGAGAAAAGCACCCTACCCAAAGCCCAAAAGAAAGCGGCCTAAAAAAATTGGGCACGCGGGTCGGGCACTTTTGCAAGCAAGGTAGGGTATTAGGCGGGGTATATCGCCCGCCCGATATATATATTATTATACTTTGTTTTATAAATCCATTGATATTTGATATTTGGTATAAGAGGAAGACTCTATTGGCAACACCGTTGATCAAGCACAACTTGTCTCTCGTGAACTATATAGATGAAGCGAACACTTCCAAATTCTCTAAAGGAAAGCTTAATTTTTTTGTTTTGTGAGATTTTTTTACAAGATTGATCACAATGAAGAATAACACCCTTTATTCAAACAAGACTGCAACTTTGTATGAAAGAAAAAAATAAAATTTTTATTTTAGATATTTATGGGCGAGACGATTAAAACAAAACAACAAAGTTAATGATTGTCTTTTTAATTTCAAAACTCAAGTTGTAGACTTATTTTGGAATATTCCAAAGTGTAGCATTATGAACTTCATTTGAAGTTTGTAATATTATTTATCAGGTATGATTGAAGCTATTTTTTTTATATAGAGTGTAGTAGGGCATCACCTTTTGGGCGGGGAAACCCGCCAAGCCCAGCCCATTATTGCTCTGCCCAAAAATGTTAGGGCTTCTATCGGGTAGGGCCGGGCATTGGACTGCATTTAACTGCCAAATGATCCTTTTGGGTAGGGCATCGGTCAAGGGTCTTGCCTTGTAATACCCCAGAATAATAATAACAACAACAACAACAACAACAACAATAATAACAATAATAATAAATAAATAAAATTTAGAACTTTAATAATATTGTTCTTGTTATATAACGTATTAATGAGTTGGTAATAGTAAAAGAGTCTAGCCATAGCTAAACCCTAATTTTAAGTTCTAAATAGAGGCCTAGCCTAACCCTAGCTAACCCTGAATACTCCTATTCTCTTCTACTACTTCCTCTATTCTTACTCTGCATCAAATTATTCTTCAAGGAGATTAGCAAAAACGGAGACCAGGTAATCCTAAAACCATTAATGTATTTTTAATGAGTAGATCATGGGAATTTCCTATGAACATCTGAATGATACATAATCAACGATTTTTGGAGTTTGTCTTAATCTCTTATTTTGAGCTTTTGAATTAGCTATAGCGATCATGATAACTTCAAAACTACTTCCCGCTCCTCGTATTGGTAGTTATATTTCCCGCCTGGATCACAACTTTCATATTTATGTCAAGCCTAGTAAAGCCAAAAAGGGATAATGAGTAGAGCCAGGGGTTTAAATGATAGTCATAAGAATTTCTCATAACAACCTTATAAGAACCCATGAGTATATACTTAATAGTTTAATTTGGGAAACCTCATGATAAAATAGAGACAAAATTTCAATGACTGCATCTGGGAATTTTATTATGTGTGTATTTGAAATAATTTAATAATGGGAGGATAGCTTTGGGATGGTACCTCCTAAAGTGATGAACACAACCCTTAGGCTTTATGCCTCCGATATATTATATGATGTGAATAGAGATTATCCGTTCTTCCCAAAGTGGTGTTTGGCAGGGTTTTCCAAGATACTAACAGCAACTTTGGAAAGATGTGTGCACACTAGGAAGAGATGTTTCATGGCCAAGTTGATTAATTGTGACTGGCAGGTTTCCCGGGTCACAGGGTAAATTGGTAGGGTTTCTTGGGTCTACCATGGTTCTCTTCTCACTAATTAAACTTAATAAAAATAACGAAATTAACATTTTTATTTTGGTTATATATGAATTCTATTTTTATGTAAATATTTTATTTTCACTATATTATCTTTGTCTTGATTAGGATTACCGGCTTTGCTGATTTTTGTGTTTATGTGGTTGTGATGATTCTTCGGGAGCGATTTTAAGTAAAGAAACAGATTCCAAAGGTTGGGGGCTAGTAGTGAGAAGTAGGAAGAACATTCAGTTAATTCTAGCTAATTTTTTATTCTTTTTATGCTCTGAATAAAACATATTTATTTAAGTTTTGAATTTATGTTAATGTAATAAGTTAGCCTTGCACTTGTCTTCGTACAAGTGCGGCGACACGTCCCAAATTTGGTTATTTTGAATTTCAGTAATTATTCATAAAAATTATTGCAATTTTATGTTATTATAAAAATAATTATAATCTAACGGTATTGAGAAAGGTAGGCAAAATGTACACAAGGTAGACAAAATAACACATCCCTATATATAAAAGTTAATTTTTTTTTTTTATAAATTCATACTTTAGCCGACTTAATCATAGACAAATGCCATATCTATCGAGCATAATCAGTTCAGATACAATTTACCTAGAAAATGAGTAATAAAAAATTTCTTTGTTTTTTATTTTTATTTTTAATAAAAACAAGATTATGTCATAAAATATAAACTGCGAGACAAATAAACATCTTTCCGCTTCGAGATAAAGAGTATATATATTTTTTTCATTTAAAAAGAAAGAGTCTCGTCAAGGAAGAAATAGATTGTTTTTTAACCCGTCTAGCTTCTTTAAAAATGAGCAAACTAATTAAGCGTTAGATTTAAGCAATTAGACATATAAAATCAAACAAAAAAGAATCTTAAATTTCAATCTAAGACTATTAAAATGAGTTGTTTTTTAAATTTTTATTATTGTATAAGTTTGAATTAAATTTAATATTTTGATAAAAAAATATCTTTCTAACAAAGAAGATAACTCAAAACACAATCTTTGAGAGATAAGGGAAAAAGACTATCTCTATTACTCTAAAAAGATATTTGATAGAACATTAAATCTGGACCATCAAAATATTGATCTTAGGGTTAGAATAAATAAAAAAAAAAAAGACTATCTCTATTACTCTAAAAAGATATTTGATAGAACATTAAATCTAGACCATCAAAATATTGATCTTAGGGTTAGAATAAAGAAAACACTTTTGTTAGGCTTTGTTGAGATTTAAATTTTTAAAAATACAATAATACAAATCATATTCTTAGAAGAGAGAAGGCATCCGTTTAGTTGAGTCTGAGAACTCTATAAATAAGAGGTCGGATAGGGATTTAGGTCCCACTACCAGAATTACGCAGCACAGTCAAGATAAAGAGTTTGCAAAAAGTTATCTTAAGGTAAGTTGTCTAATCTTATGCTCGTATAATTAATTAACTATCAAAACTTTTATAGTTTACTCAAATTAAAACTTTCTAGTATGTATCAAATTAACATGCTTTAGGCTATGGAATTTTGATAACTTCGTGATGACGACGTTTGGATTTATACATGCAAACTCAACATCATCGTATCGTAGATCTGCCTAAAAACTCACAGATTTTGTGTCTTTCATTTTAATTCTGGTAGACATGAAAGGAAAAACAGAAAAAACAAGTACTAAACTAGTTTTGCTTTTGTTCATTCCTGATGCGCGCTGATAAATGTATCAACATCGTCATGAAGCATGCATGAAAGAAACAATTAAGAAGGAAAAGCATGCATGAAAGGAACAATTAAGAAGGAAATTAAATGATCATGGACACCACTCAATACAAACTTAAAATTATGAGAAGTTTTAACTTCACTGAGAATCAATAATAGGAATTTTCTAATATAGTTTGTCTCATGAGAAAATTATGAAATTTTGAGCATTTTAACTTCACGAGAATGGAAGAAAAGTGAAGTTTGTATCAATAATAGGAATTTTCTAATTTTCTATATAGTTTGCCTCATGAGAATAAATTGAAGCATTTTAACTCCACGAGAATAAGTGAAGTTTATATCACTAATAAGAATTTTCTAATATAGTTTGCCTTATGAGAAAATTATAGAGAAGTAGGTCTTACCTAGAAAAAATTGTATTCTCAAAGAAAGAGAAAAGACAACCAAGATGAGCTTCAAATTTATTCTTTGCGTGAACGAGCTTCATAGTATTTGAGTAAATTTGCTGTGCCTCTACAAATTCTAGCATGTGACGTGGAAATAGTAGTGGAGTAAATATTATTCATCTATTTGTTGAATTTTGAAATTATAAAAATTTACATGCTATCTTTTTAGAGGTAGCATATCTCAAAGTTTGAGAGATTTATTTGTCTTCTTATTTAATATAAATGCTTCATGACATTATATTTTGTGGTTTATCTATTATTGCTTTATTTATCCTTATAAATCAATCTTTTTTCAGGATTTTCTACCCGAACAAACAAAGCATCCCTTATTTACCGAAGGAATTCGCATTGTAATTACAATAACATCCTCTTACATTTCGATTTAGAAGACTTGATGGAAGATATATTTGATATTAGTTTTCTTGTCTTTCAACACGGATTTCAACTAATACAGGGCCTCTTCGAGTGTTTATGTCCTCAATCACCATGCCCTGTGAAGAATTAATTCGAGATGTCCCAATATTTCTACAAAGAAATGTAGCCGGCTATATTTCTGAAAACGATGTTAGGTCATTAGCATCAGAAATCATATCTTACCACCAAGAAGTAATCCGACGTGCCACCATCAGAACTACTGAGCATCGCTTAATACCTCTAATTGTGGATCTTCATGTTGATACTTCATATGATTATGGCTTACTACCTTTGTCTTTTGATCTTCAAACTACCACTCTATCAGGAGACAATGAATACAATGCCGGTAATGATGATCAAGAGTCAACTGAAATCTATCATGGCCTTGACTCGTCCAATCAACAATCTTTTGATTATGACAATCAGCATATGATTAATACTACTGATGATCCTGAGTCCGCAGAAATCAATCAACTCCTAGAGGAATCCATGCAACACTTATTTATAGTTCCGACAACACAAGAGGCCATAGCACTATTGAAGAAGAAGAAAATTTCCGATGATAAATTAAAGGAAGGCCAATGCAGCATTTGTTTAGAAGATTTTGATGATCGTGGTGATGGTGATGATGTTTTAGTATTACCCTGTGACCATTTTTTCCACCATAATTGTATTGTGAAATGGCTAAACACAGGTCATACATGTCCATTGTGTCGCTTTGAATTGCCTATAGAATAGTTCTATGAAGAACATACATTTTATTGTAACAATAAATTTTCATAATTCAACATTTATTGGTTAATTTGCTTCCTGCGTGAAACTTATTTTTCTTTAGTTATTGAATATTTACTGCAATTTTAAAATTTTAGTGAAATGATTTCACTGCGTCTCGTAGAATAAATTCCCACCTTTGCAGGTCACCGGCAATAGCCCAAGCTTTATAAATTAAAATAGCGATAAATGAAATAAACTATATACTGTATACGCTTGCGTCACCATTAAAATGATCCATACTGTATGCTCTGTTGTGCAAAATATCTATCTCACCGCGCTGTACAAAAACCGTAAGAACTATTTACGCTGAAAAAAACATAAGAACAATATTTAAAATAATTGAAATATAATCAATAGAAAAAGATTTCGCCGCCATGGTAAAGAGTCACATACAATAGCTTCGCTTTTTTAAAAAATAAACTGTATTCCTTATATCTTTCTTCGTGGAAATAAATTAAAATTAATAATTCTTTTCAACTAAAATTCAAGTATCACTATATATTAAAATAATATAGTGAATATCAATCTAATATAAAATAGACCAAAACTTAAATATAATCGTATTACTTCTGGATGCCCCAAATTTATTAGGCTTTGCTGACATTTAATTTAAAAAAAAAAAATACAATAATACAAAACGTATTCTTGGATCGAAGAGAATTTGCATCCGTTTAGCTGAGTCTGATAGAATTCTATAAATAAGAGGTCGGATGGGGATTTGGGTCCCACTACCGTAATTACGCAGCACAGTCAAGATAATGAGTTTGCTGTTACATACCTTACGGCCTCGCCCTTTCGGGTGGCAGGTAGTGTGACCCTTTACTTTTATTAAATTTTAGCTTATTTTCCCAGGTTAATTTACGTCACACATCAGAGTTTAAGCAGCAAAGCACGCATCGGTTTGGATAATAACATACTGATAAAAATACGGAAAGATAAATTTTCCCCGAAGGGATCAAAATATACAGTCATCCGGATAATGATGTCTGAACAGGCCAAAATAAAATAATACAATCAACCGGAAATCAAAATAAATGTCCAAAAAAAAATAACAGTCACCAACGTCCACCTCCACACTACTCCAGCTCTGGAGCCTTACCTCTATCTCCCCGTCTCGGTCTTAATGAACTATCGAGATGGCTTAAAAGGGGTAGGATTAAAATTTGAATCCCAGCAGTAACCATTAATCTTTATAAAATGTATAAATAATGCATTTAAGAAAAACCATAAATAAATAAATACCACATAACATTCGTATCAAGGCACACGGCCAAATCCGGAACTAGCAGTCCTAATAGCACAAGCACAAACGCAATGGTCCTAATAGCACACAAACGAGATCCCGGCACGGCACACAACATGACCCTTAATGCACACAGCATGTTCCGGTTCCACCAGCGCTTAGAAATAAATGATAACTAAATGTATGTAACATAATGGTAAAACATACATACACAAATCACAAAGAGTATATGAGTATTATAAGCTTACTATCGCGTCCCGAATGAATGACTAAAAATAATTTCTCCGCACAAAAGATTACAATTAAACCAAAAATAATAATAAAATATAATTATAATTAAATTCCTTTCAATAAATATTCCTTTGATAATTTAAAATAAGCCTAATTAATGTGTCCATATTTACTAAATTCCTTTTCTTATTAAGGAATTTAATATGGGCCTATATTCTCTTAATTTTCGTCCTTATGCTGAAATTTCCAGAAATAAAGGTCCAACTTCAAAAATTCATAATTAAATCTAGAAAACTTCTTTTGGGTTGATTCTAAAGCTCAAATGACCCTTGCTATGTCTATTTTCAACTAAAAATACTCATTTGGTCCAGACCGAGTCGAAAATTCAGCCATGGCCCAAACCATCACTGCTGGTCCCAGAATATCTCCAGATTTTAGGGTCAGTTTCAAACATTTATTTCTCTTAGCAAAAAATTCACAAAAATATGTGTTACATATAAACTCAATCCTTGGGATGTCTAATGTCACCCTGTAAAATTTTATAATTTTCTAAATCCATTTACTAGGTCAAAAATCATGAACAAGTTGACTGACTCCACAGAAATTTCCAGAAACAGCACCCCCAATGTTTTCAAACTCCCATTTATGCTTCCAAAATTATGATCCAAGTTCAACCTCTTACAAAATCTCATTTTAAACACTTTAAAGCCATCAAAAACACCAAAATCCATTCATATCATCAAAAAAACTCAGCTGCACGAAATTTATGATTTAATCAACAAAATACCAAATTTTCATTCTAACTTCATATCTTTCACATACTAAGTTTGATCTACCATTTTAGGCCATAAACTTGAACTTTAAACCTTTGTTCCTTGTTTTCATTAACTACCCAACCAAATATACAACATGCTCAAGGAGGTAGATATTTTCTAACTCAAACAACCAAGAAAAATGGTAGAAAGGTTCAAGATGACTTACTTAGTAGCTTTCTAACACCTTTGATTCACTTGTTCCTTGAGTCTCCCTTCTTCAATTTTTGAACTACACCCCAAAATGCCAAGGAGATGATAAACTTTAAATGTTCAACCACACTAGAAAAGGTAAAAGAGAGGGGACCAAGGATATAAAACCATAGACTTACCTTAGCTTCAATCCTCTTCTTGGTCCTTGTATTCTCTTATGTTCTTGAGTTCCTTGCTTGTTAATTTTCTTGACTCTCTCTTTTTTTCTCTCTAAACCGACCAGCAGCCCAATAAGAGAGAGGAGTTGAGTTATATAAAGAATATATCCTACTTACTTGGTCTCCAAATTTTCGTGCTCCCCAAGGAAAAAGAAGAAAATGGTCTTGCTTTGTAATATATTGTTTTTTTCTTTCTTCTTTTTTTTTTTTCCTCCTAACCGCGCCCTTATAGCTATTGGGAAAGGAGTTGGATTGTCTAATCAACAGTCTTTCTCCATTAAATGTTGTCTCTCTCTTCCACAAAAATTCTAAAGTTAATTACGAATTCTTCTCTTCTTTCTCTCCTAGGATACGCAAGGTTAAAACCGGACCAGGAGCCGGTTGGTTCGGACCCGAAACCACCGAACCAAATGAAAAACCAAGGTCCCGAGTTGACCGGAGTCAACTCGGTCAACTCGGCTGAACCGCCCCGAGTTGGCCGAAATCGAGTAAAAAAATAATAATAATAATCTGTGAGAAGGAAGGGGGAGTGTCGGCGGTTGCTGGCAGTGAGTCTCGTACCTTCCGACGACGGTGAGGAAAGAGCTGAGTGGAGCCATGGGTGTTGGAAGAAAATTTTAAGAGTAGAACACGAAGATGGAGATCTGAGTTTCTTTGGTTGAAAGACTGAAGACAGATATCACAATCTGGGTTCATTTAAGGTCGGAGGTCGGAGTTTCTTTGATCAAAAGACGGAAGACGCCTGAACGAGGGACTTGGGAGGGTCCAATAACTCCATTGTTGAGGGTTTGAGGGAGGACTCTGGAGGAGACCGGAGACGCAAAGAAGATAAAGAGACCGAAGAGTGAAATGGCACCATGAGGAAGAGAGATATTGAAATATTGAATATCTGCAATATTCATGAGTAGCTACGTGTGTGAGATCGAAAAAGTAGGTCGCGGCACAATTAATGTAGTTCGTCACAACTCACAAGAATACAAGAATGCTTTACTGACCAAACATTTTTATTTATAAAAATAATGTTTGTGTGAATATTTTTGCACTCATTTATATATAAATATATGGATCAATTTGTTTAGGAAAATTTCAAAAAACCCTTTTAAAAATTAATATAATATTACACATATCCCATATTATCCATCATCACATCACATCCTTTTATTTTGATAATAAAATATTTTTTATTATTAAAATATAAATATTTTTACATATTTTAATTAAATTATTTTTAATTAATACCTAGTCGACTCCGGTTTGAGTTCGGTCGACCCACGACCCTTAACCAAGTATCCCTAGGTTCAGCGACCGGTCGAAATTGAAAACCTTGATGATACGAAATCATGTGCAGATTTTTGGGGAAAAATGTTTTTTCCCAATGTCTCTCACTTGCTCAATTAATGTTGTACTTGGGTTGGTGTAATGGTAATGATAGCAATTTTTTTTCTCTTCTTTCCTCTTCAAAACCGTGCCCTTCATTAGCTAATGGGAGAACAAATTTTTTTTTATGGTCTTGTTTTTTGGATGATGTAATATGAGTGATGTCATGAAGCTTACTTAAGCATGATGTAATTAATTCCACTCTTCCAAATTTAGCCTTTAATTTACCCCCTTTTTTTCATGAGCACATTTTTTTTCTCCATATACTCCTATGCAAATTGGGCCTCCTTTTTGGGCTGAAGAATTGTTTTTCCTAGTTAGCCCAATAACCCATAATCCTTGATTAAATCCATGACATCTCCTTGGGCATTTTTGGAATTTTGTGCTCTTTTCTCTATTTCTTCCATTATGTATTTTGCCCAAGGGTAAAAAGGAAAAATATAATATGTTTTGACTTCCATTGTCATCTCTTTCTTGAGGTTATCCCTAACCATAATTATTTAATTACACATAAACAAATAATTTCACATCCTCATCTTATTTTGATTATTTCATGCAAATAAAATGTTTATCATACATGACTTCATAAAAATTCATGTATGCAAATAAATTCACATTGAGGCACATGAAAATGAGGATGTTACATTTGCAAAAAGTTATCTTCAGGTAATTAAAACTTTCTAATACATACCAAATAAATATGCTTTAGGCTTTGGAATTTTGATAACTTCATGATGATGACGTTTGGATTTATACATATAAACTCAACATCATCGTATCGTCGATCAGCCTGAAAACTCTCAGATTTTGTGTGTTTCATTTTAATTCTGGTAGACATGAAAGCAAGAACAGTAAAAACAAGTACTAAACTAGTTTTGCTTTTGTTCCTAATGCGTGTTGATAAATCTATCAACATCCAATTAAACTACATATTTGTCATTGGCATGAAATTAGTGGATCAAAGTTAACAATAAACAGAGGGGTCATGAAGCATGCATGAAAGAAACAATTAAGAAGGAAATTAAATGATCATAGAGAACCTACTCAATACAAACTTGAAATTATGAGCATTTTAACTTCATGAGAATCAATAATAGGAATTTTCTAATATAGTTTGCCTCATGAGAAAATTATGAAATTATGAGCATTTAACTTCACGAGAATGGAAGAGAAGTGAAGTTTGTATCAATAATAGGAATTTTCTAATAGAGTTTGCCTCATGAGAAAATTATGAAATTATGAGCATGTTAACTTTACAAGAATGGAAGAGAAGTGAAGTTTGAATCAATAACAGGAATTTTCTAATATAGTTTGCCTCATGAGAAAATTATAGAGAGGTAGGTCTTATCCAGGAAAAAATTGTATCTCAAAGAAAGAGAAAAGACAGCCAAGATTAGCCGCTAAACTTCATCTTATGGTGATCGACTTCTTTGTTATTTCAAACTCGAATAAACGGCTACTTTGTTATTTCAAATTTATTCTTTAGGTGAACAAGTTTTAACATAGTATTTGAGTAAATTTGATCTGCTTCCACAAATTCTAGCATGTGACACAGAAATAGTATTGGGGTAAGTATTATTCATCTTGACTCGATTTGTTGAATTTTGAAATCATAAAAATTTACAGGCTACCTTTTTAGAGGTACCATATCTCTCAGTTTCAGAGATTTATTTAATTATCTTCTTATTGATATAAATGCTTCATGACAGTACATTTTGTGGTTTATCTAATCCTGAGTTATTGCTTTATTTATCATTATAAACCCATCTTTTTTCAGGATTTTCCACCCAAACAAACAAAGCATTCCTTCGGTGAAGTGTTTCACTCCCCAATCACCATGCCCTGTGAAGAATTAATTCAAGATGTCCCAATATTTCTATGTAGAAATGTAGCTAGCTATCTTTCTGAAAATGATGTTAGGTCATTAGCATCACAAATCATATCTTACCACCAAGAAGTAATCCGACGTACCACCATCAGAACTACTGAGCATCCCTTAATACCTCTAATTGTGTATCTTCAAGTTGATACTTCTAATCATGGCTTAGTACCTTTGTTTTTTAATCTCCAAACTACGGCTCTATCTAAAGACAATGAATACAATGTCGGTGATGATGATCAAGAGTCAACTGAAATCAATCATGTCGTTGACTCGTCCATTCAACAATCTTTTGATTATGACGATCGGCATATGACTAATATTACTGATGATCATGAGTCCGCAGAAATCAATCAACTCCTAGAGGAATCCATCCAACAGTACTTGTTTATAGCACGATTGAAGAAGAAGAAAATTTCTGATGATAAAGTAAAGGAAGGCCATATGCAGCATTTGCTTAGAAGATTTTGATGACTGTGGTGATGGTGATGCTGTTTTAGCATTACCCTGTGACCAATTTTTCCACAATAATTGTATTGTGAAATGGCTAAAGTGTCGCTTTCAATTTCCTAAAGAATAGTTTTATGAATTGCATACATTATATTGTAACAACAAATTTTTATAATTCAATATTTATTGATGATATATATCATTATTCTTTTATTGGTTAATTTGCATCATGAATTAAAATTATTTTTGTTTAGTTATTGAATCTTTACTGCGATTTTCAAAACGCTTTGTGAGATTATTTTACTATGTCAAAAAATTGCCCGCTTTTTGCAGGTCACCGGCAATAGCCGAAAATTTATAAAATAAAATAGGGATAAATCAAAACATCATATAATATTAAAGGGGTTTAAACTTCTCATGTTGCATGAGAAGAAGAAGATTCCTACACACACATGAAATGGTGGGACCCACATTAGCATTATATGTATATGTGGGTCCCACCATTTCATGTGTGTGTCACATGAGAAAACACTTCTCCTACAACATGAGAAATGTTTTTCCCAATATTAAAATATCAAAACTATATACACTCGCATTACCATTAAAAGGATCCATACTATATGCTCTGTTGTGCATAACATAGCATCGAACTGACGCTGACTTGGCTTAAAAATCATAGACAAATGCGATATCTATCCAGCATAATCAGTTCAGATACAATTTACTTACAAAATGAGTAATAAAAAAAAATTCTTTTTAATAAAATCAAGATTATGTCATGAGTTATAAACTTTGAGACAAATAAACATCTTTCCACCTTGAGATAAACAGTAATTTTCCATTAATTCCCCCCTTTTCAGTGACGTCAAGGAAGCAATAGATTTTTTTCCCCGATTAGCTTCTTTAAAAAGGAGTAAACTAATTAAGCGTTAGATTTAAGCAATGAGACCTATAAAATCAAAGTAAAAGAATCTTAAATTTTAATGTAAGATTATTAAAATGAGTTTTTTTATTATTATTTCCTGAGTAAAGTTTGACCTAAATTTAATATTTTAATAAAAATAAAATATCTTTCTAACAAATTAGAAGATAATTCAAAACACATCTTTGAGAGATAAGGGAAAAAGATTATCTCTTCTTATTCTAAAAAAAAAAAAATTGAACTGTTAAAATATTGATCCTGCAGTTAGAAAAGAAAATAGGGAGAGAACATGGAATGAATCATTTTTGGACGTAGGATAATACAAAACGTATTCTTGAAAGAGAAGGCATCTGTTTAGTTGAGTCTGATAGAATTCTATAAATAAGAGAGTTCGGATAGGGATTTAGGTTCCACTACCATTATTACACACAGTACAGCCAAAATATAGGGTTTACAAGAAGTTATCACAAGTGGAGTGACTAACTACACAGCACAGCCAAAATATACTGATGCGCTGGAGAGCATGCGCTAATGTTTGGACGATGAGTAACTGGTACAAAATGCCTAGGCATATACTGATGCCCTGACATATGCTGATATATATTAAAAATTTCCCGAAGGAATATTCGTGTGATACAATATTACAGAGTTTTGTATAATTACATTTTTACATGGTAACTATACAGTCTTAGACCAAGCCTCAGCTAGACTTGGGGTAATGAACCTAACTCAGTTAATCAAACAGATTGGCCAGGTAGGTGTCTATCATAGAAGTCTCACCGAGGTCACGGCTACTTATTGATTGATCCACATAGACTAGTCCTGCCTTCGGCACCAAACGGTTTGAAATAACTTCATTAGATCCATGCCAGAAAGTAAGCTCTGTTTAAACTTCTTCCGGCTCTTGTCTCGACCGATGCCTCTTCTCAGCTTCGTCCATCAGTGCCTCCCTTCGGCTCCGTCCTTTGGTGCCTCTTCTTGGCTCTGGTTCTTTTCCTGAACCTTTAGTCAGGGCTGAGATTCAATTCGATTGAATCTCAGATAACAGTTAACCTCATATGAAAAGTATAAACAATGTATGTATGACAGTTGTTCATTACATTACAGCAATAACCAACACATAAGCACACAACAGATGTAAGGTTTAACAACACAACAATGCATAGCACACAAAGACATGTAAAGTCTATCCACGTTTGCACTAACCAAGTGCCACGATGGCCCCTCGTGTCCTCGCGCTAGGAAAACTCAACGGTATTATCAAGACTATAACTCGTATAAATTTGAATGTATAAACAGGTGACCTAAGCCCCATAAACTTAGTCACGAAGAAACCGGCCCAAGACCTAGTCTTGTCCATCACTTCATGAATCATTCTATCACATACATGCATACAAGACAAATTAGAGTTAAAGTTACAGTATGCGAACGTACCTTCCTTCTGCATAATTAGCAATATGCCCGACCTTTGAATTCGACTTCAGACTTCCCGGATAACCTATACATTATCATCGGATTATTATATGATATTTGATAAATATCATATTGCTTAGAATAATATCCTAAAGATTTAATTTACCTTTTCTATCCTTGGTGGATTTATTATTCTACTTTTACCCTTACATTTTATTAAAAACGCTACTTCAGCATTTCTAGGCAGAATTTTTGATAACTTTGAAAAATCATAATTAATTCCAAAAAAATCGAAACGAGTATCTGTAAAATTCCCCGGAATCCTTAGGATGTCTAGTTTTGATTAAAAATAATTTTTTTATCCAGAATGTGTGAATCATTCCCAGTTTTCGTGTTTCCAACCTCTGCCCAGAATTTTTCCAGAAAAACGTAGCCTTTATTCAAGAATTTTTTATCTCCTTGTACAAAACTCAAAATGACACACTCTAGGTATTTTGGAAAATCCCTAGATGTATAATTTAACCAAGAAAAATTTCAGAATTTTATAACTTCATTTTCTATATAAAATCATGGCCTTTTTGCTGCTGATTCCTAACCGAAAAGTTTTCCAGAATTTCGCTATTTTTGACCTTCAACTTCCAAGAATTTTGCTCCATCAAATTTTAGAAATGAAGCCATTTTTAACCATAAAAACATGAAAAAAAAAACTATATTGGAAGATTAAAGATCAAACACTACTTATCTATGAATTTAAAAGTTAGAACTCAAGAACTAGAGAACTTACTCTTGAAGCTCCTCTTCCTTCTTGCTTCCCACTAGCTCTCACTTCTCTCTACTCTCTTTAGAAAATCATCTCTTGGGGTTGATTTTGGTGTGAAGAATGAATAGGCTCAAGGTCTCTATTTACAGTGAAATTCCATTATCCTAAATCATTAGATCATCCTTCTTAATCAATGGCTCATGTTGGCTTGGTCTTTTTGAAGACACAAAATATGAAGAAGAATGCTCTCATTGGTTTATTGCATTTACATAGGATTTAGCCCAATTTTTGCTTAATTTTTTCCTATTGGTTGGTTTAACTAATATTGAATTAATTCAAATAATATCTCACTACACACACACACACACACCCTCCCTCTCTCTCTCCTTATCCTCTTCCACCTTATCCTCTTCCATTCTATCCTCTTCCATTTGCTTTAATTAATACCTTATCCCATGTGCTAAAATCCAATTTTAATAACTTGATTTATCAAATACTCATTTATCCTCTCATCTTGATTTCTAGCCATTGGATTGATTTGTGTTAGTTAAGAATAGATCCTCACCATTTATCCATAGCTTAATTTTCCCATTGGTCCATTTAATTTTATGAGGATTTAGCTCATTTCTTTGATTCCTCATTGGCTAATCACTTTACAAGAGGATTATGGTTAATTAATTAATTAGGACCGTTGGATTGAATTAAGTGTGCAACAATCTTCCATTGATCTTGGTTGCAATTGTTGACTTTTCAAAGTTGATTAACTTGTTGATTGACTCTTAATCCAATGCTTATATGCCCTTTTAGTTGCATTTGTCATTGGTTATTTGATTTATTAACTCATCATGAAAATTAGTACTTAATTAAATCAAGCTCTATGCACTTTAATCTTTACTTATTTCTATTGTCTTTTATCAACTTGAAGACAAATGCCACTAATCTCTATTTAGTGCAAGCTTAATTACCAATTAAAATTGGCTAATGTGTTCTAATTTAATTAAGTGTCTTCATACCATTTCCTTCTCTTTTTTCGTTATAGATTAACCATTATTCAATGTGTTAATTATGTCACATTTTATTATCCCTAAAATGTAGTCTCATAATTAACCCTTGGTTAATTAATTCCAAAGTGAAATTTGGATGAAAATATAATCAATAGATTATAATTGTTTGAGACACATATTTACCTTTGTATTTTGCTAAAATATAATATTTATATGAATTATGAAAATTAGGGTATTACAAAAGTGCTTTTTAAATGTGGCATCCAAACATAAAATAGCTTGATTTCTAATTAAAGCACTTTTAAAAAAAAAAAAAAAAACATAGGGAAAAAAGTCCTTTAACAGTAAAAACAAGTACTAAACTAGTTTTGCTTTTGTTCATTCGTAATGCGTGTTGATGAATCTATCAACACCGTCATGAAGCATGCATGAAAGAAACAATTAAGAAGGAAAAGCATGCATAGAAGGAACAATTAAGAAGGAAATTAAAATACAAACTTGAAATTATGAGCATTTTAACTTTACTTAGAATTAATAATAGGAATTTTCTGATATAATTTTGTCTCATGAGAAAATTATAAAATTATGAGCATTTTAACTCCACCAGAATGAAAGAGATGTGAAGTTTCTATCAATAATAGGAATTTTCTGATATAGGTTGCCTCATGAGAAAATTATGAAATTATGAGCATTTTAACCTCACTGAGAATCAATAATAGGAATTTTCTGATATAGTTTACCTCATGACAAAATTATGAAATTATGAACATTTTAACTTCACCAGAATGGAAGAGAAGTGAAGTTTATATCAATAATAGGAATTTTCTAATATAGTTTGCCTCATAAGAAAATTATAGAGAAGTAGGTCTTACCCAGAAGAAAAATTGTATTCTCAAAGAAAGAGAAAAAGACAGTCAAGATGAGCCACTTGACTTCATCTCATGGTGATGGACTTGTTTGTTATTTCAAATTCAAGTAAACGATCGACTACTTTGTTATGTCAAATTTATTCTTTGGGTAAACGAGTTTTAACATAGTATTTGAGTAAATTTGCTCTACTTCCACAAATTCTAGCATGTGACACGGAAATAGTAGTGGAGTAAATATTATTCATATTGACTTGATTTGTTAAATTTTGAAATCATAAAAATTTACATGCTATCCTTTTAGAGGTACCATATCTCTTATTTTGAGAGATTTATTTAATTATCTTTTTAGTTAATATAAATGCTTCATGACATTATATTCTGTGGTTTATCTAATCCTGAATTATTGCTTTGTTTATCCTTATAAATCCATCTTTTTTTAGGATTTTCCACCTGAACAAACCAAGCATCCCTTTTTCACCGAAGGAATTCGTATTGTAATTACAATGACATCCTCTTACATTTCGATTTCTGAAGACTTGATAGAAGATCAGTTTGATATCAGTTTTACTATCATTCAACACAAGATTTCACCTAACATGAGGCTTCTTCATATGACACATTTTGAAGTGTTTCAGTCCCCAACCACCATGCCTTGTGAAGAATTAATTCGAGATGTCCCAATATTTCTATGTAGAAATGTAGCCGACTATCTTTCTAAAAATGATGTTAGGTCATTAGCATCGGAAATCATATCTTACCACCAAGAAGTAATCCGATGTACCACCGTCAGAACTACTGACCATCGCTTAATACCTCTAATTGTGGATCTTCATGTTGATACTTATGATGATCATGGCTTAGTACCTTTGTTTTTTGATCTTCAAACTACCGCTCTATCTAGAGACAATGAATACATGATGGATGGTGGTGATGATGATCAAGAGTCAACTGAAATCTATCATGTCGTTGACTTGTCCATTCAACAATCTTTTGATTATGACAATCAGCATGTGATTAATATTACTGATGATCATGAGTCCACGGAAATCAATCAACTCCTAGAGGAATCCATGCAACAATACTTGTTTATAGTTCCGACAACACAGGAGGCCATAACACTACTGGAGAAGAAGAAAATTTCCGATGATAAAGTAAAGGAAGGCCAATGCAGCATTTGCTTAGAAGATTTTGATGACCATGATGATGTTTTAGTATTATCCTGTGAACATCTGAATGATACATAATCAACGATTTTTGGAGTTTGTCTTAATCTCTTATTTTGAGCTTTTGAATTAGCTATAGTGATCATGATAACGTCAAAACTACTTCCCGCTCCTCGTATTGGCAGTTATATTATTTCCCGCCTTGATCACGTCTTTTATATTTATGTCAAGCGTAGTAAAACCAAAAAGGGATAATGAGTAGAGCCGGGGGTTTAAATGATGGTCATAAGAATTTCTCATGACAACCTATAAGAACCCATGAGTATATCCTTAATAGTTTAATTTGGGAAATCTAATGATAAAATAGAGACAAAATTTCAATGAATGCATCTGGGAATTTTATGTGTGTATTTGAAATAATTTAACAGTGGGAGGATAGCTTTGGGATGATACCTCCTAAAGTGATTAGCACAACCCTTAGGCTTTATGCCTCCGATATATTATATTATGTGAACAGATATTATTCGTTCTTCCCAAAGTGGTAAGTGGTGTTTGGCAAGGTTTTCCAAGACACTAATAGCAACTTTGGAAAGATGTGTGCACACTAGGAAGAGATGTTTTATGACCATTTTGATTATTTGTGACTGGCAGGGTATCCTAAGTCACAGGATAAACTGGCAGGGTTTCTCGGGTCTACCATGGTTCTCTTCCCACTAATTAAACTTAATAAGAATAACGAAATTGACATTTTTATTTTGGTTATATATGAATGCTATTTTTATGTAAATATTTTATTTTCACTATATTATCTTTGTCTTGATTAGGATTACCAGCTTTGCTGATTTTTGTGTTTATGTGGCCATGATGATCTTTCATGGGAGAAGATTTTCAGAAAAGCAGATTCCAAAGGTTGGGGCTAGTAGTGAGAAGTGAGGAAGAACATTCAGTTAATTCTAGCTAATTTGTTTATCCTTTTTATGCTATAAATAAAACATATTTATTTAAGTTTTGAATTTATGTTAATGTAAAAGTTAGCCTTGCACTTGTCTTCGTACAAGTGCGGCGTCACTTCCTAAATTTGGTTATTTTGAATTTCAGTAATTATTCATAAAAATTATTACAATTTTATGTTATTATAAAAATAATTATAATCTAACGGTATTGAGAAAGGTACACAAAAGGTACACAAAATAAGGGAAAACAAAATAACACATCCTTATATATAAAAGTTAATGTTTTTTTATAAATTCATACTTTAGCCGACTTAATCATAGACAAATGCCATATCTATCGAGCATAATCAGTTCAGATACAATTTACCTAGAAAATGAGTAATAAAAAATTTCTTTGTTTTTTATTTTTATTTTTAATAAAAACAAGATTATGTCCTAAAATATAAACTTCGAGACAAATAATCTTTCCGATAAAGAGTATATATATATTTTTCATTTAAAAAGAAAGAGTCTCGTCAAGGAAGCCATAGATTGTTTTTAACCCGTCTAGCTTCTTTAAAAATGAGCAAACTAATTAAGCGTTAGATTTAAGCAATTAGACATATAAAATCAAACTAAAAGAATCTTAAATTTCAATCTAAGATTATTAAAATGAGTTATTTTTTAAATTTTTATTATTGTATAAGTTTGAATTAAATTTAATATTTTAATAAAAAAATATCTTTCTAACAAAGAAGATAACTCAAAACACAATCTTTGAGAGATAAGGGAAAAAGACTATCTCTATTACTCTAAAAAGATATTTGTTTCCCACTCTAAAAAGATATTTGACAGAACATTAAATCTAGACCATCAAAATATTGATCTTAGGGTTAGAATAAAGAAAAAAAGACTATCTCTATTACTCTAAAAAGATATTTGATAGAACATTAAATCTGGACCATCAAAATATTGATCTTAGGGTTAGAATAAAGAAAACACTTTTCTTAGGCTTTGTTGATATTTAAATTTTAAAAAAAATACAATAATACAAATCATATTCTTAGAAGAGAAGGCATCCGTTTAGTTGAGTCTGAAAACTCTATAAATAAGAGGTCGGATAGGGATTTAGGTCCCACTACCAGAATTACGCAGCACAGTCAAGATAAAGAGTTTGCAAAAAGTTATCTTAAGGTAAGTTGTCTAACCTTATGCTCGAATAATTAATTTACTACTCTCGAAACTTTTATAGTTTACTCAAATTAAAACTTTTTAGTACGTATCAGATTAACATGCTTTAGGCTTTGGAATTTTGATAACTTCGTGAATCGTGATGACGACGTTTGGATTTATACATGAAAACTCAACATCATCGTATCGTAGATCTGCCTGAAAACTCACAGATTTTGTGTCTTTCATTTTAATTCTGGTAGACATGAAAGGAAAAACAGTAAAAACAAGTACTAAACTAGTTTTGCTTTTGTTCATTCCTGATGCGCGCTGATAAATGTATCAACATCGTCATGAAGCATGCATGAAAGAAACAATTACGAAGGAAAAGCATGCATGAAAGGAACAATTAGGAAGGAAATTAAATGATCATAGACACCCCTCAATACAAACTTAAAATTATGAGAATTTTAACTTCACTGAGAATCAGTAATAGGAATTTTCTAATATAGTTTGCCTCATGAGAAAATTATGAAATTATGAGCATTTTAACTTCACGAGAGTGGAAGAAAAGTGAAGTTTGTATCAATAATAGGAATTTTCTAATATAGTTTGCCTCATGAGAATAAGTGAAGTTTATATCAATAATAAGAATTTTCTAATATAGTTTGTCTTATGAGAAAATTATAGAGAAGTAGGTCTTACCTAGAAAAAAATTGTATTCTCAAAGAAAGAGAAAAGACAACCAAGATAAGCTTCAAATTTATTCTTTGCGTGAACGAGCTTCAACATAGTATTTGAGTAAATTTGCTGTGCCTCTACAAATTCTCGCATGTGACGTGGAAATAGTAGTGGAGTAAATATTATTCATCTATTTGTTGAATTTTGAAATTATAAAAATTTACATGCTATCTTTTTAGAGGTAGCATATCTCAAAGTTTGAGAGATTTATTTGTCTTCTTATCTAATATAAATGCTTCATGACATTATATTTTGTGGTTTATCTATTATTGCTTTATTTGTCCTTATAAATCAATCTTTTTTCAGGATTTTCTACCCGCACAAACAAAGCATCCCTTATTTACCGAAGGGATTCGTATTGTAATTACAATGACATCCTCTTACATTTCGATTTACGAAGACTTGATGGAAGATATATTTGATATTAGTTTTACTTGTCTTTCAACACGGGATTTCACCTAATACAAGGCCTCTTCGAGTGTTTATGTCCTCAATCACCATGCCCTGTGAAGAACTAATTCGAGATGTCCCAATATTTCTACAAAGAAATGTAGCCGGCTATCTTTCTGAAAACGATGTTAGGTCATTAGCATCAGAAATCATATCTTACCACCAAGAAGTAATCCGACTTACCACCATCAAAACTACTGAGCATCGCTTAATACCTCTAATTGTGGATCTTCATGTTGATACTTCTGATGATCATGGCTTACTACCTTTGTTTTTTGATCTTCAAACTACCACTCTATCAGGAGACAATGAATACAATGCCGGTAATGATGATCAAGAGTCAACTGAAATCTATCATGGCGTTGACTCGTCCAATCAACAATCTTTTGATTATGACAATCAGCATATGATTAATACTACTGATGATCCTGAGTCCGC
Organism: Acacia acuminata; assembly: GCA_019022655.1. Lineage (NCBI taxonomy): Eukaryota > Viridiplantae > Streptophyta > Magnoliopsida > Fabales > Fabaceae > Acacia > Acacia acuminata. Next base: position 52,334 of record JAFJYI010000001.1, read on the forward strand.
AGAAATCAATCAACTCCTAGAGGAATCCATGCAACACTTATTTATAGTTCCGACAACACAAGAAGCCATAGCACGATTGAAGAAGAAGAAAATTTCCGATGATAAAGTAAAGGAAGGCCAATGCAGCATTTGCTTAGAAGATTTTGATGACTGTGGTGATGATGTTGTTTTAGCATTACCCTGTGACCATTTTTTCCACAATAATTGTATTGTGAAATGGCTAAACACGGGTCATACATGCCCATTGTGTCGCTTCCAATTTCCTAAAGAATAGTTTTATGAATTGCATACATTATATTGTAACAACAAATTTTCATAATTCAATATTTATTGATGATATATATAATTATTCTTTTATTGGTTAATTTGCATCATGAATTAAAATTATTTTTGTTTAGTTATTGAATCTTCACTACGATTTTCAAAACGCTTTGTGAGATGATTTTACTGTGTCTGGTAGAAAAAATGTCCCGCTTTTCGCAGGTCACCGGCAATAGCCGGAAATTTATAAAATAAAAAATAGGGATAAATCAAAACATCATATAATATTAAAATATCAAAACTATATACACTTGCATTACCATTAAAAGGATCCATACTATATGCTCTGTTGTGCATAACATAGTTTACTTACAAAATGAGTAATAAAAAAATTTTCTTTTTAATAAAATCAAGATTATGTCATGAGTTATAAACTTTGAGACATATAAACATCTTTCCACTTTGAGATAAACAGTAATTTTCCATTAATTCCCCTCAATGACGTGCAATAGATTTTTTTTTCCCGATTAGCTTCTTTAAAAATGAGTAAACTAATTAAGCGTTAGATTTAAGCAATGAGACCTATAAAATCAAAGTAATCAAAGTAAAAGAATCTTAAATTTTAAAGTAAGATTATTAAAATGAGTTTTTTTTTTTATTATTTCCTCAGTAAAGTTTGACCTAAATTTAATATTTTAATAAAAATAAAATATCTTTCTAACAAATTAGAAGATAATTCAAAACACATCTTGGAGAGATAAGGGAAAAAGATTATCTCTTCTTATTCTAAAAAAAAAAAAAAAAAAAAAATTGAACTGTTAAAATATTGATCCTGCAGTTAGAAAAGAAAATAGGGAGAGAACATGGAATGAATCATTTTTGGACGTAGGACAATACAAAACGTATTCTTAAAAGAGAAGGCATCTGTTTAGTTGAGTCTGATAGAATTCTGTAAATAAGAGAGGTCGGATAGGGATTTAGGTTCCACCACCATTATTACACACAGCACAGCCTAAATATAGGGTACGCAAGAAGTTATCACAAGTGGAGTGACTAACTACACAGCACAGCCAAAATATAGGGTTTGCAAGAAGTCATCACAAGTGGAGTGACTAAATCTTCACCAAGTGAAGAATTAATATTGTTATAAGCATTCCCTAAATGATCTATTATGTAAACAAAGTTACAATAAGTGGGGCTGGATTTATTTAATTCGGTTGGCTTTTATTCTTTTCATTGCACCTTGCTACTTTTTTTATTCAAGGGTTTATTTTTAATTAGTGTATTGGTTATAATATAGTAGTTGACCATTTTGAGTGGAAATTACTATTAATTAGTGATAATAAAGTCTTAAGTTATCTTACGTTTTATGCCCATTTCAATAATCTTACTAATAAAAAAGTATTTCTCTATTTTAACATCCAAATAGCATTTTTATTTAAAAGTTGTAACACCCCAAATTCTATACTTCAAAATGTGTCGTTGACACTTAGTTTTAGAATACTTGACGGAGTTTGAGGTGCTACCACTCGAGTAATGCGAAAATGGAGAGCATGCGCTAACATTTGGACGATGAGTAATCGATACAAAATGCCTAGGCATATACCGATGCCCCGACATATGCCGATATATATTAAAAATTTCCGAAGGAATATTCGTGTGATACAATATTACGAGTTTTGTATAATTACATTTTTACATGGTAACTATGCGAGTCTTAGACCAAGCCTCGCCTAGACTTGGGGTAATGAACCTAACTCGTTAATCAAACAGATTGGCCGGTAGGTGTCTATCATAGAAGTCTCACCGAGGTCACGGCTACTTATTGACTGATCCACATAGACTAGTCCTGCCTTCGGCACCAAACGGTTTGAAATAACTTCATTAGATCCATGCCAGAAAGTAAGCTCTGTTTAAACTTCTTCCGGTTCTTGTCTCGACCGATGCCTCTTTTCAGCTCCGTCCATCAGTGCCTCCCTTCGGCTCCGTCCTTTGGTGCCTCTTCTTGGCTCTGGTTCTTTTCCTGAACCTTTAGTCATGGCTGAGATTCAATCGAATTGAATCTCAGGTAACAGTTAACCTCATATGAAAAGTATAAACAATGTATGTATGACGGTTGTTCATTACATTACAAACAATAACCAACACATAAGCACACAACGGATGTAAGGTTTAACAACACAACAATACATAGCACACAAAGACATGTAAAGTCTATCCACGTTTGCAACAAGTGGAGTGACTAACTACACACACATAGCCAAAATATAGGGTTTGCAAGAAGTTATCACAAGTGGAGTGACTAACTCTTCACTAAGTAAAGAATTAATATTGTTACAAGCATTCCCTAAATGATCTATTATGTAAACAAAGTTACAATAAATGGGGCTAGATTTATTTAATTCGGTTGGCTTTTATTCTTTTAATTGCACCTTGCTACTTTTCTTTATTTAAGGGTTTATTTTTAATTAGTGCATTGGTTATAATATAGTAGTTGACCATTTTGAGTGGAAATTACTATTAATTAGTGATAATGAAGTTTTAAGTTATCTTACGTTTTATGCCCATTTCAATAATTTTACTAATAAAAAAGTGTTTCTCTATTTTAACATCTAAATAGCATTTTTATTTAAAAGTGCTTTTTAATTGTGGCATCCAAACATAAAATAGCTTGATTTCTAATTAAAACACTTTTAAAAAAACAAAGGGAAAAAAGTACTTTTTTTAAAGCCATCCAAACGGGCTCAAATGCAATACCTATCAAGCATAATCAAAATGAGTAATAAAAAAAAATTCTGTGTTTTTTATTTCTCTTTTTAATAAAATCAAGATTATGTCATGAATTATAAACTTTGACAGAAATAAACATCTTTCCACTTTGAGATAAAGAGTCTTTTTTCCATTAAAAAATAAAGAGTCTTTCTTTTTCTTTTCTTTTTTTCAATGTCGTCAAAGAAGCAATAGATTTTTTTTTTTTTTTTTCCAATTAGCTTCTTTAAAAATGATTAAATTAGTTAAGCGTTAGATTTGTGCAATGAGACATATAAAATCAAACTAAAAGAATCTTGAACTTCAATCTAAGATAGTAAAATGAGTTATTCTTACATTTTTATTATTGTCAAGTTTGACCTAAATTTAATATTTTAATTAAAAAAAATATCTTTCTAACAAAGAAGATAATTCAAAATACATCCTTGAGAGATAAGTGAAAAAGATTATCTCCTCTTATTCTAAAAAAAATTGGACTGTTAAAATATTGATCTTACATTTAGAAAAAATAGGGGAGAGAACATGGAATGAATCATTTTTTGATGTCCCAAATTTGTCAGGCTTTCCTGAGATTTAGTCTTTAAAAAAAAAAATTAGAAAAAAAAAACGATACAAAACGTATTCTTGAAAGAGAAGGCATCCGTTTAGTTGAGCCTCATAGAATAATTCTATAAATAAGAGGGGTCGGATAGGGATTTAGGTTCCACTACCGTTATTACACAGCACAGCCAAAATAAAGAGTTTGCAAGAAGTTATCATCATCAGGTAAGTTGTCTAATCTTATGCTCGTATAATTAATTAACTATCAAAACTTTTATAGTTTACTCAAATTAAAACTTTCTAGTACGTATCAAATTAACATGCTTTAGGCTTTGGAATTTTGATAACTTCGTGATGACGACGTTTGGATTTATACATGCAAACTCAACATCATCGTATCGTAGATCAATCAGCCTGAAAACTCACAAATTTTGTGTGTTTCATTTTAATTCTGGTAGACATAAAAGGAAAAACAGTAAAAACAAGTACTAAACTAGTTTTGCTTTTGTTCATTCGTAATGCGTACTGATAAATCTATCAACACCGTCATGAAGGGAACAATTAAGAAGGAAATTAAAATACAAAATTGAAATTATGAGCATTTTAACTTCACTGAGAATTAATAATAGGAATTTTCTGATATAGTTTTGTCTCATGAGAAAATTATAAAATTATGAGCATTTTAACTCCACGAGAATGGAAGAGATGTGATGTTTCTATCAATAATAGGAATTTTCTGATATAGGTTGCCTCATGAGAAAATTATGAAATTATGAGCATTTTAACTTCACTGAGAATCAATAATAGGAATTTTCTGATATAGTTTGCCTCATGACAAAATTATGAAATTATGAACATTTTAACTTCACGAGAATGGAAGAGAAGTGAAGTTTATATCAATAATAGGAATTTTCTAATATAGTTTGCCTCATGAGAAAATTATAGAGAAGTAGGTCTTACCCAGAAAAAAAAAAAAAAAAAAAAAAAAAAAATTGTATTCTCAAAGAAAGAGAAAAGACAGTCAAGATGAGCCGCTTGACTTCATCTCATGGTGATGGACTTGTTTGTTATTTCAAATTCGAGTAAACGATCGACTACTTTGTTATATCAAATTTATTCTTTGGTTGAACGAGTTTTAACATAGTATTTGAGTAAATTTGCTCTACTTCCACAAATTCTAGCATGTGACACGGAAATAGTAGTGGAGTAAATATTATTCATATTGACTTGATTTGTTGAATTTTGAACCTTTTAGAGGTACCATATCTCTTATTTTGAGAGATTTATTTAATTATCTTTTTAGTTAATATAAATGCTTCATGACATTATATTTTGTGGTTTATCTGATCTTGAATTATTGCTTTATTTACCCTTATAAATCCATCTTTTTTTAGGATTTTCATCCTGAACAAACAAAGCATCCCGTATTCACCGAAGGAATTCGTATTGTAATTACAATGACATCCTCTTACATTTCGATTTCTGAAGACTTGATAGAAGATCAGTTTGATATCAGTTTTACTGTCATTGAACACGAGATTTCACCTAACATGAGGCTTCTTCATATATATGACACATTTTGAAGTGTTTAGGTCCCAACCACCATGCCCCGTGAAGAATTAATTCGAGATGTCCCAATATTTCTATGTAGAAATGTAGCCGACTATCTTTCTAAAAATGATGTTAGGTCCTTAGCATCGGAAATCATATCTTACCACCAAGAAGTAATCCGATGTACCACCATCAGAACTACTGACCATCGCTTAATACCTCTAATTGTGGATCTTCATGTTGATACTTATGATGATCATGGCTTAGTACCTTTGTTTTTTGATCTTCAAACTACCGCTCTATCTAGAGACAATGAATACATGATGGATGGTGGTGATGATGATCAAGAGTCAACTGAAATCTATCATGCCATTGACTTGTCCATTCAACAATCTTTTGATTATGACAATCAGCATGTGATTAATATTACTGATGATCATGAGTCCACAGAAATCAATCAACTCCTAGAGGAATCCATGCAACAGTACTTGTTTATAAAGTAAAGGAAGGCCAATGCAGCATTTGCTTAGAAGTTTTTGATGACCACGATGATGTTTTAGTATTACCCTGTGACCATTTTTTCCACAATAATTGTATTATGAAATGGCTAAAGATGGGTCATACATGCCCATTATGTCGCTTTGAATTTCCTATAGAATAGTTTTATGAAGAACATACATTGTATTGTAATAATAAACTTTCATAATTCAACATTTATTGGTTAATTTGCATCCCGGATGATACTTATTTTTCTTTAATTATTGAATCTTTACTGCCATCTTCAAAATTTAGTGAATTATTTTACTGCGTCTCGTAGGAAAAATTCCCACCTTCGCATGTCACCAGCAATGGCCCAAGCTTTATAAAATAAAATAGCGATAAATCAAAACATAATTAAAATACCCCCTCGTCTTTGGACTCAACTGGTAAAAGGGGTGAAAACTCTTATTAAAGAGAGAGGATTTGATCCTGGAGTTGGTTAAGGCGTTGGGAGAGGTATCCTAACTCTTAGCTGCCTAGGTAAACGCCTGAGGTAATAGACGGTTCGCCCTACCCAACATCGGTATTACCTAGGAGGAAGGGAAATTTCACCCTGCCCTTGAATCATAGGTGAACACGTTCCTAAAATTTATGTATAAAAAAAAAACCATAATATAAGATTGAATATTAAAACTATATACAGTTGCATTACCATTAAAATGATCCATACTGTATGCTCTGTTCTGCAAAATATGCATCTCGCCGCGCTGTACAAGAACCGTAAGAACTATTTACGCTGCAAAAAAAACATAAGAACAATATTTAAAATAATTAACATTTAATCAATAGAAAAATATTTCGCCGCCATTGTAAAGAGTCACATACTTCACCCTTTTTTTATTAAAAAAAATGATCTATGTAATGTTTTTTTTTAAAATAAACTGTATTCCATATATCTTTCTTTGTGGAAATAAATTAAAATTAATAATTCTTTTCAACTAAAATTCAAGCATCACTATATATTAAAATAATATAGTGAACATCAATCAACTATATAATAGACCAAAATTTAAATATAGTCGTATTAATCTCCCCACCCACTTACACTCACAAATATATTTTTAGTTCTCTAAAACTGAGTATGACATATATTTTTTATTTTCAACGAATTTCAAGTTAGTTAAATTTTAGATATCATTAGTACTCCACCTTTCCGGTCTCAAATATAAGTCATAGTTGATTTTTTTAGAGAAATTAATGAAACTAAATAAATTACTTAATTATATTATATATTTTGGTTAGATTATATCTCAACTTATTAGTCAAATTATTAATTTAGAGAAAAAAAAAAAAAAAATAATATAAAATAATTTAATTAGATTCCTTAATCATTCTAAAAAAAAATCCATTCTATCTTATATTTAGGACCAAAGAGAGTAATAATTATAAAACCAATATCTTTCTTTTTTCAATGAATTTTAAAACCAATCTCACATGATAAAAAACTCATTTATGATATTTTTAACCTAAAAAAACTATGACATTTATATTTTTCAATTTTTAGAATAAAATAATATTGGTGACACTAGTGATGTTTAGATTATTAGACTAAAAGTACACTTTATAAATTTAGGAGAATAAAATGAAATTTCATGTAAATTTAAAGGACTAAAAGTATACCCTAACATACAGATACATACATATGCATGTATGAATTGAATGATGGGAATAAATAGGTTGAAGGATAATGAGTTTATGTTAGGGGGAATAAGGTAAAATAAGATTATATAAGCTGACTACTTTTACACAACATAAGCAATCAATACAACATTTCTTATTCTGATAAGAGGACATCAAAAAAGTTCGGTATTGATGACTAATTAACAGGAACTTCGATGTACAATTGTACATGATAGATTTATAACATATCTATGTCCTCTTTCAAAATTACCAAAATCCAAATGGCACAAGGATGCATTTTTTGAGGCCGCCATAGAAATTCATTGTCAAACAACTCTCACAGGAACACTGGTGCCATAACAAGTGTAATTGTGGCAAGCATCTTAATAACAACATGAAGTGAAGGCCCAGCTGTGTCTTTGAACGGGTCTCCCACCCTGCAACACAAGTAATCAGATTAATTAAACATGTTTTCTTATATAAAAAAACACATGAAAACATTAACCTCTATCATCTTTCGCCCACCCAAAAAGAAAAAGCCAGAAAGAGGGAAACTATATGACCAAATTAAGGTGGGAACTTAAAAAAGTCACGTAGATCTTTCTTTTTTAATTTTTTCCTCCTCATTCATTTGGCCTTGTATAAAGTCACTTTAGTTGCTTCAAATGAAAGTCAAATCTTTATCACATACACTAGCTGGACAAGATATATAACTTCAAAATCATGTGTATATCCATGATTATTAAAGTGCCAGTTCACTTTCAAGAGTAACCGAATGCTGAGGCCATAGTTTTAAGCTCAATGATTCGAATGACAGTCCTACTCTCATCAACTTGGTTTTATTATTTCTTTAATTAATTTTTGATTAAGTTTAGTGAAGGGAAAATAGAGTTGGGCAGAAAGATTCGAATTTGAATCCAAGTTCAAGTAAAAACTAACCCCCTAAAAGTAATACTATCCAGTCATTAATATAATATACATAGTTTGTAGTGCTCTTATATAAGTATAATGAAGTAATCCTCCTATATGCAATCAGACCCCCTTGATTGCAGCACCTCATAAAGCAAGTAGGTTGGGCAGTGCTACCACCAGCTAGAGTACCATCACAAACTCAAAAACATACGATCCTAGTTTATTCATTTATTTAAATGAAAGATAATGACAAAAGTAACTTACGTATCTCCGGTTACTGCGGCTTTGTGAGCATCACTACCCTTGCCTCCAAGAACTCCAGTTTCAATGTACTTCTTTGCATTATCCCAGGCACCACCGGCAGTGTTCAGAAAGAGTGCCATCAGAATACCAGAAACTGTTGCAAACATCAGAAAGGCGGCCACAACTTTAGCCCCAAGTAGCGGCTGCCCTGTATAGGAACCCAAAATTCGGAACAGAAATCCTGCAAGTGATAGCCCATATTCAGCATCGCATTCATGACATAGAAAATATTAAAAACAAAGAAAAGATATTCAGATGAGCAACTGACTTGACCAAAAAAACAAAAAACAAATAGTGTTTTAGAGAGCAGGGTGATTGAAATTAATCCATAAATTTGAAAGCAGCTGGAATTAAGGACTGAAAGCTTAAACATTAATCATCAGGAACACATCCAGGAGTCAGGACTCTTCCGCAGACAAAAAAATGTGTTGAAAGATTTTGCAATCAGAAGACTTACATGAGATATTTGCTGTAATTAAAGATACGCAGCACCAGAAACTATTGCACATATCCATTAAAATTCGATATCATGTGACCCATCAAGCAATTATGAGACTCACAATAATATCATCAGGACACATAAACTTGCATTCATGTGAACATTTTCCATCAAGGTACCAATGACTAGAATACAGGTAAAAGTGCAATTAGAAAAACATAGCAATTAACCCACCAACTACAATAGGTGAAATGATGGCAAGAGCACCGGGTTTTATCATCTCCCTTAGTGATGCAGATGCTACGATAGCAACACATCGACCATAATCTGGTTTCTCCTTATACTCCTGTAGAGAGCACAGAGATGGTTAAATGCCAAACTAACAAAAACTTTGTAGTTAGTTAAGAAACCTAAACTCACCATAATGCCAGGCCTCTCAATGAACTGCCTTCTTACTTCATTAACAACCTCTTGAGCAGTTCGGCCCACAGCAGAACAAGCCCAAGCACTGAACAGATAAATAAGCATCGAACCCAACAGCCCACCAACGAAAACTTCTGGAATGGCAATATCAACCTGGAATTCAATTAAAATTTAAGAGTATGACTGCAGTACAAAATAAAAATAACACCAGTATTAGGATATCAGGAGCCAGTTCTGTCCACCTGTTTAAAAGGTTCTCGTGCAAATGCGGAAACCTCATCCATATAAGCACTAAATAAAAGGAAAGAAGCGAGAGCAGCAGAACCAATGGCAAATCCCTTAGTTGTAGCTTTGGTTGTGTTTCCAACTGCATCAAGAATATCAGTGATCTCTCGGACACTTTCAGGCTGTAAAGAATATGTATGGAGAGCATTAGTTATTTCAGTTTATGTGGGAAAGTTAGAGATAAAAACTCAGACAATAGTCAATCAAGGACTACCTGCTCACTCATCTCTACAATACCTCCAGCATTATCAGCAATTGGACCAAACATATCCATGGTAAGAACATAAGCAGCGGTGCTCAGCATTCCCATTGTTGCTACAGCTGTACCAAACAGCCCACCAGTTGGGTTTCCCGCTTCATCAACTAGTCCAGAGCTGTGACCCAACCAGAAAGCAGAGACAATTGACACACTGATGACAAGGACAGGAAGAGCAGTTGATTCCAGGCCCAAGCTGACCCCAGCAATTATATTAGTCCCATGACCTGTGGTGCTAGAAAGGGCTATTGCACGCACAGGCTCATGCTTGTAGTCAGTGTAATACTTGGTTATCCAGACAAAAACGTAAGCAGTGATTATACCAATCAACCCACACATGGCAAAATTGAACCATGCTGATGGTGCTTGTTCTGTGTAAAGTAACCACCGAGTAGACTGTAGAGTAATTAATATCAAACAGAAAACAGAACAGGTAAGTAATAAGAATTTTAAAATTAATGCAGATGCTCTACAGTTGAGTTCCTTTACAGAAAAAGTATATAGTCTACGTATTTTCATTTGCAAAATTACAGCAGAGAAAACATCAGTATTGGCTGATCCAGAAAATTTGCTTCAGAAGAATGAGCACAAAATAATTGAAGATGAATGATTACCAGACCGAATGTCAAGACAGCTAAAACTATTGTAACAGAGTATCCTTTCTGAAGAATTGCCATTGGATCCTCAATGGGAGCTTTTACACCACTCTCACGTGTGCCCCTAATTGAAAATATTCCAATTGATGAAACAACCAGATCAAATGAGTGAACGACAAGAGGAAACAAGATGAAGCCAGACGGATCTGAAGCAAAGAAAAATAAGCAAATTAGATTAGATATACAAACAAAACCACTGATAACTTTTTGTTTAAAAAAGGGAAAATGGGATGGATAGCAGTAGCCAGTTACTGACCTTCTATTTTACACCGCTTGGCCATAGTTCCCCCAAGTATCATGGCACTTATTATTTCAGCAGCAATACTTTCAAAAAGATCAGCACCTCTAGCCGCACAATCTCCCACGTTGTCTCCAACCTTGAAAAAAATTGCAAAACAGTATATAAGCCTATAGATTGTTGATGCACATTGCCTCACTACCACATTGTTGAAGAACAAACACCATGCGCAGGGCATAAAAAGAAAAGATTAAATTGGCTTTTCTTTCTTTTTTAACACCATGTGCATCACATTTGTCCTGATCCTGGTGTCAAACAAGTAGGACAAGGAAACAAAGGTAATCAGAGGTTATATATTTAACTATCATACAGCCAGACACGATCAAAGGATGTTTATGGCAAATCAGAACCTTTGATGTGACGATATCACATCAAATTACCATGTTAGTTGCATCTCATCTACCAGGCCCATTTCACCAAACCCATTAAGAGGCGGCTTGGGCTATATACTCTTGATTCTTGGACTACAGTCCAGTGTGGCATGCGTCATGAAGGAGGAATTCTTGTGATAAGTCATACTCATAGGGTGAGGACAGGCAGCAGCCAATGAGTGGCTTCAAAGAGAAAACAGTTGAGAGGGGAAAGAAAGGATAAAGAGCAGGGAATCTTATTTCCTTAACACCTATATCTCTACTGTTAAATTGTCGCTTTGGTATCCTAGAGTTGGGTTCCTATCTCACTGGAAATTTACTATCTGATTCAGTAAAATTCAATATTGGTGTTGTGTTTGAAATTAAAGCGGCATCTTAATAACTGCTGATTTGCTTGAAATTGAAAAATAAGTAACAAGACTCAAAAAAAAATGACAATGTTATGTATGTTCCTCACATGACAGGATCCCAATCCATTTATACACACCACCAGAGCAGACTGTTTATACCATCCTTTACTCTTTGTTTAATCATATAATTGAGAAAGCTCAACATTTAAAATAAGCTTCGAAAGGAAAAAGGTCCTTCAACCACAGACACTTAAAAGCAAATGTTTGGGAACTCTGATCAGAAAAACCATCAGTTTCTTGAGGTAAACAGTTGAATTGTGGAGAGAAAAGTTGATGAGAACAAGGTACGAGAATGAAAATATATGCAGAGGTAATTAAAATATTAAAGGGAACTCTCTTCTACTCCTCTCACAGTAAGAATCTCACTATTAAGAGAATAAGAAGCCCAGGAGAATATCCAAATATCTGAAATAATGTTTATTCACTCATATCTTAGTTTTGGGAATAACTAAGATATTTATAGAAAATCAATTACAATTGAAATAACAGACTCTCCCTACATTCTCGGGAAATTAGATGCATAAAGATAGGAAATGACTCAAAGGACTCACCACTAACTAGTGATCCTATTATTTTGCTAACAAACAGACTTTCAAATATTAAATAATAAAAGAAATCAGATTTGATTAATTCAACTTCAAATATGTGGACTGATTAATGCGTGGACTGATTCTTGCACCTTTGATAAGTGAGGGCAGTATCTATCAAAAGTATATTTATGTTTCCTTATTTATAGAACACTGATGTACATAGTCAGAGAAAAAATGAGGAAAAAAGAGGAGATAAGAACATTTGGAAGTGGACAAGAGAGAACAAGAGACTTAGACTGAATAGTACTCTGGCTAATTCATAATAGGGATAGCATTTCAATTACAGTTTCCTTTGCTTATATAGGCTCTATACCTCTAACAGCTAGTTCCTATAACAGACATAAACTAACTCCTATATACCTTACAAATATAGCTAGATATAACTATCGAGCATAACTGCCAAATCCTATGTTAATTACAATTGATATGTCAAACAACATGAAAGACATTAATGTAATGTTAAATGATAAAGTAATTAATATGCAAAATCAATTCACATTAAAAGTTATATAACGCAGAAAAGAAATAGCAAAACTCACATAAAATGAATGCCAAATCTAATGCCTAACCTCTTTTGAAAATGAAGTAAAAATAAACTAACAATTACCAGATCAGCAATTACAGCAGGATTCCTAGGATCATCTTCAGGAATCCCCTGCTCCACTTTTCCGACAAGGTCTGCTCCCACATCAGCTGCCTTTGTGTATATTCCACCACCCAACTGTGCGAACAATGCAACAAAGGAGGCACCAAAACCATATCCAACAAGAAGAAGAGGCACTATAATCAAAAGAGTCCTGATGTCAAATATTATCTAGAGAGAGTAGGCAACATAATAACTGCCAAGAAATGAAAAAAGGAACTAAGGTAATATGAAATGCTCAAGTCATACATTGAATTGTATGAAATACACTATCGGGTACTTATGCAGGTTAGTTCTCCCTCCTTGATAGCTAACATTTAGGGGAGAGTACTTGATAGAAGCCTGAAACCTCTTCAGGTTTACTCTAGGAGGCCACATGTGGGTTAGTTTGGGTAAGAGGGATTATCTGTCTAGTCTTTCAAAGGGTAGTTAATAGCAGTTCCTTATTATAGCTGGTTATGTTCAGTTATGTTGTTCTTATCTTTATTTAGTCAGTTATCAGGTTTTAATACTATATAAGGATGTTGTTAGACTCATTATGATTTATGCAAAGTATTATTCAGAAAATTCTTGTATTGGCCCAAAGTTACAAATTCTGACTCTAGAGATTTCCTATTCTTCTCAAGTTTTCTGAGCTCTATCATTTTGGTAGTAGAGCCACTTTCTCTGGCCCAATTGTGGAGTTATGGGAAACAATAGGGAGAAACAACAATCCTCTGATTCTGCAAATCCTAACCAGGAGGCAAAATCATCAAAATCCCATGAAACTGAAACGACCACAGCCCCTTACAATGTGTCACAGCAGCAAGCCTTGTCGTCTCCAAACTTCAGAGTTTAGATGCTAACATGAAAGAGATGAAGAAACAAAAGAATGCAACAATAGTGGTCATCAAGAAGGGAAAGAAACCAGTAAAAACCGAATAGGCAGCCTCACACAAAAGTTGCTTTTCCAAAGTTTGAAGGAGGCAATCCCAGATGATGGACAATGAAGGCTGACAAATATTTTTGTTATTACTAGGCTCTAGTGGACTTGAAGGTTAAAGTAGCAGCAATGAATCTAGAAGGTGATGCTCTTGATGTATTATTGGGTCACCTCCAATAGGACAATTCATTATTGGGACAAATTGATTCAAGTTTTTCAAGAGAATTTTGGTCCAACCGAGTTTCGAAGTCCTGATATTTACTTATGTGAAATCAAGCAAACGAGCACTATCGAAGATTATCATAAGGACTTTGTCCGGCGCTCTTCTCATGTACAGGGTTGGCTAGAGCATTGTTTACTTTTGTTTTTATCAACGGATTGAAGGAGGAATTAAAGGCTGATGTTAATATTCAAAAACCTCGCATCATATACAAGGTGTCAAGTTTGGCGTTGGAATTTGAATCTAAAATTCAATCATAGCAAAACCAACACTATTCTCAGCGGTCAACGTATTCAAAGGTTGTTGATAGTGGGACCCTTTGACGCAATAACAAGGCTATTTGGCCACGTCAGCAAATTGGAGCAAATCAGAACTCCAATTCGGCAGTTAATCAAAATTCAAAACTACCGCAATCTATAGGATACTCATATAATCCCAATTTCATGCAATCTATAACCACCGTAGATTAGGAGCGACAATTCCTTCACGATAAAGGCTTGTGCTATTGATGTGGTAAGAAATTCTCTCCAGGACACCGCTGCAAAAACTTGACCTTGAGATTAATGGAGATTACCAAAGATCTTAAGGATTCCAAAGTTAGTGCTGAAGAAGAGATTCCAGCCAACTCCAATTTGGCCGAAATCTCTTAACATGCAATTTTTGGAAATTCTTCTTCAACAACCATGAAAGTCCGTGGCTCCCTACTCTCTAAATAGGTTGGTGGCAGAATTAAACATCGCAACATATCTCTTACAACCTTTCAGAGTACAGGTGGGAGACGGCTCTATGGTTTCTTGTAAGGTGATTTGCAGAAATCTTGAAGTAAGGGTACAAGATTTGCTGATACTAGGTAGTGTTGATATGGTACACGGAATCAAGTGGCTGACCTCTTTAAACACTAATGCTCATGGTGTTCTAGGTTGGTGGACCCCGTTACAAACTTCAAGGGACACCACAACCTAACTCAACTCCTTCTTTTCGCAGTGCCGACCTTATTAATTCTCATCAACCAAAACCATCATTGTCTCAACGCAGTGACACTCTCATACACCAATTTGAATTGTTGCAAGCATTATTATAGGAGTATGAAGGCCTTTTTGAAGACCCACAACATCTTCCTCCAACTAGGAACCACGGCCATGCAATACCTCTTTATCCTAATGTTGTTTCTCCTAACATTCAACCATATAGGTATCCTTATTCACAGGAGGATGAAATTGAGAAACAAGTGGAGGAATTGCTAAGCAAAGGGTTCATACGGTAAAGAGCAAGTCCTTTTGCTAGTCCGGTTCACCTCATGGCAAAGAAGGACTCTTCTTGGCGCTTTTGTGTTGACTAACGTGAGCAGAACTGGATCACCATACCAGATAAATACCCAATCCCTAATATAGATGAATTGATGAGTCACATGGGGCCAAGTACTTCTTCAAAATTGATCTCAAATTTGGATACGTTCAAATTTGTGTTCTTCCTGAGGATGTCTACAAGACTGCATTCAGAACTCATTTTGGGCATTACGAGTTCATTGTTATGCCCTTTGGTCTTACAAATGCCCCTGCAACATTTCAGGTAGACATGAATGATATATTTCGACCCTTCCTTAGAAATTTCTTATTGGTTTTCTTTGATGACATCCTGATTTATAGTGCCATGGCAGAAAATCACTTGTCTCACTTGCATACTATCTTGCATCCTTTGCAACAGCATAAGTTTTATGCAGATTCTAAGAAGTGTGACTTCTTCCAAATGGAGGTATCTTTGTTGGGATATGTGATTTCAAAGAAGGGTGCAGCTGTGGATCCAGATAAAATCTTTGCAATAATAGATTGGCCTCTTCCCCAGAATATTACTGAATTATGTGGTTCTCTAGGACTAACTAGTTATTACAAAAGCCTTGTCAAAACTATGCACAAATGGCCAAGCCTCTAACTGATATGACTAAGAAGGACGCTTTTTGTTGGACCAAGCATGCCAAACAAGCATTTCTGGATCTTAAAGGTGTCCTTATTTCTACACCGCTTCTGCAATTGCCAAATTTTTCAAAGCCATTTGTTGTGGAATGTGATGCGTCTTCTTCAGGAATTGCAGAAGCTCATGCTTCCCCCTTGGTTGGCCACAGTGGTGTTCCAAAAACTCTTAAGAGGCTGCAACAACCATTCTCTTGGAAGCACATGAAGGATGAGGTTAAGCAATTTGTGACTAATTGTCATGTTTGTCAAAAGAACAAATATCTGCCTCAAGCTCCTACATGTCTTCTACAACCTTTGGACATTCCACAGCAAATTTGGGAAGACATCTCGCTTGATTTCATTATTGGTCTGCCTAAATCCAATGGTTGTGAGACGATACTAGTGGTGGTTGACCGCTTAAGTAAGTATGCTCAGTTTCTTGGTCTTCCCCGACATTTTACTGCAAAATCTGTTGCAGCATTTTTCTGCAAGGATATAGTTCAACTTGATGGATTTCCCAAGTCTATCATCTCCAATAGAGATACCATTTTCTTAAGTGCATTTGGGAAGGAGTTATTCAAGCTTAGTGGCACAAAATTGCGAATGAGCACTTCCTATCACCCTCAAATGGATGGGCAAACTGAAGCAGTGAATCGCTGTTTGGAGACATATCTAAGGTGCTTTTCTCAAGATCATTCCAAGGGTTGGCACAATTATCTCCACTAGGCAGAATTGTCCTATAACACCAGGTTCCCGGTTCCACACTTCTTCTAGTTCAACTCCTTTCAAAATAGTTAATGGCACAGACTCCCCAACATTAGTTCCTTTTCAAAAAGGGACTAAAAATTTAATTGAGTTAGAAGACGATTTTGAAGATAGGGATGCCATTCTTTCTTCTATTCGGGATCACCTCACTATAGCTCAAGACAAAATGAAGCAGTATCCAGATGGTAATAGAAGAGAAGTTCACTTCCAACCCAGAGATCTGGTGTTGCTCAAGATACATCTTAACAAACAAAGATCATTAGCCAAGCATAGATTTGAGAAACTGTCTTCAAGATTTTGTGGTCCTTATCCTGTGCTCCACAAGATTGGAAATGTTGCCTATGAGATGCAGCTGCCTGATGATGCTCATGTCCATCCATTATTCCATGTTTCCTTCCTTAAGAAGGCCTACGGTTATTCCTCTTCTACTCCTCCATTACCAATTACTGCTGATTGGGAGTGTCAATTAGAGCCAGAACATCAAGACTTCCTTCACAAACTGATTCTTCTACAAATCCTGTAATGGAGCTCCTAGTTAAACGGAAAGGGCACCCTCTAGAAGGTTGCAGCTGGGAGACATGATTTGATTGCAACACAATTTCCTTCATTTCACCTTGAGGACAAGGCAGATTTCCAAGTAGGGAGTAATGATAGGAACCCGAAACCTCTTTTGGTTTACTCCTTGAGACCACGTGTGGGTTAGAGGGATTATCTGTCTAGTTTTTCAAAGGGCAGTTAACAGCAGTTCCTTATTTTAGTTGGTTATGTTCAATCATGTTCTTGCTCTTATCTTTTTTTAGTCAGTTATCATGTTGTAATCCTATATAAGGATGTTGTTAGACTCATTATGATTTATGCAAAGTATTATTCAGAAAAGTTTTGTCTTGGCCTAGAGTTACAGATTTTGACCCTAGAGATTTCCTATTCTTCTTAAGTTTTCTGAGTTCTATCAGTTCTCCACCCCATTAGGTTGCCTCTCACGTATAAATATCTTGGTGCATTATAGTATTAGCATAAATTGAGAGTACGGGCAATTATGTACACTGTTCACTGTTTTGCCTTCTATTTTCCTAACACTGTCCAATACAAACAAGATGATTAAGGACTGCTGCTGAGTAAAAATAGCATTGCCTTTTAATCAAATAAACCATTTAACTGCAAAATGCAACTCACCACAAGATCTCACCCCCTCATTAACTACTACTAGATTTTCGCAATAGATCATGAAATTTCATTCCAAGCTCCTTAGACAAACCAAATGCTTGACAGAAATTATAGAGAAGCCTACTCAAAATATTTTAAGTTCACAAACAAAGTAAAAGCAGGTGATCGTCATTTCATGTATAATTTTCCGATCAATATGAATCCCAACAACAAAAGTCCCACTTTTTCCGCACATAATAAATAACTATATTATATAATCTGCTATTTGAACTTATGTACAAATAAAGAGGCATAATAGCAAGGTCTTTGGAGAATGGTTTCCCAATTATATATAATTTCCAGCTAGTGAAAAATATTGCAAAAGGACAAGCAACACATGTTTATCCAAGTTCATACAAAAAAAAATGAATATTTTATTCAGTAAGCTGAAAAGGAGTTGATACTTACAATCGGTAACCTTCATTCCACCAGGTGTGTCCACTCCCAACCAAACATAAAATGTGGCATAAAGGATTGCTATACCAATTACAGCCATACCAACAACAACAATAGCTGAGAAACCACCAGCACGAGTAGCTACCTGCACAACTCTTCCCCAATTAATATAGAAGTTTTAGACCTTTCACAGTTTTCTGAGGAAATAATGGTTTAACCTGCAATGCCTCTCTCGCAGACCGTCTGGCAGCACTAGAAACTCTAACATTGGCACGGACTGACACCCACATTCCTACATATCCCGCAGCACCAGAACAAAGAGCACCTAAAAGGAACGCAGCTACTGTGATGTACGCAGAAGATGACCTGAATCAGAATATAGGTATATGACATATGAGAACATATTAAAGGAAAATATAGTAGCTTGGTAGATGATAATATTTAAACATCACCTTCCCAGGCCAGAAGCCTCCATGTGAGGAGTTGTACTACGGAACAAATATATGCAAAGGATCACCAGAGCAAGCAACATTGCCATCTTGGATATAGAGTCATATTGGGTCTTGAAAAATCCTTCAGCTCCATCTCGTATAGCATCTGATATCTAGAAAACAATATGATAAGCCCGGGACAGGTAAGCAAGGAGTTCAAAGTACGTGATTCAATTATGAATAGACCACATAACAACAGAAGACACTGCAATAACTAAAGGGGAAAAAAATCAAACTGTTTACACATTAAAGCAATAATGTCTTTCCTTACTGAATAAAAATAAGGCTTCACAAATCTTCTGACAAAGAATAGGGTTGATGCAAGAAAAGATATTCCCAAAAGGCCCTAAAACCCAAAAATTTATTATTTTTATGAAAGAGACTTTGACAATGTTCAGAAATAAATTTAATTATGTTAAGATTATCAGCCTGTTTGACTGCTGCTTTTAATAAAAAATTATTCTTAAAACAATCAAGATATGCTTCCTTAAAATTGTGTTACTTGTTCTCAGCACAAATGATAAGAAACATCCAATATAACAGGAAATAAATAATACTAATCATAATGAATAGATAGTTCCTATGGAGTAATGATAACAAAGATATAATTTTGTACATATCAGTACAAACAAAAGGAACTTTTCTATGTTCCGACCAAAATAGGGCATTGATTAAATAATATAAAATTAATTAAAACTACACAGAAGCATTGTTGACACCAAACTAAAAATTTAGTAAAATGAAGCCCACAAGTATAGATTGGAAACAGGATGAAGCAAGAAGAAATTACTATATCAGCCAAACCAAAGGAGATAGATTTACCTGAACCATTTCAGGAGGGCCCTCATCCTTCGCAAGCACCCACTTTGCAAGATATATTGCCACAAGGAAGCTGAGAATACAAACAGAGAAGACAAACACAATGATAGGAGATGTGCTTGCTCCAATGTAGAAGATAGCTCCAAGACCCAGAAACAAAAGTATGACCAGGACACGAACATTTATACCAAGTAGAATACGAAATATCTGCAGAAAATTAAAAGAAAAAAATTTCTGGGGTTATGAAATATCAAAAGGAATACACCAGATCAGTAATGACTCATAACTTACTAAGCAAAGCTAAACCAAATAAAAATTAAAAAAGGTCAGGGGGGCATTAAGAATTAAAGATACATGGAAAAAGCAATGAATAAACTTTTTGGTTGGGAAAATGAATACATTATTCATAAAACAGTAACACAAGTAAATTAATGCAATGAGACTACAGAAGATTGTCATAGGGCTCTTACCAGTGGGGTGTAGGCTTTACTACGCATGTTGGGAAATGTTCTTGGTTTGTCCTGGTAAGGCCCTAAACTACCGCTCTCCATGTCATCATCCATCATTACAGTATGGGATGAATTCACCCGCCGGGCTACAGTATAAGGGTTGTACTCACCAACTTGGGGCAAGTCGCCCCCTGGACCTGGTCGCTGAATTTTGAAGGATTTTATCAACCGCTATGGTTTCAAATTTTACTGCTGGCTTGTAAGCAGAAAAAAGCGTTTGTTGACAGTCCAGATAGCTTGAGTCACAAACAATAACTCATTTCCCTCTCCCGCAGTCAGGATTTGATGTCAAGAATCTCGATATAGTCAGCTTCAAATCACTGACAATCCAAATAAATCACAATCAGAAACATTACACATAAAATGCAAATAGGATGCGTGTTATACCAAAATAAGAATATCAATATATAAACATACACATAACTACAATTACCACATAATTCAAATAAACAGATGCTTCAAGGACGAATCTAGCATTCAAGAAGTGGAGAGCCAAACTGAAATTTATATTTAAGTTGGGGGAGAAGCAATGTGTTATAGCATTTTTTCACAAGTAAAACTATTAACCACTATAAAGAGGTAGTGTGAGAGTGTGTGTGTGTGTGTTTTGGGGGGGGGGGGGGGGGAGCAGCCCCCCTCCCCCGCGGCATTCGTTTTTGAGCTGCTTGATGCAAAAGATTGCAATCATGCACGGCCTTAATTACTTAAAGAGCTATGACATCGGAGAAAATTCTGTATATTGGATACTCATATTAAAACTCTTAAAGTTCCGTCCGCTTTCTGAGAATATACATTTTAAGCTATAGATCCCGTGCTTTTTCTGTTGACGTAGAAAAGGCGCGGACATGGATTTTGCCTGATTAGTTGAACTCGGAAAACATGTGCCAGATTTGAAGGTGGCAAACATTTCTCGTGACACAAAGCATTATAAAAAAACAACCGCAAGATTCATTTCAGAGGATTACTCATAATCTGAGCCATTAAAGTTTCGGATCTAAAACCAAAACCGAAGACTTACCGAACAGCAAGTCAGAATATGAATTCAGACTATAAAGTAAGAAATCAAAATACCAGCAACGGTCGTCTCTGTCGTTCGACGCAAATACATTGACAGAATAAAGAGTCTTACGAGCAGATCTAATGCTGTTGAACGCAATTTCTTCGTCAAGCTATTATGCTGCGCTTGCTTTGCCTTCCACTGCTCTCCCTCTAGTTTCCTCTGCGATTACAAACAACAGTGAGAAAGGGGAATCTTTACAGAGCGGAGGAAGGTACAATTTCGCAATTGCAGGAGCGCATATTCGCTTCCTTTATTCAACCTCTTCTTTACATTAGGATCGCTGATCTGTCAAATTAGATCCAGTAGGGTGACGCCATCTCATGCTAAACACGTATCAATTGGTTGCTAATTAATTAGTACATTGCTACATAAATTTGAGAATTTGTTAGGTCGAATTCGGGAAATAAGTTAACTTAATACTTTTTGCCAAATAAAATAATAAACAAAAAATAGTGCGTGGGTAATGGGTATTGATTATTTACAGATTGTGATTCGTTATAAATAAATGTTTTTATATTAACTTATTTGTTTCAAGAATTAAGAGATTTTTTTGTTTGACCTTAAAAAATTCAAGAGTTAAAACTATTGACTTGTATCCACCCATGAAATATTGCCATCTATGTTAACTTTAAAGTGCTTTTGAATCCTCTTATTTTTAACTTAAAAGCTAATTTTAAACTTAAAGTTAAAAAAAAAAAAAAGAGAGAGAGCTTTTAAAAAAAAGTAAAAAGTTTGTTTAGTGATTATATAAATTTTTTTTGATTTAAAAGTTACTTAAAAAAATTTGAAATTAAAAAGAATTTATTTGAAAAAAATTTTTGTTATAAGACTTTTTCTAATAAAAATTATCATAAAAGGTATATTATAATAGGGTGGTGGCCGTGGTGGTGGTGTGGCGGCGGCGACGGTGGTGGTGAGGTGGTGGCGGTGGCCGTAGTGGTCGATCGAGAGATTCTCGGTTCTCTTTTCTTTTTTCCTTTTTCTTTTTTTTAAAAAAAAAAAAAGCTTAAAAATAAGCTCTACTTATTTTTAAGCTCTTTTTCTTCATTATAAAAAAAGCTCTTATAATTATAAGAGCATATGTAAAAAAATCATGTTTGGCCTAACTTATACTTATAAGTAGAAGATAAGCTAAAAATAATTTAGGCTAAACAGGCACTAAGTGGCTTAATTAAATTATTTAAATTAAGTTGTTGCATCATTGGATATTGTTTTTAATAGGTCCAGAGTACCGCTGATAACAATGACTAATAATCCCCTCAGACTTTCCAAAGAGACTTTAATGCTAGCCACGAGACTTTTCCATATACACTGTCAGAGGTCAAATCCTTAACTAAATGTTTAAGGAACACATCTAAATGTCAACAATGCTAAGCCTCATGATTCATCCACCTTGGATGTTTATTGCTTAGCTCAAACTCATTTTAATTTCTAAAGGACCATTTAAAAGATTAGGTAAAAAATATATTTTTAATTGGAAATCTGCAAGTGTATATAATTTTATCTTATTTGTAATCATAATTGTGTAGTTTATTAATCAAATCATTATAATTTTATTTAATATTAAAGGCTAAAAGTAGAGCTGGTAATTTGGGTGGCCCAAAAAACTCGTGGGATAAACAGGACAAGCTTGTGTAGCACGCTGGCGTTACTCACCTAAGCCCACCAATTAACTTTTTTTGAATTCTCACTCATTTTCTCTTTTACAAACTCTTATCACACTCCCTTCCTTTTGTACTTTGTGTCAAGTAACCATTCTACTCTCACATCCTTTTCTCTTTCAGTGACTCACGTCACAAAAATATATAAACACTACATTTCTTAATTTAGAAACAAGTAACAACTCCCCACGAGCATTAGGCGAACGCAACATTTACACCACTTATAACAAATACTAACATTCAATTCATTAACCTAGCCAACTTCAATATCAAGCAATATTTTCAATAGTGCAGTTTGTCACATACCCATTCCATTCATTCTGTCAAACATTGACTCAACTTCTATCAACATGAACTGCTATTCATATCCATTATCAAATGAAAAATATGTTTTTAACATAGACAGTATTTGATATTTGGAAACCATCAAAATCGTACAACAAAATACAGGAATGGAAGTGAATGCAAGTAAACATGAAATAAAAAGCATTATACTGGGTGGATTAAAATTCTTCGTACAACATCAATATGCTAATTCATTTCCTCTTCATTCACCAACAGAATTACAATCACCCCATATATATCAATAGTATAAAAAATATATTGTATTTAATATAGTAATGGAAATCTCAGATTCACAGATATAACGTTTTATGATTAATTTTGCTTTCTACCTTCTTTTTTTTTTGTGATACAAAGGAAGGACACCTCAAGTCTAATACCTATGGGAACAAAGTCCCCATTACAATCCTGGCAAAGTATCATCACAAGATCCTCGGGAGGGTAGTAAACTTCATGGAATCCCTGTCCTGGTACCAAACCACGCTTCGCTAGACAATCCGCCGCATGGTTACACAAACGAGGCACATAGGTAACCTTGGTTTCCCATTCCATTTCCATCAAGTACTCTCACTTCCTTCAAAATGTCAAAGTCTCTGTGATGAGGCTGTAGCTCATTCAAGATAAGGTTGAGACATTCCATATGGAATCTGTTTCCAAACACATTTCCGAAAACTCATAGCCCATGCCAATTTAAACCCCATGAGCATTAGGCGATTGCTTTCTACCTTTTCAAATAATAGGAAGGATATGATAAAAAGCACCTCCATTACTTTATGAAATTGAATGCTACCAATTCTTTATTAACTTCTCATTAATATAATCAAATGTGAGTACAACTATGAAGGGAAAGGTTTAAATCGGGAAAATTAAAGTTTATTAGTTATTTATAGAAATTTATAATAATATCTGTCATATATGAATTATTTATCATGACTTAATTAATGGCATTAGTGCATATCTCAAATTACAATGAAAAAATAGAATTAAAGTATTTTCCAAACTTATCATTATAATGATAATGATACTAATACTTTTTATTACATTACAATATTTATTTCAACATAAGACATATTATAATATGCAAAATCATATTATAGCTCCTCAATCTTAGGAAGCTAATTACTCATTTACGTAAGATATATTAATCCCTCAATTTTAGGATGATCCAATTGATTACATATTATGGATAATATTCTTTCAAAATCCTTAAGATCGCATTATCACCGTATGATGATAAGGATATGTTTGGTTTGAAGGGGGAGAGGACTTTTATCAAATTGTCATTAATGATAGGAAAAAAGTTTTTCATTGAGGGTATAATTATGGAATATTGAAAAAAAATTATGGGCAATTTGATTAAAACAAGGTTAAAATTTTCTCTCCCCTTCCTCCCCTCAAACCAAACAAACTGTAAAAGCACAAAACTCCCCCACGCATTGTGGGGGATGCACAACACAACATTACTTGTTTGTCTTCCTTTTTGCATGTATTTCAATGTTTATCCCATACTACCTCATTTGTTGAATTTTGAAATTTTGAAGAAAATGGGTAAAAAATAAGGCCCCAAAAAGAGGATGTAAGTTGAAGTTCAAGTTATGAAATTTAAGAAAGATGGAAGGAAAGAAAAGCATCAACTATAAATATATAATGAGGGATTTGGCTGATCAATAACGGCCAAACAATTAAGAGAAAATTAGGGAATATACTGTTAAGGGGAAAAAACGAATAAATACCATCTGAATTTACCCCCAAAAGCCCACCGAATTTATAAAAAGACTGAGAGATGAGAAGGACTTTTGAGGGATATGCAAATTCATGCAAAATGACCATAATGCCCTTAAGGGTTTTCTCGATTCATTCCCCCGTGTGTGTCTTGTTCGTCGTGACCTTGCGTCGCCGCCACTCCCCCCTTGGACGCCGCTCCCGCCATCGTGAGCTCTGCTGCCTTGACTTCGTGGAGGTCGAGCACAAAGAAGAGCAATTCTAGAGAATTCATATTGAATTCTCGAGAATTGAATATGAATTCTCTCGAGAATTGTCGAGAATTCAATAGAGAATTCGTATTGAATTCTTGAGAATTCAATATGAATTCTCCATAATTTCTCTTCTTTGTGCTCGATCTCCACGAAGCCGGCGGCGTGCGGGAGTGACACCACGCGGCGGAGCGGTATCCAAGGCAGGGGGAGTGGCGGCGACGCAATGGATCACCACGACGACGACGAACAAGACGCACGCGAGGCGAATGAATAATTAAAACCTTAAGGGCATTGTGGTCATTTTGCATGAATTTGCATATCCCTCAAAAGTCTTTGTCACCTCTCAGTCTTTTTACAAATTCGGTGGGCTTTTGGGGGTTTTGTAAATTCAGATGGTATTTATTCGTCTTTTTCCCTACTATTAATCTACAATAATCAAATGATCCCACACACCCATATCTGCACCCAATTCCTATAAAAACCACTTGAGAACACAAGGTATGCCATTTGGAGTTGATGTTGTCAAAAGATTTGGACTCAACTATTGCCTTAATCTTGCCCTTTTACCATCAACAAGTAGAAGCCAAGAATATTTTTAAATATTAATAATTTTAAACTAGCAATATCACCCTCTCCCTCTGTTTGGGATAAAATCTGGGGGCGGCCTACTTTAGAAAAAGTCAAGACCTCTTACTCGAAAGTTGCTCCGAATAGACTTCAATCAAACATTACAAATCCTGAGGGGTCCAGCGGTATCCAAAGATCATAAGAAACCAAGGAAGCTCTTTTTATCTAACCAGATTTATTTTTTTAACTACTAATTTTTAAATAAAAAATCATTTTTAAAAAATATGTTAGTTAAGAGGTTATATTTATTTTCGATTTTCTATTTATTAAAATAATTTTTTTAAAAAAATAAAAGGTAAAAAACATTATATCGAAACAATCCAGATAGGAAGAGCTTCTCAGAAGCTGGTTCCTAGATCATTATACCCTTTCAGATGCAACAAGGTTGTCTTGTCCATCCACATTCTCAGGAACTGTTCTCACGCGAGGGAAGTTTAGCTTAAGTTGATTAATAATTCAAAGCTTATATCTTTTTTCTCCTTGTCTTTGTAAGATTGGATCGTCTGGAACACAAACCACGAAGCAGGCAATCGATTTACTAGAAAAATACCTTGGCCAAAGCTCTTCGCCCATGTTTGTTGGGGCATATGAAAGATTGATGTAGCAAAATTTACTCTGATGAGCCTTGCTCAGAAAATGGTATCATCTTCTCAATTACTCGTAGTATTATTGAGGATAACAAGCTCCAATCCATTAAAAGCATACTCAACCCTTCCTACAATGAATCATTCAATAGATGGACTCGTCAAGAAGGTCGGCGCTCATTATAGTGATGAATGCCTAATTTCTCATCATTATGATAAGATCTCAACCGTTTAAATTTAATCTGAATGATCCAAATTTTGAATTTGTGATTTCTCAAATGATTTATTCATTTTTATGAGGAGTGATAGTTATAAAATTATTTTTTCAATTTTACATATATTAAAATAAAAATTAAATTAAATCAAAATTGAACCATCGAAAATCAATTTAATGGTACATAGATAGGTGATGAGTACATTTTTATTCATCAAGGTGATGAACAGAAAATGTGCTTCCCAAGAAAACTAATTGTGATTGGAGACTAATGCCTCTGTGTTTTAGAATGGCGAAGCTACTTGTGGTATATTGTTTCAGGAAAACAAAGGAATGTGGATTCTAGGTTTCATTAAAAAAAATTCGGTTGCATCCCTCCGCTTTTGGGTTAATGGGGATCTATGAAGGACTTAGAGTCTGTTTGGCAACTTCCAAAACCTAGGTTTTGGAAACAAAATCTAGGTTTTGGAAAAGTTTAGCCAAACACCTTCAATTTTCTCTAAAATGATTTTCCACCCAAAACCTAGGTTTTGGGCTCAAAACTTAGATTTTGCCAAATCCAACTTTTTTTCACTTTTCACTTTTGAAAATCATTTTATAGAATTGTGGACCCCACCATAATTGGACAAAACCCCAAAATACCCTCAATATATACTCAGGTTCTTCTTCTTATTATTTTTTTTTTTTTTTGCTCGAACCGGTTATACTTGAGCCCAAAAAAAAAAACTCGGTTCTTCTTTTTTTTTTTCCCCTCGAACTCTGGTTCTTTATACACACACACACACAAAACATTGTTTTCGGTTTGGTTCTTTTTTTTTTTTTTCCCCGCTCGTAACTCTAGTTCTTTACACACACACACACAAAAAACATTTATTTAATGTAGACGTTTTTGGTCAGGTGCTCTTTCTTTCGCCATTTTTTTTTTTAATAGATACGCCATTGTTTTATGGTAAGGGATTGTTTCAATTGGCCAAAAGAATTTATATAATGTTTATGATATTTAAAATACCACTTTATCCTTTAAATGCAATTATACAAAAAGCTAATGTCCTTTTTGGTAAATTTGATCCCTCAAAAGCTATTCTGATAAAAACATCCAAACACTATCAGTTTTTTCCAAAATCATTCTCCAAAATCATTTGTCAAAAACCTAAGTTTTGCCTCGTAAATGGTGAAAATCATTTTCCAAAAGCAACTCCCAAACGGGTGTTGGGATTCGTACAACGCAAATGCGGATTAAAAAACCTTATGAATCCCGTCCCGAGGATTACGCGGGTGCATTTAAACCTAGGCTAGTGAATCCGAAATTACCTTAGGAGAATTCATTTGCTCCTTGTTCTTCGTTGAACAGGTAGGCTACCTCCTCGATCGCGAAGACAACTCGTAGGATCGTCTTCCTCCACCGGTATCCACACGAACAACTCCCGAACACGGCTACGGCGGCGTGCTAGCGCCTCTTGTGCGTCTCTCTTAATTTTCCACTCTAGGGTTTTTCTCGCGGCTCTCCGAATGCGCTCGACAAAATGTCCCGTGAGTTTTCTAAACCCGTTCGTAGCATTATATAAAATTAATCCTCATTAATTTTGAAATTCAAATTTCAAATATGAATTAAAATACATTAATTACATCAATCAAATCGATGTAACGTATTTAATTCTCATTAAAGCCGATTTGAAATTCGAATTTGGAATCGAATTAAAATAAATGTATTAATTAAATCCATCTAATAGATCTAATCAAATCCATTTATTTAATCCAAATTAAAAGCCTTGATTTAATTTATCTCTATAAATTAAATCCAGAAATAATATCTATCTATTCAATTTAAATTTGAGATACCATATCTCAATTTAATATTAAATGATATACGATATCTTTATTCGAAAATTAAATGAGATACAATATCTCAATTTGTTTTAGATATTTAATTTATCAAATAAATTAAATACAAAACAAATATATTAATATTATAATCTCTATTAATAATATTAACATATATTAATTTCGAATTTAATATATATATATATATATCCTAGATTAAATTTAGTATTCATTAAATCTTAGACGTATCTAAGATTCAATGAATCTGGACACATTCGCTCGTGTTGAGTTATTCTTGTGTGCGACCGCAGCCCATATGAGATTGGCAGTGGGCCAACACTGTGTTAGCCCACAAATTGCAAGCGGCCTCTAGCAAGACATTGCAACTACCCAATTCACATGGGGATCAATGACACGATACAACCTATCGTACAACCATGTCACGTCCCTTTTGTCACGCGATAATTTGGTCAAGGATGAGGCATGGATAATGTCAACTTCCTTTTCTTGACCATTACTTTCGATTCTCGAGTAGTCTAATAAGTGAAATGGAAACTCCTTTCCATCACAAAGTATGGCCATACATTTCTTAGACTCACTCATCGAGGGCCCAATATTATCTCTCTACAAATGTGAGGACAAATTCCATCTTGACCATTCACATCCCTCCGCATGAAAACCACTGATCCCGATCCCGGCCTTTATCATCACCCGGTCAAAGGTGACTTTTGACTAAGTCAAAGACCGGTGATTCATCATGTAGGAATCCATGATGATCTCAGTCATAGGGCGTCGTGACGCGGTTATACATGAGATAAAGCTTATGACTAGATCCATGCAGACTTTCTCATAGTGGGTCGGTCCAAGACCTTGTACTCTTACAAGTGCCCATGACTTTGATTCGTATCTCCATACCTCATCAAAGTCATATCGGTCTTAACTCATCTTCGCTCCGCGTAGATGACCGACTGCCGAGGACATTTAGGATAATCTATAAGATGTATCCAGGGGATGCGATTATCAATACGAACATGCAAACGAAAATGATAACTAAAGAGAATACTTTAAATAACTTAAATATCCAAAGTACAATGAATTGCCCCTAGGGCATAATTTCCAACAACGGGCCCTTAGCCTAAGTTGTGACCATGGTTATCACGAAATTGCAGTCAATAATAACTCTGCAGAAGGCTTCCTTGAGATGTCTTTGTATATAACCCATGAAGCCCATTCTTCGTACATAAGTAGTTACGATAGAGTGGTACATCATGATTATTTCGTGCATTTATATCAAATCAATAACAATCTAACTCAAATATTCTCAATTGACACATCAGGACAATTCGCTACTTCCTAATGCACAATTGGACTGTTACTTTTGATCTCATGCTAAAAGAGGTTAATCGTTGCACCAATTCTTTAGCTTGCCATGGTCACCGATTGGATGGTCATCATGAATATTCCTACTGCGGGAACTGGCTTTTAGAGCCACTCTCCTAAAAGAGTTTAGACATAGACTTCCTTTAGCAAGCTAGTCATTGTGCCCTGCCACACACCTTTTTAATTTTTTTTTTCAAAAAAATAGCAATATCATTTTATAATTTTAGTGAGGGATAATTAATTTGCAAGTTCTTATAGTTTAAACTAATTTTTAGTTAGGTCCATATAGTTATTTTTTTTTTCATTAGGTCCTTATACTTTAACCTGTTTTTAATCACGTCCTTGTAATTTTTTTCCTATTGGGTCCTTATTGTTTCACTAGATTCTTAATCACGTCCTTGTAGGTCCTTAGGATAATTAAAAATTAAATAAATTAATAATATAAAAATATAATTTACTATTAATAAATTTCAATTAATAGTTATATAATTCAAAAAATGATTGATATAATTAATTAAAAATTCTTAGTTAATTAATTATAATTATATTATATTTTTAGAATAACTTATAATTATAAATAAAATTTTATAATTATAAAAATAAATAAAATACATAATTTTAAAAAAAATATAAATATATGCTTAATTTAAAAATTACAAGAATATTAAAATAAAATTATAACAATAACTTATTATTTATAGAATAGTAGTATTTATAAAATAACATTTGATAATTTTATACATAAAAATATTATTTTTTTAATTTATAGAAGACTATTATTAGAATTTAATAATTTATTAAATAAATATTAAAAATCATAGGGGCCTAATTAGAAATCATGTGAAATTATGAGGAGCTAATAAAAGAAAAATTACAAAGACCTGATAAAAAAAACAAGTGAAGTTATAAAGAATTGATAGAAAAAAAAACTATGGGGACCTAATTAAAAATTAGTTGAAACTATAAGAATTTGCAAATTAATTATTCCTTTTAGTAATATTTTTCTAAATAACTGTGTTATAAAATATAAATAACTAAATATAAAAAAAGAGTCAAACCTTGAGGGGGAAAACCACCATGAAAAAAAAAAAAACGCTGGAAAAATAACCATGCTATAAGAATTGAACTCAGATATTGTTCTAATCAATGTTTTAAAAGCCCTAGCGGATATCTAGGTCATAGTTCAAACAGTTAGATCAGTGGAGCTGATGATGTAATAATTAAATTAAAATAATATTATATAAATATGTAATGAATAAAATATAATTAATCCTTAATCCAATTTAGTATTTTTTTAATAATAAGGCACAACGATATTAATAATAAAATAATAACATTGCAAAGTGTCATTTCGGCTGGGTTCGATCCCCCTCCCCTATCACCTTGTATCAAAGAAAAAAAAAATTAGCCACATCAATGAGCAGATAAGGGGGCTTAGTCCAATTTAATTAAAAACTTAACGTTGTTACAAAATATATCCAACAAGCTGAAATAAAAAATATATTTTAATTATATATCACTTATTATGAATAAAAATTATATACAAAAAATACATTTTGAATTATATTAGTTGACACTATTGAAATTAAACAAAATTAAAATGGTTAAAATTATAATTATATCATGACATGTAATATAAAAAATGAGTGTTAGAAAAAATATAAAAAATGAGTACTGTTAAAATATTTTGTATTTCAAAACATTTGGACGAAGATTAACTT
The DNA here is from genome assembly GCA_019022655.1 of Acacia acuminata. Taxonomy (NCBI): domain Eukaryota; kingdom Viridiplantae; phylum Streptophyta; class Magnoliopsida; order Fabales; family Fabaceae; genus Acacia; species Acacia acuminata. Next base: position 83,861 of record JAFJYI010000001.1, read on the forward strand.
ATTTATTAAAAAAATTGTGAGGGTGAAAATTGAGTCAAGGAACGCATCTAAAATATTTTATACATGTTTTTTGTTTTTTCAATTTTCAAATCCTTTTATGTTGGGATGTCCAAGTTTTATAAAATAGAGGCCTAGCACAATAACAGCTTCCAGTCCAATGATGTGTAAATAGTATCTCAAAGCCATTGTTGTGACCGGCTGACGGTTTAACCAGTCGAACATCCCAATCCAATACGGCTCTAAAAACCATAGTTCTAATACAAATTCTTCAATGATTAAAAAAAAAAAAAAAAAAAAAAAAAAAAAAACTCATGGTGGCGCTGAAAATAATTACAACTCATTTGAAAACCAACTTATAGTAGGATTTAGACTCAACTATTATTCTAATCTAATTTCTTAATGGCTAAAAATGAAAGCTGTATGTTCTGCCACTTGTTTAGAAATATAAGGTGCCACTGCCTTTATAACATGGTGACATGGGAACTCTCATGAAAGGTCATGGATTCAACCCCAAGTCCAACATCTGGCGATAAGTGTTCGATTCTGAGAACACAAGTGTCTAATCATAGAGGATTTGTATACGGTTGATGTTGGATCAGGTTATCTCTCTAAAGAAAGAAGAAGTAATATCAGAAAGATGATTGTTCGGTGATTGTAATACCCCGGATTATTATTAAAAATAATGATAATGATAATAACAAGAATAATAATAATGATGTAGTAATCATAAAAATTTAGAATTAATAATGGTTGTATTGTTTCATAATTTATTAATTGACAATCGTTATATTAATAATAAAAATTCAGAATTTAATTGTATTGTTTTATAATTATTAATTGACAATAATTAAAGAGCCCAGCCCATAATTAAAACCCTAGATTTTAATTATAAACTTAGGTCTGGCCGCTTAAACCTTGAAAACACTCGATACTTTTCTTCGCCACTATTTTCTTTTTCTCTCCGCTACTACATCCTCGTTCGGTACTCTCGTCAATTATTCTTCTAGGAGGATAGCAAAACGGAGACCAGGTAATTCTAATCCCCATGAGTTTTAGGTTAGATTTATGTAAATTGTGATAGGTAATCCTAATCCCTAGAACAATAGGAATCCGTTGACACATGGTATAATTCTTTTTAAATCCACAAAATTGTCGTCTCGTTCTTTCTCGTGATTTTCATTCATTACATAAATCTTGTGTTTGTCTTCCTTTATGAGAAAGATATTCTCTTCTTATGATATAATTCTTGTTGATCCTGACTAGCCATAATTATTGATTATGTGCGTTTTGGCCTTGAGTGTTTTAGGCTTTAGCAATTGAATATACATATATTGTTTTTTCCTTGTTTTACGTGATAACTTTTTGCAATAGTCACATACCCTTCAACATAAGATCCCCATTGGATTTTGGTATTTGGGCCTTTGATAATTGAATGATATATATTTCTATTGGGGTAGCTTTTTGCAAAGTCACCAATCTATTTGTGCGTCGATCGCATCTTTCAATTCAACTAATTGCGACTTGTAATACCCCGAGCAATAATAGAAATAGTAATGATAATAATAGATTAAAATAATACTAATAAAATAATAATGATTAATAATAGAAAAAAAATAATAAAATAAAATAATAATGTTGTATTGTTTTTGTAGGAATCATATTATTTTGTAAATAGTATTATTAGATTAGTCAATATTAGATCCAAGAATCTAGGAGTTAGTTAGATTATATTATATTTTAAATTTTTGAATTCATCATCGGAATCAAAATATATCTAATAATAAAACTCTACAATTTCTTTTAATTCATTTTATCGGGAATAAGTAAGTAGCCCAACCCAATAGCTAAAACCCTAGTTTTAATTATAAATTTAGGTCTGGTCGCTTAAACTTAGAAAACACTCGATACTTTTCTTCGCCGCTATTTTTCTCTTTCTCTCCGCTACTACATCCTCGTTCCGTACTCTTGTCAATTGTTCTCCTAAGAGGTTAGCAACACGGAGACCAGGTAATTCTAATCCCCATGAGTAATTCTAATCCCCATGAGTAATTCTAATCCCCATGTGTAATTCTAATCCCCATGTGTAATTCTAATCCCCATGTGTAATTCTAATTCCCATGAGCTAGGTTTATGTAAATTCAAATAGGTAATTCTAATCCCCATGCTTAGGTTGGTTTTAGGTAAATCTCCAATTTATACAATAATGCATGTGCGTTTTTTTGATTGAGTATGGAATTGCATTGTGAATGATTAAATCGATCTTCCTGTGCGTTTTCTCCTTTTATCCTTTTGAATTGCAATTACATGCCTCGTCTGCGTGCGTCAAATTCATGGTCTTCTGTGCGTTTTTTCTTTTACCTTTTTATCATATTGAATTGTAATTGCCTCGCCTCGGTCCTCGTGTCGGATTGCATATGCTTACGTTTTAGTTTGATTCCCAACCCAATTTGTGCGTTTTATCTTATAGCTATATTTAATTAAAATAATAATATAAAAATATATAAAAGATAAGAAAATAATATAAATAAGTTAGGAGTTTATTTTGTGTATGTTTTAAAACAATTTAACAGTGGGAAGATAGCTTTGGGATGGTACCTCCCAAGGTGATGAACACAACTTATGGGCTTTATGCCCCGATATTTATTTGATGTGAAAAAGATAGTATCCGTTCTTCTCAAAGTGGTGCCTGGCAGGGTTTCCGGGCATTAGTAGCAACTTTGGGAAGAGGTGTGCACACTAGGAAGAAATATTTGATGGCCAATTTGATTGATTGTGGCGCGGGGTTTCCGGTCACAGGGTAGATTGGCAGGGTTTCCCGGATCTACCATAGTTCTCTTCCCACTAAACTAAATAGACGCAGGGCTTCCCGGGTCTGGATAAATTTAATTTAAAAAGATAATGAATAATATTTGATTCGATGAGAATATATAGATATGATGAATATTGATATTGATATTTTAGATTATAAATATGTATATGGTATTTTCCTTTATCATCATGTAAATATTTTATTTATTGATATTATTATTGTTCTTCTATATTATCTTTGTTTATTAGGATTACCAAGAATTCGATGTGTGTGTTCATGGGTCTGCGATGATCCTTCTGGGAGCGAATTTGATGAAACAGTGCAAGAGTTGGGGCTAGCGGTGGGAAGTGAGGAAGAACCTTCAATGAACCTAGCTAGTTTTATTTTATTTTATTTCTATTTTTTTTATTTTCTTTCTTTTTGAATAAAACACATCTATTTAAGTTCAGTTTTTTTGTTAATGTAATAAGGTAGCCTTGCACTTGTCCAAGTACAAGTGCGCGTAACACTCCCCAAGGTTATCTATTTCGAATTTCAATAAAATTTTTTTATTATTATAACTGTTAGAGATTGGGGTGTTACACGACTGTTCCGTCTTGTGCGTGGCACCAATCCCTCTTTTAGTTTTTAAATGTTTATTGTGTACTGATTTTGTTATATTATTAAAAGCATGTGGTTAGCTATTTTTGGGAGTAGTGGAGTCATTTTAATTTACCTTACCGAGTGCGTGGGTAGTGATATTAGTGATCCTAGATATTAGCTATGATCCTAGATTTTAGCTAGAATAAATAGAAATATAAAACATAATTAAAATGTTAAATATATTGTATTGTGATAAATCGTAAGGGAATATATTAATCATATTATTATTAATTAGATCATATAATATACTCTATTTCTATTTCTATTAATTATATTAATATTTCATATCATATTATTAATTATATTATTGTTAATTAGATTATATAATATAATCTATTTCTATTTCTATTAATTATATTAATATTTCATATTATATCTTTTTTTATTATATTATTTATATTAGAAAATCTTATTATATATTTTGTTTATTATATAGAATATATATCTATTTATTTGATAATTTATATATTTTTGATCACATATGATGCGAAGCAAACCCTTTCTATGCTAACTATGCTAAAAGAATCGTGGTATCACAACGCAATGTTTATATATTATTCATTATCTATCAATAAAGTAAGCACATTAATTTTAATGTTTATACTATTTTGTAATCGATGCTATATTATTTAATATTCTTTCCTTCTTTATATAATATCCGCATTTGCATAATGAAATAGGACATGATTAGATTTTATGTCAAAATATCTTTATATTCTATATTTAATTAAAATAATAGAAAAATGTATAAAAGATAAGTAAATAATAGAAATAATTTAGGAATATATTTTGTGTGTATTTTAAGTAACTTAACGGTGGGAGGATAGCTTTGGGATAGTACCTCCCATAGTGATGAACACAACTTATGGGCTTTATGCCCTCGATATTTATTTGATGTGAAAAAGATAGTATCTGTTCTTCCCAAAGTGGTGTCTGACAGGTTTCCAGGACACTAGTAGTGTAACACCCCAATTTCTAACGGTTATAATAACATAAAATTTAAATGATTTTCATAAATGAATCACTATAATTCGAAATAAACAACCTTGGGGAGTGTTACGCCGCACTTGTCTTGGGACAAGTGCAAGGCTACCTTATTACATTAACGTAAATCTAAACTTAGATAAATGTGTTTCATTCGAAAGAAAGAAAATAAAAATAAAAAACTAGCTAGGTTCATTGAAGGTTCTTCCTCACTTCCCACCGCTAGCCCCAACTCTTGCACTGTTTCACCGAAATTCTACTCCCCGAAGGATCATCGCGACCCATGAACACACACATCGGCAATTCTTGGTAATCCTAATAAACACAATTTAATGTAAAGAAAAACAAAATGTTTACATAATGAAAATATCATCCTTATCTCTATATATATATATATATATATATATATCCAAGAATACAATTTTATTATTCTTCGTTCAATTTACTTAGTGGGAAGAGAACCATGGTAGACAGGAAAACCGCGGTCTACCCCGTGACCCGGAAAAACCGCGAGTCACAATCATCAATTGGCCATAAACATATCTTTCTAGTGTGCACACCTCTTCCCAAAGTTGCTACTAGTGTCCTAAAACTGTCGAGACACCACTTTGGGAAGAACGGATACTATCTTTTTCACATCAAATAAATATCGAGGGCATAAAGCCCATAAGTTGTGTTCATCACATGGGAGGTACCATCCTTTGTTAAGTTACTTAAAATCCACACAAAATAGACTCCTAAATTATTTCTATTATTTACTTATCTTTTATACATTTTTCTATTATTTTAATTAAATATAGAATATAAAGATATTTTGACATAAAATCTAATCATGTCCTATTTCATTATGCAGCGGATATTATATAAAGAAGGAAAGAATATTAAATAATATAGCATCGATTACGACTAGCATAAACATTAAAATTAATGTGCTTACTTTATTGATAAATAATGAATAATATATAAACATTGCGTTGTGATACCACGATTCTTTTAGCATAGTTAGCATAGAAAGGGTTATGTGATCGAAAATATATAAATTATCAAATAAATAGATATATATTCTATATAATAAACAATATATATAGTAAGATTTTCTAATATAAATAATATAATAAAAAAAGATATAATATGAAATATTAATATAATTAATAGAAATAGAAATAGATTATATTATATAATCTAATTAATAATAATATAATTAATAATATGATATGAGATATTAATATAATTAATAGAAATAGAAATAGATTATATTATATGATCTAATTAATAATAATATAATTAATATATTCCTATTACGATTTATCACAATACAATATATTTAACATTTTCATTACGTTTTATATTTCTATTTATTCTAGCTAAAATCTAGGATCATAGCTAATATCTAGGATTACTAATATCACTACCCACAAACTCGGTAAGGTAAATTAAAATGACTCCACTACTCCCAAAAATAGCTAACCACATGCTTTTAATAATATAAAAAAATCAGCACACAATAAACATTTAAAAACTAAAGGAGGGATTGGTGCCGCAAGCTACACGCACAAGATTTAAACAGTCACAATTAATTGAATTGAAAGATGTAGTCAGACGCACAAACAGATTGGTAACTTTGCAAAAAGCTACTCCAATAGAAATATATATCATTCAATTACAAAAGGCCCAAATACCAAAATCCAAAACGTATGGGGATCTTATGTTGAAGGGTATGAGACTATTGCAAAAAGTTATCACGCCAAAACGAGAAAAAGCAAAATATGTATATTCAATTGCCAAAGCCTAAAACACTCAACGCCAAAACGCACATAATCAATCATTATGGCTAGTCGAGATCAACCAGAATTATATCATAAGAAAACAACTTTCTCATAGAGGAAGACAAACACAAGATTTATGTACTGAATGAAAATCACGAGATTGAACGAGACGACAATTTTGTGGATTTAAAAAGAATTATACCCAGTGGCAATGGATTCCTATTGTTCTAGGGATTAGGATTACCTATCAAAATTTACATAAATCTAACCTAAAACTCATAGGGATTAGAATTACCTGGTCTCTGTTTTGCTATCCTCCTAGAAGAACAATTGACGAGAGTACCGAACGAGGATGTAGTAGTGAAGAGAAAAAGAAAATAGCGGTGAAGAAAAGTATAGAGTGTTTTCTAGATTTAAGCGGCCAGACCTAAGTTTATAATTAAAATCTAGGGTTTTAATTATGGGTGCGCTCTTTAATTATTGTCAATTAATAATTATAAAACAATACAATTAAATTCTGAATTTTTATTATTAATATAACGATTGCCAATTAATAAATTATGAAACAATACAACCATTATTAATTCTAAATTTTTATTATTACTACATCATTATTATTATTCTTGTTATTATCATTATCATTATTAATAATAATAATCCGGGGTATTACAAGTAGCAACTTTGGGAAGAGGTGTGCACACTAGGAAGATATGTTTATGGCCAATTGATGATTGTGGGCGAGGTTTAGGGTCACAAGGTAGACGCGGTGTTTCCGGGTCTACCATGGTTCTCTTCCCACTAAATAAATTGAATGAAGAATAATAAAATTGTATTCTTGGATAGATATATATATATATATATATATAGATAAGGATGATATTTTCATTATGTAAACATTTTGTTTTTCTTTACATTAAACTGTGTTTATTAGGATTATCGACCATTGCCGATGTGTGTGTTCATGGGCTACGATGATCCTTCGGGGAGCAGAATTTCGGAAAACAGGTGCCAAGGGTTGGGGCTAGCGGTGAGAAGTGAGGAAGAACCTTCAATGAACCTAGCTAGTTTTATTTTATTTTATTTTTATTTTTATTTTCTTTCTTTTGAATGAAACACATTTATTTAAGTTCAGATTTCTGTTAATGTAATAAGGTAGCCTTGCACTTGTTCCAGTACAAGTGCGGCGGTAACACTCCCCAAGGTTATTTATTTCGAATTACAGTGATTCATTTATGAAAATCATTTAAATTTTAGGTTATTATAACTGTTAGAAATTGGGGGTGTTACAGTGATGCTTATAGGGAAAGCACCAACGACGATCAGATCATCACTGCGCTACACAAAAATGACGTTTCGCCATAGGGGTGTTGTGTGTGCACAGTGTAACAGAATAATAAGAAGATATCAATTGGGGTTTTGCACCTGAGGGTAATTTCCTATTTATAGAGATTACCTAGGGTTTGGTTCTGAAGGTTGTGCGTCCGCCCCTTGAACAACATGCAGCTCCACGTCCAGCAAATGCCTGCTCCACTATCTGACATTTCCTGCTCCACTATCTGTACTGCCGAGATTAACGCTTTGATTAAAGGGCAATTAGCACTTTGCCTGCTTAAACCGGTCTTTTACCTAGGTGGGTCTTTGTTGGGCCATGTTAGATTAGGGCCCAATATACGGATCCACAACAATAAGAAAATTAAATCAAGCCATATGAAGCTATCTAAAAAGGGTAAAAGAAAAGCCAATGAGAGTTGGCATAGATGGTAAGGGATCCAAGACTAGGCCTAAATAGTCGTGGGTTCGATCCCCTCTGCCGTCGCTGGGACTCCTTTGGTAGGTGATCTCGTAAGTCCTCAGTAAGTGCTCATAGAGCCCGGGGCCGTGGCCTGACCTTGGTAGGGGACTGATGTCGAACCCTGAAGAGAACACGATTAAATTCACTGCCTCGATAAATTCAATAATTGGTTTACTCACAATGGTGATTGATATGAATTATAAACAGTAGCCATCTGGCCATAGTACGCACTCGCCCTTTGTTTAGGGAAAATGACGGTCAGGTTCCAAGGATTATGAAACAAAATAGTCCCAACAAAAATTCAAATATCCAAAAAGTCCCTAGGGATTTTTTAATATTATTTGTATTAAAAATAAAAAGTGCTCTATTTACAACAAAATTTAAAAATATGGCCATTTACGACAAGAAAAAATTATATTTACAACAAGAAGTGTCATATTCACAACAAAATTTAAACACCTAGATTTTGTTTCAAACTCAAGTCCTTAAGTGTATAGAGGTCATTTACAACATAAAAAGGCTAGATTCACAATATGAAGTGTTATATTCCCAACAAAATTTTAAACCCGACCATTTACAACGAAAAAATCATATTCACAATAGGAAATGTTATATTTACAACAAAATTCAAAAATCTGGATTTTATTTCAATAGAAATAATATCAAATATATGAATTTCTATTAAAATTTTTTTATAATTTTTTATGGTCCTTAAGACCTGACTACCATTTCCCCTTTGTTCATAACACACAGTTCCTATCATATTTACATATACAAAATTCCATACAATATTCACATCACCTGGGACCAACCACAGGGTAGGATCTGAATACAAAAGAATATACAAAATGTCATTTTTGGGTCTGTGCCATTAATACAAGCTACTAGTACAACTTGACTATTTCATTTTGACATTATACAATAGGCTCAGCTGTACCACAATACATCTGTTGTACCTGTAAATAAAATAAATTAAGCAATTTCACATATAACTAATTACAATACTTGCTGATAAAAAAAATTAAAATACTATATATATGGATGAATTTTATATTATTATTAATTTATTATACCTGCCTATCCTCCTGTGGGCGATGATGGGCTCGATAGGCTCCTCGAGCTTTCCCCAGAATGCTCAAGCCGTGGGTCACTTAACACATCCTGCAAAAGTTTTACTAACAATTAAACTATGGTTTCCTGCTGTTTGCATCAAGCATTTATGAATTACTTTTCATTTCTTGTGTACTCCCTCGGACCCCTTGTATAGGGCGCCGCTTTCTAGAAGGAAATGATAATTCCAAATATAAGTCACTTGTTTCAAATATTACCCCAATTACAATTTATTAAGGGGGGACTTGAAATAAAATCTACTAATTGATTATGCTCTTATATAAATAAAGTTGGAAAAATCTTTCATCTTGAAACAAATTTAATAAGTCAACCATCTCTCTGAGGCGCCTAGATATTACTTATAATGACTCATAGTAAAAAGAGAAAATGACAATAAGATCCCAACTATGATAAATAATATTAAAAAAGTCCTAAAACTTGTTAATGATAGCTCCACAACTTAGTAATAGTTGCTCTTTCATTTGGTGTTAACAAGTTATAAGAATTTTCTGATATTATTTTCTTTAATTGAGATTTTAATATCATTTTTCCTAGTAATGGGGGGATATTTTAAATAAAGTGAGTAGAGATCTAGATTCAAAAAGTCAACCCCACTCTTAACATGTGGGTCCCATAAAAGTGGCCAACTCTTTTATGTTTAAGGAAAATGATAATTTGAAACCTTGCAAGAAGAATAATAATAGTCGAGGATATCTACTTGAAACATGTGAGCATAGTTAGAAATAGTCCTTAACTTACCATTCACTATTATTCTTGCAAGGTCCCAGGGTCTTTAGTCCACAGGATCCAAACATAGGATTCTAGTTACTCTCTCTGTATATTCTGATAGTTTCAATGAGCATTAAATATTTAATGAGGATACTGAGAAAGAGTAGAAATTATATGATATTGTAGTTTAGCGTGGTTAATAAAAATAATATATGAAATCATTTAAATTTTATGACAAATTCAATACTTTTAACGTTTTTATTGATACGTGACAATTAGTTACAAGCGTCTCCTAACAAGACAAGAGGGAGTACCAGTTAGTTCTAACCTGTTGTATGGAAGCTTGACTGTGGCTTGGGGAGGGCCCAGTACTACCAATGCCACCTAACAAGCTGCCACTTGGGTGTTCTTCAGCAAACTCTCTCAATTTATTGAGCTCTGGTAATATTACTTTCGCAAGGTCTGGCCTATCTTTGCGTCTGAGTTCTGAACATTTAAGTGCAAGCTTTGTGAAGCATATGGCCTGTTCAATTGGCCAATCTTGCACAGATGGGTCAAGCATGTCCTCAAATGTGCCATTATCAATAGCCTCGCCTAAAAAATGTGCCAGCCCCATTGGAGGCTTGCCTGTTACTAGCTGTAGAAGCATAATCCCAAGAGAATATACATCAGACTTCACTCCCAACATTCCTGTTTGTTGATACTCTGGATCGATGTAACAGAATGTCCCAGCTGCCGCGGTCATCCAACATTGTGTCACATTCTCAGCAACGGCAGGCACCAACCTAGCCAGTCCAACGTCGCTTATTTTACTTACGTAGTTATGGTCCAGTAAAATGTTGGCAGGTTTTAAATCGCGATGTACTAAAGGCTCAGGCTTGGTTTGATGTAGAAACAGTAAGCCTGTGGCTATTTCAGCGGCGATTCTGAACCTGTACTGCCATGGCAAAACTCGGTCGTGATTTTTCTTGCGGAACAGACAATCTTCTAGGCTTCCCTTAGCCATATATTCATAAATTAGTACGCCATATTCTGGACATGCTCCAAGTAGAAGTACCATGTTGGGATGGCGTATGCAGCTAAGTATGTCAACCTGAAATCACAAGAAAGCTAAGTTGTGATGAAGATATGGTATGTTGTTGAATTTAGTTAAGTGATTCACTTTTTTATTTTATTTTACAATTAGAATTACTCATGCTCACTGCTTGGTCACCTCTTGCTGAAATTGTTCTCTCCCTTGAGCAGCATCTGGTCGAAGAACCTTGACGGCTGCTGGTGTATGATCGAGATAACACTTGAAGACCGGGCCATACCCTCCTTCTCCAATTTTCCTAGATTCTGAGAAATATTCTGTTGCTTCTTCAATCTCTTCAATACTATATTTCCTGTATCTTCCATCACTTTGGGTTAGGTTATCCAATAGTTTTCTAATTCCTTCTGCTTCCCTTAGTGCTCTCATTTCAACACTTGCTCTTTTATGAGATTCCACTGCAGCTATTTTCTTGGCTGCTTCAGCTGTTTCCAGGGCTGCCTTACTCCTTGCTTTCTCTTTCTCCGCAATTGCTAGTGCAGCTTCTTGGGCTAATTGTGACTCTTCTATCTTCTTCTCTTCCTCGAGTCTCCAGTTGCTCAACTCCATTAACTGTCACAGTTAAAGAGAGTAGTACCAATTGGAATCCCACAAAATAAAAGTTCTAATGTAATCATACCTTTTGTTGTGCTGTGAGTGCTTCTCTGCATGCTACACTGTACATATCCATTGTTTGCTTCAACTCAATCTTCAACCTCCTCATATCAGTTTCTACATCATCCTACATAATTAAGATAGTGGACATTATCAGAGGACAGGGTTTGAAAACTTCTTAGCTGCGTTGACACGTAAGTTTACTAGTTATAAATGGGAATGATCTAAATGAGTTACATATCTCTATTGGCAACTAAATCTAGAGGATGATGGTTTAGCTAACTGATAGAAGATAGTTTTTTGATAGATGACTAACAAGTGAATAAGTTTACTAGTTATAAATGGAATGATCTAAATGAGTTACATATCTCTATTGGCAACTAAATCTAGAGGATGATGGTTTAGCTAACTGATAGAAGATAGTTTTTTGATAGATGACTAACAAGTGAATAAGAAATTGTCATCACCATGTTCTGAGATGAATATGAAAATGATGTTCCAATCTCATCTTGTGTAAATGATACATCTGGCGAAGTTTGATCCATGGGCTTGAAGCCTAAAGGAGTTGATGCAAAGCTACGACCTGAGCTGGTTGAAATGCGTGGGGTAGCGTCCATATAATCATAGAACACAGAGGATGGACGAACACTGCTTGGTCTGCCTGAGCTTATAAATGATATGTCTGATTCTGTATCAGCATGGTCTGCAAATAACCTTCCACTCAAGCCTCCTCTTCCTCTTCCATATGTTGACCTGCTGCATCAATTCAATAAGAATGTCTACTACTCTAAGGCTTCCACTAAGTGAGGTCGTGGGGGGTTGGGGAGGTTGGATGTACATAGCCTTATCCCCACAACCTTTGACCTTTAGGTCACATGTCAACAACCTTATCAATGCTCCAAGGAGCACACACAAGAAACTTACCTAACGGATTCATCTTGCCAGCTGTGAGGTTTGATAGGTGTTTTGTCTGCAACATGTATATGAACAGATTTTATGTAATAAATACATATTTAGAGCAAGACATGGTGGGAACAGAAGAAAATTAAATTCGATAGTGGAAAACTAACCTCGCAAATGCGAAATTCCACTAGAGGGCTCCTCAGGTTGATGCTCATTTTGGTTATTTAGACTCTGCATCTTACTTAGCAGAGGAGAGGAATGAGGAGCTGGACGAGAAGCATTTCGAACAGAAGATATTTTCCCCTTAGATATGACATACACAGTGCAGAAATCTGGTGCCCCTTTGGATATGCCACTTGGTACACTTGATGACTTAAATCTGCAAGAAACTTTAGAAATCATTAGTAATAATTGTACAGTAAAAACTAAAATCATGTCATACAGAAGACAATTTATTTACCTAATGAATCCATGCTTTGAAGGTGCCCCAAGCACCACGTTCTCAATCGCAGCGTAAGAGGCAAATTCTATTACTGCTTTCGCAACATCAGTGTCTTCAAGTATAATATCAAGGCATTTTATCTAAGAAAATGTTTGGTTTGCAGCAACAAACAATGTGAAAGGATGTATATACAGAGATTCAGAGAAATAAACTCCAACGAGAACAAGTTGAGAAAATGAAACCTACATCTTTGCGAGTACAAAAGCAATGGAAGGTAAGAAATAGATCCTTCGTAGTTTTATCAAGTTGGTGCCTTTGTGGTGATGCAGATAGATTTCCCATGTTATATATTACTGATTCAAATCCTCCGTCTGCATTTGACCAAATGCTCAAGGTTAAAATTATTCAATGCAACCTAAGCTAAACACCTAATATAAGAACTTGTGTGGCACTTTCTTAGATTCTCTTTGTATCTTCTCACAGTTTTGATCCACAATAAGGTGGCCTTTTGATGGAATATGAGAATGAGATATTTTGAAGAATCCTTCTATAGAAGGAAATCTACCTAATATTGATATATTTTATTTATTTTATTTTAGTAGGCTACAAGTTGATGTTTTATTAACATTTTATCAAGCCAGTTGATGATTTCCTTAATAGGAAAGAAAAGGTAGGAGCAAGTGGGAGGTGGATTGCAAGTTGTCTATTTTGCAAATGGTTACTTTTGATACAAGTGGGTTACAAGTTGTTTCCTTGCTAGTCTATAATAGGAGTTCTCATCTTTTGTATGGTTTATTTGCTCTCTCACTCTCCTTAAGTGCTGTCTCCTTCCCCTCTCAAAATTCTGTTCAGTTCTCATCTCCCTCCCTTATACTCTGTTTCTGTCTCCCTCTCCTTTGTTCTGTTTTTTCCCCTTCTCCCTTCTCTGTTTCCACTTTTCCCTCTTAGATACATCTGTTTGAGTGATAATTAATGTGTGTGAGTGAGTTTTACATCACCTTTGTTTTTAGTTTTGGGTAATGATGCAAAAATACACGTGGGTTTTTCAAAAAGTGTGCCTAGTACCAAGTGTTTCTTTTAGTGTTTCTTTTAGGTGTAAAAATAACTACGTGATTACAAAAGTGGGGCAAAAGTCAACGGAGGTCATCTATATTTAACAGAATCTGTGACTTTTACCCCATTTTTATAACTACGTAGTCACTTTTGCACCTAGGAAAACACTTGATATTAGGCGCACTTTTGAAAAAACCACATGTGTAATTTTGCACCTTAATCCTTTAGTTTTCTATAAAATATTATCTGTGAGATAACGCAGTTGAGATAAAACAGGAGGTGCTGCAAAGAACGTAGCCAGCTATACACCCTTGAAGGTCTCGAGAAAAAAGAGAAAATTGCTGAAAAATCCCCACTGCAAACTTCAGAGTATCTAAGGACTTGAGCGGGTGCAATTATTTTTTAGTTGTGATTTAAATGTCTTCCATTTTGTATGTAGGTGAAGATAGGTTGCAGAAGAGTTGAAAATAGGTTGCTCTTGGATCCTTAAACAAATTTCAGCTACCTTTGGCCAATGAATTTTGCAATAGAGGATTTTTCCAGCAATTTTCCTTAAAAAAATTATGTTGGAAGACCTTTCCCTAATTAAAATACGTCTAAGCATTCAAATTAGTTGGTAATACCAAGTATTTCTCAACTTGTTATCTTAGAAGAGCTTTCACACTAAAAATTGACTCAACTAGAATTTGAATTAGTTGGCCAGACATTTAACAATTTGATATTCCCTCCCGTCCTTAATATAAAACTTGTTTACATAATTTGATTATATTAAGGAAGTTAGTTAGGTTAGTCAATATGATATTTTTTTTTTAAAAACCTTAATCATTTTCCTTAATTGATCATATCTCTCTTGTTTAATCATTGTTAAGAAAGCATGAAGAAAGATAAATTTTAAAAAAAAAATTGATAAAAATGGAAAATAAGTCTTATATTTACCACCCATCAAACTCCCCAATTACATCCTAGTGAGTTAGAAGAGATTTCTCTCATTAAAATTTGAGTCGTCTCAAATTTGAATTAATAGGTATCAAACAGTTTCTTGATGAAAGAGACTTCTTAATTCAAGCAATCACCAAGGAATAAATGACATGAAAATTAACAACATACTGGAACTAGGAGGCGAAGATTTGTGCAAAACGTGGATTAGAATAACAGTTTGGCCTTTAGAGAGGAGACTTTCAGCAGCCCATTTGAGAGCTTGTTGGCTTCCTTTATCCTTATCGATGGCAACAGCCACAAGACCATTTCCTCCTCCTCCTTTTCTAATCCCTGAAGCTTTAGGGTTTGGAGACCACATTCTCTCTCTGTAATCACCACAGCAGCGACAGCAAAAAAATCTGGGAATCAATTACCCAACATTCATAAATTTGATATAACCCCACAATTCTCTATTCACTCTCGCACATTGTTCTTCTTCATATGAGGAACAAGAAAATTTTGTTGGGGTCAATTGTAGTTGTCTGATAAATTTATGAGTTCCGACATAGCCTCTCCGAATATGATTTCTTTACTGAATGTAGAAAACAATTTATAGGATTGATACCCCTGATTCATGGATGATCAACCAAACTTTTTCTTTTATTGTCCTCTTTAAGGCAAACGTTGGGGGAAACATTGCCATTAATAGGAAGATTATGCTTGCTTTCTTATGAGGTCAATTAATAATTACTGACTCAGATTTTTCATTTAGCAAGCGCATGGTCATTGGATTGAGATGAGATCCAACAACAACTATCAGATTTGATTTAAATTTACATAATGAGCAATTAAGTGTTCGTGCTCCATTAATTTGTTAACAATAGATTTAATGTTCAAAGAGACGATCAAGGATCCACCTTATGAGAAATTTTTGTATGAATACGGTTTGTCATCTGTGATCCAATCAATTAAAATATAATTTATGAGTTAATTTGACACCTCCTAAATTTTAGTTGGCATGTTAATAAAATTAAAAGACTTTCATAAGATTTACTTTTTCATTATTTATGAAATCTTAATTAATGGATTTATTTTTTTAAGAAAAATAAAAATATTAATTGCATGAGTAACTAATTAAGATTAATATTAGTTGAGTTGTTGTATTTTAACGGGTTACAATATAAATGACGTGACAAATTAGGTTTACATAAGAATTTATTCAAAATTATAGCCCATTATGAATTTTAAAGTTTTAGAAAAAAGGAAACTAAGTTGATAAAAAATTAAGGAAAATAAACTCCACTTAAAATAAATTAATTACACGGCCTCCATCAAATTTAAGATGGGTGGACAATTATGCAAATTAGCTGCTTGTTTTTATGTGCCAAAAAAGAGGAGATGGAGAGGTTTTGGCTTGAGGGCCCCACTCTGCAAAGTCAAAGTCAATCTGTTTGTGTATAGTGTGGTGATTGTTTTTTCTACATTGTGTGTTTTTTTAATGAAAAGGTCAGATAACATTAATAATAAAAGTTAAAGTAATTCATAAAAAAGGCAATGTCAAAGGGCCAAAAAAAAAAAAAAAAAGATTAATAAATAAGAAGGATTAATTACTGTTACATCTAATCTAATAAATAAAAAGAGAAATGCCATAATATCATCAAAGACAATATTTCTAATTCCTCTCATATGGCTAACCATTGGAGCAAACTGCTTAATTAATACTAAAAGTTCTAATGATGTAATACCAGAAGAGGATAAAGATGATCTAATAATTCAAGAATGAGTAGAACAAAGACACATAAAAGTTAGGGAAAATTACATATAGGTCCCAAGGAAGAGAGATATTTACATTTAGGTCTCTTGAAATTACGAAATTACTCGAAGTCCCAAGGGACTTCGAGTAATTATTTCAGAATGTAAAATTACTTTCTTGCCCATAATGCATATTTCACACGAAAGCGATTAACAACACAAAATGCATAAATTAACAACACAAAATGCATAAATTAACCACAACTTCTGAAAACCTTCAATTTGTCATGTCTCACTTCCAGAAGTTGTGGTTAATTTATGCATTTTGTGTTGTTAATCGCCTCTGGAAGTGAGACATGACAGATTGAAGGTTTTCAGAAGTTGTGGTTAATTTATGCATTTTGTGTTGTTAATTTATGCATTTTGTGTTGTTAATCGCCTCTGGAAGTGAGACATGACAGATTGAATGTTTTCAGAAGTTGTGGTTAATTTATACATTTTGTGTTGTTAATCGCTTCTGAAAGTGAGACATGACAAATTGAAGGTTTTTAGAAGTTGTGGTTAATTTATGCATTTTGTGTTGTTACTTTATGCATTTTGTGTTCTTAATCGCTTACGTGTGACATATACACTATGGGCAAAGAAAGTAATTTTACATTGAAATAATTACTCGAAGTCCATTGGGACTTCCGAGTAATTTCGTAATTTCAAGAGACCTAAATGTAAATATCTCTCTTCCTTGAGACCTATATGTAATTTTCCCTAAAAGTTATCTCCCCTGTCTTCAAACCCATTGAAAGGATTGATTTTGAAAATATATTTATAAATGATATAGAGCAACACATTTTCTTTTAACTCAATGTGATATTCCTTCTCTCCTAAAATATGTGTTTTAAATTTGTGAATAAATATGTCTCAAAATATAAGCTTTATTTTAAATTTGTCAAAATATTTATTGCATCTTTTTTAGTTTTACTCTTTAACTGTAGAATTTATTGTCTTTCACACTTATCCTCTTTATCAATAAAAACATAGTTGAAAAAAAATATTTATTGCTTTTGGCTAATTTTAACCATACTCTTAATAAACATAAATTGGTTATTTGAAGGTTATAGAGAGTATATAGTCTAACTAGTATAATTATTAAAGACTAGATTTATAATTGCTAGGAGCCACTCTAGAAGCAAATGCTTGTTCACGGAAAATATTATTAGGGAGCAATTTGAATAAAACTATTATTTTCATGATAAAAGTCAACAGAAAAGGTTTAGATTTTCAAAAAACAAGTTTATGTTTTTATCATGCTTGGGATAATAAATTTTAAAATAAAATAAATTATAGTATTTAACTTTTTAATATGTCTAGGGTAATAAATTCTAGGATTAAGAGGTAGATTGGCCAACAACGTTTTACACTAGGGGCACTCAACAAAAAAATATTTCGAGGTACCATAAGTACCAATCAACAATTAAAATGGATAAAAACACCAATAAACAAATAAAATAGCAAATATAAAATCCGGTTAAAATCAGGTAACCGGCTGTTTGGTGGGCGTTAAAATGATGATCATGATGTGGGAGCTGCTCATGATGATACTGCAGGGATAAGTTTCTTGAACCACATCCGGCGGAGACACTGCTGGCGCCAAAGCTCCGGCGAGACTGGAATTACAAGGCATGAGTGGGCTTAGATGGGTGTGTAAGTGTGTTGGCCTTCGTAGGTCGTGACAACAATGGTTGGATCATTGAAGGATCATTCCACTCGTTTCTTCACATTACATGAAGCACTGGTGCAATGATAGTGGCTTCTATTCCAAATTTTAAGAGCGATATTTAATATTCATTTTAATCTACAAAGGAAAGAATTACCAGAGGTAGGTGCAGATAGATGGGTTAGAAAAAGAGATATATATATATATATACACACATACAGCAGAAATTGAAGCATCACCTGGAAAAGGGGTTGTTCTTCACTGCTTTTTGACCGTATTTTCTACACCTGTACCCATCATCCAAATGATCGACCTCGCTTTTCGTCATGAACGCGAATCTCAGTTCCCTTTGTTTCTTCTGATTTGTCTTCTTGGCCTTCAACCTATCCCCACCCAGATCCAAGGAAACCATCAAATCTTAGAATCTCAGTCACAACAATTTAATTTGGTGTGGAAGAAAAATTAAAGCATACCTCACTTATTTCCTAATTACTTTGGAACACACACGCATATATATATATGGTTTCAGCAATTGAAGCAAAAATAATTTCAAGGAAAAAAAAAAACCACGTACTACGTTACACAAGAACGCCACAAATTATCTCCTTAACTTCGGTCCATGATACTCTATTAAATCAAAAAGGGGAAAAAGTGAGATGAACTGGTTCTGGTTCTTGGTGTTTGGTTGCTCATCTACTCACTGATCTATAGTTTTAGTGCGTTCATCCATCATTGCCTAGCTGGACACAGATGAAATGGATGAAGAGTTGGGTTTTTTACCAAAATAATAATATTTTATAAAAAATGTACCAGAGTACTTTCAAAAAAAATTTCCAAACTAAAGTAGTCAAACATTGGGATTGACTAACGCCAGAAGACGCGTCAGGGGCTCTGACGGGACTGTAAGGCGGCGTCACTACCAAGGACGCCACCGTGGAAGTTGCGTCAGTACCAGTGACGCCAACTGTGGGCGTCAATGGTACTGACGCCACCTGTGCGTCAGACCTGTCCCCCCAGTTTGATCGATGAAACCCCCGCCCCCAAAATTGGATTTAAACCCGTACACTGCCCCCCTAAATTTTTTATTTGGACCCGTACACCCCCTCTTTCAAATTCACCCGTGACCCCCCCCAAAAAAAAAAATGACCCGTGAACCACCCCCCACCCAATTTTTTTTTTTTTTTACACGTGGCAAATACCCCCCCCCCCCCCAAAAGATTTGATTTGAACCCACGGAACCCCCCCCCCAAATTTTTTTTGTACACATGGACCCCACCCCCAATTTTTTTTGTACACCTGAACACCCCCCAATTTGATTTGCACCTATGGACCCCCTTCAAAGTTTTTTGCACACATGAAACACACAAACGCAACCCGTGACTCCTATGAGCCCTCTTTATAATTCACTCCCTCCATCCTCCATTCCTCATCCTTGACTCTTTCCCTCTCCCTCTCATCATCCTTCACTCATCTTTTCCCTCTCCCTCTCTCATCCTTCACTCATCTACAAACTCCCTTCGTCCCTCCAACTTCGTCATTATTTTTCATCATATATTTTCTAAAATTCATATATACGTTGTGTTTTTCCTTCTACTCAGTTGCAATTTGTATTGTTATTTTTGTTTTATCTATAATCTGTTCTTCTTTTTCATAATATAAACTAAGCAAAAAATAATCAAATTCGTTCAATCGTATACTATAATGGTTCTAAAAATATAGATGCAAACGGATTGAGCTTTGAAGGTGAAAGAAGAGGAATGTATATTGTTCGAGGCATGTCCGCTGAAGATTTATATGAAAAAATACATCAAAAGTTAAAGCTGCAACAAAATCAGGTAATATCTTCAGTGATAGGTAGAGTTCCTTGTGGAAACCTCAACTATGTGGGTTTTGAGATATCTAATGATGAGGATGTGGATGTTTTTGTTCAAACATTCAACCAAAACTCTACGTCCCAATTTCTTTGAGTTATATGTGGATATTGAGGCGGAGGAGGGTGTACCAATTTGACTCAATCAACCGATTTGCGCATAGAGAAGAAAGTGACTATATGGTAGATGAACCACGACAATGAGGAGGAGCAAGAGGAAGAAGATGAAGACAGTTTATTGGCTAACGACCACAATCAGACTGATAGTGATGCGGATGACGAATATCATCGTAATGTCATATCATAGCAGTGTATGTTACAATCAACAGGTTTGCTACAGAGTTGTATTATTATATAATTTATTTTTTATTAGTTACCATGATTTTCGCATAAATTGTATTACATGCAGATATTACACCGTTTTGGAATGACATACCGCATTATGAGGCTGTTGATGAAGATTACCCGTATGAGAATATACTGGATATGGAAGGCTTAAACCGGGGTCCGTGGGCAAGAGGAGATGGATTATATCTAAAACAAGAGTTCGGGTCCAAGAAAGATGTGCAAGCCGCAATAAAACATTATTGCATGAAAGAACATCATGAAGCTGAAGTGGTTGAGAGCACTACAACGAAGTTCGCAATGAAATGTCAGAATCAAGAACAAGGTTGCGATTGGAGAGTAAGAGCAATAAAACCGAAGAATAGCAACACTTGGGTCGTAACGAAATGGGTTGGAAATCATAGTTGTGCGAGCCAAATTCTCTCCCAAGATCACAAACAACTTGATTCTGAAATTATTTCTGAGGTCATAATAGGTATGATACACAATACCATTTGATAATATGTGAATTTATTTGTGTGTATCAGTGAACATAATACTTTTTGTCATTGATTTTGCAGACATGATCAAGGAAATGCCTTCGGTACCTGTGAAAATGATACAAGAAAGGGTGACTGGATTGTTTGGTTATCATGTTTCTTACAGGAAGGCATGGAAGGCAAAACAAAAGGCAATTGCTAAGATTTACGGTGATTGGGACGAGTCATATGCATTCTTGCCAAGATGGTTCGAGCACATGTTGAAATTTTCCTTGGGATCTGTTTATCATATTCAACATGGAACGTATATTGTTGATCGGCAGGTTGTTAATGGGATCCGGGTTTTTCAACGTACATTTTGGACCTTCAGTCAATGTCGTGAGGCATTCCAATGGTGCAAACCAGTCATACAGGTGGACGGTATGCACTTATACGGTAAGTATAAGGGGACATTATTGATTGCCACCGCCCAAGATGGAAATAATGAGATCCTTCCGATTGCATTTGCAATTGTGGAAAGTGAAACTAAGGAAGCATGGGAGTATTTTTTGTATTCCATACGACTGCATGTTACAAGTAAGGTTGGTCTATGTCTTATTTCTGATCGTCATAAGAGCATAATATCAGCAATCGACAATGAGATGATTGGTTGGCAGCCTCCTAATGCGTACCATGTATTTTGCATTCGTCATGTTGCGAGCAATTTTAATACCCGCTTCAAGGACAAGGAGTTGAAGAAAATTTTAATGAGATTAGGTAATATACTCCAACTGATGTGCAATGACGTTCATTTTTTCCATGACTACAACCTTATCCTGTTGTGTCGTTCTGTCTTTTTTACAGGATATGTTCCAAAGAAAATACACTTTAATGCTGTATGCCGAATTCTGCAGTTACAGTCGTGAAGTGGCCCAATGGATTGAAAGAATTCCAAAAGATAAATGGTGTCAGAGTTATGATGAGGATGGACGAAGATATGGTCATATGATAACCAATTTGTCTGAATCAATCAATAAGGTTTTCAGGGGAGCGAGGAACATGACAATAACATCGTTGGTGAAATGCACTTATAGTCGACTTGTTGGTTATTGGGTCAAAAGGGGGACCCGAGCACAAAAAGATGCAATGACCGGAAAGTATTTTACGAGTGTTATTGGAGAAGCTATGGCAAAGAATGGAGAGCGTGCTACATCGATGCGTGTTTGGGATTTTGATGTGGCGCGTACCACGTTTGAAGTTGACGATCAGGACGATACATACTCGGTGAACTTGACCCAGGGGAAATGCCAGTGTGGCAAGTTTCAGGCATTCAAATTCCTATGTAGTCATGTATTGCTGCATGTTCGGCTGTATCCCATAATGTTGCACAATACGTGGATCCAGTATTCTCAATCTACTATATTATGCATGTTTACTCTTCACCATTTCAGCCGATCGGTAGTGAACAAGGAATACCGCCCGCGTCCGAACAAAAGATTATCCTCGATGAATCGAAATTGCGTGGTAAGGGCCGGCCTAAATCTACACGCATTCGCAATGAAATGGATGAGGTGGAGGTCCAACCTAGCTCCAGTCGAACTAGATGTAGTATATGTAAACAATTCGGACATAATAGGCGTTCATGTCCTACGACGCGCACAGCTTATTAACCTTCATGTTGTCATAATTTTATTTGATAGCTTTTATACTTATGTGCTTCTAGTGTGTACTTGATTTTTAATTAGAATCTTTTTTCAGTGTGACGTTCAAGAGCAAAATTATTTATACCTTAGGTAATATGGCCTAGTTAAGAATGTAGAATTTGGGTAAAAGTTGATTAGCGATATGTTCGATAGAAAACTAAACAAATACAGTCACATACAGTAATCCACGGAAATATGACAAAAAGACAGTAATCCCGACAAATATGACATAATACATAAAATGAAATATGCTCAAGGAGGAGTATATTCAGGCCACGGTCTCGAACGCGCATCCCGCACAGGGTTCCTACGGATGCCATCTGGATTGCGGCTAAAATTGAAATCCTCAGCAGCTGCCCGTATAAAGTCATCAGAATGGTCACCTCCCGCTTGGTATGGGCTACTACTAGATCCGGCCTCAATACAACCCTGTCCATGATGGGAGGGACGGAAGGCAGTAAAACCACAATGTGGAGCCTGAAAAGTATTGAAGCCAGGAAAGCCATATGGAGGCTGATATGCACTAAAACCGTGTCCAGGCTGGTTAGGGTTGAATATAGGAAAGCCGGTCACGGGAACTCGAGAAGGCCAGCGATATGAGTATGGAACTGTGTCTCCGGAGCATACATCGTCTCTGGCTGTGGGTAAGTAGGGATCGGTGCATGTATCTCGAGAGGCACCTCTGCTAGCATCTCCTCTGGGTACCAGGAAACCTCAGTATAGGTCATCTCAGGAAATACAGGAGGTCTATATACACCTCTGTCACGTGGACCAAGCGGTGGTATCTCATATGGCTCCATTTCGTGCCGCGGTCGTCGTTGGCCCAGTCTCCGTCCCTCCCTCGCACGGGGCGGGACCTCTAAAACGGGATCTGGTACACTTACTAAGAGACCACTCGGTGCGGCTAGGACCGGGCTCCGCAACTCGGCCAAATTCTCTAAGTGCTCCGAGTAATGCGGTCACATACCTCCCGCACCTCCCATTCTTTGTATTGGGCACTAAAGGGGGTGGGGTTGTCGGGATTCGACGCGTCGGGATTCTGACGGGCGTCAGGTCCTACTGACCTAGATGGCGTCAGTACTACTGACGCGTCTTTCCCTGGTGGCATCGGTGGTAGTGACGCCACTGTACAGCCCCGTCAGACCCCCTGACGCGATTTCTAGTGTCAGTCAAACTAAGTGTTAGACTGCCTTAGTTTGGAAAAAATTTTCAGAGGTACAGTAATCTGGTACATTTTTTATAAAATAATATTATTTTGGTAAAAAACCCTAAAGAGTTTGGAGTGGCGGTTGTTGATTAAAAGGTTCACAATAGTTATTTGCAGCGGCACATTGATTGTTAGGGGTGAGAAGGAAATAGGTCTTTGGGCAAACAAGGAGGCACTCCAAACAGCCATTGCCTAATTTTAACGGGATTTTGATATTTGTCCATTTTAATTGTTCATTGATATTCTTATCCATTTTTAATTTTTGAATGGTACTTATGGTACCTTTAAAACATTTCTGTGTCGGATGCTCTTAGGGTAAAACATCGTTGGCCAACACCTTAACCCTAAATTCTAAAGTAAAATAAGTTATTTTTAGAAAAAAAAAATGGGTGAAAAATATTTGTTTAAAAATTTCATTAGCGAGAATGACTTGATTTCAAACACTATTTTGTGTAAGAAAACCTTACAAAATACTAATACTTGTTATGTATAAAAGTATAGCAAGCCTTCCTAACCATGGCAAACTAAAAATAATCCGATAAAAGGTGGCAAAATATATTGAAAAAAATTTCAAATTACAATCGAATAATAAAATTTAATTATTAATAATAATATCATATACATATATAATTCTTATAAAATACTCCTCTAGTTCTTAATAGAAGACATAGTTTTTATAGTTGTCAATATTTTCCTAATTTACTCCTATTGATGCTGCCTTAACAATAGTCAAATTAGGAGAAAGAATGAGGAAATTAAAGAAGATGACTAGGATATTTAGAAAATATATGTTATATTAACTAACTTCCTTAATATAAATAAATGGTATCAGAGCCAAGCTTGAGATGTTACAAAGGGTATTAGAGATGGTGGTAGAGAATAAGTCTTATATCAACCGGGGAGGGGAATGAAAGTTCCTCAAAAAGTGCTAGGATACATTCATCTGTTGATGTGCTTTAAAATCGTGAGGGTGATGGCCCCAAATCATGATAGTACAAATGTTATCAAAGTTAGGCTCGAGATGCTACAAATGGTATTTGAATTAGGCTTGTGGCGTTATAAATAGTATTAGAGTTAGGCTCTTACAATTGACACCAAAGCCACTCTTAGGATGTTACACTTGGGGTTTCTTCTTCTCAATTTTTTTATTTTGAATTCTATTGCATGTTTGACCCATTAGATTTTGTGGAGCAAGTTTCCTGTTCGAACATATAATAGGGCAACATATCTCGAGGTTGTAGATCCTGAGGCTATAGCTTAGCCATATGACATGAACACCTTAGCAAGAAGCCAACCAAAAGTTGTTTCTTGAACTTCAACTAGGTTCTTCAGGTTTCTTGTTTTTAGTTTTTGATTTTGAATTCTCTTTTCATTGTTTGACCGTTTAAATTTTGTGGAGCAAGTTTCCTATTCGAAGACATCATAGGGCAGCTAATGCTAAAGTTGTAGCTTAGCTCTAGGAGATAAATGCCTCATCAAGAAGCCAACCAAAAGACGTTCCTCAAACTCTAACTAGGTTCTTTGTTTGAAGTTTCACATCCGATGGGAGGGGAACAAAAGACCCCTGGATACCTCACATTGACGCGTGTTAGAGCTGTGAATCAAAGCCAAGATTGGGATGTTATAAATGGTATCAAAGCTATGGGTGGAGAATAAGTCACAAATTGGCTAGGGAAGGGAATGAAAGACTCTCGTAAAGCTCTTGGATACCTCCTTTCTCGACGGTATTTAAAGTCGTGAGGGTGATGGATCCTAAAGCAGGATGTTACAAATGGTATTACAGACAAGTTTGTGATGTTATAAATGGTATTAGAGCCTAGTTCGTGATATTACAAATGGTATTACAATCATGCTTGTGATGTTATAAATCGTATTAGAGCCATGCTTGAGATGTTATACTTGAGGTTTCTTCTTATTAGTTTTCAATTTTGAATTCTTTTCACTGTTTGACCCTTTAGATTTTGTGGAGCTTCTTTCCTATTTAAAGATATGAGAGGGCAACTAATCCTAAGGTTGCAGATCTTAAGGCTGCTAATCCCGAAGTTGCAACTCAGCTGCAATAGATGAACACCTAATCAAGAAGCCAACCAAAATCCGTTCCTCGAACTCCAACTAGGTTTTTGTGGTTTTTAGTTTTTAGTTTTCGATTTTGAATTCTTTTTTTTCACTGTTTGACCCTTTAGATTGATGGAGCAGGTTTCCTATTTGAAGACATCGAGGCGGCTAATCCTAAGGCTGCAGATGAACACATCATCAAGAAGCCAACCAAAAGACGTTCCTTGAACTCCAACTAGGTTCTTGGGTGGAGAATAAGTCCCATATCGGCTTGGGAAGGGAACGAAAGACTCTTTTAAAAGGGCTAGATACCTCCCTCTCTCGACGCATTTTAAAGTCGCGAGGGTGATGGGTGCCCTAAAGAAGGATGTTACAAATAGTACCCAAGCCTAGCTTGGATGTTACAAATAGTATCATTATCAATCCCTAACCTAGCATAGGGATGTTACACTTGGGCTTAGCATTAGAGTGTGGCTAGGGATGAATAAAGAGGAAAGGGAAATGTACAGAAATCATGACACACCCTTCCTTTAACTGTATTTGTCTCTTTATACTATGCTTCCTCATATTCACTCCTTCTTAATCCATCCTAAGGCCGCATAAAGATATGAGAGGTTGCAGATCTTAAGGCTGCAGGTCGATCTAGGGCTACCGATCCATACGCTGTAAATCCTGAAACTGCATCTCAGCCGCAAAAGATGAGGTTCTTGGGGTTTCTTATTACCATTTTTTATTTTGAATTCTTTTTTCATCGTTTGGCCTTTTAAATTTTGTGGAGCAGGTTTCCTATTCGAAGACATTAGAGGGCAGCTGATCGTGAGGTTGTAGCTCGGCCTTAGGAGATAAACACTTCATCAAGAAGCCAACCAAAAGATGTTCCTCGAACTCTAACTAGGTTCTTGGTGTGAAGTCCCACATCGGCTAGGGAGGGGAACAAAAGACCCTTGTAAAGGGCTTGGATACCTCTCACTCTCGACCCATGTTAAAGCTGTGAGGGGTGACAGTCTTCTAAAAAGGACAAAATCAAGAGCGAGGCGGTGGGATATTTCAAATGATATCAGAGACAAGCTCAAGAGGATATAAATGGTATCAAAGACAAGCTTGGGATGTTACAAAAGCTCAAGAGGATATAAATGGTATCAAAGACAAGCTTGGGATGTTACAAATGGTATCGTAGCCAGGCTTGTTTCTGTAGCATGGTAAATTGCTATCATTCCTCCTAGTCCTCTCCCCTCCATCTTAAACCAAACAAGGCATTATTAAAAACCCCTCACCTCATCTTCCTACCAACTAAACCGAACAAGGTAACCCCCTACCCAAGGACGGACCTTAGTTGTTACTAGGGGGCCATAAAAAAAGTTCAGATTTTTTTTTTTTAAGGATTAATATAAACAACGCACGCAGCTTGTCTATTAACATTAATATATCATGTGCAGCAACATGCCTATTCCTAATGTCCACTATTGTCTATTAAAATTACATTGTTAACTTTAAATGAAGGTAATTTTTAATTGTTTTATTTAATATAGTATTTTATTAATTTTGAATTATAAATTATATTGTTAACTTTTAATATTTTGATATATTATATAACGGGAAATCTTTCGAAATTTCATGATATCTTCTCATTTTCTAATTGATATGACATCCATACTAGTGACAAGGGTAAGTTATCTTATACATTAGAATTGTTAATTATAAATATGAATATTTTAAAAATGTTATATAATCATAAAATTTTTAATTAGTTAATAAATATACATTCCCCCCAATATTTATCCCAAGGTCCGTCCCTACCCCTACCTTTCCTTCCATCCCCTCCCCTCGAACCAAATAGAACCCTTAGATTCCCCCAACACCTTTCTTTCCATCCCTCCCTCGAACCAAATAGACCCTTTGGATTCCCCCACCATTGAAATAGAACAATATACATGTCTCTGTCCCAAATACAATCCTAAATGAATACAAGAATACAAACGTGTTGAAGAAACTAAGTGCTTCTTAGTTTCTTAATCATCAAATTGTCTTGATCTTTTGATGAGAAAGCAAAATCCTTTAGTTCAATTGGATGCCTTCAGACGTAATCCACTCACCATCTTTCATTTCCCACTCTGTAGGGTCGAGTTCAGGTTACTTCCGCATAGCCACATTGTCCATACTTCATTATATTTATAATTCTATGAAGAAGCAAAAGGGAAATGACAGAGAAGTTTCATTAACACATAGAAGAAACACTGTCATTCTTTTTATACAATAAAATGTGCATATCTCTTGGTTTGGTGCAAATACATTATAGATTTTAGGGTTATCAATACAAGCTTTAGTCCCTTAAGTTTTCCTTTATTTTAGTTTTGGTATCTTAAGTTTTAAATCATAGGTTTTGATCCCTTAAGTTTTATTCTATTTAAAACATTAATCCCTATAACTTAATAAATATCATCACTATTTTGCCCTTGAGAGACTAAAACCCATGATTTGAAACTTAATGGACCAAAACCAAAATAAAGATAAACTTAAGGAACCAAATATTGTATTAACCCTAGATTTTATTTAATTGTGATGCAAAGTGGGAATAAAACTTCATCATGCCAACTTGTCTGAAGGGTAAAATATTTGAAGATGGAAAAGGATTAAATTAGAATAACAAATTGTTAAAAAAAAAAAAAAAAACCGTACATTCTCAATTTTGGAGCTTACTTGATTCCCAAATCACAATGGCCTGCCTATTCAGCCGTTGCCCAAAGTTCCAATCACTCTTACTCTTACAGTTTGGGGCAAATTATGGTGACAATTATTTTTTTAACTTCACTTTAAAAGAAAAGGGTAACTCCACTTCATTAACTCGCTTTACCACAAAAGAAGACTATCTTCTAGCAACAAAAAAACAAGGGCTAAGATAGATTTATCATGAGTATATAAAGTTGAAGGAATGCCAGACCCTGTTGCTGTGATGCATTAATCTTTATCGAACTCTGATTCGTTATCTACAAGTTATCGTCCCGTGGTCTCAATAGGAAAGAGCATTACAGGTATTCCTGAAACAAAGGCAACCATCACAAAGCGAAGCACATCTGCAGTTTGATGGCAAAATGCACAAATCAAGGTTATTAAAATGTCGGTTACTAATATGAAATTATAAAGAAAATAAAATAAAATAAAAAGCAATTAAAGAAAAAGCAAAACCTGGTGGGATCTTTGGAGTATTGGGTCAAATTGGAATCAAAAGCGATAAGAAAGTTAAAATTTCAAGGTTATTAATATAAAATTATAAAGAAAATAAAATAAAAAAGCTATTAAAAAAAAAAAAAAAAAAAAGAAAAACTGGGCAAAACTAGATTAAGGTTTTGACCGGTTTCTAAGTTTCCGGTTCCGTCCGGTTTATAACCGTACCACAAACCCAGTGCCACCAACGGACATGTGATTCGAAAGCCCGGGAATCACCACAGCAAACCACAGCTCTGTAATCACCACAGCAACAACCAAAAACCTGGGAATCAACACAATTCTCTATTTACTTTTGGCCATTCTTCTTCATATGATTAGTTAGGGTCAACTATAGTTGTCGGATAAATTTATGACTTCCGACATGGCCTCTCTGAATATGAAATTTTTTTACTGAATGTGGAAAACAATTAATAGGAAAGATAACCCTGATTCGTAGATGATCAACCAAACTTTTTCTTTTATTGTCCTCTTTGAGGCAATTGTAGGGAAACACAGGCAGCAAATTGCCATTTAGGATGTTGGGTCAATTCATAATTACTGGCTCAGACTCAGAGTTGAAAAAAAATACTATGCAACAATATTTTTCATTTAGCAAGTGCATGATCATTGGATTAAGATGAGATCAGATTTGATTTAAACTTAAATAATGGACAAATAAATGTTCATGTTCTTGTAACTTGTCAACTTGTCAACTTGTCAACAGTATATTTGAGTTTCAGTTTGGAGACTATCAAAATAATTGTCCATTATGAATTTTGATGTTTTAGAAAATAGAAAACCAAATGGATAAAAAAAAAGAAGGAAAATAGAAAATTAATTAAAACAAACTCCAGAAACAAAATATATTAATTACACATTTACTCTACCTCTCTCAAATTTAAGATGACACATAGAGACCAGCTTTAATTTGTCTAACAACAGCCTAATTGGATTATGGAAATGGATGGACAAGTATGCAAATTAGCTGATTGTTTTTATGTGCCAAAAGAGAGTCGATGGAGAGGCCGTTCCGCAAAGTCAGTCAATCTAAATGTGTTTAGTATATTCATTTTTTATTAAAAAAAAAAGTATATTCATTTTTTTTTTTTCCCAACGTTTGTTTAGTGTGTTCACGAAAAATAGTATCATTGAGCAATTTGAATAAAAAAATTATTTTCTTGATAAAAGTAAACAGAAAAGGTTTAGGATTTTCACAAGATAAGTTGTTTATATTTTTAACATGCTTGGGATAATAAATTTTAAAATAAAATAATTTATAGTAGTATTTAACTTTTTAATATGGCTGGGGTAATAAATTATAAAGTAAAATAAGTTATTTTTAGGAAAAATCGGTGAAAACCGAAAAGTTTGAAAATTTTATTAGTGAGAATGACCTAATTTTGAATACTAGTATTTTTTGTACACAACTTTACAAAATATCAATACTTTATGTGTACAAAAATATATCAGGCCTTACTGACAGTCTGACAATGACAAACTAAAAATAATCAGATAAAAGGTGACGGAGAATATTGAAAATCTTTCAAATTACCGCCCGGAACATAATATAAAATTTAATTAGTAATAGTAATATCATATACATATACAATTTTATAAAATGTCAATAGAGGGGGATAATTGCTCCTAAATTTTAATATATTAATAAAATTCATGATACATCGCATTACTTACAAACTGTTAATCATTTCCCAACAATGAAGAATAATATGCATGTGTCCGTCCCAAATGCCATCCTAAATTAATACAAGAATACAAATGTGTTGAAGAAACTAAGTAAACTAGGTGCTTCTTAGTTTCTTAATCATGAAAATGGCTCCTTATGATGAAAAAGCAAAATCCTTCAGTTCGAGTGGATGCCGTCAGACGTAATCCAGTCACCATCTTCCATTCCCACTCAACAGGGCCGAGTCCTGGTCACTTCCGCACAGCCACATTGTCCATACTTCATTATATATTTATAATTCTATGAACAAGTAAAGAGGGCATGATTGTTAGGTTTCATAGCACGTAGAGAAACAATTCCATTCTGTTTATACAATAAAAAGTGCACATCCCTCGGTTTGATACAAATACAATTTTTCAGGGAAGCCTACTATGTATAAGGCTTCTCATCAGGTGAAGTATGAGAAATGATAGATATGTGCAGCCTTATCCTCACAAGGGAAAGGCTGTTTTTAGAGTTTGAACCTATAATCTCTAGGTCATATGACAACAACTTTTATCGTTGCTCTGAGACCCACCCTCATTTGAGACAAACAAGTTATAGATTCTGTTTAATTGTGATGCAAAGCGGCAATAAAGCTTCATCATGCCAACTTGTTTGAAGAACAAAATATTTGATGATGAAAAAAATGATTGAATTAGAATCGCAAATTAATACTAAACAACCTTACATTCTGAATTATAAAGCTTAATTCCCAAATCACAATGGCATCATTCAGCCTGCCTATTTTCAGCCAGTGCCTATGGTGACATTTCTTGTTTATAACCTTCACTTTAAAAGTACAGGGTAAATTCACTCATAACGCTAGATCGGTTTAGATCAGCAGCTCAAGGATATCTCCTTGCTCTTCTAACAACAAAAGAAGGCTATCTTCTAGCAACAGAAAAACATAAAAACATGGGCTAAGATAGATTTATCATGACTTGATAAAGTTCAAGGGAATGACAAACCTTGTTGCTGTGATGCATTAATTTTTATTGAACTCCGACTCATTATCTACAAGTTCTCGGCCCATGGTCTCAACAGGAAAGAGAATTACACATATTCCTGAAACAAAGGCGACCATCACAAAGAGAAGCACAGCTACTGTTTGTTGACAATAATGCACTAAACCCACTGCCACCAACGGACATACAATTCCACCAATCCTGCTAACTGCGCTTGCAATTCCAACACCAGTTGATCTGACTGATGTTGGGTATATCTGCAGTTCACATAAATCTTGCAAATATCAAATTTTGATATGGAAACAAGAATAACAAACTGATTAAAGACATGAAGATGTACATGATAGACATATACTCTCAAGAATAACGAAATTAAAGCCATGAAATCCTCCTAATCCTCCTCCTATACACTCAATCTGAATAATAAATCATAATTTCACATATCCCTGATTAATAGGGATATCAAAAAATTTATCAAGGAAAAAATATAACAGGGAGTCATTGAGGTGGTTGGGTGGGTGTGTGTGTTTGCCAGAAATTGAGGTGGGATATAGACCTACACAGCAACAAACAGCTGATGTTCTTACCAAAGCTATTTCAAAAGCCCAGTTCGATGCTCGCTTATACAAGCTAGGAATGATTGGAATATATTCCAAAGCCTGAGGGGGAGTATGGAAGTATGAATATTCTATTTTATTTTCTATTCACTTAAGTAGATTAAGGGCATTATTGTAAATTTATCATAGCTATATAGGGACATTTTTGTAAAATAGTCTTTGCCTCATGTCTATAAAGCCACCTCACTTGTAAACATAGAGAAAATTCATTCAAGAGGGAAATAATTTTGTCTACCTCTATTCTCTGATCAATCAATTATATTGAGGTTATATCAAAATACCATGAGCATGGCATTACAATTTGTTACATTATTGTTACTATTTACAAAGTAATGGACCAGTGAGCATGGCATTAAATCAATGGTAAAAACAATTTAGAAGAAATTAAATAATCACAAAATATGACAATCAGTGGAATAATTGTGAAAACTAGTCTAGACTCTAGCTATTAGTTATGCATTTATAATGAATATAACAAAAGTCATCATCCTGGAACTTTTGCATTATATAACTTTTTTTAGACTATCTTAATATTCTTTTAAATCGTTCAAAATCAATTCCATTCCCCTTGGATAAGTTGTTACCTCTGGAGCGTATATGTATATAATAGTAAAGCTTCCCATGATGCATGTGCGAGCTCCAAACAGAAGCCCTGTTATTAGACCTTCAGGCAGATGAAAAACAAGTGGTAGGAGGAAAATGCAATACACGAAGAGCATAGCTGACATTGAGATCTTACGACCGATTTTATCTACTGCTGCAGCAGACAAGAGGAGCCCAGGTAGCTCTATTCACAAAACATAATCATGTATCAGTCATACATCCTCCTCCAAGGGACGGTGGAAGATAACTCTGAAATAAGTCAACAGTGATATTTAAAGTAAGTATTATTCCCTTTGGACAATGTCCAAATTACTTTGGTCACCACACCCCTATGTTTTTTAAGAAAATCCCTCTCCTTTGAAAATAAAAGATGTACAACATCAACCTCCCTTACCTAATTACACCTATTTTGATCCATATAGCTAACCCACTTAGTAACCCACTTAGTGGAACAAAACTTCTTGTTATACACCTATTCAGATCAAAACATATGTAATTATCTTATATAAAAATATTGATTTGATCGACCAAAATAGTCACTTCATAAAATCAAAATAAATTATATTAACTTATGATTTCCAAGACAGAAGTTTATGAAATACATTTATTACAAAATTATATTTTCAATAAAAGAAATCAATAGTATCCTTTAGGATATTTAGGTCATTGTTTGTCTTTGAGGAAAGCTTGTGTTTGTTTCCATCAACAAATCTTATCCCACCAAAAGGGGTTAGTTATATGGGTCACACGATGAAATTCTGCTCCATCTAGAACCAATTCTTCTGATAAACCACTGTGTATCCTCATAAAAAGAAAATGTTTCTGCAGTTCAAGCATCTCCTAGGGGAAGGAGTAGTAGTTTATCCTAATTTTATACCTGCAAAACTAGCAACAAAAACATCTCTGTAGCTAACATCATTGATCTTCTCTGACTGCAAACTATCTGAATTGCATTTACTACGCCCACTGTTCCACTCTGAGGTCAACAAAACAAGGCCGTAATATGAAAAGGCATTACCAAAGAACACTATCCATAAGAGAAGGGTTGGCCTTGCCAATTTTGATGAAAGAAGCATTAAAAATGATGAAATTCCCCCAAAGTCAGTATTCATTGCTTTAGTAGGTCCACCCTCATTTCTTGGAGAGAGTAAACTTGATTCTTCTGTATCAATTCTTTGCGGATCAGTTTGAATATCAGAAATAATGATGCCAGGAGGTAGAGTCGTTCCATTCATTTTTGCTATTTTCTCCAAAATAATAACAGCATCAGCAGTTCTGCCGTTTGAGCACAAGTATCTTGGCGACTCAGGAGTCATTCTGTAGAACAGGAGGAGGAGTAACGAGGGTATAGAAGATAATGCAAGTAACCATCTCCAACCCAATCTTGGCATGATCAACTGCAAGAAACATTGAATTAGAAGAACGTATCTGCGCTAAGTTTGGTCATTCAGATAAAACAAACGATCACAATAGTGTCGAGGCCAGAAATTTAGTGCTCCAAAGACTAAACACAAGTCAGTTAGATTGAGATGTAACCATATAACCTTGTTCTAATTGGAAATCAAAAACTATCATTGACATAGTATGAAGTTTCCATAATCGAGCAATTAAAAATTCAATCCTGCATATCCTAAATTAAATTTCAGCTAAGCTATAATGAATACCTTACTATGTTACAGCCTCAAGATTGAAGAGTTTTTGAGTTAAAAAACATGTAAAGGTGATAGATATCCCGGTGAAAATGTAACTTTTCATTTATATCCTACTACCTTTGTTTCAAATGTAAGCAATTTAACGTAACACACATCCACCAAGAAAAGTAGTTAGATGGTTCAGATTTTTTTTTTTTTTTTCCAACTTTGCTCTTATATAATGCATAGTGAATGGACCAAATTGATGAAGCAGAGGAAAGTAATTTCCATACACTCCTAGGGGCATTTGAGGTAAAAAGATGTTAATTTTCCTAAAAACTTGTAAAATACCTGGCATATTGAAACATAAAATTCCGGCCGCACCGCCCGCGGGGGGGCCCTTATATTTGAAAGGTGGTGGGATTTATGGACACATTTATATTAGATATTTCATTGGTCCCTAATATCTTTAACTGTAATTGTGTCTTTTCATCGGAGGAAAAAAAAAAATAATAATAACCTGTAATTTTGTCCTAGAGTACCCATCCTTGTATCCATAAATTCCTATTAATTTTGTTTCATTCATTACAACAAGAAGAATTCCAGACATTTTACCCTAGAATAAGAGCCTTAAACTCTTTTTCTAGTGGCCTTCATTTTCTATTTTCCTTCCGAAATGTGACCTTCATTATTATTACAATACGGTGAAAATTATCTATATTATAGGTTATATTTTCTTGAATTTACTTCATTCCCTTTTAACCTAAGCACTTGGTAACCACTACAAAACTCACTGACTAACTTATCCGCATTGGTCAGATCACAGCAGGAATCCACACACAACACCTCAAACTTACAGTAACAAACCCCATGCGCTGATGGACGAGTCTGAGACAGTCCGTCAGTCCCTCTCTAGCAATTGGCAGCCCAAATCATGTTGCTAAAGGCTTACATGGACCATAAGGCTCAAGAAATGCTTGATTATACAGGATCTTATCAGAGACCTCTAGAAAATATTATTTATTAGTATCACATGGTGCCTCATATAGACTATTTCGTATGTACTAGAAGATTCTTTTCTTGCCACCTTCTCTACAACAAGGACATAACTTCTAGGAGTGATTGGCTGACTTCCCAAAAGTAACCCCCTCAACCCTTTTTTTACATCCTCAGGTAACTCGTCAAATAGTATGTTGTCATCAATGTCCAAAAATGGATTAGGAATCATGGGAAAGCTACTTGGTGCTGCTCCAAGTTTCCCGGTTTCTCGTAGCAGGTCAAGAACATATTTTCTCTGTGTCAAGAGGATACCCTTCTTGCTTCTCATAACCTCTATCCCAAGAACGTACTTCAACATATCTAAATCCTTTGTTTGAAAGAGAATTACAAAAGGTCTTGAGGGATGAGATTCCCAAAGTATCGCTACCCGTAATAACAATGTCATCAACATATACCACTAAGAGAATCATGTCGGCATCTGTCCGCTGATAAAACACAGAGTGGTCACACTTACTCTGATTCAGACAAAACTTTTTAACCACAGAGCTAAACTTGTCAAACCAAACACTAGGGCTCTGCTTCAAACCATATAAAGACTTTTGAAGGTGACATACCTTCCCATGCTCTCTCTAAGCAAATAAAACCAAGTGGTTGCTCCATGAATACTTCCTCAAGAAGATCGCCATTCAAGAACGCATTTTTAACATCCAACTAATGAAGATCCCAACCATAATTGGCTACCATAGAAATGAAGAGGCGAACAGAGAACAATTATGTTATAGGGGAGAAGGTTTCTAAATAGTCAACACCATAGGTTTGAGCATATCCCTTGGCAACCAGTCGAGCTTTCAAATGTTCCAAGGTGCCATAAGCTTTTGTTTTGACCGTGAACAACCATTTCACCCGATAGCCTTTTTGCCAAGAGGTAAATCAACGAGAGTCTAGCCACCTGTCTTATCAAGGGCCACCATTTCTTCTTCCATCGAAGCACGCCAAACAGGATGGGCCAAGGCTTGTTAGAGAGTAGTAGGAACGATGAGAGAGTCTAAGGATGCTATGAAGGAACATGATGGAGGACACAAATGGTTATAGGAAACAAAGGAATAGATAGGATAAGTGCAAGTAAGTTTACCTTCATGTAAGGCAGTGGGCAAGTCATCAGAAGTATCAGTCACTGTTGTTTGTTCAGAGGCAAGAGCGAAAGTATCAAGAAAGTATCAAGAGTATCAAAAGTATCATGCAATATTTTTGGTTTAGAGACAGGGTAGGGGGAACTAATCTCGGATCAGATGCCGAAGCTAACACTAGTGGGTCATGAACTTGAACGACTCCATTACTTGCACTAGGATGTTTCCGATAAACATGACAAATAGGTGGCTTAGCAGGTGCTAGGTCAAACGCATGCACTGGGGGAACGGAACCATATAGACCAATATATCATCAAGACCTTTTGTGGTGTCTAGGGATGTAGGTGGAGTAAAGACAGGAAAGAACAAGGTCGACCCAAGGAAGACATACTTAAGAGACTTGGGATCAGGTTTGGTAACAGTGGGACGAATATCGCGAACAAAACAGACACAATCAAAGATTTTAATGGCACCGGAATATCGCAAACCAATGGCGGAGCCACGTTGGTGCAGGTGTCTGCAAGTGCAGACAGAAGATTTTAAAATATGTATTTTTTAGCGGAAACCTATTAGCATGAATGGGGCCATAGCTCAGTGGTAGAGCAATTCTCCAAAGAGAAAGATGTAGCCAGTTCAAACGCACGTGTGCCCTTTTTCTTTTTCTTCCAAACTCCTTATGAGAAACACATGTAGCTCATTTTTTTTTCCTCCAAGTTTTTCCTCCTTATGAAAACTCATTTCTTTTTTCTCTCCAACATTTCTTTTTTTCCTCCTTATGAAAACTCATTTCTTTTTTTCTCCAACATTTCTTTTTTTCCCTCCAAGTTTTTCCTCCTTATGCTCCTTTGCTCCATTGCTCCATTGCTCCATTGTTGATATTTGACTTTTTAATATCCTATCACATATGTCAAACCATAATAATTTTTCCTTGCATGTTGTTTTGGAATTTGATTGTGTAACATCTGGGTATCTATATGCCATGGGATTAGAGTATATTGTTCTGTTTAAATTGATTTCCTCGGAAATATTTTTCAATTGAACCTCATTTCTGGTCCTAAACTTGATGAAGGAGTGGGTTGCCTTTTAATTAAGTTGAAGTTTTCTTTTCTTTTATTGTTTATATTCTTTTGTTTTTTAATTTAAAATTTTCCTTCAAAAAAAATTCGGAGGCGCTGCCTCTAAACCCCCGAACCCCACCACTAATTGTGCACCCACAAATATTATATCGGCTCCGCCACTGTCGCAAACAGTGGTTACTTGTCATATGATCAGTGGCACCAGAATCGATGATCATCTTCAAAGAAGTAGCAAGGCATGAATCACAGTTACTTGTAGCAAACGTAGTTCGTGTTGATGAAGCATTATCAGAGTTATCAGAGGATTGGGCCATATGAGCAGAACCACTACGCTGCAACTTATTTTGCAACTTACGACAATAACATTTGATATGACTAGGTTCCTTATAATAAAAGCAGACAATCCCACTAGCACCATAATTCTGAGTATTGCTACCTTGTCTTGGAAGGCTTTGGTTCTTGTTATCAGAAGAAATAGGACTCAGTGCACTATTTCCTTGTCTCAAGCAACCCTTGTTCTTGTTATCAGTCGAACCATGGCCAGCCAAAGCACTAGCATTAGGATTAGAAGCCAAGTGAGACTCTCTGCATGCAACACACCAAAGTACACATCCTGAAGCGAAGGAAGCTCAGAGCTAGACAGTATCTGAGATCAAACTGTCTCATAAGCTAGATCAAGAGAATAAGGAAGTTAATCATCGCCTGTTTTTCCATATTATCCACTTGTGTTTGAAGATCAGTCGTAGGTGGCATTAACCTCCTCATTTCCTCATACATTCGCTTAAAATCCATGAAGAAATTCCTCAGGAGGTGGCCCTTAGCATTTAGCACAATAGAAACCTATACAGACTTCGTGAATGCAAGTAATGTTCCCTTTCCCCAAATACAGGAACTCCAGGTAGTCCATAATTTCTTTAACAGTATTACAATAACTAACAAAGGGAAGAATATCGCTCTCGATAGAATTTTGAATTTGCAAGAATAATTGGGCATCTGCTCTGGCCCACGCCAACTTAGGATCGTCCTTAGGAGAGCATCAGTTAAATGACCCTACTTTTCAATACTTAGTACATGTGGAAGGTTTTGCTCTAGTCTGAATATTTTATCCAGTTCAACTTATGATCAGTAATTTTGTTTGAAACAAGAATCACCTCAGCAATGACACTAGTTTGGGAACACAATCGATGCCCTAAAAACCCGATGACAGAGGGAACCCGATTCCCAGATGCCATTGGAGGAGCACGAAACCACTGATGGTGGGCCGGATTCTACCTATCAATGCTTGGAGAAAGCCGTTGTTAAAAACCCCACTGAACGCGCCTCTCACCTACCGTCAGAAGCTGCTATCAGCCAAGCGCATGTATGCCATGTGCCATCAAGGAGATGTCGGACAATCACCAAATTTTCTACGAACGCCAATCAAAGGGTGGAGAATGCAACTATGTGGCGTGTGTACACACTCGAAACTCTCTCTTCTCTCTCACTGTTTCACACAACCAGAACCCTAAATGGAGCACGAACCGAAAAAAAAAAATTGCAAGCCACATTGCTCTGATACCATATATTTCCAAAGAGAGAGATAGAGGAAAAACATATTCCCAAATAATTGCTTATTCATGTATATAAGAAGGGTATTTATATACAAGAGAGGAGCCTTAGAATTAGTGGTTCATTATTGTCCTCCTTGATTTCTATCAACCATTATAAGGTTGATTTCTATCAGAATATTAGGAAATAAATCAACTTTATTATTAGGATCCTTTGATTATTGTCCTCCTTGATTATAGGATCCTAATTATATCAACTTTATTAGCCTTTATTGTAATTTATCTTAATCCCTAAGTTTCTCTTCTATCTACCTATATAAAGGCTCCAATGTACTCTCTTTTATTTACTGAGTTTAATAAGAGTGAATTTTATCCCTCTAAATTCAACATGGTATCAGAGCAGGATTAATTCCTGAAGAAAATTAACAGTTCTATTTTGGTTTTCCGACGCTGGTAACTCGCTGCTCTATTTAGAGTTTTAGAGAGGCAGTGAGTTACATAGCTCCGGGAGACACACAGCTCTAGTTAAACTAGAGAACACAAACAGGACCACCATAGTCAGATCCGAAAATCACCAAAACAAAGTCGCAAATTCCGGCGATATTCCCAGATTCAGGCGAGCATTCCGGAAAGAGGAAAAGAGAAGAGAGCGCCACGGAAGGAGAACTTAGGGCAACGTAGATTGCCAGAGCAACGTAGATTGCCACCTTCACCGTCGGACAGCCTCGATCTCATCAACGGAAAAAGGAAAGAAGTCCAGATTCACCGGAAGCTGAGCTGCAAATCGAACCAAACGCAGCCACCTCAAGCCACCATCGAACAAGAGAAGAGGGAGAGAAAATCAAAACCCGCCATGATGGACTGAAAAACACCAAAGCACCTTCGACGAACAAAACCTTAGCCACTGCCGTGAAGGAGATTCAAAGAGGTTAGAATCAGTTTTTGAGGTTCTCCAACGCTGAGGCAAGACCCATTATCTTTGTTCCCTTAAGCTTTAATGGCGAGAGGTAAGCAGAAGACTAGATGCACCGAAGAACCAGAGAGACCTAGTCACCATCGTCGCTCGGCTTGCCGACAGGTCACGAACTCAATTCGTAATCTTAGTCGTAAACACCGTGACTTCTTCCAGCCTGAGTGCCACGAAGAGAAAGAAGGCGAAGTCCGCGGCACTCAAGCTGGAAGAAGTCACGGGTCTGATCTAAAAACGGATCTGATCTAAAAGGTCCAATCTGTCATTTATCAAATTGAGGGACTTGAGATTCTTTCTGGGCAAGTTCTGCTACTCAATATAGGACCTCTGAGACTCCAAAAATGAGTACAAGCCCAAACAAAATATGGGACCTCTGAGACTTAAAAAGGAGTACAAGTCCAAACAAAATAAATGGGCCACTGAGACTCAAGAAGAGTACAAGCCCAAACAAAAATAAATGGACCGCTGAGACTCAAGAAGTACAAGCCTAAAGATTTTGAAGATTGAAGCAGGCAGAACAAAGTTTGAAGGATTTCGAGGCAAGCTGGGTATAATCGACATATACTCTCCAGCTTGAGGGGGAGTGTTAGAATATTAGGAAATAAATCAACTTTATTATTAGGATCCCTTAATTATTGTCCTCCTTGATTATAGGATCCTAATTATATCAGCTTTATTAGCCTTTATTGTAATTTATCTTAATCCCTAAGTTTCTCTTCTATCTGCCTATATAAAGGCTCCTATGTACTCTCTTTTATTTATTGAGTTTAATAAGAGTGAATTTTATCCCTTTAAATTCAACAATTTCCTAATAATAATCATAATCCCTGATTATGTGCGGTACTAATTGATTCTAATATATTTACATTAATCTACTTCCTAACACTTAGCAACAAAAAGAAGATGCGATCAAGCATTTAAGTCTGATAGATAGGGCAACATAATTTAAAATCCCATTTTACAAGGAAAATAAAAAAACTTACCCATGCAAGTGATGCTTCCATAATTGTTCCAAGAGTCCAAAATGTAGAAAACACTACCATCCAGGTTCCTCTGTTGGGTGCTGGAACAAACTCTAGAAACCAAGATGCTAATACATGGCCACCTCCCAAACCAATACCAACCATGAAACGAAAAAAAATCAAAAATATAAAACTAGGGGAAAAAGCACTCAAGAGACCAGAGATAGCAGTAATTAGAGATGGTATAAGGAATCCCTTCCTGAAAAAATTGAAATAAATTAAGAAATTAAAAATTAAAAAGCAGATAATGCTGAATGAAAACACCAACAGTTGTATGCTGTTTAAAAAAGCATTCAAATAAACTCTTTTTCTAATCACCAAGCAAATAAGGGCATAGAAAAAGAGAGAACCACAAATGATTGAAATCTCAATAAAGGACCACAATCCTTGGCTCAAATTAAAAATAAATTAATGGTCTCAAATTTAATAATTTCTTTTAGAGGGTATCAAATGTCATTTTCGCTGTATTATAAAGTAGTCCCAACAACATTGCAAGAAAAACTGAGTATAACCCCATGCCTTGTTTAACTATCCAGTGCTTATCCAAAAGAATAACTAAATATATGGAATCGAACAGACTCCCTTTTCTCATCATTCCTAGACATATCTCGCAGAAAGAGGTGCCATTTGATTAATGCATAGACTAGACACTAAGAAGAAAAGCAACCATACCTTCTTCCATGCTTATCTGAAACAATACCCCATGCGTAAGCCCCAATTAGCGTGCCAGCAAAAACTACACTAGTTATCGAGTTCTCTTGCTGAGGGGAAAGACTCCATGCAGATTGAACTGCTGGGCCCACAACGGAGAGTATCATCACTTCCATCGCTTCTGCAGTCCAACCAAGGCCAGCATAAGCAAGCACAAGTAATTGAAATTTTCCAAAACCCATGGCTGTTAGAGCTTCATCAATTGTGTTGCTTGGGCCCCCGTCCCCCATCTATAGTTCCAAAATGAAAATATTTAATACATATATACAACTGCAGATATTTTCACGTTCTTTTATAATTATATCAAGATTTAACGCAGAATAATAAATCCAAATAATACATTTTTCATTAACAATTTATTTAGAGAGAACAAGAGAACAGCATTGGGATGTCAGAATTCTCTCAACATCAGTTGTAGCTAGGAAAAAGAGAGAGCAAGAAAAGATTAGGCTCAGAAAAGCTCCCCAAATTATCTGCAAATATAACAAGCATCCCCTTAGTAAAATCCCTAGGGACAAGTCCAGAGTAGAATCCAGAAAAAATACCCTATCCTAAATGAAATTTGCTACCTCACAGGTAGGTATCCAAGGTAACAATTCTAATGCTTTAATTTAATCAAATGCACCTAATGCTGATAAAAAGGCATAAATCCTCCAAAATGGTTTGTGAGGACAAAGTCTTGCTCACCAACCTTTTAAATAACCTAACATAGCCAATAACTTCATAATAACCCCACTATTAGACGCCTATTAGACTCATGTAAATGTTACTTTGCTAATAGTGGGGTTACTATGAAGTTTAGACGCATGTAAATGTTACTTTGCTAATATTTGTTACTTTATTTTATAAAATTGATTACTTTGTACTGTAGGCTGAGCATTTCCCATTGTTCTTATTCTTATAAAAATAGTACACAAATGTAAAGTGTAAGTCACTTGCAAATTCCTATCCGGGCTTTCTTCTCTAGTTCTTTATTCTGATCATAGTATTAAAGGCCGGGGGAGGTAAAGCTGGATGCATTGGTGTATTCTGCCAGCAATGTCCCTTCTCCAGATCTCATCTTGTGTTTAGGCCATAATTTTGGCCGCAAGTCAGGTTGATTGCACATCTCACCAATAGTGTCTTACATCAAGCGCTATTGTACTGCCTCAGCAACATCAAAGTGGCTGAACATATCTCGTCATCATCCTGAATCCTTCTTTGGTTTTGCTCGTGTAGAGCAGAATAATCTAAAAATCATGTCTATTCATTTACAGAAAGGG
Source organism: Acacia acuminata (assembly GCA_019022655.1). NCBI lineage: Eukaryota > Viridiplantae > Streptophyta > Magnoliopsida > Fabales > Fabaceae > Acacia > Acacia acuminata. The sequence goes on from JAFJYI010000001.1 coordinate 127,254, forward strand.
TCTATATATACATAAGGAAGGAGCCCTAGCATTTCTAGCTCTTAACAACAGTATCTAATCTAATCCCTGATTAATATATATTTCCTAACATTCTCCCTCAAGTTGAAGTATAGATGTTAATCAAGCACAACTTGTTACAAAGATAGTCAACACAAATCTCATTTAAGGCCTTAGTTAGAAGATTGCGCAATTAGTCACTAGACTGCACATGCCCCGTAGAAATAAAGTTCTCCTTGATCTTATCCCATACAGAGTGACAATCAATTTCAATGTTTTTCATACATTCATGAAACACAGAGTTGGAGGCCGTGTAGAGCAACTTTATTATTACACCACATTTTCGCAAGCAATGACGTGGCAATACCAACCTCCTTCATTAACTGGTCAATCCACACAATTTCCTATACTGAATACTCAGCTTCTACACTCGATTGAGAAACCACATCCTATTTCTTACTCCTCCAAGATACTAAATTTCCACCTACAAACACACAAGATCCTATGGTGAATCTTCCGGTAGCCTTTGACCCCGCATGATCTCCATCATAAAAGCATTTAATCTTGTTGCGGCCATGATTCGTATAGAGTATACCACGACCAGGTGAGCCCTTCATGTAATGTAAGACATGCTTCAAAGCTTCCCACTGAGCAACGATTGGTGTTGCCATGAATTGGCTAAGCACAATAACTGGAAAGGTCACATGACGATGAGTCTCCCAATCAATCTACGATATTTCAGGATACGCAAATGGTTTGATCTTCTTGGGATTAACCATTTTTCTCACATCCTCAGGTAGCTCGTCAAACAATATGCTGTCATCAATGTCCAAAAAAGGATTAGGAATCATGGGAAAGCTACTTGGTGCTACTCCAAGTTTTCCGATTTCTCATAGTAGATCAAGAACATATTTTCTCTGTGTCAAGAGGATGCCCTTCTTGCTTCTCATAACCTTTATCCCAAGAAAGTAATTTAATGGACCTAAATCCTTTGTTTGAAAATGAGAATTAAGAAGGGTCTTTAGGGATGAAATTCCCGAAGTATTGTTACCCATAATAACAATATCATCAAACTTAGGGAATAAGGATCGGAACCCTAGAACTCTGATACCATGTAGAGCAAAATAATTTGAAAATCATATCTAAAGGGTTTATATATGCATAAGGAAGGAGCCCTGGCATTTATGACTCTTAACAATAGTATCTAATTTAATCCCGATTAATATATATTTCCTAACAGTTCACATACTTAATAATGCTCACCAATTTATTGCACTCATTGCCTATTTCATATGATTTTTATATTCTAAATTCATTAATTCATGAAGTTTGAGTGCTGAATAGATACATTAGACACGTATATGTATATACATACGTATAACTGAATCCTGACAAATAAAAGAAAGAAAAACCATTATACAATGATCGGTCGAGTTGCTAGCTAGTACTATCTACACCATTTTAAAAATACATTGTGAAGCCTAGCAGTTAGAGGTGGCAAATAACCAATAAGGATTCTGCAATATTAATTAAGAGATGCAAAGCTTTACAGACTAGAGAAGTTTCTGATGAAACGCCAACTTCTCAGTTAGATAATCAAAGAGCAACCACACTGAAACTGCTACAGAGTATCAAGGATCTAGCACAATTTATGGGACCAACAGCAAAGTCAATTTGCTATGGAGAAAAACCTTTGAATATACACTGAAACTAGAATGCACTGCAGAACGTATGGCTCCATGCAACCTACCTGATGACTTTACTACAAGAATTATAGCAACAGTTTATGAATACAAGTAATGTAAAGGACCAGAAGGAAAGTCTTCCTTAAGCAACAATGTTGCCCATCATTCAACTAATTAATACAATAGTGACCTCAAAACCAGAAATGTCAACTAAACCACTAGACTTTCAACAGCTTTGGCAATAGCATAGACCATTTCAACTGTCTTTGAGAACACATGGACAACAAATCATCAAATAATTCAAAACTGGGCGAACAATTAGTCCTGAGAATGGCAGATCAGTGGAAGATGGACAGCTCATATCATTATAGTTTCAAACAAATAGACCAGCAACCAATAGTTTTTTTCAGTTTTTTTTTTTTTCGATTTTCCACATAATTAGATTTGGGGGAAAAAAAATACCACACATGGACACACAACGGCCAAGGATTTTTAGGAAGGGGTGAGGAGGGAGTGGAGCAAGAAAAATTTCCTGATGTCTACCAATGGAGAGTCATAACAAAACAGGACTAACATCGAGCCTGCTCCTATTTTCCAAAGGTTCCCATAACTTATTCATGAAGAAATCTAGCCCTTTAAGTGAAATGGGATACATTCATTTCATTATCAGCTTTAGTTACGATAAGAAACAGCAAGAGGCGCGTCTAGAAGTCCAAAGAGAAGTCGAAGAAAATAAGAAGCTAATTGCCAACTATGACTAAAAGAGAGCCAGAATAGCGTCTATTTCAACAAACCGAAGACGAAACAATACATGTAAATAAATACAAATCGCAGAAAGTAATGAAACAGAAATGTAAACAAGTAATTTGCATCGTACTTTTCCTAAGAACGAAAGGGCGTAATTGAAGAGAACCCAAGAGAGCAGATTGAGACGCTAAATACTTCGATCTTCTTGATCCTCTTAGAGCAATCAAAAGTAAAAAATAATAATGGGGAGGAAACAGATTACAATCCTTCTTATTGATCTTCACAGAGTATTCAAGGAAGTCAAAATGTTCCGGAGATTGAGGCTACCACGCTTCAACAAATACAAGTCATAAGATAGTATGAGAGAATTTTGGAGAAGGGAAAATGGTGAATTGGAGAAATTTTTGTTGGAAGTTTTCAATCGCATTCGGCATAAGGATCACCCTTGCCACTTATGTTAAACGTGTGGGAGGGGGAAATCACAATTCACAATTGATGGGGATTTTAAAAAAATTATTTAAATAAGATAAACGGGTTTTTCCAATAACTTTTTTGAATTTAATTGGGCTTATCTAAGTTCCCATCACTTAACTGAACGATGAAGGCTGCATAGTTATGAGGTGAAGAGTAGAGCCGTGCGGAGTTCACATTCCATGCTTAGAGTTATATGCTTGTTATGTGCTTATATCTCTAATTAGAGATATAAGTATATTTTTTTATATATTGCATTTATTTAGATTTAAATTATATGTTACTTTCGATATTTTTTTTACAAATATCTCAAATTCATTAATTTTCATAATACTAGTGTTACAGACAAATGCGGAATCGAAAATTAATTAATTTGAGATACTGGGTGCAAAAAACATCTCAAAAAGTAGCATATAATTTAAATCTAAATAAATATAATATTTAAAAAATTAAAAATATATGCTTATACCTCTAATTAGAGGTATAAGCACATAACAAGCATATAACTCTAAGCATGGAATGAGGACCCAGCCGTGAGATCGTTGGGTCGGTCCTTTTAGGCTCTAATCTTTTAAGGGTTGGGTTTGAAAATTAGAGAAATTAAATAAAATTGGCTCTGTAGGGTCGGCCTTACGGACCCTCGGGTTTAAAAAGGCCGTCCTATTAGGCCCTACTAATTTTTTTTTTTTTTAAATTTAATAAAGAGTTGGAAGAGATGTCCCCATTCGAATATCCATTGAAAATGAAAGTCGGCTTGTTTTTTATATTGACAACCTTCTTATCACAAGTTATAGAGTTAATATTGCCATCGAAATATTGTTATAATAGTTTAAATTTAAAACTTAGGTATGCTTCTTAGGTTTTGTGTGAGCTATTTATGGACAATAGTTTGCTTTTGATTACGAATTAGTGAATGTATTTATTTGTTAAATGATTCGTGTTGTTTAGATATTAATGTTAACAATATTTATTTAATAAATTAGAACTTTAATTGTTGTAATTTACTAATTATATTTCGTTTTAAAAAACGGAGGAAAAATAGTTACAATTTAGAATAGTAACTTCGGGCCTGTAAGGCCGTCCGGCCTTGGTGCTCTCGGGCGATCTTTGAAAAACGAGATATTTTTCTTAAACCGGACCTTGTAGGGCTAGCTTTGTTAGGCCACGACCCTTCCAGCCGTGCCACGATTACCAACTCTAGTGAAAAGTGAGAGGAATTCACGAAAAAATATTATGCGAAATGTAAAAATGTTTTTATAATATCTAAAAATCACGGAGAGGGTGCAACTGATAAAATTTTAAAGGGTTAAGGAGCGAAAATACACACGAGCTTTTCCCCCAGGAGCGCCCAGCACCACGAGCTTTTTTTTGGAGCAAAAATACACACGTGGTTATCATTTTGGAGCAAAAGTCACACCAACAGTTAAAAAAAAATAAAGTCTGTTAGTTTTACCCTCACTGCATCAGTTAAATTACTGGAAACAGAAGAAAAAAAACGGAGGAAGCTCGAATAAAAGGATCCTAGAAGCTAACTGATCAACTACTTGAGCATACATTCTCTGATATTGTAAAAGGATTCTAGAAGCTGTCCCTACTTCCATCAACTCACTTCTTTGTATTCTCAATGAATGCTTCCTCACCCAGGCAGCAGCTTTGACGCTACAACTACCTCCTTCCCACATCTTCATCATCACTCTCTCTTAATCATATACTATGTTCATTCCTCCAGTGGTAATATTGTATAGGGGTAAATTTGTTTAGGTAATGAGGTGGACATATGCAAAAAAAGAAAAGGAAAAATTACCCCAAAATGCACGTCAACTATTACCCCTATGAAGTCAAGATCGGCCAACTTCGCACAAATTCTAAGTTCAACCTTCAACGAGACGACTAATATCTCATTCTACATTGAGACCAAAGATGGCATCTTTCTGGTTTTTTGTCATCAAATACAAAGATGGCTCCGGTTGTTTTTGAAACATTTTTTGTTCTGACATAGGTGGCTCCAGTTTTCTTTCAAGCATTTGAGATGATTCTTCAATTTATACGAATCATACAAAGGACTCCACAATCGCACATTGACTTTGTTGGTTGTGATTATTTCTCTGCAACTTTCTCCTTCCTCTCCTTCACTCTTGTTTCTGCAGATTTCGCGTCACTCCTTCACCTATTCTTCTTCTTATGGCTTTACCCTCAAATTTGCCATCTCAGTATTTTTGAGTTTTCTTCTGTATAGGTTGGTTCATTTCTGAGACTTTAATAAGCCATATATATATATATATATATATAAATGCAAGAGGCATGTGTTCTTTTATATAGCTTGCTTTTATTTTGTTGAGTGTGTCGTGGGATGATAAAAAAAATGAAAATGAAACGATCCAAACAACTTCAACATTGGATGGGGCCCAAGCTTTTCAATGCTCTATTCACCTCTGTTTTGATGAGGAAAAACAGGGGTAAACTGAAGAAGAGAGAGAAAATTCAAAAAAAAAGTACAGGGAGGGAGTTGAACAAATTAAACCACATGCATGTGTGACAGATATGGTTTTAGAGCTAGAGCAAGGCAAGATGACAATGCTCTTGCTCCTCCCATTGCGCCATAGGTCAGTAAAAATACCAAGGGACGAAATGCTTTTACGAGTTGTCTCTCACGATGCATGAACTTCTTGAAGATAAAACATGCATGTATATTCTAATATTATTACAGAATCACACGATTGTAAATGAGAATAATAATAAAAATAATAATAATAGATGTAGCTATATAATAAGGCTCACTAAAAATGATTGCAAAGTGCCCTCCCTAAAATGAATCCACGATATTGTTGGAGGATTTAAAGGTGTGTACGTACGTGTGTGTGTGTCAGTGGAGACTGGAGACAGGAGGAGGGAGGGAGATCCACTGGAGGAATGAACATAGTATATGATTAAGAGAGAGTGATGATGAAGATGTGGGAAGGAGGTAGTTGTAGCATCAAAGTTGCTGGCCTGGGTGAGGAAGCATTCATTGAGAATACAAAGAAGTGAGTTGATGGAAGTAGGGACAGCTTCTAGAATCCTTTTACAATATCAGAGAATGTATGCTCAAGTAGTTAATCAGTTAGCTTCTAGGATCCTTTTATTTGAGCTTCCTCCATTTTTTTTTCTTCTGTTTCCAGTAGTTAACTGATGCAGTGAGGGTAAAACTAACGGACGTTTTTTTTTTTAACTGTTGGTGTGACTTTTGCTCCAAAATGATAACCACGTGTGTATTTTTGCTCCCAAAAAAGCTCGGGTGTTGGGCGCTCCAGGGAAAAGGCTCGTGTGTATTTTCTCTCCTTAACCCAATTTTAAAACTATCTTTTCATTAATCTCTCTATTTTTAATATTTTCTTAAGAATAATTTATTTTATAGTTTAATATTTCAAAAGATTTTATAATCTGTCACTATCTCATCGAATATTCCTTTTATGTTTTTTAGCATATACTCACATCATGACGTACGCAATGCTGCCCCACCTTGCCAATGCCTTTTATTATATTTAATTTAATTTTTTTCAAAAATTTTAGGAACCCGTGAAAAGGAAAGCCCATTTACTTTCACTAGGGTTTGCTTGTTTCAAATTCTAACGGGATTATATCAACAAAAAAGGAAAAAAATTCTAACTGCGGGAGGAGAGGCCGCCACCTCATTCGTCCTCCTCACCCATGTTCTTGTTTTTGCTTCTGAAGTTTTAACGTTCCTTCTCAATCGTTGACCTCTCTTCTTCAACAGAGAAAAAGAAGTAGGTCTCAACAGTTGGTTCCGGCTTAAAATATAGATTGGGTTTCTCTTTTCATCTTTTTCTTATCATCTATAGTAATCTCTAAATCATATTCGCTCAATCAATATAAGATTCTTTAATTTTTCTCTCATTTTTCTAATCAACAATCTAGATTGGTGATAAGAGAAAATGAAAAAAAAAAAGATTAAGAGGAGATCTCGTTCCCTTAAAATATAAGTCTTCATGACTTCTTTTTCAATTTTTTTCATTATTTAATTTAGAAAACAGTACGGGTGTGTTTAATTTGAAGGAAAAGAATATGAAGGGAGGAAAAATGAACCCCCTTCATTCAATTTAAAATTTTAGATGGGAAGGGAGTGAAAAAATTGCTTCTCTCTCCCCTTCGTCTCCTTATTTTGGTTTTTTAAAAAAGCCAAAAATCTTGATTAATTTATTCTCATCAAATTTATAAAATTCCTTTCAATACCCCTTATTGAAAAAATAAAACTAAGCATATTTTCCCGTACTCATATGTTACAACCGGCTTATTCTCATTCGTCACACGTATGTGTGTTGCTAACAAACTAATTATTCTTCATATTATTCTCATTCGTCACATGCGTGTACTTGTGTTTTTTTTTTTGTAAGAAAGTAACTACTCCCTCTGGTCCTTATTATAAACCAACTAACTTTTCTCACAAACCAATAAAAATGGTTAAAGTCAATAAAGTTGCCTACAATTTAAGTAACTTCCAATATTACCCCTACTAATTGCACTAAATTCTAATATTATATTAATTATTACTCACACACTACCCTCATTAATTATGGGCGAGATATGGAAACAAATAATTAATGCTCATTGGGAATAAGAAAGTGCCTTATAAAAAGGACCAAATAAACTTTTAGTTGGTGCCTTATAATAAGGACCAGAGGGAGTATATGGTTATAAAAGTGGAACAAAAATACCCATTGACCATTAGTTAACTTTTTTATATTTTAAAAGCGATATGAACAATGACTCATGGGAAAAAAATTACATAAAATTATATAAATATTTTGAAAATTACGGTTCAACCCTTCTCTCCCTTAATCCCAATTCGGGCCGCCCATCTCCGTTCCTCACCGTCATTGCCGCCTCTATGTAATTTTTAAAATTATTTGGGCCCTTTTATGTAATTTCTCTAGTCCACCACTGTCGGATAAAATTTAACTGAATTATCGTCAATGTCTGCCTCAAAAATACAAAAAAGTTAACGAACAATCTATGAGTATTTTTACTTCACTTTTATAATCACATAGTCACTTTTGCATTTTTTTTTTTTTAAAAAAAAAAAGCAATTGATGTTAGTGCACTTTTAGAAAAATCAAATATATATTTTTGCACCTTAACCTTTATATATATATATATATATATATCACCAATTGTAGACTTTTTCTCTGGACAATAAACCGAAATTTAGCTCTTTTGGAGCCTTTATTAGTATAAGATTTTAATTTATTTTGAAATATTTAATTGTCCATGAATATTTAAATACACACATGAATACCATGATTAAGTAAATTACTTCTACTAATAATAATCAAACATCATACAGCCTTCCGAGATTATTGATATTTATTCGCCTCACGAATTTTTGGCTCCAAAATAAATTCTTGCCATATAAATTTTTAATATAAATCTCCATAAGCTACTAGTCTTCAGGGCTAGATAAAAATCTCTTTCAGGACTAAAGTATTTATAATATATTATGATTTTATTCATAATTAAGTAGTATATATACCATTAACAATTATAAATTAAATAAACGAAATGATGAGATGTAATAAATAAACATGCATGGGAATGAATAATATAAACAAACATCTATGGCTTCTAGCCACTTAATCTCAAGATGAAAAATTAAAATTATATGGCTTTTAGCCATTTAATCTAAAAACCAAAATTATGACTTTGAGCCATTTAATCTAAAAATCAAAATTATGGCTTTTAGCCTTTTAATCTAAAAACAAAAAAATGAGCTTCATGATAACGAGAACTTAATCATAGAAAGCCACAATATGCTTAAAAGTGAGTGATTAGTTAATTTTGAACATGTTGGAAGAGCACAGAACTTTAAAGCTGATAAACTTGTCAAGTGTGCTCTAGCGGTGCCCCTTAATTTCATTCAGTTCCTTTAGAAGATTTTTGTTTGTTTATTTATTTCTTGTAATATAAAGTAGTTTTTTTACTGCTTTCTTTGCTTATTCCAAAAAAACAAAAAAAACAAAAACAAAACAAAAGAGGGACAGTTAGACATATAGTTAGAAGTGAGGAGAAATTCATGGTTGTTGCAAGGATGAAGATGGATGGTGAGAGAAGCAATGTTCTAAAACCCTTAGGAAATTGGCGAATTGATCAGTGATCCAACGGACATCAACCAGTTCTATAATTTTTTTAAAAAAATCGATTTTTTTTTAAAAAAAAACTTTATAATTTCATATTGATTACCCCGAAATCTTGATTTCTCAATAGGTTTGGCCTTAGGTTAGCTCTGGTTGAACCACTAACCTTGACCCAGTACCCCAACCAGTTTAATGACTGGTCTAGATTTCAAAACCTTAGAGAGAAGAGAGGTAATGGTGAGTAGGGCAAACACACATTGTAAAAAAGTGGTTGTAAGTGTTAAAACATCAAATAATAAAGTTATCTCTATTCAAATCCCGGGCCACGTTCTTACATCAACCTTTTAGTATTAGAATTATGTTTTTTAATCATTTGAGTGGACTGTGGCCACATTTTTTCTGATGCCCAGAATCCTCTAAATAAGGCAAGTACACGGCATATTTGAATCTCCGAGAGATAAGATATTACTGGCACACGTGTGTTTTGCCTCTTCACATCATTGAGGCTTCCTTATATAGACATCTAGTTTACTAGCTTAAAAACAAGCATCAATACTAAGAAGTTTATCAAACTCCAAGTATTCAACCAATAAGCATTGGTCCCAGCGATTGGGTTTGGCCCCTTAAATGCAAAAAACGCTTTTAAGAGAAATTGGAACCAACAATGCTTGATTGCTTAAGCAATGAGTAAAAGAAAAACAAGTACTCAACCGCTTAAGCAATGAATAAACTTTGGAACTGATCTATTCCAATTTATCAGAATCCTCACCCAGAAGAGTGCAAGGGGATCTAATGGAAGGTTTTTTTTTTTTTTTTTTTTCACTATAAACAAAATTTGTTATATGTACATAACCATGCCGCAGATAACCATCCCTTCACGCAGACATTTATCAGTCTTCAGCTATCATATGGATGGTTATCTCCCACCACCCAAACTCCATCCCGTGTCCCCACAAAAGGTCACAATCTGAACATTGATGAGCTTCTGTCATTGGCAGCAGCAAAAAAAATTCGTTGATATGTGCAGCAAGACAAAAAGGCGAAGGAAAGGAGATTCCAGAAGGACGTAAACCTCACTCCAGGGAGGGAAATTTATTTTCCCCTTACTCTGGTGCAGATGGATCTGATTTCACTGGAATAAAGACTTAAATTCATAAGCATAAATGTGATCAGGAAAAACAACAAATCAAGCATCACAGCAATTCCTTGGGAGGCATTAAAGATACTACCTCCAGTCTTCAATCCACTTTGTCTCACAAATTTATAATTTTTTTCCTCAAAGTATCCCAGTTGATTGCATGTTTATAGTAATGGGGTTTCCATAAAGTATAGTTACCAACTGACAATACACATGATTAAAAATGGTATTTCAGGAAAATCTATACACATTTTTTACAAATAACTTAAAATAATTTTCTTAATATCCTCAGATTAGTTATCTAACACTATTATATTAAAGAACTGTAGGGAGTACCATGCATGCCTCAAAATTGTGATCAAAGTAAAGAAAAACCATACGAGCTCACATGCAGAAAGTTATCAACACATCAACTAGATAGCAAAGAGAATAAATTTTACCATTTCTTTTCTTAGCTGGTTTCACACTCCCTTGCAGAGCAGATGAAGGAATAGGCCTTTTTGTAGAGGTCTTCGAAGTCTTATCCTTCTTAGAAGGTATCAAAGATGAGCAAAGAATGGCATCAACAGCTTCACGCTGTTGTTTCCTTTTTGAAATTTCAGAAACTCTGTTTTGAATGGGAGCTTTACCTTCGTCTGGTGTATCTCTCTTTTTAGTACAATTTTCCTTCAACGGAGCAGAAACTTCTTTAGGGAAACTGCTTTTGTTCCCTCCAGATGATCCACCACCACTTGTTTCTTTCTTCCCATGACAACCCTTTTCCCAGGAGCTCTTCCCCATGGTATGCATTATTTTGTCTTTGCCTTTTCTTCCACTGTTACTAACTGACTCATCTAATAACGGCGTACCATCACAGGTAGTTTTGTGTTCACAATTTGCAACTAGACGTGAAGTGTCCTTCGTGATGGAAACATGTTCACCTTTCTTATCTTTTTTCTTACATTGAGCTGAGCCATCCTTCTCATTGACCATTTTTTTGGCCATGCTCTGGTCAGCACTTTTAACCTTCTTCTCATGTTTCAGTGGAATTGAAGGTTTTGGCAGAATTTTCTGCACTATCATTGTTGAAAGCAGTTCTAAACAGTTTATGATATGGCATTTTAGCTGATATTATCAAGTTTCTTTCTTTAGCATCCTTCACAAGAGCAGCCCAGTTAGAGTTCGTCTGCAAAGTCCTTGCATTCCCCAAAATCCAAAGTGATAGTTTAGCCCTTGTTAAGGCAACATTCATCCGTCTCACATCTGCAACAAATCCAATGGAGCTTGATTTGATCCCAGATGCGGCAGAGTTTGAATGTGCTGCTCTTACAGTAGAGAGTAACAGTATATCCACTTCTCGACCTTGAAAACCATCCACAGTGTTAAATTCAATGTTGGCTATGTTCGAAGATCCAAATGCATTAGAAAGACGAGATCGCAGAAGTGAAAGTTGATACTTGTATGGTGTAATAACACCAATTCTTCTACCAATAAATTCATCTGGGTACCTTCAAAAAGCAATCAAGAATGTCGTCAATAATCACCAAAATTTAAAGAAACAAAAAGAAAAAAGAGAATAAGATTGTATATTTGGTACCTTTTCCTAAAAAACCTCACTAATTCAACAGCAGCATCAGCCTCATGCTGGTTGTAAAGAGACAGTGCCCCAGAGTTTTTCCATGAAGCTCCTGACCGTCAATGATATCATAAAATATGTAGGGTCCAAGACGCCTGGTCTGATGAAACGGTGCTGATTTACTAGGCATGTCACAGCCATTTAGCAACTTGCTCTCGTAGAAGTGCAGTGAAGGAAATTTGCATATCTCTGGATGCATTCTATACTGCCATTGTGAAATAAAATCACAAATGAAGGATTTCAATTTCAGTCTCAGGATAGGAAAATGTGTGGTGGGGAAGGGGGTAAAAACTCTTTGCCTGACCCAAAAGTAGTAGAAACAGGTAAGATCACACACACAAAAACACGTACACATGCTGGTAAGAGCTATAAAACTGTTCTTAATTCTGAGGCATTTGCTTCAAGTCTTTAGTTGGTGTGGGTCTTTGATGCGTTATCAAAGGATGGTTGACCATGTGATCTAATGTTCGATCAGCGCTATGAGAAACTGGCAATACTTGGAACTTCCACGACAAGATCAATATCTTAAGTTAATAGCTAGTGTCATAGATCATAACAAGACCAAATACGTTTGCTTTTTCAACAGGATACAATAGCAGATTGAGACGCTAAATACTTCGATCTTCTTGATCCTCTTAGAGCAATCAAACGTAAGAAAATAATGGGGAGGAAACAGATTACAATCCTTCTTATTGATCTTCACAGAGTATTCAAGGAAGTCAAAATGTTCCGGAGATTGAGGTTAGAACGCTTCAACAAATACAAGTCCCCAGCTAATTGAGAAGACATAATAAACAAAAATGAAAATATCGAAAATAGAACTCCAGAGAGCATACACAACCAGAAGAAAAATTAAACGTGTTGGAGTGTACTTACAGAGAAGGGATCCATCATCATCACGTGATTTAATATCTAAATTAAAAAATAAATTGATAAGTATATGATAGCTAATTATTTTATTAGGATTGCAGCAGATTGTGTTGTTTGAGGGTGAAATCAGGATTGACCAAGATTTTATTAAATGGGAAAAACATTTCTCACGTAGGAAAATTGTATTATCATGTAACACACACATAAAATGGTGGGACCTATATATATATATAGCATCTATATATAGGCCATACCATTTCATGTGCGTGTAGGAATCTTCTTCTTCTTATACAACATGAGAAATTTAAACCCCATTACTCAAATAAGACAAACAGTTTTTACAATAACCTTTTTTAAGATTAATCGGGCTTATCTAAATTGTCACAGTAATCCGGCATGAAGGCTGCATAGTTATAAGGTAAAAATATTTTTAATATTTTTTAAGAATAATTTATTTTATAGTTTAACATTTCAAAATATCTTATAATCTGTCACTATCTCATCGAATATTCCTTTATTTTTTGAGCATATACGCACATCATGACGTACGCAATGCGGCTCCACCTTGCCAATGGCTTTTATTATATTTAATTGTTTTTTCAAAAAATTTTGGAACACGTGAAAAGGAAAGCTCATTTACTTTCACGGGGGTTTGCTTATTTCAAATTCTAACTGCAGGAGGAGAGGCCGCCAGCTCATTCGTCCTCCGCCACCCATGTTCTTGTTTTCGCTTCTGAAGTTTTAATGCTCCTTCTCCATCGTTGATCTCTCTTCTTCACTACAGAAAAAGAGGAAAGTCTCAACAGTTCGTTCCAGCTTAAAATATGGACTGGGTTTCTTTCCTTATTCTCGTAATCTCTAAATCATATCCGTTCAATCAATATAATATTACTTTAATTTTTCTCTCATTTTTCTAATCAACAACCTAAATGGGGGCTGATAAGAAAAAATGAAAATAATAATAATAATAATAATAATAAGAGAAGATCTCATTCCCTTGAAATATAAGTCTTCATGACTTCTTTTTCAATTTTTTTCATTATTCAATTTAGAATACAGTAAGAGTGTGTTTAATTTGAAGAGAGAGGATATAAGGAAGGGAAAAATGAACCCGTCTCTTTATTCAATTTAAAATTTTAGATGGGAGCCAAGTAAAAAATTGCTTTTCTCTCCCCTTTAGTCTCCTAATTTTGGTTTCCTCTAAATTGGGATTTTTGGAAAAAGGCAAAAATCTTGATTAATTTATCCTTATCAAATTTATAAAATTCCTTTCAATACCCTTCATTGGAAAAAAAAAAAAAAAAAAAAAATCCAAGCATATTTTCTCGTATGTCAGAATCGGCTTATTCTCATTCGTCACACACATGTGCGTTGATAACAAACTAATTAAGTGCTTTTCTTTTTTTGGTAAGAAAGTGATTATGTGATTACAAAAGTGAAGCAAAAATACTCATTAACCGTTAGTTTGATTTTTTTGTATTTTTAAGACTGATATAGACAATGACTCATGGGAGAAAATTACATAAAATGACATAAATATTTTGAAAAATACAGTTCAGCCCTTCTCTCTCTTAATTCCAATTCAGGCTGCCTATCTCGCCATCATTGTCGCCTCTCTGCAATTTTCAAAACTATTTGGGCCCTTTTATGTAATTTCTCCGTTTTCACTGATCAGATAAAATTTATTTGAATCATCGTCAACGCGTCAGCCTTAAAAATACAAAAAAGTTAAACTAACCGTCTATGGGTATTTTTGCTCCACTTTTATAATCACATAATCACTTTTGCATTAAAAAAAAAAAGCAATTGGTATTGGTGTACTTTTAAGAAAATCATATATATATTTTTGCGCTTAAATATGTGTCACCAATTGTAGACTTTATCTCTGGACAATAAACCGAAATTTAGCTCTTTTGGAGCCTTTATTAGTATAAGATTTTAATATATTTTGAAATATTTAATTGTTCACGAATATTTAAATACACACATGAATACCATGATAAAGTGAATTACTTCTACCAATAATAATCAAACATCATACAGCCTTCCGAAATTATTGATATTATTCGCCTCACGAATTTTTGGCTCCAAAATAAATTCTTGCCATATAAATTTGTAATATAAATCTCCATAAGCTACTAGTCTTCAGGGCTAGATAAAAATCTCTTTCAGGACTAAAGTATTTATAATATATTATGATTTTATTTATAATTAAGTAGTATATATACCATTAACAATTATAAATTAAATAAACGAAATGATGAGATGTAATAAATAAACATGCATGGAAATGAATAATATAAACAAATATCTATGGCTTCTAGACATTTAATCTCAAGATGAAAAATTTAAATTATATGGCTTATAGCCATTTAATCTAAAAAAACCAAAATTATGGCTTTGAGCCGTTTAATCTAAAAATCAAAATTATGGCTGTTAGCCTTTTAATCTAAAAATAAAAAATGAGTTTCATGATAACTGGAACTTAATCATAGAAAGCCACAATATGCTTAAACGTGAGTGATTAGTTGATTTTAAACATGTTGGAAAATCAGAACTTTAAAGTTTATAAACTTGTCAACTGTGCTTTAGCAGTGCCCCTTGATTTCATTCAATTCCTTTAGAAGATTTTTGTTTGTTTGTTTATTTCTTGTAATATGAAATAGATTTTTTACTGCTTTCTTTGCTTATCAAAAAAAAAAAAAAAAAAAAAAAAAAAAGAGGGACGGTTAGACATATAGTTAGAAGTGAGGAGAAATTCATGGCTGTTGCAAGGATGAAGATGGATGGTGAGAGAAGCAATGTTTTGAAATCCGGATCGGAAACGACGAATTGGTCTAAAATCGGTCCAATCCGGACATCAACCAAGTTCTATAATTTAGTTTTTTTAAATAAAAAAAAAATCTTTAGAATTTCATATTAATTACCCTAAAATCTTCAATTTCTCATGGTTTAACCCTATGTTAGCTCCAATTTGAGACCTTGAACCTTGGAGTTTAATAGCTGGTCCGACTTTCAAAACCTTACAAAGAAGAGAAGTAATGGTGAGTAGGGCAAGCACACATTGTACAAAAGTGGTTATACTCTTTTCGAGCATTTTTTTTTTTTTTTTTTTTTTGTGTGGATAAAAGTGGTTATAAGTGTTAAAACATAAAATAATAAAATTATCTTTATTCAAATCCCGGGCCACGTTCTTACATCAACCGTTCAGTATTAGAATTATGTTTTTTTTTTTTTTTAATCATTTGAGTGGACTGTGGTCAAATTTTTTCCGATGCAAGAATCCTCTAAATAAGGCAAGTTCATTGCATGTTTGAATCTCCGTGAGACAAAAGATATTACTAGCACACGTGAGTTTTGCCCCTTCACATCATTGAGGCTTACTTATGTAGACATCTAGCTTTACTAGCTTAAAAACAAGCATCAATACTCAGCACATTATTTATAACATAACGTTGACATATAACCAAAGCTAAAGTGAGATATGACTTTTTCAATCATAGCAAGTGTTGATAAGGGGAGGTATGAGTGGAGATTACCTAATTTTTGTTTATCATTATTGCCATGATAGACTCTATTACCAGAGTAAAAAAGAACCAAACAGTCCTCTTCTTAGTAATGAAAATATGTAATCCTAAATACCGTTACAAACCTGAAATGGAGTTGAAGCAAGTGTCTTTTTTTTCTACCAATATACAAGTCTGACTTGATAAATTTCGGACTATAAAATACTGTAAACGATAACATTTAATGAGTCATCATTGCGAACCATGACATAATATAAATTCTATATTTTCTGTTAGTAATTCTAAGAGATTGATATTGATCCTTATCAAACTCCATGCATATTCGACCAATAAGCATTGGTCCCAGTGAAAGGGTTTGGCCCCTTCAATGCAAAAAACACTTTTAAGAGAAATTGGAACCAACAATGCCCGATCGCTTAAGCAATGAGTAAAAGAAAAACAAGTACCCAACCGCTTAAGCAATGAGTAAACTTTGTAACTGATCTATTCCAATTTATCAGAAATCCTCACCTAGAAGCGTGCAAGGGGATCTAATGGAGGTTTTTTTTTTTTTTTTTTTTTTTTCACTATAAGCAAAATTTGGTATATGTACATAGATATGCCGCAGATAACCATTCCGTCACGCATAGATTTATCAGTCTTCAGGTATCATATGGATGGTTATCTCCCACCACCCAAACTCCATCCCGTGTCCCCACAAAAGTTCACAATCTGAACATTGATGAGCTTCTGTCATGGGCAGCAGCAAAAAAAATTCGTTGATATGTGCAGCAAGACAAAAAGGCGATGGAAAGGAGATTCCAGAAGGACGTAAACCTCACTCCAGGGAGGGAAATTTTTTTTCCCTTACTCTGGTGCTGATGGATCTGATTTCACTGGAATGGAGACTTAAATTCATAAGTATAAATGTGATCAGGAAAAACCAACAAATCAAGCATCACAGCAATTCCTTGGGAGGCATTAAAGACACTACATCCGGTCTTAAATATAGGAGCTAGACAAAGAATTTACTTTGATCCTTAATATAGTCTTCAATCCACTTTGTCTCACAAACTTATAACTTCTTTTCCCTTAAAGTATCCCCCTATTGATTGCATGTATATAGTAATGGGGTTTCCATAAAGTATAGATACCAAATGACAATACACATGATTAAAAATGGTATTTCAGGAAAATTAATACACATTTGTTACAAATAACTTATAATTTTCTTAATGTCCTCATATTAGTTGTTAAACACTGTTGTATTAAAGGACAGTGGGGAGTACCATGCATGCCTCAAACTTGTGATCAAAGTAAAGAATAATCATACAAGCTCACGTGCAGAAAGTTATCAACACATCAACTAGATAGCAAAGAGAATAAATTTTACCATTTCTTTTCTTAGTTGGTTTCACACACTCTTGCAGAGCAGATGAAGGAATAGGCCTTTTTGCAGAGGTCTTCGAAGTCTTATCTTTCTTAGAAGGTATCAAAGATGAGCAAAGAATGGCATCAACAGCTTCACGCTGTTGTTTCCTTTTTGAAATTTCAGAAACTCTGTTTTGAATGGGAGCTTTACCTTCATCTGGTGTATCTCTCTTTTTAGTACAATCTTCTTTTGACGGAACAGAAACTTCTTTAAGGGAACTGCTTTTGTTCCCTCCAGATGATCCACCACCACTTGTCTCTTTCTTCCCATGACGCCCCTTTTCCCAGGAGCTCTTCCCCATGTTATGCATTATTTTGTCTTTGCCTTTTCTTCCACTGTTACTAACTGACTCATCTAATACCAGCGTACCATCACAAGTAGTTTTGTGTTCACAATTTGCAACTAGACGTGAAGTGTCCTTCGTGATAGAAACATGTTCACCTTTCTCATCTTTTTTCTTACATTGAGCAGAGCCATCCTTCTCATTGACCATTTTTTTCGCCATGCTCTGGTCAGCACTTTTAACCTTCTCATGTTTCAGTGGAATTGAAGGTTTAGCAAAATTTTCTGCACTGTCATTGTTGAAAGCAGTTCTAAACAGTTTATGATATGGCATTTTAGCTGATATTATCAAGTTTCTTTCTTTAGCATCCTTCACAAGAGCAGCCCAGTTAGAGTTTGTCTGCAATGTCCTTGCATTTCCCAAAATCCAAAGTGATAGTTTGGCCCTTGTTAACGCAACATTCATCCGTCTCACATCTGCAACAAATCCAATGGAGCTTGATTTGATCCCAGATGCGCCAGAGTTTGAATGCGCTGCTCTTACAGTAGAGAGTAACAGTATATCCACTTCTCGACCTTGAAAACCATCCACAGTGTTAAATTCAATGTTGGCTATGTTCGAAGATCCAAACGCATTACAAAAACGAGATCGCAAAAGTGAAAGTTGATATTTGTATGGTGTAATAACACCAATTCTTCTACCAATGTATTCATCTGGGTACCTTCAAAAAGCAATCAAGAATGTTGTAAATAATCACCAAAATTTAAAGAAACAAAAAGAAAAAAGAGAATAAGATTGTATATTTGGTACCTTTTCCTAAAAACCTCACTAATTCAACAGCAGCATCAGCCTCATGCTGGTTGTAAAGAGACAGTGCCCCAGAGCTTTTTCCATGAAGCTCCTGACCGTCAATGATATCATAAAATATGTAGGGTCCAAGACGCCTGGTCTGATGAAACGGTGCTGATTTACTAGGCATGTCACAGCCATTTAGCAACTTGCTCTCGTAGAAGTGCAGTGAAGGAAACTTACATATCTCTGGATGCATTCTATACTGTCATTGTGAAATAAAATCACAGATGAAGGATTTCAATTTCACTCTCAGGATAGGAACATGTGTGGTGGGGAAGGGGGTAAAAACTCTTTGCCCGACCCAAAAGTAGTAGAAACAGGTAAGATCACACACACACAAATACACGTACACATGCTGGTAAGAGCTATAAAACTATTCTTAATTCTGAGGCATTTGCTTCAAGTCTTTAGTTGGTGTGGCTCTTTGATGTGTTATCAAAGGATGGTCGACAATGTGATCTAATGTTCGACCAGTGCTATGAGAGACAGGCAATACTTGGTATTTCCATGACAAGATCAATATCTTAAGTTAATAGCTAGTGTCATAGATCATAACAAAACCAAATACGTTTGCTTTTTCAACAGGATACAATAGCAGAAAAGTACTAGTGATGGGGAATTATCAAAAAATGACAAGCTGAAATTCATTAAAATTTGACCCAGTGGTTCAGCACATTTTGTATAAGCTCATGTCATACCATTAAAAATTAACTCATCAGTTCTGTGAAAAGAAAAAGGATAGAAGTTATATAGGAAGCAGAATTCAGTCTTCAATCAAATCAGCAACAGAACAATTCCTGAGGCAACAAAAGAACATTTAAATTCAAACCATACAAGTCATAAAGTTAACAGAGCTCAGTTTTTCAGTCAAGGAGCCATTTGGTTTATAGATTGGAAAAGGATTCTATTTCAACCACATTAAAAACAAGATTAAAAACATTCATTATACTCCTGTCATCACACACACTACATCACAAAGCAACCTAGTTTTTTATGCTTGCCAAAGCCATCGTCATGATTATAAAGCAACAAAAACTTGGTAATGTTGCGACGTACATACCTGTTCATTAAGCATAATAACAGGATGGCCAGCCCTTTGTAGACGTTCAAACATGCTGCATTCATAAAGAAATTTACTTGCAACATTGGAGAGGACTGTTGCAGGAAGCTGCTTTGGGTCACCAACCTTGAGTTAATTACAAATGTCAGTTTAACTTTTTAACTTACACCAGAAATTTCAAAACTTGTTAGAAATTTTTACCATAATGCATTTAGTTCCACTTGATTTCAAGAGCTGAAGAGGTATTAAAGTGGCAGGCTCCAGT
Source organism: Acacia acuminata (assembly GCA_019022655.1). NCBI lineage: Eukaryota > Viridiplantae > Streptophyta > Magnoliopsida > Fabales > Fabaceae > Acacia > Acacia acuminata. The sequence goes on from JAFJYI010000001.1 coordinate 147,303, forward strand.
GCCTGTATATACAATAATAATAGATTAAAAGATGGAAGAGGAAATTAGGGGATTGCTGGTAAATTAATTACTCTAAAATTTTGAGAACAGAGATATAATTACTTGGGCAGCTTCATCAACTACAACAGCATCAAAAAGGGTATTCTCAGATGGACCTCCAAACTTGGAGCTTAACATTGTCTCAGAGCAAACTCCATAAAGGTCCCCACCACAGCCACTTAAGGTAGTTACCACTATTTCAGCTTCCCTCAGTATAGATTTTCGCAGCTTTTTTCGGAGTGCCTTGATTTCTTCATTGGCTTTCCTCTCCTCAGCCTGAACATTACTAAGATCCTTATATATTTGTTTTTTCTGTTCATATAGTTTCCGTAGCTGCATTTCAACTTCTGCCTCAGACACTTCCTTCTCATCTCCCTTACAAGAGTCATCATGCAGAAGGTTTTTTTGCTTAGAATTTCCATCCCTTAAACTCGCACGCTTTGCTTCATAAAACCTAATAGAATCAACTAATTTCTCTAAATTAGAACGCAAAGCCCCTGAAGAATCTAATCTCAAATCATCCTTCCCGTCCCTTGAATGCATCCTCTCTTCCGCCACACGTTGATCAACAAGTGTATCAATAAAAAATGGCAGTGAATCTGAATGGACTGTTTTTACATTTCCAACCCTTACAAGATAAGGCTTGTACATTTTCCCATCACTGCCATACAGACCTTGGCTGGAAATTCGTGAAACCAACTCATCGACTGCAGCATTAGATTGAGCACATATAAGCACTCTTCGTCTAACACAATTTCCTGCATACTTTGGTGCACTTTGAACATCATCACTCAACTGTCTAGCCAAGGCTGCATCTTGCCATGCCCTTGCAATTGCAACACTCTGGCTAACCTTTGGTCTCATATTGGAACTCAAGTTTTCATTTGAAGGATTTTGGGTGCAATTCATCTTCTGTGAAGGAGAAGCAAGTAGACCACTGACAATTGCAACAATAATCCGTGTCTTCCCAGTGCCTATATACAATATTTGCATGCATAAACAAGATAAATGTTAAAAAATTTAAAATACATTAATTCTAAAGCTATCAAGTGCATCAAGATGTATTAGTACAGGGTGGATCAAGCACCTGGGGGCCCCTGAATAAGAGATAATTCAAATTTTTTCTTTTGTTTAGCCGTTCCAATTGTAACACTTATAGCCTGGAGTTGACTGGCATTAAATGATGACATAAAAGTTTTCTGTAAAGGTTGGGGCAACTTGCTGAGATCCACTTCCTTGGATTCATTATGATGATATGAATCATTGAGAGGGTTCAGAATAAGTGGAAGTAAGGGAATGCCCTTTACTGATGATAATGCATTAAATTCACGAATTTGAGAAACAATGCTCATTATACGGCATGCATGCCATTTGCTCCGCTCAGTGAGGGCCCTTCGGGCTAGATTCAATCGTGAAGAACCATTCTGAAAATAGAACCTGATAAGGAGAATAGTTAAACTTCTTTTATTACCTCTCTCACATCTTTCAACCTGCAAATACAAGTTGACCCTTTTAGCATGATATTGACATATTGATAATGGAGTGCTTTGTTGAATAACCTCAAGCTGCAATGGTAGCAGAATTGCACCAGCTACTTAAAATTGGCATTTATAATGTTGACGAAACAACAAGATTTTGCCTCCTCAAAGGAGGAAAACATGAAGAAGAAATAATGTATTAGATTCAACTTTAAGTTTTATGCAAAAATGTTAACAGGTATTATAAGAAGTTCTTCATAGAATGAACATCACATGTGTATTAAGGGTAGATCAGAGAAAGAATAGGTTATCTAAAGTTCAGCCCCAAAGTAAAGCCAACATATAGTACAATCTTCATCAAGTCATGCTACAAAACAAAATAAGCAACCAAATTTATCAGCAAAATAAACAAGACTTATTGCCAATTGAAAAGAATAAATCTTCATGTGTGGAAAGATCATGAACGCCAAAAGATATGACATGATAAAAACATGTACAAGAGTATATTTTAATTTTCTTTAGTCACAAATAATTTATAGGCCTCTCAACTTCTTGTGGGGATAATACTAATGACATAATTCTAAGGATACCTTTCCAACCATGTGAAAATCCTGTGAAGATTTTTGTGGAATATCCTTTGTCAGCAAAACAAGGTCATTTTCTGAAAAGCTCTTTGATTCTGCAGAATCACTGTTATCATATACGAAACGCACAATATGGAAGTCATCAACTCTCTCCACTGACATCACAGAGAGTTTTCCAGATAACATCTCCTCCCATGATGACATCTCCGCATAAGAATTGTGTAGCTGCGCTTTAAACTCCTCCAAAACCAAAGGTCGAAATATCTCCACATACTGCTCAGGTGATTGAAAAACCAAAGGAACTTCCTTCAGTTTGCTTATAGCCTGGTTTTCATCTTTTTTTGCAGAAGCCAATCCCACTATTGCAAAATAATCTATTTCAAGAATAGGTTTATACCAATCATTTAGTGTTGGTGGCTTGAACCTTTTGAAATTATCCTCCAATCTATGTAGACGGCCAGATCTGTTTTCAAAAGGGGTTTTGAGCTGAATAACTTGTCTTCTGGAAACTGAAGTAGGCTTTGCTACATGCAACTGGGTGCGTCCTACAGACTTCAGTGCAGTTTCCAAAGGATCATCTTCATTGTCATGAACAAAATCACTTAATATTGGATTAGTTGAAAAAGCACCACCACTATTCAAAGCCACACTGTCACAAGCTTTATTAGGTTTCACTGCTTTTGAAGGTTCTTCAGATAGTGTTGTCAAATTGATATCATTGTGGGGCTTTAAACTTACTTTCCTGCCACCATTATCTACATCTTTTGAATTAACAAAAGAAGTAACGAAGGGTTTATCTCGTAAATTACCAGAGACCATTTTCTGAGAAGACAGGCTTGAAACAGCGCTAGGAACCTTTTCCTGGAAAGACTCCCTCTGATACTTGGAAGTTTTCACAGAAGAAACATTATGTTTTGCAGGGTAAGCAACTGTGATGTTTTTACCAGCATTAGAGGACAGAGACTTGCAGGAGCCTATCTTACTGTCTGAAAGAATGTCACTATTGCTAAGAGTTTTGGGTCCCTCTTCATCATCAGAAAGTACAATGAGATTTTCTCTGTTCTTTTTGCCGGTTATCATTTGTGGGTCTACAATTTGCACATCTTTATCCTCCAACAAGGAAGAATGCCTATCTGAAGTGAAATATTTGCTCTCGAAAGTATTTTCAGGTACAGAAGATCGAGGCTTCTCACTTGCATCAAGACAATTATCAGCACCATCCGAAGACAGTGAAACAGAAAGGCGAGATGCATGTTCTCTCAATTCTTCCAATTGATAACAATCTGAAATACATTGGAAAACATTACCAAGCATATTAATAACTAGCATTGACAGATCAAAAGAGGGGGAAAATCGCAGATGCTCTTAGGTATTAATGTGTTAAAAACAATTAAAAAGAAAAAGAACTCACCGCTTGAAATAAGATTTTCTAGGGTAATGATTGCTGAAAGATCAGATTTAGCAAAAGACCCTTTCAATATGTCCAATAAACAAGTAACTGTTCGCTTCCAATAAACAATTACAACCTTTAGTGATGACTTTCCCCACTCCATAAGATCAGAAAGCCATTTAAAATCCAACTTATTTTGAGCCAGCTTAGTCATATTCCCAAGCTTTTTGCCATGAAATGATTGGAGTCTATTAAAAAGAACAGGTAAAATCTCGAGTATCCGAACACAAGTCATCTGAAACAGCAAGGAACAATGAAACTGAACACAATCCGTATGGAAATTGAAGCATGTTTTGGAAAATCATTCACAATAGTTGATGCTTGTACACATCTAGAGTATCAATATGTTTTACCATAGCAAAGGAAACAAGATGAAAACTGCATAAAAAATTTGATGATAGTAGAAGCATGAACCAGCATGTGCACTGGGATAAAAATAGGGCAACTACATTTTACCTCCCTGAACTGAGGCCCGACAAAAAATTTGGTCATAAACTTTTTTTGTAAGAGAACACCACCCCTAACTTTTAACTAATATAAAAACATCAAAAGTTATATTGCCCAAAAACAGACAAAAAATAAAAATGTCAACCTCAATTAAAATAAATTGTAAAAAGTCACAATCCTCTCATGCTTCTTATATGTGCATTTTCATACCCAATATATAATGGCTGTGAAAATTTTTAAGCAAGTAAACAACTTCTTGCAGTGATATTAACTAGAAGTGGACATTCTTATTTTAGTCCAAAGTTATTTTCTTTACAAAACAAGATTGTAATTAGACCTTGGATTAGGAAAGTAAATCATAGTTTCCCATTAAAAAAATATGAAAGACAAAGTAAATAACAAAAAAAAAAAAAAAAAAAAAAAAAAAAAATAAGAAAAAAAAAAAAAAAAGAGCAAGAACATACCTGGCAAAGATTGTAATCAATAAATTCTTTTCCTTTATCCAGATATCTACAGATAATAGGCCAGGCCATTTCAGATAACAAGTAACTGAATTTTTCTTTAGTTTCTAAGTCAATATCTGAAACGGGTTTAATATCCACAGGCAGAGAACCAAAATCTGGCTGTTTCAAAAACCCGCCTTGGGAAGAAAATGTTGGCACTTTTAAGATCCTCCCTGTGTTTTCTGGCAGCTCTGTAGCAGGTAGATCCTCTTCTTTCAGTAATTTGAATAAAAGAAACCAAAAATGATGCAGAGTTTGAAACTTCAACAGGACGGAATCCAATTGTATCTGGCATGGAAAGACAATAATTACCAAAAATAGAGGGAAAAAGACATTATCGGTAGAGAAAGTCAATTAACAATAATTGATTATTATCCAATTTGATGTAAAAGCGTGTCTCTAAAATCTAAGATTCAGCTAAACTATTTGAACTTGAAGAACCTAGTATTTACTAAGAGATCAGAAAGACAGCAGAGAGGACAGATGGTGCTTCCACATAAAATTATCAATGAAGCATTTGCTGACATGAAATATTACCAGTTTCATAGCATGTTTGAGGCCCAAAAAAGAGGCAGACATTGACACCTTGCAAGAACAAAGAAACCTCAATCCACATGAAAGACCACGGGTATCAGAAACTTGTTCCAAAATACACTTGCCGAACTGTCTAACATTCTGCAATAGAGAAACAATTTATCCATTATATAGACCAGTTTCCATAGACAAGGGGCAAGAGATAAAACAAACCCATCTTGTTGATTTTTTTCACTGAACAAAAAACTAATCTCATAAACAATAAGCTAATTAACTTAATCTACAACTACAAATGCTAGTTAGAAATAAAATTACATCATTTGGATCCAAAAGCAAAAGAATTAAGCTTTCACCCATCAGTGGTTCCCATGTCCATTGTCTTCGAAGTTCTCCTTGTACCATCTGAGCTAAACAATGTGTGGTTAACCTGAGGTTTAACTCCAGATAAATCAGTCAAGAGTTTGAAAATCTGTTTTAAACTCGTCAAAACATAAAAATATAAGCTGTTCAAACTTTTGATTTTTGAGAAAAATATAGTCAAGGTTTTATTAGAAACCTGCTGAATGTTCTTATTAAAGTAGAAGACATTGTCAACACTTCCACCGAGTTTTTTGATATGTTCCCATTTCCACCATCATCAGAACCAGTTGGAACCTTCCACTCAAATGAATAGGACATTTCTGAAATGTAAGTTGAAAGCCAGGTTCTAATAGGAAGCAGCATTTCTGCACTGCTCTCAGGCTCAACCATAGAAAATCGCGATCGTGCCCAGAAAACAGCCTTTGAAAATGATATTGGGAGGACTGAGGGATGAATATCAACTAAAACATCAACCCATAACAATGGAATGCACATCCACTCTCTGCACTCCTGAGAAGTTATTCTACTCTGCATGCCAAATTGACTCCAAGAACTACTATCTTTCTCTTCATCTAAACCAGTTGGGAGCCAAATTTTATCACTGTCATCATTCAGCTCATATTCCATGCCACCAGCATTACTTAAAGGTGTGCAGTGATTCAGCATTGAAGATATTAAAGCAGTAGCATCTGATACTATAATAGTCTGTATGAGGTCAAAAGCAGGCTGTCTTAAAGAGCTGTGAAGCGAGGAGTCCTTCAAGGATGACACAAGGAAAGGTCCCCTGTCCCACACAATCGATAGAAATGATGAGATAACTACACCCATGAATCAAATATAAGTTTAAGTAAATCAAAACAAAATGCATGCTGATGAAGTTCACACGTGTCAAGCGCCATTTCACCTAAAAAACTTAAGTGATTGGAGTCTTTTGACTTTTCAATCGTAATTTACGGTATACGAGGTAAGTATGTGAGAGGAGTTTTGTCTCGATTTACGTGAATAAGCACTTTTGGGACCCCCAAAAGTGATCTAAAGCCTTCAATCAAAACACAATACATGCTGATGAAGTTCATGTATGTCAAGGGCATTTCAGCTCAAAAACTCCCTAAGAATAATGCTTTGTTAAGAATAACAGATAAGGAGCGAATTAATCCTAAGTAGCTCGGACAGTTAATAATTGACTCCAAGGAGGGAAAGACAATTATGAGCCTGTCTGGTTCAGCATTTAGAACTCTAAAAACTTGTAGGATGGCCACCCACATGTGGAACAAAGGAATACATAAGTTGAGAACTTGTGGCAAATCTAAAGAAGCCTCAAACCTTGATTTAAAGAAAAGAAGGAAAAAATGAGCACGTACCACATATGCGCACACTCAAAAGGAGGGGAAGGCGGATTCATCATATAACCTCGGTGCACAACAAGTAGTGCTATCTGAAAAGACAATCTTGAAATATATAGCAACCAAGATAAGCCAAAACAATAGAACATTGCAGTATGAATTGCTAGGCATCATAGCCAACCATTTGCCACACACCATGTATAACTAATATGTAAGAATCTAGAGGAATGTATATGAACCTGACAAGCTAATTTTCTTGTTAGAATGCTGAAGTTATTGCTCACTGGCACTTGATAAAGAAGAAAATAGAGAAAATTCCTCCGCTGCTTTTCATGCTCCCCATCTTGCAAAGCTTCAAGAGACTAGACACATACATGGGCCCATTCATGTAAGCCGACAAAAAGAAATTTATCAAAATAAATAAATAACTTACAAAATAACTTGAGATATTGTGTCATTGAGAATATCAAGTTTAGAAATATTAATTAATTATTATTATTCAAGACACCGTTTAGTGTTTATTATGATTAGATATGAATATTATATTTTAGGAATATATCTTAAGATATTATGATTTGATTAGATTATATTATAATAGATTTTAGGGTTAGGGTTAGCCTATTAATTTGCCTATATCAAGGCTTTCTTGTACTCTCTTTTATTTAGAATGATCAATAATATTAGTATTTCTCTTGTGCTTTAATTTGATCCTTCAATCTCAACATGGTATCAAAGCCTTAGGGTTCTTTAGGGTTCTCTCTCTGTTTCGGTTTTTGTTCTCCCGGTCAGAAGCAAAGCTAAGAGCAGGCCGATTGTGGAGGGGATGATTCATTGTCTAGTGGAACCGGAGAAAGACAAAGAGTTTACCGTCACCACTGTTCTACTCTGTTGAAGACCGAAAGTTAAAAGCTCGGAGATTACAGAAGCAGAGTGAGAACGCCACGAAGTGATCTTCTAAGATCTCAACTTATCACCTTTGTCATTTGCTGTCAAAGATCGCGTCACCTCCTTCAAGAGCACCAATGTCGGTCTTCTTCTGTAAGTTCTGACGAGATTCTCCAATTTCCAATGAGTTCTTTGAGTTTTCTAGCGGTGTTCATGCAAATTCCGGCGAGAGCTCTGCATTTTCTGGTGACTGTTTTTTGTTGTTGTTGTTGCTAGGGTCGTGATTTCAGATATGTTTTGATGGGTTCAGAAGTCTATGATTTGAGATCTATGGTGCGTTTTGTCCGCTTTGTCTCTTGCTTTGTGCATTTATTTTGGCTGCTGAGATTGCATTTTATCGCCCAAGTTGGGTATTTTTTGGTGTGGCTTCTTTTGAGTTGTTTAGTCCAATACGAGGTATTGGGTGTTTGGTTGAGTTCTCTTTGGTTTCAAGGTGTTGTTTGGTTGCTGCCCTTGTTTCATGGTCGTGCTTTGTTCTCCGACATCGAGCCTTCATTCCTGGTGTGTGTAGGCCGGTTTCTACTTCAAAGGTTGCGTTGTGAGACTACATTCGGTGGTTTCTACTATTTCAGCACCGTCGGCATTTCATTTCGTGCACGTTCACTTGTTTCTAGCGCTAGGCTCTTTGTTTGTTACATTTTCCAGCACGTTCGTGAAGTGCTCTTTGGTTTTTTGTCTTGGGTGCCATGCTTGTGGTTGGCTTCTGAGGTTCTGCTTGATTCAGTTTGGGTTTCAGGGTCTGGCTTCATCATTCAAATCGTGAGTTTTGTTCTTCTTGATTCAGTCCATTCTTTACCTCCAGTGAGTTGTTTCGTTTGATGTCTGTCTCTGGTGAGACGTTTGGAGTATTGTTGGGTCCCTTGTGAGACCGTCTATTACGGCTTACGCTCTGGTTTGGTACTCTTTGATGTTCGAGCTCCTAGTAAAGCTGGTGGATTATTACCTCGGCCTTTGTTGTTCAAATTCTAGGCTATAGATCATTATTTTCTTGAAGATCTATTGCCACATGTGCAAGCTTTGCTTCCGGCTTGAGAGGGTGTTAAGAATATCAAGTTTAGAACTATTAATCAATTATTATTATTTAGGATATCGTTTAGTATTTATTATGATTAGATATGAATATTATATTTTAGGAATATATTTTAAGATATTATGATTTGATTAGATTATATTATGATAGATTTTAGGGTTAGGGTTAGCCTACTAATGTGCCTATATAAAGGCCTTATTGTACTCTCTTTTATTCAGAAGGATCAATAATATTAATATTTCTCTTGTGCTTCAATGTGATCCTTCAATCTCAACCATGTCAACCAAGAACAATAAGGAGAGAAAAAGAAAAGCCAATGCTCAAGCATTTTGCATACATGCCTGCAGAAAAGGCTGGAAAAGACTAAATATATCTTTATGGATTTTCTCACTGCGAGTATGGAAGCATTGACCAAGCAGAGTGTTGCGCATTACACTTGGAGACAATTTTGACCTTAACCAAAGCTTACAACCTTGAAGCAAGCCCAAAGATCAAAAGAAAATATTAGCCAAACAGAAATACAAAATAAAATATGAAGAAGATAAGCAAAACGAATTAAAAAGTGGAAGTACATACCAAGTATTTCAAAGAGAAGTTTCAAGCAAGTAACAGCATGTGAAAATTCAACTGAATCACTGCTAATATGATTGAGCACAATATCAAGAAAAAAGGGATAGCGTTCCAATAAGCCTTCTTCAAAAGCAGGTGAATCCATGAAGCCAAGCCTTCACAAAATCATAAAAGCTTTATGAGAAGAAATGCAGTGACAAACCAAACATTAAGAAAAATAATTTCAGTTTAATAATATTAAAGCCACAACTTCTTACAAAGACTTGAAGCCAACCCATAAAGAAACACGATCAGGCTGTGGGTGTGGTGTTAAAGTCTCCATAGCTGATGGTAAAGTCTCTGACTCTAAATAGGCAATAAACTTCTTAAGCAATGGCTGCAAAGGTTCCAAGTCCGTTGCTCTCCTATACACAATGTAAACAACATTTATGATTATCAAAACACAAAGAAAGGAATTTGATGTCTTGCCTTAGAAAAACGTGATTTGAAACAGTTAAGAAGAAAAGATGAACAAATAGATTCAGTCTAATAAAAAATTATTGATCAAACCATACCTTACCATGTTACCCCAAACCTAGGCATGATCTCTAGCATTTTTATTTTCGTACTACATCAGGACAGATAGAACCTTCAGCCTCTACCCACTCCCTACTCTTACCACCTGCTAACCCCTTGGGCATGATCTCTGGTTTTAGGTCTTCCCTATTTTGTGATTAAATTAAAACCTTTTTTTAAGAAAACCATAGTCACCAGTAAGCATATAATTGTTGTCAGAAACACAGCTTCCATTGAAATCATAAGCATTAAATAATCCTCATAATTAAAATCTCAAATGCTTTGGCACAGACAAAGGTACCTCAATCTGCCCATTGATCCTGCCAAGCGATATCCAACAGAGCGCACACTTCGTTTACAAAACAGCAATGCATATACTCCCTAGAAGAGGATGAATACATCATGTAAGCAATCTAAAACATATATCTAAGCAGAATTACATAGCAAAGGAACAAAGCTTACAGGAAATTGCTGATGCCCAGATAAAGCCAATTCATGCATATTATCAATGGCTTCAACAAACAACTCAAATTCAGTGAATAGGGGCTGATTCTCTAGAAGAGTTGGGAACATCAATACCTATATCAAATAGTAAGAGCAGCAAATGAAATGTTAATTTTCAGCAAAGCAATTAAGACCAAACATAAAAACAAGGTTCACGACACCATGAAGATAAATGTTTATCTTAGCATCAAATACAATCAAAAAATCACAGGCCACTAATATTCATCTGCATTTCAGCATTAATGGTTAGCAGTCATCAATTCATAAACAGATTTTTTTATGAAAAAAAAAAAAAGAGGATAGAAAAAAAGAAACAACAAAACAAAGAGACGTATCAGTTCCAATATCCAAAATTCTCCACTCCTGTGACCTAATTAAAAGGGAAACTCATTACAAAAAATATGGGAAGAGACCCAAAAAGAAGAAACAATAACAATGTTATCCTGACATATCTCTTAATAAGTTGACGTATTTTTGAAAATCAAACGATTTTAATACAACCAGATACGCTAAAAAATGCAATCACTGATCTCAGCCCAACAGTGCTGAAATTTGTGAGAAAATGACATCAACATAGAGGGGCACAAAACTTATGAAGGACACTAGAGGCATATTAACAAAAACTTAGCATTACAAATCCTTTTATAAGAGACCAGAAAACCTTGAGCTTTAAAAAAAGGAAAGACATACAACTGCTTTGAGCACTTATATGTCATTCTTAACAGAATCTAAATCTCTAAAATTGTGATTTCATAGCTGCTCTAAAGATCAAAAGAAATTCCTAGTGAAGGCAAGCAATGCTAAAAACAGTAAATAGGACAGCATACGAGTGATATGGTGATCTACCAAGCAAAACAGAAGATGGAATTGGACATTTGAGTTCATTAAATTAATAATAATATAACCAATGGTCTAACACTTTTGTTCTGTACATTTCCCAATGAAATGGAAAATATTAAAGAGGAGCCCAAAGGCTACGTGATTTCAATACTCAAAATGTCAATTTAATGGGGTCTGTTGGCTCAAAATTAAGAGAAGAAAAACAATGAGTGAAGAAAAATTCAAACAGAACAAATTAATTACCTCATACAACACATTGACAACTTCCGTAGTATCACAAGCAGGATCATACTTTTGCCCTGCTATTCTTTCATTGATGTCTTTCAGGTGTAGTGTCACCCTCTCATAATCAAGTTTCTGCAAGACATCAAGAAGATCACCAATAGTGCTATACTCATACTCCATTTTGTACATTTCTTGGGCATGATGGTGCTGAGAAACGCATTGGAGGCAGATACGCATTTCAGAAGATATCCTCCTCCACAAACGCCTAAGAGGTGAATCTTGACGTTCATTTTTGAAGAAATTGAAGAAGGTCTCCAGAAGTGGCGCCATTATATCCCAAAACCCACACCATATATGACTTTCATCAGGCAAACAAATCAAGAAATTATATGCATCTGCAAACCTGACAATAATCAACTATAATGATTATGGAAATAGTGACAGCGTTCATCAAGAATCAAAGGGGGAACACTGAGATCAATCTCAAAGCTCGATAATAAAATCCGAATGATCACTGACTCACTAAGCAGTGAAAGACAAAACTTTGTATTGCTTAAAACTTTTAACTACATGTAAAAAAAAAAAAAAAAAAGTATTCAAAATGTCGGTAAACACTAAGTATAGTCTCTGGACAGAGCATATCAGTGTAAAAGAATAATATATATAATGTGCCGTCATGTTTCCAGAAAAAAATAAAAGGAAGATGGAGGTGACCATTGTTCTTTGTACTGGTGAAGGCGACGACTTTTGACAGGATCAATGTCATCCCCGTCGTCGTTCTCTTCTTCTTCTTCTTCAATGCCTCTCCACCGGTCCAGAAGCTCCCGCCTAGTTGCTAGTTTCTTGCCCATTGAGTTGGCTCCGATTTCAATCAACTGTCAAATGCCTTGAACTTCTAAGAATCGAAAAATCAAGGTTCTTCCAACAAAGCATGAATTTTTACTGATGAATGTGTGATTAGGTCAGGCATTTGGGCGCGGTTTTCCCATTGTCGTAACGAGCGGCAATCGGCTTCAAAAAGTACCAGAATTTATTTAATTATTCTTGGAAATATTATATGATGTCCCGTCACTCCATAACCTCAGTTTTAAGATTTCATACAAGTTCAAAGCTTTAAACCCCTAATTTATTCTGAGGGAGTTTCTTATTATTTATACAATTATACTTATCTTTATTTTCTTATACCATAGGTATAGAATTCAATGGTTAGAGGCTTATAAATAGCAAGGTTAGAAAACCCGGCCGTTATTTGAGCGGTCGAGTCTTAGGTTAAGGGTTAGTGGGTCGGATCGGGATTTGAAATTTAGGCTAGGTGAGATATAAAAAAATTGAAAAATAATTAATTTCTCATCACATCAACCTAAATTTCACATACTATATATCATTTCAATACTTTAGATCAATAGTAAAATAAACATATACTTCAATACTTGTGACATATTTAGATATACTTGTGACATATTCGGATATTCAAATTAGATTGCCTTTTATATATAAATAAATAAATAAAAAAATCTTTGGAACGGGTTGACCCTTGTAGCGGCGGTTTTTGGTTTCACTTTGGGTCAACCGGGTTCACAGTCGATCTGGTTTTGCACCAAACCGGATAGGTTTCATGACGGTTCGGTCTAAACCGGCCAGTCCGATCCGGTTTCACAAACCATGATAAATAGAGACCATATACAATGTATCAGCATAAAAAGAATAAAGTAAATGAGAGCTTCTCATGTCAATCTCTTGTGTTTTTTGATTTTTATAACACCTTATCAAAATATCAGCTGGAAGATTTTTGAGAAAAATCTCCTTAGGGCTCAAATTAGTAAAAAATGTCTAAAAAAATCATATGTTAAAAAAGGGCCCTTTAAGACTTTTTCTGGTATTATTTCATAACCGTTGACAACAATATCAGTAGACCATTAACAACTAAACGTTAACAACAATATCCTAACAACTAAATCGATGCAGTTAACAACTAAATCGGTACATGTTAACAACTATATCGATCTGGCGTTAACAACTAACGTTTTATGAAATAATACGAGAAAAAGGCTTTGGGGCCTTTTTTGATATGTAATTTTTTCTTGGGCCTTTTTTGAAATTTTTTTACTAATTTGGGCCTTGAGGTGGATTTTCCCTCTATTTTTCTCACAGTTGGTTTAACATTTTTCTTACTTTCTTTTAAGGGAAAAAGACATCTGAATTTGTAAAACCCCCCAGAAGCCCACCAAATTTGTAAAAAGACTAAGGGATGACAAAGACTTCTCAGGGTTATGCAAATTCATGCAAAATGACCATAATACCCTTGCCCCTTTTGAGAGAGAGATGAACGAGAGAACGAGATCTCAGGCTCCCACGTTCGCCTCTGCCGTTGACTCCGACGCCGACCTCCACCGCCAACACCGACGCCGCACCCGCCGCCTTGGACGCCACTGCCTTGGACGCACCTGCCGGCACCGATGAAAAAAGAAAAAAAAAAGCTGAAACACGAAAACACACAAAACGGTAAAAAAAAAAAAAAAAAAAAACATCGGTCGATCCGGAAGAAATTGGAAGAAGAAGACGTGAAGGAAGGAAGGAAGAAGAAAAGGAAGGAAGGAGGAAGGAGGAAGAAGGAAGAAGAGGGAAAAACAAAATCACACTCCAGTGAATACTTGGAGTGTGATTTATAACACTAGAGTGTGTTTTTTTTCCTCGCCTTTAGAGTGTGTTTTTTTCCTCGCCTTTTGCTTCTCTTCTATGGTCGGTTAATGGGCGATGATTTATTTGTAAATGGCGATGGTTGTTTTGAAATGGTGATGAAATTTATGTTTTGTAATTATGGAAAAGGCCAGAAAAAAGTTGTAAATGGCGATGGTTTACTTCATCGCCATTTACAAAACAACCATCGTCATTTACAAATAAACCATCACCATTTACAAATAAACCATCGCCATTTACAACTTGTTTCCGGCCTTTTCCATAATTACAAAACATAAACTTCATCACCATTTACAAAACAACCATCGTCATTTACAAATAAACCATCATCATTTACAAATAAACCATCGACATTTACAACTTTTTTACGGCCTTTTCCGTAATTACAAAACATAAACTTCATCGCCATTTACAAATAAACCATCGCCATTTACAACTGACCATAGAAGAGAAGCAAAAGGCGAGAAAAAAAAAAACAGACTCTAGTGTTATAAATCACACTCCAAGTGTTCACCTGGAGTGTGATTTTTTCCCTCTTCTTCCTCCTTCCTCCTTCCTTCCTTTTCTTCTTCCTTCCTTCACGTCTTCTTCTTCCAATTTCTTGGATCGATTGATGAATTTTTTTTTTTTTTTTGTTTCGTGTGTTTTCGTGTTTTGAGTTTTTTTTTTTTTTTTTCACCTAAGGTCTTGGCTAGTGCCTTTGTCAAAAGCGGAGTGCGGCATCGGCGTTGGCGGCAGAGGTCGACGTCGGCGTCAATGGGGAGCCTGAGATCTCGTTCTCTCGTTCATCTCTCTCTCAAAAGGGGCAAGGGTATTATGACCATTTTGCATGAATTTGCATGCTTGGAAGTCTTTGTCATCCCTTAGTCTTTTTACAAATTCGGTGAAAGCCGGGGGGTTTTACAAATTCGAGATGATATTTATTCGTCTTTTTCCTTTCTTTTAATGTATATCTATTTGATTTTAGATGATATATATATACGTAAATTATTATTTTTTTTACGTGAAAATACTTTAATAGACTTTATTGCCTTGGTTTAATTTGTAATTATCTCATCCGGTGGTTTGATACGTTGGCTATATAGGGTTTTAAGAATCAAGTTTGACATTGGTTTCACAACCCCCATTACAAAAATACTCTGTGATTTATGTTTTATTGGTTTTATTATATTATCATTCATATGATTAACGTTTTTCAAGTCTAATAAAATGTTGCAGTAATGAGCGGGGCGAACAGTTTTCTTCAATTTGGCATTCATCCACATATACACATATATTATGGTGTAACCGAATATAATGTGAGAAATTCTAATTTTATTAGAATAATAAGGGATATGGTGTAAGATTCTCATTTAATTAGAATTGTTATTGATAAGATATGAAAATATCTCCTCATATATAATTGAGATGTCTGAAGCTGTGTGGTGCCTAATGTATGTATTCCACTCTAGTCAGTGGTGGACTGGTGGTACATACTAATTTTATGTATGAATATGGCATGCATGCACATGATGACTGAGTTCATATAACGTAAATCATACTGCAAAAAATAAAAATAATAAAATAATAAAAATTAAGGGCGGAATTACTAAGCGAAAAAATTCTATCCCGATGGGATTCCGTCCAAGGACGGAGCTTTATTAGGACTAGTGGGGGCCATGGCCTCAAAAAAAAAAGAAATTTGTTTATAATTTTTTTAGAAAAATGTAACATAATGTAAATTTTAATTTTGGCCCCCCAATTTTTTTAAGACATTTTTCCCTCTTTTTTTTTTTCTTCGTTTGCATCACCCAGCCTTTTATATCTTTAGGGTTTATAATTCAATCTTTGTTCCATGTGATATGTTAATCTTGTCATTTTTCTATATTCCAATCTAATTGCTGAAATTTTTAGCTTATCAATGAAATTTACTTTTGTGGTGTATTCTTTACTATATTTTTACTCATTCTACACTACACCTGTGGAGAAGTTAATTTATTTTTCATTCTAAACCTCAACCTCAAAAGTAGAAGTATATCTATAAATTTAAGCGATCTAGAGGAAAAGACATTGTCAAGAAATGATGTTCTTGAATTAGAGTGAAGTACAACAATATCTGTATAGAGTTTTCAGGTTTCTTTCTGATAAACCGCTTTATCTTCGATGAAATCATCATAGTTATAATACAAAAGGTAGAAAGTTTCTCTACATATGACTTTTAATTTATAAAGTTTCTTTTCTTTGTGTTTTCTCTGGTCCATCCAAATACAGGGAGTAATACTGTAATATTATTTCTTTGATTTTATCTTCTCCCTATTTTTTATCTTCCCAACTTTTATTATAAATCTGAATATTTTAAAAATGTTATGTAATCATAAAATTTTTTAATTAGTTAATGAGCATAGATTTGGCCTCCCCAAATTTTTGTCCCAAGCTCCGCCACGATTCCGTCGGTAATTATTTGTGATGGAAATTGATTTGATTTGAGGCGAAAATTACCGATGATATGTCTTCTACCATGGTTTTTTCTGCGACGGATATTTTCCGTCGAAAATCAAATTATAGACAGAATTCAATCGTGAATGGAATTATTAACGGAATTCTGTCAGTAATTTTTGTTAATAATCCAGCGTTTTTTTGATAGTATAAAATATATAGTTGTGAGGAATTTAGCAAATATCGTGAAGCCTCTTCTACATTTAAAAAGGGGAAAAAAAAAGAGGAACTTAGCAAATATAGAAGAGGCTTCACGATGTTGACCCGTCTACCTACATATGTGACAAGTGAAGTCTATCAACTTGATGATTCATTGGTTGTCACTTCTTTTGCTCCTCTCCCTAATAGATAAGGATACTGGCTACGATGATAGAGTTGAGGATCAAATGTGACCTTCGTGACGCTCTTGTAGTTTTGACTAATTTTGGACCTTGACACATTTAGGAGAATGACTTTTATTAATCATTTTCGGGCTGATAGTTTGAATCTTTTACTTATAGTTGTTTTGCAATTTTACTGCAATACCATCATTTTATCAACATGGCTAAAAAACATTGTTTGCATCGGTTATAAGTAATAAAAATGTATAATTTTAGTTGTATCACTGTCATTTAGAATTCTTCTGCTACTTTTCAATAAATATAGATGCAACAGTCTCTCATATTAAATGAACTATTTTTGCAAAACATAGGGTTAGAAAAATATAATAATACTATAATTTTGATTTAGATGATGAGGATAGAGTTCAGTGCACACATGACCTTGGTGCATATTGACTACACACCACATATTGAATTTTATAGGAGAGAACACATGACCGTTGATGAGTCATAATGTTTTGCATGATTAATTTTATTCAATAATATTTCTTAATTATTATTAAGGGTTAAGTATCAATTTTATCATTGAAATATCTTGCTCAGAAGCGATTTTGCTCTAAAGTTTTTAGCAGTAGTAATGTTGCTTTTTGACGACGTTTAAAAACGTAGTAACGTTGTCCCTTCGTTAACTGCTCTAACAGTCAACGTTAGGGTTTTTAACGGAGAGGCAACATTACTACGTTTTTAAACTTTAGGGGCAACATTGCTACACCAAAAACTTCAGGGGCAAAATTGCTCCTGGGCGCATACTTTAGAGACAAAATTGATACTTAACCCTATTATTAATTATAAAGCAGCCGCAAGCTTGTAACCTTTATAATTTTGTTGATTAAAGGATTATTCCACTACTTTGGAATAAATATAGATGCGACACCCTCTCGGATTAAATGAACTATTTTTGCAAAAAGAAAAAATAAGGTCAACAAAAATATAACAATACTAGTAAAAAAAAACAATACTGTAATTTCGATCGAAAGGATGGGGATAGAGCTCTAGAGCCGGCAAAACGGGTCAGATCCATCGGGTCGGTCCTTTTAAGCCCTGGCCCTTTAAGGATTGGGCTTGAAAAATGAACAAAATATTTGAAATTAGCCCGCATTTAAACAGGCCAGCCTTAGGGGCTTCGAGGCCCGACCTGCCGGCCATTTTCACGGTAGCTTTTTCTTTTTTTCCTTTTTAAATTTATTAATTTATATATATTTTGTATTTGTTATAGAGTTATTTATCCATTTAACTACAAATACATAATAACTATATTCTAATTTTATGATTTGATTTATTATTTATTGCAAATAAAGATTATGGATGTGTTCATGATGCGGGATAAGAATTTTATGATATTCTTACTCATGAGCCAGAGACTACTACTCAAAGTAAAGAACAATCAAATGTTGTTAAAATTGATGATAGTGACGACAATTACGACAATAATAGTCATCGTACTAATGTCGCTTAGTGATATGCTTTTTATGTTTTATGTGAGTTATTTGTGAACATAATTTCCTTTTGATTATGAATTAGTGATTGTGCTTATTTATTGGATGATTTGTGTTGTAATTTACTAATTTATGTTTTTTTTTTAAAAAAAAGTGGAGGAAAAATAGTTAAAATTTGGAATAGTAATTTCCGGGCCCTGGTGCTATCGGGCCAGGCTTTAAAAAACAGATGTTTTTCTTACCTGGAGGGTCAAGGTCATTAGGCCGACCCGTTAGGCCCTAATTACCAGCTTTATAGAGCTCGATGCACAATACACATTGACCTTACACTATATATTGTCTTTTATAGAAAAGAATACAGGACCATTGATGAGCCATAATGTTTTGCAGTATTGGTTATATTCAATAATTGTTCTTAATAATAATTATTAATTATAATGTAGCCGCGAGCCTGCAACCTTTACCATTTCATTGATAACTTTTAATTTAATTATTAATATAATTAATTATAAATTAATATTAAACTTAAAGGTATTGAAAGACATGGTAATAATCAAGTGGGCTAAACTGTGTCATTTCTAAAACATTTTTAATAATATAATAGACATAAATAGATAGACGCAGAATGTATTGATACACATAATTATTCAAAATTTAAAATTGTGCATAATAATTTGAAACTAAATTTCTATACCTAAATGTATATGATTAGATAATTAAATTAAAATATAAAAATAACAATAATTTAATTCAAATAATTGAAATTAAATTTAGCAAAATTCATTGTATATCATACTCAACCAAAAACTTTGCATCAACTTGATATATAAAGTAAATAAATATAACCTCTTTTTTTCCAACAATAAATTTAATCAAATCTACAAATACAATGAATCCTAGGAGACTATACAATTTGCCAATTTATGGCCATCACTAATTTTCCAAAACTGTAATTTCCCATTTCTTTCTTTATGCCTATATATTGTTCGCTTCTGTCATTCTGGATGGACTAGAATCTTTGAAGTCCCGAATTTTGGCGGCACTGAATTTTTCTCTATCGGAAGGAAGGGCGAAAGTGCCCCTAAACCCTGAGACAAACCCTAGCTCGGGCCAGAAATGAGAAGCAAAATGATCTAAGCTCGAGCAAGAATTTGTCAAATTTCTCATTATCCCGGCGAAAAGCCGACGCCCAAAGCAAAATCTCTTAATGTCTAAAATCCCTTCCCTCACTCAGGCAAGTCCGCTCGATCACTCCCGCAGTTTTCTTAGTCTCATTGGCACTAACAACTTTTTGTGGCCAAAAACAAACATTTTCGTATTAGGTTCTTCTGTTTTCTTCGTTGTTTCCGATCACAAAGCTTGCAGCTTTATTGTTGTAATTCCGAATATATGTGTATTTAAATATCGTCATTGTTACGTTATATGCTAACAAGGCAGAATGTGATTTGAATCACTACTGCAGAAGAACCACGGAGGTGATGGCGAGGGCCATGGGGTGTTCGGAGACGTCTGCGTGATGCTTCCCAAAGAGATGGGCATCGACAAAGTGGATAAACTTGATGTTCGATTTCAACTGCCTGACCTCAGGCACGCCCTCAGAGTGAGTCATTTTTTCCTGCTAATTTATATTGAACATAGAACTTCCTTTTTTTTTTTTTTCAAAAAAGGAAAAGGCACAAGGTATGGTGCCTGGAAATGTGGAAGGTGGCAAAGCAGTAAACACATATGGTAATATAAAAGGTTACCAGGTCTTGAAATTGAAGGTTGAAAGCTGGTGATCTCAAGTTGTTGGCTTTATTTGTACTGTTTTATATTGGTAGGACGGGGAGGGAGGTTTGGAGCAAAGAAGTAACTTTTAATTTGGACTTCTCCCTGTTTTGCTCTGGATCCAGAAGTCTCTTCATAGCGAGTCTGTGTCTATTTATTTTAATCTTTTATGTTTGCCGGATTTCGGAAATCTAATTGATGGGCCAGTAATCTACAGGGGATTGTTTCTGTTCGATAGGAATATGAAAAAGACCCATTTTTGGGCAAGTAACTAATTTTATCTCAATTTGTACTGAGTGCATTCAAATCGTCAATGTGGATCTCTTACATTAATAGTTTGCTCGGTATTTCTTATAAGGTATTGTCAAGATGTTGTTACACCTTTGCCTATTAATTTTACCGAATGTTATGGTCTGACGCATTGAATTTTTTTTCCTTTTTTGTTGGATCATTTCTGATATGTGCATGGTTTATGCATCACTTGTTGTACTTGACTGTTTATCTTGCCATGGTGTTGTGATTGAGAATTCAACATATTCCATTCCACAGGATATAGCTATTATTCTGTTTAGTGCTCCTCACTGAGGGTCTTTTGGTTCAACTAGGGGAGGGGAGAAGAGGGGGTGAGAGGGATTTTGATGAATAGGAGGGGAAGGGAGGGATTTTAATCTTACATTGTTTGGATCAATAAGAGGGGAGGGGATTGGAAGGGTTTTAATGTTATCTTATTTGGTTCAGAAAGGGAGGGGAGGGAAAATATTTTTATATAGACAACTTTGCCTATGTATTTTATTTTCATACTTCGATTGAAATTCAATAAAATTAAATTTGAAATAACATTTAATACACAAAAATATAAATTTATAATTATTAAAATTGTGTAAATAGAATTATAATAGCTAATATATACAATAAAATATATCCAATAAGTATAGTTATAGTTAACGTACACACAATATAAAATAATTATTGTAAATATTATTTTGATAAGAAATTAGAAATACTATAATTATACTATAAAGACACACAATAAGAAAAATTGCAATGAGCTAGTTTTTGATGTAGACACACAATCACTATGTACTTGCACAAGTATACCTCGAAGTTTTGTAGTTTGCAGTGAGTAGAGTGTGGCTCCAAATTAAAGGTTGCAGTGAACAAACTGTTGTTATGGGTGAAGTAGAACTTGTTTTTTTTATTAGAATTAAATGCTGCAGATAGTTAAGTTAAAGAAAAAGACAAATTAGTTTTCCAAAAAAAAAAAAAAACCCACGGTGGTGGGAGCAACGAAAGCAGCATCGGTGTTGGTTGGGAAGAAGAAAAGACGCTGGGTAGTTTGATAATATTGAAAAGAAGCATGGGCCTAGTGGTTAAGGCTAGACAAAATATTGCCCTTCTCCAAATCCCGCAATTTGGGGGGAGAGGGTTTGCAGGGGAGGGGAAATTTCAGAAAATTATCTCTCCTGTCCTAAAATTTTAATGTTGCCAAACAAGGGGAGGGGGCCAAAATCCCTCCACTCCCCTCCCCTGCATTGCCCTCCAACTCCAACCAAACAGACCCTGGGTCTCTAGTGAGATAATTATCCACTTTTTGAACTTTCAGTAAGCATGGAATTTGGCTGTATCATGAGTCATTCTCTGATGGGGGTTGGGCTGATAGTGACTATCTTCTTCCAAGATTTTGCAGAGGCCAAGGCTATCTAGCATTATTAAATATATATATATATATAATATATATATAAATATATAGATATTCAAAATACAATAACACAATCTTGTATGCTTCTTAGTAGCCCCTGATATTGTCACTGGATTTTAGTTATATGGTGCATGAGCCATTATGGAAATTGAATGATGATAGGTTTTGTTCTGACATTGTCATAAAAATTGGCTTATTTGAAATGAGCATGAGCTAGGAGGTAACTGGTTATCAAAACTTTGTGGGTTGAACAAAGTTGTGATCCTGTTATCAATGTTCTTTAAAATTGCATGGCACCGGTTAGTTATGTAGTAGCAAAATGCCGGAATCATGATAGGGTAAGGGCAATGTTGTAGATCATTCCGTAGCTTGAATGCTGTTAGAAGGTTGAGTTTGTTGGGTGCCTTGTGATCTGTTGCTTTCCATTGAACCAAATAAGACAAAAATATAGAAAAAATTTCTAGCTTTCTTTTACCAGAGTATATGCTCTTTGTTGCATCATGATTATATTTCTTCAGGTGCTTATTTTATGGAACTGTTGTTTATGCTTATCACAAAAACATGGTTTTCCATTATTCAGGATTTTTTTGGGACTAGAGAGGTTGGTGAGTTTGTAAGTGGGGCGCTAGCAGGGGCTATGACTAAAGCTGTACTTGCTCCTCTGGAGACAATCAGGTTAGATACATGGTTTTACTTTTATACTTTTTGTCCAATGCTCCTCTGTATTATAAATCTCTGTCTTTGAAATGCTTATGACTGTAGACATAGTCTTAGGTGTGTTTCTCAACTTTATGATGTTATTTTCTTACCCAAAAAATATTAGTGAGAGACTTCTGAAAATTTTAAATCAAACCTTTGCTTGTTTCAGCGGGAATTAGTTTTTTATTCATTTGAAATATCGTTGTAGTGTTTTAGAATTTTAAGTGAGATACCTTAAAAGAAGAAGAAATTTTACATTTTGTTGAGTCTTAAGGTCAATATTTTGTTGTAGTGTTTCTCAATTTTTACATGCTGCAAGTTCTTCAACCTTTTTGGTTCAAGTTCCCTTGTGAAATACAAAGTTCTGCTTGCATTTACTAATTACTTCCTAGCACGTGAAAGTTAATTGTCTACACTATTTAACGTTATTACCAAGCTCATACTCTGTACCCCGTACAGGACAAGAATGGTGGTTGGTGTTGGGTCAAAAACTATCATTGGAAGTTTCTTAGAGGTAATAGATCAGCAGGGTTGGCAGGGCCTATGGGCTGGGAACGGAATCAATATGATTCGCATAATCCCTACACAAGCAATTGAGCTTGGCACATTTGAGTGTGTAAAACGGTCAATGACTTCATTGCAAGAGAAGTGGAAACAGAATCAGGGCCCTAAGTTGCAGATAGGGTGCATCGATTTGAACCTTAATTTGTCCTGGATTTCCCCCGTTGCTGTGGCTGGCGCAGCTGCTGGAATCATGGGTACACTTGTGTGCCATCCCTTGGAAGTGTTGAAGGTATTTGTGCTTTTGGAATATATTATAAACTATAAAGTAGAAGTATTAAAATCTAATGGACTATTTTTATTGTTTTATTCTCTCATTCACAATGTATCACAATTTCACGATGACACCACAATCTCCGGGTTTATATTGTCAATTGAATTCACTATGATGAAGACTCAAAAATATTTAGGCCCTGCATTCATGTCTGTTACTTTTGCTCCCAGTCCTGATCGTGGTTTGATTTCTTACAGGATAGGTTGACCGTAAGCCCTGAGACCTATCCTAATTTAGGTCTAGCAGTTGGCAAAATTTATAAAGATGGCGGCATTGGTGCTTTTTATTCTGGCATTTCTCCTACATTAATTGGCATGCTTCCATACAGTACATGTTATTATTTCATGTATGAGACCATGAAGCAATCTTACTGCAAGACCAAAAAAAAGAAGTCGCTCAGCCGGCCAGAGATGCTTTTGATTGGAGCTTTTGCTGGTAAGAGATTCTGTTGTAATTGATGGACTTCAACACTTCGTACTACAGTCTATCTCTCTCCCTTTTTGTTTCGTTCAATCTCATGCACTCAGACAAATTCTTACATGTCCCCAGTTGCAACCAACAAATGATTGAAGTCAAAATATTTTTAATATAGAAATTATCTATTTGCTGTCATCCTCCCTCTCTTTTTTAGATTAAATGGGAGAGGACTGAGGGAGGGAGGAAATGTGCCAATTGTTGGGTATAGGCAAATATCTAGTTCTATATTTAAATAGCTGATTGCTCTCATCATAGATCAACTAAAATCTTCTATCCCTCCATCAAATGCTAGAAAATTACAAAACACAGCGCCTCATACAAGCCAATAACATTCATCAGTCAAACGTATTAAATTAGATTCCTACAAAATTTATACATTATTAGATAGATTGGATAGAGATTCAATTAGATTAGATTTACTTCTTCAATGTTCCGCTAGATGTGGCAATTGATGCAGCTCATTTTAATTTTACGTCCATACCTGGCGAGACTTGAATGTTTTTAGCTAGTAACATTAAAGGTTGGACTGATTGAAGCCCTTCGTGTATGCTAGGTTTTACTGCAAGCACAATCAGCTTCCCTCTGGAGGTGGCCAGAAAACGCCTTATGGTAGGAGCTTTGCAGGGTAAGTGCCCGCCACACATGGCGGGGGCACTTGCAGAAGTTGTACGAGAAGAGGGCCTGTTGGGGCTCTACAGAGGATGGGGTGCAAGCTGTTTGAAGGTTATGCCATCCTCTGGCATCACCTGGATGTTCTATGAAGCTTGGAAGGACATATTGATTGTCCAAAAGGCTCATTCTTTATAGTTTAACAAGAATTGGATGGTTGTTTTGGCAATAGTTGCCAGCTAACGGGCTCTTGGGTTTTTCTTCCCCGTTGGTATGGAAAGTCTTGGGAAGGTTCCAATTTGGGGAAAATTTTCAATTTACTGTTGGGATGATTAACAAGTAATACAAGTGTGGTGGTGAGAATGGGTTTCTCCCATAGATTCCCAGTTTGATAATTCTTTCATTTGTTGTTTTACATATCAGTGTTTATTACCGAATTAAAATTCTCAAGTGATAGAGTAGAAAGTTTTCCTTCTCCCACCCCAACTCTTCCAAACACTACTGAAACTGGTTCCGACTTGAGCATGCGAGGCATTATTTCATTACATGCTCTACCTTCCTCACCGTATTTCTGCTCATTTCCGATCAAAGAATGTTAATTTGCCAATGATTTGAACGGAGGCTTTAATGCCGTCATGAACTTGTGCATTTGTTTTTCAGTTGTGGGCGTAGTTTGTAGTTTCAGAAAACAGGACACCCGGTGAGCCAAGTAACAATCCAACTTTTTTGAAAATAATACTATCTCTCGTGGTTAGTGTCCCCCTGTTTAGCCTAGTTTATTTTTAGCTTATCTTTTACTTATAAGTATAAGTTAGGCTAAACAGGATTTTACATAAGCTCTTATAATTATAAGAGCTAATTTTATAATGAAGAAAAAAAGAGCTTATTTTTAAGCTCTTATTTTTATAAGCTCTTTAAAAAAAAAAATTGAAAAGAGAACCTCTACTCTCTTGATCGACCACTACGCCACCGTCACCCCACCCCACCACCACCGCCACCACCCTATTATAATATACCTTTTATGATAATTTTTATTAGAAAAAAGTGTCTATAATAAAATTTTGTCAAAATTCATTTTTTAATTTCAATTTTTTAAGTAACTTTTAAGCTAAAAAATTTAAAATAATACCAAACAGTTTTTATTTTTTTCCTTTTTCAAAAGCTCTTTTTTTTAAGCTTTAGTTTAAAAGTAGCTTTTAAGTTAAAAATAAGAGGATCCAAACAGGCTTTTAATATAAGATATAATACATAGTATAAAATGAGTTCTTATATTAAGACTTGAGGTAGTATACAATTTAATTAAAATTGCCAATGATTCAATTTTAGCAGCTGTCATGTAATATTTAAGTCATGTCATAAAAAGCGCCTTGTTCTAACAATAGACCAATAAATATTAGTTCAATTAGTAAAAAATTTACTTAAAGCTTGGCTTATATCTCATAAAGCCGAGTTAAAATTTTATTGGTAATGACCAATAAATATTAGTTCAATTGGTAAAAAATTTACTTAAAGCTTGGCTTATATCTCATAAAGCCGAGTTCAAATTTTATTCGTAATGTGAGACTTTGTTTGTGGTCAATTTGTATATTTGTGAGCACCCATTAAGTCTCATGATATACCTTAACTTAGGTGAATTTCTAAAATTTAACCCACCTAAACTGTGTTTGGTTTGAGGGAAAGGCATATTTTTTCCAAATTACCCATGAAATTTGGTAAATATTTCTAGTTTCCAGTGGGGTTGATGGGAGGACAGATATTGGAATCACAGTAGGGTTCATGGGCTATTTAGTAAAGATGAGAGAGAAAATTTCTCTCTCCTCCCTCCATCCCGTCAAGGCTCAAACCAAACACAGTATAACTTTCTACACAAAAAAGGTGCCTCATTCTATACTGAGCTTAAAACTAACAAAAGAACGGCAGAGATGATGGGATTGTGGCTGAGAATGGAACCGAGTATAGTACGAACCAGAAGATAACAAATGATTACAATTATTCATCAGCTTCTATTTCCAATTTGTGTCAGAAGGATTGCGGTTAACATCTAGTAGCCTGCTCGGGCTTTGTAAAAAGTTTAATCAACAACATTACCATCCCCTCTGATCCTTATAATTTACAAAATAAATCACTCACAATAAATTATTTGATTGGTGATTAGCTAACTCTCCACGTATACATGAAATAAAATCTTGAACCACAAGTCAAGTGCAAAACTAATAAGCTAAATTGTGTCTTCTTGCTCTTCACCGGTGTCATTTCTTTTTCGCAAGAACCAGGCCACTTTTGAGCTGATTGAAGGGGAGCACTCCGTTAACATATAAAGACAAAACAAGCATAGTCCTGCGGCGATAAAGGACATAAATCTTAGCTAAATCATAAATTCAAATCTGCAATACATATATGGAAACGATTTACCATCCGTAAAAAGAATAAAATGGGCATATAAAAATAGAAGTAGAACAAATCTTCACCCCAGGTTCAAGGCATTTTATGACACTCCATTTTAATGATTTGGAATTCAAAATTAGCATCATATCGATATGTAATTGCTGGGCTACAGGCTTTTTTGAGCTTCAATTCTTAATTGGCTCTAGTTTTCATCTATGCTTATAAAAAATACTACAACAACAACAACAAAACCTTATTCCACCAGGTGGGGTCGCTAGATGGATCACATGACGCCGTTGTGCTATGTTGAAAACTAAATCTTTTGATATACTATTAACGAAAAGATCTCCCACAAAAAAAAGATACAGCCAACAAAATTTGCAACTAAACAACGGCATTGCCAAGGCTGACGTCAAACAGCTGGGGACTAGAAAATGAGAAAATCTGGAATTCAAAGTCTACCTCAGGCCAAAAAGGGAAAAAATTACATTACTCTGGTAGCTAAAAAGCAAGAACAAGAAAATACTTTGCCTCAATATTCTTAATATTTTATACATCTGTGTGTGTATAAAAAAAATTTCAAGAACAGCCAAAAACCAATTCACTGCTTCCATATTTTTATTTTCAATTTATCTCATCACAGCATCAACAACAGAAATGGATATTAAGATGACATACCTGTATAGGCAACTGTAGCACCTAGAGCTAATCTTCCTAGAGCGGACAATACATAAAGGCAAAAAATCACCTGAAATAAGATGTACATGAACCATTAGTTCTTTTACATGGCTCTCCATCAAAAGCAAAATCAAAGGTATGCCAACTACAATGGATCATAACCGTCTAGAATGAACTAGTGCTTTCTGGAACCTAATCACACAAATAGTCCACCAACACTTTGAGAGAATGGAAGGCTGAATGCATTCTTATTCGATGACCACACAACCTTAAATGATGGCAGAAGATATTATAAGATTGTGAATGAATGTAGAGGATATTAAAAAAACTAAATGGAGTCGAAATAGGCAAAGGATGCATAAATTGCAAAACCAGCGACATTCCATCAGATGCAATGGTGAATTGCCAGGCACATCCACAACCTTGGAAATAACTAGTGCCAATAATGGCTCATATTTTCATCTGCTCAAATAACTTTAAATTCAACATCCATAGTTTCACGCATCTGTAAAGCTTGAATTCAAATAGGTCATGCTCATGTGTTTCTCTTATTCATATATAAACATTAAATAAAGACTTGCAAGACGTAAAACAGAAAAACAAAACCACAATTTCTTGAAAATTCATTGATGTTTATCACTGAACTGAAAATAGATTTAAGTTGCATAAACTAGATAATACCTTTAGAAACAGTCTCTTGTCATGCCCTGTTGCTGCAACTCTTAATACAGACTCGGCTGCACCTATGGTATTAACGAACCACGCAACAATGCTACTAGCAGTGTCCTGAGTTATTTTCCATTCAAGTGGATCGACTGGGACCCTAGAAAAGTTTTTCAAAAGGGGGCAGGGTATGTTAGATAAGTTGAAAATATGAAGGCCATTTGCAAATGAAAAATACACATCTTTCTTATGCATCTAAGCGTGAATTGAACGAAAAGAAGACTCAAAACATATGCACAACATAAATAATAGTAACAAGACACTTCTCATGAAATCAAATCAGAAGTCTAGGAAGCCAACCAAGGCAATCAATCAAAATTTTGAAAATTCAAAAATCAAAGGACGAAATAATTTTATTTCAACTAATTATGCTAGCAATTACCGTTGACTAACATGAAATGCTATCATCCATGTTTAAGTCAACTAAGAGAGAAGACTAGATTGCATCCATGTAATGTTATATACAGAAAAGAAGATTGAACACAAGAAACAAACCCTAATTGGATAGTTAAATTTGAAAAATTAAGCGACAACAATAGATATGAAGGAAAACTTGGGTGATTACGATATGTTCATTTGACGGAAGAGAAGGCCGATAATGGCGAGGGAACAGAGGAGAACGATGAAGACATCGGAGACCAAAGAAACGATGCTAGAATTCCGGTAGGCACAGTGATAGTAAACCAGTGTGCCGCATGATAGCAGCATCATCGGCTTCCCTACTTCGCCCCTTTTGCTCTCCATAGTTTTCGAGACCAGAAAACTAGCAAGCCAATCAGGGAATCTGCCTTCAAATTTTTTGTTTTTCTTTGGACTTACTCTAGTAATTTATCGTTTTCTAGCTTTTGTAATTTAATGAATAATTCAGTTTTCACAAAAAGACGTTTATTAAACCTTTAACTTTTTTTAATATGATCAACTGATATAATCTTTCCTATCTTTATTATAAGATACCAATTAACAATTCTTAAGAACTAATAAAAAAGTTAAAGTCATTAAAGTTATCCTAAAATTTAAGTAATTTTCAATATTAGCCCCACTAATGACATTAAAATCTAGGGAAAATTCCATATAAATACAGGTTGAATTTGTAAAATCCCCGAGAAGTCCATCAATTTGTAAAAAAGCGAGAAGTGACGGGGCGCATGAGGATCAAAGTCGGTGAAAAAAGTCTACACTACCCTTAAGTAACTTTATGAAGACACTGGAGGGAGTAAGACCATTCCATTCTCATTCAAAATCCATTTATGATTCGACTGCCCTAACGCGTTCATCATCGTCTTTATCATGACGCTCTTTCTTCATCATCTTCCTTGCAACGCCATGAATTCCTTAAGAAAAATCAGATTTGATTTTAGAAATTTTAATCGTTTGGGATGTGATGGTTGTTGGGGTTGGACTCTATCCATTGTTGGAATGTGAAGGAAGGAGAGATAAAGAAAAGTGCGAAACGAGTAAAACGAGCTCGGAAAATTTGAAAAATCCAGTAATGAATAATAAACGCATTTGAGGAAGAAGGTAAAAGCAAAAAACGAGCTCGGAAATTTGAAAAATCCAATAATGAGCGAAGAACGCGTTTGAGGAAGAAGGTGAACAAGAAAAACTTACGGCCGTAAAAAAGAGTACTTTTAATGACTGTTTTTTCTTAAAAACAATCGTTAAAAACTTTTGATGACTATTTTTAAGAAAAAAATAGTCATTGTAACTTTTAATGATTTGTTTTCTTAAAAACAAATCATCAAAAAGTTTTTGACGATTATTTTTCAAAAACAATTCATTAAAAGTACTTTCAATCATTGTTTTTCTTAAAAATAATCATTGTAACTTCTTCTTCTTCTTTTTTTGCGCTAAGCTTTCAATGAAGGTTTATATGAATATGGTCGTTGAAAGTTAAGCCATTACTAAACTTATTAGTCCCATTACGAATTTTGTTAAAAGTTCACATTTGATGATTGTTTTTAAGAAAACAAATCATTAAAAGTTACAATGACTGTTTTTTTCTTCTTCTTAAAAAAAATCGTTAAAAGTTTTTTGTTGTTCATCTTCTTCCTCAAACGCATTTCTCGTTCATTATTGGATTTTTCAAATTTTCTGAGCTCGTTTCTTGTTCGCCTTTTTCTTTATCTCTCCTTCCTTCACCTTCCAACAATGGATCGAGTCCCCAATAACCACCACATCCAAAACGATTAAAATTTGAGAAAATCAAACCCGATTTTTCTTAAGGGATTCATGGCGTAGCGAGGAAGACAATGAAAAACGAGTGTCGAGATAAAGACGATGAAGAACGTGCTAGGCGATCGAATAAGAAATTGATTTCGAATGAGAATGGAATGACCTTACTCCCTCCAATGTCTTCATAAAGTTACTTAAGGGCAGTGTGGACTTTTCATCTGAATTTGCATATCCCTCATAGGTCCTTGTCACTTCTCAGTCTTTTTACAAATTGGTGTGCTTACGGGGGTTTTACAAATTTGGTATTTATATGGAGTTTTCCCTAAAATCTAATATCATATTAATTATTACTCTCAATCAATATCTTTATTAATTATGGGTAGTACATGAAAATAATAATAATTAATGCTCTTTCAAAAAACAAAAGTCTTTATAAAAAAGAATAAAAAATATTTATTAGTTGGTACCTTATAATAAAACTAGATAGAGTATGACGTCTTGTTTTAGATTCTATTATCCGATATTTAAACAACTGGCTACTCTCGTTTTGAGATTCCTGGTCGTGGCTTCCAACACAAGTGTTATTCTCTTGGTAGCATTGTTAATTTTTGTACAAGGACTAAATGGCTAACCATTTTAATATAGTAAAGTTAAAAAATTTAATGAAGTTAAAAAATATATAGTTAACAAATTAAATTGAAGGAAAGTGCAAGTAAATGTAAAATAGTTTTCTCTATTAATTAAACTGACAAAAAATATACAACGGAGATACATTATGAGAATATCACAATCCTTCAAAACTAGTTAATCACTTAATTCGTATGAAGTTTTTACACACTAGAATTAAGTATTTTCATTATGAAATAATCTAATTGTTCTAAGTGAAATTACTACCTTACTTTTTGTTGTTATTTGATAAGTCAAAGTTGTTATTTATTGAATGATTGTTTGATTGATATTCAACATTTTTTTTTTTTTTTTTTTGGGTAAAGTTAGGTGTCATTTTTGTTATGATTTGGTAAGTTAAAGTTATTATTTATTGAATTGTCGTTGTTATTTCTTTTTTCATTTTTCAAATGTTAGATTAAGTATATTTAGGAACTTTCGTTATAAAATTTAATTTCAGATCGTCTAATAATTAAGTAATTTTAGTATCATGAATTGGGATATGCATATTTAGCATTTAAGGTATTAATGTTTAATTTCTTTCTCCCTATAAGAATTTTTCTGAATATAACTTTGAATCAATAAATAATATTCTTAAAATACATTTTGAATAGGGTTAAAAGGCAAAAATGCCCCTAAAATGGCATAGGTGTCTGAAAGTTTTCGAAGAGCAATATTACTTCGAAAGTTTAAAAATAAAACTAAAAATATTAATAGAAAAAAAAAAATGAAAGCTTATCCAAAGAAGAATCACTAGAGGCGGGAGCTACAAAGTGAAGATCTATATTAGTGATAGAGGACCAAACGTCTGGCGGTAGAGTAAAACCTATGGAAAAAAGAGTAGGAGACATACTAGGAGAGCTCAAAAACATTTAAGGAGTTGGAAGAGTTGCGTCAAATAATTTTTTTTAGAATCCCGCCTCCTTATATTTGATATTTTTCAGAAGAGGTTTACACTTCTCATGTTGCATAAGAAGAAGAAAATTATTATTCACACATAAAATGGTGAGACCCACATCTTTTATATATATATATAAAAAATTCTTTGAAACATAGAAATGGTGGGACCGCATCTTTTTGTATCTGATATGAGGATATACTTCTTCTAAAACATGATAAGTATATTTCCCTTTTCAGAATCATGTCATTTGAAATGAAAGAATAGTTAACAGTTACTGTCTATAATATTAAGTAATATATTAATATATTGTTAAATTATTTAATGGTTTTCTTTGAAGAACCGTAATGAATAGTCAAATGATTTTTTTATATATTACACGATACCTAATGATTCTTTATAAAGTACTATAATATATAAATAAATAAATATATATATATATATATATATATATATTCAGACTCCAACCTTTTTATATTAAATACTACCTCCGACCTAATATGAGACCAGGTTTATAGTACAATTTACTCTACAAACTTGATCCTATAATTGTTTGGAGGGATAATACTTAACAGTTTCTTTGTGAAAAATGGTAATGTATTGTTAAATAACTTTTTTATAGAATCCTGCCACCTTGGATTTGACATTTTTTAGAATCCCTCCTTCTTATATATGACGTTTGTCATTTTTAATGGTTTTTTTGTGAAGAAATCTCAAGTATTGTGAAATATATATATATATATATATATATTTTAAGAATCCTATATTCTTATATATGACGGTTTTTATTGATAGCTGTTAAGTGTTCTTAGAAATACATTGGTAGTTCTTCAAATATTTTTTTTCCTTCAAAATCTCGCTTTTCTCACCTCTGTAAGGTATTAATAGATATTATATAGGGCAAAAGACATTTAAATACCATTTTCATTTATAAAATCCCAAAGGATTTGATGATAAAGGGAAAGGACAAAAATGTGATTAGGGAGGAATCCAGGTTTTAGATGTTTGAGTGTCTTTACCAAAATGCCTCCTCTTTCTCTCTAATGGTGGAGACAGGGGGCCTAGGGTGGCCCCCCTAAATTCGCACACCCAGAAGGCCATCCCGACCCCTAGTTGAAAGCCTAATTAAAACTCTAGATGTATTTATCTATCCATTGGTTTGAATTCAGCTCAAGTTCAAATGATTCCTCACGTGCTCAATTTTTGGGCGTCATGTTTGTTTAATCCAACGGGTTCACATTATGTGCTTCTCCCTTATGTATTTTTACGCTTTGTCCCTCTAATTAGAGGGACAAACAAATTTTTTTATTTATATATTCTATATATTTAAATTAAATTATATGCCGCTTTCTAAAAAAAAAAAAAAAAAATTCCACCCAATATCTCAAATTAATTAAGTTCGCATTGTAAATATACAACACCGTATCCTAGAAACTACCCGCATCCTAAAATAATTAAATATGTCCTACAACATTTTTTTGGCGTAAAGATATAATTTAATCTAAATATATAGAATATATAAAAAAATTTTAAAAAATTGCTTGTCCCTCTAATTAGAGGGACAAGCATGTAAGAAGCACATAAGGGAGAAGCACCTTATGTGCTTCCTTAATGCAACCGCTTCGTGGCGACTGTAATTGTAAAAGTGTTATGTTATGATAATAATAACAACTTTGTTTTTTTTTTTTTTCCTTTTGAAAACCTCTAATTCTTATTTATTCATTATTCTTTTATTTCCTAAAATTAGTCAAAAACTTATATTTTAAGTTGAAGTCCCACAAACGATGCATCCGGATTGATATCTTTAAAAATCCCAAACGTAGTGGTTAAACTCTACTGCGGTGACGATACCATAGGGAAGGTCTTGTGAAAAAATAGCTCAAAAGGACACTCCTCTAGTGTGCCAGTTACCACACACCAACTTATTACGAAATCATATTAACAGCTTTTACTTGTGTCCTAGCTCGTTTGAGAGTTAGATTTGCCTCAATTGTTTGTCTCTTGTCTTCAGCTTTACTCAAGTTAGCTTATGCTATTTCAAGAGTTTGCCGAGCTTTTATATGGATCAATGTCACTATCCTTCTCCATATCATTTACTAAAACAGTGATATCGTCATTGCCTATAATGAAAAACTTAAATGGGGGATCAATGACAACTAATTTTAGAAAACATTTTGCTGAATATCAATCAAACGACTATTCAATAAATACTCTATTAAATAACAATAATAAACATGGTAGGTAGTGATAACTAATTTCACTTAGAACAATTAGATTATTTCATAATGAAAATACTTAATTCTAGTATGTAAAAACTTCATTCAAATTCAGTGATTAACTCGTCTTGAAGAATTGTGATATTCTCATTATGTATCTTCCTTGTCCATTTAATTAATGGGGAAGACTATTGTATATATACTTGCACTTTCCTTCAATTTTTAATTTGGTAATTATATATTTTTTATTTGATACACTTAACTATGTGTACTCAAAATTTCAAATAAGATTAGATGTTCACCCATGGTAGAAACACCCTCCCCACACAATCTCCCCATTTTTATGAAAAGCGTTTAAATGCGACACCCAACAAAATACAAATCACATCTAAAACTCAAATCTCTTTTTTTACTGGTCAACAATTTGAAACATATATCTGGAACAAAAATGTAAAACCTATTGACAGTATCATTTGATGATAAATTCTTGTATCAACTTGGTTTAACACGTCGGTTTAACTAGTTAAAATAAACAACTCAACTATTATTAATCCTAGTTGACTACTCATTTAATTCACATTTTATTTTTCTTAAAAAAATAAATCCCTTAATTAAGATTTCACAAGTAATGAAAAATTAAAGGGTTAAGTAGCAAATTTTCTTTGGAAGTACACGCCTATAAGCAATTTTGCCTTCAAAGTTTTTTGAGTCTCAATGTCGCCCATAAAATATCAAAACGTAACAATATTGTCCTTCTTATTAACATCGTTACTTTTAAAAAAATACGTCACACTCTCACATGGGACTCAAATCGCCACCTACTTCTTCTACCCTCTCCCCTCCTATCCACCTCACCATTGCCCCTTCCTTCCTCCCTCTCCTTCCTCCCGTGTTCATCATCACCCAACCGAATCCATAATCAAACCCATATGCCATCAGACCTCAATGTTTTTCTATCACATCCAGAAAAGCCATAATTAAGAAGTCCAAAGTTCATAAAAAAAAGAACTAAATCCATAATCAAGAAATCCAGACTTTAAAGTCTTCGTTGTGTTCATCACATCAATGTCTTCCTAAGTTCAACAAATCCATAATCAAGAAATAAATTCAGACTCAAAAGTCAAGCTAGAAAATGATCAAACTTGACACTTCAAGAAGATAACCAAAAATGAAAAAACCTAGAAAAATGAACAATGAAAAATGTTACTTCGTTCTTGTGGCATGACTTCATTGTCGACTAGTAAGCATGAAGAAGTTTGATGGAAGATGAGCCAAGATCGAGAGTCCAGTGGGGAGAGGCAAAGACGACAAGATTTGAGCTAAGATGGTGAGACGAGAGCCGACGGCAGGATCTTAGCAAGGGCGGATGGTGAGATCTTCGCAAGGGCCGAGAGTTTAGTGGGGAGAGGCAGAGACGATAGGATCTTAGCAACGACTGACGGCACCATCGCCGATGTTCATGGTGAGGGAGGAGGCATCGATTGTAAGAGAAGGAAGGAGTGGATAAAGGACGACAAGATCTGAGCTGAGATGACGAGATCTAAGGAAGATGAGAGATGACAATGAGATCTTAGCAGGGGTTGAGAGTCCAGTGGGGAGAGGCAAAGACGACGAGGTCTTAGTAAGGGCCAACGGTGTCGTCGCCGGCGTTTATAGTAAGGGAGGAGGCATTGATTGTGAAAGGGAAGGGAGTGAAGGCAAGGTTCCAGAAGGAGGAGGTGTTTATGGAGGCGAGATGAAGGAGGAGGCGTTCATGGAGTGGTGGGGTTGTCAACACAAATCGGCGATGGGGTTGTCTTCCTAGAGTTCAACACGGGAGGGAGGAAGGAGAGGGGGAAAGAAGGGGCAATGATGAGGTGGATAGGAGGGGAGAGGGAGAAGAAATAGGTGGCGATTTAAGTGCCATGTGAGAGTGTGACATGTCTTTTTAATGGTGAAATTAACGTTGTTAATGTGGAAGACAATATTACTACATTTTGATACTTTGGGGGCGACATTGAGACTTAAAAAATTCAAAGGTAATATTGCTTCTGGGTGTATACTTTCGGGGTAAATTTGCTACTTGACCCAAAATTAAATATTGTGAAATATTTCAATTTTATAAATTTGCTCGTTAATATTTAGGAGGTGTCAAATCAACTCATAAGTTGTTGTATTTTAACTAGTTCGACCACAAATGATGTGACAAACCAAGTTCGAGTTAAGTTTCTCTCATTATCCCTCATAATTTCCAAATCATGTTCATCCGGTCGATTGCAAGATCACAATACTATTTTGACTTTTCTTTCATCTTTCCAATTAGCGGCTCAGAAGAGCTGATGAAAGATAATGACAAAAAAAAGATAAGGAGAGGATCTACTTCCACCAGATCTACTTTGACTTTTCTATCATTTGATAAGTTAACGTTATTATTTGTTAAACGGTTTTTCTTATTTCTTTTTTCCCACTTTTCAAATTTTGAATTATTCTTAACATAATTTTTAAAATAATATAATCTTAAAATATATTAAGAATATTTTAATGATGTAAAAAGGTTGAATTGAAGTGTAACTTATTTAAATGAAAGATTGATCCTCCTTTGCAGTCAAATACCATTGAGGTAATTTGGGTTCGAAACTTTAATTTGTGAATGCAGGTCAATTTCTAGGTGTGTCATCTTTCATTGTTCCTTTTTCGATTGTAGCCATTTTGTTGATCTCCTAATAGAGTGGGTTGTCACATGTTTAACCATCAAATATGCACGTCCTATTCGAAATGGGGCTATTGGTACGATGGATTTAGAAGGGAGATGGGGGAAATTTTTTAGGAGAGAGATTTAAAAAAAAGAGCAAAAA
Organism: Acacia acuminata; assembly: GCA_019022655.1. NCBI lineage: Eukaryota > Viridiplantae > Streptophyta > Magnoliopsida > Fabales > Fabaceae > Acacia > Acacia acuminata. Next base: position 184,356 of record JAFJYI010000001.1, read on the forward strand.
AGGGATTATAAAATTTTAATAGAGAGAAAATATAAGATAAAAGAATAAAAAAAATAATTGAAAACTTCTAACCTCCTGAGTACTTCTCTTTTTTTTTTTAAAAAAAAAAAAATCCAACTCTAAAAAAATAAAATAAAATAGGTTAGTGATATGAGTCAGAGTAACCATTCATAGTTTGTTGGTTGGATCAAGATCGATCATACATAGGTAAATTAACATATATTTTACATAAATGTAAAACACTTACATTGAGAATAAATATATGAAAAAAATCCTATTAAAAGACTATTCAACAATCCAAATCTTAATTTAGGTGACAAAATTTAACAAATTATTAATCGGGTCATATGGAGCATAGAAAGATTATAAATTGAGTCAAATTAACTCCATACCCCTTAGTGCCTAATCCTTAATTTAGACTTGGCTCCCATATACTTCCCTTCCTATCATCTTTCCATCCTCTTCTTCATTTTATCTGTTTGTTTGAAATCTCAACAGTTCATATTTGTTTTTTTATAAAATATTAATAAAATATTTGAAAATAATATTTTTATAAAAGATTAAATCTGAACCGTTGAAATTTCAATCTAACGATTGGGATGAAGAAGAGAATGGGAAGAGAAGTGGATAGCAGCCTTCCACATTTTTGATAATTTAATCCTTTCATAAATAAATTGCTTTGAATTAACAATTAATTATATTATGTTATTCAATAAAAATTGAGGGGTAAAAAAGTGTCAGCCGAGGATTTCTTCCTTTTCAATGATCGTTTCATTATAAAATTCATCTCCTTCCTCCTTTCCTTTATCTTCCTCCATTGTACATCCTTCGTCTTCCTGCGTTTTACCCTTTTTTCGAATCTGCTCCTTTCTTTGCCAATTCTTGTTTACTACATCAAAATTGGTCGTTTCACTTTCAGTAATCCCTGCAGGCTGCAAGAAAGAAACACCATTGTTTTATTATTCATTATATTAGGGATGTCTAAGGACCGGACCAAACCGGGTTGGAAGTCAACCCGAGGTCTGGCCCGATATGACCTCGGGCTTGAAAAATCAGCCCGAGGTCTAGTACAAGCCTGAGCTCAGGCTGGGACCGCCTCGGAACGTCACCCAGGCGGTTCATTTTTCACTTTTTTTTAGGTTTTTTTTTTTTTTTTTTTTTTTTTTGGCTTTTTTGGGATGCAATATTTTAGCTCTGGTTTCACGTGACTTCCCAAAGTAATAAAAAGTGACATAGAAAAAAGTGATTCCTATGAATTAAAAAGCATATTAGAATGTTCAGACTCTAGTGAGCGACTTAATGTAGTGGTGATTTACCAAAAAAAAAAGGACCTCAGTCGACGGGACCATTTTAGGGGGTCTAAGCCCTTGGACCGAAGTCCAGTCCAACCCGAGAAATTTGGTCTGATCAAATTGTCTTGGACTAGTTTTTATTTTTTTTATTTTTATCGTAGATCGAATCGAGTTGGACCAGACCAACTAGACCTCAGATTTTTTGGACAACCCTACATTAGACCCATCACTAGTACTCTTGAACTTTTCATATTTCTGTAAACAGATTTTCTTTGTTTTTTTGTTTTTAAAGAATAGAGAAAGTTGGGATTCTGAATATCACACTATATCTCTTTTTCCCCCTTAATTTTTTTTATTGAATAATTGCGATTCTGAATATATCACTATATCTCTTTTCCCCCTTAGTTTTTTTTTTTTTTTTTTTTTTTTTTTTTTTTTTTTTAATATTGAATATGCATAAGATAATTAATTGATTATTTAAGGTAATTTTTTATGAAATGGATTAAATTATTAAAAATGTGGAAAGATTAGGGCTATGGGAGTATGGAGTATAGAGGCTTTTTTCCCAAAATGCCCCTAATTAAATAACTATTTACCAAAATGCCCCTGTTTTCAAACTATTTCCCACTTTGCCCTTGTTTAGTCGACTAAACCACTGTTTAGTCGACTAAGCTACAGTGCTTAGTCGACTAAACCTCAGACAGAGAGCATTTTTGCTTATCCACGAGGTTTAGTCGACTAAGCTTGGTCTTAGTCGACTAAACTTTGGACGAGGGCCTTTTAAAGCCCTCCTTCGCGCAAAAAGAACCCTAATCATACATTTGCAACCCTTTCCCAACCGAATACTCTCTCAATCTCAGTTTTAGTGCGACCCGTCAAAGTTTAATCTCATTCCACCGTGTTCAAGGTATGATTGTTGTATAATCATTGTAGTTTCACTTTGTTCGGATTGTTTCTTTGGTTGTAAGCTGAAACCCTCCCTTTTTCAGCTCCCAAATTATTGTGTGAAGGATGAGTTCAAGTTCAAACATGCACGTTACTGTAATCTACCATAGTGGGAGGCATTTTGAAGGTCCCGATGGTGTTCAATTTGAAGGAAAAACGAAAATGATGAAAATCAAACGGGGAATTACGTACAACGAGCTCAAAGAAAGAATTCACCAAAAATTGGGGTTACATGGCACCAATGCATTCATCGGTTAATTGCCAAAGTGGAGACTATAGTGGGTAAGGATATTGTATACTACATTAGTAACGATGTATGTGATGATGAAGACGTAGAGTGTGTCATAGATGCATTTGCTAATCGGAGAGCACAAAATTTTATTGAGATATATGTTGAGCTTGAATCGGTGAATCATCATCTATACCCATGCATACAAGATCTCGCACAAAGTATGTTGGTCAAGAAGAGAGACTGTCGGTGTATCTCGGACCTTCACAAGTCTTAATAAGTCGGTAACATTGACGGATGAAGGGAGGATGAAGAAGATGAGAGTTGGCACAATACGATGAGGAGGAGGAATATGAGAGGTTTATTCCACTAGCTTAGTCGACTAAACCTCGTGGATAAGCAAAAATTGCTCAGATGAGGTTTAGTCGACTAAGCTACAGTGCTTAGTCGACTAAACCTCGTGGAAATCAAAAAAAAAAAAGGGAGCCCGCGTTTTAGTCGACTAATTAGTGGTTTAGTCGACTAAACAGGGGCAAACAGGGGCAAAGTGGGAAATAGTTTGAAAACATGGGCATTTTGGTAAATAGTTATTTAATTAGGGGCATTTTGGGAAAAAAGCGAAAGTATAGAAGTAATTTAACTCAATTTCTGAATCTCTATGATTATACCATATTTTTAATAGGTTTTATTAATTTGAGATTTTTAATACATTTTCAACGATATTATTATATGATTAAACATTAATTTAAGTTAGGGACATTTATATTGAATTAAGTTTAATTAGGGATAAAATGATCATAATTTATTAATTATTCATACCAATGATTTCTTGAAATTTTGATGTTATCTTGGTTTAATCTTGTATAATAGCTGTTTTAAGAAAAAAATTTGAGATTTTTAGAAAATGTTAATTAGGGTTAGAATTAATATTTTTGTATGACGGGAAAAATTACATTAAAAGCCCTAAAATTTATGAAAATTGCAAATCATTATAGTCCGTATACGAACTTTTAAAATTTTCAGATTGATCCCTGGCCAAAACGCACAATTAGGGCATTTGGCTGGCCCGATTTTCTTTTGCAGAGGAAGACAGACTGGGAGGAGGGAGAGAGCGCCGCGAGTGACAAAAGAAAGAATCGAGCTTGACAGAGAGCGTCGGAGAAGCTTGTACTGAGTTGTACAGACGGGAGAGTTTGAACCGGAGGGAGTTTGGATGCCGAGCTTGAATGGTGTGAGCTCAGACCATCTTCACCTTCTCCGAACACCACCGTTGAAGCTCAGAATCGACATAGCTCGGCAATTCTGCAGACAGAACCAGACCGGAGTTTCAGCGCCGCGAGAAATTTTTTCCATACCGGATCTTGAGTTTTGGACGGGAAGAGAGAGAGAGAGAGAGAGAGAGGATTGACGGCGGTGGTGCTGAAGTAGAGACCATCTCCGACCACCACCAAACCAGAGAGCTTCGACCGGAGCTTCCATTGTCTCCTTCGTCGTCTCTGTTCGTCATCACTACCACCTTCATCTTCAGCTTCTATCTCTAGAGCTTCAACTCCAGTTTCCGGCGAGTTCTTTGAGTTTCCCGGCGATATTTCCAGATTCCGGTGAGGATTTCCAGTTACCGGTGGACACTTTTAATTTTCCGGCGGATTATTCTGCAGATTCCGGTGAGCTCTTCTTTTCTTCTTTTCCTCCTTCCAGATTCGGTCATTCTCATGGGTTTTCAATACTTTGATCAAGTTATTGTGACTGTTACAATTATGAGTGGCTGATTTGCTTGAGTCGTAGTAGTAGAGAAATAGGCTAGAGCTTGCAGCAAATGATTGTGATGATTGTGCATATGCACTGCTAGACTTGCAGCAGTAAAGTACTCAAGGCTTTTGTGAGTAGTCAATGGCAAGTGAATTTGAACTTAATGTCGAATTACTTTAATATAACATATATTAGATTCAGAAAGTTAGTTAAGTTAGTTAATATGATATGTATTTTTTAAACAGCCTAATCATTTGCCTTAGTACTCTAATTCCTCTTCGTGAATATGGGTATATTAGGAAAATATTAACAAATATAAAAAATATGTCTTATATTTTGGATTAAGATTAACCCTTCAAATATATCTTATATTAAAGACTGGGAGGTAGGAGGAAGAAGTAATTGTATAATGAGTAATGAATTTAAGTGATGAGGATGCAAACAGGGGCTCTGTTTGGCATGGCGGTAGGATAGCATAAAAGCTAAATAGCCATGAAAAAAAGCTCAGAGGGGTAAATATAGGTGTTTGAGGTGGCTTTTGTGGCTGATGGGCTTATGTAAAAACAGTCATTTATGATAAAAGCCACAAATTGCAGCTTCTAGGGCGTCACTTTCGACTGTTGCACAGTGCACTGAGTACTTTTGAGGATCAGCTTCACAGAGCACAGTGCTGATCCAGTGGTTCAAATTCAAAAACTTTTCATTACGTGCAGTTCACAGTCCGCTTCCACAGTGCTCTTAGATCTCTATTAGATTTTTTGTAGCTGACGTGAGATTTGGGTTATTAGATTTCCCCGATTCATGGGCTGTATGTGAAATTACTATTGTCCACGACTTGAGCTTTTGATCTCTCTCATTATTATTTTTTTTAAAAATCCTTGCGCATCTCTTGATTCTTGTCATTGAACAGAATATCGGCTTGGGTTGTCGATAATATCCTGCAATTTTGTGTCGGCCATGTGTTTGTCTGTGTCTGATGTGTAATGCTTCCAATGTTTCTTTTGCGATTTTGTCTCGGCCATGTGCTATTGTTGGGTAATGCAATCTAAGATACTACTTGATCAATTAATTTAAACTAGCTGCAGATACAAAGCATTCAAAACTTTTCAAAACATTTCAAATTCATGTTTTGGATTTTGGTATTCAGGAGTTGGGAGTTGGGACAGAAAAGAAATGATACAGGATTGGGGATAGAAAAGAGAAGTTTAACGTTTGAAGTTAATGTTTTGGATTTTGGTATTCTATTTATAATACTTCAAAACATTTTATGGACTATATAAAGTTTGTTGATGGGTCTCTTACGGGATGGCCCGCCTTGAAATAGGATTTGCAGTATTCACTGCTAGCACAAGTTATAAATTTACCTATTGTTTTTAAATGCTAATATACGTTTGTTAACTTCATTATTGACATAGAAATATGAAAGCCGGCAAAAGTAAAGCAACTTGGGATGTAAGTTCCACTCAGATTTTCCTTGAACAATGCATTGAGCAAATATACAAAAAAGAACGGCAAGGCTTAGTATTTACGAAGCAAGGGTGGAAGAACATTTTGTCCGGATTTAATGAAAAAGCAGAAAAATCATATGACAAGAAACAACTGAAAAATAGGTTAGATAGCTTGAAGAAAGAATGGAGAGCTTGGGACAATTTATTTTCAAAAGAGACTGGTGTAGTCATTGACTATACAAGTAATATGGTTATTGCAGAAGATGAGTGGTGGAAGAGGAAAATAAAGGTACAAAACTTTTAAGCTTTTAATATATATTGTTATTATTATTACTATTTTTTCAGATGCAACTTTGATTTTGGTTGATTTTTTTCATGCAGGAGAATTCTGCCTATGGAAAGTATAGGTACAATGGTATGAAGTTTGCTAGAGAATTGCAAATATTATTCAAGGATGTTACGACATCGGGAGACAAAATGTTGACACCATCTTCAACAAAGCGGATGTCACCGGGTGATGACAAAGATGATTTGTGTCGACCGATAATAGACCTAGAAGAAGACTCAGTTGATAATGAGGAAGAGTTTCAAGGTGCTAATATTGGAGGTAGTTTGCAGGAGCCAACAAATTTGGAAGGCATAAACTTGACAACAAACACCCAACCTAGTGCACCTAGTTGTTCGGGATCGATTGCAAAGAGAAAGAAGGGTGAAGGGTTAGATGCATCAAAAAAGAAAAAAATGTCATCATCGAAACAAATAGCAGATGCTATTAGTGTGATAGCTATCGCATATAAGGATAGAGCAGATGCCCTTAAAAAAATCTCCAACAATGATGTACCTGTGAGTGACGTTGTAGCTGAGTTACTGACCATTCCAGAAATTGTTGATAACCGTGAATTTCGCCTGCGATGTTATAACATGATGATGCACCAAATGTGTCGGGAAATGTTTGTTGCACTAAAAGGAGATAAAGATGGCTTGATAGACTGGTTGCGACACCATGCCTACAAAACCCCATCATGGCAGGAACCCCCAAAGCACTGAACCATATATTATGATACTTATAAATACTTGATTATGATAGTACTTTTGTATGTTATATGATGCAACTATGTAATGTGAATTTACTTGCAAAATTTACTTGCTACTAATGTATAATTGTTGTTGATTCGGGTAAGTCTTGGCTTTCACACATGTTTCATTATCTATGGAAAGTTTGAGTGATGAGGGTATTTCAGAGGGAATTAGAGGAGGTAGGATTGTCTCAAGCATAAAAAAAGGTCCCTCCAAATTTCTCTTTTAGACGAAGAGATGACAGAGTATGAATAGATTGGTGTCTTGATGGTTGAATATGTTACGCCTTACATTTGCAAAGAGTCATACAGAACTAGTAAGCAAACAGGAGCAATGTGGATGTAAGAGGTTGTGCAAGGATATGATGCAATATGTTATGAAAATTTTCGAGTGGAAAAACACGTCTTTTTTCACTTATGCTCTAAATTGGCAAAACATGGGTTACAGCATACTCAGAACATAGACATTGAAGAAATGGTTGTCATGTTCTTATATACAGTTGGACATGAACGATTTCAACATTCAAGAGAAATGTCAGTAGGATTTCTCATATGATTCTAAATGCTTGTGTCAATCTATCCACAAAAAATATCAAACCGCTTGATCTAGAGTTTCATTATTGTCACCTAAAAATATGTAATGATTTGCGATATTACCTATATTTCAATGATGCAATAGGAGCAATTGATGAAACTCACATCAGGTGTGTGGTTTGACAGTTTGAGCAATATATATATATATAAATATATATCGGAAGAAAGAGATATCCAATATAGAATATCATACTGCATGTGATTGGGATATGTGCTTTACTTTTGTGGTGGTAGGATGAGAAGGTATTGTACATAATGTTCGTGTATTCCAGATTGCAATCTCCACTCCAATGATGAATTCCCCCCATTGACCTCAAGCTATATGTTCAACACCTTCACTTCAATTAGATTAATTTCCGTCTTTATTTTACATTTTCTATAATTTTTCAGTGTTAAATAAATTTCATCATTAATCGGAAAAATGTTACTTGGTTGATGCTGACTATCCAATACTAGTTCGATATATTGGTTTGTATAGACGTGAGTGTTATCACCTTCTAGAATTTAAACGACAATCGGAATTTCAAAATCATAATGACCTTTCAATTATTATTATTCAAGTTTGAGATGCATTATAGAAAGGTCGTTTGGATTCGGGAAGAAAATGTTTCAAATCTTGCAAGATATGCACTCATATAGCTTTAAAACACAAGTCCAAATAATTTATGCAACAATGGCTACACATAATCTTATCCAGTGATATTCTCGAACTGATGTGGATTTTTTTCAAGCTGAATAAGGAACTATAAGTGATGAAGATAATAATGTTTCATTGGATGTAGCATCCCCATCAAATATCTATACATTATGTTTAACACAAATGAATCATATTTGCGATAGGATTAGAGACCAACTAGTTAGGGATATGTAATCTAATAAGCAGTGTACTATTAAATAAGGGATATGATATTGTTACTACCATTTTTTATTATTACCAATGTTACTACCACTTTTTCACCGTTAGATCAAAATCTTAATAAGAGAGAGAAATTATACAGGTAGATGAGATTTTGATCTAACGGTGGAAAAATGGTAGGAAAAATGGTAGTAACAAAAAATATTAGTAATAATATCCTATCCCATTAAATATATATCCGTATGTATTCTAATTCATATACGATTTTATCCATTAAATATATTTAATTAAATACTTCAGCGTTTTTAATTTTTTTAATAAGAATTTAACTTTATTATCAAATTTAAATTTAAATTTTTATCTTCAATTATCAAGATAATATACAACTAATGTGTGTGTGTGAGAATATATATTATATGTAGTATTTAATAAGATTCATGCCATTTTCAGTTATTTTTTATCTCAAATAATTTTTCAAATAATCATCCAAACAAGCTACTTCTTTCATTGTCATTCCAAATACAAATCACATTTACAATATAGTTTTTAATCCTATATTATATATTACGTTTGTAAAAGTCATACTAAAAATAAGTATGAAGAGAAGGGTTAACATTCTTTGTGCAGCAGTGGCCTAACACAATTTCAGAGATCAAATATTGCTCTGTTTCTTTATCTTTCTTCTTGTTTTTCTTTTCATGTCAATTATGAAACTTAATTTTTTCTGAGTTTGTTGTTGCGCATTAGGAGTTATAACCATAGCATTTTTGAATTTAATACTTCATGAGAGATTTGTTATTACAAAGGCAGATATAGTGAGATAGAAACAGAGCAGTTGTGAAGTTTCTATACTGGAAAAAAAAAAGTTTTTTTTGTAGCAATACATTGCTTTGGTATGCGTTGTTCATCTTGTGTAGCTTACAATTTATGGGTATATCTGGGTTTTAAGTGTGAGAGTGAGAGAGAGACTGTGTGTGTGTGTGTGTTTTTTTTTTTTTTTTTTTTTTTTTTTTTTTGTAGCAATACATTGCTTTGGTAAGCGTTGCTCATCTAGTGTAGCTTACAATTTACGGGTATTATATATGGGTTTTAAGTGTGAGTGTGAGTGTGTGTGTGTGTTTTAAGTGAGAGAGAGAGAGAGAGAGTATGTGAAGTCAACCTTATGAGCTCTTTTTAATCGTGGAATTTATTGAAATCAAATATAATGAAAAATATTTTGCTACAAAAATATTTGGTATGCAAATGAATGAAAAGTAAAAGGACAAATGAAGAAGGGAAATGTATAATTTATCTTTCACAGTTCACACCACTCTCAGCTTCTTTTCTCTTCTCCCACTCCATCTTCATCTTCGTCTTCATGGAGAATATCGGTGAAGAGTACTAACATTACTGGGAAGTTGTTTTCCGCCATCACCACCACCACCATCATCTTTTCTCTCCTCCATCATCACCACCGTCGATCAATGACAGATTTGCAACAGCAGAATAAGGTTGGAACAACGAAAATAGGAGGCAGTGACGGCAGCAAAGGGGCCGCCATCAACTTCTTCCTCCCCCATCACTGACAGATTTGCAACAGCAGAATAAGGAGGAGATAGCAACAACGGCAAAGGGGCCACCGTCGACTTCTTCCTCCTCCATCATTGATGGATCTGCAACGATGGAAGTAGGAGGAGGTGGCGACAGGGGCAATGGGGCTACCAGCGACATCAACAAGAAGATCTTGATTGAAGAAGAAGATTGTGACAATCATTGAAAAAGAAGAAAAAAGGGGTTATTTGGGAATTTAGGACGTTGGAAAATTGGTTCCCACAAATAATGCCCGCCATCGGAAATTGGTTTCCGGTAAAATCATGCATCCAAACGTCTTCAAGTGATGGAAAATTTGAGATTTCCTTTTCTCTTCCAAATTTTCTTTGAACCAAACTGGTTCTGGGATTTTGACGAGTTTTTTTTCACCTGAATATGAGCTTTATGAGTTCAATTAATAAAATAGTAAAAATATAATTTTTCCCAAAGAAGTTTTTAAAAAATAAAAGCTAAATATAAAAATATAAACGAAGGTAAATAAATAAATTATTATAGAAAGTGAGAAGATGATTAAAAATAACAAAATATAAGGAATTGTTTAATTTCCTGTTTTTGTACAGTTTTTTGTTTTGGAAATTTTTTTTAAAAAAAAAAACAGAAAAAATCGTGTTATCATTTTTATGGAGATAAGATCTCTTACCACTTCAACTAACAGATTGTTGGTATTTGTACCTTTTATTTTAGAACATTAAAGAATAGGTGGAGTGTGCAGAAGAAACATCATGTTTTCACTAAAAAAAAAACAATTATATAAATTTTAAAAATCATTCTTTCACCATTCATTTCACTATTTTATAATGTTTTTCAAAACATTGATTCGAACTTTTTTTTTTTCTATTTTTTTTTAATTTTCAAAACTTATTCTAAAACAATTACTGTATAAAATTGTTTTAGGAAGATTAAAACAGATAATAGAATCAAACAAGTTCTAAATTATTACATTGTTGATTCCCCAAAAATTTATGTGTGTCGCACTAATTTTCTGCCTTTTGGAATGTGAGTTTCAATGGAATATTTTTGTTATTACTTGTATTTACCAATATCAAGATTCACAGCCATAATTGATTGACTATATACGTTTGTTCCTTTCAAATGCATTAATCCTACCATGAACACAGGATTTGCTCGGGTCTTTGAAGGAAGATGTATGTGTGGGAGTTAGACTTGCTCATAGATGCAAAATGTCTTTGAGGGCGTCCACTTATGAACATGGAACTGTGCATGATTGTGTTAACGGTACAAGCTATTTTTTTAACATGATTTACAGCACAAGAGGTAAGTATGTGAGATGAGTTTTGTCTCAATTTGCGTAAACGTGCTTTTTTAACGCTAACTTAAACAAACACGCAGATGTAGCTCACTTTTACTTGTCTAATATGTCACAAGGAACCGAAGAAAAAAAAAAAACTATTATTATTATCACTAATATAAGAGTTGATTGACTTTTTTTTAGAAATTAAGGAAGTTAAATAGTAAGTTACATCAAAATATTTATATTTATTATTTTTTTCTACACTAATTTGTTTGACTTATAAAATGATATATAACATATGCTATGATTAAATAATTTATTTAGCTTTCTTAATCATTTCAAAAAAAAAAAAAAATTCAATTAACTTTTATATATTAAGAACTGGAGGGACTATTATATATGATCTTTTGCATGGACGGGGCCATTATATTGCCCACATGCACGTGAACAGTGATGGCATGAGGGGTAATCAGGTGGGTAAATTGGAACCTTCGTCTATGTTGAGGTTGGAGGTATTAGAATGTTGAGTTAAAGTGCAGATTGGCCAATGAACTATTACTCGATGAGTATTCGACACAAATATTAATTGAGGGTACCTTAATTATATATCAACAATTAAAAAGTGAAAAAAAAACACAAAAAGTGAAAAAAAAAAACACAATGCCGTTAAACTACCCCGTTACTGTCTTAGTATCTCCGTCTTCCATTGATTGTCACAGTGTCGGCGTCTCCAAAGCTTCCATTGCTGCTGGATGTTCCACCCACCCTCTTGAACTCATCAAGGTCCATATGCAGCTTCAGGGTGAGAATCACACGCCAAAACCAAATCCAGTAGTCCACAGCTTCTAACCGGCATGAGCCTTGAACCTTGGTTCCATTCCTCTGATGCCACAGGTAGTAGCCGCCGTTGCCACAATGCCTGCTCGTATGGGCTCAATCTCTCTTGGTGTTTGTCTTATCCAACAAGAAGGTATAACCGCTCTTTTCTCCAGCGTCTCCGTCACCGTCTTTCGCCAATGCCTCATATTTTAACGTAATTGTGATGATGATGATTATTTTTTAATTGTTATTTAGTACTTATTTTCACTTTTTAATTGTTGATTGATAATTAAGGTACCCTTAATTAATGGTTTATGTCAGATGCTTCTCGGATAATAGTTCGTTGGCCAATCTGCATCTTAACCCTAGAATGTTTAATAAAAGTTCCACAACTAAGAAACTCTTGCTTAAGATGGTAGTGTCCTCATCCTATGTGAAGGAAAATATAAATTTGAATACCGGAAACCATACTCATCGGTAGAGGTTCTAATTAGTTTTAAGCTCTAAGTAGTTTGGAGACAACCTTGCTAACACTAAAAAAAAGCTTATAAATTTTGCGACTATTAAAATTGATATTTGCAATTCATTCTTGGTGAAAAGAAAATCTTATAAAATTTTTTTTCCCCCTTCCATGATCCTTTTATGTATTAAAAAACTAACAATTCCTTATTTTCAAACCTAAGCATGCCATTAAAATTATTGGATCAACATTCAAAAGTCATTTTGATTTCTGACGACTTTTGAAACGGAATGAAACAAAGAGGACAAATTTGTAATAAAAAAAAACAATTATTTTATCCTCCTCCTCCTCCTGTTCTACATTGTGTTTCTTTCTTCTTCTTACGTCAAATGATGCTCTATTTCTTCTTTTTCTTTCAATCACAAGAGTTTTCAACACTTAAATATTCTAGTATTAAAGTTCTGATTAATTTTCATAATTAAATGTATCAAGGGTATTATTATTAGTAGAAGAAATTATTTCTTGAATCAAAATAATTAACTGTGCAAAAAAATTATACTCTTCAAAACATATGTATTGCTTATAGTATATTATTGACTATACTCTTCAAGGCAATGTGATGATGGCCACAAGTTTAATGGGAAAGCCCTTAAACTCTAAAACCCCACCACACTTGTGAACTCCTAATATGAGATTTATAACATTACCACCCCTCTAAGAGCTGATATCCTAGTGACTCCATACTACAACACTTCACTCGACATCTTATCGGTCAGAATCCTCCGCCCTCTCCATGAACATCATATTCTTAATGAAAGGATTAACGTAATGAGCACAAACCCAAAAAAACAAAAAAGAGCCCATCACCAAAAAAACTAGAATGGGGAACCCGTAATAGTTGACCAGTGCAGGAGCCAAACTTGACCCATCCGCAGCAAATTATACGCGTGATACAAACCCGGTTTTTCCGTGTGGACCTCCTTTTAATTTTAATCATTCGCTCACTATCAGAATTTTTCTTTTGCACCTTCCCTTCGTCTTCCCTTTAAAAAAAATGGAGTCCTTTAAATTGTTTTGATTCTTTTCATCTATACATACGGTCTGATATTGAAAAAACAAAAAACCAGAGAAGGTGAGTTCCTAAATCCGATTCCTAGCTGTGAAATTTTAGTTTCTCCGTGCAGATAGCTTAGGGTCAATTAGGTAAGGAATAATGGCGTTGGAGCTGGTTGGAGGAGCTGTTTTAGGAGTTGTGTTTGACCAACTTCAAAAGGAAATATGGAGAGTGAAGAACAACATTGTGATGTTCAAACCCAAATTGGAGGAACTTGAACTAACACTCGATGTGTTATCTCCTGTCATCGAGGAGATTGAGATATTAAACAGACGATTGAACAGACCAGAATATGGAAGAGAAACTGTTGTGTTGATGAGATTGCTGGAAGATGGTACCAAGCTTGTTTCAAAGTGCTCTAAAATACCAAGATGGGATATATTCAAAAGGTGTCGTTACAGGGAGAAGCTGATGGAGTTGGATAACAAAATATTAAGGTTTCAAAACCTTTACTTTCAAGCTAACATGGCAAGAGATCAAAAGCAGAGCTTGCTGATAGTTCAAGAGACGAGACAGATGTTGATAATGTCACTTAACCAACTAGGGAATTCAAATCTTACCATGGCCCTCTCTGCCTCCTCCAGCTCCACTGATTCTTCAGACCTTGCCATCGCCCTCACTGCCTCCTCTACTGATTCTTCCCATAAGGTTATCATAATTTTAACTTGGATTGTGGCCAAAAACAAAAAAGAAAAACCAGAGAGATTAGTTTTTCTTTGGAACATCAACATGAGGTTACAGAGAAAATATGTAATTACTACAAAGTCCTACAATAAATAGCATATGTAATAACAAGTTTCTTTGCATGAAATGATAATGGATCTGTGTGTTGTTCACTGCTTTTTAGTTCTTTATTATTTTATAGTAAACTTAATCTTTTTAGTATTAAGCCGGTGAACCAACTCCGCTCATTCTTCAAAGATTACTATGGATGTCACTACCTCATCCACCGTTTCTTCCCATAAGATTGTCATAATTTTATCTTGAATTATGCCCGAAAAGACTCTTAGATATCTAGAGTTTTTTTCCCCTTTTTTTAAATACTCAGATTATGAGTGGTTCAATAACTCTGAGTGGTTTATACTAGTGTTCTGTTTAAGAAGACCTAATCCCTAACTGGCCCGTCCATGTCCTCGTCATGTTGAGACTGATAAGGCCAGGCCTAAAAAGTTGTGAAACAGAATATTAGCAAATGGTGCTCTGTTTCTTTATCTTTCTTCTTGTTTCTCCTTTTATGTCAATTCTCAAACTCAATATTTTTCTGAGTTTGCTGTTGAGCATCAGGAACCATAGCATTTTTGAATTTAATACTTCATGAGAGATTTGTAATTACAAAGGCAGATGTATTGAGATAGAAACAGAGCAGTTGCGAAGTTTCTGTTCCGAAAAAATAGTAAGTTTTTTTTTTTTTTTTTTTTTTTTTTTTTTTTTTTTTTTTTTTTTGTAGCAATACATTGCTTTGGTAAGCGTTGTTCATCTTGTGTAGCTTACAATTTATGGGTATATTTGGGTTTTAAATATATATGTGTGTGTCTATATATATATATATATATATATATGCATGTTTGTATGTGAGAGGAAAAGAAAAGTCAACCTTATTAGCATGTTTGGATCTTGGAATTTATTGGAATGGAATATAATAGAAAATATTTTGCTACAAAGATATCTGGTATGCAAAGGAATAAAAAGGAAAATGATAAATAAAAAAGGGTAAAAGAAAGCAAAAATACACACGTGTCTTTACCTTCGGTGAGTACCAAAGCATCATATGTTTTTTTTTTGGGAGCAAAAATACACACGCGTGGTTATTATTTTAGAGCAAAAGTCACACCCCACCGTTAAGTCAACCAATGTCCGTCATTTTACGGGTTTACTGGCTTTGACTGATGTGGTAGGTGATTTTATACTCAAATAAAAGTGAAGGATCCGGCTTTCCTCCTATGCATCTCTTGTCCCCTGCCTTCAGATGCCCCCTTTTTTTCAATTTCTCATCTTCCATCCTCCAATCCCAACAAGCCACGTGGCTCCTCCCCCTCCATTTTTTGTTTTTTCACTCTTAACACACTTACATGATTCATGCTGTCAGGAACACAAATTTTTTTCGGATGTTAAAATAATTATTTTAGGATTTTAAAAAATTATTTTAGGGTACTGATTGATACTAAAATAATACTTTAGGATACTGACTAGTATTGAATAAATACTTCATGATCTTGAAAAAATATTTTAAGGTACTGAATGATATTAAAAGGATATTTCAAGGTACTAACTGTTACTAAAAATATCTTCGTACGATATTTTTTAAGATCCTAAAATAATTTTTTTAAGATCATGAAGTATTTATTCGCACTAGTCAAGATCCTAAAGTATTATTTTAGTATCAATCAAGCATTTAAAATAATTTTTTAAGATCCTAAAATAATTATTTTAACATCCTAAAAAATTTGTGTTACATGTCCCGACCGCATGAATCGTGTAAGTGTATTAAGAGTGAAAAACAAAAATGGAGGGGGGAGGAGCCACATGGCTTGGTGGCATTGGAGGATGGAAGATGAGAAATTGAAAAAAAAAAAAAAAGGCATTGGATGGCAAAGTGGATGGGAGATGCAGGAGGAAAGCCGGATCCAAAAGTGAAAGAAAAGGTTCTGAAGCCCAATAGTTGAACGCACATACATCTGCAGGACACACAGATTCTCACTTTGAGGGGAAACACTCGTTTTGTGATGAAGCTCTAGATACTCTTCATTCTTCGACTCCCATTGATCTTCCAAGATTCTGCATTTTTTACCACAGTGCTCATAGCATGAGCATCTGGGTCTTTAACAGAGTGGATAAAAAAAGAAGGAAAGTAAAAACCGAGCTCTTCAGTGAGAATGAAAAAACGCAGATTCTTCTACAGAAAAACAGAGCATTGAAATACTTAAATAGTCAAAAGAATCAAATCAACTTCGGTTTATAAGCGAGGTTGGAGCGAGAGAATGAAGAAAAAATGAGAAACTTTCTCCAGTTAGAGGGGCACAGAGTTGAGTAGTACAAATGAAGAAGCATTTTGAATTTGGAGAAACTGAAGAAAATAATATCTTGCGGCCCTTCCAAAACTGGGCTACTCTTCCCTCGATCTTCGACCTCGATCAGATGTTTGAATAAAGCTCTCCCACTCTTCTCCAAGCTTCCCGTGGCGACTGTGAAGGTGGGGAGAAGAAGGTATGAAGAATGGTAGGTTCCTTCGCATCTTGAAGCTCTAGTTCAAACTCCCTTTCGCGGCACCACTGGTTCCCTCCTACGACGATGGGAAAGAAGGAAGACGATGGTTGGAGTTGACTATGGTATTGAGTTTCTTCTTCTTTCCACCACTCACTCGTTTTTGTCACAATTTCTTCGGCCTCTTGATTTTTATTGAAGGATGCTTGTACTGTGACTTCAGATCAGAGAAGGAAATTCAACATGGAGTTAGAAAATCTTGTGAAGATCTGAAAATAAACACACAGTTAGAAAATCTTGCGAAGATCTGAAGCATCAATCCTAGGATAAACTTTCAAAAATTTGAAATTGTGTCACAGAGAACCTCGATCTCGCCATTCGAACAAATGAGTATTGTCCAGGAATTGAGCAGAAGAGAGAAGAAGGAAAGCGGAGAACGTTTGTGCATGTAAGAGTCTCTGCGAATATGAAGTAAGTGAGAAAGAAAGAAAGAAAGAATGCATGTGGTATGGTCACGATAGAAACAACAGTAATAATGACACAATATCGCAATGAAGGAGAATAAAAGGTAAAACTTCTATGACCTCTCGTATTATATAATTGCAAATGATTGGAAATCCAAGACTACGTCGAGAGAATAACAAAATCTCGAAATGGAATCTACCGACGTAATAACAGAAAAGATAAGTCCATAAGAGAGAGAAAGTCTTTCGTAAATAATCCACACCCTCTCGTAGCTGTTAACTTCCTATTTATAAACCTATTCTTCCAATTCCCTCAACTTCCAGGTCCTTCTCCTCGTTCTCTTGCTTCTTCTTATGGGCCACTGAGGCCTCCTGTATTGGGTCCATATCAGATTGCTCTATGTTGTCATTTGTCATTACATTACCTCCCCCATCAGAAGAGACCTTGTCCTCAAGGTCCATATTGGGATATAATGAAGTTAAAACTTTGGTATTTTCCCACGATGCCTCTGGAGCTCCATCCCATTGGACTAAATATTGTTTGCTCCATTTAGTGCCATCCTGAATAAGTTGAGACTGCAGAATCTGGACAGGGGTAACTCTAGGACCCTCTGGAACTGATATTAGCGGAATTGGAACCATAGGATCCGGCACTTCAGGCCCCACAAACTTCTTAAGCAGAGATACGTGGAAAACAGGATGGATCTTGGTGTAAGCAGGCAGCTCGAGTTTGTAAACAACTTGGCCAATACGACTCAGTATTTTGAAAGGTCCAAAATACCGTAATGCTAACTTGTGATACTTACGAAGAGCCACTGAGTGCTGTCGATACGGCTACAGCTTCACCCAAACAAACTCGCCAATCTGAAATTCCAGATGCATCCGTTTCTGGTCAGCAAAATACTTCATACGGGTTTGCGCCTTCTGGATGTTGAGCTTAAGAGATTGTAGGACTTCATCCTTTTGGCAGAGCTATTGATGAACATCCATAGGTGTATCATTCGTTGACGAATGATGTAAAACGAGCGAAGGGTCTCGGCCATAAACCACCTTGAATGGTGTCATACCAATAGCTGTCTGAAATGAGGTGTTATACCAATACTCTGCCCAGGGTAAGTAATTGAGCCATTGTCGTGGGTATTCAAACACAAAACACCTTAAATACAACTCCAAACACTTGTTAAGTGCCTCGGTTTGACCATCCAACTGGGGATGATACGCAGAGGTAAAACAGATCTTGGACCCTTGTAGTTTCATTAAATGCTTCCAAAAACCGCTTGTAAACACCTTGTCCCGGTCAGATACTACAGTTTGGGGAATACCATGTAATCGCACAATATTCTGCATAAACACTTTAGCTACCCTCTGACTTGAAAAATTAGCACACAATGGAACAAAATGACCATACTTCGATAATCGATCGACCACCACAAATATCACCGAGTAGCCCTTAACCACAGGAAGGCCAGTAATAAAATCCACCGAGATGTCCTCCCAAATTCAATTAGGAATTGGAAAGGGTTCCAATAAGCCAGCGGGATGCAACTGAGAACTCTTGGCTTGTTGACAGACCATGCAATTACGAATATACATCTTTATGTCAAATCTCATGCGAGGCCAGTAAAACAAATGGGATATGTGATAAAAAGGTTCGGAGGAACCCCGCGTGCCCCCCAATCTTAGAAGAATGGAACTCATCTAAAATATCCTTAAGGAGAGGAGCATCCAAAACTGGGATTACTAATCTGTGGTGCCAATACACGTCCTGGTCTTAAGTTGATACGCCCCTATAACTGACTCCTCATTGAGGATTCGCTGCTTAAGTGCCTGGATGGAAGGGTCCGAACGAACCCGCTCATAAATGCCATCTATAAATGACGTTTGAACTGATGAAATAGCCATGTGGAACATCCGCGATAAAGCAGCTGTGGCCTGATTTTGTTTACCAGGCTTGTATTCGATCCGGAACTTGTACCCCAGTAATTTGGGTAAGCAAGCCTCCTGCTCTGGCGTTTGGATACCGAAGTGCCAGAGACTAGCATGATCGGTCCTGATCATGAAAAAATGGCCAAACAGATAGTGTTGAAATTTAGACACCGCTTCCGTAATTGCCAACAATTCCCGCACATACACTGACTGGTTCTGCAGTCGAGTAGATAGCTTCTTCGAAAAAAAACCAATTGGGTGCCCCTCCTGACTTAGCACCGCCCCAATCCCAATACCCGACGCATCCGTCTCTAAAATGAACGGCTTTGAAAAATCCGGTAAGGCCAACACTGGTGCCTGAACAATGGCTTGCTTCAGGTTTTTGAATGCCGTCTGCGTGTCTGGTGTCCAGGCGAAGGCGTCCTTGGTTAGTAGTCGAGTTAGTGGGCCCGCGATGTGGGCATATTGTCTGATAAATCGCCTGTAGTACTCACTAGGCTCAAGAAAGCCTTTGAGCTGTGAAATTGTCAGCGGTTTGGGCTACTGTTGGATAGCTTCCACTTTGGCATGATCCATTTCAACCCCATGCATAGACACCACATGTCCCAGGTACTCTATTTTCCGGCGACCGAAAGCGCACTTCGACTTCTTGGCAAACAAGCATTGCTCGTCGAGAATAGAGAGGACTATCCGGACATGTTCCAAATGCGTATTCCAGGTAGAGCTATAAATCAAAATATCATCGAAAAAAATTAGAACAAACTTCCGCAAAAATAGCCGAAAGATCGTGTTCATCACTGCCTGAAATGTGGCCGATGCATTGGTAAGGCCAAATGGCATCACAAGCCATTCGTACAACCCCTGGTGTGTTCTGAAAGCTGTCTTCTCCCTATCCATAGCCTTCATCAATATTTGATGGTAGCCAGACTTGAGATCTCATTTACAGTAGTAGATCGATCTATAGAGCTCATCTAATAACTCGTCGACTGTAGGCATCGGGAACGCATCCTTAACGGTAATGGCGTTCAAGGCATGATAGTCAACGCAAAATCTCCAGGTACCGTCCTTCTTCTTCACCAAAATGACCGGAGCAGAGAAAGGACTTGTGCTTGGTTGAATAAGACCGTCGCTCAACAAATCCTCAACAATTCTTTCAATCTCTGTTTTTTGATTGACCGGGTATCTGTATGGACGCACTTTAACATGCATAGAATCAGGTAGTAATTCAATACGGTGCTCGTGTTCCCTGTGTAGAGGCAGGCCAAGAGGAGTCGCAAAGACATTAGAAAACGACTTTAATAACTCGGATAAGTCTTTGGGTATGACCACTGTCGCGTCGGCTTCCTGCAAGATGAGGGGCTCCATAATAAACAATTCAGCCCAAGCGTCTGTATGATGTACCCGAAGCAGATGATGGTACTGGGCTTGTGTTGTAGTACCTACTCGAAAGCCCTTCAAAGTCACCCACGTTCCCTCTTTAAGGAATTTAATCGTCGATGTGCTATGGTCACGCCACATGAGGGCCGAGTGTCTCTAACCAACCAGCGCCAATGACCATGTCGATGGTAGCTATAGGGAGAACCAACATGGTTAACAATAACGTGTATCTACAAATTTGAATAGGTACCTGATTCACTTGTTGATTGGTATGCATAATCTGGTCGACGCCCCCCAGTATTCGCACTTCCTTTGTGTATTCGATCGGTAGGTTCAGATGGTGCACTATACGCGGGTGTTGGTCGATTTCCTTGATGGCAAGTGAACCAGTCGAACAAGTAATAAAGTGAAAGTAGAGTATCGTCCCACAGAGACTGAGATACCGAGGAGTGACGCACCAATGCTATGACAGTTGTGAAAGCAAGAAATAAATATAATTGGGTTGAGAGGTTTCGTAACTATGCTACTAGCAAACGTAAACAAAATATCTATAAACGAGAGAAGATATCAGTGAGAAGTCAGGCTGGACTCAAAATCATCCTTAAGTGCTTCAATCCCCAGGTTTCTCTACCCCAATGCTATAGCATCTATGTCACGGCTTACGCAATTGCTACAAAGATAGCTACTACTCACAAAGCTATTTGGTTAACCCACCTCTATAATCTACCGAAGCTTCCGTGTCCGATACATTTGATACTAACTATACTCCTTCCATATTCCTATGGCAACTTTCTAGTCAGACATGCCTTACGATCAGGGTGTAAAAGTTATGAGAGGTAGACCCATTCCTGAAGCCTACAATAATAGGTCTCGCCGTGCACGAGCGGCCTAGCAAACACTGTTTCTTAGAGGTCTAACCCCAACTCCTTGCCAATAAGCTGGGGCCACAGATCTAGCCCTTAACTTCCGTTAACCGACTATTAATAAGCAGACCGATACGCAAACCAAATTTATTGAATTAAGAAACTGCAACTGGGTTCATTCAACACTTAAAGACTCATCCTCATCCAGCCATATAAAGTTTAGTTCATGACTGACGAGGGACACACAGAACAGACACTAACAGAATGACCCATGATCAATAAAACAAAGATAAAAAAGAAGTGAAAAATAGAAAGCTTGATGGAATTTCCGACGGCGTGGTTGAGGTCCTGTCACGTCACTACTCCACGTCTTCTTCATTCCGTCACACTGCAGGGAAGGATGCTGGGCAGTCCTGGAAGTATCATGCTCTTGTGAAATCTCTCACTCTTCTCTTGAGTCTGCCGAAAGTCAGAATCTCGTTCTAGGGCTCTCCGACTCCGTTAGGATTGGCTCTGCTATTTCCTTTTATAATCAGTCTTTTCTTGAGGCTTAAGTTCCAGTGAGTTGGGCCTTTCCTAATCTGTCAGAATCTACCATATCTTGTGATCTGAGTAGATTGCTTCTGTTAATCCTGCGGGATTCTTCAAATCTTTCAGTTCCGATCCTCCGCATCTTCTATTCCGTTACGTCAGCAACCTATCTCTCAATATCGCCCTTTATTTTATTCCTGAAATCATCTGGGTAAAAGGTCAGAAAACATATCACATAGCATTGCTTCCTCTACTTTGCTATAGCATTCAAGATGCCTTGTAATGCACTTCGAATCGCTGTCAAAATGCTATAGCATCGTATCAGCTCTGCTATACGATTTCCCTTAAAACACAACAATTTGTTTCATTCTCAGCACATGCAGATGATTTCTACTCCTTAGTCCCTATATCATGAATGTATGCCTTTTTGCTTAGATTATCTATGGTTAAGCTTGGATTTAACATTCAATTCAGCTAATTAGTATAGGGAAAATATGGTATTATTTGTGCTCATCAAATACCCCCACACTTAGCTTTTTGCACTCCTGGGCAAAATAAGATGAAGCGAGCAAGAGCTCATAGCCATGGTACTCCCTCGTGTAACCTTGCTTGCACGCTTGCTTTCAGCTTTCCATCACCTATTCGGCAATCCCACCGCGAGTGCCAACCGCTCATGAAGCGTGGTATTGTTTAGATGAAGAAATCTCAAGGGCTCTCAAGTTTCGGTGTTTACACTCGCTACCCGGGTTTTCGTTTTCTCTCTTGTCAAACAGCCTAGAAGATCCATAGCCTTGTCAAAGTTCTAAGATTTCTTCCGGCATTCGAGTATTCGTTCATCCAAAGGGCTTCTTGGGTTGTAATGTGCGGATGGCCAAATGTTGTGAGATGGAAAAGATGGTGGATGCTATAGCAGCTTGGCAGATAAGGCCTTTGTCTTCAACTGAGTGCTTCTCCTTGAACCTTGTAGTTCATGCTGCTTCTTACTTCAAGCCTTTTCTTGGGTTCTTCCGTCTTTTTTTTTTACGCAAGTAAATCCACAGCTCTTCAGGTCTTTCTGCAGCTTTTCACGGGAGCACTCTGCCGTAGCATTTTTTTTTGTCTTCTTCAATTTTCTTATCCATCCTGCTCTGCCATAGCATATTTGTGTGGCTCAAGGGGGTGACGACATGGAGATGATGATCAATGGTTTGTATATGGGGATAATGGGCATGACATGAATGCCTTTTTCCTACAAACTTCAACTCAGATGCCAGATAGTTCATCAAAGAACTAGGACAAATCAAGGATCAAACACAAGCCAGCAGACATGCACACAGAATAAAATAATTAGGCTCAATTTAATCCTTCCATTGGGGGTTCTTCCCTTTAAACTTCCTCATTGCCACTTTACCTCGTATCAGATTGGCTGGCACTATCAATTTCCCAAGCCTAAAGGTTCAGTTCCCCAAGCAATTGTGCCATATTCAATTACACAAGCAATCATTCCATTGCTACAATGCCCTATTCATGCTTTACCATGGAGTTTTTCAAAAATTTTCAGTAGGTACACAAAAAACTAAGTGCAGGGTGAATCGAAGCACAAACACACAATCACAGGGGTATTAGTGTCAGATTATATCCCCCACATTGGAACGATGCAATGCCCCTATTGCAACGGAATAATATGCAAGAATCGAGCGCGCGAGCATTCAAAAAGATTGAGGGGGCGAAAAAAAACAGAGAGCAAGAGAAGAAAATAAAAAAGACACACAAAAGGGGCCCTGGGGAGAACGCCCAGGGCCAGAGCAATTGTCAGGATAACCAAAAAGAAAAAGAAAATAAACTAAACCAAAATTAACAAAAGAAGAAGAAAACTATGGGG
The DNA here is from genome assembly GCA_019022655.1 of Acacia acuminata. NCBI lineage: Eukaryota > Viridiplantae > Streptophyta > Magnoliopsida > Fabales > Fabaceae > Acacia > Acacia acuminata. The sequence goes on from JAFJYI010000001.1 coordinate 208,003, forward strand.
CGGGAGGAGCTGGAGGGGCTGGGGCACTACTGGCGGTGTCCTCTTCAGCGGAGGCGTCCTCAACCCTTGTCACGAACGGAAGGCCGGAGTGGGATTGGGAAAGGGAGACGGCGACTGGGGCACCTCGATGGTGAGCGGAAGAGAACGTGCACGGGTCGTTGTGGACATTCTTCAACTCGGGCGTAGGCCGGCGAATGCGATTTGTACCGGCGCGGGTGTTTGGCATCGGTCTCGGGGCACCAGTAAAGGGGAGCATTCTCAATGATGTATGCCTTGTCGTACATAGAGGCTGGTCCTGTGGAACCTGAAGAGACGGAGGAGTACGACAAGGTCGAAGAAGAGGGTGTGGCAGGTCTGGTAACCGGTGCCGGGTCATCGTGGTGGCGGTGGCGGACCAGACAGTGTGATTGATGAATCCGCGTCGTCTTTAAAGCCCTTGGCATGGTATTTCTGATGGTGTGGCGGTGGAGAGAAGAGCAGGGGGATGGGGAAAGACGCGGGAGGAGTGGATAATCAGAATGGGATGGATCGAGAAAAGGTGGAATTTGAATATCAAGCGTCGCGTCTCTTTGGTACGCTGAGTTGGCCTGTCACGGGCCGACCAGAGTGGCCCACTAAGCTACGGGTTCGTACAGATGGTCATTAAAGATGTGAAACGCGTACCTGGTGAGATTGTTGGGCCCTTGCTATGGCGTGATGCTGTGGCCTTGATGTCCAGCCCTATGCCATAGCATGCTCCCTGCTGGATATGCTCCCTCTCGCTGCGATGCTACGAAACGTGAACTTGGGCTGCCTCCCAGTAGCGCTTGCTTTAACGTCTTCAGCTGGACGTAGTGCCTGTGACTTAGGGTGATCTTAGATCAATGGCTGTCTTGTCTCCCTCAACGGGGGTTGACCAGTAATGTTTAATTCTCTGACCGTTGACTCGAAAGCTGTTCTCTGTCACTGGGTTTCTGAGGTCAACTGCGCCGTGCGGGGTTAAGGCATCGATCACGAAGGGTCCTGCCCACCTGGATTTCAGCTTTCCTGGGAATAGTTTCAGACGGGAGTTGTACAACAGGACCTTCTGGCCAACCTCAAAAGTGCGGGGAATCAGTCGCTTGTTGTGCCATCGCTTGACTTTTTCCTTATATAGCTTTGCATTTTCATAAGCAGCCAAACGGAATTCGTCTAGCTCATGCAATTGTAGTAGCCGTTTGTCACTTGCTGTGGCGGGGTCCATATTCAGCTATGCTATTGCCCAATAGGCCTTATGTTCCACTTCGGCCTTATGTTCCACTTCAACCGGGAGATGGCAGGCTTTCCCGAACACAAGTTGATAGGGGGAGACACCTAGCGGAGTTTTGTACGCAGTGTGGTACGCCCATAATGAATCATCGAGCTTGTCGGACCAGTCCTTTCGGTTTGGATGCACCACCTTTTCCAAGATACGTTTGACTTCTCTGTTTGAGACCTTTGCCTGACCATTTGACTGAGGGTGATAGGCTGTGGTGACTCGGTGCTTAACTCCATATTTGGCAAGCAAAGCTGCAATTTGTCGATTGCAGAAGTGAGATCCTTCATCACTAATTAATGCTCGGGGGGTGCCAAATTTTGTAAATATCTGTTTTTTTAAAAACCTGCTCACGGCTCTGGAGTCATTTGTTGGTAAAGCGGTTGCTTCAACCCATTTGGAAACATAGTCAACAGCGACTAGTATGTACTGGTTCCCTTTTGACGAAGGGAAGGGACCCATAAAGTTGATTCCCCATACGTCGAACACTTCGACCTCCAAGATAGGTGTTAGCGGCATTTCATGCCGACGAGATATGTTGCCAGTCCGTTGGCAGCTGTCGCACTTGGACACAAAATTATGGGCATCTTTGAACAGAGTAAGCCAATAAAACCCCGACTGAAACACCTTGGCTGCCGTTTGAACTCCCTCGTAATGTCCCCTATAGGGTGATGAATGGCAGTGTCTCAGGATGTCATCAAATTCGTCATCGGGTATGCACCATCGTAGCATCTGATCTGGGCATTGCTTGAACAGGTATGGTTCGTCCCAGAAATACTTCCGGCTGTCATAAAGGAACTTCTTCCTTTGGTGATATGTTAACTCCGCTGGAAGTTCCTTTGTGACTAAAAAGTTCGCGATGTCTGCATACCATGGTGTGTTGATGCATGCAATGGCGTAGAGTTGCTCATCCGGGAAAAATTCCTGTATTGGAATGTTCGGCTTATCTACGGCATGGCTTTCCAAACACGAGAGATGATCTGCCACTTGGTTTTCTGTCCCCTTTTTGTCGCGAACCTCCATGTTGAATTCTTGCAGTAGTAAGACCCATCTGATTAGTCATGGCTTGGCATCCTTTTTCGCCACCAGGTATTTTATGGCGGAGTGGTCTGTGAAGACTATCACCTTGGCACCGACTAGGTAAGACTGGAATTTTTCAAAGGCGAATACCACCGCCAACAACTCCTTTTCTGTTGTGTTGTAATTCATCTGGGCGCTGGACAGAGTTTTGCTTGCATAGTGGATGGAGTGGAAAATTTTATCATGTTGTTGACCTAGTACTGCTCCAACTGTTGAGTCGCTAGCATCGCACATGAGTTCAAAAGGTAGGTTCCAGTCAGGGGTTGATATGACTGGGGCAGTAGCAAGCTTTTTCTTGAGGGTTTGGAACGCTTCCAGACAGGCTGCATCGAAATTAAATGGGGCGTTAAGTTCGAGTAGTGCACATAATGGCTTAGTGATCTTGGAGAAGTCTTTGATGAAGCGCCAGTAGAAACCAGCGTGTCCTTGGAAACTCCTGATTCCTTTGACTGTGGTTGGTGGTGGTAGCTGTTCAATAACTGCTATTTTTGCACGATCAACTTCAATTCCCTTCTTCGAGATTTTGTGCCCCAGTACTACTCCTTCTGTTGCCATAAATTGACATTTCTCCTAGTTTAGTACCAGATTCGTTTCCTCACAGCGCTGAAGGACTGATTCAAGGTTCTGCAGGCAATCATCATAAGATTTCCCAAACACTGAAAAGTCGTCCATAAAAATTTCTATGGATTTTTCTACCATGTCCGAGAATAGTGCCATCATACAATGTTGAAAAGTAGCTGGTGCATTGCAAAGTCCGAAGGGCATTCTTCGAAATGCAAAAGTCCCATATGGGCAAGTGAAGGTGGTTTTCTGTTGGTCTTGGGGTGCTACAGCAATCTGATTGTATCCGGAGTAACCATCTAAAAAACAGTAGTATTCCTTACCTACCAGTCTGTCTAGCATTTGGTCAATAAATGGCAATGGGAAGTGGTCCTTAAGGGTGGATTTGTTCAGTTTTCGGTAGTCCATACATATTCTCCACCCAGTGACTGTTCGTGTGGGAATTAGCTCGTTTTTATCGTTTTCCACTACAGTAATCCCTCCTTTCTTGGGCACGCACTGCACAAGGCTGACCCACTCGCTATCAGATATAGGATAGATGATTCCTGCATCCAACCACTTGATAATTTCCTTTCGCACCACTTCTTTCATGATGGGGTTTAGTCCTCGTTGTGGCTCAACTGATTGTCGACATCCTTCTTCCAGCGTATTTTGTGCATGCATAGGGATGGACTTATCCCTTTTATGTCGCTATTGTCCATCCAAAAGCTCTTTTGAATTTGGTAAGTACCGCCAGGAGTTTGGTTTCCTGATCACTGGTGAGATGTGCGGATATTATGACCGACAGAGTTTGATTTTCTCCAAGATAAGCATATTTCAAGTTGTCAGGTAGCGGCTTGAGATCTAGAATTGGTGGTACCTCTATGGATGGTTTGACTGGTTGCTTTCGTTGCTGTTCACATTCTAATGATTCACCTCGCACTATTTGTCAGGCTAGGATAGGTGTGGTCGGTACCATATTTCAAGTTGTCAGGCTTCGTTATGTGCGATTAACTCAGTGGTGTCATCCCCCAGCTCCTTTGGTGTGTGCTTGTTTATCACTACCGGTGGTGAACACACTGTAGCATCGCTCGATAGGCTGCCTGGACGCAATGTTACCTCCTGTATGTTACTTTTAGTGGCTGCATTTGCTATGATATGAGGTAGGTGTTCTGGGTGTTCCCTAGTGAGAGCAGTCATTTGGTCGATTTTCTCTTCTAACTTCTGAAGTGTGAGCTGTTGACTTAGCATTTCTAAGTTGTTCCTTGCTATGTAGTCTCCCAGAATGTCGGTGGGTTGCCTTCTCAGATCAGTGGGCGTGCCACTCTTTTGACAGCTGTTGCAAGATAATGGACTTTGGTGATTGGCCTGTACGACGGGTCTGAGTAATCCTTCAACAGCAGTAGTTAAAGCCTTCATCTGTGTCGTGAGGGTCATTAACGAATCCGTGGTGCTAATACTTGCGACTTCCTTGCATGGTGTCCTGTTGTTGTTACTCCATTGCTGACCCTGTGCTGTTATTGTTTCCAACAGTTGGCATGCCTTGTTGTATGGCTGCATGAGCATGGACCCGTTTGCGCAGCATCCACAAAGGCTTGAGTATTGCTATTCAAATCCACGAGTAGAAGGTTTCCAATTGAGCCCATTCTTGTAATCCATTTTGCGGGCATCTGCTCAGCAGGTTCTTGAATCGATCGCAAGCTTCATGGGCTAGTTCCTCAGGATTTTGCTTGAAGCTGGCTATGTCTCTTCTTAATCGCGCGTTCCTTATCGGTGGGAAGAAATAAAGCAGAAATCTTCTCCCGAGGTCCTCCCAGGACGTGATTGAGCCGGTAGGTAGATTATTGAGCCACTTTCGAGCCTTGTCCCTTAAAGAGAAGGGAAACAACTTAATTCGAATGGCTTCGGGTGTCACTCCTGGGATAACAAAAGAATCACACACCTCCATGAAGGCTTTGAGATGAAGGTGTGGGTCTTCGGACGGAAGCCCTCCAAATTTCCCAGCTGCATTCAGCATTTGAATCATGACATCTTTAATTTCAAAGTGTCTAGCATTGAGGGTCGGTTGTGTGATGGCCGAGTTCAGCTTGTTTAAGTCTGGAATCCTGAATTCCATGATGGCCTTGTTCACATCTGGGTTTGAAGGTAGAGGGACCTGGTTATCCCTATTCATTACTATACGCTCTCGTTGCTCCCGCTCATGGTTGACAAGTATATCCGCCATGTTTGCTTGGTCAAAAAAAATTGACTTCGCCGCTTCTGCCTTCTACGCCTTTGTTTGTAGGTCCGTTCATTCTCAGGATCGTAAGGCTCTAGATTGGCTGGAGGCGAGTTGTGCATACACTACGAGAATGTACCACGAAAATCAAGAGCGAAAAAAGTGAGCTCTTTTACTAAGTAAATCACAACTATTAAGCAAAAAAGGGGTGTCGTCACAAAGGGTATCAACAGTCCCCGGAAACGGCGCCAAAAACTTGTTGGTTGATTTCTTTGATGGCAAGTGAACTAGTCGAACAAGTAATAAAGTGAAAGTAGAGTATCGTCCTACAGCGACTGAGATACCGAGGAGTGACGCACCAATGCTATGACAGTTGTGAAAGCAAGAAATAAATATAATTGGGTTGAGAGGTTTTGTAACTATGCTACTAGCAAACATAAACAAAATATCTATAAACGAGAGAAGATATCAGTGAGAAGTCAGGCTGGACTCAGAATCATCCTTAAGTGCTTCAATCCCCCAGTTGCTCTACCCCAATGCTATAGCATCTATGCTGTACAGCTTTCGCAATTGCTACAGCATAGCTACTACTCACAAAGCTATTTGGTGAACCCACCTCTATAATCTACCGAAGCTTCCACGTCCGATACATTTGGTACTAACTATACTCCTTCCATATTCCTATGGCAACTTTCTAGTCAGACCTGCCTTACGATCAGGGTGTAATAGTTATGATAGGTAGACCCATTCCTGAAGCCTACAATAATAGGTCTCGCCGTGCACGGGCGGCCTGGCAAACACTGTTTCTCAGAGGTCTAACCCCAACTCCTTGCCAGTAATTTAGGGCCACAGATCTAGCCCTTAACTTCCGTTAATCGACTAGTAATAAGCACACCGATACGCAAACCAAATTTATTGAATTAAGAAACTACAACTGGGTTCATTCAACACTTAAAGACTCATCCTCGTCCAGCCATATAAAGTTTAGTTCATGACGACGAGGACAAAACGTACACTAACGGAATGACCCATGATCAATAAAACAAAGATAAAAAAAGAAGAGAAAAACAGAAAGCTTGATGGGATTTCCGACGGCGTGGTTGAGGTCCTGTCACGTCACCACTCCACGTCTTCTTCATTCTGTCACACTGCAGGGAAGGATACTAGGCGGTCCTGGAAGTATTGTGCTCTTGTGAAATCTCTCACTCTTCTCTTGAGTCTGCCGAAAGTAAGAATCTCGTTCTAGGGCTCTCTGACTCCGTTAGGGTTGACTCTGCTATTTCCTTTTATAATCAGTCTTTTCTTGCGGCTTAAGTTCCAGCGAGTTGGGCCTTTCCTAATCTATCAGAATCTATCATATCTTGTGATCCGAGTAGATTGCTTCTGTTAATCCTGCGGGATTCTTCAAATCTTTCAGTTCCAATCCTTCGCATCTTCTATTCCGTTACGTCAGCAACCTATCTCTCAATATCGCCCTTTATTTTATTCCTGAAATCATCTGGGTAAAAGGTCAGAAAACATATCGCATAGCATTGCTTCCTCTACTTTGCTATAGCATTCAGGATGCCTTGTAATGCACTTCGAATCACTGTCAAAATGCTATAGCATCTATCAGCTCTGCTATACGATTTCCCTTAAAACACAGCAATTTGTTTCATTCTTAGCACATGCAGATGATTTCTACTCTTTAGTCCCTATATCATGAATATATGCCTTTTTGCTTAGATTATCTATGGTTAAGCTTGGATTTAACATTCAATTCAGCCAATTAGTATAGGGAAAATATGGTATTATTTGTGCTCATCAGCGGGTGAATGAAGTTATCGGAGTTACCCCCGTCGAGGAGAATCTGGACCTCTGTTCCCATGATAGTGCCGGTAAAATGAATGGTGGCAGCACCATGAGTTCCTTTGGAAGCAGGCAACGAAAGATGATGTAATATACCATCGATGGTCATTTCCTCTGGGTCCGGTTCAATCTTTGTGGCCGGTTCCTCATCTTCCACCATCATCATGAGTTGTTTCTTAGCACATCGATGGGTGGGCGAAAACTTCCGTCACAGGTGTAGCATAAGCCCTTCTCGCGCTGTATTTGCATTTCTGCCGGTGTCATCCGCTTAAGTGGTAAGCGAGTTGGTGTGGGTAATAAGGGCGGTAAATTAGATTTGCCACCGCTGTTCGAGAGGGTCGACGTGCCACCGTGAAATGGGACGGAAGCAGAGGGTGGTTTACTGGTGGTGTTGACGCCGCTGAAGTGACCGAGATTGGGAGACCTCGTGGGTTTGCTCCACTCTAAGGCCTCTGTAAATAAGCGGGAAAGAGTCATAGCTTGTAAGACAGAACCAGGTTTTTGCACCAGGACATCACGACGGAGATCTGGTTTGAGCCCGTCGATGTAGCAGTCGAGCAGAGCCGCCTCGGAGATGTCAAGTGTCCGATTCGACAAAGCCATGAAGCTGCTATGGTATTCATCTAGTTTCCCGTGTTGCACTAATTTGAAGAGCTGAGAACGAGCACAGTCAAACTGTGATGGCCTATACTGCTCTTCCACGGCTTGAACGAAGGCAGTCCAGTGAGGGGTCCGATGAGCACGGTTTAACATTTGAAACCAGGGTAATACATCCCCATCCAAATGGACGAACGCAATCACCAAACGTTGCGTGTCAGGTATTTCAAAATATTTGAAATACTGCTCTGCTTTGAAAATCCATTGGAGAGCCTCGGTGCCATCAAAACGTGGGAAGTCGAGTTTAATCTGGCGAGTGAAGGGGTGGAAGGGTGGACCTGCGGAATCGGAATGGCATTTATTCGGGTGGAGGAGCTAGCATCATCCGAGTGTTTGTCTAGTTTGTCCAGCTTGAGGAGGACGGCGTCCATAAAATTTTCGAGATGAACGAAGCAACCGTTAGCAGTATCCATGTAGGTGGCCATCTTGTGGAGTTCGGCTTGCATTTCCTTCTGTTCGACCAGAAGTTCCTTGAATCTCGTATTTTTTGCCATGGAGTAAGCTCAATGAAAGCACCAAATGGTATGGTCACGATAGAAACAACAGTATAATGACACAAATATCGCAATGAAGGAGAATAGAAGGTAAAACTTCTATGATCTCTGTATTATATAATTGCAAATGATTGGAAATCCAGTATTACAGTCAGAGAGAATAAGAAAATACTGGAAATGGAATCTACTGACAAAATAACAGAAAAGATAAGTCCATAAGAGAGAGAAAGTCTTTCGTAAATAATCCACACCCTCCCATAGCTGTTAACTTCCTATTTATAAACCTATTCTTCCAATTCCCTCAACTTCCATGTCCTTCTCCTCGTTCTCTTGCTTCTTCTTATGGGCTGTGGCCCACTAGCTGAGGCCTCCTGTATTGGGTCCATATCAGATTTCTCCATGTTGTCATCTGCCATTACAGCATTATGGATTAAGAAAGCAAAAATTATTACTGAAAGAGCGGGAATCTCTGCTGATGCAAGTCATGAATCTGTTGTCGCAAGAGACTTGTCTCTTTGAATTCTTGGAGAAGGAGATTTCGTTCATGGAGGCCGAGAATGGAAAGCTGGAGGGTTTTCTTGTTCAATATGTGAGAATTATTGAGTAGCTTGATGGTTGGAAATCACAAAACAGAGACATGACAGACGGACATTGGTTGAATTAACGGTGGGGTGTGACTTTTGCTCCAAAATGGTAACCACGTGAGTATTTTTGCTTAAAAAAAAATATATGGTGCTGGCGCTCCGAAAATAAAATATATGTATATTTTTGCTCCTTTACCTAATAAAAAATAAAGATAGATGGAATAAAAAAGGGAAACGTATAATTTATCCTCATTCACACCACACTCTCACAGCTTCTTTTCTCTTCTCTTACTCCGTCTTCGCCTCTGTTTTCATGGAGAATATCGATGAAGAGTGCGGGCTTTACTAGGATACCAACCGGTCCCTTTGTTTTCCACTATCATCACCACTACCATCATCTTTTCTCTCTCCTCCATCATCACCACCGTCAACTTCTACTTCCTCCTCCTCTATCACCGACAAATCTACAACAACGGAAGTAGGAGGCAATGACGACGATAAAGGGCCATTGTTGATTTCTCCCTCTTCCCTCATTGACGGATCTGTAGCAGCAGAAGTAGGAGGAAGTAGCAACGATGGCAATGGAGCCATCGTCGACTTCTTCTTCTTCCTCCATCACCGACGGATCTGCAACAACGGAAGTAGGAGGAGGTGGTAATGGGGCTACGATCAACATCAACAAGCAGGATCTTCACGAAGAAGAAGATTGGGAATTTAACACATTGAAAAATTGGTTCCCACCAACAAAGCCTCGCCTCTGGAAATTTTGGTTTCCGTAGAATCATGCATCCAAGCGTCTTTCAAGTAATGGAAAATATGATATTTTCCTTTTCTCTCCTAGATTTTCTTTGAACCAAACCAGCCCTTTTGAGTTTGATGAGTTTTTTTTCTTTTTTTTAACTCCGAATATGAGCTTGATGAGCTCAATAACAAGATAGTAAAATTTGATTTTGAACCAGAATATTTAAAACTTAAAAGCTAAAGACAAAAATATAAACGGGAGATAAATAAATAAATTATTATAGAAAGCGAGAAGATGATTAAAAATATTAAAATATAAGGAATTGTTTAATTTCCTATTTTGGTACAGTTTTTTGTTTTGGCAAATGAAAAAAAAAAAAAAAAAATTGGGTTAACCTCTTTACATGGATGATGCCCCTTACCAACATATTGTTGGTATTTGTACATTTTATTTTACAAAATTAAAGAGTAGGTGGAATGTGCAGAAGAAACATCATGTTTTCACTAAAACAATTATATAAATTTTAAAAATCATTCTTTCACCTTTTATTTCACTATTTTTTTACTACCTATGGTACTAAATTTTTTTAAACAATTTAGGACTGGAGGAGTACATTTTTTTCAAAATAATGATTCAAACATTTTTTTAGTTTTTTATTTTCAAAACTTATTCTAAAAAAATTACTCTATAAAATTGTTTTAAGAAAATTAAAATAGAGAATAGAATCAAACAAGTTCTAAATTATTACATTGTTTATTCCCCCAAAAGATTTAGGGAGAATGACTTTTAAGTCCCAATCAAAAAAAATAGTATCAAAAAAGTTTTAATTGACAAGTGAACATGGAAGATTAACAAGTAAATCAGTTATCATTAACAACTTGTAGGACTTGTCAATATATTATTTTTCTTGGTTGAGACCGAAAACTCATTCCCCTGATTTATGTGCATGGGCACAGATTTTCTTCCTTTTGGAATGAGTTTCAATGGAATATTTTTGTTATAATTACTTGTATTTACTAAGTAATATAATGATTCACAACCATAATTGATTGACTATATACGTTTGTTCCTTTCAAATGCATTAATCCTACCATGAAGACAGGATTTGTTCAGGTCTTTGAGGGAAGATGTATGTGTGGGAGTTATAATTCCTCGAGAGAGGCAAAATGTATTTGAACGACGACACGGCGATGTATCTCACTTCTACCGATACTTGTCTAATATGTTGAAAGGAACCGGAGAAAAGCCAATTGAACCCCCCCTTTTTTTTTTCCAGAAATTAAGGAAGCTAAATTTAATTATAGGATAACATTTGAGAGTTGATTTTGGTCCTAATTATAGAATAATATTTAAATTTTTGTCAATTTCTTCCTAGAATACCCCTAATATATATATATGTAACGTCCTCAAAATTTACTTAACATAATGACTAATTAAGGGTTGATCAACAACTAAGCAATGATTCATCACTTGCTAAAATATACAAAATAAATCAGAGTATGCAAAATGAGCCCTAACGTGGCAATTTACAATCATCCAACGTATATCAAAAGACGGAAGCATTACTGTCAGAAGAAGTAGCCTAAGCTTCCGAAGTCTTCCCTGATGGACCCGGACAGGAACTGGAAAAATGTGGTAACCATCAATCCAACTCATTACGAATATTAATATGTGCTAGTGAGGTGCCATGTGGAACAATTTATATAATAAAGTATTTTAGAAAAATAATATATATAATTTTCCAATATCCACATCACAAAATTTCATATCAGAAATTATGTATCACATTTTTCATTAATACAATTCCCAAGATACCTCCCACCAATCCAACCAAATCGCCTTATTTCCTCCGACTAGACCCATGAGCTAAGTTACATCCATGCATGGTTATCAAAACCGGACCGGACCGGCCGGTTCCGATCGGAAACCGGCGAACCGGCCGGGAAGCCGGTCCGGAGAAGCACAGAAACCGGGGTCAGAGACCTTCCTTTTTTTTTTGCCCCCAACTGTCGAGTGAAGAGTTTACAGACAGAGAAAGAGAGAGATGGAGGGAGAAGGGAAGATGGCGTTGACGACTCCGATCGTTGTCAGCTCGAAGACTCCGAGTTCAAAGACGACTTGCAGAGAAGAGAGGAGGAGGTCAGTTCCATGGCGGAGATCAAGCTTTCTTTGTCCTTTTGCGGTTGCTCGAGCTTGTATGATGTGAAGTTACAGTAAAACTTCAAGGAAGGAGCCATGGCTGAAACAAGAGAGAGAGATGGGAGAAAATAGAACCAAAATCATGTGGACGAACCGAAGAAGAAGTGAAAGGATTATTCAATTGATAATGGACAATAGAGTGGTTGCGCAAGGACAATAATAATGACTTGAAGAGAAGTGTGTAAGTACCGGCTGAACCCAAGAGGGGGGTGAATTGGGTGAAGTATAAAAATTTAGATTCTATGAAAATCTTTTCTCAATTCAGTAAATTCAACTTGTATAAAAGAAGTGAGTTATAAACCAATTGACAAACATTCAAATGTAAATGCTTTGGAAATGTAAGAGATAAGGGAGAAGAGCTTGCAAACAGATTTATCTTGGTTCGGCCTTATCCTTGACCTACGTCCAGTCCCAAGCCTCACTTGGGATTTTCAATCCACTATCTTTAATCTTCTTGATTACACGATCTCAGAATCGAAGCAATCCTCTCTCTAGGATTCACTCCCCTTACAATCTGTAATCAACACACCGCTTGATTACACACTCGTACTCAAGTAATCCTCTCACTAGGATTCACTCCCCTTACAAGTTGTAATCAACACAATGTATATCCCACTCAAGATTCCCCAATCTTGAGTAACTCTCGAAAGATAATGTGTTTACAATAATTTTCCTCTCAAAGGAATGGATAAATAATCACCTGAAGTACAAACACAATTCATTTCACTCTCTAAGCTATCTAGACAAGTAAAGCAGTGAAAAGGATGTAGAAGCTGAGTATCAGCATTTTGGCATTGTAATCTTGTATCTCCACGTTTTTCTGCTTGTGTCCATGACTTTTATAGATAGAGAAAGGTCTGTGACCGTTTATGACCGTTGTAGGATGAATCGACCGTTGTAGTTGATTATCATTAAGTGTGGTCTCCGCTTCTCTCTCTAAACTCCAACTAATCCATGTGATTAATTGATCGAAGTGGCTCTTTGGAGTTTTGCCCGTTGGGGAAGAGTTTGCTTGATGAAGAAATGTTTCTTGACCGTTGTGAATATTCAATGACTGTTGGATAAAGAATTATAGCCGTTAGAAACTAGCCGTTAGAGCTTTTGCACGGCTTTTGATGTTTTTGCACAAATCGATATCCTTCGTTTTAATCCTGCGAAACTCACCAATAAAGTGGTTAAACATATCTAGGAACATTAGAGATTAATCATGGGAAGTATTAAGATCAAACAAGAAGGCATTGCAAATTCGTCGATTTGAAATTCGAAGTTGGCGTTCAATACTTGAGTCTTTACTTGAGTAAGTAAGTCAAGTATGCAATACTTGAGTCTTTACTCGAGTAAGTAAGTCAAGTATGCAATACTTGAGTCTTTACTTGAGTAGGTAAGAACAAGTGTCATGTCCGGAAATCAGTTTAAGAGCTCTTTACTCGAGTTAACAAACTCCTACTCGAGTAAGCAATAGTTATAAAGTCTTTGGAGCTCTCGTAAGTCCTTTACTCGAGTAAGGATTCATCTACTCGAGTAAGCAACTTAGTTTAAAGATATTTTTGCTCTCGGAAGTCCTTTTTTGGAGTAAGCGCTCCTTTTCTTGGAGTAAGCAACTTTGTTTGAAAAATCCTTTTGCTCTCTGGATGGCCTTTTTGGAGTAAGGATCTTGCTTACGGGAGTATAGCATACTTTCACTTATATACTGGAGTAAAGGTGGAAGTATTGACTTAGCCTGAAAAACTTGGAATTATCTGTCAACTTTCGAGGGCTATATCTCCCTGGTCTGAACTCCGTTTTGGTCCGTTCAACTCTTGATGGAAAGCTCTTTGAGTCTATTTTCATATACCACCAATTTCAGCTCAATAAGATTTGTAGATTGTGAGTTACACTCAAAATACCGAAGGTGGGTCTGGACTGTGACGTTGATTCTTTTGGAAACTTGTAAAAATCATATCTCCTTGATCTTGACACCTTTTGACTTGATTTATATATCAAAATGACGCTTTGGATGTATAGTTTCATATGCCACTGGTTTCACGTCAATCCGATTCTTGGTTTGAGAGATATCATCGAATTACTAGACCTCGCCCGTGCTGAACGTGAAACAGAGTTGCTTGAAGAGCTGATCACGCATACTCGAGTATACACTTACATACTCGAGTAAGCACTTTCATACTCGAGTATTCACTTGGATACTCGAGTAAACCTTGTCCAGAGACGCCGGAGGTGCTGAAGACACTTCCTTACTCGAGTATACACTTCCATACTCGAGTAAACACTTGCATACTCGAGTATTGAGTCCCAAACTCGAGATTTCTCATCCCGAAGCTAATTTTTGCTGATTTTAACTTCAAATTGAGCCATTCCAACTTCCATATGACCTTGAAGACTTCTAGCATCAATCTTAGAGCTTGAATAATGATATCTTCATTCCATTTACCAAGATCTTCCTTTCTTTCTTCTTCTCTTGATCATCCTTCATAAATTAACTCTTTCTTTCTTCCATCTCCCAACTTGATCATTCTTCATCATTTAACTTGTGCTCAACAATTCTTTGCAGCTCCTACCTTCTTCAATATTTCTTGATCTTCTTGATTAACCTCTATGATTCAACTTGAGCTAATCTACATTAAACATAGTAGTTAGTCAATGTAGGGGATAACTATATTACTCAATCTTTTTGCTTATAAGAATGGCATCTGTTTAAGACATCATCAAAACTAAGTATAACCAACAAAGTGAAAAGACATTTCACTTGAGTACTTTGCTTTATTCAAAGGGTCTAAAGGCCTGATTTTTTATCAGAGGATAGGATAGTAGCCATTAGAAGAATTTTCTTTTCATATAATTTCATATTAATAAGTTTGAAATTTTCATTTTTTCACTTGGGTTTGGTTCCGGTTTAGCTCGGTTTGACTCGGTTTGACCCATCGACCCTTAACCCAGTACCTCGATTGGTTCAATGACTGGTCCGATTTTAATTATCTTGCATCCGTGTTACTGGTTACTCAAAAGCTCACTGGTCATATGATGAGGACCGGCCAAAATCCTCAGAGCACATTCCCAAACCATGGGCCTTTTCCCCTCATTGAACATGTGGGGTGTCGTATGCCCTCATTGAACTAGTGGGCCGGTCCCTCATTGAACAAAGGTGGGACAAAAGAAAGCCAACCATCGTGCACCAATGGAGGTCTCACCACGTGGTGGAATAAACTACTCAATTTCTTCCCAATTCAACCCTTTCCATAATTATCATAATAAATATCATAATATCAAAATTCTCAATTCTCATACATAAATGAATAAATAATAAATATGTATATATTCACAATTCAAATCATAAGGTTCCACAAGGCAATTTCTATTAAGATATTTATAATCATTTCACAAAATACTCACAAACAACATACTAGCACACATAACAAGTGGAAAGTGGTTACCTCTCGAAGCTAACTATTATCACATTGCTTCTAATCCAAGAGCTCAAACACAAGCTAAAAATCAATCTATCACAACCAATTTACTAACCATTAATAACTCTTCTAAAACTCCACATAATAAAAATTATAACTTATTTAAATTAAAAATTATAACTTATTTAAATTAAAAATACAAATTTTAATAATAAATTTATTTTGAATGCTCGAAGTGGCCACATTATGACGGGACAAGAAAAAAAAATCAAGTAATACTATTGTAACTATTAATTCTCTTTGTGTTTATTACTAATACTCTTTTCTATTTGTTATTAATTAATAAATCCCCTTTTTAATAATAATAATAATAATAATAATAATAATAATAATTATTATTATTATTATTTATTTTATTACTATTTATTATTATTTTACTATTTATTGGTATTTCTATTATTTATTTTATTATTACTCTACAATTAGTTTAAACTCCTAGAAGTTCCAAGATTAAATACGTCATCAACATTTTAAATTAGGAGTTTAATAATACCACTACTACATTAAATATGCTTCATAAAATTTTGAGTTAATTATTAACACCAATTAAAAACATGACATATATATGTAAAAACAACAAAGTTTGGGTTTTTGTCTCTTGCTCATCTATTACACAGAACCATTTCGTGCTACAAATGCATCAGCTAAATAATTTTTCAAGCACAATATTATATATATATACACATGTGTTCAATAAGGTTTCATATCATTTCATTTCCCTGTACACAACATGCATACATATTTATATGACCATCTCTCTCTCTCTTCTTTTTTTATTTTTTATTTTATTTTATTTTTATATACCCTTTTGTAAATATCTACAATTACATTATATATATCTATATATCTCAATCTTTTCTGTTTTTTGGTCTGAAGTCTCTCAATCTTTTCCAACATGCAGTGAAGTACACAAATCTGAATTTTCTCCCTCCTGGGTCCCACAGCATTAAACACACACATACTCCAAGTTTTCATCCTTTGAAAAGCAAAGCCACATTTTTTTCCCCTGGTTGATCTGGTGCTGTCAGTTGTTATTGGGTCCAATGGATATTACAAATAAAAGGGATAAAACGCAAATGGTTCTGTTGGGTTTAGTTTTGTTGTTGTATAATGAATAAATATGAAGGAGTGCTCGTCTATGAGGGATATTGTTTGTATAATGCAAATTTGCCCTGAATTTCTTGAGCTTTTATTTCTACAAAATCATTGTTGAAGCTGAATTACGTAAGCTAAGTAATAACAATATTTTTTTTTTCTTTCCTTTACGTCTTTGCTTAGGTGACACGATGCATGGATAGGTGATTTGAATTAATAGAAGATAATGGTTATTGTTGAACCAAAGAAGATAATGGTTATTGTATAATAATTGCATAATTTTAGAAGGTCACATGATGCATGGATAGGCTTAGGAATATATAT
This sequence comes from Acacia acuminata, assembly GCA_019022655.1. Lineage (NCBI taxonomy): Eukaryota > Viridiplantae > Streptophyta > Magnoliopsida > Fabales > Fabaceae > Acacia > Acacia acuminata. Next base: position 224,518 of record JAFJYI010000001.1, read on the forward strand.
AGGTTCTATTAAATAATTATGCTTCGCAATATTTCCAAAATCTTATTATCAATTATTATACGGAAATAAATTCCCAATTTATTTATTTTTCCTAAATAATTAAGTTAAATCATTTGGCCCATTTTCCACCATTTGATTCTCATATATTATTTTTATAAATTTTAGGCATGATTTATTCCTTATTTGAATTTTTTTTTTCTTTTTCCCAAAATAAATTAATTAAGGGAAAAAATAAGTCTAAATTTCTAATAACTATTCTCATAATTATTCTAAGCCAACTTTTATAATTTAATCTCCCATATAATATTCAAATTCCAAATCCCAAAATTTGGGATGTTACAAATATATATATATATATATATATGGGTTTATCGTTTGTCACGCTTGACATAAGGTTTTGTCAAATCACCCTAAAACTACGTCGTTGTGGGAGTTAAAGGAATTAATGAAGGGTGTTTTAGTAAAATTCATATAATAAATGTAAAAACCATATAATAAATGTAAAAACTAAAGTACCAAAACACCCTTCATTAATTTCCCTAACTCCTAAAACGACATAGTTTTGAGGTGATTTGACAAAACTTTATGTCAAGTGACATAATAAACGATAAACCATATGTATGTATGTATCTATGTATATATATGTGTGTGTGTTTACACACAAATATCTATAGACACACATACATGTGTGTATGTACATATATGTATATATGTGTCACTACTACAAAACAGGGATACAGAGTCCTATTTTTTGTACTTTTGACGTCCTTTTCCTGCGGGACGTCTATCTGGGGGGCGCAGTAGGAAAAACTTAAGGAGTCATATTTTAAAATTAGACGCCTAACATAAGGAGTCTAAGTTACGGAATTAGACTCCTTAAGTTATGACTTAAGGAGTCTAAATCCGAACTTAGACTCCTTATGTCATCACAATTACACTCTCGGATCTCGGTTAAGGAGTCTAATTCCGACTATTAGACTCATAAAGTCTCACTTTAGGAGTCTAATTCTGATACTTAGACTCCTTAAATCTCGCTTTAGGAGTCTAATTCCAGAACTTAGACTCCTTAAGTCTCGCTTTAGGAGTCTAATTACGGAACTTAGACTCCTTAAGTCAAAACTTAGACTCCTTAAGTCTCGCTTTAGGAGTCTAATTTCAGACCTTAGACTCCTTAAGTGTTCTTTTTTTTTTTTAAACAATTGCTTCGTATATTCACTATCCCACAAATTTCTTACAAAAAACATCCTTACATAAACAATAACCGAGAATGTGAAAAACATCCTTACATAAACAATCACCGAATGTGATAATTGCATACATCAACACCTAGCTATGTGCTAAAAGGTTAGCTCGGCTAAACTTATACGAAAAGAATACATGCACCTTTATATAACAAATATCCCAAGATACATAGTTCATGATGAGTTGGACATAGAGGTAGCAAAGTAGTAACAACAAACTTTGCTAACTTCAAATCATTTCAACCAATTAGCTCTAACTAATTCAAGTGGTAACTACTACTACTTCTATGTACAACAATCACCACAAGGTGTCAAAATGTTGTCTAGCTACCCGCTACTAGTCAAGTAATATAAGGACTATCTTCATTCATCTATGTGTTGCGAAGAACAAAGTGTCAAAATGTTGTCTAGCTACCTGCTACTAATCAAGCAATATGAAGACTAACTTCATTCATCTATGTGTTGCAAAAGATATCCAACCAATAGGTTTCGAACCAAATCGATTTCTTCGTTTGAGTAGGCATCCTTAGTACCAAAATCTGTAAAATAGAAAATAAAGTATAAGTTAAACAATCAAGTGAATTAATTAATTACACAACTAAAGTACAACTTCAAAAAATATTATCATTTGAGAATGAAGGAAAAAGTACCTCCTCAAAATCTGAAGTACGTCCGCTTTGAATGATGGAGTACATGTAGAGCATAATATGTTTATTTTTTGGCCCAATAAATGTGTGGTGTTTGGATCAATGTAATATATTACCTCAATCCTTAATATAAGATCAACTTTAATGAAAAAGTTGAATCACAAAAATGAATTTTATATTAAAGACTGGAGATTGTAACAAATAAACCACACCATGACCATAACAAGGAACATCCAGCAACTTTTAACCTTAATGAGGAACATCCACTAAGAAATTTAGCTCCTCAAACCATCATTTCTTCACCATAAATAATTCTTAGCAGAAACAATGAACCATTAGGCTTCATGCAATTCACTAAAACATGTCAATGGACATCTGGAGGATGAGAACCAGCGCTTTAGCTAGCTCACTTGCACGGGCACCACTGCAATATCCATCATTATCAACCTACAAATTGTTGCTATTTTGCATAAAAAAGCATAAAATCCCAAACAAATGTAGTGTAATACAACAATGCAACCTTATAATATTAAAAATCAGGTGCAAGGCATAATTAGATTGTCAAAGTTCAGATACGCACCTTCCACTGATAAAATAAATGACTTTCTCCACTGCCTCATCAAGTGCAGCAGTTACAGCAGCCAAATTCTGAAGGAATTCTTCTGCAGTTGGCTTGTCACCATCAACAATATCAGTTACAGCTTTTACAAAAATAGTTGGGACCTTCAACATATCAGCAACATAGGCAATTGCGGCTCCCTAGAGATAAAGAGTTCAAATGGAGAATAAATGCTTGATTCAACAAAGCAAAACAGACATAAAGATGGATTTAGTTACATAAGAAAGAGAGGCACTAATTTAACTTTTCACATTGCCCATTTTTCTAGCGCATTAGCTAATCAATAGAAGTGATTTAGGCTTAACTAAAAAAAAGAGGTCTGATATATCGCAGAGGACAAAGCAGACAAAGGCATGGGGCAGGAAAACAGAATACAGAAACACAAATCAAGGAATTCAAAACAATATAGTGTTTAGTGCAGGGCAACATGAGATGCGAATAAAGGGAATGGAGGAAGTAAAATGCAGGTAAGTTTCCATAATATTGGAACCATAAGAGACCAAAACTTGGGCCAGAGTTTCATCAATTTTGTAACTTTCTATTTACCTCTTCAGTTGGGAAATTGAGAGAATGAATGGTTAGTATTAGGGCTAGGGTTTAGGGTTTATAGACTTTGCCTTCAATTAGGAGAGAATGTTTTGATAAATCAAAGTGCAATATAGAATCAGATGATGTCACCAATCATCAGCATCTTCAAACTTCTGTATACAGCATAGCCTACTATGAAATTATAGCGCAAATTTGAAAAGTTTTCAATTTATGAATACGTAGATTCCTTCTGACCAAAAAGAAAAGAAATGACAGGGAAAAAAAGGAATCTTTGGATTTCACAAATTGCTAATAGGGGAGCAGAAACCTTTTTAAACACTTGTTTTATAAGAGATAGAACAAAATAGTTTACCTCCATATCTTTAACTGTGGCATCGTTTGCAATGATAGATGCTTCATCCTGTTGTGTCATATCTAGAGAGTCACCAGTAGACAACTTACCAACCTGAAATATTCACAACCATTGTAAAAGGTTAAATAATAGCTTGAAGTCATGTAAGGGCTTGATTAGGATTTTCAAAGAGTTAGGTGGGTTGTAGTGGTATGAAGCATTGATGTGAAGCTTAGTTAAAATAGCCAACGAGAAAATAAGTAAATCAGAGGATATAGTGTTTGGCCAGATTTTTATCATGAACTTCACAGAGAATATATATCTTGTTCACTAGATAACTTCAATCATTTACATGAAACTAGGATCCAGATCTCATTCAAATGAGCTATCATATTCACTCAACAGACTCCATGAATAGCAATATAGAATTATGATGCAGCACAAAGCTGTGTATGTTGACTAAGTTATTTATCTAGACCATATATATTATATATACAAACTTGGAATATATGCAGTTTAGCACAATGTACCTTCAGATTAAGTTCCTTTACAAGATTGGGTGTTTCAAAAGCTTTACGTGAACCAACTCCAAACAAATCATAAACCTGCAAAAGAAAGTTAATGATTGTTTGTTGATAGCAAAGCTTAAATTGCCTACATAACTGCATAAGCACATTCACATTATGTGGTATGCATGAAAATCAAGGTTGGGGGTAAACCTGACATGGCATATGTTAATCATAATATCCAAGCTTTTGAGGACATCAAAATTTATGAGCAAAATAAAGCATACATTTTTAAATGAAAAATACCACATTAATTTTTATATTTCGAGATTCACAATAAAAGCATCAAACTGATTAAGAAAAAGCCTTGAAACCATGTAAAGAAACTAAATCCCCATAGTCACTTTTAGCAGCTAGCCAAAAAGCCCCATTACAAGCATCAAACAGATGGATGACATATGATACCTAGATTTATTTACCAGCCCAGGTGTAAATATAATTTTATAGACTATGAACGCTACAATGCCTTTAAAATTTTGAAATGAGATCAAAGAGCAAGTTCAGGAAAGCATACTAGTACCTAATATAACACCCCAAGTTTTATTTAGAAAAAGAAGCCAAATCATGGGTGCTCAATTGGTTCTGCACTTTGAGGGATAGAAAGTCCAGCGGAGTGCCACTGGTCACTCCCCTAGTACAGGTGCTGAGCTTATACTATGACCCTTGAGGAAACCATACCAAGACAGGAGCAGCATCCTGTGTGACGAAGGCACTCACATACATGCAATGGATAAGTAACATAGAAGAGCAATACCACTGACCACATTTAAAGAGTAACATAAGACTCACAGGTATGGGTATTCTTTTGTCATGAAAAGCACAATCTGATATGATGAAAACATCACCAATACTTGCTCCTTTTGCCAGAAAATATACATGAACTGCACATCAGAAAAACCGAGTTTCTGGGTGCGCTCATACAAGTGCACATATTCACATCAGAATCTTTCCAGCAACAATAGTGAATAAAAAGAAACTTTTCATCAAGCATTTAATTGATGCTTTCACCAGATTGATCCGCCCTTGGACTGCTGGACATACCTAGACAATTGAGAGAGAGAGCGAGCCTTTACCGTTAGAACAGCAAACCAGAAGTCGCTTCCCTTCACTTAGATTCAACCTCCGCTGAGCTTCCGAGCTTCTCTGCGTCTGGGCTTCTGGGCCATCCGATGGACGACGGAGGTGAGTGGAGATAATGGAAGGAGGCGGTGTTGGTGTTGGTGCCGATGGTCCGAGCTTGATGAATCGCACTTCCCTGTCTCTGTTTGGCTGCCTCGCTAGGTCATAAGAGAGGATCTGGTACCAAGTTTAGAGACGCTCACGAGAACTGTGGGATGGCAACGAGAACTAGTACCAAGTTTGGAGACGACAATGAGAACTAGTCACCCTTACGAAGCCTCCGAACGATGAGATGAGAGCATGTTTGACTGTACGAGGCCCCGAAGACACCACTCTCGCTTGTGTGTGGGTCGGTTGAAAAACTCATATCACCAGTGCACTATAGTTTTTGTTGGTGCAGAGGATCTTGATGAGGTGGGATGTGGTTTTTGGCTCAGAGGTTCTTGACGGAGGTTGGTGGGGAAGGAGGAGCAGAGTGAGCGGAGTGAGGGCAGAGACAAGGCGGACTAGTTGAGAAGAAATGCGAGAGAATGAGAATCGATGGATACAGGGAGACAACGTGGGAATGGGTTTTGGGAGAAGACTTAAGGAGTCTAATTCTTGGACTTAGACTCCAAATTCCGACTTAGGGAGTCTAATTCCCAGACTTAGATTCCAAATTGTTTCCTTTTTTCAACCTAGGGAGTCTAATTCTCAGACTTAGACTCCAAATTGTTTCCTTTTTTCACTAGACACGCGTCAGGGTTACACTTTTGGCATTTAAGATTTAAAATTAGACTCCAAAAGTCACCTACTAATTACAAAAATGACACCGCATTTTTTTTACTTCCTTTTTTAATAATAGGACGCCAATCAGGGACGCAAAAGCCAATTTCTGTAGTAGTGTGTGTGTCTACACACAAATATATATAGACACACACACACACATATATATATACACATATATATCTTTTTGTGTGTATTGTGCGTGCGCCTCTATATGTGTGTAGATATATGTGTACACACACACATGCATGCATGCATGCACGCATGTATGTATGTATGTATGTATGTACACATACATACATACATACATACATGTAGCAAGATATCATGTGGAAAAAAAAGTTTTAGGTCGAAAAGGTATGTGGCAGTGACATACCTCTGTTTCCGAACTTAAATGTAGAGTAAGAAATGAGTGAGAATGAACATACTCTTTCTCGGGTTGGGTTTCTCTCCCCATCTTTTTCTCATTATCTCTCGTCATCTTTAAATCATATCCATCCAATCAATCACAATACTACTTTACCTCTCTCTCCTCTTCCCAATCAATGGCCCAAATGGGGCCAATGAAGAAAAATGAAAAATAAGATTATGAGAAAATCTTCTCCCCTCTTTCTCCCTCTCCTTCCTCGTCTTTCTCTGTCATGTTTTCTGTCTCAGCAACATGAATGGATAGAAGGCAATAAAGAGCGAGTGAAATGTAATGGGTTAAGGGAACAGGACCGAGAAGGCACGTTTTGTTGCATGAAGGAATAGTGATTTTATAATGAGCTAAAGGTCCAGTCCGAAATGAAATGTGCAGGGGTTTATGGCGTTGTGCATTAAATCTGAAGGGTAAAATAATCCATTTTCCCCATTAAATAAAAGACACATCATTTGCCTTAGCTTCATTGTTCAATAGATATATACACATGCGGGTAACGGTTCGGTGTTTATCCTTTGGATATGCACTATTTGTTCGTTCCATGCGGATCGTCCGGATCCCATCCAGATTTGATTTTTTTTTTTTTTTTTTTTTACTTTTTATTTTTTAAAAAAATTATTTTAATGGATAGAAAATCTAAAATAAAGATAATCTCTTAACTAATATTTTTTTTTTAAAAAAAGATCTTTTATTCAAAAATCACTGAGTTAAAAAAAAATCAAATATAGACTATCCAAATCCCATCTGGACAGTCCAGATGGGACGAGCAAAGGATAGGCACTGAAACTAGTTCCAAATCATGGAAGAGAAATTATTATCTTGAGGAGATTGCTGGCAGATGGTTCCAAGCTTGTTTCCAAGTGCTCTAAAATACCAAGATGTGATTTTGTCAAACAGGTTCGTTACAGAGGGAAGTTGGTGGAGCTGGATAACAAAATATTGAGGTTCCATAACCTTTACTTCCAAGCTCACATGGGAAGGGATCAAAAAGCGGAGACTTTCTTTGTTTGTACAAGAGACGAGACAGATGATGATCTTGTCACTTAACCAACAAGTAGGGATGTCCAAAAAACCCGATAGTCCAGGCAGTCTAGTCCGACTCGGTCCGGTCCGCTGAACAAAAAATTGGTCTAAGACACTATTATGCAGACCAGACCAGATTGGTCTGCTCGGGCTGGACCGAACCTCGGGTCAGGGGGTAAGACCTCTTAGACTGGTCCGGTCTGGCCCGATATATATATATATATATATTTAAAAAATTGCCACTTAACCTAATTAACCCTTCGTCCCTCTTTTGTCTTTAGCCTTCTTCATCACTCATCAGCGAGCGTCTCAGTGAGTCGTCTTCTTCGAGCGAACAAAAAATCAGTGAGTCTTCTTCACTCAACTCCAATTTCAATCCGTATCTCGTTTCATGTCCCTCATCCCCGTCCTCGTCCTCCGTCTCTTACTCTCTCCGTCTCTCGCCCCTTGACCGCATAGTAGAACATTCTTAGAAGTCAGATCGTCTCTCGTCCGTCTCTCAGACACAGACCAGGAGAATCTCAGTCCGTCCCTAGACCTTTGTACTCTGTAAGTTTTCTTCTTGCTTTGATTTAAATCTCAGAAACCCTAAGTCACTTTCTTTCCCTTGTGCCTTGCTTCGATAATTTAAATCTCTCCATCCCTTGTTTTGATTTACTGGATACTAATTTTATTTGTGGGGATTATAAGTTCTTAAGAGAGAAATTAGCGGTAGGCAAAGAAGCAAGGTCTGATAGAGCTTCTCTATTTAAAATTTAATTGGATTCACATTCGAGACTCTAATTCTCCTACTGTTGTATGATAGCGCATTTGTGTGAAAGATGTGGTTATAAACTTATAATGTTAACGCAGCAATATGTACAGAGTATAATAAAGTAAGTTTTGATTTTGTTTTGATTCTCTTGTTAAATTAGTTTTAGTTTAAAATTACAGATCGGGATTTGGATTTGGACCGAGTTGACCAGTTTATACATATTTGGTCAAATTACTTTATATACTCTGTTCATTCTATATATATTTGGTTATAAACTTCATTGATTGCTTTAGTATGAGTATCGCAGGTGGTTTATTATGCCGTTTTTTTATATTGGATTTAAGATGTTTTAGAGTTTTTTTGATGGTCCAACGAAGAAGGAAAAAAAAGTCCTGGACTGGATTGGTCCAGCGGTCCCCGGATGGTATGGTCCGGCCGAGCTCGGGCCGGTGCTAGACCGAGACGGACCTCGGCTGAATTTTCCAACCTGAGGTCCCCCCGGACTGCACCTTGGGTAGACCCCCAACCTGTCCCGGGTGCGGTCCATGGACATCCCTACCAACAAAGGTTTTCAGATCTCAATATGGGCTTCATCGATTCTTCAAATCTAACTACTGCCTCCTCCACTCGAGACTTCAAATATTACTATAAGTCTCGGTACTTTCGCGAATCAAACACTAGCATCGTACTTGGGTGGGTGACGCCAATCTCGAGCCCCTACTTGCAGCAAAGTTGACCGTAGTGGCGGAGCCACACTTGTGCCTATGTGGGCAAGTGCACCCACATCCAGAGATCCCCAGTTCGAGACTCCCCTTGCTGCACCCACGACTTTTTTTTTTCATTTTCATTCTTCTATATTCTCCTAACCCTCGCTTCGCTGCGACGAATCATTTTCACTCTTCTCCATTCTCCAAACACTTGCTTCCTGCACCCACAGCTTTTCCCTCTGTTCACAGCTTCACCGGCCCTCGGCTTTTTCCGTTTCGCCGTCTTATCCGTCACTCTCTCTTCTCCATTTGCTTTGCTTGCGCCGTCGCTCTCCGCCAGCTATTTTGCTTCGAAATCTTCAGGTTTGTCATAAAATTTGAGCTTATTTGTTTATTGATTTTGGCTTTATAGTTCCTAGAGTCTTATTTATTGAAATTTCTTCATTTTGTTGTTTGATTTCTAAGGCGTAAAGTCTTTGAGGCAAACAAAAGCGATTGGCATATGTTATTACTTATTATCAATCTCCGAGTAGCTTCTTTTTCTTATGCTTCGAGTAACAATCATATTTGGTGAATAAAAATTTTGTTAATAAACCAAGCCCCTGCAGTAGTTTCTTATCGCGTCATTGGAAGCATTGCTTGATTATTGATTCTGTCAAGCAGGCCAATGCAAACAAAAAGACCAAGAGAATACTACAAATGTAAAATTCGAGAATGCCCAAATTAATAGCATTTATCTCAAATATGACAAACCGTGAAGGAAATAACTAACAAAATCTAAACCTTGATTGCATTTGAACAGTCAAAACCAAATTGGAAGCACCACGGGGGTTCATTGAAAGAAACCGGGTTTCAAAAATTACAACCAAAAGTAGGCCGTGTGTTAATTGTCTCATCCAATTTCGATGGTTGATAGCGGTTGCGAGAACTCAAGCGTCCATGTTAATTAGGGCATTAAAATTGATTATAGAAGTTTATCTGATTAGAATGTCTTGCTTTTATGGAGCCATTTGCTCTCAGACGTGGAGCATGGCCTTGGACTATCTCTGCTTTGGGATGCCATCATTTTCGAGTGGATGAGGTTTAAATATTACGAATGTGTCAACAGGAAATTTCATGCCGTGATTTCAATCAATTTCTGAATTTGAACACTGAATCTTACCCTTCAGGCTTGTTTATTTTCTCGTTGATGCGAGAGCATCCGACATTTGTTTTGCTCTATTTGGAATCATCGATTGCTACTTGTAGATTAGCAAATTATGCGAGCATGGCCCATTCCGTTACTTTTTGGCCAATAAATCTAATGGAGAAATGTGATTATTCATTGATTTTAAAATATTACCGAACAATTAGGCTTGATTACCTGACTGGTGCCTTTCGGCAAATTTGTGCTTAAGGTATACAGTCTTTTATTGAAACTTAAATGTCCTGTTTCCTATGACTTATATATTGCAGGTTCTTTTATTGTAATGAGTTTGATGGTTTGTAGTAAGTTTGGTTTATCTGTCCATTCTAGATCCACAGCTTCCCCTCGCGAATACGTTCCAAATCCACAGCTTCCCCTGCTCTCCAAATCTCTCCATTCTAGAGCCACGCTTCCATGCTTTTCGAGGTAATTTTCATTTATCTCTTGTTTCTCTTGTTTATATTCATTTGATTTTTAATGCATTTAAAATTTTCCTTAGAAAAAAATTTCGGGGGCAGCATTGTGCACTCACAAATATAAAAACGTGGCTCCGCCACTGGTTGACAAAAAGATTTTCATACTCTAGAATTCCAATAGCGCTGTTCATGATGCTCGGAGGGCCATGTTGTGATTCCATATGTTTCATCCTTTTTCCATTTGGGGGCATTGATGCAATCTTTAGGAGTTTTAGATGTCTATAAGCCTTTCATTTCTATTTTTTGATGCCTTGTATTTAATGGATTATGGACTATTTTTTTTATGCCTTGTTAAGATGTATGGTTGTCTTTTTAATTTTAAGACTTAATTTGTAGACTTATATTGAAATATTTAAAAGTGTAGAATTATGAATGTTATTTAATTTTTCAGTTACTTAAGATGTTTTTTTCACATAGGGTGTGGCAGGGTATCGCCACTTGGGCATGGAAGGGCCGCCCTGCCCAACCCATTATTGCCCTACCCAAAAATGTTAAGGCTTCTATCGAGCGGGGCGGGCACCGAGCCTGCATTTTCTTGTCCAAAGTGATCTTTTGAGTAGGGCATTGGGCAAGGGTCTCGCTCTACTCAACCTTACCTGTGAACACCCCTACGTGATAAAAACATAAATTTATATTGTGAATTCAAATGATAAATTTGTTAGATTTTCTTTTTATCATAAAAATGATAATTATTTAATTTAAATACATTAAAATTCATATAATTAAAATTAAATCCATCATCAAACCTAACAAAAAAAAATCTATAAAATTTATATATAAATTCATTAAAAATAATCAAATTAAAATAATCAACCCAAAATTTAAAAATTAGTTAACACTATTTTATAACATATAAACATAAAAAAGCTCTCTATCTCCAACAGAGACCAAATCAATCACTAGAGCATAATTTGAAAATTTATCAAGTAATTCTTATCAATTAAATTTGTTATGGACTTAAATCAAAGTATTGTCTAAAAATTTACCACTCCGGTCCTTATTATAAGTTTATTTAATTAATTCTTTAACATCTTTCTCTATTTCCAATGAGAATGAAGTATGGAAAATAATGATTATTAACTTTTAAGTGAATTTATATTTAGGACAAAAAATTCATCTATAAGGATTTATAATAAAGATCAGAATAGTATTTCAATTAAAAAAAAGTGGGACCCAATAATTTTCTTTTATAAATTGTTATTCTCTCTTCAAGATGGAAAAGCCAAAACCTAAAATTTCTTACTCAAGTGGAAGTGACTTTTTTCTATAAGCTTAATTGGCAAAAAGCGGAACCAAACATATTTTTGCAAACGACCCAACCTTACTTTTGGGTCCTGAATTGCCTGTTGAGAGCGCAAAAACCATCCCAAACACACCTCACTTTTGTCGAAAGTGTCATATCTCTCTCTATAGTCCTTATACCTTGCATTATCATTTTTTTAATAAATATAATTGTGTTATGAAACTAAAGAAAATATGTGATAAAAGACTAAGAACCAGTTTGGATCGCGGAAAATGGCACCACAGAATAAGAAAATGGGGATTTTCTAATGGCGGTGGACGTTTGAATCAAAATTCCTTCGAAAACATTTTACCGCCTCTACCAATTTTCAACCAAATGAATGAAAATGGGTTCACACCATTCCAACACCTTCGGAAAACCACCAAAGACTCAAATGCCCCTTTGTAGAGGAAGCTCTCCATTTTTTTGTGTAAGCGGTCTCGAGACTTTGGCGTGAAGATGAGCGCCGCGTCTGTTTTTATGGTGGGGATGAGCGTCGCTAGAATTGATTTTGATTTTATAGAAAACAGTGAAGATGAGAGCATGAGCAAATGAGAAATGATGGAGCTTTAAAACAAGCATGGTGGCACATTTAACAGAAAGCAAGGCGAGGAATGGAAGTTAATCAAGTACGCTTTTTCCATATTAAAAAAATTAAAATAGAAATAAATGAATAACATACAATCTAAATGCATGAGTGGTTCGGGGACAAAAGGGACAATCAAAAGCGGTAGATTCAAATTAGCCTATGATAAAACATTAGAACCCGGATCAGATTAAAGGCGGGGCAAGTTGAGAAAAACAAGCGAGAAGATAATAAAAGGGATTTTTAACGAGGAAGTTTTAGAGAGAAAGTTAAATAATTTTTGGATGAATTATTAAGAGCGAGGAAGTTGGAAATAGTGCCTTACTGGTTACAGAGAGGAGAGAAGCAAAGTGACAGAGAAGTGAACCTTCGAGAAGGGGAAGAAAACATTGAAATGTGGTGGCCATCTCACTTGTATAGGAAGCTAAAGAACTGAGACAAGACTCACATGGTGAAGGCGTAGAATTCTCTGCATCGTTGAATTTGAGTTTTGAGTAAAGAGTGGTAATATGATTTGGACTTTTGTGAAGAATAAAATAAGTTGATACCGTTATCTGATTGGATGGTGAGGGTCTTATGATGGCTGGAAAATTGGTAGAAGGAAAGCATCACCAGTCCGAAAATTTGGTGAAAATTGGTGGAAGGGAGCTGTCGTGACGGAGGAAGCTGATTTTCACAAAGGAAGCTGAATTAATCTATGGCACTCGAGCGTTACAGAATAACAATCGAGTATTGTTTGTAATGTTTGAGTGTCACACTTAAGTGTTCTATGAACACTTCAGTACGGTATATAAATTGAATATTAAGGGTAAAATGATATTTTGTCTCATTTTTCTACTTCATTTATATTTAACAAAATAAAAATTTTCCTGTCAACTCATTTTCTATTCTAATGTGAATAAAATGCATTGAGTCAGAATGTTTTCTGTGATTCCTTTTTTTCATTTTCATTCTTTTCCATTCTACCTAACGGGCCCTAAGAGATTAGAGAAGAAAATGGGGAATATTTCTATTTAAATTGTTGTATCACAATCCTAGCCTTTCTCATTGCCCTCTCTCTATTCTTTCTTGTCTCTTGATTACTCGCCCATTAGAACCGCCTATAGAGAAAGAAAATGGGTCCTTAAGTGTAATTTCCACATCTAGATCGTTTGATGTAAGTTTCCGCTTGCCAAATTTTCTACACTCCCACATGAAGGGAGCTGAAGTGGAGTTTGAAATATATGTATGTGGGTCTCATATTTTTATATATTATATTATATTTTATAATATAATATACTGGTGATATATAGGGGTGAGCATTCGGTTTTCGATTAAAACCGAAAAGGCGAAATATTTCGGTTCAGTTTTTGCAATTAATTCGGTTTTTGGGTTTAAGTTGGGCTTTATTGTGGGCCTTCTTATTTGGGTTAATTCTGTAAAATGGCCAATCTATTTTTTCGTTTTTGCTAAATCAATTTACAATATTGACTATTGAGTGCAACCTGACTATAGTATATTTTACATGGAGCACCTGGTATATATCGATTTTCACTTGTATGACAATAGGTTACAATTTTAAAATCAAAACATGGAATAAATCCATCACAGAGCCAGCAACCGAAATCACATGATTTTAAAATTTCAGTTTTTTCGGTTATTCGGTTTTAACCGAAATAAAATTGTAAAAACTGAACACCGAATTAACCTGGTTTCAAAAATTGAACCGAACCGTAAAACCGAACACCAAATTATTCGGTTCGATTTTGATTTGCTCACCCCTAGTGATATGATTAAGAGTTAAAGAATATCCACATAATTATTATATTCATAACAATTTGAATATTTTGTGAAATAAAAAAACAAATCTCGAATTGTTACGGCACTTGCGGGTTTCACCGCAAGTCCACCGTGTAAATAGCTTTTTTTTTTTTTTTTTTAAAATTTATTAGTATTTTTTTACACGTGGATCCTTTACTCTTATTATGATAAGTGATGACACCGTCTCTCTCTCTTTCTTTTTTCTTTCTTTCTTTTTTTTTTTGGGTTAAAGGTCATTTTTGCCATGGAAGTATTGCTAATGGAGCGCCCAGCACCCGGAAGTTTTTCGGGTATCAAATTTGCCCTGGAAGTATTGAAAAGGTATCAAATTTGCCCAAAAGTGATGGAAGTCCACGTAGATCGTTAAAATGTGAGGTGGCATGCCACCTCATCGACGTGGCATGCCACCTTATCAATCAAAAGTATCATTTTTGCCCTGGAAGTTTTCATTAAGGAGCAATTTTGCCCCGGAAGTTTTCATTGAGGTGCAATTTTGCCCTGGAAGTTTACAAAAGTAGCAATTTTGCCATTCTTTCTCCCAATATTAAATTCGACTATTAAATCAGTCAAAGACCACATATGTAATGCCTTGAAAAGGTCGAAATTGGAGTCAGAGAAGGAAATCCTTGAGATGTTGAGCTCAAGCGGCGCGAATTTGTGAAGTCGAACGGTCACGTGGACCGAAAGGTCTGTCACAAAACCCGAGAGGAAGCATCACTTACGTTTATATAGACTAATCATTTGTTTAAATCATAAGTGGTGCTTCCGTGACCAGTTTGGCTTCACAAATGCAGGTCGCCTTGAGCTCAACATCTCAAGGATTCCAAGTTCGACCTTTTCAAGGTATGACATGTGTGGTCTTTGATGATTTAGAAGGGCAAAATTGATACATTTTGTAAACTTCGGGGTAAAATTGCTCCTCAATGAAAATTTCGGGGTAAAATTGCTCCTTAAAAAACTTCCGAGGCAAAAATGATACTTAACTCTTATTGGTTGATGAGGTGGCATGCCACGTGGACACTTAGTCAAACTTAACGGTCAAAATTAACGAAGGGGAAAATTTGCTACCTTTTTCATACTTCCAGGGCAAATTTGGTACCTTTTTTATACTTCCGGGGCAAATTTGGTACCAGAAAAACTTCCGGTCTTTGGAAGCTCCATTAGCAATACTTCCGTAGCAAAAATGACCTTTAACCTTTATTTTTATTTTTTTACGAAAGAGATAGTATTAAAAATTAAAGGGTTAAGGTGCATTTTTGCTACGGAACTTTTGCTAATGGAGCGTCCAGCACCCGGAAGTTTTTAGGGTACCAAATCTGCCTCGGAAGTATGAAAAAGGTAGCAAATTTGCCCCTCCGTTAATTTTGACCGTTACGTGCCACCTCATCACACGTGGCATGCCACCTCATCAATCAAAAGTATCATTTTTGCCCTGGAAGTTTTCATTGAGGAGCAATTTTGCCCCGGAAGTTTTCATTGAGGAGCAATTTTGCCCCGGAAGTTTACAAAAGTAGCAATTTTGCCCTTCTTTCTCCCAATATTAAATTTGACTATTAGATCAGTCAAAGACCACACATGTCATGCCTTGAAAATGTCGAACTTGGAGTCAGAGAAGGAAATCTTTGACATGTTGAGCTCAAGGCGGCCAGAATTTGTGAAGCCAAACTGGTCACAGGGACTAGAGCCGGGAAATCGGGCAGGGCCCGTTTAAGCCCTGGCCCTGCAGGGCTCGGGCTTGAAAAATAAGCCAGAAATTTGAAATTGGCCCTGCAGGGCCGGCCTTGCAGTTTGTATAGATTGATCATTTGCTTAGATCATAAGTGATGCTTCCCGTGACCGTTCGGCTTCATAAATTCCTGGCCGCTTTGAGCTCAACATCTCAAGGATCTCCTTCTCTCGACTCCAAGTTTGACCTTTTCAAGGCATGACGTGTGTGGTCTTTGATCGATTTAGAAGGGCAAAATTGATACATTTTGTAAACTTCCGGGGTAAAATTGCTCATTAGTAAAAACTTTCGGGGCAAAATTGCTCTCATTGGAAACTTCCGGGCAAAAATGATACTTAACTCTTATTGGTTGATGAGGTGGCATGCCATGTGTCATGAGGTGGCATGCCACGTGGACAGTTAGTCAAACTTAACGGTCAAAATTAACGGATGGGCAAATTTACTACATTTTTCATACTTCCGGGGCAAATTTGGTACCCAAAAAACTTCCGTGTGCTAGACGCTCCATTAGCAAAAATTCCGTAGCAAATTTGATATCTAACCCAAAATTAAACAACAGATACACTAGGGGATTGAGATCCCATTGACTCATGTGAAACTAAAGTCCGTAAATACATCGGACAAATATCCAAGAAACTCGATGAAATGAACCCCTTTTTAGCAAGACTGTCCGCTATCTGATTCCTATTTCTTGAGATCCATTGTATCTTCAAATTCCATTCCCTTCTCATAAGATCTCTAATGCGCCATATAAGAAGACTTTCTCACAAGCGCAATCGACATCAAGTAATTGCTGAACTAAAACTTGAGCATCCGATTCTAACACAATGTTCCTGAAACCCAATTCCCAAGCCAATTCCACTCCTTTAATCACAGCCCAACCTTCAGCCTCTAAAGCCTCACAAGCACCCAGCTGATGCGTAAACCCCACAATCCATATTCCTTCATTATTCCTGAGCACACCTCCACACCCATCCTGCTTTGTCCTCCTTGAAACCGCTCCATCCACGTTGATTTTAATCCACCCTGAATCTAGGGGTTTCCATGGCAGCTCCTCCAATGTTACCTCTGATCCAGAGCTTTGCAAATCTTGTAGCTGCACATAGCTCCTCCAAATCTTCATGATCACTAAGATATGATGTCTGGGTTTCTCAAAATTCATATTAAAGCGAAATCGTTTCGCCAAAGCCATAACTTCCAAATGGTAACTCCCCAGAACAAATCCCAATTCCCTTCCTTTCTAACCCCTAGATCTCTTCTCAAATTTAGGAAGGCCCAGTTTTTCAAGGATGCAGAAAAAAATACAGGCCAAAGGACAGGATTTACAATCTCGTACCAGAGCTCCTTAGCATATTGACAATCTCTAATAATACGGAGAACACTCTCATCTCCATTTCGGCACCATGGGCAAACCGGTGAGGTGAGGGACCATTGATTCCTTCTCAAATTAGTTGGGAACCTATTTCCAGATTAACTTGAATATTGAGTCCATGTCCCCCTCTCTAGTTCCTTCAATCATTCGATAAGCGCTTCTTAACGAAAATAAACCATTATTTGTCTCATTTCAAACCATAATGTCATCCCCTGCTTCTGGATTTGGAGGAATAACAACTCTGAGTCTCGAATATCATGACTATGTAACAACTGTGATAAACGCCCAAAATTCCAACAACCATTGCTAGCCCAGTCAGTGACTAAGCTATCAGATTCCACTGTCGAAGGAGGATTAAAACAAGCATCAATTAAGGCTTTATCCTCAAACAACCAAAAGTCAGTAAAGAATTTTACTGTTAAACCAATCCTAATCTTCCATCGCATACCACACCGTCTCTTTTTAAAGCATCTAAATCTCGTCAAATGAGTCTGTTTGGATTGAGCTTTTAGAGAGCTTTTGGACCTAAAAAACTCAATGGTGTTGGCATTGAAAAAAAAAAAAAAAACCCATAAAAGGTGTTTAGGTGTTTGAGATAGCTTTTTACATCTTGGGCTTCTTAAAAAAAAAAAAAAAAACACCATTAAAAAAAGGGCTATTAGACCAAGCTTGTTTTGCTACTAGACATAGCACATGCGTTGAGAAAGTTGTGTGGGGCCCATTTTTCCTTCCTTTTTTCTTTATTTGTCGGACCTACCTGTGCTGTCCTAAAGGAAGGATTTATTTTGTATAAATATTGAGATTTTTTTTTAGGGGTGCTCATGATGCCCATAGCCCTGTGTGCCATGTCTAGCCCAAAAGAAAGTAGCCTAGAAAAAAATTGGGCACAATTGGGCTGGGCATATTTGCAGGCAGGGCTGGGTATCGGGTAGGGTATGTCACTTTACCCATTTGGCCATGCCCAGTAGTATATATAGTATCTTATATATATATGTATATTATGTGTGTGCATGTGTGTGCATGTATATATATATATATGTATGTATGTGTGTGTGTGTATATATATTTGATACAATGGTATCATATAGTTTTTATTTTCACTTATAGGTATTTGACCATCTATTAAGACATATGGTTATTTTTTTTTTATTTCAAGATTCAAGTTGTAGACATATTTGAAATATTCCAAAGTGTAGAATTATGGATTTCATTTGAAGTTTGTAATATTATTTATTAGGTATGATTGAAGCTGTTTTTTTTTTTTATATAGGGTGTGGTAGGGTATTGTCACTTAGGCAAGGAAAGCTAGCTCCGCCAACCCATTATTGCCTTGTTCAAAAATGTTAGAGCTTCTATAAGGCATGGTTAGGCACTGTGCTGCATTTTACTGTCCAGTGATCTTTCGAGCAATGGTCTCGCCCTGCCCATGAACGCCCCTAATTTTTTTCATGAGGAGGTACGTTCTACGTTAGACCGGATAAAGGAAATGATCATTAAACTTAATTATATAATAATAATAATAATATTTGATTAATTATTTATTATTCTTTTATTTCCTAAACTTAATTAAAAACATATATTTTAAGTTAAAATCCCACAAATGATACATGCCCCTTTTTATCTATTAATTTAATTTTTTTACATAAATTTAAGTTTTTATCTTCGATTATCACAATATATACAACATATATCTTCAACCGCTAACCCAAACACGTCTCTGTTTGGAAAAAGTCACTTATGACAATATCAATCTAAATACAAATCACATTTACAATCTAACTTTTTTCCTATTAAGCTTCTTAAAAAATCAGCTAAGAAGATAAGTCACCGATACTACTACTAACCCATTAATGCAGGAACGTGGCTGTGTATATGTATATATATATAGCTCCCCAAGACTAATAGCAGTGTGCCACGTCTACATGAGAGAAGAATCTACAATTGCCTGGCAAGCAAGGTTATTAAACCCGGACCGGACTGGCCGGTTCAGACCGGAAACCGGTGAACCGACCGGAAAACCGGTCCGAGTTGAGGTTGAAACTGGGGTCACAAGTTGACTCGGAGTCAACTCGGTCAACTCGTCCTGAACCGGCCGAGTTGGTGAGTCAGAGTACAAAAGATCGGCCTTTAAAAAAAAATTTCGACTGATCTGAAGGAGCAACAATCTATGGAGGGAAGGAAAACGATAAGGAGGGGAGAGAGGTTAGATCGAAGATCATGAAGAGGGAGGGAGAGAGAGATTTGGCGAAGTTTGAAGAGGGTGTAGAGAGAGATCTGAAGTGTTGTAGAGCATGAAACTCCATGAACAACTAAAAATTCCTAACCTTCTTACCGATCCACAAGTGAATGAGAGAAAGCGGCGAGACAAAACCCTAAAAAAAGACAATCGAGCATGAAGGAGGAGTGGTGGAAAGTCCAAAGCGAAATGGAGCGAGAGAGAGTGAAAGAAATTATCACCTCGCGGGGACTCCGTCAAATGATGAAGTAACCCTTTGAAGTGAAAATGCCTGCAGTGTCACATTAAGAGATCAAAGCCGTTGATATTTGAAAATTACTAAATTGATGGACACAATTCATTAATATGTAGGATAGTAAGAATGGGTCATTGGTATGTGCTAAAGAGCATTTAGGATTTGACAACATGGGTCGTCTAGGTTGGCGTGTCACTTTCCAATGCTAAGATTGTAGGACGATTTTGGACATACAAAATTGTGAAATTGATGGGTTTGTCCCTTCTGTTCAATACCTCTCTATTCAAGTGAGTGTGACACGTGTAAGGGACAAAGTTGGAACATTAGTGATAAAAATGAAAACGGGGCAAAACACGGAAGGTCAGCTTTGATCTCTGCTTTAAATCTCTGAGCCAAAAAAACCCTCTGCTTTAAATCAATACTAGTACAAAAAAAATCCACACTGGTACAATATTTCACATCTTCCAATAGTGTTTAGTCACATCACACCCTCTTATATTTGAACTATAAAGTATTTATTATTATTAAAATATGAATATGTTTTCTTATTTTAATTAAATTATATTTTTAATTAATACCGGTTTGACTCCGGTCTGACCTATTGACCCTTAACCCAATACTTCCACTAGGTTCAAGAACCGATCCGGTTTTAAACTGGCAAGACAACCATCACGCGTCAGACTTCCTCTTTTTTCTCGTTTTGCACCTTCCCTTCGCCTTCTTTTTTTACTTTTTAGGCCATGAACCTTCCGTCCGCTTTCGCCTTAGAAATAAAAATAATAAGAAGGGGTTGTTTAAATTGCATAGACTCTTCCCATCTATACAATACACGGTCTGCGTTTTAGAAAAGAAGAACCAGAGAAGATGAGTTCCTAAATCTGAGTCCTACACCGAATTTAACGTTCTGCAGCTTTGGTCAACGAATTGATGGCGTTGGAGCTGGTTGGGGGGGCTGTTTTGGGAGTTTTGTTCGGCCAACTTCAAAAGGAAATATGCAGAGTGAAGGAAAACTTTGAGATGTTCAAACCCAAATTGGAGGAACTTGAAGAAACACTCGTTGTATTGTATCCTGTGATCGAGGAGATTGAGGAATTAAACAGACGATTGAAGAGGCCAAATCATGGAAGAGAAACTATTACCTTGAGGAGATTGCTGGAAGATGGTACCAAGCTTGTTTCCAAGTGCTCTAAAATACCAAGATGGGATATTTTCAAACAGGGTCGTTACAGAGAGAAGCTGGTGGAGCTGGATAACAAAATATTGAGGTTCCATAACCTTTACTTGCAAACTCACTTGGGAAGGAATCAAAAGCAGACTTTGCTGTTTGTGCAAGAGATGAGACAGATGATGATCATGTCACTTAACCATCAAGGGTTTTCAAATCTCACTATGGGCTTCACCGATTCTTCAGATCTTACTACTGCCTCCTCCACCGAGTTTTCAAATATTACTATAAGTCTCAGTAGTTTCAGTGAATCAAACACCAACGGTACTTGGGTGGGTAACGCTGATGAGGAGCAGGGATTTGCAGCAACGTTGTCAGAAGTGCGGACTATGGTTTACGCTCCTGTTAGAATACAAACTGCATTAAGAGCTGATGGCCTAAGGAGAAGGAGAAGGAGTGATAAGTAGAAGGGATTTGCAGCAACGTTGACAGAAGTGGAGCGGGATGGGCTTGGTGCTTTTAAGCCCAAGGTTGGGAGCTTCCAAATAAAGTCTGATTTAAAAAGGTTAGTCTTGTAGAACCGAAGTTTAAAAGGGCTGACTTGTTAAGCCCGTTAATGTTTTCTAACTTGCTAGTTGGCAGTTGCCCATTTGTCGAGCTGACCAAGTATGACCGTAAAGGAAGCTACTTACCTGTCTTGTTGCCCAGTAGTCACTTATTCAATCACTCTCACCATCTCCCTCATTTTTGTCAATCACTCTCACCATATACTACTAAATCTCCTAGCCCATTAGTTATTGGTCCATCTGTATGTCCAGCTTGTAAACTTCCTTCAATATTACTGGATATGACATGGAATTACCTAGAAATATTCCACGTATACACTTAACATATATCATTAATTGTTGTAAACCAGTATTTCAAACGGCATAGGAAAACCATTGGGTATTTCGTCCCTCACTTCAACCATCGCATTTATCCACGTCTTCATCTCGAGCAATCTCATTTATGATTCATCCAAAGCATTTCAAAAAGAATAACTCACCCGTTGGCCATGTGAATCTTTTTTTCCATTCTTCCATTTAATGTGCGTATATTTCCAATCCTTTAATCCCATTTCCCATGCGTCAACAACCTGACAGTCATCAGTATTTATCACCAGTCTTTGAACATTGGCTGAACTATTCGGCCACCCTAATTAAACGTCGAAAATTGGTTTTCATCATCTCCGAGCGTCCCATTTCGGTAAGCCTATTTAACCCATTGTTGGTGGCTTCTCCATGTTCAGTTGAAAACTCAAGTATAATCCTTTGACTCATATTTTCCATTTTGGATTAAAATCGCTACATGTAATGTATTTTCTTTCCTTGAGTTCGACAAGTAAAAGCAACAACTTAAGCATTACCGTTAAGGTTGTTTTAAACTTCTAGGATATTCCATATACGAGGATGCATCGTCGATCAGATCATGTACAATGCAGTTCTTTCCGATTCGAAGGTTAGCTGTCTTTATCAAATGTTTATTGTCGTGTTATTTTTCATTGTTTTATATATCTACTCCTCAACGAGTGTTATATATATATATATATATATATATAGATATAGATATCTACTCCTCAATACAAGGTCCTCAATATTGGATTTTTCCCTGCACTTATAACCAACTGCGTGCAGTCATAAACGGCCCTTACTGGAATATACTCCATGACATTGATTCTGGACCTTGAGCACGGGCATCGTACGCTTACTTCATTCAAGTTTTATATATTACTAAACACATTTTGTTTTTGAGAACATCCGGCGTCTAATTTATGTGGACATTGCAGGAAGAAATTTATGGACAGGTGTATTTTGCAAGGCAAAGCTCTTGTGACTACACTTTCGCTCTTGGAAAATTTGAATGGTCGTACAAGAGTTTTTGTGGTACTACAGTATGCACAGATGATGCGCAAATTACAAAGAGGTTGGTTTATATTGACATTTATAACAAGTAATTTTTTACCTGTATGATTCATAACTGCTTGGTAATGCTTCTTTTATTAATGTAGATGTTGAGCTTTTGCCTATCCTTGGTGGAACTCGTGTTTTTATAGATCCAGACTATCCTGAAGTTGCTTTGGTGAAAAGCCATGTGCTTGATTTGTGAACTTGTGTTTCTATATAATTATTCCTTTTTCAGTTTAACTTTTGATGTCTTTTGATCGTTTTTTGTATGAAGTACATTGTCAGTGAGTTTTCTAGATTTTCTTCCCCGTGTTTCGGTTTAAATATATTTATCGAGCGAAGTAGATAGCCTCTTTTCTGGACGGTAGGGAATTCATACCAATAGCAGTATATTAAAATAGTGATGTTCCTTTTTAAATCTGTTCCCATTTTGTTTATTTGTCCGAGTATAATGATGCTTATACTCATTTATTACTACTGATACTATGCGGGAGAGTTAGTCAATACTCCCTACGATAGTAGTAAATTTTGGAGTTGGTTTTGGTTTTAATTATAAAAGCAAGTTTTAACTTTTGTCAATTTTTTCCTATAATACCTCTATTTATACTTTCTCAATAATAATTAAAGACAATAATAATTTAATAAAACATCTATAGATTTTATAAAGTAAATAATGTTTGTAACTCATTAATGTCATATACACCTAAATTATACTTTTTTATATAAAATAATTTTGAGCAATAAATATTATATTTTTCCCATATCACCCCTACTAAATAAATTAGTGGGATTATAGGACCATATATGCACGTATGGTCCAAACTCCAAAATGCATGAGCTAATTAGGACCACTCTTCTTCTTTTTTTATTTACTTAATTAATTATCATCATCGCTTTTCTTTTCCTGTTTATGTGGCCATGCATTTTATACGAAAGACAATTCAAAAGTGTAATGCTACATCATGAAAACGTTGGGAAATAGTTCTACTTAAACCCACGTTTTTAAACTCGAAATAAAATAAAATTGGAAGACAGTTAAAGAATAGGGAAAATTATATTAAAAGACCTAGGATAAATAATATTTATTAAGAAGGACTATAAAAATAGTAATTATTTTGAAGGACCAGAAATTAAAATATTAAAATAGAAAGACTAAACTACCCCTATAGGAATTGTATGCCATGGGATGCATAGCACCACATTAAGGGCTCAACTAGAATAAAAGTCGAGAAATCCTGAAATTTCAACCCAACAGGCTGAATTTACCTTAACACCAAAGCAACAAAAGACGAAAGTCAATAACTGTTCCCACAAAAGGGCCTCACCACGAGTAAAACACAAGCCCCACCTCTTATTATCATTCAGATTTCACTTGGCCCCTGTATCAACTGAAATGTGTGAACTTTTAGCGACATGTGTCTTCCTTTTTTCTACCATATACAAGACGACACATTTTATTTGGGCCATTTCCGTCACGTAAAGATCTCCCTTCTTTCACTGGCTTCATCTTCTTTGTACCAGAGTCTACATGCTTTCCTATAACTGAGACTTCTTGCTTTGTTTTGATAACTCTATGAGGCCAAGTGTCACCTTTCCCATGAGTCTTGACCTGCTTCAACGACTCATCTGCATCGTTACTCCTCCTGATTTTCCCCTCATTGGATTCCAACGCCTAATTATCTCATACACACTGAAAACAACGGAAAATCGACCCACGGCCCATTTATTCCAAAATAAATTGAACCCGAACCTTGACCCGAACACATGAACCCCATATGCTAAGCGCACAAAGTTACAATGTATTGACAGAGAAGAGAAGCCATGGTAGCGAACATTAGCATCTTCCTCAAAAAAGGAACAATAAGATCAAGTCTGATATAAATTAAAGACTTCCAATAAAATAGACGAAAATCAATAAGGTAGGTTCGGAATCGAAAGAAGACGCAAATCGCATAGTGAGATCTCCTTCGTATGAGTAGAAAGAATATAAGAGGATATGGAGATAACACAGAGGCAATTTAGTCTTTCTATTTTAACATTTTAATTTTCGGTCCTTTAAATAATTACTATTTTTATGGTCCTTCTTAATAAATAT
This sequence comes from Acacia acuminata, assembly GCA_019022655.1. Taxonomy (NCBI): domain Eukaryota; kingdom Viridiplantae; phylum Streptophyta; class Magnoliopsida; order Fabales; family Fabaceae; genus Acacia; species Acacia acuminata. The sequence goes on from JAFJYI010000001.1 coordinate 249,362, forward strand.
TATTTATCCTAAGTCCTTTATAATAATTTTCCCTAAAGAATATAAATGAACTATATTTAATCATATAAAAACTAAAATTTAACAGTTGTAAACAAAAAAAAAAAAAAAAAAACCTCAACTTGGCTGAACTTAATATTTTACACTCCAAGTTTTTAATTTATTTTTTCAGAAAAACTCATATATAAGTTGCTTTTAAATTATAAGCACGTAGAGTGCGTCCTTGGGGACCAATAACCATCACAATATCCCACTCATAATCTTTTATATTCATTTATATATTCTGGGCCTTTTCGCTTTTTTATTTATTTATCTTATCCTTCCAATATGGGAAATCAAAACGAGAGCCAATAATAAATATTTCATGTTTATTAATTGAAAAACTATATTTTAATATAACCCTACAATTTTATTTCAATGAAAACGCTGAAATGGATTACGCATGGCTGAGACCTCAGAGTATGAAATTATTATTACTAATTAGTCAAAATATAAAAAATGGATTTAACATTTAAAAGGCTTATACTTTCTTAAAAAGAAACTCAAATAAATCTAAAGAATATCCTCTGTTATCATGCTGACTAGAACTTTTTGGCTAAAAATTAAAACAGAGGAAAAGAAAAGGATAATCAGTGGAAGATGGAACAGAGGGTATTTTAAATTTTGGGTAAGGGTTTTTTAGGAAAATACACATAATTATCTAATTTAACTTCCTTCCTTAATCCCTCCAAATTCTGGTAATTTGCTCCTATAATTAGGACCGGAGGAAGTATCATTTATGAGAAACTGAACAGCTAGTAGGATGCATTAAAACCACGATAAATTACCTGTTCTTAGACTGCATAATAATGCGACACCTACCTGCTCAATGTTCCGCCCATTTCAAAGTGAAACACCTAAACAGATATGCCATGAAATGATGACATCAACGAAGTGGCCAAAAACCCTACTGTTATTTCACTTTTGTAGTTTTTTTGTTCAACTCATAATAATTGAAATCACATTTTCTTCCTCTAATGGTAACTGATGCCCTTATTGCCAACTTAAAAGCCAACTTACAGTTCTTATATTGTACTATTATATTACAACTCACATCTATGTATATGTAGTAATATATAAGTAAATATATATATATAGGGTTTATCGTTTGTCATGTCACTTGACATAAGATTATGTCAAGTCACGCCAAAACTATGTCGTTTTGGGAGTTAAGGGAATTAATGAAGGGTGTTTTTGTATTTATTATATAAATTTTACCAAAAGATCATTCATTAATTCCCCTAACCAAAAAACTACGTCGTTTTAAAAGTTCATTAATTCCTCTAACCCCAAAACGACGTAGTTTTGGAGTGACTTGACATAAGCTTATATCAAGTGACATGATAAACGATAAGCCCATATATATTTGGTATAAATGCGAGGCATGAATAAATATTTTTTCAATCAGAATAAGGACGATGATGAATATTGGGAAAAGCAACGAATAACAACTAAAAGTTTACAAATGAAGTTGTGTTTGATTTGTTACTCATAACAGTAATTTAATCACTGATTAAAATGCTGTCGTAATCATCATTTATATACTATTCCAAATCATCATCGCCATCAAATAATAACAACTTCAAATATGCACCATCAATATATACATGATGTTAACACAAAGGATAGGTAGAGGAAAGGCATGGGAAGTGAAAGATTCTTGGGAAGCAAAGACTCATTATTGTATATATTGGAAGTTGTGATTTGAAAAATTAAATTAAATACTTATTAATTTAAAAATTAAAAATTCCTTTTTTTTTTGGTAAAAATAAAAAAATACCTCTTATTTAAACATATTTGCTTCCAATCAGATTTTTTATTTGATTAATATTTGAAAATTGAAAATTTGAAATCAATACTCAATCAATCAAAATGAGAGAGAGGATGAGTGATAATTGGTAAATATGATTTTAGAATACACTTTGAATTTTCAATTAAAATTTTAAGAAAATATCTTGAGTTATTATGAAGACACTATTTAAAATCATCAATCAAATATAGGTTAAGGAGCAATTTGGCCAACTTAGGGTTAAGGAGCAATTTGGCCAAGAAACTTTTACCTTAGGAGTACCCCGTACAAATAACTTTTAAGTGGACTAAAAATATCTGATTATGTGGAGGTTTGAAGAGTTATTTAAAACTAGGTTATGCTCATATAAGTTAGTATTTGGTCGAGAATATTGAGATTTGTGGCAATAGGTCTCTTATATCCAAATTCATAATTCATTTTAGTTTGTTAGAGGTTATATCGAAGATTAAATATATTGCATTTGTGACTTGTAAGAATGTGTATATTTGAAATTTTTTTGGGTGAAACTTTGATTGCAGGAAATTGGGTGTTTTGGATTTGAGGATATTTTTGTATTTTGATGGTTCTAATAAGTGAGAAAATAATTTATGAAAGAAGGAAATGTGATTGAAATGATGATTTGAGGACTACATAAATTGTTGTCATTTTTCCAAGAAAACTAAAGTGAAATAATAATGGGAGTTTAATTACTTATTCATTTGACACCTCGAGCTAACTCATTACGCATACGTCAAAGAAATTGTAAATGCAGCTATACGCTTCTCATCTTTAGAATGAATTTAGATTGCTTCGACAAACCAAGAATATGAGGTTGAAGTCTTCGAGCGAAATAAAAAGAAAGGAAAACATGAGCAAGAAAAAATTAAATCATTCTCTAAATGGTTGTTGCTTGTAGTAGAGCACCACATGATGGTATTGCAAATATAACTTTACCATCAAATTTGTTGCTTTATGATGATGATAATCCAATAAGGTGCATCATTGAATCTATGTACCCAAATTTGGTGGAGCGTTTATTCGACGAAGATTACCAAAACTACAAGTCCATTTTAACCCCAACAATGGAACATGTCGATTCATTGAATGAGTACATTTGTTCTTTGTTGCCGGAGATGAAGTAGAGTACTTTAGTGCTAACCCTATAAATTGTATAGATTATGCAAATGAAAGTTTTGATGATCTATATGACACAGAGTTTTTAAATTCAATTAAATGTTCTGGGATTCCTCATCATAAATTGGTATTGAAGGTGGGATTACCAATTATGTTAATAAGGAACATTGACCAGGAGCAGGATTGTGCAATGGTACGAGGCTTCAAATTACTCAACTTGGCAAGAACGTCATTAAGGCAAAGGCGTTGAATGGCACTAGCGCAGGCGAAGACATTTTGATACACATAATGGATATGAACCCATGTGAATCTAAACTTCCATTCAAGATGACGAGAAGGCAATTTCCAATCATTATTTCATTTGCAATGACAATTAACAAGAGCCAAGGACAATCGATATTAAATGTAGGTCTTTACCTACCAAGTCTATTTTTTTTCACATGGACAACTTTATGTTGCTCTATCAAAGGTAAAGAGTTTCAATAGTTTGAAAATAGTGATTTTGAATGAGTTTAATAAATGTATTGACAACACGTTAATGTTGTATACATATAAGTTTTCCAAAACCTTTTATCACATTCATTGTTGTAAGGGGGAACTTTGTTTGAATTTGTAATTTTTGAGTTATGTATTTCATCTTTCCATGAATTAAATATATTAGTACTTCCATTTGTGTATTTCTTGAGTTCTGGATTTTACCTTTTAATTAATTGAACAATTTAGAAAGTAGATTTGCATATTTCAAACATAACATATGCAATTTCCCGTCATCTTGAATAGAACATGTTGCATATCTCATTCTAAAACCGTCTTAGATTTAAAATAGGACAAAACTCCATATTCCGTGCAACGCACGGTTCTAAAGTCTTGTTGCTTACCAAAACTTAAGTAACCATCACGCGTCAGACTTTCTATTTTTTCTCCTTTTGCCCCTTCGCTTCGCCTTTCTTTTTTGTTTTTTGTTTTTTTTTTTGTTTTGGCCATGAACCTTCCCTTCGCTCTCGCCTTAGAAATAAAAATAATAAGATGGGGTTTTACCAATAATAATAATAATAATAATAATAAGATGGGGTTCTTTAAATTGCATAGACTCTTCCCATCTTCCCATCTATACAATACACGGTCTGAGTTTTAGAAAAGAAGAACCAGAGAAGATGAGTTCGACCAACTTCAAAAGGAAATATGGAGAGTGAAGGACAACTTTGTGATGTTCAAACTAGTGGCGGAGACAGGATTTAAAATTTGTGGGTGCACGGTTAGTGGTGGGGTTCGGGGAGCAGCACCCCCGAAATTTTTTTTTTAAAGGATAAAAGGCAATCCACTCCTTCGTAAAGTTTAAGACAAAAATGAGGTTCAATTGAAAAGTATTTCCAAGGAAATCAATTTAAACATAACAATATACTCTAATTACATGGCATACAGATACCCAAATATTATACAGTCAAATTCCAAAGCAACATGTAAGGAAAAATTATTATGGTTTGTCATATGTGATAAGATATTAAAAAGTTAAATATTAACGAAGGAGCAAAGGAGTATAACAAATGCTACAACTCACCAGGCTGTCCACCAGAGAGCATGGCACTTTCAATAGGTTCAACACCAAACACCTACATAAAGGAGGAAGGAAAACAATGAGAACACAAATGCATTACATCTCTATACTATCGTAAACACAACTTTGTACATATAAGTTTTAAATTTAGGCACACAGTATTGAACAAAATTCAAGTCAAAATAGGATCAATAAGACAACACATATTTCTTACTTCAACATCTCCGCAAAGCTCATTACCTCATCAATTCTAGGTATAACACCTGCTAGTTCTAAAAACAAAGAATTCATTCCCTTAGAACTCGATTCATATTGTTCAACAGTAGGATCCACCTCCTACAAACCCTTTGTAAACTAGTTACAGTGAAATATTACGAGGACAAAGGAGCGATATAAACCAAAAAAGTTTCTGCCAAAAAAACAAAGATAATCATTTGCATGAACTCAGAGGATATACATGCCTCTGAAGCATGAAAGGCTTTACACTTGTAAATGATACCAATTCTTCATAAAGTGACCAAACAACTTAGAAAATATGTGAAATTTCACAACAGATAAAAAAGCAATCCCTTATTTATATATAGAGATTGCTGTTTATATATATAACTGTATTCGTAGCATATATAAAGAGAAGGGAGATCGAAACTTACGGTTATGTACATATATAAATATGTCAATAACTTATTTTGCTGATATAGTAGTATATACATAGTATTTATATATATATATATATATGTAGTTGCGTGGTAAGAGGAATAATGAACCCATATCACTATACTTGTAAAAAAAAAAAAAAAAAAAGGAAAGAGGACCTTATTGATATAAGAGTGGGAATAATGATAAAAAATGGCGGTAGCAACTAGCAAGTGCAATAAGTCTCACTGTGCGAAATGGCGGGGTTCCATTCTACCACTAGACCATTGGTGCTTCTTTTTGAAATGTTCCTTCAAAATATATATATCTTCTTAAAATCTTATGTCTGCATTTGCCCACATGGGCCCCAATGTGGCTTCGCCACTGGTCCAAACCTAAATTGGAGGAACTTGATGAGACACTCATTTGTATTGTATCTTGTGATCGAGGAGATTGAGGAATTAAAGAGACGATTGAATAGGCCAAATCATGGAAGAGAAACTATTATCTTGAGGAGATTGCTGGAAGATGGTGCCAACCTTGTTTCCAAGTGCTCTAAAATACCAAGATGGGATTTTGTCAAACAGGCGGAACATGAATTGAAATTTTGTTTTTTTGGGGGGGGGGGGGGTGCGAAAATTACAGAATAGAACCCAAATATTAATAAACTTACATTTAGCTTTATAAAAATTTCAATACTTTTATTTTAATCCCTCACTGAAACTTTTAATAGAAATTAAAGTGAAAAAATTTAAAGTTGTATGAAAGCGAAATATAATTTTCTAAAATTTTGAGTCAAATTCTATAATTTTAGGGGGGTAGGAGCTAGCCCTAACCCCTCCTAGGTCCGTCCCTTAACGAGAGGGAAGTCGGTAGAGCTGGATAACAAAATATTGAGGTTCCATAACCTTTACTTGCAAGCTCACATGGAAAGGAATCAAAAGCACACTTTCTTTGTTCGTGCAAGAGACGAGAGAGATGATGATCATGTCACTTAACCAGGTCGTCAAATATTACTATACGTCTTAGCATAGGCGGATGCACCTATGTGAGAAGAGGGGCACATGCCCCCCTTGATTTTTTTTTGAAAAAAAAAATTAAAAAAATCAAAGCTTTTATTCAAAGGTGATCTGGACATATTTTATTTAAAGAAGGGGACACTCACCTTGCGGACATATTTTATTCAATCGGTTCACCTTGTGGACATATTTTAGCATTATGACCTCAAGCGGGAAAGATCTGCTTCCTTTTTTGAGATACTTTCCTAACATTTTGTTACCTTTTTCTTTGTATTTTATGTGGATATTCACAAAGACAAAAATTATGTGGAGCATTTAGGTTGCTAATTTTCCGCCGTGAGCATTTTATGACTAACACTTGCTCTTTTTCTTATTGATGATGATCAAACTTGCAACTGATGATAAGTGAAAACCTTTTGAATCATATACTATTTTTTGTGTTTTTTATGACAAGTGGAAAACGCCCGAACCCTCGCACCCCCTCCCACCAACAATGCCTACCGTCGGAAATTGTTTCCCGTAGAATCATGCATCCAAGCGTCTTCAAGTGATGAAAAATATGATATTTTCCTTTTCTCTCCTATATTTTCTTTGAACCAAACCAGCCCTTTTGAGTTTGATGAGTTTTTTTTTTTTTTTTTTTCGATTTTTGAATATGAGCTTGATGAGCTCAATAACAAAATAGTAAAAATTTGATTTTGACCAAAAATTTTAAAAAAATAAAAGCTAAAGACAAAAATATAAAGGGAGATAAACAAATAAATTATTATAGAAAGTGAGAAGATGATTAAAAATATTTAATACAAGGAATTGTTTAATTTCCTATTTTGGTACAGTTTTTTGTTTTGGCAAATGGAAAAAAAAAAGGGGGTTAACCTCTTTACATGGATGATGCCCCTTAGGCCCTTACCAACATATTGCTGGTATTTGTACCTTTTATTTTACAAAATTAAAGAGTGGGTGGAGTGTGCAGAAGAAACATCATGTTTTCACTAAAAAAAATTATATAAATTTTAAAAATCATTCTTTCACCTTTTATTTCACTATTTTATACTACCTATGGTACTAAAAAATTTTAAACAATTAAGGAGTGGAGGAGTAATTTTTTTCAAAATAATGATTCAAACATTTTTTTTTTAATTTTCAAAACTTATTCTAAAAAAATTACTCTATAAAATTGTTTTAAGAAAATTAAAACAGAGAATAGAATTAAACAAATTCTAAATTATTACTTTGTTTATTCCCCTAAAAGATTTTGGGAGAATAACTTTTAGGTCTTAATCAAGAGAAATAGTATAAAAAAGTTCTCATTGACAAATGAATATGGAGGATTAACAAGTAAATCAGTTACCATTAACAACTTGTGGGACTTGTTAATGTATTATTTTCCTTGGTTGAGACCGAAAAGCCATTCTGCCAAAGATTTATATGCATGGGCGCATGAATTTTCTTCCTTTTGGAATGAGTTTCAATGGAATATTTTTGTTATTACTTGTATTTACCAAGTAATATAATGATCCACAACCATAACTGATTGAATATATACGTTTTTTCCTTTCAAATGCATTAATCCCACCACGAAGACAGGATTTTCTCAGGTCTTTGAAGGAAGATGTATGTGTGGGAGTTATACTTCTCAGAGAGGCAAAATGTATTTGAACCACGACACAGGCGATGTATCTCACATCTACTGATACTTAGCTTGTCTGATATGTTGCAAGGAACTGGAGAAAAGCCAATTGACTTTTGTTTTTTTAGAAATTAAGGAAGCTAAATACTCTTTCCGGTCCTAATTATAGGATAATATTAGAGTTAGTTTTGATCCTAATTATAGAACAACATTCTAATTTTTATCAATTTCTTTTTAGAATATCCGTAATATATATATATATATATATATATCTGTGTGTGTGTCTACACACACATATATATAGAGACAATACATAAGTATATGTACATATATGTATATGTATGTGTGTGTGTTAGTGTATATATTTATGTATATATGTGTGTTTCTACATACAAATATATATAGACACACACACATATATATACAGTGGCGGAGCCAGGATTTTATATTTGTGTGTGCACAATTAGTAGGGGATTGCCCCCGAATATATATATATATATATATATATAAGGAAATTTTTAAATGCATTAAAAAAAAAATAATATAGACAAGAAAAGAAAACTTCAATTAGTTAGATGGAAGGTGAGAACGAGAGAATTTGAACTCGGGATGTTCTAATTTTAGTGCATCGAAGCGCAACAAAATCAGCAAGCATTTACCAATGAACATAGGTCAGAGCAACTACCTTTGACTTGAAAGTCCTTGCTGTTGGAAATTATGCCCTAGGGGCAAGTTATTGTTCTCCATTTAGTCATCATTTCATTCGCATGTTTATAGTGATAACTGTATCCTTGGATATATCTTATAGATTATCCTAAATGTCCCTGGTCGGTTATCTATACAAGAGCGAAGATGAAATAAGACCAGTATGACTTTGATAAGGTATGGAGATCTGAATCAAAGTCATAGGCACTTGTAAGAGTATAAGGTGCTTGACTGACCCAATATGAGAAAGCTGCATGGATTAAGTTATAAGCTTTTCTCATGTATAACCACGTTACAACGCCTTTTGACCTGAGATCATCATGGATTCCTACATAATGAGTCGCTGATCTTTATCCTAGTCAAAAGTCACCTTTGACCGGGTGATGATAAAGGCTTGGATCGGGATCAGTGGTTTTCATGCAGAGGAATGTGAATGATCAAGATGAAATTTGTCCCTCACATTTGTAGAGAGATAATACTGGGCCCCTCGATGAGTGAGTCTAAGAAATGTATGGCCATACTACGATGGAAAGGAGTTTCCATTTCAATTATTAGACTACTCAAGAATTGAGAAAGTAATGGTTAAGAACAGGAAGTTGACATTATCTATGCCTCATCCTTGACCAAATTATCGCGCCACAAAAGGGACGTGACTGGATGTATGATAGGTAGTATCGCATCACCGATCCCCACATGAATTGGGTAGTCGCAATGTCTTGCTAGAGGCTGCTTGTGACTTGTGGGCTGATACAATATTGGCCCGCTGCCAATCTCATGTGGGCCTACAGGGTCGCACATAAGAATAACCCAACACGTGCAATAGTGTCCAAATTCAATGAATCTTAGATGTGTCTAAGATTTAATGAATCTTGTATTTAATCTAGGATGAATATATATATATATATATATATATATATTAAATTCAAAAATAATAATATTAGTATTTATAGATAATAATATTATTATATATAGTATTTAATTTATTTGATAAATTAAATAACTATAATAAATTGAGATATTGTATCTCGATTTAATTTTCTAATAAAGATATAATATCTTAGATTTAATTAAATTGAGATATAGTATCTCGGATTTAATTAAATAGAAAGATACCATATATCGATTTAATTTATAAAGATAAATTAGATCTGTAGGCTCATAATTCGGATTAAATAAATATATTAGATTAGATATGTTGAATGATTTAATCAATATATTATTTTAATTTGAATTCGAATTTCAAGATTAATTAGATTAAGAGTAAATACCCTTCGGTCCCCACGACAAAAAATGATCCCCATTTTGGTCCCTTACAAAAAAAGGTCATTTTTAGTCCATAAAAATGACTAATAAGGGTCAATTGGTTGACATTTTGATCTCTCACAAATTTCCAAAAGGTCATTTTTAGTCCATAAAAAGGACGAATAAAGGTAGATTTTTTTGTAAGGGACCAAAATGGGGTCAGTATTTTTGTCAGGGACCAGAAAGGGTATTTACTCTTAGATTAATTTTGAATATTTTAATACGGCTCATTAGGGTTTTAGAAACTCTTTAAATAGATATTGATCTAGTCATATTAAGAGAACAGATGAATTAGAAAGCCGTAAGAAACCCAGGGAGAAAATACGAGACGCACAGCGGTTCAAAGGCGCTAGCACTCTGCCGTTCGTGTTCGAAGGCTATTCGTGTGGATACGGTAGAGGGAGAAGATTCGTAAAGTCTGCTCTTGGTTGATCGAGTAGGTAGCCCATGTGATCGAATCGAAGGAGACGCTCACCAATTTGCATAGGTATGGTTTCTAACGAAACTTGATCTAAACGCTAGTTGATGGATCCTCGGATGAGATTCCTAAAAGTTTTAATTCCGCTGTGTGTACGGATCCCAACAGTGGGATCAGAGCCAAATCAACTAAGCGTTTAGATTGAGTTTTCTATATGCGTATATTTGTGATATATATTTTTAAACCGAATCCGTATGCTTTAAAATATAAATTCGCGTTAGGGTTTTCGTGTGGATCTAAATCGTTCGGATCACGGATCACGTTCGCACATAGGTTGTAACATCCTCCCAAAATTACAATTTAAATAATTATTTTATACCTAAACATACTTAATTCCAAGTCAAAAATAAATCATTCCATAGTAAAATTCATATCAACTACCCTTGTTCATATCATAAGTTCTAGTATGCGGCGGAATAATCAAAATATGCAACATACCGAGATGAGGCCCTAAAGTTTGGCAATATACATCAAATTATACTCATGTAACAAAATAAGACATACAAGATTGATAACTTGGATCAAGTCTCGAATGCCTTCTTCCTTAGTACCAAGACCTAAATTCTCAACTGAAAAATAAATAAAGACGGGATGAGTCACGAAGACTCGTAACCACATATCCAATTTAACAAGTATACGGGAGTAATTGCAAGATAGTTAAGTGGGCCAATTATCCATACGTATATCAATAACTCTAAGTAACTTACCAAACCAATTAAAATTATTCAATATGATGTAACTCCCTCAACCCTCCTTATAACCTCCTTATAACCGCTGACAGAACCCATGGGCTACAATATAATAGGTCTAATCTCTTTGACGAGATTATTCCAAGCTCACCAATAATGAGGTGTAGCCCGCCAAAGGCTACGTAACTCATATCGGACCATGGGTTTCCTTTCTCTCGAATATAGAAAGGTGTCACTCCCAAGGGCTGACCCTAATCCCGGCTAAAGGATTAGGATGACACCAAGGGCAATATCCGGCCATCCACTGTGCGCTCAGTGGTGGCAATACCACGTGGTATAAAATCAATCTCCTACCATCACATCTCATCTCAATCCAGAACACCTCAATATGCAGTGAAATATCAAATTTTCAACATCAACAATTTACAGTTATGTTCAATAATCAACATCGTGCGTAGACTTTCATAGTTTCAAATTAAACAATTTTAATCATAACAATATAAATAATTTATGCCCACTTAACTAATTTACCTTCAAACAAATATCTCATATATATATATATATATATATATTCTCATAGATAACAAATTATAATATACTCATATAATTTAGATATATAAGAATATGCTTATAATTACCTCAACAAGTATACAAGATAAATTGGAAAGGGTTACCTCAAGTTCTTGACACAATACTAACCGTGAGAGAAATTAGTCCCCTTTAAAAACAAACACATAATTATATGTTAATAGAATTAACACGATTACTAATATCATAATTAAAAGTTCAAAGATTTAGTAGAACTAACCGATTAAAGTTATTTACTAATCATACTTGACATATATATAGCCTTCTATTATCAAAACTCAAAACTTTACCAATATTCTAATCCTAAAATTTTCAATAATCAATACTATATTATCTTCTTTAGAAAGAGAAAAATAAGTAGAACAACTTTCGTGAAGAAAGTTTATTGAAAAGAAATTAATCTAACTACCTAAATAATCTTATAAAATAAATAATGTACCTTAAAAACTCTAATAGCTCTCTTTTCTTCTTCCAAACTCTCGTACTCTCGATCTTCCGGATCTCCTCGCGCACACACACACTTATCTCAATTAAACACACACTATTACATATATATAGGCAATTAGGCGGTGGACTAAGGCGGTGGATCAAGACAATTTTTTTTTTAATGGATAATACTCCCTCTGCGCCACATTATTAGTGGCGGGATCACGCCATTGACTCAAATGGTGGCGGCGTCCTTGCCACACAATTATAGATATATATATATAAATTTTTTTTTTCATTTGCATTCTCTTTTTTTTTCTTTTTTTTTAAAAGTTGTAATTAATAAATTTTTCTTTTAAGTTATTTTAAGAATATTAAATAGGTCATATTTTGAAACGTACGGAATGGACGATCATGCTTGGACGTCGATCATGATCGGAAACAACGGTCATGTTCACGCGCCTCGGTCACGTCGAATAGTTCGAATGGTCGCTGATGCTCAGACGACGATCGCTTTTGGGGTTGCACGTTGATCACGCGTGTGGATCGGTCATGTTCTAAATTGTTCAGTTTGGACATCGATCACGCTCGTGTTTTGGTCGCATAGGGGACGAACACGTTTAGACGTTGAGGTCGTACACGTTCGAGTCGTGGGTCTGATTGGTTTCGAGGACTTTGATATGATTATTCCAAATTCAGTTCTACGTGAATAGGGCCCACGTGATTTGCGTGGTGACTAAAACACAATGTTTTCAAAGTCGTGATTTGCCTTTTTTTTGAAAAGCTCCAAGTACGTTAGGGTTTTGTTCTTGGAATTTAAATTTTATAAAACTCCCTTTTTAAAACAATATAATGTTTTCAAAAGCTCCAGGGGGCGCCCGTAGGGACCGACTCGATTGTTCGTAGTGCAAGAATTTAAATCATGATATTATATTATATTACATTATATTATATAAATTAGAGAATTTTAATCATGAATAATATTTTATTTCATAAATGTATGAACTAATATATGTTGTGGTTTACCTTTCAAGTGTTGTTTGGGTATAGTGAATAATATGGCTCTAGAGTTTTACAAGTGTTGTAAATTATTAAATATGGCCTGCGGGCCATGCTTCTAAATATTCTTGATATACATTCTCTTTTCATCCCACTCCCCTCGTATGTGAAACGAGGTTTTTGAGAGGATTTAAGGTTAGATAAGCCATGTTGTGTCATGGTTTTAATTCACAGTTTTAATTATGTTTTGATTTGATCTTGATGATTAATTTAGAATTTTAATTATGATTTGATTAAGATCACCCATAATTAATTTATAATTTTAATTATGATTTGATTAAGATTACTCATAATTAATTTAGAGTTTTAATTCTGATTTGATTAAGATCACTCATAATTAATTTAGAGTTTTAAATATGATTTGATTAGATCACTCATAATTAATTTAGATTTTTAATTATGATTTGATTAAGATCACTCATAATTAATTTAGAGATTATATGAGATACAATTCTGATTGCATTCATATAAGTAGAATTAATAGGATTGATTAGATTACATCAAATAATACCCTCTAAATAAAATCTTAAGTCTTAATGCCATCAATAAATGAATACTTGTCAAAACCTAAATCGTCCATTTGTATGTTCCACCAAAGTGGATGCATTTGAGTTATCTTGGTGAGACAAGAGTGAGTAATGGTGATACTCAGCATTCATTATTGTCTTGACTTAATTGAGATTATCAAAACGGTTTTGGATCTCAAGGCATTAGATGGGATTAAACATGTCAGGTCATATGATGATCAAATCCCATAAAGATCTAAGAGTTACATGTGATGTAATTGGCAAAGGGTTGCCTACCTAAATAACTTGATTTTAAGCGTCCTGCCAAAGCGGACTTAAAATTAAGCCAAATATGGATCTTAGCCCACTAATTATAATGAGGGTTGTTAATTTAGTGGGAGGTTAGAAATTAAACTTTGCATATCTTTTAATTGTAAAATCATGTAGACTAGCAATACTACAACACCATCAATGCGATCAGTCCTTGAGAAGGACGAACTCGATGAGACAAACTTTCTTGACATGTTTGGGAACTTAAGCGTTGATCCTAAGCACAAAAGAAAGGAGTATCTCATCGATCAACCCATTCCTGACAAGCCTGCAGCTACTGATCCAATAGCTCAGACTGGTGCTTACATGAAGCATAAGGATGACTCTGTGGATGCAGGATGCCTGATGCTCGCCACTATGGTTCTAGACCTCGATAGAGATCTAGAACTTGTGGAGGTCTCTGAGATGATTGATCATCTCATGGAAATGTTCCAGCAATAGGAAAAGCAAGAGAGGTATGAGACCACAGAGGCCTTATTTTCTTGCAAGATGGCTGAAGGTACATCAGTTTGTCTTCATGTTGAAAATGAAAGACTACATTGATCACCTTGAAAGGCTTAGATTCCCCATGTCCTAGGAGTTAGCTATAGATGTGATCTTGAACTCACTCCTAGGAAGTTATGATAACTTTGTCATGGATTACGACATGAACAACATGGAGGAATCAATTTCTGAACTGCATAGGATGGTCAAAACTGCTGAGTTGAGCCTTAAGAAGAGGCCCAGTACTGTTTTGTATGTTCAGAAAGGAAAGGGTTTGAAACGGAAAGCCAAGAAGGCAAAACCTCCGAAGGATGGGGTTTGCTTCTTCTGCAATGAAATCGCTCATTGGAAGGAGAATTGCAAACTCTACCTCGAAGATCTGAAAAGAACAAGAAGGATAGCGGGGGCTATCGCTTCAGGTATCTATGTCATAGATATTCGCTTTTCTACTTCCTCAACATTGGTATTAGATACTACATGTGGATCACACATTTGTATAAATGTACAGGGTCTCAAGGACAGTAGAAAATTGAATGGACATATCAATGACATAAAACTACCAAAAGGATCAAGTCAAATGATTTGAATCCGACCTACCTATGGCATTGTTGTCTAGGCCATATAAATGAGAAACACATTTCAAAACTTCATAAAGATGGATTTCTTAACTCATTTGATTTTGAATCATTTGATACATGTGAGTCTTGTTTCTTGGGAAAGATGACAGAGGCACCTTTTACTAGGCATAGTGAGAGGGCTACTGATTTGTTGGGCCTCATACATACTGATGTATGTGGACCAATGAATACTTCAGCCAGAGGAGGTCATTTGTACTTCATTACATTTATAGATGTTTTAGTAGATATGGATATATCTACTTAATGAAATATAAATCTGAATCTTTTGAAATGTTCAAAATATTCCAAAATGAAGTGCAAAACCAACTTGGCAAAACAATTAAAGCACTTTGATCGATCGGGGTGGTGAATATTTGAGCCAAGAGTTCATTGACCATCTTAGAAGTTGTGGGATCATCTCACAACTTACTCCTCCAGGAACACCTCAATGGAATGGTGTTTTTGAGCTGAGGAATCGAACTCTATTAGATATGGTTCGATCTATGATGAGTTAAACAGATCTTCCACCTTTCTTTTGGGGCCATGCCTTAGAAACAGTTGCGTTCACACTAAGTCATGTTCCATCAAAGGCAGTTGAAAAGACACCATATGAGATATGGACTGGGAAGAAACCCAGTTTGTCATTTCTTAAAATTTAGGGATGTGAGGTTTATGTTAAACAACAAGCCTCTGATAAATTATCACCCAGATCCTCAAAATGCCTTTTTGTGGGGTATCCTAAGGGATACTATGTCTACAATCACACGGATCACAAAATGTTTGTTATCCGTAATGGTATCTTTTGAAAAAGAGTTTATCTTTAAAAAAACCAGTGGGAGTAAGGTGAACCTCGAAGAAGTTCGAGAGCCACAAGACAGTGTAGAACCACAGATGGAAAATGGAGAAGACTCACAACAAGTTGTTGAGCCTACTCAAGTAACACAAGGCCCATGAAGGTCCGATAGATCACAGCTACAGACTCAGAGATATGGATTTCTGATTACTGGAAGTCGTGATGTTTTGCTCACTGAGAAAAATGAGCCAACTACCTATCTAGTGTAACATCTAGAATTTTAGGCCCTGAGAATTGAGAATAAGCCTAAATCAAGTGGACAGCTAAGCCCAATTCGAGAAGTGTTACAAGAATGATGAGAGATAGAAAGCCTCTTGCCGACTAAGTAACTCGGTTATACGATTGGTGGACCTAGTATATTTGAGTCGTGTAATCAAAGTGTTACTGAAAACGGGGCACAGAAGGCTTATATGGTGTACATCCAGTTGGAAAAGATGCCACCCAACTATGTCCTAAGGTTTGGGACGATTAGTTGAGCGTAAGTTTGCCGGTATAAGTGAGTATTCGGCATTTCCAGGGTAGTAGGGTATGCCCTGCGTTTTTGAAGAAAACACCGGTATATGGCATTGTTGTCGGGTTTCCGGTTTTCGTGTCGTAGTCCCGAGTAAAACCCGAGCAAGAATCCCAGATACTTCCTCGAAAACCGTGCCACACCCATAACATAGCCCAAACACACAAACCGAGACAACAACACCAAAAATCGAACACGCAAACTGAGACACCAACACCGGAACCGAGCACGAAAACCAATACGACAACCTTGGAACCCAAACACGTAAACCGAGAAAACACACACATGCATGCAAAATACAAGCCACTTGTCAAGCACAATCCAACACACACACACATGTCTTCTCCTCATCCATCCACATGGCACCAGCACACATAACACCTACACAAACACATGTCATCTCCTCCTTACACAAGCATAACACGTCATGCATGCATAAAAACACACATACACAAAAAATAAAATCTGATTCCCTCCTCCCCTCATCCATTTACCACGGATTCATTACACACACACACATTAATTAAATCAGATTTACACCCCTTTTGTTCTCTTTACCGTGGCATATTTTACACACACACACATCCATCCATTTGCATTTCATTCTCTTCCTCTCATCAAATTATATGCCCTCCCTCCTCTCACACACAAACAATTTTTTCCAACCAATACTCCTCTCTCTCAACTCCCTCACGGCACCAACCTCCTCTCCTCTCCAACACCATCATCATCAACCTCAACATCATCTTGAATAACTACGGTTTGAAGAAAGACGAACTAGAAGCTCAAGGTAAGAACTTGAACACTAAGTGATAGTGTTTAGATTTTCTTCATGCATGTTGAGATTGATGAGGAATAACCCACATGCATGTGATATTATCAAGTCTAAGCTGTATATGGAACAAGGATTTGGTGTGGCAAGAGACACCACAAGCTCAAGAACAAGCCTAGTGGTAAGAACACTCATTTTCTCTTCAAGTTTTTGATATTTCCTTTAAAACCCAGATTTGGAAATCGTGGTAAAAACCAAGAAATAATTGGAATCTTGAAATTATGAGAGCACCATCATGTTTCTTATGAAAAATTGTGTGGGAATATGATTTTTGATAATTTTTCAAAGGATTTTTTAAACATAAAATCACGAGCACAATATAAATGAAGAAACTGCCCGTTTTAGATTGCTGGAGTCAGTGCCACTGTCTGAGTATTTTGATTAGGTAAAAGTTCTTTAAAAATTATAACAATATTGCTGGAGATAGAGGACACACATACCTTTAAAATGATGGTTCATTTGCATTTTTTTGATTTTTGGTTGGTGAGTAATAAATGTTACAAAATGACCCAATGTCCTGCAGATCAAAACTGGGCAGAAGGTATGAGCACGTGATTTTGAATGGGTTAAAGTGTTTATATAAGGGTGAAATTTTACAGACATGCAGAGAACTCATTGAAAATTTAGAAAATATAAATTTTGTAATTTTTAGGTCCCTGAAGAGCGAGATACAAATTTTTAAATTTGAGTCATTACTTTTGGAAGCCTAACAGGACAGTCAGTAAAGACGTAAATTCTGGGAATTATTTCACAAGTCCTGAACTTTGAAATATTTTTCTATGAAATTGGACTTCTCCAGGAACATGTGAGAGTTGACAGAACATTAAAATTATTTTTGTATAATTAATTAAAAATATTTGAAGTTGTTGGATTTTTAAGGGCAGTGAAAGATAAAGGCTAAAAGTAACAAGTTTAAGTTACTAAAATAAACCCTAATGAAATAAGGGTTACAAAGGAAAGTAAATATTCATTTACCTTGGTTCTAAAGGTACGGTTATGCCCTTAGGGCCAGAAGGAGAAGGACGGAACTTCAAGCAACCCTGACGGTTGACGAAAAAGGAACAGAGTAAGGATAGTAGTCCTTAAAAGGTAGTGGGCTTACCTTACTTGCATGTATTTGATATTATTGCTTGTATGTATATGTTTGATTGCTATACTTGCTTGCTATGTTTAACATACTTGGATGTTTGAAGCTTTGTTTTGATTATGCTATGGCCATGAGTATGATGGATGAAACATTGAGCATGCAAATATGTCATTATGTTAACATTGGCTTGGGCAAGGCAAGTATATCATACATTAGCATTTATCTTGCATGCATTGTTTGGTATTGTCACTCACTGGGATTCCTCGAATCTCACCTTCCACTACCAACCAGTAGACAAGTGAGCATAGGAAGAGAAGTGTTGCACGAGTTTCAAGGAGGGAGTGTTGCTTGAAGAAGGCCCAGCATAAGGACATCTTGAAGAACCGAGGGGTGACAGTGATTAATGTTTAGTTGGTTTTGATTTTCACTGTCTGTAAATCAATGTAAAGGGGGTATAAACCCTGTGAATACCCCCGTTATGTAATCAAATCTATTTTCCGCTATATCAGTATAATGAAATATTTCTGATTTTGCCACACTACTGTGTAAGAATATGGCTAAGTATACTATCACCCCGTTGGGTGTTACATCGAGAGGCTATAGTGGGACCAAACTCTGAAAGATGGCTTAATGCTATGAAGTCTGAAATGCAATCCATGTACGACAATAAGGTATGGACCTTAGTTAATCCACCTGAAGGTGTAAAAACCATTGGGTGCAAGTGGGTTTTCAAAGAGAAAACTGACATGAATGGCAAAGTAAATGTTTTCAAGGCACGGTTGGTTGCAAAATGGTTCACTCAGACTCATGGTCTTGACTATGATGAAACCTTTTCCCCAGTTGCAATCAGAATCCTTCTTGCCATTACATCATATTATGACTATGAGATATGGCAGATGGACGTCAAAACAGCATTCCTTAATGGAAAGTGTAACGTTCTCCATTTTATTTAACAAAATAACTATATATTAGTTAGATCAATAACTTAATAGTGCTTCAACATTTAACAAAATATCCAAAATAAACCAGAGTATGCAGAATGAGCCCTAACGTGGAAATATACGATCATCCAACATAAACCAAAAAGACTGAAGCACTCCTTTTAGCATAGTAGCCTAAGCACGAGGTCTTCCACGATGGACCCAGACGGGAACTACCACATGAAAAATGTGGTAACCATCAATCCAACTTATTATAAATACTAATATGTGCTAGTGAGGTACCAAGTGGAACAATTTATATAACAAAATATTTTAAAAAAAATAATTCGCCAATATCTACATCACAAAATTTCGTATCATAAATTATGTATTATAACTTAGGTATTACAATTTTCATTAACACAATTCCCAAGATGCCTCCTATCAATCCAACCGAACCGCCTTTTTTCCTCGACTAGACCCATGGGCTAAGTTACATCCATGTTACTGGTTACTCAAAAGCTTACTAGTCATATGATGAGGACCGGCCTAAATCCTCAGAGCACATGTCCCAGACCATGGATCTTTTTCCCCATTGAACTAGTGGGGTGTCGTAAGCCCTCATTGAACTAGTGGGCCAATCCTTCATTGAACGGGTGGGACAACAGAAAGCCGACTATCGTGCACCAATGGAGGCCTCACCATGTGGTGGAATAAACTACTCCATTTCTTCCCAATTTCAACCCTTTTCATAATTATCATAATAAATATCATGTAAGAACCGGCTGAACCCAAGAGGGGGGGTGAATTGGGTGAAGTATAAAAATTTAGGAACTTTGAAAATCTTTTTGCAACTCAGCAAAACCAGTTTATATGACAGTAAAGAGTTATAAAGCAATAGATAGTCATTCAAACATATATGCGGAAACATAAGAAATAAGGGAAGAGAATATGCAAGCGAGATTTATCTGGTTCGGTCAATCCTTGACCTACGCCTAGTCCTCAAGCTCCACTTGAGATTTTCAATCCACTATCTTCTTTCAACTTGATTACACGTTACGTACTTGGAGTAATCCTCTCACTAGGATTCACTCCCCTTACAAACCGTAATCCATACACCCACTTGATTACACACTCGTACTTTCAAGTAATTCTCTCACTAGAACTCACTCCCCTTACAAGCTATAATCAATATAATGGGTTTCCCACTCAAGATCACCCAATCTTGAGTAACTCTCAGATAGAAGGATAGGATGATTAGAATAAATATTCTCTCTCAGAAGTGAATGAATAAACACTGAAGAACAATACAAGTCACTTCACTCTCTATGATAAGCTATCTAATCAAGAAAAACAGAGAGTAAATGATGTGAAGATTAGAGTATTAGCATGTTGAAGATGTAAGCTTGTGTCTCTGCATTTTTTTGCTTGAATTTGTCCTCTTTTATAGGTAAAGATCAATATATGACCGTTTGAAGATTTAATGACTGTTGGATAAAGAAATATAGACTTTAGACTCAGATGGAACTAGCTATTAGAACTTTGTTTTCTCGAACACCTATGACATCAAGATTTACTTTCCCTTTGATCTTCGGTTTAATGCCTTTTGATCATAAAACATGTACGCAAATGATATAAATAATGTTAAGAAGTGTTATAAATCATTTGGGTAATCATCTGGATGTTTATCAGAAGAATTAGGATTTTTGAAACGGTGATTTTCTGAAGCAAAGGTGTAAACTCGAGTATGCATTTAATAAACTTGAGTTTCCTTTTTGTTGTCAAAGAAATTTGGATTTCTCTCTCGCTCGAGCCAAACTCTAGTTTGTAACTTATAGACTTGAGTTTGATATCCTTTCAGCTTAGAAGATGGTTTTGATCGAAGGAAAATTCAAACTGAGAACTTGTAAAACCCGCAAACTCGAGTTTGCAACTTATAGACTCGAGTTTGGGTGTTCTTCGGGACAGTTGCTCTGCCCGAGTTAAACTCAAGTTTGTTCACTTATAGGCTCGAGTTTGGATTTCTCCAAATGTTCATTTCTTCTACGGCTCTCTCGAGCTCGAGTTTGTGACTAATAAACTCGAGTTTGCAAGTTGTACTATGACTTGGTTGCTTTTGACTTGGCCTGGCTCGAGTTTGCAACTTCGTCAACTTTCAAAGGCCATATCTCCCTGGTCTGAAGTCTGTTTTGGTTTGTTCAACACTTGATGGAAAGCCCTTTGAGTCTAATTTCATATGCCACTAATTTTAGCTCAATTGTATTTGTAGATTGTGAGTTACACTCAAAACATTGAATCTTGGTTTGCTGTGTAGCGTGTATTTCTCTGTCAACTTCTACAATTCATAGATTCTTGATCTGAACTCCATTGGGCTTTAATTTTATGTTAAAATGGCACATTAGGAGTCTAGTTTCATTCAAAAGTGGTTTCACCTTAATTGGACTTCTGGTTGGAGAGATATCATTGAATTACCAGACGTCGCCTAAAACAGAGTTGAGCTGAAGTGCTGAGTACCTCTGTAAACTTGAGGTTGCACTTATAAACTCGAGTTTGTGTTGTCCAGAGACGTCAGAAATGCTGAAGACACTTATTGAGTCGAGTTTGTGATGGCTGTCTCGAGTTTGAAGTCCTAAACTCAAGTTTGGAGTCCTAAACTCGAGTTTCCTCATATCAGATAGACAAATTACTGCAGCAAGGTAGTAAACTCGAGGTTAATACTTGGAGACTCGAGTTTGCTCATCCAAGAGCTGATTTTTGCTGACTTTAACTCCAAATTGAGCCATTCTAATTTCCATTTGATCGTGGAGACTTCCAGAGTCAATCTTAGAACTTGAATGATGATATCTTCATTCCATTCAGCAAGTTCTTCCTTCTTCCATCTCCCAACTTGATCATTATTCATCATTAACTTGAGCTCATCATTCTCTACAGCTTCTACCTTCTTCAATATCCAGAAAGCCGAGCCTATTCTGAACTTATTCTAGAAATTCATGTGTTGTCTTTCTGTATGCACTATTCATGTATACTGTATTGTAGATCAAATATGATGAAGCTTCATTCCAACTTCTGTTTGATCATAGAGGCTTCCAGTATGACATATAAGAACATATAGTGCAAGTTCTTCTTTCTTTAGTCTCCTTTCTTGGTTAATCTCCATTATTAAACTTTGCATCTACATTAAATATAAGAATTAGTCAAAGTAGAATATAAATGTAGTATGCAACCTTTCTGCTCTTAAGAATGACATCTATATAAGACATCATCAAAACTAATCATATCTAACATATCATAATATCAAAATTCTCAATTCTTATACATAAATAAATATGTATATATTCACAATTCAAATCATAAGATTCCGCAAGGTAATTTCTATTAAGATATTCATAATCATTTCAAAAAATACTCACAAACAACATACTAGTACACATAACAAGTGGAAAGTGGTTACCTCTCGTCGTAGCTAACTATTATCCTGCGCTCCTAATCCAAGAGCTCAAACACACGCCTAAAAATCAATCTATCACAACCAATTTATTAACCATTAATAACTCTTCCAAAACTTAACATAATCAAAATTATAACTTATGATTTCATAAAATTAAAAATATACAAATTTTATTAATAATATATTTGTGATGCTTGAAGTGAGAAAAATATGACGGATTTGGAAAAATCAATGAAACCATTGTAACTATTAATTTTCCTTCTATTTATTACTAATTAATAATACCCTTCTCTATTTATTATTAATTCCATTTATTATTTATTCCCCTTTAATAATAATAATAATAATAATAATAATAATAATAATAATAATAATAATAATAATAATAATATTTATTATTATTATGATTTACTTTATTATTATCATTATTATTTTACTATTTATTCTTATTTTCATTATAATATAACACACACACACACCAAATCTAACACAATACGACACACACATATATATAGCTACGTAAACTTCTCATACAAAACTCATGCACGTACACACTTTCCTTCACAACTACTCACATGCACTAATACTATTCAAAACTTATTACATTACATACTCATACCACATATTTATGCTTTTCAGTGAACTTTTCCCATTCTCTCTCTCTCTCTCTCTCTCTCTCTCTCTCTTAAAAAAATTATATACGTTTATACACACACACATATATAGCTATACACTTTTGCTATATGGATTAGTAACCATGCCAAACCATTTAATTAAAGGACATCAAAACTCCTTAAGTTTTCCCCCTTTTGTAATTATTCTCCACATTTTACAATGTACCTTATTCCTCTTATTAAATCAACCCCACCGATATACACTTCATGCATATAAATGATATTGCATAGATCATACTATTCACCTTTACACACACCATTCTGGTTCATTTCTTATGAATCAACATTTTATATAGATTTATAATTTATAAGTGTGCAGTGCAATAAGCTTATCAGCAAGTTTTTCCTATGTGCAACGTTCTCATTCTCTTTTGTATATACAACAAACACACACACACACACACACATATATATATATATATATATAACTATGAGTCCAAAATCCCTATACACGTACAACAAGTTCTCTCTTTTGTTTCCATAATATATATATACACACACACACATACGCCTATAGATCAGTAAGCTCTCTCTTTTGTCTCTTTCTATAGATCAGTAAGTTTTGGGTTCAAGTACACACACACACACATATATACTATCAAATATACACCTATACTTATAACTTGGTTTCAAAATATGTATATATACATATTCATGTGCAGCGATTATATATTCTTCCACTGCAAAGTTTAGTTTTCTTCTTTCTTTCTTTTTATATGTAGCATCGGTATATGTATATACGTGCAGGAAAAAAAACAAGTTCAAAGACCTCAAACACAAGCTAAAATCGGTCTTTATTTTCAGTTTCCATCTTGCAGCCACTTGACCCAATTCTATTGTTTAATATTTATCATTTGCATTGGGAAGTATCAAAAATCAAAAGCAAGAGAAGCTCAATGGTTTACCTCCGGCTGCTGGTTTGAACGCTATGTTTTCCACCGCCACGCAACACCCCTATTTTCGGTGTTGATTTGCAGAGGAAGGTTGAGCAAATAACCTCACGGTTTCACACACACTCTCTCTTTCTCGTTATGTCTGATGGCTAAAACGAATGAGTGAATGAGATGGGAATGTAGAAGGAGATGTGAGAGCTCCTAGTGCACAAGTTGCTGAGTTTTAAACAGAAACAATGGAGTGTAATGTTACCACGCTAAACAAAAAAGAAGCTGTGGAGTATGGCGTGTCAGTTGGGGTGTGGCTCAAGAAGGATGAAATAGGTGGTCTTTTAGTCTTTTCTTTGCTCTGCATTTTCAGTTGATCGCCGCGATGAGATACGCTGACGATGGAGTTATGGTGTTGCGATATGTATTTTGTCTCGATGGTGTTAGTCAAAACCGATGGTGAATAGTACATGAGGATAGAATGATGTGGGTTCATTGGATAGTTAATGGGCTGGTCTAAATCGTTGGGCCATTTAATAATGAATGGAATGAAAATGGGATTTAGTGAATAAGAGAGTATGTGAGCATCTAGTTAAGGAATGGGTTTGATGAATTAAATGTGTTGAAGTATTATATTGGGCCGTATGGTTTCGTATGCATGGGGGTGAGATGAAGGATTTAGAATATAGAAATTATGGGTGTTGGGTATATGGGCTTGTATTGTGGAACCACTAATAAAATTATCCCACTTGATCATTTCCAAAACTCTCATTTGCAACCATTAGATAATTATTAAAATTTAATCTTTAATTCCATTTAAAGATCTTTCTTTCTCAAAATTTCTTTTGGCCTTAAAATATTATCTCTAAAATATTTATGCCAAAAATTATTCCCTAATTATTTGTCCTTAATTTATGGGAAAATATGACTTACATTCCACTAATTAATTTCATAATTAATTTAGGGCAATTTCACAATTCAATTTCCCATATAATATTCAAATTTCAAATCCTCAAAATTTGGGATATTACGGGGAAGCTCCTTGAGGATGTGTACATGACACAACCTGAAGGCTTTGTGCGTCCAGAGGACTCTGGTAAAGTATGTGAGCTTCAAAGATCCATTTATGGATTGAAGCACGCATCTCGGAGCTGGAATCGTCGTTTTGATGAAGTAGTCAAATAGTTTGAATTCATTCAAAACATCGATGGACCTTGTATTTACAAGAAGGTTAGTGGGAGTACAGTTGTATTTTTAGTGCTTTACGTTGATGACATCCTACTCATTAGGAATAACATTCCTACCATGCAAAGTGTCAAGTCTTGGTTAGGAAAGTCTTCCTCAATGAAAGATCTAGGCGAAGCCACTTACATCCTAGGGATTAGGATTTATAGAGATAGATCCAAGCGGCTGATAGGCCTAAGTCAGAGCACATACATAGATAAGATATTGCATAGGTTCAGTATGCAGGATTCTAAAATGGGTTACATGCCCATGTCTCATGGCATTCATCTCAGTAAGGATCTGTGTCCTAGTACACAAGATCAAAGAGACCGCATGAGTAAGATTTCATATGCCTCCGCCATTGGATCTATCATGTGTGCCATGTTATGTACTCAACCAGATGTGTCATTTGCCTTAAGTATGACCAGCAGATATCAACAAGATCCCAGTGAGGGTCACTAGACTGCTGTCAATAATATCTTGAAGTACTTAAGAAGCACTAAGGACTTATTCTTAATATATGGTGGCTTGGAGGATGAGCTTTGTGTAACTAGTTACACAGATGCAAGTTTCCAAACTGACCAAGATGATCTAAGATCGCAATCAGGATATGTATTCCTGTTGAATTGTGGTACGATAAGCTGGAAGTGCTCTAAGCAGAGCACTCTAGCTGATTCTACAATATAGAAGCTGAGTATATAGCAGCATAGGATGCAGCTGAGGAGGCCTTTTGGATTAGAAAGTTCATTAATGAACTAGAGGTGGTTCCTACCATCTCAAATCTAATAGACTTGTTCTATGACAATAGCGACGCTATTGCATAGACCAAGGAGCCTAGGTCACATCAAAGAACCAAGCACATACTCAGGTGATTTCATCTTATTAGAGAAATGATATAAAAGTATGCAAAGTACCAGGAGAAGACGATGTAGCTGATCCTCTTACTAAACCGCTTGCACAAGCAAAACATGAGCGTCATGTTAGGGCAATGGGAATTAGAGTAATTAATGATTGCACCTAGTGCAAGTGAGAGTCTATTGGAAATTATGCCCTAAGGGCAAGTCATTGTTCTCCATTTAGTTATCATTTCATTCGCATCTTTATAGTGATAACTGTATCCTTGGATATATCTTATAGATTATCTTATAGATTATCCTAAATGTCCCTAGTCGGTCATCTACACAGGAGCGAAGATGAAATAAAACCAGTATGACTTTGATGAGGTATGGAGATACGAATCAAAGTCATAATAAGCACTTGTAAGAGTATAAGGTGCTGGACCGACCCACTATGAGAAAGTTGCATGGATTAAGTCATAAAATTTTCTCATGTATAACCGCATCACAACGCCATTTAACCTCGAGATCATCATGGATTCCTACATGATGAGTCGATCTTTGACCTAGTCAAAATTCACCTTTGAATAGGGTGATGATAAAGGTTTGGATCGGGATCAGTGGTTTTCATGTAGAGGAATGCGAATGGTCAAGATGAAATTTGTCCCTCACATTTCTAGAGAGATAATACTGGGCCCCTCGATGAGTGAGTCTGAGAAATGTATGGCCATACTACGATGGAAAGGAGTTTCCATGTCAATTATTAGACTACTCAAGAATACTGTATTTAATCTAGGATGAATATATATATACACATATATATTAAATTTGAAAATAATAATATTATTATTTATAGATAATAATAATATTATATATAGTATTTAATTTATTTGATAAATTAAATAAGCGTAATAAATTCGATATTGTATCTCGATTTAATTTTCGAATAAAGATATAGTATCTCGATTTAATTAAATAGAAAGATACCATATATCGATTTAATTTATAAAGATAAATTAAATCTGTAGGCTCATAATTCGGATTAAATAAATATATTAGATTAGATCTGTTGGACATATTTAATTAATATATTATTTTAATTCAAATTCAAATTTCAAGATTAATTATATTAATTTTGAATATTTTAATACTACTCATTAGGGTTTTAGAAACTTTTTAAATAGATATTGATCTAGTCATATTAAGAGAACGAATGAATTAGAAAGCTGCGAGAAACCCTAGAGAGAAAATAGAGAGACACACAGTTCAAAGGCGCTAGCACGCTGCCGTCCGTGTTCGAAGGCTATTTGTGTGGGTACCGATAGAGGGAGAAGATTCGTAGAGTCCCGCTCTTGGTTGATCGAGTAGGTCACCAATTTGCATAGATATGGTTTCTAACGAATCTTGATCTAAACGCCGTTGATGGATCCTCGGATGGGATTCGTAAAAGTTTTAATTCTGCTGTATGTACGAATCCCAACACCTGCAACATCTTGAAGAGTCTCAAGAAGACTCTTAAAGTCATTAGTGTTCGAGAAGACATAAACCTAATAATAACAGACAATTAATTTTAACTATTCTTAAGCTTGAACAACAACATTATGATTAAACATAACAAGCAGCAGCCGATACAGATTGTGCTAACCATCATGATTGGTGAAGACCAGAAATCTTAGTCCATATGTCATACTTTGTACAAATAATGGAGTGCTTGATATCAGATGTAGATTTCACTACATTACTATTAACATGAAATTCTAGAAAAAGAAGAACATGTCCAAAATTGAACGAAAGAAAAACAAAAAAAATGATAAAAAGATCAATTTAAAAATAAATGCAACCTGAAGCTTGACGATTTGGAGTAGACTCTCATAGAATTCATCTCTGTTAATCTTGTAACTAATGGAAACTTATTGTAGTCCAAAAACTCCAATATTTTATCCACATTTTGAAGGTTCCATCTACAGAGTCAGAATGCCTCATGTCTGTTAAAGTAAGTTCTGAAGTATAACTCAGCAAAAATAGAAGTATTAAATATCTATATGCTTCTTAAGAGAACCTAAATATCTGCACTTCTACTTTTTCATGCAAAGGCACCAGAACCAATTGAAAAACGATCATTGAAACCAATTTAAAACTCACCATATGCAGTATATCTTTCAGGCTCACTTTTAACAATGCCAAGAAAAAGATCAGAATATTTGAGATCTGGAAAAAGAACTTTGGCTAGCTCAGCCTTATTCACTTCAACAAACTGAGTTTCATTATTAGACTTTGCTGCTTTCACAAATTCTTCATAGTCAGATCCCTGAACTTTTTAATAAAAAAGAATAAATTATTACAGTGCTGAATCTTCTTTTGCTGAACCAGGGCAAAACCATAATTTAATTTTAGTCTTTTGTTGCTTGCTTCTACTATTTAAGAACAGATTTGGTATTCATGGTAAGCCCATAAAGATTTTATTTGGAGGTCCCGAATCCAAGTACTAGTTCAAGCAAAAAATATAAAAATGACAGTAATTCATATAAATGATTAATGCAGTATTAGACATACTAACCAAGTTATTCCTATTCTTGAAGCAAACAAGATTTACAATATTTCATCGATTATTACTAAGTTCGATAAATTATTCAATTACATACAATTCTCAGTTACCTTGTCCTCTTTTTATTCAATATCACTCATCAGGTAGCCTCAGAATACTTCATAAATTGTTTCACTTACCTCAAATTTATCAAATAGGCTAATAACAAATGTATGATACTTCTTCAGAAATTCTTCTGCCTCTGCCACAGAATTTATTCTAAGAACAGGTGTGCCAATCTTCTTTCTCATCCATAACACTATATCTTCCTTAAAACAACACCAAAGAATCACTAGATACACATTTTGAGTTATACAAGCACTTTGATTGACCAATCAGTCTACATTGGAGAAGCTACTATTTCCAGAATAAATTGATAAACTATTTTTATAATGATGTAATTCAAAATAAACACCTATATAGAAACACCTATCTGAAACATAGGAGGAAAATACTAGATACATATTTCAAGCGACACAAGTAATTTGATAGGCCAAATAATCTATAGTTATTAATGCTTTGAGAACATCATTCCAGATGAATTGTTCATTCCGCATTGCAGAAAATAGGTAAAATTAACCTACGGGGGCAAGCATTGACACTGGAAGCAGGCATAAAATTTCTAAATAGGTTAAGTTTCCAGATTATACAAACCACACAAAACCAGGCAAAAAAATTCAGACAAAGCAAGAGTGAGAGGGAAGATGCAAATTCTACTCACCATCAGCTGATTGATCGACAAATTAAGCATGACCAGCCCTCGAATCTTGCCAAACACCTCAGGAATGAGCCTTAGCTGCCGGACTCAACGATGGAAGATAGAGCAGACGACAGAGCAGATAAAGATCAATAGTGGAAGATAGAGCAGACGAAGCTGTGGATCCGGAACGAGGGTTGGGGTGACGGCGGCGGAGAAGTGATGACCGAGGGTTGAGGGTGATGGTGAATGGAGAGCGGACGAAGCTGTAGATCTGGAATGATTGTTTGGAGTGTGAAAAAAAGGAAGAGAACAATGAAAATGACTGGATAAGAGAGGAGGAGAGCAAGTTCGTATCGGGGACCTCTAGCTAGTCAAGTATGTCCATTTATGACCAACTAGACCACCTAGGCAAATTGATATGGGATTCCTTCAAAATATATATATATATAATTAAAATCTTACTGTATGAACTTGCCCACACCTGACACCGGTGTGGCTCCGTCTCGTATATGTGTCTCCGTACATATATGTATATCTATATGTGTGTGTTTGTGTATGTACATATATAAACACACACATACATATATCTTTTTGTGTGTATTGTGCGTGCCCTCTACATGTGTGTAGACATATATGTACACACACATACATATTATATATATATATATATATATATATATAGTAAGACCATCATTTCAATTAAATAGCATGTGTAAAGGAAAATTTTAGGTTGGAGAGGTATGTGGCAGGAGCTGTTGACTCACTTTTAGTTATGTCATTTTAAATTTATATAAGGTCATTTTTGAAAAGTGAGTAAAATTAATTAATTTAACTTCTTTCCTTAATGTAACTAAACCAGTTAAATATGTCATATAATTAGGATTGGAGGGAGTAGTAAGTTACTTCAAAATATTTATATTTATTATTTTTTCTTCAAACTAATTTATCCGACTTATAAAATGATATATAATTTAATGATACATAATATATATTATGATTAAACAATTTATTTAGTTTCCTTAATTTTTTCAAAAAATATTCAATGAATTTTTATATATCGAGAATTGGAGGGGGTATTATATAGGAATATATGCATGCACTGTGGCATTATATTGCCCACATGCACGTGAACAGTGATGGCATGAGGGGGTGATCAGGTGGGTAAATTGGAACTTTAACTATATGTTGAGGTTGGAGGTATTAGAATGTATTACTACAACCGGTCTTAAGTATGGGATAAGGTTTTTAGTGTAATTTACATTATAAACTTTGTCATATATTTAGAATTAGATGAAATAAAAGTTCCACAACTAACAACTCTTAGTTAAGATGGTAGCAGCCTTATCCTATTAGGAGGAGAATATAAATTTAAATACCAAGAAACATACTTGCAGGTTCTAATTAGTCTTAAGCTCTTTGTGGTTTGGAGACACCCTTGCTAACTCTAAAAAAAAGCTTATAAATTTGCACCTACTTAAATTGATATTTGCAATTCATCCTTGGTGAAAATAAAATCTTATAAAGTCTATGTTTTTTTTTTCCTTCCATGATCCTTTTATGTATTAAAAAACTAAAAATTCCTTATTTTCAAACCTAAACATCCCATTAAAAGTATTGGATCAACATTCAAAAGTCATTTTGAAACGGAATGAAATAAAAAAGAAAAATTTGTAAGGAAAACATATATATATTTTTTTTTTTTTTTTGTTAAGCACATGTATCCTCCTATTGGAAGCAATCTTGTTTGATGAGACATGTCGATGATTTTTTTACCATGAAAAAATGAAAGCTTGTCTTTCCCTTTTTTATTTTTTTATTTTATTTTATAGAGTCTAGATGTTCTTATTGATGAGTAATAATAATAACACTCATTTACAATTTGGTATATACAATCATCTTAATTTTCTCAAGAGATCCTGATTTTTTCAAAAATTTTGATCAATCAACCCAAAATCAATAAGAATATATAGATAGCTGAAAGGGTGAAAGAAATAAGGAAAAGAATATTAATTATGTTTGTATTTTTTTTAGTAGGGATTTAAACTTTGCTTCGCTACATTGTGAGGACTGACCCATTCTGCTATACCCAACCCTCTTTGGTGAAAACGACTTTGAATACTTATAAAAATACAATTTTGATTGACTTCGTTCGTGATTCGTGAAGTATAATAGGAACTTAGAAATAAGGCAACTAGTGAAGTTATTTGTGCTATGTGGAAATTTCTCATGCTTTCTCATCCTTTTTTTGGGTCATCGCTTTAATCTAAAGGGACCATAACTTCACAATTCTCTACGGTTTGCCTTCAAGGAGACTAAAGACTTATGTGTGCGAGAGAGAGAGAGAGAGAGTTCTGGTCAATATATATTAGAACAAGTCTTCTGTGTCCCTTTAGAGTCACAGAAAGTCTTTTGTGTAGAGAGAGGGAGAGTTCCGGTCAATATATATTAGAACAAGTCTTCTGTGTCCCTTTAGAGTCACATAACTATTTTCTGCGAAATTACATACAATGGAATCTTAATTTTGAATTCAGTTGGTACATTATTGTTTTCACACTATAGTTTCTTCAATACCGAAAAAATTTTAGATGCGTATGGCTCTACCCTATTTATACTATACTTTTTCAAGGAAAATAAAAAGGAATTATATTGTAAAATAAAATATTAAATGTTTAAAATATGAGTTCAACAGGAAAATGTCATGAAGCAAACTCCTAATATATATATATATATATATATTTTGTCAGAAACTAAAGAAGAACATGGTCCAAAAACTTTATACTACATGGTCCAAAATAACGAAGGTAAGGCATGTCGAGTAAAAGGTCTCATTTAAATATGCATGGATAATGCTTCTTCAAAGTGATGCCATGAATCATGTAAATTCCCTCTTGTAAGAGAATTTATCCGTATTCAACTATTTTTTATTTGAATCATGTAACTCACATGGATAGAGACATATTTTAGAAATTTTGTATGTTCTATAAAATTGTGTTTAAATCTTACTGATTTAAAAATTTTATTGTTGGGTAATGTGTAAGTGTTCTTTGAGTCCGGAGGCATGCCGACTTTGGAGAGGCCCGGGACCCAACCCTTCTACACTTTTGTGTACCCAAAAAAAAAAAAAAAAAAAAAAAAAAAAAAAAAAAAAATTGTATGTCTTAAATTACATTCAACACTCCCAACTTTTTTTTTTTTTTTTTTTTTTTTTTGGAGCAAATAACACACGCTAGGACTAAAATGGAATTTTCCCATGAAAATAATCCTATTTTCTTTGAGATTAAATATTTTAAAATATCCTGGTAAATTTTTACTTCACATCCAGGGCTATCTCGAATGTTATATACTTTAATATGAGGATGTAAAATATTATACTCCTCCACTCCTTAATATAAGATATATTTACTTAATTTTATTAAATTAAGAAAGTTAGTTAAGTTAATTAATATGATATGTATTTTTTAAAATACCCTTGTTATCTTCCTTAATTCCCTCATTCCCTTTTCTCTTTGATTAGTATCGAAAGAACATCAATAGGAATAATTTAAAAAAAAGATTTGACAAAAATAAAAACTACGTCTTATATTTAAAGCTAAGATGGACTTCTCAAATATCTCTTATATTAAGAACATAAGAGAGTGAGACTTAATTTTCTATGCCTATATTTATGATGTGCCAGATGCCAAATGCCAAATGTGTGTGTGTATATATATATATTGTAAAATTTAATGAAAACGATTAGTGGGTGTTGTGAGATGTGTATACTATTTTATGATATAATTATTAGGTCCCATCGTATTTACTATTAACTAATCTAAATCTAAGTATTGCTGAGTCAAAATAAGAATTACTGTTTCAATATGCTTAAATAGCTTAATGTTTTAGATAACAACCAACTTAATGTCATCCATATAACACTAGTTAGTTGGACAGACAATAAGAATATTGACATATCAATATAAACTTAATAAGAAAATCAAACTGAGCCATCACTGTAGCTCTAACTGAGCCATCACTGTAACTCCTCTCACATATCACTGTTCTTCGTCAAGCCGGCCAATTTTTGGGGCTCCGTGCCTGATATTGTATGTAGTGGCAGAATGAATCACTGTTCACCAGCAGATCCGACTCGTACGTGCTCTGTTAATATATTGCCACCGATTATATTTGGAGCGAATGCTCAAAGGACTGATTTGAAGACAATCACTCGCTTCATTGTGAACGAACAGTCGAAGCACAAGCAATCGCGTGGCGATTTTACCATTCTCCTCAATAACATCGTTCTTGGCTGCAAATTTGTCTGCTCTTGTGTTACTAAGGTTCTCTTCTTCTTCCTCCTCATTTCCTTCACTTTTGGGGGAATCGTTATAATTTATAAATATGATTTGTTCGGTAAAAAATTTGGTAGATATTTTATATATCATCATAATCATTATTCATATATGTATGCATACTGAAGAACAAGTAGTGAAGGGAAGATAGGAAAAGGATTTGCAGACTCTTACGCAGGAACAAAGAACTATTTTTTATTTTATTGGTCAAAAAGTTGCTTTTTATTTTTAATCGTCCAAAAACAATAGTGTTTATTTAGACTTAGTTTTTTTTTTTTGGTTGGAAAGAATTTACTTTTATTATTATTTGAATCATTATGGTGTTGAAAGAAGGAGGAAGTGCAGAAAGGAGCAACAGTGAGGAGTGAGGTGTGGGGTGGGTGAAAGAAGAAAGATGAAATTTAAAACAAATGCTGAGTGTGTCGGAGGGAGTGAAGAAAGAAAAAAAAAAGTGAGGTGTGTAAGAGTGGTTGAAAAAGCAAGTAGGAGTGGTTGAAAAAGGACATATCACATCACTTTAACCCCTTCACGTTTCCCGACCAGTTAAAATTTCAAATTCAACTAACACCCGACTTGATTTTTCTTTCCCCCCATTTCAAGGTTCTGTTTTGCTTAGAGTAGCCAATGGAGAAGGGCATCCATTCTTCACAACCATCAATCTCCTAAAAGAACACTTCAGTCTTTCCTCCATTCTTCAGAATCATAGAGGTCAAGCTTCGCTTCAATTTTTTCATTTTCGCTTTTAATCTTTTTATATTCATCTTACTTCGAGAGTTAGGCATTTGGCTTTCACTATTTGAAGCTTACAACATTGGTAATCGAAGAGAAACAACCCACCCTGAAACGTCATCCGAATCAAAATGTTCATCCTTATCGCCCAGGTACCCACCCGGTGTTGGTCTTGAATTTCTTCTCCTGTTTTTGCACAACCAGAGTCGTATAGGTTTTCAATGGAGTTGTTTTGGGTGATTATCAAAAGAAAAAGAAAAAAAACCCTTTCGGCCTCTTCTCTCTCGATTTTGGCCGCGATTACTATACCATGCACGTGAAATTTTACTTTTCGGCGTTGAATTATAAAAGTAAAATTTTCTTGCTCGATCGAGAATGTGAAGGTTCTTGCTATATTCGGATGATTTTTTTTTTTTTTTTTTTTTAAAAAAAGTGTTTTCGCAAGGGCTGTTGGCCAATTTCTGAGCTCGACGCTGGATTTCACTACAAGTTTATGCTTCGCTTTTGTTACTTGGTCAGATGCTTATATATAATCACGACTATTTATTTGATCATCAATTTCCATCCTGCAGGCGAGCTCATCTCTAATTAAAAAAAAAAAAAAAGTGTTTTCGCAAGGGTTTGTTGGTCAATTTTCGAGCTCGACTGGATTTCACTACAAGTTTATGCTTCACTTTTGTTATTTGGTCGAGATGCTTATATATAATCACAACTATTTATTTGATCATCAGTTTCCATCCTGCAGGCGAGCTCATCTCCAATTAAGTCAAGGACGGAATGCAATGTGCTCCAAATGGGTAGTGTTTTATTCCAGTATATGACAAGGTAAAAGTTAATGTAATGTACTGTAGGAAAGCATACTCGTTGTTGAAGTTGTGAGTTGAAATATAATAAAGGCTACTATTCCTTAAGATGATATGCATTCTGTATAGTTCCTCGATGATGTCCTGTTATTATTAGTTAATAGTTTCCTCCCCCTTTTTTTGCTTTTATTTATTTTTATTTGGGGATACTGAGAGATTTTATTAGGTAAGTATGTTTTCGTTAAGATATTGTCTTGGATAGGTAGGATTTGTTATTTGCCGTTAGGTGAGTCTAATTCTCCTTCACCTCCAAGTGTATACGTAGATAATCAGTTTATCAAGAAAACAATGGTGAAAACTTGACCTGCGCATACATTGCTTTATCAGATGTCTTAAAATCACTACCTCTTAAACCAAATCATTTGTTGCATCAACAACTTAAATGTCAGTTGGGGGCTTGGGGATTCAAGAGCAGTTCCTCCCCCCCTCCCCCTCTTTAATACATCGCTAACGAAGTCTTTGATTTTCCCTTTTTGTTGTCCGTTTCAAGGGCTCAAGTTAAGTTGAAATTCTTACGAGTGTTTTGAGTTATTTTTGTTATTTTATACTTCTTTTTTTCCCACAGGTTCCTGTTGTGGTTGGTGATAATGGATGCAATGGTAATGAAAATATATATTTTCGTTTCACAGGGTGGGATAGTTATTTGACTTAATACTTCTTTTTGTCTTTCTGAATCATCTGTTTCCACTATTTGTGCTTTTCAACATTGCCCTCTAACATTTGCATTGTGTAGGTTCACTATATCTGGTAGAGTTGTGGGGGCTGACAGTGGAGAAAGCTGTTCAGTTGAAGACGGTGGTCCTTCAAATGTGCAGGTTGAGTTATTATCTCCAGTGTCGTTTGAGATGGCTAAATTATCTGAAGCCTCATATTAAAAGAGGAGACTTCGGAGAAGATGAAGAGGACTTCATCATCAGGCTTCATGCTCTTCTTGGCAACCGGTGATAATTCATTCTACATATTCCCCCTTCTTTTATTTATTTAATTTCCCATTAATTTTTGTTTTCTTTACAATCTACGGTTTTTTTTTTTTTTTTTGAAATGGGTAATTG
Organism: Acacia acuminata; assembly: GCA_019022655.1. Classification (NCBI taxonomy): domain Eukaryota; kingdom Viridiplantae; phylum Streptophyta; class Magnoliopsida; order Fabales; family Fabaceae; genus Acacia; species Acacia acuminata. The sequence goes on from JAFJYI010000001.1 coordinate 285,863, forward strand.
GATTATGATATTATACTTTCTATCAAGAATAATTAGTTTTCCTCTGGCTAGTCATGTTGCCTTGGTTCAAACTCTAAATACGAACTATTGTACAAAGAAATATACATACAAGATTATAGTGTATATATAAACGCCAAAATATTACACACACACATAGGGAGGGAGGGAGATAGAGAGAGAGCCAGTGGGAGACAATTATTTTCAGTGACTTCAGATCTATTTTGTGTGTATGTGTATATTTAGATTTCCTTAAAATTTTGTTCAAATTATACAACCTTATCGGATCTATGAGCATGGATGGATCACGGTTTGAGTAGAATTGGATGGGTGTCTTCCGATTTTCCATTGGTCATGTTTTTGACATGGTATGCTTTTTTAGGCTGAACTTGTAATTCTAAGTTTTAGAGTGGAAGGTAAATTTTGCTGCATTTTCAGTAAGGTACTCTGTCAATCCAAAGGGTTGTAGCATATGCACATGCTCTTATCTTGGAATGTTTGTGCACATGCTCCTGGTGTAGTAAGAAAACAATCTATCTTGGAATGTTTGTGCACATGCTCCTGGTGTGCTACAATTTGGTTCACTGCACATTTGATATTATGAATTGTGGCTTTCATATTTGAGAACCACTTATGTCAGGATTGTATCTTCCATTCACTTTGGAAATTTAAACCATCCCACTGTTCTGAAGGTTAAACCACAAACTATTCAATCACAGAGTACTATCAATTGGCAAATTGTTGTGTGGATTTTTTCATAGACCAACTCAACTCCAATGTTTAAGCTTTTAAGTGAAGATTGAATCCTCATGATTATTTTTTGTTCTAATTTGACAGTTTTGTCACTTTTAGGCTGAGGATGCAACGGTTGAGAGAAAAACCATCAATTATATATATAGAGAAATATCAACATAGCCTGGATACCTTTTCTGATAAGAGAAAGAAGAGCTCCAACAGTGATATGAGCTTTTCATGTGACGATGCAACGGCGGAGAGGAAGGGTTTAGGATGTAACTGATGAGATCACTCCAGTATTGGGTTGTTTGAAAAAGAATGTAAGTATTTATGAACTTCCTCCCTTGGCCCTTTTTCTTCATATTTTTTCCCTTCCTGTGTTGTGACATTATTTTTTCAGATTCATATTACTTACTATTCACGGTATGGGGCTGTTTGTTCTTCGGTTCTGTGAAGGTAATCAATTTCAAGATAATACTGACCAATTAGTGGGGGAGAATGGATACAAGAAAAGCGACGAGAAGGGTGGTGATTTTGGTAACTAGCCGTGGCCTGGGGAAAAGGAGTTAAAACCGTGGACCTTGGGGGAGGAAGGGAAACATGTGTTTAACTTCCAAGATATTGGAAGCAATATAAGTGAATTCAAGCTTGATATTGTGTTGGTTGCTAAATGATTAGCTTTGATGACAAAGGTAGTTTGCAAAGATAATGTTGTTTTATTTATTTTACAAGTTTGGATTTTTGTGGTTTATGCTTACATAAAGTATCATGTTGGTCATGAATTCCTGTGTTTAATGGTTTAGGTAAGCAAACTAGAGGTGGGTAGCTCATTCCATACAGTGAAGTTATTTTTGCATGGAAAGTTTTCTTAGGTGAAGAAGTTTGTTGCAAGGTGATTGGTGATTGGACTGTAATGAATGTTTCATGTACATATGTTGCTTCAGTTGTTTGTAGTTTTGTGTGTGTTCATTTACAGTATTAACTTTTGGTTATAAATTGTGATAGTGCCTAGAATTTGACACCCCCCCACAATTAATATTCGAGCCAAAGTGTTCGAGACACTATTCTAATTCGGTGTTGACAGTATTCCTGAGAACAATAAGAAAGTGAAAGTTGAGATTTATCATCAAGAAGTGGTGCTTTTTGTATTGGTAGTATAAATGTTTGCTTTTGTGATATATGAGTATTTTAATTACAAATGCTACCTACTAGATTGGTCTATTTGTATTGTCCACATGTCATTATCATTAATTGCTTTGGTTCATTTTTTACTTCTCACTAACAACTTTTGCTCATTAAATGATTATTTATTTTACGATGTGAAGTTTTGAAATCTAAAATCTTTCAAATTCAAATTATGTCTCCAATTTAAGATTTTAAACTCATTTTTCAAACTCATTATTTATTATGATGGTTAGCACTTGGAAAAGTTGGGTCAAACCCAAATTAAAAGGTTTTAATTTATATAATGGACATAAATTCTTCAAACAATAGTCTTCCTTTCCGGATGAAGAGAATCCTCTTGCTTTTTCTTTTGCAATGACAATTAGTAAGAGTCAGGGTCAATCATTATCATTACAAAATGGTGAGTTATATTTATTGAAGCTAGTGTTCACATATGACAATTATATGTTGCTTTATCAAAATTAACCATCGTAGAGGTGTGAAGATTCTCATACAAGAGTGTGAAGTTTCTTATACAAGATGACAATAATCATGGAAAGCATATAACTATCAAGTAGGAGTGGTTTACAAAAAGATATTTAGAAATGTTTGGCAACATATGTGAGATACATGTATATTCATGTTACATATAGGAATGTTTATGTACTATGATGGCTAGCATTTTGATGTAATTTTTTGTTGCTTTTGAGCTGATGTAGAAGTTGCTAAACATATAAAAGTACGACTACTTGTGTGGTTTTAAATAGTGAGATAACTTCTATTTTTTGTTTCTTGGTTTGAGATCTTTTTTTTTTTAATGTTCCTTTGTATTTTATTTAATTTCTTAATAATTTGTATGAGTAGAAGGTAAGAATGTGTTTTTATATTAGCGAATTGTTGCACCAGCGCATCGCGCGGGGGGGAGTCGTTGCTTGTTAGTGTATATAGAAAAATTATGCGGGTTTATTTTCATTTAAAATTTTGAATTGTACATTTGAAGGATCTACCAAAAAGGGTCATCAAGAACCAGCATAACTTCACATCAGATCCTCTCTCTCTCTCTCTCTCTCTCACACACACACACACACACAATGGGGTTTTTATTCAAAGCTTGTGCCTCACTTCATAGACTTGTAATTTTTTGTTCTTTCGCATTACTATCTTCTATTTTCATTTTCCAATGAGTTTCAAAGCATGGAATTCAAAGTTTTTCAGTTTTCCTTCCAGCATTTATGAAACCGAAAATGATAAAAACATATGGTCTAGGCTTCCAGAGAAACATACAAATCAAATATGACTCAGTCAAATCTATTGCGATTTGCAATGTATATAAAAGGACTACGTGCCTAAGGCAAAATCCATCTTCATCTTCCTCACTTTCATCACTTGTAGAAGTGTCTCTTATACACAATGAGGTTTATCCTAATCTTATGGATTTTCTTGTTATCCTTCTGCTTCATAAACCTTAGCATCAATGTGTTGGTTGTGTCTAGCCATTGTCTTAGCCATCAAAAATCTGCTTTGCTTCATCTGAGAAGAAACCTCATATTCAACTCTTCCGAATCAAAAAAATTGGTTCGCTGGAACCAAAGTCATGACTGTTGCCTATGGAATGGAGTAACATGTGATAAGGGACATGTTATAGCTCTTGATCTTAGTGGAGAAACCATCTCTGGTGGGCTTGACAGTTCCAATAATAGCATCTTCAACTTGCAGTTTCTTCAAAATTTGAACTTGGCTTATAACAAGTTTCATAATTCCATAGTTCTTTCAAAGCTGCACAAGTTGAAAAATTTGAGATATCTGAATCTGTCAAATGCTGGCTTTGAGGGTCAGATTCCAGTTGAGATATCTCATCTAACAAAGCTCACTTTTCTCGATTTGTCTACCTCATCACTTCACACTCTTAAACTTGAGGAGCCAAATGTCACAATGCTTTTACAGAAGCTCACAAAACTCCAAGAGCTATATCTTGATGGTGTAAAGGTGTTTTCTCAGGGGAAGGAGTGGGGCCAAGCACTATCTACATTGCAAAATCTTCAAATTGTGAGTATGTCATTTTGTAATCTCTTTGGCCCTATCGATTTTTCAATTGCAAAGCTTCAATCTCTCTTAGTTCTTCGGCTGAACGATAACAATATTGAAAGCTCAGTGCCAAAGGCCTTAGTGGGATTGAGCAACTTAACCACCTTGCAACTTAGGAATTGCAACTTGAGTGGAGTTTTTCCAGAGCAGATCTTCCAAATGCCAAGCCTTCAAGTCCTTGATGTGTCAGATAATCAAGATCTTCAAGGTTCATTACCAAACTTCCAACATCATGGATTTCTCCAAAGTTTGAATCTTAGCCATACAAAGTTCTCAGGGAAGCTACCAAGTTCTATTCACAATTTGAGCAAGTTGTCTGCATTAGACCTATCAAGCTCCAATTTCAATGGAACACTTCCTTGTTCATTCTCCAAATTGACCTCACTTGTTTATCTAGACTTGTCATTCAACAATTTCACTGGTCCTCTTCCACCTTTCAATTTGTCCAAGAGTCTCTCATATCTATCCCTCAATCACAATGACTTGAAAGGTGAAGTTTCATCAGTTCATTTCACAGGCCTTGAAAATCTTGTGACCATTGATCTAGCTGGCAATTTATTCAATGGGAGAGTTCCATCGTCTCTTTTTACGCTCCCATCTTTGCGTGATCTAATTCTCTCTAGCAATAGATTTGAGGGTGTTCTTGATGAATTTCCAAATGCTTCTTCCTCTCCATTAGAGATCCTTGATATGAGTGGAAATAACTTACAAGGGCCTGTTCCTGTGTCTATCTTTGATCTCAGAAGACTCAGTTTGCTCCAACTTTCTTCAAACAAGTTCAATGGAACTATACATTTGGATATGATGAGAAGCTTGGAAAATTTGGGCACACTTGATCTTGCTGGCAACAATTTCTTGGTTGATACAACTTTGGTGAACACCCACAATCTTTCATCATTCCCCAAATTGAACAATTTCATGTTGGCTTCTTGCAAATTGAAAGAGTTTCCAGTTTTTCTTAGAAATCAATCCAATCTGCTATGGCTTGACTTATCCAACAACCAAATTCAGGGAACAATACCCAATTGGATTTGGAGGTTTGAATTTATGGTTTTTCTTAACCTTTCCAACAATTTTCTAACGGATATGGAAGGACCTTTTCATAATATTACTTCTAATATGTTTCTTCTTGATCTTCATTCCAACCAAATCAAAGGTCACCCTCCCATTTTTCCCAAAAATGTGATCTATTTGGATTACTCAAGCAATAGATTTAGCTCTATTGCCCCTCCGGACTTTGGAAACCATCTTCCTTTAACATATTTTCTCTCTCTTGCAAACAATAGTTTTCATGGAAAAATCCATGAATCCCTTTGTAACATGTCAGCTCTTCGTGTGCTTGATCTTGCTGATAATAGCTTCAGTGAATCCATACCTGAGTGTTTGACAAGAATGAGTGACACTCTTAGGGTGTTAAAGCTAGCTGGAAACAGCCTCAAAGGCCAAATTCCTAATACATTTTCAACTTCGTGTGCCCTTAGATTCCTAGATCTCAATGAAAATTTATTAGGTGGTACGGTCCCAGAATCTTTGTCCAATTGCCAAAAACTACAAGTCTTAAACCTTGGAAACAATCAATTGACTGACAGATTTCCATGTTTCTTAGGGAATGTGTGCAGCTTGAGAGTCATGATTCTAAGGTCAAACAAATTTTATGGGACTCTTGAATGTTCAAACAGCATTGGAAAGTGGGAGAAGGTTCAAATTGTTGACCTCGCCTCAAATAATTTAAGTGGTAGGCTACCCGTTGCACTCCTGCAAAGTTGGAAAGCATTGGTGATACCATATGAAGATAAAAGTGGTTCAGAATTTGGCCAGTTGTCTTTTGACATTTATGACAACGGTCATGTTATGGATTTCAAGAATGCAATATCAACTGTGAACAAAGATCTTGCCCCAAATCTAGCTGAACTTATAGCAGTAGAGCCACCTTTTGTGATCAACCACTTATGGTCTGATATCGAAGCCAATGATTTTGGTCGTCGAAGTTACCTAGATTCGGTGACAATTGTCATCAAAGGAAGACAATTAAAGTTGGTTAAGATTCTTACAGCCTTCACTTCTTTGGACTTCTCATCCAACTATTTTGAAGGGTCAATACCAAAAGAGCTTATGAGCTTAAAAGCACTTCGTGCTCTTAATTTGTCCCAAAATGCTTTTTCAGGCCATGTCCCTTCATCTATAGGGAATTTGAAATATCTTGAGTCATTAGACTTGTCAAACAACTCTTTTGGAGGGCACATACCAACTGAGCTTGCAAGTTTAAGTTTCCTCGAGTTTTTGAACCTCTCTTACAATCATTTGACTGGGCAAATCCCAACAGGTACTCAAATTCAATCATTTGAAGCAAATTCTTTCAAAGGCAATAAAGCCTTATGTGGACCTCCATTGACACAGAATTGCAGTTTGCCAATACCATCATCTAAAAAAACTCAATCAAATGATGGGAGCTCCATTGATTGGAATTTTTTGAGTGCTGAATTGGGATTTACTTTTGGTCTTGGCATCATTATCTTTCCTCTTATATTCTGTCAACAATGGAGGTTAAAATGCTCCAAACATGCTGACTACATACTTTGGAAGATCATCCCTCAGCTTGATTTTGTATATGAACACCGAGGTGGGAAAACTTATAGAAGTTTAAGATGGAAACCTTTTTAATTTGAATTTTTGCCAAATAAAGGAGAAAGCTTTCTGCCAATGGCCTTGTAACCTAGTAGCATAAAAGCTTCCATATAGGTGGGAGGTTGTGACTTCATTCCTTTATGTAATTTCAAGCTATTAGTGCTTACCTCTTAATTTGGAAAAAAAGGAAGAAGAAAGCTCCCAAAAAAAAAAAAAAAAACCTAGGAATAGATTAATAAAGGCAACAGGAAGTGAAACTTGGTTTTCTATTGATGTTGCTATATAGACTCCCTTCTTTTGGTGTTGTAGTTGGTTCAAGAGACTGAAGCTTTAGCTGGTCTTTGGAAAGCTGACAGTCTATTAGGCTTACTGGTTTTCATTCCTTATTTTATTTGTTTTAGATGTTGTTATGTTCATGGTTATTTTAGTATGTTGTAATGTATTTCTATTATTAGACTTTGAACCCTCTATTTGATCCTGTCTCAGGATTTGTTGAGGGTTTAATATATAAATTTTTATCGTTTTGTTCAATAAATTGTCTTTCGATGAAAAAATATAAACACTCTTATTTATGTGAATCATTTCAAGTTAGTTTTATTGTCTTATTGAGTACAGATGTTAAACATAAAATAAGATTACAGAGGAAAATAGAGTTGACATAGGAAAGTTCTTACTTCTCCTATTATTGACAAGTTGGTTTGAATTTGCTTTTCTCCAATAATGATGTTGCTTTTTTAAAAATAGAGAAAATTTAACTTAAGAAATGAAAGATTATAAGTTTTAAAAATTGAAACAAATTTAGAGTTGTTATTTCCTTTTTAACTTCTTTATGTTCTTTTTTTTTTTTTTTTTTTTTTAAAAAAAAAAGCCCTGAATTTTTATTTAACTGACACAACCCCACTTCAAAAAAAAAGGTCTCTTCTTCTGCTGAAAATTAAGATTCAGATCAGTTCAATGGTTATAAACTATTCGCGCAAGCCACCTAAATTTTGGGAAAATTTCAAATAGCCCCTACTGGAGCAAAATAATTTTCAACAGCCCCCATAATAATCTGGAATATCACTGCATCCTTTTTAGGCTAAAATGAAACTAATTTGTAGAGCAAAAAAGATAGATTTAGTCCTTCGAGGAAAAAAAAGAAGAAATAACCAACTAATGAGAGAAAAAGCAGAGCATTAGCGACGTACTTAAAGCCACTCGGTCTCTCCATGCATTCCGTCATGTTACCGCCTTCGCGAGCTAGTAGACAAAGCAATGGCTGATGATTTTTCTGAAATCGCTTCACTCCACCATCTTTCCATTTGAATTTGAGTTTTGTGGACATTCAAAATCTGAGTTGTGAATCCTGACTTAGATACTTGCACCTCACCTTCACCACTCATATATAAGCCAAATAGGGGTCTTATCAATGCCGTCTATGTTGTGGTAAATTCCCATATGTGCTTGTAAGTAGCACATATGTTATAGTGAGTTCTTTTTTTGTTTTGTAAATTGTAATATCCCAATTTTTTTATAGCATTTAAGTATTTTAAGGATGTGGTTTATTAAGTAATCTTAAATTTAGGGAAGATCTACAAGTATAAAATTAAGAGTTTTGTCTATATTATAAAAGAAAAATGAATTTAAAAATTATACATACATACATACATACATACATACATACATACATACATACATAATGTGGGGCCCATAATTTTGTACCGTCCCCCTTGATTTTTCTTTCGGTAAAAAGTTAAAAATAAAAATAATTAGCTAAATTAAATTCTAATATTTTATTATGATATAATATATTACTATGAGGTTAAGGTGCAAAAATATTTATGTGGTTTGACTAAAAAAAAGTCAAACACCAAGTATTTTTTAAATGTAAAAGTTATTATGTGATTACAAAATGGAGTGAAAGTCACTTAATATAGAAAACGTTGATGGTTTGACTAAAAATGATGTAGTGAAGTATAGCGTGGGATCCACAGTAGTGTCCAGCAAAGTTTGAAATCCATGCATCAATTTCTTCATCACGACGCAATCGCCAAACAGCCAACATCAGTCGTCCCAGAAGCTCTAATTTTTTGAAATATACTGTTTGCTCTCCGTCAAAAATCATAACCCCTCTCTGGGGCTGGGATTTTACTTCAATGGCGTGGTTGGTTCTGCCATCGAAGACTCTTGCTTTTTCGAGGAAGAGTTTACTGGGCTTGATCTCCACTGCTCCTCCTGTGATTACCCATATCTCTGTTTACTTTTTTTCCCCCGTGTTTTTGCGACGTTGCGTGGAAACCTTTCTACACAAGTTCACATTATAATCTCTGTTACTGTTTTCCTGTGAATGCTATTAGTCGTTCGATGAAATACCTGAGAGAGACGTCCCCTCTTGGATTTCTATAATTGCAGGGTGCACTTAGAATGGGTTCTTCCCTGAGGCAATTAGATTGTTTAGGAAAATGGTTATTCTTGATATGGAGAAACAGTTACAGTTTCAATATGTGAAGCCAAACCAAGTTACAGTTGTGTGTGCACTTTCAGCATGTGGCCACACTAGGATGCTTCAGCTTGGAAAATGGATACTTGGTTACCTAAACAAAAATGGGGTTGCTCTTGACTCGTTAACTTCAAATGCTCTTGTGGATATGTATGGGAAATGTGGAAACCTTGAACAGGCAAGAAAGGTTTTTGAGATGAACCCAGAAAAAGGCCTAACATCATGGAATTCAATGATTAATTCTTTCGCGCTTCATGGGCAATGTTGGTAGTAAAAAGGAAAAGTATGACTCAGAATCAAAATTCAAAACTAATCACAAAAGGCAACAGAAAGATCATGGCTTAGAGTAAAGACAGTACAACGCAGCATATTCTTATTATCACCAAAGATCAACAAGTAAGTAACACAAACTAAGAATTTAAAAGCTGAAACACCTTTATTGTCACAGAATTCAGGAGCTTTTCTCTATATATCAGTGATCATTCACTCAAATTAAAGCTCCTGCTTGGCCTCACACGCCTCAAGCTTGGCAGGCTGTTCATCTTCTACTACAATGGTCACAGTTCTAAGACCTTTAATCTTATCAGGTGACAACTTTTCCAGTGTCAGAGTCAGCACACCATTCTCGAATTTAGCCTTCACAGAACCCAAATCAACATTGTCTGTTATCTTAAACTGCCTCCAGAATTTGCCAAATGACCTCTCCACTCTGTGCCAATGATCACCTTTTTGTTCATCTTCCTTCTTCCTCCCTCAATTCACACGTAACACTCCTTTTTGTTAATCGTACCAATCTCCACAGCATTCTCAGGATTACGGAAGCGTCATCGTACTAATCAGAGTAGTCCCCACATTCATTCCACCACACTGAATCGCCCGCCACCATGGCTGGAATCGTTCTGCTTAGACGTCATCACTGTCGTCGAGCCATTGTAATTGGGATTTGATTCGTAAAGCTGGAGGAAAAGTTTTTTTTTTTTGGGGGGGGTGGGGGATTTGGGGGCCGAAATTTTTTTTTTTAAGGAAAATTTTAAATTCATTAAAAATGAAAAGAATGAAAAAATATATTCATAAAATCAAGTTAGTTAACTTTATCTATAAGTGTAGTGTAGAATGGGTAAAAGTATAATAAGGAATACACCACAAAAGTAAATTGCTAAAAATTTTACGTAATTAGAATGAAATATAGAAAAGAATGACAATATTAATATAAATCATACAAAACCCCACATGGAACAGATTGAATTATAAGCCTAAAATATAAAAAGAGAGAGAAAAAAAAAAAAAAAAGCAAAAAGAAAAAGAAGAAGTTGGGAGGCCAAAGTTATATCCACTACTTTTGGGGGGGCAAAGTTGTATTATTAGACTAAAAAAGAAAAAGTTCCACTAAAAATTTTTTAACAATTTTTTTTTGGGCATAGAGAAGTTCTGTCAGTGCACGACTATATCGTCAGGTACATGATTGCCTCCTCCACCGATGAGTGTCCCAACCTTAACAAGTGCCCGATCTCATGTTCCACCACCGATCCCAGATCCATCACTGTTGACAACGTCAATTGAGTCGTGATGAAAAAGATGGAGATCGAAGAGTTTTTGGGAAGCAGACGTGGAGATCAAACTTTGCTGACATGGACACCACTATAGGCCCCAACATCGTACACATCACTATTTTAGTTAAATAATCCAACTTCACAGTCAACGTTTTCTATATTAACAGAATATGTGACTTTTGCTTTTATAACCACATAGTCACTTTTGCACCTAATTAAGAAAGTAATTGATGTTGGGTGCTCTTTTGGTCAAACCACATACGTATTTTTGCACCTTAACCCTAATTATAAAGTGGGAGGCAACGATAAGGTTTTGAGGAATGTTTTTAGAAAAAGTTTGGGGAAAATTACATCTAAGTACCCAGGTGAAAATTTCACCTAACAACTCCCACCTATTATATAAACACACACACCCAACACGTCCAGAACGAGAGCGTGAGCGAAGAGAGAAGAGAAAGAAAGAAAGAAGGATAACCATTATGGTGGAAATTATTTAATGTCAAAAGGAAGTAATCATTGATAAAAATAAGTTTGGAGTAGAGGTAACTTTATTGGTTATTTTTTTATATAATTGTCAACTATATGTCTATGTGTGTGTGTGTGTGTTAAACTGTTTTAGGATTGGTTGTGCCTATGGAAGGCTTAAGTTGGAATTGTATATTTGACTAAAATTATATTAATGAGATGAGAAACTATTTAAGCATGCTTGTGTGTGTTATGTATTTTGGAAACTATTTAAGCATGCTTAATTATGTGTTATGATGGAAATATCGTTTATTATAAATGATTTCAAAATAAAGTTATACGTTTTAGATGATATTATTTGTTATCTTAAAGATGATTGAGGATAGATTATTTGATAAATCATATTCGGAACTATACTCTGATTTGGAACTTAGCTTGAATATACTGTCTAATATTGTGATTGTTTGTCATGGATACCTATACATAGTTGTGGAGTTGTGATGGATTGGAGTAAGGAGAAATTTTTATGATGAGATCTTTTTATGCCATCACTCGGTGCACAGTGTATGGTACTTGTCAAAGCCCTATCACTCGATCCGGTCTGGTTGATGTACAGCCCTAACAATCTCTATAAATAAAGGTGTTTTAGGTAACTGATGTTACATCCTTTACATATTTATTGTCTTTATAATTTTAACAAACTTTGAGTTATATAATTGAGTTATTTTAACCATATTTCTGAACTGGAAGGAGTACACAATATGTAGAGTGTTTTTTTTTTTTTTTAGGTTCTAAAAACTAGGGGAAAATACTAACAATATTTCAGCAATGAAGTTTAAGTATAATCATCCAATTCTATTTATAAATCATTTTCAATATATTTATCTAGACAAAAAAATTTAATCCTTATTAATTTTTCATTAAAATTTAATTACTTTCTAAGTTTTCCCCTATTTAGTATTCACTCTACAATATGAAATAAAATTTTCATAATTATAAATGAAGGTAAAATTATATATTCATATAAAAATTTTGATAATGCAACTTATGAATAGTAAAACAAACTTATGTAATAAGAAACTCTATATTTTATCCTTTTTAGCCTCCTGGTAAAGCTTGAAATGGGAGATAATAAAATTTGCGTGTCTGTGTGTGTTTGTTTGTTTTTTTTTTTTTTGGCCAAGAGGGAGAGTTGATTGTAACAAGTATGGGGGCTGGGCCTTGGGAGGGCGCGTGCAAAACTGAAAAACTGAAAGAGAGAGAGAGAGAGAGAGAGAGAGAGAGAGAGAGAGAGAGAGAGAGAGAGAGAGAGAGAGAGAGAGAGAGAGAGAGAGAGAGAGAGAGAGAGAGAGAGAGAGAGGCAAAAGGATGTACAACCGGGAAATTGGGCTAAACCTATCGGATCGACCCATTTAAGCCCCGATTTTGCGGGCGCGGCTTAAAAAATAGGTCATAAATTTGAAATTGACCCTACGGGCCATCCTTTAGGGCTTCGGGTTTAATCGGGCCGGCCCGAGAACAATAGCTTTTTTTTTTTTTTTTTTTTAAAATGAATTACTTAGACTTGGCGAGTGCACAAATGACTGTGTGCACCTAGTGCACACGAGAATTTCTCAAGGCACACCCGGCACTAATATGTGGAAATCGTGACCACTTGAAAAATTCGGGGGTGGATTGCACTTGAACCCTAGTTCATACTCCCGCCAGTTCTAATTATAAGATTTAGTTGACTTTTTTGGAAAGATTAAGGAAACTAATTAAATTACTTTAGAGTATTTTTATTTTTATTTTTTTCTTCAAACTAATTAGTTTAACTAATAAAATAATATATAATTTAAGGATATACAATAAATGAGATGATTAAATAACTTATTTAGCTTCCTTAATCTCTCCAAAAAATGTCAACTAGGCCTTATAATTAAGACCGGAAATAGTAGCAAGAACCAAGTCTTGTTTGGACTATTCAGGCCTGGCCCTGAAAAGTTGCAAAATGGGATAAAATCAAGGATGTGACAGGACGGGATATGGGATGACCCTGATATAGTATTTTCATTCTATCAGAAATTTTCATACCTGTAGATAATTAAGGGTAAATTATAATGAGGTCCCAAAGACAATATTTAATAACTAAGATGTTCCAATGATAAGTGAAGAGTCCGAGAGTATAAATCTATTGTTGTTTCTTGTACTGACATTTGTCATTATATGCTCCTAAGTTATTATCAGAGTATTAAATGATTAAATCTCTTTCGTTGAATCTTATTGGAATTCTCCCTATAATTAATCAATGCTCTGTTTTGTTTTTGTAACTGACTCATTTGCATTTGCTTATATGTGCGGCAAAAGATTGTATTGAAAGTGCATGTAAACTACCAAAAAAGCAGATCCAAAGCACTCAAACTTGCTGCTTCAAATTATGGTAAGTGAATATGATCTTAATGTTTTTGGTGCGAGTGAATTAGCTATATAATGAATAATGAATTTAAGTGACGAAGATGCAAACGGGAAATGATGCAGGTGTGGAATCTGTGACTCTGTCATCACTACGATGATTGACCTGGTTGTTTTTTTAAAGAAAATATATACATATATATATATACACACACATTTTAATGGGGGCATGAATTGTAATCGGCAATATAAGTTAAAGTTAATGATATTGATAACTTTTGTATTATTGATTATTCGTTTACTGATTAAAAAATTGCATGTAGGGATATTTTGTTATCATTTATCTATTTTGATAATTTGTTAGGAAGAATATTTCATGATTATTGATTATAGTGTTATTCGGATGACATATTGATACTATAATGTCAATATGTCAAAGAAATTATAAAGAATGTTCGATAAATATATGATTATTTTGTTAGTAATTTAAAGTATTGAATTAATTTTGGATGGTATGATACTATGATAAGAATAAATTACTTTTTAATTTTGGGTGATATGAGACTATGATAAGAATTTAAATTATATTTTTAATTTTTTTATCTCCACTAGTTGAACTGGGTGACTTAAAACTAAATCATTGACCTTAACCCAAGGCCTTGATTGGTATAGGTTGTTTGATAACCTTAACATGAAGGAGTTGTGGAGAGACTTGTCATAGATGTAATAATGACAGGTAGAAACAGAGCAGTTGCCAAGTTTATTTATTGTGAAAAAGCTTGGGCTGATTTATCAATTCTTGAAGTTTGTTGATCAATGAACTTCCATGGTTAGCATTGTTCATTCTGTGTAGCTTACAATTTGTATTGTATTTTCGATTTCACAAGGATAAAAAAAATTCTTCAATAAATATTCTGAATTGAAATCGACGATAGTAGTATGAATTGCGCAAGGATGATAGGCATGTCAAAATCAAGCACTAAAAGGAAAACATATCTTCAAAAGAGAAATAATCATTTCCAGACCAACCAAATTTGTTAATCAAATGCTCCTTCCTTCTTGTCATATCTACTAAAAATAAATAATCTATTTCTGCGTTCAATACAGAATTGCAATATCTAACACTCCTTTCTCATTGGCATGTACTTTAAAGGTCCTTTAAACTTATAGTTAATCTGAAATATTTTTAAAGGTACTGATTGGTACTAAAAATATACTTTTGAATACTGAACGGTATTAAAAAGTACTTCAAGATCTTGAAAAATTATTTTAAGATTTTGAAAAAATTATTTTTAGTACCCTAAAATATTTTTAGAATATTGAATGGTACTAAAAATATACTTGAGGATACTAAACGGTACTAAAAAAAATACCTTATGATCTTGGTCCATAAGTCCATTTGGAACAAAAGCTTTCCAAACTAACTTTTCAAATAAGTTACTGTTGGTCCATAAATCCGATTGGAACAACTTCTCAATCAAACATGCATTTTCCTATAAGTCCGATTCAAACAGTGCATAAGTCCAATTGGGCTCTTCAAAAGTCATATCAAACATGCACATCAAAGATGTAGTGACTCAATATTTTAGGAATAAGAATGATGTTGCTACTGATAATTTATATTCGTTCTTGTAGAAAATTTAGTTCCCTTTTAAACAACTCATTTTCGTTTAGAAATTATTGAATAGTGCTTCACCGTATTGTAAAATTTTGAAGAAACAATATTTAAATACTTGAGTTATGCTTACTTGGTTGTAATGCTGAGGAAACTTTTGAACATCTGTTTATATGATACCCGCTAGTTCAGTGAAACTATTCCTGAGTATTTGACAAGAATGAGTAACACTCTTAGCATGTTCATAAGCTAGGTGGAAACAACCTGAAAGGCCAAATTTCTTATACATTTGCGACCTTTTTTGTGGCGATTTTATAAATATATATACTTTGAACAGTAAAAAAAAGATTATCACAATGTTATAGATAAAAAATATTTACCAACTTCTAGGATGCTATATAGTGAAACTCGTACACCAAGAGAACGATTTTTAAAAATTGAAGAAGTTTTTTACTGTTTTAAATATTTTTTTATCTTATAGCATTTTGATTGTTTTTACTATTTAAAGTGTTTTTGTAAAATTGCCATTGTGCCCTTAGATTTTTAGATCTCAACGAAACTTTCTTAGGAGGTACAATCCCCGAGTCTTTGGTTAATTGTATCAAACAAATTTTATGGAACTCTTGAATGTTCAAATAGCATTAGAAAGTGGGAGACACACTTCAAATTGTCAACCTTGGATCAAATAATTTAAATGGTAGAACTCTACCAATAGCCCTCTGCAAAGTTGGAAAGCATTGATGACACCAGATCAAAATAAAAGTGGTTCAGAATTTGGCCAATTGTCTTTTGGCATCTATAACAATGGCTCTGTTTGGATGGCACGTTGAAGGGAGCGTTGAAGGTAAAAGAGTGCAGTGGCGGAAAAGCAAATGATCAACAGTGAAAAAACACAGATCCCAACAGGTAACTCAAATTCAGTCATTTGAAGAAAATTCTTTCAAAGGCAACAAAGCCTTATGTGGACCTCCATTGATATAGAATTGCAGTTTGACATCACCATCATCTAAAACAACTGAATCAAATGACGGGAGCTCCATTGATTGGAATTTTTGAGTGCTGAATTGAGATTTACTTTTTTGGTCTTGACATCATTATCTTTCCTCTTATATTCTGTCAACAATGGAGGTTGAAATACTCCAAGCATGTAGACTACATACTTTGAAAGATCATCCCTCAGCTTGATTTTTCATATGAACACCATGAGGGAAAACTTACTGAAGTTTAAAATGGAAACCTTTTTGTAGAAATCAGAGAGAGAAAGATGGAGAAAATATACTCTCAAACGGATGTGTTTATTCATATGCCCAATAGGATATTTATACACAAGAAAGAAGACAAGAGAGTAATGACTCATTATGATGATTGATTTCCTAATTACTCATAATTCCTATAATCCCTGATTGTGTGCGATACTAATTAATTATAATATATTTTTACTTATATATTTCCTAACACTCCCCCTCAAGTTGGAGCATAGATGTTGATCATGCCCAACTTGTTACAAGAAAACATAATATAAATAAATTCAAACAAAATAATTTTCTTCTTCATGAGATCTTGAATCAACCAGCAAGTTTGGGCCACATCCAAGAAACGATCCAACAACTTCACCAAGAGTTCGAATAACAGAGTACCAAACCAAAGTAGAAGCCGCAAAGACAAACGGCAAACGGTCTCGCCGGGTACCAAACGATACTCCAAACATCTCACCGAGAGACAAGTCAACAATGAACGTCTCGTCAGGGACGAATACCAAACGGTCTCACCAGAGACAAAACGATACTCCGAATGTCTCACCTGAGACAATCACCTCACTGAAAGCAAAGCAACAAACGGGTCACACAAGGACCACCAAATTGTCTCACCTGAGACAAACACCTCACCGGAGGCAAGGCAACGAATAGGCCAACAAAATTATCCAACCACAAGCACGACATTCAAGACAAAAGAGCACTTCACGAACGTGCTGGAGAACGAAACAAACTAATAGCCTAGCCACTAGAGACAAGTGAACGTGCACGAAACAAAATGCCGACTGTGCTGAAATAGTAGAAACTCAGTCTCACATGTCAAATAAAGAATACTTTTTTTGTCATTGGTCTTATAACTTACTAGCATAAAATCTCTATTATAGGTGGAAGGTTTTGATCGAGTTTAATCCCGCTTTTAATCTCGGCCATTAGTACCTACTCCTTCAATTCAAAAATAACAAATAATACAAGAAGAAAAATTGTCTACCTCCCCCTCCCACCCACCCGAAAAAAAAAAAGAAGGGGGGGGGGGGGGACTTGAAAGAGATTAATAAAAGCAATAGGAAGTGAAATATGCTTTTCTATTCATGTTGCTATATAGACGCCCTTCTTTCTATCAATTTTTTATAATTAATGTTATTGTCCTTTTTTTTTTGGGTCAACAATCTTGGTGTACTATTGAGCACACATGTTAAGCAAAAAATAAGATGACAGAGGCAAGTAAAGGGTTGACACAAAAGTAGTTAGGGTGATTTGAATTTTGAATTTACAAAAGGGGAAAAACACCAAAATAAGAATTTAAAAAAATATATACCGGATGAAGCACTTTTAAAAATAATTACCATACTAATACGGTCAAACACGTTGACTGACAGGATGACGCCACTAGGTAGTGGCGTAAGGGCCTCTCACGTCACTGGTGGCATGAGTGGCGTGATATATATTCACGTTACTCTAGTGGCGTGAGTGGTGTGATACTTCATCACATCACCAGTGGCGTGAGAGGGTCGACGTGACTAGTGACATCTGTCGATCAACGTGTTTGACTACATTAGTTTAGTAAATTTTTTCCAAATTGCTCTAATTAGGTTAAAAAATTTAAAAAAATTATTATTTTTGCGTTTTTCCCTTACAAAAGTGAAGTAATGTATTAATTTTAATATAATGTTTGCTATTTAAAAAAGAGCAAATTTAACTTAGAAATTAAAGAAGTTTTAAAAAATTGTAAAATATTTAAGTTTTTTTTTTTTTTTTAATCAAGGGTTTCCCCAAGGCTTAAAGGGTAAAGGGTTCTTACCTGTCACAACAAGTACGTTTATCGGGATTCAAAATTGTGTTATTCTCTTTACGGGGTTGAGGTCCCTTACCACCTCAACCAACAGATTATTGGTATTTGTACCTTTTATTTTACAAAATTAAAGAATAGGTGGAGTGTGCAGAAGAAACATCATGTTTTCATCAAAAATAATAATGTAAATTTTAAAAATCATTCTTTCACCTTTTATTTCACTATTTTATGATGTTTTTCAAAATAATGATTCAAATTTTTTTTTTTAATTTTCAAAACTTATTCTAAAAAAATTACTCTATAAAATTGTTTTAGGAAGATTAAAGCAGAGAATAAAATCAAACAAATTCTAAATTATTACATTGTTGATTGCCCCAAAAGATTTATGTGCTTCTGCCTTTTGGAATGTGAGTTTCAGTGGAACATTTTTGTTATTACTTGTATTTACCAAGTAATATAATTATTCACAACCAGAATTTATTGACTATATATATATACGTTTGTTCCTTTCAAAGGCATTAATCCTACCATGAACACAGGATTTACTCGGGTCTTTGAAGGAAGATGTATGTGTGGGAGTTATACTTCCTCAGAGATGCAAAATGTCTTTGAACGAAGACACAGGCGATGTATCACACTTCTACTGATACTTGTCTAACACTACTCTTCTGGTCTTAATTATAGGAATATTTTTTGTAGTGCAATTTGTACTACCAAAGTGTTCCTATAATGAGGACCAAAGGGAGTATGTTGTAGAAAAAATTAATATTATTATCATTGGCTAATTGACTTTTTTTTTTTTTTTTTTTTTTAAAGGAAGCTAAATAGCAAGTTACATCAAATATATTTATGTTTATTATTTTTCTCTAAATTAATTTATCTGATTCATAAAATAATATATAATCTAATTATATATAACATATGCTATGATTAAATAATTTATTAGGCTTAATCTCTTAAAAAAAAAAAAGGGTTCCTTTAAGTTGTTTTGATTCTTTTCAACTATACATACGGTCTGACATTGAAAAAACAAAAAACCAGAGAAGGTGAGTTCCTAAATCTGATTCCTAGCTGTGATATTTTGGTTTCTCCGTACGTGCAGATAGTTTAGGGTCAATTAGGTAAGGAATAATGGCGTTGGAGCTGGTTGGAGGAACTGTTTTAGGAGTTGTGTTTGACCAACTTCAAAAGGAAATATGGGGTTTCGAGCAAAAAAAAAAAGGAAATATGGAGAGTGAAGAACAACATTGTGATGTTCAAACCCAAATTGGAGGAACTTGAACTAACACTCGATGTGTTATCTCCTGTCATCGAGGAGATTGAGGAATTAAACAGACGATTGAACAGATCAGATTATGGAAGAGAAACTATTGTGTTGATGAGATTGCTGGAAGATGGTACCAAGCTTGTTTCAAAGTGCTCTAAAATACCAAGATGGGATATATTCAAAAGGTGTCGTTACAGGGAGAAGCTGATGGAGCTGGATAACAAAATATTAAGGTTCCAAAACCTTGACTTGCAAGCTAACATGGCAAGGGATCAAAAGCAGAGCTTGCTGACAGTTCAAGAGACGAGACAGATGTTGATAATGTTACTTAACCAACAAGGGAATTCGAATATTACTATGGCCCTCTCTGCCTCCTCCAGCTCCACTGATTCTTCAAATCTTGCCATCGCCCTCACTGCCTCCTCTACTGATTCTTCCCACAAGGTTATCATAATTTTAACTTGGATTGTGGCCAAAAACAAAAAAGAAAAAAACGGAGAGATTAGGTTTTCTTTGGAACATCAACATGAGGTTACAGAGAAAATATGTAATTACTACGAAGTCCTACAATAAATAGCATATGTAATAACAAGTTTCTTTGCATGAAATGATAATGGTTCTGTGTGTTGTTCACTGCTTTTTAGTTCTTTATTATTTTATAGTAGACTTAATCTTTTTAGTATTAAACCCAATTTGTGTCGGCTCGTTGGACCAGTGAACCAACTCCGCTGATTCTTCAAATATTGCTATGGATGTCACTACCTCATCCACCGTTTCTTCCCATAAGATTGTCATAATTTTATCTTGAATTATGCCCGAAAACAAAAACAAAAAAGAAAAAAAATAGAGAGAAAAACAAAAAAGAAAAAAAATAGAGAGAATGAGGACTCTTAGATATCTAATTTCTTTTTTTTTTTTTTTTTTTTTTTTAAATACTCAGATTATGAGTGGTTCAATAACTCTGAGTGGTATATACTAGTGCTCTGTTTAAGAAGACCTAATCCCTAGCTGGCCCGTCCATGTCCTCGTCATGTTGAGACTGATAAGGCAGGCCTAAAAAGTTGCGAAACAGATATTAGCAAATGGGTACAAAACTAGGCATGGGATGGGACAAGAGACGACAATGGGACATCCCATCCTGTTACGTACTCTAAGGCCCCGTTTGGATCACTGAAAATCAAGCGATGGAAAAGGAAAATGTAGATTTTCAACTGGCGGCGGCTATTTGGTTCGACTTTTCCGGATGAAAATATTTTCCCGCGGACGTCCATTCTCCCACGTTTAAATGAAAATGGGTTCCCACCAAAAATGGTGGGAACCCATTTTTCCGGGCGCTCGAAAATGGCGGAAGTCGACTTTACCCTTCCTCTCACCATGGTCCTTCATCTACATCATTCTTTTTCATGGCAAAAAAAAAAAAAAGTAATTTGCTCAAAGGAAATCAAACTGGTCCTCTACTTCATCTTTTCGGTGGTTCGACTTTAACTTTTCAATGAGATCGTCGCTGATGCGGTGGACGGGGATGTTCGCGTCCTACATCTCATCGCCAAGGTGATTCCGCGAAGGCTGATGGGGTGGTCGAACACCCTCAGACTCTCCATTGTGGACGACGTCCTCTGGGGAGTCATCACCGCCTTTGAGTCCGTCTCTATCGTCTCCAAGCTCTGTTTCTTCTTCCTCTTCTGTGGCTGTACCGTCTGAAGTCGACAATCTCTCACCAAGATTCTGTGTTTAAACTGTTGCCAATCTTGAGAATTGGTGAGGAGGCATACTCACCAATAATGCCTACCAATTCTTGAGAATTGGTATGCCTCACCATACCAATTCTTGAGAATTGGTAGGCATTCTCGAGAATGCATACCAATTCTCAAGAATTGGTATGCCTCACCAATGAGGCATTCTCGAGAATACCTCATCAATTCTCGAGAATTGGCGAGGTATTCTTCGTGCACTCGGTTTTATATGGTATAAAAAAAATATTTTATCTGTAAGGGTAAAATGGTATTTTGCCTCATTTTCCTACCTCATTTTCTTCCAACCAAACAAAAATTTTCCTATCAACCAATTTTCTTTTCTAGTGCCAACCAAACGCATCGAGGCAAAATATTTTCCATTCCATTCCATTCTTTTCATTTCCATTCCTTTCCATTCCCACCTTTTCTTTGATCCAAACGGGGCCTAAGAAATTTCTTACTTGCATATAATTATTTTTTTGAAGAGATACTTGTATTACCAGAAAGAAACAGAGTACAGAAGCAGCAACTGATACACCAAACAGAAACAAATGCAAACTAAGGGCCTGTTTGGTTCGAAGAAAATCGAAGGAGGGAAAAGGAAAATTGGCATTTTCCACTAGCGGCGGCCGTTTGGTTCGCATTTTCCCTAGAAAATATTTTCCGCCGCCACGCCATTCTCTTGCGTTTAAGGGAAAATGGGTTCCGACCAAAAATCGTGGGAACCCATTTTCTAGTCGCTATGAAAATGGGCTAGAGTCGATTTTGCCTTGATCACATGGCAGAGAGAGAATAGTGTGACGCCGGGGAGAGGAAGAGAGAGAACAATGTGATGCCGAGCGTGACGCCGAGGAAAGGAAGAGAGAGAATAATGTGATGCCGGGAGAGGAGGAGAGAGAAGAGCGTGACACTAGGGAGAGGAGGAGAGAGAATAATGTGATCGGGGAGAGGAGGAGAGAGAAGAGCGGTGCCAAAATCTCGAATTCGGATCACTAAGAAACTTACCCTTAACCCGACGAGAATCGATGGCCGGACCCGAGAATCCTACGAAGTAGAGCGATGCCGAGAATCCCGACGAGAATCGTCGAGGAGTACGAGTACCCGAGTTTGGTGATCACCGAGTTCCAAGAAAAAGAGTGATAATGGCGAGACCCAAGTAAGGCAATTCTCATTGAGAATTGTCAAGCAATTCTCGAGAATTGCCAACGGCAGTTGGTGGCCTAATCGGGGGGCGGTTGGCGGTGAGGATATTTTATCTTTTTATTTATTTATTTAAAACTAAGGGCAAAAAGGTAATAATATTTTCTTTTAAGGGTAAAATGGTATTTTGTCTTATTTTCCTACCTTGTTTTCTTTCGGCCAAACAAAAATTTTCCTATCAACCTATTTTCTTTTCCAATGTGAACCAAACACATCAAGGCAAAAGATTTTCCTTTCCATTCCATTCTTTTCATTTCCATTCCTTTCCATTCTCACCTTTTCTTTGATCCAAACGGGGCCAAAAATAGAGTAAATGAAACTACACGAAATTAAGAAAGCGAGAATCAGCAAAATAAACCTAACTAATCCCCATTCCAGCACTCGCAGAGGAGGAGACTGTCACACCACTATTGGACCCTTTATCATTTAAGGTTAGAAGATACAATAAGGAAGGTGATGGTTGAAAAACCACCCAATTGGGTACACCTCCTTATAAGCATTTGTTGTGAGGAGATCCGCAACTTTATTACCCTGACGTGGGATAAAGGATAATGAAAACCCAACCTTTTCAGAAAAGAGCCCAATAATGTCGTGAAGAATACTTCTGCATCTCCACTCGCCTGAAATAGCAGATTTGGCATTAATACAAGACACCAGAGTGAGACAATCAGATTCGAATTCAACATTGTCGTGCCCCAAGTCGACTGCTAACATGAGCGCCCGCTTGAGTGCTAAAGCTTCGGTCATAAAGGCTGAGATGGACTTCAGTTTATCCACAAATCCCCACCTAAAAGAGCCAGAGCAGTCGCGGCAAACGATTCCAATTGCTGCAGCATCCTTCCCCAGTACAAATGCACCATCTAAGTTGATCTTATAATTTTCAGGCTTCGGTGGAGACCACTTGCCGCACTCAGCAGAGGGAGAGCCCGACATAAGTGGAGTACCAAGGGTAGAATTAGAACTACGCCAATGGGCCCAAAACTCATTATTACTCCTTTCTGCAGATTCAATCACAAACTGGGGGTTGGGCGCAACAAAATTAAAAACCTGCTCATTCCGTTGCTTCTAGATTAGCCATAAAGTCCAGCATATGAGAGATATATTCTGAGGAGTAACAGATTTCATACCAGAGATGTGCATCCACCAGGCATTGAAGTTCATAATATTAGAGCAATCAATACGCACCCCCAAGCTGCTACCGAACCAGACGCAGCGGGTCCAATTACAGTGAAAAAACAGGTGTTCAAGAGTTTCATCAGCACCTTCACAGATTGGGCATAGCTTGACCCGAGAGTGTCTTCTGTTATACAAGGCTACATTTTTTGCTACAGAGTTGTTGAGAGTACGCCAAAAGAATTGCTTGACTCTTGGGATAGTTTTGATACTCCAAATGGACTTCCAGCATGCTGGAGGAATAATAATGGAATTTCCAGCTTTATGCACGGTGATAGATGCCTTCGATTTCCCATGATGGTAGCCAAATTTAACCTTATAATCACCATTGGAATATGCACTACCAGACTTGCACTTGCATATAATTATTCACTGCCCTGTTTTCTTCTCATAACTGACCAATTTGCATTTGCTTAAATATGCAGCAAATGATTGTGATGATGGTGCGTATGCACTACCAGACTTGCAGGAGCACAGTACTCAGACTTTTGTGTGTAGTCAATGGCAAGTGAGTTTGAACTTAACGCCCTTGTAGCTATTGAAAAACATTATATAATATATTTACTTAATTACATTAGATTAGATTAAGGAAGTTAGTTAATTATGATATATATTTTAACGAATTTTGTTAATTATGATATATACTTTAACGAATTTTGTTAATTATTCTATCCTGTGCAATTGCTGAGTTTCTATATATATTTTGTTATTCTCTTATTCCCTCTTCTTTTTATTAATTATTGTTGAGGGAGTATCAATAAAACAAAATTAAGAAAAAATTAATAAATATGAAAAACATGTCTAACATTTTGGACTAAAATCAACAGGACCAAAAATTATATAATGAATAATGAATTTAAGTGATGAGGATGCAAACAGGAAATGACGCAGGTGTGAGCTTCGTTGGCTTAGAGGGTTAGAGGAGATGAAGAAAAGGGTTAATATTCTTTGTGTAGCAGTGGCTTAACACAATTTCGGACATCAAATGGTGCTCTGTTTCTTTATCTTTCTTCTTGTCTCTCTTTTTATGTCAATTCTCAAACTTAATATTTTTCTGAGTTTGTTGTTGAGCATGAGGAGTAAGGACCATAGCATTTTTGAATTTAATACTTGATGAGAGATTTGTAATTACAATTTACAAAGGCAGATGTATTGAGATAGAAACATAGCAGTTGCGAAGTTTCTCTACTGAAAAAAAAAAAAAAAAGGTTTTTTGTAGCAATACATTGCTTTGGTAAGCGTTGTTCATCTTCATCTTGTGTAGCTGACAATTTATGGGTATATTTGGGTTTTAAATATATATATGCGACACACACACATTTATATATATATATATATATATATATACAGAGGCGGACCGAAGTATTAAACAAGGGGGCACGTGCCCCCCCTTGATTTTTTTTTAATATAAAAAAATAATAATTAAAATTTCATTTTTTTAAAAAAATTCCCTATGCCTTCCGTCTCACACCGGCTCACTCTTCTTCTTCCTCTTTTTTGACCTAGCAATTGAAATTCCCTTTTATGCCTTCCTTCTCACACGGACTGCACTTCGTAATAGGATAGGAGATGAATGATTGAATGATTGCCTAATACCTTATATTGAAAAAGATGTATTTGATAGCATTGATAATGAGACAATTATGATAGAATTCCAAAAAATTAGGTCTAGAAGAATGACATTGTAATTATTTTTATTGTAATATACTTGGTCTTGTTTTTCTCTTTATATTCTTTTGTTTTTTTTTAATGCATTTAAAATTTTGCTTAAATTTTTTTTTTTTTTTTTTTTTTTTTTGGGAGTCTTTCTTAGAATCCCCCACCAATGGTGCCCCCTCCAATAATTTTCTCGATCCGCCACTGTATATATACACACACATGTGTGTGTGTATGAGAAGAAAAGAAAAGTCAATCTTATTAGCTTGTTTGAATCTTGGAATTTATTGGAATGGAATATAATAGAAAATATTTTGGTACAAGATATTTGGTATGCAAAGGAATAAAAAGGAAAATGATAAATAAAAAATAAAGAAAGATGGAATAAAAAAGGGAAATGTATAATTTATCTTCATTCACACCACACTCTCACAGCTTCTTTTCTCTTCTCCCACTCCGTCTTCGCCTCCGTTTTCATGGAGAAAATCGATGGAGAGGGTAGGCCTTACTAGATACCAATCGGTCCCTTTGTTTTCCACTATCATCACCACAAGTCCACAACCATCTTTTCTCTCTTCTCCATCATCACCACGGTCAACTTCTTCTTCCTCCTCCTCCATCACTGACAAATCTACAACAACGGAAGTAGGAGGAGGCAATGACGATAGCAAAGGGGCCAGTGTTGATTTCTCCCTCTTCCATCATTGACAGATTTGTAGCAGCAGAAGTTGGAGGAGGTAGTAACGATAACAAAGGGGCCACCGTCACCATCGACTTCTTCTCCTTCCTTCATCACTGACGGATCTGCAACAATGGAAGTAGGAGGAGGTGGTGATGGCGGGAATGGGGCTACCAACAACATCAACAAGCAGGATCTTCACTGAAGAAGAAGATCGTGACAACCATTGAAGAAGAAAAAAATGGTTATCTGGGAATTTAACACATTGAAAAATTGGTTCTCACCAACCCGAGCCACACTAGTGCTTACGTTGGTAAGTACAGACACAAAAATTTTAGAAAATATATATAATTAGAAAGAACCCAGTGACTATATATTTGAGTAGTGTAGTGGGTTAAGGCTTCACACTTTCTTTTTATCCCTTTTTTTCATCGTTCTTTCACTCTCCACTCTTGTCATTTTCATTTCCACTCTCCAAATCTCCCAACTCTCCAAATCTTCATTCCCACTCTCCAAATCTTTCCCTCCGTCACTCTCCAAATCTTTCCCTCGTCCGCCATTGCTCTTTGTATCTTTCCCTCCGTCCATTGTCGCTCTTCGTTCCGTTCAGATCCGTCGTCTCAACGGCTCAAACTCGCACATTGATCCGTTCAGTCTTGCTTCTCGATTCCGTCTTCCACCGGCTCAATCGATCTGTCTCAAGGCAATTTTCATTTAGTATGATAATTGTTTTATCTCTGATTCCAATCTTGTCATACCCATGGGTGTGCTATAATTATATATTTGGTCAAGACCTTGAGACAGAATTGAAAAAAATTAACACAATCCTGTCATTATTTGTGAATCATATCATTCTTTTGAGGTAGTTGTTGTCGATTTTGGGGTTTTTATTGTTAATGATGTTTTAGGTATGCAAGAAGCTAGGACATGAGGCGGGATTTAAGGGAGCAACTTATATCGATTGCCCAATGAAGCCTTGCCATCTGTATAAAATGCCTGGTAACTGAAAAAGTTTCTATCTTTGTTGTTACTTTCATTCATTTCACCAGTAAATGTTCATTCATTGCCATGGGAATTTCAATTGTCAAGATTATAAAAGGAGGCACAGGGATGGCCAGACTCTTTCCTGTCATTACAGATTTCATGTCAGTTGTTTGTTCACCGCAGCTCCTGTGCTAGTGTGTGCCTATATCTGCCATTACAATGGTATGGAAGTTTTTCATAACTCACGGATGTTCTGATTCTTATAAGATGTGCAACTGATTTTTGTAGATGTAGGGTGGTTATTAGCTTTCATGAAAAATGCAGAGAAGTCAACCAAACAATTTGTCTCTTAACAGGGCCCTGATCCTGCCCAATTAAATAATAAAGTCAACCAAACTAAGTTATTCTTGGCAGGATGAGTTGGTGTTCGGCTTATTTAGTTGATTCATACATTCCTCCTATCAACCTTGAGTCAAATAAAACAGTTAATATTTGTCACTCAAGTTGTCTTAGTTTTTATCCTGTTAGTAGCATGATTAATGCAAGTATTGCCCTTTCTCCTTATCCTTGGTCCAGACAAATTGCACAAGTATCACTAAAAAAGGGTTCTTATTGCCTAAAGTGTTTATGACCTTGAGCATGACATTGTTATTCTCAGCTTTCAAGGTTTACCCATCTGTATGATCTATTTGCAGACCAATATCTGCGTTTTATCAACTTGACACTAATTGATCTATGTGGATGCTTTATTTACAGTTCACAACATAGATAATGAAATTGAAGACTCGAGTCAGATGCAGGGGGTTGTACGTTCTTCCCTTCTTTTATGCTCTTCAGTGTACATAATGACAAGCTTCTTTGGGTTCCTCCTTTTTGGTGAAGGAACTCTTGATGACGTGCTTACCAACTTTGACACTGATCTTGGGATTCCTTGTGGTACTTTGCTTAATGATCTTGTACGTTTGAGCTATGCAGCACACCTCATGCTTGTATTTCCAGTTGTGTTTTTTCCACTGCGGATCAATGTAGATGGTCTTCTCTTGGTGCCATTTATAGGGTAGATGCTTGCACCAACCACAAGACCAGTGATGCAATTTTGATTCATAAGAAAGGTACCAGAGTTTTCGGCCTTCATTGCAATGCGGTACATCGATCTTCTCTTGAGTTGTGGAAATGATCATTTTGTGAGTTCACTTCCCTTTTCATTTTCATATTCTGCTAGCGTACAATCATCTATAGGTATGCGTTCATTTAATATTATGTTGGGATTTTTGCCACTTTTCTTGGTCCTGAAATAGATAGAAACATCTGATTTTTGTTTGTTTGTTAGAGTTGATTTGTCAATGTGTACATTCTGATATAGCTTGGTAGGGTGCATCTGGGAAATATGTGATTGTGATTAAAATGGTGATTAATTTCATTACTTCTTTTTTTTTTTTGCTGTTCATTGGTAAATGCCTGCTGATTTTTTTGTGCTTCGATGCACTAAAATTAGAATATCCTAAGTTCAATTGCTCTGGTGGATAGCCTGGTGAGTTATAGCATTTGTTATGCTTCTTTACTCCTTCGTTGATATTTGACTTTTTAATATCCTATCACATATGACAAACGATAATAATTTTTCCTTGCATGTTGCTTTGGAATTTGATTGTGTAACATCTGGGTATCTGTATGCTATGGGATTAGAGTATATTGTTATGTTTAAATTGATTTCCTTGGAAATACTTTTTAATTGAACCTCATTTCTGGTCCTAAACTTTATGAAGAAGTGGGTTGCCTTTTATCCAACTTTAAAAAAAAAAAAAAAATTCGGGGCACTACCCCGAATCTCACCACTAATTATATACCCACAAACATTAAATCCTGGTTCCGCCATGCCGCCACCAACAATGCCACGCCACTTAGGAAATTGGTTTCTGTAGAATCATGCATCCAAGCGTCTTTCAATATGATATTTTCCTTTTTCTCCTAGATTTTCTTTGAACCAAACCAGTCCTTTTGAGTTTGAAGATTTTTTTTTTTTTTTTTTTTTTAAACATGAATATGAACTAGATGAGCTCAATAACAAAATAGTAAAAATTTGATTTTGACCCAGAATTTTTAAAAAATAAAAGCTCAAGATAAAAATATAAAGGGAGGTAAATAAATTAATTACTACGAGAAAGTGAGAAGATGATTTAAAATATTAAAATATAAGGAATTGTTTAATTTCCTCTTTTGGTACAATTTTTTATTTTGGAGAATGAAAAAAAAAAAAATCAAAAAAAATTTGTGTGGTCTCTTCACATGGATGATGCCCCTTACCAATATATTGTTCGTATTTGTACCTTTTATTTTACGAAATTAAAGAATAGGTGGATTGTGCAGAAGAAACATCATGTTTTCATTAAAAACAATTATATAAATTTTAAAAATCATTCTTTCACCTTTTATTTCACTATTTTATACTATCTCTGGTCCTAAAAAATTTTAAACAATTTAGGATTGGAGGAGTAATGTTTTTCAAAATAATGATTCGAACATTTTTTTTTATTTTTTATTTTTCAAAAATTATTCTAAAAAATTACTCTTTATAAAATTGTTTGAAGAAAATTAAAATACTGAGAATAGAATCAAACAAGTTTTAAATTAGTACTACTTCTTGTCCTAATTATAGGAACACTTTTGTAATGAAGTGTTCCTATAATTAGACCGGAAGGAGTACATTGTTTATTCCCCCAAAAGATTTAGGGATATTAACTTTGGGAAAATGACACTAAAATACCAAATGAATTTGCAAAACCCCAGGAAGTCGTCGAATTTGCAAAAAGGCGAGAGGTGACAAGGACCTTTGGGGGTTTTGCAAATTCAGCCAAATACCCTTTTTGCCCTTAGGGTTAAATAATTAAAAAAAGAAAAAGAAAATTCCCCCCGCGGTGGGCCCACCGCCATCGCCACCCGTGCCGCGGCTGCCGACCAAATCCCCAGCCGCCGGCCGCGGCCTCGCGACCACCACCGGCCCCCGGTGGTGCCGGTCCACCCGGCGGCCGGGATGGTGGACGGTGGTCGCCAGCGCCGCCGGTGGTGGGCGTGGCGTGGGGGCCCACCGCGGGGGTTATTTTCTTTTTTCTTTTAATTATTTAACCCTAAGGGCAAAAGGGTAATTTGGCTCGAATTTGCAAAACCCCTAAAGGTCCTTGTCACCTCTCAATCTTTTTGCAAATTCAACTGATTTCGGGGTTTTGCAAATTCATTTAGTATTTTAGTGTCATTTTCCCATTAACTTTTAGGTCTCAATCAAGGGAAATAATATCGAGAAAAGTCCTCATTGATAAGTGAATAAAGGAGATTACTAAGTGAATCAGTTACCATTAATAACTTGTAGGATTTGTCAATGTATTATTTCCCTTGGTTGAGACTGGAAAGTAATTCTCCCAAAGATTTATGTGTATGTGCGCACAAATTTTCTGCCTTTTGGAATGTGAGTTTCAATGGAATATTTTTGTTATTACTTGTATTTACCAAGTATATAATGATTCACAACCATAATTGATTGACTATATATATTCGTTTGTTCCTTTCAAATGCATTAATCCTACCATCAACACAGGATTTTTGCTCAGGTCTTTGAAGGAAGATGTATGTGTGGGAGTTATACTTCCTCAGAGATGCAAAATGTCTTTGAACAACGACACAGGCGATGTCTCACTGCTACTGATACTTGTCTAATATGTCACAAGGAACGGGAGAAAAAAAAATAAACTACTATCATTATCACTAATATAAAAGCCAATTGATTATTTTTTTAGAAATTAAGGAAGCTAAATAGTACTCAAAAATATATATATTATTTTTCAAACTAATTTGCCTAATTTATAAAAGGGTTAAGGTGCATTTTTGCCCTTAAAGTATGCGCCCAGGAGCAATTTTGCACCTGAAGTTTCAAGCGTAGCAATGTTGCCCCTGAAGTTTCAAAACGGAGCAATGTTACCCTTCCGTTAAAAACCCTAACGGTCAACGTTAAGGTTTTTAACGGAGGGGTAATATTGCTCCGTTTTTAAACTTTAGGGGCAACATTGCTCCAAAAAAAAGTAACAATTTTGCCTCTGAAGTTTCAAAATGGAGCAATGTTGCCCCTCCGTTAAAAACCCTAACGGTCAACTAACGTTAGAGTTTTTAACGGAGGGCAACATTGCTCGGTTTTGAAACTTCAGAAAACATTGCTACGCCGAAAACTTTAGAGGCAAAATTACTTAAGGACGCATACTTTAACGGCAAAAATGCACCTTAACCCTTTATAAAATGACATATAATCTAAAACAATACATAATATATGCTATGATCAAATAATTTATTTTAGTTTCATTAATCTCATTAAAAAAGTTAATTAACTAAGAACAAGAGGGAGTATTATACAAGATTATATGCATGCACTGTGCCATTATATTGCCCACATGCACGTGAACAGTGATGGCATGAGGGGGTGATCAGGTGGGTGAATTGGAACCTTGGTCTATGTTGAGATTGGAGGTATTAGAATGTATTACTACCTCCGATCTTAAAGATAAGATAAGGTTTTTATAATTTATACATTACAAATTTTGTCATATATTTAGAACTGAAGGGAATAAAAGTTCCACAACTAACAAACTCTTAATTAAGATGGTAGCAGCCTTATTCTATTAGGAGGAGAATATAAATTTAAATACCAGAAAACATAATTGCAAGTTCTAATTAGTCTTAAGCTCTTAGCGTTTGGAGACACCCTTGCTAACTCTAAAAAAAGGCTTATAAATTTGCAACTATTTAAATTGATATTTGCAATTTATGCATGTTGAAAATAGAATCTTATAAAAACTATGTTTTTTTTTTTTCTTCCACGATTCTTTTATGTATTGAAAAACTAAAACTTCCTTATTTTCAAACCTAAACATCCCATTAAAAAGTATTGGATCAACATTCAAAAGTCGTTTTGAAACGAAATGAAATAAAGAAGACAAATTTGTAAAGGAAAACAATATATATATATATATATATATATATATATATTTCTAAGCACATGTATCCTTCTCTTGGAAACAATCTTGTTTGATGAGGCACTATCTATCGATGATTTTTTTTACCATAAAAAAATGAAAGCTTATCTTTCCCCTTTTTTATTTTTATTTTATAGAGCCTAGATGTTTTTATTGATGAGTAATAATAATAACACTCATTTTCAATTTAGTATATACAATCATCTTAATTTTCTTAAGAGTTCCTGATTTTTTAAAAATTTTGATCAATCAACCCAAAAGCAATAAGAATATATGGGTAGCTAAAGGGTTGAAAGAAATAGGGAAAGATAATATCAATGATGTGGGTATCTTTTAGTAGGGATTGAACTTTGGTTCACTACGTTATGAGGACTAACTCATTTTACTATACTCAACCCCGTTGGTTGAAAACAACTTTGAATGCTTATAAAAAAAAATACAATTATATTAGAACGAGTCTTCTGTGTAGAGACTAAAGACTTATATTAGAACTAGTCTTCTGTGTAGAGAGAGAGAGTTCCGGTCAATATATATTAGAACAAGTCTTCCGTGTCCCTTTAGAGTCACATAACTATTTTCTGTGAAAGTACATACAATAGAATCTTAATTTTGAATTCAGTTGGTACATTATTGTTTTCACACTATAGTTTCTTCAATACGGAAGAAATTTTAGATGCATATGGCTCTACCCTATTTATACGTACAATACTTTTTTCAAGGAAAATCAAAAGGAATTATATTGTAAAATAAAATATTAAATGTTTAAAATATGAGTTCAATAGGAAAATGTCATGAAGCAAACCCGTGTAAAAAAAAAAAAAAATTGTCAGAAACTAAAGAAGAACATGGTTCAAAAACTTTATACTACATTGTCCAAAATAACGAAGGTAAGGCATGTCGAGTAAAAGGTCTCATTTAAATATGCATGGATAATGCTTCTTCAAAGTGATGCCATGAATCATGTAAATTCCCTCTTGTGAAAGAGAATTTATCCGTATTCATTTCCAACTCTTTTTTATTTGAATCATGTAACTCATTCATAGATGGAGACATATTTTAGAAATTTTGTATGTCTTATAAAATTGTGTGTTCAAATTTTTGCTCCCATTTGATGTTTATAAGTACTTTTTGTACCTCCAAAAAGTATTTAGTGTAAGATGCTTTTTTTTTTTTTTTTTTTTTGATAGACCCTTTTTAATATTTAGGGGCAAAATTACACCACTAAACACCTTAGGTGGATGTACTTTGAAAAATAGTCTTGCTACACTTTTTTGTAATATAAGTGAGTCACTATATGTTCAATATATTTTGAGCTAATTCAAGTAATAAAGGTAAAACTAAAAATAGTGGAATGATCTTATTACAATAAGCAATTATCTCTCAACTTTTTTTTTTTTTTTATAGCAAATAATCACATGGAGGGACTAAAATGAAATTTTCTCATGAAAAATGATCCTATTTCTTTGAGATTAAATATTTTAAAACACACTGGTAAATTTTATTTCACATCCAAAGCTATCTCAAATGTTATATACTTTAATATTAGGATGTAAAATATTATACTCCTCCTCTTTTAATATAAGATATATTTACTTAATTTTATTAAATTAAGAAAGTTAGTTAAGTTAATTAATATGACATGTATTTTTAAAGCACCCTTATTATCTTCCTTAATTCCCTCATTTCCTCTTCTCTTTGATTATTATCAAAATAACATCAATAGGAATAACTTAAAAAAAGATTGAAAAAAATGAAAACCATGTCTTATATTTAAGGCTAAGATGAACTCTTTAAATATGTCTTATATTAAGAACATGAGAGAGTAACATTTAATTTGCTATGCCTATATTTATGATGTCAAATGCCAAATGTTTTTTTTTTTTTTTTGTGTGAAATTTAATGAAAACAATTAGTGGGTGTTGTGAGATGTGTATACTATTTTATAATATAATTATTAGTGTCCCATCGTATTTACTATTAACTAATCCAAATCTAAGTATTGCTGAGTCAAAATAACAATTACTGTCTCAATATGCTTAAATATCTTAATGTTTTAGGTAACAACCATCTTAATGTCATCCATATAACACTAGTTAGTTGCACAGACAATAAGAATATTGATATATTAGTGTATTATAGAAAAAATATGTGGGTTTATTTTCATTTAAAATTTTGAATTGTACATTTGAAGCATCTATCAAAAAGGGTCATCAAGAACCAGCATAACTTCACATCAGATTCTCACACACACACATGCACAAGGGGTTTTTTTTTAAAAGCTTCTGCCTCACTTTATAGACTTGTAATCTTTTTTTGTTTTGCATTACTATCTTCCAGTTTCATTTTTTAATGAGTTTCAAAGCATGGAATTCAAAGTTTTTCAGTTTTCCTTACACCCGTTATGAAACCGAAAGTGATAAAAACATAATATGGTCTAGGCTTCCAGAGAAACATACAAAATCAACTTATTACTCAGTCAAATCTGCAATGTATATAAAAGGACTACGTGCCTAAGGCAAAATTCATCTTCATCTTCCTCACTTTCATCAATTGTAGAAGTGTCTCTTATAGACTTGTACACAAGGAGGTTTATCCTAATCTTATGGATTTTCTTTTACCCTTCTGCTTCATAAACCTTAGCATCAATATCTTAGTTGTGTCTAGCCAGTGTCTTGGCCATAAAAAATCTGCTTTGATTCATCTGAGAAGAAACCTCATATTCAACTCTTCCGATTCGAAAAAATTGGTTCACTGGAACCTAAGTCATGACTGTTGCCTATGGAATGGAGTAACATGTGATAAGGGACATGTTATACCTCTTATCTAAGTGGAGAATCCATCTCTGGTGGGCTTGACAGTTCCAATAATAGCATCTTCAACTTGCAGTTTCTTCAAAATTTGAACTTGGCTTATAACAAGTTTCATAATTCCATAGTTCTTTCAAAGCTGCACAAGTTGAAAAATTTGAGATATCTGAATCTGTCAAATGCCGGCTTTGAGGGTCAAATTCCAGTTGAGATATCTCATCTAACAAAGCTCACTTTTCTTGATTTGTCTACCTCATCACTTCACACTCTTCAACTTGAGGAGCCAAATGTCACAATGCTTTTACAGAAGCTCACAAAACTCCAAGAGCTATATCTTGATGGTTTAAAGGTGTTTTCTCAGGGGAAGGAGTGGGGCCAAGCACTATCTACATCACAAAATCTTCAAATTGTGAGTATGTCATTTTGTGATCTCTTTGGCCCTTTTGATTTTTCAATTGCAAAGCTTCAATCTCTCTTAGTTCTTCGGCTGAACGATAACAATATTGCAACCTCAGTGCCAAAGGCCTTAGTGGGGTTGAGCAACTTAACCACCTTGCAACTAGGAAATTGCAAACTTGAGTGGAGTTTTTCCTGAGCAGATCTTCCAAATGCCAAGCCTGCAAGTCCTTGATGTGTCAGATAATCAAGATCTTCAAGGTTCTTTACCAAACTTCCAACATCATGGATTTCTCCAAAGTTTGAATCTTAGCCATACAAAGTTCTCAGGGAAGCTACCAGGTTCTATTCACAATTTGAGCAAGTTGTCTGCATTAGACCTATCAAGCTCCAAATTCAATGGAACACTTCCTCGTTCACTCTCCAAATTGACCTCACTTGTTTATCTAGACTTGTCATTCAACAATTTCACTGGCCCTCTTCCATCTTTCAATTTGTCCAAGAGTCTCTTATATCTATCCGTCAATCACAATGACTTGAATGGTGAAGTTTCGTCAGTTCATTTCACAGGCTTTGAAAATCTTGTCACCATTG
The DNA here is from genome assembly GCA_019022655.1 of Acacia acuminata. Classification (NCBI taxonomy): domain Eukaryota; kingdom Viridiplantae; phylum Streptophyta; class Magnoliopsida; order Fabales; family Fabaceae; genus Acacia; species Acacia acuminata. The sequence goes on from JAFJYI010000001.1 coordinate 321,515, forward strand.
ATCTAGGTGGCAATTTATTCAATGGGAGAGTTCCATCGTCTCTTTTTACGCTTCCATCTTTGCGTGATCTGATTCTCTCCAACAATAGATTTGAGGGTGTTCTCGATGAATTTCCAAATGCTTCTTCCTCTCCATTAGAGATCCTTGACATGAGTGGAAATAACTTTCAAGGGCCTGTTCCTGTCTATCTTTGATCTCAGAAGACTCACTTTGCTCCAACTTTCTTCAAACAAGTTCAATGGAACTATACATTTGGATATGACGAGAAGCTTGGAAAATTTGGGCACACTTGATCTTGCTGGCAAGAATTTCTTGATTGATACAACTTTGGTGAACACCCACAATCTGTCATCATTCCCCAAATTGAACAATTTCATGTTGGCTTCTTGCAAATTCAAAGAGTTTCCAGTTTTTCTTAGAAATCAATCCAATTTGCTATACATTGACTTATCCACCAACCAAATTGAGGGAACAATACCCAATTGGATTTGGAGGTTTGATTTTATGGTTTTTCTTAACCTTTCCAACAATTTTCTAACGGATGTGGACGGACCTTTTCATAATATTACTTCTAATCTGTCTCTTCTTGATCTTCATTCCAACCAAATCAAAGGTCATCCTCCCATTTTTCCCAAAAATGTGATCTATTTGGATTACTCAAGCAATAGATTTAGCTTTATTGCCCCTCCAGACATTGGAAACCACCTTCCTTTCACATATTTTAACTCTCTTGCAAACAATAGTTTTCATGGAAAAATCCATGAATCCCTTTGTAACATGTCAACTCTTCGTGTGCTTGATCTTGCTGATAACAGCTTCAGTGAATCCATTCCTGAGTGTTTGGCAAGAATGGGTGACATTCTCAGGGTGTTAAATCTAGCTGGAAACAACCTCAAAGGCCAAATTCCTATTACATTTTCAACTTCTTGTGCCCCTAGATTCCTACATCTCAATGAAAATTTCTTAGGTGGTACGGTCCCAGAGTCTGCGCCTAATTGCCAAAAACTACAAGTCTTAAACCTTGGAAACAATCAATTGACTGACGGATTTCCATGTTTCTTAGGGAATGTGCCCACCTTGAGTCATGATTCTAAGGTCAAACAAATTTTATGGGACTCTTGAATGTTCAAATAGCATTGGAAAGAGGGAGAAGGTTCAAATTGTTGACCTGGCCTCAAATAATTTAAATGGTACGCTACCTGTTGCACTCCTGCAAAGTTGGAAAGCATTGGTGATACCATGTGAAGATAAAAGTGGTTCAGAATTTCGTCAGTTGTCTTTTGACATTTATGACAACGATCATGTTGTGGCCTTCAAGAATGCATTATCAAATATGAACAAAGATCTTGCACCAAGACTAGTTGAACTTATAGCAGTAGAGCCATCTTTTGTGATCAACAACTTATGGTCTGATATCAATGCCAATGATTTTGGTTGTGAAAGTTACCCAGATTCGGTGACAATTGTCATCAAAGGAAGACAACTAAAGTTGGTTAAGATTCTTACTGCCTTCACTTCTTTGGACTTCTCATCCAATCATTTTGAAGGGTCAATACCAATAGAGCTTATGAGCTTAAAGCGCTTCGTGCTCTTAATTTGTCCCAACATGCAGGCCATGTCCCTTCATCTATAGGGAATTTGAAGTATCTTGAGTCATTAGACTTGTCAAACAACTCTCTTGGAGGGAACATACCAACAGAGCTTGCAAGTTTAAGTTTCTTTGAGTTTTTGAACCTCTCTTACAATCGTTTGACTGGGCAAATCCCAACAGGTACTCAAATTCAGTCATTTGAAGCAGACTCTTTCAAAGGCAATAAAGCCTTATGTGGACCTCCATTGACACAGAATTGCAGTTTGCCAACACCATCATCTGAAAAAACTGAATCAAATGATGGAGCTCCATTGATCGGAATTTTTTGAGTGCTGAATTGGGATTTACTTTTGGTCTTGGCATCATTATCTTTCCTCTTATATCCTGTCAACAATGAAGGTTGAAATGCTCCAAGCATGCAGACAGCTTGATTTTTTATATGAACACCATGGTGGGAAAACTTACAGAAGTTTAAGATGGAAACCTTTTTAGTTTGAATTTCTACCAAATAAAGAAGAAAGCTTTCTGCCAATGGCCTCAACCTAGTAGCATGAAAGCTTTCCTATAGGTGGGAGGCTGTGACTTCGATCCTGCTTGTAATTTCAAGCCATTAGTACTTACCTCTTAATGTGAAGAAAAAAAGGAAGAATAAGAAATCCCCCACCCCACCCCCCCCCCCAAAAAAAAAAAAAAAAAAAAAAAGAAAAAGAAAAAGTAGAAGTAGATGAATAAAAGCAACAGGAAGCAAAACAAGGTTTTTTATTCATGTTGCTATATGGACTTTCTTCTTTTGGTATTGTAGCTGGTTCAAGAAGCTTTCGCTGGTTTTTGGAATGCTCACGGTCTATTGGGCTTGTTGCCCATCCTTGTTTTGTTTCTTTTAGATGTTGTTATGTTCATGGTTATTATAGTATGTTTAATCATTCTAGTCCTATTTATAAGTCTATTTTGATCAAAAATTTTGTCATATTTATAAGTCAGTTTCATGTAATAAATAAGATTGTGACAATTTTACCCATATTAATTTAACCATAAAGATAGAGAGAAAAGAAACAGTTTTCAAATACCCAATCATAAGTGAGGGTTAAGTTGAAAATTTACCCCTATAATCATTGAGTTAACTATCTCTTTTTAGTAAGTGAGATTTGGTCAAAGTGGATTTATAAATAGGACCGAAGTGGTAATATATTTCTGGTTTTAGACTTTGAACCCTCTATTTTGACCTTGTCTCAGGATCAATTGACAGTTTAATATACATCTTCTTATCGTTTCGTTCAATAAATTTTCTTTTTATGAAAAAATATAGACACTCTTATTATGTAAATTATTTCAAGTTAGCTTTATTGTCTTATTGAGTACAGATGTTAAACATAAAATAAGCTTACAGAGGAAAATAGAGTTGACATAGGGAAGTTCTTACTTTTCCTATTATTGACAAGTTGGTTTGAATTTGTTTTCTCCAATAATAATGTTGCATTTTTAAAATAGAGCAAATTTAACTTAGAAATGAAAGATTATAAGTTTTAAAAATTGTAACAAATTTAGAGTTGCTATTTCCTTTTTAAGTTCTTTTTAAAAAATGCGCCGATGTTTTATTTAACTGGCACAACCCCACTTCAAAAAAAGTCTCTTCTTCTGCTGAAAATTAAGATTCAGGGTCTTTTAAATGATTATAAACTACACGCAAGCCACCTGAACTTTTTGGGAAATTTTCAAATAGCCCGTATTGTAGCAAAACGATTTTCAACAGCCCCCTAATAATCTGAAATATCACTGCATATCCTTTTTAGGCTAAGATGAAATTAATTTCTGGTGCAAAAAGATAGCTTTAGTCTTCTGAGGAAAAAAAGAAGAAATAACCAATTGATGAAAGAAAAATCAAAGTATTCGCGACGTTCTTAAACCCACTCGGTCTCTCCATGCATTCCGCCATGTTACCGCCTTCGCGAGCAAGTAGACAAAGCAGTGGCTGATGATCATTCCGAAATCCCGTCACTCCACCATCTTTCCATTTGAATTTGAGTTTTGTGGACATTTCAAAATCTGAGTTGTGAATCCTGAACTAGACACTTGCACATCTACACTGTCATATGTAAGCCAAATAAGGGTCTCCATCAACGTTCTTATAAATTCTCGTGTGTGTTGTAAGTAGCACATATGTTATACTGAGTTCCTTTTTGGTCTTGTAAATGGCACAGGGTTCTTATCATTTCATTTATTGCCTCGTAAATACCTTCGTGTGTTATAAATTGCTTAGCATTCTTGTAAATTATTTTGTTTGTGTTGTAAATGACCTAAGTGTGCCCGTGAATTCCCTTAATATTTCCGTAAATTCCCCATTGTGTCATGTAAATAACCTTATTTATCTTGTAAATGAGGTTATAGGTTTTGTTTTTTTATACATGAGATTATCCAATGGCGGAACCAGGAAAAAAATTTAGCCTAGCCAAAAAAATAAACATATTGAATTACTCCCTTTAATTCTTATTATAAAGCACCAACTAACAAGTATATTTAGTTATTTTTATAAAACACTTGCTTGTTTCCAAATAGCATTAAATATTTTTTTCCATGTATACTCATAATTAAAAAGGTAGTAAGTGAGAGTAATAATTAATAAAACTTAATTATTACTCTCTTTTTTGAAAAAAAGAGAGTAATAATTAATATGATGTTAGAGTTTAGTGTAATTAATAAGGATAATATTGAAAATTATTTAAATTTTAGGACAAATTTAATGAATTTAACTGTTTTTATTGACTTGTGAAAATTGTTAGTTGGCTCCTTAAATAAAGACCGAGGGAATATTTACTAAATAGTATCAAATAACCTGGAAAATACAAACAAATAATAACCGATAATTATAAATCAAAAGAAAATATAAGATGATACTAATCTTTTCGGTATCTCAAACAAGAATTTTACTTTCCTCTCGACCCAATGAGTAATGAAACAAACATTATCCTTACGAGAGAAGATAAAAAATTATTTGGGGGCCAAATTTGTGGCCAAATAAAATATCATATAGTAAATACATATATATTCTAATAAATTTTATAAGATCGTCGGTAAATTTGGGGCCAAGGCCCCGCCGGGCCATTGAATACTTCCGCCATTGAGATTATCGGCTTTATAAATGCACTTATTTATCTTATAAATAGAACATATGCTCTTGTGAATGTCCTCTTTATCTTGTAAATTCTATCATGTATGATGTAATGGCTTAATTATTCTTATAGACTATCTTATTTGTCGTATAAATGACTTAAGCGTTGTTCTAATTCCCTTATGTATCTTGTAAATAGGACACATGTTCTTGTAAATTCCCTTTTTTTTTTTTTTTTTTTTTTTTTGGTCTTATAAATGGCTCAAGTGTTCTTGTCATTCCACTTACTGTCTTATAAACACCATCATATAAGTTGTAAATTGCTTAAGTATTCTTGTAAATTCTTTTTGTTTGTCTTGTAAAATAATCAAAGTGTACCTATGAATTCCCTTAGCCTCCTAGTAAATTCCCCAATGTGTCATATAAATGAACTTATTTATCTTGTAAATTTTCTTGTTTGATAGATTGAAAGCCTTCAGATGCACCTGCTATCCATGTCTTAAGCCCTATCACCACCATAAACTAGAGTTTCATACTACTCGATGCGTCTTCCTTGATTAAAGTCCTTGGGTCTCCAAAAACAAGTATAATGCTAATGGGTCTCTCAACAAACACAAAGCTCGACTCATTGCTAAAGGTACCAACAAGACGCTGGTGTGAATTTTGGGGCCACCTTCAGCCATGTTGCAAAAATCACCACTATTCGACTTGTCTTATCTATTATTGATAATGCGTTTCTTAATGGTTAGATTACTGATGATGTGTACATGACTTAGCCAGAGGGCTTTACAGACCCTGCCAAGCTGCACCATATGTTTGTAAGCTAAAGAAGGCATTATACAAGCTCCACGAGGCTTGGTTCGAACGGCTTCGTAATGTCCTGTTGCGTTGGGGTTTCTACAATACAAAGAGTGATAGTTCTCTCTTTATCATGTGGCAGCCAGATTCTGTCATCATCGATCACTCTCATATATGTTGACGATATTCTCACCTACACGATTTCACGACCAAGCTCAATGTAATGTTTAGTCTCAGAGACTTGGGAGATGCTCATTATTGTTTAGGCCTCGAGTTGCATCGTGCCCCTATTGGCCTACGTCTCAGTCAAACGAAATAGCAGCCACAGATCTTCTCAAGAAATTCAACACTACAAAAAAAAGTTATTTTTTACGATGGATTTTAAAAAGGCATTTTTCTTTGCAAAAATCGTTTGCGATGGAATTCGTCCGTCACAATTGAGACGGAAAACATGAATTCTGTCGCAAATTTCAAAATTTTTGCGACGGAATTTAATTCTGTCACAAAATTTTGTAATCATTTTCCGTCGCAAATTTTGAAATTTGTGATGGAATTCGTTTTCCGTCACAAAATTCATTTTACTAAAAAAAATAAAAAATTATAAAAATTGCATAAAAAATGAAAAATTACAAAATAAAAAAAAACTTATATATCATAAAAATATATAGTAACAATCATAAAGAGTTTATATAGATAAAACAAAGTATAAATAATAATGTTACGAACAATATGTATTAAAAAATAGTTTAAACAAAGCAGCAGTATGATTATCACTCTTTCAACTCTTTTTGCTAGGTCATAGTGGAAAGTGTCAACAGCAACTTTATGATCATCACTCTTTCGGCTCTGTTTGCTGGCTCATACTCTTTGCCTACAAAAATAACAAAAGATGAAAAAATAATGTAAAATGAGCATAGAAAGATAATATAAGACACCGGTAAATTATGAAAGAAAATTTCAACATGTTTGTCAAGATTTGCACAAGTAAAAACTCCAGAAGCATTCACATCACTTGCAGATGAAAATAAGATTTTGTAATTTAATTCCAAAATCAATATGGATTTTGTAATACATTCGAGATATGGATTGATTCCATGCTGCACTTGGAACAATATTTCAAAAAATTCTACCAATTAATATAATATGATCCCAGTAACGGTTTGCACAACTTAATTTAATCTTGTCATAATTTTGCCTTTGATTGCTTCCTAGGGAGCAACGTCAGTTTAGAAGAATGGAACCTTACCTCTCTTCTCCAGATGAAGATGAAGATATGGGAGACGGGGGGCGACGGTGAAGAAGACTTAGGTGAGCACAATTGGAGGGCCGGTGGTTCACGAAGCGCCGGGGTAGGGGACGGATCCGAAGCAAGAGCGGCGGACCAAGGGCGTGGTAGACGACTAAGACGCCGGTTCTGAGGACTGGACTCGCGGCGGACTGAGGGGAGAGGAAGAGCAAGAGAGTTGGTGGATTTGAGGCCAAATAACGCCGGACGCGAACTGGTTGGATTAAAAATCCCAACTTTTTGCAAAGCAACAGTTTTTTTTGTGAGGGAACTAAAATTCCGTCACAAAAAGAAAATTTTTTTGCGACGGAACGAGGGGGAGCTGGCCGCCAAAAGGTAGCCGGTTTGCGATGGAACTTCAAAAAGTAAATTTTTTTGCGACAAAACTTCGGGGGGAACCTGGTGGCCAAATGGCCACCGGTTTGTGACGGAACTAAGACGGATCCAGTTTTTTGTCGCAAAACACTGTATTTGTGACGAATTGTGAATTCCATCACAAATCGGCGAAATTTTGCGACGGAAAAAATTCGTCGCAAATTCTGTCGCTATTTTTGTATTTTCTTGTAGTGATGCTCTACTCTGCAAATGTGGATCCACGTCTATTACAAGGGGCACCCCCCCCCCCTTGATTTTTTTGGGAGAATTACACACGGGTCCCAAGGAAGACACATATTTACATATAGGTCCCATGAAATGACAAAATTGCACAGAAGTCCCTAGGGACTTCTGTGTAATTATTTGTAAACATCAAATTACTTTTTTGCCCATTCAGCATAATAAACAACTAAATCGAATCGGTCTCTCATTCGAAAAAAAAAAAAAAAAAAAAAAAAATCAGTCTCATCTCCCATTCGATCGAGCCATCAACCTTCGAGCGAGCTCTTCACGGCGTTCCAAGAGATCTGCATCTGTCATTATTTGTTCGTCGCAGGCGGGATTGTGCGAGACTCCTAGGCAAAGCTCAGACTGTGAAGCTTTCATATTTTCGTTGAATAATCCTTCCCCTTCGTTGTATGTTCTTTGCAACACTTGTTCCCTGTACATTTCCTTCAAGTCCACAATATCCACACGAAGTTCCTCCAGCTAGGCGCATACATTCAACTACTTTTCGATATACAGCACCCATTTGATGTCATGATGGAACATTGAATAAAAAGTTCTAGGGTTTCATGTTATTGGCTAGGGTTAATTACATTTTGCTGTTTTTCGGAAGGAAACGGAGGGACTACTGTTTTTCACTAGTTTGTGGTTGATGTGATGATGGAACATTCAATAAAAAGTTCGATAGGATTCAATAAAGTTGTTGTTAAAACAGCAATTGTATGTTGTAAATATAGAATTTATTGTTGTAAATCGCCTCACGGAACTCAAGATTTGAAAAAATCCAGGTTGTAAAAACTTGTTATTAAAACAAAGCAATTGTGTGTTGTAAATATAGAATTTATTGTTGTAAATCGCCTCACGAAACTCAAGATCGAAAAAATCCAGGTTGTAAAAACTTGTTGTTAAAACAACAATTGTATGTTGTAAATATAGAATTTATTGTTGTAAATCGCCTCTGGAACTCAAGATTTGAAAAAATCCAGGTTATAAAAACTTGTTTTTAAAACAAGATTAATTGTGTATTGCAAATATAGAATTTATTGTTGTAAATACCTCGGAACTCAAGATTTGAAAAAATCCAGGTTGTAAAAACTTGTTGTTAAAACAACAATTGTGTGTTGCAAATATAGAATTTATTGTTGTAAATCGCCTCGGAACTCGAAATCACAAAATCCAGAGGAGATTTACAACAATAAATTCTATATTTGTAACACACAATTGCTGTTTAAACAACAAATTTTTACAACCTGGATTTTGTGATTTCTGAGTTCCAAAGGCGATTTACAACAATAAATTCTATATTTACAACACACAATTGCTGTTTTAACAACAAGTTTTTACAACCTGGATTTTTTCAAATCTTGAGTTCCAGAGGCGATTTACAACAATAAATTCTATATTTGCAACACACAATTGCTGTTTTAACAACAAGTTTTTATAACTTGGATTTTTTCAAATCTTGAGTTCCAAAGGCGATTTACAACAATAAATTCTATATTTACAACATACAATTGTTGTTTTAACAACAACTTTATTGAATCCTATCAGAACTTTTTATTGAATGTTCCATCATCACATCAACCACAAACCAGTGAAAACAAAGTAGTCCCTCTGTTTCCTTCCCAAAAAACAGAGCAAAATGTAATTAACCCTAGCCAATAACATGAAACCCTAGAACTTTTTATTCAATGTTCCATCATCACATCAAATGGGTGTTGTATATCTAAAAGTAGTTGAATGTATGCGCCTAGTCGGAGGAACTTCGTGTGGATATTGTGGACTTGAAGGAAATGTACGGGGGAACAAGTGTTGCAAAGAACATACAACGAAGGGGAAGGATTATTCAACGAAAATATGACAAAGCTTCACAAACGAGCTTTGCCTAGAGTCTCGTACAATCCCACCGGCGACGAACAAATAATGACAAATGCAGATCTCTTGGTGGAACGCTCGGTGAAGAGCTCGCTAGAAGGTTGATGGCTCTACGAATGGGAGATGAGAGACTTTTTTTTTTTTTGCTTAGAATGAGAGACTCGATTCGGCTTTAGGCGTTTTTTATGCCGAATGGGCAAAAAAGTAATTTGATGTTTACAAATAATTACGTAAGTCCCTAGGGACTTCGTGTAATTTTGTCATTTCATGGGACCTAAATGTAAATGTGTCTTCCTTGGGACGTGTGTAATTCTCCCTTTTAAAAAAAAAAAATTAAAATTTTTAAATTTTTAAATTATTTTTTTCCTCTTCTATGTCTTCCTCAACACGTCCGCTCACTTTGCTCCTTGCTCTTCTTTCCCCTATAAAAATACTTGCGGACATATTTTAGCATTGTGACTCAACCGGGAAAGATCTCGCTTCCTTTTTTGAGATACTTTCTTAGCATTTTGTTGCCTTTTCTATATATTTTAGATGGATATTCCCAAAGTACAAAAAATTGCTTGGAGCATGTAGGTTGCTAATTTTTTCGCCATGGGCATTTTATGGCTAACACTTGCTCTTTTTCTTATTGATGATGATAAAACTTACAACCGATGACAAGTGAAAACCTTTCGAATCATAATTATTTTTTTTGTACTTTTGATGACAAGTAAAAAAAAAAATTAGGGCGTTGCCCCGAACCCCCACCCCCACCCCCACCAATAGTGCCCCTCTTCCATAAATTTCTAAATCCGCTCCCTTACTCCGTACCATGCAAGCCGAAGAATTGAACACGCCGCCTAACATTTCATATGCCGTCAACCAAGGGCAGACCTACATTGTAGATTTAGGGGAGGGGGGAAGTGCCCCCCTTGAATTTGAGATTTCCTTTTTTTAAAAAAAAAAATCAAGTTAAACGAGTTTGAATTAATAACTTGAATATAATGGTTTTAAATTTCCATTACTATTAGCATTATTTGTCTACTTTCCTTGAATTAATATATGTTTGAATAATTGTCCACCTTTAAATTAAGTGCCTACTCTTAATACATTAAGATTGCACTTCGTAATTGGATGGAGGTGAATGGTTAAATGATTGTTTAGTACCTTATATTGAAAAAGATGTATTTGATAGCATTGATAATAAGACAATTATGATAGAATTCTAAAAAATAAGGCCTAGAAGAGTGACATTATAATTATTTTTATTGTAATATACTTTTGTTATTAAAATATATGTACTTGAACTTATTGGGTGCCCACCATTCATTGTAATTTATGTATTTGCATTACTAAGCAGTTAGCTAGCCTTACTTTTCTAAACGACAGGTTTGTAAAATAATTACATTTCTTATTACATCATCAGTATTTACTTGATTTCATAAATATTTTTTTGATATTTTATTTATTTATTTATATTCTTTTGTTTTTTAATATATTTAAAATTTTCCTTAACAAAATTTTTTTGAGGATCCCCCATCACTAGTGCCCTCTTTTAATAATTTTTTGGATCCGTCACTGCCGTCAACCACTTGAATCAATCTTTAAGCCGCCCTACCATAACGCATTGGCAAGCTGTGAAGAAAGTTCTTCGTCACCTAAAAGGTATACTATATTGCATGGGTTGCAGATTAGACGGGCACCGTACGTTGCTTGACCTTGTGTCATATTCCAACGATAATTGGGCTACCTGCCCAAGTGACTGCGGCTCAGTAACTCGGTACTGTGTGTATCTTGGAGAGTTGGAGGTTTGTTCTGGAATTAGGAGGGGTAAGGGAAATTTGGATAGTTCAAATTTAATTTTTTTATTTTTTAAAATAATTATTTTAATAGATAAATAATCTAAAATAAAGATAATTTTTCAACTAACATATTTTTAAAAATAATTTTTTTATTTAAAAATTGACAGCTAAAAAAAATTAAATCTAAACCGTCCAAATCAAATCTGGATGATCCAAATCTGGAAGAGCTCTCTCTACCTATCTTGAGAAAGAGTGTGTAATTAATGATTAAATGAAAGAAAATTAGTGGTGAGTGAAAGATAATTATATATATTCATTTGGAAGAGCTCTCTCTACCTATCTTGGATAGTTCAAATTTAATTTTTTATTTTTTTATTTTTTTAAAATAATTATTTTAACGGATAAAGAATCTAAAATAAAGATAATTTTTCAACGGATAAAGAATCTAAAATAAAGATAATTTTTCAACTAACATATTTTTAAAAATAATTTTTTCATTTAAAAATTGACAAACTAAAAAAATTAAATCTAAACCGTCCAGATCAAATCGGATAGTCCAAATCTGGAAGAGCTCTCTCTACCTATCTTGAGATAGGTAGGGAAATTGGTTCCTCTGTTTTCTACCCCTATTAAATGAATATATATAATTATCTTTCACTCACCACTAATTTTCTTTCATTTAATCATTAATTACACACTTTTTCTTATATTTTATACTCATGACCTCTTATACTTTTACTCATTCTCTCTCATATACTCTTTTCATAAATAGAGGTATATTTGAAAGAAACATAACATCTTTAACACATTTATTATTTTTAATTAATATTAACCACTAGTACGATTTGCGCAGGAAAAAGAATACTTTTTTAGAAATTAATAAATTAAATAATATTCAATTATTTACCGCTAGTATGTTTTGACTTATATGGGTTTTTATTAATTAAATATTTCAATTTTTTTCTAAAATAAATTACTTATTTTTTTAATAATTTAATTTTTCTCTTAACCACTTATGCCATTGCCAATCCAAATAAATTTCAGTTTCAGAAAAGTCATTTTTGTAACCGTCAATCAAAACATAAATTATATTACATAATCTAATTTTTACCAAATCTTAAATTGATAAAAGTCGATTGAAAGAAGTCATTTTTGTCATTGCTATTTCAAATACACTAATGGGCAAAACTGTATAGCCTATAGACTCTACAAGTGCACAAAAGTAGTATCAAGTAATAAAGAGTAAATAAAGTATCGTTCTCACTAGGACTTAGTACCCACAATTTTAGTTAAGCATTAATTTCACAATTTCGTTTAAGTTGAGCAAACCAGATTGAATTTAATTAAGAGAAAAGAAATTAAACCGTAACACCCTCAAATTTCTAACAATTATAATAACATAAAATTGCAATAATTTTTATGAATAATTACTCAAAATCAAAATAACCAAATTTGGGAAGTGTTACCGCTGCACTTGTACTTGGGATAAGTGTAAGGCTACCTTATTACATTAACGTAAATCCAAACTTAAATAAAAATGTTTTATTCAAAGCATAAAGTAAAATAAAACTAGCTAGAATTAACCGACTATTCTTCCTCACTTCTCACTGCTAGCCCCAACCTTGGAACCTGTTTCATGAAAATCTGCTCCCGAAGAATCGTCGTAGCCCATGAACATAAACATCAAGACTAGTTATCCTAATTAAAACACAATTTATATAGCTCAAATATAAGTCACATAGCGATTGAATCAACTACCAATTTCAATATTCATCATATATACATATACATACATATATTCACACCGAATCAAATATTATTTATTATCTTTTTTTAAATTTTATTTAGACCCGGAGACCCGCGCCTATTTAATGGGAAGAGAACCATGGTAGACCCAGATATCCTACCAGTCTATCCTATGACCCGGAAACCTACCAGTCACAAATCATCAAATTGGCCATAAAACATATCTTCCTAATGTGCACACCTCTTCCCAAAGTTGCTACTAGTATCTCGAGTTACCCTGCCAGATATCACTTTGAGAAGAACGGATACTATCTTTTCACGTCGGTGGCATAAAACCTAAAAGTTGTGTTCATCACTTTAAGAGGCACCGTCCCAAGCTATTCTCCCACTATTAATTCATTACAATCACACACAATCACAAAATTCAATCTTGTCACAATTATCAATTTCTTCATTGAATAGAGTACATATAATATATTTCATATATAACAAACACATATGATATATTTAGGATTATCCTATCAAGATTCATATAAAATTAACCGAAGACTCATCGGGATTAGGATTACCAATCAGGGTTCATATAAAATTAACCTAAGACTCATGGGGATTAGGATTACATATAATATATTTCATATATAACAAAAACACATACAAATTGAATTTCTCAAATTTACGAAATCAAACTGAATATATATATATATATATATATACTGTTATTTGTCAATTATGGAAACCTAGGAAAAACCATTTAAGAGAGAACATGTATATATTTTAGCATAGGTACAAATTGGACAAATTAAAAAGGACACACACACATACATACAAAATCTGAAGAACCTAGAGTGCGCAAGTGCACGGGCCGTATCAAGTAATAAAGAGTAAGTAAAGTATCTTTCCCATGAGGACTTAGTACCTACAATTTCGAGTTAAGCATTAATTTCACAATTTCGTTTAAATTGAGCAAACCAGATTGAATTTAATTAAGAGAAAAAAATTAAAACTAAAATTAAAACAAGTAAACTACCACACTAATTAAACGAGCAACCTAGAGTCATTAATCTCTTGTTTGATTCTTAGTTTTTCTCCCCACTAAATTAACTTTGACTTTACTTAATCAGCTAATCTAGAGTATTAATGTCTATAAATGTCTTAGGTCCACTTATATACCTACCTTAATTAATTATGCGAGCCCTCACACAACTAAATAAGATATGTTTTAAATCCGACTCACTCTAATTTGATTATGCGGAGCTTCTAGGTATATTCCTATTCTAGACGCAAATTAGATTAAAACTTAATTCCACATTAAATTTAAACCTAATTCCACATTATTTAATCCCAATGTCAATTTAAGATCCCCTCTTCCAAGTTCAACCCTAAATCCCTAAAACATGTTCAATGGTGGCCAATTAATAAGCAATAATAATAAAGATAAGATTAAATAAACTGAAATAAAATTAATCAAAACTAATTCGTGGGAATAATCTCTAAGTCTCAAACAAGTTCATAGATCCCCAAGGTTGAAAAGAAAATTTAGCCCCTCATGGCTCTAATAAAATCCATAATAAAAAGATAAAGATAAGAATTCAGATTTAAAGAATAAAGAAAGAGAGTAAAGAAAGCTTCTTCCTCACCTCCATGATCCTCTCGTCCTTTCGTAGAGATGATGAAGATAACTTAAATGCCATTCTTGCTCAGCCTTAGTTCTCTTTCTCGTCGTTAGTCCAACCTTCGATCTTGTCCGTGCCTCTCTCCGCTGAATATTTTTTCTCTTCCGTGCGTCCCCTGCTCCTCTTTTATATAGATATATTTTAGGGTTTTTCTTTTTGCCGCGGTCCCACGCATTCTATCCCAATTTGCTTAATAGATATGATCATGGTAGTGAAAACGTAGTTTTTACCTGAAAACGGAAGGAGAATGAAAAATCGTAATACAAAACGTAGTTTTTACCTGCATATATATATATATAAAATTCAAGAAAAGTAAGGCACCTGTCATCATCCACACATATACCGATCAATGCAATATCAATCAAAATATCCAACATTGTCATTGATCAAACCATATTTTTTATATGATTTTAATGATTAAATTGAGATTTTTAATGCATTTTCTCGGGACATTATTGCATGATTAAGTACTAAGTTGAGTTAGGGACATTTGTATTGAATTAAGTGTAATTAGGGGCAAAATGATCTTTATTTATTAATTATTCATGCAAATGATTTCTTGGACTTTTGATGCTACATTGTGTTTAATTTTGCATTGTAGGTGTTTAAGAAGAAAATGGAGATTTTTGAGGGTCGGAATTAATGTTTTGAGGATTGAAGAAAATTACGAGAAAGGCCCAACAATTTTTGGAAATTGGAAATCGATGAAGAAAAGGAGCCGGAAAACAATTACAGAAAAGGACCCAGATGTTTTTGAAATTGCAGTTCGGCCCCACAAATAGTTTGAAAATTCTCACTTTAGTCCCTCCCCAGAACTTTTAAAACTTTCATTTAAGTCCCTTAGTGAAACTCGCGTTTTTTGCTTAAACGCTCCATTTTTACGTTGAAACGTGGCGTTTTTACCGTTTTTACTCGAGACCTTTTTTCCGTAACGAAACGCGTTTAACCCAAAATAAAAACGCAAAAACGGCGTTTTTATCGTTTAAAACGCGATTTTGACTACTATATATATGATATCTCGTTTACACTTGGCGACTCTGCATATCTTATATTCCTTTTTTTTTTTTTTTGTCTTTTTCTAATATATCATATATATTATTCCTCCTATAGATATGCTTCTTTTGTACGCATAGGGTCCACGTCCTTTCTTTTCTAATCTTTGATCAGTTTAATATAATATAATAATGTATTATATTATATCATTTTCAATTTAATTTGTTGTCCATGTGATCATGCTTCTTGCCTTTTTTATATTTTCTCCTCTCATAGATCATATAATATCTCCTACAAAATAAAATAGGATATGACTAGATTTTCTCTTATAATATCTTTTTATCCTATATTTAATTAAAATATAGATAAATATATAAAAGATAATTAAATAAGTATAAAATATTAATAAATTCAATCCAATATATCTCTGAATCTATACTTATTTAATTATAAAATATATACTTATCATACACACATAGTGGTGTTTGAAGCTTTTATGTCTAGTCTTGGAAGCTTTTCCATATGTTGTTTGGAATAGTGGTAGCAAAAATGGTTTTTTGTTGCAATCGACTTTTGCTAAGTAAGATTGTGCAAAAGTCATATTGTATAATGTGATTTATGTTTAGACTGACGGTGTTATAAATAACTTGTTTGGAATTGAAATTTTTTGGATAATTACTTTAAAAAGCAAATTTATGTGGAAAATGACCAAAAACGATATGAATCTTATTAAATAATACACACACACAAATTGTAATAATTATAAGAGAAAAATAATTTTTAAATTATAAAAGAAATGAAAAAAAGTTAACTTAAAAAAGTTGACAATGCTAAAATATATAACTAAATATAGTTGATGAACATAAATTAGGAATCATACAAATATAATTTTTTTTATCAAATAATATTACATAACTAATTGGCCCCGAACTGAAAAAGAATTTCATGAGTAGTGACCAATAGAGACCATTAAGCAATAAACACAATTTCCCACATCCAACAAAGACCAAATCGACCACTAAAGCATAATTTGAAAATTTATCAAGTAATTCTCACTAATTAAATATTTTATGGATTTAAATCAAAGTCTTGTCATAAAAATGTACCACCTTGGTTCTTATTATAAGTTTATTTTTACTAATTATCTAATATCTTTCTCTATTTCCAATGAGAATTAAGTAAGGATAAAAAAAAATGATTATTAACTTTTAAATGAATTTACATTTAGGATAAAAAAATCCATCTCTAAGGATTCATAATGAAGATTAGAATAGTATTTCAAAAAAAAAAAAAAAAAAAAAAAAAAAGATAAGTTGTTGTTCTCTCTCCACAATGGACAAATCAAAAGCTAAAAATTCTGGCTCAAGTAAAAGGTGGCTTTTTCTTTCAACCTCAATCGTGATTTACTAAAGCGATTGAAACCCTCAAAAAATGGTTTTTCAATTGTGATTTACAGGATACGAGGTAAGTATATGACGAAGTTTTGTCTCGAATTTATGTGCCTAAACACTTTTAGGGTCTAAAAAATGATCACGAACTAAGTTTGTGAATGAGAATACCAATTAATATCAATATTTTGGGGTTTTGCCTTTTGCCTTTGACCATTTGCTAAAAAGTGTTACTATCTCTCGATTCTAAATATAAGACTCAGTTGTTTTTTTTTTTAAAAGATTAAATAAGCTAATTAGGTTACTTTAAAATTTTTATATTTATTATTTTCCCCCAACTAATTTATTTGATTTATAAATTGATATATAATTTAATCATACACAACACATGATATGATTAAATAACATATTAAAAGAATCCCTTGAATTATTTAAATTCTAAATTAGGTTTTTAAACCTGACAAATCTATAGAATCTATTTTGAACTTTAATCTATAGAATTCATTGTCTGTTTTAGGTGGGCAATGAACTTTGTATAATCAGTTTTCATCCTAGCATTTAGGTACTTGAGGAAATTTTAACAAAACCGAAAGTTCGATTATATTGAGTTTCTCGAATTTATTTTTCTCAACTGATGAAAATCGTTGCCTCTTCTCTACCATTGGCCAAATTTAATTCACCCACGTTCACTTTAAATATACTGAAGAGAGAGAGAGAGAGGGGTGTGTGGAGGTGGAGGTGGGTTTTTGGAAAAGTATTGCATGATGGTGAGGGGAGTAATTTATGAGACAGTATTTTTGTAAAAATATTAAAATAATAAAGATGGATGAGTGACACGTAGGATAAACTATGTTTGAATTGAAAATAACTAAGGGTAATAATAAGGTAAAATTATTGAATTCTAAAATCTTATTTTAGGACATAGGACCAAATTTAAAATTTGATAGGTTTAGAAACTTAATTTAGAATTTATTTAATTCAACCGTTTTTTTAGGGATTTTCCTAAATTTATTTAGTTTCTTTAATCTCTTAAAAAAATCAATTAAGTCTTATATTTAGGACTAGAGATAGTATCATACAACCAACACGGTTGTGTCTAATAGAAGAGGTTAATAAAACTTGAGGAATTATTATTCGAATACTTGTTAAAAGAGATGACCACGTTTAGATGCTTAACAAAAAAACAGGCCTTATCATGATAAGAGGAAAGGAGGTCCACGTGTTAAGGGGGAAAAAAGCCTATTTCCAAAGTAGACTTACGATGAAACTTCCAAGTGCCCAAAACGGTGTGGGATTTGTTTTTGTTTTTTTGTTTTTCACAAAATGATCAAATATATTTATTAAAAAAATCATAATACACCCATAGATATGTTTTCGATGGTTTTTGCAGCTTGGGTCGTTTGTGAAATTGCTTAACAACACTCGAGTAACCATCACGCGTCAGACTCTCTCTTTTTTCTCCTTTTGCGCCTTCCCTTCGCTTTCTCTTTATTTATTTCTTTAATTTTTTTTTTTTTTTTTGGGCCATGAACCTTCCGTTCGCTTTCGCCTTAGAAATAAAAATAATAAGATGGAGTTCTTTAAATTGCTCTTTCCATCTTCCCATCTATACAATACACGGTCTGAGTTTTAGAAAAGAAGAACCAGAGAAGATGAGTTCCTAAATCTGAGTCCTACACCGAATTTAACGTTCTGCAGCTTTGGTCAAGGAATTAATGGCGTTGGAGCTGGTTGGGGGAGCTGTTTTGGGAGTTTTGTTCGAGCAACTTCAAAAGGAAATATGGAGAGTGAAGGACAACTTTGTGATGTTCAAACCCAAATTGGAGGAACTTGAAGAAACACTAACTATATTGTATCCTGTGATCGAGGAGATTGAGGAATTAAACAGACGATTGAATAGGCCAAATCATGGAAGAGAAACTGTTATCTTGAGGAGATTGCTGGAAGATGGTACCCAGCTTGTTTCCAAGTGCTCTAAAATACCAAGATGGGATTTTATCAAACAGGGTCGTTACAGAGGGAAGCTGGTGGAGCTAGATAACAAAATATTGAGGTTCCATAACCTTTACTTGCAAGCTCACATAGGAAGGGATCAAAAGCAGACTTTGCTGTTTGTGCAAGAGACGAGACAGATGATGATCATGTCACTTAACGAACAAGGGTTTTCAAATCTCACTATGGGCTTCACCGATTCTTCAGATCTTACTACTGCCTCCTCCACCGGGTCTTCAAATATTACTATAAGTCTCAGTACTTTAAGTGAATCAAGCACCAGTGGTATTTGGTTGGGTTTCTCTCGTCATCCTTTTTCTCATTATCCCTCATAATCTCTAAATCATGTTCGTCCAATCAATCTGAAATGTTACAATACTACTTTAACTTTTCTCTTCAATCAACGGTTTAGATTGGCTCATGAGAGATAATAAGAAAAAAGATCATGAGAGGATCAGTTTCCGTACTTAGGTGGGTGACGGAGCTGAGGAGCAGGGACTCGCAGAAACATTGTCGCTCGTGCGGGGTGCAGTTTATTGTGTTGTTGACTTATTGAATTACTGATAAACTCGTACTATTTATAAATTCAATTAAAGTGGGAGTTAATATATAGAGTGTTTTTACGTTTATATATAGAGTTCAATATATAAGCTAACAATTTGTCGAGGGATTTAGCTTTTTATATCAGCTAAAGTTTGGGTTTGCCTTGTCTAGATGTGTTTTTGCATAGCTTCGTTCTTCGTTTTTGTTGTTGTTGAAATTTTGACTTCGATGGAAGCTCGGTCGGAAGCATTGCTATCGTTCGAGGCTTTGTGTATGTTTGGTTTATATAATTTTTGAATTTTTCGGTTTCCTTTTAGTTTTTTGTTTCCGGAGCTGGTGCTCTGTTTTTGACTTTTGGATGTCATATTGGTTAGCTTTCGGTTCGTTTGTTTTCCCCGAAGCTATCGTGCTAGTTAGCTATATGCTTTCGTGTTCATATTGGTTTCGGAAGTTGTAGTGCTCTTTTTTTAAATATATTTTGTCATTATATACTTGTTTTTTATATTTTACTATCATGAATATTTTGGGATCGCTAATTACATGTTCATGTGCCGTTAGGTGGTATATGATATAACAAGACCTTAGACCCATGCGTTGCACGGAGTGTGTTGTTTTTTTTCGGTATTTAAATCAGACAACTAAAGTATTAATGTAATAACAATGTAGTTTTATTAGTAAATAGATTAATTGTAGACGTAACAATAAACTCAAATGAAAGTACGAAAAAACTGAATTCATATAACCATTACATTGAAAGCACACCAATAACAAATTGGAAGAAATTTTCACTTGACAACTATTAATGTCGTAAAATATTTTGGAAAACCTCTCTCGTATACCACATTAATTGTGTTATCGATACACTTATTAAACTCATCCAAAATCAGTATTTTTAGACCCTTGGAACTCTTTACCCTAGATAAAGCAACATAAAGTTGTCCATGTGAGAAAAGCGGTCTTGGTAGGCAAAGACCTACATTTGACATTGATTGTCCTTGAATTTTATTAATTGTCATGGCGAATGAAATGATGATTGGAAATTGTCTTCTAGTCATCTTGAAAGGAAGTTTAGATTCACATGGATTCATGTCCATCCTATGTATCAAAATATCTTGCCTATTTGTTGCCATTCAACGCTTTCGCCTTAATGACGTTCTTCCCTAGTTTTGTAATTTGAAGCCTCGTACCATTGCACAATCTTGATGCTTGATCAATGTTCCTTATTAACATAATAGGTACGCCGACCTTCAAAACCAATTTATGATGAGGAATCCAGGAACATTTAATTGAATTGAGGAACTCTGTATCATACAGATCATCGATACTATCATTTACACGATCTAAACGATTTATAGAGTCAGCACTGAAGTATTCTGCTTCATCTCCTTACAGTAAAGAACAAATGTATTCATTCAAGGAGTCAACATGTTCCGTAGTTGGTGTCGATTTGTAATACCCCGAGTAATAATAGAAATACTAATGATGAGAATAGATTAAAATAATACTAATAAAGTAATAATGATTAATAATAGAAAATAATAATAATAAATTAATAATGTTGTATTGTTTCTATAGTAGTCATATTATTTTGTAAATAGTATTATTAGATTAGTCAAGGTTAGATCCAAGAATCTAGGAGTTAGTTAGATCAAATTATATTTTAAATTTTTGAATTCATCATCGGACTCAAAATATATCTAATAATAAAACTCAATAATTTATTTTAATTCATTTTATCGGGAATAAGTAAATAGCCCAACCCAATAGCTAAAACCCTAGTTTTAATTATAAAAGTTAGGTCTAGGCGCTTAAACCTAAGGAAACACTCGATATTTTATTTGCCGCTAAACTTTTCTCCGCTACTACACCCTCATTCCGTACCTCGTCAATTGTTCTCCTAGGAGGTTAACAACACGGAGATCAGGTAATTCTAATTCCCATGAGTCTTAGCGTAATTTAATATCTTGATAGGTAATCTTGATCCCTAGGTCATAGAAACCAATTTGTTGTGTGATTTATTCCGTGCGTCTTTTTCTTATGGATTGAATACAAATGATTCCTGTTCATTTTTCCCTCATGAATTGATTGCAATTGATTTCGCCTTGGCATCCGTGTGTCATTCTTTTTTGAATAAGATTGAATCCAATTGCAATTTATGCCGTACGTATTTTGTTATTTTATTTGCAAACCATTACTCCTCCTCGGCTTCCGTGCGTAACTTGTATTACCATGATCCTGTACGTCATTTTTCTCAATGAATTAAGAATCCACAATCACCTATGCGTTTTATCTTATAGCTATATTTAATTAAAATAATAATATAAAAATATATAAAAGATAAGAAAATAATATAAATAAGTTAGGAGTTTATTTTGTGTATGTTTTAAAACAATTTAACAAAAGTGGGAGGATAGCTTTGGGATGGTACCTCCCAAGGTGATGAACACAACTTATGGGCTTTATGCCCCGATATTTATTTGATGTGAAAAAGATAGTATCCGTTCTTCTCAAAGTGGTGCACAGCGGGGTTTCCCGGGGCATTAGTAGCAACTTTGGGAAGAGGTGTGCACACTAGGAAGAAATATTTGATGGCCAAATTGGATTGATTGTGGTGGCGGGGTTTCCGGGTCACGGTAAATTTTGGTAGGGTTTTTGGGCCTACCACGGTTCTCTTCCCACTAAACTACATAGGCGGGCGGGGTTTCCGGGTCTAAATAAAATTAAATAAAAAAGATAATGAATAATGTTTGATTCGATGAGAATATATAGATATGATGAATATTGATATTGATATTTTAGATTATAAATATGTATATGGTATTTTCCTTTATCATCATGTAAATATTTTATTTATTGTTATTATTATTGTTCTTCTATATTATCTTTGTTTATTAAGATTACCAAAGAATTCTTGTGTGTGTTCATGGGTGCGATGATCCTTCTGGGAGCAGAATTTCGGTGAAACAGTGCAAGAGTTGGGGCTAGCGGTGGGAAGTGAGGAAGAACCTTCAATGAACCTAGCTAGTTTTATTTTATTTTATTTCTATTTTTATTTTCTTTCTTTTTTGAATAAAACACATCTATTTAAGTTCAGATTTTTTTTGTTAATGTAATAAGGTAGCCTTGCACTTGTCCCAGTACAAGTGCGGCGGTAACACTCCCCAAGGTTATTTATTTCGAATTTCAATAAAATTTTAAATTATTATAACTGTTAGAAATTGGGGTGTTACAGTATTGATCCGTTGTTTAGGTAATCTTCCTCGAATAAACGCTGAACGAAATTTGGGTAAGTAGATTCAACGATACACCTTATTGGATTATCATCATCATGGAGTAACAAATCAGAGGGTATTTCTATGTTTGCAATACCATCGTGTGGCAAACCAATAACACCCTCTCCTATAAGCAATAGCCATTCAGAAAATGCTTTGATTTTCTCTTGCTCAACTAGATCTGTCGAAGACTTGAGTCTCATATTTTTGGTTAATTGCAATAACTGACATCCATTCCAAAGAGGAGAAGCATTAATAGATGCATCTACAATCTCAGCTCATCCACTTTTAGAAATAACTGGTAGAATTTGTCTGAAATCACCTCCCATGACGACACATTTCCCTCCAAATATTCTATTGGTCTTCAATAGGTCCCTTAAAGTTCGGTCAAAAGCCTCAATGCAATGTCTCTTCACCATTGGAGCTTCATCCCAAATGATTAGATTGGCAACCTTGATCAAGTTGGCAGTTGGTGAATTTTGAGTAATAGAACAAATAGAATCTTCATTGATGTCTATAGGAATTAAAAATCTTGAATGTGCGATTCGCTCGATGGTAGTAAAGTAGCTGCAATTCCACTGGATGCGACGTTCAATATGATACTCCCTTTAGATTGTATGGAAGCTGTCAATGCGTTCCAAATGAAGGTTTTCCCAGTACCACCAAATCCATGCAAAAAAAAGAATCCATCTTCTTGTGAAGAAACAATGGAAAGTATTTTATGGAATACTCCCTTTTGCTTGTCAGTCATTAGATTTTGCAACCTAATAGCTTCATCGCTCTTTGTTTCTTTGTTGTAGTTCAACTCCTGAAGTATTATTTGATTAGACATGTCGATCATGTTTTGTTCGTTTGGCTTGGGCAAGCATGGATAGTCATTGAGGCTTTTACCATTCCGTAGCAAAATTTGTTCAATCTCAACTAGTCCTGCAGCTTCTTTATTGGTACTTGAGAACTGCAATTCTGGAACATGAAAGAAAACTTATTAATTATCTCATTACCCGCTTGTTTGTTTTTTGTTAAAACAATGAATACTTCGCGCAAAAATAAAGTATTAATAAAGAAATGTACTTGTAAAGAGATGATTGCCTCGTGTCATATATAACAAATCTTCACATATGATATCTTTAGTCCTTTCCCAAACAATACCAAGTTGTGACAAGGAATGACTTAACAACATACTGGTGAAAAAGCGACGAAGGTAGTTGCCTAATGCCCACAATGATGCTTCTTTAATTGCATCGATATACTCATTGTCACCATCTAACAATCCAAGTTCGCAACATGCTTCCCTGAATGTCGGGTAGACAACATTATTAACAGTCCTAATATCTTCATGATTCGTTGGACCTCGAATTTTTGTCAAAAGCAAACGAAGATAATATAACTCCCCTTGAGCAGGGGTACAATGACCAAGCCTTCCAGCAGAGAAACCACGTTCGCGATGCTTCCAAATTCTTCTTTCCCTAACCAATGTAAAGTAGTTAGGGAATTGAGAATAAGTTAGTGTTCTTGCAAAAGGGCTATCCTTATTCTTTTCAAACCAAGCAAGGAACATTGATTCTTTAACTCTAGGATTGTTGACAAGGGATGACATTGCCCGAGTTTGAGAGTAATAAACGCTTGTTGTTCATGAAGATGGAAACTTAATCTCTCAACGGGTGGTTGTCTATGGTGGATATCAAAGGCAAAAATTCTCCACGATGCCTCACATGAAGACACATACCTACAATTGAGATAGTGAGCAATCTCATCAAATGTTTGTTGAGACCCGGACTTTCGTTGTTGCTATATATGCCTGCGATTACGCGATCATTCCCTTTGCTTATATATTTGAATAGGTATTTAACAGCTCAATTTGATTTTTCTTCTCAATGTTCAAATGAGCAAAAAAAATCTTTAGTAACCTACCATTGTAAGGGACTACGAATCGTTATCGGATGAACACCCTTCCTAGACACCGTGCGCCCATCATTTCTCCTTCGATATGTTGGATATCCATTTTCATCCAACGTAGTACTTGTGTTATACCTTTTAGGAAAGTACTTGGAACATTTACCATCTTTCATGCAAGGTGCATTGTTTGATGATCGACCGCATGGACCATGAACCATATAACGCCAACTAATTCATATAATTCATGGTCTAAATCTTTATCGGTATCTCTCGGATATTAAGCTATCAACCTCAGATGATGTTTTTATTTTGTCTGAATCTGACAACCATAATATGATGTGCGCGTGTGGTAGGCCTCTTTTTTGGAACTCGATAGTGTAAACATATGCAAATACACAAATATCAGTAAATTATACATTTTCAAAAATAATTTAATAATAATATTTTGAACTGTAATTAAGTTGTTAATATTTATATGTTTTTTCAAGAGATCCGTAAAACCAATTTGGCAACTCCCTCCAAATTATGAATAAATTTTAAATGGATACAAGTAATCCTTTCTAACTATATTTGTCAGACTAAATAATCATTCTTCCACATTGGTTTTTTATAAATCCTTCTTATTAAACATTAATATAGAATCAAATGTAGCAAAAATAATGACAACATTAAATAATTTGAAAGAAGCAAAGGTTATGTTATATCTTCTAGTAAAACATACCGCTTTTATCGAACCAAAGATCTTATCGTCCTTCAAAGTTCGCATCAACTTCCGTAGCTTTATGTGGAATACTCGCTCAATATTTCGGCTGTCACATGGTTTCAAACCATCTTTGTTACAATGGCGAGTAATCTCAGCCATATAGGGTTGCATGTAAATGTTATAAAAATGTCGGGATAACCACCTAGGAACAAATGGCCATAGCATCCGATAATTCTGAATCATGTATCGTGCGCCCCAAGTGAAAGAAGAAGGTAGAATAACACGTCGTCCTGTTGATGAAGGATCTATCTCTCCTCTTGTAGCAAAGGTGTCGAAAGTCCACTATAAAGGTCAACTCTTAATTCCTTTTGATGTTTTTTGATGTATTTGAGCCTATCACTTTCTACCATGGAATATCCGTCAACAACAACTGTTGAAGTAATTTTTGGCCTTGCAAAATAAGAGAATGCTCGAAGTCCTCCTCATAAGATGGAACGCCAAGTACTCCCTAGGTGTTAGTTTTTTCTTCTTCTTTGTCATTGACAATCATTCAATTGCATGTTCATTTGTTGAGTCGTATTCGTTGTCACCATAAGGAAATAACAAAGGATATTGAAGTGGTAGATATGACATGTGTAGCTCATCAATTCGTTGTAAATGTCCATTCTAATGTTTGACAATGATGTCTCTTTTGGTGTATGACTTGTCAAAATCACCAACAATTAGTGCAGCAAGTTCAGAAGTTGTTGGCATATTATATTGTCTAGATAGCTCGCTTGAATTTCCATTTCTGATTAGCCTTATGCTAATATCAGGGACAACATTTTCCTTGATAATGTCTGCAGCTTTTCTGTATTTTTTCATTATAGAATTGTGCTTATCAAGGCAATCCTTCAACATTTGAACAATTGTAGGGTATAAAATCTCAGCATTAACATGACGGCTGTAAAGTTAACAAATAAAGGTTTATCATGTGGTGTTATAATGTATAAACCATTTGGAAGTATGTAAAAAAATATAACTAAAACAAACTTCACTGATGAAATTCAGTTTGAAACTTCATTGTCAGTATCATAAATATACAGCTGGGCGTACACCGGAGGATTTCCTAGAGGGGGCAATAAGCTCTCGATAAGATGGTGGTTTTGGCCAGAAAGGACAAAAAAATAAGGGCCTCCTCCTCTAGAGTTTATAGAATGGTCAATTTTACCACCCATCGATGTGAAGCAAAACATATTATTGTATGAGCGGATATTTTTTTTTTAAATTTTTTTGAATATAATGAATGCTTGTTGAAAAATAAGTCCTCAAGTTCTTCAGGGGCTCTCTTTAGTAGAGGCACAATTATCTTCCCATTACAACAACACAATCCAAACCGGGTGTTATTTTTTTTAACACTTTTAATACTTTTCGCTAACCACATTTGTGCACCACATGAATGACATTCGTGGCTAGCATCACCATCATCTAAATAGTGTTAGTTCTCAATATGTTTTGATGATTAACAACAAATGTAAAACATGGTTTGAAGTTTGCAAAGTTGTTTTAAAAACAATCTGAAAGTTGCAAACTGCAGTTTGCATTTGCAAACTCGAGTATTGGATAGCCAATACTGCAGTTTGCTTGGCAAACTCGAGTAAAGGCCATACAGAAAGCAACCAAGTTTTCAGCCAAAGTCGATACTGCAGTTTGCATAGGCAAACTCGAGTATTGAATGGTCAATACTGCAGTTTGCATGGGTAAACTCGAGTATCGAACTTCTTGTGAATTAAAGGATTTTTCCAACTTAGCCAATACTGCAGTTTGCATTTGCAAACTCGAGTATTGGACAGTCAAAACTGCGGTTTCCAAAACCAAACTCGAGTATTGGACTTCCAGAAGCAAACCAAGTTTTTCAAACGAAGTCAAAACTGCGGTTTCCAAAACCAAACTCGAGTATTGAACTTCCGAGAGAGCAAAGGATTTTTCAAGTTAAATCAATCTGCAGTTTGCATTGGCAAACTCGAGTATTGAATAGTCAATACTGCAGTTTGTGTTTCCAAACTCGAGTATTGGACTTCCAGAGAGCAAATGGATTTTTCAAATTAAACCAATACTGCAGTTTGCATAGGCAAACTCGAGTATAGGTCTTGTCTTTCAAATACAAGACACGATGGCTTGCCTCTGAAAAGTGGAAACTCGAGTATCCAATTGGATACTGCAGTTTGGTCACTTATGAACAGTGCCATACTCGAGTTTACAAGAACAAACCGAGTATGCAACGTAAAAACTAAGTTTTGAATTATACGAATTCATGAATCACTCTTGTTTGTTCCAATTGCTTTCATGAATCATTCACTTATGATCCCGGATATGTTTAACAAGTTTATTTAGTGGATTTCGGTTAGCACGAGATGAAAATTAATGAAGATCAAGGGAAAAAAGCAAAAAGTGGTCGAGCATTTATTGCACTTCAGTAAATTAACATCCTTTTGGTTAATCCATCTGAGCACGAGTTCTCAACGTTCAAAAACACTTTCTTCATCAAGCAAACTCTTCTCCAACGGGAAAATCCTCAGAGTTCCACATCAGACCATATCAGCATCTGGATTAGCGGAGTTTAGAGAGAGAAGATGACCGGACTTAATGCTAATCACCTACAACGGTTGGATTCATCATACAACGGTCATTTAATGTTCTCTACCTATAAATAGAGTGCATTAACTCCTTCTCAAGTTGACACAACTACCGAGAGCGAAAATTCATTGATTGTTATTTATTGTGTTCAGCTTTCATCTATATTGTATCAATCGATACTTGCACTTCGGTGTTCATTTTATCTCGCTCCGAGAGAGAGTTCTATCTCAGAATCATTTATTGATTGAGATAACCATAAGTCGGGGGACTTAGTGGTTGGGTGTATTGATTACAACTTGTAAGGGGGAGTGAGTTCTAGAGAGAGAACTACTCTTGAGTACAGTTTGTAATCGGTTTGTGAGTATAGTGGATTGAAAATCCCAAGTGTGACTTGGGGATTTGGATGTAGGTCAAAGATAAGACCGAACCAGGATAATTTCTCTTGTGCAAGCTTTCCTTCCCTTCCTCCTTTGTTTATCTCTCGGTTTCATTACCTCAAACAGAGCATATTTCGAAAAGTTTTTAAAATACCCAATTCACCCCCCTCTTGGGTATATAGCTCCATTTACAAATAGCTGGACTGGAATGAACGTTTGAAAATTGTTTGATTTTGTCCAAGAACATATCCATTATCACTTACATCATGGTTGACTTCCAAATTGACTGCATCAAATTGGAAGGAAAATTCATTACTCACAATACATGACAACGTGCATCGATAAAATCAACATCGAAAAAAACTTACATGCATTGTTTGGTTGTTCAAGTCTCTGGGCTAAATTAGATGCGACTTGACATATTTTATTCAATAATCTCTTTTTAAGCTTCTGTTGGGTAATTGATAATGAAGAGAGGTTAACAAGAGGAACCTCAGATACTGTACTGATATCCGTCAACCCAATAGAATGGGTATGGTTCGAATTAGAGTATCCTTGTTTGTTAGTAATATCAAACAAAATAGATATATTTTGATTATCTGTTGATGGATTCGTAACTGTAGATTGCGGAGATTGCATGTCATTCTCTTGTATAAGCAAACTCAGATTCATCGCAGTAGAGTTCGTTGAATTGGAATTTGTTGAACATGGTCGTTTGCCTACATTATGAAATCAAGCTTATATGCATGAATCCATTAAAATTGGAATCAAAAATTTATTAACAATTTTTAAGCCGACTTATTGTACAATGGAAAAGGCTTCATACCAGGACTTTTGTATGCTTGAAATGGTGATTGGTCACGACCGACAACATTTGTAATTTCCTCAAAGACACTCCTCTTGGCTTCTTCCTTGTAGTCATTTTTGTTGAATTACCGAAGTGTTGTCTTTTCTTCGTCGGCATGTCGATCATTCCTCAATATGAACAATGGTTTCCTTAGATTAAGTGCGTTGTTGAGAGCTGCCATCATTATGTTAAGATAGTAAAAAAAAAAAAAAAGGTGAATATGGACATAGGCATCAGGTCAAATTTGCGGTTGTTTTATCTTCGATTTATAGCTGAGCAAATAACGTCTAGATTTATCTTTTATTAAGTAGAGCCGTAACCTAATCCATGTTTAGCCCAGAATCATGTAGGCTTTTTGATCATGTCTTAATGTTTGACGCCTCACCCTAATGCAACCTAGACGAACCCTAATGTAACCTAGACGAACCCTAATGCAACTTATCTTTATGGCCGTTTCACAATGAAATTGTCATTTTATTTAACGTAGCCGATTGGATATGTCAAGTTTTCTTGTGAAAATGGAACTCCCGATTACGCATGCTTAGGCAAAGCAGTGTCTTCGGGAAGGGTGATTCTCTTGTTATATTAATACAATAAACACAGAAAGGGAAAACATTTTGAAGAAGAACAATGACCATAAAACTAAGAGTTTGTTATGTTTGTTCATAGTCAGAAATATGAATGTTTAAAGAAATAGAAAAACAAACAACTAAAAAAGGGAAAACAATTTGAGGATGAATTTAAAACATACCGGAGTTTTCTCATCCATTTACATCCTTGGCACTTCCTCAAAGCTGTTAAACAGAAGTGTTAGAATCCCGAGCTCATGCAGCTAACTCAAGGTGACGATAATGCTGATAGAAAAGTAAGCGTGATAATGAATAGTTAATAGGAGATCTAACTCTTTGTTGAAAAACAAGATGGAAAAGGCACAGTATATGTAAATATAGACAAAACCTGAAAGTCAAAGGTTAGGTAGAATGGATAGTATATATTGTTTGAACCGATATTAACATCTCGTGTGTACACGTGATATGCATATCTCAGAGATTTTTTCGAATTTCAATTTTGAAAGATTAAAACTCGGGTAATATTGTTTTAAAAAAAAAAGTCTCGGGTAATAATAAATAGGGCAATAATTAAGAGTCTTAAAAATAATTAATTGATATATAATTTTTTTGGAATGAACCCTAAAACTTGGAAAAAAATTTCCAAAGTCGGCAAAGAAAACCACTTCATTCTAAACGACATGACGGTAAAATTGACAATATCATCACTATCAAATCAATTTAGATTAATGAGTCATGAGCAAGTATTACCGTGGATTGAGGACATTTTATAAAGGAAATTTTATAATTTGAATTCAAATTTTTTTTACTATTTAGGAAAAATGTTGGCTTCTTATGGAAAAAAAACTGTATTGACTTACGTTTGTAAATGACCCTGGCCAATTACTGTTTAGGAATCATATATGATAAATAGGACTTGAGCTGATCCATTAGGTATTTTATAAATGAAATTTTATAATTTAAATTCAAAAAAATTCTACCGTTTAGGAAAAGTTTGGCTTCTTATGGGAAAAAAAAATTGTATTGACTTACGTTTGTAAATGACCCTGGCTAATTTTGTTTAGGAATCATATATGATAAATAGGACTTGAGCTGATCCATTAGGTATTTTATGAAGGAAATTTTATAATTTGAATTCAAAAAAAGTTTCTTGTTTAGGAAAAATGTTGGCTTCTTATGGAAAAAAAAATTGTATTGACTTACATTTGTAAATGACCTTGGCGATCGTTTAGGAATCATATACGATAAATAGGATTTGAGCTGATCCATTAGGTATTTTATAAATGAAATTTTATAATTTGAATTCAAAAAAATTTTCTTGTTTAGGAAAAATGTTGGCTTCTTATGGAAAAAAACCGTATTGACTTACGTTTGTAAATGACCCTGGCCAATTTTGTTTAGGAATCATATATGATAAATAGGACTTGAGCTGATCCATTAGGTATTTTATAAATGAAATTTTATAATTTAAATTCAAAAAAATTCTCTTTTGTTTAGGAAAAGTTTGGCTTCTTATGGGAAAAAAAAATTGTATTGACTTACGTTTGTAAATGACCCTGGCTAATTCCGTTTAGGAATCATATATGATAAATAGGACTTGAGCTGATCCATTAGGTATTTTATGAAGGAAATTTTATAATTTGAATTCAAAAAAAGTTTCTTGTTTAGGAAAAATGTTGGCTTCTTATGGAAAAAAAAATTGTATTGACTTACATTTGTAAATGACCTTGGCCGATTCTTGTTTAGGAATCATATACGATAAATAGGATTTGAGCTAATCCATTAGGTATTTTATAAATGAAATTTTATAATTTGAATTCAAAAAAATTTTACTGTTTAGGAAAAATGTTGGCTTCTTATGGAAAAAAAACTGTATTGACTTACGTTTGTAAATGACCCTGGCCAATTACTGTTTAGGAATCATATATGATAAATAGGACTTGAGCTGATCTATTAGGTATTTTATGAAGGAAATTTTATAATTTAAATTCAAAAAAATTTTCTTGTCTAGGAAAAATGTTGGCTTCTTATGAAAAAAAAAAAAAAAAGCTGTATTGACTTACGTTTGTAAATGACCCGGCCAATTCATCGTAAATGACCCATGCACCAAATATTTTATCTTTTCCTTAATTTGGACAAGTTTATTACCCTAAATAGTTAAAAACGGATCCGTGTTGATAGTCATGTCTCATGATTTTTGTCTACATAACGATTTTGCTTCTCGACGTAATATACAAATCTTTTTTTTTTTTACCGTTTATGACACGTAATTATAAGGGATAAAATAATTATGAGAGAAAGAGTGAGAGAAGGTGGCCGAGTAGGTAAAAAGTGGCCGAATAAATGAAAGAGTGATTTCTATTTGTTGTCCTCTCCCAATGACTCATATTTCGAGCATTGTATGCCTGGTCCTTATATATTATGCAATAAATAATATTCTATAATACTTGGTCTTATTTCAACGATTTGTGCATTCATGTTGTCCGTTTGAAAATTGGTTTCAAGAAAATTACATCCAATGACCAGGGTTATGATAAAACTCAAGTTGATAAAATGTTGAAGAGAATGTTTATAACGTACAACATCATTACAACCGAAATTTGAGAAATGTAAACTTCATATCATAGAGTAGTAAATCATATGCATAAGATATCAATTTATTTTCTCCTTCTTGATGTTTTTAAGAGGTTTGGTAGTGCTCGGTTGTGGTGTGCACATATTTGCAAGACCAAGGTCATCACACACAAGTGGAACGTCAATTGCAATAGTCTTTCTTTTTGTGTTGGAGTCGAGGTGGGGTTGTAAGTTGGGAGATGGTGTTAATGTCATCTTCAATGACATTATTTTGTGAAGATGTATGACTAGTTTCTCTTGAAGCGGTTGATTCCTACGAGATAGGTAAGATAAGTTAATAAATAGAGTAACTCTATAATCTTATCAAAAGACTACAATAACAAAGGATGAATATGACAAAATACCATATCTGTCATGGACGTTGTGTGTTGTTGCAAGTAAAACATGTAAATAAAGTAAGTTTAACAAATTTCTTGTTAAACTATTTTAAAAAATCCAGATGCAAAATTTAAAGAAATTGAACCTCGTCATTTAAATATTGGAATTGTTGTACCAAGTGTGTATCGCACACAACTGATCGACTCCAATGCTACTCATCCTATGCTTGATATTATTTGCTGCTAATTCATAGCTTGACAAGTATTACCTTTCTGTCTATTTTATCCAACTCTTTTGGAACTGTAGTATTCTCACCATTCTATGGAAATTTAAAACATATAGACATGCATAAGAATTTACAAAATAGAGTATGTAATGCACAAGAATTTACAAAATAGAGCATGTAATATGTAACTCAATATATAACATAATGAATACCTCTTGCATGTCCTCTTTCATCCTTGATGCAGATTTACCCAACAATTCAGTTTCATGACGATCAAACAGCATGATTGAACATTTTCTAGTTTTGTCAAATACTTTGTAGTGAACTTTATACCTACCAAAGTAGATATTAACTAAATTTATGGAACATGGATTATGGAACAATATGTAGTGGTTAAGTTTGAAAACATACTTGGGGACAGTCATAAGTACGTCCTTCTCACACT
Source organism: Acacia acuminata (assembly GCA_019022655.1). NCBI lineage: Eukaryota > Viridiplantae > Streptophyta > Magnoliopsida > Fabales > Fabaceae > Acacia > Acacia acuminata. Next base: position 354,792 of record JAFJYI010000001.1, read on the forward strand.
TGGTGCATCTAAGAGTGCCATTAGGCATGTACTCGGGTTTTTTGTCACAAGGACATGCATCATAATGCCACGCATACAATGTTTCACATTTTTGAATCGTGACCTTTGAAACAACATCAAACTCCTAAACATTTTAGGAAAAATAATATTATTTTACTTGCAAGTTAAATAATGGTTACCATCTTTCTAACAATATAGATGAAGGGATAAATTAATTATTAATTTGTGGAAGTAAAATAATATAAAGACGACGAAGAAAAATTACTTGCTCTAACTTAGAAATATTAGACAATGAAATCCAGTGCGGAAACTAAGAAGTGATTCAAATTGAGTAGGTTGGATATTCGACACTTGAAATTTGTGTAAACAAAGTTGACTGGAGCTAGAATCTTGGCTAAATCTATACATTATGCGTATGTTCGATTAGTATAAGGTAACAAAAAAAAACCACTAATAGTAAAAGGAATTAAGGTCCAACCTTTCTTTCAACAATGATGCCTCGGTATATTCAGATTAAGAGTGACTAAAGTTGCATTAAATGCGTTACTCGGATGACCGTAATCTAATGTAAATGTATATTAGACATTAGACAATATATTAATAAAACAAAATAATTCATTTACTATTGTACGAAGACATTGAAAAAAAATAAAAAATGAAAAACACGTATTCTGTTTGATCTTGCGAAACGCACAAGAACAATAATTGGAGGTTCCATGTCCTCATGTTTCTTTGCATAAGTCTCCTCAAAGACACTCACCCCAAAGAGTGATATTTATAATGTTTTCACTAAGAGATGTTGAAATATGATTATATTCAAGTACTCTTTGTTATACTTAAGTTGAAAAAAAAATTTTGAACACCAGATTTTTAGTGAGCTACAAAGATAGATAAAAAAAATTACTTCTCATTGACAATGCTAAAGTTTAGCCTCTTGGTAATATCACTTTCCCTTCTTTGATCCAATAAACGTCCGAAAGCTTGCAAAAACCCAATTACGTCTGCAGTTGTTTGTATGTCATGCATCATTAAATTAATTGGAATGCACTCCGTCTTAAAGCATAAAAGGTGAGTTGATTTAACAAAATGGGTCCAAAAAAGACAAACCTATTAACCCTGGGTCTGGGTTATTTCCATGCTTGTTGTCTACAATGGACTTGAAGTTATAAGCTTGTTGGTTAGTGACAACGTCAGATTCTTCTATGAACGTGTGAGTATGGAAGTTCAATCTCCAAGGATTTGTAGTTGCTCTATACTTATCATCATTCTCGACTACCTCAAAGTTTTGGAAGTTGTACACCATCCCTTCTTTCGGATCATCAATCAATTTTGGAATGACATTTTTTTGTGTCACGGAAACTTCCATTCTTGTCTCCTGGCACAAAAACCAAAAACGAAAAACAAATTGGCTGATAGTACAAAATTTCAGTTGTAAGAAAATAACTATTAAAAAAAGATTATAGAAAATGGTTACTATGTAGATATATAAATCTTTATAACAACTAACCATTTCATCAACCAAGTATCATCCCTATCTTCCATATCGGGTATGGTGCGGACTTTTCTTGACAACCCACTTCCGAAGAACTTTTGCAACAATTGACCACGTGTCCTTGCTATCATCAACTTCAAATAAGTACGTCTCGGTCATTGCACTGTTTGTTGTTGTAAAACAAAAGAAAGCTTGTTTAGAGTACGCGAGCATGAGTGATCCATTAGGTGATATTATAAAAGAAAAGTTATAATTTGAATTCACGAAATTGGAGGGAGGGAAAGATTTCATAAAGGAAAATCTTAAGTTTGAATTCGAAAAATGGAGGGAGGAAGACATATGATTGAGAGATCAGAAAATTGTGTTAAATTCATAAAGGAAAATCTTAAGTTTGAATTGATTTCATATGGACTTGAGCTAATCCATTAGGTATTTTATAAAGGAAATGTTACAATTTGAATTTTAAAAAATTATCTTGTTTAAGAAAAATGTTGGCTTCTTATGGAAAAAAAACTGTATTGACTTACGTTTTTAAATGACCCGCCAATTACTTGTTTAGGAATCATATATGATAAATAGGACTTGAGCTGATCCATTAGGTATTTTATAAAGGAAATTTTATAATTTAAATTCAAAAAAATGGAGGAGGGAATGATTTTATAATGAAAAATTTAAATCCGTCCCACTACAATGGGTGAGGGAAGATGATTGAGAGATCAGAAAAAGTGTGTGGACATGTTACTAATCATAGTGTAACATGTGGACCAATGAATGAAGGAGTTAGAGGTTTAGAAGGATATATTGATGATGATGATGTCAATTTGTAAAGAATATGTGAAAGTATTGGAATATATAATTATTTTATTAGTGATTCAAAGTATTAAAATAATATGTAGTATTTCAAATTTTAGTTGGTGTGATGACAAATTAAATTATTTTTCAAGTTTTATACATCACCGATCTAGGCCCGGATTAACTCCGATCTAACTTATTAACCTTTGACTCGATGCCGACGGGTTCGGTGGTTGGTCCGAGTTTCAAAACTTTGCCAAAAAGTTTGTTTAAAATAAAAGTTACTTGTAAGATAATAAATGAATAAATGAGCTTTTGACGATTTTACCTTTCATTAATAATAGAAGACGAGATATAAATGCAGAGAGATAAAGGGAAGTGAGAGAAGATATGCACCCTTCATAAATAAGGGCAAATATAATTTTCTTTTTATCAATTTAATACTTTTCTTGTTTTTCGACAATTTGGTATAAATAATTTTTAAACAAAACGAACAGAGTGGTAGTTTTTTTTTTTTTTTTTTTTTTTTCCTTTTGCTTTATCTTTTTTATCATAAGAACCCATCTTCTTCGATGAAATCACCACGTTTCATGTCCGAGCTAACTGATCCAGAGGAGGTGGCAGCTGTTGCCGTGCCAGAGGATTCAGGGAGGAAGCTCAGGCATTAGTGATTAAGGGATTTGACTTCGCTCTGTTGCCTTTGTCCTTCGCTGCTATCCTTTTCTTTTGAATGACGTCGTTTGGTAAGGAAAGTAAATCTGGGCTATTTATTTGTGACAATTAACTCAACGGTGATAAGAGGCAACTAATCTAAACGACGTTGTTTTAAATATTTCATCTGATCCGTCAAATTTCTCACGCAATCTCAGCCATCCGTGTGCAAATGTCATATTTATTTATCATTTTCCCACCTCATTTCTCCACACGCAACGCATCATTCTTCCTTTCACACAGTGTTCTTTCTTCCTCCTCCAATAGCGCGGGAAAATCACAGGAGTTGGAGGAAAAATCTTAGAGAACTGGAACAAGGGTTTGTGGCCGTACTAGAGATCAAAGATTGATGAGTAAATAACAATCTTTTATCAAACACCCACAGTTTCCTTAATATTTTACATCTAGTTTATACGTTCATGATTTTTTTTATAATCTAACTTGGTAATATCCAAAGTGGATGATACTGGATATTCTTTTTTGTTGTATATATTTTACTATTGTAAATATAAATGTTTTTTTAATTAGTTTAATTAATAAGTTTTGGTTGTGTTTGTGCGCTCTGTTTAAATGGAAAAGTTTTGATTTTATATAAACGTTGTTTTATTAATGTTAGTTTTGGTTGCTATGTTTGGTTGATACACACATATATTTCTAAATACACGTTTATTATATATAACTGTTGTTTTATTACCATTTCCTGTATTTTCCATGTTTGGTTGATTTTTCATATATATATATCTTTATTGGCTTTGAGACCAGAACTAGGATAAGTGGAATCGAGACCGAGACGGGAACTGAGATTACCCTTGAGACCTTGATCCTGGTCCCAATTTTTTTTTTTTTTAATAAACTAAGTTATCCTTTTATTTTTGTATTTTTTTACCACATCAATTAAGTTATCATTTGATAATGGGCCTGTTTGGGTTGGCGGTAGAAGCGGTGGCTTAAAAGCTATCTGACTTTAAAAAAAGCTCGGTAGGAAAAAAGTCAAGTTATAGATAATGATTTGTGTTTGGATTGATGGTGGTAGAAGTAGCGGGGCCCACATCAAAAAGCTGAAAGCTTTTTGGAAAAATGGATCGGAGCTTTTTCCTTAATCGACTTTTTGAGCTTTTTTGACTTAAAGTTAAGCCAACGGAATGGGCAATCCAAACAGGTTCCATTTTCCTTTAATCACTGGGTGAGTGTTTGCTTTTAAGCTCTACCGAATTTGTTTGCCTTTAACGCTCAAATTAAAGTGAACCTAAACACGCCCAATATGTGTAACACATCTTTAGCAGTTTTCACATTTAACGTTTTTTGATTCATGCTAATTTCAATTTTATGATTTCAATGGGTTTGAAGATGAGATTGGGGAAAAGTCATTTGACAATATTAGTTTAGGCGTTTTTTTTTTTTAAAAAAAAAAAAAACTTGTAGGGATATTTTGGTCTTCTCGATTAAAAGTATGCATGTTGAATTAAAAAAAATACCAAGATTTCATTAATATACCAACAAACAGTTTTAAAGATACTTTCACTTTTGTTTGAATAACTTTTTCCACAACATGTCAATTTTGCTATGAGCTTATATTTATATTAGGTACATATTTTTCAATTTCGAGATGGATATAAATTTAACTCCTAGACTTGATCTTGAATTTAACGATATAGAAGAAGCATGAGAATTTTGGTGGGCATAAGGAGAAGAATTGGTTTTGGTGTTCGAAAATAGAGCTTTAACAAGAGCAAAAAAGATAAGTCAAAATATTCCTCTTATCTATATGTTTGTCATAAAGAAGGAGTGAAGAAACCAGAAATTCGTGATGTGAAAACTAGAAAGCCTGGAGAAAAGACAAGAACAAATTGTAAAGCAAGAATAAAAGTTAAAGAAGTAAATGGAAAGTACAAAATAAATGAAGAGTAAATGGAAAGTACAAAATAAATGAAGTTTTCTTTTATCATAATAATTCTCTTCATCCTCCTAAAGTTGTTCATCTGTTTGCATCATTTTGAGGATTAACACCAGCTCAACAATATGAATTAAAAAGTGTTGAAAAGGTTGGGATTAGTCAAAAATCAGTATTCAATTTGCAAAGCCAGTATGCGGGAGGTTGAATCAATTTGGGATATACAAGAGGTGATGTGGAGAATTATCTTAATTCAAGAAGGCAACGGGCCATGAAATACGGGGAAGCAGGATGTATATTTGGATATTTAGAGCATCAATTAGCATAAAATCAATATATATATATATATATATATATTCATTTTCACCAAATGGATTTAGAGGAGCAAGTGACAAATGTATTTTGGGCTGATGCACATATATTGGTTTACTATATATGCTTGCTTTGGTGAAGTAATTTCACTTAATACAACTTATTACATAACTCGTGACCACAAACCTCTTGCAATCTTCTCTAGCTTTAACCATTACAAAGGAGGGGTAGTATTTGGAGTGCCATTGTTATATGATGAGACTATTGAGAGTTTCAACTGGCTCTTTAAAACTTTTTTGTGTGCACACAAAAATGCAAGGCCACTAACTATGTTTATCGACCAAGATACTGTTATGTCACGTGCATTACAAGAAGTGATGCTAGAGGTAAAGCATGCCTTATGCACTTGGCATATTTCAAAAAATGCAATGAAGCACCTTCCAAGCACAATGGTTAGTGATTTCAACCATTGCATGTATTATTGTTGGGATGAAGTCGAGTTTGAAGAAACTTGGCAAACATTATTATCACAACAAGATATGGCCAAAAAAAAAAACTCATGGTTGATGTCCATGTACCAAATAAAAGAATAATGGGCAGTACGGTATATGAAGAACTCAAGGATACTTGGCATGAGAAGCACACAAATTAGCGAAAGTGTCAATGCATATGTCAAAAGTTGCGGTCATGCTAAATTGGATATCAATCGATTTATCCAACAATTTGAACAAGTTTTAGAGGATAAGTGTTATAACGAATTGAAAAGTAATTTTGAGGCGCTTGAAAAGTTGCCAAGGTTGATATTACAAAGTTCAATTATGCTTCATCAGCTTTCTGATGTATGTACTTGACCTATTTTTAACTTGTTCCAACAACAATGTGATCTAAGCGATGGTACACATATAAAAGAGAGGAAAGAAAGAAAGATCAATATGGATGTGGAGGATAATGTCACCATGTTTGATTATGTTATCGCTATGGATGGAAGTAAATGAGAGCATAATTTGACATTCAATCCTTTGACAGAGACAATAACTTGTAGTTGCAAAAAGTTTGAACAAGTTGACATATTATGTTGTCATGCATTGAGAGTATTGAATGAACATGATGTTAAATTACTCCCTTAGAAATATATAGTAAAAAGGTAGACAAGAGAAGCACGAAGTGGTGTAGTCCACAATATCAAGGGGAAACAGATTGAAGTTGATCATAAACTACAAAGATCAAATCGGTATAGATAATTATGCCCTTTACTTGTTAAATTAGCTAATAATGCATCCAAAAGTTCATAGGCATTATCGCTTATTCATGAAGCTGTCTTGGAACTAAGTAAAAAAGTGACCAAGCTTCACATAAAATACCTATTAAATGATGATAAAGGTGATGAGAATGGTATGGGGAATCATGATGGCGATAATGGTGGTGGAAAAGTTGTTGGCTTCAAAAAGAGATATGGTAGAAAGATAAGTAAACGGATAAAGAGTTATATTGTAAATCAGCTTCATCCCAATTGAACACTCATATGAAATGCAATAGAGATTTGCTTGTTAAACTAGCCATGCATTTTTGCTGCTCGCTAAAACAGAAAGTGGGTCATACCAGCAGCATCAGATAGCAAATTCTCATTATCTTCATTTTGTTCAAATCTTGGCAAGTTGACAATCATAAAAGAAAGATTACTAAGAAAAAGATTAAGGAACTGACCTAAGGAGTCTTAATAATCAAAGAATAAGATACTAATATCTTATTCAAATAGATTTCATACCCAAGATATAGAGCCCTGTGAATTTATGATCTTACAAACCAAATGCAGACTATGCATCTTCAAACCATGTGGGACATGTGCTTCTTCATAACATCTATCCCATATTGATCCAAGTCCAGGACTTCAACCTAATAGAAACCTTCAATCAGTATCTTATATATACATATAAGGAAAAAGAATAAAACCTCTTTAACTTAACCACATTGCAACTTTTTGAGTATTCATTTCAGTAACTTCAACTACATAATGGAGATAGATTTACTAAAAAAATAAAACCCAATTTGCTTGATTTTCCAAGTATTTCTGTTTAGTCTATAAAAAAAAAAAAACTCATACCTAGAACCTTGTGAGTCACTATAAGTATCAAATCCATAGAAAATACAACAATTTGGAACAATTCAATTGGGAGAAAATACAACAATTGAAGGCTGCATTACTTTGAAAGTGTAGTGGAAGGTGTGAGAAATTGATTGACAATCCACCCTAGCGGCCTTTTGGCAAAGCAATTGGAACTACAAGCGGCAACCCTCTTTCCTTTTGGCGACCGATTCGCCCCACAATAGTGATTGTCGTCTGTTGTCGATCGGGATGGACCCGAAGAGAGTACGATGCGAAAGATTAAGCTTGGAGGTTTTAACTTGCCTTTTGTAACATCCTAATTTTAATTTTAGGATTTAAGTATGAGTATGAAAGAATTATATATGATAAATGTATTTATCATATTAAAAATAATAATAATGAATATATAAATATAATAATAGGAAAGAAAGAAAGAAAAAGAAATTTAATTCAGAAAATATATGTATATATATAAAATAAAATAAAAAATCCTCATTATATCTCTTTTGCGGAGACACGCAAAACACACAATAAACAAATCACAACGTTGTTCATGGAAAAACCATATCACACAACCACGGTAGACGGATCACATAATCGCAACGGAAGATTAGTGAGCCATAACGCGCGTGTGTCGGTGGTCGGCGTCCGGACCCCTCCCATGCTTTTCAAACTCAACGGAAATACCCCACGGACGTTCCCTTTCGGACCAACGTGTTCATGAGTCGCAAACCGTAAATTTTTCCTTTTGAACTGGACCCTTAAACCTTTATAAAAGCCATGCTTTTGGACTCCTATTTATTTCCATCCCATTTCATTCGGTCGAGAGAGAAAGTAAGTGTGAAAGAGAGAGACAAAAGAACGTAGTTGTTCTTGCTGTTCAGATCCAAAGCAAAACAGAGGCAAGAGTAACGAAGCAAGTACGAGCGTAGAAGCCTAAAAGTTAGCAAGGGAAGATCATCAAATTATAAAGTTCACTGTCTTAGTTATTAGTGTATATATTTTAGTTAGAAATAACAGATTTTGTTACATGTAATTAGTTAGTTTTAGATACTTGTAGACTTTGTACGGATTACTTATATTAGTGTATATATTTTAGTTAGAAATAATGATTTTGTTACATGTAATTAGTTAGTTTTAGATACTTGTAGACTTTGTACAGATTACTTATATTAGTGTATATATTTTAGTTAGAAATAACAGATTTTGTTACATGTAATTAGTTAGTTTTAGATACTTGTAGACTTTGTGCAGTTACTTATTGTGTCTATATAAAGGGCACTTGTATCATTTTATCTTTTCAAGAAATAAGATTCAGAATTATATTTTCCTCTTCTTGCTAAATCACTTCATGGTATCGGGCGGGATAGTATTTGACATCTGTATTTCTTCTCAAATTTTTTTGCTTTCTTGCTTCCGCCATTACTCATCTCGACACATTATCGATTTATTCATTCACTTTACCGCTACTTCACGTGGTCCTTGAAGCCCGAGCTTGTCTTCTTTTGCTTGGCAATTTTCCGTGCATTTCTTGGCTTTATTTTTTTCTTTTTGCTCAGAACATTTCTTGGCTTTATTCACTTCACCTTTCATTCATTTCATCTCGGTTTTCTCTTCAATGGCCGCTGCTCCGACAGCGAACCCTACTGGTTTCATTTTTTCTGCACCGGTTGCACCAATTGCACCGATTGCTCCACACCAGGATGTCTCCAATCCTTTATACCTTCACCCTAACGAGAATCCATCCTTGATTTTGGTTTCTCCGATTCTCACCGGTGGAAATTATCATTCATGGGCTAGGGCTATGAAGATGGCTCTAATGTCGAAGAACAAACTTCAATTCATTGATCGTTCAATTTCGGTCCCACAAGCTTCGGATCCGACGTTCTCGGCCGCAACGCTGCAATATGATGGTGCTTTCGTGGATTACTCGCTCGATCTCACCGTCTCTTGCCTGAGGAGTATTCTATGGATTGATTGTGCGGCGATGTATGGGATGATTTGCAAGCTCGGTTCTCTCAAAACGATGTGTTTCGCTTGGCAGCGATTTGCAAGAGGATATTGAGAACTTGCGACGGGAGACCTTAATGTGAGTGACTATTTTACAAAACTTAAGATCTTGTGGGATGAATTTTTGATATATAGACCTCTTCTTTCTGTTCATGTGCATCTAAGTGTTCTTGTGGAGTTACGGGACGTTTACAAGAAACACCTAGATCAAGATTATGTTATTCGATTTCTCAAAGGATTGAGTGATAGGTTTTCTACGGTTAAATCGCAAATTATGCTCATAGATCCATTACCTACGATTAACCGTGTATTTGCCCTGGTTCAACAACAAGAGCGTGAATTAGGATTTCCGATTTCAGATGCTACCACTCTGTTTTCTAAGTCTATTGGTCAACGTCCCCCTGTTTCTGGACCACCTAGGTCGAATTCATCAGTGTCTAACAAGCAGTGTACCTACTGTGGTAAATACAAGCACACTGAAGCTACGTGCTACAGAAAGCATGGCTTTCCACCGGGATTCAAATTCAGAAATGCATCGGTTAATGCAGTATCATCTGAGAATACCATTAGCTCTCACACCACTGAACCAGTAAGGGTTGCTAATTCTTCTTATGGCTTCACACCTGAACAATTTCAGAAGCTGCTGGCCCTCGTTAAGACTGATGATTCTTTTGTTCAACCCTCTGTCTCACAACCCTCAGTGTCTGTAAACAATGTTTCAACTAATGGTATGTCTCTTATATGTTGTTTCATCGTTTTCTCATTCCTGGATTATCGATTCGGAGCTTCGATCATGTTTGTGCTAATCTCTCTTTCTTTGCTTCTTATAAGCGTATACCACCAATTTCAGTCAATCTTCACGATGGTACAAGGGTATTAGCTTCTTATAGTGGCATTGTTCGTTTTTCCAATATTTTTATGATTCGGGATGTTCTCTATGTCCCGAATTTTCATTTTAATTTGATATCTGTTTCTAAACTCACTAAATTTCTTCCTGTTGTTTTGTTTCCTTTCGAGACTATATTGCCACATCGAATCCTTCCCTCGAGAGGATGATTGGTTCGGCTAGTGTCATTGAAGGGTTATACATCATGAATCAAGCAGATACGGTTCCCTCTCCCTTAGTCAATAATGTTTCGACTACTGTTACTTCAGTTCCTTTTGATCTTTGGCATTTTAGGCTAGGCCATTTATCCAAAAATGCTTTACATACTATTCGAAACAATATCCGAGATGTATCATCTTTTACTTCTTCATTTCTTGTTGTGATGTTTGTCACTTTGCCAAGCAACGAAAGTTGTCTTTTCTGTCGAGTACTAGTGCTTCTAATAAAATGTTTGGATTGGTTCATATGGATATATGGGGGCCATATCATTTACCTTCGTTCATGGCCATAAATATTTTTTAACTATTGTGGATGATTTTTCCCGATATACATGGATTTACTTGCTTAAAAATAAATCTGAAGTTAGGCCTTATATTCAATCCTTTATTTCTTTGGTGTCTACTCAATTTAACACCTCTGTTCAGATCATTCGTTCTGATAATGGTATGGAGTTTCAGATGACAGATTTTTTTGCTAAAAATGGAATTATTCATCAAACCTCTTGTCCTGAAACTCCGGAACAGAATGGTCGGGTGGAAAGAAAACACCAACATATTCTAAATGTTGCTCGAGCTCTTTTATTTCAAGCTCACATTCCTAAGGTTTTTTGGTCTTATGCACTTACACATGCAATTTACCTTATTAATCGATTACCTACTCCCCTCTTAGGTAATAAAAGTCCTTTTGAAATGCTCTACAATCAGCTTCCTGATTTTATCTTATTAAAAGTTTTTGGCTGTCTCTGTTTTTCCTCCACTCTTTTGCAAAACAGAAATAAATTTGATTCACGAGCTCACAAATGCATTTTTCTTGGATATAAGTGGTACTAAAGGATTTGTTACCTTAAATTTGCTTACTCGTCAAATTCATGTTTCTCGCCATGTATATTTTTATGAATCAATTTTCCCTTTTAGCACTACTGATACCACATTCCATTTCTTTACCACAAGAGACTCCACCACTTGATTATTCTGATCTGCCCTCTACTTCTATCACACCTGATTTACCTTCTTCTCTTCCCTCTTCTACTATTGATTGTTCTCTCCCTTTACCACGCCGATCCACTCGCCTTCATCGCACACCAACCTATCTGCAAGATTACCATTTCACTCTTCAATGTGCATCTGCTGTACCGGATTCTTTGGAGGAAGGTATCTATCACCCTCTTTCTCATGTTCTTTCTTATCATCGTCTTTCCCCTATATGTAATCGTTTTGCTTGTTCCATTTCTACCGATGATATTCCTAAATCATATTCTAAAGCTATTAAACATGAGGGTTGGAAAAATGCTATTCGATCGAACTTGAAGCTTTGCAAAGCAAAATCAAACATGGGTGATAAGCGATTTACCTCCCGGTAAGCGCCCAATTGGTTGTAAGTGGGTTTTTGCTAAGAAATATAACTCAGACGGTACTCTTAATCGGTATAAGGGTAGACTTGTTGCTCAAGGTTATACACAAGTTGAGGGAATTGACTATAACGATACTTTTTCTCCTGTTGCTAAATTGACAACTGTTAGGTTATTACTTGCTCTTGCCTTTGCCCATAATTGGCATTTGAAGCAACTCGATGTCAATAATGCATTTTTGCATGGAGATCTTGATGAGGAAGTTTATATGTTGCCTCCTCCTGGTTTCTTCGATGTCTTCTCCTCAACAGGTTTGCAAATTATGGTGCTCTCTTTATGGTCTTAAACAGCCCCGGCCTTGCCAATGGTTTTCTAAGTTGTCTTGACTCTTTTTGCTTGTGGTTATCAACAATCTCAAGCTGATCATTCTTGTTTCTTAAGAGTTCCTCTACTTCTTTTACGCCTGTTGATCTATGTGGATGATATCATTATTAGTGGGACTGATTTAGCTGAAATTGATCATATTAAGGCATATCTTGATGATTGTTTTAAGATTAAAGACCTTGGTGATGCAAAATATTTTCTTGGCTTAGAAATTGCTAGGAGTTCTCTTGGAATTTCCCTGTCGGCGTAAATTTGCTCGGATTTTTTGTCGATTCTGGTTTTTAGATTGTAAAACCAAAACTCTTATGTCTCGAAATCAAGCTCTCTATTGATTCTGGTGTTCCTTTAATTGATGGGTCACACTATAGAACTATGGTTGGTCGTCTTTTGTATCTGTCTAACACTCGGCCAGATTTATCTTTTGCTGTACAACAGTTGAGTCAGTTTGTCCAGCAGCCCACTGATATGCATTTACGGGCCCTTCATCGTGTGTTACGGTACCTTAAGGGTGCCCCGGCCGTGGTCTTTTCTTCCTGTTACATCATCTGTTGTTAAGCTTAATGCCTTTAGTGATTCGGATTGGGCTGGTTGTTTGGATACACGTCGTTCTATTCTTGGTTTTTGTGGTTTTCTTGATCGGGCTTTGATTACATGGCGTCTAAGAAACAACCCACTGTTTCTACCTCTTCTTCCGAGGCTGAATATAGAGCTTTGGCTGCCACTACATGTGAATTACAGTGGCTTTGTTATTTGTTGCGTGATTTTGGTCTTCCTGTTTCTGGTCCTGCTTCTCTATACTTTGTGATAATCGTCGCCTAGGCACATTGCGGCTAATCCTACTTTTCATGAGCGTACCAAACACTTGGACATCGATTGTCATATTGTTCGTGAGAAGCTCCAACAAGGCATTATTCATCTTCTCCCAATTAAATCTGAAGATCAACTTGCAGATATTTTTACGAAGGCTTTACCACCTTCTTCTTTTTGTACACTTCTTACCAAGTTGGGTATGATAGACATACATGCTCCAGCTTGAGGGGGTATTAGTGTATATATTTTAGTTAGAAATAACAGATTTTGTTACATGTAATTAGTTAGTTTTAGATACTTGTAGACTTTGTGCATTACTTATTGTGTCTATATAAAGGGCACTTGTATCATTTTATCTTTTCAAGAAATAAGATTCAGAATTATATTTTCCTCTTCTTGCTAAATCACTTCATTAGTATATATAAACGAAACTAGCGCTGCTCATACACTAAAGAGAAAGTTTGCTGTTAGTTGAAGTGCATATGTATATAGATATATCTTGAAGAGGGAAGAAAAATGTTGTTTTTGCTGATATATACACGCATGAAGCTTTTGTTGATATATACACGCATGAAGCTAAGACTGGGAAAGATTTTGATGTGGGTTTGCATGTTGAATGAGACTAATGATATAGATTTATATATATATATATATATATATTCACACTAGCAAGCAAAAGTCACGTCTCTGAGTTATGGGTCCTTGGGCCTTGCATCATTTTTTTAAAATATATAAATACATACGTTAGCTTATTGTTATGCTTATAGATATATCGGTGGCTTCATAAGTTTAGGAAATAATGAGATTTTAAAGCCCAAATATTTTGGTAGGTATATACATATATAAGAAGTAAACCTTCCTTATTTATATGTTGCGTGGTGACTTGGAAATAAAAAGGGAATATTGTTTTTTCTATATATGAAAATACACACGCACATGCATGAGACGCTGCACATAAGGGGGAAAAAACTCATGGTTGTGAGTGTGTGTATATATGTATGTATGTAATCACTGCACACATGTGTATATATATTTATGTATTATTGTACTTGAAAGTTATTTTTTGATGAATCTTTAGGAAAAATAATAGGGAGCTTGTTGTTATGATATAGATATAGATATCTTAACTGATCCATATCTATATATATTTATAATATGCTAATCTTATGCATTTAAAATAATAAGATACTATATTATGAATATCCAAAGAGTATATTTGATTTTAGTAATATCTAAAAAACATAATTTATATAATGATTGGTATTGATTAAACTCCTAATTTAAAGTATGGAAATAAGCTCGAAAGTTTAAATTAATAATAATAATAATTATTATTATTATAATAATAAATATATATATATATATATATTAAACCCCAAATTGTCATTTTCAATTTTTTGCTATTATAATATATTATTATTAGAATTTGTATTTTTTTTAAGTTATAGGAAATTATAAGTCATAATTGTGATAATGTAGAGCCTTCTTGTAAGCGGTGTTTGTGCGGGTTGTGCTCTTCGAGCTAAGGTTAAGCTTGGAGTTGAGATAATCAAGGTTAATTTATTTTATATGCTTGTTTTGGACTGTAAGATATTTTTATAAGTCTTACTTTCATATGTACTACTTGTAGGTGTTTTGAAAAATTATGTGTATGTTTGAATATGAAATTATTTCAATGAAGCAGTGTATTTTTCCAATTTGTGTATTTAAATGAATATTTATAATGGGGTTGTTATTGTTGTGATGGTTATAATGTTTGTTGTGAGATGATGTACATGGAATAGTAATTTAATAAAATGTTGTTGAAAATTTAATTGTGCCCATCGCCTCTCACTCCCGACCGGAATTTGAGTTGAGTGTTTTGGACGGATACCTCCTTGTTACGGTATGTAATACCCAAGATTATAATAATAATAATAACAACAACAACAACAACAATAACAAAAATATAGTAATAATATAATATAGATTACGTTAGATCCATATTATTAGGGATTAAGTTAGATCCATAATTGTAAGGCGTCCTATTAGCCTTTCTCTTGTATATATACTCATGTATTTATCTTAATTAATATGACTTTCAGATTCTCATATTACAATAATAATAACAATATATAGTAAATAAAGATTTAGAATTTAATAATGTTTGTATAAATTTACAATTTATTAATTGGCAATAATTATGGTAATAATAGAAATTTAATTGTATTATTTTATAATTGGAAATAGCTAAAGAGCCCAGCCCATACTTAAACCCTAAGTTTTAATTATAAACTTAGGTCTAGCCGTCAAAACCTAAAAACGCTCGATACTTTTCTTCTCCGTTGTTTTTCTTCTCAAATCCTCTTTCTGTACTTTCATCACATCAAATTAAAATTAGGTCGCTAGCAAGAATGGAGATCAGGTAATCCTAATTCCCATGATTCTAATCCCCATGAGTCTTAGGTTAATTTTATATCTTGATAGGTAATCCTAATCCTCATGATTCTAATTTCCATGAGTCTTAGGTTAATTTTATATCTTGATAGGTAATCCTAATCCCTATGAGTCTTAGGTTAATTTTATATCTTGATAGGTAATCCTAATCCCATGATTTTAATCCCCATGAGTCTTAAGGTTAATTTTATATATTGATAGGTAATCCTAATCCCCATGAGTCTTAGGTTAGTTTTATATAAATTTTGATAGGATTGTTATATATGAAATATATTAGATGTAATCCTAATCCCCATGAGTCTTAAAGTTAATTTTATATCTTGGTAGGTAATCCTAATCCCCATGAGTCTTAGGTTAATTTTATATCTTGGTAGGTAATTGTGTACCCTAGGTTATAGAAACCAATTGCCGTTTGATTTCCCGTACGTATAGAGATATACAACACACACACACACACACACACATATATATATATATATATATAATGTATGTAATTGCCCTGCCTCGGCTTGCGTGCTTCAATTGTATACGTATCCCTGTGCATCATTTCTTTTGTGATTAAATACCATGGCTTCACCTCGGCCTTCGTGCGTGAGTTACATACAGATGAATACAATTGCCTGGATGGAGTTTCCCTGTGCGTCATTTTTCTTTTGTGATTAACTACCATTGCTTTGCCTCACTGCGTGCGTGAATTACATACACATACATGATCCCTGTTCGTCATTTTTTGAGATTAAATATAATTATTTCGTGGGGTCCACGTTTCTTTTATTTATTATTTGATTTTCTTTTCTTTATATAATATTCCCTGCGCAATAAGATAAGACACGAACAAATTTTAGGTCAAAATATCCTTATATCTATATTTAATTAAAATAATATAAAAAGATAAAAAAGATAAGTAAATAATAGAAATAATTTAGGAGTTTATTATGTGTGTATTTTAAATAACTTAACGGTGGGAGGATAGCTTTGGGATGGTACCTCCCAAAGTGATTAACACAACTAGGCTTTATGCCTCCGATATGTCTTTTGATGTGAACGATAGTATTCGTTCTTCCCAAAGTGGTGTCGCGGGTTTAGGGACATTAGTAGCAATGTGGAAAGAGGTGTGCACACTAGGAAGAAAATGTTTTATGGCCAAATTTGATGATCTGTGACTGGCAGGTTTCCGGGTCACAGGGTAGACTGGTAGGATATCCGGGTCTACCATGGTTCTCTTCCCACTAATTAAATTGAATAAAGAATAATAAAATTGTTTTCTTGGATGTATGTATATATATAAGGATGATATTTTTATTATGTAAATATTTTGTTTTCTCGTACATTAAATTGTGTTTATTAGGATTACCAGCAATTGCTTATGTTTGTATTCATGGGTTGCAATGATCCTTTGGGGGAGCAGAATTTCGTGAAAACAGTGCCAAGGGTTGGGGCTAGCGGTGAGAAGTGAGGAAGCACGGTCGGTGATTTGTTTATTTTATTTTATTTCGTTCTAATTAAAAACACATTTTTTTTGCTTAAGTTTGGTTTTACATTATTGTAATAAGTAGCCTTACACTTGTTCAAGTACAAGTGCAGCGGTAACACTCCCAAGGTTGTTTATTTCGAATTTCAGTAATTCATTTATGAAAACCATTTAAATTTTAGGTTATTATAACTGTTAAAAATTGTGGGTGTTACACGTATATTGGTGGTGACATGGGAGGGGACGGTATTCTTGAAGTGACTAGCTAACCTTGACCGAGTATACTAGCACCGATAGGCTGTACCACGTCCAAATGATATAAGGAGGAGCGGGATGGATGAGTGGGGATGGTTTTAAATGTTGTTAATTATTATGTATTACTTAATTATTATTGATATTTTAATTACGATAATAAACATGATTCTCGACTTACAATCCTTTCCTGCATATTTGATAAATTAATTTTGGTTACAAGGACTTTATGTCTCACCCCGTCATTATTAAATTTTTCAGGTGAGACCTCTAACCCTACTAGAGGACAAGGGAAGCAGCCAGAGGCATAGACATCATGAAACTTGTAGGCCTCTTTTTGGTATTAGTGTTGTATTGATTTATTTATTGCCATCATAGGGCCATCATATTTTTGAAATACTACATTAACCATTTTTGGATAGCTGTTGATTTTCTGAAGGCTTTATTTTATGCACTATCATATCATCGTGGATCCACCATTATATCTTTGTGACCACTATCTTGTGTAGATCCTTTCTTGTGGGTTCGTGTTGTATGACTTGTGGGCTATAAAATCTCTTGTTCGATAATTGTGCCCTAATTATGGATTTTCTGTGGTGGGTTTGTGGGCGAAATTTGTGCCCTGGACCCCGAGGTGTGTGTATTGAAAAGGAAGGTTTCCATAATTACCTACTAATCCGGTTTTGAAAAAACTTTATGGTTAACTGTTATCTTATGAGAAAGGGTCTTTTCACCTTCAGCATTCACTGAAAGTCGATGGGTTCCATCTCTACAAAAAGAAGCTACACAACAACCAACGGCTTATATTAACATCAATGAAAGGTTGAGATGTTATCTAAAAGGGAACAAAACGACCTCGTTTTAAGAAAAGGATGGCAGTAAAGGATAAAGACAGCAGAGAGAAGCCATATCTGTGATTAAGTGATCATCTTTGTCCTTGGTCCCAACACCTTTATTATTGGTGTGGGCTCTCTCTCTCTCTCAATTCTTTTCAAACTTTTTAGTAGGTTAATGGGTTTAACAGGGGTTAAGGGCTGATGTGTGGACAACTAAAATAGGTGGTAGATATTGATTGGCTACATGGACCTACTTGACCTAAGTTTGGTCCTTAATTATATGTCTCTCTCGTATTTTTTAATCTGTCTGCCAATCACCGTCTCCATAGGTAAAGGTGTTTTAGGAAAGTAAGGTTATATTTTTACATTTTTATTATCTTTAACCCATTTTAACAAACATTTTGAGTTGTGTAATTTAGTTATATTCTTATTTCTTAACTGGAAGGAGTACAAAATATGCTTTGAGATTTTTTTTTTTTTTTTTTTTTTTTTTTTTTAAGTTCTAGAAACGAGGTTGAAATACTAACAATATTTCAGCAATAAAGTTTAAGTATACTCATCTGATTCTATTTATAAGTCACTTTCAATATATTTATCTAGACAAGAAAACTTTTAATGTTATTAATTTTGCATTAAAATTTGATTACTCTCTAACTTTAACCCTTTTTAATATTCACTATACAATAATATGAAATAAAATTTGCATAATTATAAATGAAGGGTAAAATAATATATTCATATAAAAAATTTGATAATGCAACTTATGAATAGTAAAACAAACTTATGTAATAAGGAACTCTACATTTTATCCTTTTTAGGCTCTGGTAAAGCTTGAAATGGGTGGACCGTGGAGCACGTTCCATGAAGAGATAATGAAATTTGTGTGTGTTTGTGTGTTTGTTTTTTGGCCAAGAGGGAGAATTGATTCTTGGCACAAAATAAAGTTAAATGGGGGAAGGGAGGCGCGTCCAAAACTAAAAAAAGAGAGGCAAAATGCTGCAACAAGCATGAGCCCATGTGTGATTTGAAGGGTTTTTATTGGTGAGGGCACAAATGACGGGATTTGGCTTACCTCCTTTGTTCCAAACGTCGCCGCTATCCATTGCTTTTAAACGCTGTCGTTTTTTGTACAAAACACACACACATCTGGTACTTTTTTTAAAAAAATTCAGGACGGTGAAAGGTAGTAAAAAGATAATTCGAGATCGAATGATACTAAAAAAATTCTTCATGATCTTAAAAAACTATTTCAATATCTTGAAAGAATATTTCAAGGCAATCGACTAGTACTAAAAGGATATTGACTAGTACTAAAAAAACAATTCATGATCTCAAAAACTTATTTTATGATCTTGAAAAAATATTTTAGGTCTTGCGAATGTTGCTAAAAATATAGTTTAAAATATTTTTTCAAGATCCTAAAATAACTTTTTGAGATCATAAATTATTTTTTCAGTACCCGTCGGTAAGACTTGAAATATTTTTTGAAGATCCTGAAATTATTGTTCACTATCATGAATAATATGTTAGTGTCATTCGGTATCCCGAATTACCTTTTTACTATCTGTCGTGTCTTGATTTTTTTTAAAGGACCTAAGTGTGTGTCGGTGTCTTGATTTTTTTTAAAGGACCTAAGTGTGTGTTTTGTGCCAAAAATGACACCGTTTAAAAGCGACCAACATTTAGAGCAAAGGAGGTAAGTCAAATCCCAAATGACGTGGGGCACACAAGAATTTTTTAAGGCACACATGGCACTAATTTGTGGGGCTCACATGTATGACCCTCCAACATTTTCTTTAGCGGGGCTTTCAATTGCACCGATTTAAAAACAAGAAGATGGAAATTGCGCCTAAAAATACTTTATGGTGAAAATTGAGACAACTTAAAAATTCGGGGGTGGATTGCATTTTAACAAGAGGTCCCAACGATTTCATGATTATAAACCTATTATCATTTTGGGTTTTTTTTTTACCAAAATAAGGTTTTTTAAAAAAAAAATTACCGGACTACAGCTGGTCAGAAAATATTTACCAATCTAATGCAGTCAATGGCGTGCGTTGACCGACGCCATTGGCTGCGTCAATTGCACACGCCACGTGGAAGTGGCATGTGATGACAGATGCCACCTATGACAGTGGCGTCTGTGCAAGGACGCCAGCTGTGGCGTGTGTTGACTGACGCCATAGCTAGCGTCAGTCAGTTGACGCCTTTATGGCGTCAGCTTTTGTCCCCCTCACCCCCTTCACTGTGACTCCTTTCGTCCATTTTTTTTTTGTTTTTTGTTTTGCTCCTTTCCTCCTATTTAACTCCTTCCCTCTCTCAACATACGCTACAAAACTCCCTCTTGTGACTCCTTCCCTCCCTCTCTCTTATTATTCACTCTCCCTCTCTTATTTATCTTTCCCTTATCTGCAAAACTCCCTCCGTCGTCCATCTCCCTTATTCTGTTTCTTCATATTTTTTTACAAAAAATGAATAGAATTCCTTCATTTATATATTATAATGGTTCTAAAAATATTGTAGACGGATTGAGCTTTGTTGGTGAGAAAAAAAGCAATGTATATTATTGGAGGCATGTCCGTGAAGATTTATATGAAAAGATCCGTCAAAAGTTAAAGCCGCAACAAAATCGGTAATATCTTGATGTGGGTAGAGTGCAATTTGGAAACCACTATGCGGGTTTTGAGATATTCGATGATGAGGATGTGGATGTTTTTTTTTCAAACATTCAAGGAAAACTCTGCGTCCTAATTTGCTGAGTTGTATGTGGATATTAAGATGTTAGAGGAGGGTGTACCAACACAATCAACCATTGTGCATGGAGAAGAAATTGACTATATGCTAGATGAAGAACCTGACAATGAGGAAGAGCAAGAGGAAGAAGAAGATGAAGACACATTATTGTCTAATGACCATGATCAGAATAATAGTGATACAGAGGATGAATATCATCATAATCCCATGTCACAACAGACTGGTATGTTATCATTAGGTTAGTTACAAAGTTGTATTATTATTTAAATTATTATTTTTAGTTACCATGATTTCACATAAATTGTATTATGTGTGAATATACAGATGTTACACCATTTTGGAAAGACATTCCGCATTATGAGGTTGTTCATGAAGATTACCCGCATGAGGATATACTGGATATGGAAGGCTTGGGCCGGGGTCCGTGGCAAGAGGAGATAAACTATATCTTAGACAAGAGTTTGGGTCCAAGAATGATGTCCAAGCTGCAATAAAACATTATTGCATGAAGGGATATCATGAAGCTCAAGTGGTTGAGAGTACTACAGCCAAGTACTCAATGAAATGTCGGAATGATGTACAAGGTTGCGATTGGAGAGTAAGAGCAATTAAACCAAAAAATAGCAACAGTTGGGTGGTAACTAAATGGGTTGGAAACCATAGTTGTGTGAGCCAGATTGTCTCCCAAGATCACAAACAACTTGATTCTGAAATTATTTCCGAGGCCATAATAGGTATGATACAATACCATTTGATAACTTGTGAATATATTTGTGTGTCAGTGAACATAAATAACATTCCTAATGTGTAACTTTTGCGATTGATTTTGCAGACATGGTTAAGGAAACACCTTTGGTACCTGTGGTCATGATACAAGAAAGGGTGACTGGAATGTTTGGGTATCATGTTTCGTACAGGAAGGCATGGAAGGCAAAACAAAAGGCAATTGCTAAGATTTACGGTGATTGGGACGAGTCATATGCGTTCCTGCCAAGATGGTTCGAGCACATGTTGAAATTTTCCCCGAGATCTATTTATCATATTCAACATGGAGAGTATATTGTTGATCGACAGGTTGTTAATGGGATTCGGGTTTTTCAACGTACATTTTGGACATTTAGACAATGTCGTGAGGCGTTCCAATGGTGCAAACCAGTCATACAGGTGGACGGTACGCATCTATACGGTAAGTATAAGGGGACATTATTGATTGCCACCGACCAAGATGGAAATAATGAGATCCTTCCAATTGCATTTGCTATTGTGGAAAGTGAAACTAAGGAAGCATGGGAGTATTTTTTGCATTTCATACGAATGTATGTTACAAGTAAGGTTTGTTAGATACGATTAGTTTTGATGATGTCTTATATAGATGCCATTCTTAAGAGCAAAAAGGTTGCATACTACATGTATCTTCTACTTTGACTAATTCTTATATTTAATGTAGATGCAAAGTTTAATAATGGAGATTGATCAAGAAAGGAGACTAAAGAAAGAAGAACTTGCACAACATTCAAGTTCTTGTGATACATGAAGTTTCGATGATCAAACAAAAGTTGGAATGAAGTAGTCAACACATGAAATTCTGGAACAAGTTCAGCATAGGCTTGGCTTCCTGGATATTGAAGAAGGTAGAAGCTGCAAAGAATGATGAGCCCAAGTTAAATGATGAAGAATAATCAAGTTGGGAGATGGAAGAAGGAAGAACTTGTTAAATGGAATGAAGATATAATTATTCAAGTTCTTATGTTGAAGCTAGAAGCCTCCAAGATCATATGGAAGTTGGAATGAATCAATTCGAGTTAAAACAAGCAAAAATGAGGTTTGGATGAGCAAACTCGAGTCTCCAAGTATTAAACTCGAGTTCACCACCTTGCTGCGTATTTTGCCTCTCGACATGAACAAACTCGAGTTCAGGACCCCAAACTCGAGTTTAGGACTTCAAACTCAAAAAAGGAATCACAAACTCAAGCCAATAAGTGTCTTCAGCATTTCGGTGTCTCGGACTAGGCAAACTTGAGTCTATAAGTGCAGACTCGAGTTTACGGTCATCGCACTTCGAAACTCGTTTCACGTTCAGCTCGGGCGAGGTCTGGTAATTTGACGTTAGCTCCTAAACCAAAGATCGGATTGAGGTGAAACTAGTGGAATATGAAACTAGACTCCCAATGCGTCATTTTGATATAAAATTCAAGCCCAAAGGAGTTCAGATCAAGGAGATATGAATTGTGGAATTTGACAGAGAAATTCACATCACACAGAAAACCAAGCTTCAATGTTTTGAGTGTAACTCACAATCTACAAATCCAATTGAGTTGAAATTAGTGGCATATGAAAGTAGACTCAAAGGGATTCCTATCAAGATTTTAATGGACCAAAACGGAGTTCGGACCAAGGAGATATGGCCTTTGAAAGTTGACGAAGTTGCAAACTCAAGCCTGGCCAAGTCGAAGCAACCAAGTCACAAGTACAACTTACAAACTCGAGTTTATCAATCACAAACTTGAGCTCGAGAGTTCCAGAAGAAGAAATGAACATTTGGAAAAAGCCAAACTCAAGCCTATAAGTGAACAAACTCGAGTTTAGCTCAAACAGAGCAACCAGGTCCCGAAGAACATCCAAACTCGAGCCTATAAGTAACAAACTCGAGTTTGCGGGTTACAGAGAGCAAACATTGGTTTTAAAGAGAACCAAACTCGAGTCTATTAGTTGTAAACTCAAGTTTTGGCAAACCTGAGAGCATTTCAGTTTTTAATGTGCTGAAAACCTCGGGTTTAGACTGAAAACCTCCGGTTTTGATGTTGGACTAAGATCAACTTTTCATATTAAAGTCCAAACTCGAGTTTGGAAAAACAAACCTCAAGTTTGCATCGCTGAATCGAAATTCAAATTCAACGATTTTGCAAAACGTTCATGATTGATCTTAATACTTTCCATGATCATTCTTCTATGTTCCTAGATATGTTTAATCACTTTGTTAGTGAGTTTCGGATGATTTAGAAGATGTTTAGTGAAGGTTTAAAGCAAAAGCAAAAAGTGACGTCGGCACTTTAAAAGCAAGACCCGAAAAGTTGCATACTTTTGGGTAATCCTTCTGCACACGTTTACAAGGAATTAAAGAATGCTTTCTACATCCAGCACTGCCATTCCAACGGATCTATTGTCAAGAAGTCAACTCGAACTTCGCACTGGATTAAGCGAAACTAGAGAAAAAGAAGACCAAAGCTCAACCCAAACCTTGTCTGATATGGGCAACGACTATAAACGTTCATATGGTGTTCTCTACCTATAAAAGAGGATAGATTCAAGCATAAAAACATGGAGATACAAGCCTACACTTCCAACATGTTGATACTCTGCTTTTACATCATTTATCTCTGTTTTTCATGTTTAGATAACTTAGAGAGTGAAGTGATTTGTATTTGATCTTCAGTGTTTATCTATTCACTTCTAAGAGAGGAGATTTATTGTAAACACATTATATTTCTATCTAAGAGTTACTCAAGATTGGGTAATCTTGAGTGGGATATACATTGTGTTGATTATAGCTTGTAAGGGAGAGTGAATCCTAGTGAGAGGATTACTTCGAGTACAGAGTATGTAATCAAGCAGTGTGTTGATTACAGTTTGTAATGGGGAATGAATCCTAGTGAGAGGGTTACTTCAGTTACAGAACATGTAATCAAGTTGAAAGAAGATAGTGGATTGAAAATCCCAAGTGAGGCTTGGGGACTGGACGTAGGTCAAGGATTGGGCCGAACAAATATAAATCAGTTTGGACATTCTCTTCCCTTATCTCTTACATTTCCAACATTTATGTTTGAATGACTGTCAATTCATTTATAACTCATTTCTGTCATACAAACTGAATTTACTGATTTACGAAAAGATTTTCAAAGAATCTAAGTTTTTATACTTCACCCAATTCACCCCCTCTTGGGTTCAGCCAGTACTTACAAGGTTGGTCTATGTCTTATTTCTGATCGTCACAAGAGCATAATATCAGCAGTTGACAATGAGATGATTGGTTGGCAGCCTCCTAATGCATACCATGTATTTTGCATTCGTCATGTTGCGAGCAATTTTAATACTCGCTTCAAGAACAAGGAATTGAAGAAAAAGTTAATGAGATTAGGTATTATACTCCAACTGATGTGCCACGACGTTCATTGCTTTCATTACTACAACTCGATACTATTGTATTTCTGTTTTTTACGGGATATGAACCAAACAAAATAAACTTTGATGCTTTGTATGCCGAATTCTGCGATTACTGTCGTGAAGCGGCTGCATGGATTGAAAGAATTCCAAAAGAGAAATGGTGTATGAGTTATGACGAGGATGGGCGAAGATACGGTCATATGACAACCAATTTGTTTGAATCAATCAATAAGGTTTTTAGGGGAGCGAGGAACATGCCCATAACCGCATTGGTGAAATGCACCTATAGTCGACTTGTTCATTATTAGGTCAAAAGGGGGACCAAAGCACAAAAATATGCAATGTCCGGAAGGTTTTTTCCAAGGGTTATTGGAGAATCTATGGCAAAGAATGGAGAGCGTGCTACATCGATGCGTGTTCAGAAGTTTGATGTGGCGCGTACGACGTTTGAAGTTGATGATCACGAGGATACATACTCGATGAACTTGACCCAGAGGAAATGCCAGTGTGGCAAGTTTCAGGCATTCAAATTCCCTTGTAGTCATGTACTTGCTGCAGTTCGGCAGTATCCCATAATGCTACACAGTACGTGGATGCAGTATTCTCAATCTACAATATTATGAATGTTTACTCCTCACCATTTCTGTCGATCGGTAGCGACAAGGAATACCGTCCTCCTCCGAACCAAAGATTATCCCCGACGAATCAAAATTGTGTGGTATGGGCCGCCCTCAAGCTAGACGCATTCGTAATGAAATGGATGAGGAAGAGGTCCAACCTAGCTCTAGTCGAATTAGATGTAGTATATGTAAACAGTTCGGACATAATAGGCGTTCATGTCCTACAACGCGCTTACGTAATATGACATAGTTATGAATTTAGAATTATGGTCAAAGTTGATTACCTATATGTTCGATAGGAAACTAAACAAACCAAATACAGTAGTAATTCATGCAAATATGACATAATACAGTAATCCCGGAAAATATGACATCATACAGTAATCCCAGAAAATATGACATAATACATGACATGGAACACATTCAGGAAGGAGTAAATGGAGCCACCGCCTCGAACGCGCATCCCGCTGAGGGTTCCTACGGATGCCATCAGGGTTGCAGCTAAAATTTAAATCTTCAGTAGCTTCCCGTATAAAGTCATTAGAAGGATCACCCCCGCCGTCGCCTGTGTGGTGTCCTGCCTGGTATGGGCTACTACTAGAACCAGCCTCAGTACAACCTTGTTCATGATGGGAGGAACAAAAGGCTGTAAAACCACCCGGTGTAGACTGAAAAGTATTGAAGCCAGGAACGCCATATGGAGGCTGATATGCACAAAAACCCGGTCCAGGATGGTAAGGGTTGAATGTAGGAAAACCAGTCTGGGAATTCTGAAATGCCACTGATATGAGTGTGGAACCTGTGTCTCCGAAGCGAACATCATCTCTGGCTGTGGGTAAGTAGGGATCGGTGCATGTATCTCGGGATGCACCTCTGTTGGCATCTCCTCCGGGTACCATGGAACCTCAGTATAGGTTTGATCTGGCCATACAAGAGGTCTATATACACCTCCGCCTTGTGGACCAAGCGGGGGTATCTGGTGTCGCGGTCATCGTTGGCCCAGTCCACGTCCCTCCTTCGCATGGGGCGGGATCTCTAAAGCGGGATCTGGTACACTTACTAATAAACCACTTGGTGCACTAGGCCCAGGCTCCGCAACTCGGCCAAATTCTCTAAGTGCTCCGAGTAACTCGTCACAGACCTTCTGTACCTCCCTGTTGCTGTATTGGGAACTAAATTGTGGAGAATTCATCCACCAAATCCACTCTACACCATCTATCTGCATTTATCCAGTAAAATAAATAACAGCACTTAAACTAACTTATGGATAATAAGATGGAAGATATATGAGAAAAAAAGGGTACCAAGATCAATACGTACCATGTGCCCAATCTTGGTGACCTGCCTCGTCATATACCGTCTGGTGTGTGTGAAAAACCAAGTCATGTACTCGGAGTTCAGGGAAATTGACCCCTCCGATGGATATGTAGTCTCGATATGCTCATCTCGCGTGTTCCACAACTGAGTAAATGGAGCCATCTTCAACTCCCAATCCTCCATCATCTTACTGCGTAAGGTAAGATCGTGGGCACCCTTAAGCTGTGGTGCTGGGCTTGGGATGTGTTGCTGCATGTCAAATTGCCGCATGCAGCGATCGGGCTGGTGCATCTCGACAATGTGGAAAGCAAGTAAGGGTGTGACCGCCCTCCACAAGTCCTGCGTGTGAACATCTGCACCAAAAAACTCATATCCGGCGTCCCTGTATGGCTCCCACGTCACCTACACATGTAAACAAGTGCAAATTAGTTGACTTTTTTTTATCTCTAATATCAAATTTATCATACATACATCGTCTCGACCCATCTGGTCAAGCTCTATGGATATGTTTTTAGATCACGTCGCAGTAACCGCAAGTTGACTTTATTGAACCTGTAATATGTAACTTCATAACATTAGTAAACTCCAAGCAGTTCAAAATATTCATTACATCAAACAGCGGCCATACCTGTGTCCGTAATGATCACCTACTTTACTAGGCGGTGGAACAGGAGGTGATATGGTAGGAAATCTGGACCATGCCCACATCTGCAATAAAACCAAACAACCCCCAATGTCTTTACCTGAAGCCGACGTGGCCTGACATAGCTCGCGAAACAATATAGCGAGTACAGCAGACCCCCAATTGTATGTAGCAGTCTCCGCAAGGTCACCACCCAGTAATTTTATATATCTGCAAGGGACCTCTGCGTCGGACTTGTCACACAACAAAAATCCACCGAATAGGCGCATGAGGTAAGCACGTGTGTAGAAAAGCTGACCCTCAATAGTAGCTGAGTGCTCCTCCCAGTGGGCCCAATAAGTTTCAAACCAAGTCAACCTGATGTTTCCGCCAATGATATGAGTTGGGAGTGGAGTCCGACCCATGTATTGTTGAATAACTGTTGTCCAGTTGGTGTGCGTCCGACTGGAAACTACTTGACCCTCAGTGGACAAACCTAAAATGCCCTCTACATCTTGTAGAGTAATAGTCATCTCACCAACCAGCATATGGAAGGTGTGAGTCTCGAGCCTCCACCTCTCAACCAAAGCGAAATAAGCCTGTTTGTCAATCGCACCGACATAAAGTAGGATATGTAAGGGTTCTATATTATCTGTATCATGTACAAACAAGCGTATAATTAATTACATAAAGAATTTTAAAACATACCAGGAGTCTCTTCGTGCGAGACACGTGCCAGAAACCTGCACGCATAAGGTGCTGCTACAACTCTACAGGGATGAGATTTGGGTCCTCGATATCTCCTAAAGACACGTGTGAGGCTCGCCTCACCCTCAAACAATTGCGGTCTCGTGTTCCACACCACTTGTGATCGGTGTGATTATTGCACCTCTTCATTAAGAACTCCCACTCTTTGGAGATAGGGCTCAATATTGCGGGCGTTTCGGTCATCCATTTGACTAATAAAAATTTACAATAACACAACACATTATTATTTGAGTAATTATTATATTATTATTTTCTATTTACAATAACACTAATTATTTTCTATTTTCTATTTTCAAATAATTAATTCTATCTTAGGGGTACTATAAATAATAATATAAAATTTAATTTCACAAGATCTTTTTTTTAATTCACTAATTATTATTAATATTCTCACAAATTTCTTAAATCAAATTCAGCAAAGCATAATATTTTACATTTCATATACGAAATTATTAATTTACAAAATATTAAATAATTAGTCATCTATCTTAAGTTTTATAATTAACATACAAAATAATTAATTAATTAATTAATTTACTCTTGTATCCTAAGGTTGATAATAAATTTTAAATATTGTTATTCCCTTAATCATTCATTATAATTATTATTTTACTCTTTTTATTATTTATAATTATTAATAATTTGCAAGGAAATAATCATCTATCCTACCGTAATATATTTATTAAGCATCTATTATAAATAAATGTACATAATTACAAGTTAAATCAAAATTACTAAATAATAAACATAACAAAAAAACTAAATGTTACCTACACAAACGTGAAGTAATTCCCTCTTCTTCCTTCTGCTGATTCTTGCTTCTCTATGTCTCAAACTTTCTCAGTCTCTCTTAGCTAGAAAAGGAGGATGGAGGGACAGTGAAAAAGAATGAAGAAAATGGAGGATGGAGGGAGTTTTTTGAAGGGATGACTGAAGATGAATGAAGAAAATGGAGGGTAGTGGGAGTTTTTACAATGAAGAAAATGAAATGAGTGAATCGAATGAGGGAAAGGGAAGGCAAATGAGGAACATTACATGAAGAAAAGAGAGGGTTTTGAGAGAAAAAGGTAAGGAATGGATTAGGTGAAGTGTGTGTGTGTGTAAGTGTGTGTGTGTGTTTTGGAGGTGGTAGAGGTCTTTGTGTTGGGGATGGGGTGGGGCGTCGTGTGTGGTGAACTGTGTGTGTGTGTTTTGGAGGTGGTGGAGGTACGTGTTGCGGGTGGGGTGGGGTGGGGGGTCGTGTGTGTGTGCGGGGTTGGGGGGGGGGGTGGCGTGTGTGTGTGATTTTTTGGGTGTGTGTGTGTCTTGCTTTTTGGGGCGGGGGTGGAGTGTTGGGCATTGGGAGGGAGGGGACATGTGTGGTTGGGGGAGGGGGTTGCGTGGGATGTGGGGGGAGGCTGGTCGGGAATCGGCGATTCCCGACACGCGTCGGCGTCGGGGTGGATTCCTCACGACGCGTCACCGTCGGGAATCCGGTCGGGATTCCGACGGGCAAGCGTCCAAGAAAGGATGCCCCGGTGGCGTCCATGGAAGCACCCCACCTCTGGCGTGCATGAAAGGAGGCTAGCTGTAGGCGGCGTGCATGGAAGGACGCCCGGTAGGCGTCGGTCAAAGCACGCCACGGTAGCGTCCATAGACAGACGCCACAGTCAGAGGTGGCGTCTGTCATCACACGCCACTTCCACGTGGCGTGTGCGTTTGACACGGCCAATGGCATCGATCCAACGCACGCCATTGACTGCATTAGATTGGTAAATAGTTTCTGACCAGTTGTAGTCCGATAATTTTTTTTAAAAAAACCTTATTTTGGTATAAAAAAAAAACACCCTTATCATTTCTCATCGACAATTGTCATTATGTATTCATAAATTATTATTAGACTATTGAATAATTAAGTCTCTTCTGTTGAATCTTATTGTAATTCCCCTTATAATTAATCAATGCCCTGTTTTCTTTTTGTAACTGACTCACTTACATTTGTCATATGTGCGGCAAAAGATTGTATTGAAAGTACATGTAAACTACCAAAAAAGCATATCCAAAGCACTCAAACTTGCTGCTTCAAATTATGGTAAGTGAATATGGACTTAATGTTTTTGGTGTGAGTAGAGCTGGCAATCAGGGTCGCCGCCCGCCCTTGGGGGCAAGTAAAGGCCGGGTCTAACAGGAGGGCCGGCCCTTCGGGGCCGGAGTAAGAAAAACACTGTTTTTTCAAAGCCCGACCGAGAGCATCGAGGCCGGACCCGGGGCTAGGAAATTACTATTCCAAATTTTAATTATTTTTCCTCCTTTTTTTTTCAAAGAAATATAATTAGTAAATTACAACATAAATCATCTAACAAATAAACACAGTCACTAATTCATAATCAAAAGCAAACTATGTTCACAAATAACTCATAAAACATAAGAAACATACTATTAACTAATAAGCGACATTAGTACAATGACTATTATTATCGTCATCTTCACCACTATCATCAATTTCAATGACATTTGATTGTTATTCACTTTGAGTAGTAAGCTTTGATTTATGAGTAAGAATATTACGAATTTCTTCTCCGGCTTCATGAACACATCTATAATCTTTATCTACAACAAATAATAAATCAAATCATAAAATTAGAGTATAGTTATTATGTATTTGTACTTAAATGGATAAATAACTCTATAACAAATAAAAAATACTTATAAATTATTGAAGGATCCAACCTTAACAAGTGTTCAACTTTAAAAAATAAAGAATAAAAAAATTGAAAGGCCCAATGGGCCGGCCCGTGTAAGCTCTTAGCCCTCCAGGGCCAAACATCACCTCACTCTTCCAATTTCCAAGTCCGGCCCTTAAAGGGTTAGGGCTTAAACGGGTCGGTCCCATTTACCGGCTCTAGGTGTGAGTGGAGCAACTATATAATGTAATGAATTTAAGTGACGAAGATGCGAAAGGGAAATGATGCAGGTATGGAGTCTGTGGCTCTGTCATCAATAGGACAGTTGACCCGGTTGCTTTTTTTTTTTAATAAATTTTTTTAATTTTTTTTTTTTTATGTGGGCATGAATTGTGAATGGCAATATAAGTGGTAATTAATGATAACTTTTGCATTACGATTATTGGTTTAGTGATTAAAAGATGGGAAATACATTTCTTATGTTGTAAGAGAAGTGTAACATCATATCATAGATACAAAAAGATGTGGGTTCCATCATTTCCATGCTTAAACTTTTTTTTTATATAAAAAAGATGTGGGTCCCACCATTTCATGTGTGTGTAGGAATCTTTTTCTTCTCATACAACATGAGAAGTGTAAACCCCTTAAAAGATTGCATGTAGGAATACTTTGTTATCATTTATCTTCTTTTTTTTTTGGCTATAATCATTTATCTATTTTGATAATTTGTTGGGAAGAATATTTCATGATTATTGATTAAAGTGTCATTCGGATGGCGGATTGTACTATGAAGTCAATATGTCAAAGAAATTGTAAAGAATGTTGGATTATTATATGATTATTTTGTTGGTGATTTAAGGTATTGAATTAATTTTGGATGATATCATACTATGTGAGAATTTAAATTATTTTTAAATTTTGAATGGTATGCTATTATGATGAGAATTTAAATTATTTTGTAATTTTTTATTCTCCACTGGTCTTGCTCTCAGGTTGACTTGAACTAAACCACTAACCCTTAAACTACTGGCTCGACCATTTCAAATGCCAATACGAGTTTGATATCCTTAACATAAAGTACTTATGGAGATATTAGGCAAAGCAGTTGCCAAGTTTCTTTATTGTAAAAAAGCTTTGGCCGATTTATCAATTCTTATGTTTGTTTGGGTTAGTGGTGAAAATTATTTTTCCAACGTAATTTACAATATACAATATAAGTATGTGAGAAGAGTTTTATTTCGACTAACGTGAACATATTTTTCAAACACCAACTCAAATATGTCACTCGTGGTTGTTGATCAATGAACTTCCATGGTTAGCATTATTCATTCTTCGTAGCTTACAATTTATATTTTGTATTTTGCGATTTCACAAGGATACAAAAAATTCTTCAATAAATATTCTTAATTGAAATTGACGATAGTAGCATGAATTGCGCAAGTATGATAGGCATGTCAAAATCTATTTGTGTGTATATATATCTAAGTTGTCAATCAAGCACTAAAAGGAAAATATATCTTCTAGAGATCATCAGAGATAATTTATATTGTCAAAGATGTAGTGACTCAATTTTTTAGGAATAAGAATGATGTTGCTACTGATCATTTATATTAGTTGTTGTAGAAAATTTAGTTACCCTCTAAACAACTTCTTTTCATTTAGAAATTATTGAGTAGTGCTTCACTGTATTGTGATATTTTGAAGAAACATTATTTAAATACTTTTGAATTATGCTTATTTGGTTGTAATGCTGGGGAAACTCTGGGAAAAGCACCAAAATAATTTTTTTCCCCAAAAAATTTACCTAATTAAAGTACATTGGAAACTTTTTACTAAAATAATCTTTGTTGGTGGCGCAAAGACAGGTCATGCTACTAGTGGCGTGAATAGGGTTCACGCCGACACTTTTCGACACAAAATGTTAGTGGCGTGAACCTTGTTCACCCCACCTAACATTTATTTTTTATTTTATTTTTTTTATATTGAATCAGACCCACAATTGTGGGTCTGATTTGTTCACTACCACCTAGTGGCGTGAACCTTGTTCACGCCACTAGGTGGTGTGAATGAGTCCACGCCATTGATGGCGTGAACCTGTTTCACGCAACTGACGTGGCGCAAACCCTCCTTGCGTGACCAGTGGCGTGAGCATTAGTGTGGTAAAAAGTTTCCAATGTGCTTTAATTAGGTAAATATTTTGGGAAAAAAATTATTTTGGTGCTTTTCCGGAAACTCTTGAACATCTGTTTATGTCATGCATTTTGCTATGTTGCTCTTTTCGGTGAAAATGTTAGAATCACTTCAAGACATTGAAATAGCTTCAAGATTAGTTGGATTTGTTGAAGAGGGTGATAACGACATTGATAATAAGTATAAGAAACTTCACTGTCACATTGCTCCACTTCCAGCTTCCTCGTGATAGTGAAGATTATCGTCATATTGTATAGAAGTTATATATATAATTGTTTTTAAAATTTTAGGGGCAGCGGGGTCACCCCTAGTCCCCCGGGTCCGCCCCTGCTCTAAATATATAAATCTAAACACCCCTTTATTATCAAATAACCTTATTGTTCATTTTGGATTTAGAAGGGAATTGCTGAAAATACCAAAGTTCTTAAACCCGGATCGGTCACTAAACCGATCGGGGTATTAGGTTAAGGGTTAGTGGGTCGGCCGGAGTTAAACCGGGACCAAACCGGTGAGAAATTATTTTTTTTCCTCTTCACATCCTCCATTTTTTATCTTTAAAAAAATTAAAAAATGTCACATCCTCCTTCAACAAATGCATCAAATATCCAAGTGGGTCACATGATTCAACCAAGGCGCCTCTTCTTTTTCTTCATTTACTCTGATCAGTTGATGCGACGTGACCTTGGGGCTATTGATTTTTTTTTTTCTCACTTATCATTCTCATCAACTAAACCTCTCTCCATAGCCAAATTCTCATCTCTCACACACGGTTACACAAACCGACACACTCTCTCCTCTCCCATTCAAACTTCATTTTCAGATCCCTCTCTCTTCCTCTTCACCATTTCAGATCTTCTCTTTCTCTTTGGCTTCCACAGAACCATCCCCGACATCTTCCTACTAGTGGAGAGCCTCGACAATGAAAAGCACGGAGGTGTGAAACTCACCGCTAGCCACCATCGACATCCATGGGGTCTTCCCTTTGGGCCTTCACCTTCTTCTTTCTCCATCACCCGTTGCTCCACTCACTCTATTCTCATCGTCGAGGTATGAAACTCCCACCAGCCCACGCCGACACCTCCCCTCTTTCTTGTTTATATGATTTTTTTTTTCAAAATACTCGACTTGCCAACTCGTCCGGTTCATGTCGAGTTGACTCCGGGTCAACTCAGAACCCCGGTTTCACTCCTAACTCGAACCGGTTTTCCGGCCGGTTCTCTGGTTTCCCGTCCGAACCGACTGGTCCAATCCGGGTTCAAGAACCTTGGAAGATACAAACATAATTGTACAAAAGTTAAAATGGGGTGTTGGAAATGATGCTTTTATACTTTTTAATCACCACCTTTGGTAACCCATGTGGCAAAATCAAATATCCTTTGTGAGTATTCATTTAGTCAAAACTTTTAAGGTAATATTAAATAGGGTGAAGGACCAATTTTGCCAACCAACTATTAGGCTAGGAGCGGTGGGCGTAAATAACTTTTAATGGGACAAAAAAGGCCAAAAAACAATTGAATTTCGAAAAAAAGTACAACACCGTCAGATCCCACTAACTTCCGTCTGCCACGTAGGATTATGAAATCCATTTGTTCCCTTATGGTTTTTGGTCAATGCCTAGGTAGCTTTTTTGGTTATTTATTTATTTATTTATTATTTTATTTATTATGAATCCCAATTTTTTATCGGGCATGAACAAAACCAACTTATGACCTTCAGTGAGGGGCGGCGCGAGAAAAATGTGCGAGGGCTTTGACCTTCACGCCATTCATTGGGACCTTCTCACCGAGACCTTCAACCCTTGAGAGCGAGACCTTCTTCTTTTTCCTCCACGGCCGAATAGCCCGAATACAAACGGGAAATTCATGAATATTGGGGTTAAAATCGGAAGATCTCACGGGATGAATCTATGGATCGAACAGATTAAGAATGAAAATACCTTTGGATGAAGGGCTTTGCAACCACCACAACCAGGAGAGAAGAAATCAACAATGACTAGCACGCAGGGAGTCCACAAGGTCTTGTGCCGAAGTCACCTCTCTCGTGTTGGGTTGAAGTCATTTTTCCCACTATTTTTTAGCTTTCCCAAATACACGGCCCATCTATAATGTTCCATAACAAGTGAAAAACGTTTTCCTCCGCAATTATTTGTTCTCACTTTTTCAGGAAAGGATTCTGAAAATTCGAAGGATTTGTAAATAGCAAGTTCCAAAACTCGTCACCTGAGGAAAGATCATCAGAATAAAGATGACCAACCTGAGATGCAATTGAGAGCGAGACCTTCTTCTTCTTCCTCCACGATCGGAATAGCCCAGAACCTCCAGCTCTTCACCGCCGATCTCCAACACCACCATCATCTTCTTCGTTTCAAGACACACACAGACCGGACACCTAAATCCTGGACCCCTTCCTTCCTTCCCTTTCTTCTCTCCTCTCACCGGCAGCATCTCCAGCACCCAGTCGCCGGCGAGCTTCATCGACCCACCTTCACCGTGAGGAAGGAGGCACGAAACGAGCAAAGACCGTGAACGAGCTTCGGATTCATCATCTTTCTATGATTTTTGACTTGTTTTGTCCGTGCCTGGGATTCATTTTAAAAAAAAAAAAAAAAAAAAAAACCAAGAAAGCCACCTGGGCATTGACCAAAAACCATAAAGGACCAAGTGGATTTCATAATCCGACGTGGACGGAAGTTAGTGGGATCCGACGATGTTGTACTTTTTTTGATATTAAATATGAAAAAAACTTTTGGAACAACATTGTTCATCAATAAAAACTTTCAAAACAAATTTACACCTTAACCTAAATATAAAGCTCGTTCCATTAAACCTAACACATTGGTTAGGCCGACCTTACTTGGAGTGAAGATATTCAATTCCAATTGCCCAGAGCAGAAGGATTAAACTTTTTAAGTTCTCTGTTGATTTATGAATTGTCTTAACTTTTGTAAGCCCATTTGTGAATGTTGTTCCTTCAAACACCATAAAAAGGAAATGTCTTTTACTTTTGTTGATCTTTCTTCCATTACCACCTTTGTTATGGGCCTCGCCATAGTCCAGAAAGTAACCTTTTTGTTCTTTTGTTCCCACAATATCAAACCAAACAAATATTATGGATCAAACTCCAATCTAATTGGGTCATAATATTTAGGCCCACTCATCTTGGGCCTTTAATTTGTAAAAACCCAAGGGGCTCAAGGGGCTTATCAAAAATAAAAAATAAATAATAAGTAGGAAAAATAATAAATATGAATCTTCCAATTGTCTAGTGATTTTGAGGAGAATAAGGTTACGTTATGGGATGGATTTATAAGGTAGATTGGGATAGAGATTAGAAAAAATAGTAATAAAAGTAAGTGAATATAATTATGAGATATACACTCATGTTGCTTTTGTTATACACTCTAGTTATGAATTGAGAGGATTTAATTTGATACAGTTCATAGGATTTTCCATTGCTCAACACTTTTGTTGTGAAGAAGAAAATCAACAGAAAATGAAAAATAATCCTCTTGTTTGAAATACTATGTTCGACTGTGTTTTATTTTATTAAATTACATTGGTACATATAACCTTTAAAATACATTAAAATGCCATTTTTACATTTTATGCACGCATAAAATTTGAACATAAACAAAAGCTATACATATGTTAATATATTAAAATGAATTTGAAGCTAAAGACTCCTTTCTCACCCGGGCAATCTTCTAGTCTAGACTTGGCATAGA
Organism: Acacia acuminata; assembly: GCA_019022655.1. NCBI lineage: Eukaryota > Viridiplantae > Streptophyta > Magnoliopsida > Fabales > Fabaceae > Acacia > Acacia acuminata. The sequence continues at coordinate 391,565 of JAFJYI010000001.1, forward strand.
TTGAATCAATATGAAAACTTATCCAAATTAAGATTTACATTCATTACATATGGCCTCTTCAGTTAATTTTAATATCCTTTGTCCAAAATACTCTTGGAATACACAATTAATCCGTACCTTTTACCCTCCCATACAGCAAATGCTATTTTTGGGATCCCTCTCCATTTTAAACTTCCCTGATAAACTGTTTTGGAATGACAATGCTTTTGACTCTTATATTGTCAAAAGATGTAGTGACTCAACTTTTTAGGAATAAGAATGGTGTTGCTACTGATAATTTATATTAGTTCTTGTAGACAATTTAGTTACCTTTTAAACAACTCCTTTTCATTTAGAAATTATTGAATAGTGAGTGCTTCACCGTATTGTGATATTTTGAAGAAACATTATTTAAATACTTTTGAGTTATGCTTATTTCGTTGTAAAAACTCTTGAACGTCTGTTTATATCATGCCCCTAGTTCAGTGAAACCATTCCTGAGTAATTGACAAGAATGAGTGACACTCTTAAGATATTAATAAGCTAGCTGGAAACAACCTGAAAGGCTAAATTTCTTATACATCTGCAACCTCTTTTGCGGCAATTTTACAAATATACTTTAAACAGTCAAAAAAGATTATCAAAATGTTATAAAATCAAAAATATTTACCAACTACTAAGATGCTATATAGTGAAACTCGTGCATCAAGAGAACGATTTTAAAAAACTGAAATTTTTTACTGTTTTAAATATTTTTTTTATCTTATAGCATTTTGATTGTTTTTAGTGTATCTGTAAAATTGCCATTGTGCCCTTAGATTTTTAGATCTCAATGAAACTTTCTTAGGTGGTACAATCCCCGAGTCTTTGGCTAATTGTCTCAAACAAATTTTATGGGACTCTTGACTGTTCAAATAGCATTAGAAAGTTGGAGACACTTCAAATTGTCAACCTTGCATCAAATAATTTAAATGGTAGAACTCTACCAATAGCCCTCTTGCAAAGTTGGAAAGCATTGATGACACCAGATGAAAATAAAAGTGGTTCACAATTTGGCCAGTTGTCTTTTGACATTTATGACAATGTGAATGTTATGAACTTCAAGAATGCATTACCAACCGTGAACAAAGATTTTGGAAATGATTTTACGTTGTATAAGATGAGTACTTCTAAAAAGCTAATCCAAACAAATTTATAGCAGTAGAGGCACCTTTTGTGATCAACCACTTGTACACTTATATTTATGCCGATTATTTTGGTTGTCCAAGTCACCTAGATTCGGTGACAATTGTCAACAAAGAAAGACAACTGAAGTTGGTCAAGATTTAATCCTAGTAGCTTCACTTCTTTGGTTTTCTCATCCAACCATTTTGAAAGGCAAAATACCAGAAGAGCTTATGAGTTTGAAAGCACTTCATGCTCTTAATTTGTCCCAAAATGCTTCTTCATGCTTTATCCTTTCATGAAGTATCTTGAATCATTTGATTGTCTATGAACTCTATTAGGGGGAACATACCAACAGAGCTTGAAAGTTTAAACTTCCTTATATTTTTGAACCTCTCTTACAATCATTTGATTGGGTAAATCCCAACAGGTAACTCAAATCAGTCATTTGAAGTAGATTCTTTCAAAGGCAATAAAGCCTTATGTGAACCTCCATTGATACAGAATTGCAGTTTGACAGCACTATCATCTAAAACAATTGAATCAAATGATGGGAGCTCCAATGATTGGAATTTTTGAGTGGTGAATTGGGATTTACTTTTGTCTTGGCATCATTATCTTTCCTCTTATATTCTGTCAACAATAGAGGTTGAAATACTCCAAGCATGCAGACTATATACTTTGGAATATTCTACTGATACTTGTCTACTCTGTCGCAAGGAACCGAAGGAAAAAAAACTACTATCATTATTACTAATAAAAAGCCAATTGACTTTTTTTTTTTTAGAAATTAAGGAAGCTATATAGTAAGCTACATCAAAATATTTTTTTTCTTTAAACTAATTTTTTCTGACTTGTAAAATGATATATATCATCTAATTATACATAATATTTACTATAATTAAGTACTTTATTTAACTTTCTTAATTTCCTAAAAAAAAAAATCAATTAACTCTTATATATTAAGAAAGAGGAGGGAGTATTATATATGATTATATGCATGCACTGTGCCATTATATATCATGGCTTTCTGATATTGGTAGAAAATGATCTTCAGATTGGGGTCAGGGTCAGTTAGTTTGGAGGTAGAGTTTGCTCCATTTTTAATAGGATTAATGTGCAAAAATACTAATGAACATTCAAAATGTCAGAAAATATGTCATAATTGTTAAATATAACCTAACATATTTATATATCCATATGCAAAAATAGTGTGAGCTTCACTGCAAAAAGTAATTGTGTTAGATTATATTTAATGACATTTGTGCTCCTATGTTCATGAGTATTTTTGTACCTCCAAAAAATATTTGGTGTAAGATGCACTTTTGATAAAGATTCGTGTATATTTTTGAACCTGAAACCTTTTTAATATGTTAAGGGCAAAATTACATCTCTAAACACGTAAGGTGGATGTCCTTTGAAAAATAATCTAGGGTGCTAGGTGCACCTCTTCTTGTAATATAAGTGAGTCACTATATGTTCAATATATTTTGAGCTAATTCAAGTAATAAAGGTAAAACTAAATGAAGTCAATATGTGGAATTGTGGATGCTTATATGACAATAAGCAATTATCACACGGTGGGACTTTTTTTTTTTTTTTTGGGGGGGGGGGGGGGGGGGGGGGATATCACACGGTAGGACTAAAATGAATTTTTCCCATGAAAAATAATCCTATTTTCTGTAAGATTAAATATTTTAAAACATACTGGTAAATTTTCAATTCACATCCAAGGCTATCTCAAATGTTATATAGTTTAATATTGGGATGTAAAATATTGTACTCCTCCTATACTCCTCCTATCCTTAATACGGAATATAAGATATATTTACTTAATTTGATTAAATTAAGAAAATTAGTTAATATGACAGGTATTTTCTAAATCACCATACTCATCTTCCTTAATTTCCTCATTCCTTTTTCTCTTTGATTATAGTCATCTTTTTAATTAAACTATCAAATATATCTTTTATGTAACATTTATTTGCTATGCCTATATTTCTGACGGCAAATGTGCCATAAATGTAATTTTTTTTTTTTTTGTGAAATTTAATAAAAACAAATAGTGTGTGTTGTGAGCTGCGTATACTATTTTATGATATAATTATTATTAGCTAATCCAAATCTAAATATTGCTGAGTCAAAATGAGAATTACTGTTTCAATATGCTTAAATACCTTGATGTTTTAGATAACAACGAACTTACTGTCATCCATATAACACTAGTTAGTTGCATAGACAATAAGAATATTGATATATTAAAGTATTATAATAAAATTATGTGGGTTTATTCATTTAAAATTTTGAATTGTACATTTGAAGCATCTACCAAAAAGGGTCATCAAGAACAGCATAACTTCACATCAGGTCCTCACTCACACACACACAAAGGGGTTTTTGTTCAAAGCTTGTGCCTCACTTCATAGACTTGTAATCTTTTGTTCTTTCGCATTAATATCTTCTAATTTCATTTTCCAATGAGTTTCAAAGCATGGAATTCAAAGTTTTGCAGTTTTCCTTCCAGCATTTATGAAACCGAAAGTGATAAAAACATATGGTCTAGGCTTCCTGAGAAACTCAGAAACATACAAATCAACATATGACTCGGTCAAATCTGTTGAGATTTGCAATAAATATAAAGGATTACGTGCCTAAGGCAAAATCCATCTTCATCTTCCTCATTTTCATCGCTTGTAGAAGTGTCTCTTATACACAATGAGGTTTATCCTAATCTTATGGATTTTCTTGTTACCCTTCTGCTTCATAAAACTTAGCATCAATGTCTTAGTCTCTAGCCATTGTATTAGTCATCAAGAATCTGCTTTGCTTCATCTGAGAAGAAACCTCATATTCAACTCTTCCGAGTCGAAAAAATTGGTTCACTGGAACCAAAGTCATGACTGTTGCCTATGGAATGGAGTAACATGTGATAAGGGACGTGTTAGTGGATAATTCATCTCTGGTGGGCTTGACAGTTCCAATAATAGCATCTTCAACTTGCAGTTTCTTCAAAATTTGAACTTGGCTTATAACAAGTTTCATAATTCCATAGTTCTTTCAAAGCTGCACAAGTTGAAAAATTTTCGATATCTAAATCTGTCAAATGCTGGCTTTGAGGGTCAGATTCCAGTTGAGATATCTCATCTAACAAAGCTCACTTTTCTCGATTTGTCTACCTCATCACTTCACACTCTTCAACTTGAGGAGCCAAATGTCACAATGCTTTTACACAAGCTCACAAAACTCCAAGAGCTATATTTTGATGGTGTAAAGGTGTTATCTCAGGGGAAGGAGTGGGGCCAAGCACTATCTACATTGCAAAATCTTCAAATTGTGAGTATGTCATTTTGTAGTCTCTTTGGCCCTATTGGTTTTTCAATTGCAAAGCTTCAATCTCTCTTAGTTCTTCGACTGAACGATAACAATATTGCAAGCTCAGTCCCAAAGGCCTTAGTGGGACTGAGCAACTTGCAACTTGGAAATTGCAACTTGAGTGGAGTTTTTCAGAGCAGATCTTCCAAATGCCAAGCCTGCAAGTCCTTGATGTGTCAGATAATCAAGATCTTCAAGGTTCTTTACCAAACTTCCAACAACATGGATTTCTCCAAAGTTTGAATCTTAGCCATACAAAGTTCTCAGGGAAGCTAGCAATTTCTATTCACAATTTGAGCAAGTTGTCTGCATTAGACCTATCAAGCTCGAAATTCAATGTAACACTTCCTTATTCATTCTCCAAATTGACCTCACTTGTTTATCTAGACTTGTCATTCAACAATTTCACTGGTCCTCTTCCATCTTTCAATTTGTCCAAGAGTCTCTCATTATATATCCCTCAATCAGAATGACTTGAATGGTGAAGTTCCATCAGTTCATTTCACAGGCCTTGAAAATCTGGTCACCATTGATCCAGGTGGCAATTATTCAATGGGAGAGTTCCATCGTCTCTTTTTACGCTCCCATCTTTGCGTGAACTAATTCTCTCCAACAACAGATTTGAGGGTGTTCTTGATGAATTTCCAAATGCTTCTTCCTCTCCATTACAGATCCTTGATATGAGTGGAAATAACTCACAAGGGCCTGTTCCTGCGTCTATCTTTGATCTCAGAAGACACACTTTGCTCCAACTTTCTTCAAACAAGTTCAATGGAACTATACATTTGGATATGATGAGAAGCTTGGAAAATTTGGGCACACTTGATCTTGCTCCCAACAATTTCTTGGTTGATACAACTTTGGTGAACATCCAATCTGTCATCACTCCCCAAATTGAACAATTTCATGTTGGCTTCTTTAAAATTGAAAGAGTTTCCATTTTTTCTTAGAAATCAATCCAATTTGCTCTACCTTGACTTATCCAGCAACCGAATTAAGGGAACAACACCCAATTGGATTTGGAGGTTTGATTTTATGGTTTTTCTTAACCTTTCCAACAATTTTCTGACAGATATGGAAGGACCTTTTCATAATATTACTTCTAATCTGTTTCTTCTTGATCTTCATTCCAACCAACTCAAAGGTCACCGTACCCTCCCATTTTTCCAGAAAATGTGATCTATTTGGATTACTCAAGCAATAGATGTAGCTTTACTGCCCCTCCAAACTGATAGGACCGATCAACTTAATGGCATATATTGAAGATAAACAAGGTTTACAATACTCTGTTCAGAAGAACACTTGAAGGAAATTGTAAACTATCTACCCAAATAACAGTAACCCTTTCCTGGTATTTGAGAGACCAGGACCCCTCCTCACATTACACTCTCTTGAATGTCGTTTCTCTATTCCCCTCCTTTCCCTTGTACGCGCACACCCACTACTCTGGCAGTGTCAGGTGCTCATGATCAACAGTCCCGTATTGCCCCTCAGCTGTACTGCAGCCCATGTATCCATCTCGGGTCGGTCTTGGTCCATTGGGCCTCCCTCCCCTTCTGTAAACTTGGCTCCAGAACTTATTGAGCCCATCATCTCCCGTTGTTGCAAGAATCACCTTGTCCTCAAGGTGGAAAGTGGGAAATTGAATTCGAAAAATGACAGCATCCTCCCAAGTGTTCTCGTGGTCGAGTAGTCCTTTCCATTTGATCAAAATCTAAAGGGTGCCATCGTGAGTCTTGTGTGCTTCCAGTATCTCCTCCGATTCGACAACCAATTCCAGTTCTTCTGTAAGTCCTGGGGGTAAGGGCTGTACTTGGGCGGTGTGTTTCAAGGCCCTTTTTTAGTTGTGAGGCGTGGAATACATTGTTTATTCGAGTAGAGGAAGGAAGCTGCAATCGATAAGCTACCTTGCCAATGCAGTCCGTAATAGTGTAGGGTCCTTGTTGGTCGATTTCCTTGATGGCAAGTGAACCAGTCGAACAAGTAATAAAGTATAAGTAGAGTATCGTCCCAAAGAGATTGAGATACCAAGGAGTGACGCGCGATTGCTATGATAGTTGTGCAAGCATAAAGTAAATATATTCGGGTTGGGGGGTTTTTTGTAGTTATGCTACTAGCAGAAATAAACAGAGTGAAATAAACTTGAGAAGATATCAGTAAGAAGTTAAATTTGGACTCGAAATCACCCTTAAGTACATCAATCCCCCAGTTGCTCTACCCAATGCTATAGCATCTATTCTGCACAGCTTCCACAATGCTACAGCATAGCTACTAACTACAAAGCTATTTGGTTAACCCACCACGATAGTCTACCGAAGCTTCCGCGTTCGATACATATGACGCTAACTATACTCCTTTCATATTCCTATGGCAATTTTCTGGTTAGATCTGCTTTACGCTCAGTGTGTTATGGTCATGAGAGGTAAACCCATTCCTGAAGCCTACAATAATAGGTCAAGCCGTGCACGGGCTGCCTAACAAACACTGTTTCTCATAGGTCTAACCTCAACTTCTTGCCAATAAGCCGAGACCACAAATCTAGCCCTTAGCTTCCTTTAATCGACTAGTAATTAATGCACTGATAAGCAAACCAAATTTATTAAATTAAGAACTTGCAATTGGGTTCATTTAACACTTTAAGGAATCATCCTCGTCTAGCCGTATGAAAATCAGCTCATGACTGACGAGGGAAACACAGAACCGACACTAACAGAATGACCCATGATCGAAAGACTAAAATAAAAAAGGGAAAAACAGAAAGCTTTGACGGAGTTCCAATGGCGTGGATGCAGCCCTGTCACGTCACCACTCCACGTCTTCTTCTTTCCGTCATACTGCAGGGAAGGATGCTGGGTTGTCCTGGAAAACTCGTGCTCTTGTGAAATCTCTCATTCTTCTCTTGAGTCTGCCAAAAATAGAATCTCGTTCTAGGGCTCTCCGGCTCCTTTAGGGTTGGCTCTGCTGTCTCCTTATATAATCGTACTTTCTTGCGACGTAAGTTACAGCGAGTTGGGCCTTTCCTAAACTGTTGAGATATATCATATCTCTCGATCCTAGTAGATTGATTCTGCCGATCCTGTGGGATTCTTCAAATCTTTCAGTTTCGATCCTCCGCATCTTCTATTCCGCCATGTCAGCAATCCACTTGTTGTTATCGCCCTTTTCTTTTATTCCTAAAATCACCTGGATAAAAGGTCAGAAAACATGCCGCATAGCATTGTATCCTCTACTTTGCTATAGCTTTCGTGATGCTTTGTATTGCCTTTCAACTTGCTGTCAGAATGCTATAGCATTGTATCAGCTCTGCTATACAGTATTCCTTAAAAACCATGTAAATTGTTCTTCTTAGCACATGCAAATGGTTTCTACCCTTCAGTTCCCTATATCTTGAATGTATGCCTTTTTGCTTAGATTATCTACAGTTAAGCTTGTATTTATCGTTCAATTCAGTCATATAGTATAGGGAAAACATGGTACGATTTGTGCTCATTAGTCCTGAGCAGCGAGGAGCTAGCTTTTCATTGGCTTTCTTGGCCAGGGATTTGAAATGATAAGGCCTCAGTTTTAGGTATCCCAGATCACCTACTGCAAAAGTGACCTCTCTTTGGTGTTTGTCCCCTTGTTCCTTCATTCTGATCTGAGCTCACTCCAGCTGGTGCTTAAGCTCGTCCATAATTTGATTCGGTCTTGTATCTGCTGGTCCAGTGCATGAACTCGAGAGGGTTGATCTCGCCATTTAAGTATGGATTAGGGATCTCGGCCATAGAGGGCCTTGAAAGGGGTCATTCCAGCTGCACTATGAAAGGAAGTATTGTACCAATATTCGGCCCAAGGAAGCATCCCACTCCACTTATTCGGTGTGTTACCCACAAAGCATCAGAGATATGTTTCCAAGCTTCTGTTAACTACCTCAGTCTGTCCGTTCGTCTCTGGGTGGTAGGAAGAACTGAGCTTAAGCGTCGTCCCCGCCATGAGAAACATTTCCTTCCAAAATTGACTTGTAAAAACCTTATCCCTATCTGACACAATAGAGTTTGGAAACCCATGCAGGTGGACTGTTTCCTTGACAAAGATTGCAACAACGTCTTTGGCATTATAGGGGTGGGCTAAAGGTAAGAAGTGAGCAAACTTAGTGAATCGGTCCACTACTACAAGTATGGTGTCGAAACGGTGACTCTTGGGCAAGCCCCCAATGAAATCCATGCTAATGTCCTCCCATGTTGCTTTGGGAATGGGTAAGGGTTGGAGCAAACTAGCTGGCTTCAGAGCTTCATACTTGTTTTTTTGACAGATTCTGCATCTAGCGACATACTCTTGCACATCTTTTTTCATGCCAACCCAATGAACTACAGCTGCCAGACGTTTATAGGAGCGCAAATACCCTGAATGTCCCCCCAGAGGGGAGTCATAGAACTCCTGAATTAGCTCTTTTGCCTTGCTGGAATTTCACGGAAGAACCAATTGACCATCACAAAATAGTACACCTTTTTGGAGGGTGTATCCCTTGGGACCCTCTCGCCCCTAATCAACTGCTGCACAATGGATCTCAAATGGGCATCATTCTGAATTTCTTTTTCTAGATCAGCCATCCCTTCATATTGCCACAGGGAAATTGCCTTCAAATCCATTTCGTCGTCTCTCCTAGACAGAGCATCTGCTGCTCGATTTTCCTTGCTCGGTTTGTATTGTAGCTCGAATTTATAACCCATGAGTTTGGTAATCCATTTTTGCTGGTCAAGGGCTATTATTCGTTGCTCCAGCAGATATTTGAGTGCTCACTGATTGGTCTTAATGATGAAAGGTCAGCTGGATAAATAATGCTGCCATTTATTTACGACTAATACTATAGCCATTAACCCGCGCTCATAAACCGACCCTTGCTGTTGGCGTTCAGAGATCTTCTAGCTAAAATAAGCGTTGGGCTTGCCTCCTTGCATCAACACTGCCCCTATTCCTCTTCCCGAAGCGTCAGCCGCTATCTCGAATGGTTTGGTAAAGTCTGGCATGGCGAACACCGGTAAGGTTGTCATGGCCGTTTGAGGTCTTCAAACGCCTTTTGTGCCTCGTCAGTCCATTGGAATGAGTCCTTCTTGAGGAGTTGAGTCAGCGGAGCGGCGCTCTTACTGTACCCGCTCACAAATTTTCAATAGTAGCCTCTTAACTCGAGAAATCCTCGTAGTGCCTTCAAGTTTCTGGGTTTTGGCCACTGCTGCATTGCCTCAATCTTCACAGAGTCTGCCTTGACCCCCTTGGCGGATATGATATGGCCCAAATACTCCAATTGTGTCTACCCCAACACACATTTCCTGGGGTTTACCATTAATTTTTGTTTTTGAAGTACTTCCAGGACCAGACGCAGGTGCTCCCTATGAAGTTCCCTGTTTTTGCTATACACAAGAATGTCATCAAAAAACACTAACACGAACTTATGTAAGTAATCTAAAAAAATGTCATTCATTAGAGATTGAAAAGTTGAGGGAGCGTTGGTCAAACCGAAAGGCATGACTTTGAACTTGTAGTGTGCATCATGGGTGCGAAAAGCGGTCTTTGGCTTATCTTCCTTCCTGATTCGTATCTGATGATAACCGGATTTGAGGTCCAATTTTGAGAAAAGAGTGGCACCTTCCAATTCATCCAAGAGTTTATCAATGACAGGAATGGGATACTTATCCGGGATGGTGATGCTATTCAGGGTGCGGTAGTCTATGCAGAATCTCCAACTACTATCCTTCTTCTTTACCAACAACACAGGGCTGGAATAAGGGCTTGTAATGGGTTGTATAACCCCAGCCTCCAACATTTCTCGAACCATTTTCTCTATCTCGGTCTTCTGGTTGTACCCATATCGGTATGGTCTGAGGTTTGCTGGTTGGGCTCCCTCTTTCACATTAATTGTGTGATCTTGGGCTCGTGGGGGAGGGAGTTCGGTCCTTAGCTTGCATACTTCCGGAAACTCTTGCAATATCTTCTTCATTTCTTCATCCCCTTCAGCTTCGGTCTGCTTATGCCCTTCCAGGATTTTCATTTCGAGCAGGTACCCGCATCCTTCTTCCCAAATGGTTTTTTTGATTGACTTTAGGTAACCTGAGAATGCATGAGAGCTGGATCCCCATTTAGACGCTTCCACTGTCCGTCCACCTTAATCTTCATATACAGCTGTCTCCAATTCATTCGTGTTTCTCCCAGGGATTCAAGCCACTCCATGCCGAGCACTGCGTCAACGTTTCCGAGTTCGAATGGGTAGAATTTTTGTTGGATTCTTAACCCTTGGATGGTGAGCACGACTTGGGGCACTAAAGGTCAGACCACGTGTGTCGGCCGTCTCCCAATGTGACTGAGTATTGTTGAACTCTCTGGGTTGGCACACCGAGTCGTGAGATCAGTCTAGTTGCTATAAAATTGTGGGTCACCCACAGTCAATTAACACTACCACTTCCTGGCCCAATAGACTCCCTTTCAACTTGAGGGTCCATTTTCCTATAAGCCCAACTGCGGTAGTAACTGATAACTCCATCACAGCCACCTCCTTCTCAGCATCATCTTCTGAAATACTTCGAGTCTCATCGTCGTTGTCCAGCCTAACCTCACCTCCCTCTTCTAACATAATAATTCTTAATTGTTTGTTTTTACACTTATGGTTTGGCCCATCCTTTTCTTCACAACGGAAACATAAGCCCAACTGACGTCTCCTGTTGATCTCAGCCTCGGGTAGACGACGTCGGAATCAATTGCTCCTTGTGGCACTTGTTGGTGAACTAGTTACTTCATTGGCGCAAGTTGACGCGCTTTTCGTCTCCTCGTTATTCTTCAATCCTCCCATCGGTTTTGTCACCGATTGGCTGGTCCCACCTTTGGGATTCTCAAGCAAACTGAACCTGGGAATCACAGGCTTGTAGTCGCTCCACTTAGCACTCACCGCTGCCGCATGTGAAGCTCGGTTCTCTCGCTGCTCCTGTAAGCGATCACGTATCTTGTTCCGCCCCTCTACTTCACCAGCGAAATTCATGAGTTGTTTCAGTCCCTTTGGATGCATCAATTTGACTTCGCATCTAATTTCTTCCTTCAGTCCGTTCATAAATGCACCTGTCAACACATGCTCGGATGCGTCTTCTAACGGTACCAATAGCAGCTCAAATTGTTCCCTGTACTCGGTCACAGACCCAATCTGCTTTAATGACATTAGTTGCTCTTACTCATCCCCGATTTGCTTACAATGAAACCGCTCTATAATCTCATTCTTCAATTTCGGCCATTCCTTCACCGGTGTTCGAGCCTCAAGCCACTGAAACCAGGTCACTGCTTTTCCCTCCAGGCCAATCACTGCGGTGTCAAGCTTGTCTTGCTCAAGGACGCCACTTACTGAGAAGTAACGCTCAATCCGAAATATCCATCCCAACGAGTCTTCTCCGTCGAACAGGGGAAGCTCCAACTTCCTGTGCTTTGTGAAATCGTGTGTTCCTTCTTGCTCTGTTCGGTCCCCCTCTGTTTCTCGTGTTTCATGTGTTCACGGTATTCCACCCTCTCCGTTCCTAGGGTTATTTTCCCTTGTTGCTGTAGGCGATGGTGTCCGGTTTTGTTGCAATCGTTCCAGAATCTGGTTAACAAAGCTTCAATCCCTATGAGCCTGTCCGTCGTATCCGCCTGTATCCTTTGCACTTCTTCCACCACACTCTCCAACTGAGCCATTCGTTCCACCATTCGGGTTTCACCCATTCACTGAATCGGTTGCTCTGATACCAAGTTGATAGGACCGATCAACTTAATGGCATATATTGAAGATATACAAGGTTTACAATACTCTATTCAAAAGAACACTTGAAGGAAATTGTAAACTATCTACCCAAATAACAGCAATAAAACAGTAACCCTTTCCTGGTATTCGAGAGACCAGGACCCCTCCTCACATTACACTCTCTGAATGCTGTTCTCTATTCCCCTCATTTCCCTTATACGCGCACACCCACTACTCGCGTGTCAGTGCTCACGATCGAAATCTCCGTATTGTCCTCAAGACTGCATCATGCGGCCGTGTCTCCATCTCGGGTTGGGCTTGGTCCATTGGGCCTCCCTCTCCTTCTGTAAACTTGGCTCCAGAACTTATTGAGCCCATCACAGACATTGGAAACTATCTTCCTTTCACATATTTTCTCTCTCTTGCAAACAATAGCTTTCATTGAAAAATCCATGAATCCCTCTGTAACATGTCAACTCTTCGTGTGCTTAATCTTGCTGATAACAACTTCAGTGAATCCATTCCTGAGTGTTTGACAAGAATGATTCACACTCTTAGGGTGTGAAATCTAGCTGGAAACAACCTCAAAGGTCAAATTCCTAATACATTTTCAACTTCTTGTGCCCTTAGCTTCCTAGATCTCAATGAAAATTTCTTGGGTGGTACGGTCCCTGCCTAATTGCCAAAAACTACAATTCTTAATCAATTGACTGATAGATTTCCATGTTTCTTAGGGAATGTGTCCACCTTGAGAGTCATGATTCTAAGGTCAAACAAATTTTATGGGACTCTTGAATGTTCAAATAGCTTTGGAAAGTGGGAGAAGGTTCAAATTGTTGACCTCGCCTCAAATAATTTAAGTGGTACGCTACCTGTTGCACTCCTGCAAAGTTGGAAAGCATTGGTGATATCATATGAAGATAAAAGTGGTTCAGAATTTGGCCAGTTGTCTTTTGACATTTATGACAACGGTCATGTTGTCGACTTCAAGAATGCATTATCAATTGTGAAACAAAGATCTTGCACCAAAACTAGCTGAACTTATAGCAGTAGAGCCACTTTTTTTATCAACCACTTATGGTATGATATCAATGCCAATGATTTTGGTCGTCAAAGTTACCTAGATTCGGTGACAATTGTCATCAAAGGAAGACAACTAAAGTTGGTTAAGATTCTTACAGCCTTCACATCTTTGGACTTCTCATCCAACCATTTTGAAGGGTAAATACCAAAAGAGCTTATGAGCTTAAAAGCACTTTGTGCTCTTAATTTGTCCCAAAATGCTTTTTCAGGCCATGTCCCTTCATCTATAGGGAATTTGAAGTATCTTGAATCATTAGACTTGTCAAACAACTCTTTTGGAGGGAACATACCAACAGAGCTTGCAAGTTTAACTTTCCTTGAGTTTTTGAACCTCTCTTACAATCGTTTGACTGGACAAATCCCAACAGGTACTCAAATTCACTCATTTGAAGCAGATTCTTTCAAAGCAATAAAGCCTTATATGGACCTTCATTGACACAGAATTGCAGTTTGCCAACACCATCATCTAAAAAAACCGAATCAAATGATGGGAGCTCCATTGATTGGAATTTTTTTTTAGTGCTGAATTGGGATTTACTTTTGGTCTTGGCATCATTATCTTTCCTCTTATATTTTGTCAACAATGGAGGTTAAAATGCTCCAAACATGCAGACTACATATTTTAAGATCATCCCTCAGCTTGATTTTGTATATGAACACTATGGTGGGAAAACTTATAGAAGTTTAAGATGGAAACCTTTTTAATTTGAATTTCTGCCAAATAAAGAAGAAAGCTCTCTGCCAATGGCCTTCTAACCTAGTAGCATGAAAGCTCTCCTATTAGTGGGAGGTTGTGACTTCGATCCTGCTTGTACTTTCAAGTCATTAGTGCCTATCTCTTAATGTGATTTTTAAAAAAAAAAAAAAAAAAAAAAAAAAAAAAAAAAAAAATCCTAGGAATAGATGAATAAAAGTAACAGGAAGTAAAACATGGTTTTCTATTCATGTTGCTATATAGGCTCTCTTCTTTTGGTCTTGTAGTTGGTTCAAGATGGGACTGAATCTTTTGTTGGTCTTTGGAATGCTAACGGTCTATTGGGCTTACTGGTTGCCAATCCTTGTTTTATTTGTTTTAGATGTTGTTATGTTCGTAGTTATTTTAGTATTTTGTAATATATTCCTGTTTTTAGACTTTGAACCCTCTATTTGATCTTGTCTCAGGATCAGTTGACGGTTTAATATATATATTTTTATTGTTTTGTTCAATAAATTGTTTTTTTATGAAAAAAGTATAGACACTCTTATTTATGTGAATTATTTCAAGTTAGCTTTATTGTCTTATATAGTGCAGATGTTAAACATTAAATAAGATTACAGAGGAAAATAGAGTTGACAGGGAAGTTCTTACTTTTCCTATTATTGTACTAGTTGGTTTGAATTTGCTTTTCTCCAATAATGATGTTGCATTTTAAAAATAGAGCAAATTTAACTTAGAAATGAATGATTATAAGTTTTAAAATTTGTAACAAATAGAGTTGCTATTTCCTTTTTAAGTTCTTTATGTTCTTTTTAAAAAATGCGCCGATGTTTTATTTAACTGGCACAACCCCACTTCAAAAAACGGTCTCTTCTTCTGCTGAAAATTAAGACTTGGGGTCTGTTCAATGGTTATAAACTATACGCAAGCCACCTAAACTTTTGGGAAAATTTCAAATAGCCCCTACTGTAGCAAAATAATTTTCAGCAGTCCCCATAATAATCTGAAATATCACTGCATCCTTTTTAAGGTAAAATGAAATTAATTTATGGAGCAAAAAGAAAAAGATTTAATTTATTCCTTTAAGGGGGAAAAAAAAAGAAAAGAAGAAATAACCAATTGATGGGGAAAAAAAAAGCAGAGTATTCTCGACGTACTTAAACCCACTCGGTCTCTCCGTGCATTCCGCCAAGTTATCGCCTTCTTGTAAATTCTCATATATGTTGTAAGTAGCACATATGTTATAGTGAGTTCCTTTTTTGTCTTGTAAATGGCCCAGGGTTCTTATTATTTCGTTTATTGCCTTGTAAATACCTTCGTGTGTTATAAATTGCTTAAGCATTATTGTTTTTTTTTTTTTTTTTTGGGTCTTATAAATGACCTAAGTGTGCATGTGAATTCCCTTAACGTTATCATAAACTTCCCACATGTAAATGGCCTTATTTGTCTTTAAAATGAGTTTATAGGTCGTGTTTTTTATATATGAGATTATTGGTCTTATAAATAGACTTATTTATATTGTAAATAGAACATATGCTCTTGTGAATGCCCTCTTTGTCTTGTAAATTCCATCATGTGTGTTGTAAATGGCTTAATTATTCTTATAAATTATCATGTTTGTCTTATAAAATGACTTAAGCGTTGTTCTTACTTCCTTAGCGTTCTTGTAAATTCTCTCATGTGTCTTGTAAATATGAGACATGTTCTTGTAAATTTCCATTTTTTATCTTATAAATGGCCCAAGTGTTCTTGTCAATTCACTTAAAGTCTTATAAACACCATCATGTGAGTTGTAAATGGCTTAAGTATTCTTGTAAATTTCCTTGTTTATCCTGTAAATCATCTAAGTGTACCTATGAATTCCCTTAGCCTCCTAGTAAATTCCGCAATGTGTCATATAAATAGATTTATTTGTCTTGTAAATTTTCTTATTTGGCAGATTGAAAGCCTTCAGATTCGCCTTCTATCCATGTATTAAGCTGTATCACCACCATAAACTAGAGTTTCATACTGCTCGATACGTCTTCCTTGATTATAGTCGTTAGGTCTTTAAAAACAAGTATAATGCTAACGGGTCTCTTAACAAACGCAAAGCTTGACTCGTTGCTAAGGGCTAGGGTACCAACAGGACGTCGATGTGAATTTTGTTGGCGTTGGGGGTGATCTGAAAAAAACAGAGAAGAGGATAATCTGAGTCGTGTCCGAAAACACTGTCCTATAGAGTTGTTCCGCAACCACCGATAAAGAAGAAGCGGTACTCCCAGGATTAAACAGATTCTTCTTGATTAAATCAAGACGGCGTAAGCGCGGAAGATAAGATAACTCAGCAAGAGATTACCGATGTTTTCTAATTCTCTATTTTAAATGGTGTCACAATTGGGGTATTTTAAATAATGAATCAATGCTTTGAAGTGGTGACTCTTGAATATTACACTTCTTCGTAAAGTCATAACTATCTTGTTTAATTCATGAACCATGTTGATTCATGAACCAACACAAATCTCTTAATTTGTAAGAACATGACTTCTCAGAATGCATCTCTTCATTTAAACATATTCCATAATATTGGAAAGACTCTTTCTTTGACACACCCATATGCAATATTTACAACAATCCCCCACATGTGTCAAAGAAAACACCACTTGCTAATTTATACCCATGGATACAACCATTGTATCTGGTGGTCCGTAGAACTATGAACCAAACCTAGACCAATAACACTTAATACACAGAGATGTCAGTGAAGCATGCTTCTATGAACTAACAAATCTTGGTGTGTATTAGAGGCATTAAGGGTCAGATTATATCCTAACATTTCCGCTGTTAATCAACGGTTTTGCGCGTTATGACGGCCATGCGCGTGCCTAGTGCATAACGAATGCTCTAGAGATTTCGCCATGATCTCATAGGAGCGACCACACTCCACATTCGTAGAGGTGATTTCATGTAAGTGTACCTACACTAAGCACACCGTCTTGTATGACTATGAAATCACTAAGAGCTTTGCTCAACCTCAAAACATGCATTCTAGCACTCTCCCATTGTCATAGGAAGGGACAAATATTATTTTTGTGCTAGTCAGAATTGATGAACGACTTGTTCTTACCCATTGAACCTTCTTCATGGGATCACCAATCACAAAGGTTGGGTTGCCATCGTTGTCAATTACGAGTTGGCTTTAGTCCCATTCCCCTTGACCAATATATTTAGGTCTATTATTGACCTCACCAAATCGATTGAGATAACTCCAACACAAATCTTAAGCTAGCTTATCATATATATCTCAAACGATTTTTATTTCATCATTGTACTTTTACAATGGCTATTGCAATGGCAATCACACATCATCGACTTTAAGCATCGGTTTCTTGTCAAAATAGTTGCTAAGAGATTTTTTAACATTCTCAGCACTCCATCCATTTCTAGAGTAATCAACTCTGACTCACATAATACTTGAATTTTATCACCACTAAAGGTCAATGATAACCAAGTGGTTTTTCACATATAGACTAGATCTTAGTTAACTTTCGTGTATATACATCAATACAACGGGAATCCAATACATGATGTCAATATTATTTATGGCATTATCCCTGAACTATTTCTTTCTCTTCACGAGAGTTTACATATGCTCAATCTACACATATCATTTGCTATGTAATGGGATTAACAGTTATCAGTGCTACAAATTCTCAACAATTTGTGCATACATTGATTGAGCTTTAGAATCATCTCAAGTAGTATCATAAAGAATATTCACATAATGGTTCTCAAAACCAATATTTAGAAACATTTCTTATTTGTCATCAATATTCTTTTATGATCTTTGACATCCAAATTCACATTTAATTCTCTCATGCTTTCAAGCACATAACATGATATTTTCGACCATGCAAGTCATCCACATTAAATTAAAAATTTCATGATATCATGCATGCTTATACCAAGAGAAATTAATAATACTGTGAAACTTAAAGCACATTTATCTCTACACTAGATAAATGATTAAAATTTCATACCACTGTCATATGCTAGTTTCAAATCACAACATATTTGATAATTCACAAAATTTACTTTCAGTAGCATATAAGAAAGCCTTCGTTAAATAAACATAACGCATGACAATTTTTATAATTTTCAATATATTACTTCCACCAAAATAATAATTTTTAAGGTACCCCTTTATCTTAGATACCCCCACACTTTCAAATATTTTATAATGAACAAAATTCTAATTAAATTAGAATCCCACTAGTATATTTATAAAGATCCACACTTTATAAAACAACATAATCATATGATTTGTATACTTCAATAAAAGGTCACGCCGATTTAATCTTCTATTTTAATTAAATGAGAATATCTCAAACATTATCATTTATTTCACATAACAAATTTTTTTTTTCACGAAAAGAAAAAGCCTCAACTTAATTAATTTCCTTATGTCAAAATAATATATATATTTTTTATATATATTAATATTCTGTCCTCACACAGAATTTCCCACATAAATTTATAAATCTTTAATAATATTCACACTATTTAAATATGTGCAAAACCAATGCCACAAATTCTCTTTGAAAAATTCAAAGTACCAGATTATAGAAATCACCGAAATATAAACATAAATTGCAACATTAAAAATCTAAGATTTTCAATATTCAAATGAATTTATATGGTATATCAAAATAAATCACACATCATGCAGTTAATTATTTCAATTAGTTGATCATGGAAAAAAATATTTCGATAAATTAAATAATTGCTATATGATATATTCACAAATATATCATCGATTTATTAAAGCAAAAATTTGTTTCAACTTTCAACTATTATCATGTTGAACACAACAAATCCCCACTTTTATTCAAAAGATTCACAATATTATAGGAGATTAGAAATTATCAAACAAATTAATATCTCCATTAATAATGGAAATAAATTCCCCTCTCATTCTAATTAATTAAATTAGAATAACATCCTAAAATTTAGGAATTTATACCATTATTACGTTAACTATATTTGATTTCTACAACTAGAAACCAAATAATAAAATAACAAGTATGAACCCGATAATGATCTCATTATCATCAAAAATTTCATCTTCATACCATGAATAATTTTATTTGAAATATTTACTAATAAAAACAATAAAATCTCCCCAATGAAACCAGGGCATAAGATATACATTATCTTCCCTTTATTAATTTAATAATCATCAAATCCTCATTAAAATAAGGAGAGATAATAGGAGATTTATTAACTACCATATCAATCAAAACGATATATTTATTAACTAACGATATTCAAAATTTCAATGGAAATAAATTCACCATTCAAGTAATCAATAATTAAATAAAATATTGATTTCTATGGGCACATTCATACTAAAAATTCAGCACATCAAATATTAAAAATAATAACCGCATTATTAAATTTTTAATAGATGCCCACGAATATTATATATATTTATATAATATTTCAATCAATACGCGTACCTTATTGCGGTTTGATCCCGAAGGATATGACTCTTTCTTTTCATTGGAGAATTTGTTATTACGAACATACGTACGCCTTCACGCTCCTTCGGAACCGACGCACACCCATAGTCCTCGGCGTCCTACTCCTCTAACTTCCAACGTTTCAGGTTTGACATTTCAATTTTCATGGTCCGCTAATTATCATATTGGGACCATCCAAACAATGAATTCGCCTTCGCAATTCTCAGGCCAAAACCCTAATTTCACACAGCAAAAGCAAAACACGCCTTCAACGAGACGTTGCCTTCCGAATAAAGCCACGAAAATGCGACTCTTTCTTCATCAGTGTTGCCTTTCTTCTTCTTCATCATCATCTTTCCCCACAGTTGTACCTTTTGGGGCTGGAATTAGGCAATTAAGTTTCTCCTCCCAGATGGACAATTTCTTTCCCTATGTATCATATTCTCTGTGGAATATCCCATTGTTCTGTCTTGTTCATAACAAGGTGTATAGTCAGTGCATTGAACATCACAAGGCTCGAACACTTTTGCTTCTGGTTCAGAACGCTCAAAAATTCCTTTATCATTATGGTGAGATTCAAATCTCAAATAGGGCAAAACTTCGTATTCTATGATGTGAGCCAATTTGCATTCATGGCTATTCTATCTTCTTTCCAGAAATGCGCAGCCTCCAATTGCAATAACTCTATAGATTGTTAGCGTTGGGGGTGATCTGAAAAAAACAGAGAAGACGTGTCCAAAAACACTGTCCTATAGAGTTATTCTGCAACCACCGGTAAAGAAGAAGCGGTACTCCCCATGATTAAATAGATTCTTCTTGATTAAATCAAGGCGGCAGAACTGGCGGAAGATAAGATAACTCAGCAAGAGATTACCGATGTTTTCTAATTCTCTATTTTAAATAGTGTCACAATTGGGGTATTTTAAATAATGAATCAATGCCTTGAAGTGGTGACTCTTGAACATTACACCTCTTCAGAAAATCATAACTATCTGTTTAATTTATGAACCATGTTGATTTATGAACCAACACAAATCCCTTAATTTGTAAGAACATGACTTCTCAGAATGCATCTCTTGATTTAAACATATTCCATAATATTGGAAAGACTCTTTCTTTGACACACCCATATGCAATATTTACAGCAAATTTTGGGGCCACCTTCAGCCCTGTTACAAAAATCATCACTATTCGACTTGTCTTATCTATTGATAATGCGTTTCTTGATGGCTAGATTACTGATGATGTTTACATGACTCAGCTATAAGGCTTTACTGATCCTGCTAAGCCACACCATGTTTGTAAGCTAAAGAAGGCATTATATGACCTTAAACAAGCTCCACAAGCTTGGTTCGAACGGCTTGGTGATGTCCTATTGCATTGGGATTTCTACAATGCGAAGAGTGATAGTTCTCTCTTTATTATGTGGCAACCATATTGTGCCATCATCACTCTCGTATATGTTGACGATCTTGTCACCTACGGGATTTCACGACCAAGCTCAATGCAATGTTTAGTCTCAAAAACTTAGGAGATGCTCATTATTGTTTAGGCCTCGAGTTGCATCGTACCCCTACTGGCCTACATCTCAGTCAAACGAAATATGCCACAGACATCCTCAACATGCTTTACTCTGCACCATGCAAGACTCCTATATGGTTGCTGACAAATTTAGAAGCGCCATCACTGCCTTGCAGTACCTAAACGAACACACGGCCTGACATTAGGCCTGTTATTCGAAGCATTTTCATTTTAAAAAAAAAAAAAAAAAAAAAAAAATTAGTTAAAGCGTGAAGCAAAAAAGCCTTATACTCGCTCAAAGTGAAGCCCAATCAAATATCTATGAAATTGATGATAGTGATGAAGAAGGTGACAATTGACAATGATAATGTTATGCTTTTATATTTTATGTGAGTTATTTAATGTTGCTTAGTTTAATACTTCTTACGTTTTATGTGAGGTAATTGTGGACAATGGTTTGTTTTTTATTACGAATTAATGAATGTGTTTATTTGTTGGATGATTTGTATTGTTTAAATATTAATGTTGATAATATTTATTTGATAGATTAGAATTTTAATGGTTACAATTTACTAATTATATTTCTTTGAAAAAAACCCAGAAAAAAATATTTAAAATTTGGAATAGTAATTTTCAGGCCCTGTAGGGCCGGCCCTGGCCCTGGTACTATCGGGCCGGGCTTTGAAAAACATATGTTTTCCTTATCTCAGGCCCTGGAGGGCCGGCCCTGTAGGGCCTAGGCCCTGGAGGGCCGGAGCCTGTAGGCCGGCCGCCCCGATTCGGCTCTCTACTCGCACCATGCAAGACTCATATGCTACTGACGATCCAAACAAGTTTATAATATTTAATTAATTATTTTCAATTTTACAATTTTTTTCAAAAATAAATTAACTATTTTTATTTTTTTATAATTTAATTTTTCTCTTAAAATTATCACTTATGCTACTAGCACTCCAAACAAATTTCAATTTCACTTAAAATTATCACTTTTGCAACCATCAATCCAAATATAAATCATATTACATTATCTGACTTTTACTTAATCTTAAATTTGTAAAAATAAGATTGCAAAAAAATCACTTTTGCTACCGTTATTTCAAATACACACATAAATGTGTGTTTTGAATAGCGGTGACAAAAGTGGTTTTTTTTGCAATTTGACTTTTGCTAATTTTAAATTGGGTAAAAGTTATATTGTATAATGTGATTTATGTTTGGATTGGCGGTAGTATAAGTAAACTGAAACTTGTTTGGATGATTACTTTAAAAAGCAAATTTAGATGGAAAATGATTAAAAATGATGTGAATCATACTAAATAATATATATAAATCAAATTTAAGTTATAAACAATGAAAGGGTAAAGGTACAAAAATGCACATATACTTTGCATATCCAAATCAAATACTTTCTTTTTTTTGGTGCAAAAGTGCCCACATGGTTAAAAAGTAGAGAAAAAATGCAACCAGCCGTTAATACCAGACGTTTACCGTTTTATCAGTTCTAATTACTCCATCAACAAGTTCTGCCTCTGTCTCCACATCATTCGCTCTACACACAGAAGCAGGGACAACAGCACAGGCATTTGTTTCTGATGAATCAAACCCAGCAACCTCATTTCGCCAATCACCGAAAACGGCATCGGTATTTAAATCGATGTGGCCAGAAATAGTTGACATTATGGAAAACCTAAAATGTGAAAAATAGACGCAATTTTATTTGAGATAAATTTGAAACACCATGAGAAATCCCAGAATTTACAACCCCACAAACAGAATCACATACCCATGATGCAGAGAACTAAAAAAGCTTATAAATTTTCTTACCCAAAGGTAATTTCAGCTGAGCTGGCCGATCAGAGCATACTGATAATCGTTATCGATGTACAGAACCCAGTAATCTCCAATTATAGGAATAATGGGAAAAAATGGAGGGAAATAGAATTTAACCTTGAGCTTAGCTTCATCGCCCTTAGAATCAGTCTCATAAGCAGTTCCTTCTATATAACCTCTCTTCTCACCACTCCAAGTCTCGTTCAGTACGTGCTCTGTACCGTCTGACGTTCGACGGTAACGTTTGACGTCCAAATTCCTCGTAACATTTATCTCTTTCTTCACCACATTCGCCGCAGACGATGAGATGGAAAGAGTCTAGGAGAGAATGGGTCGGTGAAGCCAGGTTGCGATGAAATGTCTCGTGGAAGCAGACGAGAGGGTTTAGATAAAGATGCTGAAGCGTAGAGCAAATGATGTGGAGGCAGGGTCGGAACTTGTTGATGGAGTAATTAGAACTGATAAAACAGTCTGGTGGGATTTTTGCTCCATCTTTTTAAAGAAAAATCCTATATAAAGACGGTTAAATTATCCAAATTTTAATTTGGGTTACTAAACTTAACAAATTATTAATTAGGTTATATGACACAATTAGGCATTTAAAATTTGGACTAAGTTACCTTTATATCCTTTTGTTATTAAAAAAAAAAAAAAATCAAAATTGAATTGTTTACCCGCTACGTAAAAACGCTAACCCTAATGGTAAAAAATTTATTAGAGTCCGCGACACAATCATAAAATCCGCAAAGAAAGCTATGATAAGTTGATTCTAATGTTAAATCGTTCTTTAATTCCTTAATCTCAGAAAACATGTCCTTAACAGCGAAGGTTAACACCAGAATGACTTGAATCAGAAGAAAATGAGGAATTGAAGCGAAGCGAACTGTTTCGATCATTAAATTCCAGATTTCTAAGCGAGCTTCACATGCACTTCACGAGGGTTTCTTGCAAAAGAAAACGATAGTCCAACTCCAACCCATAGCATAGAGAGTGAGAAAGATGGAGCTTGGCTTAGCAACAAAAAGGTAGCAAAGGAAGGAGCATAGAGTGTGGGAGAAAGAGAGAGTTAGAGAGAGAAGTGGGTGTTAGTGGTACGGTGTGTATGTATGGGTGGTAAGATCCGCTTTAGGCAGACTTCAAGTCACAATTCTGAGAACAAAGTACATTAACACATAGCCAATAAAGCGTTGTGTCCGTTTCTACCATCTGTTTCATCAGTTTCGTAAGGCGATGAGTTGGGGGAGGGATTTCCACAACATCCATGTTTCCGCTGATTATGAGAGAAAGAGTATGACAAAAAATGAATAAAATCATGAACTGCACATAGGAAGAAAAACAGCAAAGATCAGAAAGAGACATTGCCAGTTGGTTGGCGGTGAAACTTGTAAGACGGTGTAAATTTGTATTTGCATAATCATAGATAGGGTCAAAGAAAGAATACCATGAGAGCAATCAAAATCGTCCGTGGAAACCATGTGAACCAATCGACCGTGATTGCGCAAATCTCTTCCAGAAATTTCCCAATTTCCCCTAACAAGGTTCCTCACGTCGACGGCGGTTCAACTACGGTGAAAGCGGCAACCGGCCTTTTCTTTCATCTTTTCTTTAGATCATGGGTTAGGGGTATTAGTGAAAAATAACCAATTTAAATATTTATATTGGGTCATTGACCCAATTTAAGATTTATTGAATT
This sequence comes from Acacia acuminata, assembly GCA_019022655.1. Lineage (NCBI taxonomy): Eukaryota > Viridiplantae > Streptophyta > Magnoliopsida > Fabales > Fabaceae > Acacia > Acacia acuminata. The sequence goes on from JAFJYI010000001.1 coordinate 416,137, forward strand.
TATTGACCTTATATAGAATTTTCCTATTTCAACCGTCTTTATATGAGATTTTTTTTTTTTTTTTTTTAACTACATAGGCACTTTTACACTCAAAAAAAGTATTTGGTGTTGAGCACTCCTAAGGTAAAGCACTTATACATTTTTGCACCTTTACGCAAAATGAAAAAAGTTAACTTGAAAAATTTGACAATGCTAAAAAACATAATTAAATATAGTTAACGAAGAAAAATGCATATAAATTAGAAATAATACAAATACAAAGTTTTATATCAAATAATATTACATAACTAATCGCTATGAACTGATAAAGAATTTCATTAGCAAAGACCATTAAGCAATAAATACAAATTTCCAACTCTAGCAGAGACCAAATCGACCATTAGAGCATAATTTGAAATTTTATTAAGTAATTCTCATCAATTAAATTTTTTATGGACTTGAATTAAAGTACTTATAAAAATGTACTCCGGTCCTTATTATAAGTTTATTCTAACTAATTCTCTAACATCTTCCTCATCTTTTTCTTTTTCTACTGAGAATTAAGTAACGATAAAAATGGAAAACAAATACTATTAACTTTTAAGTTAATTTATATTTAGGACCAAAAAATTCATCTAAAAGAATTTATATTAAAGACCAAAATAGTATTTTAATTTAAAAAAGTAAGACTCGGCACCTTACTTTTATAAGTTATTATTTCCTCTCTATGATAGAAAAGTCAAAAACTAAAAATTCTTTTTTTTTTATACACATAGTAGGGGAGCGGGTAAGGTTCGAACAATAGACATGAGAGAGGGGAGCCAAGCTCCCGCCATCGCGCTACAAGACGCCAAAAAAAAAAAAAAAAAAAAAAAAAAAAAAAAAAAACTAAAACTAAAACTAAAACTAAAAATTCTGAAGGGAAAAGTGGCTTCTTCTTTTTTCTAAAAGCTCAATTGGCAAAAAGCTGAACCAAACACATCATTAGAAACGACTCAATCTGACTTTTGGGTCCTGAATCGCACGTTTGGGACTGAAAAAACCAGCCCCATCTTTTTTTCCCCTTTTGATTTTTCACTTGGTACTTTTGTGTTTCCAGAGTCTTAAACTTATGTGAGACTCTCGTGACTTCCGTCCTTCTTGCTAGAGTCTTTTCAGGTTTTTAACGATCCGTGACTTCGTTGCTTCTTTTAGGTGCTCGGACGTTACTTGCTTCTTCCATCAGTCTTTCTGATGCATTTCGCCATCCTTCTTCCTTCGTTCTTGCTATTTTGAGTGATGGATTCTTGTCGTACTGGGTTTTTCAGTGATCGACTTTGATTTTTTTTTTTCTTGTCCTTTGGTTTTCGGCGATCGTTTCTCAGGCTTCAACCAGGAATCTCAAGCCGTTTGGTATGGGAAGATTTGAGAATGGAAAAGAATTTAAAAGAGGGAAATAGGTTAAAGTATACTCTTAGTATTTTAAATTTACATAAGATCTACTTTTGGTCCTTTAATTTTATAAAGTATACTTTTACTATAATTTACTTTTAGTCCTATAATTCTAAGACCGTTAATTTTACTAATTGAAAATACAAACTCAAGTGATGACGGTATAAACTTAAGTGATGACTGTGTAATTAATTGCTATTAATTGTAAATTTAAAATATAGGTAAATTGAAGAATATATAAAATTTGTGTAATTAAATGCTATTAGTCATCACTTAAGTTCGTTGCGTCAACGTTTTCTGTTAGTAACATTTTTTGCTCAAACTGTTAGTAACATTAAAATTTTAGAATTTTAGGATCAAAAGTATACTTTATAAAGTTAATGAATTAAAAGTATGTTTTGTGTAAGACTTAAATGACTAAAAGTATACTTTAGCTAGAGAAATAAAGAAATGGAAGATTTTGAAGGATGAGAGAAGATTAGTTGTTTGATAGGAAGAAAATGAAAGGGTGGCGGTTTGGAAGGAATCAAGAAATACCTATTTTACCCTTTCAAATAATTAATTCAAAATAGACATAAGAAATTATTAAAATTTATATATCCACCTATGAAAGTTCTTAAAAAAGGAAGGCCAAGGGAAGGTGCAAAAGGGGGAAAAACTCAAAAAGAAAAGGTCTGACGCGTGATGGTTACTTTAGTGTCGTTAAGCAATTGTAGATTCTTCTTCATGTAAACGTTTGGATGCTTAGCCCCAAAAAACGGTGTTATCATACAGTTTCTTTTTTTAGCTCAAAAGTGTTAATCTCTCGATCCTAATTATAAAAATATTTTTGTAACATAAATTATATTATAAAAGTGTTTTTATAATTAAGACCGGAAGGAATATTATACAGTTGGTGAATAGGAGTAAAGGAGGTCCACGTGTAAAAAAAAAAAAAAAAAACAGCCCAAAACAGTGCGGGATTTGTTTTTTTCTTTTCACAAAATAATCAAATATATTTATTAATGAAAATGCTACTATGACACACCGGACAAAAGCACACACCATATGCCACAAACCACCACTTTTGAATCCTAAATTGCTCGTTCAGGTGTTCAAAGAGCCATCCCAAACACACTCACTTTTAGCGTAGGATCTCTCCGAAAATTTAAGTTCTCCACTCATCTAGGCTCATCAATCTTTCTTTAAAAGTTGGAAGATAAAATCTACTAAAATTGATGAGAATTCAAGTTTTCTCTATGAACTGTGAAGCTTTCGGATATATTTACCTCTCATAAAATATTTATTTTCTATAAAGCAAGAAAAGAGGATTACATTCAAATTTATGCAATAAACTCAAATTTAGTAAGAGAAAATTTTAGAAAAATTCAATTCTCTTTTTTTTAACAAAATAAATGTTTCGTCATAAAATTAGAATTTGACCTATAAATTCTATTTTCTTTTTTTGTGAAGTAAATGTTTTATCATAAAATTCAAATTTGACCCATAAATTCAAATTTGATGCATGTAAATTCGTATCAAATTTGAATTATGGAAAAAATAATAATAATTTCATTTTAAATTAATTACTTTTAAGGGTAAAATAAATATTTCCTGTTCTTTTGTAATTGTTACTCCTTCATTTTCTTCCTATCAAATAACTAATCTTTCTTTAAATTATCTTCCTTCATTCGTCAAAATCTTACCTTCTATTCCTTTCCTTCCTCTAAATTCATTTCCATCAAATTTCCCCCTACCAAACGGCCCGAGTTTTTTTTTTTTTTTTTTTTGGTGAAAAAATTTTAGGAAAGGGATTGGGTTCACCTACGATCTAAGAGCAGGCGAAATCTCTCTTTCTTTTAGTTGATACCGATATTGGGCAGGGCAAGCCGTCTATTACCCTCAGACGTTAGCCTAAGCACTTAAAAGTTAGGATGCTTCCCCCAATACCTTGACCAACTCTAAGATCGAGTCCGATTCATGGGTGACGGAGATATTTTTGCTTTGCGTTCACGGGCTTGAACAACACTCAACTAACCATCACGTGTCAGACTTCTTCTTTTTTGTCCTTTTGGAACTTCCCTTCGCCTTCCTGTTTTTTTTTTTTTGGGCCATGAACCTTCCGTCTGATTTCGCCTTAGAAATAAAAATAATAAAATGGAGTTTTTTAAAAGGTTAAGGTGTAAATTGACCAACCAAATATTATACTAAGAACATTAGACACACAAATGTTTTGAAATTTTAAATTTTTAATTGGTATTTTTACTCCATTTCAATTGTTCATTGGTAATTTTGATATGTTTAAAACATTTTTGTGTTTGATACTCAAAGTGTAACACACACTTGATTTGATCAATCTACATCTTAACTTTACTTTAAATTGCATAGACTTTTCCCATCTTCCCATCTATACAATACACGGTATGAGCATTAGAAAAGAAGAACCAGAGAAGAAGAGTTCCTAAATCTGAGTCCTACACCGAATTTAACGTTCTGCAGCTTTGGTTAAGGAATTAATGGCGTTGGAGCTGGTTGGGAGAGCTGTTTTGGGAGTTTTGTTCGACCAACTTCAAAAGGAAATATGGAGAGTGAAGGACAACTTTGTGATGTTCAAACCCAAATTGGAGGAACTTGAAGAAACCCTCACTGTATTGTATCCTGTGATCGAGGAGATTGAGGAATTAAACAGACGATTGAATAGGCCAAATCATGGAAGAGAAACTATTATCTTGAGGAGATTGCTGGAAGATGGTACCAAGCTTGTTTCCAAGTGCTCTAAAATACCAAGATGGAATATTTTCAAACAGGGTCGTTACATAGGGAAGCTGGTGGAGCTGGATAACAAAGTCTTGAAGTTCCATAACCTTTACTTGCAAGCTCACATGGGAAGGGATCAAAAGCAGACTTTGCTGTTTGTGCAAGAGACGAGAAAGATGATGATCATGTCACTTAACCAACAAGGGTTTTCAAATCTCACTATGGGCTTCACTGATTCTTCAGATCTTACTACTGCCTCCTCCACCGGGTCTTCAAATATTACTGTAAGTCTCAGTACTTTCGGTGAATCAAACGCCAGCGGATCATTCTGTGATGCCTTCGACGTGCTGAAGGTAAATGTCGCTATCTCATCCTGTGTTTACCTTACGATTTTGAGATGAAATCGCCACAATCTACAGCCTAGATTGTACCGAAATTTTCACGCATTCAGATTTTCTGAAACCAAGCAAAGCAAAATAGCAAAGCTGAAATTAATTTTGTCCTTTTCTCCTTTTTCTAGGGTTTGATTCCAGGCGCTAGTGTTGCCGAGTGGAACCTGTTAGCTTACACTGCGAAGATCTTTGAGAACAACAAGTTCCATACGCGTAAAGATGATTTGAGAAAGATCGTTACTGGTGGCCTTTCTTCACTTGGCTACGATTGCTACATCTGTAAATCCAATTACACAGCTGGTACTCTTTTCTTCCTCATTTTTTGTGACCTTTTTTTAGAAATTTCAATCGGAAACAGAAATTAAGAAACAGAAATTTCCACTTCAATTGATTTTCAGGTGAATATGAGTACATCGAGGTCATCATAGAATCTAAGAGATGGTTTATAGAAGTCGATTTTCTATCAGAGTTTAAGAAAGATCGATCGACCGCTGCCTTCAGATGGGACCTACAGTCGGTGCCCAGCATTATCGTCGGAAAACTCAGACGGCCTATGTCAGATCATATCGATCGCATCGGAGGCACCGAAGGGGATGTACTTTCCGCCCTCGAGGGAGGCGGAGTACATGCAAGCCAAGTTGCTGTCCTCTACCTATATACTAGTGGGTCCGTTTGGCGTAGAGCCATGACGATAGATGGCTTTCACGTAGATGGCTTTAGGATACAGAAATGGACGGGTTAGGCAGAACGTGTTTAAATATATAACTTGCCCATTTAATTTCTGCCCATTTGGGATAATTATATGGGATATGATATTATCACTACCAATTTTATGTCACTATCAAGTTACTACCATTTTTTCACCGTTAGATCAGAATCTCATCTACTTTTTTTATTTTTTTCTCCTATTAAAATTCTGATCTAACAGTGAAAAAATAGTAATAACATAAAATTGGTAGTGACAATATCTTATCCCTAACTATATTAGGAGTAACTTTGTTTCTGCTGATTTTTTTCTTCTTCTAAAAGTCAAATTGTAGATGTGATTGATATTTGAAAATATCGTGGCAAAAGTAACTTTTTTTTTCTTAATAGGCACTTGTTTGACATAGCTTTTGAAAAATCAGTTAAGATGGAAAATGACATAAATCTTATTAATATATATGTTGTATATTATGTGATAATTTAGAATACAAAATTAATTTAAATGTAAATTTGCTTAAAAAAACAGTAAAATTATCATTAAAACAATTACAACATAATGAAGTGCTTAAATAAATCTATCCCCTCCAAGTTGTTTTCTGATTCTATCACAAATAGGCGGACCCATGTAGGAGGCTAGGAGGGGTGCCCCCTAATTTTTATTTTTAAAAAAATCTAGGGAAAATCCACAATCTCAAGTGCTTCACTTGCTTGTTCAAAACATTTTGGAGGAATTAGTTACATACTTTGATGGAAAATACATGAATCTTATTAATATATATGTTGTATATTATGTGATAATTTAGAATAGAAAATTAATTTAAATGTAAATTTGCTTTTAAAAAAAGTAAAATTACTATTAAAAAAATTACAACATAATGAAGTGCTTAAATAAATCTGTCCCTTACAAGTTATTCTATAATTCTATTACAAATAGGGGCGGACCCATGTGGGAGGCTCGGAGAGGTGCCCCCCTAATTTTTATTTTTTAAAAAATCTAGCAGTTCAATAAGCTCTGCACTCAAAAATCCACAATCTCAAGTGCTTCACTTGCTTGTTCAAAACATTTTGGAGGAATTAGTTACATACTTTGCTGCATTAAAGACAATTTGGAAACAGAGGAGCATCAAGCATACCAACCCTGATACCAAGATACCTAGCTGCCCCATCCATGATTACGATCAAGAAACACAGCAAAATGCATGACCCTCTTGCCATTTCTGCAAGGAGTTTCTCTTCTTTCTAGTTTGTTTGCTGCTGAGTTTATATAAAGAGATCTAGAGAGTGGGAAAACAGAAGTACGACGTGCATGCGTGCGTGAAAGGTTCTTTTACATGAACAGTGCAAACTTGAATTTGTTTGTCCTGTTTCTCCTCTTCAGTCTCTGATTCCCTCGATAGAAGAGAAAGTTGGGTATTAAACTATTCACTATAAAGTTGGATATTAAACTATAGGGTAGGTTTCTCTCATAATCATTTTCTTATTATTTCTCATAATCTTTAAATCATATCATCTAATCAATTCAAAATTTGGCCAGTTGTCTTTTGACATCTATGACAACATAAATGTTGAGAACTTCAAGCTAAGAATGCATTATCACCAGTGGACAAAGTTGGAAATGATTTTACGCTGTATGAAACTATTATGAAAAGATGAGTTTATCTCAACGTGACTTTTAAAAAGTTAATCCAAACAAGTTCTTTACAACAGTAGAACCACCATTTGTGATCAACCACTTATTCGTTTAAATCAATGCCAGTGATTTTGGTTGTCGAAGTCACCTAGATTCGGTGACAATTGTCAACAAAGGAAGACAACTAAAGTTGGTCAAGGTTCTTACTAGCTTCGCTTCTTTGGTTTTATCATCCAACCATTTTGAAAGGCAAAATACCAAAAGAGCTCATGAGTTTGAAAGCACTTCATGCTCTTAATTTGTCCCAGAATGCTTCTTCAGGCAATATCCTTTCATCTACGTACAGGGAATTTGAAGTATCTTGAATCACTAGACTTGTTTATGGACTCTATTAGGGGGAACATACCAACAGAGCTTGAAAGTTTAATCTTCCTTAAAATTTTGAACCTCTCTTACAATCATTTGATTGGGCAAATCCCAACAGGTGACTCAAATTTAGTCATTTGAAGCAGATTCTTTCAAAGGCAATAAAGCCTTATGTAGACCTCCATTGACACAGAATTGCAGTTTGCCAACACCATTATCTAAAACAACAGAATCAAAATTTTTAAGTGCTGAATTGGGATTTACTTTTGGTCTTGGCATCATTATCTTTCCTCTTATATTCTGTCAACAATGGAGATTGAAATACTCCAAGGATGCAGACCTCATACTTTGGATCATCCCTTAGCTTGATTTTGTATATGAACACCATGGAGGCAAAACTTACTTTTTTTAAGATGGAAACCTTTTTAATTTGAATTAATGTCAAATAAAGAATAAAACTTTTTTGTCAATGGTCTTGTAACCTAATAATATGCATGAGAGCTCTCTTATAGGTGGAAGGTTCTAATCAAGTTCGATCCCGCTTCTAACCTATAGCCGTTGGTGCCTACCCCTTCAATTCAAAAAGAAAAATAATAATACAAGAAGAAAGATTTTCTACCTCACCCCTCCCACCCACCGGGGAAAAAACAAAGGAAAAAACTAGAAAGATAGTACTAAAAAAAAAAAAAAAAAAAAAAAGGACAAAAAAAAAACTAGAAAGAGATTACTAACAGCAACAGGAAGTGAAATATGCTTTTCTATTCATGTTGCTATCAAATTTTTTATAATTAATCTTATTGTCATGTTAGACAAAAAATAAGATGACAGAGGGAAGTAAAGGGTTGACACAAAGTAGTTAGGGTGATTTGAAATTACTTTTCTCCAAAAGTTAAGTATTAATTTTAATATAATGTTTTCTATTTAAAAAAGAGAAAATTTGACTTAGAAATTATATTTAAGTTCCCATTTTTTTCTTTTTTTATAGTTATTTATGTTCTATTTAAAAAAGGCCGCAATTTTTTATTTAGCTAACACAATCACGCTTCAAAAAGAAAATAATGAGTCTCTTCTTCTGCTGAAAATTACGATTCAGGATCTGTACGCAGGCCACCGAAACTTTTTAATGCTTGGCCTCTTTGTAATATTTTGATCGCCATGTTATTTTTGCTTGTTTGGCAACTGACCAGGCTCCCTTTTGTACTGTACATCATTTTACTTGAATAAAATTTCATTTTTTATTTTCAAACAGATTCAAGGGTCTGTTTGGGGACACTAAAACCAACAGCCCCATCTCTTTCTGTTATATCGCCTTTTTCCTTTTCTCATTAGATTAGAAGCAATACTTTATGTAAAATAGAGGTTGGAGGAAATTTTTCATAACAAGAAAAGGTAGTTAAAAATAGCGTGAATAATACAATAATATTTACTCTTGACGTCTAAATTCTAAAATTTCTATTTCATGTCATTAGTGTGTGCTCTAAGAAAAAACCATGTCAAACAAGATAATTAAAATAAGAAAATACCAATTAATGCTCCAATTAATATCATAAAATGCACAAATGACGGAAATATTTTGGATCAAAATGGGAGTAAGTCAAAATATTTCTTGATGAAATAACCTTGTCGCCTCTCATTCAAAAAACCCTTCACCTCCACTAGTAGCATGAGAACTTGTGGTAAAGGTTATTCAGAGTGGGATTTCATCCCTTCCCTGTTTGATTCTTAAAAAGATTAAGATATACCACTATTGATCCAGTAAAAAATTTTAATATCATAATACTGGTATAATATAATTATTAAAATAATTATTAAAATTTTGAGATATATGGAATGACTAGAATACTTTAACAATTAATTAAAATTGACTAGGAAATAATTATATCATCTGGCGTTGACAAACGTGGCTGCCAAATATACTAGCAGAGGTGGGGTGTTTTCGACATGATCAAGAGCAATAAGATCATTTTACCCAAGAAAAAAAATTCCATTTTGATTCAAGAGACTTCTCTCTGATTTGTATTTTAGGGCAGGGAATACTGAACAGTGATTTGAGTTTTTATATATTTTAGGGGTATTTACTTATTTTTCCCCCTTAAAACTTCAATGTATTTTAACAAATATGTAAAGCCTGCTTTGTGTTTCAAATAAGTCCTTTCTTTATTTATTCCCAAAAATAGGGAGAAAAAAATAAAAAGATCAATTTCATCAATCAATGGCTTCTGTGTGTGCTCTCTTAGCCATTCTAGAATCCACGTTCCATACTCATCCTTATATGTTCATGCCCAAATAATTTTTTTGTAAAAAAAGATACCCCATACCCTAAAAATTAATTATTTTAAGATATTGAGTGTTAAAAAAATATTTTAAGATAGTGGTGTTACAGAAAAAATATTTCTGAATGTAAGAATAAAAATTAATTAATTTAAGATATTGGGATAGGATATTGTCACTACTAAATTTGGTCATGACCAATGTCACTACCACTTTTTTCACCGTAAATTAGAATCTCAATAGGAGAGATAAATGATAAAGGTAGATGAGATTTTGATCTAACGGTGAAAAAAGTGGTAATGATATTGATAGTGACAATATCCTATCTCTAAGATATTAAGTGCAAAAAATATTTCGGGATATAACATATTATTTAATATAAATAAATAAAATACATAAAAACTAATAAAAATGCTTCCACCTTAAAATCAGTGGGATCAGCATCCAAGGAGAATGTAACGATGAGCAAGGAGTGTGAGTCCGTACCATCCCACTCTTTACTCGTTTCACGACCATCTTGTCCTCTCCACTCTCAATCCCCCCTCACACAGACATTTGATTTCTACAGATACAGAAACAATAATGCAGATTCTTGCCAGATATCTCCGTGTATCACAAACGAGAATCTACATTTAATTCGCTAAGGGTGGCCTTAAAGAATCATGGTGCTTCTGCAAAGGAGAGAATGAAGGCCGCCATTTTCTCCGGTAAAGCTCAGGCCATGGCCACTAATGGGATCTCCGGTGCTGGCTTCTTGATCCACCGCAACTTGCTTTTGACTACCATGCTAATCTTCCCTCCATCGCTGCCGCTGAGAGATCCGAGATCCGACTTCAAAAAGGCGTCGCTTCAACTCTGGTCCCTCACAGGTACCCATTTCAGGTTCTTCTTTTTAGTCACATTTGCTTTCAAATAGTTGAAATTGGTTTATGGAAAGTAGAAGCAACTGAATGGAAATGTTATTTTATGTGTGGTTGGGAGGGAAACCTAATGGGTAAGATAGTACTTATATATAGGCATTCACCATTTTAGGAATTTTTATCTTTGATCTTACAATGTTTCTGAGTGTTACTTGTTGGTTTCTCCGGTCTTTTACTTGCAATTTTCTGTCTCTCTTCTGGCTCGAAGGCAATTGTCTGTCTCTCACCAATTAAATGAAGTGTCGAAGTTGGACTTTAGATTGCAGCGTCAATTTGAGTGTGGCGCCTCTTATGATAAATGGTTGTTCATGAATTTATAAATCCACTACAAAAAAAATCAGTTTTTTGCGACGGAAAAAATCCGTCGCAAAAAAAAGGGTATTTCCGTCGCTAAAACGTATTTGCGACGGAATTAGCGACGGAATCAGTCCGTCGCAAAAAATGTCGTCACAATTGCGACGGAAAACAAAATCCGTCGCAAATTGCGACGGATACAACATTCCGTCGCAAATTTGAGACGGATTTTTTCCGTCGCAACTTGCGACGGATAAGTTTCCGTCGCAAATTTGCGACGGAAAAAAATCCGTCGCAAATTGGAAAGTTGCGACGGAATGTTATCCGTCGCAAATTTGAAATTTGCGACGGATTTTTTTCCGTCGCAAATCACTTTTTTTTTATATTTTCGGTTTTTTTTTTTATATTAGCGACGGATGTTTATTTCCGTCACTAATTTTCATTTTTTTTATATAAAATAATTATTTTTATTTTTTTAAATGTTTATTCCCATTGCAAATTTTTTGAAAAAATAATTAAAAACATTTAAAAATGGCATTTAAAATTTAAAAATATAATAGTAAAGCTGTATATGATTAAAATAACAATCGAAATAGTTTACATAGATAAAATAAAATATAAATAATATTGTTTAAAACAAAAATCTACTAAAGTATAGTCTAAGCAATGAGTATCATCATCATTGTCGTCACCACCATCACCACAATCAGGAGCTGGCTCCGTACCCTTGTCTTTCATTAGGGACTTAAGTTGAAGCTGCATATGGTTCATCATCTCCGTTTGTTGACTCATCCATTTTGCATCATCATCTCCGTTCTGGAGCATTTGCGCCTCATCATCTCTCTGTTCTGGAGCATCCGCTGCTTGATCATCTCTGCTCCGAGTCATCGCCGCTTCATCATCTCCCGCTCCGAGTCATCTGTTTGCATCATCATCTCGTTTCTGAGTCATTTCTTTGTCGTGTCGGTTAAGCTCCTCCACCAATGCCTTCATCTTCTTTATCTCATCTGCAAAAAATATTACGAAATACGTTTTATTTTTGAACATCATTTAAATGGACAAATGAATGAAAATGTAACAATTAGTAGCAAATGCATAACGTTTACCTACGAAACACCTTCATCAGTGCCAGCTAAGGAGCGCTTCGTTTGCTTCAGTCGGCTAGCAGAGGCACCTACCCCGAAGACTCTCCCTTTCTTGTCAAATCCTCCTATAGCCTGAAAGAAGAGATTCTCATTGTCGGACTGAGACGATGCGGGGTCGGCCCACGCTCTGAGTCTCTATCTGCGACTTGACTTCCCGAAAGGTTTCCTACAAGCACAAAAATACGGGAGAAATAAGGCATGTGAAATGAAATAAATATTGCAAAGCATGAAACAAATAATATGCAATAAATGTCTCACCGCTACTTGCTTCGCCTTGTTGTTAATCCGGTGCCTCTCACTCCCTTGACTGCTTTGGGAATGGGTTCGCTCAAAGGTAGCCCAATCAAGTGACTCTGCAGGAACTTCCCCAGACTCTTCCTGCAAATACAAATGATGACCTACAAAATATTGAATACTTAAATAGAAAATAATGTCTACTCACAATTTTGCGTCGATGCTCACTAAATGGAATGGATCCGCCAACATATGACGGTCCTTCCATTTTGGCCCTATTTTGCTTATTTTTCTCACTTTTGTTGAGAAACTTCGGATCGTTGGTCCATTGTTGAATTAATTCCTCTGCGGTGTCGGTTGAATCCAATTGTGCTTGCCTCTTTGCCTTCTCAACTTATAACACCTCTCGGTCAACCAGGCTTCCTTTGTAGTTATAAGCTTTTTTCGGATCTTCACGATGTTTAGGCAACGTGCTATACCGGTCTGCAAATCAATAATGAACAATTAGTGCTCTAAATTTTAAAATTGCTTGATGATAAAACACACAACTTACCAAGAACTCTTGAACCAACGATCACGATTCTCCTTAGGGATCTGTGTCCAAGCCCAAGGTGATTGAAATTACGGAATATTTGACGCGAGATCCAATCCGCAACCTCATTATAAGGGTAAAATCGAAGACGAGAGGACGAGATGCAAATATTAGCATGCATACAAAGCGAAGGTAGAAAATCGTAACATAGCGGTAACTTTACATTACTTACTCGTGCTCGCCTCGGGGACGAGACCCAAAGCTTCCCTGTCGCGGGATCTACCGTTCCCCGGATGGGTGTATCGGAGGAACTACCTTCTTCCCCAACGTGGCTCTGAGGCGACCCAGTGGGCTAAAGGAACGAATGTGAACTATTGAAGATATTTGTACATAGATGGTTCAAGAAAACTAAACATATGTAAATTAATCAAAAATCGTAAAGTAAAACCTGTTGTTGCCCTTGCTGTGGATCAGAGGCGGTAGACGGTGACGATGACATATGAACCGACGGTGAAGATGACAAATAAACCGACGGTGGAGATGACAGATGATCAAGTGGCGGCAACTCTGGGGAACCCCCGAGCCCTCGGACTATAGAAAGGGCAGATGGCATGGCCCTACCCCCTCTAATAGGACGCGGCTGGGAGCGACCACCACTACGTCCACTACCTGAACGCCCTCTTGTATGCTCCATCTCTGAACACTCATAAACATTATATCAAAATGTTTATAAATTTAAGAAATTTAATTAATATCACATTGGCAAATTAGGATATATCTAGTATAATATATCGTCATAAACAAAGAACTAACACAAATCAATCGACGATTCCTCTTCTTGACCTCGGCCTCGTGCCTTCCTCGAAGTCTCATAATCGTCGAACTCGGATTCACTATCGAATAAATCTCGTCGCCTCTTCGTCGATTCCTCATCGTCAATTTGGATAGGAATCAACTCTAACTCCTTGACGGAATTGAACAGGTTGCTTGGTACATCGTCGTCGACAATGTATATGGGCTGTAAATGTTCCGCATCAGCTTGGAACGGTTCCGTCATACCGTTATTTGTTTCCGACTCTTTCAATTTGGGTATAATATTTCGTGCTTTGGTTTTGATAACTCCCCTCCACCCTTGACGTGATGTGGGGTATAATGTATAGTACACTTGTTCCACTTTGTTGAGCAAGGATAAATGGGTCATAACCAACCGTATATCTCCTTGTCCAGTGGACCTCAACATTTCCATATATGTCCACTTTTGTCCCACGCGGATTGTTATCAAACCACTCACATTTAAAAAGGGTCACCACTTTGTCCCACGGGTAATTCAGCTGAATTATGTCAATTAACTTCCGTAGTAGTCGGCCTCCACCCCGTCACCTTGGCCACCTCGACAACATACACCGTAATTGCAACATCTTGTACTTGCGTTCGCTTCATCAGTATAAAACCGATACCCATTGATTAAATATTTTTTGCACCGGGTAACAACTATTGCAGCTCCATGAGATAAACTCCATGCAACTTCAGTTGGATCTTTTGGATGTTTCACGAAGTAGCGTTGAAACCATTTAGGAAACTCGGAGGTCGTGAATTGATCAACCTGCGGAATCCGACATTAAAGGATTTTACGATCGGACCCAATTAGAGAAGTAAGCGTGTACGGGAAAAAATGAAGTTAATATTTTAATACTTACCGTAAAGTAATGTAAAAAGCAAAAGAAAGCTTACTTTAAATGCGGGCGACCTCTTCACGGTTGTTTAGAATGTACCACTCCGCTACTTTCTTATCGTTCCCTTCCGAGTTGACATCCAACGTTTTCCCAAGACTCGGCTGGAAAATTAAATATTGAATTTTGTTTGCTCGTGTCATCGCCATCATCGTTGCGAGGTACCCTTCTCCATCTTGATATCATTTCGGGGGATAGTAGTATGACGCAAATTTTGTCGCCTCTTCGACTAGGTATGCCTCGTGATAGATCCTTCAACATACCTTGAATTTTTTATCTTCTTCTTAAGTGTGCGTAAAAACCTACAGTGGACAATGAGAGAGTATTAATAAACTAAAGTATCATGTCCGTCAATTAATAAAAGTGTGAAATAAATATATATTACCTCTCAAACGGATACATCCACCTATATTGTTGTGGCCCTCCTACCTTTGCTTCGTATGCCAAGTGACAGGCAAATGTTCTATTGAGTCAAACATGCTAGGAGGAAACACCATCTCTAATTTGCATAGCATTATTGGCATGCTCGTCTCAAGGTGCCGTAACTTTTCAACATTAAGCTCAGAAGCACAGATTTTTCTAAAGAACATTGAAAATTCCGTCAAAATAGACCATATATGCTTCGGAAGTGCTTTGAAGGCCCACGGCAACAATCTCTGGAAAAAAACATGACAATCATGACTTTTCATCCCGAATAACTTCGCCTTGTGCATGTTGACACATCTTTTCAAGTTTGACGCATAACCGTCAGGGAGTTTCAAGTCTTTAACCCATTGCAACAACTCTAAATTCTGCTGTTTGTTGAATGTGTACGGCGCTCTAGGTTTGGAAGTCCGTCCGTGCCATTCTGCACCAAATGCAAATCAAGCCTTCGCAAATCGCTTCTATGTCAGTCTTGCGTTGATTTGTGTCCTTCGTCTTGCCCTTGGTGTCCATCACGGTGTACAGAATATTACAAAACACATTCCTCTCAATATGCATGACATCGAGATTGTGTCTTAACAATTGATCTTTCCAATATGGTAGCTCCCGAATATCTTTGCGTTTGTTCCAATGATGATGAACGCCGTATCCCTCAGGTTGGCTGGACACAGCCCCCTCTTCAACACTTTGAATGTACTTGACCCTGTCCCATACTTCTTGGCCACTTAAACGACGAGGTTGATCTGCGTGTTCGACCACACTCCGCATGAAGTCTTTTTTATTCCTCCTATACGGATGCTCGGGGCGAGGAACCGCGGTGCTGTCAAACCAACAGACCTTATGATTTGTAATCCAAGGTAAAACCCATGTTTTGTTCAAGACATATCAGGCATGCAAGCTTCCCAGACGTTTGCCAGCCACTCAACATACCATATGCGGGGAAGTCATTTATCATCCACATTAAGGCGGCCGCATGGTGAAATTTTGGCTCAACGATATATCATACGTAATAACCCCTTCACTCCACAACATCTTAAGCTCGTCTATCAAAGTCCCGAGGTACACATCTATCTTCTTTTTGGGGTTGGATGGCCCAGGGATTAACGCGTTAAGAAACAAAAACTCTCTTCTCATGCACATAGAAGGTGGGAGGTTGTACGGTGTCACAATGACAGGCCAACATGAATAAATCCTGCCCGTACTGTCGAAAGGAGCGAACCCATCCGAACATAGACCAAGACGGACATTGCGGGGATCCCTAGCAAAGGAAGGATTCGCCTCGTCAAATTTTTGCCAAGCTTCGGCATCGGATGGATGCGTCACAAAGTTTTCATCCCCGTGATGCTCCGGTGCCATCTCATGTGAGCATTGTTTGTTCCGATGCATACAATCTCGAAGTGCAGGCACGAGAGGAAAGTATGTCATCTTGCTTAATGCACGACGGGTCGTTTTCCTTCCAATCCTCACAACTTTATATACGTCATGTCGCAAAATTTACGGTTGGTCGGCTCGGCATCATCCTTGTAATACAACATACATCCTATGGGGCGGCCGGTGGATTTTTTTACATCCAAGGCCCAACTCTTTCACTTTTTTTTTTTTTGCTTGATAAAAATCCTTCGGCAAATTATTGTCGTTCGTTGAACAACCTTACTCATGATCTGCATCATTTCATTGTAATTCCTCTCACTCATTTGGTGATCGGTCTTCAAGCTTAGTGTTGCTAGGGTAGCCGATAGCGATGAATATTCACTATTTTCAAAGTGTTCGCAACCTTCCCATAACGGACGTTGCGCTTCTTGAAGCATTTTATAGAACCTATCGGCTTCCGGATGAGGATCCTCTCCCATGTATGATGGTTGAGTATGTGTATCAGTCTCCTCTCCCATGTATGACGGTTCAGCATGAGTAATGGGATCGAAATATTGGCCGATCGACGGTCCCGGCGTCCATAACCGGCTGCTCATATTGATTAAGGTTGTCTCGATGACTCTTGTCCCCGTAATAACCTCTCGGTGTACATCGGACTTCGCCATGACATTCCCAACACTCATAATCCTTCATGAATCCCTTTTTACACAAATGGATTTTGACCGTCTCCGAATCTTCAAATCTTAAACACCTACATTTGGCACACGGACAACTGATCGCCCTACTTGAATGAGGTGAATGTGCCAAAGCAAAATTGATGAACTCTTTCAAACCCGCCAAGAATACTTGAGTTAGTTGTCTTCTCTCAGTTAAACGATTGTACATCCAACTCCTATCATGATTGTCTTCCATACTTCCTAGCTAGTTCAGTTACTAACCTAATTAACATCTCAATATGCCACAAATATATATAAGTAACCAATACAACTAGCCACTTGTATCAACCAATTGCCATTTAGTCAAGAAAGTGAAAAACAAACACATGCATTGAACAAAGAACATATCCCTGACAAGCAACCGAGAGAATGAGGATAGTACACTGAGAATATGGGGACATGCTTGTGGAGGGGGCAAACAAATAATAGAACACTATAAGTATTTTGGAGTTTCAAACATATAAAGATTATTTAAGACTTAATCAAATTTATATAATGTGCAAAATCAACTTTATCTTTTATATTTATAATTACCTATTTATCTAAATAGTATTTTGTAATTTTGTTTTATACATTATCAATTTTATTGTATAACTTGTTAAAGATAGATTCAAATAAAAAATTGAAACGGAATATTTAAAAAAAAAAATTATTGCCCTATCCCTAGATATCATTTCTCAACACTTCACTTTTCTAATTTCAACACCATCCTATTATAGATTTATGTATCATTACCAACTAATAAATAATCATAATTTTATCACACCAATATCATTTTATGTACCATTAATGTTATTCATGTATATTTTTTATTATAAAAAGAAATAAAATATCATTGACAAATGAAAATTAATCATTTATACATTGCATTAATATTTATATTGCTCCTCTAAATACTTAATAGACTTTAATTATTAACAAAATTATAACCTAAATAAACAATAATGTTAAATTATTACCTATTTATTTAGGAGAAATAAATATGACTAATTTTTTCAATTTTTATCTATACTAATTTCTCATAATAAATAATGTGGTGAAAAAAAGGGAGCTTACCGGAAGGGGGTAGCCGGACGGCGGAGAAGAGCACCGGCGACGAGCAAAGAAAAAGCGGCTTGTGGAGACCTATTTATTCAAGAGTAATAAATATGACTAATTTTTTCAATTTTTATCTATATTAAATTTATCATAATAAATAATCTGGTGAAAAAAAAAGGGAGCTTACCGGAACGGGAGGGTAGACGGACGATGGAGAAGAGCACCGGTGACTAAAGAATGGCGACTATGGAGACGAGGGAGGGAGCTTCGGTGTTGAAGGGGGAGGGAGCGAGGGCCAAGGGGGGGAGGCGACGGCGAGGAGGCGAGGGCCAAGGGGGAGGACGGCGTTGAAGGGGGGACGGCGTTGAAGGGGGAGGGAGCGAGGGGAAGGGGGAGGGCGTTGAAGGGGGAGGGAGCGAGGGGAAGGGGGAGGGCGTTGAAGGGGAGGAGCTAAGGGGAAGGGGGCGGCGAGCTGGGGGTGAGGGTGGAGCGCGGCGCGGCCAAGCTAGGGGCGGGGAGAGCTGTGGGTTTTGTGGGTGGGGGCTGTTGGGGCGAGGGCGGCGAGGGAGAAGAAGTTAAGAGATTTTGCGACGGAAACTCATTCCGTCACAAAATCACTTTTGCGACGGAAAACCAATTCCGTCGCAAAAAGTAGCCGACACTTGCGACGGATTCCAAATCCGTCGCAAGATGTGGCAAAAATGGCGGCCTTTTGGCCGCCATTTAGCGACGGATTTTGAATCCGTCGCAAAAGGTGGGAAAGTGGCGGCCTTTTGGCCGCCATTTAGCGACGGATTTTGAATCCGTCGCTAACTTTTGCGATGGATTAAGGTGGGAAAGCTGGCGGCCTTTTGGCCGCCGGTTAGCGACAGTTCATGTTCCGTCGCTAATATTTTGCGACGGAATATTTTTCCGTCGCAAATTAGCGACTGATTACAATATCCGTCGCAAATTTCTTAGTTTTGCGACGGAATTTTTTTTCCGTCGCAAAATTCCGTGAATTTGCGACGGAACAATTTCCGTCATTTGTTTTGTTTTTTTCTAGTAGTGATCTATGTTTATAATTAAGAGCAAAGACTCGGTGTTCTGCATTTCGTCTTGGACGGTGAACCAAAAATGCAACTCGGTTGAAGATAAACCAAAACGGAAATTTCCAGTGGAAGCCTTTGCAAAATCTCTAAAATTAGCCTATTTAACTCATGAGCTAAATGAAATTATAATACTAATGTTGTCAAAATCGAGTTTCTACATGAAGGAGTGGTAAAAACGTAAATCGTTAAATCGACATATACAATAAAGTTTCTATTATTTACGGTTATGATACAAAATTATATATATATATATATATATGCATGTAAAAAAAACATAAATTACTACTCAAAATTCAATGAACAATTTTATATTTAAAATATATAAGTCACTAATTATATAAAACACAAGTCCAAAAACAAAAAAAAAAGAGTTTACAAACTCCTAAAACCAAGTTTCAAAACATCAAAAGAATAAAATTTAACAATTCCTAAATTATATCAATTGATTCAAATCAAACATAACATCTTGCATCGGTTGCATGTCCTCAATGTTCTCTTCCTTGCTCTTATAATAAATTTAGTTGTAAGACTTGGAATGTCCAAATTATGACCATTTATATGTTCTCTCACTTCAATTTCAATCAAGCTTTCTTCAACATGGGCATCAACATTTAAGTTGTCTACATATTTCCAATCTTTTTCAATAAAAATAGTAAAAACTTACATTTTTACTGTTTTTATGTTTTTACATGGTGTTTTTACCCATTTTTACTTAATACAGTTTTTACTTGAGTTTTAACACATATCACTCTAGTAAAAACTTAAAAACGGAAATTTTTACACTAGTTTTTATCAATAATGCTCAAGTATCATAGTGCCCAGAGCCTTAGGACCTGTCTGGCATGATTGTAGTTGAGGCAAAAACCCATCAAACAGTAAAATAAGTCTTGTGAAAAAAAAAAAAAAAAAGCTAATTTGTACGATTTGTGATAGCTTCAAGGGTTGATAGACTTATTGTAAAAAAGTGGTTTCTGATAGAAGTCATTTTTTTAAGCTTCCGGAGTGACCTTTTTCAACGTCTGGAAAAAATGTTAGGGATAGGTGATCTAATAAACAAAGTAGTAGTAAATATACATTTGTATGCATTCTAATTTATCCATTAGAATATATTTAATTAAGTAGTTCAGAGTTTTTTTATTTTTTAATAATAATTTAATTTTTTAATGAAATTTTAATTTTCAATTATTGCAATATATACAACTAATATATATACATCATTTTTCATTTCAAATGACTTTTCAAACACTATTCCAAACAAAAATACATTTTAAAAAAAAAAAGTCACTTCTATCACCGTTATCACAAACATAGATCACATCTGTAACACCCCAATTTTCAAGAGCGGAATAATTTTTTTTTTCATCAGAGTAGAGCATCGGAGCAAGTAAAAGAGTGAGTAAGCGATATATCATTAGGTTGTGGCGTATCCGTCATTCATAATGTACGGGACATTTATCGAGTAATGTTATAACGGTACAAGTCTAAAAATAGGATCTTGATCCGGTCTTTACGCGTGCTTTGTTTACTCCGCTTACTCTGTCTTCGGTCCTTGGTTCCCGGACCACGAAGCTATGGTAACGCGAGGTCCAATGCCCATCGGACCTCGGTAGCTGTTAACCCCATGCTTAAGTATGACAGTATATGTATGACAGATATTCATGACATTACAGCAACAATCAAACAAACAGTAACAATATCTTTTCTTTTCCACAAAACACCAATAGTCTGCACTCTCCAGTGCCACGAATTCACGTGTCCTCAGCGCTAGGAAAACTCAACGGTATTATCAATATTATAACTCGTGTAAAGCTGAATGTATATGTAGTGATCTAAGCCCCATAAACTTAGTCACGGTGCATGTCCAAGACAAAGTCCTGTCCATGTCTTTATGAAAGTATCTATCACATATAGGCATACAATAAGCATCAGAGTTAGTGTTACAGTACACGTCCATACCTTAGTCCGTTCGGATAGCAGTACGCTTGCTTGGTCGGTACGTCTCCCAATTTTCCTGGATATCTTATAATAGTATTATCGCATTATTACCTCGTAAATAACATCTTAGGAGATATTCTAGCCACTACCGGCCTTTTTACCTTTGGTGGATTTGTTACTCCAATTATATCCCTTTATTTTTTTCAAAAACGCTGATTCAGCATTTCGGGGCAGAATTTTCGCTAAATTTGAAAATTTATAATTAATTCTAAAAAACTCGAAATGAGGATCCATAAAATTCTATGGACTCCTTAGGATGTCTATTTTTGATAAAAAAATACTAAGGTTTTCCCAGAACTTAAGAACAATTCCCAGTTTTCACGTGTTCATATCTTGCCCAGAAAAATTCCAGAATTTCATACCCTATTTTCTACAATTTGTATCTCCTTGCAAAAAACTCCCATTGACGCACTCTAGGTATATTTGGAAATCTCTATATGTCTACTTTAACCATAAAAATTTTCAGAATTTTAGAACTTCATCTTCAACATAAGATATTGGCTTTTTTTGTAACTGACTTTCGAAAACGCCTAACCATAAATTTTGCCAGAATTTCGCTACTTTGATCTATAACTTCCAAGAATTTTGCTCCATAATATTTTTCATCGTATTTTCGAAATAAAGACATATTTAACCATAAAAACATGAAATCAAAACTTCTTAGAAGGTTTAAAGATCAAAGATAAACTTACTATGAATTTAAAACAATAACTCAAGAACAAGAAAACTCACCCTTGAAGAACTTCCTCCTCCTTCTTGCTTCCTACTATGATTCTCTCTACTCTTTTCCTCTCTAAAACTCATCTACTTTGGTTGAGTTTTGTGTGAAGAATGAAGAGGGCAAGCCCTCCTATTTATAGGGAAATTTCAAGCCCTTACTTAGCTTGCAAGTTGTCTCTACTTCCTCAACAAGTTGTCTCCCTTCTTCAAGAAGTTGTCTCCCTTCTTCAACAAGTTTTCTCCCTTCCTCAACAAGTTCTCTCCCTTCTTCAACAAGTTCCCTCCCTTCTTCAACAAGTTCCCTCCTACTTCTTTGACAAGTTTATGATGTCATTGATGACTTTTAGGGCAGCCTTGATGAAGCTTAATTACCCCCCCTTAATCAAGTTGCTTATATGCTTCTTGATTGCATTTGTCATTGGTTAATTGATTTGTTCACTAACCATGGAAATTAGTGCTTTATTAGACAAGCTTAATTCTTCATTTTTATTGGCTTAATTATGTTCATGTATAATTAGCCTCTAATTTTCAAAAATTATTGCATCCCTTAGATGTCTCTAATTTGCCTTTAATCATTTTAAAATTAAATATATGAATTGGGTAAAATCAAGGTGATATTTGTCCCCAGCTTGATATGTGTATTTGTGGCATAAATTCAATGAATATTAGGTATTTTATTCCCTTCAATATCTATTTATTTTCATTGTCATCTACCACTTGTATTTAGGCTAAAGTATATCCTTGATAGGCAGTTACATGTGTTTTTCCATTAACCTTAATTATTGCAAGCTCATTTGTTCATTTATTGTTTCTAATTTGCTTTAATATAATTAAGTGGTTTCATAACTTTTGGTTATAAATTAATCACTAATTTATGTGCTATTTTCTTGACTTATGATCATTTAAAATAGTTGTTATTTTATGTGATTTAATATCACATTTTATTGTTTTCATTATGTAGTTTTATAATTAACCATTGGTTTATTAATTTCAAAGTGGAATTTAGATGGAAATATAATCAATAGATTATAATAAATTCATCTTTGTATTTTAGTAATTATTTGCTAACATTTATGTGAGTTATTAGGGTATATTTGTAAAAGTATGATAGGTTCTTAAATTAATTATGACCCTTAGAAATTCATTTTATTCTAATATTGAACCCTTATTGGTCCTTGATATTTAATTAAGCCAATATACTCCTAACTAATCCTTTTTAGTTGCCACTAGATAAGCCATGAATATTTATGCAACTAATCTAATTAATATAAATTTAATTACCCATTTATTGTTCTTATTGTTCTTTAATCTTATTAATCATTTTCACAACCCTTTTATGGTTTATCTTTGATTATACAAGAACTAGATGTTTAATTATAGGGTGTATTATGATCCCTATTTGAAGATTAGAAAATTTGGGTCTTTTGGTTTATTTAATTCTAGGAGAAAATTCCCCAAATTAAATTAGGTAAGCTATAACATTTTTGAGACCACATATTTACCTATTTTAATCGGTATTATTTATCAAAATATAGTGGTTATGCTAAATATGATTTTTAGGGTATTACGACATCTACAATCTGACTTTTATCCTATCTTCCGTTTACAAAAATCCATCTGAAAAAAAAAAAAAGTTACTTATTTCACCGTTATCTCAAATGGGCACTTTTAGAGCCCGTTTGGAAGTAGCTTTTAGAAAATGATTTTCACAATTTACGATGTAAAAATGGTTTTTGGGATTTTCGAGGTAAAAATGATTTTTGAAAAATAGCTTTTGGATTTTTAATAGTGTTTGGATAACTTCAAAACCTAAGTTTTAACAAAAGTTTGCCGAACACCCCAAAATTCTCCAGAAGCTATTCTGCCCTAAAGCTAGGTTTTGGCAAAAGTTTGCCAAAAACCCCTAATTTTTTCCAGGCATCAAAACCTAGGTTTTGTCATAACCATATCAAACACCCCTATTTTTTTTTTTTTCTAAAAGCTATTCTACATCAAAACCTAGGTTTTGTGAAAAGCAACTTTTTTCTACTTTTTCTCTCTTTTATGCCATCGTCATTATTTTTCAGTATCAATCAGTATCCTTAAGATTATTTTTTAGTACCTTTCTATATCCTGAAATATTTTTTCAATATCCTAAATTTTTTTCAAGATTAAGAAATATTTTTTCAGTATCTTTTTAGTACCCGTTAGTACCCTGAAATATTTTTTTAAGATCAGTTGGTACCCTAAAATATTTTTTCAATATCCTAAAATAAATTTTCAAGACCAAGAGAAGTATCTTTCAGTACCAATCAGTATTAAGTATCTCTTTAGTACCCATCACTACTCTAAAATATTTTTTAAAGATTAGTTGGTAACCTGAAATATTTTTTCAATATCCTAAAATAAATTTTTAAAACCAAGAGAAGTATCTTTTCGGTCTTAGTCGTATCATTCTAGTCCTATTTATAAGTCCACTTTAACCAAATCTCACATACGAAGGAGAGGTAGTTGACACAATGAGTATGGGGGTAAATTTTCAATTTTGCCCTCATTTATGATTGAGTGTTTTTCAACTGTTTCTTCTCTCTCTATCTTCATGTGTATAATTAATATGGGTAAAATTGTCACAATCTCATTTATTACAGGAAACTGGACTTATAAATAAGAGCAAATTTTGTTGGTCAAAATAGACTTATAAATAGAACCAGAGTGATATTAAGTATCTTTTTAGTATCCGTCAGTACCTTGAAATATTTTTTCAAGATCCGTTGTTACCCGAAAATATTTTTTTAATATCCTAAAATAAATTTTTAAGATCATAAAATATTTGAGTATTATTTAATGCTTGAAAAAATGATTTTCACGATTTATGAGGTAAAAAGATTTTGGAAAATACCTTTTGGGATTTATGACATAAAAATGATTTTTGGAAAAAAAAAATGTTTGGCAAACTTTTGTAAAACCTAGGCTTGATAGAAAATAGTTTTTTAGATATATTTGACAGATTTGTGACAAAACCTAGTTACAAGCTCTTAGAGAGCTACAAGCTATAGTAGCCTTTTAATAATAGCCACGCTTTCCGCCAATTTTCCCTGTAAAAGGATGGATTATATTATGGAACTAACAAGTAACAACTTGACAGTATGGACTGTGGTGGATTTTAGATCACTGTTTTGACTTGCTTTTAATTCATATATCTAACATAGTTATAACATTGGCAGAGATCACCATAAATCATGTATGGGTAATGGATTCTTATTACCTGCTATTGTTCAGAAAGTTTAAACTTCAACTAAAATGCAAAATTATGGGTTACATAATCTACTATGTATAGCAAGTTCTTATCACAAATTTGTTCCCTTGACATTTCAAGGGATATTCTTATAGTTCTAGTTCATGTATTTTGAAGTTAGTCAAAGGTGAAGGATGCTAGCATTGAATGATGCCGCAAGCACATTTGACTTCCATGCCTTTTAATCTTTCGTGAGCTCATGTTTTTATTAGGAAAGAAAATGTTAGCATTCACATGGTAGGCAGGTACACCAACGAAGTTGGCGTAAATGGGGTTGGTTTGAACCTTGTGAATGCAGAAAAACATGAGCCCATCATAGTCATGTGTGCGGCTCGGGTTAATCAGGATTAGTCGAGTAAAGTTAGATCCGGATGGAAAAAAAAAAAAAAAAAAAAAGGTATGAGGTCAAAGAAAACATGTGTGTTCTCTGAACAGACGACTCAGAGGGAGATTCAAGCCGGGACGGGCAAGATCATGAACTACTCTCCACTTCAATAGCCCACTGGACTCAGAGAGTGGGGGGCTTAACGTAAGGTCAAATTCTCCAAACCAGGCCCAGACGTTCAACAGGCAGGTCATTCAGCATTCCCGGCCCAAAGAAAGGCGGCCCAACCAAGGAAAAAGGACGAAGACCAGGCGTACCAGCCCACTCGGCCCAATAGCGAAGTTCATTCATTATAAATACTGGCCCAATGTATTTAGCATTTATTCATTCATTCTAATCTCATCTCTCCTTCCTATTTCTCAACTTGCTACTTTGTAAAAGATCCATAATAAAGCCATTATTTGCTCCTCGTTGCTAATTCTTTGTTCCTGTAGTTTTTTTCCAATTTAACTTATCACAAATCTCTGTGTTGTACCATCTTAAAGAAGGGTTCAGCTAATAATCTTCCACTCCCATCCTCTTCCTCTCATCTGGGCCGTCGGATGTTGCTCAGTTTTTTTTAATAATTAATTATTAAAAAAAAACTGAGCCGATTATTGCTGAGCCGTCAGATTTTCATCCAATGAGAGATAAAGAAGAGGATGGGAATAGAAGAGGATGGTAGCTGGACCCCTTAAAAAAATCCCTGTTGCAAACTATTGCATCAACACAGATGTTAAACAAACAAAAAATAAGATTACAGGTGAGAGCAAAAAGTTGACAATTTGTGCATGTTTGGATAAGTGTTACTTAGGGGTAAACATGCGGTGATGTCGGAAAACGTGCGGTGGAGGGTGAAGGAGTCATCTGGTGTTACTCTCATTGTTCTAAATATAAAATAAAATTGATTTTTTTATTTAGAGATTAAGAAAGTTAAATAAGTTACTTAATTATACCACATATTTTATATATTTAGATTATATATTATTTTATTAGTCAAACTAATTAGTTTGAAGAAAAAATAAAAATAAAAATATTATAAAGTAATTTAATTAGCTTTATTAATCTCTCTAAAAATATCAACTTTATCTTATACTTAGAATCGAGGTAATGTTGTCAAAATCGAGTTTCTACGGAAGGAGTTGGTAGAAACGACACGAAAACATAAAGTTTCTACTTTCTACTACTTGAGGTCATAGCTCAAAAAATATATATATATATAGAAAAAAAAATCATAAATCACGCGACTACAAAATTGATGAGCAACTTCATATTTAAATGGTATACCACTTTGGTCCTATTTATAAGTCACCTTTGACCAAAATCTCATATACCAATGAGAGGTAAGAATCTCAATGATTATGAAACAAATTTTCAATTTTACCCTCATTTATGAATAATTAATTTTCAACTCATTCTTTTTAGTTTTTTAAAATTTGTTGTCAGATCTTTTTCTCTTTCTACATATGGACAACCAATTTAAACAGGAAAAAAAAAGTAGCATTGTTGACGTTGTCACTCCATCTTTTTCTCTTTCCCCTCTCAATGTAAATCATACTGTGGCGCCATTTTGAGCGTAAAAATTCTGGAAAAAAATGGCAGCTAAAGAAAATCTTAAAAAGTCACTCAAACAAGAAGCAAGTAGCGGTTTATAAGGCATGAACCAAGAGGAAATATGAACAGGCATTTTGAGAGGTAATCCAGATTACACACTTTATCCCATGAAAGAACAAACGCAAAGTCTTTGCTTTCGACTTAAACTTGTTGCCATGCTCGGAAGTTCAAATCGACGAGGCATATTGGAATCACTTGTTTCACATCTTCTAATTTCGATAGATTGAATGGCATATTGGAATCACCCTTTGTCTCTTTGAATCCATCATAACTTGACTATATAGTTCTTCTCTTGTAATGGACTCCTCCTTTTTTATCGGAAAAGCCATGGAGAAGAAGACGATCAAAAATCTGAGTAGTAGCCGTCGAAATACCTGGTAGTCATTTGAACGGTTTTGCATGGGAAATGAAAAAGGTGGGGGGGGGGGATGGGAGAGACAAAATGAAAAAGCAATGTGGTCATTCGAGGAGGAAAGAGAATCCAACGGATGAATCATGCATGCATCGAAAATGTAAATGTGGGAGGTTTTTTTTTTTTTTTTTTTGGGGGGGGGGGGGGGAAGAGAATGAAATAAATTAATAGTAGATGAAAAAGCAGAGTGGTTATTGGGTGAGGGAGGAGACGTGGTTCAGTAGCCAAGGATGGCCATTGGAGTATGAAAGAGACGTGTTTTAAGAGTCAAGTAGCATTGTGTCTAATTAATAAGGGTAAAATTGTCATAATTTTACCTATTTGGTCAAAAGGGACTTATAAATAAGAAAAAAAAATTTGGTCAAAGAGGACTTATAAATAGGACCAGAGTGGTAAGTCATATAACTATATAAAACATTAAAAAAAAAACTTACGGTAAAAAAACTTACATTTATAACTATGGAAATACGTTAAAAATAATATATAACTGCCTAGTCTTCAGTCTCCAGTAATCTTGAGTCCAAGATGCATGATGGAAATAGGGTTTTCAACTTTTCATCATCTTTTCGAGCAAAAAAAGAAAGCTTTTAATCCTTTTTTTTTTTTTTTTGTTAAAATAAAAACGGTAAAAACATAAGTTTTTACATGTTTGAGCGAAGTTTCTACCAGGTTTTGCTTAGGACAATTTTAACTTGTGTTTCAGCAAATATGACCCTAGTAAAAACATAAATTTTTAAGTTTTTACACTAGTTTTCAACAATAATGATGGATAGAGTATTTTTATATCTAGATTTACTTTTTTTTCCCCACTAATCATCCAAACAAGTTTTAGACTTTAGTTTTATCTAACTGGGTTTTTCTAACAAAAGTCAATTCAAATAAAAATCACATTACATTACCTTACTTGTATACTCAAACTCGAGTTTGTAAAAAGTAAGATGAAATAAAAGTTTCTTTTATTGCCACTAATCTTAGGTTTATTTGAATTTGCTTTTCTCCAAAAGTTAAGTATTAAATTTGATATAATGTTTTTTTTTTTGAAATAATATAATGTTTTCTATTTAAAAAAAGAGCAAATTTAACTTAGAAATTAGTTTTAAAAAACTGTTACAAATTTTAAGTTCCTATTTCTTTTTTGTAGTTATTTATGTTCTGTCTAAAAAGGCCCTAATTTTTTATTTAACACACAAAACTACGCTTCAAGAGAGAGGAGGGGGGAATAAAGAGAGTCTCTTCTGCTGAAAATTAAGATTCAGGATCGGTACGCAGTCCCAAAGGAAAGAAAAAAGAAAGTTATAAAATAAAAGGGTCAAATATCTTTAATCTTTGAATGACTAGAGAAAAAAGTGAAGAAGGAAAAAGAAATGAATCTATTGAATTAGTTAAAGTACCCAATCAATCAATGTCAACACATCGATCACTTTCTCTTTTCACCTTTTTCCTTTTATCATTAGATTACAAGTAATCCACTTTATGTCATTGGGGAAAAAATTTCCACGTGTAGCTTCAAAACAAGAAAAGGTACTTAAAAATAACGTGAATAATGGGAGTACAATAATATTTATCTTAATGTCAAAACAATAATTCAAGATGATGTTTACATATATTTTACAAGAATTCATACTATAATTTTTTTAATTATATATTGTAGGTCATCAACTTTTCTTTGAAAACTTGAGGTACACCTTTGACTATCAAGTTCAAAACTTTTTAATAATTTTTAAACATACAAAAGGATTGAGGCAGATTCTTGATTAGGTTGATATGTTAAGACAAGTTTGATTAATACCAGGATTGTCTGAAACAAAGACCAGTTTTGAGCAGCATATTTATCAATAGAGCGCAACTATGACAATAGATTCAAAAGGCCAGAAGCTATGTATTACAGATTATGGATTTCAAATAGGATAACGCAGAAAACCCTTCAATATTTTTTGTTATCCGCTCACAGAACTCCAAATTTGACAGTCTAGTTCCTGAAAATAGGCAATTTGCAATTGTGTATAGCATATGAAAAAGCAACTACACATAATGCTTCTAAGAAGCTGTTTGTTTATGTTACAAACTAAAATTGATAATATTAGCATGGGAAGAGGATAGGACTGGGGTCTCTCTCTAACCTACTGCTTGATAAATCTAGTTTTTTCATCTTTTCTTCGCACCAAAATAACTGTTCTTTAGTTATCCTTGTCATTCTAAGAGCCCTTGATATGATTTTGACGTCAATAAGGCCAAGAAATAGCTGAATTTCCTCTGGCTTCTGAGGCCAAGAATTCTTTTTCCAACTCTTCTTTCTGGTCAGTTCTTTCAGTTTAACTGCTTTCTGCATTCACAAGTAAAATTAAGTAACACTCAAGATGTTTCCTTAGTCACATATTTGGTCATCCATGATCAGATTCTTGAATACGCGATTGAACCAGACCTCGGAAGTGAAAATAACTACTCAATACTCATGCATAGAATTAAAAGATAATGTAACATAAGCTAATAACACAATGCTATATATTCAACCACTAATCAAAATAACTTCCTCTGACAAATCTTATAATTGAACGGATAGATGGTGAAGCTCATATTGTACTTTTGTTTTTTTGGAAGGAAGCTCATATTGTACTTTACTTGCTTCAAAGGTTAATCAAATGATGAAACTTGGGTCTTCTTTTCACTCAAAAAATGATAAAAATCGGGTATAGTTCTTTCGATGATAGGTGTTAGCTATCAGATTTTCTAATAAAAAAATATGATATGCAGAGGATTGTTTTCTAAATATTGGACCATGAGTGCTGAGTAATAAAAGACATAATTTGTCATGTTTTCCTGGGGGACTATGGTAATAAAAACTTAAAAACAATATCTAGTTCTTGTTCGTATGATGCAAACTTAGAGTTGAAGGTATAGCATCTGATTTTTACCTTTTCCAGATTAGATTGGACCTGTTGTAGAGGAGTTGCAAGCTGGTTCTGATTTCCAAACAGATTGATAACACCACCACTTGGCTTCTTTTTGTCTCTTTTCAGGAACAGGTAAAATGTAAGGATGGAATGTTCAATTATCCTGATAAGATCTGGAGCAAGAACTCTCATGTCCGAATCTTCTTCTGCTGACGGTTGATCTGAACCTGAACAAGATTCAAACATTTGAGCACTTGTGCATACTAACCGACAAACATCAGAGACAGATTCAAGTTTAACATTTCAAAGCAAAATAACTTTTCCTAGAAATGGTCATAAATGTAGCTATATCCATAGCACTCCGAACAAAAAATGATCCAAGGGAAAACTTGCCTTGTACATTAGGAACCTGAAGCAATTTAGGCAAACTATTCCTTGTTCGGGTGTAGATTTCAGCCCTGAGACCCTGTTCAAATGGTTCATTCTCAATAAACCTTTGCAATAGAACCTGGAACTGCTGAAACTGCTGGGCACTGTGATTGTAACAACTGGGATTTTCAGGTTGCCAAGATATCTTCTGGCTCAGTTGAGTGTATTGACAGTGAAGTGATTCCCAAGTCAAGCATATCTGACCAACATATGCTGTTTCAATATCCATGTAGGGATCATTTTCAGGCTTTTGAAGATGCTCAATATCATCATCATCAGCCTCTTCAAGCTTCTTCAAGGAAAGACATCGAAGGGGTGATTGCAGCTTCTTTGATGCAGATCTTGGTGATGGGGTAGAAAGGTACTGGGAACCTGTAATAGTGAATACAGAGGCATCAGAAAGTGCATGTAGTTAACAAGAAAACAGAAGTATCTTGACCGCTATCTCCAAATAAATAACCTTTAAATTTGAATTTCTTGTATGTATTATAACCAGATATGATGTGTATATTCAAGGGGAAGGAGCCTCAATATTAGTCCTTGTCCATATAGTTTCAAATTGTTGGTTTTGCTCCCTATAGTTACATAAAAATTTTGTCTTGAGTTTAACGATCACTCTCTATTCTATACTTTCAATGAGTTTTGGTCAATGATTTGAAACTACAAGAACCAAATCCAAAATTCAATCAAACAATGATATTAACCCTTAATTTTGATAGGATTAATACAAACTTCGATCCCTCAAGTTTGCCCCCATTTTGGTTTTGGTCCCTCAAGGGACAAAATTATCCAAATTTTTATTAAATTATAGGGTACAACGTTTTAAATGTAATGAAACTTGAGGGACCAAAATGATAGGTTTGAAGTTTGAGGGACCAAAACCATAGGTTTTAAGCTTGAAGAACCAAAACCAAAATATAGGCAATCTTGAAAGACCAATGTTATATTAATCCATTCTAATATCTTTACAACAATTACCTAGCAATCAGAACTAGTTCTACCTTCATGCTTTAAGACTGGAAAGACAAAGAACATTTCATTATATGAACCTAGAACATGGTATCATGCATGATAAATTGTAGGACACAAAAGGCAGCCTTTAACTAACTGAACCCAAAATCCAAGTACACCTTCACAATCTTAGGTAGCATTTGAAAATGCTTATGCAGTGATGGGAAAGTTATAGGTTACAATACAGTACCCTTGCCAACTTCATTAAGCTGTTGTGTGCTCATCCGGTCAAAAAACAGCATTCTTTCGCAGTATTTTTCGAACACGGCATCAAAACCACGCCACCATCGCTGACCCTCTGCTTCTACATCCCTCCATTCGTTTGAGCTTGACTCTCCTTCCTCTTCCTCATCTTCCTCTTCCTCTTGACACGGTTCTTCTTCAGGAATCAACACCATGAAACTGTTTCTTCTGAGTTCCTTCAGCCTCCTCTTTACTTCATTTGTAATGAAATCATCATCATCATCCTCAGCTTCAGCAGCAAGATCTGCATTTGCTGATTTACTTTGATCGTTACCACCAGAGTCAGGTTTTGGTTCATCATGTTCTGAAACTGGCTTGTCTGCTACATCCTTCTCTCCATTTGCCTTCTGAGCTTTCTTTGTCTTCTTGACTTTGAAAAAATCCATGCTTTACAACCTTTTTCTTCTAAAAGTTTTTCTAAACCAACCTTACAAATGCGGACCTTTCTTTTAGATCAAAACCTACAATGAAGTCAAAATCAAATGAGTAAGTATTATTGTGTACACCAAATGCCCCAATTTGGCTCACAGATTCTGCTTCTGCCAAGGGAAAAAAATTACAAAAAATATATCTTGAATAAGATGTTTACCAAGGCCCCAATAAGCGAAATAGTTTAACACATTATAGTTGTAATGCCAAAAATCTGATAAGAAGTTACTTATCTATTCCGCCAATAAGCAAAAGTTGTTGGGGAAATGGCATTCCTTTTATCTACCCTTGTTTTTTTAAAAAAAACACACACAAGGCACTTTTCGGTGACGAAAGGATTGAACTTTCAGGAATATTCCAGAAATTGCAACTTGAATGATGCTTAGGATCAGAAGATGAAGCATATACCTTTAGAATACTGGGGATAGCTTTTCTAAAACACCGAACTACAGATGACCACTTGCAGATTCATCCTACATTTATGTGATTAAATCCAGTTTTGCTTCAGCAGCATGAAACAGTAAGCAAGCAGCCAGCAAAATTGATCTTCTTGAAAAGAAGCGAGAAGCATCACAAGCTTGTAGGCATTTCACCATTACAAAGAAGAAACGACAGGTGAATAAATACACCAAAAAAGGAAAAATATCATAAATGATCAAAAAGTACATGCAGAAACGAAATGCCCCATAAGCAAATGAAGCTGTGGATAATGTGAAAGCTCAACAGAAAAGGAGCTCAATAGTGCAGGGTTGGTGAGAGAAACCCTAGATAGAGACGGAGAAGAAGGAGCTCAGTGAAGAGGGGAAGAGAAGGAGAGAAGAAAAACGCAATAAATGAGAGGCCTTTAAGCTCGCTTATTGCTTCTGAAGAGTATTGATTTTGAAATTAAAAATGGGCATTGTGAAAGATGAATAATGAATTTAAACAAATGGGCATATTGATCAAAAACTTCAAGAAAATGGTGAATTAACGTGTTGGATTTTTCCGGGAATAGAGCGCGAAAGCCTAGAAAGAGAGAGAGTGTCACAGTAGTGAGACAGTGTTGTCGTACAGAGAATATTGTCAGTCAAGGCATTAAAAAGCCGCGAAAAAGTGATTTTTGATTCGCGGTAGATGAGACTGAAATTATGTGTTTGACCTCCGTCAAATTTCATAATGACGGCTTGGTCCGAGAGGTAAACGGTAAAGAATAATAAAACAAAAGTTCCGTTGCCGGGACTTGAACCCGGGTCTCTCGGGTGAGAGCCGAGTATCCTAACCAACTAGACTACAACGGAATGTTGAAACCCATATGCACCTGTTTTTAATAATAGAAGCAACATTATTTTCTAGTGAAAATTAAAGGAAAAATTAGATCTACAACAAAAGACATTTATTGGAAAGAAATGTGAAGGATGTAATTATTTAAAATGATCAATAACCAAAATATAAATTTATAAATATTAAATTTTCCCTAATTAAACTTCCTATATTCTCTTATTCATTCTTTCCCACACTCTATTTTAAAACTAATTCAAATTTTATTTTCCACCAAAATTACAAATGCAAAAATTATCACTTTTTTAACTTTAACTAACATATATCTAATCATATCATCAATATATCATTTAATTATTGACATAGATATTGACCCATTTAAATTATTAAGTTTTTTTCCTGATTTATATAATCTTGTATAAAATAAACTCTAAGTAAAATAGACCAATTTAGAAGATATGAAATTTTCTATCTAATATCTTAGTCGTTAAAAAAGATTTATCCCCAACTAAATTATTTATTATTTATTTATAACATAGACTTTATTGGTAATATCAAATTTTCTCAACATCAAATGTTTGGTTTAGACACAAGCATTATCTGGGAGGCAATCTTGTGTATGTCATTCTCGAATAAAAAGTATAATATATTATCTATACTTTTTTTAAGTGTATTAACATTACATGGATTTTTATTTTTAAAACTCACATAAATCTATTCGACATAAAAATAAAGGGTAAAGGATTTCTCCAAGTCATGGACCACGTCGTTTTGAATTAATGAAGGGTGTTTTGTAATTTTAGGTGAATTAATGAAGATGCAAAATTACGTAAAACACCCTTCATTAATTCACCTAAAATTACAAACACACCCTTCATTAATTTAAAACGACGTAGTTTTAAGTCATTTTGGAGATAACTTTATCTTTGATGACAGGAGAAATACTTTTCCCAAAAATAAATTATGCAAACTTCCTTTAAATTTTTTAAAATTTCATATTTATAAAATCTTTTTGGAGGTATATAACCTTTTTTTAACATTTATAATAAATTATAAAATTTTGAGTTTTCCTAAAAGTATATGATTTTTATTTTCAACTAAAGTTTGTATCAATTTTAAAAGTTACAATTTAGGGGGGGGGAAAATGAAGGGAAAATTCCATTTAAATACCAAATGAATTTGTGAAACCCCAGGAAGTCCGTCGAATTTGCAAAAAAGACTTAGAGGTGACAAGGACTTTTAAGGGTTTTGCAAATTCGCCAAAATGACCATTTTGCCCTTAGTTCTAAATAATTAAAAAGAAAAAAGAAAATACCCACGGTGGGCCCCCCACCGCCGGCACCGCCGGCGACCGCCACCGTGGCGGCGGCAGAACCCGGTGGGAGGGTTTTTTTTTTTTTTTGGTGGGTGGGGTGTTTTGTCAAAAATCAAAAATGTGTTTTGGAAATATAGGGGTGAGGTTGAACCCCCCCCCCCACACAAAACCAAGTAGCCCAACCGGTTGGGCTACTTGGTTCTCTTATTATATATATACATTAACAAATATATATATTCTTCTTAACATTTTTTCAACGATAATTACCATTCCACAAGTGAAAATTACCATTCGTGAAGTGAGAATTACCATTTTGAAGTGAGAATTACCATTTTTTCTCCGAGTTCACTTTGTTTACTTGAAGCATGTTTTGTAAAAACCCAAAAAAAATAAACTTTTACAAAACCGAAGTGAGAATTACCATTTTTTCTCCAGGGTTTACTTTGTTTACTTGAAGCATGTTTTGTAAAAACCCAAAAAAAATAAACTTTTACAAAACTGAAGTGAGAATTACCATTCGTGAAGGGAGAATTACCATTTCGAAGTGAGAATTACCATTTTTTCTACGGGGTTCACTTTGTTTACTTGAAGCATGTTTTGTAAAAACCCAAAAAAAATAAACTTTTACAAAACCCGAAGTGAGAATTACCATTCGTGAAGTGAGAATTACCATTTGAAGTGAGAATTATCATTTTTTCTCCAGGGGGTTCACTTTTTTTACTTGAAGCATGTTTTGTAAAAACCCAAAAAAAATAAACTTTTACAAAAACGAAGTGAGAATTACCATTCGTGAAGTGAGAATTACCATTTACGAAGTGAGAATTACCATTTTTTCTCTAGGGTTCACTTTTTTTACTTGAAGCATGTTTTGTAAAAACCCAAAAAAAATAAACTTTTACAAAACACGAAGTAATTCTCACTTACGAAATGGTAATTCTCACTTCGGGATTTGTAAAAGTTCATGTTTTTTTGGGTTTTTACAAAACATGCTTCAAGTAAACAAAGTGAACCCCGAAGAAAAAAATGGTAATTCTCACTTTTGAAATGGTAATTCTCACTTCACGAATGGTAATTTTTACTTGTGGAATGGTAATTATCGTTGAAAAAATGTTAAGAAGAATATATATATTTGTTAATGTATATATATAATAAGAGAACCAAGTAGCCCAACGGCTACTTGGTTTTGTGTGGGGTGGGGGGTTCGAACCCCACCCCTACATTTCCAAAACACATTTTTGATTTTTGACAAAACACCCCACACAAAAAAAAAAAAAAAACCCTCCCACCGGTTGCCGGTCGCCGGCCACGGGGTGGCGGTCGCCCGTGGCCGCCGGTGGGGTGGTGGCCGCCGGCGGTGGGGCCCACCGTGGGTTTTTTCTTTTTTCTTTTTAATTATTTAGAACTAAGGGCAAAATGGTCATTTGGCGCGAATTTGCAAAACCCTTAAAAGTCCTTGTCACCTCTAAGTCTTTTTACAAATTCAACGGACTTACGGGGTTTCACAAATTCATTTGGTATTTAAATGGAATTTTCCCAAAAATGAAAGATGTTTTTCTTTTTTTTTTTTTTTTTTTTCAATTGATAGCTATGTAACTGGTAAAAAAATAGAGTAATTGCATTTAATTTAGTGAAACTTAAAAATTCATATAAGTTTTTAAAAAAAATGTGGAAAAGAAATAGGAGGTTTTCGTCAAGAGTAATTTAGTATTTTTAAATTTTTATTTTGATAATTGATCTTTTTAAATAATTATAACTTTTCCTGTCATTACAAATAAATATCATATGCTCTAGGTCATTGTTCTAATTTTTCCATAATACCACAACTTTCTTTTATCAAACATTATAAAATCGGATTAATCATCGGGCAATACTAAGTCGAAAATCATTAATCTAATGGGATCCATACTGATTGGGTTAAGAAAGTTTATATCATTTTTGTCAAAAGTATATAGAGGTTCATGGGTTTTTTTATCCGAATACAATGTTAACAAACAGTAAAAGATGGAGTATTATCAAAATGCTATACAAGAGAAAGTATTTACCAAAATGTTAGACTTAAATTCGTTCTTGCTAAGAGTTTACAGACTTGTGATGTGCGAAAAACGAGTTTCGTTCTAACAAAAGTCAGAAATCATCTTCGCAAGAATGATTTTCTAATTGATATGACTTTTTTAAAATAATTAAGAAGAGTTTTTTCAGGAATATTTTTCAGTGCATTGTCTGTTAGAATCATGTAGAATACTCCTCCTTCCCCGTGTATGGATTAGTCATGCCAACTCCTTCCTCCCATATAAGCTCAAGAGATATGGTTGGAAGGTTCCTGCACACAAAAGTCACCATGTTCAGGAATTCCAAGACCCTCTGATGAAACAATTCCTTTCGTGCTCTACATAAGTGCAAGTGAATGTACCTTGGAAACATTGGTCTCTAGATGTGTGTTCAATATCATCATCATTTCGTCCTTCATCTTACTCAACCGGGCTTCCATTATTGCATCAAATTGAGCTTCTACCTCTGCCTTTACTTCCGCCCTTGTTTCCGCCCTCGCAGTGGCCAACATATGTTCCATCTCCTCCCTAGTCACCGTACTTGAGGATTGGCGTTTGGACGATCCATAGTAATCTCTTATGCCTACCCCTCCTCCAACTCCCCTAACACGACCCGGATGCTCATGTTTTCCTGTAGCAACAGTCAGAATATCATTCCTCTCGTCTAACACAAATGATCCATCGGCTTGTTTTTTTTTGAAGCTCCTCCTGTAAGATACAAATAACGCGAATCTTAGTAATGAAACTTGTTTACTAATTAAAACATAACAATAACGATACTTACAATATTTTCAGCAACTATACGAGTTTGTTCACTCGTATAAGACCCGCTTCTTTTTTGGCGAGCATACAACCATTTTTCTTCACGACGTATTGGAGAAGGTGGAGAAAGAAGAATAGAAGGATTGAATTGAGCTTCTTCTTCCAATTTCTTTCGCTTGGCTGCCGTTAATTCTTTTTCAGCCTTTTCATAACCGCCACGAGACATTATATGAGGGCAGTCATTCTTTCTACCAGTCTCTTGTGCTTTTTCCCTTTTTTGCTGTAAATAAGAATTCAAAACAAACATTACAATCAATAAAGACAATTGATAACTAAATAATCCAAAATAAGTCAACTCACCAAAGCTTCTGGAGTAGTCCGAATCCGACAAAATTCTTGTCAAGTCTCTTCATCAAGATATGAATACTTGATGCAAGGATTATGACGAGGCTCACCATCTTTCACCTTGATATGCACGTATTTTTTGGCTAGATTTGTCTTAAACTTCGTCCAACGTTCACCACAATACGTCATTGTCTTCTTATACAATTTGTCACTTTCAGGAACATCGTAAGTGAGCTGTAATGCATGCATTGAAGTAGTTAATTACAAATTTGATATTGAAAACGTACAAAAAAGCATTTTATACCTGGACGGTGTCCCAAATACGTTGTTTTACACCAACATCGATATTTTTCCACTTCTCTATCAAAATGCTAGGCTCTTTGCGTGCTAGTTCTGCGACAAAATCTTTATATCGTCTTGCATTAGACCCGATTGGTTTCCAATATCTATCAAACTGAATCGGCATCTTTTGCCTGGCACTCTGACTTAAGTCAATCTCTCTCAATCGTGTGCCTCTTCTACCCCTCCGTAAAGACCGATGACTAGTCTCACTTTGAGAAGTGCCAGATTTGCTCTGATTCACACTAGCTGGCTCGCCTTGAAAAGTACTAGAATGGCTTCGACCCTTCATTTTCCTATTAAGAGACAACAAAATAAGGTTTAATAGTTGGTGATGAAGAAACAAAAGAGTTACCCAATTGTCTGCAACCTCCTTGCATATGCAATCACTTACATGAAAATTTAACACCAACTAAAAAAGGGTGTAACATCAGTACATGTTAACCAATGGCATGTACATTAAGCTTTAAAATTCTCCTCTGCCAAAATATTAACTGCTGAATCACTATTAAGAATATGGTTCTGCTACTCATTAGCTTTCAGAGGTAAGCTTCTGGTATTTTCCCTTTCATTCCCTTTGAGTCTTCAGATAGCATATCTTTATAAATATTTATTGTAAATGCAAGTTATCTGCACTACCCATTTCACTACATCATTTTACTTAGTTTTTAAGAAAATTGACAAATTAAAAACTGAGATGGATGCACATATCTTCAAACTGAATAAGAAGTCCATTTGCTTAGGTGATTAGTACCTCAGCATCGCCATCATTATATAATAGAGCTTTAATCTTGAGTTTATGCGAAAGGAGTAAAATCATTCCTGATAGATAGACAAGGCATAATCTATGCACAAAAAAGAAGTTAAAGTTGAATGATAACTCTAGCCTATGGAGAAACACGTTACTAAGAAGAAAAAAGCTAGTATGTCTAAATTTATCATGAAATAGAGGCAAATAATTTCTGTTTGAGAGGGTTTATTTCTCAAATATTGTAGAAAGCATGTCCCTGAAAGTCAGACTGATTACCTCTTGAAACTGAAGATAGGTATTACACACAGAAACGATAGAGAACTTGGCAGATACAAGCAATGTGGCACCTTCTTGGTCCTGTATGGAAAAGGACAAGAAATTTTTATTCATGGGTTCAGTGGGCGCTGCACAACAGCTAAAGCATAAGAATTTCATCCAATTTTCTTTACCCAACTATCTAAGCTTAGGCCAACTGTTAGAATAAAATGGAAAATGTAATGCTGGAAAAGGCTAAATGGAAGAAGCTTTAGAGTGCCAAGATTAAGGAGAATTTTCTCAAATTTCTAACCAACTTGGAAACACCCTAACAATATGCATTTGAAACGTCATTCTAGTTTGCAGACAACTAATATCTCTTGAGCTTTCCAAATATTTCTGATATAGAATTCTGGTTATCTTATTACTAAAACACTAATACACATAGGATTCCTTCTCTTACGTGTTTCGAGAGGTCAAAATAACAGTCCCAAAGGATTACAAGTGAGAAAATTGGTAGTTAGTTATGCAAAATACATTTTACAATGCCATCCTTTATTCTACTCATTCTTTTCCAACCAAAGAACCATGTATCAATGTCACCGACTAAGTCACTTAGTGTTGGAGCATACATGTTAAGTTTCTTTCAATATCTTCGACACTGATACACGTCGTGGCTTGTGTTGCTCTGTTTTTTAAGTAGAGGTTCTGTTTCATAATATATTAAACTGCGTGAAACAGAACCTCTACTTAAACTGCGTGAAACAGAGCAACGCAACGCAAGCCACGATGAACAGAAACGGAAATACATAAACCAAATGAAAGCATAAAATACAAATAGAGATTAAGGAATCCAGAAAGCAAACCGAAAAATCGAAGGAAAACGCTACAAAGGCCGAGCTTGAAGACCCAAAGCTTCAACCACCCAAAGCTTCGTCTTGCAGAGTTTACCCACGACGAACGGCGCGCAAATGCCTCTAGACCAGCGACAAAATGCGACGAGAGGTGAAGAAGAACCAAAAGGTCCGACCTTTAACCCACAATGGCAACGATTAGGGCTCAATCAAGCACCTGAAGCTTGGCGCTATGGAAGGAGCAGAGCCGAGCAAGCGACGTGTCTCTGGCCGAAAAGTTAAAATTTGATTTTTTGATTTCCTATGGAGACTGAAAAAGCCACGTTTTTCAAGGGGGAAAAAAGGGTTGAGAGGAAGTGAAAAAAGCCCAATCACAGTAAAAACATGATTTTTAGATGTTTGAGAAAGCTCAACATTTGATGAACTTTTGGTCTGAAACCAATTCTTGAGCTTTTAGTCCATCACCATAACAGTGGCTCCACTTTTTTTCTGGAAAAAGACAGAACAAAAATCTGTTAGCTAAAAGACGAAAACGGCTAGAAGACCATGAGTAAAAAACGCAAACAGTAAATGCAGAAAATGATGAAATATGCGGGGAGAGAAAATGCTTTTGCTGTTGCTTCTTCTTTTTTTTCTATTGATGAATCACGTGATTTGCATAATTTATTAATTTTTCTGTTTATTGTTTTTTAATCCTTAATATAATACTACTATTTATTTAATACGTTGTAATCAAATGCTACGACGCAATTCACCAAATCATTATTCCATTAACTAATGACATGTTTAATTCATATTGCATAGCGCATACAACTATTCTCTCCTGCATTTTATATGTTGATGATGAATTAAGAGTTATTTGGACAGTTTAAGTGGAAGATGAATTTACATTGATTTGATAACCTCCCAAGCTCTTGGGGGATCAAACCTGAGAGCTGATTCGTGTCAACTTGAAGCTGTTGCAGAAATGAGGCATTTGAAAGACTTGGAGGTATTGACCCAGAACATTATTATCACTAAACATAAAGTCCTCAAGTTCTAACAGACCCCCAAAAGATAAAGGGATAGTGCTAGATAAAGAATTCAAAGAAAGATCAATTCTTTTCAAGCTTGTACAGTTTCCAATCTCTTCTGAGATAGCTCCCACAAGAGTATTCTGCCTTAAAAACAAGTGTGGCGATGATATTATTCTAAAAAATGATGTTAAGATGAATGGGTCGCAAGCATGGAAAGGGATTAAGAAAAATTCAAGTGCTGAAGCCTGATTTTATATGGTTTCTTGTAGTTGATACTTGATAGTATTGTATTTTCTTCTGAAAAAAAAAATATCACCAAACGATCCTATCTCACAATATAGTTTCTCTAACAACATTATTAAGTACTCCAGCAATTGACAAGAAACTGTTAAATCCTTCTAAAGCTGATTGTTCAACCCTAGACTCAAAAGACTTCTAGAGAGGAGACTTAAGTTAACCTCACTCCTAATTTATAACTAGGATTCTCTTTAGATAGAATCCTAAAGTGGCTTACCAGCAAATTGTGATTAATTTCATCTTAACAAACTAAATCACATATCTCCAACAATATCATAAAGTGAAAAAAGGCTCATAACACATTAATCAGATATTAAAAAAGAGTCCGCATAAACATAAAGGGGGATAACAACATTATCACCGCAAGAAAATAACCATTCACTATACTCTCTATGCCCCTTCTCTATTATCATAAGACACACACATATTATGATGTTGCTAAGACACACACACACATCAACAGTCTACGCTGCTGCAAGATATGGATTAGCTACTTTTTGTTTTTATCAAAGAACACTGCAACTCAATAGTACTAATACTCTTTTTCGTATGAAATTTCCTCAGATTTCAGTTGTAAACAAAGCTTATTAGACTCACCCACTTCTGATTTTTTAAGGTTCATTTACTAGTCAGGCATAATGTGGTTACAGGAATCTTACTCTTGATATCAAAGACCACTCCTTTAAAAGTTCATTATGTTAAAGCAGAAACTTGTGGGTGGGTGTGTAGGTGGCAGGTATCAGTGTCGCAGAAACTCCTTTTTTCTTTTTTCTTTATATGTAGGGGTTATAACCCAATCTATTATTATTTATTTCAATCTGACATAGCAAAGGAGTTATATAGGCTCACAATTACTCTCTTGGTTTTTAATAGAAGGCACCAACTAACAAATGTATTTGGTCCTTTTTATAAGACACTTGCTTGTTTCCAAAGAGCAGTAAATATTGTTTCCATATATACCCATAATTATTAAAGGTAATGGGTGAAATTAATAATAAATATAATATTAGAGTTTAGTGCAATTAGTATAGGTAATATTGAAAATTACTTAAATTTTAGGATAAATTTAATGACTTCAACTATTTTTATTGGTTTGTAAGAATTGTTTGTTGGTGTCTTATAATTAAAATCAGAGTTAATAGTTCTCATTCAACACGCTCTAATTGCACTAATTATCGAGAAAAAGTTGCTCAAGACTAACAAAACATCCTACTTGCATACAACAACAAGTCGACGTATAAATAAATGATACGCTTGAGTCTCAAGAAGTTGACATACAACAACAACAATGACCACAACATATATGAAGTAGGACAAGATGTGCTACAAGAAGTCACTATTTATAAAATTGATCCATTTTCATTTTTTATTCATATAAACTTAACTATTATTTAGTATTATTATGTAATTCTGTAATTATTATTATGTAATCATGACTATTACGAAATAATAATCATTATGTATATGATATCATCTTATTTATTAGGAGAGAGTGTGTGTCATTTATTATGGGGAAAATGCATTTAAGGGCCCTTTTTGGAGAAAAAAAATCTCAAAAAGGGCCCCAAGATTCTGAAAATCCCAAAAAAGGTCCTTGGGCCCTTTCTGGGATTTTTAGAATCTGCATGAGTTGTAAATGTGGCTGATATAGTTGTTAACGGGGGGCTGATATTGTTGTTAATGTGGGTGATTTAGTTGTTAAAAT
Organism: Acacia acuminata; assembly: GCA_019022655.1. Classification (NCBI taxonomy): domain Eukaryota; kingdom Viridiplantae; phylum Streptophyta; class Magnoliopsida; order Fabales; family Fabaceae; genus Acacia; species Acacia acuminata. The sequence continues at coordinate 459,467 of JAFJYI010000001.1, forward strand.
ATTATTGTAAATGTGGTGATTTAGTTGTAAACGGATATTGATTTTGTTGTAAATGTGGTTGATTTAGTTGTCAACGCAAATTCGGCCCTTTCTGGGATTTTCAGAATCTTGGGGGCCCTTTTTGGGATTTTTTTCTCCAAAAAAGGCCCCCATGTGGATTTTCCCTTTATTATGAGAGGGAAATGTGAAGTAATCATTCTTCAGATGATAAACTTTGCAAATCTTTCATCAGAAGAATAATCTTCATTTAGCTCAATGACACAATCATGGAGCAAGATTCTTTCATTGATTAACTTTCTACTTATTTATTATCATCCAACTCAAACCATTGATTGACTTAATTTTTAAGAAGGAGGTTGTTGATGTAGGCAGTTATATCAAATGCATGGTCTAGATTTAAAACCGATGAAAGACAATGAAAAAACGCCAATAAGAGGATTCGGACCCCACAATCATGGCCTAATATTGAAGAAACAGAAGAATGATCTTCATTTAGCTTAATCACACAATCATGGCCTAATATTCAAAAGAAATCGTTCTTCAGGCCATCAATTTTAAAAGTCATTCTTTTGAAGAACGATTTTGGCTATAGCATTTTAGTAAATTCTTCCCGTAACTGTTGACCGCCTATGGCCCTATGGGTAAAAATCCTGAAGTTCATGCATTACATTAAATTCTAAAAAAGAATCATAACATTCATAACTTCTAAATAATTTTGTTATAAATTTTATATGTTTTTATATTGATATATTTAATTTAATAAATATAAAAGTTAATTTAGATATTTAGTACACAGAATCCGGAAGGATACATATTACATATGATACAATAATTTTTAAGATTCTAGGATACTAGTACAAGGGGACACATGTTTTATACGTATAAGCAAGCCAACTCACTAAAAGATAAAATCAAGAGTGCAAATATTGCCTCTCGCCGTTAACATAAGAGCTTATGTTAACTATTCTCGAAGAGATTGATGAAATTAAATAACTTACTTTATTACAACATATATTGTGTATTATTATATCATTATATATCAATTTATAAGTAAAATAAATTAATTTGAAAAAAAAAAAAATATAAATGAACTTTTTTAGCTTTTTTAATCTCTTTAAAAAAATTTAATTAGTTCTTATATTAAGAATCCAATCGGAGATAGTATATTACAAGTTATAGTATGCATAAAACATCATTTGACATATTTCTTTAAACATTCCTGATATTTGTTTTCTCAGTCTTATTTCAAAATCTCAAAGTTATCATTTTTTTTTTTTTTTTTTTTTTTGGTTAAAATTTGAATAGAACTCAGGATGAGCCGATGAGGTACATGCATGAGTCACATTTGTTGGGGGGCATACCCATTTTTCTTCTATTCAAGGGGATGTCTGCAAATAAATCATCATGAAGGGAAGCTATTAGAATTTTTCCCGTCTTCCAAACTCTGCAGTTATCAAATGAAAGTAACCATATCTTTTTAATGAAGTTTAATCTAAAGTAATACAAGAAGGGTGAAATGTTGTAAAGAGAAGAGAGAAAATCTTGTATCAATCCACTTCAGGAAGGAGGTGGCATATAATAGAATAGTTTCTATAATCCAAGTCTTACAGAAAATTTGAAGATGTACACTTTCACAAATGAAATTATGGAATATGAATAATACCACAAGACATCTTTACCATAATGTTATTTATAATAGGACTATTACATTCAATGGTGGAAGGATAGTCTTATAAATGCCACAGTTGAGTTTGGCTCTTCTCATGGTTTCTTTGCTCTGAGCTGTAGAATAAACCATTGTTAGAATCCCAACCAAGAGGAAGGTATTGGCTGAAACCTGCTCTTGGCACAAGCTAAAGTATCATAGTAATCTACATGGTTGAAGCAATCACGGAAATCGGTGAAGAGCTTCTCAAACACCCTCCATTGGACTTTGGCTGATCTAGTGTATGGGTATGGCAGAAAAACCTGCTGAAAATAGCCCCAAAGAAAAAAACAACTACTCAGATGCTCCATGAGGAACATAATGATTGGTTGCATTAGACTCGCAGAAGAATCTCTTACAGGAACAACATACCACATACCACATACCACTCTGGTCTTTATTACAAGTCTAGTTTGTCAATTTTCCCCCTAAATATAAGTCTACCCTGAGAGTCGTTAATGATTATTTTCCAATTATACCCCTATTGAAAATGTAGGTGAGAAAAAATGTGTAACATCTTTTAATAAGATGCTCCATGAGGAACACAATGATTGGTTCTGCATTCTTGAATCTCTTGCAAGACCAACATATAAGCTATTCTTATCAAGATTAGATTCTCATGGATAAGGATGGTTCTGTGCAGAGCACGTTATCTCTAGGTTCCATTAACACTAGCCACTAGGTACAAGTACCTTGAGTTAATATACCCTGCATAGGACTATCCTTATCGAGAGGGAACTTGAATCCATTCTTATCTTGGTGTAATAATGGATAACACCAGATTTGTGTTTCAGGCTTTCTCATAAGTGATCACTTTACCAGGGTGAACAATAGAATCAGCAGAGTTGAAATGTTTTTTTATTTGAAATATAATGAACGAAGTAACTTTTTTGAAAACAGCACTTAAAACAAGACTTATTTTCTTCAACTAGGTCATGCATCCAGATAAGGTGAAGCTTCCAGAAGATAAGGCTAGCAAGGAAAAAGAAGGGGAAATTGTAGAAGAAAATTTCAGCAGGTATAGTAATAAGAGTAGCACTTACGTCCCCTTCTCGTGCTAGACGTTTAAGTAAGGCAAATGTGTGCTCATTTTCCTCCAAATTGTCTAGAACAGCTAGCCATATTAGTGAAGCAAGATCATGGGCTAAGTCTCTTGATTTCCCACAAGCAATGAACTGATCTGTTAATAAAACCCCAAGTGATTCTTACAAACAATTATACAAGGCATTAACAACATTTCAGCTAAATTACATCATACAAAAACGCTCAAAGGGGGCTTGATCGGCTTAACTCACAATTCTGAAAACAAATCAACGTTCTGACAGTGTAGATTTAATTTGATTAGAGTATATATATGCACAAAGATCAAATCCATCATAAGAAGCAAGCATTCGATAGCAAAAGGAAATAAAAATTAAAGCAGGTAAGATCAGAAAACAGTTTTGTTAAAAAAAAAAAAAAAAAAAGCATAATAACAGAAAATTTTGATCTATATTCTTAATTCAGGCTATCTTATTGTTTATTGGCCTTGAATGCCACAAACAAGAAGATAAAACGAAAGCAGAGAGGGCAAACCAATAATGGTTCCATGAAGTATTCCGCTATGAGGTGGCGTAGTTGAAAGTTCAAGCTGCTCTTTCAAAAATAGATAAGTATGGCCAACAATCTCATCTACCTCACCGTCCAAAGAAAATATCTGTTTACTTATATAAAGGGCCATGAATCTCCTGAAACCAGATGAAGACAAATGTCAGAAACACATGCTCTGCACATCCTAAATGCGTAGAACTGACAAACTTAGATTAACTTAAATATCAAATATAACATCTAAAGCTCTAATTTTTTGGGAAGCAGATGAGCATTTGATTCTATCAGAAGACATCACAGAAAAAAACTCATTCTGTCTGAGTAATTGCAAGAAGCAGGAGCCTAATTCTACTTATTCTATTATGAATATTGTCAAACAATAGCAATGGCAGATGTATAGATAATGGTCAATAATATTATTGTTCAGGACGAACACAATTAAGGCATCATATCTACTTGTGGAAGTGAGATTCAGTGAAGCATTTTGTCAAACAGTTATCAGATAACTCAGTCATCATAACACCAAAGTGGCTTTGAAATGCTAAATCATTACAAGAGATTAGTAAAATGCTACCTCCTATTTAAACCTCGGGGAATAGGCCCAGGCCATCTTCGAGCTTGATCTGCAAGAGGAAAATTCTTAGCAAGAGCCGCTTGCCAAAACAATTCACAGCGAAAAAGACTGGCCCAGTGATTTTTAACACAAGAAATCTGAGGCCACTCTTTGACAGGGGCTCTAATGAAAATTTCTATCAGCAAATGATCAGGCAGCCTTGCAAATAGATTTTCGCTCGACAAAGAATCGCCTCCATCAGAATTATTGGTCATTAGAAATCTGCATAGAAAGAATCTCGAAGATACTATAAACAAGTAGAAAAGGGCAAAAACATAAAAAAATAAAAAAACAAGAGAAACCAAATAGAAACACATTGGCTATAAAGAAGAATCGGAAAAGAGACACATGTTAGCTTTTTATCGAATGAACTCGAAGTCCTCTACTTTCCACGAGAAAGACTACAACAATAACAAGAAACACAAATTTTCAGATTTTAAAAGACTACGGTGATAAGAAGAAACACAAATTTTCAGATTTTGTTTAATAGTTAGTACACGAAACGGATGTTAAATTGGACGAATCAAGAGGGCGTACATGCTTCCGGAAGCAGACGGCGGAAATCAGAGAAAACAGTGAGCTTTCGACTGGGGAGTTTTCAAGCTGAGCTTGGTGCTCGTGGAATAATGCATTCTTACGCAAAGAACGCTCTGGAGCCTGGGGAGGACATCCTCACATAAATTTTTTTTTTTCCCCTTCATTATCCGTGAGGAGTCTATCTGAATAACTAATTGGAAAGATGTGGGAAAAATTAAAGTAGTATTGTGATTTTTTAGGTTGATTGGATGAATATGATTTAAAGATGATAAAGGATAATGAAGAAAACTCAACCAGAGGTTGAGGTCTCTAGATTTGTTGCTGTTACTTGTTTTTTCTTTGCCCTTGAAGTTACTTGTATGTATTGGATATATATATATATACTTGTATGTGAAATTGGACCCATATATATATAATATGTATATATAAGTGTGTGTGTGATTTACGTGAGAATATCTATACTTTCCTACAAACGTGAGAAGTGTTTTTCCCTATATATATATATATATATGGGGTTTACACTTCTCATGTTGTATAAGAAGTGGAAGATTCCTCTGTACGTGAAATAGTGGGACCACATCTTTTTTATTAAAAAAAAAAACTCAAGCATTGAAATGGTGGGATCCACATCTTTTTGTATCAATGACATGAGGAATGAGGATACACTTCTCTTACAATGTGAGGATACACATCATTTCCCTTTATCATTTCTCTCTTCTATTGGGATTTTGATCTAACGCTGAAAAAGTGGTAGTGACATTGATAGTGACAATATCCAATCCTATATATATATATATATATATATATTAAATATTCTAACCATTTTTTTAATTCTTTTATTTTCTTTCTACCCATTTTATTATGGAAGAGTATCAATAGGAATAAATTAGAAAATGATTAATGAATTTTAAAAAATATTTTTTTATATTTAGGATTAAAATTAATTTTACAAATATGCTTTATATTTTAAGTACGAGAGGAATATTATATTATACCACCTCAAATCTTAATTATAAGATCTAGTTGACTTTTTTTGGAGAGATTAAGGAAGTTAAATAAGTTATTAAATATATGTTGTATATTCTTAGATTATATATTAGTTTATTACTAAAAATAAATAGTTTAAAGAAAAAGATAAAAATAAAAATACTCTAAAGTAATTTAATTAGTTTATTTAATCTCTTCAAAAAAATTAATTAGGTCTTATAATTAGGATCGGAGGAGTAGTTATTGACGTCATATTTCCCCTTTGGATTTTATATTTAATTTTTATAAAGGGTTGAAAACTCCATTTGCGGTGGGTGGGAATTGTGGTTGAGGACGTACATTGACTCTGTTGCTGTTAGTGATTGATGTTGATTAGAAGGGGTGCTTGGTTTACCTGAGCTTTTCTCTGTGTCCATAGAGAGTGAAGTATTCAGTTTTTTGTTTAAGAAAATGGTAAAAACATAAATCTAGTCAAATTTTAGTTTACATTATTAAATTTTATGAAATTTTTTTTAGTAATTTCAGTTTACATTATTGAATTTATGAAGTTTACTTTTAGTCCTTAATATATTAATTAACATCGTTATGATCAATACTGAGAAATGCTAACAATGAATTTAAAACCGATTGATGTCATTAACGGTTAATAAAGCATGCTATAAATTTAATTTTTTAAATATAATATTTTTACATTTTTAAAGATAAGGTGTTGATGTTGAAATTTTAAATCATATGTCATCTTAATTGGGTTTTGTTTTAAATATTTTTCGATTTTAAATTAATTATTAATATTAGTACATTGGCATTTAACTACGGAATCATTATTTAAATTTGTTAAATCAACATTTTTCGTGAGACTAACAATGCGAACATTAAGGAACTGAAAATACCAATGACCTTGTATGACATAAAAGCTACGTAGTATCAAGCATGTATGTGTAGAGAAAGTATTATTGGTGAAAATAGATTAAGCCCTATGTCAGTAGCTTAAGGCTCAACCTACGTTAAGCTTAGCATGGACTATTTGATTATTTAGGTTTAAGCTTATTACCAAGCATTTTTAAGTCAATAGATCATGCTTATTTTTATATAGTCTTGCCTACTGAGCCCGACCTATTTAATTTTTAATTTTTTTTACTATTATAAATATTTATATATTAAATAGTCTAAATTAATTTTATAAATTATTTATAAAAGTACTAACTCAACGATAAGTTTCACATCCCATCATTTACTCATGTGTTCAACTCTTTCATTCATTAGTTGATTACATCTACTTCCCTTCTCTTAGATTATTTAAATTGATAGCGTTAGCTCACTCCCTCTCCTTTGATTTGCGTCACTCACTGAAGTATTACAATTACAATAAGTTTATTTTAGTAACGTGTAAATGAAATATATTAATCCTAATAATAAGAATTTGTCCCAATTTATGTAAGAAATTAGAAAAAAAGTAAAACCCAATTTTAAATGCCACTTATTGTGCTTGGTTAATTTTAGAAAATTTATCTTCTTAGTCAAAAAATGATTAGTTTTTCTTTTTCCTACTTACTTGAACAACTATGACCAATGGTGTTCTTTTCTTTTCATTGCTAGACTTTTAGAATATTGTATTTTGGGAATGAATCATAAACATTTAAGACATCACAGACACTTTTAAATGGGCTTAAGGGGTTATATATGAAGTTAAATGTATAGGCTTTAAGTCTATTTAAAGGCTTATATTTTAAGTAAGCTTTTAAAAAGACTTCAAACATTTTTAAGGCCTTAAAAAAATACTACATTCGGTCCTAATTATAGGAACACTTTTGTAATGTCTGATTTTTGACTACGAAAATGTTTCTATAATTAGACGAGGAAGGAAATACTATATATAGGCTTAGGCCTAAGCTTATACTTCAAATTTTTGGTGCAATCCTAGACCTATTTAGTTAAAGTTTGACGCATTTTCACCAAGAAGGAATTGCCTCTTTAAATTAAAATAGTTTTCCATTAAAAATAACATCCACACACCCTCTTCTCAGTCATAACGCCAAAAGACAAGAAAAAAAAAATTGCAACTTGCATACGATTTCGTTTTTGGCCCAAGGGCAAAGGACAAACAGGAAGACCAACCTGCTAGCAAAGGTGACGTATGCGATAGTGATAATGATAATGATAGAAAGGGAAATCGCATAAGGACCCAAAATTTAACATTTATTACAATGATTCCCTTTAAAGTGAAAAAGTATTCTTTGCAAAGATCCAGGGACAGAAAATTATACATGAATGCTGCAAGTATCCAAATATCATCCAGTAGTATTGTCCTTGAACATATGTTACTATCTCTTTCATTATAATAAAAAGTTGGGAAAATTATAATAAAGGACCTAAAAAAAATGATATTTATTAAGAATAACCACAAAAATAGTAACTATTTTAAAGGACCAAAAATTAAAACATTAAAATAGAAAGACTAAATTGGCCTTAATTATACAATTTTTGTGTAAAGGTGAGAAATCCAAAAAAAAAAAAAAATGTTTTACAAAACGTCTCAAAGTCTTTTGCTTATCATCCATTATCTCTCGGCGACAATGGAAGTCGCGAATGCGCGTAACCACGCTTCCAAACATAAGTTTGGAGACATCGTTTCACCATCCTCGCCGCCGCAAAGCAACCTCCTCTAATGGTTTCAACGATAACAACAACATCAACGGCATCAACCTCTCGCTACTCGAAGCCGTTGAGAAATCCTAGAGCTCCGTCGAAGTGCTAGACCTCAAAGCCCTCAAGAAGCTTGTCCTCGCCTTCGAAGGTCGCCTGAAGGACAACATTGAAGCTCGCCTCAAGTACCCAAACCAACCTGATCAATTCACCGATTCAAAGATTAAGCTCCATCAAGAGCTTCAGAAGCTCAAGGTCCTCGCAGGAGCTCCAGAATTGTACCCTGACCTCGTCAATCTTAATGTCGTGCCATCCATTGTTGATTTGTTGAACCACGACCATACTAACATTGCCATAGACGTTGTCCAATTGCTTTAGGACTTGACCGATGAAGGTACTCAGAGATAACGATGAGCCAGCAAGCGTTTTAGTCCATACTATGGTTGAAAACAGTGTGCTTGAGTTCTTTGGTTCATTCAACCTAAAAAAAAAAAAAAAAAAAAGTTCTTTGGTTCAAAATTTACATAGGTTGTCAAATTCGACACGGACGAGATGATTGCTATTTATAATACGTTAGCAACCTATGAAGCAAGCACCGACACTCCTATTTTTTTTAAAATATGCGTGTCGGATACTCCCACACCGTTCGACACTCTAACACCGTCCGACACTCCTATTTTTTAAAAATATACATGGCTTTGAATATTACTAAATTGATGATGAATTTTTCTTTCATATTTTTTTTAAAAGAAGAGGCATGGCTTTTATGATGAATTTGAATCTATGATGAGCCAAAGCTAGAGGTCAAGATTTTACGGAATATTGAATTTGAATGTAAATTAATATATATATATATATATATATAATATCAAAACGTGTCATAACATGTCAAAATTTAGATTTGTTAGGATTAACGTGTCGGAGTGTCGAGTCGTGTCGTATTTCGTATCTCGTGTCGGTGTCGGTGCAACATAGCTAGCAACAATACTACCTCCGATCCTAATTATAGGAACATTTTTATAGTGCAAATTGCATTACAAAAATGCTCTTATAATTAGGACCAGAGGAAATAGTATTTTAGAATACATGGTGGCATGTTGTTGTTTTTTTTTTTTTGGATTTCTCACTTTTACATAAAAATTGTAGAACTAAGGCAATTTAGTCTTTCTGTTTTAATGTTTTAATTTTTTGTCCTTCAAAATAATTACTATTTTTATGATCCTTCTTAATAAATATTATTTTTCTTAGGTCCTTTATTATAATTTTTCCTAAAAAGTTAGATAACTAATTTATAAATATGAGTATTAAAAAATAAGTTAATTTAGTTATTTGAAATAAATAGATGTTGGTTTTCTTAAAATAACCGATTTAGTCATGTTTATTAATTAGAGCTATTCCACAATAAAAATTCTTTAATATGTACAATCAATATAAATATTTTAGGGTAAAAATTCTAAAACTAGAGATGAAGTGGATTAGGTCTTACATTTATGACCAAAACAAACTCATATCTAACTTATATATTTAGAATTGGAGGGAGCAGCATTCCTATAACTAATTAATATCACTAACTATTATTGTGTTAGGTACAGTGATAACTTTCTTTTTTAAAATTAGGGGAAAAAAGGATCTTTGAGAAATTTGGTAAATTTATTTCTATATGATTACAAGTCTAAAACTCATACTGTCATACTAATATAATTAAATTCTATTGAAAAATGTACTTTTAATATAACACTCAATTCATTCATTAATTTGGAGAGATTAAGGAAGGTAAATAAATTTTAGATAATTTCTCTAAAATATTTATGTATATAACCTCTGGGTAATGTAGAGATTATATCAATGGCAGTGGTAAAATCAGTGAATGCATCAATTCTATCTCAAAAGGAATCTGCACACTTGGACAACACTTAATTACTTTGCAAACAAAAATATGGCAAATAGGAAATATAGCAACTTATCTGAATATTTATGATGTGAGAATTATTTAGGCATACAGCAACTAATGTTTCTTGTAGGCAAATAGGCAATAGACAACAATGTATTTGAATCTTGATAAATCATTCTTTGCTTATCATATTTGCATTTACTTGTACAATCCAAAGTTATATTTAAAAACATACTCCTTCGGTCCTAAATATAAAATAGAGTTTTTTTTTTTAAAAGATATTAAGGAAGCTAATTAAATTACTTTAAAGTAAAATATTTATGTTTGTCATTGTTCTCCAAACTATTTTCCTAACTTATAAACTAATTTATAATTTAAAAATACACAACATATGATATAATTAAGTAACTTATCTAACTTCCTTAATCTCTCTAAAAGAGTCAACTATGTCTTATATTTAGGACCAGGATGGAGTAACATGTAACAGTCTCCAATGAATTAACAATTAGATGCTCACGTTTTCACAAGTGAATATTTGGTTGCCATATATATCTCTCTCTTTTTTATCAACGTGTGTGTATATATATATACTCATATCATAGGTATTTTTAATATTTGACTCTCGAAAAATATTTTAATTTCAGCTCAATGGTTCTCTAAACCCAGAATACCATTATAGTAGTATTCCCTCCGGTCTTAATTATAAGACCTAGTTGACTTTTTTGAAGAGATTAAGGAAGCTAATTAAATTACTAAAGAGTATTTTTATTTTTATTTTTTTCTTCAAACTAATTAGTTTAACTAATAAACTAACTCATAATCTAAGAATACACAAGATATGAAATGATTAAGTAACTTATTTCGCTTCTTTAATCTCTCCAAATAAAGTCAACTAGATTTTATAATTAGGGACCAGGAGTTAGTACGTAGTACTCCCTTCGATCCTAATTATAGGACATATTTAACTGATTTTGGAAAGTATTAGCTTTTAGAGCCTCCAATAACGTTCACATTCTCCCAAATTAAAAATCGCATCTTTAGGTATGTTTCATAAACAATTGCTACTTCATGAACTAGGAATTATAAAATCTTAGAAGGGAGAAGTGAGGCTTATATAATCTTGTGCTCTAGACTTGATCATGTACAAGCGATTGGATTCATTTGTTTGAATTGGGTTGTGTGATTGGCTAAATCGGAATTCTCTCTCAAAATCTATGGCTCTTCATTTTCTATCACAATCTCATCTTCATCATTTACATTAACAGCGTGTGTATTTGGTTTGAGGGAAAGGAGGAAGGATATTGACCAAATTACCATTATTAAGAAGAATATTATTTTTTATTGAGAGTGTATTTTTAGAATATTGAAAATAGCCCATGAGCAATTTGGTTCATATGAGATAAAAGATTACTTTCACTTCCCCTCAAACCAAACACATCATTTAAAAAAAAGGAGAGTTTATATTTAATATGTTATGACGTATTAATATAATTACACTTTTTTAATGATTTCCATTTTATAAAAGAGCTTTATTAATATAACATTATATAAAAATAAATTTAATTGTATCAAAAAAAAAAATTAACGGTTAATATTTCATTTGGAGAGTTCAGAATTTTAGTATAGAACAGATAAAAATAATAATTCATAGGATATTATAATAATAATTTTGTAAAGTATTAAATTTAAACTATTCATTTTTTTTTTTTTAAACCTAAGATGGAGATGAGGTTTTTAAAAAAAAAAAAAAAAAGAAGAGAGAAATTAAAAGGTTCTAAAATTGAAAATGAGAGAAAAAATTTGAAGGGTTGCCGGCTTTGTGGACTTGTGGTAAAAATTATAATTTCATATACTTTGTAAAGAGTTCATTGATTATTGGTGTAAGATCCATTAAAATAATATATTATTTTATTTTGTAAATATAATAATAAATAAATGTTTCACGTCCAGGGAATGGGTCGCCGTTTTGCTTTATTGGCATCTCATCTTTCATCAATTATCCCTGACCTACCCACCCATAACGAAACCGTTTCCATAGTCAACTAAACTCATTGATTAGATGAGTGGGGGAGCTCCTCTTAGGTTAGGGTTAATTTGGATTGAAGGGAGGGGAGAGAAAGAAAATGAGGGGAGGAGAAAATGGGATCAAATTTTAGAGTAAAAACACATTTAATTATTGCACAATCATCGCTTAAAATTGAATCCTTAATTTATTTTTGTTAAGTCGTTGCATTAACTTTGTTAATTTTAAGGAACTAAAATTAGAATAAGTTTTATAAACTTGGGACTAAAATAATATCAAAGAAAATATGTTAAAATGAAATATATCTTTAGCTAAAAATTTTAAATTATGAGATATTAATATGTGAATCTCATAGTAATATCATTTTATAATTATATAACTTAACTGAGTGCATGGGTATATATATTATTGTAAAACATTACGTATTTAAAAATTACATGACAAATTTATTAAAAAATAAAAGAGATTAAACATTTAAATTTATTAAAAAATAAAAATTTATAATGATAAAATTAATTAACTTTATAATATGATCAATTTAAAAGTATGACAAAAAATATTTTTTAAAAGACTTTGAATTTTACATGTGATTAAATGATTTTTTATTTTTTTGCCAAAGATTACATAACTATTAAGTTATATTTATTTTAAGGAAGGATATTTTGGTTAAAATAATGAGTAAATATTGTGATTTAACAGTCAAATAACGGGTGGATGGATGGAAGTTGAATCTCAAAACTAGAAGGAGGTTTATGCAACATATATTTTGATTTTGAGGGAGGTTCAAATATGTTTTCAAAATAGAAAGGATGTCTCGTAATTTAGAGTAAATAGATAGGATGTTGATGTATTCCACTCTTTAATTTTTCTTACTTTAAAAAAAAATTATTTTAAGGATAGAGAATATGAAATAAAGATAATCTCTCAACTAACAATTCTTTTAAAAATGATTTTTTATTCAAAAATCACAGTTAAAAAAAAATTAAATCTAGACTATCTAAATCTCATAAGAACGGTTGAGATGAGAGGAGTTCTTCATACTCATCCAAAAAAACTGGTTGCTACCCATAACGGCAACATCACTGGCTCTGTTTGGGTTGTCTTTTTTATCAGCGTCAGTGTGCAAAATATTTCAGTGACTTTTAAGCAAATGGTCAATGAGCAAAAAGAACAATGAACCCTGTTTGGATTACCCGGTAGCTTATCGAAGATTCTAAACGCCACCGGACTTATTAGACGCTCCAATTTGGAGCTTATTTCCCTGCGAAAAGCTGCGTTTCATCCTCTCCCGAGTCTGCGTGATTTTTCTCGAGATCCGTCCTCGGCTTTCACACGTCCCCGATCTGTTTGAGATTGATCATGGATCGATGTCGAGCTTCGGCTGATCTTGATTGAGCTTCATCGGCCCAAGTACCTTTCACGATCTGTTTCTCTCCCTCGCGCATTGTCATGGATCGATGGAGAAGGAGAGAAGATGAAGAAGACCGTGTTACCGGTGAAGAAGAATGGGGATCTGGTGAAAAAAGGAAGTAGATGGATGAAGGAGAAGACAAGCCGAATGAATGAGAGAGGGAGAGAGATGAAGCAATCGTTACTTTTTTAAATCAATTCGTTGCTTTTTAATCAATTGGATGCAGCAATTTTTGACCAAAAAAACAATTAATAAAAAAATCCATCAAAAGATATTAAATTTTGATGGTCAAATAAAAAAATCCATCATAGCAAAACATGTCGCCTGGGTTGGTGAAAAATAAGTGATGGTCAAATAAATAAACGCAACAAAAGATATTAAATTAACATAAAGTTAAAATTAATTTTTTAATAATCATTTAACTTTTTTTCAAATTAAAATTTTTATTATCCTAATATTAATTCTATCTTATATTTAGGTTCGGTTGGAGTATTTAATAAAATTCATATATTTTTTAGTCATTTTTTTATCTTAAGCGACTTTTGAAATAATAATCCAAACACTTCGAGTTTAGAAAAAAAGCCACTTACGTAAAAAGCTAAATGGACAATCCAAACACAAATCATTATTTATAAACGACTTTTTCCTAGGAGCTTTTTTTAAGTCGGATGGCTTTTAAGCCACTTTTGTTTTCTACCGCTAACCCAATTCGCCTCTCTACGCCATTCGCCTCTATCTTCTCTCTCTCTCTCTCTCTGAACTTTTTTCATGGGGGGACTCCAGTTGTTTGGTTAGAGCCAAGAAACTTCCATAGACAATGCAAGCGGAAACAATCTCCAAAGTGAAGGGGAAAAAAGTGCAAATAGTTTGATTTTCCATAATCGTTTCAATTGCAGTGGTTAGGCCTATCAAATTTACCAGTGTTTGTGATTTTATCAAAGTGAAGGGGAAAAAAGTGCAAATAGTTTGATTTTTCATAACCATTTTTCATAAGTTCGATTGCCCACCGGTATCCCAAACAAGATCACATAGGGAGAAACACATGCAAGGATGATCAAAATATGGAATCCCGTTATTGATTTTCCAATACTAAGGGATCTTGATATTGAGTAATCTCATGAAAGGTAACAACGTGTAGTCCCATGATTGCTAAAGTCCCAGTAGCAAACATAACAAAATGGGGAATCTTAATTAATTTGTCAAAATCGAGTTTTTACGACGAAGGAGGGTGATAAAAACGTAAATCATAGAAAGGACACAAAACGTAAAGTTTCTACTATTTAAGGGCAGAGCTCAAATTCTATATATATATATGTGTGTGTGTGTGTGCATGAAAAAAAATCATAAATCACTACTCAAAATTCAATAAATAACTTCATATTTAAAATATACAAGTCATATAATTATGGGTTTAATGTTTCTGCAGTTGCTGCAGAAACTTGTTTCCTGTAGCACTCACATAAAAATGAGTGGGTCCCACTAATATTTTCTCTCTCGTCTCTTTACAATGGGACCTACTCACTTTTATGTGAGTATTGCAGGAAAAAAGTTTCTGTAGCAACTGCATGAAAAAAGTTTCTGAAGTAGCTGCAGAAACATTAAACCCTATAATTATATAAAACATAAAAAAAAAAAAACTTACGTTTATAATTATGGAAATACGTTAAATACTATATGTAACTATCCAGTCTCTACTTTTCCAATAATCCCGAGTCCAAGATGCACGATGAAAATAGGGTTTTCAACTTTTCATCCTTCTTTTTTGTTAAAGTAAAAATGGTAAAAACGTAAGTTTTTACATGTTTGAACAACATTTCTACCAATTTCTGCTCAAAATTTTTTTTGCTTACGTTTAAGCACATATGACCTAGTAAAAATGTACAAACATAAGTTTTTATGTTTTTACATTAGTTTTTGACAACCATGATCTTAGTATCAATACCGGTACCAATCCCTCCACAGCAATATGAAATCCCATGAATGAATTAATGTTTTTTTTTTTTAATAGGATTATCAATACAATAGTTGGTCTCTCAAATTGGCCCATATTTTTGTTTTAGTCCGTCAAATTTGAAATAATAGGTTTTGGTTCATTAAGTTTCATTCCATTCAAAATATTAGTCCCTATAACTCAATAAAAACTACGATCATTTTGTCCTTTAGGAACTAAAATCCATGATTTAAAACTTGAGGGATCAAAATCAAAATAAGGACACACTAAATAGATCAAAAATTGTATTAACCCTCTTTATGATTACAAGTTTACAACAATTAAAATAGTTGTCACTATCTTAATTGTTGTAATTTAATAAGTTAAAATTGTTATATATTAAGTCAAACTGTTATTATAATTGATATTTACTTATTTAGCAAGGAATTTCATTGAAATTAGCTTCCATTGTTGAATAATTTCACCACAATATTTAATCTCAAAACAAGTAGTCCCTAGAAACTTCACCGTGATGAAGCCATTTCAAGGTCCTGTATTTAAATTTGTGGAGGATTTTTGTGTTTTTCTCCGTGTTATATAAAACCTATAACAAAGTTATAATAAACAACCAATACCACTCCGCCAAATCTTGGTATGATGCATGAAAAACAATGATGGCAAAGAAAACTTTCTTTATCCTCTTCCCTTCCTTGAGGCAAAGAGCTGGGCAAGGTTAAAAAATTAAAGAGAATTAATCTCTTGGTCCTTCAATTTTAACTCGCTTATGACAGAATCCCTCAACTATGATTCAGCGCAACTTAGTCATAATCAAAACTAAGTTACATCGAGTCATTAATTGAGGACTGAGTTATAAGTGAGTTAAAAATTAGAAGAATAAAAGATTATTTTTCCCAAAATTATATGATATTGGTGGATTATATGATCTTGCGAGAATGAGACCCTCACACAAATGATAGGAAGCTTCAAACCCCACAACTAAATAAGAGTTATATATAGGGATGTCTAAGAATCGGACTAGACTGGTTGGAGGTTAACCCGAGGTCTGGCCCAATAAGACCTCGAGGTGGAAAAGTCGCCCGAGGTCATGTCGATCTAGGTGCTAGCCCGAGGTCGGAAATTTGGATTGGATTGGACCGACGGTAACTGTTTAGACTAGTCGAGGCAATTCATTTTTTTTTTTTTTTTTTTTTTTGGCCTTCTTGAGAGACAATGTTTTAGCTCTGGTTTCACTTGCCTTCCAAAAGTAATAAAAAAGTGATTAAGTGAAAAGTGATTCCTATAAATTAAAAAGCACATTAGGATGTCCAGACTCCAGTGAGTGGCTCAGTATAGTGGTGATTTAATTATAAATAAATAATAAAAAAAAGACCTCGGGTTAGATCGAACCAGTTCAAGGGGTTTAAGCCCCCGGACCGAAGTTCAGTCCAACCTGAGCAGTTTGGTCTGTTCTAGTTCAGTCCGGTCAAATTGTCTTGGACCAATTTTTTTGTTACCCTGACTTGATTGGGTCGGACCAACCAGACCATCGGCTTTTTTGGACAACCCTAAATGAGTTATTTTACCTGACTTTCAACGAACAAAAGGGCTGTTGAATGACTTGCAATTTACGAGACAGTCTGCTAATAAAATAAAAATCGAACATTTTTTCCAAAGAGGAACACACAGCAAAACATAATTCACTGGCCGTTAAAATGGAATATTTACTATGACCGAGAACACTTGATCTTGATGCAAGGATAAGAAAGCGCGTAGTATCTAAAGCATCAGTTTGCCCAATGAATTGATTTGCTTGCTCTCCATATTGCTGTGATACATACATAACTATAAGGCTTTTTGAGAACAGTTGCCAAGTACCGTTCATCTTCATCAGTTTAGAGATTGGGTTCTGGTAAAGACAAATACTCCTCCTCCACCAACCGCGCGACCCAAAAGCAAATTATTATCCAAATAAGATAGATAATATAGCCCTCCAACTGATTGCCTGTATTTCCAAAAGAAAGGAACCCAGTGTTATTAGATTTGTCCCAAGATGCTTGTTTTTTCCTCTCCTAGAATAGCACATTATATACCTTCCAGGGTCCCTTACAGGGATTTGAGCTTTGAAAGTACGGAGAAACTGTAATATCTGCACAGGGATGTATAAATAACATAATTTTTTTTAAAAAAAAAAAAAAAAAATTTAAGTAATAGCTTTGCATGTGAGTGCACACAATGTTATGACTGTTAACTAATTCATTCATTCATACAAAAAGTAAGTCACAAGATTTTTTTAACAGACACTGTTTCATGCCATTAAATAACTCATTCATTTATATAAAAAGTAAGTCACCAGATTTTTTTTAACAGACACTCTGTTTCATGACATAATTTAATGAATGTCAATGAGATCTTGAATGCTACTATGAGGTGGAATAACCAAATGCAGTTTCTTAATGTTGAATCAATTACCTGCAGGCTTATAAAAGACCGTGGTAGTATTGCTGGAGCTATTAGAGCCTGTAGCTCGTCACTAATAATTATATCCTGGAGTGCGATCTGCGAATATCACGTGTTCATAAAATGCTAATTATAGGGGGGGAAAATACCAAATATCAACAGTAGAAGAGTCTTTTCTTCTGTGTCATGGATGATGCTAATACGAATTTTGAGGACAACATCATCCCCATGTATATCTTTTGTCAGTATATGTTAACCAATGGCATGTACATTAAGCTTTTAAAAATCTCCTCTGCCAAAATATTAACTGCTGAATCACTATTAAGAATATGGTTCTGCTACTCATTAGCTTTCAGAGGTAAGCTTCTGGTATTTTCCCTTTCATTCCCTTTGAGCCTTCAGATAGCATATCTTTATAAATATTCATTGTAAGTGCAAGTTATCTGCACTACCCATTTCACTAAATCATTTTACTTAGTTTTTAAGAAAATGGACAAATTAAAAACTGAGATGGAAGCACATATCATCAACCTGAATAAGAAGTCCATTTGCTTAGGTGATTAGTACCTCAGCATCGTCATCATTATATAATAGAGCTTTAATCTAGAGTTTATGCAAAAGGAGTAAAATCTTCCTGATAGACATAATCTATGCACAAAAAAGAAGTTGAAGTTGAATGATAACTCTAGCCTATGGAGAAACACGTTACTACGATGAAAAAAGCTAGTATGTCTAAATTTATCATGAAATAGAGACAAATAATTTCTGTTTGAGAGGCTTTATTTCTCAAATATTGTAGAAAGCTCGTCCCTGGAAATCAGACTAATTACCTCTTGAAACTGAAGATAGATATTACGCACAGAAACAATAGAGAACTTGGCAGATACAAGCAATGTGGCACCTTCTTGGTCCTGTATGGAAAAGGACAAGAAAATTTTATTTATGGGTTCAAGGGGGCAGCACCACAGCTAAAGCATAAGAATTTCATCTAAGTGAGAGGGCTGGTAGCTAGTTATGCAAAATACATTTTACAATCCCATCCTTTATTCTACTCATTCTCTTCCATCCAAACTACCATGTATCAGTGTCACCCAGTAAGTCACTTAAGGTTGGAGCATACATGTTAAGGAAGACTGAGAGCAAATGTTAGATAAAAAATCCAAGTTTTCTCGACTTGATTTCCAAATTTCACTTCTTTTCTCAGGATGGACCATAACCAGCCCCATTAAAAGCCCAAAATCCAGTTGCAAAGCATACTCTTTTATCAGGAAGCATAGTCCCAATCAGAAATTATCACAAACAACGGGAATAGAAATGACAAGTTACTTAGCCATACTTAAGGTTTGTATATTTCACAATCACTTGAGGAGTCCAATCTAGGAAGTCAGTCCATAATATAGTGGAAATGGAAGATGAAACTAAGAGAGAAGTGTCATTGTTATAGTTTAAGAAAAACAAGACATTGCAATGTTGAGATTGAATTGCAGCACTTGTATTCATAGCTGAGTTAAAGGCTGTTGACAAAGACAGAATAAACCAAAGGAAGGCATTGTTTTTACCTCCAGCAAATTTGAAATACTCCATCGGACAATGTTGCGAATGATACCTCCATTAGTCTGATCGTCACATTCAAATTTCTGAAAGATCTGTCCAACCTACCACAACAGAGTAGCAAGTGGGTTAATAAAATGCTAAGAGATGAACAGTAAACGACACATAACAAAAGAAAAAGCATTAACACAGTTCTACATTACCCTATCTTACAGAATCTTGGATGCAGCAAAACACTATTGGCAAGAACAAAATGAATGCACAAGATAAGAAAATAATTTAAAATTTGAAGCCTCATCTACTAAATGGTTAATAGAAACACTTCTTCATAATTAGAAAAGAAAGTGCCGGCAGAGTATTCAGTCAGAAGA
Source organism: Acacia acuminata (assembly GCA_019022655.1). Taxonomy (NCBI): domain Eukaryota; kingdom Viridiplantae; phylum Streptophyta; class Magnoliopsida; order Fabales; family Fabaceae; genus Acacia; species Acacia acuminata. Next base: position 479,173 of record JAFJYI010000001.1, read on the forward strand.
AAGAAAGAACTCTAAGACTTGATTGAAAGATACTAAATGTCATTGTTAATACTTGAAAGAAAGGAAGTCTAGCAGCAGCTTCCAGAAGAACAAGCACATCAGGGGCAGAAGTATACTGCAGGCGCCATGTTCCATTCAACTTCACCAAATCAATTGGTTCACCCTTGTTGTACGCCTCCACATTCACCTGCCAAACACATATACCAAGAAAATTGTATATTAATCAACTTCATTCTCCTTTGTCATTTTCATTGTAAATGGTCCCACAATATCTAGCAAAGAATTCAGATTAAGAAGAAGACTAGCGTAGATCATAATGAAGAAGTGAACAAAGAAAATAAACAACAGACCAGAGACTCCTCAATGGAAGAGCGTTGATCAGCAGTTGTCGAGAGTCCCCTTTGTGTCTCCTGGATAGCACTTAAAAGTGTGTGCTTCTGGTCCTCTAACTCAATATCATATGCCTACAATCCCAAATATTGCGGACTATGATGAAACAAGAAAGAAAAAGGAGTTGAAACTAAAATAGAAACTGTGGAACAGAAAAAATAAGGCCAACCTGGGTTTCTGGGGCGGCTATTGCTGCTAAACATGCAAACATTTTACGCCTGAAGAATTTCCTGGTTGTAATAGAGACTGGCCTGAAAAGCTTAACCTGGCCATTGGCCGTCTTTCCAAGACATAGATAATGAGAAGATGAGGACAAAGCCAAGTTCATCCCTGCATTGATGATTAACAATTCCAATAGCCCGTCACTACTAAAGCCAAGCAAACTAAATTTGCTTTAGAGCAACTGAACTTGTCCGTACGCATGTTGATCTATACCTCAATAAATAAGGTTTTGGAGTCTGTAAAAACATCTACCAAAGCTTCAATTTTACAATACAACGGTCTCACTTTCCGGAGCTTGAATTTTATAGTGAACGTAATTCAATCACAGGCAAAAATCAAAATAATTGCTGTCCGCGTAGGCCTATCGCCAACGTTATACAAGAAGGAAAGCTATATATCTCAAAATTGAAGATATCGAATCTATGTTAATTCGACTCCAATTTCTTGGGCATGAGGATAAAAAGGTCAAGTGAATAAAGAAACCTTTTCTTTTCTCCGGGTCGGGGAAACCTCCAAAATTTCATGATTAATTCAAATTGCCACATTCAATTTGGCAAGGGATGAGAAGAAGTGACATTATCAGTTTGTCTGAGCATTTGAGCATGTACGATTAACTATCTCAGTATTCGGAGTATAAATCAGAAGAGGAGTGTGCACACAAATCATAAAATCCAAAATTAAGAGGTAATCCAAAATCAAAGAGGAAAACAAGAACAAAAAGTGAAGTACCTTTTGCGAGTGATTCTTTAATGCCAAATTTCAACGAAGTTTCCGGGGGTAACCAGGTGATTGGCCTCCGAATAGATGAGTGGTTGACGTCTTGCCTTGTGGACCTCACATGGGGGGTGGTAAGAAAGTTGGAGGCTTTTTCATCGACATACAACATTAAAAGCAACAAAACTATATTTTGATGAGTAACATGTTTATAAATTTCTTAAAAACTAATCCGAACATGCACTTAAGAATTTACCAATATGCTCCACTTAAAAAAATTCAGCAATATGATACATTCAAAATTGTTTACCAAAACAATGGTTTTGAATTTGTACATGATTCGTTCACGAAAAACGATTTTGAAAGAAAATGACAGCGATTATGAGAAAATATAAACCGATGTAAGCTTATTGATCTCGGCACTGTTTGGAGAGACTTGAATCCCAACTTGGAAAGGAACTGGATGATATTTTAGCTCAAGAGGAAATCCTATGGTTTCAAAAGCTCGTACAAACTGGCTAATGGAAGGGTATAGCAACACATCTTACTACCACACGTCCACACAGACGAAAATCAGAAGAAGAAGGAATTGTGTGACCACCCTCCTAAATAATGACAACGTGTGCGTGGAAAGGAAAATGGAAGTGGGAAGAATGGTGATTTTTTTTTTTTTTGTGCGAAATTATTCAAAGAAGAAAAGTGCAATAGGAACTGGACTCAAACTCATCAATCATGGCCGGCTGTACCAGATGAAGAATGGAATGGAATATGCAAAGATATCAGTGATGAAGAAATAAAAAATGCACTTTTTTCCATCGGGGATATGAAATCGCAAGGAGAGAATGGATTCCCAGCTATGTTCACTCATAGGAATTGGGAGATAATGGGTGTGAGTGTCACTAATGCAGTTAAGGAAATGTGGAGAAAGTTAAAGACGTCAGCAAAACCTTGATTGTCCTAATCCTTAAGGTTGATAATCCAGAAAGGGTGAATCAATTGCGCCCAATATCATTGTGCAATTTAGTTCACAAATGCCTCTCAAAGGTTATGGGGCAGAGATTGAAGTGCATAATGCCTAAGATAGTATCACCATTTCAAGTGAACTTTGTTCCGCGAAGGCAGTATAATATTATTATTGTTAATGATTTGCTCCACTCCATGAGGAAGAAGAAAGGAAAGAAAGGATGCATGATTATCAAAATTTCTTGAGAAAGCATATGATAAAATTAGCTGAAAATATATAGAGTAGGTTGTTCTTGAAAAGAAATGTCCCAAAGAAATGGTTAAAAGAATCATGGATGTGTCCACACCCCATCTACTCGGATTTGAATTTGATTTTTCTTATAAGAACTGAATAGAGTTTATCTCATCCTTTAATGAGTTTTTCCTACCCTCATATACTACATTAATATATCAATTAAAGGGCTGGTGATACTTAGATTTATTCTCTTTTTCACTTGCTCCTTGTAAACAATGGCATACTTACAAAACAAAAAGTTTATTTCAAGATATACGTATTATTTTAAACTAATTTTAACCATTTTTTTAAATCACGTAATTCAATTATTGTGCTCTTATAAATAGGATGAGAGGAAGTATTTTCACGTTCTCTCTCCTCTTTTAAAAAAATACTCCCTCATGTTCTATTTATAAGAGCGCAATAACTAATTACGCAGTTTAGTACAAGATCAAAATTAATTAAAAATAATAAGTATGTCTTAAAATAATTTTTATTTGTAAGTATGCCCTTGTTTATAAGAGATTTGGCTTGTGTCCTTTGCAAGCATTTGTCCGTTGTGTCCGCTGCAGCAAACACGGCGCCATTTTGTTCCCACACACAAAACTGGTGCTTTTTTTTTTTGAAAAAAAAAAAAAAACAAAAAAATTCAGGCACTACAGCGTAGTAAAATGATAATTTAGGATAAAAGATACTTCAGGATACTGATTGCTATTAAAATGATACTCAATATACTGACAGCTATTAAAAGGATACTTCAGCATACTAATTTTTTTTTCATGATCTTGAAAATTATTTTAAGTCTTGACTAGTACTAAAAAAAATACTTCATGATACTTGAAAAATAAATCATGATCTTAAAAAAATTATTTTGGGATCTTAAAAAAAATATCCTAAGGTAGACTTTTAGTAGAAGTCGAACTTCAATTATTTTTTCAAGATCCTAAAATAATTTTTTTAAGATCATGAATTATTTTTTAAACTTCAATTATTTTTTCAAGATCCTAAAATAATTTTTTTAAGATCATGAATTATTTTTTCAGTATTAATAAGTAAGTATTCTTCAATGATAATTCAAGATATTGAACGGTACTAAAAAATTCTTCATGATTTTGAAAAATATTTCGGGATCCGACTACTATTAAAAAGATACTTGGGATCGAAGGCTATTAAAATGATACTTAGGATACTAAGCGCTATTAAAATGAGACTTGACATATTGAATTTTTTTCATGATCTTGAAAAAATATTTTAGGATAACTAAAAAAAATACTTCATGATACTAAAAAATAATTCATGATTTAAAAAAAATATCCTAAGGTATATTTTTAGTAGCAATCGATACTTCAATTATTTTTCCAAGATCCTAAAATAATTTTTTAAGATTATGAATTATTTTTCAGTATTAATTAGTATCTGAAGTATTCTTTTTAGTACCCGTCAATGTCCTAAAATATTTTTTCAAGATTCTAAAATAATTTTTTAAGATTATGAAGAATTGTTTTTAGTGTCATTCGGTATCTTGAATTATCATTTTACTACTCGCATCATCTTTTTTTTTTTTTAAAAAAAAAGCACTAGGTTTGTGCGTGGGAACAAAACGGTGCCGTGTTTGCTGCATGGACGCAGCGGACAAATGCCTGCAAAGGACACAAGCCAAATCCATTTATAAGGGGCAAGTAAAGGAGAGAGAGAGTAAACCTAAGTATCACCAGCCCTTTAATTAATGCAATATCTATAATTAATGAATGACACACACACAAAAAACTCATTAAATATTGAGATAACTTTTGTGGGACTTTTATAAAAAGGAGTAAATTAATTCAAATTTTAAGCTAGGACATGAGGGGTGCTCATATTATCTCTCTCATTTTTTCTACCATTCTCTCCTTTATCTCTCATTCTCTCACTATTTCTCATGCACCTTTTTCTGTTTTTTTTTTTTTTTTTTTTTTTTTTCTCCTTTGGGGGGTTCTCTTCATTCTAGAGGATTCTTATAACAAATGAAATTTTTAGAACTTTTCATATTTATTTACTTTTAAATTTTATTTAAAATTTTATAATTGATTTTTTAACTTAAAATCTTTATTTATTTTTTAATCAAATCAATTTAATTCTTTTTTATCAAGGGTTGTTTCCTTTCAAGGGTTAGAGATGATAATAGGAAAAAAATGATAGACATAAGATGAGTATTTGTTAAAAGAGGAGAGAGAATGTAGAAATTTAATACTTTTCGTTTTATATCTCCCCTCTTTCCTGCACTCCTTTTCCCTTTCACATGAAAAATCATGACGCTCAAATCGTGGCTTTTTGACCAAAATAATAAATAAATAAATAAGAAAAAATTTACCAAATTGATGCCTTGTTCAAAGTATTTCCGGACTAATGCGGTTGAAAACGTTAGCAGGACTCGCGCCATTAGTCGCGTGAGATGGTCTCACGCCTTGCCGACGAAAAACGTCTTTTGCGTCGAGGAAAATCGTACTTTTTGTGTCGTGGCGTAAAGAAGGTTCACGCCACTAGTGGCGTGAACCTTTCTCACGCCACTAGTGGCGTGAACCTTCTTTACGCCATCGACACAAAAAAGTACGATTTTCGACGTAAAAGTATGCTTTTCTGTCAGTGGCGTGGGACCCTCTCATGCCACTAATAACGCGAGTCTGTCTAACGTTTTCAACTGCATTAGTCTGATAAATACTTTAAACAGTGCATCAATCTGGTAATTTTTTTTTGGAAAAAAATTATTTTGGTCAATTTCCCCTCAAATCGTTCATGTGAAGAATGATTTCGCTTTTTTATTAAAAAATTATATGTTTGATCTGACAGTGACATTGTCCTTTTCACGTGAACGAGTTGTGTAGAAATTCAAAATTGTTCTTCTGGTGAACGATTTTAAAAGTAGTCTATTGGTAAAGACTCGATCAATTAATTAAGACTGGAGGTAATACTTTCTAAAGTGTAGCATTTGGCTAAATTCTTTTACTGTATGCAGTATATCAATAAAAAAAAGCCGAAGTTTGACTTTAACACATGGCTAGTCATTTTGTTGATCCGCCAAGTTGGCCTTGTTTAGTTTTTTCCACTCGATAAGTCACTCGTGTCACGTTAATATAGAATTGGTTTAATAATGTAAGGCTCTACTCGATCTTTTTGGATTTTGAGTTCAAGTTTTATAAGAGCAACTTGTATTGTTGTAGGAATAGCCGAACCCCGAACCGGGTAGCGAATGATAGTATATTTATAATGAAAAAAAAAAGTCACTGCTATCATTTCAACTTGAGCCAGCCAACCATGTTTAGTGATTACAACCAATCCATTTTAGTTTGGCGGGTAACATTAGTAAATCAGTGAATTCTTCTTACCTATCTGGTTAATTAGTTTTATACTAATTATAAGACCGAAATAACCTCATTTTTAAGCTTAAAACAACAGGAACAAATAATAATATTTATGAATTAACAAGTTTAATTTAGAAGAAGGAAAAGAAATTGAAAACTATTATCTCCCTCTAAAGATATAGCCAGATGGAAGAGCAAATATGAAAAAAGTATGACGAGAGAGACTCTGCATCTGCCCACAAATGAAGACAAATTATGTGGGGTTGGGGGTTTCAAATTTAAATAGAGGAGGAGCAGCGACTAGAGTAAAGGGTTTGTTTGTGTTGGCGTTAGAAAAGTACGTTTACACAAATCAAGATAAAACTTCTCTCACAAACGCGTTGATATCTTGTAAATTACGTTAGAAAAAACAAATTTTCATATTAATCCAAACAAGCACTAAAACTTATAGTGGAGAAATAAGGAGGAGGAAGGGGGAAAAACTTATATATGCCTAGTACCGTTACTATACCTTGACTTGGCGTATCACAATTAAAGGATATATAATTAAAGGATATATTGATATTGTTTTATTTCAATCAGTCTTAAATATAAGACATAGTTGACACTTTTTAGAGAGATTAAAGAAGCTAAGTAAGTTCTTAATCATATCATATATTGTGTTTCCTTATATTATATGTCGGTTTATTTATAAGTTAGACAAATATAAATATTTTAAAATAATTTAATTAGTTTCCTTAATCTCTTCAAAAAAAAGTCAAATATGTCTTATAATTAGAACCGGAGGAGTATTATTTAATCAATTAGATATAGGTTTATAAATTAACAAATCCAATTTAGCAAATTACAAGCTTTTATTGGTTATTCACACAACAAAACTTTGGTGATTAAGTTGTGGCACACGAAGGTGGGTTTGAAAGCAAGGGAGAAAAATGGCTTCTGAGGGGAAAACAAAAGTGAGAGGTAGTATAATCAAATACCCAACATTCACAAAATTTTAAATTGGATCCATGGACTAATTAGATATTTGTTGAATTTGCTACCACGATTTGGGATTTCCCTATTTTGGGTGGCTTTAAAATGGAATTTTCCTTTATTTTAAGGGTTAAAGTGCATTTTTGCCCTTAAAGTATCTTGCCGGGAGCGATGTTGTCCCGAAGTTTCAAGCGTAGCAATGTTGCTTTTTGAAGTTTGAAAATGGAGCGATGTTGCCCCTCCGTTAAAAACTCTAATGGTCAACTAACGGTCAACGTTAGGGTTTTTAACGGAGGGGCAAAATTGCTTCCGTTTTTAAACTTTAGGAGCAACATTGCTCCAAAAAAAAAGTAGCGATTTTTGCGCGAAGTTTAAACGGGAGCAATGTTACCCCTCAGTTAAAAACTCTAACGGTCAACGTTAGAGTTTTTAACGGAGGGACAACATTGCTCCGTTTTGAAACTTCGAGGTAACATTGCTTACGCCAAAAACTTTAGGGGCAAAATTGCTTTCCTGCAAGCATACTTTAAGGGCAAAAATGCACCTTAATCCTTATTTTAATAGTATATTTGAATTGAAATTAATATCTTACTTAGTTTTTTATGTGACTTGAATTTTTCTCCCTTAAGATTCACCTAAAAGGCTTGTTCATTAATTAGGTGTCAAAAAATAAGTTAAGTTTTTTTATTTATTAAAAAAGTGAGTTTAATGGGGGATAACATTTTAATATACATGACGACATATTTCCTAATATAAGTAGGAACATAATCTGTTTTGACACTTTTGTGACATAGTGAGCTGAACCAGACAGAGAAGCTTGGATGGACTAATCACCAATTTGAGAAAATGACTATCACTAAGATTAAGGCTATTCTCGCACTTGTTTGTTTGTTCTTGTCTTTTGCCACAGCACTTGTTTGTAGAATCTACTTGATGTTGTTATTTTAAGATTTCGTGTGGATTAATATAATCTTTTATTCGTCATTTTTGTTTTGGTCTTTCAAATTTTATTTTATTTAAATTATTAGTCTCTAAAATTAAACAAAAATATGAACCATTTTTGCCTTCTAAATGACCAAAACCTTTAGTTTAAAATTTGAGGGACCAAAATTAAAAATAGGGATAAGTTTGAGGGGTTAAAACTAAAATAAGGACATACCTGATACAACAAAAATTTTATGAACTCTTTTGTGTTTTTTTTTTTTTTTTTTTTTTTTTTTTTTTTTTTTTTTTGCTTTTTGTTTTGCTTTTTCCTAATAAATAAAAGTATCACTATATAATGCAAAATACCATCAATTCAAATGGCCAAACAATACCGTCAATATCATTATATTTTATATAATATTTAGATAGTAAGGCCCCGTTTGTATTGAAGAAAAGGTAGAACTGGAAAAGAATGAAAATAAAAAGAAGGGAATGAAATGGAAATATTTTGTCTCGATGCATTTGGTTCTACTGGAAAAGAAAATGACTTGATATGAAAAATTTTGTTTGGTTGGAAGAAAATAAAGTAGGAAGATGAGGTAAAATATCATTTTGCCCATAAAGATAAAATATTATTTTAAACCATATGCAGTACCCTCGCAGTGTACACTGCACTCGAGTGCATTAAGAGTGTGCACTCCCTTCCTCGTCGTCGACTCCCTTCCATCCCAGTCACCTCCATCGATGAAAGTAGGACGCGTTTGGGGTCTAGGGCTAAAAAATCTTCTTCGCCATGGGGTCTAGGTCTGTCTGAAATTAGCAACAAAATTAAACTTTCATCAACAACAATTATAGCGACGACGATTGAAAAAGAAAGAAAGGGGTTATTTGGGAATTTACTACTGTAAGAAAATAGCTTCCCACCAATAATATAAGAAAAATATATTCACCTAGATGAAGGAAAATTGGATTGCGGGAAAATATTTTCTTGGGAAAATGATGAAAATAAACAGCCGTTGCAAGTAGAAAATCCGATTTTCCTTTTCTCTCCCCTGATTTGCAACGATCCAAACGAGCCATAACAAAATAACCAACAAAGCACAAGCCAATATATCATCAAGATAATTAACTATCAGAATATCATTATAAATATAATAAAACATATATCGACAATAATGAATATCATGTCTTATTTTTTTAGTAATATGCATAATGCATCTCTGTTTTTTTCTATAGTAGTAAAATGCATATTTCTCAATGTAATAAGCCTTGAAACCGCCACACTCTACGGTTGAGGAAGAAAGCTGTCAAGACCATTCTGAAAATAAAGAAGGAAATGATTTTGGTGGCCTTGGACGCGAAAGAAATAGCTGAAGTTTTAAATTCTTCATTGGTATATCTGCGTATTTTCAATTGTTCATCGGTATTTTTTTTTTCTCTTTGAAACACTTTATGTTCAATGCTCTTTATGTAACACTTTATTGGCCATTCTGCACCTTAAAAAAAAAAAAAACCCCTAAATCTCATTCATAATAATTTAAAAGATAAAAAAAAATTGAAGATATTTGATTTGATTTGATTTTTTTTTTTTTTGGGTCAAAGGAAAAGATTTTGATATGCATTCAAACGGAGACGCACCGTTTCTCATAGGCCTCAATGCTGCTATGATACATCTGAACGTAGTTGATCACGATCCCCCTCACCTCCACGTTGTCGTTCACAAATCACACATCGGAGCCTCTGCTACAAATTTCCCCATCAATGATTGTCGACGCTCTTCTATCTTTTCTGTCTTCCTAAAACTTGGATTTTCTTGCTATCTCTGTTGCCCAATTGGATCGAAACTCTAGGGTTTTGATCACTTTTAGAGTTGCAATACCTCTGATCTTCAAATTCAATCTCAGACTCCTTGCTCTGTACTCGTTCTTCGTCTGTCGTCCGATCCAGTCTCTGCCTCAAAATGCCAGCTGTTTATGGAGCTCGTATGACCACCTTCGAAGACTCCGAGAAGGAGAGTGAATATGGTTACGTTCGTAAGGTATGTTCAAATTCTCGATCTGTTCAATTGTATTAGTTTCAAATGGCCAGCACAAAAATAGTCTGCTTGATTCAGCTAGTTTTTTAATCCTGCTATGGGCATATTAATTTTCGTTTTGATTAGATCGAGAGTCGTTGCTTATGTTTAGTCTGTCGAAGTTCAGTTGAAGGTTTGATGGATTCTCTCGTACATGCTCTGTATTGTGAGTTATCGACCCAGTGGCGTATTTTAGTATAAAATGAGATTGGATTTTAAGTTGAATCTGTGGTTTTATCCTAAGGTTACCATCCTTTATGAAGTTTGATCTCTTGCCATTGTCTTTATTTTAGCATCTGGATCATCGTTTGTTGTTGTATATGATGAATAGTACGGCATGTAGATGTTGTGATGCTGTCACTATACCCTCTGATATGAGTTTTTATCATTTAATTCGAGATCTGGGGATGGTGGAGTTTTTTTGGTAGCTATATCACCCACGTCAAATTGTTAATCATGCCCCATTATTGTGGATCAAGATATTTGAGCTGCACTTTAAAACAAGTTCCATGGCTGCTAAAGTTGATCATTATGCTTTATCCTTCTACTGCAGGTATCAGGACCAGTCGTGGTTGCAGATGGCATGGCTGGAGCTGCTATGTATGAACTAGTGCGTGTCGGCCATGACAACCTCATTGGTGAAATTATTCGTTTGGAAGGGGATTCTGCTACTATCCAAGGTCCTATACTATGAATTATACTTCCATCATGTGTTCTTGCTGTCCATGCTTATTTGGCCCACTCAACCCACTGTATTATGGTTACCTAAGGGGTATAATATTTTCTTTTTCTAAGTTTTGACAACAAGCTTCTTGTTTCTGTACAATTTTAGTTTATGAGGAAACAGCTGGTTTAATGGTCAATGATCCTGTATTACGAACACACAAGGTGAGATGTGTAAATTCTATTTACTGATTTCATTACTGCCTTGATGCCTGACAGCTGATTAGCACTATAATGTATATATAACAGCCTTTATCAGTGGAGTTGGGGCCTGGAATATTGGGAAATATTTTTGATGGAATTCAGGTTTGTCTTTTGTTTACTTGAAGCATGATTTTCTTGTTTAATTCAGTTGGCTTATAAATCAATTTCATATGATTTCTTTTTTCTTTTCTGTATTATGTGATTTTATTTTCTTTGTGCAACTTCTATTTTACTTATTGAAACAGAGGCCATTGAAAACTATTGCTAAACGATCTGGTGATGTCTACATTCCTCGTGGTGTCTCTGTTCCAGCTCTTGATAAAGATACACTCTGGGAGTTTCAGCCTAAAAAAATTGGTAATCAAGAAACTTAATCATTTTTTGCTGCTAATTACTTTGCTGTTAAGTAGAAAAGTGTCGTGTGTTGTGGTCATCTTTCTCTGAGATTCAATTTTATTTTTTGGTGATAGGTGAAGGAGACCTATTAACTGGTGGAGATCTCTATGCTGTAAGTTTTCTTTCCATATAGATGAGCTTGTGAATCACTCTGATTTTCGTTTATCAAATGTATCCTGAAGCTTTTTTTTAAATCATTTCCCATTGCAGACTGTTTTTGAGAACAGTCTGATGCAGCACCATATTGCACTTCCTCCTGATGCCATGGGAAAAATTACTTACATGGCGCCACCTGGACAATATTCCTTGAAGGTTTGTGTTTTAAACTTTTCACTGTTTATTTCCAGACAACCACTGATTTTTAAATCCATTAATGATATTGAATTTCAAAATTGTTTTTCATTGTCATGTTTTGGCCTCTATTTGCTTTGAGATTGTGTTGTAATTGCAGGATTATTAAATTTGTTAAATTGTTGCTTATTTATCGTCAAATTTTAGTTTACTCAGAAGCTTCCTGTTAGTATTGCGGCACATTTAGTTTTCTCTTTCACACTTGCAGGATACTGTCTTGGAGCTTGAGTTTCAAGGTGTCAAGAAACAGTTCACCATGCTCCAGGTTACCTTCTTTGTTCTTCTATCTACTTATTGAAGTCCTGAATCCTGATATTTAATATTTTTTGTTATCCTTTGAAAAAATTTCATAGTTTTCATGTACTTCACCCATTTGCAGACTTGGCCTGTTCGTACACCAAGGCCTGTTGCATCAAAACTTGCAGCTGATACTCCTCTGCTCACTGGTCAGGTATACTTAATTGTTGTTGTTGGTCTTATCCTCTTATCCGTGTTATTTTGATATCTGTATTGTTTGATAACTTTTTCTTGTATCAGCGTGTTCTTGATGCCCTCTTCCCCTCTGTTCTTGGTGGGACATGTGCTATTCCTGGGGCTTTTGGTTGTGGCAAAACGGTCATCAGTCAGGCTCTTTCTAAGGTGAACCTCATATAGCCCATCAAGTCATAACGATTCTGTAATTATTAAATGTTTCCTGTAATTAATTGACCTTTCTGGTTATGTTTATTTGCAGTATTCCAACTCTGATACTGTTGTCTATGTTGGTTGTGGGGAACGTGGAAATGAAATGGCTGAAGTATGTTTTCCTTCTTGCTACTTCTAGTACATATCTATTTAATTTTCACGTTGGTTTAAACTAATTTAACAAATCCTCAGGTTCTTATGGACTTTCCACAACTTACAATGACATTGCCTGATGGTCGTGAAGAATCTGTCATGAAGCGTACAACACTAGTGGCTAACACTTCGAACATGCCTGTGGCTGCTCGTGAGGCTTCAATTTATACAGGTGACTTATCTTTAAATCCTTGCGAATATTTTTATTGTTGCTATTAATTTATTTGCTAATGTTTATGCTTCCATCTATCGCAATTTTTATATTTGGCATGAAAAGTTTGTTTACTGTTGCAATCAGCAGAATTGAATTGTACAAATCAAAGCAATATAATCAAATTAATTGTTGATCTGTGTTTGTGGTGTCAACAGTTGGGGAGAGACAAGTTTGTGTAACTTGATGTTTAACTAGTCTGTAGTTCTATTTTCCCATCTGAAATTTATTGTACTTGCTCATATTTTAAAGAAGTGCTTTTTTCATGTTTTTGGGGCTGAATCATTTGCATGGTTTTAACAGAATGTCCGTATTATATCTTAGTCTAGTATTACTGTGTAATTTTTATATGATAGCCACCTTTTATATTTCTCAAGATTTAGTTAAATATCATAACATTGATAAATCCAAGGGGTGGTACCTAAACTGGAAAAGTACTGAAATTTTTCACTACTAGAAGTCTAGCATGTTACTTAAGAATTGATATATTTGTCAATGGTAAATATTATTTCAGGAATTACTCTAGCTGAGTATTTTAGAGATATGGGTTACAACGTCAGCATGATGGCAGATTCAACTTCTAGATGGGCAGAAGCATTGCGTGAAATATCTGGACGGCTGGTGAGGATTATGTTATTAGTTTATTTTTCAATTCAATGGAATTTATTCATCAGATTCTCTCTTCCTATTTCTGGATTTTAGTATTCATTTGATCTTGAAGATCTACTTCTAATTAGTTATAACTAATTTTATTATCTTATTTAAACAGGCAGAAATGCCTGCTGATAGTGGATATCCTGCTTACCTTGCCGCACGTTTAGCTTCTTTCTATGAACGTGCTGGCAAAGTAAAATGCCTTGGAGGTCCTGAACGCACTGGTAGTGTCTCAATAGTTGGTGCTGTTTCTCCACCTGGAGGAGATTTCTCAGATCCTGTGACATCTGCAACCCTTAGCATAGTTCAGGTAAAAGTGTACTTTTAATGTGGTCATCAAAATGGAGTAACTGCTGGAGAATAAGGGGTGCCTCAGGATGCCCCCAGTGATACCCTCAAATTCATGTCTGTATACTGTGTACAAGTGTTTATGATTTGTATTCTCGCTCTATTGTCCTTCTACAATCAGTACATTCATTCTGAAATTTTATTTTTGCTGTTTAAAAGGTTTTCTGGGGTTTGGACAAAAAGCTTGCCCAGAGGAAGCATTTTCCTTCTGTTAACTGGCTTATTTCCTATTCAAAGTACTCGGGGGTATGTCATAAATTTCATCATTCTAGATTCAGTTACTCATTTCATGCTAGCTCCTCTTGTTGATTATATCTTCCCATTTTTGGGTGTCCCCAGGCATTAGAATCATTCTACGAGCAGTTTGATCCAGATTTTATAAACATTAGGACAAAGGCTCGTGAAGTTTTACAGAGAGAAGATGACCTGAATGAAATTGTCCAGGTATATATTTATTTTATTGGTTCTATCATCTTGAATGTGTAGTTTGATGTGATTTAACAAACACTGCCCCCCCTTTTTTTTCTGGCGGGAAGGACAGGGACTGAGGCATTGAGGGTGGGTTATTCAACTTGATAGTGGAGTTATCATAACCTAAGAACCAACTGTTATGCTGTGTGTTCTTTTAAATCTGGATTACAACATATAGTCAATGCAGGGAATAGCATGATGAGGGTGGAGCTTTACCACATCATTTAATTTAATGGCTTTTCTATAGTTTGCATAAATTTTTTTTTTTTTTTTTTTTTTTTTTGTATATGTCTCTGTTTTATAACTAGTTAGCCAACCTGGATTTTATTTGCATCTGATATGATTACGACCTTTCAAATCATCGCAGCTTGTTGGCAAGGATGCTTTGGCTGAAGGAGATAAGATCACCTTGGAAACTGCAAAGCTTTTGAGAGAGGATTATCTTGCTCAGAATGCTTTTACTCCGTAAGTACCTTCATTACTAATTTCTTAGCTTCTCTGACTTGTATCATTTAGTTCAATCCTTATGTATCATATTTCTTGCTTGCCTTAATGGGGGTATCTTTTTATGTGGTTGCAACAGATATGACAAATTCTGTCCCTTCTACAAGTCCGTTTGGATGATGCGGAACATCATCCATTTCTACAATTTGGCAAATCAGGTAGTTTTGCTATGTAGACAGAGTAATAGTTAAAGAGAAGGATTCCTTATTTAATTTGCTTTCCTCTTCCTGTCATTTATGCCGCATGTTTGAAGTAAAATCCATAAATCCATTTAAAATGAAATTAATGATTTCAATTGGAATAAATCTTAAGATTTAAAAATTCAATTCAATTTTGTTTTGAAAAAACACAAATTAAATTCTAATGTTTCGATTATATAATGTCTTTTTTCAAACTCCATAAGAACATACTTACCACCAACTTATTAACAAGTCCTTAAGAATTGTTGGTCTCCTATTCTCTCACTCCCTGAAGGCATTAAGTTATTTACTGTGAGTCTCTTCCATGGACTAGTGCCATCCATCCATATCTTAGCTCTAGCAACAATCTACAACCTGTTAGTCCTGTGCAAGCTGACTGAGTAAGCCGAGATTGTCCCTTGCTAACATAACACTAGCATAACACCAATGGGAGCGTGGAAGTGGAATTGTAGGTCTTTTCAATTTACATTCCTGATAAGTCAAATTAAAAATGTGGATTCAATTTGATTCAATCTCCGTTTCTTGGATTTTACACATTGGCAGGGTTTCCAACTTTCTAATTATAATTATGGGCAGTTGGGTTCCACATTACATTGCATCTCTTCTTTACACTCGCTATCAGGAGACATTTTCCCACATATTTTGAGCCCTTGGACTAAACTTTTTTATTCCATGCATCCTTACATATGGCTTAGCCATAATGTGTTGGCTAAGATTGGTTAAATGACATCTAAATGGTGAATCTCAACTCAAGACATCTTGGTGGGTAAATTGCAGGCAGTAGAGAGGGGAGCTGGCTCAGATGGTCAAAAGATAACTTACACGCTCATCAAGCATCGCTTGGGAGATCTCTTTTACCGTTTAGTGTAAGTAACTCCAGTGACATAATTTAAAGGTTTTTGGGAACAATCCTGATTTATTGACTCCACTTACCACATCACACAGGTCTCAGAAATTTGAGGATCCAGCAGAAGGTGAAGCAGCTCTGGTTGAAAAATTTAAGAAATTACACGAGGACCTGACTAATGGCTTCCGCAACCTTGAGGACGAAATCCGGTAATTGGACAATGTACAAGCCATGTCCAAGTTTTCAGTTGTGTTCCTTCGTTTTTATGAGGCAATCAAGGATCTTGTGGTGACATCGGCCTGGGGTTTTTCTATTTATTTAAGTTGAGCACAAGACGATGTGATGAGGCTCATGTTCTGGTGCTGTTTTGGCTTTTTATTATTACTTGTGTAGTTTGAATCATATGTTCCCGTTGCCACCTCAGTTATTTATTTAGAATAACAGATTAAACATGTTATTTCTTCCTTTGTATTTATTCAATAAGTTCATTTTAGTTAGTAATTAAATGCCTTATGGCTTATGAGTTCTAGACAATTAGTGGGACTGTGGATTGTATGAACAATGTATTTTATGGGTGGATCCAATCTTGTAGCAAAATGAGCTTTTCAAAGAATTGTAAGCCGAATTTTAGCAGACCCAATATTTAGTCCAATAAAAATATAAGCAATAACAGGGATGGGAGTTCTTCATTTGATAGATGCCTTTGTCCATTATCGCTCTCTGGCCGAGCATATCTGAGTTGATCTATATCGTATTTTTTTATATTAATTCAGGATGATTTAATTAGGCGTATTTTTGAAAATTTTAATTGGTGATAAATATAGGATTAATGATAGAAAAAGAATTTTGAAATTACAAAATCTGAAATCATGTTTGTCATCTAGAATTGATAAAGGAATTGTGAGACTTAATAAGAAATTTATAACTCATTTTCTGAGAGATATTTGATTTATGACTTTACAATTTAGTTCTTTTTCTGTTTAAAACAAGTCTAAATGCTTTTAACATTTTTTAAATGTGAGATAGGTAGATAGTAGATTATTATATGTAATGCTAACCTTTTCTTATCACTTCACTATTTTTCTTGGATAAAAGAATCTTGAACGCTTGTATTACCCACGAGATACTGCCAGTTAATTTGTGTAGAGGAGCAATTATATTGAACTTTTTTTTTTTTTTTGTATTATTTAAAAATGACTTGGTTAAATTTAAACACTGTCAAATCTAATCCACCACGTCCCAAAAATGTTTTGTACATTTATATAGACGCAAACTTGAAACCTTGTACTTGAGTGGACACCGCTTTCACTAAGATCAACGTCTATAAATAATCATTAAGGCTAAGCAAGTTGCCCCGCAACCTGGTGGACCCTCCTAGACTCGATGGAAATTCTCTCTTTTTGGCCCGTACGAACCGAGGCCCATAACAAAAAGGCTTAAGTAGGCAAACTTGTGCACTAAACAGGAGGCTAAATACCTTCAATCTTTATAGCAAAAAAAAAAAAAACACACAAACACCTTCAATCTACCCGTGTCCACACAAACATATATATATTATATATATATGTTATTGAAAATATTTTTAGAGGAAATGATATATATATATATATATATATATATATAAATTCCTCTTTATATATGTTTAAGATTTTATTAACTATTAATTAAGTATTAACTAAATTAATAAATACTCCTTCCTGGTTATAATTATAAGATTTAGTTGACTTTTTTGAAGAGATTAAGGAAGTTAATTAAATTACTTTAGAGTATTTTTATTTTTCTTCAAATTAATTAGTTTAATTAATAGAGTTATATACAATCCAAGTATACACAATATATGAAATGGTTAAGTAACTTATTTAACTTCCTTAATCTCTTAAAAGAAAGTCAACTAGATCTTATAATTATAAGCGGATGTAGTAAATTTTATATTCCTAAACCTAGTGGCAAAGCCAGAGAGCAAGCGAGACAATCATCCTCATGGTCGTTGTCGTCCCTTGTCTGTGTCGGCTGCCATTTGTGCTCACTCTGTGTCTCACAAGCAAGCACTCGCCATAAGGGGCGGATCAAAAAAATTACTAAAGGGGGCACCATTTATGGGGGTTTTTTTTTTATAGGAAAGTTTTAAATGCATTAAAAAAATAAAAGAATATAAATAAAAAAAATCATGAAAAATAGTAAATACTGATGATGTAATAAGAGAGACAATTATTTTACAAACCTATTATTTAGAAAAGCAATGCTAAGTGCTATTAGAAATGCAGCTACATAAATTACAATGAAGGGTGGGTATTCAATAGGATGAAGTACATATATTTTAATAACAAAAATATATTATAATAAAAATAATTACAATGTCATCATTTTAGGCCTTATTTTTAAAATTTCATCATAATTGTCTTATTATCAATGTTACCAAATATATCTTTTTAAATATAAGGCACTAAACGATTATTCAACCATTCATCCTCCATCTGATTACGAAGTGCAGTCTTGATATATTAAGAGTAGGTAATCATTCAAACATGTATTAATTTTTTTTTTAAAAAAAAAATAAAAAAAAAAAAAAAAATCCCAATTCTCAAATTGGGGGGGGGGGGCACTCGCCACACTATCTTATATGTGGATCCTATGCTCGCCATTAATTTATTATTATTATTATTATTATTTTTTTTTTTTTTTGTGGAATGCTCGCCATTAACTTTGTTATTTGTTAGATCAGTTCTTGTGTTGCTCGAGAATTTTGCAAACTATTTGTTAATTGAAAAAATTCAAGATAAAGAACATGGAAAATAGGAAAAGACAAAATGATATTCCAAATATTCATGAAGCTAGAGAAAGGTACAAGATCCCAAAATGGGATTTAGAAAGTTAGGAAAACCTAATGAAATATGAGGAATGCCAATACAAAACTTGTGAATGAGTTGAAAGTGTAAGTTTGTTACTTAGTAAATGAAAATTGGTAATATCTAATCAAATGTGAGGAATTTCTTAACAATATTCTTTAACCACCTGAAAGGCTAAAAGTTTAACTTTATTACTTAGTAAACGAAAGTTGGTACTACCTCCAATCCTAATTATAGGAGTACTTCTGTAATACAAATTGTACTGCAAAAGTGCTCAATCGGAAGAAGTAATATTTACTGAAATATGAGGAATGCTTTGATAAAACTTGTGAATAAGTTATCCTTAAAATCAAGAAGTTAACTTATATTTTTCTTTGCATATTATCTATTGAAAGTTATCAATTAGTTGCCGACAGCCAGCGGGGCTTTGACAAGGTGGTTGGGAACTTCTTCTTCTTCCTTTTTTTTCTTTTTTTCTTTTTTAATAATTAGTGGCACTTCTGTCTTTTCCTTTCTATTTTATCTTTTTCCTCCAATTCTAAAATCTCATTTTGTGATGTTGCACCTTCTCTAACATTATGAATGTTGGAAGCATAATTTTGTCTTTTCCTATTTTCCATGTTCTTTATCTGGAAATTTCCCTTGTTAATTTGTCTATGTCAATTTCATGTGTGGTTGCAATGAGGAATGATGAGGATAATGGTGATTTATTATTAGTGTTGTTTGTTATTTTTGTTGAGGAATTAGTAGCAATAATGTAATAAAAATGCAATTGCTTGTTTAGTTTTTAAAATAAAAATGTATTAGCTTATTGTCTACACTAATTCAAACCCACAGGTTTATGCTAACCCATTTGCCACAAATTTTAACATGTTTTTGACATCTGTAGGCTAGCCTGTGCCTGTTAAGAAATAAATGCTTGGGCTAAGGGTTGACCATCAGACAGCCCATCCAACTATTGTATAATCGAAATAATTACATTACTTAAGTATCAATAACACAATAATTATCTGTGGCTACCCAACATGGAACTGCATCATAGCATGTTTCTCATTAGCTAACGTATTGGAGAGAGCTACATTTTGTTCTCATTCATTCTTCTTCTCTTTTTTTTTTTTTTTTTTTTTTGGCCAGAAATAGATTATATGACTGAAATATATTAAAAATACAACACAAGGTCCAAAGTAAAGCACAATGAGTAAAAGGCTCAAGTCCAATCAAAACCCTGAACACTAACAAGACATAATTCTCAAACCTTAATCCTAGATTGGAGTTAGAAGGCCAACTGTGTCGTCGCCGTTGATAGAGGAGTGAAGAGACACGGGTCACCATGCTAGAAACTAGGGATGGGGGTAAAAAAAACCATACTAACAGTCCCATTTCATTCAAGTATTCATTTGCTATCAAGCGAGAAGATTCACCATCACCCATAACAACAGTCACATGGAGAAGAAATCCGTCGCTGGCTTCAACAACCTATCAGCTCAAAGAGACTCTAACCGTCGCCACCTCTCAAACCCTCACCCAAAGCCACCATATCTGAGACTAGGAACCAAGATCTCATGTAAGCCAGGCCAAATCAACGAGAGTGGGATAAAGAAACTTATTGGATTAAGGTCGAAACGGTCAAAACTCTCAACCTTGTTCCTCCACTGCACAACCAACCGCATTGGCGATGAGATCATCGATTCAGCACTTTCCCTTTGATTTCACGTCCTCCTCATCACTTCTAACCACCTTTCATGTCAGAACTTGCTCATCAATCTTCCCTTGATTACCGCTTCCAGATCCAAATGACCATCACCTCAAACGTAGAAATAAGAACCCAAACTAGAAAAAGCAAGAGCCCCCACACCGAACAACCTCCTGTTAGTATTTAGTGTCCTAGAGACAATCCGTAAGGACAAATCAGTACCCTTTTCTACGTTGTAGTATTTCATTATTAATAAATGAGCATATTTTATCCTTATCATATTTATGTCTCACCTTTATTTTAAAGTAAATATGTGTTTGAAGATAAAAGCCCTAGGAATAGAATGTGTTAATCACAAGGATCAATGATAGAGATCATGATAATGAGGACTCGAGAACACTGTATATCTATTACCTAAAACTTGTTCCTAGTCTTGAATCATCAAGAAAGGGCATTGATGATCTCAATAAGACTAGTACGACATCGTCTACTTGTATAGAGATACAAGGTAAGGACCTTATGGAATACAGACATTGAGATGCCTTAGCTGATGTCGTGGGTAGATCTGTTAGAGAACAGATAGTATCGAACAAACCCGCCGAGAGACTCCACAAAGATTCATTGTAGAGAGTATCA
Organism: Acacia acuminata; assembly: GCA_019022655.1. Classification (NCBI taxonomy): domain Eukaryota; kingdom Viridiplantae; phylum Streptophyta; class Magnoliopsida; order Fabales; family Fabaceae; genus Acacia; species Acacia acuminata. The sequence continues at coordinate 499,968 of JAFJYI010000001.1, forward strand.
TTGGATATGTAAAGTCTCTCATCGTTTGGTAGTACGGATCGTCTTGGACTTAAGGATGTCATCGAACACTATGTCCTAGGGTTATACTTTGACTGTACAACTCTATCCACCTGAAAATGGGAAGAACAATGTACTCTTAGCTATAACTCGAATACATGAGTATAAATGGACATGTTGAGAGGACTCACAGTCCCCTACAAGGGATTAGTCATTCACAAGACCGGTAGAGCTTAGATAGATTCTAATTAACTCGAGAGACTGTGCGCACAACAAGTGATCATGAAGAGTCATAATCCGTTATAGAGTTAATATAAGAAGATTCATAGTTCTGTGAAATAGCTACATTTAGTCAATTAAGAAAGATGATACTCTATCTTTGCTCTCGACTAAATGTGAATGACGGTGTGAGGGATGATGCTTGCACGGTATCCAAATATGAAAGGTAGATTTAGATCACTTGATCAACTCAATTACTTCTGGGCCGCAAAGCATTGCTAGTGTCTTATGAGGCCATTAGATAAATTGGGCCCGTTAAAGGAGTTTTTAATTGGTCCAAGTTTATTTATGTCGTGTGACTAATTGGCCTAATGGGTCACACACAAAAGGTTATTCTCGATTGTTTAAAATTAGCAAACTTGTGACAATAATTGTTATTGAGCTTTATCAAGAATAAAAGTGTATTTGGGTTGGAGTGGGACTTCAAGCCCAATGAGGAGAAAATGACGTCATATATGGTGTCCCCAGTGAGAAATCAGTTTCTCCAAAAAAAGGGCCCAAATGTGTTGGAAGACCCAATGGGGTCTTAAGCAAAGTTGAATTTGGAATTCGAATTTTGAATTTAAGTTTGAATTTTAAAATTTGAATTTAAATTCAAGAGGTTAGGTTATAAAGATAATTCTGAATATCATATATATATATATATATATATATAAAGATCTAATAATGATTGGTTAAAGATAGGAGAAATAATAAATGAGGATTGATTGAAATGATTTTGAATTTTAGTTTAAGAGATGAATGTGATTCATCATCTTAAATTATTATTCAATCAAGATATGAATTTAATTTATTATGATTTGGATTTTCTAAATCAAGTTTGGATTGAGCCTTTCTTATGAGCACTTAAATTAGGGTTACACTCTTATAAAGTGCTGATTTTTTATGTGCCCTTTTTATGGATGTCTTTTGAAGAAAAAAGGAAATAAATATAATCCATCATCTTAAATGACTGATTCAATCAATCAATCAATCAAAATATGAATGTGATTCATCATCTTAAATTCAATCAAGATATGAATTCAATTCATTGTGATTTAGATTTTCCAATTCAAGCTTGGATTGGACATTTGTTGTGAGCATTTAAATTAGGGTTAGACTCTTATAAAGTGTTGATTTTTGATGTGCCTTTTTCCTGCACGTTTTTCTAAGAAAAAAACAAGATCCTTATGTTCTCTAAATTTCTGTCTTTACCAAAGGTTTAGAGAGAAAAAGACACCATCTATAGAAAGGCAAGGTTCTAATGATCTTGCTCCTCCTATCTTTAACCTAATCCTAAGAAACCATCATCTTCTTGAAAAGATAAAAACCCAAGGAAACCACAACTCAACCTTGTCTTTGTTTAGCAAGCATCCAAGGAGTGGGAGGTTTCAAGAGAAGGAGTTTTCATTGTAATCGGGGGATAGTTTGTGTGGATCAACGTTAGAGGACATCAACAACCTTGAAGTCTTCGAGTGATCTAAGGTATTCTAATCTCCAATAATCATTTCATCAAATTATCCTAAACTCCAATAGTTGTTTTAACGGGTAATCTTAAAACTCATGAAGAGTTACGGATTAATAATTATTAACTAATTAGTGTAATGAGTTAATTATTAATAATTAGTGTAATGAGTTAATGTTAATAATTCATGAGGACCAGTTATGAGTTTCCGTAAGGATTAAACAAAATTTTTATTTTCAACCTCATAAAAATTTATATAAAAGTCATGTAATAGACAAAATTAACCATCACCTCCTTCCGACCAAGGGGCGCCAGAAAACCACTGCTCAAACACTCAAAGCACTGAGCTAAAAGAAACCCCAATAGAGGGAGAGAGAAACTTCATAGAGGAGAGAGAGCCTATTCTCTCTCACTCAAAACCATCATATCAGTAATATCACCATGACGCAAACTCTACGAGTTAATGTATTCGACACAAACATTTTGTGCGGGCGCATTATTCTATCCACCTTGTCACTATTTTTGTGGAGATGGGACAACTCTGTTACTAATTGATGAATACGAATGGAATTGCATTTTCTGTTCTATGTGCATGCTCGTCACGGGGTATTTAAATTTATGCCTGCTAATCACATGGGTTAACCAATCGTTTGGTCAATCCAGTCAAAGGTTTTGGATCGGTTGACCAAGTTTGAGTATGTATTTTTTTTCAATTTGAGGATGGATTTTAGTCCTAAATGAGAGACATTTTTTTATTTTATCTCTCATATTTATTTTTTAAAAAAAATAATTTACTTAACTTATAAATTAATATATAATTTAATGTTACACATAAATATCTTAAAAAGATCGTGTCACATTAGTATAATTAAATAATTTATTTAACTTCCTTTAATCTTAAATTAAATATATAGATCTTATATGAATAATTAAAGAAATAATTTTAATACGTGTCCACCCCTTAATTTCACCCCAACTTTTGACTCGTTGGTTTCACTTCATAAAAAAGTAAATATTAATATGATTTTGTTTCTCGTTATAAAAAAATATTTTTTAAAACTATATGTTATGAAAATTATCTCCTTAATTAAAAAGACATAAAAAAGACATTAACCATTTTTAAATTCATTAACCAACATTTATTCCTTAATTAATAAGGACAAACTATTAAAAACACATTTTTTTTTAAACATCTAATAATATTAGAGGGACTCTTTCTTTAACACCCTGATACATAATATTTACAACAAAAATTGCTACTCCCTCTGATCCTTTTTATAAGGCACTTATTGTTTCCAAAGCGTATTAATTATTATTACTTTCATGTATTCCCATAATTAATAAGCGTGGTGGATGAAAGTAATAATTAATATAATATTATAGTTTAGTACAATTAATAGCGTAATATTGGAAGTTATTTAAATTTTAGGACAACTTTATTGACTTTAACTATTTTTAATGTTTTGTAATAATTATTTGTTGGTGCTTTGTAATAAGGACCAGATGATGAAGTATATCTGACTTAGTACCAAAAACTTTCTAATCAAAACAAAACAGAAACATCATTAACATTATATTCATTTTAAATTGCCATCCAACACACAGGGTTAACACTAGTTAATGATTAAAATGTGACTCCTCTTGTATAATTCCTTTTAAACCTCATTTAACATGAATAATTTTTGAAAAAAAAAATTCAAGACAACTTTAATAAAGGAAACTAGAGTGTGGGAAAGAGGGAGAGACGCGCATCGAACCCTCTGTTGGGATGTCAAGAAAGCGACATCGTTTTAATTTAGTGGGGAGAAATAAGTGGATACATTTTACTTCCATTTTAATCACAAACCAATAAGAAATGACATAGTTGGCAAATGTGTTAGCCTTTATCCGAAAAAGGAGGAAGTTCAATACCCGCTAGTTGATGTAAGAACCTTGTTGGTGGGTAATCGATAAGTATTTCTATAAACGCTTTATAAATCTGGAGGTGTGCCTTGCCCTTGGTGTGTTACCGGTATCTACCTCCACCTAAACTTTTATGTATCAAGAGAAAAAAAATAAAACAACACAATTACACCACCAAGTTATGTAATATGGTTTTTATCGGTTTAATAATTGGTTTGATTTTCAGTAATGTGTTTGTCATTTAACTTCAATGTCACACTTTTACATGTAATTCTTGATATGGAGGTGATCCTACTTTGGTACTAACTGTCTAATTGATAGAAAAATCATTTAAGTTTCTATTGAATTAGTGGTAGTAGTAGAAGTTGCTTTTCTAACATGATTTAAGTATACAAAATAAATATGTGATTGAAGTTTTTTGTTAGTTTACATGAACGTCTTTTATAAGTGTAACTCAAATAGGCCATTAGAAGGTTGGGTAGCCATGTTACAAAAATGAGCTATTAAAATGAGAGAATCATGTGCATAAAAAAATTGGAGAATCACTGACATTTTACTTTAATTTTAATTCCCTTTTAATAACAAAATTTATTTTTAATTATTATAAAATAATTTTCAGAATTTCTGATTTGTGTCACAGCATGAATCTTTTTTTTTTTTTTTTTTTATATGTCATAAGATAAGTCTTTGATTGTACCATCAATTTATTTTTAAATATTGAAGTAAATTATTGATATGATTTTCAAAAGTTTAAATTTTATTTTTGAATATTAAAGAAAAATCTCTTAGCGCATATAAGATTTATAGGCGCCCGAAGACAAGTTTGAACTTGAAACCATCTATCGTAAGGGTCAAATCGTGATTCGCCTTTTTTTTAAAAAAAAAAAAAAAAAAAAAAAAAGAAAAGAAAATCGTAATGATTCGTTTTGTTTTGTGATACTATTTTTTTGTCTTAAATATAAAACAAAATCTACAGTACAGTATTTTTAAATTGATTCACATTTTTGTTTTTATTTACATTTCTTTACCCCGACGTTAAAATCATCGAAGTTCTAACACCGTTGTTAACGACATCATGGAAATTACATCTTTATCCCTACTGTAAACGAAAGCTCCCATTGACGCCAAAAAAACAATTTTTCGCTCGCTCATCTTCCTTCTTTACATGTGTGTTGATTGAGGTCATTGGAAGCTGGTGGATCCAAATTTCTGCGATCGAACTTGTGTGGGCTTTAGAGCGACGCGTCTTGAATAAGTTCTGATACAAGGGCCTGTTTTTGATGGCGCGGAACTGGAACAGGTAACCACTCTCTAAATTTCTTTTGCAGTTTTTTGTTTGATTATTGGACTTGGAGATTGGCATTTTCTGCTTTGATAGAATTGGAATTCTCATTAGTAGCTTCCCCTCTTTCTAATTACTGTAATATAATCTGCAAGTAGTCTTAATACAAAGCTATTTTTTTTAATCAACGGCTCTGGGAAACAATTCAGCCTTGACTTCCATGTTGCAAGATATAAGCGTTGAATAGCAAGTTTCGGAGCAAATTTTATTTCCCTATTTTTAATTTGGCTTCTTTGGTAACCCATTTTTGTTTAATTCAAAAGGTTCTGGTTTATATTCGAATTTATAGGATTATGGCAGTATTTCATTTTGATATGGAATGTTTTGGTATGAAGTGAGATTTTTATACTAAATTGTCCCTGCACCAAGAAAAGGAAACGAAAATTGTCCCTTTATGGTGGATGTTGAGGTCCAGAACATTCCTGTATTTAGAGCCTTTTGTGTTTTTGGATTTTTTTACTTCTTTCTGATTATATGGAACTGAAGCTAAGAACATTTATCTGGGCAGATGATAGTAACTTTTGACAAATCATGGGCTTACCAGTATAGAGCTACCTTTTCCCCTTAACAGAGGAGTTCCAAAAGAAAGCCAGTCAGTTATGGTTTGGAAACGTCAAATGGATAGACATAAATGTTGAATACAATTTATATACTCCCTCCGGTCCTCCACCTTAATGAAGAAATTGAACTACAAATTGAGTTTTATATTAAGGATCGGAGGTAGTAGTATTTATGCCAAAGATATTTTGTTGTATTCATATTCATAGGATTCTTTTTGGGGATGGACAGGCAAAAAGAAATGAGAATTTTATTCAAGTATGACCTTTGCCTTTGGTGTTGTTTACAGGGGAAAATGATGTTTTTCCCAGATCATTTGATAGGGAAGAAAATGCTGGAAGCAAATTATTCTAAATAACTGTTGGTGGCTAAACCATGTTTTGTTTAGCGTGCAAATAATAATGGCTTGGCTCAACAATGTTAGATCCTTCTTCCTCATAAGTATATTGTTTTTCCAATTTGCAGGTGTCTTACTTTGTGATGAAATGATCTGTGGCAGTTTTAATGCTGGGAATGAATCTCACAATTTAATCTTGATCATAAATTTTACGAAATGCAATTAGCATCAAATGGTAACAAGGAAGAATGTTCAGAGAGTGAACCCATCTTGAATCAGCATCGTGATTTTGAAGAATCTGGAGAACCTCCATTTTCATGTGAAATTACGGATGCTGGGGGGGATTTGACTGCTGACGATTTGCAGAATATTCGAGTTGATGAAACATGTCATCTGGTAACTGGAGATCAGCCACAATGCCGGATATGCCTTGATAGTGGAGGTCTATACAACCTTTTAATGAATTTACTTGGCTCTATGACTAGATAGAATTATGTTGCAAACAAAAAAGACTAGTGAGCTTACAGGAAATATATGCATTTAAAAGTCACAATTCACTAAATGTCAAAATAAAATATATTTTCCAGGAGAAGATATAATTGCTCCATGCCATTGCAAAGGTACTCAAAAGTATGTCCACAGATCATGTCTTGATAATTGGAGGTCTACTAAGGTAAATTCCTGATTTCTTTTTTGTGCCCCCTTTTCCTAAATCATATAACTGATAAAAGCAGTTGAAAGATGTATTTTCTAATTGGAGATCAACTAGCAATTTTTATTACCTTGAAGTTCTGGGGATGGTTTCTACGATCTGACTGGGTCTTGTACTTACTTTCTGTTCCTTTTGTTGTAATAGGAAGGCTTTGCTTTTTCACACTGTACAGAATGCAGAGCTGTCTTCATATTGCGTGCTAATGTCCCTAATGATCGGTGGTGGTTGAGATTAAAATTCCAGTTCCTTGTTGCTAGGGATCATGCGTTTATTTTTATAACCGTTCAGCTGGTATGGGACTAGTAAACTCATTTTAGTAAATTTGGTATTTGTGTGTAAACGCCATTACTTTTATTCTTCTTTTAAAGTGGTTGGAGACATAATTAATGTAATAGAGCTGTCCCCTTGATGAAGATCTTGCAGTATTTCCAACATGAGCATACCTATTCGTATTTATTATTTCTCCAGTTTGCAATTGAGTGTTAGCCATAATTATGGTGACATGTGGAGTCCATATGATAATGGCATTTTAGGGAGTGCAGCATCATGTATGCTGAGATATTCTGAGATATTGTGTGTGTTTCCTGTCTATCAAAGGCAAATATTTTCCTGTAAACAAGGTTTGACTGGTCTCTGACATGCACAAGTTTTCATGAAATTTCCATGGATGAATCCAGCATTGAAAACTGCATATTTAGAAAGGACAAGTTTGCAAGACTGCTGGAAATCTAAATTTTGAGCTGCATAATTCGAACTTTGACATATATGGCATCAAATGTGTTGTTTCTGTAAATGTTACATTATGTGAAGGCTTGAGATCAATAACTTAATATTACCGTTTCTGTCAGTTATGTTCCAAAGCTATAACTTTAGCAAATCCTTCTTATATTTGACTAAAGACTTTATTGAAACTGAAGCCATGCTGGTTCCTATGGGTGAAGTGTCGAAACCCATCGTATAAATCACCTCAATCTTTTGTAGTTAGGTATTGCAATCGATCATGTTTGGACTAGATTGCACTTATATTGACTTATTCAGCAAAGGCCAGACTTCCAAGCTGAGTCTAAAGAATTCATAGGAAATTCATTGTTTTGACTCCAGAATATTGATGAAACTATATTCATATTCTTAACCGTGTAACTGCAAAGGACAAGTTCTTTTCCTTTCTTTTGTCAACCCTTGGAACTTGAGCCTTGGCGTAGAGGTAAGGTTGCTACCATGTGAACCAAAGGTCATAAGTTCAAATCCTAGAAACAACCTCTTCATTTATGGGGGTAAGGCTGTGTACATTTATCTCTCCTCTAACCTCACCTAGTTGGATCCTTGTACACTGTGCCGCCTTTAGTCAACCCTTGGAACTAGTCTCCAAACAATTCCAAGTCTTGAATTTTTATTTATTTATTTATTTTTTTAATTTCTAAAATCCCCCCCCCCCCTTTATTAAATACAAATTTTCCAAAGGTGGTGAAAAAAGAAGTAACCAAATGAAATGTACATTTCAAGGTTCAAGTTTAAACCTCTTGAGGAAACCAGTCATATTGAAGATCATTTCCCATCCAAATAATTGTTTGATGAGATACCTGTTATATAAATGTGTTTCAAAGTAACTTTTTTCCCTTGTAAGTAGTATCTAATAAATTCATTAATCTTTCAACTTCTAACAGGTGGTTGCATTCCTGGGAATTCTTGTGTACAAATTTTATGGAGATGAATTGAGAGAAATGTTCGGTTATGAAGAACATCCATATGGATTCTATACTATGGCTGGTACATCAATCTTTCACTTCTTTGCTGCCTTTTGACATTGTCAACAGCTTTGTGCTTGTACTTGTAATTATTTTCATGTCAGTATGTTTATAGTTGTTAGAGATAATAATAAAATTATTCTTGGGCTTCCACTTAACAAGTAAAATAATGCTTAGACAATAGTTTCTCTCAGCTTTCTCATCGACTTAAAAATTCAATGATATGGTTCACCCAACCAAAAAAAGAAAAGAAAAGGAATCAATGATATATGTTCGGCTAACAATCTATCAATCTACCAACAGCACTATATGTGCTAGCGAGTTCATTATTTTGCGTTATTTTGCAGTTTTAGCCATAGTTTTGGTGGGTTTGCTCTATGGCTTCTTCATAGCCATAATATGTGGCCAAAGAATCAATGAACGCCATTACCATGTTCTTGCCAAACAGGAATTGACAAAGGTATGCTATTTAATAATGGTTTTCATTTTAGTTTGTGCATTCTTATGTTTCAGTTTAATACTATTAAATGAATATTTTAGCCAAAAAGCCGGACCAATATAATGTGAACTTTTTGTGTGATCAGGTTGTTAGGATAATTATATAGTTGAACTGATTCAACTGAATGCTAGCATATGTTTACTAGCGTTTGACAGTAATGCTTGCCAGGGTACAAGTCAGACAACGACTGCTATTAAGTCTCCAATTAGATGCTGTTATGGGTGTCTAATACTATTGACCATTAAACGCATGATTTATAGGTCATCTATCCCATTTTACATAAGCCACATGGCCTAATTGCTTCTTCAAAGATTGTTATTTATATGTTTGTTTTCTATCATACATGTATTAGAATGATTTCCCATAGGGATCATATTTCTTTAAAGCTAGAAAGTATTCAACTTTGAATGTGTCACTTTATTATGTTTTTCTATGATGTTAGGAATATGTGGTAGAAGATCGAGAACATATAAAGAGTATACCTGAACTTGATCCAAGTCATGTGACAGAACTGAGAATGCTGGGTCTTTTCTAATTGGTAAGTATGCACTCAATTTTGTCTTATTAGATTTCTTTAATCCATCAAGAACTTAATAAGTTTGAATTTATGCTGATTTATTTTCAACTTATTTTATCCATGGTATGCTATATTATCATAATGAAGTATCCATGGTATGCTATATTATCATAATGAAGTACATTGATCTAGTTATTCTTATTTATAGTAATTTCTTAGAAAAGTTATAATTTTAATGATTGTAATAATGGTTGGAACTTTGCTTTGGATTTCGACCCTCTGCAATGCTTATTTCCTCAATTGCTTAAATGCAGTATATTGCAGAAGCATAAATTTACTATACATAAAATAAAATATAAAAATATTACATATTTCGGCTTCTACATAACCGTTAGAGCCATTGAGAGAGATCAAGCCCAGGATCCAAAGTCCTTTGTCTTTTATCAAATTTCACCTTGGTAGCTTTGGGTGTACCGTGTAACCAAGTGGCTGCATTATTATGTAACACTTAGTTGGATTTTTTGCGTGTAATTCATGAATAATATATGCATTATAATTGATATCCCATTGTCTTGGACTTCTCATCTGTGTTTTTCTTCTTTCAAGCTATGAGGTCATATGGTCATCGTTATTACCCTATAACCTGGATGCATGTTTTGCAGAGCCACCCTGAATTTGTTACATTTGCTTCTTGTCTCCATGGTTCTTCACACATTTGTGCATCATTTGGTTCGTCGAGAATGGAGTCATGTTAATATGGCTTTCTGGATATAAGTTATTCATCAATGAAGATAGAACAGAACTTCCGTGTGTTAACGATGTGCAAACTAACTGAAGTTAAAACCCAGGGCATGGTTAATGGGTTACCACAACTCTCAGATGTACTCTACTTTGATTCTTTCTTTTTAATGTTTAGATTTCACAGAAACAAAAAGTATTGTTCAAAATGTGATGGCAGCTAAAAAATTGGTTGAGTCAATGTTGTTTGGTGGAATCTATATAAAGTTAAAAATAATGTTTTGATACAAATTTTTTTTTTTTAAATTTATCCTTTGTAAAAATTAATTAGGTGGAGGATGTTGATTATTGCCCCACATGTTTACATAACAATTCCTTTATACGGAGCAATTTTTTAGCTGTCAAATTTGGAAAAAAATCTGCTTATTCTTTGAATTACATGAAATTTCTTGGTAAGTTGGTCTAAGGGTAAGGCGCTTCTAGATCCTTCGAGTCTCAAGTTTGAGTCTTAGAACTAATACCTAGTAATATGATTAAGAGAAAATGCTGGATACCAGATGACACTGTACATGAAGAACTTTTTTGGTAAATTAGTTGAGGATGCATTTTCTAACTTTTTTGTTAGAAAATGTCTACGTTGAAGAACACCTCACCAGTTAAACGAGGGATAGATGGTGCTGTCCATAACTACAAATTTTCAATAGAGATTCATGATGTTTGAGAAATGAGCTGCGCTATCTCCCAATTGTTAAAAAAAAAAATTTTGACTTTCCACTTTTTATATCTTATATTGATAATACGATGTATATTTATCCAAGTCTTATTTTATTAAGTGGGACACTAATGTACTCTATCAACAGCTTATTCTTTAAAAATATCATTAATTGAAAGGTCATCTTTGAAAACTTTTTGGAGTGTTCTTAATCATCCTTTACCTCTTTTCATAAGACTTGACACAATCTGTCCATTGACCAAAAAAAAAAAACACAATCTGTCCAGCTTTTAACTGCACCTCTCAACAGCCTTCTTAGATGTCATTCCAACTATTTTTCACTTGTAGTCATTTCAAATCTTATATTCTCTAAGGTTAAAAATAAAAAATAAAAAAAATCTTATCTTCTTTCGCACTCCAACCTCCTCTGTTAGATATTTTCTGATCACATATAACTGCTAATCACTTTCTCCCTTTTAAACCTGATTGCCAACCAATACTCACTAATGAATGTTAGAATGTTAATAAATCCCCAAATGCTCAGAAACTGGCTTCACAATAGTCCAATACTTTGTGCCATGAAGATTATAATCACGCTATAATAAGGGTGTCTTATAATTTGCTTGTTTCAATTGTTAAAGACTTTGCTGTGTTTATGCATCCCTTCCCCATATGCCACCCACTGATAGTCATTTCTTGAATCATATTGTACGGGCTCTTATTATATAATGATTCATATTCCATAGAACCCAATGATTCAATCCAAAATTTGCAAAACTTGATAGACTGTTATATACAGTTCAAAAAACAGCTCGAGAGATCACTGATTAATCCAACGCGACTACTGAATAGTTGCAGCGGGAAGAATAGACTTATCCAAAGAATCAGAAAAAACGATAATACTTAACCTGGATGTTAATAATTTACATCGAATTCCAATGTTTATCTCTACAATTATACAAGTGGGGATTACACAAGTTTCCTCAGAGAATAAGAACTAAGAAAATATTATTTCTGCTAGTGAACAAAGTTTCATCTGTACAGCCCCTCCTGCCAAGGGGTGCCTTGCCACCATTCCACTACATAAATTTACATGTCTCGATTAGCCTGCAAAGGTAGATAAAACACAATTAAAATCTGGAGATGTAACGAGAAAATCAACCGGGATGAATATATGAAGACAATTTCCATTTGATGTATCATAACCAAGTACTTTCTGGTCCCAATCCCAAAGGAGGGGGAAAAGGGCACTCTGCATATAGCTGAAGCTAAAATTAAGAACTTTCATGATACCAAGGAATCATAAAAGATGTAACGAGAAAATCAACCGGGACGAATATATAAAGACAATTTCCATTTGATGTATCATAACCAAGTAATTTCTGTTCCCAAAGGAGGAGGAAAAGAGCACTCTGCATATAGCTGAAGCTAAAATTAAGAACTTTCATGACACCAAGGAATCATAACAGATGTCAAGGATAGAATCTAAAATCAACATATTAGGCGAGAATATTGATCCTTTTCATCACTTTTTAATCTCAAACATCTTAGTCTACTGATCCATTCTCTCAAATAAGCACTACATTCAAGTAAATACTAGAAACACAGCATCAGTTTTACTACAAAATAAAGGGGGGAAGCCTGAAAGTAACATAAATGTAGCATTATCCAACATCTAACAGAGGATATTCAAAAAGTTTTTCATTCTCATACTTGGCAACTGAGATTCAACATAAAAGGCGAGGGCCCAAAATTAATTTGTCAGCATTCCACAAATTACATTATTGAACAGATTAATAAACTTCATGCCTGCATGAACCTTTTACTAAAGAGAATTTCAAGTACTCAGATGATGGCTTGAAAAAAATATAGGACAAATAGAGAGATAAATGTCCCCCACACATTTCCCTAGATGCAAGTTGACAAAAGCTGGTGTTCACCCTTCTTCGTCCTCTGATTCAGAACCAAAATTTGATGTTGTTTCCATCTCCACTGGATGTGGAGTACCACCTAAAAATAAAAACAAATCGCTGATAAGTTGCAGAAGGCAACAATTTGATCACATGATTTGACGAATAAAGACATCCTAACACTTATTGATAAACTTATATTTAAGTCGTTTTAAAGGTAGAGAGGAAAGCCAGTTGGGTGCCTCTGTAATAGAGGATCTGAATTAATGATATAGGTAACATTCAAGTATAATACAACTTATACAACTAAACCTATGCATAAAGACATGTTGTTTGTGCTATCAGCTATGCATAAACAACCGTTTACCGAGGTACGAACTAACATATTTTACCTCAGTAGTCAGTAACACATATCCCAACTTTGTTCCTGTCAATCATAATTTTTTCTTATGTTAATTTTTCAAGCATTCCTATTGAGAGGATCATGTTGTGGCTATATGCGAGTAGCCTCTCGAACAATTGTCAAACAAATTTCAAGAAAAAAGAATTTGAATGACCCCGTATTTAATGCAGAATCTTCAGCCAATTTCATCCGATTTCATAACGATAAAACATAATTTTACTTGAAGGACAAAAAGAAAGACATCATTTTCAATTTCTTTGCAAAAAGTATATCCATAAAAGTACGAGGGAAAATAAGTTAACCTTGGATGAAATAGGAGGAAGAAGGCCAACCACGAACAGTGTTAATGGACATAGATTCCTCCTCAGTGATGGGATTCGCTAACTGGTCGAGCAATTGGGCAAGACCGTTAGATGCGGAGCGAGGCGGTGGGACCCAATAAGAAGAACCGGGAAGAAAGGGGAGCCAATCAGGAGCAGATCGGCGAACAATTATACAGTGGATGGCATCCTCGAGCTTGCGAATCAGAGGATCGGGGTTGGCAGAGGAATCGAGGTCGCCGACATCGGACGATGACTGATTGGATTGGGTTCGGTGAGGAAAGAGACGGGACGAGGGAGATAGGGATTTGGAGGAGACAGTACGACCGAGATAACCTAGGGTTAGGGTTTGAGCTATGGATCTTGCCATCGAAGAAGAAGAAGAGGACGATGATATCAGGAATGAAAGCGGATGAAAGATAATTTGGATTAGGCTAAACGGAAATGCTTTAATAGAGAATGGTGCAACTCTAGACTGTGTAAGAAAGCGGTGTTTCTTTTTATATATTTTTAAAATATAAAGTAATACAGTACTGTACAATGATATTTTTTTTTTCCTTTTTCTTAGGATAAGTAAGACAAGCGTTATCTTCGGAGCGACATTACAAACATAAATAAGAGTCATACAACAAATAATTGTAGTTTAAATCTTTGATTTGAACAAGAAGTCGGTAAAAACTGTAATAAATTCAACTCAATATATTCACCTCCTCCTGTTCCATTTTGACCAAAGCAGCGTTTTTTCTGGACCATATCTAGGCAACGTAATAATATATATATATATATATATATATATATATATATATATATATATATATCTCTTTGTTAATACAAGTCTTTGTCGTTTTAGGGTTTCAAATTAATAAACTTTTAAAATATTGGTCCATATAATTAAATAAAGATTTAGTAAAATCATATAATAAATACCTCAAAAAAAAAAAATACAAAAGATTTATTAATTTCTTTAACTCTCAAAATAAACAAAAGGTGTAATTGAGTTTTTTTAGAGAGATAAAAAAATCTTATATATATATCTGTGTGTTGTTAATATAGTCTTTGATCCCTCAAATTGTACTTTTTAAAAATATTGGTCCTTATCATTAAATAAAGATGTGGATCATTTTTACTCCTTGAGGGATCAAAAATTGTATTAACCGCACACACACACTCCCTCCCTTCCATCCTAAACAAAAGGCGTAATTTAGTTTTTTTTTTTTTTGAGAGATTAAAGAAATTATTTATTTACATCATATGTAGTGTGTGATTAGAATTTTATATCCATTTATAAGTTAGGCAAAATAGTTTTAAAAAATGATAAATATAAATACCTTAAAGTAAGAGTTTAATGTTCTGTTTTTTCTGCAGAAATTTTTTTTCCCTATCACACTCACATAAAAAGTATGTGGATCCCATTAATATTTTTATCTTTTTTCTTTATAATGGGACCTACCCACTTTTATGTGAGTGTAGTAGAAAAAATATTTATGTAATAAAAATAGAATAATTAAATATTTAAAGTAATTTAATTAATTTTCTTCATATTTATAAAAAAAAATCAACTAAGTCTTATGTTTTAATTAATTTTATTAATATTTTCAAAAAAAAAAAAGTCAACTCAATTGAGTATATCTTTATACAATAATGTGTGCGCGCGTGTTATTTGTCAAAACTGGAAAGGATAATGGGAAAAAATGTCAAAAAGAAAGAAAGAAAGGGATGATAGAAAAATCATAGTTAATCATCTACATTCACACCACTAATAAGTTTAACCATAATTATATATATTATAAATATTTAAAAATTCTATAAGAATTTTTTTTTTATATTTTATCAACGGGATAATCCCTTTCAAAAATTTAGGGAATAAGGATTTTTGTTTCTCCTAATAAACTAACTTCTTGAAATTATATAGGGTTGAGTTGCTTATTACCTCAACCAACAACTTATTGGTAAGTTTTAAAGAAGTAAAAGCTTCTTTTAAATTTTAAATACATAATTTGTACATTTTAAAATAATTACTATGAGATAAATTTTAATTTTCAGCTAAAATGGTTAGTTCTCTATGTTTTGATGATAACAATTATAATAAAATTCAAGACAAATTCATTATGAATTTTCTATCATAAAGTAACTTGGAGTCATAGCAAAAGAACCTCGAGTTAATGTCTTGAAAAAGTTTTAAATAAAACTTTCACTTTCGATAGTTATGCTTTGCCTCAAGTTAACTATGCCAAAAGATTTAAATTCTTTGCTTCGTGCCAATACTCTATTTAACTTGAAGTTAAAACATATTTGACTCAAGGAAAATATGTTTAACTTGAAGTTAAAACTGAATTGACTCAAGTTAATGTTTTTCTCTGAACTTCTTTTAAAGTGAGTATCGTTTTTAACTTCAAGTCAATTAGTAAATGACTCAAGGCAATTTGCATTTTTAACTTGAAGTTAAAACATATATAACTCCGTCAATATCGCTCTTTCAAAATGAGAGTTTTAAACTTGAAGTTAAAAATATTGACTCAA
This sequence comes from Acacia acuminata, assembly GCA_019022655.1. NCBI lineage: Eukaryota > Viridiplantae > Streptophyta > Magnoliopsida > Fabales > Fabaceae > Acacia > Acacia acuminata. The sequence continues at coordinate 515,903 of JAFJYI010000001.1, forward strand.
GGCAATATCTCTATGGACATACTTTTTAAACTCAACTTGCGTTTTTAACCTGAAGTTTAAAACTAAATGCCTCCAGTCAATAACGATATGCTTCAAGACATGCGCTATTTTTAAATGAAAGCTTTTATCTTTTACAAATGAAGTCATTGCCTCAAGTCAATGACTCAAGGCAAATATTTTAGCTTGAAGTTAAATATTCTTCTCTTCCAATTTGCGTTTTTAACTTGAAGTTAAAATATACATGACTCAAGGCAAATACTACTTAACTTGAAGTTAAATACTTAAAGCCTCTAGTCAATGACTTTATGTATCAAGTTAAGTGGTCTTTTCTTATTCTTTTCGTTCTTAACTTTCTTAAACAAAATTTGCCTCGAGTCATTATATCCAGTTAACTTCCTCATCTTTCAAGTTAACTTTTTCAAAATCATCTTTTAACTCTGATTTCAAGTCTTTTATGAAAGAGTTAACATTACTCCAGTTACAATATTTCTTGCTTCGAGTAAATGACTCAAGTTAACATTATTTTAACTTGAAGTAAAATCTATTAGATTTGAAAATCACCGTCCTCATAAACTGAAAATCATTGCCTATGATTTCATTACTTCATATCATCACTCATTACTATTCCTGATTGCTTTTAATCAGTTTGCTAATGAGTTTCAAAATACTATATGAAGGATTAACAACAAATTATCACAAAGTAATTTGTGTGTCAGAGTGCATTTAATGTACTTGCCTTATCGAGATACAATCACAGCAACCATACCTCTGAGCATTTGAAAGACATTCCTGCTATTCCATTCATTCATTAAATGTTGTTTCACAAAGGGCAAAACAGAAGGAATGAAAGAATGTTGTGAGGGCACAAATCCACTTGGAACATTAACGGCGAAAGTGACCATCGAACTTCATTTGTCTAACGGCTATTTTGAAGAGTCACAACCACTGTTAGCAAAATCGCGATCCAACTCGTATGATCGTCCAAGATCGCGATTTTCAGGAGCCCACACGATTCAGCTGGGAACAGAAAGCTCAGATGGAGTTGGAGCGATAGGATCGTCGGAAATCGTAGAATCGCCGATCGCACGATCGTTGCGCTTCTTAAACCGGGAAAAAGCCCAAACCAAAATTGAAAAAAAAAAACAGCTAATTTCGGGAACCACACGAGCCCTTCTTTCGCTTTCGTAAATCGAACCTTGTTGTTGTTGCTGATGTGCTTTCAACGCTCTTCCCGCCTCACCCGGAAGAGACGCCGTCACGGAGATGATTCCAGATGAGCTTCCACGGTTCCACTTTCTGGTAAGAACAAATATTAGATAAGAACTGTTCTCGCTGCGTTTCTCATTCTCATTTGGATCGTGTTCTCGGTTTTTCACGTTCTCTCTATATAAAGAAATAGTCGGACTCAAATAACTAGATAAGAACAAAGCAAAAGGAAAAAAGGAAAAAAATTCATATAATAGTTAATAGTTTAATAGTTTTCAACTTTCCATCCAAAAAGTGTTCTCACGGTCATGAGTCACGAGCCCAATCGTTGTTCTTATTTTATAGTCATTGTTCTCTCGGTTTCACTATTCTCATTTTATAGTCTAATAGCCACTAGCCCTGTTCTCACTATTCTCTCACCGAGTCATTGTAGGAGGAGTGGAAGGGGATATAGCCTGGAAACCTATTAACTTGAATGACTTTATTTAAATTAGAGATATTAAACTCTTTCTTACTTTTGGTTTTATTTTATATATTGCCAAGTTGAAAACTCTATTGTTATTGTTACTTTTATATTATGTTTATGAGTTTTACAATTGATATTAGTTATTTTGTATGCATATATATAGTTGAATATAACTTTATATCTTAGGTAATAGGATCTTACGATCCGTGTCGATCCCACGATTTACGATCTTCACACCCCTCCCGATCTTATATAGGATCTCGATTTTAACAACATTGGTCACAACAAATAACCTTCAAGCTTCTCCAATGGTCATTAATGGCAACCAATATAAATACTAGAAGCATTGAATTCGCCAATTACCGAAACTCTGTGATTCAATTCGAACTTATGGCAACTTACTGTTCTATTAGTTTCATTTAATATCTTCGGATATTTTATGTACTTCAATGATTATCATTTATCTACTCAGTGAGGAGTTGTTAAACATTTATTTGATTACTTGTTTAGTTGTTAAATCTTAAAGTTGTGGAACCTTAAGTGTGGGTGTACGATTACAACTTGTAAGAGGGAGTAAGTCCTAGTGTGAAAGGATCATCCTGAGTTACAGAGTGTGTGATTGTATTTTGGTGATTAAGAGTTAGTGAAAATCTCAAAGTGCTTGGGGACTGGACATAGGTCAAGGAGTTAGACCAAACCAGTATAATCTCTTCGCGTTCATTTCCTCTCTCTCTCTGTCTCTGTCTCTGTTTTAGTGTTCTTGAGAGTACAACGAAAAGATTTTTATAATCACCTATTCACCCCCTCTAGGTGATATTCCACCTTCAAAAACTTTTCTTATATTTATAATTACTAGGACGAATAATAACACTAGGGGCGTAATTCTGACTTGGAATGGATACAGTTTGAAGTATAGCACTTAAACTGACTTTTTTGCATCAATAGGAAGTGGTTGAAGATAATATATATTCTTACGGAAATAAAAGAAAGGGAAAATCCCACAAAAATACCATTTGAAATTCAAAATGATAGATAGATGCTTTTACAACAAAATGAGTTGTTAATACCATTATTGCTTTTATTAATCTCGTTATCGTTTTCATTAACAAGATTTTGAAATTCAAAATAGTTTTTTTTTTCCTGTTATTCTCCCTAAAAGAAATATGGGATAACAGAGTAAGATATAAGAGAAGAGAAAAAGTGAGAACAATTTTTATTAAGTCTCTTGTGATCACAATGCTTTATATAAGGCTCTATTTATAGTCCTCCAAGAGCCACCACTTAAGATATAATGAATGTTGTAATTAATACAAATGATTATGACCATTCATATCATTCATGTATCTGAATGTACATTAAATAGTCTTTTAGTTTCCCAACCACTATTCATGAATGTTGACTAGAATATGAAAGGTCAAAAGTTAATGAACATCTACATAATTAATTATTTATAACGCTCCCATTGGATGTCAATTATGAATGCGCCTTATTAAAAACTTTAATTGAAAAAAAAATCTAGTGGGACAAAAACTAGCCAAAGAAAAAATACGTCATTCATTGATACACTATCCAATGTTGCCTCATTAAAAATCTTTATAGGAAAATCCAATGGGACAAAACCTAGAAAGGGAAAAAAGTACAGTATGTAACAACTCCCCCTCTTAAGAACATCAGTTGAAATCTTGAGTCTGCGAAGACGGATGTCATGGAGAAGTTTTTTAAAGATTGTACCTAGAAGTAACTTGATGAATAAATCTGCTAGATTTTCACTTAAATGGATTTGTTGGATATCTATTTTACCATCCTTTTGAAGGTCACAAGTGAAGAAAAATTTTGGTGAAACATGCTTCATTCTATCCCCTTGATATCTCCTTCTTTAAGTAGGGCAATTCATGCAGCATTATCCACATTTAGGACTGTTTTGATCATTTTGCTTAAAACAAAACCACAAGTGGTTCATATATGATATATCGCTTTTGTTTCATAGATTGTGATGAAGTAGTTGCCCCTCCAAATGTAAGCAAATAGCAAATTTGTGATTTACCATGACATGGATCAAACAAAAATCCAACATCTGTATAACCAACCAGTACATGCTTTGATACATGTGAAAGAATAACCCCATGTCCATAGTGCCTTTGAAGTAATGAAGAATGTGTTTTATTCCATTGTAATGCATTCATGTTGGTGAAAAACTATATCTTGCTAATAAATTAATAACAAATGATATATCAAGATATGTGTGATTAGCAAGATATATAAGTGCTCAGATAGCACTGAGATATTGTACTACCAAGTAGTTCTTTATCACCTTCTTTACTTATTACTCGAGATCTAAGTAGGTCTTTATCTGCCTACAAAGACTTTACAACCATTGGGGTACGTGATGTGACTTATCCATGTAAAAATCCTCTAGGACCTTCCTCATGTAAGCTTCTTGATATAAAAATATTTCATTTTCAATTGCTCAATCTGTAATTCAAAACAAAATTTTGTTCTTTCCAAGTTTTTCATTTCAAATTATTTCTTCAAACAATTAATTTCTTTTTAAAGCTCTTCAACAGTTGCAATTATTAGGGGTGGAACTAGGGGGCTAAGGGTAACCGCCCCCCCCCCAATTTAAAGGAATATGAAGACTGAACTGGCAGGAAAAATTATAGATGAGGCTGAACTGAAGATGAAGGTGAAGGTGGATCAGTGGTAGATAATGATGAAGGTTGGCGTCTCAAGTTTTGATTATGGTGCTCCTCTCTGTTTCTGATATGTCGAGCTTCTAGTTCTTCCCGGAGATCAAGGAATATGTGGCGAAAGATGTGACGCCTGTGGGTGTGAGGACTGAGGGAGGAAGGTAGATAATGGTGATAATATGTGATTCCTCCTCCCTCTCTCTTCCTCCTCATCTAGATTCTGAGCTATCCGATTTCCCAAAAAACCCGAGAAGGTCGTGACGTTGAGACTTTGTTCTGTAATCTTGTCGGAAATGACCTAAGAAACCTAGTCAAAACACAAGTTGACTAGGGACCTATCTGCACCTTTGAAAAATTTTGTGGACGGATTAAAGTGAAAATCTTGAAATGTTTATGGGGTTGAAACATAATTCCGTGAACGTTTGAGTTCTACTACCTACGGTCCTAAAATAGGACATAGACATAGTTAATAGTGTACAAACTATGTCCTATTTTAGGACCGGAGGAGTATTTTATAATTTTCGTCCCTAGTTAAAATTTCTAGCTCTACCACTTCCAATAATGTTGATATCATCAACATAAACAACAATTAACTCACTTCCAGTTCACATTGTTTTGTACGAGGATCAAAATAATACAATAATTATTCATTCCAGCTAATCTCTAACTACTTATGTTCTTCCCCTAATGTTGGCAAAAATGATTCATCAAAATAACAATAAGCAAATCGAGTTATAAATAATCTCCTATAGATAGTTCTAGACATTTTATTGTGAAGGATATTTATACCCAACACGTATTTCCATCCTCCTTTGAGGACCCATTTTGGTGCATTGTGAAGGTGCTACATGCACATATACTGCACACCCAAAGATTCTAAGGGGGAAACTTTAGATAACTTGTTAGCCTATGCAAATTAATATCGCTGCATGCAAAATGATATGGCCCCAAGCAAGAATTGGGAAATTAGATCTTATAAGCAAAGGTCTTGCGATTAATTGTAGCCGTTTAACTTATGATTATGCAATTCCATTTTGTGTATAAATATGAGTTACAAGATGTTTAAAATCAATTCCAATGGATATAAAATATTTATTAAAAGCTTGAGAAGTAAATTCATCAGCATTTTTAGGCGTATTTTCTTGATAGGATAATCAATGTGATGTGCTCTTAATCTATCAATTGAGCAAGTAATCTCACAAACGTGAGGTTAAGAGGAGATAATAAACAAACATGTGACTATTTAGTTGATGCATCAATTACAACCATATAGCACCTAAATGGTTTACATGGTAGGTATATTGGCTCACAATATCTCACTGCATCTGTTCTAGAAAAGTGTGAGACTCACATTTTATTTTGCTTGGTGAGGGTCAAAAAATCAACTTTCTCCGAAACATGCAAAACATGAGAATTCAAGGGATTGTGATATCTATTTACAGTTCAAGGTATGTTTGTGTGACCACATGAATTTTCAATTATTTTTCACATCATAATTGAAACGGGATGGCCTAACTAGTCATGTCAAATATTAAATTCATTAGTAAACTTCTAATTTTCATTGGCAAACTACTTGTTTGTATTGGAAAACTTCTAGTTTGGTAAACTTCTGGTTTAGAATAACATGTGTTTCAATTGTGCTTATAAATGTGTAGTACAAGCCGGAGAAGAAGGAGAAGAAATTTTTTTAAATATGCATTTTCTACCATAAACTAATCTTGTGATATTAAGATATTCTTGATTATTCTTAATTGTTGTTTTTATATGATACGATATTCATTTTGTGAATATCTTTGAAACTCAATAAGTTTCTTTTAGACTTGGTAGAATAAAATGCATTCTTTTATTCATTCAGGTAACAAAATATTAGCTCTTTTAAAGCCTTCAATCAAATTTATACTATCATATATAGTTTGAACATTGGCCTCTCGCATTATCAAGGAAGAAAAATATGTATCGTTTTTAAGTATGGTGTGTGATGTTGCATTACCAATGAGACATAAGTCTTCAGGACTTATGTCAACAAAACTCATTCTTGTTTAAAAGAAACATGAAAATAAACAAAATCATAATTAAAAATGAAATACATATTATAGTTAGTAGCAACTTTAAACACACTAAACCATAATAGTTCAAATAAACAGAGATAACTTATGCTGAGAAATCAGTAACGTTCAAATGGGTAATATCCATGACAACCATGCTCAAAATTATTAGCCTTATCAATATGATTTATTCTAATTTTTCTCCACTTTAGGTGAGAATTTGAACTACCATAATTATGATCATGGATGTGACCATGTTTACGTCCATGGCCACAATTAGATTAATCATTACTACATTCACTTCTAGGAATTTAATCGATCTTGTTGGGACAAGATTCATGATTTTTTAACAAAAGCTCATTATTTTGTTTGGCCACATGGAGACAAAAAATTAGTTCAACATATTTCTTTAAACCTCTTTCACTATATTTTGTTTGGATGCATTAATTCATAATGAGCCTTTAGAAGGATAACTGTCTTTTAGTGATCATATCTTTGTTTTAAATTCTTCCAAAGAACAATTGCACCTTTCATAGTCATATGTTCAATTTTGAGACCTTAATACAAATGGTGGCTCTGAAAAATCATGAATCAAACAAGATAAATAATTCTTTCCGACAATGACAAAAGCCACAAATTTAAATTTCACAAGATTTAATATAGTTCAAATTTAATGCAATAAAAGAAAATTCATAAAATATAAAATAAAAAAGGCAATATAATAACACAAACGGTAGTAACAGAAAATCATAAAGATAAGAAATACTCCCTCCGGTCCTAATTATAGGAGCAAATTTTCTTGTGAGTTTTAGTCCTAATTATAAGAGCAAGTTTTAACTTTTGTCAATTTTTTCTCATATCACCCCTACTATACTTCTTCCGAGAATAATTAATTTAACAACACACTTATATTCTATCAAATGAGATATTCTATTTATTTTTTATCTTTAAATAAAATAATTTTAATATTCCTTTAGAATATTTTTTTAACTAAGAGTATTTTAGGAATTGACCGGCTAATCCACTGATTCGGACAAAAAACAAAATGAAAACGCCTATCCACTAATCGGTTTGTGCACTGTAATTAATTAACGTCATTTTAAATTTTGGGTAAGGCTATTTTAGGAAAATACACATATTTAACTAATTTAACTTCATTCCTTAATCCCTCCAAATTCTGGTAATTTGCTTCTATAATTAGGATCAGAGGGAGTAATTCATAAAGTAAGATATTACAACAAAATTAAACTTAATGTCTTCAAGCCATTTAATTCTCATGGCTTCAAGCCAATTAGTCTCAAGATGAGAAATTAAATCTATATCGCTTTTGACTATTTATCTTCAACACAAATAAAAATTGAATATAGCTTTCGACCATACAATAAGATAGTGAAGAGGAAAGTTATATGGCTTTTGGCCATGTAATATCAAAATAGGAGTCAGAAAAATATAGATTCTGCCCATATAATAGTAAATCAAAGAGATATAGCTTTTGAACATATCATATAAAAATATGAAGTCAAAACAATATGACTTCTAATCATATAATTTCATAATATCAAATCACATGTGTATCACTTCTAGTCATACTAAAATAACAATATCAATAATATAAAAGAGCTCGTAAAGAATATGAAAATAAGATATAAAAGTAATAACAATCTCCATTTTAAGCACAAAACCCGATGTTTAAAAGAATCAATAAAAGAGATTGTTTAATTCCACATAGTGGCTCAGATTATCTTAGATAAATCAAATAAAATATGGTAAAAGAAGGTAGATGAAATTGTCATGAATAAATGCAGGAACATCTTAATTTTGACACTTATCCGAAATAATTTTGTTTTTCCTGGCATAATTACCATGACTTTTTTATTAATCAATAGGCGCACTCTTCATCACTCTTGGTGGTAAAAAAGAAAAACTCTTCATCACTCTCGCACCAGCAAATTGAGTTGTTCCCACTTGTAACATCTGAAGATTTTACAGGAGTTCGAATTCAAATTTAGCAGACATAGAGACAACAATATTTACAGGAGTAAAGATTTTAAATGAAAAGATTTACAGAATGTAAAGCAGAAACATTCATTAGACATCTATGTTGGTCGTTCCAACTAAACCAGTTTCAAGCTTTAGTATGCTGCCGCGATAGTGAGGTCCCCCTTAGTAGTGCCAGATACCAGTTGGGGGGACATTGATTAGAGATCAGATTAGAGCTCGTTTTGATGTTGTGAATCCTGCTTTGACGACGACGTCTTCTTTTCATTACCTGATTTTGCAGCTCTCAAACCTTCGTCTCCTCCTTTACTAAACCTGTACAACATTGAACATTCCATCAATTTCCACACTCTTAACACCTACTATTAAAATCTCAATCACCAAGCCACACACTAAGTGCGTATTAGGAGTAGAAGCTACTTTTCTAACATAATTTACGGTATACGATGTAAGTTTGTGAGAGAAATAAGTTTGTGAGAGAAGGTTTGTCTGAATTTGTGTGAATGTGTTTTTACAACGCCAACTCTAATAAGCCCTAAATAGATTTAGATCCTGTAGATTTTTTTTATTTGACTGGGGTTGGATTTTAAGCATTATCAGGCCTAGTTGACATTTTTTGGGTTCACATTATCTTAAAGTTGACACTGTGTGTTCGTGTTTAAGCAGTCAAGACCTTATCTACCAAGACTCGGACCTCTTGCTTTCTGAAGATCAGATTATAGAGTTGAATAAAGATTTGTAAAGCAAGGTGGCTTACCCAAGATGTGGAGAAATGAAATGGGAATAAGCTTCCTTTAACATCTTCCATTGCCAAGTTGCTGGAGACCCAACTTTAGAATAGAGAGAATAGAAGCTTCTAAGTTTCTGCCACAGCCAATATGATGTTGCGGCTGTTGTATTCTGCTTCCCATCTTCTCCTTCGTCTCTATTAGTAACAGTAAAAGAAAAGCACAAGCCCAGCAACATGCACACTATTAGAACAGCTGTTTCTTTATTCATCGTGATGTGATTTGCTTTGCAAGGAGATTGATATAATGGCCACTATAAATAAATAGGCCTCCTTGCTTTCTTTCTTTCTTTCTTCTTTTCCAGAATGTTACTACTCTGGCGACACGTTCTTCATTTCCACCGCATTCTTCTAATACGTGGCGGTTTTCAAATGTCTTCCCTCCGTGCACGCTCCTTAAAGCCCCTTTATTTCTAGACCATTTCTCTTCACATTTATCTTCTTTTTATTGTATTAGTAGTACCTGTTTTGCTGATATTATCCTGGAGCCCATAACTTTCAAAGTTGAAGCCGTTTTTTCGTTTTTTTTCCAATACATTATCATTTTTTTTCCTTCTTGGGTTAGGTTTCTCTATTGATTTAGAGCGTAAAGATTTTTTGCTTCTTCTCTTTATAAAGTTGAGTCTACTTACCAAATCAACTAACATTTTATGTTGGTAATAGACGTATCTTTTTTGTGTGGAGGCCAATCATGTATAAGTCACCATTAAACACTAAATGAGAGTATCTTTCCAACAACTGAGAACTCAAACATTAGTTGGTTACTTGGTTGTTATTAGAGAACTCTCTTTTTCTCTGGATATTAAATTTATGTTTATATTCGACGCCTTCTAGGCCTCTACATCTGTAAGAAAAACATACAAGTAGCTGCAAAATAGCCCCCTTTTTTATTTTTACAAGTAGTTTATGCAAATTATCTGTTAAAAATTCAACCAAGTTGGGAAATAACAATTTGTTCCTGTCTAACAACTTCCATAAAAGCTAAGAGATGGATTTAAACAACGGGCATGTGAAACATGGACTGGGGAGCTATGCTGCCATTGTTTTTACCTTATTCCACTAGATAGAGTCAACTACACGAATCACTATCAATAACTAAATCTTGGCATAAATTGTTAACTAAAAATCCCATTCAATAACTTAAATGAATGTAAATAACACTAAATACATAATTAGAAAGTGAAATGAAGTTCAAAATGTAAGCTGAATAATTACAGAGTTTTTTTGGTTCGTTTGATTGATATACCATTCTCAAAACAAACAAAATTATTAGGTATTCTTCTTACACTTCGACATATGTAGAGTATAGACAAGGTGTAAAGCCAAGCCAAGCCCAACCATTGGTTTGGTTATAAACAGCAAGTTCCTCTGGGAAATACAACTTATCTCACTACATGAAAAACCACATCCTCAGTAAAAATAAACGAATAAGATTTACCATTAACTATACAACAAACTAGGAGTTTTAGTGTGAACCAAAGGAGTAAAAGTTGAAAAGCCGTCACACTTTGGTCTACAAACAAGCATCAAGTTTTGATATGGGAAGAATACCTAACCGGGAGGCTTCTGCTACACTGGAATGACATCAATCTTAGAGGTATCTTCACATCTCAAAACAATACCATCAAGGTTAGCTGGAAATATACATTTAGCCCATTGACATCCTGTTGCCAAAGGCTCTGGAGGCGGCACGATCATAAGCACGTTATCATTTCTCTGGACAACTCCCATCACACTAACTGTGCTGCCTTCTTTGATGTACCTACAAAAGAAGCGTTGCACAATCTCATAAGAACATCTTGATCTTTTAGTTTAATACTATGAGTTACCTCAAATGATTTACGTTTGTAGCAACAATATTCAGTTTTCTAACCCCCCCCCCCCCCCCCCCCCCAACACAACAATAATGGCTAATTCATATCAACAAATGACCTTGGAAGTTAAAGCTCTAGCCAAGGAAACAAAAAATATTTTACCCTTCTTTTAATCGCATCATACGATCGTCACTTGAAAGGTTTCTCTTTCCTAGCCATCGAAGAAACTCAGGGGACATGTCTTTATTAGCCGGGTTGACATCAATTACAATAGAATCATCAACATAAGGAGTCACCTTTGCACCATAGCCTGTTTTAACCAATGCTCTCAATCCAGATTGGAAATCAGAGATGTAAAAATCCACCACGTGTCTCTGCATCAAATTAAATATAATGTTTTTAGAAAAAAATCTTAAGTCTCAAAGATATTAGACTACAATTTCCAAAATACACAAGTTCCTCATCCCAGCAAGTCGGCCCACATATGAGAACAATTTAAATGATTCGAACCGGAATTTCCACAAGTAGCTGTTTGCTAAATGCTTAAATCACATCGGACATGAAAATTCACTTTGTAATGATAACCCTAAATGCATTATTCATAAACAACAGTATTGAGTTCCAATGATATAGAGAAGTCTACAAATTCAATTTTTATTCATTATATGCTCAAACCAGAGAACCAAATCTAAATAAAATACTTCATCAAATTGTTTTAAAAAAAAAAAAAAAGAAAAAGGAATGACTATTTAAATTACCTCAGTAGATCTGATTCCCCATGTAAAACGGTGATGCTTAGGGTTGGCTGGTTTTGAACCCCATCCTCGGTATTCATACAAACTTGTTGATGTAAAGACACATCTAGGGACTTTTCCAAAGGAGGACTCAAGTGGAACATTACCACAGGTAACCACCTTCAAAAGGCGCACACAACAAATTATTGGTCCATTTCCCTCGTTCATGCATATGTAGTAACATAAAACAGTCATATTGATAAACCAGTCAACCATTCAAGTCATAAATTATGAAGGTGATGAGGCATGGAAATCGCAAATCCAATCAATGGAAAGAGAAAAACCATAAAGAGGAATCCAGAGGAGATGGGTGGTTAGGCATGGAATTGCATGAATTCCAGGGATTATTTGCCCTATACATGCATGTGTAAAATTAATTTATAACATACCCCAGAAACTTTCACAAATTGCCCGTTCTTCGCAGTTCTGAGCTCAGCATCAGGATAACGTGAAATGAAACCAACAATAGCTCTCCTCCCACAACAACTATTCCAGGTGAATAAAGCAGCAACCGCAGTAAACATGATTACTACAACAATGAGGAGGACGGCATTGTGGACAGCTCCAAGAATGAAACCACCAGCAATAAATCCCATAACAAATATCAGAATTACAGACCACAGTATTGGCTTCGGGAAGTTCCTCATGAAGGAATATTCATCACTTTGGCTAATTGTAGTCACAGCTGGATTGTGAGCAACTGAGGAACTATGTGATTTCATGGATCCTGTGGACTCTAATGGACCAGACACCTTCCTTGGAGCCCCAGATGAATTTAGAGGACCAGATGTAATAAGACCGGTGGTAGGAAGAACTGGAATTGGACCAGAGTTTTGGCGTGTATACCCTCCAGATTGAGGACCAGATGACTTCTTAATTGGTTCCCCATGTTTATTCAATGGACCAGAGCTGGTCTTCTTTGAGACTGAAGCAGATACATTACCAGATGTAGTATAAATAGCACGAGCTGCTGCATTTGGTGTGATTGGTCCAGAATGCGAAGCTGCACCTGCAAATGATCCAGTCCTTGAGGGTGCATTACTTAATGGGCCAGATTTTCTAGATTTAGAAACATCACCGGATATATCAAACATTTTCCCTAATTCTCCAGACTTTTTGATATCACCACCAGTATAGGGCATTGCAACTGAGCTCATTGTAGGAGTCCTTTCTTTTGGCTGTTCAGGCCGCCCTGATACATACAGGCCATTACTAAGTTGATGAGATGGGAATCTAGAACCCATCTGGCTTCTTCAAACTGGCCCAAAAGAGGCACCTGAAGAAGAAGCAGTACTAGTGTGCTGAAGTAATATTCCAAGTAACACTGCAAATGGTGAGGGCAAAGGCAAGTTAATGTAATTCTGCTTATAAATCTTGAGTTCAAATGCACAGATATTTCGACATTTATCCCAACGAAAAGCACAGTATCCAAACCCTTGCCTCATTAAAATCTGAGAAATGCAACAGCAAATTTAGAGTTGAAAGCTTGTTTTCTTTATGTTTGGCAAAGAACAAAGAATAATCAGAGTCAACATTTTCTATACACGATCAGCACGTCAAAGTAAACAACATGATCATTTGATTCGATTAATTTGGCCAAAATGTTGAAAGAGAATGGAGTATTATCCAAAATTAGATAAATATATCACTGCAAAGATAGGATAGGCGCAAAGAATAGAGAGAGAGTATCATGTATATTTGTTTAAAATTAGCAAGCAAGGAGCGAAGCTTGCACTGACCCATGCACTGACTGCGTTTGATTCCTACTTTTAGTCCCTAAATAGAGGTTTTAAAAATCCTGTGATACGTAGACATCTCTTCTCCACACTAAATTCAATCATTCTGCCAACAGCCCACCTCTACTAATTTTTTCTAAAAAGAAAAGGAAAATGTAGAATAGCTAGGTCAGTCTAATAAAAGCATCTAGACCTTCAGATTCATATTAGTGACTGAACTGTTAATACTTTAATAGGCACCAAAATGTAGATTTAGTATAGGGAGTCTCCAAAATTTGTAAACAGGCGACAACTCCACGATTTTAAAGCATCTGTGAACGAAAGAACACATCACCATAGTAACAAAGGAAAATGAGCAGATGCTCAGACAAAATTGAATATTTTATCGGCGGATCTAACCCAAACAGAAATTTCGGCCCCATGGCAGCACAGATCTCTGAAAATTGGGCTAAAGAAAAGGAAAATCCAAAAAGGAGATTTGCTCCGAGATCTAGACATCTTTCTAGACTAAAATTAGATGAAAATGGCATTGTAATGTCTAAGATAGAATTGATTCCACCTGTAAATTGGTTTCAGTACCCACGTAGCACCAAAACAGACAGAAAAATTAGTAATAACAAAAGTTACCCTTACCAAAATGAGATTACGAGTTCTTACTAATTACAAAATAGGAAAGTACAAAAGAAACCTAATCATCATGAAAAACACCAGGCAGCGAGAAAAAAGAAAAAAAAAAAAAAGGCAATTCAAATTTCACATCTCGAATCGAAGAACAAAAGAAACTCAAAAGCTCAGTTGAACAGTAAATATGCAATGAAGATCTACAGAAAGAAGGAGAAACTTTATGGGAGTTGAAGCCCAAAAATGAGGGAGAAGGAAGAACAGAAAATGAGAGGTTGAGTAAGCAAGAGAAGAGTACCTGAGGAAGGAGGAGGAGGAGGAGGGAGCGTGGATCAGAGAGAGGGGTGACAATGGCGGTGGCAGTAGAGGAGGCGGCGGCGGTGGTGAGTGAGGATGTGAAATCCCATCTTCAGAGCACTCGCCATTTCTGTGTAAAGTGTTTGTTTGGCTTTGGCCTCTCGCTTGTGTTGTGAGTATGTCGCACCATAAAAAAAGGGAAGGCCCTCTCTCTCTCTCTTCAAAGAGCCGCAACAACTGGTAGGTTGTCTCGTCCGGCCAAAACCACCAAACTGACCAAAAGATATTATTACTACTATTATTATTATCTCCTTCGGTCACAATTATAAAACATAGATAATTTTTTTTAGAAAAATTAAAAAAACCTGGATAAGTTATTTAATCATTTTCTATATGTATATCCTTAGATTATATTAGTTTATTAGTTAAAATAATTAATTTTTTTAAAAAAAAAATAAAAATACTCTAAAATAATTTAATTAGCTTCTTTAATCTCTTCAAAAAAGTTAACTAAATCTTATAATTAGGACCGGAGGAGTATTATTATTTACTGTTTTAACATTTTAATTATTTTCTCAAAAAGCCCCCTACTTGTATGGATAATTTATCATTCTCCCCCATAAAATTTTCATTTGCAAACTTTCCCCTAATTTTTTTCTAAAATGTATTCATCTTTCCACTTGCTTTTTCATTTTTTTTTTTAATAAATGGTATAAGTCACTACCACTCTCTTCCTATTTATAAATCTATTTTAACCAAAAAAAATTGATCTTATTTATAAGTCCAATTTCATGTAATAAATGAGATTGTAACAATTTTACTTATATTAATTATACTCATGAAGATATAGAGAGAAGAAACAATTGAAAAATACTCAATCATAAATAAGGGCAAAGTTGAAAATTTACCCCATAATTATTGAGTTAACTATCTTTCTTGATATGTGAGATTTTGTCAAAATGAACTTATAAAAAGGATAGAGTAGTATTAATTATAGATCTTAAATTCAGATATTTCATAATTAGTGAAATTTCATTAAAAAAATTCATTGATTGGATTTTGCATAATTAGTGAAATTTTATTAAAATGAGAAAATTGGTGAAAATTTATTTTATTAACGAAAATATGTTTTTATACATAGAGGATGTTAAGCACAAACTTGAATTCGGATTTTTATATCCAATAAAATTCTTAAATAGAAAATTTTCACCAATTCTAAAGTAGTAATTTGCTTCTAGAGCTAATAAATAATAAATATAGCTCATTGAGAACAAAAAAAGAGTGAATTGGAATGCTAAAAATTGACTCATTTTGATACAGGCATTTTTTTTTTTTTTTTTTTATCCCACTTGTTTGGCAAGTGTGCTGTCGTTGTTTCATTTATTATCAACATTTAAATTATTTCCTTAAAACCATCCTTTCTAATACAATCCACTCATCTCTCCATACTCCAAAATCAAATTGTTGATATAATTATACTGATAAAACTTGAAATACAATAAATGTAAGATTTAGTTTTTTTTATAACGCTTGTTCTTTTCACTTTTTAAATATATTATATAATTAATTATTCTATATTAAAAAGGGGAATAACATATATGCTTTTATTGCAGAAAAATCATTCTGCAGCAATCCAAAAACATATACGTGGTGGTGGAGGGACTTATCTGAATTGTCAAATCGTCGAGATTTGAGACTTGACAAAGGTGGTCACCGTGCAACGAGCGAAAGCCGAGTGACGATGAGAAAAGAGACACGATGGAGCAATCTAAAAAGAGAATCCGGTGAAGATTAAAAGAGCAACGGTAGAGCTAAGTGACAATGAGAACATTCAAAGTCAATGCATATTGATTAGGAAAAAATAATTGTGAGATGCTCACATTCATCTTATGTTGTCGGTGAGACTACTGTGGTTGCTTCTAGGGAAGATTGAAATAGGTATGGAAATCAAAGGCAAAATTAGATATAAAGAGGGGGAAAAAGATGAAACAACATTGTTTTTGGGCAAAAAAAAAAAAAAAAAAAAAACATCATTTTTGGTTTTTCTTGAGATGGAGTTTTTAAAAGTAAAAGCAGATATGTTATTCCCATTAAAAAAAACAACTAAAATATACTTTTGGTCCTTTAAATTTTACCTGAGATATATTTTTGGTCTTTAACTATAAAGTGTACTTTTAGTCCTACATTTTTAACATCTTCGTTAATGTTGTTAACGGAAAATGTTAACGCAACAAACTCGAGCAAATGGCGTGTAGCTAACAAAGCATATTTTAATTTTAATTTTTTAATATAGTATATTTAAATTATTAAACTAAAATAAATTGAAAAAATGCTGCAAATGAAATTAAGGTTTTAATATTTAGATTATTAAAATAATATATTTAAATTATTGAACTATTTAATACAATTGAAGTTTTGATATCTACTGGTTTATAATATTTTTCAATTTATACATATCTTCAAATTAAGATTAATAACATTTTATTACATAGTTATTACTTGAGTTTATTAAATTAGCGTTTTTATTAGCAACAATAACTTGGTGTTAGAATTATAAGACCAAAAATATATTTTATAAAGTTAAGCGATCAAAAAAATACTTAATGTAAACTTAAAGAACTAAAATTATACTTTAGCCTAATAAAACTTACACTACCTCAAATCCAGATTTCGACTAATTAGTAAATTTTTAGACTAATTTTATTAAAAAAATAATTGTTAGTTGTGAGATCTATTATTATATTGAATCGTTCAGCTTAGACTTCAAAATAATGTCTGTTTACTTAATACTTAATCGAGAAAATGGCGTGGCATAATGGCAAACAATGAATTAAAATAAGTATTTTTTTTGTCCTAAATGTAAAAACTTAATGAGGGGTTGCTTTAATCTTAAACATAATATTTCAGTACACTCCGTTTATACAAAATTATAATTTTCTTCCTAAAATATTAGTATTATTATTCCACACATCTAAGGAAGGATTTTCAATAATAGGATAGTTTCCAATATAAATTATTGGAAGGTAATTTTAAGAAAATTAATACATTTTTTACAAATACTAATTTACTTAACCAATTTCACTAATATAATCTCTATGTAATAGTAATCTAACTCTTGCATTTAGAATTGGAGTAATAAAAACAAATATCATATGATTAAATAAAAAATAGAGATAATAATTTTTTTCCGGAGCTGGTGAATGAACCAATTTAGTACATATATTAAAAAAAAAAAAAAAAAAAAAAAGTGGTTTTGAGTGCCAAGATTTTGAAATAGGCCTAACTGATCCCAGCTTGCTTCGTCATTGTGTTGTTGTTTGCTTTATTACCAACATTTTAAATATTTCCTTAAAAAGCACCACCTCTACCAACTTTATTATTATTTTTTTTTTTATTCAATTGGTAAAAGGATCGGATACTCTCACTAAAAAAGGAGTTGATCAAGTCGAAAGTTAGTCAAGCGTTGGGGGAGGATCCTAGCTCTATGTGCAGGTTAACGCTAAGGGTAATAGACGGCCGCCCCTACCCAACAACATCGATGTCACAGGAGGAAGGAGATTTCATTTCTATGCTTGGATTGTTTGTGAACCTAACCCCTTTCCTAAAATTTTCTTATTAAAAAAAAAAAAAAAGGCACCACATCTACATTTCACTTATCTCCGAATCAAATTCTTGATATAATTATGTAGATAAAAAGTGAAATAAAACAAAAATGTATTATATAAATAGTTATTATATTATAGATGATTGGACTTACTCTATCTCACATCCAAATTTTGCACGAGTTGTACATTTTTATATTAATTTTATTTAAAAAAATGTAAGGTTTGGTTTTGATGCGGCATTTGTTATTGTGTCACGTCATAGTATAAACTTTAGGACAATGTCGTGGCACTTGGCATAGGAAATGGGACCCGGCTGTCCTTTTCTTGCTCCTGTCGGTTGTCCTTGGCGCCATTTTGGTTAAAACAGGGTAGCTGAAACTTTTTTTTTTTTTTTTTTTTTTATAAATATATATATATTTTAGGTTATTGAATAATACTAAAAAAAATATTATAACATGCTGTTTTAGCGTAAAGAATGACAACTGTGCCTTTTGTTTTGAAAAAATATTTCAGCCTACTAAATTGTATTAAAAGGATATTTCTAAATACTAAACGAGATGAAAAAATATTTTATAATCTTAAAAAATTATTTTATCATTCTGAAAAAATATCTTGAAGTATATTTTTGTTTTACAATATTAAAATATTATTTTAGGATCCTAAAAAAATATCTTGAAGTAATTTTTAGTATCAGTCAATACATTTAAATATCTTTTTATAATCATAAAATAATTTTTGAAGATTATGAAGTATTTTTTTAATATATTCAGTATTATGAAGTATCTTTTTAGTATCAGTCAGTACCTTAAAATATTTTTAATATCCTAAAATAATTTTTTAAGATAATCAAATATTCTTTTTGGTACTAATTAGTATCTTCAAATATTTTTTTAGTACCATGTAATACCCTAAAATATGTTTTTATAATCCTAAAATAATTTTTCAAAATCATAAAATATTTTTTTAATACTATTCAATATTTAAAATATCTTTTTAATATTAATCAATACTCTAAAATATTCTTTTTTAAAAAAAGGGGACTGGAGTAGAAATTAGAAAAGGACTAAAGCGGGGTCCTAGGAAATGGCACCATGGCGGACCATGATGGACAATAAATTAAAATAAGTAAATGTAAATAAGATGTGACTGAAAAGCCTAACTCTTCTAGTTTGCAATCTATATTTAACCATATACAAAATTTTAAAAAAAAAAATTTATTAACATATAATTGAAGATATATTGTATTTAAATGGCGAAAAAGAAGAAGGTATATTGCACATAATAAAAGAGTTGCACTCACTCAAAGACATGAATCTTTGGATTTGAATTCTCTCTTAATATTTTTTTTTTTCATTTTCCTCTTGAAATCATTTCTCCATCTTTAGATTAAAAAATAAATGGTGAAGTATAATATATTATAAAACATTATAATAATATTACTAAAATATAAATAAATTTAAATATTAAAATTCACTCTGGACAGTTCATATAAAAATAATAATAATAATAATAATAATAATTTAATAACATGTTACATTTGAACCATCATTTTTCTTTTTTGTCTAAGGGAGAGAAAGAATTCAGAAAAGGAAGAAAAAAAAAAACAAAAAGGAGGATTCTTAGAGGTTCTATATCCTGAATCTTTAGATCATTTTAGGTAATAAATTTAGCAACTGCAATTTTTTTTTTTTTTTTTTTTTTTTTTTGTAAAAATATACACCACTTGAATGGTAATTAAATTAAAAAAATTACAAGTAGTAACTCGTTTCCAAAACTAGTAAGAAAATGTCTAACCCCTTTAGCTCATTAAAAGACTTATTCAATGGCTTAAAAAACGTGGCTCATTTTGAAATATGCATGTTTGATCTCAGCTTGTTTGGCTCATGTAATGTTTGTTGTTAATGTTCTTGTTTTCTCTTTTTTCTTTCCAAAATTTTAAATATTTCACAAAAACACCACTAATTCTTTGGTTTGACTCATCTCCCATTCAAATTCTTGTATATATACATCAACTTAATTGATTATTTTTTTATAACTGAATTTTCTCCATCTCAAATATGAATTCTGCATACTAAGTAAATTTTAACGTTAATTCTAGTAAAATTTTAATAGTCTATTTTGATCATTATTGTGTTACGTCATTGGGATATGATATTATCACTATCAATTTTATGTCACTACCACTTTTTTACTGTTAGATGAAAATCTCAATAGGAGAGAGAAATGATAAATGTAGATAAGATTCTGATCTAACAGTGAAAAAATGGTAATAACTTGGTAGTGACATAAAATTGGTAGTGACAATATCATATCCCTATGTCATTTAGCCTAAACTTTGAAATAATGTTGTTTTACTTAATATAGCAAATACCAAAATATGAAAATGTAAAATAAGTAATATATACACAAACTTACATCTTGTAATTAAATTAAAAAAATAATTATGAATAATAATTTGTTTCTAGAATTGATGAACAAGTTAATATGTTTAATCTTTTAAAAAAGAGTGTTCTGGCTTGCGACCATAGCCAGGTTGTTTGGCTCCACTTTTCTTTTTTTAAAACACTTGATTTGCCCCTAACTTTTTATTAATTGTTGAATCAATCTCCCTCCGTTCTTATTTATTGTGAAATATGAATTGTGATTGCAAATTTTGTGGGGAATTGAGAATAACATTTTGGCTGTGATATGTGAATTTTGATTGTGTTGTGAATTATTATTTGTGAAATTTTTTTCTTTAAATTGTGATTGTGGATACAAGGCTTTAATTTTCTTATTAAAAATGATGCTAATTTATTTATTTTTATTAAAGTGAGTTGCATCGTTTAGCCTACTATCTTATCATTAGTGCGTTGTTCTGAGATAATTTGGATCATTTTTTAAATAAAAAAAATTAGATGATTCAAATCTGGTCATAATGATGAGAACCACGACAATGAGTACAAATACACAAACATAAAGATTATTGGGAAAATGACACTAATGTTTTAAATAAAGAAAATAATGTCAACAAAGTTTTATAGATGGTCAATGACAAGTGAAAAAGCTATTATTAATAAGTGATGAAATTTTTCTGATATTATTTTTTTTAATTGGGACTTTAGTGTCATTTTTCCAAGATTATTTAATGCCAACAAATTTATTTTTTCAATGTAGAGTAGTTTAAATCTCGCTCCTAAATGCTAATATAAGGACCATATTAGCGGACAATCTATAAGAATCTTTTATGAAGCTTTTGTGACTAAGAACTCTAACCCTAGAATGATATGATTTGGCGAAATAAAAATTTGTGATTTTCTAAGAACCGGTTTTTTGCTCTCGGGATGAATTAGTTTATTTTTGTGTTTGGGAATGAAAAAAAAGAAGCTAAAAATTTACTTCTACGTTCCCAGGGCATAAAATGAGAATCATTTTTAACTCACTTAAACTTTTTTATAATAAAAAAAAGAAAGTTATGAAAAAAAGAAGCTAAAAATTTCCTTTCTTGTTCCAGGGCATAAAATGAGAATCATTTTTTTCAAAAAAAAAAAAAGACTTCATCCTCTTTGGCGTAAATTTACCCTCGTTCACCACCACCCCACCACCACCACCGGCGCTACCACCGCCACCATCACCATCGCCCCCACCGCCACTACCACCGCCGCCCATCGCACGCCCCCCCACCGCCGCCGCCACCACCACCACTACCACCATAGCCCCACCACCACCACCCACCGTCCTTGATTCGCCACATGCCGCGCGCCGCGCCGCCCCCACCACCGCCATTCCGTTGCCCACAATCGTCCCCACCACCACCACCGCCACCGCCACATAAATAATTTTTTGAATATAAAAATTACATAATTTTGTATGAAATTTTTTTTTTTAGGAATGAAAAAAAATGTGTTATCAAACATAATTCGATTCTCGGAGTAAAAATAAAATGGGTTAGTGATAAGCAAAACTTATTGATAACATAGAGTGCACACCCTTATGTGTATAGTGATAATCAAACTTATTGATAACATAGAGTGGTGTTATATGTAATTCATGTAACCGAGCATATCTAGTAATCTAGTAGTGTAATACTTATTGTTGTTGTTGTAAGAAGGCAAAATCAAAAGGAGATGAGTGTAGTGGTACAGTAACTTTGGAAGTGGTTGGTGCACTTAACATAAGTGCCATAAAAACATGAACATGTAGGACATATATCATATCCACCATCAAGATTTGCTTCTCTTGTAAGGCATATCATTCCTCTATGTCACCAAATCAATCCTCACTTTCACACCGTCCTACCCCTTACCAATCATAATACCTAATTCTTCTTTAACATTCTTCCTTTTAAAATATCACAATCATAATATTTCATGTTTTTTAACTTATTCGATTTTAATTAGGAAAAATTACTATAAACAATCTCCCATTTTAAAATTTATCTCCCAAAAGTACCTCTAGATCCTTGAACAGGTGTAGCTCATCTTCATTTATGTGCAACATATCTTTATTTATACATAAATATCTTAGGGAAAATTGCATTTAAGTCTCGGGCAAGATAAAATGGTACATTGAAATCTTAAAATTGCATTTAAGTCTCGTGAGACCTTTTTGCAATAAATTATAATTGTTAAACTTGTCAATGTATATCCATGGACTTGTCAATAATGGACACCATGGGCCATGGACTTGTTAATGGAATTAGAATTTATTGCAAAAAAATCTCATGAACTTAAATATAATTTTGAAAACTATTTTGTCGTATTTTCTCTTACCTAGAACCTAAATGCAATTTTCCCAATATCTTATGTTCTGCAAATAGTTGAAAACATGATGTTGCACAAGCTAAACATGAGTTGCACCTACTGAAAATATGTTTCATTTAAGTCATTAAACAAATTTCAGGCCCTCTAAGTAATAGATTTTAGAAAAAAATCTCAAAAAAAGACCTCCGAACTTTCAAAATCCTAAATCAGTTCATCTTTTACCATTGATAAAGGATTGACCACCTTTTATAAGAAATTCACAGTTCATTTTAATAGAAAATTACTTATTTTAAATATTAAAATTTTAGAGGTCTTTTTCTTGGATTCTTAAGTTTATGATTAGGAATACTTTGACAATTGTCATAAATCTAGAGATGTGGAACAAGAGCCGAAGGAGCAAGTGGAGGGGAAAAAATCTTTTTTAACCCAAAAAATAGAATCAAATATACCAACACGTCTTAACCAGTTACAAGTCTGTTATGCCTGGTATGCGGGAAGTAACTGCTGGGCATGGCACGTTATTTCTGAGCTAATTTTTATACGAGCTGGTATTTTGGCTGTTAAGAAGCTTGTATTTTTAAAAATTCCCTCCCCGCAGGAAAACAAAAAAAAAATCTTTTTTAACCCAAAATCGAATATACCAAAACGTCTTAACCAGTTACAAAGAACAAACATAAGACTATACAAAACAATAAAAAAATTGATTGTTTTGTGAATAAATAAAGATTGGATTTCTTCCACTGGACTCGCAAATGGGTAATTGATATATTTAGTTTAATTCCCACATCTTTCTTTATTGTCAGAATAATTCCCTCAGCTTCAAGTAACCTTTTTGTTAAAGAAATCTTCATTCCGTGGTGCTATAATTTGTTGAATCAGTGTGGAATAAAACTGTGATTAAAATATTATTAAGACAAATCATAATGTTAAATAATCTATACAACCATTCGTAATTTCACAAAGTCAAAATATTCATACGGCGTCCTTTGGATTTTATCGCGAGACATTTTGTATAATTTTTGAAAGAATAAAATATATGTTTAGTCATTTTTTGTTAGTTTGATTAACGAAAAATGCTATTTAAATGATGACTCTGTAATGTATTTAAATGCTCACAATATTAATGTTTAATAAAAAATTATAAATTAAAAAGTATTTAAAATAAAACCTAATAAGATGTTGTTTTATCTAATCTTTCAACTTTCACAACTCATATATCAAATATAGAAACATTACATTGAAGGATTAAATTTTAAACATGTTTTGTTTGCATTTAATTACACAGCCACCATTTAAATTTATTGGGTCAAAATTTTCTTTAATAAGACTCGTGATATTAACGTTAAAGAAACTGAAAATACATTCTATAAGTTTAAGGGATAAATAGAAGGGTGAAGGCCTAACAGTTTCGGCCCTCCAACTAGTAAGAAAAACACATGTTTTTCAAAATAACTATTGAGGGGGAGCCCCTGGAAATTACTATTCCAAATTTTAATTATTTTTCCTCCGAAAAAAAATATAAATAACTATTACAACATACATCTAAAAAAAATACAAATAACTATTCATAATCAAAAAAAAAACACCAAATAATTAATATAAAACATTAGAAGCATACTATTAACTACTAAGCGACATTAGTACAATGCTATTATTGCCTCATCTTCGCCACTATCATCAATTTCAACGACATTTGATTGTTATTCACTTTGAGAGGGACCGATCATGAGTAAGAATATTATGAATTTCTTCTTTGGCTTCATGAACACATCTATAATCTTTATCTACAACAAATAATAAATCAAATCATAAAATTAGAGTATAGTTATTATGTATTTATACTTAAATGGATAAATAACTCTATAACAAATAAAAAATACATATAAATTATTGAAGGATCCAACTTCAATAAGTGTTCAACTTTAAAAAATAAAGAATAAAAAAATTGAAGGGGTAATAGTTCGATTGGCGAACCAGTAGCTCCTCTAGGTGTTTTTTTTTTCACTTTTTAATTGCCCTGATTGGCCAAACATCACCTCACTCATCTAATTTTCAAGCCCGGCCCTTAAAGAGCCAGGACTTAATAGTTAATTGGCAAATCTAAGTTTAAGGTATAAATAGAAACTTCTTGTATTCAGAAAAAATTGAGAACTAGGTCCCGCTGGTCCACTTTCATTGAAAATAAGGTTAATGTGTTAAAATAACTTTCAATTTTTATTAAAAGTGTAACAATAATCATAAATTATTTTTTAGACAAAAAATAACCTTAAACTTTCAAATTAAAATTGGGGCAAAACCATTAAATCTAATTAACTTCAATTTATTATAATGGAAAAAATTAATCTTTTGGCCTTTAAATTTTTGACTCATTTATAACTCATTCCTTGAACTTTTGCCTCACTTGCAACTTAGTCCCTGATGTTTCTAAGTCATCCTATTTGGTAAAAAAATGTCAAAATACTGTTTGCAATTGCTTAGGTGAATTTTACATAATTTTTTTTTTTAAAAAAAAAAAAAAGGTCCCCTATCCCCACCAACTCACATCCCCCTTTGCCTCTGTTTTTTAGAAACATTGTTGGGCACCGAAACACCGAGGGCGACTAACGACTCGAGAATGGAGAAAAGGTTACAACCTTTATGATGCTTTTAACTCTAATAAAACATCCAAGTATGTTAAAAAAATAAAAGAGGAGGATATTGTGGAAAAAAGATTTCTTAACTTTTGACCGATAAATGATGAATAACGCTTGCAAGAGGATGAGAATAGAAAAAGTCAAAGCACACTCACTTCACAACATATGTGACACACAATCTCTCCTTTAATGACAAATGGAACTATAGATATATGATTCTTATAATTTTGAAGGCCCTTCAATATAAGAAAATTACTCTTACCTTATACTTAAAAGGAGCTTCTGAAGGATTTGTCATGGACACTGTGGATGCCTAACGAGATTTCTAGAAAACAAAGGTGGAGGAGGATTTGAGTCAGTGGGGACGAAGACACTGATTATTTTTTAAAAAATTATGTAAATCCACCTAAGCAACTTTTAATAGTATTTTTAACATTTTTTGCCACATAAGATGACTCAAAAACATCAAGAGTGAGTTGTAAGTAAGTCAAAAAGTTCAAGGATCGAGTTATCTTGAGTCAAAACTTTAAAGGCAAAAGTATTCATTTTCCTCATTGTAAAAGATGAAAGTTAGTTGGTTTAATGGTTTTGCCTAATATTTTAAAAGTTTATGATTACTTTTGCTCCAAAAAATAGTTTATTGTTAGTGTTGCACTTTTAATAAAAAGTTGAAAATTATTTTAGCACCTTAACCCTCGAAAATATTGTATACATATAACAATCCATGTTATGAATGTAATATTTATGGATGTTCATATCATGCGTTATCTCCTATTTATGGCCTCCATTATGTCTAATGATTATGGAATTGCATTAGTTGTAAATGAAAGAGTTATGCTTATAAATATAAGGCATTTATTATGTATTTGACACCTCATAATAGTGAATAAGAGTTTTGCTCTCTTACTCTTAGTTCTCTCTTTCTCATCTCTTTTTTATTTTATAACATGTTATCATCACCTGTGACCTGAAATTTTAACTTTATTTTAGCATTGTTATTTTATTTTCCTCACCTCCACAAGTTCTTTTTCCATTCCCATGTGACCTGAAATCATTGTCTTTGATGGAACCTGAAGTCCAATGGATATTTTTATATATTCCTCAGTGACTTGACTTGATGTCACTATTTACAATGGAACTTGAAGTTTCAATCAATATTCTTATACATTTCTTAGTGACCTGATGTCACTATATTTGATGGAGCTTGAAATTCCAATCGATATTTACGGTCCCTTTGAAGGAATACTGTAAGATCTATTACTAAGATCAAAGAGAAACTTTAATCATATTTTGCATTACGTGCTTATTTCAAGTTTATAT
Source organism: Acacia acuminata (assembly GCA_019022655.1). Classification (NCBI taxonomy): domain Eukaryota; kingdom Viridiplantae; phylum Streptophyta; class Magnoliopsida; order Fabales; family Fabaceae; genus Acacia; species Acacia acuminata. The sequence continues at coordinate 542,654 of JAFJYI010000001.1, forward strand.
CTCTCTTTATACTTTGTTTTCTTATTTACATGATTTTGATGAGTTATATCTCACATTGGCTGTGGAGAGGAATGAAAAATACCTTATAAGAGTTTGGATACCTTCCCCTCTCAACATGTTTTAAAGCCATGAGAGGTGACAGGACTCTAAAGTGCACAATATTGAGAGCAATTCTTTGAGATGTTGTGATTGTTATTAGAGTTAGGCTTAGGTTGATGTGCCTAGCATCCCTTACAAGAGTCTAAATACAATCTGCTGATCTTTCATCTCCATTCTTCTAACAGTTGTTTGGAGAAAATTTTTGTGAGAGAAAATTCCGGTGAATGTCAGGACCAAGATCTTTTAGTTTTTTTTTTCCCTTCCAATTTTTTACTTTTCTAGTATGGATTGTTAATGATGATTTTTTGGAACTGTAGATGGTGGTGGGGGCGTGGTGATGAATTAATTGTTTGAGATTGCATTGTATTTATATAAGGTGATATGGCTGGAGAAGGATATAATTACACTACTGGTTTGAGATGCACATCAGTGGATGTAAATCCATCTTTTCTATTTTTATTTAATTGATTTTTAAAAAAATTCTTAGTTCTTTGGCGAAACATCTATGGTAGTTTCAAGAAAGTTGGTAATGTGTGAGTTGAAGTTATCCTACAGTTGTTGTTGATCTTATAGTTAGCCGATGCTGTTTAGTGTAATTTCAAAACACCATGGGGGATGTTAAAGAGGCCATATTAGTATAGATGTGTCACTGAATGGATTGAAATTAGGTTAATAAAACACAGTAAGCAGTAACTTGTTTAATTTCCAATGCTATTTGTGTATTTAGGGGATCTCTGTCTTTCTATTTCTCATCTGTTGCTGCCCAGGATATAAGTTTTTCTTCCGACTTTTTTTGGAGGTTCATGATTAGAACCTAATGCCTCCTGTCATCAACAAATAGTGGCGTGTTCTTTCTTTATTTTGTTTTATTTTTCAATGAGAGTTCGTTGAAATCAGGATTTTGCATGGGTTAAGTTCAATGTTTCCATTTATTAGCTATGGTTTCATTTGAGGGAATCAATCCATGATTCATTTTGAGATGAGTTTGTCAAATTGCAAGAACTGATACTGTACTTGATTCTATCCATTTTGAGGGGATTGAGGGGATCAATCAGATTTTTTTTCTATTAGGCATAGGTATCCTCTTATTAGAAGTAATCATGTTTGAGATATTGTTGGGCACTAAATATATGCACCTCTCACAGTAAGAAGTCGAACATTGATTCGTCATGTTATGACTTATGAGGGATTAGCTCCTTCCATCAGACCCAACCCCCATTGATGAGGATCAATCAGATTTGTATGGATTAAACTCGAACTTTTCATCTATTTGGCTGGGTTGGTCTCAAGGGGCAAATATTAGATCCATTTATGATGAGTTTGACTTAAATGCATGTCCTAATAATGCTCATCACTAGAGATTAACTGTACTTTCCAGTTAGATTTGGCATGAAATTGAGGGCCAAAGCGAAAAAAGTAGAAAAAGAAAGATATCGTTGTTTCCGTAAACACTTAAAATAAGTGTTTTTGTGCTTTATGAAACTCTCTCATATTTACTTCGTAAGACACAAAAATTTAAAACAAGCTAATCCGAACCAGCAGCAGCGTTCTCTAATTGATGTTTATACTATTAGGTGTCAAAACTTGTAGAACAACTAGCATCAGCAGCGGCTGCAGAAAAGGGTTTAACATTCGAAGAAGGCATGGTCGAGCGCTTATGTGCATATTCCCAGAGGTAAAAGAAGACAACATAGTAAAAATTCTTGAAATCCCATAAGTGAAGTCACTAATTTGTTTGCTGTATTACAGTTAAAATGGAGAAATGGTTGGTTTTATTCTATCTCAGAGAAGAACATGGCACAAGGAAAACCTGACCTATGTCCTCTGCATGCCCAATGGCTAAGAGAGTTAAAGGTTGTTTAGAACTTTAGGTCTCATGTATGTATCCTCTACATTGCAGGATCAGTGGTTTATTATGCTTAAAATTCTTGTAGCAGCAATATTTACCTTTCTCTTTGTAAATGTTATTTCCAAATCTAGAGGTTGATTGGAGGGATAGTGTTATAGTGCGCACCGATGTAAAATACAATAAGTTGTGGGATGATTAATATCATTACCCACCAAATAAAGGTATTCATGCTTCTTCTTCTTGTATTTTTCGTAATTATTACTACTCAACTAAATGTCTTTATTTATTTACTTTTGCATTGTAGAAGATACTGACCTGCATAACCCCTCCCCCAGAAGAAAATAAAAAAAACTCCTTTTCTTGCTCTAGATTATTCTAGGGAACCATTCTTTTCAATGCATTCTCAATCATTCTGGGGATTCTATACATGTACACTATAAATATTATAATCGCATGACTTTTTTCTTTATAAAAAAGTTTCGGTATATCTTTGACTCAAAAAAGCTTTACAAAGATACCTAATCACTTTAAAAGTACAATTTGGTCGTGATCCTAAGCCAATTAACTTGACCCTATGGTTTTGCACAAAGATCTTGGTAGAACTTCAAATAAGAGGGGGGGGGGGGGGAACCTTCATAGAACTCATTTGTCCTACCATTTTGAGAGAAACAATTAAAAGTTCAAGAGTCAATGGTCTTGACCCACTGGTTGACTAATATTTTCAGGCCAAATTTTGACCAAAAACAGAAAATGAGGGAGTTTGCTTCATCAAAATCAGGGTATTGACAAAAAAGAGACCCAGAACTTTGAATAAAGCATATAGTTTTTTACAAAGACACGAAAGTCCCGAATTTTTTAATATAGCTCGGTTGCGTGGTTTGTTTCTTCCCCATCCTGAGATGCCGCTACCCACTCTTCAAGTTTACTCTCCTCTCTTTTTCATCTCAGTTGACCGTATTCTATATATCTTTACTGTAATGAATACCTGTTGTATCAAACCTTACTTCTTCCTTTTTCTTCCATTTGTCTACTCTTGTCATTTTAGCCCTCGTACTGTGCGAGTGTATGTTTAAAATAATTTCTTCAGAAATTATTTTTCGTTGAAGTTGAATATGTGTGGGTTATATACATGCATTGGTGTTGGTGACCCTTTCTCTTTACTGTTGGTGTTGGTAAGCAAGCATGCATATTATTTCTTATCTTCTCTCTCTTCCCTTCATGACCATTGGTGCATTCATCAAAACCATTGTGGGAGTTGGTATGTGATGTTTCCTCTTGATCTATGTATTTCTTTCTCTATCATATTTCTCTGCCTTGCAGAAGTGCCATATTTGTCCTTCCTATTTTTAATGTGAAGTCAAACTCTTTGCTAAATGACAAAATATGAATGCTTCCAACGAACAACCACACAGTTATGCCCCTCTTGATTTATAAAAAATTTGCTACTGCTTGTCCAGAAAATTACCTCCTGATTCAACACACACACACATGCTTACATACACATTATGTATTGGGTTTTTATATATAAATGTGATTCATTTGTTTAATGGTTTTTATTTATTTATTTAAAATAGTATAATGGATCTAAATCTAAAAGTAAATCTGTTGTAACTAATAAAAATGTATTTATACTATTAATTCTTAAATGGGTGAATTTATGTTTTAGAGTAGTATTAGAGTAACTTTAGAGTAGTTTTGAGAAATATAATAATAGATATTTATGTTTGTGACTTTATAGACTTTCATTGAGAGCTTTGAAGTAACACTTGCGTGATTATCTATACACTAGGGAGTAACATAACTATGAATATTCTTCGATATACTTGTGAATTATGTATGATTGTAAATGACTATCTTTTATTAAAAATTCTGGACTAAATTATTTGTATATGTGAACGTATTGTAAATTAATATTCTATATAAATGGAAGCATGATTTAATATATCTTATCTTTTAATTATATCACTGGTGATTGAATATATCTGTCTTTGCGGTTGTATTTGTGATAGGTTGGAGTAAGAAGGAACTTGTATGTTGAGATCTTTTACCACATGGTATGTCATCACTTGGTGCATAGTGGATGACACTTGTTAGGGCCTCTTCTTCCATGTTTTCCTTTGGTTGGAATTGCATTGGAGCTGTAAGACATGTGACACTTCCTTACTTGTGTTCTTTTAAGAAAGGGAGCCATCGTCTAGACTTAAGCTCTACATCTTTGGCCGGTATATTTTAAGAATTGGTGAGTTTGAGACAATCCAATAAAAAATATAAGTTTTCTGTTGGATTATGTGTTAGCCTATGACTCCAATCAACGATATAAGGATGGATAGTGATATAAGAGTACATATTGCATAATTGTATAGTATATGATGTGATGAAAATACATATTGTCATGATGATGATTTAATTTGTAATTGTTTTGTATGAGGATTATGATTTAATTGAGAGGGAATGATATGTCCTAGGTCTTGGAGATAGTGAGGATCGGGTTCAGACGGTTGAGATTAAAACAAAAAGGACGACTGAGATGCAATTTTAAAAGCTTCATGACCTCATAGGAAGTTCTCGTGTTGTGATGCTTCCTTGATGAGGTTTGGTATCAGAGCCAGCACGAACTCAAATACTATTTCCATTGAATGATGCGAGGACAAACATCCTTTAGGAACCGGGTCTTGGAGGTAGTGTAGATCGGGTTCGGAGTTCGAATAGTTGAGATAATAACAAAAAGGACGGCTGATATACAATTTTAAAAGCTCCATAACCTCCTGGGGAGTCCTCGTGTTGTAACGTTTCCTTTCTAAGATTTGATATCAGAGCTAACATAGGTTTAAATAACACTTCCATCAAATGGTGAAATGACAAACATCCTTTAATAATAGGGAGGGAATGATAAGTAATCTACTCTCTTTCTTTCATGCTTTCATTTGTCTTAATTATATGTCCCGGGTCTGGGGCACAATCAGAGCCAATCCTTACCGGTGATCTCTCTAATCTCACTACTTCGTCTAAGTCACAAAATGCAGTTCTTTAGGTTTGTTATCAGAGCTAGAACAGGTTCAAATATATCATCGTCCTTCATTTAATTGGAACTGTGTAACTAAAATCATTCGTGGTTATGAACTTTTTGGTCCACCGAATGAAGAGGATTGTGCTAAAAAACATCCAATCAAAATAATATTCATGGTTAAAATAAACTTTCCTCCTTTTATTTTCCCGATAAATAAAAAGTGTTAAAGTATACTCCCTCCCATAATATAAATAGCCAAATTGTGTAGGTAAAAAATTGGTTAAAATTGATAAAATATGGAAAAATATATATTTTATTTTTAAAATATAATGTCATTAATGGGGGAGAAAATAACTATATAAAAAACTATAAAAAAAAAAAAAAAAGAGGGGTGTGAGAAATAATGAATGCTATGATACCATCTAATTAATGGACATTAAAATGAAAATTTTTAAAATTTCAGATATCTTTTAAGTGCATCTTATAAGTAGGACTACACCACTTAAAAAAACAAGTTTCTTATATATAGAACTGAGGAAGTAATTAGAAAAAAAAGTATAAAATTACACAGCAAGCATTTTTTTTTTTTATGGTTGCTCAGATGAGTATAGATTCGCAATAAATAATTTGTTACATGTAAATATGAAAACAGAGACATAAATTAAAAAGTTGAGATGTGCGTAAATAAATCATATAGGCTTTACTCAATTTTTTATGTCACTCGTTTTTTCTTCTAGCCCTTCAATACCATTTTGTGCAAAAACTTGTTTCATTCCATGTTAACCCTTTTAGAGTTTAATCTTGATAGAATGGCTCAGCTTTAATTCTTTTGGGTTTATTTTGATTCCAAATGGAATGAATGATTAGAAAATAGATTTCTTTTCCTTTTCCTTTTCCTTTCAGACAACTCAAGTATAGCTGAAATATTGTAGCAGTTCATGGATAAATCTGAAACAGTGTAAGATTTGGATCCCTTGTAGTGCCTATATCCCTCAAGTGAGATAAAATCAAGATAATCATGCTATTTTTTATACTTCTACTTCATTTATAACACATTTATTCTTCACTAATACACTGAGCTTGAGCACTCAAAGATAAAAACTTTGTTGGAGATACTACACTATCAAATAATCTCAACAGATTCATTATTTCCTACAAGTGAAGAAGCAGCTCCACAAGAAAGAGCTCACCATCAAACCTTAATCCTGCAGCCTCAGTAGGTTGAAGAACACCATCCACCATCCCTCCAAACACGTAAACATAACACCCAGATTGATCCGCACACGCCCGATGAAACGATCTGCATTTCGCCTTGTACCCGTTTGATCTCCAAAGCTTCCAAATCATCCTCTTGGAGTTTGATCTCAACCTGCTTGTGCTTGAACTGCTTGCTTGCACAGTAGTACTCTTAGTACTAGTATAAGGATTAATAGCACTCACATCTAATACCCAGAAATCGTCTTTCCTATGTCTCTGAGAATCTTCTCCTCCATGAATTAGCAATCTTCCACCTAATACCATTGTTGCAGAATGCCCAACTCTACCTAGAGAAACACCTTCAGGCATATTTCTTGGTACGTCATAAACTATTTGAAGCCAAGTATGACCATCCAAGTCCAAAAGCCAGAGATCATCAAGCACCTCATAACCTGTTCCTCTTCCTCCAAATATGATTGTTCTGTTTCTTCCTATGCAGGTCAATGTGTGTCCCGAGCGTGCCGGAGGAGATTGATGAGTCCTGATCTCGTGCCATGTGCCGGTTAAGATGTTGTGGTCTGTGTCTTCTGAGAGCTCTAAAACCCATGTGTCGCCTAGGCGAAGGCCGAGAAGTCCGATTCCTCCATGTATGACCATTCTCTTGTTGTCAATGCTGCCAGCAGCGTGAGCTCCTCGCGGGGTTGGCGCCATGGCTCCAACATCGAGCAATCTCCAGGAGAATGTGATGACATTGTTGTTGCAGTGTGTTATTTGACCAACCCACGTGTCATTTTGACGATTCCCAAGATCATTGATTCCTCCAAAGAGTACAAGGAAATCACCCATTTCCACACATGTATGCCCAAATCTTCCACTTGGAATGCCTGAATGTACTTTATGCCATTTCAACATTCTCCGGAAATCATTGCCAATATATGCCACCCATGTGTCATCCACATGTCGTCCTTTTACATCAATTATTACAGTTTTAGTCCATACTAGAAGAACACAAATGGGAAAAGTAAAACAAACTCTTTTTTCCACAATACTGATCCTAAGAACACGACACAACAATTGAGACTTGACAGAGCCAATACATTGAGGGAGACCATGTAAATTCCGATGCACAAACCTAGCCTAAGTATTTGTTTGGATTAGCTTATTTTAAGTGATTTTGCATTGTACAAGATGCATATGTTAGAGGAGTTTGGCCTCATAAAGCATAAAAGCATTTATTTTAAGTGTTCCCAGACAGAGGCTAAGACTATATTTGTTAGTTGACCGTGAAATGTTCAAGAATCAGAATCATGAAGAACCAAGATTCATAGAAGTTCGAGCATAACATATATATATATATAAACTCTTCAGAAATGACAAGCTTCTGTGATAATCAGATTGAATCAGACAAGAATCATAAATCAACTTTACTGTTCAATACAATAAAATATAGTGAAAGCATGTTATTAACTTATTATTATATATGGCATGCAGGCATGGTGCCATTCCCTATTATCTAACAAGAATACTTAAAATATTCCAAACGACTTTTCTTAGTTCCACAAAATTAGGGGACAAAACAAAACTAGAAGTATTTTTAACACAAACACAGTGATATCAACTGTAGGATTGAATAATAAACTAAAACGCATAAACCATGATTATGACGGTTGAAAAGAGGCACAGAGAAGATGAGAAACAAACCTCCTTCACGGCCACCACCAAACAAAACGAGACAATCAGAAACAAAGTTGAGAGAGTGAGAAGCTCTTGGAGTAGGGAAATCCATTTGAGAACTTGGGTCACACAATCTATGGCAATAAACATAATTTAGGACGGAAACTTGCTTATAGAGCCTCATCCATGGAAATTCAATCTGATTAGTGATGATATTGCTGCTACACTTTAGAGCATCGACGCATCTAGAACCCCAATCTCTTCTACACAGAGGTTCCCACAAAGTGTCGGAACAAGTGAGAACTCTCAATCTCCGGCAAGTCATGGATAAAGACACAATCGCATCTATGGGAAGGAAGAGAAGTATAGTGAAGAGATGGTCCTGAGACAGGTTTATTATTGGTGATCCTCCATAGCTCTGATTCTCTTCCATCTCCATGGCTAGATCTATCTAATCTATGGTTTTGAACTTTGGCTGCGGCCAGACACACGGCTGAAAGACGATTTTTGTTTTCTGAGTTTTAAGAATTTCTTACTATTACACAATGTATAAAGAGTCCATTTTGGGTTGGAAGATAAATTGGTAAAATGGGTGTTTGAGAAAATGGTAATTTTTTTTCTTCTCTGGAAAGAGATTGATTGTGGAGTGTGGACAGATTAGGGGTTGTGCCCATTTTGTTTGTCGTGTTTGTGAATTATGAGGTTCTTTTTTAACCTTTGGCTTCTTCTGCAACCTGCTGGGTCACGGTTTTTGGACAGGACCCTCCACTTTTATTCCAAAAAAGATTTCTTTCTTTTTTCTTTTGCTGCTTTGCGGCCTCTTTTTATGTTTTATCACTAACCCTCAAATCTTTTTGTGCCATTTTCTCTTATCAGAATATAATCAGTCAAGTTCAGTCCGAGGCGTCTTTATTCAGGCCTGTGCGATTGATAGTCGCATTTAAACCCTATCAAGTTTCAACAAGTTTTATCCAACCAGCCCCACTAAGGAAAACACAAATTTGAATTTGAATTTCGAGAGTTTGTTGAGAGGAGGTAATCTTTTAAACAACATACTCTTGTCCCTCAAGCCTGAACTGGTCTGTTGCTGCTTGAATACCTAACCCAGTTGAGAATGTGAGGATCCAAAAAATGCGTCAAATATCGGGTGGTGGAGTTTCCCGTAAAAATAAAAGCAGCAAGTTTTATCCATTACGTGTGGTCACATCACGTTGTTTGTACAACTATATCTTAAGTCAAATTGTTAATCGAGAGGTTTCTATCAATAACTCAATATGCGTTCATTTTAATCTTCTTCTACTCCTTTTCATAGGATTTTGTACCTACTTAATTTACCAACTTCATTGGTACATTCATTGGTTTTCTTTATACTCTTTTTGGTCCAATTATAAGGCGCAGTTGACTTTTTTGAAAAAATTAAGGAAAGTTTAATTAAATTAGTTTGGAGTATTTTTATTTTTTTCTTCAAACTTAATAATTAGACTAATAAAATAATATATAATCTAAGAAAACATAACATATGAAATGATTAAGTAATTTATTTAGTTTCCTTAATCTCTCCAAAAAAAAGTCAACTATGTCTTATAATTAGAACCGGAGATAGTACATGTCTAAACCTTCTCAAACAGTTTGCAACTATTTTCTTTTCAATAAATACCACGCCAACTCTTTTTCTTATGCTCATTAAGAATCTTATATTTTCTTATATGACCATGCATTCATCTCAACATTATTTGAATCACAACTAGTTTATTTTTCTACCGTGGTTTTAAAACTCAACATTCACTATTATATATTATTGTTGGCCTTATAGTATTACTATGAAACTTTCGTTTTACCTTATTAAACCCAACAAAGTTTTTTTTTTAAAAAAAAAGCACAAAAAAAAGATAGAAAGAAAAGAAAAGAAAAGAAAAAACCCTTTGAATTTGATCCCATTTTACCCTGTACTATTCAGCACGACTTGTATCGTATGGCCTTAGGATTCTGCCAAATCATAATGGAAAGAAGAAACTTGTGGGAACATAAATAGGCTTTGAATTTAGACAGAAGATGCTGAATACGTCGGCATCTGAATTGATATGTTGCATTTAGAGATAAGGTTTAATTATTTCTGATTGATTCCGTCATCAAATGTCTGCTCATTGGATAATACTGATTACTTTTCTTCTACAAGTTACAATCTTGTTCAGCAAACAAAAACAGGAACCCAAAACAAAAACAAAAACATGTCATCTACTCTAGCCAAATTTTGTTTGTACACGTTTGTAAACTTGGGATACAAATAAAAATCACAAGGCTCAATGCATAAAGCTCCTACTAGATATAGTCTAGAGAGAGATGGATGTATATAACCTGACCCCCAAAAACCAAGAGGTTATTTGCAGGACTTGTGACCTTCAAGTTATCAACTTTACTGTTACTCCAACGCTCACTCTTTTGGGAAGCAACAGAACAAAAACATTAAGTACTTGTTTGGGATCTCTCAATTAAAACCCTTAAAAGTGCTTATCTACGCAAATCCGAGATAAAATTTCTCTCATATATTTATCTCATACACCATAAATCACGATTAAAAAGCTACTTTAAAGTTCCCATTGTCACTCCAAACAAGCACTAAGACAAGAGACACAAGCTGATTGGCTTGCAGACACACACACACAGACAATCAATATTATACGAAATTAATACTAGGATTCTTTCATAAATACTGCTGATAATGCACCAGAGTTAAAGGCTTACAGTTGCAAAAGCATAACATTATTTCCTAACTTCTTATTCCAAAACTGGGCAATCGGTACTTTGCCAGCAAAGCTCATCCCCAACTAGGCACACATCAAAATTCTTCTTAGATATAATACAATCTGGTGCATGAAAGTCCATCAGTATGTTGACAATGGACTTCAAACACACGAAGAACAGCATTATTAGAGCCAAAAATGAGAGACCAGAAACTCAAAAACACAGCTTAGTCGTCTGTCTCGTCTTAAGGGTAGGTTATAGTCAGGCACATTCAATTTTCTGCTTTTACAAGTTATACACCCGTCCTCTGTGTACTAATTTCCAAAGAGCATCTTTAGCTTCTTCTAAGGTTTCCACACACTGGCCATCGTCAAACGGTATCCTCTGTACGTTGAACTGCATAAAAGACACATTGATTTAGACAGCAGCTAAAAAGTTTGAACCCCAAATAATGTATTGTCAGGGAAAAAAAAAAATGTACCTGTGCACCTTGACGAACCCTGATATCAGTCCCCTTGCTGTCTATGGATATGAGAGCAGCATCATCTACCTCCATCTCGGTGGATAGAAGCTCCTTCAGGGGCTTTGAGAAGATAGCATTGAGTTCCTATAGTTGCAAAAGTTAAAGACAGACTAACCAATAGTAGTAGTAATACAATTTTTCGAATCTATCTTGTAGCAAAATACATAAAACTAGACAGGAATACATTGTTGTCTGAGCACGTATAACATATCAAGAAAAGTTAAGATCACCATAACTCTCCTGCAATCTTAACATAGGAAAAGATCCGACTGAGGCAATATGAATTCCCTTCAATGGCTCGGCCTCATTGTTTAGACTGAGGAGGATCAAGGAAAAGAAAAGAAAAGACTACCCTAACTTGTTTTGGATTTTTATCAAATAAAGGAAAACGTGATGAGATACTTCTTGGCCTTTCTGGACAGTAGCCCATAATCACCTATAGTACAAAACAAAAGGGGCCAAATCGAAGTGGGGATAGGTAACTCGGTAATTAAAATTATGTAGAACAAAAGACCACTTAGGAGCTTCAGTTATGGGTCAATTATGTTATGAATTGTCAGTTGTCAGTTATGCTTATTAGTCTCAATCAACAGTTAGTTTTATATTTCAGTTTGCATCATAATTAGGTGTAGATGTTATAATGGTTTACTTGTGATTATTATGTGTCCTGTATTGGAGATCCTTCATTGGGGTTAGTATTTTTCTTTTTTGGGGCCTGAACATTTGGATTATTAGAGTAATAGTGAATTTCATATTCTGGCATTAATTGCCTTTAGTAACCTTCTATTCCCTACCTTAATTTCACCGATAACCATCAAAATGACCCTCAAGTTCAAAATTTACATCTCAGTCAGTAAGACAAACACGCCATCACAACTTTATCTGTCCCCTGCTAACAGGCTAGAAGTCATCATAAATATTTGTTTAAATTTAGACTGATTTACTCCAGTGCAATTCAGAATTTCGATTTTTTTTTAACCAAGTAAGAATTAAGAGAAATCACCTTTAGGTTCTGCTCACCACCGTCAACTGCAATCTTATCAGGTTGAAGGGTTTCATATTCTTTCACATCCACCCAAGCAACAGTTCCAAAGCCTCCAATGAAATATATGTCACTGCTAATAATGGATTAAAAGTTATACAAGTTGATGATAACAGCACCAGACAATGAGAAGAATTCATAATCCCTACTTCCACATCCACATTACTTATGCTTAATGTGTAAACAATTTTTTTTTCCAAACTGGCTCACCAAAAGATATAGGGAATTATGAAGGTCCACATAAAAAGCAGAGTTAGCCGAAAAGCTTCTTTGTCCAAAGCAATAAGCATAAACCACATTAATTTGTCAAGTTTGAAGAGTGAACAACCTTATATTCTGCATCCTAAAATAGTAGAAATTGCCCCACTGTTGTGAAGGCCCCTGGTGATGCTTTGCTATGTACAGCTTATGAGCCCATTCCTGTAAAGCACGAGTAAATATCATGATTTTACGTTCAAACGGATAATAAATTAAAAGAAGCTAAGTTTAATTCCACATGCAAGTGAGCAATTACTGATCCGATAGCCCAAATCAGTAAGCAAATTACCTGTTGATCTTCTGTAAGTGGATAGATATCACCAAAGATAGTCACCCTTGCATTGGACAAGCCACTCCATCCAGGTATCTAATAAACCTAACTATTAATAAGATCTATAAATGGAGAATAAAAAGGAGCAGAATATAAAAGGTCCGAGAGGGAACAGTTTACCACAAACCTGAACAACAAGTGTGCATCTTGGGTCAGCTAACAAATTCCTTGTGTGAATGGCAAGTGGTGAAAATGAAAAAATTGGATCTGCAATCCAAAAATATCATTTGAGTTTACAAAGAAACCATATAACATTAGAGTAGCCATAAAGTGGGAACTTGAAATTCCACCTACAGCAAGAATGTGAAAACCATAGCTTCAGGCATATCCGCATATTAACCTTAACCCATTCTGTTTAAGGATTGAAGAATAAGCAGGAATCTTCTGTCGTTCATGATCATGTTCCAAACATGTATATTTGCTTATTCCACTAAGTTCACTCTAAGGACACTTATTTTCAATTGTCTCTCATGTTCCCAATACTTTGGACTTGGCTTCCTAACTCAATCTCCTATTGATCTTACTTGAAACATGAATGACACAACTATGGAATTTCATATGCATATCAACTATCAACTATACATTAAAAGAAACGGACATAAGTTAATTGAGTAAATGGACTTACGGCCCATTGGATCAGGTGCAAAATCTACCAGAGTACCAAACGGATATCCTTCCCGACGGTGGTGCATCCGAGACATAACAGTGCACAAATGAGCAAATCTAGCCTTGAATTAAAGAAGGAAAAAGGTAAATTAGAAATGATCAGGGGAAGCCATGAACCAAATTAGTTCTAGAGTAAGCTCTATTGCAGGATTTATGATATCTTGTTTGAGTTCTACTAGCAAGACCAGCCCCTCACCTGTTCCATCAAATTGCGCACCGCTTGGGCTGGTCTAGGTAAACCATGAGCCGAGGTAGCACTCTGCACACCACCAGAAATAGGCGTTCTAAAAAGTCCAGCTCTTGTACCACCACCTGCTCCACTTCCGCTAGGGGTTGGGAAAACCGTCAATGGCACATCTATTTTCAATGTCTGATCTGCATCCTTGTCTGAGCTCTGACTGTTGCTCAAATTACCCTGCAGGAAGAAAGGCAATCAACTAAATCATTACTCTAAATGATTATATCTTATAGAATCCACCAAGATAACAAGAACAAGAGGCGGGTGAAGAAAATAAGAAGCTTCAACTCATTGAAGCACAATTCAAACTGTTTACATCCATTTGTTTTAGGCTTTTAGCTTTTCCAAAGAAGTTGAAAACAATTTTTTTTCGCAACACATTCCTCATGTCAGTTCTCCCAACAAATTCCTCAATGTTTAACTCAATTAAAATCGCTTTTTTCTTAAGCTTAAACAAGCAAACCCTAATACAGAAGTCACTAGACACAATATCCATCCAAATATTTACTGTTCACAGCAAACTTTTCTTTACCACCACAGTGTTTCATCCAAATCAAAGGCATGGTATGCCTCAACTGTTAGCTGAATGCAGCCTTCTTTCCTTACCTATCCATTTATTCAGAGACTAATAAGAATTGAATACAGCCCCAATAGCAAAAGCAATGATAAAATACACCAGCTGGTCAGCCAACATATACCAAGATCTTAGCCACTATGCACATAATTGCAGGAATTTCTCTCAGTTTATTAATTATATGATGCCAGCAAATACATTAGGGACACAGTTTTTCCTTTAAGTTCCACAAATTATAAGATGAATAAAAATATGAAGGTCAGACTGTGCATCATCCCACCATAATATAAAACCGAAAGGTTCACTCGCAATGCAGAGGTATAATCACACAGAACTTAGAGAACATATTGTATACATTGCTTACTAAGGTGCCATTAAAAACCAACATATTCTATATCAAAAGCATACACCTTATGTCAAACAAGAGCATTTCAACACCAATCAAACGAAAAAAATTTGGGCATCAAAAGTAGCCTTTTACGCATAAATACATGCCTACAAGTTAAGTTGTTCGAAGAATGTTAATATATATATAAAGAATTACCTCAGGAAAACTATCTTGAGAAATTAAACTAAAGCCATTATTTACTGGCTTCACTTCTTCGCCTTCGCTGGGAACCTCATGTGAGAGATTGGAAGCACGGACGCCAACGAATCGTGAATGCTCAGTGAGTTTCAGTGACCCAGTTCGATTGCTAACTGTTTCGATTGAAGAAGGATATCGGAAAAAGGAATAAGCCTCCAGCATCTTAGCGTTAAACACAGAGCTTGAAAGGGTTTCCATGGAATACAGAAAGGAAAAAAGACAAACTACTGCAGATCAACGAAATGAACCCACAGAACAAGAGCAAGATCACTGAAAGAGAATGATTTTTTCTTTTACTCTTCCAATTTTGCCTTTATTGGACACAGGAAACCCAAGTTATCAGTATGTACTTTTGAATGGGAAACAAAGGATGAAGTCCGCGTATCGTGTACGTATATAAACGAATCTAAGGAATGGTTCATAGGCAGTAGTAGTACTAAAGAAATACGAGTGCTACTAAGTAGAAATTGTTGTTATTTTTTTCTTATAATTTTTGAGATATGACAATCGTGATAAAGAATCAGTAACCCTTTAATTGATTATTTATTATTAATATTTTAAATTATTTTTTAGGGAAAAACATTTTCATATTGTAGGAGAAAGATTTTCTCATGTAACACACACATAAAATGGTAGCATTATATATATATGTGGGTCCCACTATTTTATGTATGGGTAGAAATCTTCTTCTTCTCATGCAACATGAGAAGTTTAAACCCTTTTTTTTAATACAAAATATATTTTGTATTAAAAACAATAAGTTAAAATGAGGGAGAATTTCATTAAAGAAACACATGAAAATATTTATTTCAGTGACCAAAATATTCTAAAATTTCACTACTACCAAGGACTAAAACAAAAAATAAGTTTTATAGGTAAAAAGATAATAATTCCCCTTATTTTATCTTTTTTTTTTAAAGGTGTAATCGTCGTCAAAGCTTTAGTGACCACCACCAGTCGGCCATCAAAACTCAAGTGTTGACTGGCTAGAGCTCCAACCACAAAAAATTAATGTATTGTTCATATAAGGATCTCACTTATTCGTAAAGAGTCGAACACTTGGAAATACGACTTGTCCAATTTGTATTGTTCATATATATAATCCACTTGTTCATGAAGAGTTGCACATTTGCAAATGAGACTTGTTGAATTTGTGTTGTTCATTTGCAAGGATCAAGCTCCTCATGGACAAATGAAATAGGTATATGAACAACACAAATTAATAGGTTAAGAAAAAAATATAGGATTATGAGCAAGTCCCATTTGCCGGTATCCAAATTTTCATGAACAAGTGGATTATACATATAAACAACACAAATTGAATCAGTCACATTTGCAAGTGTTCTACTCTTCTTAAATAAATCTACAACTCTTCATAACAAGTGAAATCCTCATATGAATAGCACATTAATTTTTTATGGTTGGAGTTTTGGCTAGTCAGTGCCAAAGCTTCAATGGTTGGCTAGCGGTGGCCACTCTAGCTTCGGCGGCCCGTGACTGGTGCTGGAACTTCGGTGACCATCAAACCTTTTCTAAAAAACTAAAGCAATATGCATTATTGTCTTTTTACTTACATAACTTAATTTCATTTTGGTCTTTAGTTAGTCGTACAGTGAAATTTCAAAATACTTCCACCCTTAATTGAAATAAATTTAATCTTGTAGTCTTTTAATGAAAATTTCCCTATAAATAATCCTATCTCCTTAATATAATGTAGTTTATGGTGCAATTTGTACTCCAAACTAAATTGTCTAATATTAATAAATTGCTTTTATTCATTTAATATATACGATGTAATTTATTCCAGATTAATAGTTTAAGTTTCAATTCTATTTTTACATAACAATTTCATAAATGGAAATTAAATTTATTTTAAATGTTAGTTTTGATATAATTAATCGTTGCAAGTATTTTATCACTTATGATATTCAGGTGTATTCACCGTTCACCCATGTTTATTATCAACAAATTGTAAACATCAAATATTTTTTTTGAGAAAAATCTAGAAAAATACGTTTGAAATAGGGAAAGGGTAAATTAGGGAATACAATATCACAAATCATAAGTCAAACTTGTAGGAAGAATATGAGATTTGCAAATGTTTCTAAATGATCAATCTACCATTGACAACATTTGGGGAGCTCAAATTGTCAATATATATACTGAAGTTGTTGATTGCAATTTTTAAATTGATATTATCTATACCTAAGTAGCAGTGATACTTGAGATGTGTGAACTCAAAATATTAACTATAAGGTTGTTGGAATTTGGGGAATTTAAGTTATCAATATGTATATTAAAGTTGTTAATTGCATGCATAATCACCTTAGGTATAGAAAATAATAACTTAAAAAATCGCAATTAATATATTTATTATACATATTGATAACTTGAGCTCTCCAAATACTATCAGGTCATATTGGTCATTTGGAAATATTTACAAACATTTACGAATCTCATATCCCTCTCCATGGGATTTACGAAATTGAATTCTCTAATTTATCTTTTTCCTATTTTAAACAATTTTTTTAAAGATTTCCCCCTATTTTTTAAGATTTTTTTAAACGTGGGTTTGTAAGAACCCTCCATGGAAGATATGATGAATGAATGCATAAGCTGAATACGCCAAATTTTTTTATTTTTATCAATGTGAGATAATATATATTTTTTAATTAATATCCCACATATTTATGAGTTGTTTACATCATATATATATGATTATAGATTTAGGTTAAAAAGGTTTATCACTGATAATATCATTTGGATATTCAAACAGATTGTTTTCACATTTAATGATATCAATTAGGTTATTTTATTATGGATTAGTATTTTAATTTTAATTTTTTTGTAAAATTTTTGAACCCTAAAAATAAATCACAAAATTCAACTTATCTCATTATAATATTTGATCTCCTATTTACTAAATGAACATTATAACATCCTAAATTTTTATTTTGAGAATTTAAGTAAAATGTAGGAAGAATAATAATAATTTATTATAAAAAAATTAAAACAAAAGATCTGTAAAAAATAATATTTATAAACAAGGATCAAATATTAAAATAAAAATTTTAAAATACCAAATTACCCCTAAAATATAGCATTGGCATACTCCTTCCCAAACCGGCTCAACCATCATCTTCCTTCCTCTTCGATGCCATTTTCACAAACAACAAGGAAGGAAGTGTTTTTCCAAATTAGCCATGAAAATGCCTTTGTTTTTGTCTATAAAGGTTTTCTCCTGAGCAGGGTAAAATGTTGATGGTCAGAGTTAGCAAAAGTCATCCTTGTTTTCTAAGAGGTAGGCTGCAAAACAGAAATGACATTCTCGCATGAAAAATTTCAGAAGGAAGAAGGGCCCTGCCCTTTTTTGTCATCTTCAATTAATCTTTCTCTTTCTCTCTCTCTAACCATTTTCTGACCTTCTTCCTTTGCCTCTTAACCTTTGAAGCTGTATATGTATGTTTGAGAGAGAGAGAGAGAAGGAGATAGTATTTTACAATGAGAAAAGCATAACATCCTCTTACAGAGATCACCAAATTCTTGGCAATTAGAAAGAGGAATCATCCGAATAGGTGAAAACAAAAACAGTAGGCGTCGAATATATAGTTCAATGATTTATTGAAGGGAGGGTTTTGTGGGTGTTACATTTATTCCATAGATGCATAGTTCTGCAAAAGAGGAGTGATTCATGAGATACTGATAGGCTATGGTTGGAAGAGAAGATTTTGGAAGCACATTAGTGGTAGGGAGGAGACTTTTGCTGTCCATGGAAGAAGGAAGGAAGATACATGAGGAAGACGATTTGAGCTTTTAGATTTTCTAGAGCAAAAGGTCTCGAGGGTATTTTAGTATTTTTAAAAATATACTTTTATATTTAGTCCTCTTAAATAATGATGATTTTTATGGTCTTTTACAATAAATATTGATTTTCTTAAGTACTTTATCTTAATTTTTCCTAAAAAAACTTAATTAGAAATTAATTTTTTTTTCTATTTTTTAAAAATATATTATATTAATTAACTAAAGGGGCATGAGGCGCCTTCACTAAAACAGTGAGAGGTGGGGTATTTAAAATACCACACCCATCAATCGTCAATTAAGTTAAGTGACTGTTTGATCTAATTTATTTTTAGTTTATCTTCTATTTATAAGTATAAAATTTAGGTTAAATAGGATTTTACATAAGCTCTTATAATTATAAGAGTTTATTTTATAATAAAGAAAAAAGAGCTTAAAAATAAGCTTATCATAAGAGCTTATTTTTAAGCTCTTTTTTTTAAAAAAAAAAATGAAAAGAGAACTCATAATTTCTTGATCGATCATTATTGGCACGTCGCCACCCCACCACCACTATCCCGCGCCGCCACCACCGCCCCCCACCACCGTCGCCGCCGCACCACCACCCCGCCCACCACCGCCGCCACCACCCTATTATAATATACCTTTTATGATAATTTTTTAGAAAAAGTACTTATGACAAAAATTTTATCAAATATCTTATTTTTAATTTCAAACTTTTAAGCTAAAAAATTTATATAATCACCAAAACATGTTTTTAGCTTTTTTCAAAAGCTTTTTTTTTAAGCTTTAGCTTAAAAGTAGCTTTTAAGTTAAAAATAAGAGGATCCAAACGGGCTCTTAAGTATTGGAGGAAAGCGTCGA
This sequence comes from Acacia acuminata, assembly GCA_019022655.1. NCBI lineage: Eukaryota > Viridiplantae > Streptophyta > Magnoliopsida > Fabales > Fabaceae > Acacia > Acacia acuminata. Next base: position 562,105 of record JAFJYI010000001.1, read on the forward strand.
ATCGTTTAGCGGCAATTTTCTTCATTTTTCCAGTCTAGGGCTCAACATTTTGGGATTACTTAGGTAATTAAAATCACTTCTATCATAAATTTCCTTTATAAAAGTTATTTTATTTTATTTTTCTCTTTTTAATAAAGATAATAACGTACTTATTAGTGAAAATTTTAGAGTTGGGACTTTAAAAAAGTTTTAAGTTTTGACAAAAAATATATAAAATATATATATAGATAAAGGAAGGCTAATAGCTTATTTTAATTAGTTTGGATTTATTATTTGGTTGTTTTATAATTTTATAATGAATTTCTCTTAAAAAACATATTATAAATTATTTTTTTGGACTTTTTTGCTGAATAAATTTGGGTTAAACAATTTATTTGGGTTATTTGAGGTATTATTGAAATTTTAATCAGTTTAGTTTTGTAGATTTTGAATTATATGAAATTATGAGTTTTGATTTGATATTTGAGGTAGAGTTTGATATGATTTTGATTATATGGAGGTTGAAAAGTTGTTTAATAATTGGGCTATACTCATATAATTTAAAAAAGAGATTTAATTGAGAGCCTTGTAGGATTTTTTTGGTATCAGTATTGTAATGATTTCTATATTTCCAATCTAGACCCTCATGTTTTTGAGATACTATATTTATCATTTTGGATAGCTGTATTTTGGATGATTGTTTGATTGTTGTTGGGCCTAAGGCCTTATTTTATACAATATGATATTTTAGTGGATCAACAATCATATCTTGTGTGAAAATTATTTTGTGAAGATCCTTTATTGTGGGGTTTAGTGTTGTAAAACTCGTAGACTATGTTTTCTTTTGCTTGTTATTTGTGTTCAAAGTAATAAATTTTCTATACTAGGTTTGTGGGCAAAACTTATGATCTGGACCGATGTGTGTTCTTGAAATAAAAGAGCTTTTCCATTATCACTTGTTAATCAAGTGTTGTGAAACCATCATAGTTTGTGTTGTTAAACATAATAATAATAATAAAAACTTCCGACAACAATAACCATACCACATCACATTAATCTAATTATTTATTTTATTTATTTTTTGTTTTTACATTACATTGTTTCAATTATATATATAACCATTTTGGAGTGTGATAATATTTTATGTTCATCCAATATATAAAGATTTCGAGTTTTTTTGACCTTATTGTCCCAATTTGATAAATGAATGGGAAAAAATGGGACAAAGAGTTCAACATAATGAAGACAAACAAAATCATAATTTGGTGGGAGAATAGACAATGCATGATAGTTTATCGTAAAATGTGTTTAAAATGACAAGGGACAACTTTTTCATGACAACCATTTTAGTATTGAAGTGGGGAAAAAAATCAAGGCAAAAAGCATCCTTAAAAACAAATTTGGTTACAAAGTCCCAACACAAATGTCATTGATGGGAATCATACAAATGCCATGACTAAAGCTAAACCAACAAAACTATTATATAAATAGATCTGGTTGCAAATTCCACACAAAAATGTCACTGACTATAATTATGAATGCCAAGATCAACAACACTTGCTTGATGATATGTTAATTCATATTCTATTATTTTTCCTATAGTGAACTTATGCAATTTGTTAAATACTTAAAATAGGAAATTTATCTTATAACTGGGAGTCTAAAATCCTTTGCACATTTTAGGCAGCTTACACCCTCACTATCAATTAGCTCAAGCAAACTTCAATTAGTAATGCATTTATAATGAAGAGGGTACGTTTGTTAAATACATATGCACACACATGTTTAAGAATATAAATAGTCCTCCTTTGATGAAATTCCTCTGGTATTACAAAACAAAATGGTTATGACTCATAACCAAAACTTCATTAAATAAAAAATCATCATTGAATGAGGTTATGTTGAGTTGACAGAGCCAGATACGGCAGCGCGCGATGTGACGGTGCCTCCAGTTTCCCCTCCGCCTATGGTAAATCGTACCGCAATGTTGTACCCTAGGCGTGCATGAACGGAGGTGTTTTTCTTTGCCTCTGATTAGATTAGGACATTTATGATTGGTTATTTGTTTCAATATGCTTACTTCACCTCTGATTAGAGTAGGACATTTATGACTGGTTATGTGTTTCAATATGTTTACTTCATGATGGGATGTCAAATTTGGAGATGCGAATTTTTCATGTTCTTTCCTTCATTATTTATGAATTTCTTGTTCTTTTCTTCTTTATTAATTCTGGGAAAAATTATAATAAAAGACATAGGATAAATAATATTTATTAAGGAAGACCATAAAAATAGTAATTATTTTGAAGAACTAGAAACTAAAATATTAAAATAGAAAGACTAAATTGCATGTGTTATCTTCAGATCCTTTGTATCCTATCTCCTTATACCAAGCAGATCTTACTAAGCAATTCGTGTTTTCTTTCAATTCCGAACCTACCCTATTGATTTTAGTCTATTTTATTGGAAGTCTATTGCTTGGCTTTGTAATTGGTATCTATAATTGATATGAAGAGAAATCGTTTAGCTATATTTTCTACCGTAGCCCTTCGTTTACTACCAGGATGAAGCTGAATAGAACACAATGTTTCAATTAAACAGCTTAATTATACATTGAACACAATGCAGAAAAACAAAAAATAGTAGTTAAGGTTCAATTCAATGAGGACAAGAATGCATTTTGAAAATAGTTCTAAGAACCCCAAAACGTTGACGCCGATTAAACCGTAGCCGAACAAAAGAAAACTTGTGGGATTTCGGATTAAGAAATGAGCTCAAAGCAACTACCCAGTTACGATCCTGAGATTGATGTCCCTATACTGTAACTAATTATCAGGAATTGAGGGTAATGGCGGATAATTATAGACCCTCGTATTCTGCTTCAATGCTTTCACAATGAGCAGAGGGCTACTAAGCTAATTAGAATGGAAACAAAAACCGAACTCAATTCGGTTTTCGGTGAAACCGAAACACAGCTCATGCAAAACTCTTGATCAGACTAGTTGTTCATTCGTCTAACCTGATAAATCAAGCTGTGTTTTATTATCATAATATGTATGAAGGAAAAAAAAAATCCTGAATCTAAGAATATATACTCTTTCTTTGCACATATATAAAATGTATTTATTTTATAAGTACAAAGTTTAAGAAGTCTAGAGTGACAAAATACATGATATTCATGCCTTGTTGGCGGGAAAAAAAGAAAAAAAAAAAAAGATTACCCATTCAAATTCTTTGAAACTTGCGTTTAAAAGATTTGTCCTTTGAACCCTACCCTCGGATACTGTTCGTTTTAATTACTTCAAGCATATTTAAATAATCATTTTATTATTAACTAATATAACCAAATTAATCCATATATATACATGGAATAGTAAACATATCAAACAACAACGGACTAGCTATGTGCAACGGAATTATATAAATAAGCCACATACACAAATAGCACAGCTATATATCTAAGGAGCTACAAAACACAAGTCGAAATCAAATTATAATATAACATCTTAGAGCGGTTTTAAGTAACATGATGTGCAAAACGTGGTCTCCCAAGTCCAACAATATATAGGAACAGGTGGAACGGCTCATTCCTCACCTTCTTCTCCGCCTGCCGGAACGCCTCGCTTGTGTTTTAGCAGATTTGCGACTAGTGGCAAAGAATCATAAGTGTTTGTGAATTAAGGTTTTGTAATCTTCAATGTGATCGTTTTAAGTCAAAAATAAATAAATAAAATCAAACAGTTAACTAATGGTAAATGTGTATTTTTACACTTATTTTGGAAATTTACATCTACTTTTACCCCTAAAAACATATTTATATTGGGTGCACTTTTGAGGAAATCTCATGTGTATTTTTGTATCTTAACTCTTTAAAAAAATTAAACAGACAGTCAATTTAACGGTATATAAGTGGAATGACTCAAAGTCATTTTACTTAGGTCCTGAATTAAGATGTGATATGATCAGCCTAGCCAATTCTATATGACTATATGTGTCAGTTATGGAATACTCTTGGGACAAAGTATACTCCCTCCTTCCTCACTAAAAAAATATTTATACTCCGTATTTGTTATCCCTACTCATCTCCGAGTTTGTTTAATCTGTTTTGCCTTTTAAACTTTGATTCAAGACCTTATGTCTTATCTCTTGATTTTTCTTACCTATGGATCTATAAATCCCATAAAGTCCATTGTTCACAACTCAGTTTGCACGTAATCCAATCTAGTTGATCCTCATTTCTTGTAGGACTCCAACATGGAGACATCAAAGTGCCTTATTTTCCACGTTGTGTTTAACCAACGGAGATAGAAGACAAGCGACCTTAAACGTCAAAATCAATCAATTCAACTACAGATACCTTAAAGGTCCATGGCTATTTGAGATCATGATTTGTCTTTAGAATGGCTATTCAATTATTTGCAAACATCACCTTAGTTTTAAAATAATACAAAATCACTCTCGTGGGTTTCTCGTGGGTTGATTTTCAGGGAAACAAATTTGGTTGTCGACAAGCAGCATGTTTGGGCTAGCTGCAGACAAAAAAGTCCACTAGAACGTTGAAAGAAATTTCAATTTTAAAAAAGTCTATTGAGAGATGTTTAGGTTGGGTTATTTTTCACTAAGCTTATAACAAAAAAGTGACTTTTGCTTGAACGCTCAAGTTGGGAGCATTCGGCAGAAAAGTTGGAGAGCGTCCACCTCGGAAGTGATGATTGACAAAGGGAAAGTCCAAAGGAAAGCAACAAAATTTCTAGCCCACGTGACACACTCTTGTTTAGTAGGTAGTCAAGAAAACGCACGGCCTTCTTACGAGGACCATTAGCATTGATTTTTTGCAGCAACGTTCTATTATGACAGCAAACGTCGCCACATGTCCTTTAGCATCTCAAACTCAGTCTTCATCATATTTTTTTTATTTTTTATTTTTTTAATGTTTTGCAGCATTAATTCCTCACACCTTCAATTAGCAATGTATTAGTATTGAATATCATATACATTTATATGCATTATAATTTATATACAAATTTATTCATTAAATATATTTAATTTTAATTAATCACTTTAGTGTTTTTAATTTTTTAATAATAATTTAACTATTGTTTTTATCAAATTTAAATTTAAAATTTTATCTTCAATTATCATAATATATATGTGTGTGTGTGATATTCAATAAGATTCATGCCCTTTTTAGTCATTTTTCATCTGTTGATTTTTCAAATAATAAACCAAACACGTTTCGGTTTGGGAAAAAATCACTTCGCCATTGTTAATCCAAACACAAATCACATTTATAATTTAACTTTTATTTTATTTCATTTTTACAAAAGTCAGATAAAAAATAAGTCACTTCTCCCACCACTAATCCAAACCTCATTATTGGAATCGTGTCCTCCTAATTAGATGCTGAGATTTCCAAGGTAGTTGTAGCAACTTTTATATGAAGACTATGACCAAGTTTCAGGGGACAATGGATGCTGAGACCTTTTCCATAGTTGTTTTTGTTGGATTTTCCTTCATTTCTTTACAGACTCTTGCTTTGTTGTTTCAATTTCCATTATTTCTTATTACTCCGTATAACTTATAAGTTATTTGTATCATATTCTCATAATTTTTTTAAAAAAAATTAAATGGAATTTTTTTTCCATGTTTTCCTTATTTATGAAAGGGTGTGCATTTGCACCTCCCTCCCTCCTCTCTTTTTCATATGTCCAACCAATAGTGAATAGGAGTAAAATTAATAAAATCTCGTTTATTATCCTACAAGTGACTTATATTTTGAACTCAATTTTTTGAATATAAGTGACTTATAATAAGATATATAGTGCTACTCATTTTGATGGGAAAAAAATAGTAATGCACTGACACAATGCATGAGGAATTTTTTTAATCACTTTTAAATAAATTATATTCTAATTTAATGAGAAATATAGGGTCATCATACAATATTTTCATATTGTACTATATATACAATAAAGTTTGAACTACTAAATAAAATGCATAAGATGAATTGTGATTGTCCATGGAAAAAAATAATTAAAAGTAGATTATTGAAGATTTCTCTATATATAACTTTGAGTCATGTGTATTATCTCATGCACATCAAGAATAAAAATTTCCAAACTTATACTTATCAAAAAAATAAAATAAAATCAAACTTGGAGTATCTCAATTTTGCTTTTCCTTTTTTTAATAAAATATGTAAATCATTTTTGCCCCAAACTTAAGGTAGATTTGAATTCTCTTAGAATCCTTTCTCTCGAGTATCTATGCATTTTGATCGACCAAAAATTGATCTAAACGTCCGGAGAGAGTCACCTCATTTATTTCAAATTACCGTATGTGGTAAGAACTATCACACACGATAAAGATGAAAATTTAAAAAGTAGATGATGTGTCTCTCTCTAAATTCCGAGATCAATTTTTGGACGGTCGGGATGCACGAATCGAGAGATACTAAGGGAAAGGATTCGGAGAGAATACGGATCCAACTTAAGGTTGGCCACGTGACAAACTCTCGTTCATTTAGAATAAACGGTTTCAAAAAGATTCAGTCATTCAAAATCTTTGAAAATTTGTCTTAAATAATTTTAATTGGTTGTTTTCGGTCCCAAGTGCCTTCTTGCCTACCTCTCTTTTTATTAATGATATTTTACTTTTTGTTCATAAGCGGAGATACGAAGAATACTGACATAACGGCTAAAACGTACTCTTTCAGGAGGCGGTAACGCCCAGGAAAAGGCTAAAATGCAATCCACAGGACGCGGTAACGCCGATTTAAAGGTCAAAGCGTATTCCTTCGAGATACTCCGAGGCTGAGATAAAGGCTAAAATGCGCTCCACAGGATGCGGTAATGCCCATATAAAGGTCAAAGCGTATTCCTTCGGGATACTGCAACGCCGAGTTAATGGCTAAAGCGCATTCCTCAGGGATGAGCGGTAATGCCTATATAACGATTAAAACGTGATTCCTTCGGAACACGGTACAACCAAAGAAGCCCTTAGTGGCTATGATTCATCAAAAGCTCAAAGAAGTAAAACAAGCCGTCACAACGACTCTGATCAAGTCGGAATGTTTGGAGTTTGGTTGCAACATTGAACCTAGACAAGTGACAGATGGCTTTTACTCAACTGATTTCTGTTTATTCACTCATGAGGGTATAATGCCCATGGGTGGTCCCGGACCCACATTCTGCGCAGCAAATTCCTGACTCTGGCCAAGTCATAAAATTCGGAAACTAATTTCGAGTTCACAAAACATAGCGATAAAGGCACAAAATCCTAAGCTCGAAAGGATATACGGAGCAAAGAAAGAATAAAGCAACTTGCAGAAAAAGTAAGTATTCGTATATTGTTACGTTAAATTCTTGCATAACATGTCTACAGCAAAGCATTCGGGCTTCCAGCCAAAGAAAGTGCTACAAAATCAGGGGCTCTAAGTACCCCAGGGCACAGAATAAAGCTAATACAGGAGAAAATCATACAAAAACGCAGTAGTTCAGTAAATTAACAAGTTTGCTCGGCGAACTTCAGATAATCACGGCATAATGGAAGCAGCCGGATACATCTTGACTGAGAGGCTAGCTGGAGGGAGATCCGGTATCCTGATGGACTTCCTCGGCTCCGTCATCCCCCTGTTCACCCTCATACCGACTCTCAGAAACAGTCCCAAGGGAAGGAAAGAGTGGAACTATTTTGTCTTCTCTGATTATGGACATGCAGTCCATCCCGAAAGTATTAAGATGGACATCAGGATTCAGCGTGCAAATCTATGCTAAGGCATTCTCGAAGGATTCTCCGACAGATTTTATTATTGCGACATCCTTCTCTTTGATGGCGGCGTCAGCTTCACTTAACTGAGCTTGGAATTTCCTCTGCTCCTGTAGAAGAGTATCTATAGTAGATTTGTCCTTGACATGAATTTCACGATATTGTTTTAAATGATGGATTGCCTGGCCCAAATCCCTCTCATTAACTTCGGCCTCTCCTTTCAACTTATCCCTTGCCATTTCGGCGGCCTGCACCTTATCTCGGGCGTCAGATTTTATCACCTTGGCCAGACGTTTATGCTCCTGCGCCTCCGTTCACCTTCTCGACGGCTCGACAGAGGCCCGAGCGGCGCATTGTGAATTCATGGCAATCGAGTTTGGGCCAAGCCAACAAACCGTAGGGAACATTGTTCTAGCTCGGCAATCCTTTTGAGCTCGGCGCCACCATACTTTGTCGATTCAAAGAAACGCTCCGGAGGGCAGATTGCCGATTGAAGCTCGGCAGGCACGTTTTGACTCCAGACAACTCCATGAGGAAGTTGCAGATTTATTAGGGAAGAGTCGGAGAGCTTGTAGAAGGGTGGACGAGAACCTGTGCGGGTCCTTTGGATATCTAGGCAGCCGAGGGCCCGACTTTCAGCTTTTTGGTCGGGATCGCGACACTACCTGCTTTGGAACCAGGAGCGGTGGATGATGGGGAGACCCCCTTTTTGGCCCCAAGAGGGGTAAACCCGGTATTTTTTAGGGCAATTGCAAAGGTGGGAAGTTCGACCGATGGGGGAGGTTCCATCACGGGACTGTAAAGAGAAAGTAAAAGTTTAGATCATTAACAAGTCAATTTGCAAATAGCACGAGAAGAGCCCGTGTCTACACCCCTGACTGATTGTTTCTTGGCCCGAGGCTTCGAGATCCCATCGACCGGGTTTAATGGGCCACGTTCTATGACATGATGCTCCAGAATGGATATCGTTTTAATACCGGCATCAGACAGCCTGTCAGCACGAAATGCGAAGTCGGATGGGGAAAGTTTGTAATGATCATAAGTCCAGTATAGTGGAAATTTTCCTCCACTGTACTGGATTTGGCAACTTCAAGGAACCAAGAAAGTTTCTTAATCTCGGCGGCTACCTTGAAGAATGCGGAGGAAAAGTTCTCAAATGAATCAGTCAACGGTGTGAAGAGGGGACGATCCGAGATACTCTGAATAGAGGTCCAGTTTTTCTGAGTTGGGATGTTATCATTAACATCCTTAGAAGTATGTTGAACCTCAAAAAAGTAGAAAAAGACAGGAATGGTGCAGGCTAGTTTTTTTTGCATGGCAGAATTTTTCAAAGGCCACGGCAAGTGCCCAACCTTTGGGATGGAGTTGGGAAGGAGCAAGATCAAAATGGTTTAAAAGATTGATTTGAAACTTGGTGAACAGAAAGCGCATACCAAGTCGGCAAACACAATCCTAGTAGAAGAAGAAGAAGTGAGGCTCGTTCTCCTTAGTCCGAGCAGTAGGATATGGACTCTTCCGACTTTGGCAGGCGAATGAAATAGTCTTCTCCACTACGGAGACCAGTCTTGGCAAGCTCTTGGAAGGTCATTGTGTTTTTAATGCTCGTACTTCCTCGGTAACCCAGGGATCTGGAATTTCCTGAGCCATGGTAGAACCTGCAGAACCTTTTCCCTTAGTCATGGCCGTTTTACACGACTGGGGGAGATGCTCACGTATACCTATATGAAAAGAAAGGTAAAAGTCAAATCGGAGACGATCCCTGCGGAAAACAAGCTATAGAGAGGCACATCAAAAAGAGGTAGGCCCGGACAATTTGGATTAACATAAGGTAGGGCAATTTGTGTCGGGGCTTATGATAAGGAGGAGCCGGGATAGGGGTGTTGAACGCCTGACCATCGTCCGAAGGAAGGCCGAGGGAGAAGTTAGGAATGACGGTGTTTGAGTCGGGGGATACACGCGATCGGGTTTGACGTTTAGGGTTATTCCCACTTTCCCAAGTTTTGCAACATAAGGAATCTTGAACTTACTCAACGGAAGGCGTTGTCTAAACCCAGCATTATTTGAGCCCACCCAGGAGGATTTGGAGTATTTCTCTATCCTCCTTTAAAATTTGTTGGCCATACTTGTTTGGAGGTGGAAGGTTATTGGTGTTCATGAATACCTAGAACAAGGAGTCAGGACAAAGGAGAAAGGGATTCAGGGAATGGAGGCAATAGGTTACGATATTGAATTTCTAAACCCCAAGGAAATAAGAAAGCAAAAGGTGGCGGGGTGGCTCGGACCAAACATTGGGGAAACAACATTTCTTCTCAACATCTCTCGTTCAGAGAGGAATTTCTAGTAAGTTGGTCATCACTGTCACCCAATATCATCACAGTTTATCGGGAAATAATGAAGAAGTGGGTGGTACCAGAAATCCAAGAACATTCAGTAAAACTTGAAAGTTTAAAGTGTTTACCAAGAGATGCCGAAAAATAAGAAATGAAGGCGGATCAAATCATGGAATTATTAACTAATATAACCAAATTAATCAATATATATGCATGGAATAGTAAACATATCAAACAACAACGGACTAGCTAAGTGCAACGGAATTATATAAATAAGCCACATACACAAATAGCACAGCTATATATCTAAGGAGCTACAAAACACAAGTCGAAATCAAATTATAATATAACATCTTAGAGCGGTTTTAAGTAACATGATGTCCAAAATGTTTCATCCTTTAGATCGTTTATATTTGGAAACCGGTCTCCCAAGTCCAACCATATATAGGAACAGGTGGAACGGCTCATTCCTCACCTTCTTCTCCGCCTGCCGGAACGCCTCGCCTGTGTTTCGCAGATTTGCGACTAGTGGCGAAGAATCATAAGTGTTTTGTGAATTAAGGTTTGTGGTTAACTTCTCTACTTGGTATGATTTCGGTTCAGTTTAGTTGATCAATCTATAAGTTTTATCAAGGGTTTTTGTATGAATCTAAAGTTCGGTGGAAAAAGTATATCAGGAATATGATGGTAATTTAAATTTAGTGAGAAGGCCACATAGCCGCATTCAATGATGATTTTTTATTCAAATTATTTTTCTTTGGAAATTGATAGCATGGTTAATCACTTAATCTGCGGAGTAGACACTTGTTAGAGGAATGAATTAAATGTGGTTAATTAGTTGGTTTAATCACTTAATTAGAATCTATAAATAAGGGCGTTGTGAAGTGGTAATTTAGTATTATAAGATGTGAAATTCTCACTAACTTGATTAGGTTAACACAAGCGGCTTACTCCATAGGCTCTTGTATCAATAATACATGATAATCCTTCAATTTGATTCTTGTTATTTATTTCAAATCATTATTGTTAACAACGCCCCACTATATTACTTGGAGAAAAAGGTCCGTCTCTGAAAAGCTAAGGTGAATGAATAACACAATTTTAACAAGACAATTATTTTAATGAAAGAGGTAGGCACAAATGGCCTAAAGTTAGTGGCGGGATCGAAGCCGTGACCTCCCATTTAAAGGAGAGTTCTCATGCCATTAGACTACACAATTTCAGCATATTTGTTTATGCAGGATGGAAACAAGCAAAAACAAAAGGATGCTTTGTTTGCCTTTGCTTTTGGCAACCTCTCAAAAAGAGGGGCAATAAAATATGATATTACCTCTGGTTGTAATTAAATGAATATTTTTGTAGTGCAATTTACACTATAAAATTATTCTTATAATTAGGATCAGATGGAGTACTCAAATCTTAACACTTCACTAACATAAAAATGATATAGATTCGTTTGCAGTTTTCTTCTCAAACTGATTCCTATGTCAATAATTTTTCAATTCACTCTAGAATAGTGTTGCAATGAAGATCTTTTACATTTCAAAACTTCCAATAATTGCATATTAGGTGAAGCTATCAGCCTCATTTAACAGTCTATCCTCAAATTTATGATCACTCGACAAACAATCTTGCTACGAATAAACCCCTCATTTATAAGTGATGAAGGGTTGACATCACTTGCCAAATTAGATTTTTGTTTGCCATCTCGTAAAAAAATTAATGGAGTTGGAAGAGTTTTATAGATAGCGAAGACGCACACCATTTACATACTGAAACTGTTGAGTTTCAAGGATCTAAACTATGGGAGCTAATTAGAAATTGAATGAAATTATAAGAATTACAAAATAATAATTTTTCCTAAATTTATTCCCTATAGAGATTAATTTTTAAATAGTTAAAGTATAAAATCGGAGTTGCATTGAATCAATGTCCATGAATTGAGTTACAACTAAGTCAAAGTTCATGGACTAAGTTACAACTGAGTCAAAACTATAGGGATTGAATCAATATATATATATAACAACACATCCCTTTAAGCCGATTCAAAAATGGCTTATCATCGGCTCCTCTCACAAAACACTATTCATAAGCCGATGACGTCATCATCCATATCTCTCGGGCTTCACGCGGCTCATTCACGAGTCACGGGACAAGCCCATTCCCTTATCCTTCGCCTCAAATTCAAATTTCAAATTTCAAATCAATATATATATAACAACACATCCCTTTAAGCCGATTCAAAAATGGCTTATCACTGGCTCCTCTCACAAAACACTATTCATAAGCCGATGACGTCATCATCCATATCTCTGGCTTCACGCGGCTCATTCACGGAGTCACGGGACAAGCCCATTCCCTTATCCTTCGCCTCAAATTCAAATTTCAAATTTCAAATTCTTCCTCCTCACGCATCACAATAAGGTTGCTCTTTCGAAAAATATCACCTGTCCTTCCTCAAATAACCTATGCCTCCGCTTCTCCCTCTTTTCCATATCGCAAAGGCGAGGCGAAGGAAGTGCAGGGAATCAGCGAGACGGATCAATGGCGTCGTTCTGGATCTTTATGATCCGTATTACAGTCGGCGTCTGGAAATAGGGCTTTGTCTTTGCAGTCAGCACATGAAATAGGGCTTCGATATAATGATCTGTATTATGACTTCGATCTGGAAATACGCCTCGTAAGATTTCTTCTGTCGACCCAAGAAATCTTTTCATTTTTTTTTTCCGATTTCGTGTTTTCGATTTCGTGAAATGGGTTTTTGAATTTCTTCTGGCCAGTTTTTATAGGGCTCCCTCTCTGATTTCTAAGGGTAGTGTGGCGATATGACGACGGGAAGAAGCAACAAATCAAAGACGAACTAGATGTAAGGTTTCTATTCTTTTCTTCTTTTCACTGTCCTCCTTAAATTACCAAAAGTTTTTAAAAAATTCATATGACTCGGGAGTTTGGCATCTGAGAAGTGTGAAAGTGTGAGGACGATGGGATCTAGAGGTAAGTGTGAGCCTTCGGGTGCAGCGTCCTTTTCTTCCACATTATTCTACCGTTTGGTCCTTTTCTTCCATATATATATATAAGGATAGTATGTATTCTAAGATTGTCAAATATCATAAGGGGTTTGATGATCATATGCAGGATGTTCATTCTTCCAAGATGAAGTTGAAAGGTCACATTCTTTTAATTCCTCTATCTCACACATTTCATTATGGGTGATACTCCTTTACCCCATTGGGTAACACGAAGAAGATTTAGCTAAAAATGTAGATTTCCAAAATTTGCACAACCTTGATGTCTAGCTCGATGAGGCATGGAAGTCGGGGAGCATTAATAATTCTCATCATAACAGAAGTGCAATCCATGAGGAGGAGGTATTCTTCGTAGCTTCAATTGTAGACTTCGGTTGTGCTGTCCTTTTCTTCCACATTATTCTAATTTATTCACGTTACTTCTATATGGCTACCGTTTTTGACTTTTCCTCCTCATTGTAGACATATTTATTTCATGCAACCTCCCGACCCCTTTTTTAATTCATTTCCTTTCTGACTCATCGACAAGTTACGTAATTGGTGTTTTCGTGGTTTTTTTTTTTTTTTTTTTTTTGGTCAAGAAATAAACATTAATGCTACAACCGGTGTTTCTGTGATTTTGTTTTGTCACTGATAAGTTTGTTTTAATGGTTGAATTTTAATTTATTAGAATCAATTTGTCAGGATGAAGGCTGTTAATTAGATGGGAAGTATTCCATTAGATTGGGCTGTGGGAGCTTTTAATATGCAGATGATCGATTTGTTGTGAGCATATTAGCTTTTAATATGCAGATGATGGAAGTATTCCACTAGCTAGGATGTACTGAACATTAAATTCAATTATGTTTATATATATTGGTTCATGCTAATATATATCGAGAAGGGTCTTCTTTAGTTGAAGGAAATATGGAATAAGGTAGTGTCTTGTGTGGTCTGTTATTTGGTTCATGTCCTTACATTTGTCCCTTTCAACTTTTTTGCTTTATCAAACCTTGCAGGTACAGGTCCTAAATAAATGAATCCACTGCATGCTTTTGTGGTATGGACAACTTCATTCGCTTATTGATGTTTTTGCTCCCTAGATAAAGTTGAGCAATAAATAAAGTTGAAGCCTTAAAAGCTTGTGGTAAATGTTGCATCAGAACTTATTTTATATGGTGGTTCATTTACATGGTATTTGTGTAGTTCTATGTTTGTGAATGATGAGGTGAAAGTGAAAGTGTTTCAGCAATTGGAGCGGTTGGTTTTTGCTGGGGTAGTGAGTACCTCTCATTTTACTGTTTTTCATGTTTTTCCCCCTCATTATGTGTATGTAGCAGTTTCAGATCACGGGCCAAACCAATTTCTCACTCTGAAACATCTATATAATTAAGTTACATTCAAGCATTCCACAAGGTCATGGGAACGATATTTTCAGGTAACCTTCTATTTGATGATATTTTCAACATAAATAGGTGAGGTAGTGATGCATATTGTTTTGGTTTGTTAATTATTGATTGTTGAATGTTGTGGTCTGACTAAATTATTTGTTTTGCCGATTAAAGATTAAAGATTATACCATATTTGCTCTGTGTGTCATATGCATGAGCAATTCAAACAGAATCTTCTTTTGTTTATGTGCCTTTTGTGGAAGGATAGTTGGAACTGATGGGTTATAATTTTGCATAATTTTGTTTGTGATGGACTATGCTAATGAAGAAGGAAGGTTGAGGATTTTGCCTTATCATGACTTCAACAAAGCAACTCATGGCTGTGGTCTCTGCCCTCCAAACATGTGCAAGGTACTCTATTCTCATCCTTCAATTCTCTTACTTTACGCTTCTGAATGGAAAGAAGAAGAAGAACACTCACCTTTGATTATTAAATTGCATATGAACATTTTTAAAGTTAAAAATGATCAAACTAACCCCAGCTCTACACACACATATATGTAATTCATGTCTGGGTATAGGATTTCTTAGCATTCATTGCATTAACAGGATTTGAAAAATAAAATGATGTTGTTATTGATTGTGCAAGTTAGATTTAGTTTTTTGATGCCTTTAGAAAAGATTTTTTTACTCCTTGAATGAAGGATGAAATAACAAAGCTCTGTGATATCTGCAACAATCCAGAGGCCATTGTTAGCTGGAGGAAAAGATTAAAACGGAAAAAAAAAACCTTCCCTAAAAACTCATTTTAGGGAACACTTTCTGGATTCACATCATTTTACAGATCTAGGTTGAAAGGCCACAGAGCTTGAATAATGAACTATGAGCAAAATAACATTTTCATGCTTGGCTTTCCAATGGCACTTTGTGTGAAATATTGCAAATAGACCCGACCATAAAAGCTTGCCTTTTTTTTTTTTTTTTTTTTTTTTTTTTTTTAATTTTTCTTGGGGGTGTTTGTGGAAGAAGGGTTTCTTGTAGAAAGGGATATGTCGTGCTTTTCATGCCTTTCCTTCAGAAAGGAAACAACCTTCACTTCAGGAGTTTGAATTTAAATTTAAACTAATCTCTTTAGAGGTTAAACAAGCAATTGCATGTAATATTTCATCAATTGGTTTTTTTTTGTTTTGGTTTCTTTTCTTTCCAGATTAAGTGTTAAAATAATTGATCATTTGTGGTTTCGCTATGCCTTATAGGGAGATTTGTTTGTAATCAAGTGTAATTCATAAGCTTGAAACAAGATACAATTGGTATTATGATGGATGCTCAAAGTGTGGGTCAAAGGCTAAATTAGATGATCCTTCATTGATTTGTCCTCTTTGCAAGAAAATTCCAGGGGCAATTGAAGCAAAATACTTACTTCCATTGTTCAATGTTTCAGGTTGATGTGTGGCTTTTTCAGTCAGATGCTTTTAGGACTTACTTCCAGTGTGGTTTTTAATCTTTTGTGTTTTTAATGTTTGTGGTTTTAATTAATATTCTACGTTTTTAAGGTTGTTGTGGTTTGATTCCTTTGTTGTATTGTAACCTCTTTCAGCTTTAACTAAGAATTCCTGAGTGTTTAAACCCATGTGCAAGGACAACAATGTATAATGCTGCCCCACATAAACCTCTAGGCTTCCTTCCAGTCTGTTTTCAAACATTAGAATTTTAGAAAATGCAATATCTCCATGATTAGAAGGATTAAAATCTCAAAAAGAATACCCTGCTGATTAGAAAACAGAAATCAGGAAAGGTAAACACCCAAAGTTAGATTCAGGTCTCAAATAAAAATCATGTCAATAACAAAAGAATGTCTCTTTTTTTTTTTTTCTTCAGATATTATCCTATTTACCTTTCTAAAAGAAGATATGGAATAAGACAAAAAAACGCCACCTCCTTCATGATATATTGAATTGTGATGAACCTTTGCCCAAAAATGAATCTAATATCTATGGCGTCACAAATAGGAAAATCCAAACTAAGTAAAGAGGGGCTTAGAGTGAAAGGCTCTTTTGAAAGTTAAAAACACGTCATTAAAACAATTATAAAAAATAGCATAAGATATAAAGCACAAATTGTATGCTTCCTACATGTGAGTTACTTTTAAGTTTATTAATGGAGTGAAATAGTTTCTTTTTATCAATGAAGGTGGCAGGTGGCCAAAGTCGTTGCTTTTCTTATGTTTGCCTTCATATATCAGGAGAAAGAAGCAGAAGGATAAGGCCGAGGAAGGAAAAAAGCATATGAGAAGGCACAAAAGCATAAATGAAGAAAGTCACAAAGGCTATAGTCAAATTTTGCAATTAATAGCCTTGCCCCTATGGTAAAGACAAGAAGAAAGAAGCCTTCATGAAAGAAGTATAGAAGCAACAAAAGTTTTAATTACCAAATGCATAGGATTTAGAATTGAACCACTTATGTGAGTAAGTTTTTATTGAAAGCAAAGTAAGAGAAATTACCTTTCCTGCATGTCAATATTAGATTATGGAATCAGTTGAGTGCATTAGGCATGATGTTGACAAATTTATTATTGGTATTTTCAGCTAGCAACCAAACAAGTTTGAAATGATAAGCAATTTCTGTATGCCTAAACTTAACCTGTGATTGTAATATGCCTAAATTTACCATTTTCCTTTTTGTTCTGCAGAGAGCCTACATGCATGAACCAGTGCCTCAGAAAGCAGCTGCTCCTGTTCTTGCATACTTTCACAGATGTAAAATAGGAACGCATTAGCTCTGCGTCTGTGAACTCTGGCTTCTTTTTCAAAGCATCTTTATGAATGCATTCACTATTTGGTATTTATTCCAGATCAAATCTGTGTTATGGTCGAGTTGAAGAAATTTATCTTGACAAACCATGCAGTTCGCATATGCTTTTTATCCTTACCTGTGCTTTGCTCTGTACCTCATATGATTATGACTGAGGTGCCTGCATGTAGCTGGCCTTTTGTGTATACAAGTAATATTGAGCATCGTGTAGTTCTTTAATCCATGATATGTTTCCATATTCGTTATGTCACATATCTCCATGGTGTTAATGGTCCTAATACTACTGTTGTTTCAATACTTTCATTGAAAAGGGTATTGTTTTTACTATGACCTTTTTATCTATGCTTTTTGACCAACTATAAGCGGCAGGTAATTGGTATCTTCAAGCTATTCTATTTTCTCTTTGCATTTTGACACCCAGTAGCAGCAAAAAAATGGCATTTTCGAGGAAAAACTATTTATCTCATTATGTGTTTGTAATGTCACTATTTTCATCTCAATATACACTAAGATATGATGTTTTTTTGATAAACTTTTGTTTTCAATTAGATTCAGGTATTACTTGAGATAATTTTTGTGTGACAAAAGTTACACTAAGATATGTATTTATTTTTCCTTACTTCTGAATTGCTAGATTGTAAAAAACAAACATGTCTATTTTTATATCTATTTTTTGGGTTATATTGTATTTATAAATTTATAAAGTATTATTTTGAAACATTATTTATATATTTAATTAATGGTTGACGTTCGACCTTATGAATATCAAATTTCTCACAAATACTTTTGTTAATGAGAGACATATCAAGAAGAAAAGGCATTTTATGATTCAAACAGTTATCTATATTGATTCTATCTCATTTACTTACATGTATTTAATTTTTTAAGTATTATCTCAGTTTCTTTTTACTAAAAAAATATTTATTTAACATCTTAAAATCTCTTTGGAGTTTAGTGTTTTTAGGTTAAGATAAATTATTTTTCTTTTATTTACCCTAAAAAATTATTTTCTCATAAAGAAAAAAATCATAGAATTCAACTATATATTCATATATGTAAAAAATTAAATATATGTAAATTAAATAATTTGAAATAAATCATTATTATTCTATCTCATTTACTTACTTGCATATATTTAATTTTTAAATATTATCTCAGACTTTTTTGAAAAACTAAAAAAAGATTTATTTATGCTTCTCAAAATCTCTCTGGAGTTTCTAGAGTTTTTAGGTTAAGAAAAATTATTTTCTAAAAAATAATACTTAAAATAACTTAAAGTGAAAATTTAATCCACCCAACTTTAACCCTTTCCCTTACATGTGGTATGACATTACACCATCTCTTTCACCGTGTCTCTTACCCAACTTAAACTTCTCATGTTCATTTTGCACAGAAAATGAAGCATTTTAAAAGCAGCAGATGGTAGCAGGGAATAGAGGCAAAGGAGAGAAGCTGATCCTTTCTTATTTTAAAAAATTGTTGCCCACACAGGACAATGTAAAATGAAGTTCACACCAAGTAAAGAAGAAAGCAACAAGATGAAAGCAATTGAATTTAATTATTTATTTATTTTAAACAATTAGTCAAATTTAAGCTAATATTAAAAGGGGAAAAATAAATTTGTAATTTAAGATAAAGGAAATATTAAATTAAAAGGGAAAGCCAGAGAAAGAACTTTATACTTAATGAAAAGTGAGGAAGATGGGTAGATGAAATCCAATTGTGGCAAAGCAAATATCACATCACAATGTTAGTGGCGACTTGGGCGATTGTGATCAGGTTAGAATCGAAATTTTAGATAGGAGGGAGACGCTGCATTCAATGGGACTATCAGACAAGAAGGATCAATTAAGTCTTCATTTTTGTCCCAAACCACTAGATATCATGAAGATATAGAAGCCTAATATCAATGGTTCCAAAGCTGACTGCCGTGGTGAGGAAACTTGGATTCAATAATTGGATTCATGTTGAAGCTCTTTTGGATTTGTTGAGGGAATTTGGTTGCTTTGGAATGAATGGGATTATGATATACAATATATCTCCTCAAATCTCAAATGAGCAAATTCTTCACTGCCAGATATGTGATAAGTGCTCTTTCAAAAATGTGTTGAGATTTTCATTTGTAATATGTACTTTAAATCGATTGAAGGATATTTTTGTTTAACATTATTGGGGTTTCATTTCTAATCGATAGTAATTCATTGATAGTGATGTCTTAATATTTTTTAAAGAGAAGGAAGTGACATCACTTTGAAAGTAAAATATGTTTAAGTAACCCATAAAATACTATCATCCGTGCAACGCAGGGGGAAGTAAAAGCTCGTTGTAACAGAATCAAAATTATAGGGACTGGGTTGCATCAAGTTAAAAATTTAAGGATTGAGTTACAATTGAGTAAAAACTATAAGGACTACCCAGATTAATTTTCCCAAAAATACTTTAATGTTTTTTACATTAACGTTTTCCATTGTATATATATATATAACAATTTTGAAATAGGATAATAGTTATTTTATGTTCATCCAGTATATACAAAGGTTTGGAATCTTTTTGTCTTATTATCACAATTTGATAAATGAATGGAAAAAAGGGACAAAGTTCAACATAATGTAGAAAAGCAAAATCATAACTTGGTGCGAGAATTAAAAAATGCATGACAAATTATTCTAAAATGTGTTTAATATGGCCCTCGACAATTTTGCCACTATAACCATTTCAGTCACTTGAACTGAATAGAAAGCAATGCAAGAAACACTTAAAACAGATTTGGTTACAAAGTCGTTATTGACTAGAACATAAAAATGCCATGACTAAGGCTAGACACAACTAAAACTACTATATAAATTGATTTGGTTGCAAAGTGACACACTAATGTTTATAATCATAAATGTCATGATCAATGGTTCTCATTTAGTGCTACTTATGCCCGCTAAGTAAGGGGAAATGTTTTCAAAGGAAGTGAAAGAGGAACTAGAAGTGGAATTGTGGTTAAGGGCCCGTTATAATGGAGGTGATAAAAGTGGTTTTTGCATCTGATTGATTTTTTTTCTTATAGACTTTTTTCTCGATGTGATTTGTGTTAGGGATAGTGGTGACTTTTTAGTGATGGGATCAGAAGTGAGGAGGTGTGGCTTCATAAAAAAGTAGCTTCAAACCTTGAAGCCCATCAATTATGAAACTATCCCAAACACCCAAAAAAACAAAGTTTCACTTCTGATGGACTTTTTTTTAAGCTTATGATATTTTCTCAAACAGGCTCAAAAAGTATGTTTGGTACAGAGATGGGAGTGGGAAAAACATTTTATTTTACATATCTATCTAAATTTTGAAAAGACAAAAACACCCATACAATTAAAAGAAAAAACACCATCAAGGAACCACTACAAGACACCATTATCATCGTGAAACCCCACCGGAAAGTTTGATCAGAGATTAAAATAAAGGGCCAAATTAAAACTGCATATGAAACACTACACATACAAATCTGAGAATAAAATAAATTTCAAAGGCAGTCAATGACGATGAACAACATGATTGATGAAAGATTGATTAAACTTTGAAGCTGAATGTAGGGACGGGTAGCAATCACATACAATAATCACAACAAAGTCCTGGGGATATTGGTTTCTCATAAAATACTCCCTCCGATCCTAATTATAGAACATATTTAACCGATTTTGTGGAGATTAAGGAAATAAGTTAAATTAGTTAATTTTACTCATTTTCCTAGAGTACCCTTATATAAATTTAAAATGACATAAGTAAAAGTGAATCAATAGTTTTTGCAACATATTTTTCCAACATAAAATTTTCCTTCACACACACTACCTAATTGAAATAATGATCTTACTATATATATGTGTGTGTATGATACATACATATATATATATATATATAATATTATGTGTGTGTACATAAATCCACACACATATATATATGCGCACACACACACATATATGCATAGGCAGATTGAGGCATATGACGTGCCCCCTTAAAATAACAAATGTTCAAAAATTTAAAAAAAATCTCAAAACCAGTTGAATGGTTGTTTAGTGCCTTTTAATTCTTGATGAATTTTCGGCTATGAAATACATCAAGAATGCACTTCGTAATCGGATGGGGATGAATGGTTGAATGATTGTTTAGTGTCTTATATTTAAAAAGATGTATTTGATAGCATTGATAATAATGCAATTATGATATAATTCCAAAAAATAAGGTCTAGAAGGATGACATTGTAATTATTTTTATAGTAATATATAGAATTCCAAAAAAAAGGCCTAGAAGGATGACATTATAATTATTTTTATAGTAATATATTTTTGTTATTAAAATATATGTACTTGAACTTATTGAGTGTCGGCCTTGCTATTTCTAAATGAAAGGTTTGTAAAATAATCGCATCTCTTATTACATCATTAGTATTCACTTGATTTCATGAATATTTTTTTGATATTTTTTCTTTTCTTGTTTATATTCTTTTATTTTTTTAATGTATTTAAAAATTTTCTTTTTAAAAAAAAAATATTGGGGAGCAAATAACCCCGAATTCCCGCAAATTGTGCTCCCATTCCGTAAATTTCTGAATCCGCCCTTGCATATATGTATATATATGTGTGTGTGTGTTTATATATGTACATATATACACACATTATGTCTATATATATTTGTATGTAGACACACACACACACACATACATACATATATGTATACACACACGTGTGTGTGTCTATATATATTTGTGTATAGACACACACATATACATATATACACAGAAACACACATACATACATACATACATATATATGTGTGCGCACGCGCGCGTCTATATATATTTATGTGTAGACACACACACACACACACACACACATACATACATACATACATACATACATACATACATACATGTATGTATACACACACATATATATTTATGTGTAGACACACAAATATATACATATATAGACACACATACATATACATACATATATACACAGAAACACAAACACACACATGCATACATATATGTATACACACACATGTGTATGTCAGTATGTGTGTGTAGACCATGTGTGTGCAGACACACACATATATACATATATAGAAACACACACACACACATATATATATGGATCTTTAAACATTTCATTGATTGGAAGAGTCTACACATCCACATATATGTATTCACTAAAAATCAAACACACTTGAGATAATAAAATAGGGGTATTTTAGGAAGAAATTGATAAAAATTAGAATGTTGTCTTATAATTAAAACCAAAACCAACCCCTAAATGTTGTCTTATAATTAGGACCGGAGGGAATAGTAAACATCAAAGTCACTTCCGATGTTTCATGTTTTCTCTACAAAGCTTTCACCTTTGGAGTTTTAGAGGCTTCAATCCCTCTCCTTTGTAGTCTCCGTCATTCTAAAGTCGGAAAAGGCAATATTTTTGAAAATGCGCACCAGTTGTGCCCGGAGGAAGAGTATCAACGATTTATGGAAAACAACGACCTTTGGCCGACGACCTGCAAGACGATCTATGGATGATGGGGTGATGATGGTTGTCGACGACCTTGCGGTCCTTTACCATTGCTGTAGCTCGCCGTCACCATAAGGGAGGCTGTGAGTCAGAGGGTGGAGACTGGAGAGGGAGAGACGTAGGGTCAAGGGTCAAGACTCAAGGAGGACAAAGTTGTCAAATAATAAAATCTAGAAGGATATAATGGTCCTGAAATCTCACTTCTAGGGAACCCCATCCCAGTTCCATGGGTCCACCCTAAGAACTCACTGCCATCAATTTTTTATGGGAGTGAGATCCACATGGGAGTTGGCTCCAATGCACCAAACAGTCCTTTTTTTTTCTTATAAAAATTTTAGAAGGGGTTGGGTTTACCTACAGTTTAAGGGCATGGGCTTAGAGCCCACCCCGAAGGAATTCGGAACTAAGAGTATACATACTTCCACCTTAACCTGAATTACCGTTACTTCATAGATCTCTAGGATGTCTCCCCCAACATCTTGACCAACTCTATGATCGAACCTCCTCCTTTTTAATGAAAGTGTTCGACTTTTTTACTAGTCGAACTCAACGTTGAGGAGTAACAGTCCTTTTTTTTTTTTTTTTTTTTTTTTTTTTTTTGATAAAACAGTCCAAATTTTAAATTCCACTTACAATTCCAATTCTACAGGCTCAGTTCAACCGTACCAAACGTGACATTGAGCCTGTTTGGAGAGCCCAGTAGGGAGCTCTTGCACAGCGTTGGTGGCCCAATGAAACAGAAGCTCAGTAGAGTTAAAGTGGTCCATTTGGCTCAGATTTTTTTCAATCCTCTTTTACCAAGAAAGCAGCTTTTTTATATCAAAAAAAAAAAAAAAAAAAAAAAAAAAGCAGCTTTTTATCATAACCTCCACTGGTAAGCTTCTGGGTGTGTTGGGGAAATGCTCAGTGGGCCCCGCCCTCAATTGCATCCTCTCATTCCTCGTTTTTCTTATTTGCGTGTTTCTCAACACCACCAACAATTATGTGCCTGCTTTCTGTCTCTATCGCGCGTCAGCTCCTGCCCCATTTTATATTTATACCAGTATATCCCAAAAAAAAAAAGAAAAAAAAAAAGAACCACCAATAATTCTGGCTAGTGCTTCTCCTAAGGGAAAATCTATCCCAAGGTCTATATTGGTAAAAATACGTTAAAAAAGATTTAAGAAAAAGTCACATGTCAAAAAAGTTAGGCTTTTTTGATATTATTTTATAAAATATTAGTTGTTAACGCCTCTTGATATAATTGCAACGGGTATTGATTTAGTTGTTAATGAGACTTATTTAGTTGTTAGAATATTGTTGTTAATACTACTGATTGAGTTGTTAATGTGTATGAAATAATACCGAGAAAAAGTCATGGGGCCTTTTGTGACATACTAACATGTGACTTTTTCTTAATTTTTTTAACTTTTTTTTTTTTTACTAATATGGGCCCTGAGATGGATTTTCCTAACTCCTAATAGAGTTAGATGCAATAAAGAAAATAAGAGCTTGCAAATTATTGATTGATGTGAGTTGGAAAGACAAATAAGAATTTGACAATATGACGATTATTCTAGTCTTTTTTTTCTTTTAATGGTGAACATATACTTTTTGTTAAATGCTAAAAAAAAAAGTTTATTTGATCAGTTTGCCAGAGAGTATACGCAGCTTGGGCCATCATTATTTCCCAAAAAAAAAAAAAAAATCAAGAAATAATGGAAGAAGCCACATATATTAAATAGAAGAGAAGTGTAGTGCTTCATAGTCAAGCAAGTCTCTTGCAAATGTAACGACGCAGCATAAGCAAAACTAGGGCAAGGATGTGATGGTAAAATTGTAAATTTAAGAAAATATATTATAATTAAGAAATACTTTTGTGCTGTTGAACTTTTAAAACTTTAGTTTTAATCCAACCAAAGTTATAGGAATAAGATAACTAGGGTTTAAATAGTATCCAACAAGTTGATGTATTTTTTCAATAATACTCCCAACGTCTTTAATATATTCTCTTTGGTCTTTAATATAAGATCCAATTAATTTTTTTAAAAATATTAAATTTTTTCATGTATGCCCTTAATTAATAAAGTTAGTGGGTTTAAAATATAATTTATATTTATCAATATCTTAAAAGGATAAAGAAATTGGTTTGTGAAAAATCCATAAGAAGTATCCAATATTTTAAAAAATTAAAAAAATAAATAAGTTGAGCATTTATATTTATCAATATTTAAGAAAGAAATGTAATTATAAAAAAGTCTAAATGATAAGTTTTAATGTAACATAGATCTATTGTCATTACATAGATCTATTGTCATTTCTTATTGAAAATTGACATTACATATTGCTTATTTGTTATGGTATTTTTTTTTTTAAAATCAAATATATTCTTTCATTAAGACTTCATAGTGATTTTACCTATCTTAAACTAATTTTTGATGTACCTAACACTCTTAAATATTTTTCCATTTACACTTGGTATTCTAAGTTTATGAGACTTTTTGATATTTGGAAAAGTACTTTAAGGACAAAATTGCACCATAAATTATTCTAGATAGTGATTTTGTTGGAGGGAAGGAGGTTACCTACTTACCTTGTTTGGCTTTCGATGGAAGTTGGAGGGGAGAGAGATTTTTAATAATCTCTTGATTCAAAAGGGGAGGGTAGTTAATAACCTTTTTTTTTATACCAAAAATCAGGAAGTTGTAATAAACTTACCATTCTACTTTAGAAATATTTAAAGAGTTGATCTTAATACTAAATATAAGATATAGTTTTTATACTTGTCAGTTTTTTTTTCTAGTTTACCCCTATTAATACTTCTTCAACAATAATCAAGGAAGAAAAGAGATGAAGGAATTAAGGAAGGAATTATCTTAAAAAAGATGATTATGATAATTTGATCAAATTAAATAAATATGTTTTATATTAAATGTTAAATGAGTACTATATTACATATCAATTTATATTTTTATTGGAAAAATTGCAGCCAGCAACCCCAAATTATTTTTGAAGCTGCAATTAAAGTATTTATTAGTGCAATTGTGAATTGAAGTAATTAAATTGGAGCAATGGTGCACCTCATCCTAACTGACGTTAACTCCGTTAAAAAAAACCTTCATCTGACTAGGGGTGTGCATGATGTCCATCCGCCCTGTTCGCCCGCCCGCACCCAATGAAAAATTGCCTGCTTGACTCTAAGAAAAGCGAGCCTAGAAAAAATTGGGTACAACTAGGGCCTTTTGCAGCGGGGTGGGCACCGGCGGGGTATGCTACCCGCCCAATAGTGTATATAATATTTTTTATTTTTTTAATAGAATAAAAAAAGTATTTTATAGTTTATATTCTTTTATAAAATAGTATTATATATTTTTTGCAAATTATATAACTTATAATATAAAAAAATATCCTCATTTCTTCAACTCTTCCCTTTTCCACTGTTGGACTCGGATGGCAAATTATTTGTTTCCTAGATGCTGCACATGGAGAGGAGGGAATGTAATAGTTACGGTTGTCGGTTGGCTAGTGGTGGATGAATGTCTACAAGGCTTTAATTGCAATTTTTTGATGTCTTGTATTTAATGAATTATGGATGTTATTTAATATTTTAGTTATGGATATTTAACTATTTGTTATTTTGTTAAGACATATGATTGTCTTTTTAATTTCAAGACTTAAGTTGTAGACTTATGTTTGAATATTCGAAGTGTAGAATTATGGATTTTATTTGAAGTTTGTAATATTGTTTATTAGGTATGACTAAAATTATTATTTTTTCACATAGGGTGTGGCAAGGTTACAGGGTATCGTCACTTGGGCAGAGAAGGGCCGCCCTGCCCAGCCCATTATTGCCATGCCCAAAAATTTTAGGGCTTCTATCGGGTAGGGCCAGACACTGGGCCGCATTTTACTGCTCAATGATGTGTTGGACAGGGCATCGGACAAGGGTCTCGCCCTGCCCATGCACACCCCTAACTCTGACCATCACACCTCATTCGCCAAATCTCCATGTGACTGCATATTCGTCCATGTCTGTCTTCACATAGAGTTCACATTGTATCCGTATGCTTAAATTTTCCTCCGCAAATTGCAGTGAATCCTCTTGGAGTGCATTTAATTTTTACACGCAAATACTCTCTTGGAGTGCAGTCACAGGACCAAAGGATTTCCATTTTTCATGATGTTTTGTAATTTTCTGCTTTTTTCCCAATGTTTTGGGCCAATAGCAAAGCCCCCTCCCTGAAATTCAGTTTCATCGAAGACAGAAAGAGGAAGAGAGTATAGTTGCTGGCAGAGAGGGTGACAAAACTACAAGATGGTGGTTTTAGCAAGAGACAGAGCAACAAAAGGCCGTGATTGCATACAAGGAGACACATCTCAAGTCTGCAATCCAGCATGATGTTGATGCTCAATTATCATCTAGGGGCCGTGGCGACTCGGCGATTTCATGGCTGTTATGTTATTTCTAAAATGACCGAATCATCAGAACATGATGTGTGTAAACCAAAGTAACCTCAGTTGGCTCGTAGCTGGATTTTATTAAACATCTAGTCAGCGGTTCATTTTTTTGACGGTGTGTATGAAAAAAGTTATTTGGCCGTCTTAATGCCACCCGGGACGATTACAATATTAAGGAGGATTAGTCACTCCTATCGACGTGGATACCTGATTTCGATTTTTTTTAAAAAAGAACATGGTGTGTATATAAAGTTCTACTTCTGGGTGCGTTATAATAATATTGTTAAGGTAAGGATTGAGCCAAATTTTATTGTTTAATACGTTTAGGTAATATTGATATAAGAGATATGATATTGTCACTACCAAAGTCACTACCACTTTTTCATTGTTGGATCAGAATTTCATCTACTTTTATTATTTTTCTCTTCTATTGAGATTCTAATCCAACGGTGAAAAAGTAGTAATGACTTTGATAGTGATAAAAAATGGTATTGACAATATCTTATCCCTTAATATATGCATGGAATTATAAAGCCACCTTCCCGTAATCTTGGGATTGTAAATTGAGACAAAAATATCCTTATTTATAATAATTTTTGAAGAAGAGCACCCATCTCAATTTTGCCGAAAATCAAACTCATCATTGGTTCGATCCCTATCAGTATTGCCGATCTTGCTCTCTAACCTCGTATATTAACATGTCCACCAAATCGATCAAAACCCATGAATAACTATAAAAAAGAATGAGATTTTTTTTTTTTTTTTTTTTTTCATTGTTGTAATCCATATAAAAAAACAGTGATAAAGCTCTTCTCGTGATCACGAGTTATGGAAGCAGGCCAGGGAGCGTGGCACAGCTTGCTAAAAGCCGTCCAGGCTGGCTGTCAGGCTAGCGAGGCCAGCCAAGGCCTAATTTCAGGCTGTTTGCCTTTAACAGCCAGGCCAGGTGCTGTGTGTAGGCTGAAAAGCCTGTCGGTAGGCTTTGTTAAGGAGTGTAGGCTGAAAACTGTGGCTGGCTGTTTAAGTAATTAGGCTGTTTGAGGCACGTAATTTGAGGAAGCCTGTTTTCGGCACAGAACGCGAGGAGGCTGTTTTTACTTTGTTTTCCTTGGGGCTGCGGGCTGTTAGCCTACAAATAGAATTTTTAAAAATACAGTCGCTTAACTAGCCACAAGCCAGGCTCGGGCTATTACGAGGCCAGGCTCGAGCCTAAAAATAAGCACAGTTCACATTATGTCAGTATGCTTAAATTTTCCTCCGCAAATTGCAGTGAGTCCTCTTGGAGTGCATTTAATTTTTACACGCAAATACCCTTTTGGAGTGCAGTCACAGGACCAAAGGATTTCCATTTGTCATGATGTTTTGTAATTTTCTGCTTTTTTCCCAATGTTTTGGGTCCCGTTAAATAAGCATTGATTATGCTTCTCGCTCTAAATAACAACATCCATTAGATGCTGGGTTGCTTGAGATCGATGTTTGCTGCTACCTATGAAAAAAAACTGAAAAAAACATAAAACGTGTTTCCTCCTCCCTCTTTCCTCTATGAATAGGATAAGATTTTTTTTTTTTTTTTTTTTTTTTTTTTTGGGGCTAATTTATTGGTTTTATATTTTCAAATTTAAAGTTTTTATTAAAAGAAGGAACAAAAATTGAAGTAGGGAAGTAGCGATGGGGAGGGAGACGGTTGAAAGAAAGAAGGAATTCCCGATGGAGATGGGAGAAGGTTTTTATTATAAGGGTATATCGTTTGTCATTTCATTTGACATAAAGTTATATTAAATTACCTTAAAACTAGGTTGTTTTAGAGTTAGAGAAATTAATAAACTCTCAGAACGATGTAGTTTTGGGGTTAGGGAAATTATTGAATGATTTTTTTGTAAAATTTATATAATAAATATAAAAACATCTTTTATTAATTCCCTAACTTTCAAAACGACGTAGTTTTAGGATGACTTGACATAACCTTATGTCAAGTGACATGACAAACGATAAGCCCTTATTATAATACGTTTTAAATTTATTATAAGGGCCTTGTAGTTGTTTTTATAATTTATGATTGATTATAAAATTATAAAATAAAATTAATCTAAGCACTCTCTAAGAATTATTCCATACCTAACGAAATTTTAAATTTTAAAGCTCCAATTCCACTTCTAATTTTAACGTGTGTTGGTTTGAGTGGAAAGGATGGAATGAGAGGGAAAAAACTTTAAGGAGGATATTGACTAAATGGCTATTAATAAGAAGATTTTTTTTTTTTAAAATAATATTGTTAGAATATTAATTTTTTTTTTATGAGCTACTCTATTTAGTAAAAAATGGGGAAAAAAATTCTCTTTCCCCCCTCCTTTCTCCTCCTATCCCTCAAAACAAACACACAATTCTCGGAAAAGCACCAAAATAAGAAATTTTTACAAAAATTATACCTAATTAAAGTATATGGGAAACATTTTATCAAAGTAATGCAGTTGGTGGCGTCACTTGACAGACGCCACTAGTCACGTAAAAATGGTTTATGCCATCGACACAAACCGACAGTTTTGTGTCGGTGGCGTAAAGGGATACCACGCTACTCAATAATTGAGTGGGGATGCATGCGCCACTCAATCTCCGAGTGGCACATGCTTCCTTTAATTTTTTTTAATATTAAATATAATAATAATTATAATAATGATAAATGATAAAAAATGAAATAATTTAAAACTCTACTTCATTTAATTTGGAGTCAAAAAAAAAAAGTATGGGTAAATAACTCACTAAGAATGCCCTTTAACGTGATACAATTTGGTTATAACAACAGATCCCAAAACAGGGATCTATATATTTGTTATACACCAAATATTTGTAAAACAACAATATTGATTTTGGGATCTGTTGTTATAACCAAATTGTATCGCGTAATTTTTAAAAGGCGTTCTTAGTGAGTTATTTATTTCTTCATACTTTCTTTCTTTTGACTCCAAATTAAATGAAGTAAGTTTTAAATTATTTACTTTTTTTTATCATTTTTATTATTATTATATTTTATATTAATTTTTTTTAAAGGAAACATGCGCCACTCAGAGATTGAGTGGCGCATGCATCCCTCACTCCACTTAATTATTGAGTGGCGTGAGTATTCCTTACGCCATTGACACAAAAGCTGTCAATTTGTGTCAGTGGCGTAAACCATTTTTACGTGACTAATGGCGTTGTGTCGGCGACACCACTAACTAACTACATTACTTTGATAAAATATTTTCCATCTACTTTAATCGGTATAATTTTTATAAAAATTTTTATTTAGGTGCTTTTCCCACTATTCCCACCTCCCGGCCCAAACCCAATGTTAGTCCTTAAAATTCAGTGCCACCTCCCAAACACAGCAAGAACTGTTCCCAAGCACGTGTAAGGCTACAGCTCCATCCGAGAAGAGCACAGAGTGAAGAGAAGACCGTTCCGATAGCAAAGTTACCAAATTTCATGTTAGTGCTGCAAGTACCTCTCTGTTGACCCTTGCTTCTGTGTATGGAGTATGGACCCTTCTCTTGGCTCCAACAAGCGTCCACCTGATCGCACCTTCGACCTCCCCACTCCCACCCCCAAGCGCCGCCCCCACCCTCCGCCGGCTCCCTCACCGTCCGCTGCTTCTCCCTCCGACACCGTCTTCCGTCTTCTATGTCCGTCCTCTAAGACTGGCGCCCTCATTGGCAAGGGCGGTTCTGTCATTCGCCACTTTCGAGAGCTCACCGGAGCCAGAATTCACGTTGATGACTCTGCTGCCGCCTCCTCCGACGAGCGTGTTATTGTTATTGCTTCCAATGCCAACTCTGCTTTTGCTGCTGAGCAGCAGCAGCAGCATGGTGCCCTTTCGTCAAACAATTCAAATTCCGGTGCCGGGGATTGCGATGATGGCTCTCCTGCTCAGCAAGCTTTGATTAGGGTTTTTGAGAAGATGGCAAGGGTGGATGAGGACAAACCTGAGGACAATATTAATAATGGTGGTGGAAGTGAGACTAAGAATTCGGTGACTTGTAGGTTGCTGGCACAGAGTAATCAGGTTGGGTGTGTACTTGGTAGAGGAGGGAAGATTGTGGAGAAAATAAGGCAGGAGACTGGGGCTCAGATCAGAGTTTTGCCCAAGGATCAACTCCCTGCTTGTGCATCTCATGGAGATGAATTGATTCAGGTGGTGCTTTTCTTTATTCTCCTTCTCTTGTTTCTCTTGTCCTGTATTCTGTAATGTAGGTTCAGTACGTTGATTCAATTTAACTAAATTTTTGTTTTTGCAAATGCCCGTTCGAATGTGATTATGTGCCCTAAACCAGCTGAGTTCTAACGAAGTATTCATTAACATGACTATAAGATGAGAGGGCCGTTTAAAGCACTACTCTTACGCATTAATGGCTCCTGATTGCATCATTTTCTTACTTATGTCTTTGTCTTTACGAATGCGAAAGAACTCTTCTAACTAGAGGGAACAGATCTAGGTTGAAGGAACTTGGGGAAGGTAATTTACAAAATGACATTTGGGGAGGGAAATAGATTGGAAAGGAAAGGGCAGGCAGTGCTGGGCCTCGAGGCTTGTATATTCCTACACATGAGGCAAAATATCTAAAACAATATTCCTTGTTCTAGGCGTTGGTGTTTTCAGTGATGGTTTTATATATGTATTCATTAAGAGGGATGCTCCAAGTTGTGCATTATTTAAACAGTTAAGGTGCGATTTTACCAAGGAAGTTTTTTTTCCGAGGAATGACTAACACAAATAACAAATAAGTTTTGAAGGGGAAAAAATACCAATAAATAATTTAAAATGGTGCATATTCACCAAGGCCGTTCATCAAATGTCTCTTAGGTTTTACTTCAAATTGGCTTTGGTGAATTTAACGAATGTTTGATGAAATTTAACAGCCTTGGCAAATATGCACTATTTTAAATTGTTTATTGGTATTTTTGCTCATTCCAAAACTTATTTGTGCTAGACTCTCCTAGGTAAAAACTTTGTTAGTAAAATTGCACCGTGACCCTTATTTAAAACAACCTTTGGAGACTCAAATTATAATGTCAATTTTTGGTTGGGATTATCATGTTTAAAAGGTAACTTTGTAATTTTTGGATACTCACCAGTGTTTTGCTTCCTTATCTTGTTATTTAACTATCCTGTCTTCTTGTGCTTAAATCATCACAAATTTACAAAGGAGGGCTATGCTCAGCAACTGTTTAACTCTTCATTTCATGTGCTATGTGGATGCTGAATAGGAATCTTTGCTTTGCCTCTGATATTATCACTTATGATACAAATGTGTCACTGCATGATGCATTTCTCCAATTGTGTAATTTTCAATGTGAAGAGTTAATCTTCTTCTTTACTTTGAGAACTGAAGGATGATGTGTATCATGTCTAATGTGCAGCTGAAATAACATGTTTAAAGGGAATGTTAAGGGAGAAAGTGTTACAGTCTTTCTGGATTGTTTAAGCTTGGAAGGTCAATATGTGAAATGACACTGGCCATGGAATTGATTTTTGTCTTTTGTTTATCATACAGTGAAAACAAAATCTTGAGATAGTTGCAATGACCCTTGTTCTGTAGATAGACTAGTTTCCCCTAAAGAATCAGAGTCAGAAGAGAAATTGCAAGCCCTCGAATGAGTAATGCTTAAATAACCTGATAAACTAACAATCAATATATATATCTATAAATTTCTGAGGGACCTGATACTGTGCCAAAGCAGCAAATAGTGCTGGTTCCTCTCCTCAGACTGCATTCAGGTATTGTGCAGTTGTTTTCCCCTTCTTTTCAGGAAAAAATTTCTCGTAGCTTTTTGAAATTCTGATGTCTGGGGCAGGTTCCATTGCATGAGATCTACCCCTCTATTTGTAATAAAAAGGGTTTATTCTGGCATTAAGTGACCCCTATAAAATTTGCATATAAGTTTTCTCTCTGACAGCTGTTTCTCAAATTACTCTGTCAGTAATCAGAATATGTTCTGTTCAAACAAGAAATGCTGCTTTAAATGAAGAAAAGTCATCCAAATAGGTAAACTATCCCACAACATTATCAAAATTTCACCATTATTTTTTGAGTGACGGTCTTATTTTTATGCAAACTGCAACAGTTCCTGAAAAAATTTTTATCCTTCTCTGAGGGCCTTGGAATGCTAACTTCTACCTTTTTAGAATTTATCATGACAAATTGTTGAAAAATATTTCCTATGGAATATTTATAATCCCAAGAAAATATGTCCGAGTTTCTACTTTTTTTGGCCAATAATTCCAGTTTCAGGCCATCCCCAAAGCCTTCTCAATAGGGCCAGTGATGAGCAAAGATACCTGCTACTTGTTATTTTTATATCCTCTGGTTTATGTCTAACTATCGATTAGTATTCTTTTTGAGCATTCTGTCTTAGAGACGCTTGGGCATTAGTTTCTTCCAGTGCTGAATTTGCAGTATCTAACTGTGATTTTTATGTTGTGAATTGCTTGTAAGGGTAGCTAGTTGTTATTCTATTATAGTAGTTAGAGACAAAGTAGTTAAAATTGTGAGTTAACTCGCCGACTTTGCGTAATGGGTAAGGATTTCTTGTGGACACGCTTGCATCATGTTATTGCTTAACTCACATGATCTCAATGCTTGAACATGGGTTGATTCGAGGAAGCTTAATGGCTGAGTCTCATCATGCATAAATAATGTTTAGTATTATGAAGCATTAATAATTTTTTAAACATAGTTATATTTGAGGAACTCTATGTAGCTCTTATATGAATTTTAAGTATAATAAATTATGGAATGTAAAGAATTTGTTTTGAAGTAAATGATTATGCTACATATTTTAAGATATCGTGTTTCACTCATTGCAATATATATATCTCATAAATACCTATTTATTAATAGAGGTAAACTCTTACGTATTTACGATTTGAGTTCATGAGCTGAGTTTACATATCTCCTATGAGTTTACTTGACCTTGTGAATTTGACAGCCTTGATTAGAGACTTGGTCTGCCATGCTATCCATCATGTATGTATAAGCTCCTCTGCGGAATGAAATAATAATCAGTTTTCTTATTTCTCACCTAGAATCCTTAATTTGTGCTGTCTGTCAATTTCAGTATGTTTCAATGGCATTTATATCCATGAATTCCCCTTTTCTTTTTCATTTTTATGGTGCAGTAATCTTGTGGCCATCTTATGGTATAAGCAGATAACAGGACACTTAACAGCAGTAAAGAAGGCACTTCTCTCTGTTTCAAGTTGTCTTCAGGATAACCCAAGGGTTGATGCAGTCAATTCTGGTGCTTTTAAGCCTTCTGGGGGACTCCATGGAGCTGCACCGCCGGCTCAGGTTGATCCTTATCCTCACCGGGGTTATGCATCTGGCATATATGCTCATGATCATCATTCCAGAGGTTATTCTTCTTTTCCAGGGCCTGCAGGCATTGGGGCTGGTCATCGAATGTTTGTGGAAGATGAGGTTGTCTTCAAGTTGTTGTGTCAACAAGATAAAGTTGGTAGTCTTATTGGGAAAGGTGGCTCTGTAGTACGGTCTTTGGAAAGTGAAACTGGTGCATCTATCAAAATTGCTGACTCTGATTTAGATGAGCGTGTTGTTGTTATATCTGCACGAGAGGCATGAGCTACTAAGTATCTCTATTCTTTTGGTGTTTTGTAGGGATATATCTGATTCTTGCAAGCACAGTAGTGAATTAACTCTTTATTTTTATACTGATTATACTTGCACATTAATGTGTTTCGTTGGCCCAGCTCGTCCATTTCTGTGTGTGTTGAGACTCTTGCAAATGACTGAAGTTTCCCTGAGTTCTTTTCTTAATTTTCTTTCTAAATGTTGAGTTACCTGATGGAAATAGTTTTGCAATATTTGGTGGTTCAATTTTCTTCTATAATTCTCTCTTGCTAGGAGATAATTCTGCCCCTTTTATATTTATCCAAAAAAATATGATGGTCTTAAAGAGGTTACCGTGTTTGTTGAGATTATTATTATTATTATCATCAGCTGGTTTAATGTGTCAATTTTTGTTTTTTAAGTGCTTTTATTAGAAAGTTGAAGTAGGGCTGATTTCTTCTATATCTCTTTATTGTTGCCTGGTTTGATTAATTCCATCTTCAGATTGGTTATTCTGTGAATTGCTGTTCAGAATATTTTGATCATGATAACCTTTTCATTGCATGTCTAGTAGGTAGTAATGATGTAGCATTGGACGTTCTTTTATAATCTTCTGCAGAATCCAGAGCAAAAGCATTCACCTGCACAGGATGCTGTTATTCGTGTCCATTGTAAACTTGCGGAGATTGGATTTGAACCAGGTGCTGCCCCTGTTGCCAGGCTGCTTGTACATTCACCGCAGATAGGTTGCTTGTTGGGCAAGGGAGGTTCTGTTATCTCAGAAATGAGAAGAGCCACCGGTGCTAATATACGTATTTTTCCTAAAGAACAGGTTAAAGGTGCTTCCCAAAATGAAGAAATTGTACAGGTAAAGACACTTCTGGAAATTTGTATGAGACTCAACAAATCCTTGTTTGGTTCAAGAAAGGTTGCTCTATTTTATTTCATAATTCTCGAGAAAGAGCCAGTTTGCCTCCCCTTAGTGGGCTTGTTTGGTACAGCTTATTTGAGGGGCTTTTGGAGCTTATATACTATTCCAAATGAGCTTATGGCTTTTTCTTCAAATTTTTGTTTGGATGAAAACTGTGGCCAATCGAGCTTATGGGTGAAAAGGAGCTTACTTGAAAAGCTCCCTTTCCTGATTTTGGCCAATCGAGCTTATGGCTTTTTCTTCAAATTTATTCTAATTTTATTAGGAAAATTCTCAATTAGATGCTACTTTCATGGAAGCTGAAAATGGAAATATTAGTGTAGAAGAAGAGTTTTCCTCGACTGATTCTGTTGAGGAAGATTCAACCGAAATGAATCAGTCATCTTTAATTGAAATAAATCAGATTTGTGACACAATTAGATCCCAAATTGTACTGGGCCTAATTTCCTAGTTACTTATGTATTATTTATTTGATCAAATTATGTATTTTAGCATTGCCAAATTTTGTAATTTAACATTTTTCATATTTTTTGGTAATTTTGATTTTAATTTTTCTCTTATAATTATATGAAAAGTCACTTATCCATAAGTCATTCCGAACAAGTTTCAATTTCACAAAAGCTACTCATACAACCACCAATCGAAACATAAATCACATTTCACAACCTGACTTTTACTTAATCGGACTTTTTCATAAGTTCAATTGCCCACAGGTATCCTAAACAAGCCCATTTTGTTTACTATCTAGCCTTTATATTTGTATAATATTATCCTACCACAGTTCCATTCTTATAGCTTATGCTGCTAAGGTAGCTGATCGATTTTCCACTGGCTATTGCTGTACTGGATGTCCTATGTACTTCGGCATGAAGATGTTGTGCTGTGTTATGGTGTTACTGTAGTCATGTAACTTTCTGTGTATGATAATTTTTTAATACATAATTAAGTCATGTATCATGACAACAAATGTCGTATGTGGTTCTTGCTCTGTAATTCTGCTGTAGGCATGCTCATACCTTCTTTAGTGAAACATTTTAAATTTCCGTTCTTTGCAGTCTCTTGGGATATTGAATAAAATGTTCGTTCATGTCAGGTTATTGGGAGCCCACAATCTGTACAGGATGCTTTGTTTCACATAACCAGTAGAATTCGAGAAACCATTTTCCCAATAAAGGTGCCTCCTCCAAATTTTGGTCCACCACATCATTTGCCACCATTCTCAGAAATGCCTCCTCCTTTGTATAGGCCAAGAAATCCTCCGATGCCTTCCGGTCACCCTCCTCAAGTTGGACCTCCACCTCCTCATGGAATTGACCATTTGGCTGTTCCCTCTCAGCCTATTGATCCTCAACATTCTTATTTTCATGGTGCGGGTCGTGGTCCACCAACTGTGGATCGAGTTCCCTACCCTCGTGGGTATGAAGGACCAAATTCTCCGAGATCATGGCACCCGCAGGTCGGTATCTGGGTATTTGAATCTCTGGATTTTTCATGCTTAGAGAATTGGTTTTAATTTGAAGCCTTGATTTGCAACGTTTTCTTTTAGCTTCTTCCTCTTTTCCTTTTTCCTGTGTATGATGTTAGAAAACTTTCTTTTGGTTTCTGGTTTTCAGGCAGTTAGCAGGGGAAATACTGGGGGAACTACTGATGCTTCCAGTGTGACTTCAAGAAATATGCCTCCTGGAAGGTGATTTGGTCTGATAGTTCTTTGGATGAGCTTGATTAGATTTTTAGTTGATACTCCCATTTGGTCTTTAATATAAGAGCCGGTTGACTTTTATATTTTTAGGAGAAATCAAGGAAGCTAATCAACTACGTAATGATGGCATAACATATATTGTGTATCATTATATTATATATCAATTTATAAGTCAAAAAAATTAGTTTAGAGAAAAACGATAAATATAAATACTTAATGTAACTTAATTAGCTTACTTAATATCTCTAGAAAAAAGTCAGTTGGCTCTTATATTTAGGACTGGAGGTAGTATGATTTGCTGGCGAATGGTAGATGGGCTTTCTGATTTTAAGTTCTATACAACAGGAAATAATAGGATGTTGTTAGCAGAATTTATCCTTTATTTAGCTCTGGATGTTCTTATATTTATGTAAACTGGTTGTTATTTCCAGGAATGGAAATCCATTACACAATATGACGAGCACCACTGTGGAGGTCAGCATCCCCCAAATGTATTTACCCCACGTTCATGGGGATAACAATAGCAACCTGATTCAGATCCAGCAGGTCTGTTCTTGACTTCTTATATGGTTACTTGGCTTGGGTTGTGGAGAGCTTAGGCTCTTGGCCCTTGGATTGTCTCTCATAATACTCCCTCTGTCCTTTAATTATAACCTTAAAATAATTTATTTGTGTTTATCAAGAAAACAGTTAAAATTAGTTAAGAGTAATAAATATGTATTCTTTTTTTGTCAATCATGCTCTTATTTGTAAAGAAGATAAATGAGAGAGAGAATAAATGCAATAAATGCAACCAAAGGGTAAAGTTGAAAAGAAAAAAAAAAAATTTGACAAACCAAAAATAAAGTTTATATTTTGGGACCCATTCACAAATTTAAAGCTTATATAATAAAGGACGGAGGGAGTAGTATGTTACTGCAATGAATCTCAAGATAATCCAATGGCTAAAAGTCAGTCTCTCCCATAGTATCTATCGATACCCAAAGTTTTAAGTTTTTTAACATTTGAGATTTCCTCAGATCTCTGGTGCAAATGTGGTGGTTCATGATCCAAATCCGGGGGTGTCAGAGGGTTTGGTTATCGTATCTGGTGCACCTGATCAAACCCGTGCTGCTCAAACCCTCATCCAAGCTTTCATTTTTTGTGGGCAGACGGCAGCCTGACACAATGTCTCTGGTTAGGGGTGTTTAGATTAGCTTATTTTTAAGTGATTTTACATTGTACCAGATAAATAAATACACGATGAATTTTGGCTTGTAAAAAGTAAAGATGCTGTTCTTTTAAACATGGTATCCAAATTCCCATTAGGACGTTTAATGAGTATCATGTCAAGGTTTTCATGTCATGATGTAAATTTTGGAGAAAATATGTCGCATAAAGGACATTACCTCTTCACTTTAGCCTTGTAATTTATTTCTCTGCATGAGTTATTTATTTAAATCTCCTTCGTTGGATAATATTTA
Organism: Acacia acuminata; assembly: GCA_019022655.1. Classification (NCBI taxonomy): domain Eukaryota; kingdom Viridiplantae; phylum Streptophyta; class Magnoliopsida; order Fabales; family Fabaceae; genus Acacia; species Acacia acuminata. The sequence goes on from JAFJYI010000001.1 coordinate 601,062, forward strand.
TTCTTCTGTCAAGAACTAATCTAAAATGTGATAAGTTGCAAAGTTTCGAAAATCTATTCCCCGGGGAAAATACATCAAGAACCAAAGAATGAGGTATATTTGTTCAAAACTAAATTATTTGTCCACTTAATGATTAATTTTCAAAGGTAATTTTCTGTGCTATTGCCGATGCATTTTAGGACTTCAAATGATTCACAAGTGATCCAAATGAATAATGGTTGCTTCCATCATCAACGAGATGACAAATTGAGAAATAGAGATTTGGAGCAATAAAATCTGTTCTGGCTATGCATCCCCACCCCTTAGCAGTAGATATATTTAGAATTAGAATACGTATGTGTGGGGCGCGCACACAAAAAGTAAGTGATAATTCTTCCTAAGCACAAATCACCACCTCTGAACATGTCAGGAAAAAGTAAATTATTTTGAACACATTTGTGACCCTAAATTGTAGGGATGAGAAAAAAAATCCGGTGGTCCAGATAGCCTAACTTGACTTGATGAAAAAAAATGGTCCGAATTAATATTGGGCAAGTTAGATCAAATTGGTATTCTCAAGTCAAACTTCAGGCCAAGGCCTCAAACCCCTTAGTCTGGTCTAAATAGCATGAATATTGTTTTTATTGTTGTTCAATATTGTTGGAGATTATTATAGATTTATGATTGAGTTTTAATATTTTGTGATATGTTTTATAGGATTATAGGTATTATTATAATCTTATTAGGTTCAAATATTACCTCTTAAAAAAAAAAAAAAAAAAACCCCAAATAGGCAATCCATTGGATCGGTTTGGTCCAAACCGAACTCGAGCTAGTGTTGAATCAAACCAGACATAGGGCTATCTTTTATAACCCAAGGTACACAAGACCTCGGATTGAGGCTAAATCTAGTCTGATCTTGTCCATGATCAACCCTACTAAATTGTCCCAAAACTGAACATTTTAAATGTTCCTCGTCGTATGTCATGTAATATCTAATCCATCAAATTTCACTTGTTGCTCAAGCTTTCACTATGTTTCTCCCAGAGCTATTTGTTTTAAAGTCATTAATCTTAATTATAATTATGATATAATTAACAAGAATAACATGTAATATCTACAGATTATAACAATATTTCTTAGTTAATTACAGCCCAAAAATAGCAATATAAGACCGTTCAAGTCGTTCAGAGAGGGGCAACACATCTCTCAATCCTATACCGGATACCATAATCAAATGTCCAATAACCTGTAAAAATATTCAACATCAACCATAAATTGAATCACATCTTGGTAGAATGACATAGCATACTCTACGAGAAGAGTATAAAGCTGCTCCAATTACTTTCTTTGAAGCAAGTTCTGTATAGTGAAATTATGTGCCCAAGTCTGAGAAATGGAAGAGAGGGTCCCATTAGAGTGTGTATGAAGAACCTGATACAAAACTAAAAGGTGTTGGTCATAATAGAAGGAGCTTTGGCCGGCTTATTCACGAGTTTTAATGTTTGAGTCTATGTCAATACAGAAAACACTTGAGGAAAGCTACCTCCAATTAGTCCCGAAAATGCTTGAATTTGACCCAGATAACCATAAAAGGGGTTATCAATAAAAATCCCCCATTCTTCCATTCTCAAAACTGGGGGAAGAGTTAAAACTAGCAATATAGCAATTTCTAGTCCTTTTGCGGAAAGAGATTACACAAACAGTTAAGTTGTTCCATTTAAACACATCACAACATCAGGCAGTGAATTAGCCCAGTTCATCAACCCAAAGTGAATAAAAATCTGCAGGGTAGACACTCAGCTGTCTGTCACATAACAAGAATAAAGGACCTCTACTCATATATAAAGGGTAAAATACAAAATTTTACCGTGTCAGGATTTTCGCTAAACTGCCGTAAAACCGATTCTTACAATTTACATCTTAAGGCAAGCATTCACTCCTTTTACATGGAATCAGTCTGTACTGGGATCCATATGCAAAGGTCCAACATTATGAACCATCAATATCTCTCGCCAATCTAAGAACTACCCGCCTGGCCTAAACTTTTATTCTGCACATCATTCAAGAAGTGGAAAATCAAGCTTATGCTGTTACGTAAAAGATCTGAATTCCTGAAAGCTGACAAGAAATAAATCAATAATAAATGGTGTTCACCGGATGGTTGCTTACCTCATTCCTATTCAACGAAGAATTGTGTCCAGGTAAGGGAGCTTTTGTCAGGTCCCTTAAAGTTCCCTGTGGTTAAGGAAATGCAAAAGAACACATCAATAAATAAGGCCAAATTAAAGCAACGAAATGGTGCTACTTGTGTAGATTGCAAAATCATTTCTACAATGTAAGCATACTTTAAAAAAAGAATGATAATAAATGATTGAAGGATGGTTATCTATGTTATGTTTCCTGAAACACATAATTATTAACAGGACAATAAAGAAGGTAATGATCAGCATGAGGAATATACAATGTGCTAACAGCTACCTTATTTGCCCACATAAGTCCACATGCATTGCAGAGGGTTCTTGGCCCTTCAGGTCCACGTCGCATCATTGGTGTGCATTTCTCGCTGATGCCACAGTGCCTACAGCTGGCATATACACAATAGTCAAGAGATAGACTCAGCACCCCAAAATGGACAATGGACTAAAAGGTTTTATTGTCAGATGAAGAATAAACTGTCACAGTGATTTCATGAGGATTTGCACCCAAAAAAGAGGGAAGAAAAATAAGTCACGACATTATAAGCCAAAAATCTGCTCATTTTTCAAACATTTGGTTTAGAATGTTATGCTTTTAAATGAGAAAGCACCCATAACAAAATAAAAATAAAAAAAGCAAAGAATGGTAGAGTAGTCCTTTTCATTACTAAATTCAAAGGGAAGAAATCTTAATTCTTTTAAAATATTGCAATGATATAACTAGCAAAAAATCTAATCAATCTCCATATATTTCCAAGGCACTTATTCTTTGCTACATTTTTATCTTGTTTTTATTTATGAGTTCAGTCAGCTTACACAACATCCAGCTGTTGGGATCCAATATTGTCTGATGTCCAGTTTTCATTTGTCCCCAAATTTGTTGCAGCTGGCACAGATTCATCAGGGTTCGACTTGGAAGACGTAAATTGACCTTTATTTCGCTGCATCCTACAAAAGTCACTTGTAACAGTAAGCAAGAGCTGAAAATTTAAAAAGTGTGTTGCCAGTTTAGAATGTAAATTTAGGCATATATTTTATAAGTATAAACAAAATGGTGGAAAGTAATGAGATCGATTTTCCAAACAACTAATGTCCAAAATACTATTCCACTCCTTGAGGAAAGCAGAGCAACAGGACAAAGAATTGTTTCAGTCCGGGATAAGATGGAAATTTCATTATTGTGATGTGGTGACAAAATCCCTGAGCATTGAATTTTCAGGGAAGCTCCGATCCACAGCTACAAACATATAAATAACACATTTTGTTCAGGGGAATCATATCTCAATTTTGAGGGGAACATATTCATGCCTTTGCCAATATACTCTAAAAAGCCACATTATTCATAAACCAAGAATAGTGCAGCTCATTCTCAACCTCCATATAATGCACAAGGCCTACATCTAGTTGTAACGAATGGGATGCCACAACAAGCAAATCTAGATGATTCCAGGCTCATCAAGAATGAAGAAACTTGCCCATAGGTTTTGATCTATAACATTTAACCATTACCCAAGTGCAGAAAGAAACAAGTTTTAAACAATACAATAAAATAAGTTCCTGACCTTTATAAGAGTCATAAACTAACCCACCTCATCTTCATTTAAACTAAGACGAATCTACTATCAATCTCAAATCATTAAGTATGGCAAAGTGATAGTGTGAGTAAGTTCACTCAAGGTTATAACTATAACAAGCACCATACCTTAATGCTACTTCTTTACGAACAGTATAACGTATTTTCTTTTCAAAATTCCGTTCTTTCCGCTTTTCTCGAAATCTAATCAATGAGGCTAGTCTTTGGGGACACTGAGTTTTGCTGGAGTCCCAGACATATCCTGGTTAAACAATTTGTGTCAGCCAGATAATTGTCAAGTAAAGATTCTCGATCTTAATTTAACCATAAAAGGTAGCAATACCCGATTATTATGGTGAACATTCATTGTATTTGCAGACATGGAAGGTACTTCACGACCTCCCAATAGTAAAAGCACAGCTTGAACCTGAGAGTGAAACCTAAGGATTATCAGAAATCATTTTCTTTAGCCTGTCAAACCAGGCAGGCAGTAGCCCACTATTAGTAGGTTAAGAATAGATCATGGATTATCATACACCACATTCACCCTTCGAAACAGTGATTTTACTACATCTATATGGTCATAAAACATGTTATATCATATTAAGATCAAATTCTCCACATTAAAATTGCCGCAGATTGACATGCATTGCATGTCTATACCTGTGCATGTATGGGAATGGAGACTACAAAGAATACCACTCAGCATTTCTTGTAGGATTCTACTTAATCTAGGATCAACAAATACTATAAAGAAGGGGAAAATAAAGAAAACAAGAATGCATAGATAACAGGCTGAGATGAATAGTGGATCAGACAGCTCTCTTTTTATTGTCCATAGATGTCCACTATCACACATTACAGCTATATTCGCCATAGTGAATAGATGTGTAAACAGAAATAGAAGCTAATTAATCTGCTTGGCTGCAATTTTATCTATTCATCTAGTTCTAAATTCAAGCATCCTCAATCAAGACTTCAGGTGTAATCCTATGGAATTCTCTACTTCAATTGGACTGATTATTTTCAAGAAAGACAGGACAATAAACAGTTGAATCAGGCATATTAGTTAAGAAGACGGTGAAAACACAAAGAAAGCTCAGTAAAATTAATGTACCTTTTCTGGCGACACAGAGTCAAATACATAAACCTGGCCTTGAAAAGACAACGTGAGCTGATCACCACTAGCTTGTTCAATTATTGCACCATGATCGTCAGTAAGATTTACAGGGTTGGCAACTTCTTCTATGCTCTCATGTCCGCTGACATTAGTATCACCACAATTGTTATTGTCTTCCATCTTATTCACATCACTCATATGGTCCAATCCATGTTGTTCATTTTCGGGAACATATGGCACATGCATTGAATGTTGTGCATCACTCATGTGTATCCCAGAATCATCCCCATGAATTCCATCCATAGCATAGAAAGGGCCAGAAAACACCTTTGGAAATGGAAGAAAATTGGATAAAACCAAGTCACAAACCATGGAGAGACAGAAACTTAGGTGATTAAATGCATTATGATGTGCACACTACATGGCATCAAGGGAAATATAATGTTAACCATATTCATAAAGAGAGATAATATTTCATTCCATTATTTTTCACTCTAAAAATGGATTATATCAAACTTTAAGATTAGAAAGGAAAGAAATACTGAACAAGGTTAGCATCCAATGATGGGCATGGTAACAAACAGAACCAGAGAACATAGATAATTATCACACGCCAGCATTGAGCCTTGACATCAAGTCGAATCAATTCACTTATCACAAATAAAGTCTCAACTCAATCTTCAAGTAATTTCTCTTTCCTTTGCAGACGAGCAGACATTCCATCACAAGAAAAGCAGACATCCTGTCTGAAAGCGTGCTCCATTACTAGATACAGTAAAAAAAATTTAGCCAATACAATAAAATAGAGGCAGACAAAACTAACTATGACAGACAAATTTAGTAAATTAAAAAAACTCTACCAAACAATCCATATTGCTAAGTTTACAGAATAACTACTAATCTAACAATAATCAGATTAACTTGTCAGAAAGCAGCGAAAAAGACCATACCCACAACTTCAATCCTGTTATAGATTTGTTTTCAAAACAGACACAAGGGCAATAAAAGAGGAAACACCGAGGGTGAAGGAAGAACTTGAACGAGCAGAACCAAGCGCAAGAGATTAACAGAATAGCAGTAAAGTCTTTTCTCGATCTGCACAAGAACCCAGAAGGGAGGCCAAAGGCCTTCACAGAATAAGTAACGAAGGGGACGGCTAAGAGCAAGAGAGAGAGAGAGAAAGGGCAAAAAGGCAAGGAGACCAAGTGAGAGAGTAACGAGAAAAAAAATGCCTCGGAATGGAAGCTCCTGGTCGGCTTTCGTTGTTGTGGAAAAGGGGGGAATTTGGAGGTTAATATACTGTTGTGGTGAGGTTGATGATGAGGAATGAGATCAGGGAGACAATACCCACTTTTCCAAGTCAACATTTTTCTCAACGCAATATTTCATCATTATATATATGTATCCTCACGACCTCCACCACATACTATTTCACTTTGCAAATTGATTTGCTTTTATGGGGGAAAAATTGGGAAATTTTAGGGGAAAAAGACAAATAAATACATTTTGAACTTGTAAAACCCTCATAAGCCCACCGAATTTGTAAAAGGGTGAGAGGTGACACATGACTTAAGGGATATGCAAATTCATGGCAAATGACTACAATGCCCTTCTATCTTCTCTCTTTCCTCTTTCCCCGTCTGAAGACCAGGCCTTCCTTCTAGATCCGCCGTGATTGCGCCATCGTCTACCTCCACCATCGACGTTGACGCCAACGTCGCACCCACCGGCATCGGTGACAAAGAAAAAAAACGAACACGAACGAACGAGAACGACGAACGAACAATAAATTTTTTTTGGTCGATCCGGAAGAAATTAGAAGAAGAAGACGTGAGTGAAGGAAGGAAGACGAAAAGGAAGGAAGGAAGGAGGAAGGAGGAAGAATAGAGAAAAAGAGGGGAAAAAAAAGTGCACACTTTCAGTGCACTCGACACTGCACTTCCAGTGTGAAGTGCACACTCGGAGTGCACTTAAAAAAAAAAAAAACCATTTACAAAACTTTCATACTATTTACAAATCTACCATCGCCATTTACAAATTGCTTCATTTACAATTTACAAAATAACCACCACCATTTACAAATAAACCATCGCAAACCATCACCATTTATAAATATACCATCGCATTTACAATTTGCTTCATTTACAATTTACAAAACTTCCATGCTAATTATTTACAAAATAACCATCGCCATTTACAAAATAATCATTGCTTGTAAGATGCAAGAATGGAAAAGTAAAAAACATTTGTAAATGGCGATGGTTTATTTGTAAATTGCGATGATTATTTTATAAATAGCATGGAAGTTTTGTAAATTGTAAATGGCGATAGTATATTTGTAAGTGGCGATGGTTTATTTGTAAGTGGCGATGGTTTATTTTGTAAATAGCATGGAAATTTTGTAAATTGTAAATGAAGTAATTTGTAAATGGCGATGATATATTTGTAAATGGCGATAGTTTATTTGTAAATAGCGATGGTTTATTTATAAATGGTGATGGTTATTTTGTAAATAGCATGGAAGTTTCGTAAATTGTAAATAAAGCAATTTGTAAATGGCGATGGTAGATTTGTAAATAGCATGGAAGTTTTGTACATGGTTTTTTTTTTAAAGGAGTGCACTTCACACTGGAAGCGCAGTGTGCACTTTCAATGCACACTCGAGTGCACTAAAAGTGTGCACTTTTTTTTTTTTTCCTCTTTTTCTCTCTTCTTCCTTCTTCATCCTTCCTTCCTTCCTTTTCTTCTTCCTTCCTTCCTTCACTCACGTCTTCTTCTTCTAATTTCTTCCGGTCGACGACAAAAAAAAGTTCGTTCATTCATCGTTCGTCGTTGTGTTTCGTTTTTTTTTCTTTTTCACCGATGCCGATGCCGGTGGGTGTGGCGAAGGATGCGGTGGGTGCGGCGTTGGCGTCGACGTCAATGGTGGAGGTAGACGGTGGCGTAGTCACGGCGGATCTGGAAGGAAGGCCTGGTTCTTCAGACGGGGAGAGAGGAAAGAGAGAAGATAGAAGGGCATTGTAGTCATTTGCCATGAATTTGCATATCCCTTAGAAGTTTGTGTCACCTCTCAGTCCTTTTACAAATTTGGTGAGCCTATGAGGGTTTGCAAGTTCAAAATGTATTTATTTGTCTTTTTCCCAAATTTTAGTTAGCCTTGGGTAGTAAATTAATTAAATTAATTTTTATACGTGAAAAGACAATGATATCCTTATTTTATTTGTCTTGTAAATACTCATATTTATTTTGTGAATTTTTATATTTGTTTTGTAAATGGCCAAAATATTTTTAATTCCATATTTTCTTTTGAATATCTTTATTTGTCTTGTAAATATATTTATTTTTGTTGTAAATGAAAAAAATATTTTTAATTCCCTAGCTTCTTTCAAATCTCTTTATTCGTCTTGTAAATCTCTTTATTTATCTTGTAAATGCTCTTATTTATCTTATAAATTGTCTTATTTGTCTTGTGAATTTCCATATTTGTCTTGTAAATCACCAAAATGTTCTTAATTCCATATGTTCTTTTGAATTTCTTTATTTGTCTTGTAAATATATTTATTTGTGTATTAAAAGGAAAAAATATTTTTAATTCCTTAGGTTTTTTTTTTTTGAATCAATTTATTTATCTTGTAAATGCTCTTATTTTTCTTATAAATGTTCTTTTGAAAATACAAAAGAAGGGCAGTCATTGTCTTTTCACTTATAAAAATTAATTTCATTTTAACCATAGAGTACAATGAAGTTCCAAAAAATTTTAAGGGTTCATTGAAATTAATTTGCTACTAAATGGGCTAACTAAAATTTTCCCAAAAAAGTTAGATAAGTGATTAATCATTAGTAATGCCTTTTGATCAAGATAATATGATATTTAGGGCAGCCTTTCCTGAAAATTCCTTCTTGGTTGCTTTTATAAGATACTACTAAAATAAGAGAATAATTTATGAAAAATCCTATTTATAAATTTTATTGATAAGAATGAATGATGCATTTCTATATGAGTAAAATAATGATAATATGCATGATTACATATAAAGAAAGTATAGATCCAAATCTTTCTTTCTTTTTCCTAAGCACATGTATTGTAGGCAATCATGTTCAAAGCATTGATGCCAATTACAAGTAAGTCCCTTAAAATTATTAAATTACATTGTAGTCTAATGATATATGGATTAGGTTAATTTGAGGAAAAAAACTCACTTTGCCCTTATTAATTTGAGCAAGTCAGGGTGTTACAATGACAAGTCATTAAATCATTGGTGGCACCCTAACTTATCATTGGTTGCTCAATGACTTATTATTAGTTGCTCACATTAACAAGAGTAAAGTGATTATTTCTGATCTGAATTCAAGTTAATATATCCTAATTCCCATGAAACTTCAAGACAATTTGATAATTTAAAGGGATTTGTTTTCTCTTCCTTTGAACATGTATGTATTTCTCCTTATTTGTATGGGCAGGACCGAAGCAAGTATGATTTCAAGGGAAAAAACGCTAATAAGATTAAATTAAAAAGGACTCAATGTTTTATTATTAATGAGTTTAGAAGCCCATAAATATGTGAGATTTAAAAAGATTGAATAGAATAAATGATTAGTTGCAACCCAAAAATTTAATTTACTAATTAAATAATATAATATTATAATCAATAATTACATAAAATAACTGATAATAATTAATATAAGATAAATATGAGATCTAAATATGGGGTATCCCACCCAATTATTTAAATTCTTATAATACATTTAATATTTCAATGAATAAGGTTCAGATTTTTAGTTTTAGATTTATGATGACATTATCGTAGGAGTGACTGCATATTTTAGGAAGTTATCAGGCACATAGAAGGAATAATAATAATAATAACAACAATAATAATAATAATATGGTGGCATAACCTCTACATCTTGGTTTCCATTAAAGCAGCCTAATGTCGAGGCATCCTCCAAAGACGGACGACTCAAATGGGAATATGCCAGGGGTCTGTACAACTTCGTGAGGTTGACAACACACACAACATCAAACATAATGTAAGCCATAGCAAGAGAGAGATTTGTAAACACAAGGTTAAGATAACAAAATGAATGAAATAAAAAGCATACAGGTAAGAAAGATGAATCAATACAGCACCTCAATAATTTATAGAACATACATGATGCTGGGCATACTCTCAGCACAAAAAGCACGGGAGGTGAGAAGTGAGATGAAAGGACTTAACGGGCACTAAGCACAATTTGGGGGTAATAACATCAGCACGTCATGAAGGCCAATGGCGTGAAGGGCAAATAGCACATGAGATGGGGAGTGGGATGAAAAGGATCTGGAGAAGCACAATTGGGACAGTAAGAAAAAATTTCTAAAAATGATTTATGGGTCAAGTTGTTATGAAATATAAAAATAATTTTTAATATTTAAAAATAAATATTATGAAAATTATATAAAATCTTTCATTATTTGCACCTCAAAAAATTAACCAATTAATTATATATAGTTAGAAAACAAAATTTGATGTTACAAAGTTACATAAGCATTAATTAAACCCTAACACTCTGATATCATGCTTGTGTAACACCTTGCTTTGATACTATATTTGTGTAACACCTTTCTTTGATACCATACCAGCTGAATCTTGCTTTGTGTAACACCCTAGGCTCTGATACCATACCAACGTAACACCTTGTTTTGTGTAACACAAAAATAGAACACACAGGATTCAATGAGAACACAAGGCATCTAAGCAATCTCATGTACATGAAAAATTGATAAAGTAAATGCATTAATCTTAACATCCAAGCGAAAGTACAGAGACAGCTTGAAGAAGAATTTCCTCACATATTCGTTCAAACTCGATTACATCATAATCAAAGGAAATTAAAACTCTATTCATTAACTAGCTCGGGAACGGCGTGTCGCTGCGGTTCATCTTGGGCTGAACAGGCGGAGGCTGAAGAGGGGGCGCCGAAGCTGGTTCTACCTCCACCACAGTTTAAGGAGCCGGTTTCGAGATGATTGTCTTGGCTGCGGAGGTAGACCCCAAACGCAAGATGTATCTATGAATATAAATGACGTAAATGATTAGTTTAATAGTTCCTATAAATACGACGTAAATGACAAAAAAATGTAAACCACGGAGAAAGGGGAGAATCTGACCAACTGTATTGGACTATTGGACCGATAGCCCTAGATTGGACGAAATTAAAAATACGCTGGAGGCACATGTATCGGCGTGTTCTTCACTCCATTCTGTAGCTCCTCCTTTTATCGAACATTTGGAGACCGGTTTTAACATAAAACCGGCCCTAAAGGCGACACCTTTTAGGGTTTGACACGAAAAATAAATGTATTACTCTTGAGACCGATTTTGTGTAACCTAGGCTCTGATACCATACAAGCATAATCTTGCTTTTTGAAAAACCCTAGGCCCTAATGCTTTGTGTAACACTCCAGGCTCTGATACCATACTAGTATCACACATTGCCTTGTATAACACCCCTTGCTCTGATACCATACTTGTCTAACGCCTTGCTCTAATACCATACCAGCTGAATCTTTCTTTGTGTAACACCTAGGCTCTGATACCATACCAACATAACACCTTGTTTTGTGTAACACCAAAATAGAACACACATGATTCAATGAGAACATAAGGCATCTAAGCAATCTCATGTACATGAAAAATTGATAAAGTAAATGCATTAATATTAAAATGCAAGAAAAAGTACAGAGACAACTTGAAACAGAATTTCCTCACATATTTGTTCAAACTCGGTTACATCATAATCAAAGAAATTAAAACCCTATTCATTAACTAGCGAGGAACGGTGTGTCGCTACGGTCCATCTTGGGCTGAACAGGCGGAGGCTGAAGAGGGGATTCGGCCATCTTGCGGCGTCGAAGCTGGTTCAACCTCCACCACAGTTTTAGGAGCCGATTGCGAGGCGATAGTCTCGATTGCGGAGGTAGACCCCAAACGCAAGATGTATCTATGAATATAAATGACGTAAATGATTAGTTTAATAGTTCCTATAAAGACGACGTAAATGACCAAAAATGTAAACCACAAAGAAAGGGGAGAATCTTACCGACAACATTAGACTATGGGACCGATAGCCCTGGATTGAACGAAATTAAAAATAAGTTGGAGGCACATGTATCGGCGTGTTCTTCGCTTCACCCTGTAACTCCTCCTTTTATAGAACATTTGGAGACCGGTTTTAACATAAAACCGGCCCCAATGACGACACCTTTTAGGGTTTGGCACGGAAAGTAAATGCATTACTCTTGAGACTTGTTTTGTGTAACCCCAGGCTCTGATACCATACAAGCATAATCTTGCTTTTTGTAACACCCTAGCCCTAATGCTTATGCTTTGTGTATCACTCCAGGCTCTGATACCATACTAGTATCACACATTGCCTTGTGTGACGCCCTTGGCTCTGATACCATACTTGTGTAACGCCTTGCTCTGATACTATACCGACTGAATCTTTCTTTGTGTAACACCCCAGGCTATGATACCATACCAACGTAACACCTTGTTTTGTGTAACACCAAAATAGAACACACATGATTCAATGAGAACACAAGGCATCTAAGCAATCTCATGTACATGAAAAATTGATAAAGTAAATGCATTAATATTAACATCAAGCGAAAGTACCGAGACAACTTGAAGCATAATTTCCTCACATATTCGTTCAAACTCGGTTACATCATAATCAGAGGAAATTAAAACCCTATTCATTAACTAGCGTGGGAATGGCGTGTCGCTGCGGTCCATCTTGGGCTGAACAGGCGGAGGCTGAACAAGGGGTGCCAGGCCATCTTGCGGCGCCGAAGCTGGTTCCACCCCACCACAATTTCAGGAGCCGGTTGCGAGGTGATTGTCTCAGTTGCGGAGGTAGACCCCAAACGCAAGACGTATTTATGAATATAAATGACGTAAATGATTAGTTTAATAGTTCCTATAAAGACGACGTAAATGACCGAAAATGTAAACCACAGAGAAAGGGGAGAATCTTACCGACACCATTGGACTATGGGACCGATAGCCCTAGATTGATCGAAATTAAAAATACGCTGGAGGCACATGTATCGGCGTGTTCTTCTCTCCACTCTGTAGCTCCTCCTTTTATAGAACATTTGGAGACCGGTTTTAACATAAAATTGGCCCTAAAGGCGACACCTTTTAGGGTCGGCACGAAAAGTAAATGCATTACTCTTGAGACCGGTTTTGTGTAATCCTAGGCTCTGATACCATACCAGCATAATCTTGGTTTTTGTTTAATACCCTAGGCCCTAATACTTTGTGTAACACTCCGGGCTCTGATACCATACCGGTATCACACATTGCCTTGTTGTAACACCCTAGGCCCTAATGCTTTGTGTAACACTCCATGGCTCTGATACCATACCGATATCACACATTGCTTTGTGTAACGCCCCTAGCTCTGATACCATACTTGTGTAACACCTGGTTCTTAGGATTTGCATTTAAGTTCTCTATCCTCTAAGAGACCTATGATGTTTCAAACTTTTAGAGTTTTAATCTTGGCCCTTTTTCTTTGCCAAAAAAAAGATAGAATGCTTGTTTGTAGAAGATATTAATACTTTTGCATATCTCTCCCCGCCCCTTTCTTCTACCTCTTCCTCGTAGGAGTTTTTTTTTTTGTGGGTTTTAATGAAAGAAATGGAGATGTTCTGGAAGAGAAGGGACAGGAGCAAGTGCTTCTAAAATTTCACTTATCTTTCTTTATTTTGTAATTTCTTAAATGAATAATGATGCTTATCTAGTGTGGCATACTAACAACAAAATCAGCCCGACAACATTGGACTATGGGACCGATAGCCTTGGATTGAACAAAATAAAAAATACGCTTGAGGCACATGTATCGGCGTGTTCTTTGCTCCACTATGTAACTCCTCCTTTTATAGAACATTTGGAGACCGGTTTTAACATAAAACCGGCCCCAAAGGCGACACCTTTTAGGGTTTGGCATGGAAAGTAAATTTATTACTCTTGAGATCGGTTTTGTGTAACCCCAGGCTCTGATACCATACAAGCATAAGTAACATCCTAGGCCCTAATGCTTTATGTAACACTCCAAGCTCTGATACCATACTAGTATCACACATTGCCTTGTGTAACGCCCCTGGCTTTGATACCATACTTGTGTAACACCTTACTCTGATACCATACCAGCTGAATTTTTCTGTGTAACACCCCAGGCTCTGATACCATAACAACATAACACCTCGTTTTTTGTAACACCAAAATAGAACACACAGGATTCAATGAGAACACAAGGCATCTAAGCAATCTCATGTACATGAAAAATTGATAAAGTAAATGCATTAATATTAACATCTAAGCGAAAGTACAGGGACAGCTTAAAGAAGAATTTCCTCACATATTTGTTCAAACTCGATTACATCACAATAAGAGGAAATTAAAACCCTATTCATTAACTATCGCGGGAACGGCTTGTTGCTGCGGCCCATCTTGGGCTGAACAGTAGAGGTTGAAAGACTTAATTGAAGGACCACAAAAATGGTAATTATTTTGAATGGCTAGAAATTAAAATATTAAAATAGAAAGACTAAATTGCCTTTAGCCAAATTTCCTAAATGGCCTATATGCTCTATAACTAAATTAGAAGCTGGAATGATTGATGGATAATAACAAATAAAGACTAATTCAAATAACCTCATTCTTTTTCGATTGCATAAATGAGGTTAGATATTGATCCGCTTTCACATACATACATCAAATAGTAACAAGCGATATTAATCGGCCAAAAAATCTAGCTTTGTGTAACACCCAGGCTCTGATACCATACCAGCAGAATAATTCTTTGTGTAACACCCCAGGCTCTGATATCGTATTAATGTAACACCTCGCTTTGTTTAACACCAAAATAGAACACACAGGATTCAATGAGAACACAAGCATCTGATACCATAGCTCGTGTAACACTCAGGCTTTGATACCATACTTATATAACACCTTGCTTTGATATCATACTAGTGTGAGCAATAAACTTAAGCAACATGAAGAAAAGAAAAGCCTCTTGACTCAGGTAGAATCTTGCTTTGTGTAATACCACAGGCTCTGATACTATACCAATGTAATACCAATGATGATACTAGTATGAGGCCTTATGATTACCAACATTTTATTGATATAAATGTTAAAGGATTTATATCTTTATTTTTAAAAAACTATAAGTTAATAAAAAAGGTGCAGGCCTGAGCCCTTAGGTTCCAAGTCCAATAATATAATAACGTCGTATTGGTCAAACCTAAGGCAAAATGAAAAGAAAGCTACAGTGAGCGAAGAAAACGTTGAAGATCATTTGTTTCGATACTATTATTAAATGCTTTCAGTGGGTATTTCCTACCTCTCTTATTCTTTCAATACTCAAGATTTCGTTTCTCTATGATCTTCTTTAAAAGAAGCGACACATCCATTTTCATTTTACTTTTTGAGTTTCAGTTAGCTTCAAGTCTTCAACCTTCGAGCTTTTTCGAAGACACTGTGAGCATATATAGGACATATTTGGATAAAACTCATTTTATATATTTATCTTATAAATTGTAAAAGTTATTCTTTAAAAAAAAATAATTTAAACATACACAAAATGAAGAGAGAGAGAAACGGACACAAAAGGTGAATTTTATCTTTTTAAAATTAGGAAAGAGAAAAAGGAAAATTCAAATTTTCACGGAGTCACATTATGTGCACGAGAAGATATGTGCTTCTTATGTACTCATATCTCTATTAGAGGTATAAGCATATTTTTTTTTTTTTATATATTGTATTTATTTAGATTTATATTATATGTTGCTTTCTGAGATATTTTTTGCACCTAATATCTCAAATTAATTAATTTTCAGGTTTGTATTTGTTTGTAACACCGGTATCATGGAAACTAATTAAATTGATATACTATGTGCAAAAAAAATGTCAAAAAGCATATAATATAAATTTAAATAAATATAATATATAAAAAAATAAAAAAAAATATGTTCATACCTCTAATAGAGGTATGAGCACATAAGAAGAACTTATCTTATGTACACATAATGTGGACTCATTTTCACGGAGCCCCATCCAATATTTTATAACAGTAGGGTTAAGAGAATGCAAAGTCATATATAGTTGATATGTTGTATTATCTAGATAATAGATATTTTTATACTTAAAAACTAAAATATACATGCAAATTATAAGTTTATTTGAATCTGGAATCTTCTGTTCCCAACAATATGATCCGTCACAATTGAGAAAATAACAAAATATTATTGATTAAATAAAAGTAACTTCTAATTTCAAAAAATAATTTATCACAGGGCAAGTTGTTATGAAATATAAAAATAAATGATTTATCATGAAGAGTAGTGGGATGGAGGAATTCATCGTGATAAGAATTTAAAATATTTTATTTCTATCATCTCTTTATTTTTATTATATTTATTTGAAAAATATTTTATTTTAAGTCTGAGTGTTTCAATATTTTGTAATATGTAGTTGTTACATTCTTACGTTCGAGTTGGAAGGAGGAGAACGTGCAAGATAGCAGAAGGGGGACTCTTAGCATCCCTCTTTTTATATAATCACATCTCTTTATTTCTTTATTTTTAATATATTTATTTTAAAAATAATTTATTTTATGTCTCAATATTTCAAGATATTTTTGTGAGAGACTCTCAACGCCCCTCAGTTATATATTCAAAATATTTTATTTTCATTACATCTTTATTTTTAATATACTTATTCAAAAAAATTTATTTTATGTCTCAATATTTCAAACTATTTTGTAATTTGTGTTTGTTACGGTATTCCTACATTCAAGGTAGCAGGAAGGACGGAAGGGAACGTGAAGAGGAGCAACTCTCAATGTCTCTCCTTTTGTATAATCATATCTTTTTATTTTAAATATATTTATTTTAAGAATATTTTATTTATGTCTCAATATTTCAAAATATTTTTTAATTTATAGTTGGTAAGCGTCTCGAGGAGGGATTTATGTATGGGTTAGGTGCGAAAATACACATATAGTTCGGTCAAAAGACAAAGCGCCAAAGAGTGTTTTTTTTTAAGTGCAAAAATGGCTACGTGGTTACAAAAGTAGAGCAAAAGTCACATTAAAGTGGATGACGTTGTTGACCGTAAAGTTGGTCGGTTTGACTAAAAATGGTGATATGTACAATGGTGGGCCCATAATGGTGTCCATATGAGCAACTCTCCATCTCCATCTTCTTCCTCACGACGCAATCGCGGTGGATCTGGAATCAGTGGGATCTGGAATCAGTGGGATCTGGAATTGGTGGCGGTTCACGAGATCGGATAAACTTCCAAGGCTCGAACACGTTGTCCAGCCTCCTCCTAGATCTCCTCCTCGTAGCTCCTACAATAGCAGCAGCTTGAAGAATAATGCCGAAATATCATGCTTGTTGATGACCATGGGAAATCCCAACCCGAGCTTGAAGGAACCAGTCGGTGCCAGAACACCCCATATCTTGTTGTTAGGTCAGTGCATTCACACCGAACAACAAAGTTCAAACAGTAGCTCTGCTAGCACAACCGGCAATAGTTCATCCAAAGGGTCCCATAAGGCATCCAATTTCGTTTCCGACGGCTTGGCCTCTTCTGCTTTGCACCTAAACAGTCCAACCGTGAATTCTTCTGCAGGAGGGTCTCCCTGGTACAAAGATCAGCACAATTCTGATATCCAAACTGAAAAATGTTAACCTCTTGTGTTTGGCTTTATAATTCATTAAAGATTGTTTTAGTTGTTGTTGCAATGCCAGTAAGTTCTTTAAGGCAACAAAGGAGGCAAACAAATTCTTGCAGATTCCAAAGCTGCCACTCTTAGCCATAATTTTTCCTTTGTTGTATAGCGCTAGATTCTGACTGTTATAAAATCTACTCAAGCCATAAGTTGCAAGTTAACGAAAATATTCTCATTTGGTTCCATAACCACCAATTATTACTTCAACTGAATAACCAAACTCTTTGTCATAAAATCTCGTGTACCACCACCAATTCCAGATCCACCGCCGTCGAAAGTGTTGATGGCGTCATGATGAAGAAGATGGAGATGGAGAGTTTCTAGAAAGCGGGAAATGGAGATGGAGAGTTGCTGACATGGACACCATTGTGGGTCCCACCATCGTACACATCATCATTTTTTGTTAAACCATCCAACTTTATGGTCAACGTTATCCACTTTAATAGCATATATGACTTTTGCTCCATCTTTATAACCATATAATCACTTTTACACCTAAAAAAAAAAATACTTAGTGTTGTTGGGCGCTCTTTTGACCATACTACATGTGTATTTATGTGTTTTTTGCACCTTAACCTTTCATATAATCAATAGATTAATTTCTAAATCCCTTTTGAAGATTGGAGTTTTGAAAAGAGATACACGTAGGGCTAAGCACGGAACCCATAACTCATGAGCCCGCCCATAACTTAATGTAATTGGGTCATTTTGAGTCTGCCCAAAAAGACTTATAATGGAGTGGGTTAGAACCCGTCCATTTAAGACTTAAATGGGTAGGCTATGGGCACACCTATGGGCTACCCATACCCGCCCATTTAGTGTTTTTTTTTTAATTAATTACCCATTACATTCCGCATTCTGACATAAAGTAAAGATGTTCATTGACTCCCTATCCTGGATAAATTTATGTTATGATGGTACTTGTCTAAATTTGTGTGAATTATGATTATTAAACTTTGAAGATTCAGATTTTAGATTTAATTAATTTTAGAATAAAGATGTTCATTGAATTTGGATTGATGTTTAATGCTTATGAATGTTATTTTTCAAACAAATAAACATATCAAATGTAAATGGGGTAACCAAAAATCCAATGAGCCCGTCCATTTATATGTTACCCCATTTACACGAGTTTAAATGAGTTGAGGTATGAGTACGGGTAGCCTATACTCATTTAAAATTCAATTTGCGGGTTATGGGTTTGACTTCGGACATGCTCTGCCGTAGAGACGCGAATAAGCATAAAGACCTCCAATCCCAATCAAGCGATCGAGAAACCATGGAGAGTAGTCGAGTGAGCCATTTTCCAAGTTTTCAACTCTGATTCCTTCTACATCCACCTTTGTGTTCTTTCTAGTCAACAAAACCTGAAACCCTAATCTGCTTATCGTTTTTCCCATTTTCGTTTCCGGAGCTGTCTATTTTTTTCCCCAGTTTGTAGATGTTCTGAGACACAGAATTTGTATAGATAGATACAGTTGCGAGCATTCATGCGAACATCATATCTCTTTCTCGGGCACCGCTTTAGCCGTTCACAGCAACACACTTTTTCATCCATCCCCATCGGCAAATGTTCACTTCGTTCCGCTAATTTATTAGAACTTTTATTATTTCATACCTCTCAGCATCAACTACCACAGTCAAGTAATAACAGTATCGCCCAAGCCCCATCTGGTTCCCATTGTATATATATAGTTCCAAGTTCCTCCTCCCATTTTCTCAAATGTTTGGTTTGGTTTCTCTTTTGTAGATTTTTTTACAAGGGCAAAACAATTAAGAAGATTGAGTTCAATGATCGCCACAGGTCTAGTTATACTTAAATCTTCACCATTTCAGCGTTCACTTGTTTCATTGAGTTTGATCTAGAAATTTAGCTTCGATCCTTGTAGCTTGCAGTATAACACAATGGCATGTCCTTGATTCGTGTATGTTAGATATTATTTTTGTTCTTTCTGCCAACACTTAATATTTCTTATCTTTTTGTTGTTTGTTCATTTCTTTAGTCAGCGCGCGGTCGTAACTGCGTTGTGGTGTAACTTTCTAGTATTTTTTTTCTCAAGTTTGGAGTTTGCTTAGTTTCCTCTAGTCATGTTATGTTTGCTGAAGTTGTGCACTCAACGCAGATTTTGCAAATCAGGTATTTTTCTGGAGTTTGTATAATAAATTGCTTTGTATAAATTTACTTTGGATTTTAACTTATTTTATTGCATATATGCAGAGAAACTAATCTTATGTTCCATTGTAGGCACAATTAAGTTGAATAAACTGTTGAATCTGGTATATTACTTAAGAACACTTCGAAAACACAAAGAAAGCTCAGTAAAATTAATGTCCTTTTTCTGGCGACACGGAGTCAAATACATAAACCTGGCTTTGAAAAGACAACGTACGTGAGCTGGTCACTTCTTCAATGCTCTCATATCCGCTGACATTAGTATCACCACAATTGCGATTGTCTTCCATCCTATATATTTGAAAATGGAAGAAAGATTGGTTATAGAAACTTTTAAAAAAATAGGAGAAGGAAAAAACCAAGTCACAAACTATGGAGAGCATTTTTTTATATTTGAAAAATCAACAGTAACTTAGGTGATTAAATGCATTATGATGTGCACTCTACATGGCAGTATAGGGAAATATAATGTTAACCATATTCAAAAAGAGAGATAATATTTCATTCCATTATTTTTTGCTCTAAAAATGGATTATTATATCAAACTTTAAGATTAGAAAGGAAAGAAATGCTGAAACAAGGTTAGCATCCAATGATGGGCATGGTAACAAACAGAACCACAGAACACAGAGATAATTATCACACGCCAGCATTGAGCAGACATTCCATCACAGACACATTTAGTGAATTAAAAAAACTCTGTCAAACAATCCATATTTATAAGTTTAAAGTATAACTACTAATCTAACAATAATCAGATCAACTTGTCACACTACTAGAAAAAAGAAAAAAAGATGACGGAATTAGCGACGGAAATTTTTCCGTCGCAAATTACGGAATTTTGCGACGGAAAAAAATTCCGTCGCAAAACTAAGAAATTTGCGACGGATATTATACTGTCGCTAATTTGCGACGGAAAAATATTCCGTCGCAAAATTTAGCGACGGATTTCAAATCCGTCGCAACATTTAGCGACGGATTTCAAATCCGTCGCTAAATGGCGGCCAAAAGGCCGCCAAGTAAAGCTTTTTAGCGACGGATTTGAAACGTCGCTAAATGGCGGCCAAAAGGCCGCCAAGTACACAACTTTTGCGACGGATTTCAAATCCGTCGCAAAAATTAGCGACGGATTTGAAATCGTCGCTAAATGGCGGCAAAAGGCCGCCAAGTACCTACTTTAGCGACGGATTTGAAATCCGTCGCTAAATGGCGTGACAAAAGGCCGCCAATACTGACTTTAGCGACGGATTTCAAATCCGTCGCTAAATTTAGCGACGGATTTGAAAACCGTCGCTAAATGGCGGCCAAAAGGCCGCCAAGTACACTAACTTTGCGACGGATTTCAAACCGTCGCAAAATTAGCGACGGATTTGAAATCCGTCGCTAAATGGCGGCCAAAAGGCCGCCAAGTACTCCGTCGCTTTAGCGACGGATTTCAAATCCGTCGCTAAATTTAGCGACGGATTTGAAACGTCGCTAAATGGCGGCCAAAAGGCCGCCATTTTTGCGACATCTTGCGACGGATTTGGAATCCGTCGCAAGTGTCGGTTTTTTTGCGACGGAAATAGTTTTCCGTCGCAAAAAGTGATTTTGCGACGGAAAAATTTCGTCGCAAAAAGTGATTTTGCGACGGAAAACGATTTCCGTCGCAAAATCTGTATAATTTAGCCTCCTTCTCCCTCGGCTCGCCTTTGCCCCGACCCCCCCCACCCACAAAACCACGGCTCTCCCCCCCCCGGCTCCGCGCCGCCCCCCCCCCCTCTCCCCCGGCTCGGCCGCCCCCTTCCCCTCGCTCCCTCCCCCTTCAACGGCCTCCCCTTCCCCACGCTCTCCCCCCCAACGCCCGCCCCCCCCCCCCACCCTCTCCCCCGCCCTCGGCCGCCCCTCTTCCCTCGCTCCTCCCCCCTTCAACGCCGTCCCCTTCCCCTCGGCTCCTCCCCCTTCAACGCCGTCCCCTTCCCCTCGCTCCCTCCCCCCCTTCAACGCCCTCCCCCTTTGCGGCTCTCCCTCGTCTCCATTGTTGTCATTCTTCGCCACCGGTGCTCTTCTCTATCATCCGGCTACCTTCCCCTTCCTAAGCTCCCTTTTTTTTTCACCGGATTATTTATTATGATAAATTTAATATAGATAAAAATTGAAAAAATTAGTCATATTTATTACTCTTGAATAAATAGGTCTCCACATCGCCGTCTCTTGTCGCCGTGGTGCTCTTTTCCGCCTCTCGCCACCCTCCCCTTAGGTAAGCTCCCTTTTTTTCACCACATTATTTAGTATGTGAAATTAGTATAGATAAAAATTGAAAAAATTAGTCATATTTATTTCTCCTAAATAAATAGGTAATAATTTAACATTATTATTTATTTAGGTTATAATTTTGTTAATAATTAAAGTCTATTAAGTATTTAGAGGGGCAATATAAATATTAATGCAATGTATTTTGGTGTGATAAAATTAAGATTATTTATTATTTGGTAATGATACATAAATCTATAATAGGATGGTGTTGAAATTAGAAAAGTGAAGTGTTTAGAAATGATATCTAGGGATAGGGCAATAAATTTTTTTTAAATATTCCGTTTCAATTTTTTATTTGAATATATCTTTAACAAGTTATACAATAAAATTGATAATGTATAAAACAAAATTACAAAATACTATTTAGATAAATAGGTAATTATAAATATAAAAGATAAAGTTGATTTTGCACATTATATAAATTTGATTAAGTCTTAAATAATCTTTATATGTTAGAAACTCCAAAATACTTATAGTGTTCTATAATTTGTTTGCCCCCTCCACAAGCATGTCCCCATATTCGGTGTGCTATCCTCATTCTCTCGGTTGCTTGTGGGATATGTTCTTTGTTCAATGCATGTGTTTGTTTTTCACTTTCTTGACTAAATGGCAATTGGTTGATACAAGTGGCTAATTGTATTGGTTACTTATATATATTTGTGGCATATTGAGATGTTAATTAGGTTAGTAAGCGAACTAGCTAGGAAGTATGGAAGACAATCATGATAGGAGTTGGATGTACAATCGTTTAACCGAGAGAAGACAACTAACTCAAGTATTCTTGGCGGGTTTGAAAGAGTTCATCAATTTTGCTTTGGCACATTCACCTCATTCAAGTAGGGCGATCGGTTGTCCGTGTGCCAAATGTAGGTGTTTAAGATTTGAAGATTCGGAGACGGTCAAAATCCATTTGTGTAAAAAGGGATTCATGAAGGATTATGAGTGTTGGGAATGTCATGGCGAAGTCCAACGGACACCGAGAGGTTATTTCGGGGGACAAAGTAGTCATCGAGACAACCTTAATCAATATGAGCACCGGTTATGGACGCCGCGGGACCGTCGATCGGCCAATATTTCGATCCCATTACTCATGCGAACCGTCATACATGGGAGAAGAGACCGATACACATACTCAACCATCATACATGGGAGAGGATCCTCATCCGAAGCCGATAGGTTCTATAAAATGCTTCAAGAAGCGCAACGTCCGTTATGGGAAGGTTGCGAACACTTTGAAAATAGTGAATATTCATCGCTATCGGCTACCCTAGCAACACTAAGCTTGAAGACCGATCACCATATGAGTGAGAGGAATTATAATGAAATGATGCAGATCATGAGTAAGGTTGTTCCGAACGACAATAATTTGCCGAAGGATTTTTATCAAGCAAAAAAAAGGTGAAAGAGTTGGGCCTTGGATGTCAAAAAATCCACTGCTGCCCCATAGGATGTATGTTGTATTACAAGGATGATCTTGGTGACCAAACCGTAAATTTTGCGGACATGACAGATATAAAGTTGTGAGGATTGGAAGGAAAACGACCCTTCAGGCATTAAGCAAGATGACATACTTTCCTCTCGTGCCCAGACTTCAGAGATTGTATGCATCAGAACAAACAGCTGCTCACATGAGATGGCACCGGGAGCATCACAGGGATGAAAACTTTGTGACGCATCCATCTGATGCCGAAGCTTAGCGTAAATTTGACGAGGCGAATCCTTCCTTTGCTATGGATCCCCGCAATGTCCGTCTTGGTCTATGTTCGGATGGGTTCGCTCCTTTCGATAGTACGGGTAGGATTTATTCCTGTTGGCCTGTCATTGTGACACCGTACAACCTCCCACCTTCTATGTGCATGAGAATAGAGTTTTTGTTTCTTAACGCGTTACTCCCTGGGCCATCCAACCCCAAAAAGAAGATAGATGTGTACCTCAGGCCTTTGATAGACGAGCTTAAGATGTTGTGGAGTGAAGGGGTTATTACGTATGATATATCGTTGAGCCAAAATTTCACCATGCGGGCTGCCTTAATGTGGACGATAAATGACTTCCCTGCATATGGTATGTTGAGTGGCCGGCAAACGTGCGGGAAGCTTGCATGCCCGATATGTCTTGAACAAAACATGGGTTTTACCTTGGATTACGATCACAAGGTCTGTTGGTTTGACAGTGCACCGCGGTTCGCCCGCGCCGGAGCATCCGTATAGGAGGAATAAAAAAGACTTCATGCGGAGTGTGGTCGAACACGCAGATCAACCTCGTCGTTTAAGTGGCCAAGAAGTATGGGACGGGGTCAAGTACATTCAAAGTGTTGAAGAGGGGTGCGTCCGGCCAACTTTGAGGGATACGGCGTTCATCATCATTGGAACAAACGCAAAGCATATTCGGGAGCTACCATATTGGAAAGATCAATTGTTAAGACACAATCTCGATGTCATGCATATTGAGAGGAATGTGTTTTGCAATATTCGTACACCGTCATGGACACCAAGGGCAAGACGAAGGACACGATCAACGCAAGACTGGACATAGAAGCGATTTGCGAAGGCGATTTGCATTTGGTGCAGAATGGCACGGACGGACTTCCAAACCTAGAGCGCCGTACACATTCAACAAACAACGAGAATCTAGAGTTGTTACAATGGGTTAAAGACTTGAAACTCCCGGACGGTTATGCGTCAAACTTGAAAAGATGTGTCAACATGCACGAGGCGAAGTTATTCGGGATGAAAAGTCATGATTGTCATGTTTTTTTCCAGAGATTGTTGCCGTGGGCATTCAAAGCACTTCCGAAGCATATATGGTCTATTCTGACGGAATTTTCAATGTTCTTTAGAGAAATCTGTGCTTCTGAGCTTAATGTTGAAAAGTTACGGCACCTTGAGACGAGCATGCCAATATTGCTATGCAAATTAGAGATGGTGTTTCCTCCTAGCATGTTTGACTCAATGGAACATTTGCCTGTTCACTTGGCATACGAAGCAAAGGTAGGAGGGCCACAACAATATAGGTGGATGTATCCGTTTGAGAGGTAATATATATTTAGTTCACACTTTTATTAATTGACGGACATGGTACTTTAGTTTATTAATACTCTATCATTGTCCACTGTAGGTTTTTACGCACACTTAAGAAGAAGATAAAAAATTCAAGGTATGTTGAAAGATCTATCACAGAGGCGTACCTAGTCGAAGAGGCGACAAAATTTGCGTCATACTACTATCCCCCTGAAATGATATCAAGATGGAGAAGGGTACCTCGCAATGATGATGGCGGTGACACGAGCAAACAAAATTCAATATTTAATTTTCCAGGCCGAGTCTTGGGAAAACGTTGGAGGTCAACTCTGGAAGGGAACGATAAGATAGTAGCGGAGTGGTACATTCTAAACAACTGTGAAGAGGTCGCCCAGTATTTAAAGTAAGCTTTCTTTTGCTTTTTACTGTTACGGTAAGTATTAAAATATTAACTTCATTTTTTTCCCGCATGTTACTTCTCTAATTGGGTCCGATCAAAAAATCCTTTAATGTCGGATTCGCAATTGATCAATTCACGACCTCCGAGTTTCCTAAATGGTTTCAACGCTACTTCGTGAAAATCCAAAAGATCCAACTGAAGTTGCATGGAGTTTATCTCATGGAGCTGCAATAGTTGTTACCGGTGCAAAAAATATTTAATCAATGGGTATCGGTTTTATCTTGTTGAAGCGAACGCAAGTACAATATGTTGCAATTACGGTGTATGTTGTCGAGGTGGCCAAGGTGACGGGGTGGAGGCCGACTACTATGGGAAGTTAATTGACATAATTCAGCTGAATTACCCGTGGGACAAAGTGGTGACCCTTTTTAAATGTGAGTGGTTTGATAACAGTCTGCGTGGGACAAAAGTGGACATATATGGAAATGTTGAGGTCCACCGGACTAGGAGATATACGGTTGGTTATGACCCATTTATCCTTGCTCAACAGGCGGAACAAGTGTACTATACATTATACCCCACATCACGTCAAGGGTGGAGGGGAGTTATCAAAACCAAAGCACGAAATATTATACCCAAGTCCAAAGAGTCGGAAACAAATAACGGTATGACGGAACCGTTCCAAGCTGATGCGGAACATTTACAGCCCATATACATTGTCGACGACGATGTACCAAGCAACTGTTCAATTCTACCATGCGGAGTTAGAGTTGATTCCTATCCAAATTGACGATGAGGAATCGACGAAGAGGCGAGACAAGATTTATTCGATAGTGAATCTGAGTTCGACGATTATGAGACTTCAGAGGAAGGCACCGAGGCTGAGGCTGAAGAAGAGGAGTCGTCCGATTGATGTGTGTTAGTTCTTTGTGTATGACGATATATTATAATACATATATCCTAATTTGCCAATGTGATATTAATTAAATTTCTTAAATTTATAAACATTTTGATATAATGTTTAAGAGTGTTCAGAGATGGAGCATACAAGAGGGCGTTCAGGTAGTGGACGTAGTGGTGGTCACTCCCACCCACGTCCTATTAGAGGGGGTAGGGCCACGCCATCTGCCCCTTCTGTAGGCAGAGGGCTCGGGGGTTCCCCAGAGTTGCCGCCACTTAATCATCTGTCATCTTCACCGTCGGTTTATTTGTCATCTTCACCGTCGATTCATATGTCATCGTCACCGTCTACCGCCTCTGATTCACAGCAAGGGCAACAACAGGTTTTACTTTACGATTTCGATTAATTTACATATGTTTAGTTTTCTTGAACCATCTATGTACAAATATCTTCAATAGTTCACATGCGTTCCTTTAGCCCACTGGGTCGCCTCAGAGCCATGTTGGGGAAGAAGGTAGTTCCTCCGATACACCCATCTGGGGAACGATAGATCCTGCGACAGGGAAGCTTTGGGTCTGTCCTGGAGGCGAGCACGAGTAAGTAATGTAAAGTTACCAGTTATGTTACGATTTTCTACCTTCAGTTTTTATGCTAATATTTGCATCTCGTCCTCTGCCTTCAGATTTTACCCTTATAATGAGGTTGCGGATTGGATCTCGCGTCAAATATTCCGTAATTTCAATCGGCCTTGGGGCGCTTGGACACGAGATCCCTAAGGAGAATCGTAATCGTTGGTTCGAAGAGTTCTTGGTAAGTTGTGTGTTTTATCATCAAGCAGTTTTAAAATTTAGAGCACTAATTGTTCATTATTGATTTGCAGAATCAGTATAGCACGTTGCCTAAACATCGTGAAGATCTGAAAAAAGCTTATAACTACAAAGGAGGCCGGTGGTTGATTGAGAGGTGTTATAAGTTGAGAAGGCAAAGAGGCAAGCAAAATTGGATTCAACCGGACACTTTGCAGAGGAATTAATTCAACAATGGACCAACGATCCGAAGTTTCTCAACAAAAGTGAGAAAAATAAGCAAAATAGGGCCAAAATGGAAGGACCGTCATATGTTGGCGGATCCATTCCATTTAGTGAGCATCGACGCAAACTTGCGAGTATACATTATTTTCTATTTAAGTATTCAATATTTTGTAGGTCATCATTTGTATTTTGCGGGAAGAGTCCGGGGAAGTTCGCACGGTCACTTGATTGGGCTACCTTTGAGCGAACCCATTCCCAAGCCGATCGGGAAGGGAGTGAGAGGCGCTGGATTAACAACAAGGCGAAGCAAGTAGCGGTGAGACATTTATTGCATATTATTTGTTTCATGCTTTGCAATATTTATTTCATTTCACATGCCTTATTTCTCCGTATTTTTGTGCTTGTAGGAAACCTTTCGGAAGTCGTCGCGGGATAGAGACTCGCAGAGTGGGGCCGACCCGCATCGTCTCGGTCCGACAATGAGAATCTCTTCTTTCGGGCTACGGGAGGATTTGATAAGAAAGGGAGAGTCTTCGGGGTAGGTGCCTCGCTAGCCGATGAAGCAAACGAAGCGCTCCTTATCGGCACCGATGAAGGTGTTTACGTAGGTAAACATTTGCTACTAATTGTTACATTTTCATTCATTTGTCCATTTAAATGATGTTCAAAAAATAAACGTATTTCGTAATATTTTTTGCAGATGAGATAAAGAAGATGAAGGCATTGGTGGAGGAGCTTAACCGGATTACGACAAACAAATGACTCGGGAACAAGAGATGATGATGCGCCGAGATGACTCAAGAGCAGGAGATGATGAAGTGGCAGATGACTCGGGAACAAGAGATGATCAAGCAAAGAGATGCTCCAGGAGCGAGGAGATGATGAAAAACTGTTCCAGAAGGAGGAGATGATGATGCGGCGGATGAGTCAACAAACGGAGATGATGAACCATATGCAGCTTCAACTTAAGTCCCTAATGAAAGACAAAGGTACGGAGCCAGCTCCTGATTGTGGTGATGGTGGTGACGACAATGATGATGATGTTCTTTCTTTGTTTAGACTATACTTTAGTAGATTTTTGTTTTAAACAATATTATTTATATTTTATTTTATCTATGTAAACTATTTCGATTGTTATTTTAATCATATACGTTTTTACTATTATATTTTTAAATTTTAAATGTTTTCAATTATTTTTTCAAAAAATTTATTAAAAACAAAATTTGCAATGGGAATAAACATTTAAAAAAAATAAAAATAATTATTTTATAAAAAAAAAATTAGTGACGGAATTAACATCCGTCGCTAATATAAAAAAAAAATTGAAAATATAAAAAAAGTAATTTGCGACGGATTTTTTTCCGTCGCAAATTGCGACGGATTTTTTTCCGTCACAAATTTAAAATTTGCGACGGAAAAATATCCGTCAAATTCCCAATTTGCGACGGAATACAATTCCGTCGCAAATTTGAAATTTGCGACGAATGTTGTATCGTCGCAATTTGCGACGGAATTTCGTTTTTCCGTCGCAATTGTGACGACATTTTTGCGACGGACTAATTCCGTCGCTAATTCGTCGCAAATACGTTTTTGCGACGACGAAATACCCTTTTTGCGACGGATTTTTTCCGTCGCAAAAACTGATTTTTTTGTAGTGTCACAAAGCAGCGAAAAAGAGCATACCCACAACTTCAGTCCCGTTAATTAAACGACCCACTATAGATTTGTTTTGAAAACAGACATAAAGGCAATAAAAGAGGAAACGCCGAGGGTGAAGGAAGAACTTGAACGAGCAGAACCAAGCGCAGGAGTTAATAGAATAGCAGTAAAGTCTTTTCTCGATCTGCACAAGAACCCAGAAGCGAGGCCTTCACAGAAGAAGTAAGGAAGGGGACGGGTAAGAGCAAGTGAAGAGAGAGAGAGAAAGGGGGAAAAGGCAAGGAGACCAAGTGAGAGAGTAACGGGAAAAAAAATGCCTCGGAATGGAAGCTCCTGGTCCGGCTTTCGTTGTTGTGGAAAGTGGGGGAATTTGGAGGGTAATATATTGTCGTGGTGAGGTTGATGATGAGGAATGAGATCAGGGAGACAATACCCACTTTTCCAAGTCGACATTTTTCTTAACCCAATATTTCATCATTATATATATATATATATATATATCCTCACGACCTCCACCACATACTATTTCACTTTGCAAATTGATTTGCTTTTTCTGGGAAAAGAATTGGGAAAATTTCAGTTAGCCTGTTTAGTAAATTAATTAAATTAATTTTTATGTATAAAAAGACAATAATACCCTTATTTTATTTATTTTGTAAATACACATCTTTATTTTGTGAATTTTTATATTTGTTTTGTAAATGGCCAAAATATTTTTAATTCACTATATTATTTTGAATTTCTTTATTTGTCTTATAAATATTTTTATTTTTCTTGTAAATGAAAAAAATATTTTTAATGCTCTAGCTTTTATTGAATCTCTTTATTTATCTTATAAATGCTCTTATATATATTTGCCCTATAAATGCTCTTCTAAGAATATAAAAGAAGGGTATCATTGTCTTTTTACCCACAAAAATTAATTCAATTTTGATCATGGGATATAGTTATAGTGAAGTTATAGAAAGTTTTGAGCGTCTACTGAAATTAATTCCCTACCAAGTGAGCTAACTAAAATTTCCCCATGAAAAAAGTTAGATATGTGATTAATCATTAGTAATGCCTTTTGATCCAGATCATATGATATTTAGGGCAGCCTTTACTTGAAAATTCCTTGTTGTTGATTTTATAAGATAAAATAATAGAATAATTTATGAAAAATCCTATCTATAAATTTCATTGATAAGAATGAATGGTGCATTTATGTATGAGTAAAATACCGATAATTTGCATGATTACATGTATAGAAAGTATAGATCCAGATCTTTCTAATAATTTTTTAAGATCCAAATCTTTCTTTCAATTTTTTCGTAAGGACGGGTAATGTCCTATTGTAGGCAATCGTATTCAAAGCATTGACATTAATTATAAGTAAGTGACGCATTATTTTTTAAAATCATTAAATTACATTGAAGTCTAATGAGATTTGGATTAGGTTAATTTGAGAAAAATTCCACTTTATCTTTATTAATTTAAGCAACCAATGACAAATTATTAAGTCATTGGTGGCACCCTAACTTGTCATTGGTTGCTCAATGACTTATTATTAGTTGCTCACATTAATAAGGGTAAAGTGATTTTTTTCTCAATTCGTGGTAATATATCGTAGGTCTTGTGAAACTTCAATGCAATTTAATTGTTTTAAGGGATTTGTTTATAATTTGCTTTATCTTACTTAGAACATGTATGTATTTCTCCTTATTTGCATGGGTATGATCGGCAAGGACGAAGTTTGAGATAAATATTTGAGGGGTCAAATATATACTTATTAACTAATTAAAAAGAAACAAATATTTGGGGGACCAAATATATAACTTTTTGAAACAAATATATAATTTTTTTGACCAAATATACATAAAAATCTAATTTTCATTAAATTTTTGAGACACTTTTTATTTTTATTTTTGGGGGAGGCCATGGCCCCCCTTATATTGTAGAAGCTCCGTCCCTGACCGGAGCAAGTACAATTTCAAGGGAAAAAGCGCCAATCAGATTAAATTAAAAAGGACTCAATGATTTATTATTTAGCCCATAAATACGTGATATTTAAACGATTGAATAGAAAATAAATGATTAGTTGCAACCAAAAGTGTAATTTACTAATTAAATAATGTAATATTATAATCAATAATTACATAAAATAACGGATAATAATTAATGTAAGATAAATATGAGATCTAAATATGGGGTATCCCACCCAATTATTTAAATTTTTATAATCATTAAATATTTCAATTACTAAGGTTTAGATTTGTAGTTTTAGAATTATGATGACATAATTGCAGGAGTGACTACATATTTCGGGAAATTACTGGCACATAGAAGGTAATATGGCCGCAAAACCCCTCCCTATTGGTTTCCAATAAAGCAGCCCTGCCGATGCAGTGATTAATAATTCAAGTTAGGTGAGTAGCGTTAAATATAAATATATTATACATATTTTGGATATTGCAAATAGTATAGGTTAAATATAAATATATTATACATATTTTGGATTTTCGGTTTTAGCCAAAATATTTTTCTAAAAACATGCTATTTCGGTAGATACATGAGTAGTGTTCATTCTGTTACCAGTGATTAATAATTCAAGTTAGGTTCTGTGTGAGTGTGAACATCTTGTCCAAACAAAAACAAAAAAGTAGCTGACAGATATGTATTTCTATTTATTAATTAATTAATCATTTAATACATTTGCATTTTATTCTAGGAGTATATCCATAAAGATTCAAGCAACTTTTCTGTTGGATTAACTACGAAGTAGACGAAATCCATAAATAAAGAATGGATCATGCAAAGAAAATTGAAAGAGTAATCAACCTATTAATTAAATAATATTTAATTTTCCAACTCCGCCATATTCTTATAGTTCACAAATAAATTAGGCACCCCATAGTTGAGGAAGAACTTGGACTGGGATAGATCAATGTATTGGGTGTTACTTTGTAAGCATCGGCCACAAAAGCCAAGTAACGATTGGACTTGACACCTCAGGCTTTGATACCATAACAGTGTAACACCTTGCTCTGATACCATAAGCAACATAAAGAAACAAAAACCCTATTATTTTGCGGCGCTTTGTATCGTAAGTGATAATATCATAGGTAAAGAAAATATTCCATACTTTTATACTGGTATGATATCAAAACTTGGGATGTTCGGCATTATTATATACTTTATATTATTTTTACGTATGGTTTTTTTTAAACATAAAACCGGTTTAAAAGGTGAAGCTTAAGCAAGTTGAAGAAAAGAAAAGCCTCTTAATTCAGGTATAATCTTGCTTTGTGTAACACCTTAGAGAATAATCTTGCTTAATTTTATTGCTCACACTAGTATGGTATCAGAGAATGGGAATGGAAGAGGACCGTAGCCAATCCCTATGTTAGCTGCCACTCACTACGCTTGAGATGAGATCTCAAGTTTATCTTTGACGTTGACATGTTTATATGCGTGTGTGTATGGACTTTTATATAAACATTTCGCTTAATTTGGGGAAATAGGAAGGGAAAATAAATTGACTTGAAAGAAAATAGAGAAATTTATGTTGCTGGATTTATGGAAAAGGATTTAACCTCTAAACTAAAATTTAGCCTCTATACTAATTCCTATATTTAGAATTCAACGAGTAACAAATTTCCTTAAGCTTATATGGTTATATATATAGCCATACAAGATAAGTTATGGACGGTCGAGGAGAAAGAAGGACTCAAGAAGAAATGGGACATGTATTGACGTTTGACAATATCAATAATAGTAGGCAAAGACAAATAATTAATATCCCGTGAATATCAGAGATTCAATTCCATTTTTAATCATTTTAATTTAGTAAGTAGAATGGTACTTTCTCTAGTCATAAATATAAAATAAAGTTAAGCAAGTTGAAGAAAAGAAAAGCATGAATCTTGCTTTGTGTAACACCCTAGACTCTGATATCATACTAGCGTAACACCTTGCTCTGATATTATACATGAAGAATCTTGCTTTGTGTAACACTCGAGGCTTTGATACCATACCAATGTAACACTTGTTTGATGTCATACCAGTGTAACACATTGCTATGATATCATACCTGTGTGAGCAATAAACTTAAGCAAGTTGAAGGAAAAAAAAAAGTCTTATAATTTAGGAATAATCTTACTTTGTGTAACACTCTAGGCTCCGATACCATACTAGCGTAACACCTTGTTCTTATATTATACATGAAGAATCTTGCTTTGTGTAATACTCAAGGCTCTGACCTTACCATACCAGTTTATGGATGGAACATGGGATAAAAATGAAAAGAAAAATGAAAAAGAGAGAAATATCTCAAATAAATAAGGACTATAATTAAAACTCTGATCGTGGTTTATCTGATGAGAAAAAAAGGCTAACCAACATATACAACTATGAAGTACGGCTAACCAAGCATATAGAACTATGAAGTTTATTTAATCTATGGTAGCCCTTTGCAGAATGCTTCCTTTTTAGCATATTAAATTAGACAATTAATATTGCTGCCACCTTTACATGTCTGACACGTTTTTGTACTAGTATATAATAGATGCATATATTTTTCTACCTTAAAACTAAAATATACATGTAAATTATAAGGTTATTTGAATCTAAAATGTTTTGTTTCCAACCATGTGAACCGTCACAATTGGGAGAGTAAAAAATATTATTGATTAAATAAAAGTAACTTTGAATCTTTAAGTAATAATTTATCACGAGGCAAGTTGTTATGAAATAAAAAATAAATAAATGATTTACCATGAAGAGTAGTGGGACTGTAGGATCAAGAATTCAACGTGATAAGATTAAATGATATTTTATTTTTATTATCTTTTTATTTTTAATATTTTATTTAAAAAATATTTTATTTTAAGTCTCAATATTTCAAAATATTTTGTAA
Organism: Acacia acuminata; assembly: GCA_019022655.1. NCBI lineage: Eukaryota > Viridiplantae > Streptophyta > Magnoliopsida > Fabales > Fabaceae > Acacia > Acacia acuminata. Next base: position 635,097 of record JAFJYI010000001.1, read on the forward strand.
TATGCAGTTGTTATGATATTCTTATGTTCGAGCAAGCGAGCAAGATGGCTAGGGTAGAGCTGTCAAAATGGGCCACCCCGTCAAAAAGCCCGCATGTTAAACAGCTCGCACGGTTTAAAAAATTATATAACCCTAAGGGTTAGGGCCATCCCGCGGGCCAAAATTCATTTTAAAAAAATATCATGTTGAGTCAAGATATAAAGTTTAGAGGAGGAGTTTTCAATCCTTGTAATAGTCTAATATATGAAATATAGTAACAATAGTTTTTTAGGCACACTAGGGAATTTGTCCCGGCTTATTAAAAAAAAAAAAAAAAAAAAAAAAAAGGAGTTTATCAAACCATGATAGTCAAGGATTTTGCATTGAAAGTGACATGAGTCAAACTGAGAATTTGCTTCTTCTATTTTCACAATATATATATGGGGATAACATTTCTGCTGTTAATGCAGATAATTTTATCTGCTGCAGGCCAAAACGACACCGTTCGCTCATCTTTTTTATAAACGTTGAGAGTCTGTTATGATTTAAAAAGGAGAACTAAAAGGGACAGTATTTAACGAGTGCCCACGTTGATTGAAAGTTCTTGTGCATATTCATCTTAAAGCCGTGGGCACTCGTTAAATACTGTCCCTTTCAGTTCTCCTTTTTAAATCACTCTCAGCGTTTATAAAAAAGATGAGCGAACTGCGTCGTTTTGGCCTGCAGCAGATAAAATTATCTGCATCAACAGCAGAAAAAATTTTCAATTTCTCGCTCAATCGTACAAGCTTCTTGTTTCCTCTTGTTTCTTTCTCTCCTTCATCCAGAACACAAAGTATCGCTCATCCTTCTTGCTCTTAATTAAAAAACCACACCCCCTCTCTCACTCTCCTCCTCCTTCTGCAACCTCGACGTGGGTTTGGGTCTGGTTCGTTGACGGTTCTGTAATTGTATCCACAACATAATAACGGCGATACAACCACCAAACTGATCAAGCATTTATTTCTGAATTGCACTGGTGCTCCCTGCTGCAACTTCTTCTACCTGAAAACATGCTTGAACAAGTTGTCTTCTCCAGTCGTGGCCCTTCCATTCTGATTCGCCGTCAATGCTTGAGAGCGTGATTCATCTTCTGTTTCAGCTTCACGGTGTTCATATGAAGGATAGTGACCATCATTGCAGGTACACAGTGGTATTGCCATAGATGGAAATGGGCTACAAGTGACTGGACAGAGTATATCTGAAGGAAAAATAGGCCACGAGACATGTGCAGCTTATTTTCTTTGGCATGAGAACCAGGTAACTTGACAAAAGACACAACTGCGTGTCTACACAACGGGCAAGGGATGGAGCCAGGAGGGACAACCATTTCAGAAGGGACGGTGCTGGTTGAGCAAAGATAATAGATAGTGTTTTACATTATAACTAGTCAAGTCTAAGGATTCCTGTGATTAACTAAAGCAATAGAGCAGTATCTATAAGATAGGAAAAATTGAGTACCTTCTGCCGCAACTGAACACGGCCTCCCCAGGCAGATAGCACAAAAGTCAGTCTCATGAGGGGAGGGTGAAGATGACTGCAACCCACACTCCCTGCAGTTATTTCACAGCATTCTTAGTCCTACTAACAAGCGTGAACTACAGAGAACTATATTCATTTTTACTCCCTGCAAGCCTATCATGCACGAAGAGATCATCCAAGAACTTTATAAGTTGTTGTTGATCCATATGCAGATATGTATGTGTGGGTGTAGATATATACATGACAAAGTCTTTCCCTTCTCTCTTTTATATGTGTGCAGCGATGTATATCACTAGAATGAACTATGTAAACAGCCTTTTGCTTTGGGTGCTTTGGGTTAATGTGTAGCGACATATATGGGTAGAATGACAAAGCTTTTGGTTCCTAATATATATATACATGCTATCCAGCAACCTCCTCTGCTTTAATATCTTTTTAGCAGAGCATCCAGATGGAATCCTACAGTATATTCAATAGCTTACGTTGGAAAACTCACGGAACTAGAAGGAGAGAAGCTTGAAGACTCACTTCGGTTAGTTTCTAGCTTGCACGTTTGAACTCTCCTTCCTCGTCTTTCACTCCGTCTTTGCCTCTGTTTTCAGATTCTCGACTCTCTCGCTCAAACCCACGTCGAGGTTGCAGAAGGAGGAGGAGAGTGAGAGAGGGTGGTGTGGTTTTTTAATTAAGAGCGAGAAGGCTGAGCGATACTTTGTGTTCTGGATGAAGAGAAAGAAGCAAGAGGAAACAAGAAGCTTGTGCGATTGAGCCAGAAATTGGAAAAAAAAAATAATAATAAAAATAATGAAACGGCATCGTTTCATACTTGCTGCAGAAACAGCAACTGCAGAAATGATATGCCGATATATAATTGTTACTGAAAATATTATCCTCCATTAGGAAACGTATTAGCAGGATATACATATTAATTGGGCTTTCGTGCACTAGGTAATTCTACTTCGATTAAAAATCCCATTTTTTTTAAAAAAAAAAAACATTACTTTTACACAATAGCATTTTAAGATTATGATTTAATATACGTAGCTTATGGTATTATTTGACTTTATGATAAGATATTATATAGTTTTAGATCAGTTTCGTATAAAAACGAAAGCATATCTAAAAGATTCGATTTTTTTTTTTTTAGAAAGTGCTTTATATAATACAGTATTGTTTTGTTCTAATCCACCTGGGCTGCTCGTCATATATATGTCCTTACACATTTTTTTCAACTAATTGCATTTTCATGAATCATGGGAATATCCCTTGACAGAATCTCAAATATATATGAAGATTAAATCATAAAAAAAATATACAGATTGAATATTGAAGATAAAATCTTAATACGAAATTTAAGACGCTACGAGTTCAGTTCCACCTTTTATTTTTAAATATTAAATAAAATAAAAAAAGTTACCTTAAAATAAATAGAAAAGCGTAATTGTTATATTTTCTAAAAAAAATTGACACTTAATCTACTTCGTTTGATATATATATATAAAATATTTGTGGCTCATGTATAAATAAGTGTTATTTTGATTTAATAAATAAAAGGACAAAAAAGGTAATATTGGTATGAGAGTTATTAAAAGTAATAAGGAAAGCGACTGTTGATAGGCACAATTCTCGAGAAAGCAAAAGGCACGTACATTCAAAAAGGAGAAATAAAAAGAGCGTAAAGAGCCTTGAGTTTCTAGTGAAGTTGAATCCCATCCCTATCATAAGAAGATACAAGCAGAGAGAAGGTCAAGACTCTGAGAAAGATTTCCATCAGTAAAGATCTTCCGCAATTATGGATAAAGATTAGTATATGTTTATTCGGTTGATTATGTGAAAGCATGATATTCTAAGATCCTTTAGAGTTGTATTCTTGTTTGAGAATCTATGATTTAAAGAATACAGATGATTGTCTAACATGTGGTATCAGAGCCTGTGTTTAGGAATTCATGTTTTCCATATATGATTATAAAGGAATTTCTGATTATGAAAAGTTAGGGTTTTCTACGGTTTATGTTTTTCCTTTTTCTATGGTATAATCCTATGAATTTATGTTATTGAATCCATGATTCGGATGATGATTTGATTATTGAATTCATTGCCTTATGGATAAAGCGATATGATTTGAGAATATATGCAAATTAATAATATTAATTTAGTTTTAATATGCAATTTGTTTTATTAATAAACCTTCCGCTATGTACGTGTTTAAAATTCGTGATTATTTTCAATCAAAAGATATTCATAGGATACGTTGTTTTCAAGATTGGATTGTGATTTTAAATTAGAAGGATTTCATTCTCTATTTAAAATCTGAATACAAACAACTGAACAAGTATTCGTCTGATCTGATTTCATCCGTGATATGTGTATGAATATTTCAAAAAATAATGAAATTTTTCCAAATAATTCTCTGATGCTTCATTATTCTGAATTGTAGTACATTTATAGGCTCTTGGTCAAATAGCATAGTTTTTCCTTTATATAATATATAAGCATTATTGGACCTTATCAATTGTTTCAAATTTTGAAGCGTGTTTGCGTCGGTGGGTTTTTTTGTTTTCGAATTGGGTCATGAGAAAATAGTATTTTTAGGCCATAAAATAGGCTTCATTGCGTAGATCTCGAAAAACCGAAGAGATAGACACTAAAAATGCTAAAAAACCGACGCCGGAAACGCCGGTTACATTGGTGGAAGAGTCGGGTCAAAGGACCCGACCCGTCGCTCCATCCGGGTCTGTCCTGACCCGGCTGGAGGTAGAGGATGAACAGTACTGTCATTGAAAAAAAAAAAAAAAAAAAAGCGTTGAAATCGGTCCAGGGAGGCTTCGAGCTTGGAACCGGTTGGTGCATGGCGTGCCTAAGGGTGGGCCTTCAGCCAATTGAGCCACAAGTTTGCTCTTTATGAAAAATGCACAGTTTTAAAGAAGAATAGAGTCTGATTATTGGCTTCGCCCAGAATTGTTTTGGGCTCACAGTGCTTTTGGGCCCAACTGTACGTTTTATTTATTTTGGGGCCGAAGTAAATATGTTTTTTAAAGGAATGGGTTGCACGTTTTCTGGGCCTAATTTAATTTATTTTGGGCCAAGTAGAGGCTCTAGTTTTTGGTCATTTAGTTATCTAGTATAGATGGCTTTTCAAAAAGGAAAATATTATTTTTGATAAAGCTTTTATGTGTTGATCCAAAAAAAAAAAAAAAAAAATTACTTAGATGTTGTGAATAGAAATTATAAGAATATTAGACATTTAAGTTTTGAAATTAAGTATGGTGAATTTGTTAGTCACCAAAGTGATCAAATTCTTATGAATTATTTTAATTCCAATTTTTATTGTGATGTTTCAATTACCCATAACCTTGATGCTATGAAATTATGTTTGTGTTATGGGTAAATTGTAGTTTATTATTATAGGGTGGTTATGTATCAACCCAAAGGTTGATTATTTGACTTTATAATAATCAAACATAAATGTTGGTATTGTTCATATACTTATAGTTTTATTTAGACATCCAAAGATGATAAATATTTCTAGTTTGGATATGTATCACTTTGCCAAATTATGTGAAATTTTTTATAGCATCGTTATAGTTGAATGTTGTATATTAGTGGGTCCCCAAAGGTGAACATTGATATGCATGAAATGAATTATATCTGAATTTGTGAAGCATGTTAGTGTGACTCAAAGCATTAATGTTTTCAATTTTTTATTTTATTTTATTCCTTGTAGTACCCGTTTGCCACACATTCGCTATTCTCAACTATTGGAATTTTTAATGGACTGAATTTCTCTTAATGGAAGGAGCAAATCCAATTTTACCTTGGGGTAATGGATTTGGATTTAGCTCTTAGAGATGAGAAACCTAGTCTATTGCGATGAAAGCACCGAGGGTGAAAGAGACCATTTTAAGAATTGGGAAAGATCCAATAGATTGAGTTTGATGTACATGCGAATGAGCATTGCAAGCAACATTAAGTCAACTCTTCCACAAACCGAAAGTGCTAAAGAAATGATAAAATTTGTGGAAGAGCGCTCCCAAAATGCGACAAGTCTCTTCCCAGGACACTTATGAGTAACTGACCATCATGAAATTTGATGGGTCACGTACTATGCATGAGCATGTCATTGAAATGACAAATATTGCAGCAAGACTAAAGATATTGGGAATGGAAGTGGATGAAAATTTCCTGGTGCAGTTCATATTAAACTCATTACCGTCTGATACCATACCAGTGCAACACCTTGTTTGATACCATACCAGCATAATCTTGCTTTTTGTAACACCCTAGGCCCTAATGCTTTGTGTAACACACCTTGCTCTGATACCATACCAGTATCGCACGTTGCATTATGTAATTCCCCAGGCTCTGATACCACACAAGTGTTAGCAATAAACTTAAGAAGGTTGAAGAAAAGAAAAGTGTCTTAATTTAGGTAGAATCTTGCTTTGTATAACACCCAGGCTCTGATACCATACTAGTGTAACACCTTACTCTGATACCATACCGGTATCACACCTTGCTTTGTGTAACACCTCAGGCTCTAATACCATACCAGTGTAACACAAAATAGAAAACACAAGATTCAATGAGAACACAAGGCATCTAAGCAATCTCATGTACATGAAAAATTCATAAAGGCGCATCTGATACAGAGAGTGCTCTCCAAACTAATAATAGGCAGGAGGCACATGTTTCGGCGTCTTCTTTTCTCCGTTTTGTAGCTCCTCATTATATAAAACATTTGTTGGGCGCTCTTTTAACCAACCCACATGTGTGTTTTTGCGTTTGTGCAGCTTAACCGTTTTTGCAGCTTGGACCCACATATATATTAATTAGGGTCCCACCATTACCATTTCATGTGTGTGACATGAGAATACACTTCTCCTACAACATGAGAGGTGTTTTTTCCCTTTATATAATCAATAGATTAATTTCTAAATCCTCGGTTGAAGATTGGAGTTTTGAAAAGAGACAGGCGAATAAGCATACAGACCTCCAATCCCAAACAAGCGATCGAGAAACCATGGAGTAGTCGAGTGAAGCATTTTCCAATTTTTCAACTCTGATTCCTTCTACATCCACCTTTGTGTTCTTTCTAGTCAACAAAACCTGAAACCCTAATCTGCTTATCCTTTTTCCCATTTCCGTTTCCAGAGCCATCTATTATTTTTCCCAGTTTGTAGATGTTCTAAAACACAGAGTTTGTATAGATACATACAGTTGCGAGCATTCATGCGAACATCTTATCTCTTTCTTGGGCACCGCTTTAGCTGTTCACAGCAACACACTTTTTCATCCATCCCCATCGGTATATGTTCACTTCGTTCTGCTAATTTCTTACAACTTTTATTATTTCATTCCTCTGATACCATACCGGTATCGCACACTACATTGTGTAATTCCCCAGGCTCTGATACCACACAAGTGTGAGCAGTAAACTTAAAAAGGCCGAAGAAAAGAAAAGTGTCTTAATTCAGGCAAAATCTTGCTTTGTTAACACCCAGGCTCTGATACCATACTAGTGTAACACCTTGCTCTGATACCATACCGGTATCACACCTTGCTTTGTGTAACACCCAGGCTCTAAGACCATACCAGTGTAACACAAAAACAGAAAACACAAGATTCAATGAGAACACAAGGCATCTAAGCAATCTCATGTACATGAAAAATTCATAAAGGCACATCTGATACAGAGAGTGCTCTCCAAACTAATAATAGGCAGGAGGCACATGTTTCGGCGTCTTCTTTGCTCCTTCTGTAGCTCCTCATTATATAAAACATTTAGAGACGGATTTTAAAATAAAACCGGTCCCAAACGTGACACCTGTTAGGGTTTGACGCGGAAAGTAAATGCATTAATATTAACATGAGTAAATACCCTATTTGGTACCTGAAAAAAAACGCGGACCCCTTTTTGGTCCCTAAATAAAAATAACTTGTCCCGTCATCCCTATAAAATCCAAAAACATCCCACGTTAGTCCTTCCGTCAGTTAACTCCTAACGCGTCACTAATGTTCTTGGCGATGTGTCACGTGAGTTGTTCACTCACATGCCACGTAAGAAGCCCAAAACGCGTCGTCCCTTTTTGTCACCATCTTTACTCCTCAACAACCCACATTCTTTGCATCAACCGACGAGAGCTTCATTATTTCGAGGCGAAGCGAGAGAAAGAGACACAGTGGAATCGGCGACGGAGCTACCCATTTCGTAAATTTGGCCTTCTCCTTTTTTTACTTTTTCTTTAATGTGTCAAATCTATCCCTACACCGAGTATCTATCCTTTCAATTTTTGAAATTTCTTTTACCCTTCCACGCAACTTTATGCCATTCCTCGGATCGGAGACTCTTTTTCCAGTTGAATAACCGTTGACCCCAAGCATCAAGAAGAACAAATGTCTCGTGCTCAATCCGGTCGAAGGGGAATTTACGCCACCAAATGATGGTTTAGAAGTGAAGGAGCTGCAATTTCTTGGTGCGGTACACAGGCAAATTCATAAGTTGAAATTAAACTCTTGATTTCTCTTTTTTGGGTGAGATTCTAAATCATCTCCAATCCTTATGGTGTAACTTTTCGGCTTATCATCATCGACCTTGCGGTAGTGTCATCATCACTATCATCCTCATCCTCATCCCCATTCTCATCAATGTCATCATCCTCTTCATCATCACCATTGTTGTTGCCATCTTTAAAGGGGAACTTGATTGATGTTACTTTGATCAACATCAACATCATCATCATCATTATCTTCTTCTTCGTCTGTTCTAACTATTCTCTGTTGTCTTCTTCCTCATAATCATTATCTTCTTGAGACTCACTTCTAACTGGTGAGAATATTGAGAACTCCCACCTGGATGTTTTACTATTTGAATAACCATAATCTTGGTGATGACTAAAGTTTGCCCATTTAGAGAATTCACTCTCCCAAGTTGTGGATAACGAGAAGTTGGGCAAATTATTAATACGGGATCTTTTTTCATTGCTTGGTTTTTCTTTGACATATATTCTCCATCTTTACCAAACACAGCAGCAAGAAATGCTATTGTTTGAATGGTCTTCCCAAGACCCACGATTCAAAGTCCCAACAACAAAAATCAAAATTGCAAAAGAAGTTGCTTTCGAGCCATGAATTGGCTTTACAATGTTTAACTCAAATTAGAAATCTACAACTCACTCAAGTATTGGTGACAAAATCATATCATTAACTTCAACTCGTCAATACTTAGTTAGCCAAACTCAATACTTGAGTATCTATCGGTTTAGATATATCGAGACACTTTGATCTTGACCATACTTGATTATCCATTTGCACTACTTGAGTAGTACTTAATCTTTGCTAAACGAATGAGCTAAGTGAAACATATCAACAAGACAATACTTGGGAATCCAATTCTGCATACTCGAGTAGCATTCTGTCAGTATTAAAGTATCTCGCCAATACTCGAGTATTACTTGCCCAATACTTGAGTATTAATATGATATGCAAAGAGTTCTGTCAGCGAAGAGATTACATACTTTCGAGTATTCATTGTTCATTGTTCAGATTTTCAGAAACACAACAATATTTGGCAATACTAACTCCAAAATTTGAAAATTATCCATGTTTAGAAACCTCTTTAAGTATTATTTCCAGTGAAAGAAGAATCAGTCCCAAACTTGTTGAATTTCGTCGGCTATCATAGGATGAATGTAGGCTGTTCTTAATCAATGCTGATTGCAACATCCTGAACATACTATCAACTTCAAAATATCATAACTTCTTCAATTGATCTTCATTTTCTGTGTTCTTGATGTTTTTAAAAAGGTATTTGAGTCTATTTTCCAATGGCACCAGTTTCAGCTCAATTGGATTTTTCCTTTGTGAGATACGCTCAAATTACCGAAGGTTGGTCTGGACTGTGATGGTGATTTTTGTGCCAACTTGAAAAAATCATAGCGCACTCATCTGGACTCCTTTTGACTTGAAATTTTGCCACAAATACGTGTTGGATGTCTAGTTTCATATGCCACTAGTTTCATGTCAATCTGATTCCTGGTTTGGGAGATATCATCAAATTACCAGAGGTCGCTAGAGACAGAACTGAACAGGGCAGTTGGACAACACCCCAATACTCGAGTATTGAAGTGAGATACTCGAGTATTGACGGAATTTTTGCCTAAACAAGAGCTGATTATATCCAATACTCGAGTATTGACATTGTGGTACTCGAGTATTAAGTTGTGGTACTCGAGTATTGCTTCAGGAATGCATCTTTTGGATTATACACTACCAGTAAGAATATTTACCTCAAACGGATACTATGCAATCCAAAAATATAAGATTGCCGTGCAAATATAATACCCCCCATAATTCAGCTTTTATAGCCGTGCAAATCCCCAGCTTTCTTGTGAATCCACAGATCCATTTCCCACTACAATCCCTCACTAAGCCACCTGACCGACAAGTTTTTCTCTCCTCTAGAAACCCCATCTACATTAAGCTTCATCCATAAGGGACCATCGACCCAATGTACGCCTCTGGACACATTAGGGGGGAATTGCCTTGATGAGATCCCTTCCCTCTTCATTAACCCATTCCCCTACCTTCCTCATATCCCAATTGCCCATGTCCGTAACCATATCCTTCACTTTCAGACTTTCCCCCTCTGCTGAAATTAGTTGGGTACATCTCTCCTTTAAAGGTTTTCTATCATCCAACCACTTGTCATTCCAGAAATTAACCCTTTCTCCATTCCCTATTTCCCAATACATGTTACTCAACCATATTGGCCAAAGTCTACTTAGGTTTCTCCAGGTATCCGAGTCAGATTTTAGACTTTTACACTCCTTCATTAAGTCTTTGCCTCTGCTATATTTACCAGCCAACACCTTGGAACATAAACTGTCTGGCTTTGCAATTACATTCCAAGCCACTCTACCTAACATGACATCATTCATGGCTTCAAGATTCCTCAATCCCAGCCCACCATTCTTTTTTCTCTACATATCAGATCCCAACTTACAGCGAAGAAATCAAATGGAATACCTAGAATGGCTCGGTAAGACACGGTTGTTTGTTTTCCTTGACGTTAGCAATTCATAGGCAAAATGGAGGGAGAAGGTTGTGTTTTCATTTCACCGGCAAATGGAGGGAGATAATGGAGGAATACGACGTTTATTCATATTCTCCTTCCTCGATTCCACTGTGTCTCTTTCTTTGCTTCGCCTCTGAAATAATGAAGCTTTGTCGTCGGTTGATGCGATGCGTGGGTTCGAGGAGTGAAGATGGTGACGGGTGGGACGATGTCATTTTGGGCTTCTTACATGGCATGTGAGTGGAACAACTCACGTGATACATCAGCAACGTTAGTGACGCCGTTAGGAGTTAACTGACGGAAGGACTAACGTGGGATGTTTTTGGATTTTACAGTGATGACGGGACGAGTTATTTTTATTTAGGGACTAGAAAGGGGTCCGTGTTTTTTTCAGGGACCAAATAGGGTATTTACTCTATTAACATCAAAGCGAAAGTACAGAGACTGCTTGAAGAAAAATTTCCTCATATATTCGTTCAAACTCGATTACATCATAATCAGAGTAAATTAAAATTCTATTCATTGAACGATGAAAAGAGGACAGAATCTTACTGACAGTAGTAGATGATGGGACCGAAAGCCACGCCTTGAATGAAATTAATAATAGGCAGGAGGCACATGTTTTGGCATCTTCTTCGCTCCTCTTTGTAGCTCGTCATTATATAAAACATTTGGAGACCTGTTTTAACATAAAACCAGACCCGAAGTTGACACCTTTTAAAGTTTGACGCGGAAAGTAAATGCATTACTCTTGAAACTGATTTTGTGAAAACCCAAGCTTTGATACCATACTAGTGCAACATCTCGCTCTAATACCATACCAGCATAATCTTGCTTTTTGTAACACCCTAGCTCGGTACCTGGTCTTAGCCGGTATTTGGGTTAGACCCGGTCTTACCCGATTGTGTTGGGACTTTTCCTTCTCTTAGCGGGTTGGACGGGGTTCGGGTCAAGCTAGACCGGGTTACCGGGTTTTATGTACACCTCTATTTATAACCACATAGTCACTTTTGCATCTAAAGAAATTAAAACACCTGGTGTTGTTGGGCGTTCTTTTGCCCAACCCACATGTGTGTTTTTGCAGCTTAACCTTTTATATAATCAATAGATTAATTTCTAAATCCCCGGTTGAAGATTGGAGTTTTGAAAAGAGATAAGCAAATAAGCATACGGACCTCCAATCCCAAACAAGCGATCGAGAAACCATGGAGTAGTCGAATGAGCCATTTTCCAAGTTTTCAACTCCGATTCCTTCTACATCCACCTTTGTGTTCTTTCTAGTCAACAAAACCTGAAACCCTAATCTGCTTATCATTTTTCCCATTTCTGTTTCCGGAGCCGTCTATTATTTTTCCCAGTTTGTAGATGTTCTGAGACACAGAGTTTGTATAGATAGATACAGTTGCGAGCATTCATGCGAACATCATATCTCTTTCTTGGGCACCGCTATAGCCGTTCACAGCAACACACTTTTTCATCCATCCCCATCGGAAAATGTTCACTTCGTTCCGCTAATTTCTTACAACTTTTATTATTTCATTCCTCTCAGCATCAACTACCAGAGTCAAGTAATAATAGTATCGCCCAAGCCCCATTTCGTTCCATTTTATTTACGAGGCAATTTTCCAACGACAACAACCTCAAAAAGATTCGGTTTGCTTGTCTTTCTTGGATTGGATGGTCATCGCCTCTTCCATCATCCCCATTATCATCGTATTCGTTCCATCGATGTATGATTTTTTTTTTAAAAAAAAATATATTGTATACACATAGTTCCAAGTTCCTCCTCCCATTTTCTCCAATGTTTGGTTTGGCTTCTCTTCAATAGATTTTTTTACAAGGGCAAAACAATTAAGAAGATTGAGTTCAATGATTGCCACAGGTCTAGTTATACTTAATTCTTCACCATTTCGGTGTTGACTTGTTTTAATGATTTTGATCTAGAAATTTAGCTTCGATCCTTGTAGCTTGCAGTATAACAAAATGGCATGTCCTTGATTCGTGTATGTTAGATAATATTTTTGTTCTTTCTGCCAACACTTAATATTTCTTATCTTTTTGTTGTTCGTTCATTTCTTTAGTCATTTGTATCACGGCCTTGGACTTGATCACCCAAATACCGTGCCGGCCTTAGCTTGATCACCCCTCTTGATCTTGCTAAGTCAGCCGAATCCCCTTGAGTAGGCAAGGAAGAGCAAAGAACACAAGAACTCTTAGAGAGAGAAAGAGAACTTAGAGAGAGAAGCTCTTAAAACAGCAAATGCTTGAAGACTCTTGGATGATTACAAATGAAGGAGGCATCTCCTATTTATAGCCTATCACCTCCTCAATGAACGGTCGAGATTGAAAAGATCCTACGATTGTACAATGGTTCTCAGAACCTTCCCTAGAAATATCTAGATATTTACATATTTCCACAAGTTTCTAGAATTCTACGCAAAATTCTACCAATATCTACACATGTCTACCACATTCTAGGAGCTTCTAGACTTGTCCATACTTGGAGTCTAAACCTCCTAGTTCAATGCGAGTGTTCGTGCGCGAATTATCCAGCGTTCCTTTCGGGCGTGACACTCTCCCTACCTAATCCGGTGACGTCCTCGTCATTTGTCTTTGTCCACGATCACCCTCGTCTTCATGAAATGGTCGGAACATTCTCACATGAAAGACAGGATGAATCTTCAAGTTTGGGGGAAGGTCCAACTTGGAGGTACTCCTTCCTGCCCTTCCCACAATCTTGTACGGGCCTCGGACAAGACCCCAAAATCCCTTGATTTGTTTGGGAGGAATCTTCATGATCACCTTGTCTCCTACTTGGTATTCAGAGACTTGCTTCTTCCCATCCGCAATCTCCTTCCTCCTCTTGGCCACCTTGCCATGGAAGGATCTCGTCTCCTCAGCTTCTCGGCCTAATGTATCACCCATTACATCGGCCGTACCAATTCCTTGCTCCGTCCCACGTTCACCTCTCTTCTAGGCGGCAACCTTTCTTGGAGCCTGGTGGCATGAGGTCTTCATTCCTCTTCAAGATAGGTGAAATGTTCCCACGATCCTCCACATCAGGATCCACCACCTTCAAAGCCGCAAGGTAGGTGACTGACAAGCGAACATCCCGATCATCGCTTGTTGTGGGCACTGTGCAACCAAGCCCCTTTTCAAGGAAGCACAATGAATGTTCACCCGGCATGAGGACTACTTTTGCCTTGCGCAAAAAGTCCAGTCCCAGTACCACATTGAAGTCATCCATAGGGGCAACCGACATATCCACGGCCCCCTTCCACGTACCAATGCATAGCTCTACTCCACGAGCCACGCCCTCGAGAGGTTTGGCAGAAGTGTTGACAGCCTTCCACCATCCCCTTTGTGCCTCAGTAATTGAGAGACCAACCCTCTTGGCCTCTTTCGGAGTGATGAAGTTATGGGTCGCCCCGGTGTCCACCATCACCTTTGCGGCTTCCCATTCAACGTTGCCTCTACATGCATGAGGCCTTTACTCCTCGAACAGGTTCCCCGTGTTTAGCCTTCAAGGCATTCAAGATTCGAGAGATCCCATTCGCATGCTTGGCTCCTCCTCGTCGGGTTCATCTTTCCCTTCAACCATGGTGACAAGCTACCAAGCTTCGGACACTTACTCATGTAGTGCGGCCCTTTGCACACGTAGCGGCTTATTGTCCTCTTCTTCTTTTCCTCGGGTCGGTCCTTACGAAAGGACTTGCTCGCTCCTCCCCTTGATGAACTCCTTACCTTTGTCTCCCCGTTCCCATGATTGGACTCGAGAAGACTTAGGTGCGAAGTCTCACCTTTCGACCCCTTTGATAATCGGTGAGAATCTCGGCAATGGCAATGGCTTCATCCACGGTCGTTACACCACGCCGTTGGAGTTCATGTTTGGCCCAATTCGAAGACCATCTACGAAGTAGAACAATGTCTCCTGTTTGCTAAGATTAGGAATTTGCAATGTGAGGCGGTGAAGTCCCTTACATAATCCGAAATCGAGGTCTTGTGCTTGAGTTCCCTCAATTTCTTTCTAGCCACATAGACCACGTTCTCGGGATAGAATTGTTTCTTCAGTTCCCTCTTGAAATCTTCCCATGTTTCGATCGTGCAAAGGCCCCTCTCCATGCGCATGCTTCCTACGCCACCACAACATAGCATTATCAGTAAGGAACAAGGAAGCAGTGCGTACCTTGGTTGTGTCGTCGACCAAGTTTAGGCTCTCAGCATATCTCTCCATTTGCCATAAGAAGTTCTCAACCTCCTTGGCATCACGAACGCCTTGAAATTCCTTCGGCTTAGGGAGATCCAACCTCACTTCCTTTCTCCACTTGGTACCACCAACCAACGGAGCCCTTGTTTGTTTCTCTAAAGAAGTCTTTAGAGAGTTGAGTTGTCCCTGCATCGCGGTAATGGCATCCATTACCTTCGCCTCGAGTCGCCTCATGTACTCAGCTCGTTCCTCCTCAACATTGAGGTGCGAATCAAGATCCGACCTCAAGTTGTCCAATTGGCCAAGGGTGTGGGTTTCAAGTGTCTCAAAGTCACCTTCTACCTTGTCCACCCGGTTAGCCACCCCGTGTAAGGCCTCCTCCAAAGCCTCCACCTTTGCCATCAAAGAGGCAATATCTGCGGCTTGGCGGGACTTACTTGATCCTCGGGTCTTCTTTGCCTCAGGAGCAAGTTGGGTCTCTCTACCCCTTTCTTCTCCAGCCACAACAACTTCCTCAGTCGTTCCCGACATTCTTGCCTACGAACCACGTTCACAGCTTCGAACCTAGCTGCTCCGAACCAAAGCTCTGATACCACTTTGTCACGGCCTTGGACTTGATCACCCAAATACCATGCCGGCCTTAGCTTGATCACCCCTCTTGATCTTGCTAAGTCAGCCCGAATCCCCTTGAGTAGGCAAGGAAGAGCAAAGAACACAAGAACTCTTAGAGAGAGAAAGAGAACTTAGAGAGAGAAGCTCTTAAAACAACAAATGCTTGAAGACTCTTGGATGATTACAAATGAAGGAGGCATCTCCTATTTATAGCCTACCACCTCCTCAATGAACGGTCGAGATTGAAAAGATCCTACGGTGTACAATGGTTCTCGAACCTTCCCTAGAAATATCTAGATATTTACATATTTCCACAAGTTTCTAGAATTCTCTCGCAAAACTCTACCAATATCTACACATGTCTACCACATTCTAGGAGCTTCTAGACTTGTCCATACTTGGAGTCTAAACCTCCTAGTTCAATGCAGAGTGTTCGTGCACGCGAATTATCTAGCGTTCCTTTCCGGGCGTGACAGCGCGGTTGTAACTGCGTTGTGGTGTAACTTTCTAGTTTGGAGTTTGGTTAGTTTCCTCTAGTCTTGTTATGTTTGCTGAAGTTGTGCACTCAATCGCAGATTTTGCTAATCAGGTATTTTTCTGGACCTTGTATAATAAATTGCTTTGTGTAAATTTACTTTGGATTTTAACTTATTTTATTGCATATTGAGTGCAGAGAAACTAATGTTATGTTCCATTTAGGCACTATTAAGTTGAATAAAGAGTTAAATCTGGCATATTACGTAAGAACACGGTCAAAACACAAAGAAAGCTCAATAAAATTAATGTACCTTTTCTGGCGACACACAGTCAAATACATAAACCTGGCCTTGAAAAGACAACGTAAGCTGGTCACCACTAGCTAGCTTGTTCGATTATTGCACCATGATCGTGAATAACATTTCCAGGGTTGGTAACTTCTATGCTCTCATGTCCGCTGACTGCCTGACATTAGTATCACCACAATTGTTATTGTCTTCCATCCTATTCCCATTACTCATATGGTCCAATCCATCATGTTCATTTTCGGGCACACATGGCACATGCATTGGATATTGTGTGTAACACCCCAAATTCCATACTTGAAATCGTGTCGGTTGACACTTAGTTTTACGAAAAATCCATAGAGTTTGAGGTGTTACCACTCAGAGTAATGCGGAACGGAGAGCATGCGCTTACATTTGGACGATGAGTACCTGATATAAAATTCCCAGGCATATTCTGATGCCCTGACATATGCTGGTTATATTAAAAATAATTCCGAAGGAATATTCGTGTGATACAATAGTACAGATATAACAATATATGACAGATATTTATCATATATCAACATCAACCATACATAGCACACAGCAGATGTAATGTCAATAGCACAACAGTACATAGCACACAACACATGTAAAGATTGCAACGTTTGCACTAACCAGTGCCACGACGACCCCTCATGTCCTCAGCGTTAGGAAAACTCAACGGCATTACTAAGACTGTAACCTGTATAAAGCTGAATGTATAAACAGGTGATCTAAGCCCCATAAACTTAGTCACAGTGCATGACCCAAGACCTAGTCTTGTCTATCACTTCATGAATCAATCAATCATATACAGTCATACAAGA
Source organism: Acacia acuminata (assembly GCA_019022655.1). Taxonomy (NCBI): domain Eukaryota; kingdom Viridiplantae; phylum Streptophyta; class Magnoliopsida; order Fabales; family Fabaceae; genus Acacia; species Acacia acuminata. Next base: position 652,098 of record JAFJYI010000001.1, read on the forward strand.
TATAGGCGATTAAAGTTACTAGTACGCGGACGTACCTTTCACCGGGTAATTGTCAAACGCCCGACCTTTGAACCCGACTCCGGACTTCCCAGATATCCTAACATATCACCATATCATTTAGAATAATATCCTAAGAGATATTTCCACCTCTATTTACCTCTCTACCCTTGGTGGATTTGTTATTTACAATTTTTCCCTTCATTTATTTAAAAACGCAGTACTGGATTTTCTGGGCAGATTTTTCAGTAACTTTGAAAAATCATAATTAATTCCCAAACAACGAAATGAAGATCCGTAAAATTCCCGGAATCCTTAGGATGTCTAGTTTTGATGAAAAATACTTTTTTTATATCCAGAATTTGTGAATCATTCCCAGTTTTAACGTTTCCAACCTCTGCCCAAAATTTTTCCACAAAAACGTAGCTTTTCTTCAAGAATTTTTATCTCCTTGTAAAAAACTCAAAATGATATGTTCTAGGTATTTTTAAAACCTCTATATGTCTAATTTGACCATGAAAAATTTCAGAATTTTAAAACTCCATCTTCTACATAAAATCATGGCCTTTTTATTACTGACTCCGGGAAACTTCCAACCGACAAATTTCGCGAGTTTCTCTACTTTGATCTTCAACTTCCAAGAATTTTACTCCACAATATTTTTCATCATATTTTCGAAATAAAGACATTTTTAATCATAAAAACATGAAATCAAAATCATTCTTTGAAGATTAAAGATCAAACTAACATTTATACTAAAAGCTATAAAAAGCTTAAAGACTAAAACTTAAAACTCAAGAACTAGAAAACTTACCTTTAAAGCTCTTCTTCCCTCTTGCTTCTCACTTCTCTCTACTCTTTGTAGAATGGTTTTTGGTGTGAAGAATGAAGAGACCCAAGGCCTCTATTTATAGTAAAAATTCATGATTCTAAACTACTAGATCACTTTACTTAATCAATGGCTCATGCTTCTTGTTCTTCTTCAACACACACACACACACACACACACACACACACACACACACACACACACACACACACACACACACACACACACACACACACACACACACACACACACACACACACACACACACACACACACACACACACACACACACACACACACACAAGCTCAAAACCGTGGCTTCCTCCACACACACACACACACACACACAAAAGCTCAAAACCGTGGCTTCCTCCCCTCCTCTTATCCTCACCAATTTTGCATTAAATGAGCCCATGTGATTGCAATTATTATCTTATCTTAATCTTATCTTCTTCCAACTTCTTATCCCATGTGTTCTTATAAATTAATATCTAGATTTTTTATAAACTCAATAATGACATTAGTTAGCTTCTAAATGTCCTTTACAACTAGATGCAAATTGGTAGTTGGTTATCAATTAAACAAGAATACATTTAGATGTTATTTATAAAGTTATCTAAGTCTCCCATTTAGCTCTTAACTTTCGAAAATCCTAGCCTTCATTAGATGTCTCTAATTGCTCTTTATCATCTTGAAATTAAATATATAAGTATGGATAAAAATCAAGGTGATACTTAACCCAAGCTTGATATTAATTCTCACCATTAATCTATGGTTTAAATCTTTCATTTGGCATAATTTAATTAACTATGGATCTAGATTATTTATTTAATTTATCATATATTCCTCCATGCATAAATGAACCCACGTGATAAATAATCATCACAAATTTTATCCTATGTGCTTAGCTAAAACAATATCTAGATTTTAATACAATTATTCTTTTCTTCAACTCTTCCCTTGCAAACCGTGACCCCTCTTTTATTTAGGCCCAAAGAAGTGTGTTTCACTTGACTCATGTAATTAAAGATTCAAGCTTCCTATTGGTCCTTCAAATTTTACTTGGATTAAGATTAATTACAAGATTTAATTAAGGCCATTAGACTTAGCTTTATGAGTTTTAATCTTGGCCTTCCATATTTATGTAGAAATATCTTTATACTATTGAAGATCTTGGTTTATTAACCCATGTGCTCCTATCTACATAATATCTTGATTTAATATGGTACATTCATGAGTTATTTATTGTCTCTTGCTAGTTTATTTGGAAATGGCGAAATGAATTTATTCATGACACTCAAGATGCTCAGGTTAAATATTGTTTGAGGCCCATTCTTGAACTATTGGGAGACTTAAAAACTAGAAGGGATGAAGGGGGGTTTCAGCAGGTAGCACAAAATCAGTCAAATGTTTGCTGGTCCTTTCCAGAAGCACCATTTGTGAAGCTTAATTCAGATGGGGCATCAAAGGGTGCAGAACAGGTGGCGGCGTGTGGGGGTTTGCTGCGATACTTCTCTGGCAAGTGGCTTGGAGGCTTTGCTACACGTCTTGGAAGGTGCTCAATGATGTTAGCTGAGTTGTGGGGAGTTCTGAGAGGATTAGAGATGGCATGAGACGCAGGTTGGAGGTATGTTATTGTTGAAAGTGACTATCTTTCAGTCATTGCATTACTATCCAAACAAGGTAATGCAGCTCGTGAGTCCCATCTGGTGGCTCGGATACGAGCAATCACCCGCAGACAGTGGGTTTTACGATATAGCCATGTTCTAAGGGAGGGAAATCAGTGTGCAAATTGGTTAGCTAATTTTGCTTTGACGCATGTGGAGGCTCCGTACGAATCCCATTTCTCTGATTCGCCTACTGGTCTTCGTTGCTTCCTTGTTGTGGATCTGGCGGGAGTACGACATGTGAGGAGAGGCTTGTGACTGTAATCTCTCTTTAGTTTTCTTTGTTTCGTTTGTTTAAGCTTTGCTTGTTTATAAAAAAAAAATAAATGGTACATTCTCTTTCTTGAATTTAATAAGATTCCAATCTTGCATGTGCTCTCATTAATGACAATTAAACAATTTTCTCTCATCTCTCCTCCATGTGAATTTCGCCTCTTACCATGATTTTAGGAGATGGAGATTAAATCTTAATTAACATCCCTAAGTGTAGTGTTTTTTTTTATACATCATAGTAGGGGAGGGGGCGGGGTTCGAACCACTGGACATAGGGGAGGAGGTAGTTAATGCGGCTCCCATGCCTAACGCTATTAAGGCGGCGGCCTAAGTGTAGTGTTTTAGATGTTATTAAGTTTAATTGCTCAAGTGTGATTGGTCCTTTAATGGGTTATGATCTTTAATGCTTTATCTTATGCTAATATTGAACTCTTATTGGCCTTTGTTTATTAATTAAGTTAAAATATCCTAATTGATGACTTTTAATATGCCACTAGATTAATTATGAAAATTTATACAATTATTTTAATTAGTGCAAATTTAATTGCCCACTTATTGTTGTTAATTTCCTTAAATTAATTTAAGTGTTCTTATAACATTTTCTTGCTACTCTTGGTTACATAAGAATTATGGTTTAATATGACAACCATAATATATTTTATGATCCCTAAATATGAAATATTAAAATTGACCCTTAATTGATTTAATTTCAAGGGAAAATTGCCCAAAATTATAATTAACAAACTTCAAAATTTTGAGACAACATATTCCCCTTTATTTATTATTTATCAAAATATAACATTTATGATAAATAGGGATTTTAGGGTATTACATTGTGCATCACTCATGTGTATCCCAGAATCATTCCCATGAATACCATCCATAGCATAGAAAGGGCCAAAAACCCCCTTTGGAATTGGAAGAATGATTGGTTAAAGAAAATCTGAAAGAAAATAGGAGAAGGAAAAAACCAAGTCACAAACTATGGAGAGCATTTTTTATATTTGAAAATTCAACAGTAACTTAGGTGATTAAATGCATTATGATGCGCACACTACATGGCATCATAGGGAAATATAATGTCAACCATATTCATAAAGAGAGAGGAAATATATTTGATTCCATTATTTTTCTCTTTAAAAATGGATTATATCAAACTTTAAGATTAGAAAGGAAAGGAATGCTAAAACAAGGTTAGCATCCAATGATATATGGGCATGGTAACAAACAGAACCAGAGAACACAGATAATTATCACACGCCAGCATTGAGCCTTGACATCAAGTCGAATCAATTCACTTGTCATAAATTAAGTCTCAACTCAATCTTCAAGAAATTTCTCTTTCCTTTGCAGACGAGCAGACATTCCATCACAAGAAAAGCAAACATCCTGTCTGAAAGCGATACAGTTAAAAAAAAAATCCGTTTGCAGGATGCCACACAGAAATTTCTGTTACTGTCTGACATGCTGTATGGCCCTTCACACTATATCCTGACCAGTTTCTGTATGCAAAAAAGTCATTTATTGTGGTGAAAATCATTGCACGTAGCATCAAAGACATCTCCACCATCCTCCCACAACTTCTTTAAGTCCTCCATCAAAGGTGTCAAGTAAATATCGATATTATTCTCTGGCTGTTTTGGTCCCAAAATCATCATAGAAAGCATCATATGCTTGCGTTTGGTTTTCGTACACAACAAGGAGGTAAGTTCTAAATCACCAAGAGAATTGGTCATGCATTATGTGTACTACTAAGAGTACCGTAAGGATTGATTTCATCTTTGCAAAGTCCAAGCCGAATGTTTCTTGGCTCGCTACCAAATCCAATAACATTTGATCTATTTTATTCCATTGAGGAGAGTCAGTCGGATGCCGAAGGTATTTTCCATCACATATTCTCTCATTAGCATGACATCTCAACTTCTTTGCTTCTTTCGCATTTGCACATATTCACTTAAATCTGCGATATAATTGGAAGATACCACCAAATCTTTAAAGATTTTCTTTTAGTCTCATCACCACACCACCACATTTCTTCACTTTTTATTGTGAAGTTTTACATTTTGGATACTCACTTAGTCCTTCATACTCCTTTTTGTACAAGACGCAATCATTAGGGCAAGCATGAATTTTTTTATACTAAATTCTCATCATAGACAATATTTTTTCGGCCTCATACATATGATTTGGAAGTACATTATCTTCTGGAAACATATCACACAACAATTCAACTAACAATTATGTGAAACTGTTTTCGGTCCACCCACAAGTTGCCTTTAAGGGCCTATTTGGTACGGACTGAGAAGATTTAAGGAGGGAAAGGAAGGAAGGGAACATTTTGAGGGATGAGGAAAGATGAGTTATTTGATAGGAAGAAAATGAAGGGTACGGTTGGTAAAGAATCAAGATATACATATTTTACCTTTAAAAGTAATTAATTCAAAATGAAAAGGAAAAATATATTTATCTAAAATATATATTTTTAAGAATATCCTCTTATCAAGTTCGAATTTGTCTAAATATTCTCCTAACAAGTTTGAATTTATATAAAATATTTTCCTGCCAAGTTCAAACATATTGCATAAGTTCGAATTTAATCATATTTTCTTGCACTATAGGAAAAAAAATTATGAGCAGTAAATATATGTCCAAAAACGTCAGTGTTCACGGGGGAACTTGGGTTCCCACCAATTTTGGTGGGATCTTATCTTCTCACATTTAAAGAAAGATTGGTGGGTCTAGGAACTTGAGTTCTTAGGAAGATTGGACATAAAAAGTGTACTAAACAAGGGAACTTGCTTATCTTCCCTTCCCTTCCCACCTATTCCATGTACCAAACAGGCCCTAAGTTCACCAAATGCAAAATACCTAACAAGTGTGTATACTTAGTACACGCAAGGTACAAAGGTGTCTCGGCATGACTTCGCACGCTGTCATATACACGCAATTGTGAAAATGACTCTACCCCAACATCATGAATCATTTTCTCCATTCTATTTTCATCTACAACATCCAAAACTTCCTTCTCGTGGGACACACAGGCAGTCACTTCCTCTCCATACCATATCCACCTTGTGTAACGAAGATTTATTCCATCTCAAAGTAAGTGATCCTTATATCATCTACATCACGTCGACTCTCAATTAAACACTGGACACAAGGACAAAAATACTTCCCATTTTTACTAGGCACATTCATTTTAGCAAATTCAATAAACACTTCCATCATATTATCATATTCTTCACTAGTTCTCAATGCATTCATCCAACTGTGATCTACTTTATTACCACATAATCCAAATTCAACAGTACTCAAGCTTAGACCAATTGTTATTATATATGGGGTATGTGAAGCAAAATAACAAATTATGACAAAAATGTCATTATATGGGGTATTGTCATTATATTTGGCTTTCATTGAAAACTTCTGAGGCAAATTAAACCTTTAACCCTATTTATAAAGTTCCAACAAAGTGATTTATTTACCAATATAATAATGGTAACATAAAAAGGCATATTAATTTGGAACCATGTGCCCTAAGACTAAGAGCGAGACTACTCTTCTAGCTCTTGACTATGGTTTGATTTTGTTATATATATGAATACAGGTTATAATTAAAGGAGATTCAAATCTCAAAATACTAGCCTACCGAAAGGAAGAATCTCTAAAATTTATGAATCACTCTTCGCTTGTAACTCATAACAAGCATTTGCACACATAAAAAGATCTTATCAAAAGAGCTATTACACTTGAGTTAAATTAATGCTCAAATTTTATTTGATAGTAGGCAATATCAAATAGTTACAACCATTTCAATGTGAAAGTATGCTTAATTACTATTTTAAAAATGTTTGTTCCTTAAAGTAGTGTCATCATTTTAGTTTTGACTCCTCAAGTTTTTTCTGTTTAAAACATAGTTTGCATATTTTAATACAAATATGGACCACTTTATCTTTTGAAGGACCAAAATATTTAGTTTAAAATTTTAAGAACGAAAACAAAAACAAAAGCAAACTATAAAAACCAAACATGAAATTAAGCCATTAAAAAAATGTCAGGACAACTACTAAAGAAGGGATGATGAGGATGAAATGAATGCGTGTGAAACGCAACAAAAAGAGGAGGGAGGGACTTTGCTTTTGATGCAAAAGAGTGAACAACTTTAGCTATAAATACAGAATTAAGGAATCCCAATGATATAGGGTTTTCAAATTATTTAGAAATATTCGCCTTTCTTTCTCCCTCTCAGTAAAATTACAATAGCAAGATACACAGATTATTAGTAGATCAATGATATAACATACTAACAAAGTAGGGATTGGTGAGAATCTAATAGCTTGTTGAACACTTGAACTAATATTTATACAGGCAAATAAGAATTAGTGAAAAGGACTACTTATTTCTAAAATAATCTGGCCATCCAAAATGTAACACCTCATTTTTCAAAAAAGGAATAATTTTTTTTTTGTTCATCAGAGTAGAGTATCGGAGCAAGTAAAAGAGTGAGTAACTGATATATCATTAACCGTGGTGTATCCATCTGTTTATAATGTACAGTATATTTATCCGAGTAATGTCATAATGTTACAAGTCTAAAAATAGGAATCTTCAGTCGGGTCTCTACGCGTGCTGTTTACTCTACTTACTCTTGTCTTCGGTCCTCAATTCCCCAGACCGAACCTATGGTAAGAGCTGAGGTCCAATGCCCATCGGACCTCAGATAACGGTTAACCTCATGCTCATGTATAACAATATATGTAGGACAGATATTCATAACATTACAGCAATAATCAACACATAAACACACAACAGATGTAAGATTAATATATTAACAGTACATATCACATATAAAGTTATGTATACAATTCACATGTATAGTCGTTTGCACCTCACCGTGCCACAATGGCCTATCGTGTCCTCAGCACTAGGAAAAATGTAACGGCATTATCAAAACCATAACCCGTGTATAAAGCTGAATGTATAAGTAGTGATCTAAGCCCCATAAACTTAGTCACGGTGCATGACCCAAGACCAAGTCTTGTCCATGACTCTATGAAATAATCTATCACATATAAGCATACAATAAGCATCAGAGTTAGTGTTACAGTATGCGTCCGTACCTTAGTCCGTTTGGATGGCGGTACGCTTGCCTGGTCGGTACGTCTCCCGATTTTTCCCAGATATCCTATAATAATATTATCGCATTACTACCTCGTAAATAATATCTTAGGAGATATTTTAGCCACTACCGACCTTTTTATCCCTGGTGGATTTATTATTCCAATTATATACCTTAATTTTTGTATTAAAAAAAACGTTGTTCCAGCATTTCTGGGCAGATTTTTTGATAACTTTAAAAATTCATAATTAAGTCCAAAAAAATCAAAATGAGGTTCCGTAAAATTTTCTGGAAACCTTAGCATGTCTAGTTTTGAGGAAAAATAATGATTTCTACCCAGAATTTGTGATTCATTCCCAGTTTAATGATCTTCAACCTCTGCCCAGAATTTTTCCAGAAAATGTAGCCTTATTTCCAGAATTTTTATCTCTCTCTACAGACCTCTATTCGATATATATTTTATATCAATGGAAACCTATACATGTATACTATGACCATGAATTATTTCAAAAGTTTTGAATATAAATTTATTCACAAAATAATGCCCTCTAACTGAGTGACTCCCATATCCCAACCCAAAACCCCAAAATTCATATCTTACTCTAACTTGTTTTATTAATCCTAAAAGTTACTTCCCAACATTTTTCCACTTTGTCAGGCATCTTTCGATGCAATAAGGCTTAAAAACAATTATGGAAAATTACTTTACCTATTTCCTAGATTAAACTAACATTTATACTAAGAACTACTAAGAACTATAGAACTAAATACTAGAAACTAAAAACTAAAGACAAGCTTACCTCTTGAAGATTCTTGCTTCTTAGAAATCACCACTTGGTGGTTGATTTGGTGTGAAAAATTGTGAAGGGCAAGGCCCCTATTTATAGTAAAAGTCCAAGAATTACATCCCTTGGATCATCTTTTCTTATCAATGGCTCATGATAATTTGTGCTTCCATGAAGGCACAAAATGTGAGCAAAGGATTCTCATTGGTCCATACTAATTACATAAGATTTAGCTAATTATTCTAATTTCCTATTTTTAATTCAACATGTGCTCTTGAAAAAATTATATTTTAATCTCTCTCTCTCTCCCCCTCTCTCTCTCTCCATCTTTCTCTCTCCCATGTGCAATCTAACACTTCTTTCCTCTTCCATTGGTCTATTTTCTTTTTCACAAGGATTAAGCTTATTTCTTTGATTTTCCATTGGCTAATTCAATTTCACAAGGATTAAAGTTAATTATAGAATTAATTAGGACCATTGGATTCCATTTGTGTTTGTTTTAAATTAAATCTTGGCCCTTCACTATAAAGCATGAGCTCTTGTGATGTCATCCTTGTGATGTCACTTTGATGACATAATCAAAGCTTAAGTGTCATTAGCAAAGCTTAATTAACTCTTAATTTCATTTGCTAGCTAACCATGGAAAGTAGTGCTTAATTAAATCAAGCTTTGTGCACCTTAATCTTTACTTATTTCTATTTGTCTTTTAATTGATCCTTGATTTTTAATTAAGACATTCCCTAATTGTTGCTTCTTAATTTGCCCCTTGATTAATTATGAAGATTTACACAATCATTTAATTAGTGAAAACTTAATTGTTCATTTATCTTTCTTAATTTCCCTTAATTTGTTTAAGTATTTTTATAACATTATCTTGCTTCTTTTAAGAACCATGGTTTAATATGATGATTATTTTGTATTTTATGATCTTTAAATGTGGTCTTAAATTTAATCTTTGGTTTATTAAATTCTAAGGAAAAATTGTCTAAAATCTAATTAATAACTTACAAAATTTAGAGACAACATACTTTCCTTTATTTATGTAAAGATACCCTACTTACTTTTGGAGATCCTTATCTTATATCACATGTGCTTCTATCTTATATTATTGTCTAATCTTTTGTTCCTTTATTATTGTGAATTTCACCCCCTATTAATTAACCTTAGGGAATGATAATTTAATCCAAGTTATTATCCCTAATGTAGTGTTTGAGATGTTATTATGCCTAATTGTAAAAGTATGATGGGTTCCTAGATTAATTATGACCTTCACTAATTCATTTTATACTAATATTAAACCCTTATTGGCCTTTAATATCTAATTAAGCCAAAATATTCCAAATTGTTGATTAATACTTGCCACTAGATTAATTATGAATATTTATGCAATTAACTTAATTGATATAAATTTAATTGCCTCTTAGTCCATCTTAATCCTTTTCATACCCTTTTATGACTTTATTCATGATTACATATAAGAACTAGAGGTTAAAATACTAATTATAGGGTATACTATGATCCCTATTTGAAGATTAGAAAAATTGGGTCTTTTTGGTTTATTTAATTCTAGGAGAAAATTCCCCAAATTAAATTAGATAAGCTATAATACTTTTGAGACCACATATTTACCTATTTTAATAGGTATCATTTATTAAAATATAGTGGTTATGCTAAACATGATTTTTAGGGTATTACACAAAAGTTCTAAAAGACCACCATGCACAGATCGAATATGTAACAATATGGTCAGTACATGTGATTAAACTAAAAGTTCAGCATGCCATGAATAAATACTACAAATCATGCTTCCAAAAGAGATTTTCATAAACTATTGACTTCAACGGTGCTTATTAGCAGGGAGCCAGTGAAAATATAAGTATTTTCGTGTATCTTTTCATCCGAAAAGTTGTATATCCAATTCCATGCAAAGAGGACAGAGAAACCATAAATCAGCAAAGAAACCCATATAAATCATAAACTCAAATATTCACTTTTTCGCGACAATAACATTTTAGAGCAAATAAACACACAATCGAAAGGTCGAGTACAAGAAATGAAAATGAAAATAAATATGAAGAAGAGAAAGAGGGAACCTTTTCACGATGAGTGTTGTTGAAGCGAGGGCATGACAGAGGAGGATGAGGAGGAAGGCCTGTAGCTAGAGGACACGGAGTTAGATGAGAAATATAAAAAGCTTAGGGCTCGAGCAGAGTACAAATATTGGAGGAGGAGTGGGAGGCGCGGGCAAAAAGTGAAGAAGGGAAAAATTGAAAGATTCACATTTCAATGTGGTTCATATAAAACAATAAGCTGAAATTAGAATTACAACGATTTGGTTTTGAAAATCAATCGTTGTAAATCAAAATAAAAGAAATTGCGTGATAGGGTTTACCATTCAACGACTGGTTAAATAATAAAAAAGAAATGGCGTGAGCAAGGTTCAAACTCTCAACCTCAACATTATTAAATAAACACTCTAGCCAACAACAACACCAACACATTTGTTAAAGGATTCAACGAGTGTTTTTTTATCTCAAAACTAGGGGTGGGCATGGCTAGGGGTCCCAGCCCGAAGAATGAATGGGTTGCATTTTGCAGCCCGATGCCCAACCCTGTCCGATAAAAGCCCTAACCATTTTCGGGCTGGGCAAGGGCGGGCTGGGCAGGGCGGGCTTCCCTTGCCCAAGTAGGGACACCTTGCCCTGTTCCTTGAAGATTTTAGTTCACAGTTCACAGAATTTCAAAGCTTTGGAGATAGCTGAAGTATAATATAATATATTTTAAATAAAATAATATTTGTAGAACAATATTTATTTAAATATATTTAATTTTCGAGGCGGAGCCAAATGGGCGGGCGGGACCCCGCCCGATGCCTGCCCCATTCGGCTCCACTCAAAGCGCCCAAAATTTTTTTGGGCCACTTTTTAGGGCGGGGATGGGCATTTTTTTGCTAGGCTTGGGCGGGTATCTACGGGCATCCGGGCACCATGCTCACCCCTACTCAAAACAATAATACAATTACTTAATTAGCGTGACAAGGGTTCGAACTCTTAAGCCTAAGGATAACTCTTCTTGCCAACTGAGCCACAACTTTTTTTATTAACGACTATTTTAAGTAAAACAATCATTGTTTCTCAAAATAAAAAAAGTATAAAAAAAAAAAAAAGGTGTGTGGACTAGGTTAAAGGTACAACAACTATTTTTATTAAAACAGTCATGGTATCTCAGATTAAAATTACAACATTGCCATCACCTTTTTTTTACGACTATTTTTTTTAAAACGAACGTTAATTGTCAACGTTAAATCCCTACTTTGTAGTAGTGTTTAGTAAACAGTTGGAAAGCTTAGCCCAAATACAGGTTCTAATCCTATAAAATGAATGGGCTTTTCTAAAAAACTTTAAAACTTTTTAAAATAATTTATCAGTGGTTCAAGCTCTTTCTTTAAAACGCATCATTCTTTAAACTAAATTTGATAGTATCAGAGTGCTTCTCTAATATCATATTTAATCTGGTGCTCTTCTAGATGCTTTCTACATTAGTTATGAACATATCATATGAGATCATATCTGATTATGTATAATAATATTTTTTTAATTTTTAATCTAATTTTTTCTTTTTCAAACGTTTTTAAATTGTTAAAAAACATTTCCTCATCTATTTTTTAACTTTTGGCCTTGAAATTTCTTAAGCAATAGTACTTAAAACATAAATCTTTTGACATTTTGATTATATTACCCAAAAGTCTTATAACACCTACAAATTAAAGATTTTAAGGGATTTTTTATAGTATTTTCCTTGCGTGGAACTCAGTGCAATTTTCCCAATACTTTATTGCGTGGGACTCAGTGCAATTTTCCCAACACTTTATTGCCATAAATCTTAAAGGATTTATTACTTTATTTTTTAAAAGTATAATTTAATAAAAAGGATGCGGGCCTTTTTTTTTTTACTCGAAAAAGGATGAGGGCCTGAGCCCTCAAGTCCAATAGTATAATGACGGTCTTAGCAGTCAAACCGTAATTACAATGTTGGCAAAAGAAAAGAAAGCTACTGAAAATGTGTACTGGGGACTGGCTTAGATCATTTTCTTTCTTATATCCGTTGCGTCCGCTAAGCCCCCGACCCCTTTTTCTATATGTAAAAAAAAATAAAAAAATTCAGGCACAATAGTAAAAATATAATTCAGGATCTTGAGTGGTGCTAAAAAAAAATTCATAACTTTAAAAAATTATTTTAGAATCTTGAAAAAATATTTCAGAGTACTTTGGAAAAAATATTTGAGGATATTATTGTGTATTAAAAAGATACTTGAGGATACTAAAAAATAATTCATGATCTTGAAAAATTATTTTAGGATCTTAAAAAAATATCCTAAAGCATATTTTTAGTAGATCGATACTGAATTATTTTTTCAATACCCTAAAATAATTTTTTTAAGATCATGAATTATTTTTTTGATCAGGATAGAATCGGGAAATCGGGGGCCCATTTAAGCCCTGGCCCAGTAGGGCTCGGGCTTGAAAAATATGCCTAAATTTGAAATTGGCCCTGCAGTGCCGGTCTTGTAGGACCTTAGGCTTAATCGGGCCGGCCTTTAGGCCCTGTTACTGTAGCATTTTCAATTTTTTTTTAAAAAAAATAGTCAAAGAGTGAAGATACCTTTCATTCAAAGTGAAGATAATCAAATATTTATGAAATTGTAAAGAAGGTGACAATTGACAATGATAGTGGTATGCTTTTATATTTTATATGAGTTATTTAATGTTGTTTAGTTTAACGCTTCTTACGTTTTATGTGAGACAATTGTGGACAATGGTTTGTTTTTTATTAAGAATTAATGAATGTGTTTATTTGTTGGATGATTTGTTTTATTTAGATATTAATGTTGATAATATTTATTTGATAGATTAGAACTTTAATGGTTGCAATTTACTAATTATATTTTTTTGGAAAAAACCCAGAAAAAAATAATTAAAATTTGAAATAGTAATTTCCAAGAATGCCCGGTACTATCAAATTTGAACTTTAAAAAACAGATATTTTTCTTATCTCAGGCCCTATAAAGCCCAAGGCCTGTTTATGGTAGTAGCACAGAGAATAGATTACCGAATAACAAACTCAGCACACTACTCTGCTGCGTAATAAAGACAAGGAAATAAAACAATAAAATGGTGAAAGTAATATAATCATGAACACAGATGTATGCAACACAACATCGTGGTTGGTGGGCATATAAATGAAACGCATTCAAACAAACCAGGCCTACAAGGAGAGTATGTATGATTTTTAAAAGGTCTCCAATGAATTTTCTTTCGTTAAGATTTTATGTGTGTAAACAATATTATTTTATCTTTGGGTTTTTTTTTTTTTTTTTTTTTTTTTTAATTTTTATAATTAAGGGATATAGAGGTAATCTAGTCCAAATTCTAAATCCTAACCGTGTCACATAATCTAATTAATAATTTGTTTTTTTTTTTGCTCGAACAAGAACATATATTCATACTAATAATAAGAGTTACATCAAAAGATTACATAACAAACTAAACAAACTAAACGAACACAAACTAGAATAAGCGGACTAACACATACAACAACACCAATCCAAATGTACGGAAAGCAAATCACCACAAAACAAATAGGAGAAAAAGTAACTTCCGAGACTTCATCAGCTTTCTGGCCATCCACGGTTAGAAAGGACAAGAAAGAAAGTCTTTGGTTGCAAAAACCCACCCGATCGGCACACCTCCTTATAAGAAAAGCTACACATAGGTCGGCTACATAATCCCCCTACTCGGGGTGCGGACAGAGAACACCCAACCGCGCAGACAAAAAAAGACAAGTGAAGCCCCGAAGAATACTCTTGCTCATCCACCGAAGCAAACTTGGCGACATAAACCACTCATAGAACAAATTTTGGCAAACAAAAGTGAAATAGATTTGTCCCCATCGAACAATCCAAGCAATGGTCTTCCCATAAATAAAGCACAAAATAGCACCATCATCGATAAAACCCTTCCCCCAAAAACACAAATCCAATCCACAACGAAGAACACCACCATAATTACCCAAATACACAACATCGAAGACAAACACAAACATAGATTGCCGAAATCCACACCATCGAAAACATAGATAAACATAAAGCAATAAAATCAAAAGGAAAATAGAAGCACCCCCTCCCGGGAAACCACCACCGTGCCGTAGGCCGCCGACGAGCGGGGAGACCACCGCCAAGCAATGTGCCGCCGACAAGCCGAGACCATCGAAGGAGATGTTGAAGCAAAAACTCCCATCATCGAGACGAGAGAGGACCACCATTGCCCGAGAGCGAGGGCCGCCGGAGTTGGGAAGGCGTTGAGGACAGAGACACCGAAGGAGAACCGCGCCGGAGAAGAAGGACCGCCACCGCTCTATATCTCCGTTCCGACCTAAGACCAGCCGCACCGGACTCATCGAGGGCCGATCTACACTTCGGTTGCCCTTGTGGAACAAGAGGAATATGCCGCCGCGAGGCGAAGAAGCTCGAAGGAAGGGGTGGGGTTAGGGTTGGTGCGAAGAGGGACCGAACGGGTCTGGGGTCTTTTTCATGTTTCATAATTAATAATTTGTTAAGTTTAATAACTTAAATTATAATTTAAATAATTCAACGGTTTTTATATGGGATTTTTCCAATATTTTATTTTATGTCTCGATAGTTTAAAATATTTGGTAATTTAGGGTTGTTATGCTCGGAGGAGGGATTTATATAATGAATAGATTAATTTCTAAATCCCCGGTTGAAGAGTGGAGTTTTGAAAAGAGATACATGAAGCGTAAAGACCTCTCCAATCCCAAGCAAGCAAACAGAAACCATGGGGTGGTCGAGTGAGCAATTTTCCAAGTTCTCAACTCCGATTCCTCCTACGTCCACCTCGGTGTTCTTTCCAGTCAACAAAACCTGAAACCCTAATCTGCTTGTGGTTTTTCCCATTTCCGTTTTCGGAGCCGTCTATTTGTTTTTGCAGTTTGTAGATTTTCCAAGACACGAAATTTGTATAGATAGATGCAGTTGCGAGCATTCATGCGAACATCATATCTCTTTCTCGGGCATCGCTTTAGCCGTTCACATCAACACACTTTTTCATCCATCCTGATCGGCAAATGTTCACCTCGTTCCGCTAATTTCTCACAACTTTTATTATTTCATACCTCTCAGCATCAACTACCGGAGTCAAGTAATAACAGTGTCGCCCAAGCCCCATCTGGTTCCCATTTACTGTTACGAGGCAGTTTCCCAACGCCGGCAACTTCAAAACGATTCGGTTTGCTTGTCTTTCTTGGATTGGATGGTCATCGCCACTTCCATCATCCCCATTATCATCAGTATTCGTTCCATCGCAGTACGATTTTTTTTTTTAAATTTATTGTATATACATAGTTCCAAGTTCCTCCTCCCATTTTCTCAAATGTTTGGTTTGGCTTCTCTTCCGTAGATTTTTTTACAAGGGCAAAACAATTTAAGAAGATTGAGTTCAATGATCGCCACAGGTCTGGTTATACTTAAATCTTCACCATTTCAGCGTTGACTTGTTTTAATGAGTTTGATCTAGAAATATTGCTTCAATCCTTGTAGCTTGCAGTATAACACAATGGCATGTCCTTGATTCGTATATGTTAGATAATCTTTTTGTTCTTTCTGCCAACACTCAATATTTCTTATATTTTTGTTGTTTGTTCATTTCTTTAGTCAGCGTGCGGTCATAACTGCGTTGTGGTGTAACTTTCTAGTATTTTCTCTCAAGTTTGGAGTTTGGTTAGTTTCCTCTAGTCATGTCATGTTTGCTGAAGTTGTGCACTCAATCGCAGATTTTGCAAATCAGGTATTTTTCTGGCCTTTGTATAATAAATTGCTTTGTGTAAATTTAGTTTGGATTTTAACTTATTTTTATTGCATATTGAGTGCAGAGAAACTAATGTTATGTTCCATTGTAGGCACTACTTGCTTATGGTCTTAGTAGTTCAAGGCGTGCACCTGATGCTATTCATCCGTGAGTTAAACATTATTATTAATCACATTTGCTACTTGCCATCTAAGTGTGACTGCACATGCATTCAGCATCAGTACATCCACAATTCCACATGCTGTATACTACTTTAGTTATCCTGTATGTAACGCATGAAACCATGAATAGCTATTGAACCTAGTAGTTATTCAGTGAATTGTACTTATTAACTACATGATTGTTACAAATTAAACATGACTTAAGTTTATGTGCTGCAATTTCACAAAATGCATCATGTACATACCAGAAATTTATTTGCACAAACTGATCAATGACTTTTATATATTTACTGATTTCATCTTTAATTAGTGTGGTAAAATGATATATTGTGTTTCTCCAGTTATGGCTATTCCAAGGAAAGATTTGTTTGGTCTTTAATATCTGCTGTTGGAATATTTTGCCTTGGTTCTGGCGCTACTGTTGTTCATGGGATTCAAAACTTGTGGATTTCTCAGGTATTTGATCGGATTGAATCTTATAATTTTCATTTTTTTATCTGTAACTTCATGAATTTTTTTCCCCCTTTTATCACATATTTTGTGAACACTTTATGGATTTGTGAGAGTTTCCTTTTCCAGCCACCCGAGAACATGAAGCTTGCAGCTTTGGTGATAGGTGGTTCATTTCTCATTGAAGGTACTGGTATATTCATTTTAGTTTGGTCTACTGTGTTCTCCGTTTTCTTTTCTGGTCCTTTCTCTCTTCTAAAGTTTATATTCTGGTTAGGCGCCTCTCTTATTGTTGCCATAAAAGCTGTCAAGGAAGGTGCAGCTGCAGAAGGGATGACAGTGAGAGACTATATTTGGCGTGGTCACGATCCTACATCTGTTGCAGTAATGACTGAGGTAACTTATTGCATTTTTTAGTACTAGTTTCTGTGACATGTTCCTGTTACTTAGGCTCGAACAAGAAAAACTCGGTATTGAAATCTGGGTTTTGAGTGACACATAATCCTTATCACATATATTGAGACCACTTTTTGTGGAGAAACAATTAAACAAAAACAGGCCATTATATTTTTCTTAATTGCTTTATGATCTTTGGCAGTTAAGCTTCCATTTTCCCCATTGCAAATAAAATATGTTCTGTTTTAGTTATTGTGCTTCAGAAAAAGTGATTTGTAAATGGTTTAATGTGTTTCTAATATTGGTTTTTCTCCTCTCTAATGTGCCATCAATTTGAATTCCTTCATCTATGTAGTTTTCTGTACACCACAATAAGAAAACTTTTTTGTCTCCTTGTTGATTCTTCTTATATTTGAGATATCAAATTTGCAGGATGGTGCTGCAGTAACCGGCCTTGCCATTGCTGGGGCATCATTGGTTGCAGTGAATACTACTGGAAATGCCATATATGATCCTATAGGGTCAATCGTAGTTGGCAACCTACTTGGAATGGTAAATAGGGGTCGGAAGACTACAAATTGTAGTAATGATTTATGTTCAAAGGCATAGGACTGCTATATAATTTTTTCTTATTTCTTGCTGAACTGCATAGGTGGCCATATTTCTCATCCAAAGAAACCGCCATGCTTTGATAGGTAGAGCCATGGATGACCATGATATGGAGAAAGTGCTTCATTTTTTGAAAAACGACCCGGTATAAGTGTGATACATTTTGTACTGAAACTGAAGATGATTGGTTTTTGTGTCAATCTGTCATTCCTTTTGACTTTTGCCAGCTTTGTATGCTTTAGGTTGTAGATGCCCTCTATGATTGCAAATCTGAAGTTATTGGGCCTGGATTCTTCAGATTTAAAGCAGAAATAGGTTATGCTTCATATCCTTGTAGTTACTGATTTCCTTGTCCTGAGTATTGTTAATATAAGTGTAGATTTTATTATTTAAAATCCACCATGTTGCCGGCTATTGACTTTAAAAAAGTCCAGCATATTGTTCATTATGTTTGTATGTGACAGCATGCTTCTTGCAGTTAGTACAGTTCTCATTTTTCGATAGTTCCTTTATTCTTGGCGTCACACTTTTATGCTTTTCCAGCTTCAACATCTGAGTTGAATATGTATATACTAAATTCAAATCATGATGTTTACATCCACAAACATGTCAAATTCAAGTGGTGTTATTTCTACAAGTAATAATTATATTTAGGGATTATGATTTTGATGATCTCAGTTGTGTTAAACAGATTTTAATGGGGAGATGGTGGTACGAAATTATCTTCTCAGGACTGGGCGTGAAGAGTGGGCCAGAAAGGTTTGTCTTCATTCCTTTATTTTCATCTAAATCTTTTCTATAATGTGCTGTCACATTGTCGCTGAATAATAGTCCTTCGATCCTTAATATAAAACATATTTACCTAATTTAATTAAATTAAGGAAGTTAGTAAAGTTATTTAATATAATATGTGTTTTCTAAAACACCCTAGTCTCCGAAAATCGTGATTCTAGCGAGAATTACACGATACAAGCTTGATTCAGAGCCAAAACGAAACAAAGCAACGAGTCGCATCACTCACAGGCACTTTTGGGTGAATTCATGCAATTCGAAGCTGGTATTGAGATCTCAGCTTTTTTAGTCATTTCTTCTGTTTGAGTTGTCTTCAGCTCTCCTCCTCCTTCCCCCTCTTTTTGTTTTCTTTAGGTAAAGTGTTGAATTCTTTATAACACAGTGGATAATTCGTTGATTTTATTACAGTGCTTATGTGTCACATTTGATATGTTACAAGTAACGAGGATAGTTTTCTCATGGCTGTCTAAATTCCAAATTACCATCACATTGACTCTTAACCTGTATGAAAACTAATATAATGATATCAAGTACTTTGTGACGTCTTCTGTCTCTTAAGGGCATACTAAATCTAGTCTTCATCCCTTGTTCAATTATTATGTATTGCGTCTACATTAAATAAGCATTAGCATGCATTTCTTTCTAGTGACTATGCTGATTTGGCGATGCCTTTGCTCCAAACTTAATGAAATTATATTTACAGTTCGATGAGGTTGCTGCAGAGAAGGATCAGGCTAGCCAGCTGAGGTTTTTGTCAGACTATGGTATTTCATTACCCACATGACCCGTATTTATTTACCGTGTTGATCGTGTGGTAATTAAATGCTTACAATTGTGAGTTGTGGCAGGTACGGAAATAGTTGTAGCATTAGGAAGTGAAGTGGATAGGTTGGAGCAGGAAATCCAGAATCTGGTTCCTGGTATTAGGCATGTTGATATTGAGGCTCATAATCCAACCTAGCAATAGCTGTTGATATCTACATATTGAATAATGTCATTTCATGAGCAATTTAGCACGAAAAGCTGCCTCGTGTTAGAAGCTGTAAATTCATTCTTTACCCTTCAATTGATAGTATTGGTGAGGCAAGAAGCTATGGCTTTAAAAGGTGCCAATTATATTATTTTTGAAAGCTCCATTTTTATGTCTAGTGTATCCTCAGTGCTCCCTTGACCTGAGAAATCAATCATGGGATGAATCGCTTTTGAACTTGACATTAGCACTGTACAAGATAAATATATATGAGAAGAATTGTCTCGTTGGTTTCCAAACGCCCACTTACACCATTGCATTCTGCAGACATGACAGACTGGGTGAATAAAGATATGCTGTACTTTTTTTTTTTTTTTTTTTTTTTTTTTTTTTTTTTCCTGAGATGAGTATATAATTTTGGGAAAATTAAAATGAAGGATTTGGAGAAAAAGATATTTAATGAGAAGGACCATAAAAAATTATAATTACTTAGAAAAATCAAATATTATAATATAAATTTAAAAGTATTAAATTGTCCTTAATTAAGTTTCTTACGTTATTTCTTTTTTTTTTTTTTTTTTTTTTTAAAACAAGTCCCATATTCATATGATTAATAGATAATTTAATTAATAAATGTATCATCAAGTTATTGAATTTATATTATTAAGAACATTGTTATCCATCAAGATCTTTTTATAAAAATAATAAACTAAATTATTTCTTTTCTTTACGAAATAGTAGATTTTTTAAATTTTATTATTAAATGAATTTTTTAATCCATATAAATTTCTTCTAAAATAAAAATAAATCATATAATTTTTTTGTGTAACATATATAATAAATTATAGGCTAAAGTATACGTTTGGTCGCCCGTGTTTGTCTCCAATACCATTTTAGTCCTTAAGTTTATAAAGTCTGGCGTTTGGTCCCTTAGTGTTAATATCGTTAGTCTAATTTAACGGAAAATATTAACTCAACAATTTTAAGCAATGATTGTGCAATTAAATGATGATCAAGCATACTTATAGGTTAGTATTTTAATAAATTAATATTTTAAATCCTATTAATTGAAAAATATTTAATCTTTTTCGACAAAAAAATATATTTGATCTTTAAAAACTATGAAAAGCAGGTCTGAGGATTAAATATTTTTTGAGTTAATAGGATTTAAAATATTAATTTTATTAAAATACTAACGTATAAGCATTTTTGATTAACATTTAATTGTACAATCATCGCTTAAAATTGTTAAGTCATATTTTAGTTTAAGTGACTAACTGCGATTGTTAATATTAAGGACCAAACGTGCACTTTACAAACTTAAGGGACTAAAATGACACTAGAGACAAACATAAAGGACCAAACGTATACTTTAGCCTAAATTATAAAACACTTTGAATTTTATTTAAATCATATAATTATATTTTTAATTAAAAATTTTGTTTATTTTAAAATTATAATTCTAACAAAATTAAAGAATGATTTTTTTTTTTTTTTTTTTTTTTTTTTTTTTTTTTTTTTTTTTTTTTTGTCTATACAAGTAGTTTTGAATAATGAAAATTGATAAAAAAAAATTTTATTTAATTTAGTGAAATTTAGAATTTTGTGTTAGTTTTCAAAATAAAATGTGGGAGAAAATGTAGGAGGGAATGAAAAAGATTTTGTTAAAGGTATTATTATTTTTATTATTTATTTTATATTCTTATATTTAGTTTCCAAAATTTTAAAGTTAATTATAATTTTTACTTTAGTCCCCATTAAAAGTTTTATAAAGAGACTAAAATAAAAATATTGAAACTTTTATAGGGCTTAATGTAATTTTATAAACAAATATCTCCTAATTTCCTTACCTTTTAAATAATTATAATTTTTATGGTCCTTCTCGAGGTTCTTCATTCTAATTTTCTATAATTAGCTAAACATTAACTTTTTTAAAAGATTTTTTATATATTGCTTTAATGTTCTTAAAAAAATCGGCACCCAAAATTTGTAAAATAAAATCTAACCATTAAATTATGTTTAGGTAATTTATGAATCTGGCTAGATGCATTAGATGAAATTTGGGAGAGACAACAAGAGAGTGGGCATTACTTACGCGAACAAGTTTTTTTTTTTTTTTTTTTTTTTTTTTTGATAAAAGATAAAACTGATAATATCAAATAATCAGTACATACATAATTATAAGACAGGAAAATAAAGGGCAGAGACAAAAGAACTAGGTTGATTCTTCCGGATCATTTAATCAAACATGTGTTATTACATGACATTATTTTTATGTGTAGACGATGTTGCAAAAAGAGTGAGTAACCACATAAAGTTGGTGTAAATATATGTAGTGGCTTTCAGAACTCACTTTTCCATACAGATCAACATTCTAATTACGTGAATGCACAATGTGGGATGTCGATAAGCTAATTACTATTACCTCCGATCTTAATTATAGAAATATTTTTGTAGTGCAATTTACACTAAAAAAGTGTTCATATAATTAGGACCGGAGGGGGTACTTCTTTTGATCTCATGTTTAAGTAAAAAAACAACTATTTTACTATTGTGAAATTAAAAAGTTAGGAAAGGAGAGATGAGCAAGATGAGAGAACAAGAGAGCAAAAAGGAAGTGATTCTTATTTCATTTCAAGCTTACACAACATTTCATACATGCTTACTATTTACAGGGTACAAATCTTTAAATTCCATTACAAGAGTTACAATAAAAGAGTAAATCAACATAATTATAGACTATAAAGTTTTGTAGGTTATATATATTAATCATAGAGAACTCCTAATAAGATATTTATAACATAGGTTACATGGTTTTAAGTGTAGAATTCTAAAACGCTTCTCTTGAAAGGTTTTGGATATTCACACTTATATTGTAATATTTATAACACTTTCCCTTAGATGTTCATAAACAAATATCATGCCTCCTTAAAACCTTAATAGGAAAAACTCAATAGGACAAAAATCTAACGAAGAAAAAAGAAAGCATAACATATATTGAAGTTATCTTGTTAAAAACCTTACTAGGTAAACCCTGTGGAACAAAACATTGATCATGGAAAAGAGTACATCATGATCTCTACTTTCCTTGATCGTGATCCAATATTTTTTTTTTTACTTTTGTCTTTTTTCGAAAAAGACAAAACTTCCTGGACCGTTGGATCACGATTTGGACAACGAGGATCGAGGAGAGTGAAGAGGAGAAAATCTTTACTCTCCCTAGTCACAATATCGTATTTACTTCCCTTGATGACAACATCAGTTTTACTCCCCGGATGACAACATCGCTTCTAATATCTTTTCAAGCATATCTTCCTTTTAGTTGTTAAACCATGAACGATGCATTGTAACTAAATGTTATGCTGAAATGTATTCCTCTAATATATCTTCTAATATGTTAAAATATCAATATATTATGCCTTTATCTTATTCATTATGGAAACAATAAGGATAGTTATTCTGAAAATCACCAAAATATATCTTGCATCCATATATTCAACTTGTTATGTACAAAAATGATATTATATAATATATTTATAGAACTATCACACCAAATCCAATTTCACTATCCATTGTATACCTGCAAGAACTAAATTTTACCTATAAAATCATAATAAATACAATATTAGTATGATACATAAATATTCTCATAAATATAAGGTACTTCTGGATCATTAAATTCAATATATTTTTGCAAGAAAAATCATCATAACAAAAATATGTGATTTTGAAATCATTGAGCCATTCAATAATTCAATCTACAAATCAAGTAAAATGTAAAAGTATTCATTTTCCAATACATTCTTTCAATTAATTATATAAGCTCGAATTATTTTCGAAATCGCATAAACTTTACATATAGAATGATTTTATTGTATATGCTTAAAAGATTATCATATAAATTTCACTATTTAATGAGTCATATGTAAGGGCCATATATAACAATGTCTAACATACACAATTTTATTTTGATATGATGCCATAATGGTATTATTATGCAAACTTATTATATCCGCCACAAAATAATATGTCTCATCATATTCTTATTAGCATTTGTGAAAATATTTTTATTTTCACTTAAATGTTTATATATTTTATATTTAAGATATTGGGACCGGCAGGCCAATAATTTTCTCATATCGAAATAATATAATCATATTTTCATTATGTCTTTTTCGTATGTCTTTTCTGTTTTACTTTTCCTTTTGGCCAATCAACATTCTGTCTACCTTGCAAGAAGTATTTATGCATAAGATCTTCACTTGATCATGTGAAATAATTATCAAGACAGTTGTCAACAACTTAATCTTTTTAGTCCCATTTTTCTTATAATTCTTTGAGATCTCATTATTGCTTTGAGGTAATTGAACCTTTTTGAGGTTTTCGTAATTAGTTATGTCTTGGCCTCTTCTGAAGTGCTTGTTGCCTCAATGTGACATCTTGATTATTTGCTCATTTCTCTTTTTTTTTGGAACCGTTTATTCTCTCATGCTTCGAGCATGTATCACTTTCATATATGCTTATTGGAGCATTTTCAGCTGGAATATGAGATTTAATAATTCTCATTTTGGTTAGTAATTGCATCTAGCATATGTAATAATTAATGAATGCAAAATCTAAGGAACTTCCTATTCATATTTCTGTATTCGAGGATCTATAATTGATAGTATTAATGCATTCATTTTATTCTCTTTTCCAGCTATTCAAGTTCTCCTCATATAAATAAAACTCTATCAAATGACAATCAATTAATTATGAAGAAATATATCAATCCTTATTAGTTCTTCTAAAACTAGATCAATCCAATTTTATATAAATTCATAAAAAACTAACATATATTATTGTGTTTCTATATATCTTCATTACTCATACATATAATATACTTCAATTTTCATCTTTTGAGGCATATTCAAAGTATGACATGATTAGAATATTCCACAACATAAAGAAATATGAGGAGATCCGTAATCAAAATACAAAAAGATCTTCCTATAATGATTTGACAGGAATGTAAAGATAAATACATTACAATACAAAATAATTAATAATTATGATATATAGTTCACACACAATACAAAAATGGTTTTATCTAACAAATCATAACCTACACATAATGTAACCCACTCACAGTCCTATTTTTTTTTTAAAAAAAATAGATAAATTCTCATTTTCTTAATTAAAATATGATATAAGGTTTTTCTTGGTTTTTTTTTCAACAAATGTCACATAAAACTAATTTGATTAAAATAATATTGTATCTTATATCATGATTAACGTATGAAACTTGCACACATCATATAAGAATTCTAAGGAGTCGAAGAAATAACAATACAAGAAATTGGAAGAGAAAACAATAACTTATCTATACCAGAATAAAATAAAATTGCAGAATATTTATATGCCTTTCAATAATGAATTGTTTGGGAACTAAAAAAAAAAAAAAATTACACATATATGTAAAACAACATAATAGTGCTCAAGAGGAGAAAAGAGAAAGAAGACAAAGCTTAAAGAAAAAAAACAGGGTTAATAATGAAAGTACCTTGACGTTAGGGTGTATGAGTTGAGCATTTGATGTGAAATCTATGAAGCAATGTATAAGCACAAATCCCAATAAGAAAATAAAGGCACCTTTGGAGTTTGACATGGTAAACTCCATTTATATATGAATAATATTCACATACGACCATATATTTAAACTTTCAAATATATTGTACAACTAAATAAAAGAGTAACATAGCTCAATTGGGCTTATATTAATAAATACCAAAAACCCTTTCATTTGGGAGTTATAAGGTACTACCTCCGATCTTAATTATGGAACAGTTACAATTTATATTACAAAAGTGTTCCTATAACGGAGGGAGTATAATGTTAACCATGAGATAGAATCCAAAAAACCATGAAATTATGAACATCAACACACCATAAATTTGCAAATAAATTGGCATTTTATATTAAAATTTCAAAATTATCAATAATTGTTTTTTGGTTTATGTAATTTCATACATCACCTGGCCATGAACACTTATCAATATCATATTATATCCTTATAATAATTTCTCTCACACAAGTTAATCACAATAAATTTAAACAAAATTAAAAATTAAACTATACATAGCCTTATGGGCTTATGATTGTTTCCTTTGCCTCTACAATAAATTTGGGCATATTTCTTCACAACTCATTGCATCTTTTGATAATTGTATGACATTTCATTGTCTTTTTTACTTTACAACTATTTTGACCTTTACTTTCAATAAATTTAACATATTTGGCTATGTGGTTTCAAGCCATTTTGTAACATTTACTAATAAAATTTACTAATGATATTATTTCAGATGACCATAAAGACATTATTCTTCCATGATCATGAGAAGGCAAAATAATATTGACTTTCAATTGTCAAGTTTTACATTGTAATGTGGTCATATTCTCACAAATATGTTGTGTGCTTTCTTTTCAATTGCACACTATCAATTTGGTCTTCTGGATTGCAAAAATTCTTTCATTATCAATTTGGTCTTCAAAACTACAATATATATATATATATGGGGTTATCATTTTTCATGTCACTTGACATAAGGTTATGTTCTTTCATTCAAAACACGTCGTTTTGGGATTAAAAGAATTAATGAACTCTCAAAAAGTTTTGGGGTTAGGGGAATTAATGAAGGATCTTTTGTAAAATTCATATAATAAATACAAAAACAAAAATACAAACACACCCTTTATTAATTCCTTTAACTCCTAAAATGACGTAGTTTTAGGGTGACTTGACATAATGTTATGTTAAGTGACATGACAAACAATAAACCCTATATATATACACACACATACAAGCCTTTTTTTTTTTTTCTTCATATGATATTTGAACTTTTGGCCTTAAGGACTTGATATTTGTAACAATCATATCATTAAAGTGCCAAAAATTTTCTTGTCACGTCATTTACCAGAACCAATAGGGTTCTTTTACATAATTAAAATTTATTACAAAGTGATGTGACTTTTGGTCATCCAATCATAAAATTAAGAGTATAGATAATAGATATATCATGTAAAGACATATATATATATATATATATATATATATTCAACTTAAAACTTCGTAAACGTAAAAATAATATAAATGGCATAACTGGTTAAGCACCAAATTACATATAAAAGAAACATTAAACAACATAATGAAATGATGTAAATAGTAAAAGAATAACAACATATTATAAAATAAAAGAAAGAAAAATAACATAACATAACATAGATGGATAGATATAATCCAACAATTTAAATTATATATATAATATATATTATGGTCCTAATTATAAGAACATGTAAATTTACAAAAGTGTTCTTATAATTAGGTAGTATTTCAGTCATATAGTTCTATTATCATAGTAATAAGTAACAGATAAATAACGTAAAAATAGATAACAACGGGAAACATAAAAATAGATCATGTAAAATAAAATAACAAATATAATATGGAACAAAAAATAACCCAAAAAATAAAAATAGAAAGGTATAATAAATAAAACTTAAAACACTAGTACAGTCTGAGATAAACGTAGTAAATATATATGTAACAAACAATATAACGAGAAAGATTGAAAATTAACAAACAACACAATACCACTATGAGAAACTAACGAAATTAAAATGCATTGAAAGAACAACATAATAGTAATAATAGAAAAGAAATAACATAATATGTAGTAAAGGTATAGCCTTTAAACAAATTGGAAAAGCCTTACCACACAATCTGGATATCTTCAAGTAACAAACAGAAATCTACAAATATCAATAAAATGTCATGAACTCATTCGGAAGAGTCTCGTACTACTGATAACATGGTGTGTAAATAAAAAAATTACAAGAGAGATTTAGAATGGGATAGATGAGTAAGACAAGAGAGAATCGGAAAATGAAAAAGGAGTGATTCTTATTTTGTTTTAAGCTTACAACATTTGATACATGTCTACTATTTATAAGCCACAGATCCGTACGTTCTATTATAAGAGTTACAACAAAAAGGGTAAATCAACATAATTGTAGAATATAAAGTCTTGTTGGTTATGTACATTAATCATAGAAAGCTCCTAATAAGCTATTCATGCTGCAGGTTATCTGCTTATTTGGATTAGTTGTAGAAACTGTTTTTACAACGTGATTTACGATATACAAGGTAAATATGTGAAAAGAGTTTTATCTTGGCAACATACTTCTGATATGCTAACTCAAAAGGCATCTCTTAAAAGCTTATGAACATCAACACTTATAATATTTATAACATTTATAAGATTTACCAAAAGGTGAATTAGGCCTCAAGAACTATTGAATAGAAGGAAAAGGAGGCGCCCAGGCGGCCAAGCTGGAAGAAATGAAGCGTCAGCTCATGGAATGACAAGGCACACCATATCGGGAGTACATTTTATACTCATCATTTTTACGAACAAAAATGTTCTCATCACCCATCTTAACTATTAGATTAATTTTAAATGACCAATATCTAATTTAATTTTTATATTTGAAATAAATTTTATTTTATTTGTTCTGGTATAGAACACAGATGTCCAGCCGTTGGCTGGTATGTTGATTTTGGATGTATAGGCTAACCTGGATATCTATGAAGGAGATAACCAGGAGAGCGCGGGATCACCGTACACGACAAAGGGGTGGTGTGTGTGCACAGTGAGACTGTATGTAAATAGTCTAGGTTTAGAGTGTGTGCACCTTGTTACCTGCCCTCTGTATTTATAGAGGCGTCTGGTGTGATATCCGGGGCACGTCATTAATGGTGAGCCATTAATGGGGCGGATACCCGGGATATGCCATTAATGGGACGTGTCATTAATGGGGCGGGTATCTCGGGAAGCCGATATGATAGGGGCGGATTCCCGCCTAGCCGAGATTTCCGGATCTCCCGCCATGATTGCGCATTACGCCTTCCGGGCTCGCTTGGGCCTCGCCCGGGCTTGGAGGCTTTTGGGCCGGTCCGTAATCAGCTTGCCCCCGGCTCGGCTGTTCATGCTTTTGGACGGCCGAGGTGTATGATTCTTATGGTCCGGTGTGTGACCGGGCTCGTGCTTCACCCGGCCGGCTTCTTATGCCGCGCTTACCTCTCGTGATGTCATTCTGGATGGTGCCCTGGGTCATGCCTGACCGGGGCATATTGGGCGGCCTCGGATTTATGTGGTAAGTCCCCTGTTCGTGGGTAAACCGTTTGGTCTTCTTTCCGTAGGCGCCATCATTGCGTCTTTACACCTGGCGTGTCCTGATTGGAAAGGGTCTGCAGCCGTCGCGCCGCTCCGAGTGCCGATTCGTGTGCACATTTAATGCGCCTACGTCATATCGTGCATTTCCTATCGTGTCAATGTTCAAAGACCGAACCGCCCCGGCGTTCCCTCTTCTTCTTCTTATATGAAGTGTTCACTTTGCGTTTTTCATTATTTCCCGCCGCAATTTGGTAGTGAACTTGCTCCGAGTTTTTTCTATGAAAATTTCATTGTCCTCCGTTTCGCTTGTTCAAGTTATCTTCTTCGTATTTACGCAGGTATTTTTCGTCCTTGTCTTTACTCATTTAGGCATATTTCATACCGTTTGGATATCCTCCGGTTCGTCATTTGCTTTTCCCATTCTTCCGGTCTTCTCGAGTTTCCCTTTAAGATCGGTTTCGGGTTTGCTCGTACGCTCCTCCCTTTTGACGTAAGGCCCGTAGCTCTTAGGTTCTAGTTCCTCTTCGATGGATAGACGTAGGCCTTTCCTTAGAGCGACCGGCGCTTACCCCCGAGGAAGAGGAGTTTCTCCGCTCGCGTTACCCGAGCCTCTTATCGGTTTCTTGGAACCGAGCTCCGGAACCGAAAGGTCTCGCGCCTCTACTTCGAGGTGGGAATGGTTCTTCTCGACGAATTGGGCCCCAACCCGTACCGCCTAGAGCTCACCTTCCTTGATTCGAACTTCTTTTCGATCACCTTTTCGGGCCGGAGTTGGTTCTTCCGTAGGTCCCCGGTGCTCTTGCCTCGATGGCCCAACCGCCCAACTTCGTGAGGGTCCATCCCCCGGGAGCTTGGACCCTTATCCCGATGATTATCTCGGTCCCGCTTTGGGGACCGCTTGGCCGAGAGTTCATTCCTCATTGCGCGTGGCGAGGACTCTAGAGCTACCTCGGTGCTTGGATCTTGCCGGCACCGGCGCCCTTCGGGCCCCACTTCTGGCGTGCCCTTTCGTCCAAGTCTGCCATCTGTTTTGCCTTCTAACCTTGTTTTACCAGGTATTTCCAACTCTTCTAATTTCCTTTTATGTTGCATATAGGTTAATGGCTCCGAAATCTTTGCCTTCAAAGAAAAAGGCCGAGGCCGAGACATCGGATTCTTCTAGTCCACCCGAGGCCCTGTATCGTAGGTATCCCCCGGGTGTCCCACGAGGTCTTGAAGACCCGGTCCATTATGTCGGATACGGACATTGCCCGGTTGGACCTACCCGTCATGGAAGGGTGCGTCCTACGCTGCCCGAAGCCGACGAGCCCGTTTGTGCCTGAACGGGAAGTAGGCAGTCCCAATTTCTTTCATTTTTATCGGGATTATCTTACACGGGTTGGCGTCCGCTTTCCTTTTACCCATTTTCAAATGCTTGCCCTGATGCACCTGAGACTCGCCCCGTCTCAACTTCATCCGAACGGGTGGGCTTATCTTGTAGCGTTCGAGCAATTGTGTCGCTCCTACCCGGTTGCCCAATCCCCGTCGACCAATCTTTTCTTTTACTACTTTGGTCCCTTTACCCCGGCTCTCCTAAGGAAAGTGACAAGTTGAAAGGGTGGTGTCTCTCCGCGTTAATCCCGACCAGGAAGCTTATGAAACCCTTCTCCGAGTCTTTTAAGCGGTTTAAGAATGCGTTTTTCAAGGTTGTCGCCGTGCCCGGTAAGCCGGCTTGGTTTCCGGGGGGTCGAGGCTGCCGACGTAGTATGGCGCTTCCCTTTATATTGGGTGGAGAATCATCATAAGGCCAGCCCCTCGTCCTTCCAGATCTCGCAAGATGACCTCCTACCCGAGATGGCCCCTCACATCCCCAGATTGGACGCCTTCGTGGAGCAGTATGGCATCTTGAGCGCGGCCTTTTTCATATCCGAGGAGGGATCTAGGCCAATCCCCTCGACTTGTAGGAGTCCCTTTTTCGCCATGTTCCTTATTCTTATGTTCCGTATATTGGTAGCATACTTTGTGCTTATTGCCGATTTCCCTTTACTGTTCTTTTCAGCTCAAGACATGAAGGCCCTTCCCGGTTACTTGAGAAAAGTGAATCCGCCGCCGCATCATCGAGTAGTAGGTCTCGGAAATGGGCCGCCCCTGTCAAGACTACTGTGCCTGAGGCTGATGCCCCAATTGTGGCTAAGAAGGCCAAGGTCTCCGAGGTCGAGGAGTCGGCTCCATCCGCGCCCTCCGGATCCCCTCAGGCAGGCGTTCCTGAAACTTCCAAAGGGAAACAGGTTGTCATCTCGGCGAGTGAAGCGCGGCCTCGGGGTGCGGACGCTCCTTCGGCATCGGTTCTTTCGGTGCCTTTGACCGTTCCGCCTCCTCCTCCTCCT
The DNA here is from genome assembly GCA_019022655.1 of Acacia acuminata. Taxonomy (NCBI): domain Eukaryota; kingdom Viridiplantae; phylum Streptophyta; class Magnoliopsida; order Fabales; family Fabaceae; genus Acacia; species Acacia acuminata. Next base: position 683,607 of record JAFJYI010000001.1, read on the forward strand.
TCAACCGGGCCCTTACGTCCTTCTTCCTTGCTTCCTCGGAGTTTCGTATGGGAAAATGGGTTGACCAAGGAGCTGGATGTAGCGTTCCTCCCCCCCGCCCGGAATTTATGGAGAGCCGGGCCTTGTCCCCTCCTAGTGCTGAGGAGGTGCTTGCCGCAGCGGTACACGTGTAAATCCATTGGCTTCCCGCAAGCCTATGTGATTGTGAGGAAAAATACATTCGGGTCGATGCGAGAAGAACGACGATCGAAGGCGTCCAGTGGCCGAGCTTGAGGCCAACCAAAAGGTTCCGGCCGAGGCAAAGTCTCGTAAAAAAGGCTTTAGCCGATGCCGAGGCTAAGCCGCACCTTATGGAGGAAGAGCGGGATCTTTGCCCGGCTTGAACGGGATTCCCGCCAAGGATGCGTTTTTGAAGGTGGAAAAAGATTTGCAACAGCGCGAGAAGGGGCGGAGAAGTCCCTCGAATGTGTCCGGCCTGGCGCCGGGCGCGGATGGAAGTGGTGAGAACCCTTCGTAAACAGCGTGATACGTTGTTTGATAAGGTTAAAGCCGTCGAGGAGGCTCGCCGTATCGCGCAGGGAGCGCTTAGAATCGACGAACTTTTAAAGCAGATCGCCGTTGATTGCTTCGAGAATGCACTTTGGAGCAGATCCGACTTTTGAATCCGAAGACGGAGCTTAACTTGGACGGCTACGACTTTCGTGCCTTTGTGGAAGACGGAGCGTTAGTTTCGTATCAACCTCCTTCCGCCAACGCGTCCGGATCAGGAGGGGGAGAGTCGGATGCGGAGAGTGAGGCGACCAAGGATTCTCCCCGAGGCCGGTCCTTCTAGTTAAGCTTAATCTTTGGTGTTAGTGGGCGTCTCGTGCCTTTGTACTTTGTTGATTCCGGCTTTTGTGCCGTAACTTTGTATGACTTATGGAGGAATTTATTTATTCGCCCTTCGCCATTTTCTTAAATTCCATTGTTGAAATTTATTGATCGCATTAAATACAAGTCGTGTACTCGACCAACACCGGTGTGGGAGAATGGGACAGAGGTTGTATGTCTTACCCTCTCGGGGGTGTTAACTTAACCGATCGCCCTCATCCCGCTTAAATGGCCGGAAAAGATGGTAGGAACCGACTTAAGGGCGAGGGTCACATGTCGACCGAGATGTCTAGTACCTCGATCCGACGTTTTGACTTGATCAAGGTCGGGATGGCACCGCTTTCTTACATCGGCGAGCGTTGACGCGTCAATTTCGCGAAGGCCACGTATGGCGTTTTCGCCGAGCTCTTACCAATGCACGTCGGAGTACAACGGCCGGTGTCATACATCTAGATGTTTTTGTGTTTTTGACCGGGTATAAGTACCTCGAGTCAGATTTTTGCGGGCTTAGTGGCCTCGGCTTCATGCTTAAGCAAATAATCGTGCACATTGACGCCTTTCCTTGAGGGATTCCTTCATTAAATAAAGCAGCTCTAAAGAGCGTACAAAAGGTCATAAATCATTCAAGTGCAAAGCAAAGAACAGTTGGAAAGCAATTGCAAAAAACATAAAAGAAGTAAGAAGTGACCGGGCAGTAGCCTTGGCCTAGCTGTAATAGATTTTTAGCTTATCGGCATTCCATGTCCTTCTAACCGGCTTCCTTGCCAAGGTTTCGAGAACATATGCCCCAGCGTCAAGCTTTTCTTTAACACGATATGGTCCCTCCGGTTCTTGCCGCGTTTTCCGTCTCGGGAATTCTTATTACCTATGTCGACCCTCCGAAGTACCAAGTTACCCGGTTGAAGGATCGCGGTCGAACCTTGCGATTATACTTGGCCGCAAGTAATCGCAGCGGCAAGTTCCGGAAATGAGCCGTGACTCGGATCTCATCTATTAGGTCCAGATCTGTCTTTAAGGCATCGTCATTCGATGCCGGTCCTTCTTGTCCGGCTCGATCTTCCTCCATGATGGCCGCCGATTTCCACCGGAATCATTGCTTCGCATCCATATGTCGGTCGGAAGGGGTTTCGGGTCGAGGACCGCATACTCGTCCCGTAGCCCCATAAAACACGTGGAGTTGTTCGGTCCAAGAAGAGTCGGCCTTTAACATGCGTTTTTTCAATCCGTCGAGAATGATCTTATTGGCGGACTACCGGCCATTAGATTGCGGATGTTCGATGGAGGAAAAGTGCTGTTGGATGTCCAAGTTGGACATTAAGGCCTGGAATCTGTGGTCCGTGAACTGGGTTCCATTGTCCGTGACGACCTCTGCAGGTATCCCGAACCGAGCAAAGATATTGTGACGAACGAATTTCATAATCCTGGACGACGTGATTGTAGTTAATGCTTCCGCTTCAATCCATTTGGTGAAGTAGTCAACAGCGACAATGAGCCATTTGAGCTGTCCGGGTGCCGGTTTGAATGGTCCAAGAATATCCATTCCCCACTTATAGAAGGGCCGGGAGCCGGCATCCCTTTTAACTCCGGCGGCGGCCATAAGATCCGCCGTGTTTCGCAACCGTCACACCGCCTCGGCGGCTTCCATGGCGTCGTGCATCATGGTTAGCCAATAATAGCGGCGCGCAATGCCTTCCTTGCCAACGCCTTGCCGCCCATGTGTTGGCCGTTGCATCCCTCATGTATTTCGGTCAGTACATACCTCGACTCGGATTCGCCGAGGCATCGCATCATCATTGGGCGGTGTACTCCTTTCCGTATAGCCGATCATCGACCATAGTGTAAATGGCGGCTTCTCTCATCGCTTTTTTGCTTCGATAGAGTCTCGTGGGAATGATCCCTCTTTCCGGTAGTCTTCAATTGGTTTTTCTCCGGTCCGAGGCGGACGAGATAGTCATGATGCACGTGGGCTCGCCAAATTCTGTTGGATGATCGTTCTATGACTCCCAGGACCTTTGGTACTTGCGAGTTTGGAGAGGATGTCGGCCGGGCATTCTCTTCTCTCGGGATGTGAGAGACAATGACTTCTTCGAATTCCGTCATTACCTCTTTTGCTGTATTCAAGTACTTGGCCAACAAGGGGCCTTTCGCTTGATAGCTGCCATCGATCTGTGCGGCGACGAGTTGTGAGTCGGTGAACACCTTAATCCGCCTGGCTCCGCTTTCTTTTGCTTGAGCCAATCCGGCTAAGAAGGCCTCGTACTCGGCTTGATTGTTAGAGGTCGGGAATTCCAGTTGGAGGGAATGCTCAGTAGCGACTCCTCGGGGCTTTCGACAATGACTCCGCTCCATTTGCCTTTTAGGTTGGAAGACCCGTCAACAAATACCCTCCAGAATTCCACGTCAGTCATAACTGGAGTCAATTCCCTGATGAAGTCTGCCAATGCCTGTGATTTGATCGCCTTCCGTGCCTCAAAGGTGATGTCAAATTCGGATAATTCAATCGCCCAACTCGTCATTCGTCCCGCCAAATCCGGTTTGTGCAAAATCACGGATCGGCCGATTGGTCCGACCACAATCCGATGTCCCCGGAAGTATGGGCGAAGTCGCCTTGCCGTTGTTAGTAATGCGAATGCCATTTTCTCCAGCTTTTGATATCTGAGCTCGGCATTTTGTAACGCCTTGCTGACAAAGTAGATGGGTGTCTGTCCGACCTCGGTTTCTCTTACCAAGGCAGCGCTTACCGCTTCATCCCCCACCGAGAGGCATAAGAACAAGGTCTCCCCCTGCTCCGGCTTTGTTAGTACCGGCGGGGTTGCCAAGCATTTCTTAATTTCTTCAAAGGCCGTCTCGCAGTCCGTATTCCATCCTCCCTGGGTTTCTTTCTTCAATAATTTAAAGAAAGGTAGAGCTTTCTCTGCTGACCTCGGTAGGAATCTTGTCAGGGCCGCCAAGCGACCTGTTAGTTGCTGCACTTCCTTCTTGGAGTTGGGGGCCTGCATATCTAGCACGGCCTTGCATTTGTCCGGATTGGCCTCAATCCCTCGGTTGGTCAACATAAAACCCAAAAATTTGCCACGGGCACCCCAAATGCACATTTAGCCGGGTTCAACCTGATTCGGTATTGTCTTAGTTTGTCAAACGTCCGCTCTAGATCCCGGATATGCTCATCCGGTTGTTTTGACTTCACGATCATGTCGTCTATATATACCTCCACATCACGACCGATTTGATCCTCAAAGACTCGATTCATCATTCGCTGGTATGTAGCTCCGGCATTCTTCAATCCGAATGGCATGACGTTGTAGCAATAGTTTGCCTTATCCGTCATGAAGGCGGTTCTCTCTTGATCGTCGGGGTGCATAGCAATCGATTTTATCCGAGTAGGCATCCATAAAAGAAAGCAGCCGGTATCCGACCGAGTTATCCACTAGCTGGTCAATGCTGGGCATAGGATAGGAGTCTTTTGGGCATGCTTTATTCAGATTGGTGTAGTCGGTGCACACCCTCCATTTACCGGTTAGTTTTAAAACCATGACCACGTTAGAGAGCCGGGTCGTGTATTGTATTTCTCGATGAATCCGGCAGCAAGGAGCTCTTCAATGTGACTCTCAAGGGCTTTCTCTGTCGTGTCCGAGATATTCCTTCTCTTATGGGCCCTTGGTTTCGTCCCGGCCATATGGCTAGCTTGTGACAACAGAAATGTGGGTCGATCCCCGGTATTTGGCCGACGTCCGTGCGAAGACGTCCTGGTTTTGTCTTAAGAATTTGATCAGCCGTGCTTTGATATCTGCGTCCATGTCCCTTCTGACTTTAGTTGTTTTAGAGGGATCCATCCCGAGGATTAATTCTTCCAACTCTCCTTCCGGTTCTGGGCGTGGGTTTTCGGCTCGCGGAGGTCCGGTTCTACCATGTTGACCGATCGCAGGGGCCGCCCTCATTTTCGACATCGGTCATGACCTCGTTGGTTCGGAGACGCGGTGGGGATGATGGTCCTTCCTCTTCAACACGGAGAGTCTCAAAGTAACACTTGTCGTGACGCTTTCGGTCTCCAGGACACTTCGACCACCGATTCTTATCATTGATCATTTTCAATTTCGGGTGCTTAGTGGACGCCAAAGATATCCCAATTATGTATAATGGGTCAGCCCGGTATGATGTTGTAAGGGGAGCGGAAATCGGCCACTACAAACCTTACCCGTTCGACTTGAAGGCTTCCTTAGTTCCCAAGGTCAATCTCGAGGTCGACATATCCTTTTGGGAAGGAACGCTCTCCATTAAACCCGATGAGGGTAGATTTGCACGGCTTTAAGTCTTCGACATCGAGGTGCATCCTCTGGTATGCATCCCAGCTTATTATGTCGGCTGAACTACCTGCATCGACAAATATCCGTTTGACACGGCAGTTTACGACGATCCCGGTGATGACCAATCCGTCTTGGTGGCCGGCAATAACCTCCTTGAGCTCCTCGTCAGTGAAGACCAAAGGGGGTGGTTTCGGTTTTGACGACGTGCCCTTGAACCTCGGCACCTCTTTTACCGTTAACACCTCCCGCAGGTATTTCTTGCGCTGACTTATAGTATCTCCACCTCCTCCGAAGCCGCCACTATTCCCATTGCATTGGAGATCGGCGTCGGGTAGCCTCGGGAGGACCGGTTCTCCGCTTCTTTTCAGAATCCGTAGTGTTTGTGGTCGGACTCCTACTTCGGCGGCTACCATTCCGCTTGCCGATTTCCCTTGAGTTTTGATGACGTATTGGCGTAGTTTCCCTTCTCTTACAAATTTTTCAATAGCATCCCCGAGTTCATAGCATTCGTCGGTGGTGTGACCGAAGGCCGTGGAAGGTGCAAAACTTCCCCCGGTGCGTATTGGACCGGTTTCAGGAGGCTTTGGCTTGGTCACCTTCCTCATCTCGATCGAGCGACCTCCTTCCACACTGGGATCGCGGGACATTCAAGGGGGTGTAGTTTCCGTACTTCCCTTATTGTCCGTTCGCTCCGGGTCCGGGCCGGCTCTCTCGCCACGTCGCGCGTTCCGCCTTATGTTTGTCGGTCAGATCCCTTCTTTCAGCGATGAATTCCTTGCCTTCTGGAGCTCATCTCGCATTGGCGATTTCCATTTGCTCGACGTCTAGGTATTTCTTTGCTTCGGTATAGAATTCCGTCAATGAATATACTCGATTCTTACATAGATGTCGGGCGGGCGGGTCATCGGGTCGGTCCGTTGACGAGGCAATGTACATGGACCTCTTCGGATAAGGATCGTACTGTATTGCCGTATCTCCGAACCGGTCCAGATACTTCGCAATGTTTCGCCCTTCTTTTGCTTTACTTTACTCAACGTGAATTGCGATTTCGGTTGTTTTTTCTTTGGTGGCAAAGTGCAATTCAAACTTACGCCCGAGGTCTTCAAAGTTTCGAATGGAATTATTGGGTAATGAACTCAACCATTTGTGGGCCGGCCCTGTTAACGTGGCCGAGAAGAGTCTTAGTATGACCAGACCTTCTATTGACCTTACCCACATTAACTTTTCAAATATTTCCAGGTGATGACGTGGATCCTGGGTTCCATTATACTTGGGGAGATCAGCTAGGTCGAAATTCTTCGGGTAAGGGGCCGTGGCCGTGGCTCGAGAGAATGGGGTCCCACCTGCACCGGCCAGATATTTCATCCTATACTGCCGCGGCGATCCTCGTGTCCGAGTCGTAGAGATCGCCTCGCGTAGTTCATCCGAGTCTCATCACGGTCTCGGTTTTCCTGATCCCTATCTTCCTGCTGGCGGTCTGCTCACCTTCGGTCTTCCCCGTCCCGGATCCGTAAAGGTCCCTCCTTGTGCCTCCGGGGGTCGGTTGGCGATCTCGCTCCATTCGGGCGTCCCCCTCATTCCGCCACGGGGCGTCGGTTTGATTCGGGGCGGTACGCGGACTATCGCTATCCGGGCGTACCAACTCTTTTCCCCTTATGGGGTTTTCTCGGGAATCCGCGACGAAAAAGGTTTTCAAGCTTTTCCTCTATCATTAGCTCCAGAGCATGAAAATCCTCCTGCCTTTGGAGGTGATCTAGCTTTTCCTTGTTTTCGAACCTCGAATCATCGACTCTTGGGTTCTCCTTAGGATGCGGACGTCGGTGTCTAATACCGAGCGTCAGGCCGGACCGTCGGGCTTGGTCTTTTGGGGGCTCCTCATGCAAGGACTCGTTGGGGGAAGGAGATGTGCTCTCCGCGTCCGTAACGTGTCCCTCGGGCGTCTTTCCTCGGGGGGGTTGCTCGTGAGCCGGCGGTCTGCTCGGTCCGGCCTGAGGTTGATTTGGCGGTACAATACTTTCCTCATTTGGCCGGTCCGATCGCTGGCTTTGCCTGTGGCTTCTGGTGTTAGCCATAAGTGGTCACGGGGATAGAAGTTTAAGGTCCCCACGGTCGCGCCAATGTTACGGTATAGAACACGGATGTCGGCCGTTGGCCGGTATGTTGATTTTGGATGTATAGGCTAACCTGGATATCTATGAAGGAGATAACCGGGGAGAGCGGATCACCGTACACGACAAAGGGGTGGTGTGTGTGCACGGTGAGACCGTATGTAAATAGTCTAGGTTTAGAGTGTGTGCACCTTGTTACTCGCCCTCCGTATTTATAGAGGCGTACGGTGCGATATCCGGGCACGTCATTAATGGTGAGCCATTAATGGGGCGGATATTGGATGATACCCCATTAATGGGACGTGTCATTAATGGGGCGGATACCCGGGATATGCCATTAATGGGACGTGTCATTAATGAGGCGGGTATCTCGGGAAGCCGATATGATAGGGGCGGATTCTACGCCTAGCCGAGATTTCTAGGATCTCCCGCCATGATTGGCGATTACGCCTTCGGCTCGCTGGGCCTCGCCCGGGTTTGGAGGCTTTTGGGCCGGTCCGTAACATTATTATATGCAGAATTAAAAATAAAGATAATCTTATAACTATGGTTTCTCATAAAAATGAATTTATCATTTACAAAGTCAGGTTAAAATTTGAACAATTGAGATCCCATCACAATTATGAGAAATTAGGTGTTCATTACTATAATGGGGATAGAATATTAGAAGGATTAATTATCGGGAATATTCATTTTAAGTCCAAAGGAATCAAGAAAATGTCAAAAAAGTCTCAAAAGAAATTGAGATGTCAGAAAAGTCCCGTTAACAATTCCTTCTATAGGATTAACAACTCTCATTTATAGGATTAACAACTTTATCTGTGAGATTAACAACTTTTTCGGACTTTTATTACATCTGAATTTCCTTTAAAGCTTTTTTGAGATTTCCTTAATTCTTTAGGATCTGAAAGAAGTTTTCCTTTAATTATCTTGCCCCTCCGATGCCTTTGTACTTCTCCCACAACATTTCACCATTCAATACATAATCATAGACCCGTGAGACTGCTTATTTGGTAGAACACAGATCATGCTGAGACTATCTACGTCTCTGGCACGCCTCGCAACACATTTTATGCCAACAGTTCATTATTTCTCTTAATTATATCTGATATTTACCCCCTAAAATGCCCTTGTTAGTAATAATGGTCATTTCTTGTAATAATTCTAACTATTCATTTTTTTTCCCTAATTTTGAACGATGAATACAATTGAAAACATGCATTACTTATAATTAATATAATTTAGCCCGGAGAGAGTATTTAAGAATATATAACATTGAGATTTGCTAGCCGGCCAGCCACTTCCATGTTTCTTGCTTTAATTGGAATAATTGGAAATTAAATTTAATAAAGTATGAGAATGAAACATTAATATTCCCGAATTATCCTTAAGCACAATTAACCCCAAATTCAGTAAAATAAAACGCTAAAAGCCCAAAGTAAAGTATGAAACTATATACAAATCATTAAAGGGATAGGATATTGTTACTACCAATTAGTATTACCACCAACGTTACTATCGGTTTGTTTCATCATTAGATCAAAATCTCATCCACCTTTATCATTTCTCTCTCATATTGAGATTCTGATCTAAAGGTGAAATCTGATAGTAACATTGGTGGTAACACTAATTGGTAGTAACAATATCCTATCCCATAATTAAAATATCACAAGATTATCACAACAAACATATATAACCAGTGATGCATGAGTGTTAGGAAAAACCTAGGGAAAATTTGAAAGAACAACCTGGATGAAAAAATATTTATTGAGAATGACTATAAAAATTGTAATTATTTAGAAGGACCAAATATAAGAATATAAAATTTAAAATACTAAAATATCCGTAAAGAAATTTTTTGCATTTCCCCATACATTCTCTTCCATATTATATTTTTAAACTAATACAAAATCCTAAATTTTAGTAAATGAAAAAAAAATCTCAAATTTTCATTTTTTATAACTTGTATAGATATCTATGAAAAAAATTACACACTTTTCAATTTTTTTTTTTCAAAATTATAATTTATTAAAATGAACAAAAAAATAATTAAACTAATATTTATATAATTTTAATAAAAAGCAAGCTCTTTTATAATTTAGTATATATGTTAAACCGAAAAATTTTATATTATTTATTTTTATTTTATAAGAAATTTATGTGGGGGTAATTATTCATTTAATGTTAATAAAATAAAATAAAAGTCTATTAAATCTTGAAAAAACATGAAATGAGTTTAGTTTTTATTTTTATAAAAAGAGCTTACTTGATATTAATATTGATACTTGACAATATAAATATGGCAACTTGATGATATATTCGTTAATTAAATTCTCGATTGATTATATAAATATGGAACTTGTTGAAAATTAAAATTAAAAAAAAAACTATGAGTTTGAACCATATATTTAATTAAATAATATATTAATTTTACATGAGTATGAAACATGGTGAGGAAAAAAAAAAAGAGATGTGATCGTATTACATATAAATGATGGGTGGTTTAAATTTTAATTTTAGTCATTTTTTAATTATGAATATAAGAGGTTAGACTAGGGACAATTTAATAATTTTAAATCTATATTATAATGTTTGGTCATTTTAATTAATTACATTTTTTATGGTCCTTCTCAATAAATATATTTTCCTTCGGGTTCTTCATTCCAATTTTCCCAAAAACTTAGCTTAAATCACTCTGATTCTTTTTTGTAAGTCCAATTTGAGAAAAAAAAATAGCCCTTATTATAAGTTCACATATAGAGTATTTAATGACAATATTACAATTTTGCCCCCATTAAACATAATAAAAGTTGAATTAATTCGTGTTGGAAAGAGAGAAAGATGAAAGAGGGTTGAGAATATCATTTATAAATGAAAGTAAAATTAAGAAAATACGTCAATTTAGGATATATCTAATTTCTTAACTATTTTTTCATGGGGGACATATGAAAAAGGATCAGAGTGATAATCAATTGAAAATGTTAAAGTTTTTTACGCTTTAGAAGACAAAACTTTTCTCATATATTTACTTGCATACGATGTAGAATCACTTAAGATAAAATACTCTTTCTATCCTTAATATAAAATATAGTTGATTTTTTAGATATTAAGGGATCTGAATAAGTTAGTTAATCATAACATATGTTGTGTATAGTTTGATTATATATCAATTCATAAGTCACACAAATTAATTTAGTATGAAAAAGATAAATATCAATACTTTAAAGTAATTTATTTAGTTTCTTTAACCTCTCTAAAAAAAACCTTAACTATGACGGTGAGTAATTCAGACGCACAAGAAGTAGGAATAAAAGTGTAACGATTACAAAATGGTTAACTTTCAGGTCGCATGGTTTAATTTCCTTCCCCTCCTATGTTGGAGAACTTTGAGTTGGCTATTAATAGTGTGTAGAAGAGAAATGAAAGAAAGCTAAAATGAAGTGTTTTTGCTGGTTTGTGTCCACCAAATATGTACGGCCAACACGCAACAAAACTCTTGCTTTGCCTCCCATTTCTGTTGGCGCCAAACGCCCTCAGAATATAAGACAGCCCATCTATTTCCTTATATCTCTTTTTGCTCATTTTGATTTCAAAAAATAATAAAATAAAATAATATTATTAGTATGATCAATCCTCGCATTTCTGACTTGTTTTGCCGCCAAGGTGGGGGCAGAGCTTTTCCCTCCAAATTATCGCTCATTCGGGTGGCTTAGCCTTCCAAATCTCTGAAATCTGAATCGCAATCTTCAATTCTGTTGTTATATTGAAGCTCAAATCCATGGAGCCGTCTTTCTCTCGAAGCGCTAATTCCTCCAGCAATGGCCTTCTCTCTGTCAATATCCCCAGCCACAACGATGTCGAACCCCTACCTCCTCAGATCAACGACGATGATGAAGACGTTATTGATCCAGATGATCCTTTCGATGTCACTCACACCAAGAATGCACCGGTCGAAATGCTTCAGCGATGGAGAGTAAGCATTTCAATCTCATTCTCATTCTCGTTTCCGTTAATGGCATTTCTTCCTCACCACCGTTTCACACGCTTTGTGCTCTCATGCGTTCATGATTTCTTATTTTTATCAGCCAATCTCAATGTGCGTTGGCTTGATTGTGTATTGCTAATGTGCATTATACATTTGGATCCGTTCTTCTTGGAGTGTAAATGCATTGCCCTTGTATGATGATCAGCGGAGCTCGTCGTTAAGAAGGATTTTTCATTGCATTATAAAACGATAAGAATTGATGATTTAGTGCATTTGCTGGAGTATTTTCTTTCTTTTTCTTTATTAAGCAGAGTTGCAACGTTTAATTAACAAATTGGAAATGCATCCACTACCAGGTGTTAATTGATGCAAGGCATACGCAAAAGTAAACCTATATAATACAATTAGATTATGACAGATGTTGATTGGATGGAAGTATATGTAGTGTATTTCAAATAAAATATCAAAACAGCTTATTTAGTGTCGCCGAGAAAAAATTATGTCAATCTTGTTTGAAATGCTAATTTATGTTCTGCAAAAGCATTTAGAATGGTTCTTGTGAGCAACAATGGTTCTTCCTCTGAAAAGTGTTGAAAGGAATCCTTCCATAGATATAAGATCTCAGCATATATAAGAAGTAAATAACTGATTATTAGTTATTACTGATATAGTTTTTCTTTGCTAAATTCACTCGTCCATTGAAGTGTGCTTTTGTAATGCATCTAAACTGAGGTGTCGTATATTATTTGCAGCATGCGACTCTTGTTCTCAATGCTTCTCGGCGTTTTAGATATACTCTGGACTTGAAAAGGGGAGAGCAGGAAGAGCAGAAGAAAGGGTTGATAAGATCACATGCCCAAGTCGTACGAGTATGTTTCTGAATCTTGCAAACACATTTCCAAAGTGTTAATATATGTTTCTAATTATCTTGTTCTTTTCTCTAATCAATGATGGATTGTTCTATTAGGCAGCGCTGCTTTTCAGATTAGCTGGTGAACGTGATCTAGGTACACTTCCTTTCTTATGAGTTTGCCTTTTCTTTTTCATTCTTTCGTCATTCCTTTTGTTTTTTTTGTTTTTTTGTTTTTTTCACCAAAAGCTTTCATAGATGAAGTGTTGCATTGTATCCTGCTGACTTTTTTTTTTGGTCAAACGATACTTCTATTAATAATCCAAGAAACATTACAAACAAAACAGAATACACTCAAATAGAACAGAATACATCAAAGACAGAAAAACCACTAAAGAAGAACCAACGTCAACTGAAACACAAGTCCATGAATTACAAACAAAACAGAATACACACAAATAAAAACAAACTAAAAACAATCACTCCCTTAAAGGGTGATTGGGAAGAGGAACATCATGAGGAACAACATTCATCTTCTGGGAGTCCAAAGCTAGAAGTGACAACAAAGAAGGTGTTGGTTGGAAAACCCACCCAATCGGGCACACCCCTTTATAAGCATCTGCTGCAATCAGGTCAGCGGCACAATTACCCCTCCTAGGGGTAAAGGACAAAGAGAAGCCAACCTTGGTACCCAACAGACAAATAATCTCGAAAATAATGCTCCTGTTCCTCCAATCAACCATATCCAGAGCTTTAGCATCAACACATTCAAGAAGAGAGACAAGTCGGTTTCAAAAATAACATTATCATGATCGAGATCAGTGAGCATCAATGCCTCTCTTAAGAGCTAAAGCTTCGGTCATAAAAGCGAGAGATGGATTTCACTTTATCCACAAAACCCCATTTGAAATCACCAAAATGATCCCTACAAATAATTCTAATAGCAGCGCCAGACTTATTGGCCGAAAAGGCCCCATCACAGTTATATTTGAGCTTGCCTGCCAATGGAGGGGACCAGACAACTAGATGAGTAGGAATAACCCTTTGGACCTCCGGAATGCTGTGCTTTTTATCGCAATTCACCCAAAAGTCAAAATTGTTTTTCCTCGCACATTCAATGACATCAATAGAGTTAGGATCCTTATGATTAAAAACAAGATTATTCCTCTGTTTCCAAATAAACCATAAGATCCAACAAATTAAAGAGAAATTTTGTTTGCTTAAGAAAGACATACCTGAAAGTTGAATCCACCAAGCATTGAAGTTCAGAATACTAGCAACATCAAGCTTTACACCAAGAGAACACCCAAACCAGACACACCTCGTCCAAGGGCATTGGAAGAACAAGTGCTCCACCGTATCAGAAAAAATTGGGCAGATACTACTCTGTGATCTCTTTCTTCGATAAAGGGCCCCATTGGTAGCAACAGCATTATTTAAGATACGCCAGATGAATTGCTGAACCTTGGGGATAACCTGAATCCTCCAAATTGACTTCCAACAAGATGAGGCAACAACTATTGAGGACCCAGCCTTGTTGCCGTCAGACAGCATCTTCTCTTTACTATTATGATACCCACCTTTCAAAGAATAGACCCCATTCTGAGCACTAGTCCATACTAACTTATCCGGCAAACCATTAGATAGGATACGAATCTCAGAAATAGCACTCTTGACTTCCGGTGAAACATACGGATCAATGAGAGTAAGATCCCACTTTCCATTGACGATAAGGTCACAAACTCTGCCCTTAGCTATGACAGGATCTAGATCACTGGGTTTCTCCGGAAAAACAACCTTTGGGACCCATATGTCATCCCAGATGCTGATAGAAGCTCCATCCCCAATATCCCAATGCAAATCCTGCTTGAGAAACTCTCTACCATCCAGTATACTTGACCAGCACCATGATGCTTTATGACCTTTCCCCGCCTTCATGAAACCACCCTTGGGAAAATACACACTCTTTAATACCCTAGCCCACAGGTCATCGGGCCTCGTCATCAATCTCCATGCAGTTTTAGCCAGGAGAGCGTCGTTCATGACAGATAAGTCTCGGAAGCCCATCCCACCAGTACTTTTTGCTGTAGTTAAAGATCCCCAGGCTTTCCAATGTGTATTTCCACCAGAAACAGTACCGCTCCACCAAAAATTAGCAATTAGACTGCTAATCTCTTTGCAAGTCTTAACCGGGAACTTGAAAACGTTCATAGGATAGATAGGGATAGCCTGAAGAACCGCTTTAATCATAACATCTCACCCAGCAAAGGAAAGGAGAGAATGACCCCATCCTTGAATTTTATTAGCAATGCGCTCTCTAACATAAGCCAAAGCCTGATGTTTTGTCTTACCCCATATACTCGGGATACCAAGATATCTACCCGGATCCTTTATCACAGGAATACCAAGAATACTCCCCACCAAACTTCAAACATCATCAGGGGTATTAGAAGAAAACAATATACTCGATTTATCCAGATTGATGACCTGACCAGAGGCAGTACAATACATCTTCAGGATATCAGCCAGATGATTGCAGTTGCGTTGAGATGCACGCATATATAGAAGAGCATCGTCAGCAAAGAAACTATGTGTAAGCTCCGGGCAGCTATGGCTCAATTTGACACCTTGAATAAAATAATCCATCTGGCTCTGTCTAATCATAATGGAGAGCACCTCCGCAATAATAATGAAGAGATATGGAGAGAAGGGATTCCCCTGCCGGATACCCCGACTCGGAGTAAAGGAACTCACTTTTTCACTTGATAAGCAAATATTCAAACTAACAGAGCACACACATTTCATCACAAGAGACACTCATTCTGTACATAAACCAAATCTCAACAGCACATTTTCAAGAAAATTCCACTCTACCCTATCATATGCTTTGCTCATATCCATTTTAAGAGCGAATTCATACTTACTCTTGGCAATAATAATATTATCATGAATACACCGGCCTGGAACAAAGGCACTCTGATTCTGTGAAATATATGTGTCAAGCAAAGGCCGCATTCTATTGGCTAAGATTTTAGAAATGATTTTATAAGAGAAATTGCACAAGCCAATCGGGCGGAAGTGGGAAACATGCTTAGGTTTTTGTACTTTAGGAATAAGAGTGATGTTAGTCTCATTTAAATCATTAAGCAACAAATGACCAGCAAAAAACTCTTTAACCATACTACAAACAGACTCACCAATTTCAGACCAAGAGGAATGATAAAATTTACCCGAATACCCGTCAGGTCCAGGCGCTTTGTTGCTTCCAAGACTAAAGGCGGCTACTTTAATCTCCTCCGTAGAAATTGGTAACAAGAGACTGTGATTCATATCAGATGAGATAGTAGGCTCAATGAAACCCAAGACAGTATCCATCGGTCGGGCACCAGAAGTGGTGAATAGCTCCTGAAAAAAGCTAGCAATATTGTTAGAGATAGCGTCCTTCTCATACAACCAATTACCCTCATCATTTCTAATGCACGAGATTCTGTTCTGTTGCCTCCTCTTGATAGTAGAGATGTGAAAGAACCGTGGGTTCCTGTCCCCAGCACCTAACCAATTATTCCGAGATCGTTGCCACCAATATTGCTCTTCGCGCTCCAACAATCTGTCTAGATCCCCTTTGACTTCCCTAATCCCTCTTGAAATATCCGGAGTTCGAGCTTCTAGAGTCAGCTCAGCCAAGTGCTTCTTCAAAAGTTCAATGCTCTTACCACTATTAGGGAACTCCTTTTTGCTCCAGACAACTTTTGCGTACACCTCTTCAGGTTGCTCACAAAGTTATCTAAAACAGAGTGATCTTGATCGTTATGGTTCCACCAACAACCCTTGATTACCTCAAGAAAGTTCCCATGAGATACCCAGGCAGATTCAAAACGAAAGACCCGCTTTAGCTGTCGATTCTCATGTTGAAATCGAATCAGCAGAAGGTGGTGGTCCGAGCCGGCCGGAGGAACATTAAAAACCTGGAGACACGGGAACAGCTCCCTCAATTGCAAATTACCCAAGGCCCTATCAATACGCTCATGGATAGTATCCGGGTAATCACGATTATTGCACCAGGTAAATATAGGTCCATTATAACCTAGATCTTCCAGATCGCAGTCAGCCATAAAACACTTGAAATTCAGAATCTTCCTCCAGGGTCTAGGGAGGCCACCACTCTTTTCCTGTTGAGATAGGATATCATTAAAGTCCCCAATACACATCCACGATTCCTTGATATTACTGCTAATTCGACGCACCTCCTGCCAACATAACATTCTGTCCCCTTCATCAGTGGGGCCGTAGATGAAAGTGATGTACGATGGAGTCGATAAGGTCTCGAGATCTCATGTTTGGTATGAATAATATTAGGAGACGAAAAAAGAATATTAATCGAAAGCACATCGACCACCATAATGCTAGGCCATCACTAATTCCAACGGGGTTAACAATCCATTCCTCATCAAAACCACATCTTCACCTTACTTTTCTCACAACCTTCACCTTCTGCTTAGTCTCCATAAGGAAGACTAAGTGGGGTTTTTTTCCGGGAGCACTCATCCCTCAGATTCCTGACTGTCAAGGCAACCCCCAAACCTTGACAGTTCCAGGTTAATAGATTCATGGCGAACCGGTGGTTGGTTTCATCCAACCATCGACGTTATCAGACAAAGAAGAGTCATGATCCATATCCTGTACACTACCTGCATTCAACCAACTGTCAGGAAAATCAATCTCAACAGACGAGGGCGTATTACCAGACATACCTGGGTCCTCATCATGTCCATATTGACGCAGATACTTTTTAACCGAACGGTAATTCCGCTTACGATTTTTCTGTAATTTCCCCACAGCAGTATTACCAAGAATTGGTTCCTCAACTGGATCAAAATCCAATTTTCTGCATTTAAGACGCTCAACCGATGCAGAATCATCCTCAAAAGGTCGCTTAAGGTGAGTTCCTTTCAAACAAAAAGACATGGCTGAGATTGGAGACAGCCCACTAGGAGGAACAATAGGCCTTACATTAGTCTCATCATCATTGGGATATTCAACAAAATATAGTTCAGAATTTTTTTGATTGGTTGACACCTCTTCCCCAGATTTAAATGACCTAACCACCGTAGATTGAGTCATAGCAGGTGATATGTGAGTACTAGCGCCCCTTGGACAATCATGCATAGAAGATATAGTGATGTAGGAGCCCACGATCTGACTAGCTGTGTGCAAATCCACAGGATTTAAAGGCAAGGGACAATGGGCCGCGGACCGCGGTTAAGGGATCACACAGAGTTGAAGAGGATGCATGAGTGCTATTAATTATAGCCAGGCTACCACTCCCATGCGAAATTGAAGATCTAGCAACGGTCAAAGGAAGCCCAACCCCATCAGTAAAATTAGAGTCACCATAATACTCCTTAAGCCCATCGATAAATTGAGTCTTATCCAAATCCAACTTGCCATATGCTACGCGGCCCAACTCAGGAAGCCCAACTCCATGCAATAACTCCTTAATTAAATGATGGCCCACACCTGCGTCCGACTCCCCATGAAACCTCGGATCCTTCATACCCACGTGCCCCACCTCCTTCTCATTGACGTCGGCAAAGATGCGGCTAGTCACCATCACACGCTTTCGGTGTTGGGGCGAGCTCTGCGTCACCGCGACTTGCACAGATGCAGGGGCCATGGAGGACTTCTCGATCCCACCGTCGACCGGGGCATGGGGTTCGCCGGACAAGTCTCTCAGAAACTGGTTGTGACACACCCTCCGACGGTGGTCTCTGGCCATCTGCGTGAAAATCAGAATGATTTCTGACGCTACCCCAACCATGCGATCTTACCACAGATAGGTCCCTATCCTCCGTCGAGCAACTCCTCCGAGGGGATTCTGCCGGAGCTTCCTTCACCAAGAAACAAGCTTCAACCCAATCCTCTATGCACACAAGCAGCTCCTCCTCTCTGGTACACAACGCTGGAGTACATAGCCAACTTCCGAAACCACCCTGTCTTTTGATCCCCACTTGTTTACTCAGCTCCTCCATGCATCCGCGATTATCGTGGCCAATACGACCACAATTGAAACAGAAATGTTGGAGCCTCTCATATTTGGCCGTAATCCAGGCTGGGTCCTTCCCCTTCCTCGGCACCCAAAAACCAGAGACAAGAGGTTCATTCACTGGATAAGGGACCTCACTCTGATAAAGCTACGACCCAATCTGCCTTCCAACATCGGTTTCTCAAACATAACAGCTTTCCCCACTGAATCACCCAGGATTTTTGCATTGTTATTATCAAACGCTGCCACCAGGAGACCATGAAATTGCACCCAAAACGGCGTTTCACCAAAATCGACATCCTTAAGAACCATGGAGTCCTCCCAAACCTAGAGGTTTAGAAGGAAACCTTGGATTGACCAAGGCCTGCCTTTAAGGATCCGTCCATACTCTGCAGTATCTCTGAAACGAAAAAGAAAAATGAGCTTGCTCCGGTCAAGCTCGTGCACCTCCAAATCCTCTTTTAACTGCCATCCCTTCTTTATCATTGAGATGACAGTGGGAATATTTAAGTTCTTATTTGCATGAAGCTTCCCAACGAGAGCCCCCCGAACTCAGCGACCTTCTCGTCTAAGTTTAGAACGACCTGATTCAAACTACTAGAACTACTACTACTTTCTACCTCCATACCACCAGCACCACACAGACACACGCCACACACCAGCTAACAATGGAACTAAGAAGAAGAAGAAAGAAGATGGGAATGGCGATACAAGTCACACATGAACCTAGCAGACCCTCACAGAGAGAGAAGATTTGTTTATGAAGTGCTGACCGGAACAGTATGTTTGTGGTGTACACAAACTTCAAGTTCAAGTTTATGGAAATGATGTGAATGATCAACAACTGACATCAATTTTTTTTTTCACAAAAAAATAATAATAATAATAATAAAAAAATCGATGAGTCTTGCTTTGGAAGCTGTCCGCGGTGGATCTTTTTTGGGGGGTCAACTATGTGCTACCCTTACAATTCTATAAAAATCCAGCCCGCCACATTTAAAGAACAATATTTTATTTCCCGAAACTCCCACAATTTAAAACCTTGAACGTCAATCAAACATAACATCTGAAATCGAACACATTCATTAGGGTTCTGATATTAAAAAACATCTGAAATCGAACACATTCATTAGGGTTCCCCACACCCCTACTCTCTCTTCGGGACAACACACACCACAATCTCATCAATATCAAATTTAATTAAATAATTAAATTTAAAAATAAAAATGTAACAACATCACTACCAGTAGTACCCACCGAGGCTACCCCTCCCTACCTTCCTTTTTTCTCCTCTCACACAACATACAACATTAACTTTTTTTTATCAAATTTAAATTAAATTTTTTATCTTCAATTATCACAATATATACAACTAATATATATATGTAATATTCAATAAGGTTTATGCCTTTTTTAGTCATTTTTTATTTCAACTGACTTTTCAAATAATAATTTAAACAAGTTTCAGTTTAGAAAAAAGTCACTTATGTCACCATCAATCCAAACACAAATCACATTTACACACTGATTTTTATCATATTTTACATTTGTAAAAATCAGATTGAAAATAAGTTACTTCTACCACCACTAATCCAAACGGACCCTAATATCTCAATATGTTTCATCTTCTTCAACGCCTTTTTTTTCAATTAATATGCACTTGTTTAATTTATTCTTATAGGAGTACTTAATTTAATGAAGACAATGTCAGTTTTTAACGTTTGTGTACAATAGTTAGAATTAGGCTATAGTTCAAAGGAATTTAAAGAAGCTTTCATTTTTTCAAGGTCCCACATTTGAAGGTTTTTTTTCCCGCCAACTCCCACATTTGAATGTTACGCATATAGAATTGATAAAAATGCGGAGTTCTCCTTTTTGTCGGGTGCCAAAGACTGCGATTCCCCCCCCCCCCCCCCACCCATAGACTATATATGATTGAAATCTTATTCTCTCTCAATTTTTCTATCATCTTCCATGTATAGACTTATACTACGCATGCGTGGATTCTTGATGTTGCTGTAAATTAATGGCAGACTAGATAATTGTTAAGAGGATTATTATAATATCTGATTTTTCGATCCTGCATTAAAAGGTTCTCAACTCTTTAATGAACCTTGTTGAGTAGGCAATTTAAGCGGGTACATCTCCCTAGCAATTAAACCAAGCACTCGATGGTGGCACTCTGGAAATATTTAATGGTGAAAGTCACCAAGCTTGACAAAATATGAAAATATGACAATATAAAGCTGCTTTTGGGGCCAATGTGGCATATTATATCAATCTCTATTTTGTCACAGGAATCTTAATCAACTCCTAATTAATTAACTTGGTCGTTCTGAGTTAGCTAATTATACTTAGGCCCTTGCATTTATTTAATCACATGTTAAAGTTTTATTTTTGAACAATGAAGCGGTAGGCAAAGGAGTGTCAGCCCCAATCTCAGGTGATAACTTCAGAGTTGGGCTCGAACAACTTGTTTCAATGTCCAAGGATCAGAACATTTCTACTTTGCAAGAATGTGGAGGGGCAAGTCTACTATAAATATTCTTTGGTTGCTTAAGTAGATGTTAAAGGATTTATGTATCTAATACAGCTAGTTATAGTCTACAGGTTAAAGGCTTATCAGATTTACTAAAGTCAGATCTTGAGAAAGGAATTAATGGAGATGACGATGATATGTTAAAAAGAAAAGCGACGTTTGGGACGAATACATACCCTAAGAAAAAGGGGCGGACTTTCTGGGTATATTCATTATAAGTCATCAAATAATCTTTTTTTAAAAACATAAAATTATTGAACTAATTATACAATGCTAGTACTAATTCTTTGTGGTCTGTAACAGAATTTTCTATGGGATGCTTGGCAAGATCTGACCCTTATCATATTGATTATAGCAGCTGCGGTGTCATTGGCACTTGGAATAAAAACAGAGGTTAGTTAACACTCAGTTAGCTAATAGTCATCAATCACAATAGCAAATGAAGCATCTTTAATTTTCAACGAAAAAAAACATAAAGCATCATTAATTGATCCATGGCTTTGTTGAAGGACTTGAACTACTTGGGAGAGAAATTAGGTTCTGGGCATTTAGGTCTGACATATATGCTTATGATTGTTTTACATATCTGGATAATCGGCAAATTATCAGGCATAAAGAATTCCTTCAATGCGTTGAATCTTTATTCAAAATTAGGAAAATTGAGATAATGAGGAGAAGGAATCTGTTGACAAAACAACAACAATTGAGTAACATGCAAACTTGGGAAGAGCAAATGTGATTCATATAATACAATTATGAGATAGAACAAATTGTTGTGACCATCTGACCACTTTGTTAATGAATATTTGGTCATTTTCTATCATAAAGGATTTCAAACTATCCTCTATATGATGACAATGCATTTTCACTAGTTTTTTCAAGTTTTGAACTTGCACAAATTGGAGGTACAAACTCATCTAATTATCGATCACATTTAAAAAAAAAAGGCTACATTGTTGCTGATGCAACCCCTAAACCGCGTTAGATATTCTTGAAATATTTCTGTGGTAATTGTATGATTTTGTGAATAGTATTATTTTATTATTAGTCAGAAAGTATAGGAGGAAGTTAGATCAGTGAGATAATCTAGGATTAAGTTAGATTAGATTCTAGTTTTGAATTTTGAATTTCCTAGAATTCCTAAATTTGTTACAACAGATTGCACTACCTTGTAATCTATATATTCATGAATAAGCAAGGCGGATGTATCGGACTATATCATTTGATCCTAAAAGCTCCACATGGTATCGAGCACATGTAGCGTACTCGGTATAGCGTGCTTCCGCCTCAAGTCCGATCAAGCAACGTTACCCATCGTAACGTTCTCATCCTTCCGACGCCATCTCTCGTCGTCATCCTCGACTCGCAATCTCGGCGTCTTCACTCATCCGAAGAGCCCGGTCTTGAGCGAGTCATCTCTAGCGTCATCTCTTTGCAGGCGTACGCTTGCTTCTAGTCATCCGACAACGTCAGGTCTGCCAACTCATCTTTCTCAGTAGTGTGACTCTGCAACTCCGACAATCAGAGTCCCCTCATTCTCGACCTGGTCTGTTGCTCATCGTCCTTCACTCGTTCGTTAAAGCCCAGTCAAGCTCGTCCGAATTCTCTCACAGCCTCTGCAACTCCGATGCCGAGTACAGTTGTCATCCTTGATCTCGCCATCTACTCCTGAGATCTGATTTTGAATTGGCACGAGAAGGTTGATGTAAAAACACGTGTTTTTTCTTTTACAGAGACCAATTTTTTAATTCAACAGAGACCAATTTTCGACATCATCAACAAGTCCAAAAATTTGGACTAGGTCCAGAAGTAATTTGTGGGCCAGATATTACAACACAATCATTTGTCCCTGCTTGGCCCAATTCCAGTCACTGTTCAATCTATTATCAGCGTGTTTCTATTTTCGTTTAGTCTAAATGGCATCATCAAATGATACAATGCCACCTCCCAAGCCCAGTGATAATCTTCTCCACTCTTCCGATAACCGAGTTGGTGTTAGAAAAACTGAATCTTCACAATTATCATGATCGGGCACGGGTTGTTTTGTTGTCTATCGGTGGACGTGGAAAACGGAAATTTTTAAGCTGGAGAGATCAAACCACCATCGATCAAAACTCACTTTGATTGGGTTCAATGGGATGCGATAATTCACTTGTCTGCTCTTGGCTTATCAATGCCATGTCTCCTCAGATTAAACGAAGCTTCATGTATCTTCCTACTGCAAAGGATATTTGGGATGTTGTTCGCGATTCTTACGTCGATGCCAAGGATTTATCCCAACTATTTAATCTTCCTCGTCGCATCTAGAAGTCATCTCGGGGTTCTCGGTGCATTGCTGAATTTGGTTTGAACTTATCGCTCTTTGGCAAGAAGAAGATCAAATGGTTGAAAATAAATGGGATTCTTCCACCGATGCCACTCGCCACCTTCGAATGTCAACACCGATCGGATTCGATTTTTCTCGCGGCTTAAACTCAGAATTTGACAATGCTCGAGGCAAGATATTGAGTAATTCGTCCCTTCCTCCTCTCCCGGAAGTGTATTCGAGATTCGTCATGAAGAGTCCCGAAGACAAACTATGCTTCTCAAGGCTATCTCTTCGGGACCGAAGCGTCCGGTTTAATCGTAAGCACATTCCTTCTTCTCGGTTCTAGTTCTAACAAATCTCGTCCAACGTGTGATCATTGCAAGAAGATTGGTCATACCAAAGACAAATGCTGGAAACTCCAAGTAAGCCATCTGATTGGACACCTCATAAACCACGATCACCTTTTGCTCATCAAACAGTCATTGAGGCAGATACTCCTTCAGGATCCGTGCCTCCTTCTCTTAATACATAACGAGATGAGTCAACTTCTCAACTTGTTGAAAAATTTACGGTCCTCTCAAGGACCGGTTGCCACTATCGCCAAACAAGGTAATGATCATCTTACTCTTATATCATCATCCTCTATCGAAATGGATAGTAGACACCGGCGCCTCGATCATATGACCTCGGAATCAAGAAACTTTACTTCCTATTTTCCTTTGGTGGTAATAATCGAATTCGTACGACGAATAACTCTAGTGCTTCCATTCGGCACCGACCGTTCCTCTTACAAGAGACTTAAAACTTGATTATGTTCTTCATGTTCCTCATTTGGCATACAATCTCCTTTCAATCAGCAAATTGACAAAACATACAAACTGTTCTGCTCATTTTTTTGCCACTCATTGTATATTTCAGGATCTCTCCTCGAGGAAGACGATTGGCACAGCTAAGGAGCATGACGGTCTTTACTACCTTGATGATTCCTCGGCAAATGCCTTGTCATCCCAAATAAAGACCTCTGTCTCCCCTACTTTAGACAATAATTTGATGTTATGGCATAGAAGGATGGGTCATCCTAGTTTTCAGTATTTACAAAAATTGTTTCCTCAATTTTCATTCAATAAAGATGTCAATTTCCATTGTGAAACGTGCGAACTAGAAAACATCATCGCACTACCTTTCCTCCCACTGTCTATCACTCTACTCATCCCTTCTCCATCATCCATAGTGATGTATGGGGTCCCTCTGGAGTACCTAACCAGACATGTTCGAAATACTTTGTCACTTTCATAGATGATCACACTCGCATGTGTTGGGTGTACCTCCTAAAATAAAAATCTGATGTGTTCAATACCTTTGTTGAATTCTTCCACTATGTTCAAACATAATTTAATTCTACCATTCAAGTCTTACACTCTGACAATGGCACCGAATATTTCAATCATACCTTCAGCTACTTTCTAAAGTCTCACGGAATCATTCATAAGAGTAGTTGTCCTAAGACACCTCAGCAAAATGGCATTGCCGAACGTAAAAATCGCCATCTTCTTGACATTGCCCGTGCTCTTATGTACACCCGCAATGTTCCCAAGTATTTTGGGGAGATGCAATCCCTTACGCCACTCACCTTATCAATCGACTACCTACTCGTGTCCTTTCCCATATGTCCCCTCTTGATAAACTCCGTGAGACTCATGTGATTTCACACCTTGATCACTCTCTTCCTCTCCGTGTCTTTGGATGTACCGTATATGTCCATATTCATCATCCTCCTTCCAAATTTGACCCTAGGTCTATTCCTTGCATCTTTCTTGGCTATTCCAATTGTCAAAAAGGTTACCATTGTTATGACCCCAAATCCCAACGAATCTTTGTCGGCCGCGATGTCACTTTTTCTTTGAAGTCATACCTTTCTATCCTCCACCCTTCAAGTCGGGGGAGAATTGGAGTGACTCTCTCACCTACTATACCTGAACCTATACCACCTTCCTATCCTGTGATCATATCCTCCACACCTGATTCACTCACAATGCCATCACAAACCGGGGGAGACAAATATGCCAAACACTATGACAAGGTTTACTCTAGGAGGAACAAAAAGGTAGTAGAGTCCATTATGCCTGAGGCTCAGCCACTCTCCCAACCGAGAGAGACTCCTGACGCCAACAAGGACCTAAACATGCCCATTGCATTGAGAAAGAAGACACGTTTCTATACTCAACATCCTATTCAAGACTACATGTCATATGGTAATCTCTCATAGAAATATTGTCATTTTGTCACTAACCTTGATCAGGTTCAGATTCCCACAAATGTACATGAGGCACTTGAAATTCCTAAATGGAAAGATCTTTGTATTAGATGAGATGAATGCTCTTGAGAAAAATCAAACTTGGAATGTTACTAACTTACCCCAAGGTAAAAAGGCGTAGGGTGTAAGTGGGTATTTACCCCAAGTACAATGCTGATGGTACTTTGAACAAGTACAAAGCCAGACTAGTTGCCAAGGGTTTTACACAAACTTATGGCCTGGACTACAATGAAACTTTTGCCCCTGTAGCAAAGCTCAACACAGTCAGAATCCTTATTTCCGTTGCTGTTAATCTCGACTGGCCTTTACAACAGCTAGACATAAAAAAAGCCTTCCTAAATGGGGACCTAAAAGAAGAAGTTTATATGACACTTCGACCTGGTTTTGAGAATGGTCACGGCAAACAGGTATGCAAGCTGAACAAGTCCATTTACGGATTAAAGCAGTCTCCTAGAGCTTGGTTTGACAGATTCTCACAAGTTCTAAAGGTGAAGGATATAACCAATGCCTCTCGATCACACTATGTTCACTATGAACCATGAAGGTATGATTACTATCTTAATAGTATATGTGGATGACATAATACTTACAGGGAACAATCCTTAAGAAATGATCGAGAATCAAGCGGCGCTAAATAAGGAGTTTGAAGTCAAAGACCAGGTAGCTTGAAATACTTCCTAGGAATGGAAGTGGCTAGGTCAAAAGAAGGAATCCACATTTCACAAAGGAAATATGTCCTTGATCTACTAAAGAAAACCGGCATGCTTGGGTGTAAGCCAAGCAAGACTCCCATTAGTGTCAAAAAGAAGAAGAAAAAAGTAGAACAGCCGACAACCAAACAAGAGGTGGCGAGAGAAAAAAGAAACAAGAAAGGGAGAAAAACCAGCGAGACATAGGGCGCTACCGGAGATTGGTTGGGAAGCTTATCTATCTTTCTCACACACGACCGACATCGCCTTTGCGTAAATGCGCAAGTCAACATATGCACTCGCCAAAGCGAAACACTTGAATGTAGCATATAAAATCCTGAAATACCTCAAAGGAACTCCTGGCCGAGGTCTCTTCTTCAGAAAAACTAATCGAGGACTATTGAGATATACAATGATGCAAATTGGGCGGGAGACCAAGAGAACATCGGGTCTAATTCAGCTATTGCACATTTGTATGGGGAAATCTAGTAACGTGGCGAGTCACAAGCAACGAGTGGTATCCACAAGTAGTGCGAATCAGAATTAAGATCACTATCTCGAAGGACTCAAGGAAGGAATATGGATAAAAAGGGTCACGATGAGACCTACACCAAGATAGAATCTCCATTAAAACTTTACTGTGATAATAAGGCAGCCTTAAGCATGGTATTGAACCCAGTACAACACAGTAGAACTAAGCATGTTGATATTGATCGACACTTTATTAGGGAAAAGGTTGAGGATGGAATTATTTGTCTCTCCTATATACCTACAAAATTACAGCTTGTAGATATACTCACAAAAGGTCTACCAGAGGACATATTTGAAGGTTTTGTATACAAGTTGGACATGATGAGTATCTATGATCCAACTTGAGGGGGAGTGTGGTAATTGTATTATTTTGTGAATAGTATTATTATTGAGAAAATATAGGAGGAAGTTAGATCAGTGAGATAATCTAGGATTACGTTAGATTAGATTCTAGTTTTTGAATTTTGAATTTCCTAGAATTCCTAAATCTGTTACAACAGATTGCACTACCTTGTAATCTATATATTCATGAATAAGCAAGGAAGATGTATCGGACTCATATCATTTGATCCTAAAAGCTCCACAATTTCTTTCAGGAATATTACTGCTCTCTGGCAATATTAATTTGTTTGTATTGCTTCAGTACCTTGACAAAAATAAAGTGAATCATCATATGCCAGTCACAATAGACATCACATTAATTCTTTTGCCCTTTGAGATTACTGAAATTTACTAGGTTAATTATGGTTGTTTACATGGGATTGAAACCCATTTCTTATCTCCTGTGTACTGGTTTCTTTGTGATGCATGATTTTTCTGATTTCTCTTGTCAATAGAATAGAATACGCTTGTTGCTTCAACTTCATTGAAATTGCTAACATTCACCAAGGCTTATCTTTTCCATCATTTGTTATCATTAGGGCTTGGAAGAAGGATGGTATGATGGAGGAAGCATTGCCTTAGCTGTTTTTCTTGTCATTATAGTAACAGGTATTGGATATTTCTTTTTGTTTTGTTAAATGAACGACATATATAATCTTATGGAAGTCTTTATAGTTGTCCATAGGAAATCAATACTGATTAAATTCTTTGGGCATATTCGGACAGATTTTATTTCTCCATGGATTTGTTGTGTTCTCGTTGTTCATCAGTAATCCCGATATAAGCTGTATATTGCACTTCTTAGACTAAAGTTCTGCTGTTCCTTTCACTTTCTTGTGTGGCAGCTACCAGTGATTATCGCCAATCTCTGCAGTTTCAGAATTTGAATTCTGAAAAACAAAATATACAATTGGAGGTATGCTTTATATAATTAGAATTTAGGTTATCACTGGGAAGCAACACAATCATTTTACTTGTATTACGCAGGTCATTAGAGGTGGTAGAGCAACAAAGATATCAATATTTGATGTTGTTGTTGGTGATGTTGTACCTCTCAAAATAGGAGACCAGGTGAGATCCAACAACATTTGAGTTTGTTTGACTGAAAATTAATAGTTTCTCTCCGCATTTTTTTTTTTTTTTACCATGGGTGCTTTCAGGTTCCTGCTGATGGAGTTATAATCACTGCTCACTCACTTGCCATTGATGAATCCAGTATGACTGGTGAAAGCAAGATTGTGAGTTTTTTCTTCCTACTATCCATCAAACTAATGATTTCCAGTCCATATGGTTCTTAAGCAATGATGTTCTGCAGATTCACAAAGACCACAAAGCACCTTTTTTGATGTCTGGCTGCAAAGTAGCAGATGGCATTGGTGTTATGCTGGTAAGATGAATATTTAATTCTCAGATTCTACTTGGCTTGTTATTTAATGATAATGAGCAACGCTTTCTTGCAATATAAATGAAATTGCTTCCATGATTTTGAACCTTTTGTCCAAAAAATTTCTGACTTTTGCTGCTTCATTTATTTCACACGTCAAGATTTCTTACTTTTACTTTTTTTGCCCCTTATTTGATCTGATGATGTGCTGTCTATCATATTGAGTAGGGGTTGGAGTCGGACTTTGAGCTTTAACAGTATAAGGAACTTTGTAAGGGCCCAGTAAGACGGCTGATTAAGTTAAATTATGGACTATTGTTATCAATTGAAATACTCTGAATTGAATAACCGAAAATTAATAAACATGTTATTTGTGATTTATGGGCTTTAGTTATCAGCATTTTTGTACTTCTGCATTTGATTCATTTTATGACTATTCATGTATCAACTCATTGTAGTACTGTTGTTTGTGATCAATAATGAGAATTTAAGTGAATTTAGAAGTGAGTAGAATAGTCCTCTGCTCTTTTTTTGGTTATGCTTCTAGTGGTTTTGAAGGTATTGAAAGCAAAGATATTGGTTATTATGCCATCACTTTACTGCCATCTGTAGGTAACTGGGGTTGGTATCAATACGGAGTGGGGATTGTTGATGGCAAGCATCTCTGAAGATACTGGAGAAGAGACTCCATTGCAGGTTCCACCTGATCCATCCAAAACAAAGAAAGTTGTTTTAGTAGTACGTTGTGGAAACTTACATGCTAAACCTTAAATTTACTTTTGGTGATATGTCATAGGTACGTTTGAATGGAGTTGCAACTTTTATCGGTATGATAGGTCTTACAGTAGCTGTTGTTGTGCTAGCGGTCCTATTGGGCAGGTAAAGTTAGATCGTTATTTTATGCATTTTACAGCTAATTAGAGCAGATTTTATGCCGTTTCTTACTGGGTATGTTATGACTTTGGACTTCTAGATATTTTTCTGGCAACAAGAAAGATGAAAATGGAAACGTCGAATTTGTTCCTGGCCAGACGAGTATCAGTAGTGCAATAGATGGAGTTGTCGAAGTTTTTACTATTGCAGTAAGTGAGTTATCTGGATTGTTTTTGTACTTCAAGTTCTGCTTCTTTTGTATTTTGTATCGTTTTGAAACTAAATAAAGAGCTGTCCAGGTCACAATTGTTGTTGTTGCAGTTCCTGAAGGTCTTCCTCTGGCTGTTACCTTAACGTAAGAATGGATTACTAGACGATTTCATTCTGGAATTGATAAGTCTATTACTAGGCCTCTGAAAGTGTTTTCCTTCTAAATTTTTTGTTATTTTTTATAATTTTAAATCTTGGCTCTCATGACAGCCTGGCATACTCAATGCGGAAAATGATGGTAGACAAGGCCTTGGTAAATCTCATTTTATTATTCCCCAGTCACCAAAATGTTTTAGTTTGTGGTTCTTCTATCAATTAGTTTTAGAACTTTTTTCTAATAACCATAGATATTCAGGTGCGAAGGCTTTCAGCCTGTGAAACTATGGGCTGTGCAACAACAATTTGCAGTGATAAAACAGGAACGTTAACCTTGAATCAGGTGGGTCCACAGTGGGACGTTTGGTAGTCTAAATGTAGTTTGGCCATAATTTAATCTATGCTGATGACTATCTATAGTTATTGAAGCCCCATACTCACGGTCACAACATGTATGTGGTTCAGATCTTATTTTGAACTTTCATTTTTATGGCTCTCCTAACAGAGACTTGACTCAGAAAATTTGTTTGGTCTTCTTCATTTCCATCGGATCAGTAAATTACCTATCCATTCATTTATAAGGCAAATGGAGGCCTAAAATTCTGCTATGAATCAAGCCTGCAAAAGCTTATTTACATTATGCAGCCTACGAACTCTGGTTTAGTTGATTTTGGGTTCATAACACATGTTGCCCTTGTCCCAAATTTTTCTTTCACCGGAGGTATTGACACCCTAAATGTTATTGTTAAATAACATGCAAGTTGTCATCCTTGCATTTAAATAATATAAATTAATACAGATTGAAACCGCACAGTTTTATAATCCCTGAAACAGAGCAGTTTCATTTCTCTAATTCTTAAAAGAGAGTAAGGCTGCTGTCTATTTTGAATAAAGAAGATGCCTTAAGTTGATGTGGGAAAATATAGATAAGGAACTCTTGGAGCAGATCAGTTGCATAAGGAATGACCTTGATAGACTCACTTTTTTGCATATAATTTGCCCACAACCTGAAATAGGCATAGTCTGTCTAGTAGTTTTTTATCTTGTTAAAAAGCAACTGCTATCTGCATTTGATTCGTTTAATTTAAAATTTTGAGTTCTCTGGTTTTAGCTGTAACTTATTTCGTTCCATTGTAGATGACTGTGGTTGAGGCATGCGTTGGGAGGCAGAAACTGAATTCACCTGATGACTCATCAAAGTTGAATCCAGAACTTTTATCTCTGATAAAAGAGGGCATTGCACAGAATACAACTGGAACTGTTTTTGTGCCTAAGGTTTTCCTTTCTACTTAATTCAGTGACAGCATCTTGGGTTCCCTTTTATATTTTGTATTTAGTATCAAGGCAGCCGAGGAAACTCTTGGGCTTAATACTTACAGTTTCTCTTGATTTTCGTTGGGGTTACTGTTTAAGGAGCAACATCTTGTGATTCTCCAAACAGGAAAATGCTTAGTCATAAGTACTCACATAGTTGTGCATAAAAATGTATATATGTGATTTATTTTCAGGAGATCTGAAATTAATATAGTGGTGCTTGTGCTTGAAAACAATATACGTACTTTAAGGATTTGTGAGAAAATTTCATGTCCCTTGGCATATGGCCTACCAATTCAATAATTGTTGTTTTTGAACTCCTAAAAATGGGGAGACAAATTTTAAAATCGCTGGTATTTATCTTGATAACTTGTGAAAAGATAAAGATGCAAAGTTGACGGATATAATGCACATCCGGTTTGTCACTGAATGCTGGATCAGATTCTCTCTTCCAGGAAAAGTCACTTCGATAAGGTGTTTATTTTGACTGATGTAGAGATGAATATTCTGACACCAAAGATTCATTACATCTATATGCATGGATTGAAGGCAGAGGGTTTGAGTTAGGAATAACTCTTTCAGTTCTGAACTGTAGTCATATTTCCCATATAGGATGTCTGTGTGCCTGTGGCATGTTTCCAGATGCGCATAAAGTTGAAGTAATTGAACACATAATATAACTGACAGATGAAAATAAATCAGGACCATTGTTTAGTTATTTATTAGCATTGTGGGGCTGCGATAGTCTCAGTGGTGAACATTTGTTACCTATAAGCAGACAAAAGTTTTCGTACATGTGCTATTGTTCTCTATAACTGCTTTCCTTACAAAAATGGTTACTTTTTATTAGTTGTCTGATTTCTGGTATTAATATCCTGTAAGCATCTTGTTCCTTTTATGACATCATTTCTTTGCTAGGATGGTGGAGAGACTGAGGTTTCAGGGTCTCCTACAGAAAAGGCAATCCTTTCTTGGGCAGTCAAGGTACCATTAAAAGTTTAAAACATATCCTCTCACTTTCTTGAATTGATTTTCTGCTGAATCTTTGTATTTTTCTTGAATCTACTTGGTAGTTGGGAATGGATTTTGATCGTATCAGATCAAATTCAGCAGTTCTCCATGTATTTCCCTTCAATTCTGAGAAAAAGCGTGGTGGTGTCTTACTGAAGCAGGTAATTATTTGATAAAAACATTGCTGATTTATCTCTTCATCTATTGTATCATATGCCATTATCTTCCATGCTAATCAAATAATATTTCTTGTTTAGAATGTGGACTCCACAGTACATATACATTGGAAAGGCGCTGCAGAGATAGTACTAGGAAAGTGCACTCAATATCTTGATTCAAATGGTAGCTTGCTTTCTATTGAAGAAGAGAAGGTTAGAAACAGTAGTTTCCTAGTGTAGTCCTATAATGTTTACAGGGAGAGAAGGTCATTGCATTGAACAATTGGGTATTTTTGATGTTGCTAATAACAAATACAACTTGAAAAATATTTGGAATTGTGCCGCAGTTGAATCTCTCTATGCATATATGTGGTTTGATTGTTGTTTTGACTTTCAAGTTACTCAAGCTGCATGGCAATTATATAATGGATGCCGCAGAAACTGAATTTTTTCCTGCGATCCTATCGTCTTTTTTTCCAAGGTAATTGGGTAATATTTTCTTCACAAATCTTTTCCAGGATTTTTTCAAGGCAGCTATTGAAGACATGGCTGCTCGCAGCTTGCGGTGTGTTGCCATTGCATACAGGCCATATGAATTGGACGAAGTTCCATATAAAGAGGAGGATTTGGCCCAGTGGTCCCTACCTGAGGATGAGCTTGTTTTGCTTGCTATAGTTGGTATAAAGGTAGAGTTCAAGGCTCTTCTGCTATCTGGCATGAAATTGGCAGCAGTTTGTTTTGTCCCACATCTTACCTAATACCTATGTATTTACAATAAGGAGATAATTCCTGTAATGGCGTTGATAAAAGTTTAATTATATTTGTGAACCATTATGGCTGTATACTTTCTAACTCTGCACAGAATGGGGATGGAAAATTATGCGCTATAAAATATTCTTTAGTGCTGCTTATGGAGTCAAGTTATATCATGCTTCAGCACTAAATTGCTGCCTTGTCTTTAAGAATAACCTGGTTTCATTCTTCATCTAAGCTAACAATGATCTGTTTGTTCAGGATCCCTGTCGCCCCGGTGTCAAAGAAGCAGTAGCAGTATGCACTGTAGCTGGTGTTAAGGTGATTTTAATTTTGCCCCGTCTGATAATATAGTTGTCGAATTGACAGTTAAGTTTATATGTCAATTTTAGTTTAACGTGGAATCAGTTAATGATAATGTCAAAATATGGATTCTGATATTCTTAAAAGCTTGAAGGTTAATAAAAAATGTAATTAAGGAAATCCAAAACATCGTATGTTTGTGAACTCAGGTGCGCATGGTTACGGGAGACAATCTTCAAACGGCAAAGGCAATAGCTTTGGAGTGTGGGATACTGGCTTCACATTTAGATGCTGTTGAACCAGTTATTATTGAAGGAAAGACATTCCGGGCGTTATCTGAAGACGAAAGGGAAGAAGTTGCTAAACAAATAATAGTATGTCTCTCCCATCGTGATTTTTCTATGTGCATTATCTGAAAATAATGATTAAAGGAATTATATTCATTTAACAATAATTTTCTAATAAAAAATTACAGCATGCTGATCATATTCTCCTGGCTTTGACGTCTCTGGTTTGGATTACTTGCTGATTGTGATTTGCATGATATGTATAGGTCATGGGGAGGTCTTCTCCAAATGACAAGCTTTTACTTGTTCAAGCACTGCGGAAAGCAGGTGAAGTTGTTGCTGTTACTGGAGACGGAACCAATGATGCTCCCGCTCTTCATGAGGTTTGTCATATTTCTTGGGTGTGCAATCTTGAGGCTTGATGTTCCTTCCAAGTTTTGTGGCTTTTCTAGTTGTGTAAGAAAGAACCTGGAAAGATGAAATGTATTTGTTACTGAATCACTTCATCTTTGTATTTTGAACCTTCTATAACGGATTGCATCAACAAGAAAAAATTCTTCCTGAAAGCAGTCTATTTGCTGACATGCAGTTCTGTGTTATTGGTCCGGTAGTATTATGAAGCTTCTTAAATGTGTTTATGCAAGCATGACTTCAGTTTCATGAACCTTGCCTATATGATCGTTGATTTTACTATTGAATTATCAGTTCTGTGCCATTGATAACATTTTGAATGCAACAAAATTTCATATGAGATTATTGAATTTAGGAATACTAGAGCTGCAAGTTGTGAGTTGAGGAATGCTTTCTTATGAACAAACACTTTCTTTTTCTTCTATAATCACGACTTTCCATTAGCATTTTGAATTTACAAGCACCCCATCTCCTACCCCTTGCTAGAATGGTCAGGATATGACATCATGTGATTAACTCTGTTTTCCATACAATAGCAACCTGGGCCAAATCTATGCACAACATTTGGCAGTGTTTATGAATTTTTATTGTGCAGATTCGTGCAGTTTATTATAGAGTTGTTGGTAGCATCAAATTCTTTCTTTTGTCTCTTCTCGTGTCTTGATTTGTTTGATTGAGTTGGCGTTCCAAAGTTCATTATTGTTAACTTTTTTTAGTTGATGTCATGTTCTACTATTTGATTTTGTATTTTAGGCAGATATTGGTCTTTCTATGGGCATTTCTGGAACTGAAGTCGCAAAAGAAAGTTCAGATATTATAATCCTGGACGATAACTTTTCGTCAGTTGTAAAGGTATGCGGAATTTGAGTGAGCATAATATTTTTTTTTTCTTAAAAAGGGTCTATATCTGCCCAGTGATCTCATGCTAGAGTGAAATAATCTACATTTTCTACTTTAACCATTTCACCATGGTATGATTTGGTTTTGGATTCGTTTTTGTTCAGTATAACTGAGACACGAGTCTACAGTTTATTGGTCCAGTCTGTTACTTGTTTAAGTAGTCTACTTCATTTTTCCTTTAGGTTGTTCGCTGGGGACGTTCTGTATCTGCAAATATTCAGAAATTTATACAGTTCCAGCTCACAGTTAATGTAGCAGCCCTTGCGATAAATGTTGTGGCGGCAATTTCTTCGGGTGATGTTCCTTTAAATGCAGTGCAGGTCCCCCTTTCTTCACCCTGTATACAATATTTTCATTGTCTAATCTATAAGCATGAGGCAAAATATATCTAGCATGACAAATACATTTTACTTTTGAATGCTTGATTTAAGAGTTGAGGATTCTCATCTCTCAAAATCGTAAACTGTTAGAAGAAGGCTTAGGGATGGTTCTTTTTATCAATAAACTGTAACACACACCTCAAACAAAGTCCTTTGGCTTGAAGCATGAAAAAGTGAAAGAGCACCATGTTTTGTGATGGAATTTAATTTATTTGAGAGAACTGGTAACCAGGAGGGATCATGCCTTTGACTTCCTTTACCATCAAAGCTCTTATACCATGTTAAGAAACAAACTCGTGAGCTTAAGCTTTTAGTTAGAAGTAGGCTTAAGAGCATTTTTTTGTGTTATATATAATATTATCCGACTACAAGAGTCAGGATGAAAATCATGCATTAAAAAATGAATTCTAATTTTTGCAAATAAATTTTCGGCTTACAGTATCATCTGTATGTATGAAGACTAAAATTTAACTAGCGGTAAATAACACAAGAATGATTAATGGAATACATGTGTTGGTTTCTGTCATTCTGATGTATATGCTCCTGTTACAGCTTTTGTGGCTTAACCTTATCATGGACACACTTGGGGCCCTGGCACTAGCTACGGAACCGCCTACCGAACACCTTATGCACAGACCACCAGTTGGCCGAAGGTTTGGATTGACTGGCTTTATAAAATATAGTAGAATGTTTATAAATGAGCGCCCCTAACATTACGTGGAGGTTTTCCATAGATACACTCACGTGATGGGCAATAGCGCACAAGTTTGATACAAAAGTTAGCTTAGTCTCATCTTCACGATTACTTTAAATGCATCCTCAAAGTTAAACATGCTTGATTTGATCTTTAGATACTTAATTTCACTATGATTTTGTGGTTGGTTTGCAGGGAACCTCTCATAACGAATAACATGTGGAGGAACTTGCTTGTACAGGTAATGTTTCTTAAGAAACTTTTCTCTAGGTTATCAGAGAATGAGTCATGTGTTTTCTTTTTTCTGTTTGATCTTCTATGTGTTATTGTAGGCTGTATATCAAATAGCGGTTCTCCTTGTTTTTAATTTTGCTGGAGAAAGTATTCTCCATGGTGACTCTAAAACCAAAACCTCGCAACTGAAGAATACATTGATTTTCAATGCATTTGTCTTCTGCCAAGTAAGTGAATATCTAAAATTTAAATATAATATATTCATAATGTCAATAGAACCTTATTTCACTTACATCTCCAGAAATTCTAGCTATGTTGTATGATATGTTGCCCATTGTCCAAGTGTTTACTTGTTGATGGAATAATGCCTAATTATACGGTGCAAGAATTTGTCAATTCATCCAATTCTCATCAGACTGCCTGAACATACAGATTTTCAATGAGTTCAATGCTCGAAAACCAGATCAAATGAACGTGTTCACTGGAGTGACCAAGAACCGGCTCTTTCTGGGAATTGTGGGAATGACCATTCTACTTCAGGTGAAAAATCAATCATTTATATGGTTCTGCATATACATGCTTTTCTAATTCCTTACTTATCTGTTAGGTAATCATTATCGAGTTCCTTGGAAAGTTCACCAGCACGGTGAGGCTTGATTGGCAGATGTGGCTCGTTTCGATCCTCATTGGTCTCGTCAGGTTTGGTTCATTCATCTCATTATATTCCTACCGGAGCCTTTACTTGTGTATTTATAAATTGAATTTCCTCAAATGACCTTACCTAAATCGATGAAAGAGAGAGAGATACACGAGGTCTACTATTTTATATTTAGATAATTTGGATTAAGTAGCCTGTAGCAACTAAAGTATTAATATTCTAAATAACACTCATTATCCTAAATTAATTTTTTGATGCATCTAACACCTCCAAAATTCTTTTCTTGTAACACCTAGTATCTAAAATATTTTTTGTGCATCCAATATGTTAAAGTGTTTTTCCATTAACAGTGGATATCCTAAATTTAGTACACTCATTACTATTAAAAAAATACTTTAAGAGCAAAATTAAAATAGAAGTTACTTTTATATATTGACTACTACAAAAATAATTTTAGATGTAAAATGCATCAAAAATTAGTTTAGGATACTAAGTGATATTAAAAAAATACTAAAGTATACTGGATACAGCTTGACACATCTCTTTTTTTACTTTTGGGGATTTTCCGATTTGATTGCCCTCTATTAAGCTCACCATAGTTGGTATAACTTTTGTTCTGACAGTTCTTGCCTTGTTACAGTTGGCCTCTTGCTGTGCTTGGAAAGTTCATTCCAGTTCCAAAAACACCATTGTCTCGCAAATTTAAGAAGATGCTTATGCGATTTAAGAGATCAAAAACTCCTGCTACACAACAATAGGTCAACACATCATTCCTTCCTCAAAAGGATCACCTTATGCTGATCTGCTTTTCCTAAACCAACAAGTGAAGTGACAACTGATAACATATATTGCTTTCTTCTACTTGTCTATAAGAAAAAATTGTTCAGTGCCGACTTTTGGGTTGATCTATAAATAGATTAGGGAGAATCACTGACGTAAGAATGTAATTATCAAAAAGTCTTTATAACAAGTAAGTAGTATGAATCTGTTAGAATTTTATACACCTAAACTTAGTCATTGTATGCTACATATTTGTTGTGAACTTGTAGGGCTTTTGGTGATTATATTCTTTCTTTGAGACCTCATTGTGATTCTCTCAATAGATTAAGATTGTCACTGAATCACACAAATTCATGAAATATTGACATGGATCGTGGTTTTCATACTTCCGAGTTTGTCTGCACTTGTGTATTATTACTCCATGCGTCACTGTAAATTTTTTTTTTTTTTTTTTTTTTGTCATGAAAAACGAGAACAAGAATGTGCTAGGAATTACTGAAGCATGTGGCTATCATTATGTAATATATTTTCCTCCTTTTATAATTGGGTTGTGTACATTATTACTGTAAGACACCCTGGCATTGTCGGAATCACATGGCTTTCAATATAGTCAAGCTGACCAGCATCCCCAAAATTGGTTAACCTGAATTGGAGTATCTGACGAATAAAATTTGAGTAAAATACTTTGATCATCCTCCTATTTTACCTTAATTATTAGACATTCTTTCTATTTTGAAAATTCATAGAAATCTCCCTTAAAATTCGAGTAAAATACTCTGATCACCCTCATATTTTGCCTTAATTAGACAAACCTCCCCTCTATTTTAAAAACCCATAGAAACCTCCCTTAAAATTAAAATGTATGTTACACAAACCTCTCTTATATTTTAAAATTCTATTTTCATCTACCCAAACCGTTAGTTAAGCTGTTAAGTTCGACTTTTGAACTTTTTTTTATAACCAAAATGTCCCTCTTCAATATTAGAATTATTTAAGTATATAAAACCAAATTTATACAACCAAAAATGTATTCTAATACATTTTCTAACTTTTAAATTTGTTAAAAAATTTATTAGTTTTGATATTATAAATTAACTTTGACTTAAAAATATAAATTAAACACATATATTTTTATCAAATATTATAAACTATATAAGTTTGAGATTTCACGTGTCATTTAAATTTCAAATTTAATAATTTTTTCACAAATATTTATAAATACATTTGATCAAGCACATGTTTATTTAAAAACTTATTTGAATATTTAATATTTTGTGATATTTACATTAACCAATGCTAAAATAAGTAAAGAGATAACTATTTGTAAAGATAAAAAAAAACTCTTAAATTATTTAAAACAATATTAGTCAAAATATAAAAGTAGGGATTAAGTATTAAGGGTAAAATAATATATAATTTTTTATATATATTTTTGGAATATTTTTAGAATATTCTTAACGTAGTTAATTATTTGGACTTAAGTGTATGTTTTCAAAATAGAGGGAAAGTCGTATAATTATGGCAAAAAAGAAGGGTGGTCAGAGTATTTTACTCATATAAGAGAGGTTTGTGTAACATTTTAATTTTAAGAGAGGTTTCTATGGGTTTTCAAAATAGAGGGAAGGTGCGTATAATTAAGACAAAACAAGAGGATGGTCGAGTATTTTACTCATAAAATTTTGAAATATAAACTTTTAACTTTTCCCCTTATAACGTATACATTACAAAATTCAATGCACAGAAAAGAACATTTTGAAATTGGATTTAAGGATCCAAAATAAAGAAGCCAAGAAGGTAAACAAATGAGTTGGGTTTATCTCATAATCATTTTCTCATTATCCCTCGCAATCTTTAAATCATATCTGTCCAATTAATTACGATCTTATTTTAACCTTTCTCTTATCTTTCCAATCAACAGCCCAGATGGAGCTGATGAAAGAAAATGAGAAAAAAGACAATGAGATGATAATCTTCCTAAACAGGTTAAGTCTGAAAATCAAACCAATTTGATCCTCAAATCTCCTGCATGGTTAATCTGACAGTTACAACATCCAAGCGATTTATCATCATCATTCATTCTTTCATTCAAAATAAGTTTCTTTCAGTTATGATTGGTTGTTGAAGGTTTTCAATCAAATATAAATTATATATTTCACGTCACAAATCACAAAAGGGCAGAATGAAGCAGAACTTGTGATAACCTCAGCCACTACATCGAGCAGGTTTAATATCTTTATTTTTTATCAAATAACAACAATGGAGGCTCATAACTGTAAGGCAACCATAATTTTACAAACTACATGACCCCAAAAAAAACCAAAAAAAAGGCACTGTGTACACATCAAATGACAGTGATTCGATAAAGATAACAATAATTTAAAGAGAAAAAAAGTCAACTTAATTTAAAGAAGGGGAAAAGGTAACACTAAAATTCTGGTGGTGGTGGTGGGGGGGGGGGGGGGGGGGTGGTTAGGACTTAGGACCCCATATTCCACCTTCATTGAGCAAAATATTAATCGTTGACAAAGCAAGACCATCTTTGATGATGAAAGCTTCAATACATTACCTTCACACCAAACTAGCAATAACAGGAATAGGCAAAATGGTTTTTCTTGGAGACATAAGGGGAGATGAACTTGGAGGCAGAAGAAGATGAATCTACAATATCATCTGGAACAAATATCTGAGTTCTACCAGAACCAATTCTCTTGCCAGCCACATTGGCGTAGAACAAACCTGAAATAGCCGGGACAAAAACGTTGCTCTCGGCAGTCACGTAAAAGTCTATCACCTTCTCAAATTCAGAACCTTCAGAATCCAGGTACTTCATCTTTTTATCCGCAGGCATGATGGCTTCCTGCATTTGTTTTCAGAAGCAATGGAAATTTTAAATCTATGACATAAAAAAACACATGAAAGTTGTATAAATCTCATTTGAGTATCCCAATTACTATTTGCATGAAAAAGTCCTGGCTTAAATCTCACCTTTGTATAAGTTCTGGGGAACATTTCCTTGAGAGAGTCAAGGCTGTTATGCCACCTTGATTGAGTCACATAAATTGTGGTATCCTTGTTAAAACCAATCTTCCTCAAAAATACTGCAACCTCTTGTGCATTGTAGCAGCTTTTAGCTCCATCATCATCACTTCCTTGGCAACCCCTCTTATGCAACATCTCAACCCTCAAATCCATGGCTACGAACTGGCCATCTGACTTTCGGCTCAGAGTTCTTAGTCTTTCTACCATTGAATCAACCACTTCCTTCATTTCTGGCTGTAGCTGTAAACTTGCGAACATTGCTAAGCATGAAACAGAATCAGTATCAGCTGCATTTCCTTCCTTTCTCATGTTTATTGAAGGGAAGTAAGTTGCAAGCCTTATATTTCCTTTGGTTCTGTATATTGGCTCAACATGTTCAGCTATGTAGTCTTCAGTAACTCTATTAGGGACCTTCACCGCAGCAAGACTGCGCGTTGATATTTGAGCAGGAAAATCCTTTACTACTTTAACCACCCCCTTCATGCTTGTCATGAACACATCAACATCATAAATGTCCTCAAAGTTCCTGGACACATCAATTCTATTAGTAATGAATAAGAACTCAATTGAGTTAAAACTGTGAGCTATTCAACAATGTAATATCTTGAAGTCCCATTCATCTCATCTACAATAAAGCATTTCCAAGGAAAACTTGCAATAGTGGATTAGAGAAGTTGATAACTGGCTTACGTAGCTCAAGTATCTTGGTTGAAAACAAGGATAATAGCAGAAATTGAACCAAGCAATAAGATCACCGTTACTTAACAGAAATAGAAGTGCTTAATATTTTATATGATGGATGCAGGTTTGAATAAGGAGTCTTGATTAAAATAATTAATGTTCCCCCTTAAAGGCGTTAGCGAAGCATATGAAATCTTTAAAAAAATAGAAGTCTATACTCACCACTTGTCACCAGGTTGGCTTCCTCTGATGTCAGGGAGAACAAGTGTTGCCCCCAAACGTCTAGCAACAACTACAGCATCTGCGATCTGAACCAAGCATTACCAGAAAAGTAATGAATATAGGAAATGAAACTACAAACTCTGGCAGCAGCTAAAATTAGCAGGGAAAGAAAGAAAAAAATAACAAAACACTATAAATGTTGAAAAGTGTTGAACTCAATGGTTAGATAAAGCAATATATTGATAAGGCACGCCAATGAATGAACCAATTGTATCATCATCCACCAGTTGACTAAAATATAACATAATAAGCAAGCATATCACCAGTTAGCTAACTGTATGGATCATATTGAAGAGGTTGGGATTAAAGACAAGAGAACTTGGAAACCTTTTCATTTGGAGTGTGATAAAATTAAAACTTTACTCAGACAGAAACAAAATACACAACAAAGGGCAGTGGGGGAAACCTTTTGAGGTTGGCCCAAAAACAAGTTTGAAAAAAAAAATGAAATGAAATTTGAGAAACAGCATGCCAACTGATATATATTAAATACAAAGGACTTCCACAATAAGTTGAATCAGGTACCTGAGAAATATGAT
Organism: Acacia acuminata; assembly: GCA_019022655.1. NCBI lineage: Eukaryota > Viridiplantae > Streptophyta > Magnoliopsida > Fabales > Fabaceae > Acacia > Acacia acuminata. The sequence continues at coordinate 725,576 of JAFJYI010000001.1, forward strand.
ACTCAGGGCCGTTAGTCAAAGAAAAAGTAACAAAGCCTTCAGTCTGTTCTACATCGTCTGTGAACAAACCAAAAGATGAATTCATGTGAAAAGATTGATTGAGCACAAGTAATTTTGTGCAAGTAAATTATATGAACTCAGTGATTTAGGATCCTTAAAAATCAATTCTTACCCATAGACGGTTTAACCCAGCATGCTTTTAGCTCGTCACCATCTCCAGTCCAAAGCCCTATACTCTTCTTCACATGAGTAGTGTCAAACTTTGCGTTATCAAAGTTAGCCGACTCTGTTCCTCCTGGAAGTTGATCCTTGAAGTTCCAAAAAGTAGTTTAAGTGAAAAAGAAGTTAATTAGCCACAACTGTAAGATTATCTGGTTGAAAAGATCAAAAGCAAAGAATCTGGCAAGCTAAAAAAATTCCATGGAGTGATAGAGTGTATGGGGTAAGAGAATGAAAGAAAGCCTTGAATTTGCCTGATTAACTAACTTGAGCTTGTACTATACCTATTTGACTGAAAAATGAATTAAGAGATTCAATTATTATAATTTAGGGACACATTTCCATTTTTTCACAAAAATTTCCTCATTTCATGCAACATCAACCGTCAACCAATGATTTAATAGTCACTGGAGAATCATATCTTACTGGCACTCACAAAAGTAAATTGCCGTTTTGAAAAAGTAGTCACTATTTTATCGAAAAATCATCAACATAGACACTATTATTTATCGCGTCTCCGTCAATAGGCAATCAATTACTGTGTCCTTGTTTATAAACCAAGATCTATCAACTCCATTTGCTCTTGCTCTTATCTGGATGTACATAATAACGGGTTCGGTTCAATCCTTCAGTTTGATGTCAAATGAACTCATATGTCTTCAATACCTCGCTCACTCCAATTCAACCGTGACATCAGGACACGATTTCCGGTGAATAACAACTACTAAAAAATGCAAATGAAAATTCACCACCATTTGTAAGATTAAGTGGATCGAGACACCAACTTTAAGAGATAAACAAAGAACAAGCCAATTAAGATGGCTGAAAAGAAAATTGTAGAGGATGAGATAATAATATGAGTCACATAAAGTCTTACTTACTTCCACTGAATCAAAATGGTCCCTCTTGATCATATTGCCAAGCATCACGAACATTGTAAGGGTGAGAACACCAGCCACAACTTGCTTCAAATCAAATCCCATGGTGCGTCTTCCTTTTGGATCTTGTAAACTCTTCTGGGTCTCAGACTCACTGTAAGTGGGCGAATATCAGAATAGAGAAAGAAGCGTAAACTTCAGCTTTTAAGAACGAAGCATGAAGATTCAGAAGAAAGCTTTTCGAGCTGAAATAGAAAGCATAACCAAAAATTAAGAAAGAAAGAGAACGCACACCATCCACTAATGAGAGCGTCAAAGACCAAAATGCCTTTGTTTCCTTGGGAGCAGAAGAAGAAGAAGGAGAGGAAGATCCTTTCACAGACTACCGACACTTTGCGATAAAAGTCATGGGCTTCCTAACCTCTCTTACGTGGATTTGCTTTGTCTTTTCGGATTCGCTATCAATAATAAAAAATAACCATGTTGTCAATTTCAGTAATCCCAAACTGCCGCTTGTAATTTCGATAGATTTGAGAAAAGAGCCGTTGATTACAGATTGGAGGATGACCAATCTTTAATTTATCGCTATCTGAGTAAACCCCAGATCTGAAACAGAGGGCCACACATTAAACAAAAAAGCAAGTTGGAAAGTAAAATCCATGGAACGAAATTCTTTAGGGCAAAAACCTAATTATTCTAATAGTACTGTGAGATTTTGTTAATCAGGTGAGATGAAGAAGTTAGAGATCCCGAAGATGGACGCAGATCTCAAGGTTGAGTTTAACAATATCTAAACGAGAATACATATATATATATATACATGTGTTTGTATCTATATATGTGAACAGATCTGGGATACGAAAAAGTAAAAAACATGTCCAGGTTACAATATCTTTCTGTACTCTATTTTTTTACATGAAATATTTCTATATTTCATCAAACTTTATATTCTTATATTCAAAAGATGCATTGAACATTTTTGTAATAAATTACAATTATATTTATTCTAATCAAAATAAATATTGGTATTTCTTGATATTAAATATATGAGACCTTGAAATTTTATTTTATTCTTAGGCTAAGTTAATGACTTAGGTATTTAATCACCTCTCATTAATTTTTTTTTTTTCCATATGATAAGGTTTTCCGGTTAAGGATTAAAACATAAAAGGTTTTCGCCTCTTTTAATAAATGCATTTTGCGAATATGAATTTGTGTTCTCTTTTTTACGAGATTGGACCACTTACCACCTTAATCAACAACTACTTAGTCGGTGGCGGATCTTTGAAGGGGTTAGGGGGGCCACGGCCCCAAAAAAAAAAATTGTTCAAAAAAATTAATTATGCAAATTAAATGTGGGAATGTGGAATCTTTTAAATTAAACGACGCGAATATGGGAATTGTTCAACCAATTAATTAAATTTAATGAACGATGAACAATTAAATGTGATTGATTGATTGATTGATTATTTCAATTATGTCAAAGATAACTCATTTTATAGTAAGCTTTATTATTCTCCCAATCTCCCTTCCCTGGACAACTCATTTCGATTTTTCGGCTCTTGCTTGCTACGGGTAAATTCTCCCATCTTATTTCTTTACTCCGATTCAACTCCATATTTACTTTGTTTGGTCTTGATTCCATGATTTTTTTCTATTTATATTTAGTATGATAATAGTTAATTATATTGTTTAACTTGTTTATAGGTTATTTGGAAAGTGATAAAATCTAAGAATAGCTCATTTGATGAAAAATAAAACAATTGATTCATTTTTCAAGAGGAAAGCTAGTGATCACATAGAGGAAGGTAACATAGCTTCTACATCTTTTCAGGTTGAAAAGACTTGCCATGATGCTTTAAGGTTTGAATGTGAGGAACAACCTTCTAAAATTCCTAAGGTTACTTCCAATGAATTTGATATTAGTTCCTTAGAACGTGATCCGGTAAACATCTATCTTAGAGAAATGTATGTTATCTTATACATTAGAATTGTTAAAATACTTTTATTATAACTCCGAATATTTTAAACATGTTATAAAATCATAAATTTTTTTAATTAGTTAATGAGTATATATTTACCCCCAAATATTTATCCCAAAATCCGCCACTTTGTACTTAGTCCTCTCATTAATTTTAAAGAGGTAATTAAAAATGTCTTATAGTAATAAATAAAGACTAGAGTAAGTATTTAGTTTTCGTGTAATGATACTATTTAAATAAATTGTTGTATTTTTTACATTGAAAATATTTAGAATAATTTTGGGCATATTTGGATCAACGCTGAACTAATCCAAAGTTCCAAACCATGATTAAAGTCCTAAAGTTAGTTTGCACAATTTTTTTTTAATATCATCTAAACAAAATTTCAGTGTGTCAAATTAAGTTTAAAGAAAAACTATCGAAATAGTATATTAAACACGTTACAATAACTTATTTTTATCAAAAATTCAATTTACAAATTTTAATTTGTAAAAACTAGGTATATATATAATTTAATTTTTGGAGATGATGAATAAAAATTAAGTCTTTACTTTTTGAGAAGGGCCAAATGATGACAAAAAGAGGATAAAGGGTCTGAACGTTTTTCGCGGGAAGTAAGAAGTTTGCAATTCAAGGGATGAATATGATAATGTATAGCTGGAGAATGGAGATTATGCCCTTTTTTTAATACATGTGTTGATCTGACATTTTTGGAACGCGAGTTTTTGTTTGGGTTGTATGAATATTTAAATATAATTTAGATTCGGTCAAAAAATATATAATTTAGATTGTTTAAAAATTTAATTAATAGAATACCATTTTTAAAGTAATGTCGTAGTATTATGTTTTAAGGAAACAAAAGCTAGACAGACATCTTTACTTAAAAACTTGGAGGATTAATTATGTTCATGTGTTTTGTTGTGACTTTTATTACATATGTATTAGGATATAAATAAGTGAGCCCCTTAATATGTGCCTGTGATTAAACTTAGAGCTAAAGAATTAGGGCTAGCCTTTTTAGGTTTGAGGTAAGAAAAATATTTATTTTTTAAGGACGGGACTGAGAGCATGCGAGCCGGGGGACAACCTTACATGGCTAGAAGCTATTTTTCTAAATTTTAACTATTTTTCTTATGTTTTTTCTCAAATAAGTATAAAATAATAAATTACAACGGTTAAAGTTTTAATTTATCAAATAAATGTTATCAACATTAAGATCTACACAACATGCATCATGTAACAAACAAACATAGTTACTAATTCATAATCAAAAGTAAACTATTGTCCACCAATAACTCACAGAAAGCATAAAGAAGCTTATCACTAAACAAAGTATGATGACTATCATGAGTATGGCGGACTTCGCAAGCTGAAGAAGTGAAGCACTGCTGGTTTGATGCCGTCAATCCATGATGCACTGATGCATGATTGTGTGTTCATGAGGTAGAGATATCGAGACTTAGGGGAGAGGCGTGAAGTGAATGACAGAAATGAGTGACACTGTGAGAGTGATTGAGTGAGTGAGTACTAGGCAACAAGGCAGCAAAGTAGTTTCCTTCACGGTCAGACGCGGTCAGTAGGGCAAGCGGGAAACTGTCAACTAGGCAAGTTAAAAAAAAAATAATAATAACAGGCCTAACATGGCTAGGCCTTTTAAGCCATCGACTAGGCCCAACTTTATTTAAAAGCTACATTTTATAAACCTGGTCCTTGAAGGGCCAGGGCTTAAATAGGACAGTCGGACTGGCTCAACCCGATTTACTGGCTCTAGCCAAACCTAGTCTTTTAGTAAACAAGTTACATTCAGGCTTAGGCCAATTTAAATAAAGAGGTCATGCTCATCTTCATAATGCTTAGCTTACCAGCCTGACCTATTTAACTTTTTTTAATTTATACTATTATATAAGTATGTATAATATCATTTACATCCATACATCACTTCTTTGTGATCGCTTGAGATGTCAACACGAACTCACTCCCTCAACCCAAATTTGTGTGTCCATATAAGCATAATAATTGCTATGAGTTTATTTTAGTGCCAAAAAAATATATTGTATTTTTAAAAGGAGGAGTTCATCTCAATTTATATAAGAAAAGTAAAAGAGGTACAATCGAATTTTACATTCTACCTGTTGATTTTAGAAAGATATCGATTAATCAACATATAATTGATTTTTCTAATTTATACTTGCTTGGACAACTATTATCACACCACATTCTTTTCTTTTCCTTATTAAGCTCTTATATTACGATGAGAATAAATGTTAGGCTTTTAAATATAATGTAGGATTTTTGAATAAACGAGAAAGGTTATTTATAAATTTGGATGCACAAGTCTTAATGGCCTGCATTTTAAGTATGTTTTTAAACAGACTTAAGGCCTTGTAATATCTTTTGAAAGCTCGGGCCCACACCTAAAAGACAGCCTACATATAGGCTCAGACTCAAGCTCAAGTTTTAAATATTTATTATAGGCCTAGACCTATTTAGGTAAATCCTAATCTAGCCTAGCCTATTTTTCCCTTCATATGTATACATATTTTCTCTTACATCGAATATATAAGATTTGAAAAAAATTCGAATATATATATACATAGATATAAACTAAAACATCTTTCTCTGTTTATTATATGGGGTCTAGACTCAAGACTGTATTCTATGTTCTAAATTGGTTTTGTTATAAATTTTATATGTATTGATGGAATTGGTGATGTTAGTATACTACTGATATGGACCTGATATAAATTATTAAGTGAAGTACCATGCCTCCAATCCTAACTATACAAGGTAGGTAATTAATTTATACTCCCTCCAATTCTTAATATAAGATATATTTATCTAATTTGATTAGATTAATTAAGTTAATTAATATTATATATATATATATATATATATATATTAAAATGCTCTTGTAATCTTCTTTAATTCTCTTATTCTCTCTCCTCATTGATTATTATGGAGAGAGAACGGTATAGGTAAATTAGAAAAAAAAATATCAAATAACAAAAATCACTTATATTTAGAATTAATGTTAACTTCTTAAGTATGTCTTATATTAAGGACGGAAAGAGTATAAATTGAAAAAAAAAATTAATTAAGTTAGTTTATTCATAGAAATGCATGTTATTTTCACTAAATTACATCTTTTAACCATTTGTATTGTATGCTATTTTCTTGATAGAACACATCCTTAATATGTGTAGCCAATATAGAGAGTTTAGGGGTAAAATTATGGATTTGGTAGATAAAGTGAATTGAAATCTTCTACTACTTCCGGTCCAAATATAAGCTCAGATGATTTTTTTTTTTAGATTAAAGAAGTTAATTAAATTACTTTAAAGTATTTATATTTGTCATTTTTTGTTCAAACTAATTTGTCGACATATAAACTAATATTTAATTTAATCATATATAACATATAATATGATTAAGTAACTTATTTAACTTTTTTAATTCCTCCAAAAAAGAATATTTAAGTCTTATACTTATGACTAAAGGTAATAATATTTAGTATCAAGTGAATATTTCTATTACTTCTTACGAATTGGAGAAAGCAGTCATTTGGTTTTATTTATAGGGAAAGGAGGGGTGTCTGATTTTATTTATTGGCAAAGAAGGGTTAATATAAGTCACTTTATTAAATGTACTATATAAATGTACAATTTTGCTTAATTTATTATTTACGGATTTCAAGTTAAAAATAAAAAATAAATCTCAAGAGAAAATTAATTAAATTTAAATTTTTTTGGTTGAATTGAACATCAATATATGTTGGGCGCCAAGTGTCTTATAATTATACTTCTCCAATCCAAAACACAGGACCTAATTTGAGTACAAATAAAAAACCTGCATTTAACCAATAAAATGTTAGTCCAGTTATAAAAAGGTTAGTTTATAACTATCAAATTGTACGGTAAAACCCCACTAACATAAAAGTTTTATTAGTAGGTGTTTTATAAGTACCTTGAAGATATGGCTTCATCTGGTCACTGGAGAGCCTCTAGACCAATTCGCTTGAATTTTTTCATAAAGAATAAATCCTTCATTTAGGACAAATATAAACAAAAAGATAGGATATTATCATTGTTAATTTTGATTACTATCAATGTCGAGTACAATTTTTTTATTGTTAGATTATAACCTCGATAAGAGAGAAATGATAAAGCGTAGATGAGATTCTAAACTAACAGTAAAAAAAAATGATAGTAACATTGGTAGTAACAATATTCTATCTTTAAAAACAAATGTGAAAAAGAAAATTAGAAAATAGGAAATAGGATGACGTAAGAAAGAAGAATAAATCAGCGAATGGTAGAGGCGAGAAGTGCGGAGGCGAAGAGTGCGGAAGTCAGTCTTGGTCTGTCACTCATCGGAATCAGCGCCTAATCACCCATTGGAATCACTCCCTCCCCTTCGCATATTCCATTGCCTTCCCACTTTCATTTCCTCTCTCCAAATTTTCACCTCTCCCTCAACTTCTTTTTATATGATTTAAATTATCAAATTATGCGCAAGATTTTAAAAACAAATTGTGTTATTTACTAAATTATTAAAATTAATTAAAACTAATAAACATATAAATTGGATTTTTTAACATCCTCTTATTTTTTTATAGTTTAATTCACTATAAAAAATTAATTTATTGTGATTATGGGGTGCAGTAAAATTTTAAAAAGTTTTAGAGTTGACTGAAATTAATTTACTATAGAATAGGGGTTGACTAAAATTTCTCAAGAAAAGGGGTTCCAAACCGAACAATTATATTTATATTAATTTAATTAGAAAATTAATATAATTTTCATTGTTATATTTGTGTGATTAACTTTTGCCCAACAAAAATGGTGTGATTGACGGTAGATGTTGATGGCCCCTTTTTTGTTTTTTGGTAAAAAAAAAAAAAAAAGGGGATTAGCTATAAATTTAGTATACATAATATTTTTTTTTTATCAGAAATTTAGTATATATGATACGGATGTAGGTAAATATTATTTAAAATATTTTTATTTTTCCTATACATTTTCAAATTATATTAATTTAATTAAAATAGATTTAACCATAGATGTGTGCCTATTGAATTTTAGAATTATTAAAATTTTTGATATTTTAAATTTGTCATTATTTTAGTTTTAGCCCATCAAGTTTCAAATCATAGGTTTTGATTTTTAAATTTTATACGGTTTAAAATGTTAATCCTTATAATTTAAGAAAAGCGTAGACAGAGTTTAATCATTAATTTAAAGGGTTAAGGTGTAGATTGGCCAACGAATTTTTACTCCATGAACGCCCAGACAAAAAACTTTTAAGTGGACCAAAAATATCAAAAAACTTTTAAAAATATAAAGTCAGCACAAAAAAATTTTAAAAATGTAACAAGTCGGCACAACGTCATTAGAAAAAAAAAAAAAAATTAACCTCCGTTAAAATGTAAACTTTTAAGGGTTAAGGTGCGATTGGCCAACAAAGTTTTACTTCGGGGAGCGCCCGGCAAAGACAAAAAAGTCCATATGCAATTCACTCAAAATCCGATTGTTACAAATCCTTACCGGACCCCCAACCATGTGCATTAAGGTTAGAAAGAGTGAATGCAACAAAAAAAATTACAAATGAAACGAGTAAATTTCATTTTGAGTAAGGGTGGTAAGTTTTCGAACGTGCCCGAACAAGTTCATGTACAATCTACCCAAAATCTAACTGTTGCAAATCCTTGCCTGGACCCCCAACCATATGCATTGTGGTTAGAAAGAGTTAATACAACAAAAAAATCACAAATATAACAAGTAGATTTTATTTTGAGTAAGGGTGGTAAGTTTTGAGCGTGTCGGGCAAGTCCATGTCAATCCACCCAAAATCCAATTGTTGTAAATCCTTGCTGGGACCGCCAACCATATGCCTTGGGGTTAGGAAGAGTGAATGCAACAAAAAAATCACAAATGTGACGAGTAGATGTTTTAAGTCTACTTAAAAATCACAATCTGTACATACACCGGGCAAGTTCGAAAACTTACCCACCCTTACTCAAAATAAAATCTACTCGTTATATTTGTGATTTCTGTTGTTGCATTCACTCTTTCTAATCACAATGCACATGGTTAGGGGTCCCGGTGAGGATTTGCGACAATCAGATTTTGGGTGGATTGCATATGGACTTGCCCTAGTAAGTTTGAAAACTTACCACCCTTAGTTAAAATGAAATCTACTCGTTACATTTGTGATTTTTTTGATTGCATTCACTCTTCCTAACCCCCATGCACATAGTTGGGGGGTCTGGGCAAGAATTTGCAATAGTTGGATTTTGGGTAGATTGCATATGGACTTTTTTGTGTTGGGCACTCTTGGAGTACAACTTTGTTAGCCAATCTGCACATTAACCTTTAAAAGTTTACATTTTAATGGATATTGATTTTTTTTTTTTTTTAACGGCGTTATGCTGACTTTACATTTTTAAAAGTTTTTTAGTATTTTTGGTTCACTTAAAAGTTGGGTTAAGGTGCAATTTTACCAATGAACTATTAGGCGAGGAGCACCCAACACAAAAAACAATTGAAAGGACCATAAATACCAAAAACAATTAAAAAGTTGCAACTATCACAATCCCTTACAAATGAAACTGACGGCGTTTAAATAGTTAGTAAGGGAAGACTTTGACACTGACGTGGCATAGTGGGAAGAAATGTGTGGCATGCATGTGTCGATTCTCCTCCTTTAGTCCATCGTTTTTCTTTTGAAAACTTATCCCTCGGTCCAACTATCATCATCATGATGAGCCTTCCTTGTTAAAGTTTCAAAATATAAAATTCAAAATCGTCCTTCTTTGCAGTAGGTAGTCAAGAAGTCTCATTAACTTCTCCCAGTTGTGGAGTTTAGATCATCTTCTTGGCATACATTTTCTTCTATTATCATGGCTTTTCGTCCTCCTCTTTTTGCTCATAAGGTTGTCCGTATATTTTGCATCTAAGTTTTGGGAACACATATCTGTGAAGCTTTCTCTTTTAGTGAAATCACTCAGATCCATGATTGATTCTTGAAACGCGTTCGTCTTCATTCTCATTCATAGCCGAATCGTTGTTCCTGCTCTCTGCTTTATTTTTCTTTTCTATTTGTTCTAAGTTCAGAATATTCTACATATATCTGTGTGCACTACATTTATTTGTTTTTGTTCTTTTGCTACTTGTGTGTTTAGTTCGAGTGTCCATTTTTTGATTCCTCTTGTAGATCATCGATCGGTTGCTAGTCTCCTTTTTTTTTTTTTTTTTTGAGTTAAAAGTTCCTATTTTTATAAAATTAGTAATGTCAAAGTGTTGAAGAAATCCTTGTTTGGCGTCTTCAACCTTCGTTGCTGTAGTTTATCAAGGTTGGGTTTTTTTTTTCTTGTGATGGTGTAAATCTTTCTCTCTCTCTCTCTAGATTTTTTAAGATGCTTAAGTGGGATTCTTGATTGATCGATTTTTCTTACGAGAATTAAAGTACCAAGCGCCATCGAAATAAAAGAGTCGGGCCTCTGATGGGGAAAAATCCAAGAACATCTTTGGTAGAAGTCAATTGATTCTTCGACGGATTTGTAGACGAGGGAGATATGGTTGACACATTTGAGGTGGAGAGGGTTTTTTGTAGTTTCCTTCATTGTTCTTGAGAGCAAAATCGACGAATCTTGGGGAAGCAAATACCCAACTTGCTTCGTTTTTTTCTTTCCCCGGCTGACACATGTATGCCACACATTTCTTCCCACCATGCCACGTCAGCGTCAAAGTCTTCCCCCACTAACTATTTAAACGCCGTCAGTTTAGTTTGTAAGGGATTGTGATTGTTGCAACTTTTTAAATGTTTTTTGGTATTTATGGTCCTTTTAATTGTTTTTTGTGTTGGGTGCTCCTGGCCTAATAGTTCATTGGTAAAATTGCATCTTAACCCCTAAAAGTTTTTTATCTTTGGTGATCTTGGAGTAAAAATTTGTTGGTCAATCGCACCTTAGCCCTAATTTTAGATTTAAAAGACTAAAGAGTTAATGTGCAAAAATGCATGTGTTTTACCACGGAGCGCCCAACACCAAGTGTTTAGGTGCAAAAGTGTACACATGGTTACAAATAAGGTGCAAAAATACTTTTTGATTTGTTAAATTTGACTTTTTTTGGAATTTATTTGGATGATGGCGTGACTTTCAAGGTGCAAAAATATACATGTGGTTTGACAAAAATAGCACCCAACACCAAGTTCTTTTTTTTTTTTTCCTTAATTTAATAATTTTATTTCAATTAAAGGAAAATTATTATTTCTCCAGGGTATAATTCTTGGAAGGCCAAATTTTTATTTTCATAATTTATTTATTTATTTTTAAAATCTTTATTAAATTTTTTAATTAATAATTAACAAATGAGTATTTTTGCATTTGAAATTTGATATTATAAATACTATTTTTAACTAAAAATAATTTTAATTTTTTGATCTAACTAAACCCTGTAGACTTTTTCAAAGTAAATGATTTTTTTTATAGAATAAATGAATTATTTCTTTAACTATTTATTTCAAAAATTAAAATTATTTTTAAGTAAATATATTATTTATAAAATCAAATTTCAAGTGCATAAATACTCATTTATCAATTTTAATTAGAAAATTTAATAAGAATTTTAAAAAAATAAATAAATTATGGAAATAAAATTTTTACGGTTTTTACTAATTGAATAGATCCTCCTTCCCAAAATGATAAATCAAAAGAAAAAATTTGGCCTCCCAAGAATTATACCTAAAGAAATAATAATGTTCCTTCAATTGAAACAAAATTATTAAATTTAAAAAAAAAAAACACTTAGTGTTAGGTATTTCTTTTGGCCAAACCACATGTGTGTTTTTTTACACCTTTAAAAACCACTTCATCATTCGGTCAATACAAAAAGTCAAACTTAACGGTTAAATGGTATTTTTGCATCTAATTTAACCAATGTGCACTTTTACACCTAAAAAAGTACTTGATATTGGGTCTTCTCGAGTAAAACACATGTGTATTTTTACACTTCAGAAGTAAAAACTATATTAATTCTACTTGTTATAATGTGCACAAGCTCAAAAAAAGAGCATAAATGCGTGTCTGGTAAGTGAAGTCTCATCATACAAATCGAGGAAGAAACTGGTCGTCACCCTTTGAGAAATCATCATCCAACATTATATTGCTTAGTTTCTTTCTTTCTTTGCTTTTTTTGGCATCTGTATTACTTGGTTTCATTTGGGCATGTCTTTCAAGAGGCAAACTCACGTGCTACTATCATATAGTTCAATATAATCATCGTACCAATGAAGGCTTTTTTTTTTTTTTTAGAGAATCTATTATAGGGTGTAAAGATATTTGGATTAACTAGCGTATAATATTATCATGGATCACTCTTTTAGTAGCACCCGATATTTTAAACTAGTTTTTTGTGTATCTAGCCTTTCAAGTACTTTTTTTTAATAGCAGTTAGTGTCCTAAAGTCATCTTTTATGCTACTCACTTTAAATTTTTTTTTTTTTTTTAGTCATATTTAGTATCTTAAGTTTAAAGTTTTTGTTTCTATTGAGAAAAAAATTTTAAGACTAAAATTGCCCAAAGCATTAATTACTTTTTAATACTAAGTATTACTAAAAAAATTATTTTAGAGTGCTTAATGCACTATAAATTGATTTAGAATACTGAGTATTACCAAAAATTTACTTTTAAGTGTTGGATACAACTTAACAAAAGATAGTTTAGATATAACAAGTTGTTAGTTGATGTGATTAGAGGCTTTACCTCGTAAGAAAGAGAACATAAATTTGCTTCCCTCAAAACGTACCTGTTGAAAGAGGTGAGAACCTTTATCTTTTGACTCTCAAAAGGAAACCCTTGGTTAATAAAAAAAAGAAGAAAATATTTGAAATAAACATTCTTACAATCTTGATACTTAAAATTATATCTTCTTCATTTTACTATGGGAAAATCTCATATAAAGCTACTTAAAATAGAAAAATTCTAAATCGGATTAGTAAATTCAATAAATCTTTAATTGAATCATTAACCCAATTTATGATTTTAAAATATGGGTAAAATAACTTTAATACCCTTTCCTCGATCTCTCTTCATTAATGAGTTTTATTACTCTCTAACTTATGTTTCGCATGTATATATCAAAATTAATTTTAATAGAAAAAAATATGATTCGTTCAAATACATTAAGTATATCATCATAAGAATAAAAACCTACAATATTTTGATCAAAGAGTTCATTTTATTAACATGAACAATTTTTTTAAAGAAAACTTATAACATATGTCACTATAAAAAGGACATATTTTGGTAAATATATTAATTAAGTATGAATTTTTCTATATTTTTCACACACATATATATAGTTTTTTTTGGGAAATTTTTATATTGATGTAAACCGTTTTATGAAATTTTAAGTGCATTTTACATCTTTTTTCTAAAATATCCACAGAAGTATATGAAATTTAAACGTCGCTTTTTAAAAAGATAAATAATATTAATGATTTATATTAAAGAATTAAAAAATTGAAATTGAAATATTAACTAAATTACTATCTAAAAACTCACATTTATGTGTCAAGGAAAAGTATTATGTCACTAGTGCAAAAAAGGCTTTTAAGGACCAGGAGAAAAAAGGCATCGTAAGACCAGGACCTGCGAACCAGTCTTGTTCCAGTAGGTATTAAAAGTCTCACATTTAAGAATAGGACTCGACCGGTCTTAAAGAAACTTTTTAGACCGGACATTTAAAACAATGGGTCTTAAAAATCGTACTAAATAAACCTGAAATATTTTTTGTTCGATCCTAAAACTCAACTTTTAAGACCGGCTAACAACTAGGCCGCTCTTAAAAGATCGAAATTTTAAGACCGGACAAAAATAAATACGGTCTAAAAAATAGCGGCTTCTAAGACCGATGACTAATTATACACGGTCTTAAAAGACTAACTTTCAAGACTGGATGATAAATAAATCCGGTCTTAAAAATTGAACTTTTTAGACCGGACGTATAAATATACTGGTCTTAAAAGACCAACTTTTAAGACCGGGCTTAATATCAAATGTGCACATGACCTTTAAGTAGGACATATAAATACATCCGGTCTTAACAATTGAACATTTAAGACCGGCGTATTTATTTTCGATCTAAATTTTCCGAATTTTTCCCCTGTTCTGTTCTTCCTGATTATATTACACAAAATCCACCACCCAATCTAGCACATAAAAGTCGATAATTTAAGCTACAAGCTATGAACAAGTATGAATAAATTGAATTGGGAAAAAGAATACCAATATTATTCACCATGAGTTATATGGCCTCTTAATTAATGATTATACTATGACTACAACACCTAAATTAATTAATACAATAAGATAACTTACTTACAAATACAACATACATGCCCAAAATAATATTCACCATGCCTTCATCTGATTCCCACCCAACAACGTAACATCCTCTTTTATAACATGCCCCTTTGGATCGGATCCTGCCACAAAAATAAAACAAGAACAAACTTCATAGTCAATGACATTTTTTATGAATATAAAAGGAATATAATATAGGTAAAACTTTAAAGTTTTCAAAGAATTCTGCATATGAATATTACCTTATGAATTGACTCTTTTATAAAGTGATATCCTCCCATATCCCTTCTTGATGATCATTTCTTATCTTAGGGTTCATTATCCGCTTCATCTTCTTCGTTCATGTTCGGTAGACCCCTTGAAAAAGGAGTACTCTCAGGAAGATCATAATTTGAATGACTTTCCTCATCAATATCAATGACCCTTTTTCCTTGGAGAGCTACAGACCATATTTTATTTTCTTGATCGGTGATATAGAACACTTGTTTCGCCTGGTCTGCCATAATAAAAGGTTCATCGCTAAAACTTCTACCATTGACATCAACTAATGTAAATCCTAGTCGATCGATCTAAACACCATTATTGATATTAACCCATTTGCATTTGAAAATGAGAAATCTAATTTTCACATAGTCCACCTCCCAAATCTCTTCAATAACCCCATAATATGGCATGACTACCAATAAAGGCCTCTTGTCTTTCGAACTGGAGAAGTGCATAGATTGCCTCTAACATAACACCACATTCGGTCGTGCTCGTATCATCTAGGGACTTCGTGTAAAATGTATAACCATTGATCACATACGAATTCCAACTTATGACATCAACATCAGGACCACGTGCTAACCATTTGATTGTATTATAAACACATTCCTCTCCCTTGACCTTTTGTTTGAACTAGTGTGCAAAAGTTTTGTTGTGCTCCCTAATCAACCTTTGTTCAGTCATTCAATGATTTTCTTTCCTTACAACTTCTTTATGTGCAGCTATGCTGGCTTGAACTTCATCAACATTATTCAAGATGCATAAGTGGACTTGTGACAATTCATCAGGATCCACACTCTTTATTGAAGCCCCTCGTCTACCCCCTTCAGAATGCTGACGTTTTGGAAGCCCAATATGTCTTACTTTGGCCAAATAATTTTGACAAAATTCCATGGCTTCTTGAAACATATTTCGAACAATTGATGCTTCCGGCCGGTATGCATTCTTCACATACCCTTTTAGGAATTTCATAGATCTTTCAATTGGGTACATCCAAGTAAATGGATAGGGCCACACAACTTTATCTCCCTTACTAGATGAACAATTAGATGAACCATGATGTCAAAAAATGTAGGAACAAAAAGCTTCTCAAGGTGGCACAAGATAAGATATCCCTCATTCTCCAATTCATCCAACTTTTCAATATCAAAAAATTTACTACAAACCGCATTGAAGAAGACACAAAGTCTAGTCAAAATGACCCGAAGATCATACTCGGCGATGCCACGAATAGCTATTGGGAGTAGTTGTTGCATCAAGACATAACAATCATGAGACTTTTGGCCTACTAATTTTAAGTCTTTCATCGATACAAGCCTCTTAAAATTTGGAGAATACCTCGAGGAACTTTTGTGCCATGTAAACACTCATAAAAACTTCGTTTCTCATCCTTAGACAAAGTATGAGAAGTTGGGGGACAATAAGTTCTCTTCCCATATGGCCTTGGATGTAAGTCTTCGTGTATTCCCATTGCTTGCAAATCCAATCTTGCCTTCACACCATCCTAGGAAGTACCTTGTATGTTGAGAAGCGTGCCAACAATACTATCACATACGTTTTTCTCCACAAAGATGACATCAATACGGTGTCTCACATCAAGATTGCGTCAATAGGGAAGATCGAAGAATACGGATCTCTTTTTCCATATATTTGTTTCTTTTCTACTCTTTGCGGTTTTCTTTGAAGATGACATTGATATTTTTCACCTTTTCATAAACTTGCTCCCAGTCAATGCCAGGAGCATCTTCATACTCTTGGCCACCAAAAAAAGCTTTCTTTAATTGACGATATGGGTGGCCCCATCTAAGAAATCTCCTATGTCCAAGATAAACCGTCTTTCTTCCATGTTGAAGTTGATGGTAGCATGTGCCTTCTTCACAAACCGGACATGCTTTATGGCCTTTTACACTATACCTTGACAAGTTCCCATATGCTGGGAAGTCATTGATAGTACAAAATATCATGGCTCGCATTTTAAACACCTCCTTCTTGAAAGAGTCATAAACGTCGACACTTTCTTCCCACAACTCCTTCAAGTCTTCGATCAAGGGCTCAAGGTAAACATCAATGTCATTTCCGGGTTGTTTTGGTCCAGAAATCAACATAGACAGCATGATGTACTTTCATTTCATGCATAACATAGGAGATAAGTTGTAAATAATCGGAGTACGAGGCCATGAACTATGTATCTTTGCTAAGGCTTCCATATGGATTTATGCCATCCGTGCTAAGGGCAAGCCTAAGGTTCCTAGGTTCTTCGCCGAAGTTTGGAAATAATTGATCGATTTTCTTCCATTGAGAAGAATCGGTAGGATAATGAAGCTTTCCATCGAAATCCTCTCATGCATGACACGCAAATTTTTTGCATCACTTTCATTCGCAAACAACCGCTTGAACCTTGGTATGATTGGAAGATATCACAACACTTTTGCATGCCCCTTATTTGACTTGTACCTTGGGGTTTCACATATCGGACAATTATGCTTCTCTTTAAACTCTTTTTTATACAATAAGCAATTATTCGGGCATGCATGGATCTTTTTGTACTCCATCCCCAGTGGACAAAGTATTTTCTTAGCATCATAGTATCGATGCGGCAACACTTTATCATCCGGAAGCATGTCCTTGAAAGCCTCAAGCATTTCAGAAAAACTCTTGTCGCTTATCCATGACGTGCCTTCAAGCTTACCAATTTCAATACAGCGTTGAACAATTGATATTTTTTACACCCATGGTATTGCGGGGTCTCTGCATCACTGCATATATTACCATATGCATGTGATAATTGAATATTTCATACACTAATTTTTGTCTCTTGATTAATAATTTAGGACTCTTTAGCTAATAAATAATGACTTTTGTACTTATTTGGGCTTTGGGCCTTTGATTATATTTTAGCCATTTTTAATAATAAAATTCCAGTTTTACATTGCTTCACTATTTTGACCATAACTCTTGAACCGGACATCGGATTTGCCTCATTTTTGTTTCATATTTCAGATGATTCAAAGAGCTACAATTGTTATGAAGACATCAAGGGAAAATTTGGACAAGAGGGCGGTCGATTTTGGAGCCAAAAGCATATGAATATTTCTGGATTTTATTTGGGCTCAAATTTTGTAACTAAAGCCCACTTTTATTTTATTTTCGTTTTGGGCTGACCCATTAGAATCCATTTCCATTTTAGGTTAACTTTAAGTTAGATGGAGGAGTCACAAACATTCATTCATTCACGTTTTAAGATTTTGGTGGATCAAAACAGGAGTTTTAAATTCTCTCAAATGTTCTTCGCGTTCTTCGTGTTCTTAAATTGTTCTTCATTTTTCCCGGTCATGTTCGGCTAAATTTACGTGATTAACCCAACGATGAGGATTCCATGATTCGTCGGAGAGCTCGTGCTTAATCGGTAACGTTACTCGTTTTTGTTTTCATCTTATTAGATTCGATTTACGAAAATAATTCGAATATTAGATTTAATATTTGGTTTGGTTCATCCCAAGGAGGTGAGTTTGAACTAGGTTTAAAGTTTTTCTTGTGTGATTGCATAGTGGGGGCCTTGTTCGGACATATTCTAGGCGATCGTCAAGTCGAGGGATCTTACGGATGAAAGCGAGATTTCGGTTCATCGAACCAAGCGAGATTCGTTCATATTTCGTTCAATGATGGAAGTCTCTAGAATCTGAATGTTGGGTTGATCGTTTTTAATCTGTTTCTGCATATTTCGTTCTATTTCTATTTACTTTCGTTTTTAATCTATTTGAATCAACAAAACCCCCATTTTTTTGTTTGTTTTTATTCTTTGTTCGAATTGAACCGATTGTGAATTAGTTGGGAAAGCGACCAGTTACATTATCGCAAATCCTTTTCTAATTTGGTTATTTTGGGAGATTACGGAAAATCTCTTTCAAAATATGGCGCGCCCGCTGCCAGGGAATTTGCATCGGTTTGATTAGTAACGATAATGTAAATAGCCGTTTCGGTAGTTTAGGTGGTTATTTGGACGACGGAAATTTTTCGACCCGGATCACTCAAACTAGGTCTTATTCATAAGGAATTGGGCATTCTAAGAAAGAGTCACTTCCAAGTAGGGAGTGAGGTATACCTATTTTCCCCAAATTCCAACGTTTAGACCACTTTTTCGCTGTTTTAAGTTTTGATTTTGTGATTTCTACTAGGATAATTTTTTTTGGAGTATCTCGATTTGGTTGAAAATTGGTACAGTGATAGAAAATGGCTTAACTCACAAGACACATCGCAAATCCTTGATTTGCCATGTGGTCTTCAGATTTTAGCCAAATTCCATCGTTTAGACCACTTTTTCAGTTTTTGAAGTTTTTTTTTTTACTCCATTTTTGGGTTCCCAATGGTATAGGAGTTGCCCCTTTGTCCAAGTCCCATAATTTTTAAAAATCATTTGATAGTGTTTCTGGACTTGTTTTGGTCAATTTCTACCATAGATTTTTTCTTTTGTGTTGTCTTAGTGTTTTTCTACTTTTTACCACTTTTAGTGGCATTTTCGTAATTCGATTGTCTAGTGACATTTTCGTAATGATTGAGTATCGCAAATTACGCCTTGAGTTTTTGTTGCATGAGTACTAAGAGTGCTACTAATCCGAGAAGACTTGTTGTCATTTAATCCGAAATAGAAAGAACAATTCTTCTTTGCTAGAAGAGTTGTTAGGCTAAGTCATAGGATTAATCTTTTGAACTAGACACTTGAACTTGAGTGCAGTTGTGGTCATTCGATTGTGTCCATTTTGTTGATCTTTACGATTGTGTTTCGATAGTCTTGTTGTTTTCAGTTGATTCTAGTAGCAATTTTGCCAACTCAGAAATTATGGCGGAAGAATAGGAAAATCGTCCTACTTTAAAGGAATTGAATGAACGATGTTAATTATCAACCTTTGTGCATCCAATATCCTACACTTGCTTTGCTAACTTTGAGCTTAAATCTGGTCTAATACACTTGTTGCCTAAGTTTCATGGTCTTTCGGTGAGTGTGTCATTAAGCATTTGAAGGAATTCCATCTAGTGTGCGGCCGCAGACAATGAAACCGCAAGCCATTGATGAAGATCATATCAAGTGAGAGCTTTTCCTTTCTCATTGGAAGGTGGAGCCAAAGGCTGGTTGTTGTACCTTGACCTCATTTATTGGGAGCTGGGTGATGTTGAGAGGTTATTTATGGAGAAATATTACCCCGCCTCAAGAGCAAGCTGCGATCAAGAAGGAAATTGGCAACATTAAGCAGGCCGATGGGGAGACTATGCATGAGTCTTGGGAGATGTTCAAAAGGTTATGTGCAAGCTGTCCACACCACGAGATCTTTGAGCAACTCTTGATTACCCATTTCTATAATGGTCGCTACCATTAGACAAAGGTTTGGTGGATGCTTCTAGTGGTGGGCTCTGTGTAACAAGACACCTGAAGATGCCCGAGACTTGATATCCGAGATAGTAGCCAACTCTCAGCAATTTGGCACCAGGGCCAATAGTACTCCTGTGTACCATGTTCAAACACCTCCAGTCCAGTACGATTCTCAGAGATTAGAGAATAGACTTGATGATCGACCTCTACGAGTGAGGCGGTTAGCGTGTGACATGACAGTACAATCTTCTCCTCCTCAGATTGGGTACTCATGTGGGTTACATTCGACCCTTACCATTCTCGACTCTTGCCCTACCTTGCATGATCCTGCTTATCAAGACCCGTCGTCGCTTCGGTGGGTGTTTTTCCGGGAAAGCCACAATACCCCGTGAGAATAATGCATTCTCCAATACCTACAATCCTGGTTGGAGAAATCACCCCAATTTCCGTTGGAACCGAACCGAACAGGGTAACCAAATATCAGCAGAATTCTAAAAAGTATCAGCAGAGACAGTACAGACCACAGAATTTCTAGCAACAGTCTACACCTCCTTTGCCTTTGCCAGGACCACCTCCTCGACCAGCCATATGTGCACCTTCACAGGCAGCACAACAGCAAGCTAGTAGTAGTAGTGGTGGTTCCTCACTTGAAGATATGATGAAGTAATTTGTCACGGCCAATATGCGGTTCAACGAAAGAAGCGACACTTCCATTCGAGTTTGCAAACACAGTTGGGCGGTTGGCAACCTCATTGAACCGGCTTCAACCTCGGGGATCCAACACTATTCCTTCACAAACAATTCCTAATCCTAAGGGGAATGTGAGTGCTATCTCCCTTCGCTACGGCAAGCAATTGGAGGAACCTAAACCCATTTGCGAGATGTAACTTCCATATCGAGAAGAGAGTCGAGAAAATGTGAAGATTGACTCTAAAAATAAAAAAGGCATTGCAGCAAGGTGAAGAGGAAGACATCCCCATTCCTCTTCCTTTCCCTCAGAGAGCAGTTCAATCCAAGAAGTTGGCAGAAAAAGCACAAGAGAAGGATATACTTGAGACATTCGAGAAGAGTAGAGATCAACATTCCTCTCTTAGATGCGGTTAAACAAATTCCTAAATATGCCAAGTTTGAAGGAGTTGTGCACCAACAAGAGGCGAATGGGAGTGAGCGAGTGAGTTTGAACCAAAATGTATCAGCACTCATCCAGCCTACAATGCCTCGCAAGTGCAAGGATCCAAGGACATTTTCTATCCCTTGTTGTTTTGGTAACTATAGATTTGATGATTGCATGCTAGATTTAAGTGCTTATATTAATGTCATGCTGCATCTATTTATAAATCTCTTGGTCTTGGTCCTTTACGTCCTCTTGGTGTTGTTGTTCACTAGCTAATAGGAGTAATGTTCATCCTTACGGTTTAGTTGAAGATGTATTAGTCAAAGTTGATGAACTGATATTTCCTCTTGATTTTTACATCTTAGATATGGAGGATGAGTCTCCCGTAGTAGGTCACCTATCATTCTAGGGAGGCCTTTCATGAAAACAGCTAGGACTAAGATAGATGTGCATTCTGGTACTCTTTCCATGGAGTTTGGTGATATATATGTGAATTTCAATATCTTTGATGCCATGAAATATCCTAGGGAAGAACATTTTGTTTTCTGCATTGATGTGATTGATGATGCTATGGATGATGTTCTTGCTAGTTGGTGTACTGATTATCCTGATTTTGCATCTTAGAGTGATTCTCCCATTTGTGCATGTGCTGATAATGAATGGTGCTCTGTTTGCACCTTGATTTGCTTAATGCTTTGCATTATTTGGTGATTCGACTTGCTTGGTGATTCTACATTACATGTGGATTACGATATTGATTCGAGTTTGAGCTTCACCCCGATCCTAATGTGCATCCCGATTCGATTTTGATGAGCTTAACTCGATTTTGATGAGCTTGATTACGATGTTAACATTGAGTTGTATAGACACAGTCCTTCTGTTTCTTTGAATGTGGTTTCAGGCATTTCCAGTGTGATGACATTAGAGTTGTTGCAACAACCACCCAAGCTTCTTCCCTCCACTGAGCAACCACCCAATCTTGAGTTGAAATCCCTTCCAGATCACCTGAAGCATGCATTTCCAGAGGTGGATGAACAGTTGCCAGTCATTGTAGCAAATAATCTTCTTCCTGACCAAGAAGAGAAGCTGCTAAGCTTATTGAAGGCGAACAAGAAAGCCATTGGGTGGAGATTAGCTGACATAGTTGGCATTAGCCCTTCCATGTGTATGCATCGAATTTTGTTGGAAGAGGACTCTAAGCCGGTGAGGCAGCCTTAGAGACGCCTTAATCCTCTTATCCTTGATGTGGTGAAGAAGGAGGTCACTAAGCTTCTGCAAGCTGGTATCATCAATCCCATTTTTGATAGCCAATGAGTTAGCCCGGTCCAGGTGGTTCCTAAGAAATCCGGAGTCACTGTGGTAGCCAATCAGAAGAATGAGCTCATTCCTACTCGAGTTCAAAATAGTTGGAGAGTTTGCATCAACTATAGGAGACTTAACCAAGCCACTCGCAAGGATCATTACCCTCTACCTTTCATTGATAAGATGTCGGAGAGCGATTGGTGGTAAGTCTCACTCTTGCTTCTTGGATGGCTACCCGGATACTTCCAAATCCATATTGCTCCGAGGATCGGAGAAGACGACCTTCACATGCCCCTTTGGAACATATGCCTACCGAAGGATGCCTTTTGGCTTTACAATGCACCACGGCACCTTTCGGCGTTGTATGGCAAGCATTTTCTCCGAGTTTCTAGAGGATTTGCATGGAGGTTTTTATGGATGATTTCACTTTGTATATGGGTCTGATTTTGATGCATGCTTAGATAATTTGTCTAGAGTTTTGCATAGATGCATTGAGTCTAATCTTGTGCTGAATTATGAGAAGTGTCACTTATGGTTGAGTCGGGTATAGTCTTGGGACACATAGTGTCTAGGAAAGGGATTGAGGTAGAGCACCTGCTAAGATAGATGTAATTCTTGCTTTGCCTTACCCCCGCATACGTGCGGGAAGTTCGCTCTTTTCTTGGTCATGCGGGTTTCTATCGGCGTTTCATTCGGGATTTTAGCAAGACTGCCCGACCCTTGTCCAACCTTTTGCATAAGGACACGACTTTTTATTTCTTGATGCTTGTAAGGCGGCCTTCGATCATTTGAAGCGTTGCGACTACTATTGATGATCCAAGCCCCTGATTGGTACCTCCCCTTCGAGTTGATGTGTGATGCTTCCAACTATGCGGTTGATGCTATCTTGGCACAACGAGTTGATAGAGCATCTCATGTGATTGCATATGCCTCCAAGACTTTGGATCCTGCCTAGTCCAATTACATCACTACTGAGAAGGAGTTGTTGGCTATTGTATTTGCTTTTGATAAGTTTAGGTCATATCTGCTAGCAAGTAGAGTAATTGTTTTCTCTAACCATGCTGCTTTAAAGTTTCTTTTGAAAAAGACAGATGCTAAGCCACGACCATGGTAGTTAAAAACGCGCTTTAACTCGTAAAAACGCCGCTTTTACGTTTTAATTTCAGCAAAACGTGTTTTGTTGCAGCAAAAAACGTAATCAGGGTGAAAACGCAAAAAATGCAGCTAAAAAACGCAAAAAGCGTGAAATCGAGCCGTTTAAGGAAAAAACGAGAAAAACCAAATTGCTATAAATCCCTAATCTCTAAGTCTCAACCAGCGAGTCCTTCGTCCTTCTTGGGAGACGCTGGCATCCGAACAGCAGGAGACGTTGCCCTATTTTAAACTTGTAGACCTTATGCCACCGCCCACCATCCTTCTTTCCCAAATTTGCAGCTTCTATTTTTCGTTCTTCATCGCTTGTGCTTGTTCTTGCTGGTTTTTCAGAAGAAGGTAGGAATACGAGGAAGACAAAAAGAGAGAAAGGTAGAAGAAAGAGAAACCATTGAGAAAAATGAGTTTTCAATTTTGAATTATGACGATGCAAGTTGTCTTTGCGTCTTGTGATATGTGAGCGGTGTGATATGTGCCTTCTGCAGTTCTGCCTTTCTTTCTTGTGAATCATGATACGGGAGGACCGAGGGGTGTGATGTACTGATGCGATTGTAATCTTTAGTCTATATTATGTAAGCTACTTTTTTTCAAGTTTTTTTATGAAAAATAATTCTTAGCTTAGTGAAGGTTGGATGTGAGGTTAGAGTGTTAGTCTTAAAGCTAAGGACGAGATCACTAAAGACTTGCGAAGTAAGGACGTAAGGTAACTCGTCCTTTCTTCTTCTTCTTTTTTATTATAATCTTTGTTCAATTTATAATTATTATTATTTAATTATGTTTAATTATTTGATATTAGTACATGAATTTTACATAAATTTTTATGTTAATGTTAATTATGATAAATTATGAATGTTATTAATTTAATTTGAGTTATTTGGATTTAAAATATATTTAAATTGACAACATTGAGTATATGTATAGATGATGCGGATACCTTACTTTTCTTGAATTTATATATATATATATATATATATATATGTGCGAGATAAAATCTACGTTTTGTATTACGATTTTACGTTTTACGATTTTTAATTCTCCTTCCGTTTTTAGGTAAAATCTATGTTTTCACTACCATGGCCATGACTCATCCGGTGGATGTTATTGCTCCAAGAGTTCGATGTTGAGATTTGAGGCGAAGTGGAGCACAAAATTGGGTAGTGACCACTTGAGTCGCATCACTCATTCTCCTCTCACCCTCTTCTACTCGGGATGATTTCCTTGATGAGCGGCTTCTACAAGTTTGCAAGGTAAGCTTCCATGGTATCTTGATTTGGTTAACTACTTGGTATTTGGTGTTTTGCTGTAGATTCCACTAGGCGAAACCCTTAAATTAAAGAGTGAGTCTAAATATTATGTTTGGGATGACCCTTATCGTGAAAATTTTGTAGTGACCAAGTAGTTAGGAGATGTGTGCTGCCCGATCATGAGTTTTACTCTATATTGCATTTTGCTCATGCTATACACTTTGTGGTGGTCACTTTGGACCCCAAAGAACTGTAGGAAAGTATTAGGCAGGTGGATTATTTTGGCCTTCATTGTTTCATGATTCCCATCTGTTTTGTAAGTCATGTGCTAACCGTCGAGAGAGCGGGGAGTATTTCTGTAGGCATGAGATGCCCCAGAACGTTATATTATTTTGTGAGATCTTTGATGTTTGGGGCATTGATTTTATGGGTCCATTTCCTGCTTCATATGGTTATACTTCATATTGCTAGCTGTTGATTATGTCTCGAAATGGGTTGAGGTGAAAGCCACCCGGACTAATGATTCTTACGTGGTGGTGGATTTTGTTAGGTCTAACATTTTCTCGGGTTTGGTATTCCTAGAGCCATTATCGGTGACCAGGGATCCCATTTTTGCAACCGAAGC
The DNA here is from genome assembly GCA_019022655.1 of Acacia acuminata. NCBI lineage: Eukaryota > Viridiplantae > Streptophyta > Magnoliopsida > Fabales > Fabaceae > Acacia > Acacia acuminata. The sequence continues at coordinate 751,083 of JAFJYI010000001.1, forward strand.
ATGGGTGCCTTGTTACGCAAGTATGGAGTGCTCCACAAGTTCTCCACAGTATACCATCCTCAGACTAACGGTCAAGCTAAAGTCTTAAATAGAGAGATTAAGCAAATCCTTCAGAAGACTGTTAACTCTACCCGGAAGGATTGGAGTAAGCGATTAGAGGATGCTTTGTGGGCATATCGTACCGCCTACAAGACCCCGATTGGGATGTCTCCCTATCGGCTTGTCTTTGGTAAGACATGTCATCTTCCGGTTGAGTTGGAGCATCAAGCCTATTAGGCCATTAAGCAGTGTAACATGGATTTGGCTAAGTCTGGGATGGAACGGAAGCTACAGTTGCAAGAGTTGGACGATCTGAGATTGGATGCCTATGAGAGTTCACGTTTGTACAAGGAAAAGACTAAGGCATTCCATGATAAGCATATCCTAAGGAAGGAATTTTCTGTGGGCCAAAAAGTTCTTTTGTTCAACTCCCGTTTGAAGTTTATGCCAGGTAAGCTTCGATCTAGATGGGATGGCCCTTTTGTGATCACTAACATTTTTCCATTTGGTGCTGTTGAGCTATGTGATCCACCCATGGGAAGCACCTTTAAGGTCAATGAGCATCGCCTCAAGCCATTTCATGAGGGATCTCGAGCTTGCTGAGGAAGCGAGAGATTCTCCTCATTGATGCCACTTATCCTCCATAAACCCCTTGGGGAGTATTCTTCTTTCTTTCTCCCTCTTTCTTCTATTTGTTTTCCGTTTTCTACTTTGCTTTTTGAAAATAAATACGAGTCTCTCATTCTATGATTGCTACATATTATGAACTAGGACATTTTGGTTTTAAAGGATCATTTCGTTGGGTCTACCATTCTTGACTCTTCGATTACATGTCTTGATAGTTGATTTGGTGATGTTGGTTGCTTAAGTTGGTGTTAACCTTGTGAGGTTTTGGGCTGCATGAATGTAATTCATCTTTTGCCATTCTTTCTTTCATGTGTGCATCTACTCATGATTTGTGTTCTCTAGAACTTGCTCATTTTCTTTTTGAAACTACATTTTTCACTTACGTGCATAAGTATGATGGAAGCTTGTTTTCTTTCTTTTTTTCTTTTTTTATTTTTTCCCTACTTTAGCCAAATAGCCTTTCCCTTGCATTATGATCCCTTTGCTAGCCCTTTGTGCCTTTTTGACTCATTCTTTTCTAAGCCACATTACAAGCGTAAGCGTAAAACCATTTTATTCCGCACCTTGAAAATTTATTGAGCATTGGTTTTATCTTGGTTTTGTGTTTAAGTGTGGGGGTTGCTCAGGAGTGCAACAGTTTAAGTGTAGGGGATGTTTGCTTTTGTCATTGTGATTATGTATATAGTATAGTTTCATTTTCAACAACAACAAAAAAAGAAAGAAAGAAAGAAAAAGCGAAAAAAAAAAGAGAACAAAAGAAAAAGAAAAGAAATAAATAAATAAAGAAAGAAAATACATAGAAAGAAAGGAGATATATAAGTAAAATAGAAATTTTCTTACATAGAGAATGATTGTGTTAATTAGTGCTCTTTTTAATTTCTTTGGTGCTTAGCCTCTCATTCCATACTATTACCTACCTTTACCCAAACCCCATTACAACCTTTCATAACAAGCTCTCTTGATTTGTGCATGCATGTGTTATGAATAGTGGAGACATAGAAATTGAGCAAGCTTATGGTAAAACAATTTTCTTGAGTAGAATTTGAGCAATACATTTATTTACCTTAAACACTTGAGAGATTGATTTATTGAGTGCATCATTTGAGAGACCATTTTTTGTGATTAGCATCATTGATTGAGATTACCATGAATTGTAATTTGAGATGAAGCGATTGTGGTCTTGATTGATTGATCTTTTGGAGCTTTGGTCCTTTGTTCAATTTTTGCATTGTTAACAATTGTTAGAAAAGAAGAGTTTCTCCTTTATGTCTTTTTTTCTTTGAATTTTGCTTTCGGGAGTGCAAAAAGATAAGTGTGGGGAATTTGATAATTGAATATTTCATACACTACTTTTTATCTCTTGATTAATAATTTAGGACTCTTTAGCTAATAAATAATGGCTTTTATACTTATTTGGGCTTTGGGCCTTTAATTATATTTTAGCAATTTTTAATAATAAAATTCCAGTTTTACATTGCTTCACTATTTTCACCATAACTCTTGAGCCAGACATCGGATTTGCCTCATTTTTGTTTCATATTTTAGATGATTCATACAGCTACAATTGTTATGAAGACATGAATGGCAAATTCGAACAAGAGGGCAGTCGATTTTGGAGCCTAAGTCAAATGAATATTTCTGGATTTTATTTGGTCTCGAATTTTGTAATTAAAGCCCACTTTTATTTTATTTTCGTTTTGGGTTGACCCATTAGAACCCATTTCCATTTTAGGTTAACTTTAAGTTAGATGGCAGCCACAAACATTCATTCATTCATGTTTTAAGATTTTGGTGGATCAAAATAGGAGTTTTTAAATTCTCTCAAATGTTCTTCGTGTTCTTCGTGTTCTTCATCTGTTCTTCATTTTTTCCAGTCATGTTCGGCTAAATTTCTGTGATTAACCCAATGATGAGGATTCCATGATTCGTCCAGAGAGCTCGTGCTTAATCGGTAACGTTACTCGTTTCTGTTTTCATCTTATCGGATTCGATTTTTGAAAATAGTTCGAATATTAGATTTAATATTCGGTTTGGTTCATCCCAAGGAATGAGTTTGAACTAGGTTTAAAGTTTTGTTGTATGATTGAATAGTGGGACGCCACTTGTTTGGATATATTCTAGGCAATCATCTAGTCGAGGATTTTCGGATGAACGAGAGATTTCGGTTCATCCATAACTAAACGCGAGTTCGTTCATATTTCGTTCAATGATGGAAGTCTCTAGAATCTGAATGTTGGGTTGATCGTTTTAATATGTTTCTGCATATTTCGTTCTATTTCTGTTTACTTTCATTTTTAATTTGTTTGAATCAACAAAACCCTCATTTTTATTGTTTCTGTTTTATTGCTGTTCGAATTGAACCGATTGTGAATTCGTTGGGAAACGACCCAGGTTACATTATACTGCAAATCCTTTTCTAATCTGGTTATTTTGGGAGATCACGGAAAATCTCTTTCAGCATATGATTGATGAAAAACCTCTTCTCCTACATCGCGAATAATGTCCTCTATGCGATCATCCATATCCGTGTCATTATTATCAAAAGCCACTTCCCCATGTTGAGACCCACTTGGTATTTTTTCACCATGTCATACCTATACTGTATAAGTCTTACAAAATCCTTCACAAATTAAATGTGTTTGTATAACTTCAGGACTTAGTCACCTTTCATTCAAACATTCTACACAAGGGCAATAAAACTTCTCACTATCATCATGGGCATTTTATTTAGCAAATTCTATAAAGTCCCTCACTCTATTTTGATATTCAACATTCGTCCGTAAGACATTTATCCAACTGTGATCTATAGTATAATTCCTATAGATGGAAAGATTTAACATACATAATCCGAAAAATTTGACACTTGCATATAAAATAAGGTAACACCAAATGCATATTTATGCTCAAAGTCGGTTATGTCTTTTTTTTTTTACGAAGAAACTTGCCCATTAAATGCATAATGAAGAATCACTTTTGGCCATAAATGTATCACAGTGAATCTAAGAAGCAAAATAAATGCATGACCAGGAATCATTTTTGGTCATAAATGTATCACAGTGAATCTAAGAAGCAAAATAAATGCAAGACAAAGAAATTAAATGCATCGCATGAAGGTCTTGTGGACTCACTTTGTAGCATATAAACCCGAGGTCACTTTACTTCCTTCACATTCTTCTCCATCACTTCTTTTTCCGCACAAGAATGGTGCTCCACCACCACCACAAGGTCCTCAACCACCCCCAGGTCCTCCTTTTCCGATTAATCCTCTTCCACCTCCGTACCCTGCTCCGCTACCTTCGGACCCATCCTTCAGACAGATGATGCAGCACCTCCTGGCCCGCGTCAATCATATAGACCAACGCTTGGGCCAGTTGTTTCGAGTCTATCACGCCGTCAACAACAAGCTGACCGCGGTACTTGACGCCCAGGACATTGAGTACCATACTTCGGATGACGACGTTTCTGACCTCTCCGACAACTCCCTCCCCTCCGACAACGATGGGGAGGAGTAAATGTTTTTATGTTTTTTTTTTTTTTTTTTTCTCTACGTAGTCTTTCTTGCCCCCACGGGCATAAAAAAATATAATAATTTTTTTGCTTTCCTATTTCGATCGCCTTGTCCTTTTCATTATCTTTTTTTTTTTTCCGACAAAAAGCAAACAAAAAAAACATTGTCCTCGTGTGTGATCAACATTAAAAAATGCACAAAATACGTTAAGACCATGCAACACAAAAACATCGTTTACCTTATTCGAATAAAAACAAACACGGTGACAATTCTTCTCAAGGTTGGACCGTCGTTGTCGTCGGTTTTACCTCACCCTGATTTGAAACAAAGTTTCGTTTTCATTATCTTCCTTCTTTTTCCGACAAAAAGAAAAAAGACAAAGAAAAGGGACATCGATAATGCTGCTCAAAACCAGGAGAGGTAAAAACGACGACAACGAAGGACCTAGCTTGAGCGAAACGCGTAACCTCGGTTGTCTTGAACCCTAATGGTTTGTTTGAAGAGAGACAACCTTTCTATTTTACTATTTATAGGAAGACTATTAAGACCGGATATTTAACAAATACACAGTCCTAAATGTTGAGCTGAAAATACACGAATCTGGACTTTTAGAAGCGAACATAAAAGTATACGGTCTTAAATTACTTTTAGTGTAACACCCCCTGGGGTGCCGGCATACTTAGCCTTTATATTACGCAGTAGTGTGGCAAAATCAGAAATAGCTTGTTATACTGATAATGCGAAAATTAGATTTGATTACATGACAGGGGTACACCCAGGGTTTATACCCCTTTACATACATTTATATTCATTACAGACGGTGAAAACTAAAACCACCTAAACACCGTCGTCCATCGATTCTTCAAGTTGTCCCTCTGCTGGGCCATCTTCAAGTAACGCTTCCCCCTCGAACCTTGTGCATTACTTTTCTTCCTGTGCTCACCTGTCTATTGGTTGGTAGTGGAAGGTGAGATTCTGAGGAATCCCAGTAGTAGACAATACCAAACAATGCATGCAAGATAAAAGCTAGTGTATGATATACTTGCCTTGCACAAGCTCATGTTAACATAATGACATATTTGCATGCTCAATGCTTCATGTATCATACTCATGGCCATAGCATAATCATAAACAGAGCTTCAATCATTCAAATATGTTAAACATAGCAAGCAAGTATAGCAATCAAACATATACATACAAGCAATAATATCAACACATGCAAGTAAGGTAAGCCCACTACCTTTTAATTAAGGACTACTATCCTTACTCAGGTTCCTCTTTCGTCAAACGTCAGGGTTGCTTGAAGTTCCTTCATTCTCCTTGTGGTCCTAAAGATATAACCATACCTTTAGAACCAAGAAAAATGAATGTTTATTTTCCTTTTTAACCCCTTTTTCAAAACTTACTATTTCTCGCCCTTAATTTACTCATTTAAGATTAATCTCTTAACGCGTAGAAAATCCAAGAACTTCAATCATTTTTAATAAATTGCACAAAAATTATTTTAACATCAACTCTCACGTGTTCCTAGACAAGTCTATTTTCATATAAAATACTTTCAAAGGTCGGGACTTGTCAAATAATTCTCGGGTTTTACGTTTTTCTTGATGTCAGTTAAGCTTCGAGAATTAATGACTCGACTTTAAAAATTCGTATCTCGCTGATCAGGGCCTTAAAAATTACAAAATTAATATTCCCTAAATTCTCAGGGAGTCATCTGCATTTCTGGAAAAATTCATCATTTTATAAACACTTTAACTCATTCAAATCACATGCTCAAACCTTTTGCCCAGTTTTTTTATCTGCAGGACGCTGGGTCACTTTGTAACATTTATTACTCACTAACCAGAAATCAAAAAAATGCAAATGACCCATCCTTTTAAAGGTATGTGTGTCCTCTATCTCCAGGAATATTTTCATAATTGTTAAAGGCCATTAACTCAGTCAAACACGCATGCAGAGCTTACTAACTCTAGAGACCAAAAACTGGCAGTTTTAATTCCTTTGATGAGCTCGTTATTTTATGTGTGTAAACACCCTTTAAAAATTCACTCACTAACATATTCCCACTCCATTTTCCATGAGGAACACGTTGGTGGTCTCAGATTTCTCAAATTCCAACATTTTATATGATTTTACCATAGATTACAAAATCTGGGTTTTCAATGAAATCTCAAAGATTATGAAGCAGAAGATGAGTGTTCTTACCACTTGGCTTGCTATTGAACTTGTGATCAACCTTACCACACTTATCCTTCAGCTAAGCCTTGAAAAATCACATGCATGTAAGTTTTGCATCCAACCAAAGTGACATGCATGAACATGAACACTCAACTTCTTACCTTGAACTTTCTTGCTTCTCAAATCGTGAATGTTGAAAGGAGAGGAGGATGGATTTGATGGGCATTGATGATGTTGATCTGTGGAGGAGGAGGAATTGATGAAGGAAGGTTGTAGGTTTGGAAGAGAGGGGTTAAGTTTGAGGGAGAAGGAAGAGGAAGGTGTGGATGTTGTTTAAGAGAAAAGGAGGAGGGGCCGTGAGGTTTGAGGGAGAGGAGAGGAGTTGGAAGTGAATTTGTGTGTGTGTGTTTGTGCTTTCCGTGATCTGATTTGTATGTGTGTGTGAGGTATGTGTGTGTGTGCACGTGGCAGCCATGCAAGAAAATAAAAGTATGTGTGTGTTTACATGTGCTTGGTGTAGTTGTGCGATGGTTTTGGCCGGATGGGATTAATTAATTGGAGAGGACTGAGGAGTAGTTGCATGTATGGGTGATTAGTTGAGGAGGGAGTACGTACGTGGCTTTGGGAGAAAATAGAGAAGTGTTAGGTGTCATGAAGGGGAGGAGGAAAGTGACATGTGGTGCAATGTGGCAATTGTTGTGTGTGTGTACGTGTAAATGAGAGGGAATGAGAGTGATTTAATGGCAATTAAAAGGTCTCCGCAGCTGAAAGAAGAGTGAAATAATTGACCTCCAACAAGTCCCATAATTACACTCTTTGCCATTACATTGCATTATAACCATATAGTTGCAATTTTCCTTTCTTCTTTCCTTTCTCTTGGGCTCTATTTGGCTAAAATGTGCGTGCAAGAAAGAGTGTTTGGAGGGCTTTATATGACTTGGGAAAACAAGCTCTAATGTCCCTAATTATTTTGACCAAATTGCCCTCTCAACATATTTCTTAGACTTGGCTTATTTTATTTTATTTTATTTTTTTCAAGCTTGTTGGTTTTTTTTATCTCTTGCTTTCCCTCTTGACCAAAGAAGATATGGCCCTATTTGGGAATGTCTCGCCTCCCGAACTGGACTTAATCGCTCGCCTAATTTAGGCTTATTTCCAACTCTTAAGGACCAAAATTCGGGATGTTACATTTAGGACCGGGCGTATAATAAATATGCGGCCCTAAAAGTCTCTAGTCTTTAGAGACTTTTAGGACCAGACGTATAATACACTTTAAGACCGGACTTTAAACAAACCTACGGTCCTAAAGACTTTTAGGACCAGACTTTTAACAAATATACGAGACCTAAAAGTCTAGCCAAATTTTTAGAATTAAACGAGGACTTTTAGGACCGGATCTTTAAAAAATATGTGGTCCTAAAAGTCGCGATTAATTTTCGGGTATAGTCTTATTGTTCATTCACAACATCTTGTACCTCAAATTTCAAGCACTAAATAGCTAGAATGAATGAATGAATTCTTCAAAAAAAAATAAACAAATTTATTATTGAATTATACATTGCGTATGTATATTTACAAATGAATGAATTGTTCGAAAAAATAAACAAATTTGAGTAAAAATTATTGTTGCTACTGACATATATTTACAAATGAATTTAGGACATTAATTATTCTCCTGACTTTGAGATCAGGTCATACAGATATTCACAAAACAAATTGCGTATGTGCTCCACTTCATCATCAGGAAAGGGATCAGGACAGGCAAACATCTGTAAAATCAAAGACATAAACTGAATTAACTTGCGTGCATATTTCATATATAACATTAAGCCGTAAACCGAATTGACCATAATATGTAACATCAAATACATTTACCTTTGCAGTTAATTTAGTCCTTCCTTGAGTGATAATATCATATATGTGCTTCATGATGTACTGGCCACATAAGTTGGACTCCGTTGGTTGCCGACGGGTCTAAAAAGAACAAGAAATATATATATAAGAGCATATATAGCTTATTGACCAAGTTCACAAGGCAATATGGCAGTATCCAAATATGTACCAACCTTTGGTGTGTGCCATTAGGATTAGTGGCCTGATACGAACGCTTTTTGTTTACCTCGATTTGGAAGGTCCTCATGGCACTATCATCAAAATCACAAATTTATCAATAATGTTCACTAAAAATTCACAGCAAAGATTTCAGACAAGAGAATCAAAATGACATGCTTACTCATTGATGGTCCGCACCAACATAGTCCCCTGGATCATTGTGAGTGGAGCATAAGAAGATAACTTTATGCTCCTCCATGCACATGAGGACCAAGCGCAAATGGCGGCTGAAAATTCACAACAAGAAAGTATGATATATGTAGCGAGAATTAAGTGAATTGCGAGACAAGAATTGTGATATGTACCGTGGAAGTATGGAAACATGTACACCTTTCTTCTCACTTCACACAACCTCGTTGATATGTACTCCTATCTCTCCTCCTTGGATGTTGTACTTGCATAGACTGGGCACAAGAATCCAAAATCCTTGATTTTGCCCTGTTGATCCAATACTTGATGCATGAACCTATAATAATGACATCAATCAGGGAATTAGTATATATGTATGTGTGTATAAACGATGCATTTAAATTATGTACTCATAGAAGAAGATACTTACTTCATCCATATTTGAACAATTGCATTAGTAAGCTCCTGTCGAGGAAGCAGCAAGGACGTTACATCATCGGTGTCAACGTAAACCGGTTGAGGATTAGTGAGGCCTACTACTTCATTGACAGGCCACGATTTATCTTTAAAATATCTACTCTTCTCCATATTGGATATTTTTCCTTGGTAGTCAACTTAGCAGTAGGGGATAGAGTTTGAGGAGGGGATGAAGCTTGATGAGGGGATGGAACTTGACGAGGAGGGGATGAAGCATCATGAGGAGTAGAGACATGTACAAGCTTCACTGGCCAAGAGATGAAGGTTCCCTTGACATCACTCACAAGCTTTGGCTGATCAGTAGGGAGAGGGAGAGGTGCATCAATGATAACCTTTTCAACTGACACTCTGATTTCATCATCAGCCATTTGTTGGTGGTGTACAATTGATCCCAAGTTGTGGACAGTCCCTTTTGCGACTAATTGTCTATGACTATCACGATCCTCCACATACAGTCACATGGTTGCTGTTTTGTCCAACAATGCAGCTCCCTCTAGTGCTCTACTGCATAGGTGCAAGTGAATGTGTGAAGGGAACACTGGTCTCTGAACGAGGGCTTAAAAGCAGCCTCATTGATTCATTTCCTCCTTCATCAATACTATCTGAGATTGAAACATTGCTTCTTTAGTCGCTGCTTCCTCACTTAATTTGGCCAGCGTCTGTTCCATCTCCTCCCGGTAACCATACTTTGTTTATGGCGTTTGGATTTACCAAAGTATTGCTTTATGCCTACCCGTCCTCCAATCCCCCTTACACGCCCGGGTGATCCAATTTTCCGGTCGCAACGGTCAAAACATCATTCCTCCCGTCCGACACAAAAGATCCTCTGCTTCTTTCTTTTTAAGATCTTCCCGTAAGATACGAGATAACGAGAAGCAAACATGTTTAGTAACTAAAAAATAACAATAATGATACTTACAATTCTTTCAACCACTAGATAAGTTTGTTCACTCATGTAGGCGCCGCTTGGCTTTTGCTGAATATGCAACCACAACTCCTCGCGACGTATTGGAGATGGCTGATCAACTATCACAGAAGGATTGGGTTCAGCTTCATCTTCCAATCTCTTCCGCTTGTCCGCCATCAATTCTTTTTCGGCCTTTTCATATTCGCCGCGAGAAGCCCTATGCGGGCAATCATTCTTTCTCCCTATCTCCTGTGCTTGTTCCCTTCTTTTCTGTGAATTAGAATTGAAAACAACTATCAATTATGAATTGCAGCCATGTCACTAACAGAAATTAGAGAACTTCTGTTTCATATGAACGTCAAACATTAGTCAAATTCACTTCATCAAGTTTCAACATTTTATTTAAGGAAGATGTAGAATTGTAGAAGAAATTGGGAGAAACAGAGGAAAAGGAGTTGCAATTCGCCAACTCGATCAATTCATTCATTCATCATATTCATAACTAGTTCCTATACATATTAGACTAACCTCTTATATATAGTTAGAGGTAAAGGCCCAATAACTTGACTTGCAAAAAACCATTACACGTTAACATACTAACTAACTAACAAGAATGTCTAACCACTACGTACTATAACTTTTCGTGGTTTACATATCGACTTGCATAGACAAAGGCGGGAAATGTATACTTCTATTCACACACCAAACCATTTAACTAACGGGATTAGATGAACACAAGAACATTCACATATCCGTACAGTTAATAAGCAAACAAAAGGGCAAAAAAACTAAATATAGACTCACCGAGCTTCGGGAGTGGTCGTAGCTGAACAAATTGTTGCCAAGTTTGTTCATCAATAAATGTGTACTTGTCCTAAGGATGTTGGTCTGGCTAAACCTCTGCAAAAATATACTTGTTAGCTAGATAGGTCTTAAACTTCCTCCATCGATCAGCACAATAAGACAATGTCTTGTCTTTCAACTTCTGACAGTTAGGGACAGTGTATGTAAGTCGGATAGTGTCCTAAATAGGATCCTTTACTGTGCCAAAGTCCATATTTTTCCACTCATCTGTCAAGATGCTAACCTTGCTGCGTGCTAGATAGCCGACAAAACTAGTATATTTGCTTTTATTAGGACCGAAAGGTTCCAACTTTTCATCAAACTGAATCTCGAGCCTTGACCCAGAAGTCCGACTTAGGGTTACATCCATCATTCGTGTGCCTCTTCTACCACGGCGTGCGGGGCGGTTACGAGGCTCCTTATGGGATGAAGAGGGTTCGTTCTGACTCACACCAGTCTCACCAGTAACTGGCGTTCCTGGAACACGGATAGAATCGTTTTCATCATTCATTTTCGAGACAGGAAGAGAGGAATGCCTGAGCAAATGAGAGATAACAGAGGCTATGGTACGTGGGCGAGGAAGAGAGGTAATGCAACAGGAAGGGTTTCGCAACGTGAACAGAGGTTCCTCAGTGAGAGTAACAAAAGCTTTCGCGCGAAGAAATGTATATTTGGCGCTTTATTTTTAAGACCGGATTAAAAAATAGACGGTCTTAATAGTTAATCTTCAAGACCGGCAATATTAAAGTCCGGTCTTAAAAGTAATCCAATATTGAGAAACTAGCCACAATTTAAGTCCGGTCTTAAAATATTTAACTTTACGATCGGACAAATTATAAGATGGTCTTAAAAGTTAACCTTTAAGACCGTTCTTTATGAACCTCCGGTCTTAAAATTAATTAGCTTTTTGTGTAATGGCCAGTATTACATGTAGAGTCTTAAAAGTATAACTTTTAAGACCGGCTATTAAATATGTACGGTCTTAAAACTTTTAGACTTTTATATTTATATTTTTCCTTATTATGTTGGACCGCAGAAAATATAAGTACGGTTGTATGAGATTTCTCTATAAAGTAATTGAAATTTCGATACATTTTAAGACCGGTTGTTTTATATTCCAGTCTGAATAATATCTTTAAGACCAGTAAAAAAAATATCTGGTCCAAGAAGTTCTTCATATTTATGGAACTGCCACCGGTCATTCCTTTAAGACCGGGGCGTCGATTCTCCGGTCTGAATAAGGCGGTCTTAAAGCCTTTTTTTGCACTATTGTGTTTTAGATTAACATTGGTAAAAATGACTTTTATTTCAATTCAATTTTGTAAAGGGTGAAGTTGTCATGGGATATGTTTTTTTTTTTTTTTTTTTTTTTTTGCTTTTATTTCACCCGATAAAAATAACAACTTTTTTTTTTTTTTTTAACAAAAAAAATCTCACATTTATTTTTTATCATTAATACAATTAATTGACTTTCAATTAAAATATATTTAATTGATATCAATGATATTATTATGGCATGACACACTTGAATTATTTTTTATTATCCTTTTATATAAAGTCATAAAGCAATAATATTCTTTTAAGAGGGGAGCGAAGAAAGAGGCGAGAAAAAAGAGAAGAGGGGCATTAAAGTTATTTTACACAGATTTTGAAATCCTAAATTGGGTTAATGACTTAATTAATGATTTGTCGAATTTACCAACCCAATTTAGAATTTTTCTATTTTAAGTAGTTTTATATGGGATTTTCCCTTTTACTATTCCCTCTATGTACTACTAAGGGAAAATTTCAGTGCACACCCTCTATAGGCATTTGATATCAAACAAACCCTAAAAATCACTACACTCTTACAATTAATTGAAATTATAATTTGTGGGTAACAAGACAATTGTGCCTTTATTTTACAAGTCAAATATGTTTATTTACAAGACAAATAAGTGAAATTATAAAATTATGTCGGCTACCTATATGCAAAACAATGAGTATATTTACAAGAATATATACTATTTACAAGACATACACGAGAATTTACAAGTTATATATGCGTATTTATAAATAAGTGAAATCACAATATCATCTCGATAATGTTAAAGGCATAAATGTCTTCTCAACTAAAAACTTAATTTTATTTTACTCCTAGTTGCAATGAAGTTTTAAAAAGTTTTAAGGTAATAAATGTTTTTTCACAACCACCAAAAAAGTTTGAAAACTTACCACATTCAAGCGGATGACCAAGAGATCTTTGACGGAGGACTTTGAAACGCAAGTCACCGAAAATCGCTAGTGAAGTCGAAGCTAGATGAAGAAGGAGAAATCACAATTCATTTTAGAAATCATGAAGTTCCAGTCGAAGTATGAAGGTGACAAAGTCGTGGTTCTTCTGAAAAATCACCAGTCATGGAGGTCCGATAAAAAGTTCGACGGCAGCAGAGGTCTTGCTGTTAAACTTGACGGCGGGATGAGAAGATCGCATGAAGTCAAACCCAGACCCCTAAACTTAGAATTTCAGACGGAGGTGGATTTTTTTTTTTCTTATGCACAGTAGGAGGCATTTTGGGTAATTATGTGTCATTAATTATAAAACCCGGTTGATCATTTGTCAATGGGTTTAACAGACGTTCTTGTTTTTTGTCAGTTGGGGGTGAAATTACACCAATTTAATTATATTATAGGTAAAATTGGCCCCTAAAGTATTTTAAGGTGTTGGGTATATCCTAAAAAATTAGTTGGAGTGCTGAGCGCATGCTAACCATGTCAATTTACTATAAGGCATACTTTTAAAATTTATTCATTCGGATTTATGATTCATTACACAAAATGTTAATTTGATGTGTGGGGTTATATCATAACCATCAATCATCATACTGTTTATAACAACAATAACGGCGGCTTATCATACTATAGAAGAATAACAAAATAAGTCGTGCAATGTTTTCTATCTCACAAATTACTATTTATAGCAACAGGTTACTTAACAAGGTGGCTCAATGTTGGGCTTGGTGCCCAAATAAAGGTGTGGTGAGCATGTTGGTTTTGAATTTTGAAATTCCCTCCCCCTTCATGTGTTCTCTCTCTCAATTTATCCCTCTCCCTTTTGAGTTCACATTTGGTGCACATTCTTATGTGTCCAATTATGTGCTCATATCTCTATTAGAGGTATGAGCATATTTTTTTTAATTTTTTTTTATATTCTATTTATTTAGATTTAAATTATATGTTGCTTTTACGGAATTTTTTTTAAAAGCGAGCATCTCAAATTAATTAGTTTCCATGATAATCTTGGTATTACGGATAAATGCGAGATTGGAAACTAATTAATTTGAGATCTTAGGTGCAAAAAAAAGCCAAAAAACAAGTATATAATTTCAATATAAATAAATACAATATATAAGAAAAATTAAAAAAATATGCTCACACCTCTAATAGAGGTATGAGCACATAATTGGGCACATAAAAATGTGCACCACTCCTTTTCCTGCTTGAACCCATTCACCTTGCCTTAACAAGGTGGCTCAGTGTTGGACTTCGTGCATAGATAGAGGTGTGGTGAGCATGTTGGTTTTGAATTTTGAAATTCCCTCCTCCATGTGTTCTCTCTCTCAATTTATCCCTCTCCCTTTTCCTGTAATTTTTTTCCCTGCTTGAACCATTCACCTTGTTCTTTTTGGGTTCACATTAGGTGCATATTTCCTTACGTGCATCTTATTTGCTCATCTCTATTAGATTAGAGGGATGAATACATTTTTTTAAAATATATTTTATTTATTTAGATTTAAATTATATCTTGTTGTTTTTTGGGAAAAAATCACCCATTATCTCAAATTAGTTAGTTTAGTCTTGCATTAAGAAATGTTTCTCGTGTAATACTAATATCTTTGAAACTAATTAATTTGAGATACTTAATGAAAAAAAAAATTCTAAAAGACAGCATATAATTTAAATTTAAATAAAAAATATTAAAAAAATGTCTAATCCATCTAACTAATTAGAGATTTAGAGGGATACCAAAAAGGTGAGAAGCACCTTGCGCTCCCGCTCTTTTTCTTTTCCAATGGGAAGCCAGCCTCCATCCTCTTGTACAACGGTCTCTCTCCTTTATCTTCAGGGTTATCATTTTCTTTCCAATTGGAATGCGGTCATCATCTCCGCCACCACGGTGATTTTCACAGCTTATCTGATGAAAACGATGAAAATGTGAAGTCGCTTCGATCCGAAAATCGGCGCCTTAGGAGTTTGCTAGAGAAGAATTTGCTGCTACTTCATAAGCTTTCTCAATCACCTTCATTCTTGAACGATTGTCCTCCAGATGTATGCCTTATTATCTTACTTCGTTCTGGCCATAGTTAACTTTTACATCAAAGACGCGAGTTTTCTTACTATTTTTGTTACTGCAAGCTAATTAAAACGGGAACAAAATGAGCCCAATTTTATTTAATTATTTTTAAAAACAAATAATCTTTTCGGTGCTTTTGGGTATACACTCCCGCCCCCTAATTGCCTCTGGCATTCTGTTGATGTGTTATTGTTGTCAATATAGTTGCAAGCTCGATTAGTGGATAGTGGATACTATGAGGTCTGATGAGTACCTGACGCCGCTCAAGTGCCTCCAACAAAGTTGTATTGAAGGAGGCAATGATTTCCTTTCAAGAAGGCCACAGGTATTGACTATATTTTGTTTAGTGGACGAGGGCCAGGAGCTAAACTAACGACTTTATATGTCATTGTTGCAAATACTTGGAATTCACATTTTTATGCTGCTGGTCGTTCATTGGCAGAGGTTGATTATCAATCTGCGGATATTCTGGTCAATGTTGATTCTGAAAAACCGAGCTGGTGGGTGTGGGCCAAAGATAAGGTGGAACCAAGCAATATTGAGGAACGAAGTGGAATTCATGATGAAAATTACGTAGTTATTGGTAAGGAACATGTGGTAGATGGAGTTGCTAACTTTATGGCTAAGTGCATTCTGTCAAACCCAAAATCTCGAGAATGTTCACACTTATACTGATTTGTTATTTCTTATTTTCTGTATCAAACTTTATTTCTTTAATTTTGATTGCAGAATTTGCCACCAGAAGAACTACGGAAAAGTAAGTATCTGGTGTAGCTTTTGTTGTATCTTGCATGAGTTGTCTTTTACATTCTCTTAAACCAAATGGGTCGGGTGAAGGTTTTCTGGCCTAGCCCATTTAAGTTTATGCTGTACAGGGAAATAATAATACATAGAATCTTTGATCTTGTGTCATCATCAGATCTTACAAGTTTTGTGGTAACTGTTTTTCAGAATGGTGTAAGTAGATAAGCTGGAGTTTCCTTTTAAACCTGCTGGATGATGTAATTATTATTTTCTCCAATAGTTATTTATTGGATGATGTAAAATAAACTTAGAGTTCTCCTGTTTGGGGATCCTACTAATATAACTGTTGCAACAATACAGGCTTTGGGGTTCAACATGGGGAATATGTACTGGTGCAGTATGCTGTTGGAGGTTTATAAGAAACTATGGTTAGAACAAAGCATTGCAGCAACGTATGTGTATTACATTAAATATTTAACTATTCTGAATCAGTTAATATGTTTTATCCTTTTTGTACATAGTCCAGACATAACTTCATTCTATGATGCTACAAGAGTCTTTTTGGACCTCCGTTGATATAGATGTGTATTTGCTGATTACTTATGTTTAGTGTAGTCAGTTTTTTCGTTGGTGTCGAAGCATATATGTACTAAGTGAAATATATGATATGGGGGTTATTTCAATGCATGTATCGTATGGACCTGTTGCAAAGCCCTCTTTTTTGTTGTAGTGTGTTGATGTAGGGGAAGGTGGGAATGATTAAAATCAATGAAGGTCATGTGGAAGGTCGTCTTTGAATGGATAGATGTAGGTAACAATGTTTAGATCTTTTTGGAATCTTTTGTTACTTTGGATATTTTTCCAACAATTTATATGTATATACCAAGGGCAATGACCCACTTATTGATCTTAACGAGATGGACTCCCGGGAGCTTTGGCTCATTCAATTGCCTTTTGGTAAAGTAAGATTCTGCATCCTTTGGTGCTTCTGTTGTACCTGTAAACTACACCCTTAGTCCCTTAGTGGTGCTTATATGATATAAATAAGGGTCTTAGGTATGAAAAGGATTTGTCAACAAATTGAATTAGAAATTTTGCATGATTTGCAGTCTCTTCCTATAGTCTCTATATCATCAATCAAATGATTCTGGCTTCTATAGGTTATCCTAACATTTCTTCTTAAACCACCCAATTTATTGTAGAACAGAACTTTCATGTTTTTGTCATTTAACTCCATCTATGCTCAATTGTACTGCAAAAGTGATAGCTGCATTTAGTTTTCTTACTTTTACCTTGATCTCACATTGACCAGGATTTATCAACATACATTGAAGGGTAGGAATTGGTCTCTCAAGCTTTGAGGGTCCATCTGGTAAATTTATCACCATAATGACTAATTAATATCCAAGTTTCTTCCCCAAACTGCTTTATTTATCTCTAGATCTGCAAGTTGCACAAGTCTTCATATATGCAACTAGAATTGATTGCTTTTTTAGTGATGTGTTCTTTTATGCTTTGTTGTTTGGCATGAAAAGTGTACGATTTTATCAGCCATGATACTCAAGAGGCTGGTGAAATAGTTTTTGTTTCTTATGTTGTAGAAGAGCTTAAATTTGATATGAAACTGAGTATTCTTGTTTCATTTATTCTCTTTTGCCCTGTATCTTATACGTCTACAGACTATAAATACTTCATAAAAAAGTAATATTGAGAATTGATGGATGATATTTAAGGTGAAGTGAATCTGATGTCAATCAAGCTGTATTTAAGTGCTTTAATTGCTTAGGTCCACTGTAGAATTCTTTGACCGGTGTGCTATGACACAATACCGTTCTAATCTCAAAGAGGCAACCAATTAATTATATTTTTGCTGTGCTGGTAATCTGGTATTTACCATGACTAAAGTGAGCCCGGCATTTGCCCGAAGCCCAAGATGAATTGGATTTTTTTATTTTTTTTATTTTGTGCAAATAGCATGTCTTTCTACATTTTGTTTATATCTTATATATTGATGATATTTTGAAGTGGCCTTCATCGATTGATACCATTTTATGGTTATTCTAGTATGTAATGAGTGTTCAAATAGATGCTAGTATGATTATGTTTGGGTCTTTGGGATTATCCATATTTTAAGAAACCTGTGGCTGGACATTTTGTTTTCATTTTGTTCTCTCCATGTTCTTCTGTAATATGGCATTTGTACTTGAATCTAATATATACAGAAGCTCTAGTGTATTTAGTAATTAATAATCAATTTAATAGTTAATTTTATAAGAATATAATGTGCAATATTTATATCTCTCAGTTCCTCCTTGAGATTAGTGGATTTTCTTTCTTTTGCTTCTTCTTTGGAAGCATAATAAGCTGTCCACAGTTTTCTTGCATTTCTATCTCATTCATAATAGTATTAGGCTGTTAGTCGGAGGAGTGGAGATAGAGTTGTTCTATGGAAGCCGCATAATAAGGTATTTTTTACTTGACAATATAATCGAAATGATTTCCTGATACTATTATCTGCAATTTTTGTTAACCTATTGGTTACTCCCAAGATTGAGAGATATTCTTAAAGATTTATTTTTTGCGGATTCATTGGTATACGACATACAATTCATGTTGTTGCCAATCAAAAGAGTGGAGACAAGGGTTGCTCCATAAAAGCTCATTCAATAGGTAACAAAAACTTGATGATTTCCTAATAAGTCTACTGTTTGGAATCAGTGTTAATAATTTGGATCTTCCCAAGATTGGGGGATTTTGTGCAGAAAATCTTTTACCATGTTTTTCATTGTTATTTGTATCATGCTTTTGGAAGTCAAATCGTCTCTCTTCTTGAGCTCGTGGTCTCATACAAACTAAATACTAATGGCGTTATCATGATTCATGATGCAGTAATTAAGAGCTTTGTGGCTTGCATAGAAGGGGTCATATTAAAACTGAAAATGCCTATAAAACAGAGGGGCTCTCTTTGCAAGAGCTCTGTGAGTATTTAGTTTGTTAGTTGTAACCTATTCCACTATTTTCCCATTGCAAGAGCTCTGAGTTTTTTGGACCAGTGTGACATTAGTATTTAATCTATTTTGATGTTTTTTTATGAACTTGGTTGGCATATTTGATGTATCTTGTACATTTTTAACCCCTTTGTAACTCGGGCACATAGAGATTTGCTGCTAAACTGTTTTGAAGTTACTTTAAACCAAATAGTAGCAAGTCAAAAATCACCTTGCTATCATTGTGTGTGATGTGATGGCCTCAACCCTAAAACCACATAAAATATTCTCTGTTTTGAATTGTTCAGGGAATATTGGCACTAAAACTGTTTTTTCAATGAGATATTAAAGCTTACTTTATGGTTTAGAATAATAATGTCATTTCATTTAGTTGTGTGGGGTGATTTTTATCATACTACTATTATTAGCCATCTTATTATTGTCTTTTTTGGATGAGTGTGGTCTATATGATTGTATTATGGTTGATATACAAATTATGGAATTAGTTACTTGCTTTTAAATGATATGCTATTCTTTCCAACTCGAAGAAGTAGATATATAGTTGTGCAGGGGAGAAGGTCCTTTTTTTAAAGTAGATATATGGTTTTGCATACTCTGTTTGTTTTTCTCATGCATTCAAAGATCAAAGATGAACAAGTGATTTTTTTTTTTTTTTTTTTTTTTAATGTTCTCAGTGAATTTTAACCTACTAATTTCTGGCCACTAGCTTGAGGATGGTGAACTACATTCTTTTAGAAAAAATGGTAGTTCACAAATATATTAGAGAGAGTGAATGCTACCAATAGACAAGTACCTAGCTTAGGTTTGTGGCTAATTTTTTTGGACCAGGCTTGTCTCCTTTTCTCCTCTGGACCGCTGCCATCCTTTTCCCTAAGCGCACCGTTTTTTGTATGAATAAGTCACTTGTTGCGGTTAAGTTGTGAGAGGGAGAAAGGTGTAAGGCACCTCCAGCAAAATCCTTCACGTTGGGCAGTTTTTCTTTTTAAAAGTATTAATTGATATTAAAAAATATTTTAGGGTACTAACTAGTACTGAAAAAAAAATCATGATCTTGAAAAATTATTTTAGGATATTGAAAAAATATTTCAGGGTATTGAATGATACTAAAAAGATATTATGAAAAATTATTTTAGGATCTTAAAAAAATATTTTAAGATAATGAATGGTACTAAAAAGATGCTTTAGAATATTATTTGGTACTAAAAAATACTTTATAATCTTGAAAAATTATTTTAGGTTTTTGAAAAATTATTTTAGGGTACTCACTAGCACTAAAAAGATATTTCATGATCGATTATTCTTGAAAAAATACTTTTTAATCTTATAAAACTTATTTTAGGTTTTTGAAAAAATATTTTAGGGTCTGTTACTAAAAAATACTTCAAGATCTTGATTGGTAATTAAACCTAAAATAATTTTTCAAAATTATAAAGTAAAATAAAATATTTTTTCAAAAACCTAAAATAAATTTTCAAGATTATAAAGTATTTTTTAGTATAATTCAAATATCGTGAAGCATCTTTTTAGTACCATTCATTATCTTAAAATATTTTTTCAAGATCCTAAAATAATTTTTCATGATATATTTTTAGTACCATTCGATCTGCTAAAATATTTTTTCAATATCCTAAAATAATTTTTCAAGATCATGATTTTTTTTCGATGCGAATTAGTAACCTAAGATACTTTTTAATACCAATTAATACCTTAAAAAAGAAAAGCAATGTGGCGCCCAACGTGAAGGATTTTGCTGGAGGTGCAGGTGCCTTAGCAAATCACCTTTCTCCCTCTCACAACTTAACCTCAACAAATGACTTATTTATACAAAAAAACGGTGCGCTTAAGGAAAAGGATGGCAGCGGTCCAGAGGAGAAAAGGAGACAAGCCTGGTCCAATTTTTTTAGGGTTGTTCTATTCTTATTGTATTACTTGAACAAAAAAAAAAAAAAAACCGCTGCTTCTTTTACTATTCTACAATAGAAGGAAAAGCTATAATTTTGGATAGAGGTTTTTTTTTTTTTTTTTTTTTTTTGCTCAGAGATAGAGGTTATTCAAGGATTGTATTTTCAGTTCACAGCTTTAATTTTATCGACTAAATTGATACACAAGACTGTATCATAAATTGCAACTTAGTTGGCAGTATCATGATTCATGATGGAGTAATTAAGAGCTTTCTGACTTGCATAGAAGGGGTCAAATTAAAACTGAAAATGCCTATAGAACAAAGGGGCTCTCATTGCAAGAGCTCTGAGTTTTTTTTTGTGTGTGTGTGTGTGTGTGTCAACAGAGTATCGAGTTTATTAGCTCTAACCTATTTCACTATTTTCGCCCGCTAAAAAGCATCCAATGTTTGAATTTGATTAGATAACCTTTTTTTGTTTTTTGTTTTGTTTTTGCTTTTGATTATGCTTATGGAGGATTTACCATTTTACAACCCGTAGATTAGTGACTTGATAAATTGTGGTGTTTATATGTTGACCCTCATTTATTTTGCGTCATATAAAATGCATCCAATAATAATGAAGACAAAGGTTAGTCTAGCTTATTATAATGCTAATAGTCTCAACAGTAAAAGTCTTTTGCGTCCCATGAATTAATTTGTTAACATACTAGATGAAACCATTCCTTGTATTTTAACGCACTTTAAATCAAGAGCATGTGAATGTTAATCCATAATTTCATGTCGCTAACGTATTTTAGTCATTGCGTTCAGTGCAATGATATGGTTGATCGGAGATAGTTAATGTATAAAATAATATACCTTTTCTTTGTTTTTGTAGCTCACTTTTAGTTTCTTTAAGGGGAAATTTATTTGTTGTCAAGCTAAATTTTTTGTGGACATGAACAACTTACTTTTTAGATTTAGATGTTCTGTTTTTGTTTTTTTTTTAAATTATTTTTCTTGGCCTTCTTTGTCAATAGAAATGATAATTTTTCTTTTGGATAAAACAATGTATTCTAAACCACTTTCTGACTTCTTTTAATAAAATTTGTGATTTCATACGTACTATATGATTATTAGTACTTTTGATGTTAATATGTGTGGACTTTGAAAGAGAAATATAATTCTTAATCTCTTAATTAGAAAGAATACACAAAGGACTTTATACAGGCAAACCTAGATCTAACCCTAGAATCTCATTAAATCTAATCAAATCAAAATCAATCAAACTGATTGAGATATAATAGGAAATATCCTAAAGATATACCTATATCATATCATAATAACAAGATAATAATCATAATAAATGTATAATATTCTCACATCCTCCCTCAAGTTGGATCATGGATGTTAATCATGTCCAACTTGCTTATACAACTTTATACTCTTGGCACTCCCCTTAAGCTTGTACTTCTTGAGTCTCGAGGCCTATTTAGAGCGGAGATCTGGCGGCAATGGATCGCAACAAGTTAGAAGAGCGTGGTGCGACAAGGATGAGTTGAAGATGACAGGACTAGTCGTCTGACAAGTTGAGGAGCACGATGACAAAGGAACTACCACCAACGACGATGAAAGGCTCAACGATGATGACAATGTCGAAGAGGAGATGGGTTGTTGATGAAGAACTATGCTCACAAGTTGAGGACGACGGGACCAGTCGTCGGATGAGATGAGAGGCACGAGACAGAGGAACTACCACCAATGACGATGTTGATGAAGAACTGTGTCGGAAACGACGACGGCACCAGTCGTTGGACGAGATAAGAGGCACAATGACAGAGGAACTACCACCAACGATGATGTTGATGAAGAACTATGCCGGAAACGACGACGGGACCAGTTGTCGGACGAGATAAGAGGCACAATGACAGAGGAACTACCACCAACGATGATGTTGATGAAGAAGCTGTCTTGCGAGAGGAAAGCGACAACGGGACCGGTCGTCGAGATGAGATAAGAGGCATGATGACAGAGGAACTACCACCAACGATGATGTTGATGAAGAACTGTGCCGCAAAAATTACTAGGGTTGAATATTAGCTGTGCTCAATAATCAGAAAACGATGATGTCGCAGGAATCTGGAAATTCTCACCAGAGATCTCGCTAGAAAATTCAAACCTTCACCGAAAGATGCAACAATAATCGCAAATCGCCGGAACTGAGAAGAGGAGCTCGAAACAAGAACTTTCAGGCGAAACGAACTTTCCACGCCGTCGCATCGCATCACTTCACGCCGTGACGCGTGTACACCACGCTCCATCAAAGAGGCGTCGGACGGCCACCAAATTCACGGTGGACGTAGATTGGAGGACGGAGAGAACGATGGGCTGGTGTGTGTATTGAGAAACGGAACGTGGTAGAATGCAAAATATCTCCCCCTATCTCTCTCTCACTGTTTCTGTTTCAGACGAGCACTCAGCCAGAAAATCACCCAGACGCAAACTCAGGGATCCAGGTGTGGAAACCCTAGCTCTGATACCATGTGGACTTTGAAAGAGAAATATAATTCTTAATCTCTTAATTAGAAAGAATACACAAAGGACTTTATATAGGCAAACCTAGACCTAACCCTAGAATCTCATTAAATCTAATCAAATCAAAATCAATCAAACTGATTGAAATATAATAGGAAATATCTTAAAGATATACCTATATCTTATCATAATAACAAGATAATAATCATAATAAATTTATAATATTCTCACAATATGAATTGATGCAAATACATCAGAAGTCAAATATAGAGTAATGTTCTTATGCCTAAAGTAGAGGAGGAGGTAAAGAGTTAGGGTCAATTATTACAAAATATTGGATTATATTTATCGAATCTAGTGTTCACACATGGACAATTACATGTTGATTTATCAAGAGTTAATAATATTGCAGGTTTGAAGATTCTTATACAAGATGAGAATAATCATGGAAAGCGTACAACTACCAATGTGGTTTACAGGGAAATCTTTATAAATGTTTAGCAACATATTGAGATATTGTCTATTCATGTTACATGTATGAATGTTTATGTACTATGATGACTAGCATTTTGATATTGTTGCTTTTGAGCTGATGCAGAAGTTGCTAAACATATAAGAATACAACTACTAATGTGGTTGGGGTTCATGTTGTGTTTTTGGGTAATGAGACAACTTCTATTTTTTGTTATTAGATTTGAAATCCAATTCTTTTCTATTATGTTCCTTTGTGTTTTATTTAATTTCTTAATAAGTTGGATGAGTGGAAGATGATGATATGCTTTCATGTTTGTGAAATGTTGCACTCATGTTTGTGAAATGTTGAACTCGCGCATCACATGGAGAGTTGGTGCTTATTGCAAGAATGGGAGAAGAAAAGTGCGGATCAAGGGATGATATGAATGGGCCCTCACATGATGTGGGTGACATGTCTTTGTCACTTAGTAATGGGCACATTTGATTTGGAGTAGGGATATCTATGAACCAAACTAGACTTGATTTGACCTTAACTCGAGGTCTGATCTAGAGAGGACCTTGGGTTGGACAAGCTAGTTCGAGGTCAGGTCCAGTTCAGTACTAGCCCGAGCTTGAGCTAGACCGGACCAATCCCATGGATTGCCTGACCAGTCTAAGTAGCCCAAGACTTCTTTTTTTTCTTGGACTTACCAGATCACGTGGCTCCAACAACCTCCCTTAAAAAAGTGACCCTTAGACCCTCACTGTCTCTAAAGTCTCACTTCTCTCTTCTCCTCCTTTCATCTCTCCTCGATGCCTCGCTGGATGTGGGCGGATGTGGCATTTGAAGGTGGGGGTGCAATTGTGCAACCAACAACCACCTCTCTGAATCTCTGTCTTCCTTGATGCCTTACCATCACTTCTCCACCGCTCTCACTTATGTGTCTTACCTTGTTCTCATTCCTCGATGCCTCGCTCTCACTTCTCCACCATCTTCCTTTTGCCATGTCTTCAACTACATCCCTAGATCTGAGGTAAGTTAGGTTGATGGTGGTTGACTAGTCGTAGTTAGATCCCGACGACCACCCCCACCCCCACCAGCTAAAGGTGGTGTTCTCTCTCTCCCTCTCTCTCTCCAGCCCCAAGCATCCCTTGTATAAATGGCGATATGTAAAAAGCCACTTCCAAAGTCTCCCTCTCTTTAGATCTCTAAACATTCAAAGCTGTAAAATTCTCCTTCTGTGTTTTGTGGTTTGGATCTCTGTTTGGGTTAGCGGTGACTTATTTTCCATCCGACTTTTATCGAAGCCCGATAGATAAAAAAAGTCAGGTTGTAAATGTGATTTGTGTTGGGATTGTTTGTTTGACTTTTGCAGAAGTGACTTTTTTCTAAACTGATAAGATGGAAAATGACTAAAAAAGGTATGTATCTTATTGAATACTTAAATTTATTAATATTTTGAATACTACATCTTATTTAATTGTATATATTAAGATAATTGAATAAAAAAATTAAATTATTATTAAAAAATAAGGTGGAAAGTTAATAAAGACTGGTACATTTTTTTAGCCTGTAAATGAAATACTAGGCCATTTCTTTTCACTCCTCACGAATGTGGCAAATATTTGTTTTTAGAACATTTGAAAGTTAATGGTAGAAAATACACACACCAATTCCAAAATATGTGAGCCATTTTTTTCATTCAATGCCGCATCGCCTCAACATTCAAGTAGCTACCTTTTTAAGCTTCTCATCAAAAGCAGCTTTTTTCCATTAAGCCCATTTACTAATGGGCTAATCCAAACACTGCTACTGAACTTTTCTTTTAATTTCACTGGGCTTTAAGGGGTTGTAAGCTGAATCCAAACATGTTCATTGAAGTTTAATATTTTTGTCACTTTGTACAATTTGTCGCTTCCAAAATCTTGGTGTGTGACTGTATGTGTGTTCGAGCTAGATTGGACCAAATTAAGGGGTTTGAGCCCTTAGTCTGAAGTATGGTCTTTCGACCAAAAAAAAAGAAGTATGGTCTGGCCTGAGTAGACCTATCTGGTTTAGTCTACTCAACATGTTTCGAGTCGATTTTTTTGTTGCTTGACTAGGTCAGATCTACCAGGTCAAACTGAATATCAGATTTTTTGGACATCAGTATAGTTTGGAAAGACGGGCTCCTTTACTGCTATAGACACTACAAAAAAAATTTGGATTAGGGATGGACTTATCGACGGACATTCCGTCAGTAATGTTTCTATATTTTTTCAACGATGGATGTTTTCCATTGGCCAATTACCGATGGAATTCCCTCAATAATTTCTGGATGATCACGATCAGTACCCGCCTGGCTTCTCAAACCACTGCCTCCCAGTGTGGTTCCCACCCAAGGAAGCGTAATGAAGAAGCACCGCCTTTATGACGTCATCATCCCGTACGCATTCGCAAAGTTATGTGGCTTACTGGTTTAGTCGTTAAGAAGCGTTCAATGGAAGTTTTAGACGCCTATATAAACTGATATGCGTTTGCCGTTTTCCCATCAAACAATGGCAGCTAGTCGCAAACAATTTCGTGGTGTAATGCCTCCGTTCTATAAAACAGAGTCTGAATCATCTGATGATCTTATCGAACGTTATGTGGAGCATTATGTACCCGAGGAACGCCGTCAGAGTTATGGAGATAGCGTTGGCAATACTGCCATTTCTGTTGTTGGTTCTGCTTTTTACAAGGATGTTCCTATTGTCTGTAAGGAACCTATTGCTCATGACATGCATCGTTTTTCCCATAAGGATGCTATGAAGAAGGTAGGAGCAGAATCTGAATTGGAAGCTGATACAATTTATGCGTTCATCAAGAGTTGCATAGACGACGATAAAGAAGAAGGCCGACCACCGCGATTCAATTTAGAAGATTTTTGTTATTTGCCTAGTATATGTGAATCATGTAAATACCCTCTCAATGAGGGTATGTTCTATGGCGAAGAATGTAACAAGTATGGTCTGTAGACCAATAAAATGACTACTTTATTGCTTAAAATAGCTGCTTTTGGATGTGTCATTTTTAACAAATTCATTTACGTAAAGATCTGAGATCAGAAATGGAGAAGTCATTCTGTACGAATTTGATTGCTAACTTCAAGCAAATTTCCATTGCATGATTAGATTATCACATGGTTAACATTTAAAAAAGAAATGGAGAAGCCTTGCACTTTACTGGTTCGCTTCGACAAGGGCACACCAGCACTTGCCAATGAGATCGAAGAAGCTCTCCAAAGAAACGATGATGCCGCCAAAATCGACGCCTTGAGGAAGGCCATCATGCTTTTGCTTTATGGTGACACCAATCCTCAGCTTTTCATCGCCATCATTCGCAATGTCCTTCCCTCCGAGGATCACACTGTTCAGAAGTTTCTCCTTCTCTATCTTGAGATCATTGAGAAGACCGATTCCCAGGGTAAGGTTCTTCCCGAGATGATCCTTATTTGCCAGAACCTCCGAAACAATCTCCAGCATCCTAATGAGTACATCCGGGGTGTCACGTTGCGGTTTCTTTGCCGTTTGAACGAGACAGATATCATTGAGCCTTTGATCCCATCCATTCTTTCCAATTTGGAGCATCGCCATCCTTTTGTTCGGAGGAATGCCGTCCTGGCTGTCACGTCCCTCTACAAGCTTCCTCAAGGTGAGTTTTTGCTCGATAGTGCGCCTGAAATCATTGAAAAGCTCTTGTCCACCGAGCAGGATAATTCAACTAAGCGTAATGCTTTCCTTATGCTCTTTACTTGCGCTCAGGATCGTGCTATTAATTATCTTTTCACCCACATTGATACAATTAATGATTGGGGTGAACAACTTCAAATGGTTGTTTTGGAGTTGATTAGGAAAGTCTGTAGGACGAGTAATAAGGGTGAGAAGGGAAAGTATATCAAGATTAGTATTTCTTTGTTGAATGCCCCATCATCTGCTGTTATTTATGAATGTGCCCGCACCCTTGTTTCCCTCTCCTCTGCCCCTACTGCCATTCGAGCTGCAGCTACGACTTATTGTCAGCTCTTGCTTTCACATGGTGATCATAATGTTAAACTTATTGTACTCGATAGGCTCAATGAACTAACAACTTCCAATAGAGATATTATGGTGGAAATGGTTACGGATGTTCTTAGAGCCCTTTCGACTATAAATGAAGATATCAGGATGAAGATCATGGACATTGCGTTGGAATTGATAACTCCTAGGAATATTGATGAGGTCGTTATGATGCTAAAGAATGAAGTTGTCAGAATTCACGCTAAGATAGATGACTTTTATAAGCCACTGCTGGTGCAGACTATTCATTCTTGTGCTCGTAAGTTCCCTGAGGTGGCAAGCACCGTTGTGCACCTGTTGATGGATTACTTGGGAGATGAGAATTGGGATTTAGTCATGGACGTGGTTGTTTTTGTGCGTGAGATCATTGAAACAAACCCCAAACTACGCGTTTCTATTGTCACCAGGCTTCTGGGTACTTTCAATCAAATCCGGGCTACGAGTGCAATGGCTTGTGCATCTGCGTTATGGATAATTGGTGAATATTGCCAATCACTTGCAGAAGTTGAGAGTGGAATTGCAACCATCAAACAGTGTCTGAGGGGCCTCCCATTTTATACTCCTAATGAGGAAGGGGAGGGCGAAGACACATCTAAAAGCACACCACTGGTAAGCTCAATCAGTGTGGAAAATGCATTGTTGCCTCCTACCCTCGTTCAAGGATTGCAGTCTTCTACTGAAAATCTGAAATCACTTATCCTTACAGCAGGTCTCTTTTTCGAAGGTTTCTTTTTCGGGGTAGTAGTTGCATATACGCTGACAAAACTCATCTTGAGGTTAGAAGAGGTTCAAAAATCAAAAGTAAAAGTTAACAAAGCAACAACACAGGCCTTGTTGATCATGGTCGCTATTCTGCAGCTGGGCCAGTCTTCATTTTATCCATATCCAATTGACAATGATTCTCATGATAGGATCGTGTTTTGCATTAGATTGTTGTGCAATAGAGGTGGTCAAGTAAGGAAGATGTGGTTGCAATCTTGTAGACACAGCTTAGTGAACATGATTTCAGATGAGCAGCGCCGTGAGACAGAGGAGATTAAAGCTAAGGCTCATATATCCAATGCACAACCTGATGTTCTTATTGACTTTTACCATTTGAAGAGCAGAAAGGCATGTTGGCACCTTTTAGTAGTAATCTCCCTTTAAAATGTTTATAAATGAGTTATTGTATGAACGTGTTCTTTGAGACTCCATTTCTCATGGTTTGCTCATAATAGCATTTTAACTCTGGCGTTCTAGTGCTGATATGGGGCTCATTGTATGTTATACCTTAATGTCTTGGATAAAGCAAATGACCTTGTATTTTGAGTTTCTGATTTTGGCTTCCGTCTGGAATAAATAATACCCGTTTCTAACTGATGTTTTAACTGATATTGGTTCATCATCTGTTTTTTGTTCCTTGCTCAATCTATTTTTAGGGCATGAGTCAGCTTGAGCTAGAAGATGAGGTTCAAGATGATCTCAAACGTGCTACTGGAGAGTTCACAAAGGATACAAATGATGAAAATAAGCTGAATCGCATTCTTCAGCTCACTGGGTTCAGTGATCCTGTATATGCTGAAGCCTATGTGACAGTAAATCGTTATAACATTGTACTTGATGTTACTGTCATCAACAGAACCAAGGAGACTCTTCAGAATTTGTGTTTGGAGTTGGCAACCATAGGTGACCTCAAACTTGTTGAGCGTCCACAAAACTATACCCTAACTCCAGAATCGAGCAAACAGATTAAGGCAAACATCATGGTGTCTTCAACTGAAACAGGGGTTATATTTGGTAACATAGTGTACGAGACACCTTCAAATGTGCTTGAAAGAACAGTTATTGTTCTCAATGACATCCATATTGATATCATGGACTACATCTCTCCTGCATCTTGTACTGGTTTTGGATTTAGATATCTGTGGACTCAGTGTAAATGGGAAAAAAAGGTAGATGTTTCCATTGAACTATATATTGGAGTTAAGTGCTGTATTGTCCAGGGTCATGCTAAGAAAAAAATAGGGAAAGGAAAAAAAATTTGCTGATTAGACTTTTGAATGATGTTTGCTCTCAGTAAGCTTTTGGTATCTTTATGAAATCCGATTGCATGCTTTTAAAGTTATGTTTATGAGTGCTAAGATAGTAAGATGTGCTATTTGAGATTTGTTTCACCCCCATAATTTTATCCATTAAATATGCAGCTGATTATGGTTATCTGATATTAGAAATTAAATAAAGCTATGTTGTATTGAAGTTTATGTGTATACCTCAGCTTTGTCATTATTTTGCTTTTAACTATGTTGCAAGTTTTTGTTTTTAGTCTTCATATCTAAAGGTAATTAAGGAACAAAGTTCAAGTGGTTAATGCAATATGTTTTATTCTAAGAAATGATATGTTGATGATTAGTATAAACTTCTATTCATATATTAACCTTCAGGTAATGTATCTCTGCAACATTTGGATGATGCATCTGACTAGCATTTTTTCTGTTTTCTAGGTTGCTGTAAATACAGTGATACAAGATGAGAGAGAGTTTCTGAACCACATTCTCAAGTGTACAAATATGAAGTGCCTGACTCCACCGTACGTTCTTTGATTCTTTTTAGAGTTAAGGTGCAAAAATATACATGTGCTTTTCTCCGAAGAAAGACCCAAGAAGAGTGCTTTTTTTTTTTTAGGTCTGCAAAAGCGCACACATGGTTACAAATTAGGTGCAAAAATACCATTTGACTTTGACCGTTAAGTTTGACTTTTTTTGCTGACTAGACAATGACGTGGCATTTCAAAGGTGCAAAAATACACATGTGGTTTGTCAAGAAGAGCACCCAACACCAATTTTTTTTAAATTTAATAATTTTACTTCAATTAAAATTATTTTAGGATCTTGAAAAAATATTTTAGGTATTGACCAGGTACTAAAAGGATCTTCGATCGATATCTCGAAAAAATATTTCAGATCTGATGATACTAAAAAGTACTTTCGAGAGACTGACCGTACGTAAAAAATACTTCATCATCTTGAAAAATTATTTTAGGATCTTGAAAAAATATTTCAGGTGTTGGCCGGTACTAAAAAGATACTGACTAATACTAAAAAAAATATTTTAGGATACTGAATGGTACTAAAAAGTACTTTCAGGATACTGACTAGTACAAAAAAAAATACTTTATAATCTTGAAAAATTATTTTAGGTATTGACTGGTACTAAAAGGATACTGATTGATACTGAAAAAAATATTTTAGGGACCGATTTGGTACTAAAAAGAACTTTCGGATATCGATTTGGTATAGAAAAAATACTTCATAATCTTGAAAATTTATTTTAGGATTTTGAAAAAATATTTAAGCTATTGAATGATATTAAAATGATCTGACGCAGATCGAAAAATATTTCATGATCTTAAAAAATTATATTAAGATCATGAAAAAATATTTTAGTGTAGATTATTTAAGTACTAAAAATATTCTTCAAGATATTTTTTTAAGATTCTAAAATAATTTTTTAGGATCATGATTTTTTTTTTTACCAGGTAGTATTCTCAAAATATCTTTTTAGTAGCAGTCGATAAGACCTTGAAATATTTTTTTCAGATCTTAAAATAATTTTTCAAAATCATGAAGTATTTTTTTAGTACAAATCAGCATCCGGAATATCTTTTTAGCACCCGTAGTAATTAAAATAAAATTATTAAATTAAAAAAAGAATTTGGTGTTTGATGCTCTTTTTGACAAATTACATATATATTTTTGCACCTTCAAAATGCCACGCCCATCGTCCCAAAAAAAAGTCAAACTTAACTGTCAAATGGTATTTTTTTGCACCTAATTTGTAACCACATAGTTACTTTTTGCACCTAAAAAAAACACTTGCTATTAGTGTCTTCTTCGGAGAAAAAACATATATGTATTTTTACATCTTAACCCTTATTTTTACAAATCTATTGCTGACTTTGATTTTACACCGTGGCAAATTTTGAGCGACGCCCCCGTAATAAGCTTAGATTTCATGCCTGTGTGTGCCATCTGGACAAAAAAATAACATGGAATTTTAGTCTCACAGCTGCTGTCTTGCTTCTATGGAATTAAACATTTCGACATATTTGAAACTGACAGTAATTGAATTGCGAAATTTTTCCTCTGCAAAATGATAATAATGATTTTGTGACCTACTTGCAATTTGTATTCTTAACACATTGGAGAGACAAACTTGACTTTTTGTCCTTTTCAAATGACTTTTTAGATGTTTAGTTTTATGGGGTTGAATACTAACATTACTCTTGTGAAATTATGGAAACTTATTTTTAGTCTTTTTAATTTAATGTCAATGAGTAGATTCACTTTGACAAATCATTGCAATGAATAGCAGAGTTTTCTAGGGTTAGGCGTAATTTACTGGTGTATAGATATGGGCTTGCACTGACAAGATGAAGACCCATGCATTGAGAGCAACTGTTTATTTAGGCTGCTTCCATTTTCTCTTGCCTTGTGATTTCAGATCAGCATTGGACGGGGAATGTGGTTTTCTATGTGCAAATCTTTACGGCAAGACTGTTTTTGAGGAAGAAGCTTTTGTGAATATCAGCATTGAGAAGCAAGCTGATGATAAGTTGAGTGGATTCATCAGAATAAGAAGTAAAAATCGGGGAATTTCCCGTACTCTAGCGGATAAGATCACCCTGAAACAGAGGGGAGGTACTTGATTGGAGCAGCACACACCCTTTTTTCTTCGGCTTGTACTCCACTTTGAGTAGCGTCCAGTGGCTGCTGACTTCATGCCTCATATTCTTCCTTCGAGTTCTCGTGACTATTGGTGGCCCCTCGTTAAACAGTTTCCAGCGTTTAAGTTTCCCCACAACAGGAGTTCCAATTTTCTCTGTAATCTTTTCTTTGGATGTGGTTTCGTATTACTTATCTTTTCACTTCCATACACATAGGTTTGGATACCATTTATTGATGTCAGCCCATGGAATGCCGATTTGAGCATGTCTTGACATTGCAATTATTTTTATAATGATTTGGGGCTGTTCGATCATTGATAGATGCTTTTTTTTTTTTTTTTTTTTTTTTTCATACATATAAGTTAAGTTTAGGTGGGATAGACACCAATACCCCCATCAAGGCCAAGGCACATCTTCATGTTCAAAGAATGCTTACAGAGATACTTACAACAGATTCCCTACTACTAAGGCCTTCACATTGACTAGCGGATATCAAACTTCCTCCTTTTTAGAGTGAAGGCCTACGCCTTAACCAACTGTATCATTTTTCTTTTCACTCATTAATGGATGCTAATGACCTTATGTTATGAAAGCTCCTGCAAGTGTTCGGAGGTTCAATTATTTCACTTGTACCTTATAGCCCTTAAGTGCTTGTTTTTGGGCCTGAAGTGCTTATTCTTTTAAGGCTAAAGTATATATTTGGTCCTTTATGTTTGCCTCTGATATTATTTTAGTCCCTTAAGTTTGTAAAGTGCACGTTTGGTTCCTTAATGCTAACATCGTTAGTCTAACTTAATGGAAAATCGACTCAACAATTTTAAACGATGAATGTACAATTAAATCCGACTAAGCATGCTTATATGTTAGTATTTTAAGAAATTAATATTTTAAATCTTATTAATTGAAAAATATTTAATTTTCTTCGACAAAAAATATATATATTTAATCTTCACAAATTGTGAAAAACCACAAAAAAATCAGTAAAGATTTTTTTTTTTCAATTAATAGGATTTAAAATATTAATTTATTAAAATACTAACATATATAGGCATGCTTGGTCAAAGATTTAATACATCATCGCTTAAAACTGTTGAGTCAAGTATTTTCCGTTAAGTCGACTAACAGTGTGTT
Organism: Acacia acuminata; assembly: GCA_019022655.1. NCBI lineage: Eukaryota > Viridiplantae > Streptophyta > Magnoliopsida > Fabales > Fabaceae > Acacia > Acacia acuminata. The sequence goes on from JAFJYI010000001.1 coordinate 784,771, forward strand.
AACATTAAAGGACCAAACGCACTTTACAAACTTAAGGGACTAAAATGATACCACAAGTAAATATAAAGGACCAAATGTATACTTTAGCCTTCTTTTAAATAGTGAAAAAAGGGATGCTGGCCTGGCTTTTGCCAAAATTGATGTCGCAGCGACCTTGAGAAGTGCAGGTTAGGTTGTTTATTTATGCATATTTGGTATGGGAAAAAGAGTTTTGTATAAAGAAAATGAAAAAGTGTATTTAGGGGTGAAAATAAGCTAGACTCATGTTAGTAAATTGGTTTCGTTTAGGCTTAGGCTTAGGCTTATTTTGAGGCTTATTTGGATAAACAAGTCAGACATATTTTTATAAGGTCTAACCGACTGGCCTGTCCTATTTAACTTTTTTTCCCCCTTCAAAAAATGTATTATTATGCATAATTATATATAATTTTCATCACTTTCTTTTAAAAATATTGTCCGATTAATGTTTTTTTTTTAAAGTTATAAACGGAGGCAGAGCCTTAAATTAAATTAAAAAGAAGGTGGGGAATAAAATTCCCATACAATCACGTAATACCAAGCACCTCACAAAAGAGGGACATAAATCAAAAAGGCAAGAAGTAGATAATCCTTCCTTAGCAAGTCTGTCTGCCACATGGTTCTGCTCTCTGAAGATATGTCGCCACTGTACGTCCCAATCTAAAGCCAATAAATTCTTAATCTGATACACTATCAGGCTTTGTGTCATAACCAGTGTTGTGAAAACGTCGTCTAGAAACGTAGAAACGTTCGTTTCTACGTTTTTTGGCCGAAAATTGTGTCGGAACGGAGGTAGGGGCGGATTTTGAGTTGACACGGTTGAAACGCCGTGTCAACTCGATAAAATTGGTAGACACGGCGTCTCAACTCGTAGCGTTGTGGTCGCCGGATTTTGCAGTTCTCGGCCCTCTGTTTCAGGTCGCCGGCGGCGATGGTGGTGAGGGTGGAGGCCGGCGTCGACTTAGAGGAATGTGAAGGAAGGAAGGATCGAAACTCTCTCTCGCCTCGCGGCTCTGGATCTTCGAAACTATATCAGGTCCTCTCCAATAGTCGAATGGAGAGGAAGATGATGCCCTAATTAATCCCTTGGTCAAAACGTGTGTTTTGACCAAGGGACTACAATGCAAGAATTTAAAGTTTTAAGGAGGGACTAAACTGAAAAGTTTGAAATATTTTTGGGGCATAACTACACTTTCCAAGAAAATGCATTAAGAAAAATCATATTAAATTATGAACTTAATTATTTCCTTGAGTGTTTGGACTTAAATTTGTGATAACTTTAATATATTGGTGTGTTTTAGTTTTATATATGTTGGATTTTTTTTTTGTAGTATGTAGTAAACTCTTACATTTCGTTTACGTTTTTCGATTTTATGTTTTTGCTCACTCTTATCATTTCTACTTAGACTCTACGTTTTAACAACACTGGTCATAACAGCTGATGTCTGGGAAAGCAAAGAGATTAGCTCTTGGGAATCAGACTCGACAATGACTTTACTGAATCCCCTTCTCTTTGCAAATAAGAGACCTTTCAAAAAGGCCCACTCCTCCGCCTCGATGGGGTTACAGATATCCAAATGAGATGAAAAACCTGCTATCCATACGCCCCGTGAATCTCTCAATACGCCGCCACATTCAGCCGCTCTGCCAGAAGAAGTTACGGCACCATTAACATTCAATTTAAGCCAATCGGAGGGTGGCGGAGTCCAAACTGAAGACCTCCTCACATCAGTAACATTCTGCAGCAGCTGATGATCACGTAGCACAAAGGAAGGCCACAAATTTAAGATAATATTAGCAGGCCACTTTGGTTTTTGGAAGTCATCTCCAAAAACTACCTTATTTCTCCAGTTCTATAATTTCCAGACACCAACTGCAAACACAGAATTCCAGCTAAACTAAGAGAACCTTCCCAACTCTTTCCTAAGATTAAGGCAGGTCCAATCATGTAAATGAGCTCCAAAAAAGCTGGAGAAATACCTTGGTTGAGCCAGTTCTTGCCACATCTTCTTCGCATATCTACAGTCATGGAGAATGTGAATTAATGATTCAACATGTGAGTTACAGGTTAGACATAAGGACGAGGAACTAGACCATTTGCTGCGCCATTCATTTGTAGGCAATCTGTTATGGAAGACAAGCCATAAGAAGACTCTAATACGTTCAGCTCCTTGCCATCTCCAAATGAGTTTGAAACCCGGGTGTAGTAAATTAGGATTTGATTTTTCAATCATATCATACGCTGATTTAACTGAGAAAAGGCCATTTGAGGAGGTACCCCATAGCATCCGATTAATGTTCTTTTGAACACATAAAAAGATGCTATGATTTTGACTAACAATGTATAATTTTTTTGGGCCACATCTAACACCCAACAGTCTTTGCCTTCACTAAGAGAATATATATAAACATCTAAAAAACCATATCCTCATTAAAATATGTGTATACCAATAGGGTTAGGCATAGCAAATGAAGTTAATCTCTCATAACATGGTGAACCCAAATTTAAACCCCTCTAAAAACGTGCACACAATTAGTATTCAATAGTATTTCACCATAAGATTGTTTGCATACCAAAAATCACGGCAATGTTCTTTTAGAACTCAAGATATTCAATTCATTTTAGTACCAACCTATTTACTTAAACTCTAAAAAATAACTTATTTTTAAATTATCCAAAAGAGTAAAAGTTGTTTAGCTCAATGAATAAAATATTTCAATAATAAAAGACATAAAAGCAACTTTTTAAAATGATTATTTTAAGAAAATTAATCCAAATAACTTGTCAAAATAAGTTGAAATCATTTCTTAAAATGGGCATTATTTTATATAGTTTAAACAAATCATGATAAAGTGTCGTATTATTCAAGGCAGCATTAAATATGGGTATATCTCTCAATAAGGATTTGAACTTTGATTCGTCATATTGGGCTACCCACTTCCGGTAGACTTAAACATATATTTTTTTCTGGATTAAAATATTAAAAAAAAAAATGCTCCATTTGATACTATTTTGGGCCCATCAACATAATTGTTCAATTGGATTAAGGCCGAAGCAAAATCTTTCTGCCAGAATACAATTATTTTCGGGTGGCCCATGATCAGACGGGCCCCAAACTTGTTGCTCATTTTCATCCTCACGTCAACAACTACCCGTGGTTGATCCAGACCCGACCCGAACCTTTCAACGGTTGTCAGTACTATAGTCAATGTGTCATTTTTAACACATTCATTTCCTTCCCCTTTCATTGTTTCAGATATCTTAGATGCAATCGAGAGCAGAAGCACCAGACCGAAACGAATTCCAGATATCTCAGATCTGAAAGGCAAGTTTCTGAATTGTGCGTAAAGATTTGAGATCAGAAATGGAGAAGTCATGCACTCTACTGGTTCACTTCGACAAGGGCACACCAGCACTTGCCAATGAGATCAAAGAAGCTCTCGAAGGAAACGATGATGCCGCCAAAATCGACGCTATGAAGAAAGCCATCATGCTTTTGCTCAACGGCGATACCATTCCCCAACTCTTCATCACCATCATTCGTTATGTCCTTCCCTCCGAGGATCACACTGTTCAGAAGCTTCTCCTTCTCTATCTCGAGATCATTGAGAAAACCGATTCCAAGGGTAAGGTTCTTCCCGAGATGATCCTTATTTGCCAGAACCTCCGAAACAATCTCCAGCATCCTAATGAGTACATCCGAGGTGTCACGTTGCGGTTTCTTTGCCGTTTGAACGAGACAGAGATCATTGAGCCTTTGATCCCATCCATTCTTTCCAATTTGGAGCATCGACATCCTTTTGTTCGGAGGAATGCCGTTCTGGCCGTCATGGCCCTCTACAAACTTCCTCAAGGTGAGCTTTTGCTCGATAGTGCCCCTGAAATAATTGACAAACTCTTGTCCACCGAGCAAGATAATTCCACAAAGCGTAATGCTTTCCTTATGCTCTTTACTTGTGCTCAGGATCGTGCTATTAATTACCTTTTGACCCATGTTGATAGAATTAATGACTGGGGCGAACAACTTCAAATGGTTGTTTTGGAGTTGATTAGGAAAGTCTGTAGGACTAATAAGGGTGAGAAGGGAAAGTGTATCAAGATTATTATTTCTTTGTTGAATGCCCCATCATCTGCTGTTATTTATGAATGTGCCAGCACCCTTGTTTCCCTCTCCTCCGCCCCTACTGCTATTCGAGCTGCAGCTACCACTTATTGTCAGCTCTTGCTTTCACAAAGTGATAATAATGTCAAACTTATTGTACTCGATAGGCTCAATGAACTAAAAACTTCCAATAGAGATATTTTGGTGGAAATGGTTATGGATGTTCTTAGAGCGCTTTCCAGTCCAAATCTTGATATCAGGAGGAAGACCATAGACATTGCACTAGAATTGATAACTCCTAGGAATATTGATGAGGTCATTATGATGCTAAAGAAAGAAGTAGTCAAAACTCAGAATGGGGAGCATGAGAAGAATGGTGAATATAGGCAGATGCTGGTGCAGGCTATACATTCCTGTGCTATCAAGTTCCCTGAGGTGGCAAGCACCGTTGTGCACCTGTTGATGGATTTCTTGGGGGATACCAATGTGGCCTCAGCCATGGATGTGGTTGTTTTTGTGCGTGAGATCATTGAAACAAACCCCAAACTGCGCGTTTCTATTGTCACCAGGCTTCTGGATACTTTCAATCAGATTCGTGCTGCAAGGGTTTGTTCATGTGCGTTATGGATAATTGGTGAATATTGCCTATCACTTGCAGAAGTTGAGAGTGGAATTGCATCCATTAAACAGTGTCTGGGGGACCTCCCATTCTATACTCCTGCTGAGGAAGGGGAGGGCCAAGACACATCTAAAAGCACACCACTGGTAAGCTCAACCAGTGTAAGTTCTAGGAGGCCTGCAGTCCTTGCAGATGGGACCTATGCTACACAAAGTGCTGCTGTGGAGAATGCATTGTTGCCTCCTACCTTCGTTCAAGGATTGCAGTCTTCTACTGGAAATCTGAGGTCACTGATACTTTCAGGTGATTTTTTTCTTGGGGCAGTAATTGCATGTACATTGACCAAACTCATCTTGAGGTTAGAAGAGGTTCAAACATCAAAAGTTGAAGTTAACAAAGCAACAACAGAGGCCTTATTGATCATGGTCGCTATTCTGCAGCTGGGTCAATCTTCAGTTCTTCCACATCCAATTGACAATGATTCTCATGATAGGATTGTCCTTTGCATTAGATTGTTGTTCAACACAGGTGGTGAAGTAAGTAAGATATGGCTGCAATCTTGCAGACAGAGCTTTGTGAAGATGCTTTCAGATAAGCAGCGCCGTGAAACAGAGGAGATTAAAGCTAAGGCTCAGATATCCAATGCACAACCGGATGATCTTATTGACTTTTACCATTTGAAGAGCAGAAAGGTTTGTTGGCACTTTGTAGTAGTAATCTCCTTTTAAAATGTTTATAAATGAGTTATTGTATGACTGTGTTCTTTGAGGCTCCATTTCTCATGGTTTCCTCATAATAAATGACATTTTAACTTTGGCGTTTTAGTGCTGGTATGGGGGTCATTGTATGTTAGCCTTGATGTCTTGGATAAATACCTTGTATTTTGAGTTTCTGATTTTGGCTTCCGTCTGGAATAAATAATACCTGTTTCTAACTGATCTTTTAACTGATTTTGGTTCAGCATCTCTTACATGCTCATTGCTCGATCTCTTTTTTAGGGTATGAGTCAGCTTGAGCTAGAAGATGAGGTTCAAGATGATCTCAAACGTGCTACTGGAGAGTTCACAAAGGATGCAGATGATGCAAATAAGCTCAATCGCATTCTTCAGCTCACTGGATTCAGTGATCCTGTATATGCTGAAGCCTATGTGACAGTAAATCATTATGACATTGTACTTGATGTTACTGTCATCAACAGAACCAAGGAGACTCTTCAGAATTTGTGTTTGGAGTTGGCAACCATGGGTGACCTCAAACTTGTTGAGCGTCCACAAAACTATACCCTAGCTCCAGAATCAAGCAAACAGATTAAGGCAAACATCAAGGTGTCTTCAACTGAAACAGGGGTTATATTTGGTAACATAGTCTATGAGACATCTTCAAATGTGCTTGAAAGAACAGTTATTGTTCTCAATGACATCCATATTGATATCATGGACTACATCTCTCCTGCATCTTGTTCTGATGTGGCATTTAGAACTATGTGGGCTGAGTTTGAATGGGAAAATAAGGTAGATGTTTCCATCGAACTATATAATGGAGTTAACTGCTCTATTGTCCACGTTCATGCTAAGGAAAAAAGGGAAAAGAGAAAAAATTGCTGATTAGAATTTTGAATGATGTTTGCTCTTTGACTAAGCCTTTGGTATCTTTATGAAATCCGATTGCATGTTTTTAAAGTTATGTTTATGAGTGCTAAGATATGCTATTTGAGATTTGTTCCACCCCCATAATTTTATCCATTAAATATGCAATTGATGATGGTTATCTTATATTAGAAATGAAATAAAGCTATGCTGTATTGAAGTTTGTATGTTTATACCTCAGCTTTGTCATTATTTTGATTTTAGCTATGTAATATGTTGAAGTCAATACCAGCTTTTGTCGGCTGGCTTTCCCCTTAAAAGAAAAAGAAAATAGATATATGCTGAGCATTTTCTAGGGATAGATGAGAACATTAACTTGATAAGTAATGACCGTTAGTCAGATCTGTTTGCAACCTCCTACGAAACTGATGATGGAGAATATGCTCCATATTGACCTGGCAGTGTCCCAACATGAAAAACCTGTAAAATCCAAAATCCATAAAAAAAACCTTAAACGCAAAACATGAATTGACAATGTGTATCCTTTTAAGCTGGTTCAGTCAGGTAAGTCAGGTTCTGCTCATTTCCTATTGTTGCCTCAACACCTCTTGTGATGCAAATCTAGAAGCAAATCTTGCTAGATTTGTATATCTTCAGTTAGAAAACGTTGACTAAATATTGTCTTAGGTTTTTATCTTGTAAGTGTTTGTTTTTAGCCTTCATGTCCGAAGGTAATCAGGGAAAAAAGTTCAAGTGGTTAATGCAATGTGTTTTATTCTAAGAAATGATATGTTGATGACTAATATAGACTTCTATTCATATATTAACCTTCAGGCAATGTATCTCTGCAACATTTGGATGATATATCTGACTAGCATTTATTCTGTTTTCTAGGTTGCTGTAAATACAGTGATACAAGATCAGAGAGAGTTTCTGAACCACATACTCAAGTGTACAAATATGAAGTGCCTAACCCCAGTGTACGTTCTTTGATTCTTCTTACAATTCTATTGCTGACACTGATTTTCCACTATGACAGTTTTTCAGTGATGCCCCCAAAATATGCTTACATTCAAGGACAGTAGCTATCGTATATCTGCCTTTGTGTGCCATCTGGATAAAAAATCTGGAATTTTAGTTTCACAGCTGCTGTCTTGCTTCTATGGAATTAAACAAGTTGTTATATTTGAAATTGTCAGTAACAGAGCCAGTTGCAAAGTTTTTCATTTTCAAAAGGATATTAATGATTTTGTGACCTAATAGCAACTTGTATTCTTAACACATTGGAGAGATAAAATTGACTTTTTGCCCTTTTCAAATGACTTTTTAGATGTCAATCTGTATGTTAGTTTTATGGAGTTGAATATTAACATTACTCTTGTGAAATTGTGGAAACTTATTTTTAGTCTTTTTCTTTTCTTTTTAATTTAATGACAATGACTAGATTCACTCTAACAAGTCTGTTCTTCAACAAATAATGACATCATTCTAATGAATAGCACAGAGTTTTAGGGTTGTCTAGGATTATGCGTAATTTATTGGTCTAGAGATATTATCATGTCTTACTTGGATTCACTGGCAACACTAAAAAATATGGGCTTGCATCTGACAAGATGAAAACCCATGCATTGAGATTAACTTGTTTATTTAGCCTGCCTCCTATTTTCTCTTGCTTTGTGATTTCAGATCAGCATTGGAAGGGGAATGTGGTTTTCTAGCTGCAAATCTTTACGCCAAGAGTATTTTTGGGGAAGATGCTTTGGTGAATATTAGTATTGAGAAGCAAGCTGATGATAAGTTGAGTGGATACATCAGAATAAGAAGTAAAACTCAGGGAATTGCCCTTAGTCTGGGGGATAAGATCACCCTGAAACAGAAGGGAGGTGCTTGATTGGAGCAGCATACAATCTTTTTTCTCCGTCTTGTATTTCAACTCTGAGTTGCTTCCAGTGGCTGCCGACTTCATGCCTCATATTCTTCCTTCAAGTTCTCGTGACTATTGGTGGAGCCTGATATCTCTCGTTAAATAGTGTCTAGCATGAATTTTCCCCACAATTGGAATTCCAATTTTCTCTCTAATTTTTTTCTTGGATGTGATTTCATATAAATTTCTTACTAGTATTACTTATCTTTTCACTCCCATACACATAGGTTTGGATGCCATTTATTGATGTCAGCCCATGGAATGCCAATTTGAGCATGTCGTGACATTGTAGTTATTTTTATAATGATTTGTGGCTATTTCATCATTAATAAATTAGAAGTGGATGCTAATGGCCTTGTCTCGTGAAAGCTCTTGTAGGCAATGTTATCAAAATCGAGTTTCTATGTAGAAATAAAATGAGTTGTAGAAATGTAAATCGTAGAAATGATATGACACGTAAAGTTTCTACTACTTAAGGTTATGATATAACATTATATATATATATATATATATATATATATGCATGTTAAAAGAAACATAATTCACTATTCAAAATTCATTGAACAATTTCATATTTAAAATATATAAGTCACATAATTATATAAAATATAAGTCTAAAAGCATAAATAGAGTTTAACAACTCCTACAATTAAGTTTCAAAACATTAAAAGAATTAAGTTTAATAATTCCTAAATTATTTCAATTGATTTAAATCAAACACATTTTCTTATATCGGCATCAATTGTATGTCCTTTAATGTCCTCTTCCTTTTACTTTTATAACAAGTTCATTTACAAAATTTGAAATGTCCAAATCATGATCATCTATAGGTTCCCTTACTTTAACTTCAATTAAGCTTTCCTTATTATGGGCATTAACATTTAAGTTTTCTATATCTTTCCAATCTCCTTCATTAAAAACAATTATCTATTTTTACTAAGAACCGTTTTTACTTGTGTTTTAACATATATTACTTTAGTAAAAACATATAAATATAACTAGTTTTTGATAACAATGCTTGTAAGTAAGAAGTTGTAGGTTCAATTTCATTTATAACTTCTAGAACGTAGTGCATATTCTTTTAATTAGCAAAAAAGAAAGGGGATGTTGGGCTGGATTTTGCAAAACTCGATATATCGACCTTGAGAAGTGCAGGTTAGGTTGTTTATTTATGCAATATTTGGAATGGGGAAAAGTGTTTTGTAGAAAGAAAATAGGAAAGTGTATTGCCCTATAATATTATTAGGCAATGCAATTTCTCATTTGTTTTAAAAAAACAATTTTTTCCATACCAAACATTGCTTAAAGATACACCTTAGTCTTTTGCTTTACTTATTCATTACATAACTGATTCAATATACGTACATCTGATCGGACATCAGAGATGGAATGTGTTTAGAAACAATAAAGGTTGTACTGTTGTGGCAATCCTTGTGACACCCCCTGTGACACCCCCTTGGTCGCAGTAGGTTTGCTAACTAATAAGCTTGAATGGAGTTAAATTAACTATATAATGTATGCTTTAAATTGGTAAAGAAAACTTTGCTACTTGAAGAATTGATACGTTTTTACCAAATCAAATCAGAACAAATAGATTTTAGATTTAAAAGTTAGCATGCTGATAATAAAAGTTAGTTAATAGAATAAATAATTTAGCAAAAATATAATAAAGTAATTTAGATATAAGAATTTTAGTACTCAAGGGTTTTCCCCTAAATTAGGTTGTAAAAAGTTTTCAAAGAAAAGAAAATTGAGCATACGTAGTTTAATACTCCTTCTGATCTTAAATGTAAGAACCAATAAAGATAGAGAGGTATGTTTTGATTCTAAATGAATGTAAAGACCTCAACTTGTTTTGTCCACCAAATATTAAGTTTTTTTTTTTAAAAGATAAAAAAAATATTCCTATTGATTACATATTGCAAACCAGGAAAATCTAAATATTATTGAAACCCAAGCAAAAACTTTACAATGTACCCAATGCCTATTTATAGGCAAAGTATTACATGGTCCAATCCTAACCACTGTCAACTGTACAATTATATCACAATAATAATAATACATATAATACACAACCACTTCCTAACAACCCAAACAACCCCTTCAAGTTGGGGCCATACAAGTTTATATTTCTTAACTTGGTTAGTATCCTGTCATGATCTTCTCTGCTAAGAGCCTTAGTGAAGATATCTGCCAATTGATTTTTGGTGCTGACATGCTGCAAACTATTCATTCCTTCGTGGAGTTTCTCAAGTACAAAGTGACTATCAATCTCAATGTATTTTGTATGTTTGTGGAAAACCGGATTGCTTGCAATGTGGATTGCTGCCTTGCTGTCACAAAAGACCTCTACCGGTTCAAGTCCTTTTACGTTCAGGTCTTGTAACAAACGAGACAGCCATGTGATCTCATAAACAACAACTGCTAGAGCCCGATATTCAGCTTCAGCGGAAGACTTTGACACTGTTTGTTGTTTCTTTGATTTCCAACAAACCAATCAACCACCAAATCTCATGACATAGCCAATAACAGATCCTCTTGCGTCACTGCAAGTTCCCAAATCTAAATCTACATAACATTCCAGCTCTCCTGTTTTGTTGACGAGAGCAAAATTCCTATTCCTGTTTGCTCTTCAAGTATCTCACTACTCGAACAGCAGCTTCCATATGCGATTTCCTAGGAGCTTGCATAAACTCACTCAAAGTCTGCACAATAAAGCAAATATCAGGTCTAGTTGTAGTAAGATATGACAATCTCCCTACTAGCCTTCGATACATTCTAGCTGTTGCAAAATGTTATCCTTATAGACAATCCCTTTCTTCCTTGTTTTACCTTTCACAAATATTCTTCACTCATCACTCAGCCTTAAGTTCCTTTCCATAGGTACACTTAAAGGCTTTGCACCTCTTAATCTTATGTCTGAAATAAGATCGAGTGTGTATTTTCTTTGGCTGAGGACAATCCCCTTTTCAGACCGAGCCACTTCTAAACCCAAAAAAATATCTGAGTTGGCCAAGATCTTTGATTTTAAAAGTATAACACGAGTCAATCCTAACTACTGCCAACTGTACAATTATATCATAATAACAATACATATAATACACAGCCACTTCCTAACACATATGTAAAGAAAGATTCTATCCAAAAGGGTAGTTTCTAATGTAAATGATTAGAAAGAGTCTGTTAAGAAAATTTACACACATTTTTACAATAATTAACTTACCTAATCTTTTTAATATATATGAATTAATTATCTAATTCTTATATTTTAAATGGAAAGGAATTTTTTAGGCATATCCTGTGGTTTAAATTTGTTTGATATTATTATTGATATTCTATTCGAGGTTTGTGGCTACCTCTTCCAACGTAAATGTATCTTTTGGGACTCAAACTAGAACCTAAGGAGATATAGTGGAGCCTTAAACAATTAGACCAACTCTATGTTGGTTCTCGTGATTTAAATTTAATTGGGAAATGAATGTTTCTAAACTTATGGAATAAAAGCAAAGTGCTTATTTGGGAAGAAGAGAAAGTGCACTACATGGTTGTTTTGTGCTGGTCTTTGTGAAAGGCGCTCTTAGTACAAGACACCTAAATGGAGATGTCATGCCCGCGTGGTTGTACCAGAGCACCTAGCATGAAAAAAGGATGGAAGAGAAAGAGAATTGACCCATAACTTCAAATCCACCAAGTGTAAGTGGAGATGTTGGAATATGCCTAGTCTACCCTTGGTGGATTAGGGCCAAACCCAATTAATTTGGGGTTAATAAAATGGGTCCAAATATGAAGTTTTATCTTTATGATTCAAATTTCAAGTAAGAGTAACTACTCATACTTGTATAAGGAAGGATATAGGTTTGTGGGTATCAGTTGGTTGATACACCGATAGAAAACTTCCTATAACTGTTCTCTTTGGTGGTGAATCTGCTATATAAATGTGATTGGAGTCCATATTGGTACTTTGATCTCGTGTGGATACTCAGTGAATCAACGGATTCTAGGTATACCCGAAATCCTTCAGGTTTGTTAGTTTGTTGTAACTGTGAGTAATCTGAGCATTTGTTTGAGAGCAATCTAACAAATTGCGCACTATGTATTTGTTTTAGAGTAATATGTGAGTTACTAGTTTGCTAGTCTGCGCATCTTATTCTGATTACACACCCTCCAAACCGATGATTTTGAAAAATGTCATGACTTTTATATACCTCTGCAACAAAGTTCATCTTGTAATTGTTACTATACATTAACTTGTATATATGGAAAGCTTACGTTTGCTTTTAGTTGCTCGATTTGTTTGTTGTAAGCTTGATTCTGAGAAGTCCAAGTTGAGAATGGATGAATGCTTTATACTTATTATGAAGATGGAAATTAAAGCAAAATATAAGAGTTTAGTGATTGAACCTTTCTTGCTCGAATGGTGCTCACACTCTTCTCCAACTGTTGTTCTATCTGGTTTAACTCTTGTATGGAGCATGACCCTGAACCTTCCCCCAAGAGTTTCCTGAGAGTAACATGCTTTTTATTGTTGGTGACATTCTATGTCTTGACTTCTTAAAGAAATGAGCGAAGAAGATAAACAGAAATCTAAAAGTAGGTCTTCAACCATTTTAAAAGTCCAAGAAGCTCAATTTTCTTCATCATGCTAGCTGCTTCTTGCTTCAAATGCGGTCCACAGACGACAGATTCGTTTCAGCAATTTTAGTACTTAGATACATGGAAATAATCTTAAGTGGCCGAAACAGAAAACTGATGCACTCCAAATAAATGAATCCTGTGTTGGGAACAGGTATTTTAAGAGAGATTAATTTTTTTTTAGAGTTCTTTCTGAAATACTTTATCATATACTCGTAATTCTTATTAATTCATAGGCTGAACAGCAGGCTTTACCCATTAAATGTACCAAGCTGCTGCATCTAAGGATAGAACAACGATATCAAAGGAAATCAAAGGTGTATTAATTAGTGAGGTTATGGCTGAACTGCTTTGCATTGAGAAAATTACAAGTGTCTCTGACCTTCGTAGTCAATGTATAAAACTTATGATGCACAAGACTTGGGAAACGTTTGTTTCACTTACAGTTAGCCGGGACTACTTGATAATGGTTACGTGATGCGGCTTACAACCCATCGCCATGGCTGCAATCTCCACCTGCTTGAACTAACTTTAGAACACTTTAATTATGATTTAGTATTCGATGACATTAATTTATTGTATGTTGGTGTGTGCAACTTATGAAAGTATGTAACCTAACGAGCGTTTGTGAAACTGAGTGTCCTTTTTTCTTATATTCTCTCCCCAAGACATTTGTAAAATCCCTTTTCCTCTCCAAACACGATCAATTTTCTTCTGAACAATAGTATTTTGACCAGCCAAAAAAAAAAAAAAAAAAAAAAAAAAGGCAAAGGTAAAAGGAAAGAGAAATATATTGATAAATATTTGTCTATGTTATAATTAATATATTTATAATCAATAATCAATCAATCTAATTTAAAGTATACGTTTAGTCGCTTTATGTTTGTCTCTTGTATCATTTTAGTCCCTTAAATTTATAAAAAGTACGCGTTTGGTTCCTTAATGTTAACCCCGTTAGTCGACTTAACGGAAAATACTTGACTTAACAATTTTAAGCGATCTTGTGCAATTAAATACTGATCATTTATCCTTATATGTTAGTATTTTAATAAATTAATAATTTAAATCCTATTAATTGAAAAATGTTTAATCTTATTTGACAAAAAATATATATATTTAATCTTTACAAATAGTGAAAAACCGTAAAATAGTTTGTGAAGATTAAATATTTTTCAATTAATAGAATTTAAAATATTAATTTATTAAAATATTAGCATATAAGCATGCTTGGTCAACTTTTAATTACATAGTTATCGTTTAAAATTGTTGAGTCAGTATTTTTCGTTAAGTTAGACTAACGGTGTTAACATTAAGGGACAAAACGTGCACTTTACAAACTTAAGGAACTAAAATGATGAAAAGCAAACATAAAGATCAAACGTATACTTTAGTCATCAATCTATTATAAGTAACCGCTCACCCAAGCCGTAATTCAAGACACATATCACTGTTCATAAGCCGGTCAATTCTCGGGCTGCGTATAAGCCATTGAGAGCTGAAGAGAAAATAAAAATGTTGACCCCTCTGACCTTTGATATATCTTGAAGAACCGAGTCACGGGCATAGAAAATAAGGCTCAAGAGAATAAATAAGTAATTTCCTGTCAGACATATCTTGAAGCACCAAGTTATGAGTCTAGAGAGTATGGCTGAATACATATATATATATATATATATATATATAAAGAAAGTGACCCCTCTGGCCTATCCCTCTGCACTAATTCACCGTTCAAGGCTATTTTCATGTACCGGATTAAGCCCTTATTCTTCCAAAAGACCCCATTATTTCACCCCTCTGAAACATTCCTTTCTTCACCTTTTTTGCTCCTTAATTCAGTATAAAGCTGGGAATCGGGGTAGGTCTGGCCCTTAAAAGTCCAAGGCCTAACAGAGCCGGTCTTTGAAGGTCCAAGGCCGGCCCTTGAAGGCTCTGGGGTAAAGAAAACATCTCTTTTTCAAAGCCCCAGCCGAAAGCACCAGGGCCAAGCACCGGCCCTAAGGGCCTGGAAGTTACTAGTTCAAATTTTAACTATTTTTCCTCCGGATTTTTCCAAAGAAATATAATTAGTAAGTTACAACAATTAAAGTTCTAATCTATAATAAATATTGCCAACATTAATATCCAAACAACACGAATCATCCAACAAATATACACATTCAATAATTCGTAACAAAAAAACTATTGTCCACAAATAATTCACATAAAACATAAGAAGCATACTGCTAAGCAACATTAGTACGATGACTATAATTGTCAATTGTCATCTTCTTCGCCACTATCATCAATTTCATAGATATTTGATTGTGCTTCACTTTAAGTAGGAGACTCGCTTCATGAGTAAGAATATTATAAAAAAATTTCTCCGCATCATGAACACATTTATAATCTTTATTTGCAACAAATAATAAACCAAATTATAAAATCAGCGTATAGTTATTATGTATTTATATATTTGTACTTAAATGGATAAATAACTCTATAGAGATTGCTATATTAAAACTTTTAGGAATAAGTCTAGGCAGCTGGCAATCTAAGTAATTTTTTTTTTAAAAAAAAAACTACAATTAAAAGGGCCTAACAGTCGGGTCCGATTAAGCGGAGGCCACGCATGGCCGGCCTACGGGGTCAATTTCAAATATCTCATCTGTTTTTTTTCAAGTCCAACCCTTCCCAGGCCAACCCCGATTTCCCGGCTCTAATTCAACGTCCTCTTTGACGCTCCCTTCTCCTTTCCCTTCCCCAAACTTTTTTCCTCTCAAATGTCACAATCCTTTTCTGTTCCCTTCGTCCTTGCCTCATATTCAAAATTTTCAAAATCTTCCTCCTCAGGCGTCAGAGGAACGGGTATCAATTGTTACCCTAAAAGTGAATCGGCAGTGTGGAGATATAGCGCGGAGGAAGCACCCTAAAGGTGCGGGGTAGTGTGGAGATATGACAACAAAGAGGATCTAGAGGTAAGGGTTTCTATTCTTTTCTACTTGTCACTCTCCCCCCTAAAGTACCCAAAGTTGTTATTAAATTGATATATCTCATATGAGTTTGGCATCTGAGAAGTGTGAGGATGGTGGGGAAATGCTCTCACCCTATTTTTCGATCCAACTTCTCACCCTTTTTCTGACCATGCTCTAGCCCCTTTCTCTGTGGTTATTTCTCTCTTTACTCCACGTCTAGCTCAGCTGATTTTGGTTCCTGGTTTTTTTTTCATATATAGTTTTCTACTTGTCATTATTAGTTCATCATTATTACAAAATTCCAGTTCTAAGGAGAAATAGGTCACTCCTTTGACTAAATCATTGAAGAAATGTGAAAGGAGGTGGCACGATTGAAATTGGAGAAGGAAAGGAAGGGTAAACATGATTCTTAGAAATGAAGAGATGCCATTGGAGCTGTTTAGAGATGTTGCCATATAGATTCAACTAAAGCCCAACTAAAGGTCTCATTTTGTTGCCTGACTTATCTTTCTCTAATGCCTTTTTTTTTTCCTTCGTAGATTTCTCTTAGGACCTGTTTGATACATGAAAAATAGGCCAAAGGAAAAGGAAGATTACAGATCTTCCATCACTAAACGCGTTTGGTAGCACCGGCTTCCGAGGAAGCCATCTTCCAAAGCAACTCTCGATCTTCCTTTAAACGTGGGAGAGTGGGTTCTTTCAAAGATTGGTGGGATTTGATCTTTCCAAGTTGGGAATTTCCAAATAGCCCCTTCATCTTCTTCCTTCACCATCTAGGCCGTCACACTCTCTCTTCCCCCCGCCAACTCTGTCGCACTCCCCCTCCCCCCGGCCGACTCCGTCGCACTCTCTATTCCACTTTTTTTGCTGCTCGGTTGTTTCTATCTTGTGATCTATGTTCTGTAGCTATGAGAGAGAGAGAGAGAGAGAGAGAGAGAGAGAGAGAGGAAAAAGTTGCAGAGAGACGTGGGTGGAGAGTTTCAAAACAAAAATCTCAATGACCAAAGAATGAACCAAAGACAAGAGGGTTTGATCTGAATTTTCCCGACATTGACCTTGGATGTTGATCTTAATTTTTTACTTTGTGATGGTGTTGATGCTGATCGGAGATAGCGAGCGATGTTGGGGAGGAAGTTTTTTTTCATAGGGGTATTTTGGAGATTTCATATCTCATCATTTAATTTTTATTTTTTAAAATTATCATTTTCTATTTCCATTCCCATGTCTACCAAACAGAATACTCATATAAGTTCCTACCCAATCGTCTTTTCCTTTTCATTCAGTTCCCTTTCTTTCCTTTCCCTCTTTAAACTTTCCCTATAACAAACAAGGCCTTATTTGTTTAAATTGTTCTTTTTTTGTGGCTAATTGGGTCGGGGGAAATATCATTGTCAACCAATTTATAAAAAGAGAAAGGGGTGGGAAAGGGTTAATTACTGGAGTGTCGCTTTTTTTTTCCTTCCAATTTTTAAAAGGTTGTTGATCATTCTTTGTTTTTGTTAGAGGTGGCAAGTCCGATGGTGATGAGGTAGCAAACATGTTTATGATTGGCAACTATGAGTGCAGTTTCCTGTACAATGTGTTAGTTCTCAGTTTATAAGTTTTGATGATAACAAAATAGAAAATGAAAAGATGACTTAATGATTCAAGTCACTCGAGTGTGTATTTCAAGATACTCGAGTGTTCAATCATTATTTGAACTAAAACTTAAATATAAAAAAAAAAGTGTTTTGGTATGAACATTCTCGAGTGTTACTCTGAACACTGAGTGTTAACTTAACACTCGCAGCAAGATTGCTTGACACTTGTTTCAGTTCAGGAAGTGTTGTGTTGGACACTCACATGTTTAAGTGAACACTCGAGCGTTGGTCCAACACGTCCTGAAATTATGCCTGACACTTGCTTTGCTTCAAGAAGTGTGTGTTGGACACTCAAGTGTTGATCCAATACTTACAAAGACTTGCTTGACACTCGCACTCATTCTGGAAACTTAAAGGTAAACACTCGAGTGCCAAGGTAAATACTCTCAAGGTCAGTGCATAACACTCAATGATGAAACAAGAGTGCTGTATCTTTTTGAGACACACTCGAAGTGTCACTTTATGACACTCGAGTGTAGTACTTGAGTGTGACTAAGTAACACTCAAGTGTCTCATAGAGATTAATATATTTTCTCTAAACTCTATTCTCTGAACAATCTTCTACCAGACACACAAATCATCAACCCTCGAGTATGGAAAAAGGACACTGAGTATGACACTCGAGTGTGGCTAAAATGACATTCGAGTGTCTGGAAGAAAGCATGTCTTTTCAACTAAACTTCTTTTTGAACAGTCTTCTTCCAGAGGGTGAAATCACCAACACTCTAGTATTGAAAAACAATACTCGAGTGTGACACTCGAGTATGAGTAGAATGACACTCAAGTGTTATATACTTCTACACTGAACTTTCGTCTTCGAGAATTCAAATTTACTGATTATCATCTTGTAACTTTTGATTATTACTTATAATGCTTCTCAAAGCTACTAAAAATATTTAGTTATGAGTTTTAGATGATTTAAATCATGGATTAAGTCCAAAAACACAAAAGCAAATTTGTGTGTCATCAGAACATTTAATGTGAAAACAGAAATAGAGCAGACACAAGCGAACTCAGCATGTCAATGAGTGTCTCTTAAAGCGGCAATTGCAGCAAAGCAAAAGCAACCCATCCTTAGGCAATTGCAGAGACCCAAAAAATGTCTATGAAGATCTGTAGCAACGATGTGAAAGCAACCTATCCTCAAAATCTTACAATGCCTTCAGTTTGTGTCTAACAGAAAGTTTCTTCAGTCTAATGGACATACTGAACACACCCAATGGATAGATTCAATGGTCATTAATTGTGTTCATCTATAAATATAAGAGCATTCAATTCGGAGCCAACCAACCAAGCATGATAAAATTTATTGCTCATTAATACTCTGTAAATATCTTTTGATATTTCATTTATTCATCTACTCTGTAAGACAGTTTTACAGTCAATTTGAGTTCTGTAAAGTCTCAAAATAATGGGACCTTGAGTGGTTGCTAGATTACAACTAGTACGGGGGAGTGAGTCCTGGTGAGGATTACTCTGTAATACGATACCAAGAATTTGGTTAATCTTGAAACGTTATTGAAAATCTCAGAGACGTTCTGGGGACTGAACTGTTGGGATCCGTACACGCAACGGAATTATAAAACTTTTACAAATCCCATCGGAGGATCTATTTTAAATCAAGGTTTGTTAGAAAACCGTACCTATGTGTGGGGTTGAGTGTTCGTTCAATTGTGCCTGGGTGCGCATCTTCGCTTCGTGCGTCTCTACCGTCGTATGTCTTGAACGTGGTGTCATCTCGTTCGATCAAACAGAGCAAAAATCTCCTCCCTCTACCGGTATCACGAACAAAGACTGGAACACGGGCGGTAGCGTGCTAGCGCCTTCAAACCTTGTGTCTCTCTTTTCCTCTCTAGAGTTTCTTGTGGCTTCTCTAATTCATCCATCATCTTAATACGACTAGATCAATATCTATTTATAGAGTTTCTAAAACCCTAATGAGTCGTACTAAAATATTCAAAATTAATCTAATTAATCTTGAATTAATCGAATTAAATCAATACATTAATTAAAATCATTCAACAGATCTAATCAAATATATTTATTTAATTCGAATTATGAGCCTCTGATTTAATTGATCTTCATGAATTAAATCGAGATATGATACCTTTCTATTTAATTAAATCGAGATACCATGTCTCAATTCAATTAAATCTGAGATACTATATCTTTATTCGAAAATTAAATCTGAGATACAATATCTCAATTTATTATAGTTATTTAATTTATCAAATAAATTAAATACTATTCATAATAATATTATTATCTATAAATAATATCATTATTATTTTCAAATTTATATTATATTATAATATAATATGATATGATATATATATATATGGGCAAATCATTTGTGTCATTGCACCTAACCTTATATCTTGTGAATAGAATACAACGTCGTTTCACCACAACTAGACAGGAGAACAAAGCAGTTTGCATTCCAATCGTAGTCTTGAATATGATCTCGAAGCCAGGAACCGATTAGGGTCTTTGGCCGCCGATCAATCGATTCAACATTCCGTAAACTCCCTTCCGATTCGTAAGCACAACAAACCCCACTCTCTTCCATCTAATAGGTTATTTGTTTCCCTATGTCTTACCCTTTCTTTCCCCTTTTGTGAAACTCTTAGTTCAACTAGTTCCAACGATCTTAAAGGCAATGAGGGAAAACAAGCTTCACACAAGAGCAACCCTGTCTCGCTTTCGGACTTCCTTGACCGCAAGTTGAAGAAATCTTCTCTAGTTCTCGAAGAATTCAGGTGATTTTAGCTTTACGCTTCCATATTTATACTTAGCTGGCCAAAGACCCTAATCGGTTCCCCGTGGCTTCGAGATCATATTCGGGACTACGATTGGAATGCAAACCGCTTTGTTCTCTGTCTAGTTGTGGTGAAACGACGTCGTATTCTATTCAAGTATATAAGGTTAGGTGCGTGATCGCACAAATGATTTGCCCTATATATATATATATATATATATATCAACCCTAGATTAAACGTATTCATTAAATCTTAGACATTTCTAAGATTCAATGAATCTGGACACTATTGCTCGTGTTGGGCTATTCTTGTGTGTGACCCTGCAGGCCCACATGAGATTGGCAGCGGGCCAATACTGTACCAGCCCACAAGTCGCAAGCGGGCTCTAGCAAGACATTGCGACTACCCAATTCATATGGAGATCGATGATACGATGCTACCTATGATACAACCATGTCATGTCCCTTTTGTCACACGATAATTTGGTCAAGGATGAGGCATGGATAATGTCAACTTCCTGGTCTTGACCATTACTTTCTCGATTCTTGAGTAGTCTAATAATGGAAACTCCTTTCCTTCGTAGTATGGCCATACATTTCTCGACTCACTCATCGAGGCCCAATATTATCTCTCTACAAATGTGAGGGACAAATTCCATCTTGACCATTCACATTCCTCTCGCATAAAAACCACCGATCCCGATCATAGCCTTTATCATCACTCCGGTAAAGGTGACTTTTGACTAAGTCAAAGATCAATGACTCATCATGTAGGAATCCATGATGATCTCAGTCAAAGTGGCGTTGTGACGTGGTTATACATGAGATAAGCTTATGACTAAATCCATGCAGCTCTCTCATAGTGGGTCAGTCCAGCACCTTGTACTCTTACAAGTGCCTATAACTTTGATTCGTATCTCCATAACTTGTCAAAGTCATACTGGTCTTATTTCATCCTCACTCCCATGTAGATGACCGACCAGGGACATTTAGGATAATCTATAAGATATATCCAAGGATTTAGTTATCACTATAAACATGTGAATGAAATGATAACTAAATGGAGAACAATGACTTGCCCCTAGGGCATAATTTCCAACATGAACGTAGGTCAAGGATTTAAGGCCAAACGAATATAAATGCCTGTGCACACTTGAAGGATATCTCTCTAACTCCTTCTAGTTGATTTAATAGTTTAATGTTTATGCTTTAAATTTTTTTAAATCATTCAATTTAGCCTCTCATAGGTGAAACGTTGGCACTAACACAATGCTGTTGGTAGTAGTTATATATATGTTAAATAATCTAGGATGATGCTTCGGTTTTTATCTGTTATTAGGGGTGGGAGTATTAAGAACAATTATGAACAGAAGAGAGAAGGGAAACTGGGAAGGAATAAAAACTATGTAGCTTTTATATCTTTTGTTAAGTTATTAGGAAACTGGAAAGGGATACAAATTATGAACTTAAGAACAATTACGAACAAAAGACAGAAGGGCTAATAGAATGGGACTAGGCTGAATGGAATGGCTTTTGGCATACAAAAGTGAATGTCAAATTATTCATATTGTCTTATTTTTCTTTACCTCTATATTTATGTGTGATAACCCAAGATAATTGTGAAATATTTCATAGTAGATCATTGAATAGCTCATTTGTAACATATTAAGTTTCCATCTTTTTTCTTAAGTGAAGCAGATGTTATCTTATACCAATATGAGAAATATAGCTGAACCTAAAGGTACAACTATTTTACCTATTATGTGATTATTTGATTATGTTGTTCAGAAGTAATAGAAGTCTTCATGTTAGGAAGAGAACATAGAAAGGATATATGAGAAAAATCAATTTCTTATGGAATTTATACAGTGTGCTGGAACAATATAAGAATTGTATGAATTTTTGGGTCTCAAATAAAATTGTTATGGAATAAGAAACAAGAAAAAGATAATGATGGTATTTGCAGAGCAATCTCTCCACTACTTGCCTTCCTATATCCTTCATTTTATGATGTTTTGATGATGTATTTAAAGACCAAGATGATTTCTATGCTTCCATGCAGTGTAGCCCAGAGGAAGTTGGCATATTTGGACAATGAATAAGAAAGTTTCTTGCATGAAAATGGTTTCAAATAAAAATTGTTCTGACCATTTAAAAAAATTACTGTGAAAGAGTATAATGAAAAGATCCATACTGTTGAATAAATCAACAAATGTTCAAAAGTGTTGTTATTTTCGTTGATTATATGAACAAATGAAAAATGAGATAATATATTTGTATGGAATGAAGGAATAATGGTTCCAGTAGGCAAGGTTATCATTGCTACACAGCATAAACCATTTTCTAGACAATAGCATTCTTAAAACAAAATGTTCTCATTGAAAATTTGAAATTGAGTAAAAAAAAATTACCAGGTCATTTTATAACTGTTGTGAATCTAAATTACATACAATCTCTTCCTTTAAGCAATACGAAAGTGTAACTATTAGGAACAAACAAAATAGTATCTAAAAACACTAGTTTAATTAAGCACCCAATTTGAACCACACCGATACAACAATCATCAAGAGTATAAACTCTGCAAATAAGAACGAAGGCAACTTTGAGTAAACAGAATGGCTTCCCTCTCCTACAAACTTCACTCAAAACTTAGCATAACCTCCTTACTCCATCCTACGTCAAATATAAGTAAAAAGCATATGTGCACGTTGTTCCAAAAAGAGTGCTACAGTGCTAAAGACTAGAGCCACTCTATGCAGCGGCTATGTGTCTAACAATTACATCAAAATAGGAAAGTCAGCCCTGCAACCTTAAAAAGTATCCCTTCCTTTAGTGTGCGTCATCCTAGGTTGTCTTGCGTAGGTCTTTCCTAGGAATGAGGTCCTTTCATTACCCTCCCCTATAAGCTCCACCTTGTCCTCAAGGTGAAAAGGAGGAAATTGGTTTGCTATTGACTCAGCCTCTCCCCAAGAATTCTCATAAGATGGCATATCCTTCCATTTGATAAGTACTTTGATTTTCCCGTTCATCAGTCATCTTGTTTTGCAGACCTCCTCTGGTTGAACTTGTAACTCTAGCTGTTCCGATAATGTAGCAGGAATGGTTGGAGTCATAAATCCCGACTGGACTGATTTCTTTAGGAGTGAAATGTGGAAAACAGGGTGTACTCGGGTAGTAGGAGGAAGGTCAAGGCGGTATGCTACAGGTCCCACCCTCTTTGTAATCTTAAAAGGCCCATAAAACCGTGGACTAAGCTTCTCATTCATCCGTTTGGCCAAAGTCCGCATTCTATATGGCTGGATCTTGACATAAACCAAATCTCTGACTTCGAATTGGACGTCTCTCCTATGATTGTTGGCTTGCTTCTTCATTTCTTCTTGTGCCTTGATCAAATTCTCCTTCAAAGTTGCAAGAATTGCATTTCTAATCCTGATATGCTCATCCACTTCTTCCACCACTGAGGGCTCATTAGTAAGCTTGAGAAATGTAGATGGATCCCTCCCGTAAACGGCCTGCAAAGGATTCATGTTAGCTGACCCTTGGTGGGTGGTGTTGTACCAATATTCAACCCAAGGTAGCCATTGAGCCCACTGATTTGGTTTTTCACCCGTGAAGCATCGTAGGTAGGTTTCTACCCCTTTGTTCCGTACCTCCATTTACCCGTCGATTTTCAGATGATATGTTGTACTTAAGCACAACTGAGTACCAACCTGTCTAAATAACTCCCGCCAAAAGTGGCTCACAAATACTCATCTCTATCGGAAACTATGATATTCGGAAACCCATGTAATATAACAATCTCCCCCAATGAACAGTTCTGCAACATCTTTGGCACCAAAAGGTGGTGAAGAGGGAGGAAGTGTGCGTACTTGGTAAGGCGGTCCACAATCACCAAGATAGTATCATACAGCTGGGATTTAGGCAGCCTTATAATGAAATCCATGCTAATGTCCTCCCATATTGCTTGGGGAATTGGTAGGGGCTGTAATAACCCTGCTGGAGACAAAGCTTGATGCTTGTTTCTCTGACACACTTCACATTCAGCCACAAATCGTTGTATTTCTCGCTTCATCCCCTCCCAATATACTATAATTGCTAGTCGTTTATAGGTCCGCAGATAGCCTAAGTGCCCTCCAACAGGAGAACAATGATATTCTCTCATCAATCAGGGAATTCTGGATGAGTTCCTCGGTAGGACCAATTTGCCTTTATAGTGCAAGCAACCCTTGTGCAGAGAATAACCTTCTACCCCTTCCTTGTTTGTGATCAATTACTGCAATTTGTGTTTCAGTTTTGGATCTGCTTGTACTTCTTTCTCCCATTCTTCCAAATCATCATGTTGCTACATAGAGAAAGCCATCAGACTCAAGGGTTCTTCTCGCATTGATAATGCATCAACAGCCTTGTTTTCTTTTTCGGGCTTATAAATGATTTTGAACTTGTAACCCATTAACTTTGACACCCACTTTTGCTAGTTTTCCTCCACAATCCTCTGCTCTAGCAGATATTTGAGCGCCTTTTGGTTAGTTCGAATTACAAATCGCTGCCCCTACAAATAGTGCCTCCATTTTTTAACGGCTAGAACTATTGCCATTAGCTCCCTTTCATAAACCGAACACATCTAGGCCCATTTAGATAACTTGTGGCTAAAGTAGAATATGGGACGCCCTTGTTGCATTAACATTGCCCCTATACCAGTCCCAGACGCGTCCGTTTCCAGTTAAAAAGGGTTTGAAAAATACGGCATGGTAAGCACTGGAAGGGTTGTCATGGCTGCCTTGAGAGCTTCAAAGGCCTTGGTGGCTTCATTGTTCAATTGAAAAGCGTCCTTCTTAAGGAGATTAGTCAAAGGGCTAGCTATTTTCCCATATCCTTGAACGAACCTCCAGTAATAGCTGGTCAATCCCAAAAAACCTCACAGCGATTTCACATTCTTAGGCTGCGGCCACGCCACCATGCTCTCGATCTTCGCTGGATCTACCTGTACCCCATGATCTGAGATGATATGC
Organism: Acacia acuminata; assembly: GCA_019022655.1. Lineage (NCBI taxonomy): Eukaryota > Viridiplantae > Streptophyta > Magnoliopsida > Fabales > Fabaceae > Acacia > Acacia acuminata. The sequence goes on from JAFJYI010000001.1 coordinate 810,011, forward strand.
CCAAGTACTCAATCCTTGGTTGCACGAAATTGCACTTTTTGAGGTTTATAACCAATTGATTCTCCTGCAATATAGACAGCACCCTCTCTAGGTGTTCCAATTGAGTAGTGACATTGCAACTATAAACCAATATATCATCGAAAAATACAAGTAGAAACTTCCTTAGGTATCCTCAAAATATCTCATTCATCAAGGCTTGAAATGTGGATGGGGCGTTTGTAAGTCTGAAAGGCATTACCTTGAATTCATAATGTCCTTCATGAGGACGAAAAGCTGAGTTGGGTTCATCCCCGGCCTTGATTCAGATTTGATGATATCCTGATTTTAGGTCCAGTTTTGAGAACATAGTAGCTCTCTTCAGCTCATCCAGTAGCTCATCTATGGCCGGAATGGGGAATTTGTCAGGCACTGTGATCTTGTTTAGTGCCCTATAACCCACACAAAAACGCCAACTGCCGTCTTTTTTCTTCACCAAGAGGACTGGACTGGAGTAAGGACTTGTGCTAGGTTGTATGATCCCGACTTGTAGCATATCTTTGACCATTTCCTCAATTTCTTTCTTCTGGTATGAGGGTGCCAATAAGGCCTTATGTTCAGTGGCTGCTCCCCTAGTTTAATCATGATAGTGTGATCCCTTGCTCGCCGAGGGGGAAGAGCCTTTGCAGCTTGACTAATCCCAAGAAATTTCTCCAGTAACTACTGTATTTCTAGTGTTATTGGCTGTCCTACTTCATCTTCCTTCTCTAACCTCCTGCATTCGATTAAGAATCCCTCTACTTTCTTTCTCACAGTACGCATTATGGATTGCAGGGATTCCTACATTCTTCATAAGGTTGGGTCCCCATTGAGGCAGATTCGATTACTCTTCCTTCCTATCTTCAGCGTCATTTGTCTCCAATTCACCTTCACCTCCCCAAGTGTTTTTAAACACTCAATGCCCAAAACCACATGGACTTCTCTCAATGGAAATGGAAAAAAACATTTGCACTATGCTTAAGCCTAGTAGTTTCAGTACTACGTCTCTGCAGCGTTGGTTCCTTCGCACTTTGTGACCATTGCCCACGGTGATGGTGTATTCGGCTACCTCGTCCACTCTGATTTCTAGTCGGCCCAGTAAACTCTCTGCAATAAAATTATGGGTAGCCCTGCTATCGATCAAGATGATTACACTCTCCCCAAGAAGCTCCCCTCGGACCTTCATGGTGTGGTTCCCTTCAAACCCAGTGAAGGAGTTAAGGGACAATTCCATTCGAGCTGACTCATCTTCAGCATCGAAGTAATTTTCTGGTGCTTCCCCTGCTTCATCGGCACCTTTCTCTTCGCTGCCAGTCTCAACGTCGATGAGGAAGACCTGTAGATGCTTATCTTTATAGGTATAGGTCGGGCTATATTTGTCCCCACATTTATAACACAAGCCCAATTCCCGTTGGCGAGCTATCTTGGAATCAGGAAGTCGACGACGACTCCAGTCGGACTTGCGCGAGGATGATGCCATTGTCGATGTACTGCCTATTTCCGTGTCCAGCGTCTTCGGGTCTTTTTGTGAATTGGGTCGACGGGTTCGGGTTGGATGCCGTTCAGGTCAGTTTAGGGACATGTGTGACCCGTGAATACTGGGGCTGGGTCGGGTATTTCCTAAGTCCCGAGTTGAAAGCCGCATTGTATGCTCGGCGCCTTATTTCCAATAATCGATTCCTTTCATCCACTCGAATTGCCATTTTGACAAGTCCTTCTAGGTCATTCTCGTCGGCAATTTCGAGCTCCGCCTGTATCTTTGTCTTTAGGCTGTACAGGAAAGCCCCATCAGGCCCTCCTTCGATGCATCCTTCAACGAAAAAGACAGTCGTTCGAACACTTCGACGTACTCTAGCACTGACCCTTCTTGCTTGTTTGAAAATAGCATCTTGTGTTCACCGCCTCACTGAAATGTATGGAAGCGTTCAAGACTGTTTGAACTCCGACTAGTTCCTTAATGCCTTCCGAGTCTCCTTCCACTGGTACCAATGGAGCGCTCGTTGTTCAAGACATACTACCGCCACCTCCAGTTTCTCTGCCTCTGGTATGCCATTGATGTGGAAATAGCGTTCAACCCAGCAAAACCACCCAATGGGATCATCTCCTTGAAACACCGGTAACTCTAGCTTTCAAAATTTTACTACTTCCTTCTCTGCTTCCCTGTTGCTTTCTGTTTTGGCCTCTGATTGTGATTCCTCTGTCTCTCCCTTATCCTTATTCTTCCTTCTTGAATCGTGCTCCATCCGTAATAGCATTTCCCTCATCATGTTCATTCCCCCTGTTAGCTCTATGACTTGCTTAGATAGCCCGGAAAGTTCATCCACCTTCCTTGCTAAGCTCGCCACTGACTCCCTTAAGTTTCTTATTTCATCTGCCATCTCCCGAAGATCCAACGGCTCTGATACCAAATTGTTATGAACCAACAAAATAGTATCTAAAAACCCCGGTTTAATTAAGCACATAGTTGAACCACACTGATACAACAATCTGTCAAAAGTATAAACTCTTGCAGCCAAGAACAAAGGCAACTCTGAGTAAACAGAATGACTTCCCTCTCCTACAAACTTCACTCAAAACTCAGCATAACCTCCTTACTAGCTTACTCCATCCTACGTCTAATATAAGTAAAAAGCATATGTGCACGGTATTCCAAAAAGAGTGCTACAATGCTAAAGACTAGAGCCACTTTATGCAGTGGCTATATGTCTAACAATTACATCAAAATAGGAAAGTCAGCCTTGCAACCTTAAAAAGTATCTTAAAAAGTATCCCTTCCTTTAGTGTGTGTCGTCCTAGGTTGTCTTGTGTAGGTCTTTCCTAGGAATGGGGTCCTTTTAGTAACTATTGCAAGAAGGCCTTGGAAGTTGTGAAGTCATGGGGTGGATGTGAAGTGCAACATTGAGACTTGACGGAGAGACAAGATGATGGGCTTGGTTGGTCCCAAAAAAAATGAGACAAGACAATATGCAATTATTTCCATATTGGAACCTGTTGTTGCTGCCTAACAATAATAAAGTGGACTTATTCATTCTGTGCAAAATATCAAATCCTAATTAATGAGATGATAAAGAGAGGCCGCAATGAGCAGGCTGAAGACTATTACCATATTTAAAACTTAAGCCCTTTTATCCACACAAGGAAGAAATATCCATACCTTAAACATGTTAAAACAATGATAATGACAGTTGGGATAAGAAGTCTGTTAGTTTATGTCAGCTGACCTCCTATGCTTACCTGATCTTGGACTTCCATGGATGTCTTTTGTTCATCAAAGCTGACTTAGCTAGGGCGTTTTAGTGTTTTTGTTGATAATGACAACCGATAGGTGTCTCTCATTTGTTAATTAATGTATATTATAAATTTCAATCAAGTGAAAATAAAGCAAGCTGATTCACATATATACCTGACAGACTCGTATTGGAATTTGGAATGTGAGATAGTGAAATGATGATCTTGTGTGTTTATGATATATTCTAATTCAGCAGCAACATTGAAAAGTAATCTTCAAATTCTGCCAACTTTGGTCAACAGTTTCCAATAATCATTCTGTATAGTTATCAAAGGATGGCGTCAATGTCAACATGATTTAATAATCCGATTAGCTTTAAGCATCATAAGGGTATAGGTCAGCCTTCATGTGTATTCACAGGCTATGGAAGTTGGAACGTTTAAATTTGATTCCAGTCTTGTGTGGCTTGAAGCCGGTCCTAAAGCTTTGTGTTCTTGGAATTATTGTCTTCCTAATCCCACTGTGCAAGTATGTGTATACTGCTACAGTCAATATTTTTGTACCGTGCATTGAAGAAATGTTGTTGTTGGAAGGATTCACAAAGCTCATTTTCAAACAAACTTGTCATCGACTGAGGCAAAGAAATGATCGTAATGCATTAACACATAACCCAACTCTCTCTCTCTTGATCCTCTCTCTCTCTCTCTCTCTCTCTGTCTTTTTTTTTTTTGCATTTTTTAACTGCAAATTGTTAATTATATTCCTAAGTTAGGACAAGATCCAAAAATAATATTCTTCATATTATCAAGTTTGTAATGCTTCTTAACTTATTTCTGCTGTATGATTCAAGCATGTTAATGCTTAATTTTCTTTTGAATAGCTGCTCAAATATGTTCTCTAGAACTTCATTTCGTGAAACTGTGTTCCATCATATTATTACAATATTTCTTCTTTAGTATAAAAGACAATGGTATATATTAATGAGGCAGCTACATGATACATTATTTTAGGGAAATAACATGCAAGTTTATAGTATTATGATATCTATACGTGCATGGGAATCTGATACAAACTCAAAGTTCATATAAATGTTATTATTCCTAATGGTATTGATGATGCCCACGTGTTTGTGAGATTGTTATCTTAATAGTAAAGGTTATTCCTTCTTATGTTCTATCTGATGTATGCTCCAACCATACGCAAACTCCAATGAGTTATAAGTTAGTGATTAATGGCAAAAAGCTAAATCTCTCAATCTACTCAAAACATTTGGACAATATAACGTAGAGAAGAAATGGTTTGGGTAACAGAGATATAACAATTCCATTTAAACAAGCTCCCCTCGCAAAGCATATGCAGCACATGCCATGACTATCCACAAAAGTTAGGGGTATCTCTGTACCATGTTGGCTTTTGTAAGCCTGTTTTTACTCATGGGTCCGTAGTTAAAAGAATAAAAGTTTGAAGATAGTTGTGGGTGATAATGAAAGTGACAACAAGAGGAACAACAAGAAATGAAATGATGGATACAAAAAAGTATTCAGCAATGTTAATCAGTGATGGTAGTGATATTTAAAATGTTGCCTTTTCATTCCTTCTTATGTATGTGTAATGCTTGCTTTATTTTCTTAAGTAAGTTTGTGCCGAATAAATTCAATTATTTAAAACAATCATTTCACTTGAGCGCATTCTTATTACAATTTACTTATGCACTAATCATGAAATTGTTCAACATGTACAAGCACCCTGTGCAACACACGGGGAGGACAAACTAGTTTATTTCTATATCTCTTCCCTTTAACCATTTAATCAAATAAGTATAATAGAACAAAAAACATATCTTTTAACAATGTATATTACTAAAAATCTTCATAAGAAATATATCATTAATTTTGAAATCATTTCATTAAATTTAATTAATAAGTGAATAATTAGTGCTATCGATGGTTAGATAAAAGCCCTAAGAATCAAGAATTATATGACCATTGTAATATGATCTCTAATTTATAGTTATCTCCTATTTATGTAAGCCTAAATTTTTTGTGATTATTAAGAGAAGAAATCTCGGCATATTTTCATTTAATTCCTTATTAAATTTAATAAATAAGCAAAAAAAATTAGTGCAATAAAAGCCCCAAGAATAAAGAACCTGCAAGGCAATAAGAAGAAAGACATCAAACTAAAAGAAGCTGGAAATAATTGTGGAATCAAAGATGAAGTTGAATACTATAAAAGAAAGTAAGAAATCAAAGATGAAGTTGAATACTAGTGGGCCCTGTTTGGGTTATTTTCATTTAATTACTTATTAAAAATTTAATAAAAAGTCGGGTTGTAAATATGATTTGTGTTTGGAACTTTTTTTGTATATAAAAGAAAAATTTAGTGCAATAAAAAAAAGCCCCATTCAGACTTTTTTTCCTTCTTTGAATAAAGAACATGCAAGGCAAAAAGAAAGACATCAAACTAAAAGAACAAATAATGTTGATCCAAAAATTTTTGCTTTTTTGGAATCAAAGATGAAGTTGAATACTATAAAAGTCAAATTAGAAAGTAAAGACAACATATGAAACATATAGATAGTGAGTAAATAGTGTTACTCAAAGATAGCATAAAATTTTATATTGAAGAAATCATATATAGATTCATATGATGCAGAAACAGTGAAACATCCGTCATTATGATGGGAAAAATTTTCCTATTAAAGGAAGAGAAAAATTAGATAATATTGATCCTCAATGACCTCTCCTCAACATCAGAATATCTTAATCTATAGCATATATAAGAATTGCAAATCTTTAAAAAGAAAAGAAAAATATACATAAATACTCCATCCTTGAATTGATATAAGGAACCAAAAATTCTTTCTTGCTTCAAAAATCAAACTTAGAAATATTTATTATATGCACTTGAACCAATAAGTACCAGTGTCCTTATCATCAATGTGATCACACCTATAAAATTTAGGAGACAGTTCATACCCCTATGGTTTAAGCAAAAATTTCATATTGATGTTCTTGTCTGCCAGGAATCTCACAAGTACACTTATAGCTCCTACCTAGCAGGTATATATCATTCTTTACAAAAGAATATTAGAAAAGTACATTGGAGCCCATGGCAGAAAAACCCCATGAAAAAGGAATTTAATAGAACTTAAAATGACCAAATGAATAACTTCTACTTCTAGGTTAAGCCATAGAGAGATGGTTGGATCTATGTGCATGATAATTTACAGTTTTTAACATAGACTACAGAGATGGTTGGATGTCCACAGCGTCCAAAAACTTTTCAAATGCTTGAACATTCAGCATGATAACATACAAGAAGTATATGGACTGATATAACATGGTAACCTTACGAAAAATGAATGCATTGCTAATCCTCAAAAAATAGACCAGCTATATCATAGACAAAAAGAAAATTCAAAGAGGGTGATTGCCAAAAATATAAATTGACTGCAACACTATTTATTATGTTAACATGTGCAGTACCTTTATGGACAATACCTTGATTTGATTATAGTACAGATTAGTTGTTCCAGGAAAACAAATGATTGTAGGCACAACTTTTGGACCAAAATCAAATACATTCCTGCAGTACATCCACAGTTGGTCAAACAAATGAAAAACAAAAACAGAGACCCAAAAAAAAAGGGAAAGAAAGAGAACAAAATGAAAAAAGCAATTTGTATCTAAAAGAAAAACATTTTATTTCAGTTGATTTCAATGAAAATAAACATGAACACATCATATCACAGAAGCAATAAAAATAAACACAAGGTTACCTACAAATATCGCTCCCATGAACATGAACTATAGTCACAGACAATTTTGCGGAATGATTGAATGGTTGTGTACTTATATCAATGTTTTAGAGTTGAGGGTGAATGGAGATTTGAATTTGAATTTTAGAGCTAGGATTCGCAATATCTCTGGCTGTTTGTTCTCGATTTTTAAGTTTTGATTATAATAATCACTTGCCAAGAATGTGGACTTGATAGTTCAAGTCACTCAAGTATGTGTTAATTAACACTCGAGTGAAATATAGTTATTAAAACCAACTTGAATCAGAAAGTTAACTTTAATGTGTCTGATGCAGACAAACTCTAGCTAGTTCTCTCTACAAACTCGAGTGTTGTTCCTAAAATCTTTTGAGTGCTCCATCGTTTGTAGAACAATTCTAGATTAAACAAAGGCAAGACTCTAGTTTCCTAAAGAAAACTCGATTTCCAAGGAAACACTCGAGTTTCCTAAATAAAACTCGAGTGCCAAGGTAATTCTTTAACCGTTAAGAATACTCGATGGTCTTTGGCACACTTGAAGTTTCTTTGGTGAGACTCGAGTTTACAACTTGAGTGTGATTAAAGGAAACTCGAGTTCTAGTAGACTTAATGTTTTCAACTAAACTTTATCTCATGAAGTATCTTCTACCAAACTCTAATCGCCAAAACTCGAGTTATGAGCATAAACACTCGAGTTCCACTTTAGAGTATGCAATAACTCAAATGTCCATATTGAATGCTTATATGGCCATCTTGATTTTTAGAACAAGATCATTTACACTCAAGTCTTGTTAAACAAAACTCGAGTGTGCAACTCGACATATGATGAACATAACTCGAGTGTTGAAAGCTTCTGTTGAAAGCTTCTATAATATATCTTCATCTTTTTAAAATTCAAATTCACTGATTATCAACTAGTGATCTCTGATTACCATTCATTTTTATTCTCAATTCTTCCAAACATGTTTATTAGTGATTTCAAATTTGATCATGAAAATCTTTGATTTGTGTCAAAAGATTCTAATGCAATTGCAGAAATAGAGCATGGACACAAAAATTGAATCAGAGCAGGTCAAATGATCAAATGTTCAGACAACCATTCTGGCGAAAGCAAAAGTGACTCTACCTTAGTCAAATGTAGAGACCAAAGGCATGTCATGTGAAGATTGTCAACAACGATACGAAAATGACATTTCATCAAATCTTCTAATGACTAACCTATGTCTAACAGAAAGTTTTTAGGTCTAACGGAATGTTTGAAATCTCTAAACGGATAGTTTCAAGCTTCACCAACGGTCATTAATGAAGTTCAACTATAAATACTAAGAGCATTCAATTCGAAGCTAATAACCAACGACGATATCATTTATTGCTCAGTTATACTTTCTAATATCTTTTGATATTCAATTCTTCAGTGATCATATATTTGCTCTGTGAGAGAGTTATCTTCATTCAATTGTTAAATTGATTGTTGTGAAATTTCAAGGTAGTTGGACCTTAAGTGTGGTTGTTCAATTACAAGTTGTAAAGAGGAGTGAGGATAAATCTAAGCTTATTGTAATCGTTGTTGAAAGATAATGGAAATCCCATAGGAGCTCTAAGAATTGGACATAGATCACGAGATTAAAGCCAAACTAGTATAACTATTTGTGCACACTGATATCCTTATAGCCTTTCCTTTGCGATTTAATTATTTGTTGAGATCATTTTAATTTTTATAATTCACCCTTCCCAAAAAAAAAAAGTTTGGGTGATTCACTGTGACTGACACTGGCCACTTTTTCTACCGTTGACCCTTGCCACTTGCTTGATTCTATGATGTTCCTTTCCACTACACAATTTGGAGGCTGTAGTGAAAATGAAAAAAAAATAGCGAGGGTTTTTTTGGGCAGCGTCTCAAATGGGGATGAAGGGGTATCGGGAGAAGAAAAGGGAGGGGCACAAGAGAGGACAATAAGATAGAGCGAGATTATGACAAATGATAGGGGAAACGCTTTAGGAAAGGAAAACGAAGAAGAGAGCATCAGAAACCGTAGGATTAGGAATGTACCAAACGAAAAAATTTGAAGATCCCAAGAGTCCTCCCAATATTTTAATTATAAAATAAATGGCTTAGGAAGGGCTTTTTGGCCCAAATGCAACCGACTCATGAACAGTATTTTGATCTTCATCTTAAAATTGATTTTATCTGTTTGCATGTTTTAGGGCAAAATACTCCCTCCGGTCTTAATTATAGGAGTAAATTTTGGAGTTGGTTTTTGTCCTAATTATAAGAGCAAGTTTTAAATTTTGTCAATTTTTTCCTATAATACCCCTATTTATATAATTTCAATAATAATTAAAGACAATAATAATTTAATAATATACCTATATATTTTATAAAGTAAATAATGTTTGTAACTCATTAATGTCATATACACCTAAATTATACTTTTTTAAATAAATAATTTTGAACAATTTTTGTCATATTTTTCTCATCTCACCCCTACTAATACTTCTTCTACAACAATTAATTTAACAACACGTTTATATTCTATCAAGTGAGATATTCTACTTTATTTTTTATTATCACATAAATGTCATTGGATTTGACGATTTGACATTTAATACTAGCAGTTATAATCTCTAAACTTGTTTATTGCATTTTTTGTGATAGAATAAAAAGTTTATTCCGTGATATCATCATATGATTTTTTTATTAAAAAAAAAATAATTATATTCTTAAATCAATTATATGATTTTTTCGGTTCTTCCTCTCGGATTAAAATTACAACTAAAAAGTAGGAAGTTAAACTGTGGAAGGATATAAATTGGTCTCTAAATAAATTATATTTTTAATTATTTTGACAAGCAGCTTCAAAGGAGAATAGATTCTTAGTTGTATACATAGTATGATTTTTATTCCATGTAAACCCTAAATTCTACTATCAGAGCGTGCTTTAGGAAAATAAAATTGTATTTGTATTACTTAGTTCTATCTTTGAGAGATGTATTTGTATTAAATAAACTTGGGTAAGGGCATTTTAGGAAAATACAAATAATTAATTAATTTAACTTTGTTCCTTAATCCCTTCAAATTCTGGTAAATAGCTCTATAATTAGGACCGGAGGGAGTAGTATTTATTTGTCACTTAAAGATGCTCACACAAGAATTTAACCACACTCACATGTTACTAACATGGCAAGTTGGAACAATCAATTCATGTCAAAGGAGATGAAGGAAGATAAACAATCTCAAGTATCATCCATTATAGATGAAGAGTTAACAGAGTATAAAGAATTAAGTGTGTTGTTGTGTCAATATGTGATGCCTTATGTGTGCAAAGAACTACGTAAAACTAGTGAGCAAACAGGTTGTTTATGGGTGCAAGAAATAATGGAAGGGCATAAGTCGCAATGTCACGACATGTTTAGAGTGAAAAAATATGTTTTCAACAGCTTATGTTCTAAATTGGTTGAACATGGGTTGGGGAATTCTAAGTATATACGATTTAAAGAAATGGTTGCCATGTTCTTGCACACTATTGGATATTGACAATGTAATAGAATGATACAAGAAAGATTTCAACAATTAGGACAAACTATAAGTAGAATTTTTCATAGAGTTTTAGAGGTTTGGCTTAATCTAGCCAAGGAAAATATCAAATCACATGATTCTATGTTGTTTCATTAATGTCACCCAAATATAGAAAATGATGGACAATATTGGTCATTTTTCAAGGATGTGATAGGAGCAGTTGATGATACTCATATACCATGTATGGTTAGTTGTCATGAGCAATGCAAACATATTTGGAGAAAGGGATATCCACACAGAATGTCATGGACTCATGGCTATATATAATTGAGATATGTACTTTATTTTTGTGTTGGCGGGATGGGAAGGCACTGCACATGATGCTCGTGTATTTGACATTGCTATCTCAACTCCACATATAAATTTCCCCCATCCCCTTGAGGTAAGTTGCAATTTTCATTCATTTTATGTTATCAATAATTTCACAGTGTTAAAATAACTCAATTATTTATTAGGAAAATTTCATTTGGTTGATGTTAGCTATCTAACAACAGATGGATATCTTGGTCCGTATGTGAGTATTATCACCTTCTAAACTTCAAGCGACATCGGGGGTTTGAAAATGATAACAAAGTCTTCAATTATTATCATTCAAGTTGAAGGAGCACTATAGAAAGGACTTTTTAAGATATGGAAGAATAGGTTTCAAATTTTAAAAAATATGCGGAAATATGATTTTCCAACACAAATCCACATACTTTTACAATCATGGCTATACTTAATTTTATCAGGATAAATTATCAAACTGATATTGATTTCACAAAAGTTGGGCTTCAAACTATACTTGATGATGTAGATGACAATAGTCAACTTGGTCAGGCGTCCTCTTCAAATGTAACTGGATCATCTTCAATATAAATGAATCTTGTTCATGATACAATTAGGGATGAAATTGTACGGAGATATTATTAATGTAATATTATTTACTTTACAAATTTTAGATACTTATGGTTTTTAATTTGTATATATTTGTATCCATTAAATATATTTTTATTAAGTATTTTGGTATTTTTAAAATTTTAATTTTAATATTTCACTTAAAATTATCACAATATATATCTATAATGTATATCAATCATTTGATACAATTCATGTCGTTTTCAGTTATTTTTAAATAATTATTCAAACTAATATCAGTTCTCAAAATAGCTTTTTTAGAAAAACCAATCCAAATATAAATCACATTATACAATTTAACTTCTACCAAATCTTAATTTTTTCGCCTTCAAATCTTAAATTTGCAAAAGTCAAATTGGAGGGGGAAAACACCTTTATATTTTGTTTTATATTATCATCCTCTAGGATTCAAACTTAAAACTTAGAGGGATCTAGTAAGGCCTTATACTACTAAATCATTTTTTTTTTTTGGAGTGAAATGGAGATTTCATTCAATGAAGTGAAATACTACAAATAATGGAGACCATCCCTAAACCAACTTTATATTGGTAAAAAGCCACTTTTATCACCTCTAATCTAAATATACACTATTTAATTAATGAATGAACTTTTTGAAAAATAGAGGAGTGGGTTGAAAACTTTTAATTAATTTTTATATTTATTAAAATTTTATAAACCCACTCTTCCAATTTATTTAAATCCAACTCTTAAAAATTTTCCTCTCCCCACAATTCCCTCCTAGCAAACAGACTTAAGAGTTCTAAGTTCCACCCACACTAGCTTCATGATTTTTTTTTTTAAAAAAAAACCCCAATATCAAAAAACAAAAACTCGACCCTTTTTTATCTTTTTGGTTGCCCACCCAATTTGTGAGAACCTTCAATTTTCCTTTTTTTTAAGTATAGGTATCTCTATTAGAAGAATCTTATTTGAGTCACTGTTTCATACTAAATATAGGCACCTCTTTTAATGTTTATTTATTTTTGATAAAAGAGGGGCACTAGGCCTTATATATTAATAAAAACTGAAGGGGATCAAGTCCCATATAATCATTTACCAGCACAGTCCTCAAATATTCAGGACTATATATATATATATATATATAAGTGTTCAGGACAAATATTAAAAACAGCAGAGTACGAAATTCCCTCATTTGCCATAGCATCAGCCGAAGAGTTTTGTACTCGGCCCACAAACGGCACTTGAACGTCCCAGTCCCTGCGCAGCAGTTCTCTTATCTATATGGCTACCATTTGGTTGACAGAACTTGAAGGAAGGAAATGGAACTTAATAGAGTTCTCATGTAAAAAGACCGTTTGGTGCGCCAAGTGCCTGGAACCCAACTTCCCGGGCCCACACTGGGCCCATCACTTTTCACTCATATGTGGGAACTTGAGATCCCACCAAACCTGGTCACTATTCACATTTTTGGACATGATATATATCCGAAATTCAAACTTGATAGGAAGTTGACTTGCTTGGGAAAGTCAAATTTGGCGGGAAAATTTAAACTTTGCGAAAAAAATTTGGGTCACAAATTCGAACTTAATAGGGACATTTTTTAAAAAATATATATTTTTCTTTTTTATTTTGAATTAATTTCTTTTGAGGGTAAAATAGACATTTCTTTATCAACTACCACCCCTTCATTTTCTTCCAACCAAACAACTCAAGCTATCTTCCCTCATCTTTTAAATCTTTCTTTCCCTTCCTTTAAGTTCTCTTTCCTCCTCAAAGTTCATTTCCCTCCACCCAAATTCTTTGAACCAAACGGGCCCTAAGAATGCCAGACTCCTCGGTGAGTCATCCTTCCCATGCCTTGAGCAAAAAACAAAAAAACAAAAAAAAAATCCTTCCCATACAGTAGTTTCTCAATAAACCATGGAAACCCACCCATTAACCAAACAGCTTCTGGATTCTCAAAAAAAAATTGGACCAAGTAAATGAGGCCCAAGCCCTATTAAGTGGTCCCTAGAGTAAGTTCCTTACGAGGGGGAGAGGGAGGTAAAGAAGTTTCCTTGAGCCAAAAAAGAAGAGGTAAAGAAGTTGCGAAAGAGAAGCCGAAGAGAAAGATGGCGTCGAACGCAGCAGTTCCGTTCTGGAGAGCGGCGGGGATGACCTACATAACCTACTCCAACATTTGCGCCAATCTCGTCAGGAATTGCCTCAAGGAACCTCACAGATCGGAAGCCCTCTCTCGCGAGAAGGTCCATTTCGTCTCCTCTAAGTGGGTCGATGGCAAACCTGAGAAGCCTAGTAAGCTCTCTTTTTCTCTATCGATCTGTGTCTTCTGCCTCGTCGCTTGCAATTCTACGTTTCATTTCCCTTACTAACATGTTGAGCTTGATTTTCTGAGCAATCGGAAGTTGTTTTTGTTCGCTTCAATTTATATAAGTGATACATTTTGCGATTTGATTTTTTGGCTTAAATTTTCTGTGGAAGTTGGCCTTCTGATAATATTTTCTAGTGTATAAAGCTTTCCGCGTGAAACAAGGAATATATACATCTTTAATATTTCATCCCCTTTTCACTTCGAAACGAAGAAACGAAATCGATTCAACTGTACATTCACTCGTACATAAGATTAGCGATTCTGAATGCTGTTGAAGGTTCAAATTGCATTGAAATGACAAATATTGCGGATGTTATCTTAATGATTAGAATTTGACTATTGCTTCCTTTCGAGGACTTGGCTCTAGGTTCACACCTAAACAAACATTTCCTTTTTCGTGTTGACATGCTGTGCGATATACTGGTTGCCCAATCTGTATTAGGAATGTCAAAATACTATGTGATGTGTCCGTTTTACTATGAAACCTTTCTCACATTTTACATGTATATGACGCTTCTTGATTCGGAAAACTTGTCATGGTATGATACTTATATTGTAAATTACCCATCAATTTCCAGATATTTGTTGATATTTTCCTTGATTCAATTACTTGGTTCCTTTCCTCCTATTTAGCTTTGAAGCAAGAACTTTTGTAAATTCTGTATAACAACACTGGTAGGTGAAAATAAATATTCAGATAAGGGAGGATGGAGCATGTGAGTGGTGAACAATGAAGATTCATTGAAGGATGGTTATGGTTCAATTTAAGGTATTTAGAGAAAGTGGCGATGATGTTAGACATATATGCAATATTTGGAAGGGATTCTGAATGCCATTGAAGGTTCAAATTGCACTAAGACAAGGATTGCCTGTGCGATTCTAATTATTAGATACTGACTTTTGCTTGCTCTTGAGGGCTTGACCTTGACTCGTTGACGATAGGCTTACACCTAAACAAACATTTCCTTCTTCATGTCAAAGTACTATGTTGATATGGTTACTGATAAAGAATTGAGAAATAGAGAGAAGAAACCAGAAATAGGGTAGAAGAAGAAGAAGACACAGATCAAACAAAACCGGAACAGAAGTGAGATTAAACCATCATCAATCATAATCTACCTTACAATAAGAATTAAACCCTTATTTATAGGCTAGACTGACTTAATACCCAAGCTAAGCCTAAACTAACTAACCAACCCTTCTAACTAATTCTAACGGCTACTCTAATAACTAACTATAAGTAACTTTTAACTATTTATTATCTTTACATATCATATGTCATGTGTCCATTTTACCGTAAAACCTTCAAGTCATATTTTACTGATGTGTCTTGATTCAGAAAACTTATCTTTATTTGATTAAATTTCTTGGTTTCATTCCTCCCCTTAAGCTTTCATGTAAGAAGTTAGCGTTAATTCTGTATAACAATTATGACATTTCTTGCTTATGTTGTGATATGACATTTCTTGTTTGCTCATTTTCTGTATATTATGCAGTATTTTTCTATTAATAATTAATGTTTAGGTGTTTCTAACCAGTTAGTGCTTTTGCTTAAGCTGGTTATATTTCGAGATTCCTTGAAAATTGGAATCATGTTTGATCTTCCCCTGCATTATAAGCTTTCGCTCTTCCCCACATCCTCCATCTAAATAAGCTTAACAGTTCAAATTGTTTTCGACCTTTAGTCCAATTTTGAAACTTGGTTTATGCTTAAATTATTCACTGATTTGGGGTTCAAATTATAACTGGCCTGGGAGATGCATGACTTCTTGATTATTGCAGAAACTAAATCTTTTATTATTAACCTGTGAGAATGAGTCTTCATTCTTCATGCAGAGAGTTAAATATCTTGTTCCTCTTCTTAATTTGTGGATTGGGAACTCATTATTGTAATCAAAGTTATTGTGAAGAACTACATTTCTGAGGCTAGCTAACATTTCCTTTACTTACATTCTCTAGAGTCTTGATTGACTGGGTCTACCTTGCCTATTTTGACTATGTTTGTTTGGTTAAATGCTCTTCTTTGTTCCATTCTCATAATGATTTGCAATCGATATCATGTTTAATTCAGTTCTGTTTTTGATGTCTCCTGATCAAAGTTTGCAATGGCTTTTTTTATCAGCTGTTCGTTCAGACACACCAGAACATTGACTGGGAATGATGGGATTCGAAGCTTTGGAAGGAAAATGTCTCTAAGAGCTTAAAGTTAATTAATAAATAGCTGAGAAACATTGTCATTGTGAAGCTACTGTTTCTCTATATTTGTTTTTTCATGTCCATGCCATATGGTCTTGCCCTTGTGATTTTGAATTTGCATGGTTAAACCTGTAATAAATTTATTAGTGCAATTTGCAACTGTCCGAATCTTCTTATTCCAAACATAACAGGGAGTTGCTGTGTAACTTAAAAATCCACTTGAGTCTGGAAATTGGAAAACTGAAAGTAATGCATTTTTTTGTTTAATGTTATCATCCAGTAGTATCCGGGTCAAGTTTTTGGCTACCCATCCTAATATAGGTGTTTCTTTTAGGTTTTGATAACTAGGTTGTAGAAGAAGAGTCAGAGAAGAGAAGACATAGCCGAAGCAAATGCTCTTGCACTGCTCATTACTTTCATACACCTTAAACTGAATCAATACATGTTTTTCCTTAGTCTAGCCTCTTGTATATATAGGCAAAGGCTATACTCTCAAGGCCCAACAGCAATTACTCACTAATCAGGTGCTAACCAACTACTAACAGCAACCTAACAACTAACGACTATAACAGATACCTTCCTAACTGACTAACTACTAACAAACTACTTCTCTAACTTCCTAACTCCCTAACTAATCAACTAACTCTAATATTTCTATGCTTTACATATCAATACTCCCTCCCCAAAACATCCTTGCCCTCAAGGATGAGAGACAACAAAACACAAAACTAAACCTCAAAATTACAAAACTGAAATAACAGAAACATAAGCCTAAGTTGCTAAATTCTGGAACTTTTGCTGATCTTTGAAAGCTATTGCTTGAAATTTGGTAGATATCTGTCTTGAATATTGCTGTTCACAGCCACAACTCCCTTGCTGAATTCTGTGCCAAATGGAAATAATGGATGTAATGCTGACCCATAAAGCATTTTAATACGTTCTCCCTTGAACCAACTCACAACCAAACATCTTGCAGCGGAAACAATTAGAAAAACCCAATTATAAAATGATCCTGTATGCCTGTTGGGTAAAAACCATGACAGCAACAACTTTGGGCCTACTTCTTGAAAAACAAGCCCATACAGTTATCGAAAATAAGAAAATGGGAACCAAGCGGCCACCTTTGGACTTTTGGAACTGAACTCTTGAATTATTAGTGGACACCAGCTGTGCATTTGACTTTTCAAATGGAACCTCTTTCAGCCATGCAAACTTCTGATCCTGCCACGTACTCTGGTGTATATTTCCTAAACCAAGCATATAACCAATGCTCAACGGCACGCTGCAGTCAGAAACAATAGTCTTCGAAATAGTAGACACAGTCGGCGACAATGGGAGACAACTCGACGGCAGAACGAGAATCGGCATTGATAGAGAAGAAGTAGTCGGCGGCGGCGGCGCCGCAACTGAAGTCATTTCCTTCACTGAATCGAAGCTATCTCTCTTGACTTGCAAGGACAGTGACGGTTCCACATCCTCATGAGTTGTCGACACTCCATGGTTGCGAGAGACAGCGCCTACCCCATCCGGAAGAGACCCAAGCCGCGCAAAACTGTCACTGCATTTCTGTTTTGCTCCATCATGCTGGTCTTCGGAACAATCAGAGTCTTGGCCCTTCTTGAAATCACCATTGCAGTCTTGAATTACTGATGCTTCCTGCATGGCCGTATAAGGTATTTTCGTAACCTTTTCCTGGGTATTGGTTGAAAAAGACCCATCTTTTTCTCGAGTAGCCAGGCCTTCTTCTCGCCCCTCCAAGGCGTTCCTTGCCTTCGCTGTTTGCCCTTCGAACGTGATTTCTAGCAGTAGGGCGTGACCCTTAGCTTGGTCCAGGGTTCTTGGGTTAAAGAAGCGAATAGAGTCTGCTATCTCCTTCTTAAGCCCAACCACATATGTCATGACATGATACCTTTCAGGAAGCTCTAATTTATTCATGGCCTCATCAAAGAAAACATTGTAGTCCTTGACACAGCCTTTTTGCCGTAGCCACCTCTGGTTTCCATCGGAATCTTGGAAAGTAGGGGAAGAGATGGTTCTGTCTCTTTTTTTTTCTGGGTTGCCAAGCTTGAATTGCTGATGAACGTTCTTGATGTTTCTTTTTGGAATTTTCTGACTGACTCAGATGCAGAATTGAACCGTTAGGAGCATGACTCTGCCTGGTTCACGGTTGCATTTGGGTCAAAATATCTTGAATATCAGAACTGAGCCGTGAGTGAAGAGAAGAATGACTCTGGACTGATTCAAGAACTATAGAGACTCACAGCGAGGGAGCCGAGGATGACTCGCTCTGATACCACTGTGACTAGGTTGTAGAAGAAGAGTTAGAGAAGAGAAGACATAGCCGAAGCAAGTGCTATTGCACTGCTCATTACTTTCATACACCTTAAACTGAATCAATACATGCTTTTCCTTAGTCTAGCCTCTTGTATATATATAGGCAAATGCTATACTCTCAAGGCCCAACAGCAATTACTCACTAATCAGGTGCTAACCAACTACTAACAGCAACCTAACAACTAACGACTATAACAGATACCTTCCTAATTGACTAACTACTAACAAACTACCTCTCTAACTTCCTAACTCCCTAACTAATTAACTAACTCTAATATTTCTATGCTTTACATATCAGGTTTCAATTCTGAGACTTAGAGGGATCACTGCAAGACCAATGTTGGTAACTGAAAGTAAAGTATTCTTCCATAAGGAAATGAATTTTGTATGACTTGTGCATTTGGAAAGATGACGGTTTATGATACAACACTATCTATTACTCCGGAGCTGCTGAACTATACGTAAAACCCTGTACATCCTGTGTTGTATCGTCATGATTCGTGATTAGCACAACTGTAATGTTTCTTTAGTTTACTCTTTCAATTAAACTAATTCTTCTTGCAACCAACAAGACATTGGTTAAGGAGATAAGGAGCCTCACACCTATAAGGAAAAAAGAGAAAAAAGAACGAGCCTTTATTCTCTAAACTCTGAGGGAGAGACCCTTAATCAATCCGAAGAAAAAGCTCTTCCTACAAAATTTTCAGATTTTCAATTAAACAAAAAAACTGATTGGTAATTGGTTAAATCAAATATTTTTATTTAATATAATAATTTCTATTTAACGTGTTAAATTCTTTCGCCTGTGCATTGCATGAGGTCATCCATCTTGTTATGAAATGATGGCACAGTTGGCAATGGCCAACAATTTTGTTCTGATAAATAATTATAAAATTTCTTGAGTTTAGAAACCAGACTAAATAAATCTCTTTAACATTTTAAATTTAATAGTAATGCGTTTTGAAATTTTAAATTTATGTGGATAACTATAGGTTGCTAATTTATATCCTCTTAATTTTTTTTATGTATATAATCTTATCAAACTTTAAGCTTTGAATTATATGTAGATAATCTTAAATTTTAAGCTATTTGCAGACAAATAATAAAATAAAAAATAGTTCAGAGTTTTCTGCATATATCTATATATATATGTAACAGTTTAGGGAGTTTTATTGTAAAGCTTTAAAAGCTAGCGAGGCTGTTTAGCTATATTATAAAATTTAGGGATTTTTAAGAATTTAGTTAAAAATGAAATAAACTAGACAAATATGTGCAAAATAAAGAAACTAGAAAACAAAAGAGTGGAGAATGGAACAGTTGTGATGCTTCCCCAAAAATAAATAATGGAGTAAAGAAATAGATTATAAGGATTAAGGAATCATAGCAGGTCATTGCTGTTGAACAGGGCTCTCTCCATCACCATTACTACCAAAACGAAGACTTGAAATCAAAGTGTGGCTGGAACAATGAACACCAACCACACAGAGCCACATTAACATTGCTAATTATAGCAGCTCTAAAATTCAACCACTAGAGACAATACAACACAACACAACATCCCCACTTTTTTCCTCTGAGGAAAAAATTCCCTTTATTTTGGGGGAAAAAAAAAAAACTAGAGTTGGCCCAACCAAGAGCCAGCTAGACTCCCTCTAATGATGAGATGGCTAATTATGGGTTATTTAAATAACATTTCAAAAAATTATGTCACTATGACGAGATATACTTTAAATATGGGAAAATAACATTAAGGTTCCAATTAAGATAAATAATATCAGAAAAATCTCAAAACTTGTTAATAGTAGCTCCTCTACTTATTAATGACTGCTCTTTTGATAAACTATGAGACTTTTCTAATATTATTTTCTTTAATGAGACCTCTGTGTCATTTTCCCTTAATTATCTCCATCTCTTTCTTTTTAAAATTATTTTCCGATTAATGTTCTCAAGAACAAATAAAAAGAAGATGTTATGATTTTGCGTAATAATGTATAATCTTTTTCTAAAAGTTGACATTTAGAGTCGACGCTTTAAATATGATTAAAAATTTTTTTTGCTATAATTAAATATGATTAATTGTGCTCAACAAGAGAATGCATGTGCCTCTAAAAATAATATCCTCATTAAAATATGCGTACACCAATGGGGTTAGGTCTATTAGATGAGAATTAATCTCTCACAATATGTCAAATCAATGTTTGAATTCCGCTGGAAAAAGTGTACGTTTTTAGTAATTAATATTGCTCCAAATAGACTTACGTCTAATAAGATGATAATTGCGCCTATAATGTATAATCTTCTAGCACAAACTACACTAATAGACATTGATTAAAACTATAACTTATACACCACAGATAAACTCTTGATTTAAGAAAAGAGGTAGTACTGTTTAGTTATAATTTTACATGCGATTAAAAATAACAAGTCTTGCGACTATATGAATTGCACAATAACATTGTGTTCTATTAATTATAAAATTGTTTTGATGAATTGTCAATCAAAATCTCAAAATTAAGTGTCATTTTTAAAGGGTTTTATACTTTTTAACCTCATCACTGACACATATAAGGACTTTCTTTTTAAATGGAATGGCAAAAAACATGTACCATTAAAATGCATTTTTAACTATGAAACCAACATGGTAATATTTTATTTTCCATCTTCCTTTTTTTGGAAAATCAAGTAAAATGACATTCAAGCTATTTAAAGTTTACACGATCATAGATATTGGCTGAAAAGATAAACCTATTTAAATTTACCCTCTTTTTTTTTTCCTTTTTTTTTTTTTGCCAGCTAAGTTTACACCTTCAAATCTCCTTGTGTAAATCAAATTAAGCAAACAAGCAATGCTTTTGTGAACACGATCTCCTTCCCAATATGCAAGAGACCATTATTAACAAATATCAAAGTATCATATAAATAAATAAAAAATAAATATTTGTTCATGTATTAATCTCAATTAATTCAAATTGTTTATGTATTAATATCGTTCTTTTTTTTTCATCTCTAGGTTACTCGTATTGTTGCCAAAATGATGGAATGTAATTCAATTCGTTGTCACCTTGGGAAGAAGACAGTCAAACCAAAGGAGCAGTTGAAGTTGAACAATGAAGAACGCATTCTCATAACAAACTTCTTCCCGTCACCCAACTCTCACCGATTTCTTAGGGATCGTCTTCTTCGCTCTCTATACGACACATCATGCTTAAGCTTTTTCGCCATCTTCGCTCGTAAAACTACGCTTTTCTAGATTCGCGGTTGGATCTATCATTTTAATTCTTTATTTTTTTTTTGAACCCTAAATTAGCATATTGCTCTTGATCTTTGAATTCCAAAGCTCAATTTCGGAGTTCCTGTCAACAATAGTCACTGATTATGGCTACGGCGAGGACTGCTCGGTCCAAGGCTACGCCTGTGAAAGAGAACGGACCAAAACTCGAAGAAGGTCTCCATGTGTTCAAGTCTGATAAATTCGATGCCGACGGCTACGTCCAGTCCAAATGTTCTCTCAGCGAGAAGGTTGGTGTTTGTATTTCAATGGAGTGATGTACAGTTTACTATGAAAACCGCGCAGTTTTCTTCACATTCTGAGGGAAAACTATAATTTGATTAAACAGTTAATTTATGAATTTGGTCAGTTGTTTTTCCTTGTTCCAGGATTCTAAACACTTCTCTTAGCTCTGTAGACGTAATTTTTGTGGGGGTTGATTCGTAATCATGTTAGTCCTGATTCCTGAGTTTCATGGGAATTGTTGGGGGCGGGGTGAACAGAAAGGGGAGGGGAGATAGTTGAATTCATTTGGACCGTAGGAAAATGTCTTAGTGTCAGTTACGGTTGCCTCTTACATTGGAGATTCGACCATTTTCCTTCCTGGTCATGAGGAATTAATTGCAAGATCGTAAATTCTACTATCTATAGCCACAGCCTCTGACCAACTTATGTCACAGTTTGAAAAATATTCCACTTATACACCTGAAGCATAGAATTTGTTATCATAAGTTATTAATCTTTTATTCTCCTTTCAAGCAAATCATCTATAAATCAATAGATTCATTAAAAAAATGATAATTCAATTTCTTCTGATGGATTTTTTTTCAAAAAAATAAAACGAAAATATGTATAAGAAAGAAGAGGGAAGTATGATGGACAATTTATCTTCTAATAGGAATCTTTGGAAGAGATGTGCTGCAATAACTAACCTATGAGGTTGGATACCCTAAGGTCTGTAAAAACCCCTCATCAGTAAACTACTTCTGATGGCTTTTTCAAGTTCCGTGTCTTACAATGTGCCATAAATTTCACTGCGCTCTGCAACCTAGGTGAGAGAGGGTAGTGAAAACAGGGTTTATAACCCATTGTCAACCTCAAGGCAAGGGGAAAAGGAGATGAGAGAAGTGGGGAATGGAGGGTAATGGGAAAGGTGAGATTTCATTGACACTCAAAGTTGTCGATGAGTTTGGAGAGCCCAAGGCCCTAGTAAATTATATTTATGTCTTTTTTTTTTTTCGGACATGGATCAATGACACACACGCATCCCTATCCTAAGCCTTCCTCATAGGGAGGGGTGCTATTGAGCCAAGAGGCGTTCGGCACCTATGATGATTATTTAACCGCTTAGACACATGAAATTTATTGGAAAATGCGTCATACCTTGGGTTTTTCCTTATTTGCCGCAGCATTTTGAATCGCAAAGAAGCAAGAGACCATTGGCTATCAATAGTAAACTACCCATTGAAAGGATTCCTTCCCCCCAGTTTCCACTGCCTTCTAAATTGCATGCATGAATGCAGATTCGTATTTTCGCGCTGTTTACTGGTGACCCTCTAGGCTTCATGTAGTTGCAGTTCATATTTAATGTGCAATGAAGCATATCAAACAATACAAACAGTGCCAGTGATGGCAATCAAAGATAGCTATCACTTACTATTTTCTGCGTTTTTGTTTAGTAATGTAGCATTGAAATCTGTTGCTGCTTGTGTTTTGTTCCCAACTTGTTGAGAAATGTTTTGTTGTTCTTCATTTTGTGTTATGCTCTTTCAATTCAACTGATTTTATCCTGCTTATTTTTAAAGGAAATAAAGCAATTATGTTCATATTTGATGGACTTAAAGAAAGCTTCTGCTGAGGAAATGCGTCGAAGTGTTTATGCTAACTACGCTGCCTTCATACGGTTGGTTGTTTTTCATTATTTCTGTTTTTATTTGCTACATTAGGAAGATTTGATCTAGACTTGTACTCACACCCACCCATCCATATCTCCTGATAGTTGTATTATTGTGTGTACTTGCTGTATAAAACATGTTCACTTCTACACTGTTGGATACTTTGAACGATTACCGGAAATTTGTAATTATTTTAACGATTCTGGAATCAACGATTACATGTTATCTGAATATTGATCTTAGAATATAAAATGGTCACTATTCTGTTTATGTTTGTGGCAGAAAAATTCTTTTCCTGTGGTGTATGCTTTTGTGCCCCCCCCCCCAAAAAAAAAAAGGGACTTCCCCCCTCTTTTTTTTTTTTTTTTTTTTTTGGGGGGGGGGGGGAGTGCGTGTTAGGCTGTCATTATTTTCATACTTTTCACTTATTCAGTTTTATTTGGGTGTCTATTTATCTTGAAAATACTAACAGTGTTATTTAACCAACATAAATATGATTTTTTCTTTAGATTCAAATGATCTTTAACTGCAAATCATTACTTTTATTAATTTGATGTGTCCTTTATTTTCCTAGCGTTTAAGCAATATGCATATTTTTCAGCACATCTAAAGAGATATCAGATTTGGAGGGAGAGCTTTCATCTATCAGAAACCTGCTATCCACACAAGCTACTTTGATACACGGTTTGGCTGAGGGAGTTCACATTGATTCCTTATCTATCTCTGATTCTGATGGATTAGCTTCAAATGCTGCTTCAAATTCTGAAAATGGGGATACATCAGACCTCGACAAATGGTTAGTTGAATTTCCTGATCTCCTGGATGTTCTCCTGGCTGAAAGAAGAGTGGATGAAGCTTTAGCTGCTCTTGATGAGGGGGAACGTGTAGTTTCTGAAGCAAAAGAGATGAAAACCCTGAATCAATCTTCACTCATGTCTCTACAGACTTCCATTATTGAACGCAGGCAGAAATTAGCTGACCAGCTTGCTGAAGCTGCTTGTCAGCCTTCCACCCGGGGTGCAGAACTTCGTGCAGCAATATCCGCCCTTAAAAGGCTTGGAGACGGTCCCCGTGCTCACAGTTTGCTGCTTAATGCCCATCTCCAAAGATATCAGTATAACATGCAAAGTCTTCGGCCATCAAGCACATCATATGGAGGAGCTTATACTGCTGCTCTGGCTCAACTGGTATTTTCAGCAATTGCACAAGCTGCAAATGACTCATTGGCTATTTTTGGTCAGGAGCCATCTTATACTTCTGAACTTGTCATGTGGAC
Source organism: Acacia acuminata (assembly GCA_019022655.1). NCBI lineage: Eukaryota > Viridiplantae > Streptophyta > Magnoliopsida > Fabales > Fabaceae > Acacia > Acacia acuminata. The sequence goes on from JAFJYI010000001.1 coordinate 834,808, forward strand.
TACTAAGCAAACAGAAGCATTTGCTCATCTTGTTAAAAGGCATGCATTAGCTTCATCAGCAGCTGCAGGAGGCTTAAGAGCTGCGGCGGAATGTGTTCAAATAGCATTGGGTCATTGCTTATTGTTGGAAGCTCGTGGCCTTGCTCTCTGTCCTGTACTTTTGAAACTTTTTAGGCCAAGTGTTGAACAAGCACTAGATGCCAATTTGAAACGCATTCAAGAGAGTACAGCTGCTTTGGCTGCAGCTGATGATTGGGAGCTAGTGTACTCTCCTGCAGGTAACCGTCACACTGGTAGGCCTTCAAGCGTAACCACTAGCAATGCAACAGCATTTCAGCATAAACTCACTAGTAGTGCCCATCGTTTCAATTTGATGGTCCAGGTGAGTATTTGAGTTTAGTGCTGTCAATTATTGGTGGGAATACTGCTGTGTGAATAATTATTACAATATTAAGTGTGTGAGTTATATTGGAATATGTTATCTGTTTCAAGAAAGACTGCAGTCATGTGTTTTCTTCCTGTTCATTTATTTTGTCTTATTTTAATTTACAATTCAATCCATTTGCTTGAGTGAATAGTTTGCATGTCTTTTAAAACATAGATGTTAACTGTGTTAAAACCTTCTTTTTGTTTCTTGTTTATGCAGTTTTATTGATTTATTTATCTTTTCACTTCACTCTGGATGCTCTGTGTGCTTATACAGGACTTCCTTGAAGATGTTGGACACCTGCTCAGTATGCAGTTGGGAGGCCAGGCTCTGGAAGGGTTATTCCAAGTATTTTACTCATATGTGAACATGCTCATAAAAGCATTACCTGGTTCAATGGAGGAAGAAGCAAACTTTGAAGGTTCTGAAAATAAAATTGTTCGAATGGCTGAGACTGAAGCTCAGCAGATGGCATTACTGGCCAATGCCTCCTTGCTAGCAGATGAATTGCTTCCACGCGCAGCCATGAAACTTTCTCCTATAAATTATGCTGCCTACAACGATGATAATCGAAGAAGACCTTCAGACAGGCAAAACCGTCATCCTGAACAAAGAGAATGGAAAAGGCGACTTGTTGGTTCTGTTGACAGATTAAAAGATACCTTCTGTCGTCAGCATGCTTTAGACCTTATTTTTACTGAGGAAGGTGATAGCCATCTTACAGGTGACATGTATATTAATATTGATGGAAACTCAGATGAAATTGAGTGGCTTCCTTCTCCAATTTTTCAGGTATTTTGAAAATCTTTGTTGTAGTTAATGCTAATGTTTCATGTAATAATCTTTCAAAGATAATTCTGCCCCATATTGTCCTTAAAATGAATTTGAGTATTCTATTCTCTTGTTTTTACGTTATATGAGATGCTCTTGACTATGTAGTGCCCTCTTCCCCTTTTCCTTCCACATCTTCATGGAAATTGCTTTAGATCTTATAAAATATGAGAGCACTCCAGACATTCATTGCACAGACCTTTTGACTATAGATTTTGAAATGTTGACTGGCATTGGTTGGTAAATTGTGATCCTTGTTGTAAATAATTTTACGGAATGTAAATCTGAAGGAATCATATCTTCAAAACACCTTTGATATCAGTTTTTTGGCATTATATGACAACTGAGATTGCAATTCGTAGTTGGTCAATCCACTTTTAGATAATCTTTTGAAATTTTTGAATGGTGCTGGCCTTTTTTTTTTTTTGTGGGGTTTTTTTTTTTGGGGGGGGGGGTGGTGTTTTCTTTCTGAGAGCAATTATTTTTGTCAGCCAGCCAATGTTGTGTGGTATAAATTGCAATCACTTTCAGGAAGTGCTGCTTTTACTGACATCAGCTGGCTGAGTATTGGATTTGCATTTGTTTCCTTATAGAGATGATAACAACAGTTATCATTGCAATTAGCTTCCCTTTCCCCATTATGTTAGATGGTGACAGAAATTTTCTGAGGGTCTAGTTTGTTAGTCTCCTATGTCATTCGACTCTTTCCTTTAGCAGCATCTAGGGGTCACACATTATTATTTTGATGATTGACTGTCTCAAAAATTTAGTTACTACCATTTTTTACTAATTTTTGCCGTGAGTTGTTAATTTGATGAATTAATAAATGTGAAGTAGATGGAAATAGCAGTTTAGCAGAAGTTAAAGACTTTTGGTGGGAAAAAAAAAATGCAGCAGTCAAAGCCTGTAGCCCCTCCTATTTCTGTCCATGCGGACTTGATTGTTTGCATCTTTAAGCGGTTTGAGATATCCATTGCATTAATTCCCATATAGTATAGACATGACTTGATATCATTGTTCGCATTAATTTTCTGTTTCAAAGTACTTTGAACTTTTGTTATCCTAAAATTACTTGATCTAGTATTTCTTCTTTTTTATTGGAAAAAATTTATTGAGTTGGATGTTTAGATATAATATCAACTAATCATCAATAGATTATGACATAGATCAAATTGATGTGACCAGTTATTATTGTAGTGTGAATTACCTTCTTACTTCAGACACACACACACAAACCTTATATTCATAAATATTTTCCTCCATTTTTGTGCAGTTGTTTTTTTTTTTTTTTTATATATTTTGCCTATCTCCGCATTTAATGCACAGGTAGACTTGCTAGTTTATGTTACACTTTGTATGATCCACGGTTTTGAAGGCAGTGTCATGTTGCTGTCCAGGAACTTTACATAAAACTGAACAGAATGGCCAATATAGCAGCAGATATGTTTGTAGGAAGGGAAAGATATGCTACACTACTCTTTATGAGACTTACAGAGACTGTTATTTTGTGGCTATCTGAAGACCAAAGCTTTTGGGATGACATTGAGGAAGGGCCTAGACCTTTAGGTCCTCTAGGTCTTCAACAGGTATGTAAGATGTACACGTTTTTATTTGTGATTTACCAAATAACTATTACCAAATTTGAGTCAAAGACAGAAAAGAAATGACGCCTCTACAGGCAAGCATATCAGGAGTTACTAGAGACGGCTTGATTCAGGGATTTATCTTGTAAAAAAAGTTCTCAGAAACCAAGGATCTGGCGTTATGTTGACTGCCTGTGTGTGAAGAGTATAATCTTTTTTATTTGTATAATGGAGAATAAATAATAGTTCGGATGAGCTGGAATAGAATGAGATGTGACCCTTGATGAATTTCGGGTGAATTACATACAGGTCTTGAATAAGAAAATTGATTACCCATAGGTCCTAACCACTTGTAATTTGTAAATACAAAAGATCGATGTGTAAATATTGAAGTTGGACATATGAATGGAATGAGAAAATAATTACTTTACCTATATAAGACTTATTTGTAATTCGTCCATGAATTTTTCAGTTTATGGTGCCTTTTCATCTGTGCTGTTATTCAGTTCCTTTACACAAGAATTAGTATGTTAAATCAAGCTTATAGACAAAGAAAGTGAGTGAGAGAAGTATCTTGAGGATCAATGTTCTCCCTTTTTGCTTTTTGTCTTATTTTCAATAGCTCTTGCAGATTTATTAATAAATTGAAATTTGTGCTTTGTCAAAATAAAACGTGAAAATGTTTGATATCCACGTCTTCATTTGCTGTGATATTTAAGATAACTTTATTCTATGTTCTTACGTCATCAAGCTAGTAAGAAGCTGACATTATATGGTAAGGATTTTTTGAAGCGGCAAATAAAGTAAAGGCCAAACTTTACATGAAGTATGTGAACAAGAAAGTTCATCACAGCCATCACCAAAAAAAATAAGGTTCATCACAGCCATCTTCTGTTGTTCGTTTTGCAGTTCTACTTGGATATGAGGTTTGTCATATGTTTTGCCTCCCAAGGTCGGTACCTGTCCCGAAATTTGAATAGAGTTGTCAATGAGATCATATCAAAAGCTATGACAGCATTTGCTGCTACAGGAATAGATCCATATAGGTAAACTCTGCAATTCTATTTACTCATATAGAACTACTTACCATCGAATGATTTTTTATTATTTTTTTATTAAAAAGGACATCATTTCCAAAATTCCTCTTAGAAGCATGTGAATTATACAGTCTTCTTTAGTATATCTGTGATGTCCATGTCTGCCATGGTTACATGTCACATGATTGCAAGCATCCTCCTTGTTCCAAGTTCTTTTCTGTAGTGTCAGGTTACGTCTTATTATATATTTACACAACCTTAACTCTATTTTGGGTTTCTGCAATGTGTCCTGCTTGTAGTTGTGGACTTGAAAACATATTGCTCTTTCTCAAAAGCTGATACAATTGTTGTTGTCAGTGCACTGCCTGAAGATGATTGGTTCAACGAAATTTGTCAAGATACCATTGATAGACTAAGTGGGAGACCAAAGGAAATCAATGGAGAAAGAGACCTTAACAGCCCAACTGCGTCTGTCTCAGCACAGTCAGTATCATCGTTCAGATCTCATAATAGTTCGTAAGGCATACATTCATTCATCCTTGTAAATTAGATCAGACTGTATCAATGGACTTGATGGCATATGGTAAGATGCAGCTATTAACTTCTTCAATGTAATCAAAATTCTTCATGAGGTTTTCCGTCCCCCTTTTTTGTTTTTGGTTTCATTGTCAATTTAATGGGGGATAACCCGTCTTTTGTGTACATTAAAGATTTACAGTCAGGTGTTTGGCGATAATTCTTTATTATTTCGTGTTGTTTAGGACTTTCATTTGTAAATCCTGATTATATTCTTTGACCTCAAGCCTGAAGTACTTATTCTAAACTAGGGTGTGCAGTACATAATCATCGTGTGATTCATAAACGCAATGTACGATGAATTCCTCTGTTTTCAACTTGTGAAAAATTAAATGTGTAATCTTAATCAGGTTCTGTATTAAAGGGGAGTTAAATATTGGGAGCTGCATTCAACATGTTCGGCTGTGTCAAGTTGGAGGGGAGGGTATATGCTCCCCTTCTTTCATTTGGTTTAAAATTTTGGAGGGGATAGGAAGATGATATATGCTCCCCTCCTCAATAATAATGAGGGTTATAGGGTAAAAATGCTCCGGAAGTTTTCACTTAAGGGCATTGGGTGTTTGTAAGTTTTTGATGGGCGATATTGTCCCGAAGTTTTTAACTTGTAAACTATGAAATGTGTTATCTTAATCACGTTCTGTTTTTAAGGGAAGTGAAATCTTGGGGGCCGCATTGAATATGAAACGGACAGTAGAATTTCTTTTCCATGTTTAATTTAACAAGATGGCCAGCGGAAGATGGAGCTCAATTGGATAGATGGTGGCACTTTTTTTTTTTTTTCCCTAGTGTTTTATTTTTTGGTTGATAAGTAGTTGGTACTTTAGCAGTTGAAAAACCCAATAAAACTTGTCCTCTCGTGTTACTAAACAATTCTTGCCCTCATTTTTACGTTCCAATACTAACAATTTTGTTTTTTTTAATTCCCTTTAGTCTTTATTATAAGGCACCAACTAATAAGTTCATTTGGTCCTTTTTATAAGGTACTTGCTTGTTTCCAAGAATCATTAATTATTCTTTTCCATGTATGTCTATAATAAATAAGGTTAGTGGGTGAGAATAATAATCAATATGATATTAGAGTTTAGTGCAATTATTAGGGTTAATATTGGAAGTTACTTAAATTGTAGGTTAATTTTATTGACTTTAACTGTTTTTATTTGTTTGTAAGAATTGTTAGTTAGTGTCTTATAATAAGGACCAAAGAAAGTATATTGTTATATGGGATCCGGTTAGGGATTTGTGGATGTCCTTTTCAACATATGTGTCTCCTTTGAGATTTGAATTCAAAATCCAAAAGGATCTAGTAGGGTCTCACATCTTAATACTAAGGGTCGGTTTGGTTCGAAGTGAGGGGATGGAAGGGGATAGAAGGGGATGGAAGGATTTGATGGGGGACTACCTTAGAGCCTGTTTGGTATGCAAAAGAGGTGGGAAGAGAAGGGAAGATTAGCAAGTTCCCTTGTTTGGCGCCCAATCTGTTGGAGTCTACCAATCTTCCTTTAAAGATAGGAAGATGTAATTTTACCAAAATTGGTGGGATCTCAAATTCCATCGGTGAATAGTGAAAGTTTTGGACAAATTTTCCCCCTCATCAACAGCACGTTGCTGAATGTCATAGTTCGTCATCATCATCATCGAGCACGAGAAATCGAAGGGAGTAATCTGAGTTGAACCAAAGGAAGTTGTTTCCTTCTTGGTGAAGTTCATCACCAAAGAGATTAGAGAGAGGAGGAATTTGAAGAACGCAATTGGTTGAAGCAATCACAGGTTTGTTGGATTCAAGAGAAAAAGCAGGCACAGCGCAATTGATTTCTGCTTCACTAAACTAGCCTCAAGCCCCCTGTTTCTTCTTATTCTTTAGTGATTTAGTGAGCATTCGAGAGGGGGGCACAATACTACCAGTACACTGTTCACTTTCGTCTTCATCGATATGGAGCAGAGGGGCCATTGTTTTTTCTATGGACAATAAAAACCATGAAGGGCAACAAAAATGATCTCCTATTTCCTCTGTTTTATCGCTAAAAAACAAGGGAAATTTTTTTATTGCGAAACAAATGCTTCACCATCAAATCCGAATTTGACCCACAAATTCAAATTTGATGGAAGGAAATTCGTATCAAATTCAAATTTAATTTTCTTATTTTTTTCCTTATTATATAAAAATTTAAATGTAAATTTATTAATTTAAATCCAAATTCAGTAAATAACCCATTATTATAAAGATCTTTGAATTAAGTTTTTAATGATATAAGACCAATTAAAAAAAATTATAATTTTAAAGTTGGGATCAAAATTTACTGTCAGGGGTTTGGCAATATTCTTTTTATTATTTCGTGTTGTTTAGGACTTTCATTTGTAAATTCTGATTGTATTCTTTGACCTCGAACCTGAAATATTTATTCCGGTGGATAATCATCATGTGATTCGTAAACGCAATGTACGGATGAGTTCCGCGGTTTTCAACTTGTAAAATATTAAATGTGTAATCTTAGTCAGGTTCCTTATTAGCAGGAAGTGAAATCTTGGGAGCTGCATTCAACATGTTCAGCTGTGTTTGGTTGAAGGGAAGTCCTCTCATTTGGTTAAAAAAAATATTAATTTTAAATAAATAATATTATTTTATAAGTAAATAAAACATTTATATACAAACTACGCATAATATAATACAACAGAATTATTAAAGTATAATTTCTGGCTAGCCGTCAGTATTTAAGCTTTAACTCAAAAGATGTTGCGGTTTAAGTTCAGTGAGGACCTAGTCAATCCATCCAAAACTTTTAGAACGTGTTTGGTTTGAGAGAAGGAAATGAGAGAGAAGGGAAAATAAACCCCTCCCTCATTTGGTTTAAAATTTTGGAGGGGAGGGGAGTCAAAATCTTCAACCTCCTTCCTCCTCCCCTCTTAAGCCAAAGAATCTTTTCCCCCTTCTCTTCTCTCTAACAAACCAAAAAATGCAACATATTATTCATTTTCTTCCCTCCCCTCAAACCAAACACACTCTTAAATAAACTAATTACACTAGTCTAATTGGCTGAGTCTAGCTAGGTTTTAATACCATGATAAAATATTACAAAACTTGTGCGTTGACCATTTGGAATTTAATGCACTTGACATTGAGATATTTTAGGTTATTAGTTTTTTTTTTTAATCCATATATATTTATATTATATTATCCATTGTTATCGAATAATACACTAAACTGACACAAAAATTGCAGGCAAAAAAGAAAAAGAAAAAAGACACAAAACTACTATGTAGTATTATTTTTTAGGGTTAAGGTGTAAAAATATACATGTGTTATACCTTAAAGAGTGTGCACCACCAAATACTTTTTTATGTGTGAAAGTGACTATGTGGTTATAAATTAGGTGCAAAAATACCGTTTGACTGTTAAGTTTGACTTTATTTTCTGACTGGACAATGGCGTGGCTTTCAAAGTGTAAAAATATACATGTGATTTGGTCAAAAGAGCACCCAACACCAAATATTACAGGTCTTGATATCTTGAACGGTCTTCATGTAAGTTCTAGTCCGTTTAGGAAGTGGGAAAATGTGATTATAATGCTGTTATGGGCTGTCCTGTATAGGATTTTGTTTTACTTGGTCTTTTGTTTTGCCTCCAAAAACCAGAGGTCACAGACAAAATTAAAAGGGTCAAGTAGCAATTTTGCTACAGAAGTATTCATTTAGGGGCAATGTTGTTCTAAAAGTTTTTTTCAATTCAATTTTACCCTGAAAATACCAAAACGTAGTAATATTGCCCTCCCCTAACGGTGATGTCCTAACGACGTTAGCAAACTCGAGTGTGACTACCTCACCCACGAGTGTGCACCTCTTTGGTTTTTTTTTTTTTTTTTTTTTTGCGCACACTCAAATGAGTGTGCACTTGGTGTTAAAAAAAAAAACACGTGCACACTCGAGTGTGCTAACCCACATTAGGTACTACCATTAGGGATGACAACATTGCTACGTTTTAATACTTCCAACGCAAAATTGAACCCAAAAAAATTTCCAGAGTAAGATTGTTCCTGAGTATGTATTTCAAGACAAAATTGCTACTTAACCCAAATTAAAATTTGCTTAAGCTCACTTTAAACAAACATTATTGCAGCAGCTAGCTGACGCTAGTTTTATCTGTTATTTCTTGATTATTATTATTTCATTTGGCAGCAAAATTATATTTGATGTATAGATCAGTTAATCTTGAAAAAAGTCACTGATTTATCCATCTTGGTTCTCTCCAGCAAGAATAATGAATGGTAATAAACATTCAAGTTCAGAAAAAACTAGTGATCATCATCATGATATTCGCAGAAGAACAACCTCAAAGAGATGAGATAAAAATTCAATTGTGTTGAAAAGGTCAGGTGATTCTTCCTTAACCTCAAAAAAAAAAAAAAAAAAAAAAGGAAGAGGATCTTCTCCTCGTCCTTTTTCTTCTTTTCTCTCATCAGTCCATCTGGGCCATTGACTGTGAAAATGGGAGAGATGTTAAAGTAATATTGTAATTGATTGAACGAATATGATTTAGAGATGATGTGGGATAATGAGAAAAGGATTAGGAGAGAAACCGAAACCCAAAAAATAATAAACACCCTTTTAGAGATTCGTAATTAGAGATGGCCACAACAGCATCTTTATTTTATGTGATTTTTATGTCACATTTTCAGTCAACAACAGAATGAACATAGAATGAACACTACTCAAGAACAACATACAAGAAAAATCAAGAACATGCAACAAAAAATCAAGAACAAGATACCAGAAAAATCAAGAACAAGATACAAAAAAAATCAAGAACAAGATATATAACAGATGAGGAGAGATTGAGACGGCGATAGATGCCATTTGCCTCCGCTGTTCACGCATGCTTAGGGTGCGGCACGACGGTGCGTTCTACTCTAGGCGGAGGGAAGCTTGATCCGCCCTCGCATCATGCTCCGGCATATCGATCCTCGTGGACATCTCCGTCTCCCGTTCTTGTTGTTGTTGTTGCTTGACGGCGTTGTTCGGTGGTAGTAACAAGCAATTCCAACACCAATTCCAAGCAGATCTTTAATGAAATATAAGAGACGAAGAACGAAAGAAAGACGGGTAGGAAGGAAGACAAGAATGCTAAGAGATGTACTGAATCGCTCAAGTTTTTATGATTTTTTTCATTAAAATGATTTTACTAATTTTCCAAACGCTTTTATGTTTTTACGATTTTTTTACGTAACGATTTTTTATCCCTCTTCCGATTTTACGTAAAATCTCGATGTTAACTACCTTACTCTAAATAACTTAATATAAAACATTTGGAGACCGGTTTTCACAAAAAATAAAAAATAAAAAATAAAAAAAATAAAACCAATCCCAAACCGGTTCAAGAGTTTGGAGACGTGTTTTCACATTTTGGAGACAAAATGTTTACCTTTTTATATAATATGAATGACACTAGTAGGATTAGTTGTATGTGACAAGTGGGATATAATAAAAGAGCCACTTGTTCAGCAAAAATTAGAACACCCATGCTCAGTAGAATGCCACTTGACCGTATCTCATTGGATAAATTAAACTATTTAATATTATTGTTATTATATGTAACCACTCTATTACATTATTATAAATTTTTTATCCACCCTTAAAATCTAAAACTAATTATAAATAGGAACATTAAATTAAAATATTTAATCTTCGTGACAACTTAATAAATTTTTTTATAACCATGATAATTTTTTTAACTTGCCTAATTTTTTAAAAACCCAAATTCTTACCTAGATAATTATCTAATATTAACGTAAAGAGAAAAAGTAGAGATTATATAATTATCTATATAAAATTTACTTATATGGATTGTTAAAAAAAAAATAAAAACTTGGCATTTCTCCTCTGCTTTAACCATAAAAATTATAAATACATGTAAAATATTTTAGTTATTTTTAAGTATATCGTATTTTTAGAATCACGTCATATATATCGAATTTGTTAGCAAACTTTTTATAATTGATCAAATATTTTATTTTATAGGGGTACAGATATAATAGATTAAATAATTCAATTTATAGGGGTTTAGATTTTTTCAGGTTTCGAATTTTAAAATGAATAAAGAAGTTATGATCATATAATTGCACATATGTTATACTTAAAGAGCGTCCATCACCAAATACTTTTTTATGTGTAAAAGTAACTATGTGATTATAAATTAGGTGCAAAAATATCGTTTGACTGTTAAGTTTGACTTTTTTTTTTTTAATGACTGGACAATAGCGTGGCTTTCAAGGTATAAAAATATACATGTGGTTTGGGCCAAAAGAGCACCCAGCACCAAATATTAGAGGTCTTGATATCTTGAACGGTCTTCATATAAGTTCTAGTCCGTTTAGGAAGTGGGAAAATGTGATTATAATGCTGTTATGGGCTGTCCTGTATAAGATTTTGTTTTACTTGTTCCTTCGTTTTGCCTCCAAAAACCAGAGGTTACAGACAAAATTAAAAGGGTTAAGTAGCAATTTTGTTACAAAAGTATTCATCCGGAGCAATGTTGTCATAAAAATTTTTTTAGATTTAATTTTACCCTAAAATATCAAAATGTAGTAAGTTGCTCTCACCTAACGGTGATGTCCTAACGGCGTTAGCAAACTCGAGTGTTCTTTGCCTCACCCTCGAGTGTGCACTTTTTTTTTTTTTTTTTTTTTTTTTTGTACACTCAAATGAGTGTGCCTTGGTGTTAAAAAAAAAAAAAAACATGTGCACACTCGAGTGTGAGGGGGTCAAACTTGAGTGTGCTAACCCACATTAGGCACTACCGTTAGGGATGACAACATTGCTACGTTTTAATACTTCTAACGCAAAATTGAACCCAAAAAGACTTCCAAAGTAAGATTATTCTTGGGCGTGTACTTCTGAGACAAAATTACTATTTAACCCAAATTAAAATTTGCTTAAGCTCACTTTAAACAAACATTATTGCAGCAGCTAGCTAGCTGACGCTAGTTTTATATGTTATTTCTTGATTATTATTATTTCATTTGGCAGCAAAATTATATTTGATATATAGATCAGATAATCTTGAAAAAAAGTCACAGATTTATCCATCTTGGTTCTCTCCTGCAAGAATAATGAATTGTAATAAACATTCAAGTTCAGAAAAAACTAGTGGTCATCATCATCATCATATTCGCAGAAGAACAACCTCAAAGAGATGAGATAAAACTATATAGTCTGGTCGTTAATATAAAATTTACTTCCGAAGAAAATCCACTGAATATAAGGAGAATGGCTTTGGAGTTGTGAAACATATACTTCTATTTGTAAAAGTGGAAACTTCATCATCTCCAAGTTTGCATTTACCCATCTCCTTAACCAACACAAAAAAAAAAAAAATGGCAAAGTCAGTAAAGAGAAACGAAAATTTCCTTAAAAGTTGTATCTAACCAACTCCAATCACGAATCATTCAACAAAAATTGTTCAAGAAATAGATCAATTAGATTTATTTAAAGTAAAAGAAAAAGATAAAAAGGAAAAACAGGTCGATATAGGATTTGAAGAGCAGTGATTGGCTATAAAAAATTTGGGGTAGAGGAGGCTGCGATTGAATATAAAGAAAGTGACGAGGCTGGAAAAAATGAGAGTGGAGACTGGAGAGACAAGCAAGTGTTGAACACTCAACACGAAAAAGAAAGAAGTGGAATCTCTTCCGATTTCAACACAGGGGAAAAACGATTGGCGACGACCAAGCGAGATGAAAGATTCGAGCATTTCAACCAAATGACGAAATCGACCTCGGAGCTACAATAGAGAACGTGAATAGACCACGCCGTACACAGGGACGAAATATATATATACACATGTATGCTGGACTGGAGAGAAAGCACGATGAAATAAATCACAGGTTTGTAACTCCATCTTGTTGGCCCACAGGTTTGCTTTCACCCTTTTTTTTTTTTCGGCTCAAGTGCTTTCACCATTTCATGGACCGTGGCTTACTGGCTTTCATTTACATCCACGTGGCTTTCATTTATATACACGGAAAATTGCCAAACCCTTAATATATATTCAAAACGTTACTTGTTTTCCACTTTTAGAAAATTGCCATAGTCTCTTCTTCCTTTCTCACTGGCGGCTCGTTTAACATTTTTTCAATAGCTTACGCGTTAATTTTGAGAATCAATAAGGTACTCAAAATCACTTCGTTTATTAAATTTCTTTCATGAAATTTATTATACATGATTTTATTTTTCTAATGATACTAATTTTATCTTGATTTGAGAATATTTTAGGGTTAGTATTTTAGACAAGTTTTGAGTTTTGTTAATAGATGGCTATGAGAATATTGATGATGACTAATATTTAACTTTAATCGATTACTTTTGTTATTAATAATATTTTTAAAATCATATTGGTCATGGAATAATTTATCCTCTTTGTAGGTGTTTATTATGGAGAAGAATGCTACCATTGATACTTATTTTAAGAGAAAGAATAATGAGTCTTTACCTTCATCTACCTCTAATGTTGAATTGTCAAATACCGACACTCCTTCTTCAAAGTCTCCTAGAATTAAAAATAAAGAGGTAGGTAAAGAAGTTGATCTTGCTTCATTGGAAAGAGATCATGCACTGCGCCCTCCAATATGGGAATATCCAATAAACCAACAAGATGAAATTCGTTGTGCTTATCTTAAACTTGGTCCATTTCAGTGCAAGCTTCAAAAATATCCTTTTTCTGGGCCAGAGAAGAATCAACATCATTTTTGCGCTTCTTGGTTTGATTTGTTTCCATCTTGGTTAGAATATTCTCCAAATAAAGATCTTTGCATTTTGCTTGCCTTGTTATTTATTTAGTAAACTAGGCAGTGGTCGTTTTGGACTCAATACATTTGTTGTTGATGGATTTAAAAATTGGAAAAAGGTTAATGATGGAGAAAATTGTGCTTTTCTACGCCATGTTGGGAAAAATGTTATGTCAGTGCATAAAAATACTGTGAGTTCATGTAGTGATCTTATGAATCAATCTTAACATATTGAGATACTGGTTGAAAAAATTACTTCTTAGGAGATTGCAGCTAATCGTTTGAGACTACAGGTTTCTGTAGACGTGACAAGATGGCTTGCTCTTCAAGGATGTGCTTTTAGAGGTAATGATGAAAACTTAAATTCACTTAATCGAGGTAATTTTCTTGAGATGATAAAGTTTTTAGCTTCTTATAATCAAGAAGTTGCACCAGTTGTCTTGGAAAAAGCTCCTCAAAATGCATCATATAGTTCCCCTCGAATTCAAAAGGAAATTCTTCATATTTTCTCTCAAAAGGTAAAGAACACAATACGAGGAGAAATTTCCGATGCCAAGTTTTGTCTTATTGTTGATGAATTTAGTGATGTATCTAAGAAAGAGCATATGGCTATTGTTTTGAGATACGTCGATAAAGATGGTTTTATACAGGAAAGGTTTTTCGGTCTTGTACATGTGGAAGATACAAGTGCTAAGACTTTAAAACAAGGAATAGTCAACACTCTTCGTCGCCATAATCTTGACATTCAAAATATTCGAGGACAAGGCTATGATGGAGCTAGCAATATGCGAGGTGAATGGAATGGATTGCAAGCTTTAATTTGCACTGAGTGCCCATATGCTTATTATGTCCATTGCTTTGCTCATCGCCTTCAACTTATCTTGGTTGCTGCATCTCACGAGGTAAAACATGTTCATCAGTTTTTTGAAAAACTGAACTTCATAATTAATATTGCTACTTCTTCTTGTAAGCGTAATGATGAGTTATAGGTTGCCCAAACAAATGAAATTGCAAGAATGATTGCTATTGATGAACTCAAATCAGGAGTTAGTCTTAATCAGATTGGTACTTTGCATCGAGCTGGAACTACCCGTTGGAGTTCTCATTACAATTCCATTTGCAGTTTGTTTAAAATGTTTCAAGCCACATGTGAAGTTCTTGACAATATTTCGAATGAAGGAAAGACAGCATCACATCGTGGAGATGCAAATAATGCATACTCATCATTGATATCTTTTGATTTTGTCATCATATTACACCTTATGAAAGAAATTATGGGTATTATCAAGTCCTTTGTCAAGCTTTGCAACGAGAGTCTCAAGATATTTCAAATGCTTTACATTTGTTTCAACTACAAAAAAGTTACTTCAGAAATTAAGAGAGACAGGTTGGGATGCTTTCTTAGTTCATGTTCAAGAATTTTGCATAAAACATGACATTGACATTCCAGATATGAGTGCAAAATATATTGGAAGGAGAGGTCGTGCTCGAAATGAACAAAGTGATTTTTCTACTGAAAAATTTTATATGGTAAATATCTTTTGTGCTACCATTGATTATCAATTGCAAGAATTAAATAGCAGATTCAACGATAATACTGTTGAATTACTTGCTTTGAGCATGACTTTAGATCCAAGAAACGGATACAAGTCATTCAATAGTGATAATATTTGCAAACTTGTTGATAAATTTTATCCTAGAGATTTCACAGAACAGGAAAAATTGCATTTGAAGATGGAGTTACAATATTTTGAGCTTGATATTCCTAAGCATCCAGATTTCATTAATTTATCAACTACATCTGAATTATGTCAAGGATTGGCAAGAACTGGAAAGTTCATCATTTATCCTCTTATTGATAGAGTGATTAGACTTGTACTCACTCTTCCAGTTTCTACAGCAACTATTGAAAGTCTTTCTCTGCTATGAAAATAATCAAGAACAGACTTCGAAATAGAATGGAAGACCAATTTGTTGATGATTCTTTGATTACATACATTGAAAAAGAAATTGTTTTGAGTTTTAGCACAGATTCAATTATAGATGAGTTTAACAATATGAAAACACGTAGAGTAAGAGTCAAGTGAAATAAAATGTAATACATTTCTTTTCATTTTTTTGTATATTAAGTCTTTATCGTATTTTAAGTACTTTTATTTATGATTTAGCATTTTTTATTTTCGCTCCCCGTACGTAAAATTCTTGGGTCCGTCCCTGGTCGTACATATGACTCTGCTCATCGCTATGTACAGCACAAGTCCATATGACTCAAGTAGTCACATTGCACCTAAAAAGTTAAACGTTTTTTTAGTCAAACCACATGTATATTTTTGCATCTTAAAAGTCACGTTATTGTCCAATCAACAAAAACAAAAGTCAAACTAAATGGTTAAATGGTATTTTTGCACCTAATTTATAACCATCTAGTTACTTTTAAAAAAAAAAAAAAAAAGCAATGTTGGACACCTCGGGGTAAAACACAGGCATTTTTACACCTTAACCTTATTATTTACATTGTCATACTAATTTGTCCTTAGTGGGCAATATGAACTGTGCCCTTACTGCGCTTATCATTTACATTGTCATCAAAGGGGAAAAAAACTTCATTTCAGAACTTAATTTATTATTTGGTGAAAACGAACTTTTTTTATTTTTATAAAAGCTAAAGTTTCTATTAATTATTTTTTCTAAAATTTTGAAAAGTAATGTGATTCTTGAATTAATAAAATTTTTAAGGAAACTATAATCGTGGAGTTTTTACAACAAGATTTATAAACTCGAAACTTTAGTTATTAAGGGTAGTTAGGTAGTTAAGGAAGTTAGAGATTAAGGCTCTGCATGGTTTGAGGAGGGGAGGGGAGGAAAAAGGGAGGGAAAGAAAAGTTATTTGTGGTGGGGCTCACATGAGTTTTCCTCTCCTTTAAATTTTTTTCCCTCCATTTTCCTCCCTCTCCTCTCCTCCCCTCCCTCACCCTCAAACCAAACAAAGCCTAAGCCAACTGATTACGTATATTTAAAACTCTCACTGGGCGTGGGCAATAATTTATAAGGAAAATCCACCTTAGGGCCCATATTAACAAAAAAATGTCAAAAAAAAGTTTAAGAAAAAGTCACATGTCAAAAAAAGCTCCAAGGCTTTTTCGATATTATTTCATAACTTGTTAACAATTAAATCATTCTCATTAACAACTAAATCATTCTCATTAGCAACTAAATCAGTACTCGTTAACAACTATATCAATCTCATTAACAACTACATCAGTCTTATTAACAACTAAATAAGTACCCGTTAACAACTATATTAGTAAGCGTTAACAACTAACTTTTATGAAAAAATACCAGAAAATGCCTTGGGGCTTTTTTTGACATGTGACTTTTTTTGGGGCCTTTTTTAACATTTTTTTTACTAATATGGGTCCTAAAATGGATTTTCCCTAATCTATAAGCTAAGACGATGTGTGTGGGTATAAAAATATTCTATCTGACTACGCTCTCTCCATCTATGTTGCTTTCAAATTTAGAAAGGATTGGAGAGCATGGAGACAAGTTCGAAGTTCTTTGGGCAAAGAATACAAATAAGGCCAAAATGTTTCTCCCTGTTTTTATCATTTTAGCACGCAATATAACCACAAGGTGTATTGATTGAATTGCACATTGTACGGGGGTCACATTCCATTCTCATCCAACATATGAGCATGTGATACTTATCTTTTTAATTTTGAGACTGGGATCTTTTTTTAAAAAAAGTATTTATATTTATTTAAATTAAATTTTCATCACAAGTTCCCACTAAATAAAGTAAAATAATATAACTTTCCTACTATGTCTGTATCAGAGTAGTAATATATACGTTTAAAATAATATAACTTTGGTTGTTACAATAGTAAAATATGCATTTAATTTTATACCAGAGCATAAAATGCATCTAATATTGTTGGCAAAAAAAAAAAAAAAAACCCCACAAATGTATAAACTAATCATTAGCTCTGATTTTCCTCCATGGAAATCAAGCCTCACAATACGCTTGTAGTAACTACTTCCTCCGGTCCTAATTATAGGATTAAGTTGACTTTTTTAGAGAGATTAAGAAAACTAATTAAATTATTTTAGAATACTTGTATTTTTATTTTTCTTCCAAACTAATTAATTTGACAAATAAAATAATATCTCTAATGATACAAACATATGATATGATTAAGTAACTTATTTAACTTCCTTAATCTTTCAAAAAAAAAGTCAACACAGTCTTATAATTAGAACCGGAGGTAGTACATAATAAAAAAATTCAGTTGTGTTGAAAAGGTCGGGTGATTCTTCCTGAACCTCAAAAAAAAAAGGAAGATCTTCTCCTCGTCCTTTTTCTTCTTTTCTCTCATCAGTCCATCTGGGCCATTGACCGGGAAAATGGGAGAGATGTTAAAGTAATATTGTAATTGATTAAACGAATATGATTTAGAGATGATGTGGGACAATGAGAAAAGGATTATGAGAGAAACTCAAACCCAAAAAAATAATAAACACTCTTCTAGAGATTCGTAATTAGAGATGGCTACAACAACATCTTTATTTTATGTGATTTTTATGTCACATTTTCAGTCAACAACAGAATGAACATAAAATGAACACTACTCAAGAACAACATACAAGAAAAATCAAGAACATGCAACAAAAGATCAAGAACAAGATACCAGAAAAATCAGAACAAGATACAAAAAAATCAAGAACAAGATATAACAGATGATGAGAGACTGAGACGGCGATAGATGCCATTTGCCTCCGCTGTTCACGCATGCTTAGGGTGCGGCACGACAGTGCATTCTACTCTAGGCAGAGGGAAACTTGATCCGCCCTCGCATCGTGCTCCAGCATATCGATCCTTGTGGACATCTCCGTCTCCCGTTCTTGTTGTTGTTCTTGCTTGGCGGCGTTGTTCGGCGGTAGGAACAAGCAATTCCAACACCAATTCCAAGCAGATCTTTAATGAAATATAAGAGACGAAGAACGAAAGAAAGGGTGAGAACGAAAGAAAGAAGGGTAGGAAGGAAGACAAAAATGTTAAGAGATGTACGCTCAAGTTTTTACGATTTTTTTCATTAAAATGATTTTACTAATTTTCCAAACGCTTTTATATTTTTACGATTTTTTTACGTAACCATTTTTTATCCATCTTCCGATTTTACGTAAAATCTCGATGTTCATTACCTTACTCTAAATAACTTAATATAAAACATTTGCAGACCGGTTTTCACAAAAAAAACCAATCCCAAACCTGTCCAAGAGTTTGGAGACGTGTTTTCACATTTGGAGACCAAATGTTTACCTTTTTATATAATATGAATGACACTAGTAGGATTAGTTGTATGTGACAAGTGGGATATAATAAAAGAGCCACTTGTTCAGCAAAAATTGGAACACCCATGCTCAGTAGAATGCCACTTGACCGTATCTCATTGGATAAATTAAACTATTTAATATTATTGTTATTATATATAACCACTCTATTACATTATTATAAATTTTTTATCTACCCTTAAAATCTAAAACTAATTATAAATAGGAACATTAAATTAAAATATTTAATCTTCGTGACAACTTAATAAATTTTTTTATAACCATGATAATTTTTTTTAACTTGCCTAATTTTTTAAAAACCCAAATTCTTACCTAGATAATTATCTAATATTAATGTAAAGAGAAAAATTAGAGATTATATAATTATCTATATAAAATTTACTTATTTGGATTGTTAAAAAAAATAAAAACTTGGCATTTCTCCTCTGCTTTAACTATAAAAATTATAAATACATGTAAAATATTTTAGTTATTTTTAAGTATATCGCATTTTTAGAATCACGTCATATATATCGAATTTGTTAGCAAACTTTTTATAATTGATCAAATATTTTATTTTATAGGGGTTCAGATATAATAGATTAAATAATTCAATTTATAGGGGTTTAGATTTTTTTCAGGTTTCGAATTTTAAGATGAATAAAGAAGTTATGATCATATAATTGCAGCCTTGCAGGTGACAGTGACACATATCTCGAGAAATTATCAATTCATGAAGGTATTATAGTAATAATAGTATATTAAATATTTTAATTTATATAGTACATGGTATTGGCATGTAGCACAAAAGTAGACCTAAAATACGTCACACAACCAACCTACTAACATCCCTCCCATGATATTAGTAATAGATAGATGTGTTAATGGTGTAGAAATATATATCTGCTTTATTTTGAGGAGTACTCAACATCAAATGTTTTTTTTAGGTGTAAAAGTGTATATATGATTACAAATTAGATGCAAAAATATCATTTAACTGTTAAGTTTGGCTTTGATGGTTAAGTTTGACTTTTTTTGCTAACTGAGCGATGATGTGACATTTCAAAAGTATAAAAATACACATGTGGTTTGATAAAAAGAGCACCCAACACCAAATTCTTTTTTTTTTTAATTTAATAATTTTATTTCAATTAAAAGAAAATTATTATTTCTTTAAGTATAATTCTTGGAAGGCCAAATTTTTTATTTCTATAATTTATTTTATTTTTTAAAATCCTTATTAAATTTTTAATTAATAATTAATAAATAAGTATTTATACATTTAAAATTTGATAATATCTCCTTTATGATAATCCTTTAGTTCTCTTTGTATTACTCCCTCTGGTTCTAATTATAAGGCGTAGTTGACTTTTTTAGAGAGATTAAAGAAGCTAATTAAATTATTTTAGAGTACATATGAAATGATTAAGTAACTTATTAAGTTTTCTTAATCTCTCCTAAAAAAATTAATTAACTAGATCTTATAATTAAGATCAGAGATAGTAATCCCTTTGGTGTCGCCTGATCCTTTCCTTCGTCAGAGTCGCCTTTGGTGAATGCGCCAGCAACATAACAAAATACGTGCAGGCACATAAAAATAATGAAAACGCAACAAACATGTTATGGAAATATTAGATGGCAGATGCATGCAACTATTACTGACCAGTCGCCGCAACAAGTGCAGGAGCAAGCCAATAACTACGAAGCCAACAGAGGAACATCAGGCTGCAGGATGTATTGGAAATTCAGAATATCAACATTATGCCAGTCTGGAATTTGTCCAAACAAAGACAACTGGAAGATAAAGGAAGATTTCATCTTTAAAGGACCAATCTATAACAGCTTTTTTACAATTTCTTACCTCATTCCCATAGAACAGTGTAAAACTATTATTGAGGGTTATTTTAGTAATTGTATGTTATAGCTAGTACTTAGTAGGTATGATGAAGTATGTTCATCTTATATATATGTGAGCAGTACTCATCATGTGTATATCAGTCTATCAGATAATATTCTTCTTCAATATGAGAAAAGTCTCTCTCAAAAGTATAGCTGCAGGGTTAAATATTATCGCTTGACAAACAGGCTGAAGTAATTCCCTTGGAGAGTCAATCATACGTCTTGGAGTCGCCTTGGGATGCCAAGGAATCTTAGAGGTATCAATCAAAGAATTGAAACCTCTCTCCAAATCAATGACAGGATATTCTGGCAATCTTCTGTTTCTTCCTCTCCCCAGATAATAAGACAGTGGAGAAGGGTGGCAACGCCTTAGAGGAAAGGATATAATATCTCTTTTCTGATAATTATTTGGGTTCGCTGCAACGAGTCCCTGACATTAATGGATAATGGAGAGGACCACAGGAGTACTTACATAGTTCACGGAGACAAATTCGAAATGCCTGAGACTTTCAAGCATCATTCAGCCCGATAAGCATAAATACTTATTTATTAATTATTAATCAGAAAATTTAATAAAGATTTTACAAAAAAGAAAATAAATTATAGAAATAAAAAATTTATCCTTCCAAGAATTATATCCAGAGAAATAATAACTTTTCTTTAATTTCATCTGTGCTGTTATTCAGTTCCTTTACACAAGAATTAGTATGTTAAATCAAGCTTAATAGACAAAGAAAGTGAGTGAGAGAAGTAACTTGAGGATCAATGTTCTCCCTTTTGCGTTTTGTCCTATTTTCAATAGCTCTTGCAGATTTGTTAATAAATTGAAATTTTTGCTTTGTCAAAATAAAACGTGAAAATATTTGATATCCACGTCTTCATTTGCTGTGATATTTAAGATAACTTTATTCTATGTTCTTACGTCACCACTCACCAAGCTTGTAAGAAGCTGACATTATATGGTAAGGATTTTTTGAAGCGGCAAATAAAGTAAAGGCCAAACTTTACGTGAAGTATGTGAACAAGAAAGTTCATCACAGCCATTACCAAAAAAAATAAGGTTCATCACAGCCATCTTCTGTTGTTCCTTTTGCAGTTCTACTTGGATATGAGGTTTGTCATATGTTTTGCCTCCCAAGGTCGGTACCTGTCCCGAAATTTGCATAGAGCTGTCAATGAGATCGTATCAAAAGCTATGACAGCATTTGCTGCTACAGGAATGGATCCATATAGGTAAACTCTGCAATTCTATTTACTCATATAGAACTACCTACCATCAAATGATTTTTTATTTTATTTTTTTTATTAAAAAGGACATCATTTCCTAAGTTCCTCTTTAGAAGCATGTGAATTATACCGTCTTCTTTAATATATCTGTAACGTCCATGTCTGCCATGGTTACATGTCACATGATAGCGAGCAGCCTCGGCTTTTTTCTAAATTACCCCTTATTATATAACTAATTACTTGAAATGCCCCTGTTTCCAAACTATTTCTCAATCTACCTGTTTAGTCTACTAACCCCAAGTTTAGTAGACTAAAACGCGGGGCGTTGAATTTTTTGATTTTCCCGTTAGTGACTAAATTGCGACAGATGGATTTTTTAAACTCTTATCACATTAAACACCACATCTTTTCACTTTTATTCAGCCATATTAATTAAAATATTAACAATATTATAGGAGAGATTATAGGAGATTATAAATTATCAAATAAATTAGTATCTCCATTGATAAATTCCCCTTTCATTCTAATTAATTAAATTAGAGTTTTTCAAATATATAATATATTCTATCTGACTACGCTCACTCCATCTATGTTGCTTTCAAATTTAGAAAGGATTGGAGAGCGTGGAGACAAGTTCGAAGTTCTTTGGACAAAGAATACAAAAGGATGCAGCTATTAACTTCTTCAATGTAGTCAAAATTCTTCATGAGGTGTTCCGTCCCCCTTTTTTGTTTTTGGTTTCGTTGTCAATTTAATGGGGGATAACCCATCTTTTGTGTACATTAAAGATTTACAGTCAGGTGTTTGGCGATAATTCTTTATTATTTCGTGTTGTTTAGGACTTTCATTTGTAAATCCTTATTATATTCTTTGACCTCGAGCCTGAAGTATTTATTCTAAACTAGGGTGTGCAGTACATAATCATCGTGTGATTCATAAACGCAAAGTACGATGAATTCCTCTGTTTTCAACTTGTGAAAAATTAAATGTGTAATCTTAATCAGGTTCTGTATTAGAGGGAAGTTAAATCTTGGGAGCTACATTCAACATGTTCTCTCATTTGGTTTAAAATTTTGGAGGGGACAGAAAAATATATGCTCCCCTCCTCAATAATAATAAGGGTTATAGGGTAAAAATGCTCTGAAAGTTTTCACTTATGGGCACCAGGTGTTTGTAATTTTTTGATGGGTGATATTGTCCGAAGTTTTTAACTTGTAAACTATGAAATGTGTTTTCTTAATCACATTCTGTTTTTAAGGAAGTGAAATCTTGGGAGCCGCATTGAATGTGAAACGGACAGTAAATTTTTTTTCCATGTTTAATTTAACAAGATGGCCAGCGGAAGATGGAGCTCAATTAGATAGATGGTGGCACTTGTTTTTTTTTTTCTAGTGTTTTATTTTTTGGTTGATAAGTAGATGGTACTGTAGCAGTTGAAAAACCCAATAAAACTTATCCTCTTGTGTTATTAAACAATTCTCTTGTGCCCTCATTTTTAGGTTCCAATACTAACACTTTTGTTTTTTTATTCCTTCTTGTCCTTATTATAAAACATCAACTAATAAGTTTATTTGATCCTTTTTATAATATACTTGTTTATTTCAAGGAGCATTAATTATTCTTTTTCATGTATGTCTATAATAAATAAGGATAGTGAGTGAGAGTAATAATTAATATGATATTAGAGTTTAATGCAATTAGTAGGGTTAATACCTGGAAGTTGCTTAAATTGTAGGCTAACTTTATTGACTTTAATTGTTTTTATTTATTTGTGAGAAGTGCCTTATAATAAGGACCAGGAGGGAGTATATTGTTATATGGTATCCGGTTAGAGATTTGTGGATGTCCTTTTCAACAATGTGTCTCCTTTGAGATTTGAAATCAAAATCCAAAACGATCTAGTAGGGCCTCACACCTTCATACTAAGGGTCGGTTTGGTTCAAAGTGAGGGGATGGAAGGATTTGATAGGGGGCTACCTTAGAGCCCGTTTGGTATGCAAAAGAGGTGAGAAGAGAAGGGAAGATTAGCAAGTTCCCTTGTTTGGCGTCCAATCTTCTTAGTAACTCAACTTTTCGGGTCTACCAATCTTCCTTTAAAGATAGGAAGATGTAATCTTACCAAAATTGGTGGATCTCAAGTTCCATTCATCAACAGCACGTTGCTGAATGTCATAGTTCGTTGTCATCATCATCATAGAGCATGAGAAATTGAAGGGATTAATCTGAGTTGAACCAAAGGAAGTTGTTTCCTTCTTGGTGAAGTTCATCACCAAAGAGATTAGGGAGAGGAGGAATTTGAAGAACGCAATTGGTTGAAGCAATCACGGGTTTGTTGGATTCAAGAGAAAAAGCAGCCACAGCGCAATTGATTTAGTGATTTAGTGAGCATTCGAGAAGAGGGGGCACAATGCTGCCAGTACACTATTCACTTTTGTCTTCATCGATATGGAGCAAAGGGGCCATTGTTTTTTCTATGGATGATAAAAAAACATGAAGGGCAACAAAAATGATCTCCTATTTCCTCTATTTTATCGCTTAAAAACAAGGGAAATTTTTTTATTGCGAAAGAAACGCTTCACCATCAAATCCGAATTTGACCCACAAATTCAAATTTGATGTACGGAAATTCGTTTCAAATTTAATTTTATTATTCTTTTCCTTATCATATAAAAATTTAAATGTAAATTTATTAATTTAAATCCAAATTCAGTAAATAACCCATTATTATAAAGATCTTTGAATTAAGTTTTTAATGATATAAGAGCAATTAAAAAATTATAATTTTAAAGTTGGGATCAAAATTTACTATCAAGGGTTTGGCAATAATTCTTTTTATTATTTCGTGTTGTTTAGGACTTTCATTTGTAAATTCTGATTATATTCTTTGACCTCGAACCTGAAATATTTATTCCAGTGGATAATCATCATGTGATTCGTAAACACAATGTGGGATGAGTTCCGCGGTTTTCAACTTGTTAAATATTAAATGTGTAATCTTAATCAGGTTCCTTATTAGACGGAAGTGAAATCTTGGGAGCTGCATTCAACATGTTCAGCTGTGTTTGGTTGAAAGGAAGTCCTCTCAATATTAATTTTAAATAAATAATATTATTTTATAAGTAAATAAAAAATTTACATACAAAGTACGCATGATATAATACAACAGAATTATTAAAGTATAATTTCTGGAGCTTCAACTAAAAATATGTTGTGGTTTAAGTTCAGTAAGAATCTAGTCAACCCATCCAAAACTTTTAGGATGTATTTGGTTAGAAGAAAAGAAATGAGAGAGAAGGGAAATAAATCCCTCCCCTCATTTGGCTTAAAATTTCGGAGGGAGTCTAAATCTTGAACCACCTTTCTCCTCCCCTCTTAAGCTAAAGAATCTTTTCCTCCTCCTCTTCTTCCTAACAAACCAAACAATGTAACATATCATTCATTTTCTTCCCTCCCCTCAAACTAAACACACCCTTAAACAAACTAATTACACTAGTCTAATTGGCTGAGTATCTTGCTAGGTTTTAATACCATGAAAAAATATTACAAAACTTGTGCGTTGACCATTTGGAATTTAATGCACTTGGCATTGAGATATTTAAGGTTATTAGTTTTTTTTATCCATATATATTTATATTATCTAGTTTGTTATTTATTGTTATCGAGTAATACACTAAACTGACACAAAAATTGCAGGAAAAAAAAATGACACAAAACTACTACGTAGCATTATTTTTTAGGGTTAAGGTGCAAAAATACACATGTATTTTATCTTAAGGAGTGTCCACCACCAAATACTTTTCTATGTACAAAAGTAACTATGTTGTTATAAATTATCTAGTTTATTATTTCGTGTTGTTTAGGACTTTCATTTGTAAATCCTGATTATATTCTTTGACCTCAAGCCTGAAGTATTTATTCTAAACTAGTGTGTGCAGTACATAATCATCGTGTGATTCATAAACGCAGAGTACGATGAATTCCTCTGTTTTCAACTTGTGAAAAATTAAATGTGTAATCTTAATCAGGTTCTGTATTAGAGGGAAGTGAAATCTTGGGAGCTGCATTCAACATGTTCGGCTGTGTCAAGTTGGAGGGGAGGGTATATGCTCCCCTTCTCTCATTTGGTTTAAAATTTTAGAGGGGACAGGAAATATATGCTCCCCTCCTCAATAATAATAAGGGTTATAAGGTAAAAATGCTCCGGAAGTTTTCACTTATGGGCACCAGGTGTTTGTAAGTTTTTTGTGGGCGATATTGTCCCAAAGTTTTTAACTTGTAAACTATGAAATGTGTTATCTTAATCACGTTCTCTTTTTAAGGGAAGTGAAATCTTGGGAGCCGCATTGAATATGAAACGGACAGTAGAATTTTTTTTTCCCATGTTTAATTTAACAAGATGGCCAGCAGAAGATGGTGGCACTATTTTTTTTTTTTCTAGTGTTTTATTTTTTGGTTGATTAGTAGTTGGTACTTTAGCAGTTGAAAAACCCAATAAAACTTGTCCTCTTGTGTTATTAAATAATTCTCTTGTTTATATCCAAAAAAAAAAAAAAAAAATCTCTTGTGCCCTCATTTTTACGTTCCAATACTAACACTTTTGTTTTTGTTTTTTGTTTTTTTTTTGTCATCTCGGCTTCCGGTTCGGGATTTGTGGATGCCTTTGTTAACACATGTGTCTCTTTTAAGATTCAAATTCAAAATCCAAAAAGATCTAGTAGGGCTTCACACCTTAATACTAAGGGTTGATTTGGTTCGAAGTGAGGGAATAGAAGGAAATGATAAGGGGCTAGAGGGGATGGAAGGGAATGGAAGGAAATGATAAGGGGCTACCTTAGAGCTTATTTGATATGCAAAACAGGTGGGAAGAGAAGGGAAGATTAACAAGTTCCCTTGTTTGGTGCCCAATCTTCTTGGTAACTAAACTTTTCAGACCTACCAATCTTCCTTTAAAGATAGGAAAATGTAATCTTACCAAAATTAATGGGATCTTAAGTTCCATCGGTGAATAGTGAAAGTTTTGGACAAATTCTCCCCTTCATCAACAGCACGTTGTTGAATATCATAGTTCTTCTTCATCATCATCAAGTACGAGAAATCGAAGGGAGTAATTTGAGTTGAACCAAAGGAAGTTGTTTCCTTCTTGGTGAAGTTCATCACCAGAGAGATTAGAGAGAGGAGGAATTTGAAGAACGCAATTGGTTGAAGCAATCATAGGTTTGTTGGGTTCAAGAGAAAAAGCAACCATAGCGCAATTGATTTCTACTTCACTGAACTAGCATCAAGTTCCCTTATTTCTTCTTGTTCTTTAGTGATCTAGTGAGCGTTCGAGAAGAGGGGGCACAATGCTCCCAGTGCACTATTCACTTTCATTTTCATATCAAAATGGAGCAGAGGCCCACTCTTGTTTCTATGGACGATAAAAACCATGAAGGGCAACAAAAGTGATCTCCTATTTCCTCTGTTTTATCACTAAAAAACAAGGGAAATTTTTTTTTTTATTGCGAAACAAATGCTTCACCATCAAATTCGAATTTGACCCATAAATTTAAATTTGATGTAAGGAAATTCGTATCAAATTCAAATTTAATTTTCTTATTCTTTTCCTTATTATATAAAAATGTAAATGTAAATTCATTAATTTAAATCCAAATTCAGTAAATAACCCATTATTATGAAGATCTTTGAATTAAGTTTTTAATGATATAAGACCAATTAAAAAAATTATAATTTTAAAGTTGGGATCAAAATTTACTGTCAGGGGTTTGACAATAATTCTTTTTATTATTTCGTGTTGTTTAGGACTTTCATTTGTAAATTCTGATTGTATTCTTTGACCTCGAACCTCGAATATTTATTCCAGTGGATAATCATCATGTGATTCGTAAACGCAATGTCCGGACGAGTTCCGCGGTTTTCAACTTGTTAAATATTAAAGGGCAAAGGTGCAATTTTACCAATGAACTATTGATTTAAGAGCGTCCAACACAACGCCGTTAGACAAAAGTTAATCTCCGTTATCTAAGGTGCAGATTAAATGAACTTTTACTCCAAAAGCGCCCAACATAAAATTCTAAATTTTACTAAATTAAATAATTTTTCTCTCAATTGTCATTATTGAAAACTACTTGTATAAATATATATGGACAAAAATTATTCATTCTTCAATTTTGTCAAAATTATAATTTGCTAAAATAAACAAAATTTTTAATTAAAAAATTTAATTATATAATTTAAATAAAACTTAAGATGTTTTATAGTTTAATTTATATGTTAAACAAAAAATATATATATATATATGATTTATTTTTAATGGATATCAATATTGATACTTAATAATACAAATCCTGTAATTTGATGATATATTTATTAATTAAATGATCTATTGATTATGTGTGACTTGTTGAAAAAAATAAAAAAAGATATACCACCCACTCCTCACATTATCAGACAATATAATACATGCTAGAAGACCCTAGGAAATTAATGTTACGCACTACAATTAATACAAAGTGAAAGGACAAATCAAATCAAAGTGACCGATGATATAGCTCGGTTTCCCCGAAGCTACGCATTATTTCAAGGGGAGAGATCGAATGAGAGAAAATAAGAAGACAATTATAAGGACATTGACAAGCTGACGATGATATAAGAAGCTCTGTTAAAGGTGGTGTTGGATAATTTAATAATAGGTTAAAGAGTAATTTTAATGGATTAAGGAGCAACTTTGCCTACAAAAATTTTATTAACATTAAATGAATTTTTTAAATCACATAAATTTCTTCTAAAATAAAAATAAATTATATAATTTTTTTGTTTAACATACAAATTAAACTATAAAACACCTTGAGTTTTATTTAAATTTTTTAATTAAATTTTTTAATTAAATTTTTTTTATTTTAGCAAATTATAATTTTGACAAAATTAAAGAATGAGTAATTTTTGTCCATATATATATATATATATATATATATCTATACAAGTAGTTTTCAATAATGACAATTGAGAAAAAAATTATTTAATTTAATAAAATTTAGAATTTTGTCTTTGGCGTTCATGGGTAAAAGTTCGTTGGTCAATGCACCTTAAATAACGGAGGTTAACTTTTATCTAACGGCGTTGTCTTTGACGACGCTCTGAGTAAAACTTTTTTTGGTATTTTTGGTCCACTTCATAGTTAATTGTGTTGGACGCTCCTGGACCAATAGTTCATTGGTAAAATTGCACCTTAACCCAATATTAAATGTGTATCTTAATCAGGTTCCTTATTAGACGGAAGTGAAATCTTCGGAGCTGCATTCAACTTGTTCAAATTTGTGTTTGGTTGAAAGGAAGTCCTCTCATTTGGTTTTAAAAATATTAATTTTAAATAAATAATATTATTTTATAAGTAAATAAAACATTTATATACAAACTACGCATAATATAATATAACAGAATTACTCCCTCCGGTTATAATTATAAGATATAATTGACTTTTTTAGAGAAATTAAGGAAGCTAATTAAATTACTTTAAAGTGTTTTTATTTTTATTTTTTTCTTCAAACTAATTAGTTTGATTAATAAGTTAATATATAATCTAGTTATACACAACATATAATATGATTAAGTGACTTATTTAGCTTCCTTAATCTCTCCAAAAAAAGTCAACTGTGTCTTATAATTAGGACCGGAAGTAATATTAAAGTATAATTTACGGCTAGCGCGCTTTTTGAGCTTTAACTATAAAAAGACGTGCGGTTTAAGTTCAGTAAGGACATCAAAATTTTTAGGATGTATTTGATTTGAAGAGAGGGGATGAGAGGGAAAGGAAAATGAACCCCTCCCCTCATTTGGTTTAAAATTTTGGAGGAGAGGAGAGCTAAAATCTTCAACCACCTTCCTCCTCTCCTTTTAAGCCAAATAAAGAATCTTTTCCCCCTCCTCTTCCCTTTAACAAACCAAACAATGTAATATATCATTCCCTTTCCCCTTTCTCCTTAAACCAAACACACCCTTAAATAAACTAATTACACTAGTCTAATTGGCTGAGTCTAGCTAGGTTTTAATACCATGAAAAAATATTACTCCATCCGGTTCTAATTATAAGAACATTTTTATAGTGCTCTATAATTAAGACCGGAGGTAGTAATAAACTTGTGCATTGAGCATTTGGAATTTAATGCACTTGACGCAGATATTTTTTGTTATTAGTTTTTTTTTATCCATATATATTTATATTATCTAGTTTGTTATTTATTGTTATCGACAACTGACACAAAAATTGCAGGCAAAAAAAAACACACACACACACACAAAACTACTATTATTATTTAAGGTTAAGGTGTAAAAATCCATATATGTTTTACCTCAAGGAGCGCCCACCACCAAGTATTTTGTTATGTGTAAAAGTGATTATGTTGTTATAAATTAGGTGTAAAAATACCGTTTGACTGTTAAGTTTGACTTTTTTTCCTGACTGGACAATGGTGTGGCTTCCAAGGTACAAAAATATACTTGTGGTTTGGCTAAAGAGCACCCTACACTAAGTGTTTTTTTTAGGTGCAATGTGAGTATGGGACTACCTGACTCATATGAACTAGCGTCGTACATAGCGATGAGCAGAGGAATCCCCATGACAAAAAATCTGACGTATCCTTATGAGGGGCTTTTAATCAACCAGTATCGAAACTCACATGTGTTTGGGATAAATGACGGGACAAATATTACAGGTCTTGATATCTTGAACGGTCTTCATTAAGTTCTAGTCTGTTTAGGAAGTGGGAAAATGTGATTATAATGCTGTTATGGGCTGTCCTGTGTAGGATTTTGTTTTACTTGGTCCTTCGTTTTGGCTCCAAAAACCAGAGGTCGCAGACAAAATTAAAATTTGCTTAAGCTCACTTTAAACAAACATTATTGCAGCAGCTAGCTGATGCTGGTTTTATCTGTTATTTCTTGATTATTATTATTTCATTTGGCAGAAAAATTATATTTGATGTATATAGATCAGTTAATCTTGAAAAAAAGTCACTGATTTATCCATCTTGGTTCTCTCCTGCAAGAACAATGAATTGTAATAAACATTCAAGTTCGGAAAAAAACTAGTGGTCATCATCATGATATTCGCAGAAGAACAACCTCAAAGAGATGAGATAAAACTATATAGTCTGGTCGTTAATATAAAATTTACTTCCGAAGAAAATCCACTGAATATAAGGAGAATGGCTTTGGAGTTGTGAAACATACACTTCTATTTGTAAAAGTGGAAACTTCATAATCTCCAAGTTCGCATTTACCCATCTCCTTAACCAACAAAAAAAAAAAAAGAGGCATTTCACACGGGTGGAAAATGAAAGTGGAGCTTAATCACCAAGAGGATGGTGAATTAGAGATTTTAAAACTTTTCGAAATGCTCTGTTTTCGAATGTTAAAACAGAGCTAAACAGAGTATAGAGAAGGCAGAGCAAGACACAAGAATTTATACTGGTTCGGTCCAACCTTTGACCTACGTCCAATCCTAGACTCTTTGAGATTTTCACTATCTCAATTGATTACACACTTTGTAACTCAAGAGTAATTCTCTCACTAGAACTTACTCTCCCTTACAAGTTGCAATCAATAACTCAATCTCCAAGTCCCCAGACTTGAGATACTCACAATAAATGATTTACAATCAATGAACTCTCTCAAAGAGTAGATAGAAATAAACACGAAGATCAATGTATCAAAAGATACTTTACAAGTGAAAACCGAAAGAGTAGTTGGTAAACTTGAATGCAATTCGTTTTCAGCAGATTGGTTGTTGAGAAGAATTGAATGCGGCTCTATTTATACAAAGAGAGCATTAAATGACTCGTTGTAATCTTCAATATAACCGTTGCCTTCATTAGACAAGGATTAAGTTAAACTTTGGTCTTCTCTCTCTCTCTATTCTTCACTTAATCCAAATTTGCACGAGATGTTTGTGCTTGACTTCTTGACTTTTAATCCGTTGGAAGAGCAACACTTGGATGTGAAAAGGAAACATTAATCCCTTTGCAACGCGTGTAGAATGATTGTCCAAAAGGATGCAAGTTTTACGAACTTTGCATTTAATGTCCGACATCATTTTTTGCTTTTACTCAAACCTTCAATTAATATCCTCTAAATGATCTGAAACTCACTAACAAAGTGGTTAAACATAGCTAGGAATATTAATGAATGATGATAGGAAGTATTAAGATCAAACAAGAAGGTTTTACAAATTCGTCAGATTTGAATTTCAAACTATGCGATGCAAACTCGAGTTTGTTTTTCGAACTCGAGTTTTCAATCGTGCACTTATGGCAAAACTCGAGTTTCAATAACCAAACTCGAGTTTCCTCCTTCGAGAGAGGAAAGTCACGATTTGAGCTTTGGAACACATTTTTGAATCAAACTCAAAACTTGAGTTTCCAAAACTAAAACTCGAGTTTTGGACTTTTAATATGAAGTATGAATTTTAATCCAAAACATTAAAACTGGAGTTTTCATCCAAAACTGGAGTTTTCAAATCATTGAAAAAGTGCAATGCTCTCGGGTTGACCAAAACTCGAGTTTTCATTTAAGTATGAAAACTTTGAGAAATCTATGCCAACTCAAAACTTGAGTTTTCTATGAAGACTGAAGTTTTCAAAAACTGAGAAAAACTTGAAAACTCTCTGTCAAGGGAAAACCCGAGTTTCCAAATCAAAAATCGAGTTTTCTCACATCTTTGAGAAAACTTACAAAACTCATGGCAAAGTGAAATCCTAAAGTGTTAAGTCAAAACTTGAGTTTGCATATGTTCAAAATGTTGGAGACTCTCAGATGACCAAAACTCGAGTTTCCAAATCAAGACTCGAGTTTTGTCTTCATCAGAAAACAATGAGAAATCTCGTATAATGCAAAACTTGAGTTTACCGGTCAAAACTCGAGTTTATCTTAAGGTGAAAAAACCGAATACTCTCGTAAGCCCAAAACTCGAAGTTTTCCTATGAAAACTTGAGTTTTGCTTTGTTCATTGAAATTGAGTCACTCTCTGTCAAAGTCAAAACTCGAGTTTTGAAACCAAACTCGAGTTTGCCTTTGACAGTAAGTTTTTCAACTTACCAAAGACAAACTACAACTTGTATTTACAATTGTCAGTTATCATCAAAACACATAGAGAACTAACAAAAAATACTAACAAAGTCAGTAAAGAGAAATGAAAATTTCCTTAAAACTTGTATCTAACCATCTCCAATCACGAATCATTCAACAAAAATTGTTCAAGAAATAGATCAATTAGATTTGTTTAAAGTAAAAGAAAAAGATAAAAAGTAAAAACAGTCGATATAGGATTTGAAGAGCGGTGATTGGCTATAAAAAATATGGGGGCGAGAGGAGGCCGCGATTGAATATAAAGAAAGTGACGAGCCTTGAAAAAATGAGAGTGGAGACTGGAGAGACAAGCAAGTGTTGTACGCTCAACATGAAAAAGAAAAGCGGCATCTCTTCCGATTTCAACATAGGGGAAAAACGATAATGGCAACGAGCAAGTGTGATACAGAAGTTAGAATGTTAAATTTGATTAGAGAAGCTGAAAATTCGTGCTCTGACTTCAAGGCACGGTTTCAATTAGGTTTAGAAGCTATTTTTGGTCAAATTATGCTTAGTTGGTCGCCTTAATGGGTCAACTATGAAGGAAAATCAAAGTTTTAGCATTTAAAGTGCAATAAAGAGATTTTAGTGGTGATAAACTCTTAGGAGTTGGGTTTAGTTATTGTCATTTCTATTTTCTAAGAAACTCTTGGGAGTTTGGTTTAGTTATTATTATTTCTATTTTCTAGGCAACACAACTCTTAGAGTTATATTTTTATTTGTATTCTCGTGCTTTTAATTACCCTATAAAAAGGGGTTATTTTGTAATGCATAATCAAATTTTGATAAATGAAAATTGAGTGTTGCAAGTTCTCAAACTTGACTTGAATCTTGTTATCTTTATCTAACCTTAGGTTAGTGGTGAGGCAAGTGAGTTCTTTATCAGTTGGGAGGGTAGCTTTGCCTTTAATCTCAATTGTGGTGGACTCTTGTCTATCTCTTTATTTTTACAGAGTTTATTTTCCCTCTTTGTTATATTTATACCCATCACGAATCAAAGTGAGATGACAGAATCGACCTGTAACAACCACACCTTTAAACCAGATGACGAAATCGACCTCGGACATATAGAGAACGTGAATAGACCACGCTGTATATATGACTCTGCTCATCGCTATGTACAGCACAAGTCCATATGACTCAAGTAGTCACATTACACCTAAAAAAAGTATTTAGTGTTGAACGCTCTTTTGGTCAAATCACATATATATTTTTGCATCCTGAAAGCCACGCCATCGTCAATCAAAAAAAAAAAAAAAAAAAAAGTCAAATTTAATGGTCAAATGGTATTTTTGCACCTAATTTATAACTACGTAGTTACTTTTACACTTTAAAAAAAAAAAAAAAACAGTGTTGGGAGCCTCGGGGTAAAACACAGACATTTTTACACCTTAACCCTATTATTTACATTGTCATACTAATCAGTAATTTGTCCTTGGCGGGCAATTTGAACTGTGCCCTTAGTGGGCTTATCATTTACATTGTCATCAAAGGGGGAAAAAACTTCATTTCAGAACTTAATTTATTATTTGGTCGATTAATTAATTTTTTTAAAATTTTAAAAAGTAATGTGATTCTTGAATTAATAAAATTTTAAAGGGAACTATAATCATGGAGTTTTTAAAACAAGATTTATAAACTCGAAACTTTAGTTATTAAGGGTAGTTAGGTAGTTAAGGAAGTTAGAGATTAAGCCAACTGATTACGTATATTTAAAACTCTCACTAGGCGTGGCCAATAATCTATAAGCTAAGACGATGTGTGTGTGTATAAAAATATTTTATCTGACTATGCTCACTCCATCTGTGTTGCTTTCAAATATAGAAAGGATTGGAGAGTGTGGAGACAAGTTCGAAGCTCTTTGGGCAAAGAATACAAATAGGGGCAAAATGTTTCTCCCTGTTTTTTTCATTTTAGCACGCAAATATAACCTCAAGGTGTACTTGCACATTGGGGTCACATTTCATACTCATCCATCAGATGATCATGTAATACTTATCTTTTTAATTTTGGGATGGGGATCTTTCTTTTTTTAATGTACTTTTATTTATTTGAATTAAATTTTCATCACAAGTTCCCAATAACTAAAGTAAAATAATATAACTTTCCTATGATGTCTGTATCAGAGTAGTAATATATACATTTAAAATAATATAATTCTGGTTGTTACAATAGTAAAATATGCATTTAATTTTATACCAAAGCATAAAATGCATCTATATTTGAAATTGTAGACTTATTTTGGAATATTCTAAAGTGTAGAATTATAAATTTCATTTGAAGTTTGCAATATTATTTATTAGATATAATTGAAGCTGTTTTTTTCACATGGAGTGTGGCAGGGTATTGTCATTTGAGCATGGAAACTAATTAATTTGACCGTCAACCCATTATTAATGATACCAAAAAATGTTAGTGCTTCTATCTTATTTGGGTTGCAGTTAATCTTCGTCAACGATCTTTAGGCGGGGCATCGATAAAGGATCTCGCAATTGCCCATGAACACCCCTAAGTAATTCTTCTTGAACCTAAAAAAAAAAAAAAAAAAGGAAGAGAATTTCTCCTCATCCTTTTTCTTCTTTTCTCCCATCAGTCCATCGGGCCATTGATTGGGAAAATAGGAGAGATGTTAAAGTAATATTCTGATTGATCGGACGAATATGATTTAGAAATGATGAGAAACAATAAGAAAAGGATTAAGGAGAAACCCAAACCCAAAAAATAATAAACACCTTTTTAGAGATTCGTAATTAGAGATGGACACAACAGCAATCTTTATACTATTTGCGTTTTTTTGTGTTTACACGTAATACTTCTTTGACAACCCTCCTCAATTCATATGTGAAGATGCAGATTAGGTTAATATCAAGACTATCTTTGCTTCAAGTTCCAGAAGTGCCACAAGGTCTTT
Source organism: Acacia acuminata (assembly GCA_019022655.1). NCBI lineage: Eukaryota > Viridiplantae > Streptophyta > Magnoliopsida > Fabales > Fabaceae > Acacia > Acacia acuminata. The sequence goes on from JAFJYI010000001.1 coordinate 870,522, forward strand.
GCTTTTTATTAGGTCCTGGGTGGGCATCTCTATGTCACTACCAGAAGAACTAGTGAAAATGGCGAAGATGACATCAATGATCAAATCAAATCATAATCTTGATAACTCGTTTTGTAAGTACATATGTTTAGTCTTCTTTTAAGGGTTACTTTTTCCAATTCAAATCTGTCATTCAAATTTCAGTTATATCATCACACATTTTCTTTATTGCAGGGTTCTTTTTTTGTGTTTCTGAATAATTTTCTTTTATTTTTTCTAAACATTTCATTAGATTTACCTAACCCTTTTTTCTATTCATTCAGAAGGGTTTTAGTTTTTACGTGGCCACCTTATTACATTATTATAAATTTTTTATTATATTTATTTCCACTCTTTCCCTAAAAAACAGAAGAGAATTCACAAAATAAATACTTTAAAAAAAAAAAATTCCCCTCCTTAGTTGAAATTCACCTATTTAATTCAATAATTAAATAGTACAACATCTATTACTTATATAATATGAATGACACTAGTAGAATTAGTTGTACGTGACAAGCCACTTGTTCGGCAAAAATTAGAACCGGTCTTAGAGTCTTTTTTTCCTTTTCATTTTTTCTAGTTGGGAGACCCGTTTTATGTTAAAACCGGACCCAAAAGGCAAAACAATTTGGATATAAAAAGGTAAACTAAGAATAAAGACAAATTCCAATTAATTAAATATAGTTAAAATAATAAAAGCAAAATCAAGTCTATATCTACTTTCAGATTTTTTTTTTATTATTTAATTACAGAGAGGTTCCTTTGTCTTGTAATAGCATTGAAAAATCAATAATTAAGTCTCTTGACCTAATTAGAAATTTGTTAAAAGAATAAGCCTAAACTTAGATTTCAATATTTCAGCTGGTTTTAATTAGGATTTCTCCTAAAAAAATCACTTGAAGTTATGGCCAATTACATACATTATTATAAGCATTTAAATTTTCAATCCCTTAAAATAACAATAACGCCTCCCATTACATTAGCATTTTGTTTTTCTGAAAAGTAACTATGCATTCCTGATGAAAACATATACCATTCTGATCTTATTTATAAGTTCAGATTAACCAACTCTTACATATCAAATAGAGTTAGTTAACTCATTAATTAATGGCTACATTTTGAAATATTTCCCTTATTTATGATTGATTTCAAGAGTCAACGTGAATAAATTCTTTTTTTATTGCAACTAATAAGGACAAAATTGAAAAAAAAAAAAAACTCATTTATTACCCTCAAATTAGACTTACATTAGGAAACCGGTTTTAACATAAACCCAGGTCCCAAAAGGCAAAACAATTTGGATATCAAGTATGAAGAATTTGAAGTAGTCATTATTTTATATGATTTTTATTTCACATTTTCAACCAACAACAGAATGAACACTACTCAAGATCAACATACAAGAAAAATCAAGAACATGATACAACAAAAAATCAAGAACAATATACAACAGATGATCGATGAGAGACTGAGACGGTGATAGATGCCATTTGCCTCCGCTGTTCATGCATGCTTAGGGTGTGGCACGACTGTGCGTTCTACTCTAGGTGGAGGGAAACTTGATCCGCCCTCGCATCGCGCTCCGGCATATCGATCCTCGTGGACATCTCTGTCTCACGTTCTTGTTGTTGTTGTTGCTTGATGGCGTTGTTCGGTGGTAGGAACAAGCAATTCCAAGCAGATCTTTAATGAAATATAAGAGACGAATAACGAAGAAAGAGTGAAAACGAAAGAAAGACGGGTAGGAAGGAAGACAAGAATGCTAAGAGATGTACTGAATCGCTCAAGACACATGATTCGTCTTCTTCAACCCACTTTAGCTCACTGTCCTTTTGTTAGAACTTTCTTGAGGTTTGACGTCTCTAAATCATGGTAGTTAACATTTACTATTTTTTTATCATTAAAATGATTTGCGATTTTAAGTTTTTATGATTTTTTCATTAAAATAATAGTTTGTTTGCATAACCGGTCCAAGAGTTTGGAGACGTGTTTTCACATTTGGAGACCAAATGTTTACCTTTTTATATAATATGAATGACACTAGTAGGATTAGTTGTATGTGACAAGTGGGATATAATAAAAGAGCCACTTGTTCAGCAAAAATTGGAACACTTGTAATAGATGGCAGTATGATGAGTTAAATGCTCAATAGAATGCCACTTGTGGACTTGACAGTATCTTATGTGGGATAAATTAAACTATTTAATATTATTGTTATTATATGTAACCACTCTACTATCCACTCTTAAAATCTAAAACTAATTATAAATAGGAACATTAAATTAAAATATTTAATCTTCGTGACAACTTAATAAATTTTTTTATAACCATGATACTTTTTTTTAACTTGCCTAATTTTTGAAAAACCCAAATTCTTACCTAGATAATTATCTAATATTAACTTAAAGAGAAAAATTAGAGATTATATAATTATCTATATAAAATTTACTTATTTGGATTGTTAAAAAAAATTAAAACTTGGCATTTCTCCTCTGCTTTAACCATAAAAATTATAAATACATGTAAAATATTTTAGTTATTTTTAAGTATATCGTATTTTTAGAATCACGTCATATATATCGAATTTGTTAGAAAACTTTTTATAATTGATCAAATATTTTATTTTACAGGGGTTCAGATATAATAGATTAAATAATTCAATTTATAGGGGTTTAGATTTTTTCAGGTTTCGAATTTTAAAATGAATAAAGAAGTTATGATCATATAATTGCAGCCTTGCAGGGACAGTGACACATATCGAGAAATTATCAATACATGAAGGTATTATACTAATAATACTAATAATAGTATATTAAATATTTTAATTTATATAGTACATGGTATTGCTATGTAGCACATAAGTAGACCTAAAATGCGTCACACCACCAACCTAGTAACATCCCCCATGATATTAGTAATAGATGGATGGGTTAAGGTGTAAAAATGTATATGTGTTTTATTTTAAGGAGATGGCTCAACACCAAGTGCTTTTTTTAGAAGTAAAAGTGTACATATGGTGACAAATTAGGTACAAAAATACCGTTTTACTATTAAGTTTAGCTTTCACGATTAAGTTTTTTTTTTTTTTCCGACCGGACGATAATGTGACATTTCAAAAGTGCAAAAATACACATGTGGTTTGGTAAAAAGAGTGCCCAACACCAAATTTTTTAAAAAAATTTTAATAATTTTATTTCATTTAAAAAAAATTATTATTTCTTTAAGTATAATTCCTGCAAGGCCAAATTTTTTTATTTCTATAATTTATTTTATTTTTTTAAAAATCCTTATTAAATTTTTTAATTAATAATTAATAAATGAGTATTTATACATGGGTTAAGGAGCAATTTTACCCTTAAAGTATGCGCCGGGAGCAATTTTACCCAAGTTTCAAGCGTAGCAATGTTGCCCCTAAAGTTTCAAAAGGGAGCAATGTTACCCTCCGTTAAAAACCCTAACGGTCAACTAACGATCAACGTTAGAGTTTTTAACGGAGGGGCAACATTGCTCCCTTTTGAAACTTTAGGGGCAACATTGCTTTCAAAAAAAAAAAAGTAGCAATTTTGCCCCGAAGTTTCAAAATAGAGCAATGTTGCCCCTCCGTTAAAAACCCTAACGGTCAACTAACAGTCAATGTTAGTTGACCGTTAGGGTTTTTAACGAAGGGGCAACATTGCTCCGTTTTGAAACTTCAGGGGCAACATTGCTACGCCTAAAACTTTAGGGGCAAAATTGCTCCTGGGCGCATACTTTAAGGGCAAAAATGCACCTTAACCCTTTATACATTTAAAATTTGATAATATCTCCTTTATGATAATTCTTTAGTTCTACCGTAATACTCCATGTGGTTCTAAGTATAAGACCTAATTGACTTTTTTGAAGAGATTAAGGATATAATTAAATTATTTTAAAGTATATATGAAATGATTAAGTAACTTATTTAGCTTCCTTAATTTCTCCTAAGAAAGTTAACTAGGTCTTATAATTAGGACCGGAAGTAATAATTCCTTGGCGTCGCCTAATCCTTTCCTTCGTCAGCGTCGCCTTTATAGCGAATGCGCTAGCAACATAACAAAATACCTGCAGGCACATAAAAATAATGAAAACGCAACAAACATGTTATGGAAATATTAGATGGCAGATGCATGCAACTTTTACGGACCAGTAGACGCAACAAGTGCAGGAGCAGGCCAATAACTACGAAGCCAACAGAGGAACAGCAGGCTGCAAGATGTATCGAAAATTCAGAATATCAGCATTATGCTAGTCTGGCATGGTTCAATATTATTGCTTGACAAACAGGCTGAAGTAATTCCTTTGGAGAGTCAATCATACGTCTTGGAGTCGCCTTGGGACGCCAAGGAATCTTAGAGGTATCAATGGAAGAATTGAAACCTCTCCTCAGATCAATGACGGTATATTCTGGCAATCTTCTGTTTCTTTCTCTCCCCAAATAATAAGATAATGGAGAAGAGTGGCAACGCCCAAGAGGAAAGGATATAATATCTCCTTTTTTATTATTATTTGGGTTCTCTGCAACGAGTCCTAGGCATTAATGGATAATCGAAAGGATATACTCCCTCCGGTCCTAATTTATAGAAGTAAATTACCAGAATTTAGAGGGATTAAGGAAGGAAGTTAAATTAGTTAATTATGTATATTTTCCTAAAATATCCTTACCCCAACTCAAAAAATATGAATTGTAAATCATATCCGTATCTTGTCCCAACGCATATATCGCTTGAATAAATCAAGTGTCTAAAAACGACAATAAAATTAAAACCCGTAAGAATCGAATTTGGAAGGCATGTGCTCTAAATCTGCACTGCACACTCAAATTTAGATAAATTAAATAATACAAATCAACAATAAATATCTTTTTGTATAAAATCTCTATATATACAGAGAGAATGCAAAAACTCTAATGAAGTTGCGTTATTAATGAGCTTACAATTCATATTTTTTGATAAATAGGGGTATTATAGGAAAAAATTGACAAAAGTTAAAACTTGCTCTTATAATTAGGATTAAAACCAACTCCAAAAATTGCTCCTATAATTAAGACCGGGAGTAACATTTTTTGTTAATATGAGTCCTGAGATGGATTTTATCTAACTGCCGCTCACTCCATCTGTGTTGCTTTCACCATGCAAATTAACTGCAAACTTACACAATTTTTCACATCCATCATTGTGAGCAGGAGTATACTCTTAGTCTCTTGCAATATTTTGAGCTTAACATTCATAAACATTCATATTTGATTAATTTATTAACTACATCTAAATTATGTAAAAAGCTAGCAATAATTGGAAAATCCATCATTTACTCTCTTATTGATAGAGTTATTACACTTGTACTCACCCTTCCACTTTCTACAACAACTATTGAAAGATTTTTCTGTTATGAAGATAATCAAGAATAGGCTTTGAAATAGAATAAAAAACCAATTTTTTGATAATTCTTTGATTCCATACATTGAAAAAGAAATTATTTTGAGTTTTTAGATTCGATTATAGATGAGTTTAACAATATGAAACACGTAACGTAAGAATGAAGTGAAGTGATCTTAATTTATGTAATAAATTTAGTTCAATTTTTTTATATTATGTTTGTATTGTATTTCAAATACTTTTATTCATAATATAACATTTTTTATTTCGCCCTCTGTCATTAAAACTCTTAGATCCGCCACTGGCCACATTCACATAAAAGTAAGTAGGTCGCCCACTATAAAGAGAATATAAAGAAAATATTAGTGGGACCCACTCACTTTTATGTGAATATTATAGAAAAAATATTTCTACACTAAAAACAGAAACAATAAATCCTTTATACGATCTTTGGTTAATTGTCGGCTCAAGTTGGTACGAAATAGATGTTTCATTATTTGGGTTGCAAAAAAATGACTCTGCTGTTTATTATAAATACATTGGTGCATAAAATTTATTATTCTAAATATAAATCCATTTAAAGATTATTATTTATTTTTATTTTTTTCAATTTTACCACGCTCATGGTCACCTATAGTATTTACAAGGAGGAAGACAAATTGTTAAAAGTAGTTTAATTTGTCTTCTCAAAATTGTCAAAATTATTACTCCTCCGGTTTTAATTATAGGATATATTTAATCGATTTTGGGGAGATTAAGGAGAGGAGTTAAATTAGTTAATTTTACTCATTTTCCTAAAATACCCTTATATAAATTTAAAATGACATAAGTAAAAGTAAATCAACAACCCCACCACACATCTCTCCGACCAATTTTTATTTCCACACGCTTTCTAATTGAAATAATGATATTGCTATACATACATATAGATCTATCTACATACGTAAACACACACACACACACACCCATATATCTACACAGAGAGAGAGAGAGAGAGATATATATATATATATATATATATATATATATGTTTGTGTGTGTGTATGCACACACACATATATCTACACACACAAACACAGGTATACACACACACACACACACACACATATGTTTATAGACACATACGTGTGTGTGCGTGCGTGTATTGTAACTCACATATATATACTCACCAAAAACTAAACACACTTGAGAAAATAAAATAAGGGTATTCTAGGAAGAAATTGACAAAAATTAAAAATTTGTCCTATAATTAGGATCAAAACCAATCCCCAAATATTGTCTTATAATTAGGACCGAGTGATTATTGTTTTAACAAAACTACCTCCTACTGGGATCAATATATCTTAATTAACCTTAATGTTGGTTTCTTGGACCAATCCTGCGCGAGCCGTTTTGAGGGAAAACTTTATTTCTTTAATCTGAAAAATGAATGTTACTGCCCCCAATTCTATTCGTAGTTTTCATATTTATAGTGTCATTAAACATAATAATCAAACCGTGAGGCCGAACACATTTGATATTTAGTTAGGTTGTTCAAGCATCTAATCAGATGTTTGATCCGTAATGGCGTTTATAAAAAAGGTTTAATAGCCAGGATTAAAATGCCTTCAAAAAGTTTATGGTGTGAGAGAATGAGTCATTGCTATTGGCGATAACTGGTCGCTAGAGTTCCAATGATGATTACTTTTTTGTTAAAACAAATAAAGTAAAGGTATCTTATCTTTTCACCAATAATATTTATTTTCATTTGGTTAAAGTATACTTTTAGTCTTTTAAGTTTATATAAGGTATACTTTTGGTCCTTTAACTTTATAAAATATACTTTTAGTCCTATAGTTATAACATTGTTAATTTTGCTAACAGAAAATGTAAACTTTAGTGATAACGGTGTAAACTTAAGTAATGACTATGTAATTAAATGCTATTAAGCTTTTTCATAAAAAAAAAAAAAAAAAAAAATGTTATTAAGCTTAAATTTAAAATATGGGTAAATTGAAAAATATATAAAATTTATGTAATTAAACGTCATTAGCTATCACTTGAGTCATTTTGCTTTAGCATTTTACGTTAGCAACATTAATTGTGTTAGAATTTTAGGATCAAAAATATACTTTATAAAGTTAGGGGACAAAAAATAGGAAAAATCCCATATAAAGCTACTTAAAATAGAAAAATTCTAAATTTGGTTAGTAAATTCAATAAATCCTTAATTGAGTCATTAACCCGATTTAGGATTTTAAAATATGGGTAAAATAACTTTAACACCCTAAGCTCTCTCATCATTAATGAGTTTTATTACCCCTAACTTGTGTTTCCCATATAAATATCAAAATTAATTTTAATAAAAAAAAATATGATTCGTTCAAATATATTAACTATAAAAATTATTTTTAAGTAAAGGGTTAAAAACATGAACAATTTTTTTAAAGAAAACAATATTTTCACTATAAAAAGGACATATTTTGGTAAATATATTAATTATGTATGAATTTTACTATATTTTTCACACACATATATATATGTATAGGTTTTTTTTTTCAGAAATTCTTATATTAATGTAAACCATTTTATGAAATTTTAAGTGCATTTCACATCTTTTTTCTAAAATATCTATAGAAGTATATGAACTTTAAATGTTGCATGTTAAAAAAGATAAATAATATTACTGATTTATATTAAAAAATTTAAAAATTAAAATTGAAATATTAACTAAATTACTATCTAAAAACTCATATTTATGTGTTAAAGAAAATTATTATGGTTTAGTTTAATATTGATAAAAATGACTTTTCATTTCAATTTATTTTTGTAAAGTGTGAAGTTGGTATGGGATTTGTTTTTTTTTTCTTTTTAGTTTTATTTCACCCGATAAAAATAACAACTTTCTTTTCTTTTTTTTTTAAAAAAAGCCTCACTTTATTTTTTTATCATTAATTATTAATTGATTTTCAATTAAAAATTATTTAATTAATATCAATGATATTATTGTATGGCATGACATACTTGAATTATTCTTGATTATCCTTTTAGGAAAAAAAATCATTTGAATTAGCATAGATAATGTTGATATATAGAGATATAAAGTCATAAAGCAATAATACTTTTTTAAGAGAGGAGAAAAGAAAGGTTGGCCGAAAAGAGAGGAGGGACATTAAAGTCATTTTACACATATTTTGAAATCCTAAATTGGGTTAATAACTTAATTAATTATTTGTTGAATTTACTATCCTAATTTAAAATTTTCTATTTTAGAAAGTTTTGTATGAGATTTCTCCAAAAAATATATACCTTATATAAAATTTAAAAGACTAAAAATATATTTTAACCCTTTCATTTTAATCCATCGCCTTGAAAATTAATATTTATTAAGGGAAAAATCAAATATAAATTATTTTGAAGGACCAAAAATTAAAATTCAACATTAATCATTAAAATTTAGACTCTGTGAAAAAAATTTAATGCCCTTTTTCTACAATTTTTACATAAAGGTGAGAAATGCTTTAACTTTATATAAAAGGATTTTGGAATAATTAATATATGGCAAAATAATATTTTATCAATTAAATATATTTAAATTGAAAGTCAATTAATTTTATTAATGAAAAAAAAATGTGAGTTTTTTTTTTTTTTTTAAAAAAGAAAGTTGTTATTTTTATTTGAGATAAAAAGCAAAAAAAAAAAAAAAAATAATATATCCCATGCCAACTTCCGTTTCAAAATTGAATTGAAATAAAAGTCATTTTCACCAATATTACCATAAACCGAATAATTTTCAAAACATAAATGTGAGTTTTTAGATGTAATTTAGTTAATATTTTTTATTTTTAATTCTTTAATATAAATCAATATTATTTATCTTTTTTAATGATTAAATTTCATATACTTCTATATATATTTCAGGAAAAAAAGTAAAATGCACTTAAAATTTCATAAAACTGTTTACATCAATATAAAAATTTCCAAAAAAAAAACCTATATATGTGTATGTGAAAAATATAGAAAAATTCGTACTTAATTAATATAACCAAAATATGTTTTTTTATAGTGACATATATTATAAATTTTTTTTTTAAAAAAATTGTTCATGTTAATAGAATGAACTCTTTTGAAAATATTTATTATTTTTATGATGATAACTTAATATATTTGAATGAATAATATTTTGTTGTATTAAAATTAATTTTGATATATATATAAAAACAATTTAAGTCTCTTTAGGTTAATGTTTAAAAATTTTAATGTCTCTCAAAATATATTATCATTTTTTGATCCATATTTTAAAATAAATATTGGGTTTTTTATTAAATATTTATATAATTCTTCCCATTAAAAATATATTTTAATTTTAGCCTCGAAAATTAAGTGATGTTTTCCTTTCCCTTTCTTTTTCCCCCTTCAAAGACCCTCCCGTCGCGGTCAAGAGCAAAAGAAGGAACCTCGTGTTGGGTTTGTTGGTACCAATAGGACCTTGAGCTCACGCATGGCTGGTGCAGGGATCCATCCATATCACCAACAATGGCCTCCGGCAGCCGCCGCTCCTCCTCCTCCATCGCCAGCCCCCGCTGCCGCCGCTCCACCTCCTCCTCTCCCTCATCCGCATCCGCATCCGCATCCTCATCCTCCTCCCCCTTCCGACGAGGTACCCTTGTCTTTTATTTCACCCTCCCAAATTATAACCTATTGATCTCTGCGAATAATCAAATTTTCAGTAGGAAAAGTGTGGTTCAAGGGATTTTATTTTTAGTTTAAATTTTCCGCGTGGCGAGTGACAGTAATCTTTAATTGACAGTACGGGGATGTAATTGTCTGTTTATAGGTTCGAACCATTTTCATAACTGGTCTTCCTGATGATGTAAAAGAGAGAGAATTGTTGAATCTGCTGAGATGGTTGCCTGGATATGAAGCTTCGCAAGTAAATTTCAAAGGGGATAAACCTATGGGTTTTGCCCTCTTTACTACAGCACACCAAGCAGTTGCGGCTAAAGATGTTCTTCAGGTTGACGTTGCAGATTGCAGATGATGTCTTGAATATATACTCAGTGGCTATTTGGCATATTATTCTGTTTCCGTGAAGTGTGATTTTATTTTATTTTTCGTTTCCTTCATTTCCAGGACATGGTCTTTGATAACGAGACAAAGTCAGTGCTGCATACAGAGATGGCCAAGAAAAATCTTTTTATTAAAAGAGGTGGTTTTAATTGTGTTGCTGTTTTTATATTTCAAGTGAAATGCATGCAAAAATTCTTGTTTAATATTGAAAATTTTCTAAGGATTCTTTTTTGTAAGATCCATGCAATGCAAACTAAAATTTATTTCTAAATGCGACTAGGCTGTTTGAGGTCAACCCTTAGTCACCTATAAAATCTTATTTCCCAGTTCCACTCTTTCATGTTTGGTTTCTCATTGTACTTTTGCTCGTATTATTCTCATTGGAGAAACCTTCGCTTGAGATACCAAAACTTCGTGCATTTTTTATCACATGTCATTATCACTGGTTGCATTCTGTGACAATATACATGCTATTAGTCCAGTATCCTTCTCATTCATCAAAGCTGGTTAACTTCAGAGCAGTTCTTCATCAAACGTTAATGATTGTGGATTTTCCTACCTGTGTGCCATTATTTTTTCCAATGCACTTATATTGAATTATTTTTAGGAATAGTAGCGGATTCCAGTGCATATGATCAGAGCAAAAGGTTAAGGACTGCTGGTGACTATACACACGCTGGTTATACTAGTCCATCTCCTTTTCACCAACCTCCAGCACCTGTTTGGGGACCACATGGGTAAGTATTACATTTATCTTGGTTACCCTCATATTTTCTTGTTTAAAGAAAGTAGAATAAAAGATGAAGCATTATGTGTAACTGATTAACAAGATGGGAAAATTGTATTCGCAAGATCGGAATTATCATTTTCATGAATCTTAGCCCACAAAATGTTTTACAAGCAGAAGCTGCTTTAAGGAAAAATAGATGTTGTTCTAAAGTGATACCATATCAATGATAGATATGTTGTCAGGATTTTCAAACTGTTTTCTGATGATATTTTTTATGGACATACCAATTAGTGTTTTTATGTGGACATACCAACCAGTATTTTGACATGTATGGTGCTTTATGGGTTCACACATGCACTTATTGGCTACTCACAGTCATAATAAAATGTGTAAATTAAATTGATTTTATTATACACAATTTTAAATAACCTTATGCCTTTGACACTTTGCATTTAATTTGTTCTTAGTTGTATGACCTGGTTTATTTCATGATCCAGGTATATGGCTCCACCTCCTCCATATGACCCATATGGAGGCTATCCTGTTGCACCAATACCAATGCATACTCCTGCTCCTTTACCATCCCCGAGCAGTTATGTCCCTGTTCAGGTGGGAATTGCAGAAAATATAAATGCTACTTCACTCGTATTGTTATTAATTTTGATAAAATCTTTACTTCCAATTTCATTATGTGGTTTCCTTATCCTCTACATAACTCCTTGGCATGCAGTATTTAGATGAGGTGAAAAGATATTTTGAACTTTGATATAATGCCTGATGTTTTCCCCCTCTTCCGGTTTTTGTTTTAAAGACTGCCAGATCTTTGATCAGTTATTTAAATTTACCATCTCGTTTTGAGAAGTTGAAGTGCTTTATCTGTGTTTTTGATGCCATTGTGTAGACTTGGAAGAGCTCCATTATGTTATTTGAAAGATAATAGAAGTTTGAATTTCTAATCTATAATTTTGTTTGTTTCATTTTCAAACTTAATCTACTTTGTACAATTGAGTCAGAATCTTATTTGGGAGAATCTCTGTTCTTCTGGATATGATATGATTAAATTAAAAATCACTTTTGAAAATACTTGTTCCTAAAGATTTTTGTGATATTTAAATCCAAAATGTAAATGAAAACCATGTAAAAAGGCTAATTCCTGTATACTAGCTGACTCACTTATTGAAATTTCCCTAACAAAATTTTGAATGAGTTTCTAGCTCTCAATATAACATGGTGATGCGTCTGCAAGCTATGCCAGACTTGATTATTAATTCTTGAACTTTTCTATTTATTACAACCCTCAAAACAGATTGCTAAAAATGTTCCTTTTTGTGTTGTAAATGGAACTCTAGGGAACCACTAGATCCATTCTAAAAGCAAGATTTATGTTTTAAGCAGATAGCCTTTAAATTGTTTATATTTTTTTTATATGTCTATTAATAATTTTTCTTAGTTATGTTTAAGAAATTTTCTATTGAAGATTTGTGAAACTGCATACATGCGTGTGTTTAATTATTATTTTGAGCTTGTATTCTTCCCCTGCAGAACACAAAAGACAACCCTCCATGCAACACTTTGTTCATTGGTAACTTGGGTGAAAACATAAATGAGGAAGAACTAAGGGGCCTTTTTAGTGCGTAAGTATAATCTTGTCCCCAAGACCTTGGTTTTATGGTGGCTGTTCATGTTGTTGTTTTTTTTTTTTTTTTCTCTATCCCACTGGTTCTCTACTGTTTTGATTTTTGACTTTCTTATGTAGTCAACTTGGCTTCAAGCAAATGAAGATTTTGAGACAGGAGAGGCATACAGTTTGCTTCATTGAGTTTGAAGTCAGTCACCTTGCTCATATCAGTTTTTTCTATTCAATAATTTATTCATGAATATTTTTACATCTGTAGCTTGTTTTTTATTTTGGTTGTCAAATTGTCATCAGAATTAATCTTATTTTGTGATATTGCTATTTGTAAACCTAAAAGGAATATTAACAATACTGCTGCAGGATGTAAATAGTGCAACCAACGTGCACCATAGTATGCAGGGAGCTGTTATCCCTAGTTCTGGTTCTGTTGGCATGCGAATACAGTATCCTTTTTCACATTGCAGTTTTAGATTTTTGACTTTGGTGATTTTTCCCATTGTATGCCAGCTAAGATGGTTGCCCTGTTAGCCATTTACCATGTGTTTCTGACACTGGAATTGCTGCATTGTTTTTCAACTCATATCATGATACTGATTTGCATTTCGTGATGTGTGTACATTTTTTTTTTGGGTGAAGTGATGTGAGTACTATTTCAAGTATAACAGATATTCAGAATGTGAGTGCGTTTCATCCTAGCTAAGGGTGCTTTGTCATCTCATATTGGCCATTGTTATCAATTTCTTTTGCATGTACTGTTCGTTTATGAGTCTATTTGTCATTCAGGTGTCAGAAATTTTGATTGATCATACCTGCTACTGTCATTTTCATATCAATGTGGATTCAGAAAATTGATGAACTCATTTTGAAATTAAATGGTTTTGACTTCTCCACATTTGTGTTTCTTTGCAACTTGCAAGGAATTCTTTGTGCTTCTCTTGACTCCATTGTAGATATTCAAAGAATCCATTTGGAAAAAGAAAGGATGGCAACCACCCTGGTGCTTCCCCCAATGCAAATGGAGCTCCACCAGCTATGCCGTATCAGTAGTGTGAAGGGGATGTACTCTGTTCTTTATGCTTCGAGTACCTACATTATAGGATGCATCTTGCAGCTGTTGCATGCATCCATCAATTATCAAGTCATCGCCATTAGCATCCCTGCTCATGTGAATGAATGCAAATATTGGCATCATAAACATACATTTCGCCATCTGATACTTGTTTATCGGACATGCATTTCTCAGCAGCATGTGCTGGTGCTTGGATTACTTTTGTAGGTCAAGATTATGTTAGCTTGTAGAGGTGATGCATGGGTTTGAATTTTGTTAGATTTGTGTGCTCTGTGTCATGTTTACACTCTGTACATTGGCATTAGGAATGCTTATCTAAATAGGCATTTTGAGAAGATGAATGTCTTTCTCTTTTTAGGTTCATCTGCTGCTTATTTGACATGACATTTTATGGTGATTGCTCTCTTTCATTCCATGACACAATCTAGCTAGAATCTGGAGATAGAAGGAGATCTCACCAATAATCATGTGTCCTTTTTTCAACCATTACCATGATCATTTCACCACATTTTTATCTTCCTCTGATTAAATGAATTAATTGGTCATGACGCCATTTAGTCAAAGGATTGGTGTTGATCCTTTGGTAATCATTCATTCAGTGCTATTTATAGGATATTCGGGAGGAGTTACATCTTGTCTGACTTATACAGGATTTTCATTACAAAATGAACAAGCTTCCTTTCATTTGGGGAGGTCCAATACTGCTGCTGCTATATTATTGCAGGTAATTTTTGTTTACTAGGCAAGACTACTATCAAAATACTCCCTTTGGAGGTTTAGATGACTTCTCTTTAGAATGGAAATTCCTGTTGATTTTCAAGTGAGCCTGCCTTTGGAATTACTGGTAGCCCATGGATCTTCTCATTAGGCTGTTGATTATTTTTCACCAAGATGTTATTCCCTGCCAAGTGCAAAAATCCACGATTGTGGCACAAGTTTTTTGCCAATTTGGGTGTCAATGACTGTTTTGTTACTGGGATGACTGGTAAGGTAAGTAAATTAACAGAGAAAAAAGAGAGTAATAGTTGTTGGTTTGTTTTATATGGATCGGGTCATTGGTGCTTCCAAATTTTTGTAGCACCGCTCTTTTCACTATGCAGCCTGTACAGACTTTATTTGTGTTTTGGTTGAAATTTAGATTTTATTGTTATAATTTCATATCAACATGAGACTGCTGTTCAGACAAATGTGGCGCTTTATTTTATGTTTTTCATGCCAACTAGCTTATGGATCACTCGTGGTAGCAGCTTGTAGGAATCTCAATCATTTAAGGAAAATATCCGCGTACATATTTTTTTTCAGAATCTCCTAATATGAGATTTGGATTTTCCTGAGAGGAGAGTCACTTTAGAAATTAGAAACTCAGTTGTGCTATTTGACAACTTTGGCATTTTCTTTAAGCAAACCATTTCGGGTATTAGTCGCGCTTGTTTTTTGTGTTATTTAGGCCTGAGTCTGATTAACTTTCTAATTTAGTATAGGGAATTTATTGACACAAGCAGCCTGTTTTTATAATCCCGATTGGCCCTAGTCTGGATGCTTTAAAGTGGTTATACATTCATACACATATATTTCAAGTTTTTAGTATTAATCTTGGGACATTATAATGAGGGCACATGAGAATTATTTAACAACGCACGAGGACTGGTTTTATCAGGTTTTGTCAACTGCTATAGTACCAACTTTGAAAGGGGTAGTATCAAAAAAAACTTTGAAAGGGGTAAAAAAAAGAAGTACCAACTACTTCCCACAAAAGAACAAGAAAGATATGTTTAGTTTGAGGAGAGTGAGTGGGAGGGGAGAGCTCAAAACATTAGTCTCTTCTCCCTCGCCACAAACAAACACACCAGAGAGAAAGTGGTAAACATTATCCTATTCATGCTCAATAATGCCCGCTAGCTTATACATCTATCTAAAATATTGATTCAAGACTCAGTTTTTTTTTTTTTTTTTTGAAAGATTAAGAAATCTAAGTAAATTACTTATTATGATTAAAAGGTTTAGGTGCAAATTTGTCTTTAAAGTTTTTGTTGAAAAGCAAATATTATCTTGAAAGATTTTTTTAGTTTAATGTTAACCAAAATTTTTAAAACATAAGCAAATGTGGATCCATATCGTTAAAAAACTAATGTCAGGTGTTAATTTCTTAATGGTAAAATATAGCATTGTTCTAGTTTAACACTTCCAAGATGGTATTGAACCTTAAAAAACTTATGAGGTAACATTGTTTTTTAGTGAAAACTTCTAGTCAAATTTGTATATTAAAATTATATATAAATATAAGTCACATATCAGTTTAGAGAAAAAAACAATAATAATTACATTTTAAAGTAATTTAATTATTTTCCTTAATTTTATCAAAAAGGTCAAATTTATCTTATATTTCGGACAGATGCAGTAATATTTACAAGTTAAAAACCAAGGAATTCATCATACATTGCGTTAACGAAGCACACCTTGATTATCTACTGCACACCTTGTTCAGCAGAATAAGTATTTCAGGTTCGAGACCAAAGAATATAATTAGAATTTACAAATGAAAAGTCCTAAACAACCCGAAATAATAAAAAGAATTATTGCCAAACTCCCGACAGTAAATTCTAATCTAAATTCTAAACAAAAGCCGGATTAGGAGCTTCATCTTACCATATGCCAACAAGTCCAGTGATACAGATTGATCTAATTTACAAGGATGAATGAATGTATGGCTTACGAACTACTATGAGATCAACAGGCAATTTCAGATGTGGGTTTGTGAAAATCCTGGCGGATATAGCTCCATCTTCAGAAATCACGACGTCCTTGGATTGAACATTGGTCACGGACCCGATGCCCGGAGGAACAGTTTCTAGGCCGCCGAGTCTCTCTACACGACCGTCTGTAAACTTTCAAAACAGGGGAGAAGTCATAGGCTTCTTGGTCGTCTTCGTGAGAGGTAGAATTAAAAACAGAAGAAGAGGTTGAAAGCTTCAGAGAGGGAAAGCGAGGAGGAAGAGGCTGATGTGAGAGAAGGGGAGAGAGAGAAAGAATGACTGAGAACACCATTATTAGGAAGTGGGTGGTTTCGTTTGAAGATTACAGAGTGATATTTGGGTAGAGTTATTGCACTGAGCAAAACTGGGCTTGTCATCTTCCTTTGCTTTCTCGGATTCACATAACAGTTTCAAGAATGCAAAGTGATCAAATTATGAAATACGCTTACAATTACCCAAATGCCACACGGCAAACAAAAAGACTCAAAGATTGTTCATTAAAGCTAATGACAAGACCAGCCAGCCACCAGGTACAGTAAGTCAGTAACACGAGAAATGGTACCAATGATTTTGTTCATGGTGGACCCAACTCGGCGACACACACCATCGATTGACTCACTCTAGTTTGATGAAAGCCACAAACTTTTGAAGCAATTCCTCAGCCTTACCTTCTCTGGCATTCCCAATAATATGAAAGCAATGCTCACAACCCCAATTTTCCACAAGCTCAGCTTCACCAGTCCACCCACTTTTCTTCAATTCTCTCACATAATTCCTTCCTCGTTCGAAGAAGGTATCTTTCTCTGCTGCAAACACCAACACTCTCTCACACCCAAGTCTCTTCAGATCCTCTACGGCCGGTTTCATCCTCCTATCCTGCGGCCCTTCATTCTCCGGACACATGTAAAGCCACATGTCATCGCCTTCTGGCCCCCCAAAAAACGGGTGCACTAAAACCGCCCCGACTATTTTCACGCTCGGCAATCCCAAGTTCCCAACCCGAGAGACCAATGTGTGGGTTATGTTGCCGCCTGCGCTATCGCCGGCGATGAACACACGATCGAAGTCGGCGTGGTCGTTCAGCCATGAATCGGGTCCGGATTTATACGAGTGGGATGCGATCCATTGGAGAGCGGCCCATGAGTCTTCGTAGCATGCGGGGATGGGTCGAGTCGGGAATAAACCGTACTCCACGGAGACGGCGAGGACGTTTGCTTCGGCGGCGACTGTGGCGACGTAGTTGTGGTACTGCCTGGAGAAGGCGGATTGCATGCAGTACCCGCCGCCGTGGATGTAGAGGAGGACGGGGAGTTTTTTGCTCGGGTCGGTTATTTTGGGAAGGAAGATTCGGACGGAGACGGGAGGTTCGGCAGAGACAATGGCGTCTTTGGATCGGACGCCGGTAATGGGGTCGTCGGAAGGTGTGATTTTCTCGGTGAGGGGTCGGTGGACAACGATTCTGCCGTCCTTGTAGACACGGAAGAAGGGGAACTCGTGGGCTATCTCACGGGTTAGTTTCTTAGCTTCGACACAAAAATCTGACTTGACTATAGATTGTTTAATGGTTCTTGCAGTGTTGACGGAGAATGAAGAGGGAGCTAAAGCTGTGCTAAAAGCTTGTGGTTTGCTATTGATCATGGCGAAGAAAGAACATTGTGTGACAATGATGTGCATGCTCGTAAGAGAAGAAGTGGTGGGTGTTTTGATGAAAGATTCGTCGTTAATGCGGTAGCTTTGCTCGCTGCTCACCGATGAAACTTCTCATGGGTCTAGACATAGGCAACAACCTGTGTGTTTTACCGTTCAAAAACAGGGATTTTTTTGTGATAAAATAAATGTCGCCAAACATGTGTGTGGTGACAATTAATATAGCTCATGACCACCCTAATTTTACGTGTATACTCTATTTACTATGAAAGTTATTTTCTATAAGAAAAGAAAAGAGGATTGCATTCGAGTTTATACCGACAAATTCAAATTTAAAAATTCTAGTGCGGTTGTGATTAATTTTTTTATTAATAATATAGGTGGGGATTTTTTGAGATATACTTTTTTTTTTTTTTTTTTTTTTGAATTACAAGGCAGCGGAATACTAATAGCCTGAATTACAACAAACTACAAGACCTTTAACTTTTGAGATACACTTGGAAGTCGTAGAACTTACATACAACAATTTAGAGATTTTTGGCTTAATTTAGTTGGTTGTTTCATTTTATTATTATTAATTATTGCTATAAGGCCATAAGTTGAGAAATAGGATAGTTTAAATCAATATCTTAACAAAACACTTTCTTTTATTGTAATTTATATTATTATTTATTTAATTTTTTAAGTATTTAATCGATATCATTTATTCCTTCACTTAAAAATATATATATATTTTTGGGAAAATTACGCAGTCAGGCAAGGAAGAGAATTTATCACAATAAAGTCCCTTAAAATTATAAAATTACACGAAGTCTCAAGAGAACCTGGTTGTAATTATTTGTGAATGTACAATTACCAATCTGACATTCCCTCTCATATCTTCCAATTCCACTCTCGCTCTGTTCTCCTTCTTCCTTATCCTCTCTCTCTCTCCTCTCTCCTCTCTCATTTCTCCACTACTATTCATCAACTTTTGTAGAAAACTTAATATTTTCCACTTGAAGTATTCATATTAAGTATTTGGCAACTCCAAAAACTGTGGCTCTTTTCCTGTAATCATATTTATATCTCCAAAAAAGAAAAATAGGAACAAAATGATATCCTCAAATCCAAGAATTTCCACTTGGCCACAAAAACAGACACCGAATAATTTCCATATTTTCTTTGGACAAGAGATTAATTTCCATGATTAAAAGAGTTAGATACTTCCCTAGTATTTCTCAGCCTTGATTTGATAATCGAAACTTCAAATCGTTTTTGTACCTAATTTCTCAAGTCCAAATATTAAGTTCAATGAGTAGGTGCAAATAGTCACTTACTCATACAACTTAATATTTTGAAATGATATTCACTTATTAAACTAGTCTTATATAGCTATCAAAATTCTCATAAGATGTTGTGAATATATGTTTTTTCTATTGTAAATATAACATTTGTTGTTGTAAATAGCCTCTAGACGTGAGAAATGAAAAAAATCCAGGTTTTAAAAGGTCGTTGTAAATATATGCTTTTTCTGTTGTAAATATAGCATTTGTGATTGTAAATAGCCTCTAGACGTGAGAAATGAAAAAAATCCACGTTTTCAAAGGTCGTTGTAAATATATGCGTTTTCTGTTGTAAATATAACATTTGTTGTTGTAAATAGCCTCTGGAAGTAAGAAATGAAAAAATTCTGGTTTTCAATGGTTGTTATTAATATATGCTTTTTTTTTTTTCCCTCACGTCCAAAGGTTATTTACAATAACAAATGTTATATTTATAATAGAAAAAACATATATTAACAACAACCATAGAAAACAAGAATTTTTTTCATTTCTCACGTTCAGATGCTATTTTTTTCATCAAAGGTTTCATCTTTGGCTTCGACAATGGTATCCAGCGGCGGCCTTAACAGAGCAACTGCAGTTGCACCATCCCACCGCCGAAGTTCCGACCTGTGGCAATGTTTCCTATCTGATATCATGACGGCTTGCTCTGCTCATTCCTCACCTTCTTCTCCGTCTGCCGGGAGCCCCCTTGAGTTTTGTAGATCTGCGACTAAAGGAGAAGAATCATAAGGGTTTTATGAATTAAGGTTTCAAGATTCAGGATTCAGGATTATGGGGTGTCTGTAGATAACATCTTTGAGGTAGAATCGTAGGCTTGCCTTTCCTATGAAGACATTAAGAAGCATATAATCACCTGTATAAGTCAAACAACCATATTTTCATTATTAGCTGTTCGAAATCATGAGTTGTTTTTTCTAATTCACTACACTATACTTTCTCAGTTTGTGGTTCTTATATTCATAATTTCCCTTGTGTTTTCTCTATCAACTTCCATTTAACAGACTCAAATACATGTAAAGGAATTAATACGTGATCAATCACTTGTGAGTGAGCTTCTTCTGTCATTTTTGGAGCAACACCTCCATATTAATTTAAATTTTGAAGTATAGGCGCAAATAATGAATTGTGAATTTTTTTTCTTTAATGTATTAGACAAGCTCATGGGCTTAGTTAGTCAAAAAGACTTCTTGTCCCTTGCGATTTTATACTAGTTCTTTTTAATGAAATATATTAATTTTGGAGTAAATACCCTATTTGGTCCCTGGAAAAAAACACGGACCCCAACAGTAAAAAAACGCAGATGGGGAGTGTTTGGATGATACGTTGGCTTCTTCCAATACCCTCAACGCTGCTGAGCTTTTTGAACGCTCCAAAATAGAGCTTATCTTGTAACGCACCGGCAACAACCAGAGAGAAAAGTGGGCGAGAGAAAAGTCAGATTGGAGAGAGAAGGAAGCTACTATTCATCGTCTTCTTCCAAGAGGCAGCAACCAGAGGGTGTGAAGACAGAGGAAGTGGCTCTCCAACTCTTCTGAAGCTCTCGCGGTGCCTCGGTTTCGGTGTCCGATTCGGTCTCAAACGAGAATGCCAGCGATGAGAGTGTGTACTTGTGTAGTCTTTGGTCTCTCCTCTCTCGTTTTCCGTCTTGCACGTCTCCCCCACCCTTTTGCCCCGATTCCATTTGTTTTTAAAGACCATGTGTTTCTTTTTATTTTTTAATATTTTGTGGAAGACATGTAGATGCTCAACCGTCCATGTGTTATGTGTATGTGCTCATCTTCTCATTTTTATCAATTACACGCGACCCAACTGGTTCTCTCCTCCACAAATGCCACGTATCTCATTGATATAGAGAAAAGAATAAATAATAATTTAAAGAAAAAAAAAAAGAATAAAAATACTCTTGAATAATTTAATTAGCTTTCTCAATCTCTTACGAAATATTAATTCTATCGACTATTTAGGTTCGGTGGGAGTATTTAATAAAATTCATATCCTTTTTAATCATTTTTTATCTAAACCGACTTTTGAAATAATAATCCAAACACTCCTCGTTTTAAAAAAAGCCACTTCGTAAAAGTCAAATGGACAATCCAAACACAAATCATTATCTATAACCTGATTTTTTTCCTACCGAGCTTTTTTTAAGTCAGATGGCTTTTAAGCCACCATTTTCTACCGCCAACCCAAACAGACCCATGGTCTACGTGTCCAGACCAAATCAGTCAGCCATCATTACGAATTTCAAGCTTTGCCCCAAAATCAATGTGTGTGTATATATATAATATCATGAAAGAAAACTTACAAAAAATAATTTTTAATTATTTTTAGAAAAACCGGTGAGTCTTTGTTTCAAAATTTTATTTGAATAATATTAAATGGGGAGTGGTGTTTGACGGCGTAAAGGTAATTGGAAATAAGGATTATTAAATTAATATATATATTTGGATTAAAAAATGGTGGCGTGCTTGAGGAGAAGCATGCAAAAATGTACAGAGTGAGCAGTCAGGCAAATTTGATGGGCAGAAGGATTATCAATATTTGTGGCCCGCGGTTGGCCCATTATAGCCCTATAGGAGTAGGAGTAGGGGTTGTTTTGGGTTAGGGCCAAATATAACCCCATCATATAAGGACTAAAAATAAGAGGACTAAGAATGAGACTTAATGGGCTGGCTGGCCCGTGAGTCCAATCCATTTTGACAGCCCATAACTCTCAAAAAAGTAAAACGAAAATGGCCGTGCCGCTTGTTTCAAAAAAGATCGTAGAGAAACGAAATCTCGAGTACTAAAACGAGAAGCTTTGACCCAAAAAAAAGTACTAAAACGAGAAGAGAGTTTAGAGACCGATCATAAACCCATCTTTGTCGACGAGGGGATATGGCCGCCGCCAATGGTGTTTACCGGTGCCTTCCCGAAGGTTGCATCTTTGGCTTTGACAACGGTATCGATCGGCGGCCTTAACAGCGCAACTGCGGTTGCGCCCTCCACAACGGCAATTATCCCACCGCCGAAGTTCCAACCTGTGGCAATGTTTCCTATCTGATATCATGACGGCTTGCTCTGCTCATTCCTCACCTTCTTCTCCGTCTGCCGGAACCCTCCCTTGAGTTTTGTAGATCTGCGACTAAAGGAGAAGAATCATAAGGGTTTTATGAATTAAGGTTTCAAGATTCAGGATTCAGGATTATGGGGTGTCTGTAGATAACATCTTTGAGGTAGAATCGTAGGCTTGCACTTCCTATGAAGACATTAAGAAGCATTTAATCACCTGTATAAGTCAAACAACCATATTTTCATTATTAGCTGTTCGAAATCATGAGTTGTTTTTTCTAATTCACTACACTATACTTTCTCAGTTTGTGGTTCTTATATTAATAATTTCCCTTGTATTTTCTCTATCAACTTCCATTTAACAGACTACATGTAAAGGAATTAATACGTGATCAATCACTTGTGAGTGAGCTTCTTCTGTCATTTTTGGAGCAACACCTCCATATTAATTGGAATTTTGAAGTATAGGCGCAAATAATGAATTGTGAATCTTAATTCTTTAATGTATTAGACAAGCTATGGGCTTAGTTAATCAAAAAGACTTTTTGTCCCTTGCGATTTTATACTTCTTTTTAATGAAATATATTAATTTTGTCACGAAGCTCAAATCTCTTGAGGCACTTGCACAAGGGTTTCTTGCC
This sequence comes from Acacia acuminata, assembly GCA_019022655.1. Lineage (NCBI taxonomy): Eukaryota > Viridiplantae > Streptophyta > Magnoliopsida > Fabales > Fabaceae > Acacia > Acacia acuminata. The sequence continues at coordinate 893,834 of JAFJYI010000001.1, forward strand.
AGCAATATGCTCTCTACTCTACTAGTTGAATTCACATCGGGTGCTTTTCTTTTAGGTCTTTTAGGTCTTTTCCTCTAACTAAGAGGGATTAGGCATTTTTTTTTTTAAAATTTTTTATATATTCTATTTATTGAGATTATATTATATGCTGCAACCTGAATTTTTTTTTTTTTTTTTTTGCACCCATTATCTCAAAGTAATTAATTTCCAGGATATTGGGGTTACAGGAAAAATATTTCTTAATGTAGGATTGAAAATTAATTAATTTGAGATATTAGGTGCAAAAAAAATTTCAGGATCAGCATATAATTTAATCTAAATAAATAGAATATATGAAAATTTTAAAAATTATATTAAAAAAATGTCTAATCCTTCTAATTAGAGGGAAAAGCCCCTAAGAAGCACATAAGAAAAAAGCACATAATGTGAACCCTACAAGTTTTGGGCTATATGGCAATCAACTAATCATAAACTGATTCAACTTCAATATATAGTCCAACATTAGCATTATCATTTCCTCATGGCCAGGGGCGGGCCTAGGAAATTATGGGGGCACAATTGATGGAGGGATTTGGGGGTTCGATTTTTTTTTTTTTTTAGGAAAGTTTTAAATGCATTAAAAAATAAAATAATATAAATACGAAAAAAATATATCAAAAAAATATTTATGAAATCAAGTAAATACTGATGATGTAATAAGAGAGAAAATTATTTTACAAACCTGTCATTTAGAAAAGCAAGGCTAAGTACGGTTAGAAATGCAGCTACATAAATTACAATAAAGGGTGGGCATTCAATAAGTTCAAATATATATATTTTAATATATAAAAAAAGTATATTACAATATAAATAATTATAATGTCATTATTCTATGCCTTATTTTTTATAATTCCATCATAATTGCTTTATTATCAATGCTATCAAATACATCTTTTTTTCATATAAGGCACTAAACAATCATTCAACCATTCATTCCCCATCCCATTACAAAGTGCAATCTTGATATATTAAGAGTGGATACTTAATTTAAGGGTGGACAATCATTCAAATATGTATTTTTTTTATAAAAAAAAAAATTCCAAATTCAAGTAACCCCCACAAAAGTTTTCTCTTATACTATTAAAATGTCTATGGAGGGACTAAAATGGAAATGTTGAAATTTTTTTGAGTCAAAGCATAATTTCCTAAAATTTTGGGTCGAATTCTATAATTTTGCCCATGCTCATGCTTGTCCGCCCATGCTTCTTCTCTCTCTATCTTTTGTGTGTGTGTGTGTGTGTGTGTGTGTGTGTGTGTGTGTGTGTGTTTTTTTTTTTGGTGGCAGTTTGGGAAGCGGGAGCAATTGTTTATTCTATTGCTGCTGATGAGGCTGCAAGATATGGTTTTACTGCTGTGGACAGTTGGGGAATCTTCATTTGTTTTTCCCCATATTGCCGCCACTATAAATTTATGAAAGTATGAATGAAAAATATGTTCTTAATTAGGTTCTCGTTTACTTTGGTGACAATAGCTGTGGATTTATGTGTGTGTATTTTGTCGACTTTTCAAAAGTTGTTCCCATGGGGTGATCCCTTTAAGTAGTTTTATCTTCTCTCATATTATAAAGTGCTAGAGTAAGATTTTGTCTCCTTTAAATATGATCTTCCTTATTATTGATCTTTGATATTTTTTCCAATGTATTTTTTGCTTATATTCCCTCTAATCAACTAAATGTATTAGTGAAGTTTATTACAGAGGATGGAGCTCAAATGTTTGTATGATATGTCTTTATTAACCCAGAAATCATGTGCATTCTCATTTATACTTTGGAATATAAAAACCAGGTTGTCTGATCCACTGTACACACTATGGTAGAATATAGAAATGTAGAATTGAGGTGTTAGGTATTAAATAATCTATAAAAGGAAATAATGTGATTCAACCCTGCAAAAAGCATCAGCCTCTTATCTATCAGATGATTAAGAATATATTGTAAGAGGGAAAAATGATGTAGAAACTTGCTAGAAAAATTAATCACAGATTGTAGAAGATATCTGAGCTTCAGAATAAACCATTGTTAGAATCCCAACTAAGTGGAATGTTTCACTGGTATGGTATCAGAGCCAGGGGTAGCAAAGTATTTCATTGGTATGGTATAAGAGCAAGGTACTACATTAGTATGGTGTCAAAGCCTTAGGTGTTACAAAAAGCAAGATTTGACCTGAATTAAAAGGCTTTTTTTTTCTTCACCTTGCTTAAGTTTATTGATCACATTGATATGGTATCAGAGCAAGGTGTTACACTAGTATAATATCGCAGCCAAGGGTGTTATACAAAGCAAGATTCTTCTGGTATGGTATCAGAGTATGGGGTATTATACAAAGCAAGATTCTGTTTGAATTAAGAGACTTATATTTTCTTCACCCTTCCTAAGTTTATTGCTCACACTAATATGGTATCAAAGCCTAGGGTGTTACACAAAACAATTTGTTATACTGGTATGGTATCGGAGCCTGGGGTTGCATTGGTATGAGGTTTTTGAGCCTGGGGTACACTGGTTCTCGACGGCCTCCGCAAGCTCGGCTGTGGGGATAGATAGAGGTAGAAGAGGCACACAATTGAGAGAGATTGACCTAAGTCAGAGTGCCAGGCAAAAGATCCTGATTGAGTTTGATAGATATTGGAAACCAATCGGACCTACTGCAAGCCGATATAAGAATTTTGTCGGAGAACTGGCACACAAAGAGCCTAGCATCTTGATAGAGAAGTAGAAATATATCGATGTTAGTGTAAAGCAACGTATTTGGGACACCATCCAGGTATAAAATGCTTTTTTGTATGTTTCCAATATCAAATTTGTGATTAACTACTTCAATGCATGCATTACAACTCACTTATGAAGTTCCTGAAAGTGACAAATTGTATAAGAAGGCAATGACGTATTGTGGTGAACGTTGGACGAAGTTTAAGAGAAATCTAGCAGAAAATTATGTGCATATCAAGGTGAAAGATGGTGAGTCTCGTCCTAATCCTTATAGCAAGTATTCATATCTTGATGAAGAGACTTGGCAAGAATTTTGTCGGATTCGCACTACTCCAGAAGCTTTGGTGGGTTAACTTATTTTGGATTATTTAGTTATCAATTAGGCCTAGTGCAAGCCGATATAAGAATTTTGTCGGAGAGCTAGCACGCAAAGAGCCTAGCATCCTGATATAGAAGTGGAAAGATATTGATGTTAGTGTAAAGCAACATATTTGGGATACCATACCATCCAGGTAGGGTATCAGAGCAAGGAGCTACAATAGTATGGTATCAAAGCGAGGTTATACATGGGTATGGTATCAGAGTCTTAGTATCATAGTAATCTACGTGGTTGAAGCAATCACGAAAATCAGTGAAGAGTATCTATCGGTATGGTATCTGAGCTTTAGAATAAACCATTGTTAGAATCCCAAACCGGTATGGTATCAGAACCAGGGGTAGCAAGGTGTTTCATTGTTATGGTATCAAAGCAAAGTGATAATTAGTATGGTATTAGAACCTTGGGTGTAACAGAAAGCAAGATTTTTCCTCAATTAAAAGGCTTTTTTATCTTCACCTTGCTTAATTTTATTATCATAGTGATATGGTATCAGAGCAAGGTGTTACACTAGATATAGTATCACAGACTAGGGCGTTGCACAAAGCAAGATTCTTCTGGTATGGTATCAGAGCTTGGGGTATTATACAAAGCAAGATCCTGCTTGAATTAAGAGACTTATATTTTCTTCACCCTTCGTAAGTTTATTGCTTACGGTGTGTGCTATCAGAGCCTGGGGTGTTACAAAAAACAATTTCTTATACTGGTATGGTATCAGAGCCTGGGGTTGCATTGGTATGAGGTTTCTAAGCCTGGGGTACACTGGTTCACGACAGCCTCCGCAAGCTCAGCTGCGGGGATAGATAGAGTTAGAAGAGGCACACAATTGAGAGTATTGACCTAAGTCAGAGCCCTAGGCAAAAGATCCTGATTCAGTTTGATAGATATTGGAAACCAATCGGACCTAATGCAAGCCGATATAAGAATTTTGTCGGAGAACTGGCACATAAAGAGCTTAACATCTTGATAGAGAAATGGAAAGATATCGATGTTAGTGTAAAGCAACGTATTTGGGACACCATCCAGGTATAAAATGCTTTTTTGTATGTTTCCAATATCAAATTTGTGATTAAATACTTCAATGCATGCATTAAAGCTCACTTATGAAGTTCCTGAAAATGACAAATTGTATAAGAAGGCAATAACGTATTGTGGTGAACGTTGGACGAAGTTTAAGAGAAATCTAGCCGACAAATAGGTGCATATCAAGGTGAAAGATGGTGAGCCCCGTCCTAATCCTTATAGCAAGTATTCATATTTTGATGAAGAGACTTGGCAAGAATTTTGTCGGATTCGAACTACTCCAGAAGCTTTGGTGGGTTAACTTATTTTGGATTATTTAGTTATCAATTAGGCCTAGTGCAAGCCTATATAAGAATTTTGTCGGAGAGCTAGTACGCAAAGAGCCTAGCATCTTGATGGTATCTGACCTTTAGAATAAACCATTGTTAGAATCCCAACTAAGTGGAATGTTTCACTGGTATAGTATCAGAGCCATGGTTAGCAAAGTATTTCATTAGTTTGGTATTAGAGCAAGCTATTACACTAGTATGGTGTCAGAGCCTTAGGCGTTACAAAAAGCAAGATTCTGCTTGAATTAAAAGGTTTTTTTTTCCCTTTACCTTGCTTAAGCTTATTGCTCAAATTGATATGGTATCAGAGCAAGGTGTTACACTGGTATAGAATCTGAGCTTTAGAATAAACCATTGTTAGAATCCCAAACCGGTATGGTATCAGAGCTAGGGTAGCAAGGTGTTTCATTGGTATGACATCAAAGAAAGATGTTATACTGGTATGGTGTCAGATCCTTGGGTGTTACACAAAATAAGATTCTGCCTGAATTAAAAGGCTTTTTTTTCCTTTCACCTGGCTTAAGTTTATTGCTCACATTGATATGGTATCAGAGCAAGGTGTTTGACTTTAAGTTGACGCATTAACTCTTGACCTTCTACTCGGCTTAGGTTTAGTGGTTGGTCCGGGTTTAATAACCTTAGTCATGGGTCATCACATTTTGCATAAACATCCTAGGATTATTTTTATTTGCTCTTAGTGCTTGTTAGTTTATTTTTTAGAAGATGTTTTACGGTGCTTAAGTTAAGTATGTGATATGAATTTTGTTTTGACTTTTGGAAAAATGATTTAAAAAAAAATACTTTTTTATGCCCAAACGAGCACTTATTTCAAGATCTCAAAGTTATGATTTTTATTTTAGTAAACTATAACTACCCCTCTGTTTTGTCTTAATTCACGGATCTCTCGTATTTATTTTGAAAACTCATATAAACCTCCTCAAAATTAAAATATTTATTACACAAACCTCCCTTATATTTTTAAAATTTCATTTCATTCATCCGTCGTTAGTGGATAGTTAAATTTGACCCTAAAACCTTTTTTGACCAAACTACCATTTTGAACATAATAATTATTTAATTATTTATATTTTTCAAAAAAAAAATTATAAAACCAAAAAATAATTCTAATATATATTTTCAAATTTTTTAATATGTTTTAAAATTTATTAATTTTGACAATATTATAAAATGTTATAATTTTAATTTCTCAACAGATTTATTGAAACATGTTTATTTTGGTTTTTAAAACACGAAAACACACACATAGTTTTATTATCATATAATATAAATAAGGGATATGATATTGTTACTACCAATTTTAGTCATTATCAATGTCACTACTACTTTTCCATCGTTAGATCAAAATCTCAATAGGAGATAGAAATGATAAAGATAGATGAGATTTTGATCTAACGATGGAAAAGTGATAGTGACATTGGTAGTGACAATATCCTATCCTATAAATAATATAAAAGATATTATATAAATAATTCATCGCTGGCCCTTATTTTCTATAAATTTTTCAAAGCACTCCAATATGCATTTGACTCTTTTTTTTTTTTTTTTTTTTTTTTTTTTTTTTTTTTTTGTGGATACATATTTATTTGACTCTTATATGTACAAAAAAAAAATGAAATACATGTATTGGTCTTCTTCTTCTTCTTCTTTTTCCAATCCGGTATCTAAAGCTTCGCATTGACTAATCTGAATCCGACCCTCGTCATGTACCTGGCTATGGTGAGAGAGTCTCCCAACAGGGTTTTTTGTATTCACAAAGCCTAGAGACCTTACTTAAGCAACCCATATATTGGTCATTGAATAAAAGACGCGTCTGATATCGACTCCAGCTTAAGGGTTTTCTCAGGTCTATAGTCGGCTCAATCTAATTCAACCATAAGAATAGATCTTTGATAATAAATATTAAATAATAAAAAAAAAAAAACTGAGTACCAACAGCCCAATCAAGTTAGAACATCCAGTTCAATCTGATTTTTGAAAGATTGGTATGTATGTTTAATTTGAAATGCTCCTTGCATCCCAAAAAAACATCTTCATAGTTTGATTCCATACTTTTGTATGGACGGACCAACTTAATTTAAACGGATCTCTTTTCCTGCATTTTCCAAATTAAATAGATCATAGGTGTGGCTAAGCCTATTTACATGTGTCACATAAGATGACAGAGAATAAGCAAATCATGTGGACTAGCCGGAGGGGTTATGGGCATGATTAAAAATCATGTAAGCTGTCACCAAGCTTCAGTTTGGTTAATAAAGTGGTTAGCTCATGATTATAAAGTTATCGGTTCAAATCATAATAATGCGATAACATTGTTAGTGAGGATGTGTAAGCACTTTTTAAGTCTGGAGATATACCCTGATTGTGGTGAGCTGCTGAGACTGAATTCACTTAAATTTATATGTGAAAAAAAACAATAAAGAAATCATTTGGACTCTGCCCCATTTTTATAAAAACAAAACGCACGATAAAACGCCACCGTTTAGCTCTTCTTTCTCATGAAAATCCCAGATCTGATCTCCCTGTCGTTGGTACTGAAACTTGAATTGTCGTTTCTCCCTTTCCAGTTGTTTTAAGCTTGGCAAATTTTTTTTTTCTTTTTTTGAAAAATCCCATTCAGGTCCTAAAGACCATAAAAAATCAAAAAAAAAAAAATCTCAGTATAGATTTCTCTATCAAAAAATTCCTTAAGAACCCTAGTGAGATAGATTCCAAATATGAATTTACTTTATTGACAAGTGAGTGTGACTATATTGACAAGTCATATATGGGGAATTGACAAGTTCATATATGTAAATTAAAAGAGCTCCCATTGACAAGTGTATACGATTATATTGATAAGTTATACAGATGTTCACCAAACATGATTATATTGAAACCAAGTCGTAAAACAAATATGCATATATTGAAATATATGATGATTACTAAGAAAAAAAATTATTCTTAGGCATTGTGATATTATTTGTATTGAAACAAAATCCGGTTTTTAAATTTTGTTATAAATATAGCACTTCCTATTGTGAATATGATTTTTTTCTGTTGTGAATATCTAGGTTTAAAATTTTGTTGTGAATATAGACTTTCTATTGTGAAACTAGTCTTTTTGTTGTAAATGACTTTTGTACACTTAGGGACTTAAGTTTGAAACAAAATCCAGGTGTATAAATTTTGTTGTGAATATGACACTTCCTATTGTGAATATATATATTTTTTTCTGTTGTGAATGATGAGGTTTTTAAATTTTGTTGTAAATATAACACTTCCTGTTGTTAATAGAAATAATATCAAAAAAGTCCCTAAGAATTTTTTTGATATGTGAATTTTTATTAGAACTTTTTTCTAATTTTTTATAGTCTTTAAGACCTGACTGTCATTTTCTCTAAATAAAATTAGGGTTCTGACCAATGGGAGAGAGGCCTCCGAGGCACAAAACCCTGATTTAGATTAGTCATCACGCTAAATACCATAGATGGCCCAAAAAAAGTTTTTAAAAAATCAGGGGTCTGACCATCATAACAAGATTCGTCTCTTTCCTTCACAAACATTCTCATAAATAGCTTCTTAAACATTTCAGGTAGGGTTTACTAAAAGGGGACAACATAACTTTGTTGTTGAACACTTAAGTCTGAGTATCTTTTCTTTTTCTTCCTGTGTATATAATGTGTTTTCGAACGTTAATCTAAATTTTTCTATATTGGTAAATCTGGGGTTTAAGACATGGGTTTTTTTTTTTTTTTTTTGACCAGAAGACAAGGGGCTTTGTGGAGTAAGCAGTGGAGATCTTAGAATAAATGTTTGGGGGCCAAATGTATAAATATTTAGGACAAATGTATAAATTTTTGAGCCAAATGTATAAATTTTGTATAAAAAAATCCATTTTATATTAAATATTTAGGATAAATGCTTTTTTTTTTTTTTTTTTTTGGGGGGGGGGCATGGCCCCCTGGCCCTTGAAAAGATCCACCACTAGGAGTAAGCATCATGAGAAAAAATTATACTCCCTCCCATCGTTAATATAGAATATAATTGTAAAGTTGATATTAGTCATAAATACCAAACATATTTTTTTATATTTGTCAATTTTTTTTTCAATTTACTCATATTGATACTCCATCAACCATAATTCAGTTAAAGAGATATGAAGGGAATTAAAGATTAAAATTAGGGTGTTTTAGAAAAAGAATGACATGTTAACTTTTTTAGTTAACTTTGTTAATCTAATCAAATTAAGAAAATAAATCTTATATTAAGCTCTGGAGGCAGTAGTAAATTTCTTAAAGTGAAAAAATAATGAGTAAAATAAGTGCGTAGGAGAATTTTGCCTCACTTTTTTATGCACAATTTTTTCTCTTCTCTATTTGGAATTTGTAGGAAATTTACCGGGAAAAAACAACAGAATTTACAGATTCATTAATGTGAGAAATGTCCGCTAAATCTAGCCTCTCATTTGCTTAGCCTATAACATAATAATTAGAGTAAAAGAACACCTCCTGTTTTATCTTAATTATATAGACTTCTCCTCTATTTTAAAAACTCATAGAAACCTCCCTTAAAATTAAAAATTTTGTTACACAAACCTCCCTTATATTTTAAGATTCTATTTCCATCTACTCAAATTTGTTAGTTAACCGTTAAGTTTGACTTTTGAACTTTTTTTCTACCAAAATGTCCCTCGTCAGTATTATAATTATTTAAGTATATAAAACCAAATTTATACAACCAAAAATGTATTCTAATAGATTTTCTAACTTTCTAATTTGTAAAATATAATTTTGATCTTATAAATTAATTTTGACTTAAAAATATAAATTAAACACATATTTTTATCGAATATAATAAACTATAGAAGTTTGAGATTTCATGTGTCATTTAAATTTCTAATTTAATAATTTTTTCACAAATATTTATAGACGCATTTGATCAAGCACATTTTTATTTAAAAACTTATTTGAAGATCCAACATTCTGTGATATTTACATTAGCTAGTGCTAAAATAATCAAAGAGATAACTATTTGTAAAGATAAAAAAAAAAAAAAAACTCTTAAATTATTTTAAAAAATATTAGTCAAAATATAAAAGTAAAACTAGGGATTAAGTACGGGGTTTAAACTTCTCATGTTGCATGAGAAGAAGAAGATTCCTACACATACATGAAATAGTGGGACCCACATATATATATAATGCTAATTATATATATATATATATATATATATGTGGGTTCCACCATTTTATGTGCGTATAACATGAGAAAACACTTCTCCTACAACATGAGAAGTGTTTTTCCCTAAAGGGTAAAATAATATATAAATTTTATTTTTATATAAAATTTAATTAAAAAAATAATGTATTTTTAGAATCTTTTTAGAATATTCTTAACAGTTAATTGAGTTAGTTATTTGGTGGTCAAAGTATTTTACTTATATAAGGGAGGTTTGTGTAACATATATTTTAATTTAAGGGAGGTTTCTATGGGTTTTTAAAATAGAGGAGAGGTCTGTGTAATTAAGGCAAAATAAAAAGGTGGTCAGAGTATTTTACTCTAATAATTAATTTGTATTACCCATGCTGCTTGCTAGGTACCCATTAGCAGTTAGTTTTAATTTTTACTTTTTTACAAAAAAATTATTTATTTATACAAAATCTAAAATAAAAATAATATCTTAACTTAAGCACCATTTTTTCCCAAAAAAAGGACTTTTTTTTTTTTTAATTTAAAAATCATTAGTTAAAAATATTAAATTTAAACGGTTAAATTTTATTTGAACAGTACAAATCTCACAACTATAAATAACTCTTAAATTAATACTCATCGTTGTGATGAACACTACCTCTTCAGTCGGTATACTAAGTTTCCTAAATTTTTAAAATTACAAGTTTAACGGTTCTTGACGGTCTCGTCGGAGCACACAAGTCTATACAAATCAATGTCAAATAAGGACCCATATCTGCTCAACAATAACCACGTGAATTATCACATGGGTAAAAACTACAATTGCCAGTAAGCTGCTGAGTTCTCTCTCCCTCTAAGAGCTTTCTCTTGGTATTGGTTCAACGTTTCCTCATGGAAGATTCCGGCCAGCGGAAACTTCCTCCAGATAGGCCTCCTGCTGAAGGCCAAGATGAAAGGAAAAAAAAGAAGAAATTGGAAGAAAGGCCACAGCCCACGGTGGATGATCATGCTGTAATAATGGACGATAATATGGATGAACATGAAACAGAGGAAGTAAAGGAGAACAGTAATGCTTCTGATGATAACGAGCCAAAAGAAAATAACGAAAGAGGTACACCAAAGTTCACATCCTACAGGGCCTCACTCATGGCATTCAATGGAGTAGCTCACTGCGATCACATCATGGAGGACGAAGATCTCTTCTCTAACGATAAGGAAATTTCTTTGGGAACTACCGGAGGAATCGAGAGGAGATAAAGAAGCTAATGGAAGTGTATCCGGTAGCACCTTGCACACAAGAAGAATATAATGAGTGGTGTGAACCCTGGAACTACGCCCTAATCCTAACTGTTCTTGGAATGAGATTCAATCTGTATGTACTAAAGGATCTTCTGAAAAAACTTTGGGGGTTCTCAAGCTTTGAACTTATAGATCTTCCAAATAACTACTTCGTTGTTCGATTTCAAGACAAAGAGCTTTGGAGATCACACTATAGAAGGGTGCTATACGATGGCCCCTGGGTGCTGAAACAACATAGTGTCCTAGTTCAGAGGTGGACTCCATACTTTAACCCGTATCAGAATGCTTTAGGCAGGGTCGCTACTTGGATTCGTATCCCAGATGTTCCAATCCATTGTTACAACAAGCATTTCATATCACGCATAGGAGACAGGATTGGCAGAACTTTAAAAGTGGATATGAATACTCTTAGTGATTTTCAAGCCTCAACACCGAAAATTGAAAGAGGGAAGTTTGTAAGAATTTGCGTGGAGCTCAATCTCCAAAAGAAATTGGTCCCAAAAGTAATCGCGGCGGGGATGATTTTCAATGTGGAATACGAGGGGCTTCACCTGATTTGCTTCACATGTGGAAGGTTTGGTCAGGAGAGAGTTTTGTCCGTATAAGCTTCATGGTTACGACGGTTCGATTCTCAAGCACAAAGCACTTCGATCCGGCGGAAATCAGGGAGCAACTAATTTGCTTCAGACACAGCGCACACCGCCGGTGAAGCCATCGGCAAAACCAGAAGCCAGCGCCGACGAGCCGTTTGGGCCTTGGATGCTGGTTCAGCGACGCACACGGTACCCACGGTCCCATCGGTCTGAGCTCAGGGATGGGCAGCAAATCTCGGGAACAAAATCCAAGGCGATACGCGATCTACATATCGGACAGAAATCTCCTTTTTCGGCGCTGGACGATTTTGAAGAAGAAGGCTATCTGCCATCTGAGGACAAGGTCGTACAGAGAGATGTCAGGGAGGCCGAACCCAGCAGAACGGACACTTCGCGTGGGGCGCAGGGGAGAAAACGGGGACCTCCAGCTGGATTTTCCAAAAATCAAAGAAAAGAACATGGGCTGACCAACTCAAAATTCCAATATAGAATTAAGGAGCATGGGCCTAAAGAGGTTGGGCCGTCCAGTGCGTCTGATCCGGCAATGCATGGTGAATTAAATGATAAAGCAAACCAACATGGGCTTGGCACTAAAAGCAAGCAACTCGTGATCTTAGGCCCAGAAGCCACAGGGGTTGCTGGAACAAATCAGAATGAGTCCAGTAATGATGCTGGGCCGAGTAAGCCTTTGGTGAATAGGGAACCAGCGAAAAGCTTAGCCAAACAAGTTAAATGTCAACGCCAACACAATGTAGTTCAGGGAAATGTCACCACCATGGCAAACAAGGATAAGTCTACACAAGGGTATACCACCATGGACAGATCTGGCCAAGGCGGGGCGATTAATACTTCCAATCAAAACCAAAAATGTAGTACCTCACATCTGGAGCAAGCTTTGGATGTGTCATCAAATGCCATTGACGCGATGGAAGGAGATATTTATATTGTGCCTGAAACACAATGTGAGCGGGAGCAAGATGGTGTGGCCGAAGATTATAGAGGACAACGACAAAGTTGTGCCAGAGACCAACTCCAACAGCTCCATGCAGGTAAAGCCGGATAGTTCAGGTAAGTATTTCCTTCCAACTTCTTATATTCATTTTTTTAATGATTGTGGCATCATGGAATTGTAGGGGGGCCGGAAGCCGCGCCTTTCCTTTAAATATTAAAGATATTATTATTAAATACCATGTTGATATTCTTTGCATTTTGGAGCCTCGGATCAGTGGCCAGAGGGCTGATAAAGTTTGTCGTAAGCTCGGTTTTAGCCATTGGATCCGAGTCGAATCTACTGGGTACTCCGGGGGTATTTGGATGTTGTGGAACAATAATACCTTTGATATTACTTATCTTACTTCCACAACCCGGCTTCTCCATTGTCGGAGTTAAAGACCTTCATAAGAATATCGTGAACCTTATGACGGTTGTTTATGGTGAAACTACAATAATTGGCAGAGATGCTTTATGGAACTCTCTCCGGTCTATTGCCAACTCTAATCTTCCTTGGTTAGTATTAGGGGATTTTAATGCTTACCTGTCTGTGAATGATAAACTTGGAGGAGCTGACCCCCATTGGGCATCCATGCAACACTTTAAGAATTGTATTGAACACACTAATCTTATTGAGACGAGCATTGAAGGTGAAAAGTTTACTTGGGAAAAACAGGGGGTTAAAGAAAGGTGGATTGGGTTTTTACCAATTTTAGGTGGATTAATTCTTTCCCTAACTTCTCTCGTCCGCCATGAGCTTAAGTTCAAATCGATCATAGGGTGGTGGTGGTGAATGTCAACCCTTCAATTCGGACGGGAAGCGAGGCACAAAGCTTTTGCTTATCGGTGCGTGGACCCGGAGAATGACTTCAAGGACATTACTAAGGAAGCTTGGCATGAGGAAAGTTGGCTTCGGGCCTGGACAAGTTTCAAACTTACGCCGGTGTGGAACGATAACGAGTTGGGAACTTCACAAAAAAGAAAAAAGAGTTGATTCGTCGTCTTGAGGGGATTGATAGAGCCAGGAAAATGAATCTTCAGACGGGCTTATTCAGACTTGAAAAAAGACTTTGGGAAGATTACCATAAAGTGGCTACTCAAGAGGAGATCACTTGGTTCCAAAAATCGAGAAGTAAATGGCTGCAGGGGGGTGATAGAAATACAAGGTTCTTTCATGCTTCTACCATGATCAAAAGGAGGATGAATAGGGTCGGAGCCATTCTTAATGAGGAGGGACAATGGGTTGAGGACCATGACATTGCTAAAAAGATGGCCCATGAATTCTTTATTGATCTTTATACTCGGGATGCTTCGGTTAGAGACCCTGGGGAGCTGGTTTCGAACTTCCCTTGCATTGAGGCTTGCGATTTACGTATGCTATCAGCTAGAGTCACTAGAGTGGAAATCAAAAATGCTACTTTTGCCATGGGTGCTTTCAAAGCGCCGGGTCGATGGTCCGAATGCTCACTTTTTCAAACCCGGTGGGATGTTGTGGGGGATAAGATCTGTCAATTTATTGAAGAATGCTTTGATAATCCCGCTAGAATGGCCACCATCAACAAGTCCAAGATTGTTCTCATACCTAAGATTGACAACCCTCTTCGCTTCGTGAGTTCCGACCCATATCTTTATGCAACGTGAGTTTTAAAATTATTACGAAGGTGTTGGCGAATAGACTCAGAGGCATTATGGGGCACCTTATAGGCCCTGAGCAAAGTAGCTTTATTGCTGATAGATCTACATGTGATAACATCCTTATTGCCCAGGAAGTCATTCACTCCATGAGAATGAAGGGTAGGAAAAAGGGTTTTGTTGCTGTGAAGATTGACATGGAGAAAGCGTATGACAGACTTGATTGGGGTTTTATTGAAAATACGCTTACATGCTTGAATTTGGAGAGGAAATTTATTGATTTAGTTATGGCTTGTATATCAACGGCCTCGATGTCTATCCTGTGGAATGGGGATGAAACTCCATGTTTCACTCCTCCTGAGGTGTTTAGGGGGGGATCCTTTAAGCCCGTATATTTTTGTGTTGTGCATGGAGCGACTAAGTCATCTTATTAGAGCTGAATGCCAGACTCGTCGATGGAAGCCGTTTGTGTTCAAGAGAGGAGGCCCCCATATATCCCACCTTTTCTTCGCTGATGACCTTATTCTCTTTCTTTGAAGCCTCATCTAATCGATGGCGAGATTCGTGGGGTCATGCAAATGTTTTGTGAGTCTCTCGGGCACCGAATTAATTTAAATAAATCAAAGATGTTTTGCTCGCAAGTGTCGATTTCAATAGAGCGCTTGAACCGAGTCATATGCTTGGAATTGGTATCACCTCGATTTGGGGAAATATGCGGGAGTGCCGATTATCCATAAAAGAATCACAAAGGGCACATACCATCTGTTGTGCAAAAGGCCCAAGCTAAACTGTCTACATGGAAAAGCAAATTTCTCACTATTGCCGGTCGCTCGGTTCTGATCAAATCTGTGTTGTCCTCTCTTCCCAGCTACTATATGCAATCGACCCTCCTGCCCATCTGTACTATTAATGAAATTGACAAGTTATCCAGGAAATTTCTATGGTCGCAGGATGTGGATACTAAGAAAATGCACCTTATTGCTTGGGAGAAGATTAACCAAGCGAAGAAGCAGGGGGGGCTTGGGTTTAAAAACCCGAGACGCCAAAATAGGGCTTTCATTATGAAACTCGTTGGAGCCTCTTCGACTAAAAGACATGCATTGTGGGTTCAATGCATAAGGGCCAAGTATAATTGCGGAATTTCTCCTGTGCCTAAAGTTTCAAAGAAAAGAAGGTCCTCCTCGGCTTGGAAAGCCATTGTTGAGGTTTGGGACGAATTCATAGGTGGAGTTGGGAGAAAGGTTAACAGTGGCAATGACACCAAGTTTTGGAGTGATCTTTGGCTTCCCCTGGAACGGCCTCTTATATCTTTTGTTAACAATCCTGCCATGATAAATGAAAATGATTCTGTGAGGGATCAGATATTGATGAACGGGCGGTGGGACATTAGTAGGTGGCAAGGAATTCTCCCTGATGGAGTCATTCGTATTGTCTCCAGAATGCACCCGCCGAGTAACAATTTCCCTGATTGCTTCACTTGGAGACCTGCGAAAGATGGAGGCTTCTCGGTTAAATCGGCGTATCAATACTTGTCGAATCAGGGAGGAGATAATAGTAATCATTTCTGGACTCTTATATGGAAGTGGCAAATCCCAGAAAAAGTAAAGTTTTTTATGTGGCAAGTTGGTCATGAAAGACTTGCCACTAATTCATTTAGAGCCAGGATTGGCCTTACAAATGATAAGCTCTGTCCTTTTCACGCAATAGGGATGAGGCTGTGATTCATGTGATTAGGGGCTATGACGGGGCAAGAAACTTTTGGAAAGAAATTTTGAATCCTAACTATGTTTCCAGAGTTTTTGCGGGTACCTTACGGGGTTGGCTCAATTGGAACATCAAGCACAAGCCGGGAAAGGGGAAGTTTCGGAATTTCCCTTGGTCGAGAATTTTTAGTTTAGGATCTTTGGATTCTCGGAGTTCTAGATGCAAAGCGCTATTCCAAGGACTATCCATGCATACCAGGGAGTTGCTTCACTTGTGTTATTATCTCCTATCGGAAAGTAGTGCTAATTATAATTTATCTCATCAAATTTTCCAACTTCACAGGAATCAGGAAAAGTCTTGGACCCCTCCTATGGGGAACGAGGTCCGCATAGACGTTGATGGATCAGTTCGGCAGCAATTTCAAGCGGCATGCGGAGGTGTAATCAAGGATTCCCGTGGAAATTGGATGATGGGGTTCAACAAGGCCCTAGGCCTCCAAACGGTTATTGAGGCGGAGCTCTACGCCATTGAGTTAGGCCTAACAATGGCTCATAGGTTGGGCCTTGACAAATTCTTATCTACTCGGATTCTTTGGATGCAATTAATATTCTCATGAGAGACGGTGCATACGCCGATCATCCTCTAAGGGACCTCATTGGTAACATCGAGATTTGCTTTTCCGAGATTGGGACGTCAAGCTGTTTTATACCTCAAGGGACAACATTGCGTGTGCCGACTATTTGGCTAAGGAAGGACATAATGCTCCGGTGGATGCGGAAGCAACTCTTATTCCAACTGTTCCTGCGGGGTGTCGTGATATCGTTTTGAAGGACCAATTGGCTTGCCGGTCTTAGTATTTGACCTTTGTATTGTATTTGAGTTAGACTCTCATGGTCTAGCTCTTAACTATCTTCTCAAGCTACGGCTTGCCTTTGTTATGCAAAAAAAAAAAACTACAATTGCCAGAATTTAAGAAATACATAAAGCACCAAAAGCACACACAACCGTACAAACAAAACTATGAACAGAAGTACTAGCTAGAACATAAATAAGCTTTATCCCACTAAACAACATCAGCTATATGACACAACGTCCATGAAAAAGACAATTAAAGGACATAATGGCTGCATCTGAATCTTAGACTTTGAGACCAAACAACAAAAACCATGTTGGCTTTGGCAGAACTTGACGCTGCGACAATGAGAAGTGCAGGCTAGCTAGGTTGTTTATTTAGGGTACACCTAACTCGCCTTGATTTATTCTCGACTTACCCATTCCATAACCACAGCTTAGAAGGAAAAATTAACAATTCAAAAACCCTATAATTATGCCAGCCATAATTAAGTATCTGCCATTACTAAAGTTTAAGAAACACAAACTCTTCAATGGCAGGCACAGATCCTATCTTGTTAAGAGCTTCCTTGTTTGGTTCTTCGTCTACACCAATAGCCATGATAGCTTGTTTTCTCCTGGAAGTTCTTCCCACACTCATGAAGCTGACATTAACGTTATGCTCAGCCAAAATGTTCCCTACCTTACCAATCATCCCAGGTTGGTCTTGCTGGCGACACAGTATAAGGTTGCCTTCTAAGCTGACATCAGTACCCAATAAGCCAACACAAGTCAAATGGGGTATCCCAAATTTGACTCTCCCTTCAATGCTTATCTCACCATTCTCTTTCACAGCACTCGCAAATTTGGAATCCACATTGGATATTTGTACTTGGATTGAGTCAACAGGTAATTCTGGGGATGAGTCCACAACTATACGTTCCTCGCTGATGCGCAAGCCTTTCTGTTTAGCAGTGAAATCGGCATTCACAAGATTGATATATGAGTTTGATATTGGCTCAATGATTCCTTTAGTGATCATGGCTCGTAGAAGTCTAGTGTCCAAATCTTCTGGGTTCCTTGCTGATCGATAAGTCACTTTTACTGATTTCACCCCACTTCCTCCAGATACCAACTGGACTGCTAGCCTTCCAAGCTTCTCAGCTAGCACAACATATGGAGCCAGTTCAGACAGAACCTGATCACAACAAGAGTAGAAGATTTATGTATAATGTATGAATTGCTTTGTCTGTACTAAGTCTCAGGGTTTATTTTGTTTCATAATTTTGGGTGTTTTTTATTTACCTCAGGAGCAACCATGGGGGCATTAACTGCTGTGGCTGAAAGTTCTCCGTTTAATGCTCCAATTACAGCCTCTGCTATCTCAATGGCTACACCTTCCTGTTCACTCAAAAGTTTATTCGAATTTCAGAAACATGGTCCAACTAAAAGCGGGTTTTAAAAGTTAAACGAAAATTGTAGGTGCAGAAGGAAAACCAAACCTGAGCCTCTTTTGTGCTAGCTCCAAGATGAGGCGTAACTGTGACGTTCTCGTGTTGTACCAATTTGCTGTCTTTGGATGGAGGCTCTTCAGTGAATACATCAAGTGCAGCCTATTTTACACACAATTGTCAGAAGGATGCATATAACGCAAGAGTCTTTTAAAACATAAACATCACAACCTTTGTGCTCCAATCTTGAAAGGGAAAACTCTTAATCAAATTAAAAAAACAGAATCATCACAAGACTAAAATACAATATCTATTTGTTATCCAAAAAAAAAAAAAGAAAAGAAAAGAAAAAGAAATCCACGCACAGAGAAATTTTTACCCGTAACAAGGGTTAAAATACAACAAACACTACCAAGTCTTATCTTGACTAGTTCCACAGATTGCATGATGCTATTAATCGATATAAACAATTAAACCTTTTTACCAATAAGCAAGCGATTCAATTGATAGAGACTCATGCTAGTTTAGTTAGTGGTCTTGGTCAGAGTCTTCCATATATAATTTCATTAAAAAATCATTGAGTGAGCTTTATAGTTCTTGTGATCCTATCTAACTGAATTTGAATTAGTCAAAGTTCAATATGACTTTCATAGTAAAAAATCAGCATATTTGTCTTGGTTTGATATCAATTTTTTTTTTTTTAGTTTTAAAAACGAATATATCATTCACTATAAGATTTTGTTTAATAACTCATGTAGTCTTCTTACCTTCTCTCCCTCTGCCAGTATTAAAACACAAACAATAAAAAATTGACCTGAGCAACAATTCCACTGTCAAGAGCTCTAACTAGTGCATCTTCGTCTATAACACCGCCTCTAGCGACGTTGATAATGCGTACACCCTTCTTCATCTTTGCAAAAGTGTCGTCATTCAAGATCTTATTGGTGGATGAAGTTAGGGGCATGTGAAGGGAAATAAAATCAGAATTTGAGATGGCTTCATCAAACGAAACCAAATCCACACCAATGGCACGTGCCCTGTCAGCTGGGGCATAAGGATCATGAGCCACCACGTGCATACCCAACCCTTTTGCTCTTCTTGCCACTTCAGATCCCACTTTTCCGAATCCCATTATCGCCAGTGTTTTCCCCACCATTGACACTCCAACATACTTGCTTCTTTGCCATTTTCCTGGAAAATAAAAATGAATTTCTCACCTCTAATTTCTTGAAACAATCAGATTATCTGATCTATATATCAAGATCTATCTCCTTAGCCATTTAAGCATCTCCATTGGGAGAAACTTACTTTTAAGATCTATACACTAAAGTTCTTGCAACAACAGTTAATGTCAAAATATTCGTATGTAATAACAGATCCAGAGAGATTAATGGTAAGAAATTTTACAAGACCCAACTGGAAATTTTACAAGATCTATACACTAAAGTGCTCATAATTAGTTAGATTCCCAAGAAAATTGGAAGTTTAAGTTGTCGGACATGAAAATTAGTGTATAAAAAAATTATATATTATGGTGCCTTAGACTGAAATAGAATTGTTACCGGCTTTCATGGAGGCGTCAGACTGAGCAACATTTCTGGCCATGGCGGTGAGTAGAGCGATGCCGTGCTCGGCGGCGGCAATGGTGTTGGCGGTGGGAGCGTTAACGACGAGGCAACCGAATTCAGTGGCAGCTTGCAGATCGACATTGTCGATCCCCACACCAGCTCTTCCCACAACCTTCAATCTTCCCCTTCCAGCTTCGAACACTTGCCTCGTAACCTTCGTCCCGCTTCTAACAATCAAAGCGTCGCACGATGCGATCTTCAAGCACAATTCTTCAGGCAAGAGATCGTAGGCGCATTCGACATGTCCGAACTCGCGCAAAACTCGGAGCCCAGCCTCTCCGAGCTTCTCGGAGACCAGGATGGTAGGGTCCGTACCCAGCGAAGAAGAAGAAAAAGAAGATTCCAGATCCTTTGTTGTAGAAGCGGAGGATGCGTCCGCTGTTTTCAACACATTGCTGACTAAAAAGGAACGTTGAGCATGAGATCGCGAGAGAGAGATTAGCTTGAGCTTATTGAAGCTGGCGGCGTTGACGAAGCAAAGAGCAGAGGATTTTGAAGGTGAAGAAGATGAGGGAGTTAAAGCAGAAGTCAAGAGAGGTTTGATTGAAGAAGCAAAAGATGAAGCCATAGCTCTCTTGAGTTTTTCTTGATCTGGCCGCGTGAGTGTGAGAGACAATTACAGAGTATTTATATATACACACGCATGAGAAACTTCAAATTTCTTCAACTCCAAGATTGTTAATTATTGATTTGATTGTTCGATTATGGGATCATAACATGAATCTGTTGAACTCAATTCACAAGGAGAATTCCAAAATCATCGTGCCATTATGGGATTAACAAATTTACAGAGTGCATTTATTGAGCATGAATATAAATATTTATCTTCCAAATTTCAGAACAACCAGGAGATTTCAAATTCTGGCCATGTTTAATTTTAGGATAAATCAATAGATAATTTTTTTTAACCCCAAAAATAGTTTATTTCGTGTGGTTTAAAGTTTAGCACTAAATCCACACTTACCTGGTTATCCGTAACTAGTGCATTGTGTTAAGTATCTGAATTAGGTGTACTAAAAATGCAAATTTTCCCCGGGATTCCTAAATCTTAGTAATTAGTAAGAGTTTGTATGGTTCAGATCTTGTTCCTGAAAATGAGGGTAATAAATTGAGTTTTGGATAATAGTCCACTAAATTCAAGATTGAATTTATCTGATCATCTCTTATGATTTTTAAATCATATTCATCCAATCGATATGAAAAATTACAATACTACTTTGATTTTTTTCTCATCTTCTTAATCAATGAGGGTAATAAATTGTGAAATAATAGGGGATAATAAAAAAAAAGAATGAGCAAATGATCATTTTCCCTGAATTCCTCTCATTTCTTGAGGTGTTTGGTTTGAAGAAGGTGGGTTTGAGGGATCCAGATTCTTTCAGAATCCCTCCCCTTAGTATATGTGCATCCTAACAATCCAAATTTTGATCAAAAATTTAAAAAAATTCATTTATTTTAAATTTTTATACGGTAAAGATGAAAATTTAAAAAATAGATTATACATTTGGCTCCTAAATATTTTTTTGAATTTTTTAATTAGTTAATGATATACGGATATTGAAGGGAGAGATTCTGCGAAAATCCAGATCCAAATTGGAGGTAGGTAATCATTGGAGGTAGGTGACAACGAGCATTCATTCATTTCAAATAAGGAGAATAGTGTCGTACATTCCATTTGATGCCTTTTGTAAGAGATATTAAAGAAAACTTGGTAGAAATTGTGATCTCCTGTTGACTCAACTGACACCAACACACCATCGACTTAAATAACAAGTTGTGAATTCGACTATTGATCATGATATTGATAGGTGCAGGAGTTCGTTCTATTGGGTGAAATATGACAAAAAAATGTTAGTTAAAATTAGTTGAATTAATAATTGATTGGCATTTTAACTTAGTTTCATGTATATATGAAAACTAGAATTAAGTTGGCCGATCATATTAGTAAATTGGTCAATCAATCTCATAATCTATTCAGTTAAGAGTTTTAGATGAGTTGACTAAGTGGATTTCTATATTTTTCTTTTTCCTCTCTCGTTATCGTGAGATAACAAATAATCTCATTTTTAAGTTTAAAAAAATAGCAGTATGTCATATTTATATTTTAGTTACTCTGTTTTATTGAATTACTTGTGATTTATGCATAAATATTTCATTTACATGTGTTAATGAGTTTTTATTTAAATATTATCATTTTCATAATTATATGTAATTATTTTTTTGTATATTTTAATTATAATTAGTTCGAATTCTGAGAAACACATTTGTTGAGAGATATAGAAATCTTTATATTGTAAGTCTAAAAAATGATTATACATTTGACCTTATAATTAGCTTGATCCTGACTCTACCAAAGTTAGACCATTGATTCTAGCTATTGCCTTAATAAGTTTAATACCGACTTGATTTTCAGTAACTTTACTTAGCTATTTCAATTGAAGTATGCAAAATTGTTAACTATACATTTGAATATGGCATTTTCGCCGCTAGAAATTTTTTCTGGGCAAGAAATGACCGAAATTCTTTATTGACAAATTGAAAGTTCAGATTCTAACATGTCATTTTATGTTCTTTTTTGATTGAATGTCATTTTATGTTCTTATTTTCGGTTAAAAATGTCATTTTCCCTTTCAAACATTCATGTACCAATGACAATTAAGAAAAACAAAGATACTTCGTGTCTTGTAATTATTGATATAAGTCTCTTTTTTATTGTCTTATTTTCAAACAAACAAATGATAAAGTCTAATATAACAGTGGGACCTAATTGCATTAGCATATTTTAAACCAAGAAAGACATGAAATATCTGGCACATGTTATTGCAATGAGAATAGTGCATAACACTCATTTTTTTTTATTTAAAAATCTACAAGTTCCATACCTTTTTTAATCAATTTATTTTACACACTTGTAAATTTTTTTTTAAAGGAAATTCTTGAAACAATTTTTCTTTAACTATCATATAAATCTATTTACTCACCCTGTACCGCTCTACGTACTAATAATGCATAGGTGAAAGTTGAAACTTGTTCGAAGTGCCCCATAAAAGAAGGGACAAATTGTTTAGTAACAATAATAATTCAAAAGGCCAATGAAAATTGGCACAGTTGGCTAAAACATCGGCATTCTCACTAAAAGGGATGAGGGTTCGATACCCGCTGGTCGATATAACGACCTTGTTGGTAGGTGATCTATAAGTACTCTTGTAAATGCTCTTTAAGTCTGGAGGAATGTCTTGACCCTGGTGAGGTACCGGTATCTACCCCCACCTAAACTTTTTTTAATAGCAATAAAAAAATAATAATAATTCAAAGGATTACCATTTACCAAGTGTCTTGGCAAAGCAAAGGCTAACAGCTTAAAACATTGATCTTTCTTTAACAGTATACTCTGTGTGTAAGAAGCAAATGTGAACACATTGAAGCCGAAGCTTTCGTTGTTTCTCTCACTATTCTATTATTATGTACATAACCGAACTGCTAATTTTGATTTCAATGATATGCAAAACAACAAGAATACCGTTTTGATCTAAAATCAACTCAACTTCCAAAATCCTACAATATCAATTAGCACTTTCAGTTGCCTTTTGGCATTTTCTCGCCCTTTCATTCATCATCTTCATCCCCATATACCTGCCACCCAAACACAAATTATATCATTCATTTGTCGCATCATCATATAATTATATGGTTTACATCAATTTATTTTAAGTGATTTTAAGCTGTACAAAGTAAATATATTTGAAGAGCTTTATTTCGTAAAAGGAAAAAACACTTATTTTAAGATCTTCCAAACAAGCATTTGTCTAATTATGCATCAACCTATCCTACTTTCTTCAAGCAATAAATTCTCAAAACTGAATTCTACTCCACTTTGATTTTTTTTTTATATTAAAAAAAAAAAAAACTGGTTTAACTGAGAATTAGTCAAAAACTAATAGAATCATCAATCAAAATGAGTATAAAAATAAGTACCAAAAAAAAAAAGAGTGTAAAAATAAGTGATATATATATATATATATATATATTGCATTTAAAATTGAAAACATATTTCTAATTAAAGAAGCACAGTCCGCGCATATAAAGGCCAATACTAATCTTTTCTTTTAATAAAATAAGTATAAACAATAATAAACAATAATTGAAAAGTAAATGCTCAGTGATATCAAATTTGTTTGGCCAGTACAGTAACACATTAAATTTGGAATTTGATATTCGTGAACCACTCATTCATTTGTTTGATTATCATCAACCTCATATGCATTAAATTAGCATTGCTTATCCTACATTTTTTTTTTTTCAAAAACAAAATAAATAGAAGTACTATAAATTTGATTTAATGATGCGATTCAAAATATTTAATTAAAAAACATTATTATAGAAGAGTGATTTAAGTTTAAGCTGTTAAAATACCTTCCAAGCATCATAATGGTGGCTTGAGGATTTGTGCCTGGAGATATACCAAAGACGGATCCATCCACAACACGAAGCGAAGAAATTCCAATGACCCTAAGCGACGGATCAACCACCCTCCCCACCACACACCCGCCGTGATAATGCCAAATGGTGTTCAACGTACGGCGACAGAAAGCCGCCATCTCCACATAGCTCATCTGGTTCGCAGGCATCGCCGGCCCGACGATTCTGAACTCTCTTCCCCCTAACCAGTTCCTGAACTTGAAATCATCAAACGCTCTACTTCTCATTATTTGCCCAATCTTCCTCGCCCCGTTCACGCACCGGTCAACGTCGACCGTCATGTTGAAGTAATTGAATCTAACTATGGGGTTCACCCTAACATCCGTTGAAGCCAGTCTCAGAAACCCACTTGACACCGGCCCTGAGGTCTTCGAGATGAGGGTCGCCACCGTAAGGTGAATTGGCGACGATGGTGTTCTGATTAAGCCAGATCGATGAGGGGATGTAAAGGGAATTAAATTCGAAGCTGCTTCTATGTAAACCCCTGAATCTGTTATGCCCACAACCTGTATGAGAGAATGCTCAAGTGGAATTGAAGGCACGAAGCTTATACTGTTTCGTGGATTATCGTAGAGAAATTGTCCAACGTAAGGAAGATGATGAGATACTCGAATTCCCCTAGAAGATAGATAAGGCCCTGGACCGATTCCACTCAGAAGAAGAAGCTGAGGGGTTCCAATGGCGCCTGCACTGAGAATTACTTCTCCATGTTCGCGTAACAGTGCATAATGGTGAATTCCAATTTGATCACAATAAACAACCCCAACCGCGGATTGTTTCGATTTCGAAGTTTCTGGAGCGAGAATGATTCTCTCTACATTTGCATATATAGCTACTCTGATTTTGCTTGCTCTGGCTAGGGTTAATAGGTCCGCCGCACTGTGTCGTCTTCCGGCGGGATCAAACGTTGAGCCACCAATTTTGGTTCCGAGTTTGTGATCTAAGCTGAATCCATTGTATGGACCAACTCCTGATTCGATCAACCCATCACGAACCGCAGATTGCCAGGTCTTGATATCTGGTTTGAACACAATTTGACTCTCAACCCATTCGTATGATTCATTCACGAGCTTGAGATCCCAAGGACCGGATCTTCTAAAGAAATCTTCGTCGGCGCGGCTGTAGAAACCGGCGTTGATGGCGCTGCTTCCGCCAAGAACGCGTCCTCGAGCGTTCGAGACGCCGTCTTCAGAAGTGAAGGATTGTACGGGTGAATCGTAAGTGTGGGGATTATCCATGAGAGTGGTTAAGAACCCTTCTTGGGTCATCAAGTTAGGTCTGCCATAGCCAACGCCTCCACGTTCAAGAACGAGAACTCGAAACATAGTCGACAATGTCGCTGCCAACGGGCAACCGGCGGTGCCACCGCCGACAATGATGTAATCGTAGCTATCTTCCAACGGCATCTCGCTGGCATTGAACACGAACCTCAGGTAGTTTGGTTCTGAGCAAAGAATAATAATGAAAGAATAAATCGGTTTCTTGCCCAAAGAAAAAGAAAGAAATCGAAATGCCCAAATAGAAATGAAATTAGGGTACCTTGCTGAGGCTGCGTCTGCGCGTTGCAGTGAAAGACTGTAAACAGGACAAATGCGAGATACTGCAACCAGATGCTGATGGATATCGCCATTAATTTTTCTCGTGTTCTTGGTGTAATGGAGATTTTCGTGGTGGTTCTTTCCCAGAGCGAGAAAGAGAGAGAGAGAGAGAAAGAAGTGGTTTGTGTCAAGGATTTGAGTTACCAGAAGATTTGGAATTAGCCATTGGAATGATGTGAACCTGCGAACTCATGCCTCTGAACAAAATTGGGGAAGTAGAGGGAGAGGAGGTAACGTTTAGCTAAACTAAACTCTATGGGCTTCCAAAACTTAAAACTCACTTACCGGGGGGAAACAAATAATTTTCCCCTTTGATTGAGTTTTTCACTTATTAAAGATTGGGTTAATACTTAATACTACCTCCGGCTCTAATTATATGAACATTTTTTTCTTGAGTTTATCCTCATTTTAGTTTTTAGCCTTCAAATTTAAGACTATATAGGTTTTAGTTCTCTAAGTTTTATTCTGTTTTACGTATTGGTATCTATAATTTAATAAAACTTTGACATTTTTGTCTCTTAAGGAACCAAAACCTATTATCTATAACTTAAGGACTAAAATTAAAATAAAAATAAATTTGAGGGACCAAAAATTATATTAACCCCCTAAGAAAACCTAAACAGCATTCCACAATCCCTCCATCAGATGGAGTTTAGAACATTTACATATACATGATATGTCTTTTTATATATTATATGTGTGTTACTATTA
Source organism: Acacia acuminata (assembly GCA_019022655.1). Classification (NCBI taxonomy): domain Eukaryota; kingdom Viridiplantae; phylum Streptophyta; class Magnoliopsida; order Fabales; family Fabaceae; genus Acacia; species Acacia acuminata. The sequence continues at coordinate 920,410 of JAFJYI010000001.1, forward strand.
TTATAATGTGGCATGTTGGTGGTGAAATGGGCCCCAAAATTATAGAAGAGGATCTTCTCCTTTTTTTTTTTTTTTTTTTTCTCTCATTCATCCATCTGGGCCATTGATTAGGAAGGTGAGAGAGATGTTAAAGTGGCATTGTGATTGATTGGACGGATATGATTTAGAGATAATAAGGGATAATGAGAAAATGATTAGGAGAGAAACTCAACCCCAAAATCATGAGCTTGAATGTTTTAAATCATGGGATCCAAGGAGAAATAAATTTTCTTGGATAGTGATTTCTATTTTAAAATTTGAAAAATAAGTATATGAAAGGAATTTTATCTTATAAAATATAAAATACTAGCATTATTTTCATGATTACAAACTCTAATAGGTGGCCATGTCTCAATGTTTTTGAGTTTCATATGTGGGCTATGATAGAATAGATGTAAGGATCACTGATGGATCTTAGAAGAGACAGTTGTAATTGAACACTAACTTAGAGGAGAGAGAGGACACGGGTGGTGAGGCGGTGGTAAAGAGAGAGAAAGAAGGAAGAAGAAGGTCGTGGCTTGTGGTGGTGTTACACGTTCTAGTCAAGCTTTCCTCTTTCCTCTCCTCTCCTCTCAAAACTCGGTCAAGATTTCATCACGTTCTGGTTTGAACTCGCGACGCCTGCATTTCTAGAAAATGGCCTCCGTTGTCCTCTTCTCTCTCTCGAAGAAGGTCCTGGTCAAATTGGGATTTGACCAGGGACCTAGATGAAACTTTCAGAAGTTCTCAAGAAGGGACTAAAGTACAATTTTTTGAAACCTTTGTAGAGAGGACTATAATTTCTGAAAAATATGGGTATTTTTTGTAATTTTCCCTAGTCCCTTTTCTTCATTGATTGCAATTTCCAGAAATTCCGGGGACTTTTCTATAACTTTTCCTAGTCCTCAAAATATTTATTCTGACCCTCTAAAATCTCAAATTTTCTTCTTAAACACCCACAATGTAAAATTAAGAACAAGTAGTATCAAATGTTTAAGAAATCATTTGTATAAATAATTAACAAATTATGATCATTTTACTCTTAATATAAAAAGTCCAAGAAATCATGACAAACCTTTAAATTTTTTTAAAAAATTTTAATATAATATTTTAAATCTGAATATTTTAAAAATGTTAGATAATCATAAAATTTTTTAATTAGTTAATGAGTATATATTTGGTCCCCCAAATATTTTCTGCAAGATCCCGCCACTAATAAGGATAAATGACTTGCTTGAAACAAAAGCATAGATTTCCAAGCAGAAGTTCTACTATCAATGAAGTTAAGCACTTACTGGATCAATCCACTTGGGACACAAAATCTTTAACCTTGAGGGAGACAGAGGCTAGATGGCTACCACCACGTGAGGAATATTTTCAACTGATCATAAAGTATTTGGTTAACATCCTCCATCTAGTTTTTATTATAAGGCACTAATCAATAAGTGTATTTAGTATTTTTATAAGGTCCTTGCTTGTTTCCAAAGATAGCATTAATTTTTTTTCCACGTATGTTCATAATTAATAAGGGTAATGGGTGAGAGTAATAATTAATATGATATTAGAGTTTAGTGCAATTTATAAAGGTAATATTGGAAATTACTTAAATTTTAGGACAAATTTAATGATTTTAATTGTTTTTAGGGTTAAGTAACAAATCCACCCCGGAAGTATAGGCCAAAGAGCAATATTGCCTTGAAAGTGTTTTTTGTCTCAATATTATCTTGAAAGTTTCAGAATGTAGCAGTGTTGCCCTATTCTATTAAAAAATTAATGTTGACCGTCAAACAATTAACGTTGACCGTTAACTTTTTTTTACGAAAATGAGCAACATTTTCAACTGGCGTAGGGGTCGGTCTTCCTCACCATTAGGGAGGGGGTTCGATTTTAGGCGTTAGGGGAGGCATCCTAGGGGTTTAGGTAAAATGAGCAACATTGCTACATTTAGCCTAAACTTTCCTAAAATTCTCGATAAAAAAAAAAGAAAAAAAAAAAAAGAAACTTCCGGTGTAACATTGAGACAAGAAAAACTTCCAAGGTAACATTGCTCCTTAGCAAAAACTTCCGGGAAAAATTTACAACTTAACCCTTATTTTTATTGGCTTGTGAAAATTGCTAGTTGGTGCCTTATAATAAAGACTAGAGGGTGTAAATTCCCGCCCACTTCTGCCGGCTAGATTTTTAAACCAATGAAGTAGTACCTTAACCAATCCGATATAGAATTTTAGATGAATGGAAAGTTGAAATACACACTCCCCTACTCTTAATATATAACCTATTTGGAGAGTTGATTTTGATCATAAATATGATAAATAATTTCATATTTATTAATTTTTTATAATTTACCCTTATTGATTCTCTCTCAACAAGAATTAATGAAGAAAAAGGAACGAGTGGAATAAGAAAAATGACCAAGGTGTTTCAGAATATATATGTGTATTAATTAATTTAACTAATCTAGTCAAATTAGATAAATAAATCTTATAATTAAGGACATGATGGAGTATGTTATGTTTGAATTTTCTTATTAAGCCTGAAATAATATCATTTTGAGTTTAGAAAAATAGTAGTCTATTAGACTTGTGCTTCAATAACTCAGTTTTGTTGAATTATATGTAAGTTATACATGAGCAATCGTTATACTAGTGGAATAATGTTTTTTTATTTAAATTTTATTTTAATTATTATCAATTAGATCTTAGGTTGACCTCGATTTAAACCACTGTTTTTCAAAAATACTGTCTCAGCCAATCCAGTTTCCTTAGCTAACATATAACTTCATGCAGAGATCTGAAAAGGAAACTTAAAGGAGGATGGCTTATGGGATTTCAAAAGAAGCTAGTAAAGGAAGCTCATCACCTTATCAAGATATGATTGTCATGCACAGAGTGCATAACCCATATCATGGATGCCACGATCAACTAAGAGTAGTGACCTTCTGAATCTGTTGATTACTTCTGCTTTGTTTTTGTAACGAACTTTCAAGATCTGAATTTGCTTTGCTTTTTTTAAAAAATAAAATAAAAATAATAAAAATAATAATAAATAAAAGGAAATGATGGGTTGAAATTAGAGTCGTCAATCGTAGGCCCTCCAGGGCCTGGAAATTATTATTCTAAATTTTAATTATTTTTTCTCCGTGTTTTTCACACAAATATAATTAGTAAATTACAACAATTAAAGCTCTAAATTACAACATAAATCATCTAATTTATCAAATAAATGTTGTCAACATTTATATCCAAAAAGCACAATCATCCAACAAATAAGCATTCACGAATTCATAATCAAAAACAAATTATGTTCTAAAATAACTTACATAAAATATAAAAAGCATACCACTAATATACATAAATTATGGTCAAGTGAGATGCGAGAGCCGAGAAGAGTTGCGATCGAGGAGGAGACGCGAGTGGAAGAGACATGAACATAGTTTATAGTGTAATGATCATAGGAGTAGTCAATAACAATATTAATATATTAGTTTAAAATTTTTAAGACTCTACATTGTTATAAGACATAAACATTATAGTCCAACTCAGTTCAGGATTTTGTTAGGAAAATATATCAAAGCAATTTTTTTAAGGCTCAACATTAAAAAAAAATATGACGGGCTCAACGGGCCGGCCCGTAAAAGCCCGTGGCCCTGCAGGGCCTGACTTCATCTCTTTCTTCTATTTTTGAGGCTCGGCCCATAACGGGCCCGGCCCGTTTTGACGGCTCTAGTTGAAATAGGCTAACATAAGAAATAAACGGATTAATTAGGTTAGGTCTAGTGAAAAGGGTTAGTCTTTCATAATGTTGCGAATTAATATTCGAATCCCCGTTGAGAGAGATGTCTACATTTAGTTATCAACAGTGTCTTGAATAGATTGCCTCTAATATGAGGATTCATGTGCTTAGAAGAAAAAAAAAAAAGAAATGGATCATCTGTAGGGCCTAAAGGATTTGATAGATATCAAAGGCGATGCAAAAAACAAAACATTTGCATAGATAAAATCTAAATTTTACAAACTTGAGATATGATAAAAGTTTGATTATAGATATGATTTATGTTTGGATTGATTGGTGATGCAGAAGTTCATCTATACGTTGAAAAGTGATCTTATTGGTTTCTTCTTAAAATTAGCTTTTAGCTTAAAACCCCATTTGAGAAAATGCCAACATAAACATCTCATTTTACTCTCACTGTGCTTTTTCCCTTCCTACCATACTTTCTCTATCCACCAACCTCTTCCCAAAATAGGAATTGGATTCCTTGGATAGGCAGGGAGAGCTCGTCCCCCTGGACCGTTTAGCTCTGATCGGACGGTCTAGATCTTATTTTTTTTACTTTCTATTTTTTTTAAAAAAATTATTTTAATAGTATTTAATCTAAAATAAAGATAATCTTTCAACTAACATTTTTTTTATTCAAAAAAAAAAAAATCTCAAAATTTTCAGATAGGTGTTCTTTGTGCCTATCCAAAAGATAGGCACCGAAACCGGTTCCAAACAAAAAGGCTCTAGTCTGTTGATTTGGACTTTTTGTGGTTGCTGTGTGTGGACTTTTACACTGTCATTTGTTGGGGGTGCGTCAAGACTTCCAGTTAGTATATTAATGTCTATTTTCAGCAAGAGATTCCTTCTTTTAGTAAAACATATCATGGCATTGAATTTCCTTTCTCATTCCTATATCTTGTCAATCTTTTTAAATCTTCATAAATTAATGACAAATATCCAAAATTGATATATGGTCCCTAACTTCTATTCTCCCAGCAAAGTTCTTAACTTGTGAATCTGACCCTGCACAGTGGTCACATGACAATAATTGCCAAATCGGTAGTTTCTGAAAATGTAGTTGTCCCCCATATGCTATTATTGGATTGAAACTGTACATGACTCATGCATATTCATTTATTTTACTTTTTCGCTGATCACTTTCTTGAAATTATCTACAGATTCAACATCAAAATTCATTTTTTTCCGATGTTTGAATGATATGGTATGTTAGAATTTGTGAATAATCTGTTCTGTTCTGTTTTTATTTAGGCTTCTATGTGGCTACAATTCTTATATTATTGGAACTGAATCTTGAACCTTTTTACAGGACAATTATATGAAATGGTGGCTACATAGCAATTAGTATTAGAAGCAGGTGCTCTTCAATAAATTGGAGTGTCACTGTCTAAACAGGAAATAACTAAACTTTGATGACAGTTGGGTTGATAAATCCTGAAGCCAAGCCCAAAAACGGATGTGATTGTATGACGTGTTTCCTATGAATTCAAAATCATTTGACCAAGCAATAAGAGTTGACATAGATGGTAAGGGATCCAGGACTAGGCCTAAATGGTCGTAGGTTCGATCCCCTCTGCCGTCGCTGGGACTCCTTTGGTAGGTGATCTCGTAAGTCCCCAGTAAATGCTCATAGAGCCCGGGGTCGTTCCTACGCCTTGGTGGGGGCGATGTCGAACCCTCCAAAACTTTTTATTATCAAAAAAAAAAAATCATTTGACCAAGATAAAAAAAAAAAAGAAAAAAGAAAAAGAACAAGCAAAGGCGTTTGAAGTGTTGTAAAATAACGATTTACCCCTTTTTTATTTGGTTGTAAGTGATAGTTATTTTTTTTCTAGGAAAAAATACAGAAAAATAATTTAAAAGGGAAAAATCCCATATAAAAATGTTAGATATGTATGGTAATTCTAAATTTAAGTCACCAAACTAATTTAGAATTTTAAAATGTGAGCAAAATAACTTTATTGTCCTATGGTAATCTCCTTTCTTTCCCTCAAGAGAGTTTCAATGCTCTCTAACTATTTTTTTCAATAAGTATATATATCAAAATTAATATATAATAAAATAAAAAATTATTTGCGTAAAATTTACATTTAATTTTATTTTGTAGTCTCAATATTATTTTTATTTAGTATAAATTTAATATTTACTTTTATACACATTATATATCAACATTTTAAATATTTAAAATTATTGTGTATTACAACAGCAAATAACTCGGTTGTGGGAAATGACAAAGCCCCAAAAAAAAAAAAAAAAAAAAAAAAAAAAAAAAAAAAAATGCTACATTTAACCGCTACTCTCTCCATCCTTAATATAATATATATTTAAGAGTTTATTTTCATCTTAAGTATAAGACACAATTTTTAAATTTATAAATTTTTTTTTTTTGTAATTTACTTTTAGGGATGCTCCTTCAACAATAATTAAGAAGAAGAGTGAAGAAAGGAATTGAAGAAAATGATTGAGATATTTTAAAAATTATAAATCATTGTTCTGTTGTAGAACAAAATAGATCGGACTTGACCTAGGAACAATTCCTAGGGCCTACGTACCCGAGAGGGATCAAAGTCCACGTAGTTTAATATACACATATAAGGGGTGGGGTGTGTGCTCTGTGTGGCGAAATTGTAAAGAGTAGAGAGAATGTTTCGTGTACCGTTCACCTTCTCCCTAGGAATGTTTCCTTATGTATATTTATAACAAAGCACCCTACCGGTCCGAGTCTTTGTGGGAGCGTGTTTCCACTACTCCATGTTCTAAGCCCTCACTACTAGCACCATTGCAAACGTGGGTATGACCGTGGGATAGCTCTCCTTCAATTGGGCCCGACCTCCGTAAGCCCATTTTCGAGGTCCATACTTGCTTGCCCCCTGCCCGTGTAGTTCAGGTCTTTGAGCCACGGATGCATTAATTGTTTGATTGTGAAACACGATTTGGCCGAGACGTATCCAGCCTTATCCGGGTTGTGTGAGAAGAAATAAGATCCCTTGCTTGCTTTCGTAGCAATTTTTCTCGGTTTATATTCCTGCATTTAATAATATGTAAGCAAATCACAATAAATGGAAAATACTTACTGTTTACGCAAATCGTTCAACTTGCTCATTTTGAATGCTTGTTCGAGTTTGATTTCCGTTCGGGTTTCCATTAACCCCAACTATTGATAATTTGCATTTCGCTAACAACTCATTGCCCCCAAAGACGGTGGTTCGAGTCTCCCGAGTGCCGGATGCATTGATAGTTTAACCCGGCTCTCCACATGGAACTCGAGTTTTAATTATACTCAGAAGCTCAGATTTTGCCTATAGTCGGGCTTCAAAAATTTACACGGATCCCAAATTCTAACTAGATTCAATTAAAATGGGTCCGCCTTCATAACTGTACGTGGATCCCGAACGTTAACTAGATTCAGTTAACCGAGTCCGACTTCAAAAATGTTATGCGGATTACAAACGTTAACTAGATTCAGTTAACGGAGGATGCCTTGAAAATTATTATGGATCCCGACTACAACTAGATTCAGCTTATCCGGGTCCGCCTTCAAAATTTAACACGATGCCGGATTTAAACCAGATTCAGTTTACACGGATCCACCTTCTATTTTTTTATCTTCGCGCAAACATGTACTCAGAGCTTGATTTAAACCAGATTCGGTTTAAATCGGGTCCGCTTCAAAACTATTACGAATCCCGGATCTTAACTAGATTCAGTTAGCGGGATCCACTTTCAAGAATTTACATGGATCCCTCGATTCCTTTGCTCTTCTCTTCCCTTCTCAATGTCGAACCCGAGACCATGTGGTGAAAAATCAATGTTTTTTAACTCATCAATATGGCCCTCACACGTTGACGATGGGGTATTCATCCCCGCTCCGGATGCAACCGCTTCAAACCCGGCCCCGAGGAGACTCGGATCTAGGCGGTGGAGACCAACACGCACAATTTTAATCATCCGTTCGACTCCGCTTTATTATTTGTAATTGTACATTTAATGTACCGAGTTGTAGTGCACCGTGTTGGGCTCTTGTTATGAAAAACTTTTAATTTATAAAATCAAAAGTGTGTCGATTTATGCTTGCTCCCTTTTGTCTTTGCCTTTCGCGAGAAGAGAATGTAAGAGCCAACTTGATCAAGGTCAAGGTCGGCTAGTATTCTCGAACGTTTTTTTTTTTCTTTACGTGGCAACTATGTTGCTATTTACATGATTTATGAAAACATGCGTTTGCAATATTTTTCGTACATGTTCTTTTTTGGCCATTATTGCGATACAGCAAACACGAATTGCTAACCCGAGTTTCCGTTCGCGCATTTTTGGCGGCTTTGCCGCTATATGATCTATAGCGTGTTTTCACTATAGATTCATATTGTGCGGATTGTTCCGCTGGCGATTTTATCGCTACATGATTTATGAATTAATTCAAAATCCATACATGTTTCGTTGCACCTCGTTACCTTTGCTGCAATATGTTGAAATACGGGTTCTACGATCCCGCAGTCTTCATTAATCAAATGTTTTTCTTCAACATGATTTTCGGACACAGGTTTGTGTACCTCGGATTCCTACATGTTTGGCCTTGGTGGCATTGTCGACGCACATGGACCAGGTTCTAACCAAATTCAATTTAACCGGGTTCCATTTTCGTTCCCTTTTGTAGAGACGGACTCCACACGGATCTCGGATTCTAGCCAGATGCAGTTTAAATGGAGTCCGCCTTCAAAACTTTACACGGATCCCGGATTTAAACTAGATTCAGTTTAAATCGGGTCCACCTATCTTCTAAGATTGAAATAAATCTTTTCTTGGCATTCTTTTTGCTTTTAAATATTCTGCTATCTTTCACTCTTTAGGAAGTCACGGGTAGATAAGCATGCCATTTCAGCCTTCAAAGACTCAATATTCAACTGAGCATTAATAATATATGAAGCTACTTCCACGTGAATAGAGCCATTTTCAATCTTAAATATAACATATTGGAAGTTTTCAAAAAGAATACAACTCCCCCTGATAATATTTGCATTATATTCAATATCCTCAAGCCTTGAATCTGAAGGATAAAGACCCTGCATTGAATCAAACGATAAATCTGCATTGGTCAATATGTGTCTTTGCATCATATTGACTGCTTAATCTCCTTTTCTTTGGTATGCTTTGTTGGTAGTTCTCTGATCAACACATGGAATGATGTTGCCGAGAGTAGATTCTGCATGTGGGTTGTCCACCCATTCTCCCATAACCATATAGGCCTCAAAAATTGCATTATTGAGGATCATGAAAACTCCACAAAGAATGAAAGTAATCGCACCCAAAAGGGTGTATATAACCATATAAGCAGATAGATTTTGTTGAATTGATCCCCAAAGAAAGGCATCACATTGTTGATGTTCCCCATTTGCGAACAACCATCGAGCACATCATAAGCAAGCTAACTCCTTCCAATTATGAAACAGGAGTAATATGTGCAACATCAGCAGCATCTTTTTGTTGCTTTACCATATGGTTGTAATTTATTTTGTTGATAGATTCCAATGGTAAAAGTCTAAAGTCTAGACCACCTTATTTTTCAGAAACTCTTTAAATAGAAAGAGTTTCAAGAAATCAACCTTTGGCATTCTACAAGACAGGCTTAGCAGCAAATCAGCACCTTAGTTATTGGTACTGAGTACGCCATTTTAGACTCCAGGAGTTGGATGAAATAGAGAGGTAGAAGTCTCCAAACCCCAGCAGCATCATAACGCAAACAGAGAAATAATCTTGTGAATTCCAAGTACCATTTAGTATTTTATAATGGAGCAGAAATATGGAATTATTGCCAACTATAAGACAAGCTGCACGTTGATTAATTGCATGCATTTTGACTACACCATTTTGTCATGTTCTTCCCGAGATCAATGCAAATGAAATCACTGCACCAAATCTTTCTTTTTCCCCATAAATTCCAGATCTCATCACAGAAGTCAAAGGCTAATATTTGGCCACCTTTTAGAAGAAGAACCATATCAAAGTTATATTAATAACTTTCTCTGCCCCGGCATTCTTACGTGGTCAAAGCCATACCATGCAATTATGAGAATCCTCACGAAGCATATGAATCATCATTTTTAATCCCCACAAAGCATAAAATTTAATATTATATGCTTTGTTCCATCATCACAATTGCTACACAAATTGCAATAACATAACAAAACAATTGAAAAGAAGACAAAGCAAGGAAGAGAAGAAAAACCTCCCGATTTCACTGCAATTGAAAAGTAGAGCTACCACATTCTCACTTGCACCGCTCAAGCCTTGTCTTTTTCTTTTAATCGCCGGAAAGAATTCTCAATAATCCTCCTAAAAGCGGCAAAGACTTTTCTTCCAACGATTGAATTCTTTAAGAAGAACTCGAATAAAACCTTTTTATAAGGGGCAAGAGTAACACGCTCTCCAAAGATACCCGTATCCGCCTAATAAAAGACCCGCGCCAGAAACTATTCTTTTTAGAATCAAGACTAGGCGGAGCACAATTAAAGAACTCCAAGCAAGTTCATCTCCATCTGCTATCTCCGCGAAAACCGAGTCTGCAAAGTATATATCCCGGTAATTTGAGTATACATAAAGCAAGGATGTTTGGGCGCAAATTTCATTGAGTAAACCCAGTCTCACGGCTTGGGCATGAAGTGACGGAACAACCAAGCCATCTTCAAGTAATTGTTTGTAGGAAGCTTGTGAAAGTCAAATTGCTCTTGGTAATTGAGCCACATCGGCATAGAGGGAAATAGAACGATCTCGGATGCCAGCCTTCTTCGCTTATTTGACATTCATTGTCGAATCTCAAAGCATTGGAGACTTAGGCACCTCATCATCACCCACAAAACTTGAATCTCGGACGAACCTGCCATCAGTCTATTCCCGACACAGATCATAATGGCATGAGTCGCGTGTTCCTGACTTCATTGTTGTGCCGACTTTAATTATCTCGGGCATGAGCCCTCATCTCGTCGAAAAGAAGAAAAGCCGTAATATGTGACTCCACCTCGGAAGCACGATAATCCTGACTTGCAGAGAAGCTCTTTCCTCCTCCAATTTGCTTAACGGCACAAATATGCAGTGCAGCTTTTCCTTTATCTGTCAATGATTACTCCTCGGGCAGTTGCTGCTTTCATAAATTCTCATTTGCTGACCCATGTTCCCATTTTGAAGGCGCAACCCGTGCAGCACCAGCTCCTCATTTGACAATCACACTGACGGGGCATCTCGGCAGTCCGACATTGAACCTCGGATTATCAGAATCCCGACACCATGCATATCTCGGCACTGTTTTGATGATGCCTGGTTGACGTGGCTGCTTGGACCACCGTTTCGATGGTGCCACATCTACATAAGCTCATACAACTCAACTCAAAGACACCATCATCTCGGCCCTTGCTCATGTCGGCACCTCATCATCTCATTGCTTAACGCCACGTGGACTTGTGGTTGCACCACTTCTTCCTCTCTGCTTTTTACCGACTTCAACTATCTCGGCTTCTATGCTCGCCCGCCAACTTCCAAGATCTCGCTCAGCAAAGTCTTCACACTTGGAACTCGAATGGACGAATAAGAACCATGATCTGATACTCGAAGTGGTTCAAACTCGGCATACACGTACCTCGGCTGCATATTAGCTGCATGAGTGAAGAACCTCGGCTGCATTCTTTTCTTTCATACTTGACTTTCGACACATTAGCCATACAATTCGTCTTGTATCTTCCACCGATGCAAGGGCAAGGATCTCGCTAATCTTTTACCGTGCCACGAGAAATCAGGCAATGGCCAAACCCACGATGAAGAACCAAGAACACGCACATGCCAAGGGAAATTCAAATAATTGAGATCCCTATAATCTCGAATCCCTTAATAACTAGCCCGAATTCATCGCTACTTCCCCATTAGTGCCAGCGACAGTTCCTTGAAATTTTACCACGTTGTCCACCATCTCTTCCCAACATCAGAAATGCAAGCAAATCATGTTTGAAACCAGAATCTGGGATCTTTCGGCATGATGCGCTTGAAGCACGTCTTCATGACTCCTCTTTTCTCCACCGATCTCAAGAATTAGAGAAACAGGAGGTGGGTCTTCTTGAAGACGCCTCACAGCCATAACATTAAAGCCAACAAGCAAAAAACCAAGCCGAGCCCGAGCATCGTGGGATTTCCAGATCTGCTTCTTGTGTTATTTCTGCCACCAATAAGCTTCATAGGTTACGTTGGCTTTCGAATGTTCATGAATTTGAATCATTCACCACTTTTGGTCAAGGGAATCAAAAATTTATTGAGTCCCCACGGACGGCGCCAATGTTCTGTTGTAGAACAAAATAGATCGGACTTGACCTAGGAACAATTCCTAGGGCCTACGTACCCTTGAGAGGGATCAAAGTCCACGTAGTTTGATATACACATATAAGGGGTGGGGTGTGTGCTCTGTGTGGCAGAATTGTAAAGAGTAGAGAGAATGTTTCTGTGTACCGTTCACCTTCTCCCTAGGAATGTTTCCTTATGTATATTTATAACAAAGACCCTCTCGGTCCGAGTGTTGTGGGAGCGTGTTTCCACTACTCCATGTTCTAAGCCCCCACTACTAGCACCATTGCAAACGTGGGTATGACCGTGGGATAGCTCTCCTTCAATTGGGCCTGACCTCTGTAAGCCCATTTTCGAGGTCCATAACAATCATATTATTTAATTTAAGCAATTTTCTTAATCTAAATAAATTTCACACATATGTCTTATATATAAATAAAAGGAGTGTTAAAATTACTGTACAAGGAAAGAAGCAGAGCATCAGTCCAGGTATGAATGGGAGTCTGTGCGTATGGACGCAATTTTTTTTTTTTTTTTTTTTTTTTTTTGCTCAAAGGTAACTCCATATATTACTAATATTGTCACCATACAACGGAAGTACAATACAGAGAAACATAATCATAACAAAACCAACATGAATAACAAAGACAACAGCTACACATCTAAGAAGTCCAAACTGAAATAAATAAAGGGATCAATCCTGATGAAAACACGTACATCCCCACCAAAACCGTAATCGGGCGAGAGATCATTACTCCGGCAATATTAGCCTCCTTTGCATCCAAGGTTAGAAGAGAAGATAAAGAAGGTGTTGGTTGTTGTTGGACCCACCCGATCGGCACACCTCCTTAAAAGCATTTGCTGCAAGAAGATCAGCAACTCTATTACCCCTTCTAGGGATAAACGATAGAGAAAACCCAACCCTGTCAGAAAAGAGACAAATAATATCCTGAATAATATTCCTACTCCTCCATTCAATCAAATCCGGGGACTTAGCATTAATACAGGAAATCAAGGAAAGACAATCAGACTCAAACATAGCATTATCCATGCCTAAATCCACGGCCACTAACAAGGCCCTTTTCAGTGCCAGTGCCTCAGTCATGAAGGCAGAAATAGACTTTACCTTGTCTACAAAACCCCACCTAAAAGAGCCCAAATGGTCCCGACACACAACACCAATCGCAGCAGATACCTTCTCAGAGGAGAAAGCACCATCAGTATTAATTTTAACTAAACCAGATTCAGGAGGCAGCCAATGAATACAATCAGGTACAGATCTAGTTGGAGAAGTAACCTCAGCCCGCATACAATCCAAATTTCCCCAAAAATCTGAATTACTTTTTTTTTTGCAAATTCGACAACAAAGAAAAGGGTTAGGCATATGATAATTAAAGACAAAGTCATTCCTTTGTTTCCAAATAAACCAAAGAGTCCGAAGAAAGTAATGACATATCACAAGGATTGAGGAGCTTGGAGGCTGAAATCAAGCCACCAAGCATTAAAGTTGGTCAAATTCCCAAGGGCAAAGCGGCCTCCCAAACTACTACCAAACCAGGCCCCACGAGTCCATGGGCAAAAAAAGAAGAGATGTTCAATTGTTTCTTCAGCAACCTCACAGATAGGACAAAGCTTGGACCGAGAACGCTTTCTTCTATACAATGCTACACTAGGGCGGTGCATTATTGAGAATGCGCCAAATAAATTGTTGAACCCGGGAATAATCTTAATCAGCCGACAGATTTCCAAAGAAGACGGAGAGACCACGCTTGAGGTACCAGCCCCTTGTTAGCATCAAAAGAATCAAACTTTCCTACTATGGTACCCTAATTTAACCACATAATCTCCTTTCTTCGCATGTGTCCATATCAATTTATCCGGCAACCCATTCCTAGGGATAGGAATTTCAAGAATTGCACACCTCACATCATTCGTAATATATTGCATAATAAGAGCCAAATCCCACTCACCATCCACAATGAGGTCACTCACCATACCATTAGCCACTCCCGGTTGCACACAGTTCACAGGCTTCTTAAGAGAGGGATAGCCTGGTACCCATGGTTCTCCCCAAATTCTAATAGCACAACCCGACCCCAGGTCCCACCTCAAATCATCCCTTAGAAATTCCCTCCCGTCAACAATGCTGGACCAACACCAAGAGGCTTTACTCCCTTTACCCACCTCAAGGAATCCCTTCTTTGGGAAATATATACTTTTCAAGACAAGAGCCCAAAGGTCATTCGGATTTGTCATCAAGCGCCAAGCCGTCTTGGCAAGTAAGGCATTATTCATGATAACCAGGTCTTTGAAACCCATACCTCCTTGGCTCTTTCCAGTCGTAAGCGAGTCCCAAGCCTTCCAATGAGTTCGAGTCCCAAAAGCACTTCCATCCCACCAAAAATTTGCAATAAGACTATGGATTTCTTTGCAAGTTTTTAAAGGGAATTTGAAACAATTCATTGGATATATTGGAATAGCTTGAATTACCGCTTTAATCATGACCTCTCTACCTAAGCATAAGAAAGATGGGAGTGTCCCCACCCTTGGAGTTTACTAGTGACTCGCTCTCTAACATAAGCTAATGCTTGGTGCTTGGTTTTACCCCATATACTTGGGATTCCAAGGTATTTGCCCGGGTCCACCGCTGCCGGGATGCCAAGAATATCACCAACCATAGATCTCACCTCATCAGGGGTGTTAGTCGAGAAAAATACACTGGATTTATCAAGATTAATAATCTGACCAGAGGCAGCATAGTATTGATGTAACAGATTATGCAAATGGGTGCAATTCTCTCTAGAGGCATTCATGTAGAATAGGGCATCATCAGCAAAAAAACTATGCGTAAGGACCGGACAACTCAAACTCAGTTTAATACCAGTAATCACTTGAGACTCCTGATTCTTCCTTATCATACTTGAAAGCACCTCTGCAACTAAGATAAAGAGATAAGGCGAGAGAGGGTCCCTCGACGCAAACCCTGTTTGGGGAAGGAGCTAACAGGGCCCCGATAGGCAAATATTCATTGTAACCGACCGCACACATTTCATGATAAGAGAGACCCAATTGACAAAAACCAAAACGCAACAAGGTCTTTTCAAGGAAATCCCATTCAATCCGGTCATAGGCTTTGCTCATGTCTATCTTCAGTGCAAATTCAAATTTCTCCCCATCCTTTTTCCTTCTCAAATAATGATAGACTTCATGGGCAATAATGATATTATCTTGGATACATCTACCCGGAACAAAAGCACTTTGGTTTTGAGAAATACAACAATCAAGAAGAGGTCTCATCCTATTTGTCAAAAGCTTAGAGATAATTTTGTAAGAAAAGTTACATAAGCCTATAGGACGAAACTGAGAAACATGTTCAGGTTTATCAACTTTAGGAATCAAATTGATATTAGTCTCATTAATCATATCTAACTCGAATTACCAAAAAAAATCCTCAACTAAAGCACAAATAGAGTCACCAATATCAGTCCGTGTATTATGATAGAACGTACCAGAAAAACCATCCGGGCCTGGAGCTTTTGAACTTCCCAAGCTGAAAGCTGCTTCTTTGATTTCCTCTCTAGATAAAGGACTCATTAGGCGCTGATTCATCTCCTCAGTTATCTTATTTTCAACACAATCCAACACCAAAGCCGAACCATCGATCCAAGAGGAGAAAAGCTGGAAATAGGTGGAGATGTTATTATCAATGTCATTCTTTTCAAGTAACCAGCTTCCCCATCATCTTTCAGCCTAAGGATATTATTCCTCTATCTTCTCTTGATAGTTGACAAATGGAAAAACCGAGAATTCCTATCTCCCGCCACCAACCAGTTCACCCTTGATCGTTGGAGCCGATTTCTCCTCGC
Organism: Acacia acuminata; assembly: GCA_019022655.1. NCBI lineage: Eukaryota > Viridiplantae > Streptophyta > Magnoliopsida > Fabales > Fabaceae > Acacia > Acacia acuminata. The sequence goes on from JAFJYI010000001.1 coordinate 936,390, forward strand.
ATCCAAGAGACGTTCGATAGCTAATCTCAGCTCACTAATGGTCGCCACATTACCACTATTCACCCCATTATGCGTCAAGGATGCTAATTGAGCCTTCAACTCAAAGAATCAACTTCACATTATTCGGAAACTCTTTCCTACTCCACCTCACTAATCCATCCTTACACCTCAAGAGTTTACACACAAATTCGTAGATCACTGAGGATCTTTCATCAGGTAGCACATTCCAACATCTTTCTACAACTTTGCAAAAATTAGGATGACTTACCCATGCTGCATCGAACCTAAATGTTCACTTACTTTGCTGAGGTTTAGGAATACATTGAATATGGAGGAGATGGTGATCCGACCCCAAAGGTTCAACATTAAACACTTGCAAATTGGGAAATTGCTCCCTCAACCGCCAATTTCCTAGGGCTCGGCCAATACGTTCATAAACAGAGTCCGGCTCCTCTCTCTTATTCCACCACGTAAAACAATTTCCGTTAAAACCTAAGTCCTCCAGATTACAGCCGGCAACAAAACTTTTGAAATTCAACAATCTCCTCCATGCTCTAGGCCGACCACCTCTCTTCTCATCATGAGACATGATTTCATTAAAATCCCCAAGGCATAACCAGGAGCCTTGTACATTTTTACTAATCCGCGAGACCTCCTGCCAACATCTAGACCGCTCATCATCATCTGTAGGTCCATAAATAAAGGAAATAAACTCAGGGGCTTCAACTTCAGTAGACTCTATCCGGGTGTGAATTAAATTTGGAGAAGAGAACAGAATTTCCACTTTCAGAGAATCAACCCACCAGATAGCCAGACCCCCACTTAGACCAATTGGATCAACTAGCCATTCTTCATGAAAACCACACCGGCGTCTGATCTTTCTAACATATCTAGCCTTTTGTTTTGTTTCCATTAAGAATACCAGTTGGGGTTTTTTCCGGGAGCACTCCTCCTTCAAATTTCGGACTGTCAAGGCAACCCCAAGACCTTGACAGGTTCCAGCTATAGTATTCATATTTAACCGGTGGTTGGTTCCATCCAACCACCGGCGTTTTGAGGAGAAGAAGCAGATTGAGGAATATCATTACCAAGAATCCGGCTAATCGGGAAATCAATTTCATCTACAATAGGCATACCTTCACTGGAAACCGAGGGCTGCCCTCCACTTTGAGTTCTGATAAAAGACTTTAGATTCCTGAAACTCTTCCTCCGTCCCCTTTGGTTTGAGGTAGCGCGAGTTTTATTTGGTTGGGGAGCAGCTACCGACACAGAGGCCTGGGAAATTTGCACAGACTCAGTTTCCTCAAATAACAACTTCCGTGGCTTTTTTATTATTTCAGCACTTAAAGGATTTTCATAAGGCCTTTTAATGTGGCATCCACGAAGGGATAATGACACAGCCGTGATGGGGGAATGTCCACGAAAAGGAGTGATACTATTCAAACAGGCCTCAGATTCTTCAGGAAATTCCACTTTATAACCCAAATCCCCTTCATTCGAAACAGGGCCCTCTTGCATCCCACACTCTAGGCCAACCACATGCGCTATAACTGGGCCTCCAAAATGAGTAGACTCCATCGCTGGGTTCGAATTGCTCTCATATGGCTGTGGCCCCACCGCCTTTTGATTAATAAAGTTTGAAATAGGGATGGTGGGTTCACGTGGAGAGAGGAGAGCTTCAGCATTAAATGCATGAGGTGTGACAGGGACAGACTGCACCTCAGGGGAGTGGTCAGCCGCCAATTTCGCCTGGTGCATATTGACGGTAGTATGGCATGAAATTTCCCTGTCAGCTCCTCCTACCTCCTGAACATGATTATACCTAGGATCCACCTTGCCCCTAGTACACTCCGACGAGTCCTACACCCAGTTCCGGCGAGGTGAACCAGTCTTCGGTGAGTTATCCAAAAAGGAAGCTTCAACCCAATCGGCCGTACACACTTCCACCGCTTCGTCCCGAGACCTCACCGCCGGCGTGCTCTTCCAGCTCCCATACACAAGTTTGTTATCCGACCCAATCTTCCTACTCGATGCCTCCTTACACCCACGACCTTCATGCCCATTCGCGTAGCTTATAGCAAAGATTTTGGAGTCTTTCATATCGGACGAGATACCCAAGCCGGCTCTTTTCCTTCTCTTGGAACCCAAAACCCGGGGAATCGTGGGTTAGACAAATGTAATAGGGATCTCACCCGATAAAACTTCGGTCCAATCTGCCATCCATCATCGGCTTTTCGAACATTACAGATTTCCCTACTGCATCACCGAGGGTTTTAGCGTTCTCATCATCAAAGGCTTCTAATGGTAAGCCATGGAATTGGACCCAGTACGGTGCCTCCTCAAAGCTAACATCACTAGGCACCATACACTCATCCAGAACTTGCAAGTTGAGGAGGTAGCCTTGAATCGACCACGGCCTACCTCTAAGAATACGACCATAGTCCTTCATGTTGCGAAACCGAAAGAGAAATGTAAGCTGATCTTTATCCAGCTGGTGCACCTCCATATCATCCTCCATTTGCCACCCCTTTCGTATCATTGAGATTACCGTAGGGATATTCAAGAGTTTACACGTGAATAACTTTCCCACTAGAGTACCCCTGGTATTATCTACCTTTCTATCAAGCTTCAATGCTACTTGCATCATCGTTCCAGGAGCACTACTTTGCCCCACCTCCATACCTCCAGACAAAACTCCGAGAGCACTAATAGTCACCTACACTTTAACGAAGAAACTAGAAAACACTCACACACCTCACTGCTCTGAATACCAAAAGAAGATAGACAGAGCCCTCTCTAACACGGATATCACAGTGGGTGATCTCCGGAAACAACCTTCGTCCACGACAAAGAGGACCAGCCACCCAAGAAATGGCAAAAAGCTCCCCCCGCGTGGAGAGAAAAATGGCACTTTTTGGACACAATTTATTAACCTGTGAAATTGATTATGGCGGAAAAAATCAAAGTTGCTTTCTTTTATTAATTTATAACTATAATTTCTTCGGTGGGGTCTCTTTTTTTTTTTTTTTTTTTTTTTTTTTTTGGGTCAAATTCGGTGGGGTCTTCACAACATCAATAAAGTTATAGTCCGGAATAAAAATAGAAGCCAAACATCCCTTAAAAATAATCTATACTATTGATTTCATTTAATTTTGGGCATCTATTTTTTATTATTAATATTTTAAGGTATTAATAGATATTAAAAAGATATTTTAGGATATGGACCGGTACTTAAAAAAATAATTTATGATCATAAAAAAATTATTTTATGATCTTGAAAAAATATCCTAAAGTGTATTTTTAAGAATAAGTTAGTACCGAAATGTTTTTTTAAGATCCTAATTTTTTCAATATATTTTTAGTATCCGTTAATACCTTAAAATATTAAGAAAAAAATTGCTAAAATTAAGTGAAGTCAATGATATAGATTGATTTTTAAGGGATAAAGAGAGATTTGGAGAAATTTAGCAAATAATCACTCTACTCCGACAAATCAAATCTCACCATCTTCATCTAAAGGGCTTCCAGTTAGCCTTCACATCCCAACAAATCTGCTATAACCTCCCCAGTGTCCTCCTTCGTTTCCAGAATTAAGGATTCTGTAGAATTGATTTAATCGATGGCACTTCCCAGACACAAAAATTCATTTGATTTAAACTAGAGTAAAATACTCTAACCACCCCTCTGTTTTACTTTAATTACACAGACCTCCCTTCTATTTTAAAAACCCATATAGACCTCTCTTAAAACTAAAATTATGTTACATAAACCTCCCTTATATTTTGAGATTCTATTTCCATCCACCCAAACCGTTAGTTGACCGTTAAATTTGACTTTTGAACTTTTATTTTACCAAAATACCCTACTTTAACATTAGAATTATTTAATATATATATATATATATAGGGTAAATGATTTGTCCAGTGACTGGACCTAAGAGTTTCTCCTGTGAATCCAAATCAACGGCTGATAATAGACATCGAAAACGAATGGGTGATAATAGCATTATAGCGATTGTATCGGAAGCAGTGAAGCAGAGTCTGAAGAAGAAGGGCATGCACATTCCACCATGGAGGAAGGCCGAGTACGTGAAAGCAAAGTGGCTCTCTCCTCACAATCGAGTTACTCCGTGAGTGCTTTGCTTAAGGAAATCAGAGAGACAAAGGACAGAAAGCAGCCTTTGATGGGAAATTTCGCCAGTGAGAAGTCAGATGGGTCGGTGTTGGTTTTTTCAGAGGGTTCTTCCGAGCAAGATGAGAAGGGAAAGGAGGCGATTGAATGAAAGCCACCTGATGTGATTCATCTGAGGCCCAAAATTTCTGGTTTCAAGGTCGTGATTCACCCACTCTTTTGTTTTGCATTCACCGAACAGTTAAAAGCTTTTTTGCAGGCATACCCAACAGTGGCAAAAACATGTAAGGATTTGATGAGACAGATCAACACAATCCATTAGAGAAAAAGAGTGTTGCGCTCTTTTACGATTCGATGGGGAAATTATAGGCAAATGGATTTTTGTTTTTTTCATTGCAAAAAAAAAAAAAAAGAAAAAGAAAGAAAAAGAAAGAAAGAGTGACGCACGCCTCTCACTAAATTAAACGATGTAGTTTGGGTTCACAGGAAAAACTCTGTGTCAAGGTACTGGACAAATCATTTGCCCATATATATATATATATCACCAAATTTTTATCCTAATATATTTTTTAATTTTCTAATATGTATTTTGAGATTATAAAAATTTATAATTGTAAATTTTTTACCATTTTTATCAAAATTTTATTTATTTTTAGTTTCTTAAATGACTAAAAATATATATCAAATATATTATTTTCTATCAAATATAATAAAATATATATGTTTGAGAGATTGTATTAAGTCATTTAAATTTAAATTTGATATTTTTTCTAAAAACATTTAAAAAAATTACTTAAATTTTTAAAAGTTTGTGATATTTACAAATTGTCAATTAAAATTTAGAATTTAGCATTAAGGGTAAATTAGTAAATAAATGTTATAAATTTCAATTAAAAATATATTTTTAGAATATTTTTTAGAATATTCTTAATAGAGTTAATGGTTTGGATTTAAGTATATGTTACAAAATAGAAGAGAGATCTGTGTAATTAAGACAAAACAAAAAGGTGGTTAGAATATTTTACTCTAAATTTTAATTGACAACTTGTATAAGGCACCAACTAGCAAATTTATTTGGTCCTTTTTATAAGGCACTTGTTAATTCCCAATGAGCATTAATTATTTTTTCCATACGTCCGCCCATAATTAATAAGGGTAGTTTATGAGAGTAATAATTAATATAATATTAGAATATAGGGCAATTAGTAGGGATAATATTGAAAATTACTTAGATCCTAGGATGCAAACTTTATTAACTTTAACTACTTTTATTGGTTTGTGAGAAAAGTTAGTTGGTGCCTTAGTATATATCAATGCTGACACACACACATTTATGGTAGATGTTAGAGAGGAATGAAACTATTTTCAGAGGAAATAAGTATGAAAGGGCAGTAAAGTCATTTTACCCACATTTTGAAAATCTAAATTGAGTTAATGATTTAATTTCGGATTTATTGAATTTACTAATATGATTTAGAATTTTCCTATTTTAAGTAACTTTATATAAGATTTTCCCTCCTATTCTTGTTTTTTTCTTAGTAGAATTCATTGTTCTTGAAGTTCTACCGTTTCATGCATTTTTTGAGTAATTTTTTCCAACAGAAATTGGCCCTGAGTCAACCTCTAACTGGGTCAATTTGTCCCAAGTTGGTCGAGGGAACACCAGGTTAATGCTCCTCCAATTGTCCTGCTCACCCATACCAAACAAGTGACTGAGTCATCGGTAACCCAACCGATTCTCTCCGGAGCAGGAGAACCCTCTTTTTTTGAATCAGTGAGTAGAAGTGGTTTTGCTTGGATACAGGGAAAGCAAACAAAGCACGAGGTTCAATTTCTATAAGATACAATTCAACTTAATTGAGCGGATTGAAGCAAAATGCCTACCCAAACAAGTCGCAACAAATCCCTATATACTATAATACCCCTGTTTTCAATATTTTTATATTTCTTCTTTTAGGTATTTTAGGGACTTTGTTTCCCTGATGTATGAATTGATTTTTTTGGGGCATGAATTGAATTTAAATGGTTTGAAAAAGGGTTCAATTTCTAACGGTAAAATTATATATGTACAAGATTAAAGTAATCCCATTTAAACATGTAATTAGAGAAAAAGGGAAAGGGATCAGTAGGGTTGTGCTATGAGCTGAATAGGTTTCTTGATGGTAAGCATGCAGTCCAACATTTATTTCTTAATGGACACGAGCTAATTTATGCTTGTCAAATGACCATTAAAGCCCATATCAAATGGGTTGGGCTAAACTCATGTGGATTTGAATGGGTGTCGGAACCCAATAATACATTTTTTTAAAAAATGGACTCAATATATAGATGCATTTCTACTACATTATTCCCACTAATTTCTTAATATAAATTACTAAAAGACACTAATAATAAATCATCATAATCCCCATTATTTCTCATTGAAACCACACATGAGATAAACATGCACAAAATTATAAACATCAACCTCCTTCAAATTTGGAGGATTTGTGCGAAGCCAATTTTTAATACATGATTACCTCAGTCATATTTGAAGATAATGAGCTTTGAAAAGTATTTATTACTTGGCCCTGAATACTAAAAGAGGATTTTGAAGATATTGTAGAGACTGATGTAGCTAACAAATCATATGCAATCAAATTTAGAACTTTATATGTGGAAGCATGCACTTTCTACCATATCAAAAGGTTAAATTTTGATTCACAATATTAAATTAAATCATCTTGAAGTTATTATTCACTTAGCCCTCAATCACAAATACCATCATCCTTTTTAAACTTATTAATGCTGACTAAGGATATTTGAGTTTCAACTTTTGAAACTAAAACATTTTCAGCACAAATACTATCATCCACTTACTCTAATGCTGACTTAGGCTAAAATCTAAATGTAAGATATTCATAATCTGTTTCAACTTGATTTTGAGTTATATTGCATTTGGAAAAATTGATTTCAAATCAACTTTGACTTCACCTTATATAATATAATTATATAATATAATATAATATATTTATATTTAAATATATATTTTTTATTTCACATTATGTGAGATATGATTTAAAAAAATATAAATAATGTGGGCCAAAAAAATATCACCAAATTTTTATCCTGATATTTTTTTTAACTTTCTAATATGTTAAAAATTTATGAATGAAATTATAAAATCTATAATTGTAATTTTTTACCATATTTATTAAAATTTATTTATTTTTAGTTTCTTATATGACTAAAAATATATATCAAATATATTAAACTATATATGTTTGAGAGATTGTATTAAGTCATTTAAATTTAAACTTTGATATTTTTCTACAAACATTTAAAAAACTTACTTAAATTTTTAAAAGTTCGTGATATTTACAAGTTGCCAATTAAAATTTAGGATTTAGCATTAAGGTTAAATCAGTAAATAAATTTTATAAATTTCAATTAAAAATATATTCTTAGAATCTTTTTACAATATTTTTAACATAGTTAATGATTTGGACTTAAGTGCAAGTTACAAAATAGAAGGGAGATCTATGTAATTAAAACAAAAGAAAATGGTGGTTAGAGTATTTTACTCTAAATTTCAATTACAACTTGTAAATATCAAAAACTTTAAAAAATTTAAGTTTTTTAAAGAGCAAATACTCTTCACGGTCCTTGGCCCCAAAAACGCGTGATCCCCATTTTGGTCCCTTATAAAAAAATGATCCTTATTTGCCGACCTTTTTTTAAGGGACCGCGGTGGGGCCCACCGTGGGGGGAGTATTTACTTTTTTTTTAAATGTTTGTAGAAAAATATCAAAATTTAAATTTAAATGACCTAATACAATATCTCAAACATATATAGTTTATTATATTTGATATATATTTGTAGTCATTTAAGAAACTAAAAATAAATAAATTTTTAATAATATGGTAAAAAATTACAATTATAAATTTTATAATCTCAAAATTCATAAATTTTTAACATATTAGAAAGTTAAAAAAATATATTAGGATAAAAATTTGGTGATATAATTTTTTTTGCCCACATACATACATATATTTTAAATAACTCTAATGTTAAAGTAGGGTATTTTAGTAAAAAAAAATATATTCAAAGTCAAACCAACTAACTAAGCCGGTTTGGGTGGATGAAAACAAAATCTCAAAATATAAGGGAGGTCTATATAGGTTTTCAAAATAGGGGAGGTTTGTGTAATTAAAGTAAAACAGAGAGGGGTGATTTTACTCTATAATATAATATAATATATTTATATTTAAATATATATTTTATTTCACATTATGTGAGATATGATTAAATTAATATATGCTCATGTGCCTAAGTTTGCTTACACACACACATGGGCGGCACTGACAACCTGAGAGTGTGCCCCTAACTTGTTTCGTTTAATGTATAAACTTGCCCGTTATAGGTTTTTTGAGGGGCCAAAATGGATAATTTTGCATTGGGCTGTTGGTGGCTTACTCTGGGAAAGATGTAGAATAAGAATAGTGATGAGTTGAATGTAATCTTTATTATAAGATACCAACTAATAATTTTTATAAATAAATTAAAAATAGTTAAAATTATTATATTTGTCTTAAAATTTAAGTAATTTTTAATATTATCCTTAATAATTATATTAAATTATAATATTATTTTAATTATTACTCTCACCTACTACCCTTATTAATGATAAATATACATAAGAAAAAAATATTAATAATTTACTAAAATAATAATTAATAAATAAAAATAATAATTTTGCTGGGTTGAGGCCTGGGATGGCTGACACTGAGGAATTGACACGCAGTTCCCAGCAAGACAATGCGGAGTGAGAGATGGTGCAGCTTCAACCCCATTGGCCACGCTCCTCACGCCACCTCGCAGTGCGTGACGTTAAATTCCACATTCCTCCCCCAAAAATCCCCATTGCTCTTTCTTGCTTCTTCCATTTTCTCTTCTTCCAAATACACCCTATTTTTTTCTCTACTCCTGTTCCATGGATTGTATCTATGAAATCATGAGCCCTATGATTTTCATGCCTCTCCTCAAGAAACAGCCCATGTGATATCACCAACTGCTGCATTTTTTTTTCAATTTTTTGTGAACCTATCGGTCGGAATCTGACACTGTTCACCGTCCCAGCCTGGCATGAGACCTACCCAGCCGCCGCAGGGCATGGGAACGAGCAATCAGGAGCGGCCGTGCCGACGTAAGAAGAATTTGAGCTTGCCTTTGCCGCAGCGGGACACATCCTTTGCCATGCCTCTTCCTCTACCGCCATCCAACTCATTACCGTCGACGAGTCATCAATCGGTGTCCTCTCAGTCTCCCCAGCAGGTATCATTCGTCGAGCTCGAGCGACTCAATCGGATTGGTAGCGGCAGCGGAGGCACCGTCTACAAGGTCCGTCACCGACCTACCGGTCGTTTTTACGCGCTTAAGGTTATATACGGTACACACGAGGAATCCGTCCGCCGTCAGATCCATCGAGAAATCCAGATCCTCCGCGATGTGAATGACCAGAACGTGGTCAAGTGCCATGATATGTACGATCATAGCGGTGAAATCCAGGTGCTTCTTGAGTTCATGGATGGTGGCTCCTTAGAAGGGAGACGCATCCCCAATGAACGACAGCTGGCGGATGTAGCACGCCAGATCCTCCGTGGCCTGGCCTACCTCCACCGTCTTCATATCGTTCATAGAGATATTAAGCCCTCGAATTTATTAATCAATTCGCAGAAGCAGGTTAAGATCGCCGACTTCGGGGTGGGTCGGATCCTGGCACAAACTATGGATCCGTGTAATTCGTCGGTGGGTACCATTGCTTATATGAGCCCTGAGAGAATCAATACAGACATCAATGATGGGCAATACGATGCGTATGCGGGAGATATATGGAGCCTTGGGGTCAGTATATTGGAATTCTACATGGGTAAATTCCCATTCGCGGTGGGAAGGCAAGGTGATTGGGCAAGCTTGATGTGTGCAATTTGTATGTCTCAGCCGCCGGAGGCACCCCCGACGGCGTCGATGGAGTTCCGGGATTTCATATCGCGCTGTTTACAGAGAGATCCGTCGCGGAGGTGGACGGCTGTGCGCTTGTTGGGGCACCCATTTATATTCCAGGGAGTAGGAAACCAGAACCAGGCTCATCAGAATCTTCATCAATTGCTACCTCCGCCTGGACTTCCTTCTTCCTAGTCCTCCGTTTTCTCCGGTTCCTATTTACTTTTCTTTTTCCCTTTTTTGTTTAATGTTTTTATCTTCCCTCTAATGATATATCACTTCCTGTAATTTTTTCCCTATTAGATGGGTTCGGATTCAATTTTTAGGCAAATGTAGGGAATGGAGCACTTCCATCTGATTCAAATCAACTCAAATTTTTGTTGTTAATGTTCCCCTGGCAAGAAAAATCTGTATTGAATCGCTCGTATATAACTGCATTCTTTTAGTTTTGTGTATTCAATCACAGGTTAGAAAATATCAATCTTAGCATCTGTTTTTGGTTAACTATGGATTATAGATGGTTGGGTTTTGGACTGGAACAAATGTGAATTTTCTGGGGCCTTAATTGACGGACAGTTTTGCTTTTATCTTAACTTTTCACACACAAATGTCAGCCCTTTTGTAGGATTATCTGTGTACTGAAATGTAATTGCTGCATCAGAATGTGATTTTCACTAGGTTTTGTCCTTAAACCTAGTAAGAGGAGTGACATGGTCCAAAGAAGGTCCTTCTAATTAAAGCTATAATCTTACTAGGCCGGAGTTAGAGGGGTTAGGGTGGTATTTTCAGGTGACCATCTGTAGTTTTGAAGAGGTTTGGAACTAATGTGATAGTTTGTATAATGGTGAGTGTGAAGAGTATTGCCAGCTTCCTAACGTATCCCATTTGGTTCATTGCATCACAAGAATTCTTTGGTGTGTATGCTTTCTTGACGACTATATTTTGTACAATATTCATTCATCTCCTGCTTTAAGGGTCAATGCTCGTAAAGCTGATTCTTAACTTGCAATAAGTACATTTAGCAATGGTGATTAGCTACATCTCATTTTGACTTTATTATTTTGAATTGTTTTGATTAACAAAAGTCTAGATGAGTTGGATTTTAGAGGATTACCATAGTGGAGCAGGTTTCACGGCTAAAAAACTCGTACAGAAATATTAATTAGTTATCTATTAGCAAAAGTTTACAAGATTTGAACTCATGCTCATATAGTCATATATTTGATGGGAGTTATTAGCAAAAGTTTACAAGATTTGAACTCATGCTCATGTAGTCATATATTTGATGGGAGTCCTGTCTTTACCAGGTGAGTATGCATATTGTGTTGATTTGAACATTTTTAAATGTGGTTGCTTTGTGTGAACTTCGTGTTGGATCTTTACTCTCTGTCTTTTGTTTGGGTGCGTTCAAGACTTCAAGTTGATGTCTTTCAAGTAACCATTTTCAGCAAGAGATTCCTCCTTTTAGAAACATATATCATGGCATTCAATTTCCTTTCTCATTCTCATATCATGGCTATCGTTTCAAATTTTGATAAATAAATGGCAAATATGCCAAAATTGATATATGGTCCCTAACTTCTATGCTCCCAGCAAATATTCCTATGGTTGAAAGTTCATCAGTTGTGATTGTGGCCCTGCACAGTGATCACATGACAATATAATTGCCAAATCCGGTTGCTTCTGAAAATGTTGTTGTCCCCCTTATGCTATTATTGGATTGAAAGTGTACAGGACTCGAGCATATTTATTGATTCTACCTTTTTGCGGATCACTTTCTAGAAATTATCTACAGATTCAACAATAACATTCATTTTTTTTTTAGATGTTTAAATGATGTAGTATGTAGTGCGGGAATATGGTCTAGCCAGTGGGCAATGTGGTGCGGGCCGCACTTTCACGGGCAGGGAAATCGCCAACCCTAGCCTGTATGTGCAGGTTTGCAGGCTAGCCCGCAGCCTAAACAATTTTTTTGAAAAACTTTTTTTCCCTACTTTTATATAAATTTTTTCCTTGTTTTTTCAACTATGCTGGAACTTCCTTGTACACTACATTCTAATGTATATAATATAACTTATGTATAAGTCATCAATGTTGGTTACAAAAAGTTCTAAAATTTACCGAACAAAACATAGTAAAAGTGAAATAGTAAAATGAGTTAGGGTTTATTTACACTTTGGGCTAATGAGATTCAACACAACAGACAATATAACTTACATTTAAGCCATCTAAGTTGGATGCAAAAAATTTTAAAATTTACCAAATAAAACATAGTGAAAGTGAAATAGTGAAATGAGTTATGGTTTCCTTATTTTTTGGGCTAATGGGCTTCACCACAACAGACCAGAGATCCCTTCACCAAAAAAAAAAAATTTGTAGGCCAGCCTGCGAACCAGCAGTAGCCTGCAGGTTAGATGGCATGGGCTTGTGGGGGCCAAAAATCCCAACCCTAAACTTGTCATACGTTGCGGCCTATGGATTGAGCTTGTTTTACTCACTCTAATAGTACGTTCGAATTTGTGAATAATCTGCTCTGTGATGTTTTTATTTAGGCTTCTATGTGGCCACAATTCTTATACTGGTACTGAATCTTGAACCTTTTACATGTCAATTATATCAATTGGTGGCTCCATGGCAATTAATTTTAGAAGTTGGTGCTCTTCAATAGGTTGAAATTTCAAGGGGGAGTTCTAGATAAATACCATAGAAAATTTCAAAACACCTTAAATATCTGTTAACATTTGTAAAGGATAGAAAAGTGACGTGAATCAAATTGAGATTTGAAAATGTTGATGAATTTACTATTATACTTCCTCTTCCTCTTTTTCTCTCCTCACCCTCTCTTTCTCTTCCTCTTCCTGATGTCATGACAACGCCACAAGGCTCACTAGTAACTGTGAAAACTCATAGAAGCTCCACAACAAGATCGAGACCAAGAGATAAATGTAATACTCCCTACGGTCCTAATTATAGGAACACTTTTGTATTGTAATATATACACTACAAAAGTGTTCATATAATTAGGACCGTAGTTATATTTTGTTGACTGTTAGGATATCAACAGAATATTATAATAATCTCAAATATACTTTTCTAATTTGTCTTGTATAATGTGGCAGTCCTTCGTGAAAAAAATATAGTGAAGAATTAGGCTCCCCCAATAGATAAAATCATAAAACCGAGGTAGCTCCAAGAAGTGTTTTATCTTTTCATATGAACTTGAATTAGAGATATTGTGACTTAGCAGTCATAGATACTTCTACTAAATTATGAGGTTTCAAGTTCACCTGAATATAAGAAATGCTTTTAGGATAGTTATATCTAATTGAACCCAACAGTATTCAAATACAACCCAATTAAACAACTATATGAAAGAAGGAAAAGGAAAAGTGGAGAACCCTCAGTTTCTTGAATTTGTGCCGGTTTATTTTTGTTTTTCAAAAATATTTTTATGATTTACAAAATACGTATGTGAGATGAGTTTTATCTCGGCTTGTAGAAAAATGTCTAAAAAGTGTCCTTTTGGGTTTCTCAAACAAGCATTTTATGAGTGTTTAGCTAACACTTAAATCACGGTTTCAAAAACCCCTTTTCACTAGCCGATATAAAACTTCTATCACATATTTACATTATAAATTGTAAAAGATATTTTCTAAAAATTAATCCAAACACACAAAAATAGTAGTGGGTTTGCATGACCAGAAGGTAGGCAAACAAATCACAAGGTTCAATTTCTAATGGATAGGATTCAACTAAATTGAGCAATTTGAAGCAAAATAGCCAGTCAAAAAAGTCCCAACAAATTCCTATATACGGCCATAATACCCCTGTTTTCAACATTTTTATATTTCTTCTATAAGGGTATTTTAGGGACATTGTTTTAATGACGTCTGAATTGAATTTAAATGGTTTGAAAAGAGGTTAAATTTTCAATAGTAAACTTACATATTTACAATTAAGAAAACCAAGAGCTTAGAGCTCAAGTGTGTAAATGACACCCCACACCTCCTTCCATAATGAAGGTTGTGGGTTCTATACCTCATGTAACCGAGGATTAAAAATTGCCTTGTCCTCGTGACCCCCACGTCACCATTGACGCTTAGATGAGATTTTAATTATTTATGTGATTAATTTTGATAAAATAATAACAATAGAAAGTAAAATTCCAGCTTTTTTAAATTCTCTTCCTTGACATTCTACCATGTGGTATTTAGAACACCAACCTCACCTTTTAACATGAACTCCGGCAACTTGTCCCTTTCATACTTTTTTCCTTCACTATAAAATTAGAGAATAACATTTATGCATTTATTGTAGAAATGTTATTCTGCGTCAACCCAGAAACGGTGTCGTTTCGCTTTTTTTTTTTTTTTTAACCTCCTCTTAATATATCTTCTTCTTATTAACGCTCGACTCGTGTACCTTTGAAATGCATCCAATTTGTTCCTTTTTTTTTTTTGTTTCCAAATCATTCAGTTTAAAAATATCTCCCCCTTTCACTTCTTCGTTGTCTTCTAAATTCACGCTCTTTCTCCAAGTATCGTGTACTTTCGGACCCACTTTGGTTTTTTTTTTTTTTTTTTTTGCCCTCGTGTTTTAATTGGCCGAGCGATTCAAGGGAGTTGTTTTACTCACGATCGAACTAATCATATGTTTTTAGGCCACAGAATGGAATCGAGTAGCTTTGATAGTACTGTATCATCCTTGACTATGGATGATGATGTGCATATTCCCCATCAGTTTTCTTCGATCACGAAGCTGCATAACAATGGTCCTGGTACTACCAGCGTCCACAAATTGCTTGAATCCCCTGTTTGCACCAGTTCAATGTATCCTCCAATCCATTATGTCTTTTATTTAAATCCATCTACTTCAAGGGTTCCTGCATAATGTGCTCTGTTTTTGGGTCCCAAAAGCAGATAACTTTTGAGGAGGCAAAAAAAAGAAGCAGAAACGACACCGTTTCTGGGTTGTTGCAGAATAACATTTCTACAATAAATGCATAAATGTTATTCTCATAAAATTACTGCCTTTCCCTTTATTATTAGTGGTTTAAACATTTCGTCCACCCTATATTTGACAACATCATATATCCTAAGTATCCTTAATTAGTGTGTCAGCTACCACCATATAGTTTTTTTTTATCCTAATTATAAAACTAAGTTGACTTTTTTAAAAAAATTATGGAAACTAATTAAATTACTCCCTTCGATCTTAATTATAAGATTTAGTTGATTTTCTTTGGAAAAATTACGAAAGCTAACTAAGTTACTTAATCATTTCATATGTTGTGTATCATTAGATTATATATTAGTTTATTAGTTAAACTAATTAGTTTGAAGAAAAAAATTAAAATAAAAAATCCTCTAAAGTAAAAACTATGGTCACAACAAATTTTAAATTTTATACTGGTTGAAATTTAATATTTATTAATTCATTTATAATTATAAGTCAGGTTGGTTCTTTTGTAAATATTCACAAGTACATATAATAAATAGAAAATTTTGCATTAAATTATTATTTGTAATGAAAAACTGTATAGCTATCTTTCATTTAATATTTATCTTGCATCAAGAACATTAAAATCTTCGATTTCGCTCTAATTAAGTAAAATATTTGTTTTTTCAAAAGATATATACTTATCTTTCAAAAAAGATCAACTAGGTCTTACAATTAAGACCGGAGGGAGTACTTTAGACTATTTTTATATTTATTTTTTTCTCCAAACTAATTAGTTTGACTAATAAACTAATATATAATCTAAAGTTACGGAACATATGACATGATTAACTAATTTATTTGGCATTCTTAATCTCTCTAAAAAAAATCAACATCGTCTTGTAATTAGGACCAGAGCTAGTATAGTTTATAAACTGACTCATTGGTTAATTGCTTGGTTGAGTGGTTCATCAAGCACTTTATAATAAGTGATGAGTGTGCCCTATCGCCTATAGTGCTGAATTATCTAAATAAATAAATAAATAACAAAGAAAGAAACCGACTTTATTTGTTCCAAACAAGTAATCAAATAATTTTCTTACATTTTCTCCTTTAGTTTGTGCAATAACTGTGATGATAGTAGCACTTGTCAAGGAAGGATAGGTTAAATTATAACATAACTATTATTTAAATTTTTTTTTTAAAAATACTTTCATAAGTTCTAAATGTAAAAACTAGTTGAGGATTTGTTTTGATTCTAAATGTAAGATTTTAATCCATTATGCTTCCTTTTTCTTCTTCCAAAATGTCCTCATATTAATTGCATATATTAAAGCAAGTTTACATCAATGAGGATAATGATCAAAGGGGGTAATTTAAGAGAACTAATAAACATGTATTTATTATGAATAACTGATTTTCCTAAAGTTTGTGAATTAATTATTTATCTTCTATATTAAGGATGAAAGAAGTAACAAATAGAAAAAAGAACTTAGATGAGAGTATAAAAGTCAAATTTTTATCAGCTTCTTTTACAAATGATATTATGAGTGCTAAAAAGTGGCCAGTTGGGCTGGAAAAATGCCACCATGTTTCTAGGCGGGCCTTTTTTTTTAACTCAAATTAAGACTGTGGACTGGTTCGCTATAACTCACAGGTCAGTGTAGCCCACATCTTGGCAGGCTGAAAAAAATCTAGCCCTCAAGCCACTAAGGCGGGTTGATGGGCTAGCCCGCCTATTAATATTTTTAATTAAAAAACTCATAATGGGTAGAAGAATCTTGGTCTTAGTATGTATATTGTTTTAGCAAAAAAAGGGGCAAAATCAAAATAATCTATCATGAAAATTATTTACTAAGATATATATATATATATATATATATTAGAAAGTGATGTTTAGCAAAGATGTTATACTTAATTTTAGTATTTTACATACAAACACACTCTTCATTTTTTTTCCTTCATTTTTTGCATTGAGCCTTAATGTGATGTTCTATTTAAATTTTAGTTTCATTTTTTTTTTTCATTTTTTGCATTGAGCCTTAATGTGATGTTCTATTTATATTTTAGATCTTATGGTTTATCATTTGTAAAGAGAAATTAAAAAAAAAAAGAAAGATAGTTTAGGTGAGCCATACCACCAACTTGCAAGCTAGCCTGCAACAACCCGTAAGGTGGGCAGTATAGCCCGCATCTTGGCGCGCTGATAATTAGTCAACCCAAACCCGCCACTTTTAGGCGGAGTTGGCAAGCTAGGCCTGCGGGCTAAGCCCCTTTTACATGCTCTACCCAAATCACTGAACTACAAGGCTGCAAGCTAGCCCACTAAAATGCAAGGTTTACTACTTTTTTATTTTAATTTTAAGTAAAAATGCAGTTATTGTTTTGTAATTAATTTAAGAGTAAAATACACTAACCTCCTCTCTATTTACTCTAAATTATAGAGATATCCATTTTATTTTGAAAATCTATATAAACCTCCCTTAAAATCAAAATATATGTTGCATAAACCTCCTTTCTAGTTTTGAGATTCAACTTTCATCCATCCAACCGTTTGTTGACCGTTAGATCACAATATTAACCCATTATTTTGATCAAAATGCCCCTCCTTAAAATAAATATTACTCAATAATCATGTAAACTTTGGCAAAAAAAAAAAAAAAAAATCATTTAATCACATATAAAATTCAAAGTTAAAAAAAAAAAAGTATATATTTTAAATTTTTTGTCATACTTTTAAATTGATCATATTATAAATTTAATTAATTTTATCATTACAAATTTTTATTTTTTTAACAAATTTAAAATTTTAATCTGTTTTATTTTTTAAAAACCTATCATGTAATTTTTAAATACGCATGATGATGTTTTGGAATAATAAATACACACACACACACACACTCAATTAAATTATATAAATACAAAATGATATTACTATGAGATTCACATATTAATATCTTATAATTTAAAACTTTTAGGAATATTTCATTAAACATATATTCTTAAAAATAATTACTCAAATTTTAAACAAGTTATTAATATTTACCACATAAACAGATTACTAAAACTTATTCTAAATTAAATTAAGTAAAAATATAAAATAGATCATTGATGAACATTAATATTAAAAGATAAATTAGTGATTTGCTATAATGAGGGGTAAATTAGTAAACAACATTTATTTTAATATGATTTTTAATTTAAAAATATACTTGAAGAATCTTTTTAGAATATTCTTTAACAAAAGTGTTAATGATTTGGACTAAAGTGTATATTTTCAAAATAGATGAGAGGTCTCGTAATTAAGGCAAAACAAAAGGGTGGTTAGAGTATTTTACTCTAAATTTAAACATGGCCTTGTTTCAAACATGGCCTTGTTTCATGTTAGGAACTTAATTCCATGCTTGATTTCTCATTTTCTTTGTTGATTTATATTTTTCGTATTGATAGAATAATCATACAAAATAGACTATAAATTTTTTTTGACAAAAAATAGACTATATATTTAGGCTTCAAGTTAATTTCATTATATAATTTTACAAAAACATAAAAGAGCAAAAGTTTAGCATATATAAGTTTGTAATTTAATTTGAAAATCCTCCTTTTCCAAAAAAGAAAGAGGTGGAGTCGGGTCAACCCACCCTTTATGGGCCTCGGGTTGGCAAGACATGGATTTCCCCAACTTGGTCCGTCATAACTCGTACTCGCTGCAAGCCAACTTGTGGCTTGTGTTGACTTATATTACTGGCTTTAGCTCATTCTTCTCCCTCTATTTTAAGCAAAATATTTAAAATTTCTCGGCTCTTTTTCTCCTCCAATCAAATCAAGCAAAAGTATTATTTGAATTTTCCTTCCCTTCTCCCTTGAAATGAATTCAGCAAATGCATGAACAATGCTACAGGGTGGATGTATGTTTAGTAAAAGGCCATTCCCATTCTTGTTTAGTTTCTTACCAAAGTTGTCAAGTCATACATGAAATGAAGTGGCATTTCATGAATAATCCAAAAAACTTTAATGACTAGGAATAATGTAGGGCCAAAAATTACATTCTCTCCCTTTTTATGTATCCACATCACATTTTTGTAAATTTACCAATTCTTGGTACCCAAGTCACATCCCACCTATAATTCAACGTTCATGATTCTCGTGCTTGAACTTTGTTTTGTATAAACATTTCCACATTCATTTTTCTTTAGTAAAGACATTCCACTTCTCATACCATAATTTCTGTTCTATTTCCTAAGATTGTTTGTTGCTTTGTTGACGTTTAATTTTGAAAATTAATAAATAAAAGATATGTGAACAATTCCCCCTTTTTTTGAGATTGCGGAATAGCTTTAAAATCTTTGAATAGAGAGGCAAAAAATTATGAGGGAGAAAACAACTTTTTTAAAATAAAATAATAATAGTTTTTTTTTTTTTGGGTCAAAAAATAAAATAATAATAATAATAAAGAAATAAAAATAGACATTAAACTTCACATATCTTCTCATCAAAGTTTTCTATTTAAAAATGACAATTTTTAATGTAAAAGCATTATTTTCAAAAGCATAAAAAAAAGGTATGAAGCCTATAGAATTATTATTATTATTATGGTGTTAACGGTTAAACGCCACCTGTCATGTATTCGAATATGGTACTGACATGTAATATAATCAAACATTATTAGTGTTGACGGATTGATAATTATATTTATTTCATACACACACACACAAATATACTTATGTTATTTGCATAATGATTTTTTTATTAAATTAATAGCAGTAGTTTAATTGGTTAAACCCTATAAATCAGTCAGATTTCCGGGTTCACTTCCCTATCATCTTGTTTATTTGATGTCAAAGATTTCCGCTTCATGACAAGCCACTGATTGAGCACTGATGGCTAAAGAAGCCGCGTCGTCTCGTAATATTTTTCCAATGTTTGATTCAATCGAGGTGTCTTGCCTTAGAATAAATAGTCTTTCTCTATTAAATCAAGTTAAATATTCTGATTGGAAATGCGAAACTTCCAAGGAGGTTCCCAGGCGACTTCTCACGTTGTAGTGGTCGTACAAGTGGGTCTCCTCCTCCTACCCACCGCCATTTTCTTTCCTACGTTCTTCTTCTTCTCAGTGTATCTCTCTCGCGGAGCACTGACTTCTCTCACGGACGGGGCATGAGGGAGCTACAGCAAGCAGAGCATACAGATTCTCTTCGAGTAGCAGAGACCTCTTTTGTGGGCTCACTGGATTTGTCTCTTCTGTTTTCCCTTATCTTGGATTTCTCACCAGAGTTGGATCCATCTTGAAGATCTTCCCTCTTCAAATCCAATAATACTTGCGCTGGTAACTCCGTCTTTGTCGCTTGTTTGTGTCTTGGCTTTATGATGCAGTACTATCATCTATTCATTTAGTGCTTCGCCTCGAGCTTATTGTCTCGATTTGCTCAGTTTTGATGCTTTTACATACCCTTATCCTCTTTTTTGCTGATCTTATAATTGTTCTTTGTTACGCACAACCCTTCGAAATCAACTGCAACTTAAATTCTTTGGAGCTGTCCCAAGTTTGTGTAATGAGGTTGTGAATATATATGAGAACGTACTCTACTGTAAATTACTCTCGGTATGCTTCAGTTGGGGGATGAGTTTGATAACGTACTCTACTGTAAATTGATGATCTTGTACTGCTTATGCATTTTTTCTATGAAATTGTTTTTTGCTGGATTCTGTTTATAGTTTTGTCGCTGATGGGATTTTGTCAGAAAATATTTAACATCTTTCTTGTTACATATTAGCTGAAATTCTAACAACTTAACTGCCTTTGCATGCAGATGGGTTCCGTAGAGAAGGTAGACCGTGATTTTGATGAGGAGGTCCCTTTTAGCTCCTCAACAAATCCGGGGAAAGTCCATGCTTTTCAATCTGAGAAAGCTCATGTGCTTTCTCCCGTAAATTTGGCCAGCTTATCCATCTCCAAGCAAATAGGGATTAGACCTATCAGGAGCATATACGTTGTCTTAATTAAAGCGAAGATCAACATGTTGCTACCTTTTGGTCCCTTAGCCATATTGATACATTATCTCACAGGAAAGCATGTATGTATTCGCTCGTCAATCCTCCTTGTTTGCACTTGGTATTATTGAGGCAAAACTGTGATAGAGTTGGGAAGAGTGAAATATGAACATTGAATGAAATTTGGATTGCAAAACCTAACGATCATCTCAATTTTGCTTCTTCTTCCTCCTCTCCTGGGTGTGTAAGGGATCGGTAGAAGGGATGTAAAATACTTGCTTGTAGCTTCACTACTTCCTACTTCCTACTTCATTTCTTGATGGTTACTTCTTGTGTTAGGGATGGGTGTTCTTCTTCACCTTACTGGGTATTACTCCTTTGGCGGAACGTCTGGGTTTTGCTACTGAGTAAGTGCCGGCCTTTTTAGTGGAGTCTTATGTTTAATTGATTTCTTTGTCACCTTTATCACAATCTAGTACTAACAGACCTATCTACTAATCTTTTTGGTGCAGGCAGCTGGCATATTTTACAGGACCAACAGGTATAGTTAGTTGTTATAGGACATGTTTTAGTTAACTATATAAAAAAAGTTATTTTGTCTAATTTTGCATATATATGACAAACTAAATGGGAGTTAAGTTTGTACAGACTTGTCTTTATTTATTACTAAGACATCATGAACTATATTGACTGATGGCAGAAGATCGTGTAACAGAATACAAAATTTAGTAAATTGAAAACGAATTGCATGTTGAGACATATGCTTCTAGGAAAACCTCATCCTTGTAGTTTCTATTCCTAATTTTCTTTCTTTCATAGGTTGTAGTTATTCTTGTACTATTAGGCTTCTGTTATGTTGCCCTTAGTCTATGTGAATTGATTCGAAATTTGGTGACTTGTGCAGTTGGGGGTTTGTTAAATGCCACATTTGGCAATGCAACTGAAATGATCATATCAATATATGCTCTGAAAAATGGGATGATTAGGGTTGTTCAGCAATCTTTACTGGGCTCAATCTTGTCAAATATGCTTCTTGTTCTGGGATGTGCATTCTTTACTGGTGGTATTATCCATTCCGAAAAGGTTCAGGTTTTCAACAAGGTAGACATCATGACCTGATTATGGTTTCAAATCCTGTTTTTCCCATTCTCGTCCCCTTGATGTTACATTGGCCACATTGTAATTGACCTTTGCAACAGGCATCTGCTGTTGTGAATTCTGGGTTGCTACTGATGGCGGTAATGGGAATACTGTTTCCTGCTGTGCTTCACTTTACTCACTCAGAGGTTCACTTTGGCAAGTCAGAGCTTTCTCTGTCCAGATTTAGTAGCTGTATAATGCTAATAGCATATGCTAGCTACCTTTTCTTTCAACTAAGAAGTGATCACAATAATTATAGTTCACTTGAAGAGGTTAGTAGTGCTTATTGACATAAAATTGTTCTTTTCTCTTCTTGTAAAGCTTTGCGATGTAAGATAGTAGGATCGCTCAAGGCTTGAATCAATCTGGTTTGTTTGATGAAATTCAGAGTATGCATTATCATTAAGTTCTTTGAAATTTATGCATGATGAAAGTATATGGGTTTATGTTGTTGGAGTTGTCAGCGGGAACATATTTTTTCCACCCTCTTTCCTGCACCTGGAAATTGAAAATTTTCTTTTACCTGCCCATTTCTTGATGGGGTTATTTGTTGTGAAAAATTTGTTGGGTAGACAATAAACATGCTAAATATTTGTTTTAAGTTGTAAGAGGTTTTATGCAAATGTACTTGTTTAAATATAGGAAGGAGATAGTAATGAAAATTCTGATGAGGAAGAAGAGTGTGAATTAACAAAATGGGAGGCGATAGGCTGGCTTGCTATTTTAACCGCATGGGTTTCTATTTTATCTGGATACCTTGTGGATGCCATACAGGTATATTTATCTTAGACACTTGTCATTAAGCTTCTGTTATTTATCTTCTCAATATTGACATTTGTTCCTTGATACTGTTTTCACTTTCTAGCATGGTTGTTTCTGCCTCTCACAGCACAAAATGGAGGAATCTTAGTCTTAAAACTCTTACCCTTGTTCCTTTATGGCTACTGCCATAAATAGTCTAGCTTCTTAGAATGTTGTGCTATTGCAACTGTTTGATCTTTATCATTGAAGTGTTTGGGATGATTATATTTTCTCGATATCATTACATACAGACGAATGGTAGCATTTAAATCTTAAATATAGTTTCCCACAGAATCAGTGGTTGAGCTGTTTTATTTTCCTTAAAAATCCTAACAGAATTGTTCAATGTGTACTATTATAGTTTGTTCATTTTCTAAGTACTTGCTACCTTGATTATAGTATGAATTGATTTAGTTAAAGTTGGGATGAACTCTCTCCTGCTAAAGTTTAGTGTGGTCTGCAGCTAACTGTTTGACTTTCACAAGGTTAAATGTTATTGCTTTGTGATTACCGATAATTCTTACTGGGTACAGACTGTTTGTAATGTGCTGCATTACTGTCTATGTTGATAGCAGAGAACGTTGATCCTTGCCTTTGGCCATTGTGTCTTGGGCTTATTCATAGATGTTTGTGCTTTGTTGTCTTGCAGGGGGCATCTGAGTCATGGAATATGCCAGTGGCGTTTATTAGTGTCATATTGCTTCCAATTGTAGGAAATGCTGCAGAGCATGCGAGTGCTATCATGTTTGCCATGAAGGACAAGCTTGTGAGTGACTTCCAAAGTCCACATTTTAATTTTATTGATGCTGTTCAGTTTATTTATGGTGTCAATTTCTCTGCAGGATATTACACTTGGAGTTGCTATTGGATCTTCTACTCAGATATCCATGTTTGTGGTATGGTGTTATGCAGTTGTTAAATTATGGGATTAAATTTTGTAAAAAAGTAATTAATACTAACTTCAGTATTTCTGGGAAAGAATATAGTTGACTTTTTCTAGTTTTCTAACAAGGTCGGTGATTTCTGTGGTTGTTGATAATTGCAGATCCCCTTTTGCGTGGTAGTTGGGTGGTGCATGGGAAAACCAATGGACTTGAATTTTCAACTTTTTGAGACGGCCACACTTTTTATCACCGTACTTGTTGTCGCATTTATGTTGCAGGTATGTACTTTTTTCATTTGTCCCCTGTGATGTTATCACTTATTTTCGGCTTTTAATGTTTTCCAGCCTTCTGAAGCCACTCTAGTTGGAAATGAGCTGTCTCCTATGGCATTTTTATTAGGTCGACAAGTAATTTATTGATGTAGAGTGGAAGGAGAAATAGAAATGAAGTTTTTCTAGAGATAAGAGAGGAAAGAAAGGGAGGAAGAGAACAGACTCTGGAGAACTAGAGTGATATAATGAAAATTTTGAATAATTCAACAATTACAATGGTCATAATAACACAAGACTCTTCACATGGTTGATTTCTCGGAATTTGGGAAAACTGGTTCACAGAATTGGAAGCATTAATTTTCTTTTACCATACGATTGTGAAATGTGAATTCTGAATGTAGAATTCCTGTGTGTAGCATTTGTTGGGACTGGCAATCGCTTTTTAAAATATAAATATCATATTTGTTAAAGAATCTGCTGTCATCTTTAATATTTGTTTGGACTGGCAATCACTTTTTAAAATGCTTGGATGTTAATGTTCAATGCCAAATCTCTGTGATCCTTGCAGGACGGGACATCTAATTATTTTAAAGGTTTGATGCTTATTCTATGCTATCTCATTGTTGCGGCCAGTTTCTTCGTACATGTGGACCCCAAAAACAGTGAGTCCTGAACATAGCTCATCACAGATTCACATAATGCTTTAAGATCATTTGAGGCTGGAAGTTTGAACTCCTCTAGTGCTCTTCTTGCTCAGTTTACGTTTCCCCCCTCTTTTTCCTGGCGAAGTATGAACTCCTGAACATTAGAATTTAGGCCCCTTCTGCATCTATCTAGTCTGTATATGCAAGATCAAAAACTAGAATTTGGGACTACTACTGCAGTCTGTTTGTTAGTCTTAACTATGGATCTTGTGATGTTAAAATGTTGAGGCTATATTCTTCAGCTCATAGGAAGACTCATATGAGGCCATATGCCATTAAATAGAGGAACCCTTTTGATTATGTTTAGATTCTTGATATATTTATGGTATTCACTTGAATTTTGCTTGTGGAATCTGCCTCAGGTGAAGGCGAATGATGAAGAATATAGAGAGGCTGTGATAGCTATGCAGATTGCCTTAACATATACACAGAAAAAGTTATGAGAATGCTTTGAGAGAGGTGTCATCAACCATGCATTCCATGTGTTATGGGAAAATTCCAATTGATTCTGAGCATTGTAACTACGCTGCAAAATCTTCGTCTTGTATAAAATATTGAATTTTCGGCAAATTTTGTTTTTCAGATCCACAGTTAATCATTGGGTAAAGTACCCTCACTTCCCCTGAGCTTTATGAAAATGACTCTCCATACCCTTCTGAGTTGAATTTTGAATCTATCTTCCCCCTACTGATAATTTAAATTCTTGTACTGGTCTTTTTATCAGTCGAACGGCTTTTCTATTTTGGAATCTCTTTTAAAAAGTGTGCTTGTTTTGATAATCTTATTTTACACGATTTTATGTTGTATGAGGAAAATATGTGAGTAGGGTTTTCTTTTGTAGGGTGCAAAAACACTTATTTTAAGTGTTTTATACTCCTTCGGTATTTAACATAATACACATTTATCAAGGAAGTCAGTTGAGTTAATTAATATGATATGTATTTTCTAAAACATTCTGGTTATCTTCTTTAATTTTTCTATACCCTTTCTTCATGATTATTGTTGAGAGGATATCAATAGAGGTAAATTAGATAAAATATTGATAAATATGAAAACTATGTCTTATGTTTAAGATCAAAATCAACTTTTCAAATATGAAGTATCGTATATCAAGTACTTTTTAAATATGTTTTATATTAAATACCGTCAAATAATCAAATTTAATACATCAACATGTGGATACGGGATCAAATCCTCTATCTGCCTAGTGGTGCTTGTGAGCAATTCAGTGGTGCTTGTGAGCAATTCATGAATGTCGTCAAGTAATTTTCTATAGGCTAAGATGTGTTTTAATAAATCTTTTTACTGTCAATTTTGTTTTTTGACGGAGTATAACATGTCATTGCTTAATATTCTTTTATGTTTGATTTTTGTGCTAATAATCTCTCCCAACTCTTAATTTATCTATAAATAACACTACTAAATTTTTAAGTCATTTAAAAATAAATTCCTCGTCCCGTGTATAAAGAAAAGGTAAATTCCTCATCATATATTTCTAGTTCAATTTGAACTATTAAGTAGATGTTATGTTAAGGATAAATTACTATAATTTTTCCCAACCAATTACGTATCACTACTCATATTAACAAATAAAAATAAATAAATAAAGATGGCATTCTGCTGTGGAAGCCTTGTTAACGAATAATTTGCATTTTTCTTTGCTGCTTTTGAAGAAGAATGATTTAACTTGCATGTTTGTGCTAAATAAATTTACAAATTTAAGCTGTTTTTTTAAAAAAATTAAAGAAGTCAATCTCTTAAATTCATACCAACTCATTTAAAGGATGTTGCAGACCTGTAACATAAATTATTAAGGGAGAGATTGTGTGTGTGTTTGAGATAGTGATGAGAAAAATGACTTATTTACAATCTAGTTTATGAAAAAGTAAGATTGTGTCATATGATTTATGTTTGAATTGGCGGTTGAATAAGTAGTATTTGTGAAATTGAAACTTATTTGAAATGACGTTAGTATAAGTGACTTTTGAGATAATTATGAGAGAAAAATTAAAATGAAAATTACAATAAAGTGAAAAAAATACTAATTTTAAAAATTTAGCAATGCTAAAATTTATAATTTGATCAAATAATATCACATATGTGACTTGATCACAATCTTGTGCAATTTGGTCAATAATTCTATCACGGACCTGATTCATTTGGGTTGAAGATGACGTATCATAATTAGTCAAGGAAGATTCTTCATCTACACTAATATTATCTACATGACCTATATTCTCATGTTTAACTTCCACAAAATTAACATTTATTTGAGAATTTCTCTTTATAAAATTATGTATGGCTATTTCTCCTAAATAATTAAATTGAACTATTGTGCCACTTACTCAACAGAATGTTCACGCCGTTTTTTTTTTTTTTTTTTTTTTTTTTTTTTTTTTTTTTAAGTTTCACCCATGAACACCCGGAATCAGTTTGCACCATCTCCAGGTGATTTGGACCGTTTGATCTTCAAATTTGATATTTTTTAAAAAATATTTTGTAAATGAAAAAATAATTTTTTAAAAAAGTGTTCAAAGATTATCTTTATTTTAGATTTTCTACAAAAAAAAAAAAAAAAATTTAGAAAAATAAAAAGTAAAAAATATCGGTTGGTAGCCAAATCGATCCGGACGGTCCATCAGCAGGAAGGCACCATATCCGGGGCCTCTGAGACCCAAAACCTTCCGAAACTAGGATGGTGTCATATTCGAGAACAGAGTCACACCGTGAACGCTATTGGGTCCAGATTCTAGTGTCGCTGAGCTCGGCGCAGTGTTAGCCTTGAATATATTGAACTTGTACTCATGCTCTTCCTTAGACCCATACGACTTCCCGAACCTATGCTTGAACAGAGGAAAATGGTCCTCTGCACCCAATTGGTGATCGTTGTTGACCACTTGACGAATCATCGGGTTGGTTTCATTCTCAATGAAGGAGACGCTTTGATTTCTGATTTCTCTTGCAATTTGATTTATGCAAGAGAAGCAAGTCCGTGAGAGAGATCTGTTCGTATCTTCGTCTAGATCCGTTCATATCAGAGAGATAGTTCAGAGAGAGAGAGAGAGAGAGTTGAAAGTATTGTTACTCTGTGTGGGCCAGATGTAGCTTGCTTTTTCAAAAGGAGCTTTTAAAAGCTCCAAATTTTAGCTTATGCATAAGGAGCTATTGGGTGAAAAGTAAGATTGAGAATGAGTTTTTTGAAAGCTTTCATTTTCTAAAAATGCTAGAAGCCCGATTGAGCCTTTAGAATGCCCGGTTGGTCCTCTCAATCAGTTCTCAAACATAACCATATTAGAATGTCAAGCCAAGGACCCTAAGAGCCTGTTTAGAGGGTTCCAAAACCTAGATTTTGTCACAAGTCTGTTAAACACCCCTATTTTTTCTAGAAGCTATTTTGCATTAAAACCTAGGTTTTGTAATAAGCTTACCAAACACCCCTTGACATGTGAACCAATGGCATGTTTGATGGTTGTAAGAGAGCCGATGTTGTATTATATATGGTTGGTTATTGACATTGTATGTTCCGCTATATTCAGGTTGGTGAAGATCTGGCTATATTTCCTCAGCCATTGGAAAGAACAGAAACAATGGAGTTGAGTTCTTGAAGAAATGGCAGTTACTTGGGAAGAACAAGCTGGGCTTTATTGGGATCCCATTGTCTCGATTGTCGTCAAGCACAAGTTTCATGCTCAATGGTATCAACTTTTCAGATACATGGTTTGGATTGATTTGAGAGAGAGCTGAGGTTGCTCAAGACACATGGTACAAAAATATATTTCTTATCCAAAGCTATTTTAATTTGGATATGATATCAGTTAGTTGACTACCACTGTCTCGATGTACTGTATCAATTGTCTCGCAGCTGATTTTATTGTGCGGCTGTTGAAAAAAGACTGACTGATTGTATTGAAGAAAATATTTCAGACACTAATATTATATAATCAGATGAGATGAAGAAAAGTCATGTTTGTAACTTTTTAAAAAGCTGCTTAGGGTCTCTTACAACCAAGTGTTGTTAAAATGTAGTGTCTACGTTGAAACGGTAAGGGTGAGTAAAAACGTAAAATCGGAAAACGAAAAACGAAACGTAAGAGTTTACTACGTACTACAAAAAAAAATAAAATCCAACATATATAAAACCAAAACACACCAATATATTAAAGTCATCATAAATTTAAGTCCAAACACTCAAGGAAATAATTAAGTTCATAATTAAATGTGATTTTTCATAATTAAATTAGGATTCTTAATGCATTTTCTTGAAAAGTGTAGTTATGCCCCAAAAATATTTCAAAATTTTCAGTTTAGTCCCTCCTCAGAACTTTAAATTCTTGCATTTTAGTCCCTTGGTCAAAACGATTAGGTCATCATCTATTCATCTTCATCTTCATTCAACTTCCAGCGGACCGACTCGAGACGGTTTCGAAGAGACGAAGATAACAGAGCCGTGAGAGTGGGACGAGCTTCGACCTTCGATCCTTCCTTTCTCCACATTCCTCTAAGTCACCGCCGGCCTCCATCCTCACCACCATTGCTGCCGGAGACCTGAAACAGAGGGGCGAGAACTGCAAAATTTCAAAACGGCTAACACGCCGTTTCAACCGTTTCCGTTGTTCCATAACGTCGTCTCCACCGTTTCACCTCCGATTGCGTCTCAACCAACGATCCAACACGTTTTTTGCCGGAAAAACGTAAAAACGTCCGTTCCAACATTTTGGAACAACGTTTTTACAACAATGCTTACAACCATCAAACATGCCATACAAAGCACTTAGGAGCCCAAGGTGACTTTATTGTGGGTTGCAAACCTTCATATGGGGTGATGATTTCTTTTTAAGGGTAAATGTGCAAAAATGTACATAGATTTTTACTCAAAGTGCATTCACCACCAAATGCTTTTTGGAGGTGCAAAAATGCACATGAACTCTCAAAATAGGTACAAAAATACCCATGCCATTAAAGGGTTTGGATTCTCTCAGAATCCTTTTTCTCATTTTCTTCTCAATATCTAATCTCCACACTCGGATTTAAAATATAGATGGTTCAGATTTAATATTTTATAAAACTATTATTTTGAACATGAATAAATAAATTTAAACTGTTAAATCATGATCTATACATTTTGTACATGTAATACAAACAAAATTAATAGAAAAATTAATTTATAAAACACTATCATCATTGTTTTAAAAAATATTAAATCAACCGTCTATTTTTTTTATCTAAGGGTGGAAATAGGATCTTGAGAAGAAAAGAGAAGCGATTCGAGGAAATCTACTCCATGCCGTTAAATCCCTTAAACAGTAGTTACTTTTAGGTGGCCTCACATCAATTTTTTAAAAAATAAAAATGTCAAACTTTTTTTTAATTCCCAACCCGCCCTTCCCTCTTCCTTTCACACCTGGACCTTCCCCTTCTTGTCTCATACATTTCACATCCCATTTTTCTCTTTAGATCTGAATCTCTCAGATCCACCACCACTTCCAAATCACTGGCACAGATTCGTCACCGCCACCAGCTCCTTCGACCGAAAGCAAAACGCCGCCATCTCCCCCGTCGATTTGATCAAATGCCACACCGGAGGCTTTTGCAAGAGTAGTCGCCGAATGCTCCTCCGCCCATCAGTCGATTTCACTGGAGGTTTCTGCAAGTCTTACCCTGCCGTCCGCTCTTCCGCCTATCAGTCGATTTCGCCAGAGGTTTCTGCAAGTCCAGCCCTGCCGTCCGTTGCCGTCTCGGGCTCTCCGTTTCTCTGCTCAGATCTAGAAATCTTGTGCGTTTTTCATCCCAGAACTGGTGTGCTTCGTATTGCTAAAATCTGGTCAAGTATTGTTAAAATCTTTGAATTTCTTAGCCATTTAGAATGGAAATGCACATATATCATGTTTGGTGGATGCTGCTTACTGCCACTCTACTTTTGCAATGGAAGCTTCTTCTTCTTTCTGGTTTGATTTTGGGCTTGTAGTGATTCAATGGTGGAATAGTTCAATTTTGGTTGCTGTGTTTATGTGTTCGATTTTGGTTGTGTTTATGTGTTTCCTGCCTTTTGCTCTTTCGATGGCGGTTTTTTTTTTTCTCTCCAGATACTAGTTTCTAATCACCTTCTTGTTCATATTGATCTATGTGGTTTCTAGGTTGCTGGATTGAACCCTAGTATGTAATTTTGTGCATTTGACGATGTTGACTTAGGAACTGAAGATATTAAGGGAAGATTGAACTCAATTTTTTTTTTCCAATTTAGGGGCATTTTGGTATTTTTCACATTGCAATTAACGTTGGTTAAAGGAATCTAACCGTGATGGTATTTTTGCACCCATTTTGAGAGTTCATGTGCATTTTTGCACCTCCAAAAAGTATTTGGTGCTGAGTGCACCTTAGATAAAAGTTCATGTGTAATTTTGCACCTTTACCCTTTTTCTTAATGCGTTGATAAATACAGTGCAAGGTTATACTTGGTTCTAGTTTTAAAGGGAGAATTTGTTTTGACCCAAAAAATAAAAAATTTGATTTTTTATTTTTTTTTAAAAATTATTTTATAGTAAAATAATGGAAATATTATTAAGGATCATATCAATTATTTAGTAAAAAAATTGGTATTGGTATGACCTGAAATTAAAATATATTTTTATTCATTGAATATATCTAATTAAGTGTTTTAGTATTTACATTTTTTTTTGGAAAGTATGTAAAAATTTTTAAATAATACCTTCACTCTTTTTATTTTTATTTTTATAATTCTAATTTTATTTTTTCCTCAAAATTATTTCATTTTACAATATATACATATAACAAAAGTCACGTTCGTCTAAACCTACTTTTTAATTAATCATTCAAACAAGTTTTATTTTGTTAAACTACTATTTTGTAGAAGTAGTCTACTAAATCATCTAAATCACACTAGACTTTTATCCCAACTTCAATTTGCAAACAAGAGAAAACTAGGGTTACAATAAATCCTTCTTCTTCAATAAAAATGAGCATTTGCATGTAAAATTTGAGGAGGAATAGAGCAGGAAAAATCACAATAACCTGGTATGGTAATGAGACCAATACTGGTACGGGATAACTTCACCAGATAAGCCTGTATGTGCAAAGAGAGACCACGTCATGGAAGACATATTATTTACGTTTGTCAATCTTTTACTAATTTATTTTTATTGATGCTCCATTAATAATAATCAAAGAAGAAAGAGAATGAGGGAATTGAAGAAGATGAATAGGATATTTAAAAAAATATATGTCATATTGATTAACTTCTTTAATTTAATTAAATTAGATAAATATATCTTATATTAAGGATCGAGAGAGTAGAGAGTATGGGGGTGCATATGTATTTATTAATAACAAAATATGCATATCATGGTATAGTATGGATATAGATACAAGGCAAGATTAGCAGTACAAGAGTATAGAGTCAATAAGAAGAGGTTGGTTTCGAGCAAAAAAATAAGAAGAGGTTGGTTATTTTGAAACCTTTTTGTCTCATTATAGAGATGGCCACATTGAGAGTAGTGCTACCCTCCAACTTGGCGGCTATGCACCATTGGCATTTATTCCAAAGGGACGTTAATAACGCTTTTTTTTTTTTTTTTTTTTTTTTTTTTTTTTTTTGGTGTCATGGTGATTTGTATGACGAAGTGCATATATGAAAGTCTCACTAGAATTTGATCAAGTTGGAAAATACAGAGTTTGTGAATTGAACAAATTCTTGTATGGACTTTAGTAAAAATCATCATAGAACGACAAACTGATCCTAGCAGTAAAAAGAAGAATTCAGAAATTTAGTTTTCATCTAAGCTCATAAAATTTTATTGTTAAAATGAATAACACCTCTTTTCTGTCCATGCTATAAACAAAAAAGAAGGCCCTTCCTTACTCCCAGTTTCTTCAATGGAAAGATTGATTTTCACTCTATAAATTCACAGTAGGACATATCAAAAGTCATCAGAATACCATACCTGATTACATTTCTAGACCACAAAAAATCCAATGCCTCACCCCTTCAAAACCAGTGAGCATTTTAGACATTAAAATAATGTCTCTTCTAGCAACTTCAATTTCATCATCAAAGATTATGAGTTGCCACCTGGCATATTTAAATAACTACAATAACTATTGTTTTGGCATATGTAAATGATTAATTTGGTGCAAGCCCCAAAAAAAGAAATTTAATTTGGTTGTGATTGGAAATAGCATACATATAATTAAGGGAAAATGACAAGAAAATATCACTTAAACTTTAAAATCTCAAATCAGTCTTATTATCTATTAGAGTATAGGTATTAATTACAAGAGTATAGCAATTGATAATTCATTTTAATAGAAAATTACTTATTTAGAATTTTAAAGTTTAAGTGATATTTTCTTAGGCTTTGATTGGTTTGAGGGGAGGAAAATGAGGAGAAAATTTTACCAAAATTTAATGTGGTGGGATCCACAAGAGTTTTCCTTCTCATTTAAAATTTTCCCTCCCTCCCATCCCCTCTGTAATACCCAAAATTTTCATTTATCTTAAATACAATATTTCGATAATTAAAGCCTATTTAAATAGGTGAGTATGTGGTCTCAAAATTTTGAGACATGTTTATTTTATTTTCTAGGCAATTTTTCCTAGAATTAGAATAGCCAATAGGTTCATAAACTATATTTGGCATCATAAAATACCATAAATGAAATAAACACTATATTTAAATTATGTTTCATATGGAGATGAAAATACTTAGACAAATTTAGAGAAAAAAATGTCCATTAAATTAACAACTAAACCTTCACTAAATTAAGAAAATTGTCCAAGGTTTCATAATTGATTAAAGAGCCTTAAATACCTATTCTCATAATTTATTGAGAGATTAAATTTTCTAACACCTTATAATTAATAATTAGCTCATGTCTAATTTATAAAAGACCATAAAAAATTACCAAGACACTTGAAATAATTAAGGGCAATTTTTAATAATTAATGAGCAATTAAAACTACCCTAATGAAATATTTAGATAATTATTCAGCAATTTATATTAAAATAGCCATTGATTAAAGGTGTATTAGCCTAATCAAATGTCAAGAGCTAATAAGGGAGTAAGATTTAGCATTAAATGAATTGTTAGCAATCATAAAACACTTCTTGAACCAATAATATAACAATCAAGAGATGATTAAGCTTATAATTAAGTTGTTAATCAAGAATTAATCAAGAGTTGAAAAAGTCAACAATTGCAACAAGATCTAAAGGTCAAGAATTAATTTCATAAAGATTATCTAAAGGCCCTAATTAATTCTTATAAAGCCTAATCCATGTAACTAGGCAAACAACCAATTAGATAACCCCCACATGCAATCAATTAGAGCATAAAAATGCAACTAAAACTGAACAAAGGGAGGGGGGTCTGTTTTGGCACTTGGGAGAGAGAGAAAGAGTGTTGCAAAAATCAAGTTGCCCACTTGCTTGAAGGGAAAGGTGGTGAGATGAAATATCAAGAGGAAATATCCAACCATTAGCCAATGAGGTGTTTACACATAGGATAATTAGGATAATCAAGAGGATTAATTCAAGAGTTAATCAAAGGGAAATCTATACAAAATAAATTGTATCTTGAAATCTACTAATCATAAATCAAAGATAAAAAGTGATTATGAACAAGCAAAATTCAAGCTACAAGATGATGGTAACCAAAGCTATTTTCTCCACTTTTAAAAGATTGCCAATGGAGAAAGATAGTGATCTTAGTCTCTAATTAAAGCTAAAAATCCCAAGAGTCCAAAACCAAAAAGAAAATTTGAATCCAACTTCATTAAGACACTCAAATGAATTTTTATCTAGTTATTCTATCTAGTGGAATGGAAGAGGTAGGAAATTCTAACTTAAAAAGGAAGTCAAGAAGTTGTCACAATTTAAACTTCATTTGGAATCCACCAATGAAAGCTAGCAAGACAATTACACAAATGCCATAGCCTTTTGCTATAAATAGGGGCTTTGCTCTTCATATTTTCTCACCAATTCACAAAGCTTACAAGCTGAAACATAGAGAGAAAGTGAGAGTGAGAGCCTTGAAGAAAGAAGGAGCAAAGTTCTTGGTAAGTTTTCTAGTTCTAGCTTTAAGTTCTTTAAGTTTTAGTTCTTAAATTCTTAGATAGAAGTAGCTTAGATCTTAAATATGCTAGGATAATTTTATTTAGATGTTTTTATGGTTAAAATTGGCTTTATTTCGAAAAATTGATAAAGAAGAAGTTATAGCAAAGTTTCTGGAAGAAAATCAGCAAAGTAACGAAGTTCTGGCGAAATTTCATCGGTTTCGGAATTTCTGGAGTCAGCCATGAAAACGCCAGAATTTCATATTGAAACTATGGTCACAAAATTCTGAGAAAATTCATGGTTAAAACAGACATATAGGGCTTTTTAAATATGTCAAGAACATGTCAAAATGATTTCTGTACAGAGAGATAAAAATCCTCAAAGTTAGGCTACGAAATTCTGGAAAAAATTCTGGGCAGAGGTTCAAAACTTAAAACTTGGGAGTGATTCGTGAAATCTGGGCAAAGGTAACTATTTTTACTTGAAAATAGATATCCTAAGGATTCCAAGGAATTTTACGGATCCTCGTTTCGATTTTTGTAGAATTAATTATGATTTTTCAAAGTTAGACAAAATGCTGCCCAGATTTATACCAGCGTTGTTGTACGAATTTTGAGGGAATAAAGTGGAAAATAAAAGTTGTAAGGGCAAAATGGTCATTAGGGGCCAAAATATCTCTTAGGATATTACTTACAAATTAATAAATACGGTATTACCATTATAGGATCAACGCGATCACGGTTCGGACGTCAAACGTACCGACAACGCCGACGAAGGTACGGACGCGTCTTCGTAACACTAACTCGATGTTCATTGTATACCTATATGTGATGAGATGTGTTTTTGAACTGAGATTTTGTTTTCAAAAGTTATTGACTGTGCACATACAGCTTTATACGAGTTGTAGTCATGATAACGCCGTTGAGTTTTCCTAGCGCTCGAGGACACGATAGGCCATCGTGGCACCGGTGAATAGTGCATCGTAATAACATTCATATGCAGGTGTATATGGTGTGTTGTTACTTGGTATATGTGAATTTTACTGTGGTATCATAAATATCTGTCATACATAATTGTACTTGAGCATGAGGTTAACTGTTACTCCGAGGTTCAATCGGTATTGAACCTCGGCTCTTACCATAGCTTCGGGTTCGGAGTGAACGGGACCGAAGACAAGGGTAAAACAGCAGATATAGGAACCGGGGAGAGAGAGCCCTTTTTGATTCGTACTCAATGACGATGACATTTGAAAAATTTTGTAAGCGCTGTTAACAGCCAACACATACATTACGGTGGTTACTTACCGAGTTACTTTTCAATACTATTTACTTCCGATGCTCAACTCTGATCAAGATACCGTGAAAACGCTTTCAAAAATTGGGATGTTACACCCTCAAACCAATCAAAGCCTTACATTTTACTCAAAAATTAACGAAGTTAAGGTGCATCTTCATCACAAGTTTAAACTTAATGACTTAAGGCCCTGTTTGTTACACGGAAGTTGGGCCATGGGAAGGGAACTTAACAAGGTTCCCTCCAAAAATATATGTTTGGTGCGCTCATCTTTCGTCGACAAGAGTTCCCGCGAGGCTGAAAGTTCCATTAAACATGGGAAGGTTGAATCCCTCCGAAAGAGGCGGGAGAGTTGAAAAGTTCCTCGAAGAGTGAAATTTTCGGACAAAAAAGCCCCTTGAAAAAACTGTACCTATTTAAAACGAAAAGGTAGCCATGAGCTGGATGAAGCACTCGGTGAAGAAGCTTTGAACTACAATGGGTGCTGGAGGCGAAGGAGAAGTTGAACCCAGGCGAAACTGAAGCTGCAATCAAAGTCAATGTGACTGTGTGAGTTTTCGATTATAGCAGTTGTTGATTTGAGTGGAATATTGCGTCAAGGTTA
This sequence comes from Acacia acuminata, assembly GCA_019022655.1. Classification (NCBI taxonomy): domain Eukaryota; kingdom Viridiplantae; phylum Streptophyta; class Magnoliopsida; order Fabales; family Fabaceae; genus Acacia; species Acacia acuminata. The sequence continues at coordinate 973,201 of JAFJYI010000001.1, forward strand.
AGTATTTTAGGTAAGAGTGTCAAGTTTTTATTGATTCGATAATCTTTGGCATCTTAAAATCGTTGTGGTAGAATTGGGGAATTGGTAAGGCAGCCTAGTCCGGGGGTGGTTGAAGAGAAAATCTATATTGCTGTGTCTAAAGATGTGAAAGGTTGCAAATTAAAGTTGATATGGGATATACAAAATTCTGGTTCGTTTCTTTTCTTTTTAGTGGGTGCAATCGAAGTAGCTTGTCATATTGCCGTTACTGTCCTGTTTGATATGAATTGATGTAGAAGTTTGGTTACTGTCAAAATTATGGTTCGAACGCGTTCTTATTTTAGCGCCTTACGTTCAAAACTTAACACCATCGTTTGAATGTATTCATGTTCGAGCTAAGTTGTACAAGCAACTGAAAAGGCAACAGAGGCGAATGTGATTCCAGAGGCGAAGTCTGATTTCAACAATTCAAAACTAGAGGACTATGACATCAGGTTAGTTGGCGAAAGTTTATGTAAAATTAGTAGGATCAATGTTGACAGGTTCAAGTCGAGTTTGAGTTTTCATCCCGTTTAACAAACCTTCACACCCTCCCAACTTTTATTGGGCCGCCATCATCCTGTCACAAATGTCACAATTTCATAAACAAAATTTTGACTCCTCCCCATCTAATTACTTTTATGTTCGTCATCCTTCTCAATTCCGGCAACTGTTCTACTCCTCGCCCTCTACTATTCCATTGACATCTCCTTCACTTTTGCTTCTCAACCATCACGCCATCTGGTTTTAGGCTTGTTTATGTCCGATAAAAAAATAAAAAAAAATTGTTACAGTCAATGTATTTTCTCCATTTTTTATTAAAGGGGCATTGTGGGAATTTTGTCTCACCTTCCCACTTAACCAACACCTAATTATTCTTACCAAACATTTCATCTTCCCTCAACTGAAATTCCATTCCCTTGTCTTCCAAACGGCTCAACTTTTAAGTTCCTTCCCAATGTTCCATTCTTTTCCTTCTCAAATCTTCCCCTTACCAAACAGGCCTAAGTCATCTTCGATGTTTTTTGGGTTTAGAGTTAGCAAGATCTGGAAATGGAACTATACTGTACTTAGACTAATTATTAAATTTAATTTTTTTCTTGCATCAATTTTTTTTTCCAATAATCCTGCTTGCAAGACATATTCCATTCAATATATTGACCAGGCAATTACGTAGTCAATAAAACTTCAAAAATAACAACAAAAACATATTAAAACACTACCAATTTATATGAGAAGAAAAAGTACTAGGCGTTATAAACATTTACTATTTTTTCCGATGAAAAATAAACACTACTAATATTAAGTTGAGCAAATGCTTGAGGATAGTGGGTTTTGAAGGTGATTAAGTTTTCTGTTTTCAAAAAAATGAGCAAGTGGTCAAAATCATGAGCTGTGAAGCAGATTGATTCATTTCAAGTACTTTGGATATATTTTTGAATGATTGTTGATTAAATGTGGCTAAGAGAAACAATTTTATATTTATAGTATTGTTCCATTGCTCAATATGTATTAAGGGAGTGCATAACTTATCAGTGCATAATTTATAATAAATGTTGCTTCTCTCAATTTACGTGAATAGATTTTTCCAACACCAATGTATACACCATACAGGCCTTTAAATGAGTCGAAGCAAATGTTACTGCACAACGCGTGGGTGGCGATGGTACTTGTTACTATTAATGTGTGGTCCTTCATTCAAAATAATTTTTTTAAAATGTTTGTACAAAAAGTTTATTCTAGAACAGCCCAAAAATATTAAAAATAATCCTGCCCTGTACCTCAAAAAGATGTTTGGAAAAATCTCTCTAATATTATCAAAAAGGCCTAAAGAAAAGTCATATGTTAAAAAAGATCATAAGACTTTTTTTATATTATTTCAGAAAGGTTAACAACTATATCAGTACAATATTAACAACTAAATCAATACATGTTAACAACTATATCTTAATAACTAAATCAATAAAACATTAACAACTAAATCAGTACACGTTAACAACTAGGGCCTTTTATGACATTTGACTTTTCTTTAGGCCTTTTTTAACAATATGTTTTTTACTTGGGCTCTAAGAGGGGATTTTCCCAAAGATGTTTTTGGCATTATTTTAATCATCCCAAACTTATTAGTTGTCTGTTTTGTCCTCGATAAATTTCTGATTAAGATCAAAGTTATCTAAATTTTCATTAACTTTTTTGGGGAAACAATTGACAAAAAGTTAAAGAAATATATAGCACCTATTGCCTAATAACATCACGTGCTTTTAATTTAATGGCAAAACCCAATCAAAGATTAGATCCGGCTCCAAAATTGACCCATCATATCACAACTTTAATAAGCAGCATGAAACTTCCTAGAACAACCCTTATATATCATCATCATCCTATATATATTTAATTTTGCTCAAGCCTTCATAATTAATAAATTATCACCTTTTCAATCTCAGCATTAGTGTCTGACAGAGAAGCACTTGATGGAAAATAATGAAGCCCCTCTCTCATATATAAATTTATTATTCTCTCATCATTCATAACTTCCTACTTCATTATTGCCTTAGATTAGATTAGGTTGGTTTCATAATATATAGGTCTAAGTAAGATTGCTCCTACTCCACATAAATAGCTATTGGGTGAAAAGTAAGATTGAGAATGAGTTTTTTGAATTCTTTCCCAACCATGTAGCATTTTCCAAAAATGCTAGAAGCCCGATTGAGTTTTTAGAACGCCCGATTGGGCCTCTTAATCGGACTCTAACATGTGAACCAATGGCATGTTTGATGGTTGTAAGAGAGCCGATGTAGTATTATATATGGTTGGTTAGTAATATTGTATGTTCAGTTATATTCAGGTTGGTGAAGATCTGGCAATATTTCCTCAGCCATTGGAAAGAACAGAACAAAGGAGTTGAATTCTTGAAGAAATGGCAGTTACTTGGGAAGAACAAGCTGGGTTTTATTGGGATCGCATTGTCTCGATTGTCGTCAAGCACAAGTTTCATGCTCAATGGTATCAATTTTTCAGATATATGGTTTGGATTGCTTTGAGAGAGAGGTTGCTCAAGACACATGGTACAAAAATATATTTATTATCCAAAGCTATTTTAATTTGGATATGATATCAGTTAGTTGACTACCACTGTCTAGCTCTACTGTATCAATTGTCTCGCAGCTGATTTTATCGTGCGGCTGTTGAAAAAAGACTGACTGATTGTATTGAAGAAAATATTTCAGACACTAATATTATATAATCAGATGAGATGAATAAAAGTCATGTTTGTAACTTTTTAAAAAGCTGCTTAGGGTCTCTTACAACCGGTGTTGTTAAAATGTAGTGTCTACGTTGAAACGGTAAGTGGTGAGTAAAAACGTAAAATCGGAAAATGAAAAATGAAACGTAAGAGTTTACTACGTACTACAAAAAAAATAAAATCCATTATGAGTTGCCACCTGGCATATGTAAATAACTACAATAACTACTGTTTTTGCATATGTAAGTGATTAATTTGGTGCATGCCCCAAAAAGAAAAATTAATTTGGTTGTGACTGGAAATAGCATACATATAATTAAGAGAAAATGACAAGAAAATATCACTTAAACTTTAAAATCTCAAATCAGTCTTATTATCTATTAGAGTATAGGTATTAACAACAAGAGTATAGCAATTGATAATTCATTTTAATAGGAAATTACTCATTTAGAATTTTAAAGTTTAAGTTGTATTTTCTTACATTTTACTCAAAAATTAACGAAGTTGAGGTGCATCTTCATCACAAGTTTAAACTTAATGACTAAAGGCCCTATTTGTTACATGGAAGTTGGGCCATGAGAAGGGAACTTAACAAGATTCCCTCCAAAAATACATGTTTGGTGCGCTCATCTTCCGTCGACAAGAGTTCCCGCTAGGCTAAAAGTTCCATTAAACATGGGAAGGTTGAATCCCTCTGAAATAAGCGGGAGAGTTGAAAAGTTCCTGGAAGAGTGAAATTTTTGGACAAAAAAGCCCATTGAAAAAACTGTACCTATTCAAAACGAAAAGGTAGCCACAAGCTGGATGAAGCACTTGGTGAAGAAGCTTTGAACTACACTGGGTGCTGGAGGCAAAGGAGAAGTTGAACCCAAGCGAAACTAAAGCTGTAATCGAAGTCGATGTGACTGTGTGAGTTTTCAATTATAGCAGTTGTTGATTTGAGTGGAATATTGCTTCAAGGTTAAGTATCTTACGGTAAGAGTGTCAAGTTTTTATTGATTCGATAATCTTTGGTATCTTAAAATCATTGTGGTGGAATGGGGGAATTGGTAAGGGAGCCTAGCCCAGGGGTGGTTGAAGAGAAAATCTATGTTGCTGTGTCTAAAGATGTGAAAGGTTGCAAATTAAAGTTGATATGGGATATACAAAATTCTGGTTCGTTTCTTTTTTTTTTTTTTTTAGTGGGTGCAATCGAAGTAGCTTGTCATATTGCTGTTACTGTCCTGTTTTGATATGAACTGAAGCAAAAGTTTGGTCACTGTCAAAATTCTGGTTCGAACACGTTCTCATTTTAGCGCCTTACGTTCAAACTTGACACCATCGTTTGAACGTATTCATGTTCCGACTAAGTTGTACAAGCAATTGGAAAGGCAACAGAGGCGAATGTGATTCCAGAGGCAAAGTCTGATTCCAACAAGTCAAAACTAGAGGACTATGACATCAGGTTAGTTGGCAAAAGTTTGTGTAAAATTAATAGGATCAAAGTTGACAAGTTCAAGTCTGAGTCTGAGTTTTCATCCCCCTTTAACAAACCTTCACACCCTCCCAACTTTTATTGGGCCGCCATCATCCTGTCGCAAATGTCACAGTTTCATAAACAAAATTTTGACTCCTCCCCCTCTAATTACTTTTATGTTCGTCATCCTTCTCAATTCCGACAACCTTTCAGCTCCTCGCGCCCTCTACCATTCCATTGACATCTCCTTCACTTTTGCTTCTCAACCATCACGCCATCTGGTTTTAGGCTCGTTTATGTCCGATAAAAAAATAAAAATAAAATGTTACGGTCAATGTATTTTCTCCAATTTTTATTAAAGGGGCATTGTGGGAATTTTGTCTCACCGTCCCACTTAACCAACACCCAATTATTCTTACCAAACATTTCATCTTCCCTCAACTGAAATTCCATTCTCTTGTCTTTCAAACAGCTCAACTTTTTAAGTTCCTTCCCAATCATCCATTCATTTCCTTTCCTTTTCTTTCTCAAATCTTCCCCTTACCAAACAGGGCCTAAGTCATCTTCGATGTTTTTTGGGTTTAGAGTTAGCAAGATCTGGAAATGGAACTATTAATTTTTTTTTTCTTGCATCAATTTTTTTCCCCCAATAATCCTGCATGCAAGACATATTCCATTCAATATATTGACCAGGCAATTACGTAGTCAATAAAACTTCAAAAATAACAACAACAAAAACATATTAAAACACTACCAATTTATATGAGAAGAAAAAGTACTAGGCGTTATAAACATTACTATTTTTTTCGATGGAAATAAACACTACTATTAAGTTGAGCAAATGCTTGAGGATAATGAGTTTTGAAGGTGATTAAGTTTTATTTTTTTCAAAAAAATGAGCAAGTGGTCAAAATCATGAGCTTTGAAGCAGATTGATTCATTTCAAGTACTTTGGATATATTTTTGAATGAGTGTTGATTAAATGTGGCTAAGAGAAACAATTTTATATTTATAGTATTGTTTCCACTGTTTAATATGTATTAAGGGAGTGCATAACTTATCAGTGCTAATGAAGGTTTTTTCAGAAAGAAATGGAAAAGAGAGAAGTAGAGATCAGTGCATAACTTATCTATTTATAGTATTGTTTCCACTGTTTAATATGTATTAAGGGAGTGCATAACTTATCAGTGCTAATGAAGGTTTCTTTTCAGAAAGAAATGGAAAAGAGAGAAGTAGAGATGATTGGGAAGGCATAAATGTTGCTTCTTTTGATTTACTTGAACAGATTTTTCCACCATCAATCTAAACAGACCTTTAAATGAGTCGAAGCAAATGTTACTGCACAATGCGTGGGTGGCGATAGTACTTGTTAGTCTAGGGGTGGAAACAGGCCAGGCCAGGCCTGCCCCTTAACAGGCCAGGTCTGTTATGTAGGGAAGTGGTCTGAGCCTGGCCTATGGCCTGTTACAGGTTTATATTTTGGTTTAAGTCTGGCATGTGGCATGTTAAAAGACCTATATTTTTAAAAATCCTGTACCTAAGCTAACAGGCCACAGGCCCCAACGAAAATAAGCCAAAAACAGGCCTCTTGTACCTTAAACAGGCCAAAAACAGGCCTAATTTACAACAACATAATAGATTCTACAACAACATAAAAAATGAAATCAAATACAACATCCAACATCTAAAATACAAATTCAACATCCAACATCCAACATCCTATGAATAAAGTTTACAACATCCCACCAACATACAACATCTAACATACAGATTCTTCTTTAAGTCATTGGACAATTGACATCAAATCTTCAATATAATTTCTTCTTCGGCTTCAATGACCTTGAAAAAAATTAATCAAATATATAGAATTAGAGTATAACACAATTGAACAAGTAATATGTACAACAAATGATATTATTTTAAAAATGCAAAATTTATACCTTTTGTTTCTTTTTTAATCCATACTTGTTGCGAAGCCAATCCCCACCATAAATAAGTGCTTCAATAGATTTTTAATTCAATCTAGAACGATATTCATCAATAAATCAGAGTAAAGATGGTTCAAGAAAATCTAGAATAAAGAATCCAATACGGTGTTACCCTCCAAAATAGAGTTCTATGTTACCCTCCAAAAGATGGTCCAAGTTAACAGGCATTTTGGCTAAGGAAAGAAAACAGAGTTCTATGTTACCCTCTAGACCGCCGTAGGAATATAACCAGACCGTCGTCAAGAACAGGTCCAGAGTGAGAGTTTGAGAGCTGCCACGGCCGTCGAGAACAGTCCGAGAGTGAGATCCTGAGAGGTTCGCCGCCGTCGAGAACTCACTGTTTGCTGCGCCTGTGCTGACTGACGATGCGACTCGACAAGCTGAGGACTGAGATCCTGAAAGGTGTGACGGCCGACGGTGAGCACGGTGAGGGACTGAGGTAGAGATCTGGAACTTTTAGGGGATTAGGGTTTTTTTGGCAGAGAAGGATCAGGGGTCAACGGACGGGACGAGCAAAATGAAGCAAATCTAAAATGTAAAAGTGAATAGGTTTTTTTTTTAATTAATCACTGGATTATTTTGACTTTGAGGCAGACATAAAAAAAATGCAATTACACTTTTACCCTCCTTAACAGTGGCTCGACGGGCTTTTTCAGGCCTATTCAGAGGCCTAGGCACTCCGGCTGTTAAGGCAAACAGCCTTAAATTAGGCCTTGGCTTGGCTGTTAGCCCGACAGCCGGGCTTGACCAGACTTTTAGCAAGCTAGGCCACAGGCCCTTGGCCTATTTCCACCCCTACTTGTTACTATTAATGTGTGATCCTTCATTTAAAATAATTTTTTAAAATGTTTGTACAAAAGTTTACTCTAAAACAGCCCAAAAATATTAAAAAAAATCCTGCCCAGTACCTCGAAAAGATGTTTGGGAAAATCTCTCTCAATCTCAAGTAAGCAAAGATATTATTAAAAAAGTCTAAAGAAAAGTTACATATTAGAAAAGGCCATAAGGCTTTTTTTTTTTTTTTTTTTTTTTTTTTCGAAAGTTTAACAACTATAATAGTACAACATTAATAACTAAATCGACACGTTAACAATTATATCTTAACAACTAAATCAATGGATGCTAATAACTAAATCAATAAAATATTGATAACTAAATCAGTACACATTAACAACTAGGGCATTTTCTGACATTTGATTTTTCTTTGGGCCTTTTTTTGACAATATCTTGTTTACTTGAGTTCTGAGGGGATTTTCCGAAGATGTTTTTGTCATTATTTTAATCATCCCAAACTTATTAGGTGTTTGTTTTGTCCTCGATAAATTTCTGATTAAGATCAAAGTTATCTAAATTTTCATTAACTTTTTTGGTAAACAATTGACAAAAAGTTAAAAAAAAAAAAAAAAATATATATATAGCACCTATTGCCTAATAACATCACGTGCTTTTAATTTAATGGCAAAACCCAAACAAAGATTAGACCCGGCTCCAAAATTGACCCATCATATCACTACTTTAATAAGCAGCATGAAACTTCCTAGAACAACACTTATATATCATCATCATCCTATATTTAATTTTGCTCAAGCCTTCATAATTAATACATTATCACCTTTTCAATCTCAGCATTAGTGTCTTACAGAGAAGCATTATTTGATGGAAAATAATGAAGCCCCTCTTTAATATATAAATTTATTTTTTCTCATCATTCATAGCTTCCTACTTCATTAATGCCTTAGATTAGATTAGGTTGGTTACTTGGTTTCATTTTTTTTTTTTTTTTTTGATATGAAAAAGTTTTGGAGGGTTCGACATCGATCCCCACCAAGGCCAGGGCACGCGCCGGGCTCCATGAGCACTTAGGGCCCGTTTGGATGGGCTTTTTTGAGAAAAAAGCACCTTTTTAATGCAAAAAAAATGCTTGTAAAATTAATTTATGTATTTAGATGATATTTTTTTAAAAAAGTAAAAGTCACAAAAAAAAGTCAAAGTGCTCCTTTTTTTAAAAGCTCCAATTTGGAGCTTAAAAAATAAGCACTTAAAAAAAAGCACTTTTTTAAAAAGCTCATCCAAACTAGCCCTTAGTTGGTTTCATAATATATAGGTCTAAGTAAGATTGCTCCTACTCCACATTACCACATAAAGAGCTATTAGGTGAAAAGTGAGAATGAGTTTTTTGACTTCTTTCCCAACCATGTAGCATGTTCCAAAAATGCCAGAAGCCCGATTGAGTGTTTAGAACGTCCGATTGGGCCTCTCAATTGGACCCTGACATGATGTGAACCAATGGCATGTTTGATGGTTGTAAAAGACCCGAGGTTGTATTATATATGGTTGGTTAGTAACATTGCATGTTCAGTTATATTCAGGTTGGTGAGATCTGGCAATATTTCTTCAGCCATTGCAAAGAACAGAAACAATAGAGTTGAATTCTTGAAGAACTGCCAGTTACTTGGGAAGAATAAGCTGAGTTTTGTGGGGATCGCATTGTCGCGATTGTCAAGAGCACAAGTTTCATGCTCAGTGGTATCAATCTTTCAGATATATGGTTTGGATTGATTTGAGAGAGAAGGGGGGGGGGGGGGGGGATCAAGACACATGGTACAAAAATATCTTCCTTATCCAAAGCTATTTTAATTTGGACATGATATCAGTTAGTTGACTACCACTGTCTAGCTCTACTGTATCAGTTGTCTGCAGCTGATTTTATTGTGCGGCTGTTGAAAAAAGACTGAAGAGGTTGGCTAGGCCAACTGATTGATTGTATTGAAGAAAATATTTCAGACACTAATGAAGAAAAGTCATGTTTGTAACTTTTTAAAAAGCTGCTTAGGGTCTCTTACAACCATCAAACATGGCATACAAAGCACTTAGGAGCCCAAGGTGACTTTATTGTGGGTTGCAAACCTTCATATAAGGTAATGATTTCTTTTAAATGCGTTGATAAATGCAGTGCAAAGTCATACTTGGTTCTAGTTTTCAAGGGAGAATTTTTTTGACAAAAAAACTAATATTTTTTTTTTTTTTTTTTTTTCATTTTTTAAAAATCATTTTATAGTAAAAGGATGGAAATTTTTTGAAAGATCATATCAATTATTTAGTTAAAAAATTGGCATTAGTGTGACCTGAAATTAAAATATATTTTTATTCATTAAATATATCTAATTATGTGTTTTAGTATTTACATTTTTTTTTTTGCAAAGTATCTGCAATTTTTAAATAATACATTCACACTTTTTATTTTTATAATTCTTTTTTTTCCTCAAAATTATTTCATTTTACAATATATACATATAATAAAAGTCATGTTCTTTTCCATCATTTAACATCTAAACCTACTTTTCAATTAATCATTCAAACAAGTTTTATTTTGTTAAACTACTATTTTGCAAAAGTAGTCTACTAAATCTAAATCACACCAGACTTTTATCCCAACTTCAACTTGCAAACAAGAGAAACCTAGGATCATAATAGATCCTTTTTCTGTAATGAAAATGAGCATTTGCATGTAGAATTTGAGGAGGAGTATGATAATGAGACCAATATTCATACGGACCAACTTCACCAGATAGACCTATATGTGCTGAGAGAGATCGTGTCATGAAAGACATATTTTTTTATGTTTGTCAATTTTTTATTACTTCAACTTTATTGATGCTCATTTAATAATAATCAAGGAAGAGAGGGAATGAGGAACTGAGAAAGATGAATAGGATATTTTAAAAAATATATATCATATTAACCAACTTTCTTAATTTTATCAAATTAGATAAATATGTTTTATATTAAGGATCGGATGGATGGAGTATACACTTGATCTCCTCAAAGGAAAACAACTATTGGGTGCATATATGCATTTATTAATTACAAAATATGCATAAAATGATATAGTATGGATATATAGATACAAGGCAAAGATTAGTGGTAAAAGAGTATAGAGTCAATAAGAAGAAGTTGATTATTTTGAAACCTTTTTTCTCATTATAAAGATGGTCACAGTGAGAGTAGTGCTGCCCTCAAACTTGGCAGCGATGCACCATTGGCATTTATTCCAAAGGGACGTTAATAATGCTTTTTCTTTTTCTTTTCTTTTTTGTCATAGTGATTTGTATGAGGAAGTGCATATATGAAAGTCTCATTATGATTTGATCAAGTTGGAAAATACAGAGTTTGTGAATCGAACAAATTCCTGTATGGACTTTAGTAAGCATCACCATAGTGGAATGACAAACTCGTATAAAGAGATTCTAGCAGTAGAAAAGGGAATTGAGAAATTTAACTTTCATCTAACTTTGTATATTTTTATTGTTGAAATGGATAACACATCTTTCCCATCCATGTTAGAAACCAAAAAGAAGGCCCTTCTTGACCTCCAACTCCGTCGATGGAAGGACTGTTTTTCACACCATAACTTCACAGTGAGGCATATCAAAAGTCACTAGAATATCATAGTTGATTACCTTTGTAGACCACAAAAAGTCCAACTCCTCAACCCTTTCAAACCAATGTGCTTTTCAAGCATTAACACAATATCTCTTCCAGCAACTTTCAATTTCATCATCAAACACCGTAAATAACTAAAATAACTGTTGTTTTGGCACATGTAAATGATTAATTTGGCTGTGACAGGAAATAGTATACATATAATTAAGGGAAAAAGATAAGAAAATATCAACTAAACTTTAAAATATCAAATTATACTTGTTATCTATAAGAGTCAAGGTATTAACGACAAGAGTATAATAATTAACAACTCATTTTAATAAAAAAATTACTTATTAAAATTTTAAAGTTCAAGTAATATTTTCTTATGTTTTTTCAAAGAATAACGAGGTTAAGGTGCATCTTCATCACAAGTTTAAACTTGATGATCTAAGTCATCTTTGATGTTTTTGGGGTTTAGAGTTGGCAAGATCAGGAAATGGAACTATACTGTACTTGGTTAAAAAAAAAAAAACACTTTAAAACTCATGCATTGGACTAATTATTAAATATGATTTTTTTTTTCTCGCATCAATATTTTTTTTTCAATGATCCTGCTTGCAAGACATATTCCATTCAATATATTAACCAGGCAATTAAGTAGGAAAAAACAAAACTTCAAAAAAAAAAAAAAAACCAAAAAACAAACATATTAAAACACTACCACTTTATATGAGAAGAAAAAGTACACTAGGCGTTATAAACATTACAGTACTATTTATTTCGATGAAAAATAAACATTACTATTAAGTTCAGCAAATGCTTGAGGATAATATGAGTCTTGAGATTATGTTTTCATTTTTCAAAAAAAGGAGTAAGTGGTCAAAATCATGAGTTGTGCAGCAGATTGATTCATGGGAAAATCTTCCCCAGGGGCTAAATTAGCAAAAAAATGTCAAAAAAAGTCCAAGATAAAATCACATGTTAAAAAAGTCATCAGGACATTTTCTAGTATTATTTCATAAACGTTAACAACAATATCAGTGCAACATTAACAACTAAATTAGTAGACATTAATAATAATATCATAATAACTAAATCAGTACTCATTAATGCTATATCGGTACATGTTAACATCTAACATTTTATGAAATAATATTATGTGACTTTTTCTTGGACCTTTTTTGACAATTTTTTTGTTATTTGGGCCATAAGGTGGATTTTCCCTTGATTCATTTCAAGTACTTTGGATATATTTTTTTAATGAGTGTTGATTAAATGTGGCTAAGAGAAAAACAACTTTAGTATTGTTTCCACTGTTTAATTTCTTTTTATCTGGTGGTTAGCATGTAATGTCTTAGTAAATGGATTATTTTGTGACACGGATGAATATGATGATAATGTGTTGAGTGCAAGGCAGTGAAAGCGTAGTTTTTACGTAAAAGCGGAAGGAGAAGGAAAAAGCGTAAAACGTAAAATCGTAAAATAAAACGGAGTTTTTACCTGCATATGTATATAAGGTACCTGCCTTCATACACATATATACTGATGAATGCAATATCAATTAAAATGTCCAACATTGTCATCAAATATATTCAAACAAAGGCAAACCACCTCAATACAGTTCAAAATTCAAGTCTAATTTAAATAATTGTCACAAGCCACAACACAATATAAGCTAATAAATCATTCAAGTTATCATCATCAAAGGCATCATCCTCCACATGATCTTCAACTACATCATGATGCATGACAACTTCTCTTTCTCTTCTATCAACCTCATTGTCCAACTCAAAATTAGGAATCACCATATTATCTTCAAAGGCACCAACATGACCAAGTGTCATCCTCTCCTCCAACTGGAGCCAAGTTTTCTTCAATTAAATTATCCAAATTGAAATCGAAATTGTCTTCATCTAAGCCTTCAACATTAGAAGATGTTCCTTCATCTTCCACAATCCATTCATCTTGAGGGAACATCATCAATGTTATATTCTCTAGTTTTTCTAACTTGTTTCTTCCTAGCCAATTTTGAATTTGTCATCACAAACACAACATCATTCATTTTTTGTTGTTTCAAGCGATTTCGTCTCTTTGAGTGGACCTAAACAAAAACAAATCCAATTAATATACAACAAGTAGCAAGTACAAACCCAAATTTATAAATTAAAGACAACTTACCATCTCAAACGTACTCCAATTCTTCTCACAACTGACGGATGAACTACATGTCAAGCTTAAAATGCGCATTGCAAATCTTTGGAGCTCGGATGTTCAAAACCATAAGATTCCCACCATCGTGTTGGAGATTTTGTATAAATGCCGCCTTGGGCTAATTCAGAACTAAATCTCCCTAATTGCATCTTGAAATCATCCATTTGATCATCAGTTTTTCTTCTTTCTTCAAAGACTTGCCACCAACCTTTCTAAACATTGATATAGCCCATTTTTGACTTCGGGCTCAGCACGAAATCCTAACCTATATTGTATTTGAGGGTTGAGGAAGTAGCCTGCTGCATGCAAAGGCCTCATCAACTGATTGTCCCATCTAGCGTCAATGATATCACATAGAGCTGATAACTAGAGAGTAAAGAATGACAAATAAAAACATATATTAGATTCAAAATTGCAAACAATAGTTAAAAAATTATATTAGATTGAGTAAAATAATACTACCTTCTTTCCACACCATTGAATGCCTTTTGAATTTTGTCCTTGGCCTGAACCATCTCATCATAAATGAACCCCATGGCTAGTTTCTCATCTGAATCCACCAAACGGAGCACTTTGATAAGTGGAAAAGCACCCTTTAAACATGTCACAACATTTTTCCAAAACTCCCTATCCATAACCACATCTGCAATATACTTGCCATCCTTTGTTTTAGCAAACTTGCTAGACGTCCATTTCTCGGAAGTAAACATCCTTATCAATGGTGCTTTGTTGTCGTTGAGGCACCCCAAGGTTAGATAAGAAGTGGCAAAGCGAGTCTTGTCGGGTCTCACCAAGTCTCTTCCATTTGTATGAAATTGCAACATGGAAATTAAAGAAGTCCTTGAATATATAAATGTAGTAATTTTTCTTCCTTTGGCAATTGTCTCATGATGAACCGGCAACTTCTTCTCAAAGTCCTCCAACATTAGGTCAATACAATGAGCCGCACAAGGTGTCCAATACAACCTTTTTCTTTTTTTCCATCAACAATGCTCCCGCAGCTTTATAGTTCGCAAAGCATTGTCCGTCACAACTTGGACAACATTTTCTTCTCCTACCTCCTCAACTACTTCATCAATCATATGGAATATCTTCTGCTTTGTTTTTGCTGATGTGAGATGCATCAATTGACTTAAAAAACACACTTCCTTTTGGGCTATTTACTAAGAAGTTTATAAGCGTTCTTCTCCTTCTATCGTCCATCCCATCCGTCATTATGGAGCAGCCCATATCCTTCCAAAAAACTTTATGTTTCTCAATACTTTGCATTGTCTCCATATATTGTTTCTTCAAATATTTCTCTCTAATTTCATGGTAGGATGGTGGCTTAAAGCCAATACCGTGTCGAGCAACCATTTCAAACATCTCTTGAAATTCAACACTTCGTGCCACATTGAATGGTATGGCATTGTTATAGAAAAAAGAAGCAATCTTCTCACATGCACCCTTTCTTAAACTCTGCTTAAAAATATTATTGATGGTAGGTTGGGTGTTTGCTCCTCTTTTCTTGAAGATATTCTTAGAGCTCTCTTTATCTTCATCACGTGATCTTTTTCTCCACCTTGCACAACCTCATCCTCATCATCAATGCTAGATTTCTTGTTTAATTTTTTTTTTGTAAACCACATAAAATGTCCCACATTTCTTTCTGGACGGACTCAGGAACAGATTTGCATATTCCAACGTCTTTTTGAGTGCAAGCCAAATGGTGTTTCAATCGATAAACACCTCCTTGTACAATCCTTTGGCAGTAATTGCATTTAATTTTACTAGTACCTCCATCAACTGAAGTACCATGCTTCCATGCCACATCAGTTCTACTTCCGGAGCATTCTTGAAAGTTCTTGAAGATGTTCTGATCCACTTCTTTGGGATAGAAGGCGTAGAATTACTCTGAACTGCAGCACTACTACTTCCACTTCCACTTCCACCAGAAGCCATTTTCTAGCAACAGACCAATTTTACCAAACGAACGAACAACACGTAACAGCGAACATCACGAAGCCAAGGAAACGAACACAACTAGCTAGCAGCAATATTCATTCTTGAAACATGTTCTTAGCATTTTACCAGCAAAGAGTAAGTCTCAGTCAGTTAGAGTGTTAGACAACAGAATAAAGAGAGCAAGAGCTTAATCATCCAAGAATTTGATTATTTAGGTTTAGTTTTTATGAGGTTTTATATATAAAAAAAAAATGTAATAAAAAAATTTATACAAGGAATGACCACATGCCTTACAAAACTCCCAAAAACAAAACTCAATAGCCTCGCATCATCAAAACAGCTCTATCTCCCTACATGTATGTTTGAAACCTATCGCAATTCCTATGAATAAGTAGCCTCGCATCATCAATAACATCTCTATAAAAAGGTGATTTACATCAAACTCCCAAAAACAAAACTCAATAGCCTCTACACAGTTTGAATAAATAGCAATATTTTCAAAACCCTTGAACCAACACATAAAGATCTCAAAGTCCATTGATAATGCCAATCAATTCCACGATCACCAAGAACACAAGAAAAATACAATATACAATACTTGTAAACACAGCAACATTTATACAAGATACATAAGGATTCAGGAGAGAAATTCATAACAAGATGCTATTGGCGTGCACAAAAACAACCAGAGATCCATAGGTAGAACAGTACCAAAATTCATCCGGATGCCATTCGCGTGGCTCAAAAAAAAAAAAAAAAAAAAACCACCGAGCCAAGAACAATGCCAAAAAAGATGAAGAAATGAAAACCCGAAGATCGTGGGACCACGATCTTAGGGATTTAGCTTCCTGTTGAGACTTGAGCGGCGCCTTCTTCAATATTTTAGCTTTCTGTTTGCCAACGGTGAAGGCAGTGAAGGCGGGCGGACGGAGTGATTGAGTGGTTTGGAACTTTGGATAATGATCGACGGCGGAGGACGGAGGTGGAGGAGGGATTGACTCAAACTGAATGATTGATTCTCACTTTCTGATGGAGTCGCGGCCGCGGGAGAGTTGAGAAGCTACGAAGTGAACAATGGAATTAGGGATTTAGGACTGATTTAGGGCTGGAGTGAACCGCTGGACCGCTGGAGTTGGACACTTGGACCGCTGGTTTAGGGTGATCTTTCAAAGCGCCGTTTTTTTCCAAAGCGGACCGCTTTTACGTTTTTGCGCTTTAAAGCGCCGCTTTTTCCGCTTTTACATCTGGTGCGTTTTTCCCCCACGTAACACGTTTTGCCCGAAAAAAAGCGTAAAAGCGGCGTTTTTTGCGCTTTAAGCGCGTTTTTGACTACCATTTGAGTGAGTGCATAACTTATACTCCCTTTGGTCCTTATTATACTAGAGGTGGAACTAGGCGAGATAGGGGTGGCCCCCCTAAAATTACAGAATGGAACCTAAATTTTTAGGAAATTACATTTGAGCCTTATAAAATTCAATATTTTCACTTTAGTCCCCACTAAAAGTTTCATGGAGAGACTAAAATGAAAATTTTGAAATTTCTATGGGGTTTAAATGTAATTTCATGAACATCCGGTTCTATTCGTAATTTTCTCTCCTAATTATAATTCCCCGGCTCCTCCGGCACTAACTAATAATTCTTAAAAACCAATAAAATAGTTAAAGTCAATAAAGTTGTCTTAAAATTTAAGTAACTTCCAATATCACCTATACTAATTGCACTAAACTCTAATATTATACTCCCTCTGTTTCTAATTATAAGAACAAATTTGTAGTGTAAATTATACTAAAAAAAGTGTTCCTATAATTAGAACCGGAGGTAGTATTATTTATTACTTTTACCTATTACCCTTATTAATTATGAGTATACATGAAAAAAATAATAATTAATGCGCTTTGAAAACAAACTAGTACCTTATAAAAATAACTAAATACAATTATTAGTTGATGCCTCATAATAAATATCAGAGACAGTGAGTGCAAATGAAGAGCTTTAGAAAGAAATGGAAAAGGGAGTAGAGATGATTGGGAAAGCATACATGTTGCTTCTCTCTATTTACATGAACGTATTTTTTTACTGCAAACCAATGAGTCGAAGCAAATGCCCGCACAATGCGGGGCCAGCGTGGTGATAGTGCTTGTTACTATTAATGAGTGATCCTTCATTCAAATTAATTTTTCAAAATGTTTGTACAAAAGTTTATCCTAGAACAGCTCCAAAAATATTAAAAATAATCCTTCCCTATACCTCGAAAAGATGTTTTAGTCATTAATTTAATCATCCCAAACTTATTAGGCGTCTATTTTGACCAGAGCTGTCAATCAGGACCGGCCCTCCAAGGCCCGGAGTAAGAAAAACACCTGTTTTTCAAAGCCTTGAGAGAGCCCGAGAGCACCAAAGGCTAAGGCCCCGCGGGGCTCGGAAATTACTATTCCAAATTTTAATTATTTTTTCTCCACTTTTTTTTTTAAAATATAATTAGTAAATTACAACACGAATCATCCAAAAAATAAGCACAGTCACTAATTCATAATCAAAACCAAACCATGTTCACAAATAACTCATATAAAACATAAAAAGCATATCACTTAGCGACATTAGTACGATAACTATTATTGTCGTCATTTTCGTCACTATCATCAATTTTAACGACATTTGATTGTTCTTCACTTTGAGTAATAGCCTCGGCTCATGAGTAAGAATATCATGAAATTCTTCTCCCGCATCATGAACACATCCATAATTTTTATTTGCAACAAATAATAAATCAAATAATAAAATTAGAATATAGTTATTATGTATTTGTAATTAAATGGATAAATAACTCTATAACAAATACAATATATATATATATATATATAAATTAATAAATTTAAAAAGGAAAAAAAGCTACGGTGAAAAGGGCACAAGGCCGCCCGAGGCCCTCCAGGGCCGGCCTTTAAGCCCAAGGCCCTTCAGGGCCGGCCCTCCAGGGCTAATTTCAAATATCTCGTCCATTTTTCAAGCCCGGCCCTTAAAAGGTCAGGACTTAAACGGGCCGACCCGATGGACCTGACCCGTTTTGACGGCTCTAATTTTGACCAGGATAAATTTCGATTAAGATAAAAGTTATCTAAATTTCCAAGTAACTTTTTTGGGAAACGAATTGACAAAAAGTTAAAGTTATCTAAATCATCACGTGCTTTTAATTTAATGGCAAAACCCAAACAAAGATTAGACCCGTCTCCAAAATTGATCCATCATATCACTACTTTAATAAGCAGCATGAAACTTCCTAGAACAACACTTATATATCATCATCATCCTATATTTAATTTTGCTCAAGCCTTCATAATTAATACATTATCACCTTTTCAATCTCAACATTAATGTCTTACAGAGAAGCATTTGATGGAAAATAATGAAGCCCCACACTCTCATATATAACTTTATTATTCTCTCATTCATAGCTTCATACTTCATTATTGCCTTAGATTAGGTTGGTTTCATCATACATAGGTCTAAGTAGCTAGGATGAACCATAGGACAATATATTTCATGTCCCACAAGTTAGGGTACACGTTGTGTGTGTGGCGTCTGTGAATGTGCCCGTCTGTGAATGCACAGTCTGTCAGTCTGTGTGTGTTTATATAATAGATGAGAATTAGGTCATTTGGTGTAATTTCCACTTGAGCCGTTAGATGTAATTTCCCTCTTGCCAATTTCACATCTCACCGCACACAAGGAGCGCCCACTAACACTATATGTATACGGGGTTATCGTTTGTCATGTCACTTGACATAAGGTTATGTCAAGTCACTCTAAAACTACATTGTTTTGGGGTTAGAAGAATTAATGAACTCTCAAAACGACGTAGTTTTGAGGTAAGGGGAATTAATGAAAGATCTTTTGGTATAATTCATACAATAAATACAAAAACACCATTTATTAATTTCTTTAACTCCCAAAACGACATAGTTTTAGGGTGACTTAACATAATCTTATGTCAAGTGACATAACAAACGATAAACCCTATGTATATATATATATATTATATTGAAATATTGTATAATATATTATATTATTATAAATAATATTTTTTCCCCTCTCGCCTGCGTTCCTTGACTTCCTTCAGCCTATACATATATATTATTATTATATTATATGGGTAAAGGTATAAAAATACACATGTATTTACCTTGAGAAACGCCTAACACCAAGTATTTTCTTTAGGTGTAAAAATACACATGTGGTTATAAAACAGGTGTAAAAGTCACAGCACCGTTAAAATCTAACTTAACAGTGTTAATTTTGGGGTGGGGCCCACACTATTTTCATGAAAATACCAAAATGCCCTCTAAAATCACCCTCCACACCTCTGCTTCTTCGACAGACAACCATGAACAATCTGAACCAGACCTTCATCCTTCCATCACTGTCTCTTCTTGGTCGCCGGCGACCATCCTTCCATCACCATCCTTCACCGTCGCCGGCAAACATCCTTCCATCAACGTGATCTCTCTCAATTTTTCAGTTAAAATCATGAAAGAGAAGATATGGCTCCGAGCCTCAAAATTCTAAAGCCATGCTCTGCAATGATGTGAGAAACAGAGTAAAGAGAGATCAAACTATGTCATGAGATTCTCCAGCGTAAAGCATGTATAAAGAAGCCCCCAAAACAGAACAAAACACACAAACTGAAATTTGCAGCACAAAAAAGTTCCATTTACAGCACAAAGAAACAACATTAAACCAAAATACCCAAAAATTGCAACCATCTCCAGAGAAATCAAATGTCCACATTGAAAAACCAACAAAAAAATAATGAACCCAGATTCCAAAACCAAAAAATTGTGCAGATGAGGTGAGATTCGTGTTCTTCAACTTTTAGAGGGAGAAGGTGGCCAAGAAAAGAGAAGTCGAAGGGGCATTTTTCTTTGTTGGAGATGGCCATCGGCGACAAAGTTGCCAAGTTCAAAACGTGAGAGAGAAGAGGAGGCGGCCGTCGATAGGGGAAGTTTCATTAGAGATAAAGTGAACCATTTCAAACAATAACACGATGAGGAGGAGAGTGGGGGGTGGTGGGAGGAGAAGCTTGAATGGCCAGAAAAAGGAGGGCAATGGACTAAATGGAAAAAGAAAGAAGCAAGATTTGTAATTATTATTGTTAGAAGTAAAGGTGGTTAATTGATTAGTTAGTGAATTAGTTAGGCCCCTAGTCTATATAAGGGATCTTAACTAATGAGATCACTAAGTGTTGGGTGTGGAGCTCTCAAATTATGTTGAGAGAGAGTCAACATGGTCTCCTTCTAGGTTTAGAGTTTACCCAAGAGGAGGGTTACTCATTGTAAGGGGATGTTCCTCTTTTGTTGATAATACAAAAATCTCCATCTTCTCTATATTATTTATCTATTTGCTTCTCTAATTACACAAGTTTACATGGTATAGGTTGATTTTGGGTTGGGCCAAATAATCAAGAAATTATTGGGTTTCCACCATATGAGTGCTTCAATTGTCCTGACATTGTCAATAGCAACAGGCTATTCTTGGTTCTTGGGCTCAATTCTTTAGGCCCATATTGTTATCCTGGTTGCCCAGAGCCCTTTCTTGGTTAAACACTGAGTTTCCTGGGTTCTTGAAAAGAAGACTTAATTTTCTTGTCTTCCTCTGTGCATCACGGCTTTGCTCCCGCGGTACCCCCGTTCTCATCATTTCAACACTCAATCTTGTGCTCTCACCGCCGTCAGGATCAATTTCGACAGATAACCGTATTCTTCGTTGTGGGAATTTGTGTTGAAAGCCCGTGATAGAGAAAGAATGGGAGACCGCTGTACTCGCCGTGGAAGCCTCAAGGATTTGCTCTCACACCACTATTTAAGCCTGCATCTCTAACCAAGAAACCACCAGAGTCCCGTCATCACTGTACTGAGTAAGGCAAGAAACATTTTGCATTTTTGGCTGCAAAGTTCTTTCAGCTTTGCTACATCTCAGGTTCTATTAGATGGTAACAGAGTGATAGATTGTCGAGGAGAGGTTGACTGGAACCAAGCTGGTTGCAGAAAGTCAATGCAAGTGGATTGAGTGAGATGTCTAAAAGCATTAGTGACAATGTTTCAGTTGATTTCTTGAAAGGAGGGTCATTAGGAACTTCAAGATTTTCTGATGTTACCACTCAAGTTATTGAATTGGGGGTAATTCCGTTTATGTGTGGATGGTGGCTGGATGTTTGTACCATCAGGATGTTTGGGAAGACAATGGCTCACAGAGTTCAGTTCATGAGAGAGGCATAAAGTAATTCATAGTGTTGCATACAAGAGAAGCATTTCAAAAGTGAAGATATGGAGAAGAATGTTGTGAATTGAAGAAATCTTTGTATTTTTTCGTTGATTGAAAATTGGTCAATTTAATTCACCTTATCTCCTTATTATTGTGTTGTTCAAGTTGAGCACTTTTTAGATAAATAATGTTCAACTTGAGGGGGTGTTAGAAGTATAGGTGGTTAATTGATTAGTTAGTGAATTTGTGAGCTAGTTAGTGAATTAGTTAGGGCCCTAGTCTATATAGAGGCTCTTAACTAATCAGATAACTAAGTATTGGGTGTGGAGCCCTCACATTATGTTGAGAGGACGTCAACATGGTCTCCTTCTAGGTTTAAAGTTTACCTAAGAAGAGGGTTACTCATTGTTTAGATTTTACCCAAGAGGAGGGTTACTCATTGTTTAGAGTTTACCCAAGAGGAGGGTTACTCATTGTAAGGGGATGTTCCTCTTTTCTTGATAATACAAGAATCTTCACATGCTCTTATATTATTTCTCTATTTGCTTCTCTAATTACACAAGTTTACAATTATAAATATATTACCAGCTGAAGAGCGCACATTTTTCTGAGAAGCTTCCAATGGTCTCCGACGAGGGAGAAGGTGATGTTGGAGCAACCGTAGAGAACTACTTCGGTAGAAAGATGATGTGGCCTCTGAGCAAAATTGGCATCTTGAGTTTTCATTATCTCTCTAGCCAATTCCGGTGATAACACCACAAGCGTCGGCGTTTCCCTCATCTTCGGCATCATCACCGGGCTGTATTGCTTGGCCAGATCCCTAACCCGATGGTGTCGCGGGCCACCGCGCACATGGTGGTAGCTTCCGATCACTGGAAGCCTCCAGGGCCCCAGGGGAAGCTTCTTTCGTGGTCCCCATATGGCTCTCTGTACCATTTTGAGAAAAACCAGTGAGAGCTCAACCGAGGGGGAGGGGCTGTGTGTGTGTGTGTGTGTTTTTTTTTTTTTAATTAAGGGCATTTTGGTATCTTCATGAAAATAGTGTGGGCCCACCCCAAAACTAACACCGTTAAGTTAGATTTTAACGGTGTTGTGACTTTTACACATGTTTTATAACCACATGTGTATTTTTACACCTAAAAAAAGCACTCAGGGTAAAAACATGTGTATTTTTGCACCTTTACCCATACTATATTGCATAATATATTATTATATCTAAAGAGCCACGGTGATGATAATTGATCCCGATACATTTTATTCATCAGAGTTTACATAATTATATACAGTAGGAATATTATCTTCTAGAACATAATATCTAGGGATTATAACCAAAATACACTAGTGCAAAAAAGGCTTTTAAGACCGAACAAAAGAGGCCTCGTAGGACCGGACCCGCGACCGGTCTTGTTCCAGCCGGTATTAAAATTCTACATTTAAGATCGGACTAGACCGGTCTTACAGAAAATATTTTAGACCGGACATTTAAAACATTGGGTCTTAAAAGTCGTACTAAAATAAACCTGAAATACTTTTTTTTGGGTCCTAAAACTCAACTTTTAAGACCGGCTAATAATTAGGCCGCTCTTAAAAGATAGAATTTTAAGACCGGACAAAAATAAATACGGTCTTAAACTTAGCGGCTTCTAAGGCCTGAATAATTATACGCGGTCTTAAAAGATTGACTTTCAAGACTGGATGATAAATAAATGCAGTATTAAAAATTTTATTTTAGACCGCATGTATAAATTTACCGGTCTTAAAAAGACCGCGCTTTTTGACCTTTAAGACCGGACATATAAATACATCCGGTCTTAAAAACTCACCATTTAGGACCGGCGCATTTATTTATGGTGTAAATTTTCCTGAATTTTTCCATGTTTTGTTCTTCCGATTGTATTATACACACAAATCCACCACCCAATCCAACACATAAAAGTTGATACTTTAAGCTGTAAGCTATGAACAATTATTTGAATAAATGGAATTGGAAAAAGAATACAAATATTATTCATCATGAGTTATTTGGCCTCTTAGTTAATGATTATACTATAACTACAACACCCAAATTAATTCATACAATAAGATAACTTACTTACAAATATAATAAGTTACAAATACAACACACATGCCCAAAATAATATTCACCATGCCTTCATCGATTCCCACCCGACAAAGTAACATCCTCTTTTATAACATGCCCCTTTGGATCGGATCCTGCCAAAAAAATAAAACAAGAACAAACTTCATAGTCAGTGACATTGTTTATGAATATAGAAGGAATATAATATAGTTAAAACCTTAAAGTTTTCAAAGAAATCTGCATATGAATATTACCTTATGAATTAACTCTTTTATAAAGTGATATCTTCCCATATCCCTTCTTGATGATCACTTCTTATGCCGGGTTCATTATCCGCTTCATCTTCTTCGTTTATGTAGGTAGACCCCTTGAAAAAGGAGTACTCTCGGGAATACCATAATTGAATTCATTTCCTCATCAATATCAATGACCCTCTTTCCTTGGAGAGCTACGAGACCACATTTTATTTTCTTGATCGGTGATATAGAACACTTGTTTTGCACTGGTCCGCCATAATAAAAGGTTCATCTCCAAAACTTCTACCATGGACATTGACTAATGTAAATCCTAGCCGATCGATCCGAACACCATTATTGACATTGACCCACTTGCATTTGAAAATGAGAAATCTAATTTTCACATAGTCCACCTCCCAAATCTCTTCAATAACCCCATAATATAGCATGACTGCCAATAAAGGGCTCTTGTCTTTCGAACCGGAGAAGTGCATAGATTTAGCCTCTAACATAACACCACTGTTCTGGACTGTGCTCCTATCTAGGAACTTCGTGTAAAATGTATAACCATTGATCACATACGAATTCTAACTTATGACATCGACCTCAGGACCACATGCTAACCATTTGATTGTATCAGAAACACATTCCTCTCCCTCGACCTTTTGTTTGAACCGGTTTGCAAAAGTTCTTTATGCTCCCTAATCAACCTTTGTTGAGTCATTCGATGATTTTCTTTCCTTACAACTTCTTTATGTTCAGCTATCTTTGCCGGGTTGAACTTCATCAACATTATTCAAGATGTATAAGTGGAATTGTGACAATTCATCGGGATCCACACTCTTTACGGAAGCCCCTCGTCTACCCCCTTCAAAGATCGACGTTTTGGAAGCCCAATATGTCTTACTTTGGCCAAATAATTTTGACAAAATTCCATGGCTTCTTCGAAACATATTTCGAACAATCATGCTTTCGGCGGTATGCATTCTTCACGTACCCTTTTAGGAATTTTATAGATCTTTCAATTGGGTACATCCACCGTAAATGGATAGGGCCGCACATCTTTATCTCCCTCACTAGATGAACAATTAGATGAACCATGATGTCAAAAAATGTAGGAACAAAAAGCTTCTCAAGGTGGCACAAGATAAGATATCCTTCATTCTCCAATTCATCCAACTTTTTAATCTCGAAAACTTTACTACAAAGCGCATTGAAGAAGACACAAAGTCTAGTCAAAATGACCGAAGATCATATTCGGCGATGCCTCGAATAGCTATTGGGAGTAGTTGTTGCATCAAGACATGACAATCATGAGACTTTTGGCTTACTAATTTCAAGTCCTTCATCGATACAAGCCTCTTCAAATTTGAAGAATACCCCGTGGGAACTTTTGTGTCATGTAAACACTCACAAAAACTTCATTTCTCATCCTTAGACAAAATATGAGAAGCCGGGGGACAATAAGTTCTCTTCCCATCTGGCCTTGGATGTAACTCTTCGTGTATTCCCATTGCTATCAGATCCAATCTTACCTTCACACCATCCTTGGAACTATCTTGTATGTTGAGAAGCGTGCCGACAATACTATCACATACGTTTTTCTCCACATGCATGACATCAATCTTGTGTCTCACATCAAGATTGCGCCAATATGGAAGATCGAAGAATACAGATCTCTTTTTCCATATATTTGTTCCTTTTCTACTCTTTAGTCTTACAGAAGACGACATTGATATTTTTCACCTTTTCATAAACTTGCTCCCCAGTCAATGCCAGGAGCATCTTCATATTCTTGGCCACCAAAAAGGCTTTCTTTAATCGACGATATGGGTGGCCCCGTCTAAGAAATCTCCTATGTCCAAGATAAACCGTCTTTCTTCCATGTTGAAGTTGATGGCGGCGTGTGCCTTCTTCATAAACCGGACATGCTTTATGGCCTTTTACACTATACGACAAGTTCCCATATCTTTGAGAAGTCGTTTATAGTACAAAATATCATGGCTCGCATTTTAAACACCTCCTTCTTGAAAGAGTCAAAAACATCAACACCTTCGCCCACAACTCCTTCAAGTCTTCGATCAAGGGTGAAGGTAAACATCAATGTCATTTTCGGGTTGTTTCGGTCCGAAATCAACATAGACGACATGATATACTTTCGTTTCATGCATAACATTGGAGATAAGTTGTAAATAATTAGTAGTACAGGCCATGAACTATGTATCTTTGCTAAGGCTTCCATATGGATTCATGCCATCCGTGCTAAGGGCAAGCCTAAGATTCCTAGGTTCTTCGCCGAAGTTCGGAAATAATTGATCGATTTTCTTCCATTGAGAAGAATCGGCCGGATGTCGAAGGTTTCCATCAGAAATCCTCTCATCTACATGCCACCTCAAATTTTTTGCATCATTTTCATTTGCAAACAACCGCTTTGAACCTTGGTATGATTGGAAGATACCACAACACTTTTGCAGGCCCCTTATTTGACTTGTACCTTGGGGTTTCACATTTCGGACAATTCTGCTCCTCTTCAAACTCTTTTCTATACAATACGCAATCATTCGGGCATGCATGGATCTTTTTGTACTCCATCCCCAGTGGACAAAGTATTTTCTTAGCATCATAGTATCGATGCGGCAACACATTATCATCCGAAAGCATGTCCTTAAAAGCCTCAAGCATTTCAGAAAAACTCTTGTCGCTCCATCCATGACGTGCCTTCAAGCTTACCAATTTCAATACAGCGTTCAACAATTGGTATTTTTTACACCCACGGTATAGAGGGTCTCTCGCATCATTGCACATATTACCATATGCATGTGATTGATGAAAAGCCTCTTCTCCTACATCACGGATAATGTCCTCATGCGATCATCCATATCCGTGTCATTATCATCAAAGGTCACTTCCCCATGTTGAGACCCACTTGGTATTTTTTCACCATGCCATACCCATCTTGTATAAGTCTTACAAGATCCTTCACAAATTAAATGTGTGTGTATAACTTCAACACTTAGTCGCCTCTCATTCAGACATTTTACACAAGAGCAATAAAACTTCCCACTATCATCATGAGCATTTTGTTTAGCAAATTCAATAAAGTCCCTTACCCCATTCTAATATTCAACACTCGTCCGTAAAGCATTTATCCAACTGTGGTCCATAGTAGTATTCCTATAGACGGAAAGATTTAACATATACATAATCCGAAAAAAGGCAAAGACTTGCATATAAAATAAGCCAACTCCAAATGCATATTTATGCTCAATGTCGGTTATGCATGTCTTTTTTTTTTTTTTTGTTTTAGGAGAAAGCTTGCCCATTAAATGCATAACGAAGAATCACTTTTGGTCATAAATGTATCACGGTGAATCCAAGAAGCAAAATAAATACATGATTTAGGAAATTAAATGCATCGCATGAAGGTCTTGTGGACTCACCTATACCATATAAATTCAAATGCGTTTGTTGAGTCGTTCTTCTCCCGCCACGAACGTTGATGTTGCAGACAGCAAGAGTAACCTAAAAACATTTCTTGGTCATTGGGTAGGTCTAAAGTGCAAATATAATCTTCAAAATACAATATTCATTAACAACGAGAGAAACCCACAATAACATTTCATCGATTTCGTTCAACCCATGAAAACCCCGGAGAACCATTAGAAGGAAAATCATAAAGTTATATAACCGAAACACCTCGTGCATTGGTCTATAGACGTTTAGCTAAGGAACGAGAGTTAATCTCGAGAGAGAGGAACGCAAAGCAGCGACGCAACACACACCTTTGGAGAGAAACTGTGTAATCACTTTCGGCGCGACAAGAGAAGTTACGAGAGGAAATTTAATTTTCCCCGCGACATAGACATGTCTTTATATTTTTTATTTTAATAAGACCGGTTAATTATACAAGTATACGGTCCTAAAGATATAATTCTATTAATAAATTTTTAAGACTAGGAGGTTAACAATCTGCGGTCCTAAATTTTAGTATTGAGTTAATTTTAAGGCCGGTGATTTATAAAGAGTCCGGTCCTAAAAAGTCAAACATTTATTAACTAATTTTTAAGACGGTTAAGAATACTCGGTCCTAACTTTCAAGTATTCATTTAATTTTAAGACCAACGGTTATAAGAACTATGGTCCTAAAAGTATTTCGTTTATTAATTAACCCAAAAAAAAGAAGAAGAGGTTTGCATTTGGCGAGCTCGTGAGAAACCGAGTTAATAAAATAAATTAAAGGAAAAGCTGGAGAATATGAATATTAGAAAGACACAAGCTTAGTTTTATTGCTTCCATACATAACTGGAGAATATACACGTACACAAGAAAATTAAGAGAGAAAAACAAGCAGAAAATTATCAAAAACAAGAATCTGACTAAACATCCTAAAGCTTATTCTCCTCCAAAGCCTTGGTGATTTCGGCGTGAACAACATTAATTTCCCATGCCGGAGATCGGCAAGTTTGTCTTAGTCTCATCGGACACAATGCTTCATTAGAGGAAAGAGGAGAGGGTCGTAGTAGTCGCGGTGGGGCCAAGAGGTTGGGGAGGGGGAGCGGGAACCTCTTCATCATCCGAAGAAATAACAATGGGTCCAATGACCCGAGACTCTTTCTGACAATAGGACGGACTCTCGATGGAGGAGGCGCACCGTATAACGATCAACGGA
This sequence comes from Acacia acuminata, assembly GCA_019022655.1. NCBI lineage: Eukaryota > Viridiplantae > Streptophyta > Magnoliopsida > Fabales > Fabaceae > Acacia > Acacia acuminata. Next base: position 1,001,727 of record JAFJYI010000001.1, read on the forward strand.
AGGCACAAGCATCACGAGTAAGAGCACCACCCCTACGAGCGGTTCTCTTGTATCTAACCATGGTTTGAGTAGTTGGGGCGAGAGGTATGAGGAGTTAATTAATAAAGGCGAGAGATTTGTTCTCGAGATAGCCACGTACGTAGTTTGGAGTTACGAGGCGGTGATGAGGAATTAATAAGGAGTTAAGGACGAGAGGTATGAGGAGTTAATAAAAGGAAGAGAAACTTTTAAGAGCGAGATTTATAGGTACGTGGTATAAAATTCTATCATTTAATTTTTATTTTAAGACCGACCTTTTATAATATGTCCTAGGTCTAAAAGTCTATTTATTTTTAAAATCAATTCTATTACTTTTAAGACCGACCTTTTAAAATATGTCCGTCCTAAAAGTATATTTATTTTTAAAATATTCAATTCTATTACTTTTAAGACCGACCTTTCATCATTTACCGTACTAAAATTCATTCTTTTCAAATTCGGATGGCGAGTCGTATCCTTACACTCTGTTCAAATGAATGATTGAGTCTCTTCGCCTTCCGAGATAAACTTCCCAACTAGGCGTCTCCTTGTATTCGATGAACTATGCGTCTCCTCATTAAAGTTTCGGCTTTTCATATTGTTCGGGATGGGTTCTCTATTTAAACCCGTTGTTCTTGTACTTTCTTCACATTCTTCTCCATCACTTCTACACGGCTCCTCCACCGCCTAGCCTCCTTTGTAATGGCTGCTCCCCCGGGTCCTCCGTTTCCTCCTCCCTCTTCAACCTCAGCCCCCTCCGCCATTCCCTCCTCCATTCCGACTGTGAAGCGGTGGTGCGTCGTTGGTGGCCCGTCGATCACATTGATCAACGCTTGGGCTAATTAGTTCAGCTTGTTCATACCGTGAACAACAAGCTGAACATGGTACTTCACGCCAATGACATGGAGTACGATAAGGTGAAGACGACTCCGACTCCGACGACTCGGCTCCCTCTCCCTCTCCGTCTACGAAGAGGATTAGTTGTTTTTTTAGTTGTATTTTTTTTGTTGGTTTTTTTTTTTTTTGTAAAAATTAATATATAAAATATTATGCACTCTTTTTTCTCGTGCGAGTTTAATACTTTAATTCATTAGTTTATCCATTATCTGAACCTGGAAAGCAATAAACAAGGCAACTATGAAAGATGGATAATGGCAGACTCAAAAAACTAAGATGAATAATTCAGAATGAAGACTTTTAGGACCACACACTTAGTAAATCGAGGTCTAAAAACACGCCTTTTTTGTTAGCTTTGGTTTCCATATTCGATCGCCTTGTCCTTTTCATTATCGTCTTTCTTTTTCCGACAAAAAGGAAACAAACAAAACATTGTCCTCATGTAAATCAACAATAGAAATTGGCAGAATACGTTAAGAACATACAAAAAACAAAAAACATCTTTTACCTTATTTGAATAAAAACAAACACGGTGACAATTCTTCTCAAGGTTGGACCGTCGTTGTCGTCGGTTTTATCTCCCCGATTTGAAACAAAGTACCTTTTCAATACCTTCCTTCTTTTTCGACAAAAAGAAAAGAGACAAAGAAAAGGAAACCGATAATCTTGCTCAAGATTAAGAGAGGTAACATCGACTACAATGAAGGACCTAGCTTGAGCGAACGCCGAGAACCTCGGTTGTCTCGAACCAAAATGATTTGTCTGAAAAGCGAGTGAACATTTCTATTTAAATGAAGACTATTAAGACCGGACATTTAATAATTACATGGTCCTAAAGGTTAACCAACTTCTAAACTTAAAATAAGAGGACTTTTAGGAGCGGACAGTAAAATAATATACGGTCTCATAATACTTTTAGGACCGGATGTTCACAATATACGGTCCTAAAAGTCTCGTATTTTTTAAACGAACACTTTTAGGACCGGATGTTTATTATGTGGACTTTTAAGATCGCACTTTTAATTAATATACGGTCCTAAAAATGTCATATTTTTTAAAACGAACACTTTTAGGACCAGATGTTTATTATGCAGACTTTTAAGACCGAACTTTTAATTAATATACAGTCCTAAACTCGAGATCTTTCTCAAATTTCAAGCACTAAATAGCTTTATCCACCATCCAATACATTCGAAACCCAAAACGGACACAAGAAAATTGTTCGAAAAATTAAACAAATTTATTTATTGAATTTTACATTGCCTATGTATATTTACAAATGAATATTGTTGAGAAAAATAAAAAAATTTAGAATATTATTGTTGTACAGGTATATTTACAAATGAATTTAGGGCATTAATTATTGTCGACTTTAAGATCGGTCATACTGATATTCACAAAACAAATTGCGTATGTGCTCAGTTCATCATCGAGAAAAGGGATCGGGGCGAGTCAAACATCGTAACATCAAAGGCAAACTGAATTAACTTGCGTGCATATTTCATATGTAAGATTAAGCCACACACTTGAATTAACTTACGTGCATAATATGTAACATCAAATACATTTACCTTTACTGTTAATTTAGTCCTTCCTCTCGTGATAATATCATACATGTGTTTCATGACGTACTGGCCACATAAGTTGGAGCCTGGTGGTTGCCGACGGGTCTAAAAAGAACAAGAAATATATATAAGAGCATATATAGCTTAATGACCAACTTCACAAGAAAGTGTGCCAGTGTACAAATATTGTACCAACCTCTGGTGTGTCCCAGATGGGGTCTTTGGCCCGACGCCTCATATTTACCTCGGTTTGGAAGGTCTTCATGGCACTATCATTAAAATCACAAATTTATCAATAATGTTCATTGAAAATTCACAACGAGAGATTTCGAGACAAGAGAATCAAAATGACATGCTTACTCGTTGATGGTCTGCGTCAACGAAGGCAATGACTCTCTGTGAGTGGAGCATAAGAAGATAACTTTATGCTCCTCCATGCACATGAGGACCAATTGGCAGTGGCGGCTGAAAATTCACAGCAGTAAAGTATACTCAGTGATATATGTAGCAGAATTAAGTGAATTGCAGACAAGATTTGTGATATGTATCTGTGGAAGAATAGCAACAAGTACACATTTCTTCTCACTTCACACACCCTCTTTGATATGTACACTTGTCTCTCCTGCATTGATGTTTGACTTGAATAGACAAGGCACAAGAATCCAAAATCATTGCTCCTGCCCTTTTGAACCAATTCTTGATGCAATAACCTACAATAATGACATCGATCAGGGAATTAGTATATATGTATGTGTTTCTAAACGATGCATTTAAATTATGTACTCATAGGAGAAGATACTTACTTCATAAAAATTTGAACAATTGCATCGTAAGCTCTGTCAGGAAGCGGCGGGAACTCAACATCAACGGTGTCAACTTGAACGGGATGAGGATGAGGGACGCCTAATACTTCATTGACAGGCCACGATTTATCTTTAAAATATCCAATCTTCACCAGATCAGATATTTTTTTCGTGCCAGTCAACTTAGCAGTAGGGGATAGAGCTTGAGGATGAGGGGGTGGAACTTGAGGAGGAGGGGGTGGAGGTGGAACTTGAGGAGGAGGGGGTGGAACTTGAGGAGGAGGGGATGAAGCTTCAGGAGGAGTAGAGACATGTACAAGCTTCACTAGCCAAGAGATGAAGGTTCCCTTGACATGACTCACAAGCTTTAGCTGATCAGTTGGGAGAGGGAGAGGTGCATAAATGATCACCTTTTCAACTGACACTCTGACTTCATCATCAGCCAATTGTTGGTGGTGTACAGTTGATCCCAATAAGTTGTGGAAAGTCCCTTTTGCAACTAATCGTGCAGCCACAACTCCTCGCGACGTATTGGAGATGGTGGATCATGTACCGAGAAGGATTGGATTCTGCTTCATCATCCAATCTCTTCCGCTTGGCCGCCATCAATTCTTCTTGACCTTTTCATATCCGCGAGAAGCCCTATGCGGGCAATCATTCTTTCTCCCTATCTCTGTGCTCGTTCCTTTCTTTCCGTGAATCGGCATTGAAAACAACTATTAATTATGAATTCCAGCCATCTCACTAACGAGAAATTAGAGAACTTCGCTTGATATGAACCTCAAACACTAGTCAAATTCAATTCATCAAGTTTCAACATTTTATGTAAGGAAGATGTAGAATTGTAGAAGAAATTGGAGCTATGTCTTGTCTTGCTAGATAGATAAGGTAAGAAACAAAAGAGAATTATGCTTACTGAGAATAATACAAACTTGATCTTTTTAAGGCATCCGATTGGGATCAACAATCCTCATTAGATAGTAAAGAACTAATGACAATAATGTCTAACCACTACCTACTATAATAGAACTAAGACTATAATAATGGCTTGACTCTTATGCCATTATTATTTCCCTAATTACCTTCTTAGTATTTTACCTTTTAAGGGTTTACATATCAGACTTGCATAGACAAAGGCAGGAAATGTATACTTCTATTCACACACCAAACAATTTAACTAACAGGATTAGATGAACACAATAACATTCACATATCAGCACAGGTTAATAAGCAAACAAAAGGGCAAAAAAAACTAAATATAAACTCACGAGCTTCGGGAATGGTCCGAGATGAACAAATTGTTGCCAAGTTTGTTCATCAATAAATGTGTACTTGTCCCAAGGATTTTGGTCAGGTGAACCTCGGCAAAAATATACTTGTTAGCGAGAGAGGTCTTAAACTTCCTCCACCGATCGGCACAATAAGACAATGTCTTGTCTTTCAACTTCTCGAGTCGGGACATTATATGTAAGCCGGATAGTGTCCCAAATAGGTTGCTTTACTTTGCCGAAGTCCACATTTTTCCACTCATCGGTCAAGATGCTAACCTTGTGCGTGCAAGACCCGACAAAACTAGTATATTTGCTTTTAATAGGACCGAAAGGTCGCAACTTTTCATCAAACCGAATCTCCGGCTTTGACCCGGAAGTCCGACTTAGGGTTACATCCATCATTCTTGTGCCTCTTCTACCACGGCGTCTTTGGCGGATTCGAGGCACATTGTCAGATGAAGAGGGTTCGTTCTGACTCACACCGACTGGCGTTCCCGGAACACGAATGGAATCGTTTTCACTTGTTCATTTTCGAGACGGGAAGAGAGGAATGCGTGGGCGAGGGGAAGAGCAAATGAGAGCGTACCGAGGAGGCTAATGGTACGTGGGCGAGGAAGAGAGGAATGCAACGGGAAGAGTGGTTTCACAACAAGAAGAGGGGTTTCGAGTTCGGAGGGACAACGTAAGTCGTAAGGAACGTTTCGCGAAGAAGAATATAGTTGACGCTTTATTTTTAAGACCGGATGAACTAAAAAGACGTTCTTAAATGTTAATTTTAAGACCATCATTTATTAAACTCCGAACTTAAAAGTAATAAACTATTTAGTACGGTCACAATTTATGTCGGTCTAAAAAGTATAATATTTAAGACCGCCTGTTATATATATCCGGTCTTAAAAGTTTATTTAATTTTTTCCTCATTATTTTGCACCGCAGAAAATATAAGTCAGCCCCTGTTGAGATTTCTCTATAAAGAAATTTGAACTTTCAGTTTTTTTCAATAACATTTTTAAGACCGTTTGTTTTGTTAAGTGGTCTAAATAATATATGTAAGACTCATTGATAAAGGATGCGGTCCAAGAAGTTCTTTATATTTATAAAACTGCCACCGGCCATACTATTAAGACCGATGCTCATTAGGATGCGGTTCAAGAAGTTTTTTATATTTACAAAACTGCCACCGGTCATACTATTAAGACCGGTGCGTCATTACTCCGGTCTAAATGAGGCGGTCTTAAAGCTCTTTTTTCCACTAGTGATAACAATTACAAAATACTACCTCGGTTCTAATTATAAGACAAAATTGACTTTTTTAGAAAGATCAAAGAAGCTAATTAAATTACTTGAGTATTTATATTTGTGTTTTTTCCTCTAAGTTAACTAGTTTAACTAATAAACTAATGTATAATCTTAGGATATACAATATATAATATGATTAATTAACTTACTTAGCTTCCATAATTTCTTCAAACAAAGTCAATTTAACTTCCATAATTTCTTCAAACAAAATCTCTCTAACTACCGAGATTATGATCAGAAGGAGTAATAATTATAACATTCAAATTTTCATAATCTTCTAATCATATCCTAAAATCTCTCTAACTACGAGATTATGGTAAGAGCAAATATGCCCTTAATTGTGTCGGGCTTCCAACAATATTGTATAATATTTAATATATAGCATATAATGTATTATTATATCATATAATTATTTTTTTCTTATCTCTTTCTTTTTATTTAGATATAGATTAGATTATTTCATGAATATATTTCCCCTACATATTTTCTTCCTCTTATTATTCTTATCAATATCATTTATCATTGTTAATTAATCAACTTTAATAAATAAAAAGATTGATTATATTTATTTATTATTATTTTCAAATTTTGATTTTTATACTCTATATCTCCTCTAAACTCAAATTAATTAATAAATCATATCCTAGTAGTACTTAATTACTATTAGAAAAATTGGGATGTTACACTGGTTCTTTGTGTGCATATTATTATAATCTTGTTCATCATCCGTTGTAATATAATACTTTCTTCGATCAGTTATATATATAAGTAATAATTTGCGTTTGTTTAAGAATTTAATGTACTTTTTACATTTTTATTTTAATTAATTACATGTCTCTCTCTCACTTATTATGCATCTTCATAAACATAGGTATATATATGTTTAGGGGAAAAATACTTCTCTTATACATTATTTGTTTTTAACTAATTTTAAAAATTAACATTTTGATCTACATGATTTGGTTAGTTCTTGCCTCTATATATATATATATATATATATATATATATATAGGAAAATAAATTTCATGTTGTAGGAGAAGTGTCTCCTCGTGTTATAGATACTTCGATTTCCGTCTTGAGTTTTTTTTTTTAATGTAGGTCACCATTTCATGTGTGTGTAGGAATCTTCTTTCTCATGCAATATGAGAAGATTAAACCCATATATATATATATATATATATATATAAGGGACTGAGTATTATTATAATTATTTGCTGCATTATCATTATCTATTTAATAGATCACGAATATTGCTCTTAAGATTTGATTCCATATGATTAGGCACCTTCATTGATAATAATCATTATGACCCAGGACAAAAACTATTTAAGAAATTACTATATTGTTAATGATGAGGGTTTTTTTTTTTTTTTAAATAACCCTTCAGATCACCTCACCACCTGATATCCAGCGCTTTTTTTTTTTTTTTTTATTTTTTAAATATCCTATATCCGATTACCATTTAACAAGGTATTCAAACAACTTACTGTTTTAATGAGTTGAGATTCGAACTCGATTGGTCCACAACTAGACTAATTAGTAACCTTATATACTCTTAACTTATAAGTTGAAGAATTTAACGCTCAAACTAGGAAAATTTACAAGTATTTCATCAAGCAGTTAACATTGGAGATTTTTAGAAATAAATAATTTTTAAACTCAATCATTCTTACAAGTATTTTAATGATTGTCCCTCCTAGTCCTAGAAACACCTTGTCGTGAATGGAGGCACCAGATAGGCAAGGAGTATTACGAGGCAGGAATCAGGACTGAACTTTAGAATCTAACACATGGTCACTGCTTATTTTTAAAAATGGGTTAAATGTCTAATTTACCACGGAAGTTTTGATGAGGGGGCACTCAGCACCCAAAAGTTTTTTTGGTACTAAAATTACCCCAGAAGTATGAAAAAGGTACCAAATTTGCCCAAAACTAACGGAAGGTCAAACGGACGTTTGCTATGTTGCCTTTTTTGGGTTAAATACCTAATTTGTCACGGAAGTATTGATAAGGGGATACTCAGCACCCGGAAGTTTTTTTGATACCAAATTTGCCTCGGAAGTATAAAAAAGGTAGCAAATTTGTCCAAAACTGACGGAAAGTCCACGTAGGTCGTTAAAATGCCACATAGCTAGGAAAGAAACATAGTGGAGGGTGAGTCATATGCCAGATCATGTAACCACATCTGCACCTCATTCATCTCTCACTCTCTTCCCTCTCGCTTTCGGCGGTTTGTGCTTCTGAATTTTCTTCCACTCCTACATCAGCGACGACAGTGCCAGTGTGAATTTTCTTATGATTTGGTGAAAATTTTGACAATCCATATGACCATCTCTAACTAGGTTTAGAGTACAATGGGAATACAAAATTGTTCTAGGAATTATCTCTAAGCGATGGCTTTTGCGGATCCAGAGCTAATTCTAACATCTCATTTGAAATTTTCTTGATCAATTTGATAAGAATGGCTTTTGGTTTCTTGGTTTGGATTCCTATCGTACCTATATTTCGGGGGTCGAAACCAATCGAATCTAAAGTAGAGGAAGGTCAAACGAGTTGGTAGGCATTGTTGTGGAAGCCGGCATACTCGTGGGTGAACGAGTGGAAGAAAATTCGAAGCACGAATCCGCCCTAAAGCAAGAGGGAAGAGAGATATGAATGAGGTGCTAACATGGTTACATGATCGGCATATGACTTACCCTCCATCGTGTTTCTTTCCTAGCCATGTGGCATTTTAACGACCTACGTAGACCTTCCGTCAGTTTTGGGCAAATTTGCTACCTTTTTTATACTTTTAGGGCAAATTTGGTACCTAAAAAAAATTCGGGTGCTGAGTGCCCCCTTATCAATACTTCCGTGGCAAATTAGGTATTTAACCCAAAAAAATCCGATGTGGCAAATGTTCGTTTGACCTTCCGTTAGTTTTGGGTAAATTTGGTACCTTTTCCATACTTCTAGGGCAAATTTGGTACCAAAAAAACTTTAGGTACTGAGTGCCCCTTTATCAATACTTCGTGGCAAATTAGGCATTTAACCCTTTAAAAATTGTGCAACTTAATTAAAAAAAAAAAAAAAAGGCAAAAGGCATTTCTATGCCAAATGAACTCTATAAAAGCAGAAGGTGCATGTATGAGTTTCCGATGCACCTCTCTCTCTCTCTCTCTCTATATATATATAAAGTTTGAATTTTTGGACAGAGGTCTAAGAGAAAATGGTGTCAAAAGCAAAGGAAGCAATGAAGAATGTTAACAAGTATAATTGGAAAAGCAATTAGAGAAATGATATGAAAAAGTTAAAGAATCTTGTATTAATTTCAATAAGAGCAACATGCTCATATAATATAATCCACTTGGGTTTAACAATAATCATTCCTTACTTGAGGGTGATTAACCACAAACCCTAACTCTAGGGATCTAGGAGGGATTTCTCTCTCTAGAGAGAAAAATTCAAATTAAACTCTCTCTAAAATAATGAGAGCTCCACACTCTACACTAACTAAACTCAATGGTTAAGCACTTTATATAGAATGGACCTTAACCAACTAATCAACTATTCTCTTATATTCTAACACATCTCCTCAAGTTGAACACTACTTAATAAAGTGCTCAACTTGAACAATACAAAAAAATAAGGGGATAAGGTGAATTAAATTGACCGGTTTTCCAATCACAAAAAAATATAAAGATTTCTTTGTAACAATCTTCTTCCATTCACTTCAGGCATACTTCTCTAGGCAACACCAAGAATAGTCTTTTCTTCTCTCATGTGCTTTACCATGCATCTGATTACTTGAACCATCATTTTTGTCTCTGTTCTACACTTTCAGATTGACCGAAAACACAAAAATACAGGGAAGTGAGGTGAATTAAACTCTGCAATTTTCAATATACAAAATTACATGATATCTTCATGATCCACAACTTCTATCAGAACTTGGGAGTGCCCCTTTCAGCATCAAAACTTGTTCTCTGACTTGGATGCCAATAATGTCCCATTCTTGGAACGAAGAACCGAGAATGCACAACTCATCTCTTGCTTCAACCTATCTGTCCGTGTCATTAATGCAGCCCACAACAATTATACAAGGCCTTCTATGTATTCTAAAAGTATTGCCTCCACGTTTGAAGGATTAAAACAGATTCTCATTTTGAATGGAACCTGTTGCGCACTGAATCATATAGCTCGAAATAGAAGCAACATCTCCATGTGATGCCATTGTGAGAGGGGAAGAAATGAGTTTCTGAGAAATTGAGGCAAAATCATTTAAACTCACTTCATCCACTGCTTTCAATAAATTCTCCACAGGTTTCTTCTCACCATACGTCAAAATCTGTCTTTCAATATCTTCTGCAACAATCGTTCTTGATTCCAAATTCATCAGAGTGGTAGACTTGATAGTCGGTTTGGCACGATCTAACTGCACCTGGTCAACTTCTCCTTTGGTAACAGCAAATGGAAGAATTCCAGTGAGGGTTGCTCCTGCACTTCTATAAAGTCCACAAACTTAACCAATTTTCACTCTTATCTATACCAATCCCCATTGATTAATTCCAGGAAAATGAAAAAAGATGAGCCCAAAAATATCCAAACTTGAATATGACCATCCCCACGATTTTTACCACTTTATAAGAATCTCAAGTGTTTGATGGTCTGGAACTCAACCACCAAGGCCTCGTCAACTTCGAAGTAATTTTCTTGGAAGACATGAGACATTATCTCATAGCAACGGTGTTCCCAAAAATTCACTACGTAAACCCTCGAATGTTTTCTTGCCATGTCTGCAGCAAAAGAAACTACAGGGCTTGAAGGAATTCTCGGCGGTAAATCAATCTCCGGTGGATCGCCGGAACCGCAAGATAGGTGAGAAGAGGCGACATTTCTCTGCTCTCAACTCTGCGTATGTTCTAGGTGGTTTCGTGAAAAGAGGTTAGGGATCGAGCAACCTCGACTGCAATGGCGAGAACAACGCTCCACCGCTACATGATCGGATCTTGAATGGAAACTTTTCAGGAGATGGAATATCGACAGAAATCTTTCAAGAGGCACCGTAATCAGAGAATCTACGAAACCCTCAATGGAATAACATCACCGTGGTGAAATTGGCGAAAATCACAGCGACGGAGAACCAAGAATATCGCCGATATTGACGAGATGAGACCGACGAAATTCATAGCGGCGGAGAACCAAGAACATATTTGATATTGTGAATCTGTGATTTGCGAGATGACACCGTGATCGTCAACATAATGCTTTTTTTTTTCCGCTGTTCTTGAACAAACACCGTCAGATGCCTTCTCTTTCCCAGTGTGATTTGCGCTTTTCAATTTTCAATTCTGTTGCATCTTTGTCAACCTAATGGCCCAATATACACCGTCAGTTCTCTGAATCACCGTTTCTTGAATCAAGGGCTATAATTCTTTATTTGCAGCCAGGGTTTATTGGTAAGAAAAGACAAAAATAGGCTCGGATCTTGTGCTTTTATTGGGTCCATGGCCCTGACTCTCCCTTCTTTGATATCGGTTCTTGAATAATGGACCAAACCAAGAAGCTGGCTTCAAACTGGATCTTGAAATTGGGCTGGAAATTCCCTAGCTCTAATACCATGTTAACAAGTATAATTGAAGAAATATCAACGGGGGTTAGGTTTCAGTGGTAAGCACATGTCGTTTAAGCGAATACCGAGTTCGAGCCTTGTGAATGCGAGAAAAACATTTGGGAGACTCACCCACCATAGCCGGGTCAACCGGGTTGGATTCGGATTAGTTCGAAGCTCCTGAGATCCAAATGGCAAAAAAAAAAAAGAAAGTATAATTGGAGAAATAATTTATATCAAAAAATAATAATAATTGGAGAAATAATATAAAGAAGTTGAAGAATCTTGTATTAATTTCAATAAAAGCAACATGCTCATACAATATAACTCAATTGGGTTTAACAATGATCATCCCTCACTTGAGGGTGATTAACAACAAATCCTAACTCTTAAGGATCCAGGAGGGACTTTCCTCTCTAGAGAGAGACTCAAATTAACCTCTATCTAATATGATGAGAGTTCCACACTCTACACTAACTAAACTCAATGGTGAAGCCCTTTATATAAAATGAGCCTTATCCAACTAATCAACTATTTCCTTATATTCTAATGAAGAAGAACAACCAACAACAGCAGAAGCAGCAGATGATGATGATGTTACAAAACAACAAAGGGAAAAGTGGAAGTTCAAGAGAAGCAGTTCCAACGTTGAAGAAGATGGAGCCTCCTCTGCTATTCTCTTCCTTGCTTGCATTGCCTGTGCTCCAAAAAAATATATATATATATATACACTATGGCTTTATTATTAATTTCCTCATTTCTTATTCTTATTATTTATCCTCTCTCATATTCTACTGTATCATGTTCAATAACCTAACCTTCTGGGCAATTTTTATTATTATAAAGCTTATAAGTGCGTACGATACTCACAAATTATCCGTTATTAAGGATTAAACTCATAATCTCCCACTTACCTTGAAAGTTTTCATGCGAGTCACAAGGTTATGAGGCCATCGGTGGCCTCTTTTAAGCAATGTAGTCACTTTGTATTCTATAATTTAGTTTTTTCTTTCTTTTTAGTTTCATATCAATATTTCCTCATCATGCATGGTACTCTTCCGCTTCTTAATATAATATATATATATATATATATACCTAATTTAATTAGATTACATAAATTAATTGAGTTAATTAATATACATATATTTTCTAAAACACCCTAATCATCTTTTTTAATCCCCTCCTCCTTGATTATACTGAGGGAGCATAAACACGAATAAATTAAAAAAAAATTAACAAATATGAAAACTATACATGGATAAGTTAGAAAAAAAATTACAACAAATATAAAAACTATGTATTATATTTGGGATTAAGATCAACTTTTTAGATATATTTTATATTAAGGACTAGAAGGAGTATTATTATTTATTTTGGGGGAGGCAAAACTGTGAAAAGTTCAATGACACAAATCACAATCATGTGAGCTATATATTAAAAGGGGAAATATATAATGAAGAATCATGTGAGAGAGTAGGGATGTCCATGGACCAGACCGGATCAGATTGGAGGTCAACCCAAGGTCAGTCGGGAGGGACCTCTACCGAGAAGTTAGCACGAGGTCCGGTCTAGAGGATCGGGCGGCCCGGCCACTGGCACTCAGACTTGGGCCTACGGGGCCGTAGATAAGGAAAACATCTGTTTTTCAAAGCCCGGTCCGATAGTACCAGGGCCAGGGCCTGAAAATTACTATTCCAAATTTTAATTATTTTTTTCTGGGTTTTTCCAAAGAACTATAATTAGTAAATTGCAATCATTAAAGTTATAATCTATCAAACAAATATTATCAACATTAATATCTAAATAATACAAATCATCCAACAAATAAACACATTCATTAATTCGTAACAAAAAACAAACCATTGTCCACAATTGCCTTACATAAAATATAAGAAGCATTAAACTAAGCAACATTAAATAAGGGAAAATGACACTAAAATACCAAATGAATTTGCAAAACCCCGTAAGTCCGTCGAATTTGCAAAAAAGATCGAGAGGTGACAAGGACCTTTGGGGGTTTTGCAAATTCGAGCCAAATTACCCTTTTGCCCTTAGTTCTAAATAATTAAAAAGAAAAAAGAAAATACCCACGATTGGCCTCACCGCCCATGGCTTGACGCGGAGGGTTTTTTTTTTTTTTTTTTTTTTGGGCGGGTGGGGTGTTTTCTCAAAAAATCAAAAATGTGTTTTTAGAAATGTAGGGGTGGGGTTGAACCCCCCCCCCCCACACAAAACCAAGTAGCTTCAACTTGGTTCTCTTATTATATATATACATTAACAAATATATATATTCTTCTTAACATTTTTTCAACGATAATTACCATTCCACAAGTGAAAATTACCATTCGTGAAGTGAGAATTACCATTTTAAGTGAGAATTACCATTTTTTCTCCAGGGTTCACTTTGTTTACTTGAAGCATATTTTGTAAAAACAAAAAAAAATAAACTTTTACAAAACCAAGTGAGAATTACCATTCGTGAAGTTAGAATTACCATTTCGAAGTGAGAATTACCATTTTTCTCCAAGGTTCACTTTGTTTACTTGAAGCATGTTTTGTAAAAACCAAAAAAAAAAAAATAAACTTTTACAAAACCTCGAAGTGAGAATTACCATTCCCGAAGTGAGAATTACCATTTAAGTGAGAATTACCATTTCGAAGTGAGAATTACCATTTTTTCTTCAGGGTTCACTTTGTTTACTTGAAGCATGTTTTGTAAAAACCCAAAAAAAATGAACTTTTACAAAACCTGAAGTGAGAATTACCATTCGTGAAGTGAGAATTACCATTTTCGAGAAGTGAGAATTACCATTTTTCTCCAGGGTTCACTTTGTTTACTTGAAGCATGTTTTGTAAAAACCCCCAAAAAAAGAACCCTGGAGAAAAAATGGTAATTCTCACTTCTGAAATGGTAATTCTCACTTCACGAATGGTAATTCTCACTTCAGGTTTTGTAAAAGTTCATTTTTTTTTTGTTTTTACAAAACATGCTTCAAGTAAACAAAGTGAACCCTGGAGAAAAAATGGTAATTCTCACTTCACGAATGGTAATTTTCACTTGTGGAATGGTAATTATCGTTGAAAAAATGTTAAGAAGAATATATATATTTGTTAATGTATATATATAATAAGAAAATCAAGTAGCCTAACCGGGTTTGGTTACTTGGTTTTATTATTGAGGTGGGGGTTCGAACCCCACCCCCTACATTTCCAAAGACATTTTTGATTTTTGACAAAACACCCCACTCCGCCTTAAAAAAAAAAAACCCTCCCAACGGCCGCCGCCACGGGTGGTGGCCGCCACATGGTGGGGCCCACCGGGTGGGTATTTTCTTTTAATTATTTAGAACTAAGGGCAAAAGGGTAATTTATTTAATTTGCAAAACCCCCAAAGGTCCTTGTCACTCTCGTCTTTTTTGCAAATTGATTTGACTTTCGGGATTTTGCAAATTCATTTGGTATTTTAGTGTCATTTTCCCATTAAATAACTCACATAAAATATAAAAGCATACTACTATCGTTGTCAATTGTCACCTTCTTTATCACTATCATCAATTTCATAGATATTTGATTGTCTTCATTTTGAGCGAAGAATTTGTGCTTCACTCTTTGACTAATTTTTTTTTTAAAAAATGAAAATACTACTGATGCAGGTCTAACAGTACTGATTAAGCCGAGGCCCTACTGGGCGGGCCTAGGCCAATTTCAAATTTTAGGCATATTTTTCAAGCTCCGAGCCCTACAAGAGGGGCTTAAATGGGCGGCCCGATTTCCCGACTCTAGTCTCGTCGGCTCAAGACCCCAAGCTCGAAGTGCACTGGACCGATCGATCCAATGGACTGCTTGGACCAGTATGTATGTATATATCTTTTTTTTTTCTTTTATCAATGAGTTTGTCAGTGGTTCACGTGGTCCCTGCTATGGCAAGTCAAATGGCTCTATGATATTGATTATAGAAAATGAAACACTCTCTCTCTTTTGTATCTCAGATGCTTACAATTTTTTTCTTTCTCTTCCACTTTCTTCCATCTTCTTCTTCAGCTTCACCACAACAATGTTGGTGACGCTTCTAATGAGAGACACGAGAGCGAGATAAGGGACCAGATGATGGCAACGGTGACGCTTCCCAATGACTTTCCTTTCTTCCATCTTCCCAACTCGACGGTGTCCTCACCAAATAGATTCAAAAAGATGGATATCTAAGCTTGTAGATTGAAGAGTAGAGATGGGGATTTAAAGTTTATAGATCAAAGAGTGAAGTTGATGGCTTGTAGATTTGAGCTTACCGTCGACGCTAGGGAGTTGTGTGGATGTAGTCGTCTTTCAATGGGTGGGGGTAGGTGTATGACACCTATCGCTGAGACCAGGACTAAGGGGTCTAAGCCCACGACCCGAAAGTTTGATCCGGCCGTCAGATTTGTCTGGTTTGGTCTGCTCGAAACGGTTTCAAACCATTTTTTTTTTCCAACGAGACCGGGTCGGATCGGACAGGACCGGGTCAGACTACCTGGACCACGCACTTTTTGGACATCCCTATGAGAGAGTGGTATTACATTATGGAACTAAAAGACAAAATGTGATATAATACTTAATAAGGTGAAGAGGAAGTGGCCAGTCTTCACATGCTGGAAAACCATCCTACGGTTCTACTCCCTTTGGAACAAACATTTGCACAAAAAGGACTCTGCTTCATGTTTAAGGACCAGAATTTTTCTGCAACTTTAAATATGTTAAATTAATAGCATATAAAGAAAATAAAAATGGAAAATAAATACTCTACAATATAAAATTATAACTGACCATATTAAGTAATTATTCAATAATCTTGACAAAAGATTTCAATTTTTTACATGAAGCACCGATACAATAAAAATTTATTTTCCAACCTATCTAACACCCCTAGGGAACGAAATCAAACCAATATTATTTGAAGTAATGTATTGACATCCCCTTATCAGAAACATATCAGAAATGCCGTATAGGAATCGATGCTTCATAGCTTATAGTAGGAAATGGATTATGTGTTTATGGGATCCCCTTTTATAATGACTCGATCATTCTTCCTCCCTATCTTCATGGTCATCAGACCCCAGTTAACCTTAACATCTCCTAACGTCCTCAGCCAATCAATGCCCAGGACAGCATCGATACCCTTTAGAGGAAAAGGATAGAAAGTCTGTACAATCGTAAGGCCCTGCAATTGAAGCACCACATCTGGACAACGTTGCTGTCTCTTCACTGCGTAGCCGTCGCCTACTGTGATGGTATACTCCGCCACCTCCTCAACTGTGAGTCCGAGCTGGTCTAGCAATCTGTCGGCTATGAAGTTGTGAGTTGCCCCACTATCGATCAATACAACTACTGCTTCACCGGCGATTTCCCCTTTTATCTTCATTGTATGGTTACTCTCGATCCCAGCCAGAGAGTTTGTTGATAATTCAATGCGTTTTGCTTCCTCCTTGACGTCAAAAAAAATTTCCGCCGCTTCCCCTGTTTCCCCAGCTCTGTTCTCCCTGGTCTCGTACTCAATGTCAATCAAAAAAACTTGCATATGCTTATCGCGGCAGGTGTGTGTTGGACTATACTTATCTCCGCATTTGTAACAGATAGCCTACAATTAACAAAGAAAGATCAACACAACAGAACATGATAGCATACAAGTACAGTACAAATATCGGAAGGCCTAGTAAGTAATAACCTTTGCCAGTGGAGCAAAGCAGTTGGTCGTATAGCTTGCATTGGAAACAATATCAAGCTCTGGTTTGTATTCGTCCTCCTTAACACCTACGACAAACATGGGGGCAGATATCACAACCTTCTTTGCACCACCCTGGTTCAAGCAAAACAGAACAGACAATGTTATCAATTCACACAATCCTCAAAAAACTAAACAACGACAAAGTAACATCGAAGTAGAAATACTAAGCACAGTGTATGTAACACGACATTTATGACATGCTAATGGCTAAGCTACAAGACCCAGCGCCAATCAATACGTAAAGATGACAGTGAAATAAGTATTATTATGCAAACGTTATAAATAAGCTTACATGAATAAAAGCAAACAACAACGACTAAGACATGAGGAGAGGTAGTGCACAAAGGCAAACCTTCAAATGGGCAGCAGGCTTCTCCTTGTCTGTGAAGACACCAGTGGACTCAACAACAAACTCAGCTCCAGTCTCACCCCATGGGATCTCTTCTGGGTTCCTGATGCACGCAGTTACAAGGTCAATGGATAATGAATTCGCCTTCAAGACAAAATGTAAACATTTACAAGCACAACCATAAGGAAATTTCAGGAGCAATACCTGTGAGCAAACACAGTGACGGGCTTGTCACCGAAAAGAAGGGTTTTAGAATCCTTGACCGTGACTTCGTGATGTTTCCACTGCCCATGAACACTGTCGCACTTGAACATGTAGGTCTGCCAGGCACGAGTGACGGTCACTCAGAAAAATGTAATAGAATAGCTGTAGGCGAAATTCATAATTATATTCGTACAGCAGAAAACATGTTGAACAAGTCGACTACTAAAGACTACCAACTAAAACTGAACACGCATCAAATCTATAAAAAAGCTGAAAGAAACAGAACAAAAATCCGATCGGAGAGCTAAGCATAGTTGAATCACTACAATTCCACACATACGGTGATAAAACATGAACATAGATAACGATAATGCATACCATGTAGTCCGGAGTAATGAAAGGGTCATTGATAGCGACAAGTTCGATATCATGTCTCTGCAGAAAGAATACTGCCACCAATCGACCAATCGTTCCAAATCCTGGAAGCGAAAACACAAACGAAGACAAAGAACTCTGGTCACTTGTGAAGGTAATTGGTAACCCAGATCTATATTATACCAACAAAAAAAAACGACCCAATCTGAGCGAACGAGCAGCAAAAGAAACCACAGACGCAGATCGCAGTAAAAGATCACTTACCATTGATTCCGACCTTGATCTTGCCTGATTTTATGGGACAAAAAACAAGAATAAAAAAAAAAAAAATCAGATCAAAGGAGATCAAGTAGAATTATGAATGAAAGTAAAGTAAAATCGTGAAATAGTTGGCATTACCCATAGTTGCAGAGGGGGATGAAGTACGAACTCGAGCGGAAGTAGAGCAGAAGTAGAGTTGAAATGAAGAAACCCCGGAAGACAGCTGAGAAAAGTAATGTTGGGGTGTACTTCATTTAAAGACCGAAATGGCCGGCGGGCGGTTGGAAAGCGCAGAGCGGATAACGCTGGCTTTAGAGATGGTGCCACGTGGATACGGTAAGAATTCACAAGGGCAAACCCAAAAACCTTCCAAATGGGGAGGTGCACACATGGCATCAGAGAGGCTACATAGTTAACGCTGGCTTTAGAGATGGTGCCACGTGGATACGGTAAGAATTCATGCAAACGCAAAAACCTTCCAAATGGGGACGTGCACACGTGGCATCAGACTCAACATAGTTAACGCTGGCTTTAGAGATGGTGCCACGTGGATACGGTAGAATTCACCAGGTGCAAACCCAAAAACCTGCCAAATGGGGACGTGCATGCGTGGCATCTAAAGAGAGGCTACATAGTTAACGCTGGCTTTAGAGATGGTGCCACGTGGATACGGTAAGAATTTACAAGGCCCAAACCCAAAAACCTTCCAAATGGGGACGTGCACACGTAACCGTAGCCTCCATATATAAACCCTGGTCTCTTTTAACAAAAAAAAAAAAACCCTCGTCTCTCATCCTTTTGCTTTTCGTTCTCATCCAATAACTTTTTTTTTTTAATATTATAAAAAAAATAACTTTTTTAAACAATATACTGAAATTTGTTTCTATAAACTTAAACCATAAAAAATACATTCCAAAATCATAAAGTAATACTCCCTCCGGTCTTAATTATAGAAACATTTTTGTAGTGTAAATTATACTACAAAATTGATTTTATAATTAGAACCAAAGGTAGTAATAAAATATTAAATTCAAAGTTTTAAACATTACAAATTAAGCATTCATTACGGGGTTAAGGAGCGAAAATATACACGAGCTTTTCCACGGGGTGCCAAAGACCACGAGCTTTTTTCTAGAAGAAAAAGTACACACGCGTGGTTACGTTTTGGGACCAAAAATACCACGGCGTTTAGTTGACCGTCAACTTGGATGGAACGCCGACGCGTGCCGATTCGGACGCCGAAAAAAAATTTAAAAAAAAAATTCAAAAAATTAGGAAAAAATTAAAATAATTAGGAAAAAAGTAAAATACCCTACAACCGCCACCCTACCGTGGCCGATGGCGACGATTCTTAGGTGGCCGCTCCGCTTGTGTGTCGGATAACCAATTGGTCGAAGAGGAGTTGTATATCCACGGGCGGTCCGGTTGTTGAAGATGCACTAGGGTAAAAGTTTGTTCATTGAAAAATAATAATAATTAATTAATTAAGATAATCTTCTTGTCAATTCTCCCAACGCGAGAGATAAATATAATCGATGTGTGAAGTCGACTAATTAGAAAAAAATTAAAATACCCCGCGGTGGGCCCCACACCGCCACCCTACCGTTGGCCGACGGTAGGGCGACCAGTGGTGGGGTCCACCGGCGAGGGGTATTTTAATTTTTTCTTAATTTTTTGAGTTTTTTCTAATTATTTTAATTATTTTTTGAATTTTTTTCCTACTTTTTTGAATTTTTTCTTTTTTTTTATTCCACGTTAGCGTCCAAATCAGCTTCTCGTCCAAATCAACTAACCGCTCGTGGTATTTTTGCTCAAAACGTAACCATGTGTGTACTTTTTCTTGGGAAAAAAGCTCGTGATGTTAAAAGTATTTCTGGGAAAAGCTCGTGTGTATTTTCGCCCTTAACCCTTCATTATAATTTATAAGTTCACAGATTACAAAATAAACATAAATCCAAAAGTTATCATTAACATTCAATATAATCAATAATTATTTCATATCTATAGTGTTATGTTACATAATAAATCCTGGTAAGTCATAGATTTTTTAAAATAAATAAAAATGATCCAACCTACCGCGGGTTCGACCCATATGGATTTAGGCAAAAAAACAAACTCCATCAAAACAGTCACACTGTCACAGAACTCAAACCTATACCTATTTAGCCCACGGTAACCCCCCAAATCATAATCATAAACTAAATGTATTTATTGAAATGTTTTTTAAGTTCTAAATTTTTTTCTTATATTCAAGAAGCACCTCGCCTACTTAATAATCCATCCGCTTTACTCCTGTTGGTCTTTAACATAAGACATAATTATGAGAAAGCTAAATAAATGATTTAATCATAATATATGTAGTGTATCATTGAATTATATATTAGTTTATAAGTCATACAAATTAGTTTAAAGGAAAAATGATAAATATAAATATTTTAAAAAAATTTATGTAGCTTTCCAAATCTTTACATAAAAAAGTCAACTGTGTCTTATATTTAAACCTAACTGGTACTACCTCGGCCCTAATTATAAGATCAAATTAACTTTTTTGAGAGATTGGAAGTGAAATAAGTTACTTAATTCTATCAAATGTTGTATATCATTAGATTATATATTAGTTTATTAGTCAAACTAATTAGTTTAGAAAAAATACTCTAAAATAATTTAATTAGCTTCTTTAATTTCTCCAAAAAAATCAATTTAGTTTTATAATTAAGAAGGGGGAGTAGTATATTTTCCCCGATATTGTTCCTTTGAAAATCATCGATTGATTGATTCAGATCATAAGCCTGTAATAAATGAAGAAAAAGAAATATAGACATTATTAGTAAAAGAAAATTTCAAAGCGAAACGAAAAATAGGAAAAGAAATAAATAATAAAAATAAAGGATAATGTGAAGGGGAACGATTCATGCATATCCGGCTATAGGGTTTTAGGCGTAGTTTTTGTAAAAGCAAAAGCTATTAAAACCAGTTGGCGCGGAGACACGTGGCATCTGAAGAGAGGCCACATAGTTAACGCTGGCTTTAGCGATGGTGCCACGTGGATACGGTAAGAATTCAAAAGGCCCAAACCCAAAAGCCTTCCAAATGGGGACGTGCACACGTAACCGTAGCCTCCATGTATAAACCCTCGTCTCTCATCCATTTGCTTTTCGTTCTCATCCAATAAGTGTTTTTTTAAACAATATACTGAAATTTGTTTCTACAAACTTAAACCATAAAAAATACATTCCAAAATCATAAAGTAATAATAAAATATCAAATTTAAAGTTTTAAACATTACAAATTAAGCATTCATTATAATTTATAAGTTCACAAATTACAAAATAAACATAAATCTAAAAGTTATCATTAACATTCAATATTGTTCACGTATAAGAACAACATATGTCTAATCTATTAGACTAGTATATTGATATTAGATCAGTTTACTCTCTCCTAGATATCCAAGAGTCAAATACCTATGAGCTATGTAGCACGAACACGTCAATTTTCAGATTCAAGCGTGTCCGACACGCGAATGACACGCAAATTGAACGAATCGAATGATGAAATACTCTCTCTGGTCCTTATTATAAGGCATCAACTAGCAAGTTTATGAATTCAAATTACATGCTTCTTAGGTGCTTATCCCTCTAATTAAATATTTTTTAATTTTTTATATATTCTATTTATTTAGATTAAAATATATGTTGCATTCTGAATTTTTTTTGTGCACCCAATATCTCAAATTAATTAATTTTCATGATCTGGTGTTACAAGGAAAATATTTCTGAATCTGATTAAAAATTAATTAATTTGAGATATTGGGTGCAAAAAATTTCGAGGATGCAACATATAGTTTAATCTAAATAAAGAGGATATATAATAAAAAAATGTTTCAACCCTCTAATTAGAGGGACAAGCACCTAAGAAGCATGTAAGGGAGAAGCATGGAATGTGAACCCCAAGTTTATTTGGTCATTTTTATAAGGCACTTGCCGATTCCCAATGAGCATTTTTTTCCATGTCGCGCCATAATTAATAAGGATAGTTGGTAAAAGTAATAATTAATACGATGTTAGAGTTTAGGGTAATTAATAGGGGTAATATTGGAAATTACTTAGATCTTAGAACAATTTTATTGACTTTAACTACTTTTATTGTTTGTGAGAAAAGTTAGTTAGGCAGAGAGAGTAGGCAAAATGTCATTTTTGTAATTTTCTCAAAAAATGGAGAGTATTTGTGTAGATGTGTTTTTGGGCAACAAAAACAAAAATGCCCTAATCAGTCTCTACCCAAATCGACACAACTCAAGACTATCGAACTCGTCTTTCTCTCGCCTCGTCACCTCATGCTCAGCTTTCGTCTCTCTGAAACAGTGCGAAATATAATGAAGGAGAAAGTCATTATATAGACATTAATGGAGATGGAGTTGATACCTTTAATGATATTGGAGCTTTAGATGTTGCGCCCTTTCCCTAGATGAGCGAGTTGGAGGCAAATATTGTTAGTGGGGATGCGGTTTCATTATGCAAATGATTTCCATTTTATTATATTTTGTTAATGTGAAATACACTCTTTATATTAAAAATATTATTTAATACTAAGACGTGTTGGAACATGTCGAAATATTAGTATTTTTGAAGTAAAGTGTGTTGGTCGATTTCCTTGATGACAAGTGAACCAGTCGAACAAGTAATAAAGTGTAAGTAGAGTATCGTCCCACAGAGACTGAGATACCAAAGAATGACGCGCGATTGCTATGATAGTTGTGCAAGCAGAAGGTAAATAAATTGGGTTGAGGGGGTTGTTTGTGGTTATGCTACTAGCAGAAAGAAACAGAATGACTTAAACGTGAGAAGATATCAATAAGAAGTTAGGTTGGATTCAGAATCACCCTTAAGTGCATCAATCCCCGGTTCTACCCAATGCTATAGCATCTATCTTGCATAGCTTCCGCAATTGCTATAGCATAGTTACTAATTACAAAGCTAATTGGTTAACCCACCACGATAGTCTACCGAAGCTTCCGCGTTCGATACAATGACGCTAACTATACTCTGTCCATATTCCTATGGCAATTTTCTAGTCAGATCTGCTGTATGCTCAGGGTGTTATGGTTATGAGAGGTAGACCCATTCTCGAAGCCTACAATAATAAGTCAAGCTGTGCACGGCCGCCTAGCAAACACTGTTTCTCAGAGGTCTAACCTCAACTCCTTGCCAGTAAGTTGAGGTCACAAATCTAGCCCTTAACTTCCGTTAATCGGCTAGTAATTAAAACACTGATAAGCAAACCAAATTTATTAAATTAAGAACTTGCAACTGGGTTCATTCAACAACTTAAGGACTCATCCTCGTCCAATTCATGACCGACGAGGACACACAAAAACACACTAATGAGAATGACCGGGATCGGAAAACAAAAACAAAAAAGGGGAAAACAGAAAGCTTTGACGGAGTTCCAACGGCGTGGGTGCAGCCCTGTCACGTCACCACTCCACATCTTCTTCGTTTCGTCGCATCTTTTGCGGGGAAGGATCTTTGGGTTATCCTGGAAGTCTCGTGCTCTTGTGAAATATCTCACTCTTCTCTTGAGTCTACCGAAAGTAGAATCTCGTTCTAGGGCTCTCTCCGACTGCTTAGGGTTGGCTCTGCTGTTTCCTTTTATAATCAGGTTTTTTTCCTTGCAGCGTAAGTTACAGCGAGCTGAGCCTTTCCTAATCTGTCGGGATCTATCTTGATCCGAGTAGATTGCTTTTGCTGATCCTGTGGGATTCTTCAAATCTTTTAGTTTTGATCCTCCGCATCTTCTATTCTGTTATGTCAGCAATCCACCTATCGTTATCGCCCCTTTTCTTTTATCCCTGAAATCATCTGGGTAAAAAGGTCAGAAAACATGCTGTATAACATTGCGTCCTCTACTTTGCTATAGCCTTCGTGATGCCTTGTATTGCACTTCGAGTTGCTATCAGAATGCTATAGCATCGTATCCGCTCTGCTATACGTTCTTCTTTAAAAACCATGTAAATTGTTCTGTTCTTAGCACATGCAAATGATTTCTATTCTTCAGTCCCTATATCATGAATGTATGCCTTTTTGCTTAGATTATCTTCAGTTAAGCTCGTATTTACCATTCAATTCAGTAATAAAGGATAGGGAAAACATGGTTTGATTTGTGCTCATCAACGTGTCGACGCCACGTATCGGTAACATATCGAAAACACCGTGTCGATGTCGATGCAACATAGCCTATGAGTATAGTAGATCACTGTGTACGAATATGCATTAGCCAAGGGGGTGATGTGTTTGCATAGTAACAGTAGAATAGTAAATTGAAAGAGAATCGAATTTCGTACCTTTAGGGCTTACCTCCTATTTATAGAGTTTACCTGTAGGGTTTGGACTCATGGGCTTTTGCGCCTCTAAGCCCAAGTATGGTGCTATCATATCTAGGTTATAATCTTGGATTTGATATCCTCCTTGATTGTAAGTGGTTTGTTATCCTCCCTGATTATGTGAGAATTCTATTATTGATTGCCCTTTGTTGGGCCATACAGTATATGGGCCTCACACAGGTCCGTAACAGTTGCCCCCAGCCCGGTATTCAAGGTCTCTGGGCTGCCGGGGTGTATTTGTTATTTAACCTGGATCTCACATCTAAGTCATTGTAGGTCTCTTGTCTTCTTGTTCAACTTTTATCCGAGTTTCAACGAACTTCGGGTTCACTTGTGCTCTGATTGTGAATTCCCCCCCAGACATTTAGTCCGGGTTAATTCAACTGGAAACTTTACTTCTTTTCATGATTGTTGGGACCTCTTCTTCATCAATTGTCTGGGTTATCAGGTTTACATATTTAATGGCGGGTTTTCCCCCAATCCGGATTATGATGAAGAAGGACAGGCTAAATTTATGCGTTCTTCATTCGTTCTTCGATCTTGTTTTCATTGATCCTGGTTTTGACAAACTGGGATCGTGTTTGAGAGTTCACAGAAACCCTAGAGGGCTTCTGTTTCCTCTTCTTATATCACTCTGACAAATTAACAATTGTCCAATTGCAATCGTCATGGCGTAATATAATTTATTAAGATAGTAATGTGTGTGTTTGAGATAGCGGTGAGAAAAATGACTTATTTACAATATAACTTATGGAAAAGTCAGATTTTGTAATATGATTTATGTTCGGATTGATGATTGCATATGTAGCATTTGTAAAATTGAAATTTGTTTGGAATGACGTTAGCATACTTTTGAGATAATTATGAGAGAAAAATTAAAATCAAAATTACAATAAAATGAAAATTGCTAACTTTTAAAATTTAGCATTACTAAAATACATAATTTGATCAAATAATAGTACATATACAATTAGGTTGGTAATTGTGTCACAAACCGATTTATTTGCGTTGAAGATGGCGCATCATAATTAGTCAAGGAATTCTCTTCATCTACACTAATATTATCTACATGACCTATATTTTCATGTTTAACTTCCATGAAATTAACATTTATTTAAGAATTTCTCCTAATAAAATTATGTATAGCCATTTCTCCTAAATAATTAAATTGAACCTATTGTCCCGCTTACCTGAAAGAATGTTCACGCTGTTTGAAAAAAACAATTTTCACCCATGGACACCTCAATCACCCTCTCCAAATTTCCAAGTTTGTCTTCAATGCATGTCCAATCAAAGCCATCGAAAAGAACATTGGTTCTTGTTCACATCAGCAGGAAACCTGAGGCCTTTGAGACTCAAAACCTTCCGAAACTCGGACGGTGTCATATCCGAGAACAAAGTCATACCGTGAATTGCTATTGGGTCTAGATTCTGCTATCGCTGAACTTGGCATAGGTTAGCCTCGAATGTATTGAACCTATACTCATGTTCTTCCTTAGACCTATACGACTTCCTGAACCTATGCTTGAATAGAGAAAAATGGTCCTCTCCACCCAATTGGTGATCGTCGTTGACCACTTAACGAATCATCAGGTCGGCTTCATTCTCAACAGAGAAGACGATCTGATTTCTAATTTCTCTTGCAATCTGATTTATGCAAGAGAAGCGAGTCCGTGAGAGAAATCTGTTCATATGTTAGTCTAGATCCGTTCATATCAGAGAGATGGTTCAGAGAGAGAGGATGAAGCTTTCTGTAAACATCAGAGAGAGAGACAGAGAGAGAGAGAGAGGCATAGTTGAAAGTGCCGTTACTTTGTGTGGGCCAAACACAACTTGCTTTTTCAAAAGGAGCTTTCAAAAGCTCCCAATTTTAGCTTATGTATAAGGAGCTATTGGGTGAAAAGTAAGATTGATAATGAGTTTTTTCGAAAGCTTTCCTAAATATGTAGCATTTTCCAAAAATCTTAGAAGCCTGATTGAGCCTTTAGAACACCCGATTGGACCTCTCAATCGGTTCCCAAACATAACAAGGACCCTAACATCTAAACCAATGGCATGTTTGATAGTTGTAAGAGAGCCAATGTTGTATTATATATGGTTGGTTAGTGTTATAATATGGATTAGTTAGATTCACATTTGTAGGTTAGTTAGATCCACAATTGTAGGCTTTCCTGTTTGGCTTTCTCTTGTATATATACCTATGTATTTATCTTATTCAATAAGACTTCTAGATTCTCTAATTACATGGTACCAGAGCATTAGGTTAGTTTAGAATTTATTTTATTTTATTATTAATTTTTTTCACTAGGCATGCTGTTACCAGAGGCGTTCCATTCGACTATTACACAGTGAGGACGGTGTACCTTGCGAGTTCCCCAAAGTGAGTGTGGAGTCTCACCACCCAGCTCCGGTCCCTCCTTGATCTCCGATCGTTGCTTAAACCCAGTCTGACGCCATTCCAGCGACCACGTCCGTCCCACACGCCGTCCCCTTGTCCGCCTAAAACTTCACGCTTCGACGCGTGCGACTCTTCTCCGGCAATTTTTCTGTCACTACTTCCTCCTCTGGGATCGACTTGGAGTTTCCAGTCCAATGTATTTGATTTGGCCATCTGAACGCTTGAAGTTCTGGTTTGGTTGTTTGTGCTTGGCATCTCCGTACTTTTGGCCACTTGCAGATCTGTTTTGGCCATTTTTCTTGGCATTTCACCACTCTGATTTGTGGCTCTTTGGATTCACTTTGGTCCTGTTTGGACGTTTGACTCTGATTTGTCGATCTTTGAATTCACGTTTGGTTTTGTTGGACGTTTGGTTCCATCTGATTATCCCATTCAGTTTGCGTTGCTGCAGTTAAGGCCGTGTTTGGCGTTTGGTACTCTTTGGCCATTTGTTTTTTGCAGGGAATATATCTTTTTTTGGGTTTCCAGATTTGTTGTTCAGATTTCATCTAGCTTGGTCATTTTGGTTTATTTTGGCGTTAAGGGCGTGCTTGGGCAATCTAATTTGTGGTTTTTTGTTAGTTCCTCACTCTTGCCCATTGCCTTGTTATTGTTATTCGCAGTTGTGATTCTTCATGGCTGACCTAACACCTCCGAGATGCTGCCTATGTCTACTAAGATTACTGACTCCAAATTAAACTGGACCAATTATAATGATTGGACCAAAACTATTCGAGTTTACCTTTTAGGTGTTGAGAAGGAGGCTCATTTAACTAAGAATCCTCCATCCGCTGATAATGATGCTAGTTTGGCTTGGTCTAGAGCAGATGCCCGTCTCTTCTTTCAAATTCGAAACTCTATTGAACCACGGATTTTGGCTTCCGTCAGTCGTTGCAGTGAAGGAAATTATGGATTATCTTGACTTTCTGTTCTCTGGTAAAGGGAATTTTACTCGGATTCACAAAGTATGTAAAGGATTCAATCGCTCCCAGCAGCAGGGTCATCCCTTGAAGGATTTCTTCATAGACTTCAAGAAGTTGTATGAAGAGATGAAAGTACTTATGTCTCTTCAAGCTGATCTTCAGACCCGTATCAAGAATCTGGAGGTTCAAGCTATCATTATTTTCCTTGAAGCTCTTGACCCATCTTATGACACCATCCGCTCTTAGATTTGTCCATCGGAGCTTACATCTCGACGATGTGTTCTCACGCGCGTTCTTCGTCTTGATAGTTTGGTTCATCCCTCCGTTGATCCAAATGCCGAGTGCTTTGGCTGGGCGTGGTCCCTTTGAGAACAAGAATTATGGATCGAAACAAAACACCAGTTCTCTACCCCTGACTTCTGGCAATATTATATGCAACTATTGCAAGGAACCTGGTCATATTAAGAAGAATTGTCGCTAATTGCAGAATAAACGTCAGCGTGATCAGCAGCGTGGCCTTGCTCATATTGCCCAGACACCTGATCAGTCCGATTCTAGTCCATCATCTGGAGAGGCTTGTTGGTCGATTTCTTTGATGGCAAGTGAACCGATCGAACAAGTAATAAAGTGAAAGTAGAGTATCGTCCCCGAGACCGAGATCGAGGAATGACGCACCAATGCTATGACCGTAAAGAAACTGGAGGTTCAAGCTATCATCATTTTCCTTGAAGCTCTTGACCCATCTTATGACACCATCCGCTCTTAGATTCTGTCCAGTCAGGAGCTTACATCTCTTGACGATGTGTTCTCACGCGTTCTTCGTGCTGATAGTTTGGTTCATCCCTCTGTTGATCCAAATGCCAGTGCTTTGGCTGGGCGTGGTCCCTTTGAGAACAAGAATTATGGATCGAAACAAAACACCAGTTCTCTACCCCTGACTTCTGGCAATATTATATGCAACTATTGCAAGGAACCTGGGATCATATTAAGAAGAATTATCGCTAATTGCAGAATAAACGTCAGCGTGATCAACAGCGTGGCCTTGCTCATATTGCCCAGACACCTGATCAGTCCGATTCTAGTCCATCATCTGCAGAGGCTTGTTGGTCGATTTCTTTGATGGCAAGTGAACCAGTCGAACAAGTAATAAAGTGAAAGTAGAGTATCGTCCCACAGAGACTGAGATACCGAGGAATGACGCACCAATGCTATGACCCGTAAAGAATCTGGAGGTTCAAGCTATCATCATTTTCCTTGAAGCTCTTGACCCATCTTATGACACCATCCGCTCTTAGATTCTGTCCATTCAGGAGCTTCCATCTCTTGACGATGTGTTCTCACGCGTTCTTCGTGCTGATAGTTTGGTTCATCCCTCTGTTGATCCAAATGCCAATTCTTTGGCTAGGCGTGGTCCCTTTGAGAACAAGAATTATGGATCGAAACAAAACACCAGTTCTCCACCCCTGACTTCTGGCAATATTATATGCAACTATTGCAAGGAACCTAGTCATATTAAGAAGAATTGTCGCAAATTGCAGAATAAACGTCAGCGTGATCAGCAGCGTGGCCTTGCTCATATTGCCCAGACACCTGATCAGTCTGATTCTAGTCCATCATCTGCAGAGGCTTGTTGGTCGATTTCCTTGATGGCAAGTGAACCAGTCGAACAAGTAATAAAGTGAAAGTAGAGTATCGTCCCACAGAGACTGAGATACCGAGGAATGACGCACCAATGCTATGACAGTTGTGAAAGCAAAAAGTAAATATAATTGGGTTGAGAGGTTTTGTAACTATGCTACTAGCAAACGTAAACAAAGATCTATAAACGAGAGAAGATATCAGTGAGAAGTTAGGCTAGACTCAGAATCGCCCTTAAGTGCTTCACTCCCCGGTTGCTCTACCCGATGCTATAGCATCTACACCGTTTCTGACTTAAAGTAATTGCTACAAAGATAGACCGAACCGCAAAGCTATTTGGTTAACCCACCACTATAATCTACCGAAGCTTCCGCATCCGATACATTTGATACTAACTATACTCCTTCCATATTCCTATGGTAACTTTCTAGTCGACTGTGTTACGCTCGGGAGTAATAGTTATGAGAGGTAGACCCATTTCTCGAAGCCTACAATAATAGGTCTCGCGGTGCTTAAGGCGGCCTAGCAAACATCTTGTTTCTCGAGATGTTTAACCTCAACTCCTTGCCGAAGCCGAGGCCATAGATCTAGCCCTTAACTTCCGTTAACCGACTAGTAATAAGCACACCGATACGTAAACCAAATTTAATTAATTAAGAACTGCAACTGGTTTCATTCAACACTTAAAGAATCATCCTCGTCCAGCCATCTAAAGTTTAGTTCATGACTGACGAGGGACACACAGAACAGACACTAACAGAATGACCCATGATCAATAAAACAAAAATGAAAAAATGAAAACAGAAAGCTTGATGGAATTTCCGACGGCGTGGTTGAGGTCCTGTCACGTCACCACTCCACGTCTTCTTCGTTCCGTCTCACTGCAGGTAGGAATGCTGGGCGGTCCTGCAAGTCTCATGCTCTTGTGAAATCTCTCACTCTTTTCTTCAGTTTGCCGAAAGTCAGAATCTCGTTCTAGGGCTTTCCGACTGTTAGGGTTGGCTCTTTGTTTCCTTTTATAATCAGTCCTTTCTTGCGGCGCAAGTTCCAGTTGGGCATTTCCTAACTGCCGAAATCTATCATATCTTTGGATCCGAATAGATTCGCTATTGATTCTCAGGATTCTTCAAATCTTTCAATTTCGATCCTCCGCATCTTCTCTTACGTTATGTCAACAACCTATCTCGTAAATATCGCCCTTTATTTTATTCTGAAATCATCGGGGTAAAAAGGTCGAGAAAACATATCGCATAGCATTGCTTCTTCTACTCGCTTATAGCATTCGGGATGCCTTGTATTGCACTTGAATCTTTGTCGAATGCTATAGCATCGTATCGGCTTCTGTTATTCGATTTCTCTTAAAAACAAAGCAATTTGTTCCATTCCTAGCACATGCAAATAATTTCTACTCTTTAGTCCCTATATCATGAATGTATGCCTTTTTGCTTAGATTATCTTTAGTTGAGCTTGGATTTAACATTCAATTCAGCCAATTAGTATAGGGAAAACATGGTATTATTTGTGCTCATCACATTCAGCCAATTGGTTTTGTTGGACATTTGGTTCCATCTGATTATCCCATTCAGTTTGCGTTCACAAATGATTAAGGCCGTGTTTGGCGTTTGGTACTCTTTGGCCATTTGTTTTTTGCAGGGAATATATCTTTTTTGGGTTTCCAGATTTGTTGTTTAGATTTCATCTAGCTTGGTCATTTTGGTTTATTTTGGCGTTAAGGGCGTGCTTGGGCAATCTAATTTGTGGTTTTTTGTTAGTTCCTCACTCTTGCCCATTGCCTTGTTATTGTTATTCGCAGTTGTGATTCTTCATGGCTGACCTAATACCTTCGAGATGCTGCCTATGTCTGCTAAGATTACTGACTCCAAATTAAACTGGACCAATTATAATGATTGGACCAAAACTGTTTGAGTTTACCTTTTGGGTGTTGAGAAGGAGGCTCATTTAACTAAGGATCCTCCGTCCGCTGATAATGATGCTAGTTTGGCTTGGTCTAGAGCAGATGCCCGTTTCTTCTTTCAAATTTGGAACTCTATTGAACCACGGATTTTGGCTTCCGTCAGTCATTGCAACACAGTGAAGGAAATTATGGATTATCTTGACTTTTTGTTTTGTGGTGAAGGGAATTTTACTCGGATTCACGAAGCATGTAAAGGATTCTATCGCTCCCAGCAGCAGGGTCGTCCCTTGAAGGATTTCTTCATAGACTTCAAGAAGTTGTATGAAGAGATGAAAGTACTTATATCTCTTCAAGCTGATCTTCAGACCCGTATCAAGAATCTGAAGCTCTTGACCCATCTTATGACACCATCCGCTCTTAGATTCTGTCCAGTCAGGAGCTTCCATCTCTTGACGATGTGTTCTCACGCGTTCTTCGCGCTGATAGTTTGGTTCATCCCTCTGTTGATCCAAATGCCAGTGCTTTGGCTGGGCGTGGTCCCTTTGAGAACAAGAATTATGGATAAAAAAAAACACCAGTTCTCCACCCCTGACTTCTGGCAGTATTATCTGCAACTATTGCAAGGAACCTGGTCATATTAAGAAGAATTGTCGCAAATTGCAGAATAAACGTCAGCGTGATCAGCAGCGTGGCCTTGCTCATATTGCCCAGACACCTGATCAGTCTGATTCTAGTCCATCATCTGCAGAGGCTCTCGCTACAGGTACTTTGTCTTCTAGCCTTGCTACTACTTCCACAATGTGGGTCATTGATTCAGGTGCCACCGACCACATGACAGGTAACCATAATTTATTTTCATCGTATGCCCCCTATACCAACCCATCCTCCATATTTGTCGCCAATGGTTCCCCAGTCCGTGTTCTTGGATCAGGAATTATTATGCCCACTACATCCATTTCACTCTCTTCAGTCCTTAATGTGCACGATCTTACTTTTAATCTTTTGTCTCCAAGTAAACTGAATCGTCATTTGAACTGTTTTATCTCATTATACCCTGACCACTGTTTGATTCAGGATCTTACGACGAAACAGATTATTGGTAGAGGCTATGAATCCAGTGGACATTACATCCTTGATAATCAAGTGTCGCGTTCTATTGCTTGTTCTAGTGGGTCGTCTCC
Source organism: Acacia acuminata (assembly GCA_019022655.1). NCBI lineage: Eukaryota > Viridiplantae > Streptophyta > Magnoliopsida > Fabales > Fabaceae > Acacia > Acacia acuminata. Next base: position 1,034,593 of record JAFJYI010000001.1, read on the forward strand.
CTTTGAAGTCCATTGTCGTCTTGGTCATGTGTCCCTTTCATTCCTAAAGAGGTTGTATCCTCAGTTTTCGTCTGTGTCTTCTTTGAATTGTGAGTCGTGTCAGTTTGCCAAACACCATCATGTTCATTTGGCACCCCCAGTCAATAGATGGGCCGCATCCCCCTTTGAGTTAGTTCATTCTGATGTTTGGGGTCCTTGCTCGATTTTATCTCAGACTGGTTATCGATATTTTGTCACTTTTGTTGATGATTTTTCCCGAACTACTTGGATTTACTTAATGAAACACCGTTCTGAATTGTTTACTCATTTTCGTCATTTCTGTGCTGAAATTCAAACCCAGTTTAATACATCTGTGAAAATCCTTAGAAGTGATAATGTGAAAGAATATTTTTCCGCCCCATTCACCGAGTATATGCATAGTCATAGCCGCCTTCACCAATCCTCGTGTGTTGATACCCCTGCTCAAAATGGTGTCGCTGAAAGAAAAAATCGCCATCTTTTAGAAACTACCCGTGCCCTCATGTTTCACTCCGGTATCCCTAAATCTTTTTGGGCTGATGCCGTGTCTACTGCTTGTTTCCTTATCAATCGCATGCCTTCAGCTGTCCTTAATGGTGAAATTCCCTATTCCATTTTGTTTCCCACCACTAAACTGTTTCCTGTCGTTCCTAAAATTTTTGGTTGTGTCTGCTTTGTTCGGGATGTCCATCCCAATGTGAGTAAACTCGATCCAAAGTCCTTGCGTTGTGTCTTTCTTGGTTACTCTCGGGTTCAAGAAGGTTATCGATGTTACTCCCCTGATCTTTGTTGTTATATTGTGTCCACAGATGTGACTTTTCATGAGTCTTCTCATTTCTTCCCATCTTTGATATTATCCGAGTCTTCCTCTGTGGTTTCTGAGTCTGATGATATCCTAGTTTATCGTGTTCCTATCTCACCAGTACATGCTGCAGTTTCGGAACCTGAGATCGTCAATGATGCTGATGTTGCCAATATTATGCCCTCACCAGTACCTGCTTTGCCGTCGGATTCCGTTCCTGCCTCCCTAGTTTCTGATCCTACTTCCCCAGGTCCTGCCATTCCTGTTCCAGACCCGGTTGTACCTGATTCTACTATCGACCCATCTCATGACTTGCCTATTGCACTCCGAAAAGGTACCGTCCTCATGTTAACCCTTAGAAATTGACAACATTCCAGCACATTTTTCATCTCTTCTTACCTATTTTTGGTTCAAGATGTGCATAGGAATGAAGTGTATAGAGGGGAATTGTGCATATCAAAGTATAAGGCAAAAATCAAAGAAATTCTTGTTATATTCTATAGAGTTTGTGATTCAATTGAGAATTGATAATTACTTCCTCTTTTGTAGGAAGATGGAGACAAGTTTTGAAACTCTATAAGAACCAAGAAACAAGAAAAGAAATAAAGGAGGTGAAGCAAAGTGCAAAGTTAGAAGAACGCATAACCGTCGCAAAGACAAGTTGACAAGCTGCCACAAAGACAAGTTGACAAGCGGCCGCATGGCAATCTTGGCGGCCGGTCGTAAAAAAATACAAAAGTACAGTACGCGTTTTACATTTCGAAACAGAAAAACCCTATTTAACCTAAAGGGAAGGGCGAAAAACGGACTCTTGACCTAAGGAAACAAGTGGGCACACAAGGGAAGAGCTTGGGAGAGACATTTGGACAATCTTGGAGGCTTGGGTACTCTTCTCAAGAGAGATTTTGGGATTTCTACCTTGGTTCTTCCTCTTTTCTCCTCTTTTCTTCTTAGTTTCTTCATGTATTCAGTTTCTTTGCTTAGACTTTCTTTGTATTTGAACATGAGTAGCTAAATCTTTCATTCTAGGGTTCTTCTTACCCTTTGTATGGATTAATACTTGAATATTCCTCTCTTTTGGTAGATAAATACATATATGTGTTGATTTCAACCTTGACTTAATGCTTCTAAGTGATTGGCCTCCATTTAGATGATTTATTCACATAGGTTTTGATTCGAGAGAGCTAATCTAGGTGTAGAACTTGATTGAAATCATGCTTGTCTTGAAGTTTAGTTGATAAATGGATGGTTTGTTGGTAAAATAGAGATATATTTACTAACATTGCATTGTCACATTAGGGTTGTTGTTTAAAGATTGATTCTCATTAATTGTAGCAAGAGATTGTGCATTTTAATGAGAAGAGAAACTTGATTTTGACTTGAGAGAGCGTTTCAAGTGTTTTTGAACCCTAGACTAACACATATATGTATTGAAATGCTACTAGAGAGGAAGTTAACCAAGTTTTATGAAATGCAAAAGGGGAAGAAGAATCCTAGGCTCCATTATTCTTGAAGTCAAAGAGTCATTTGCCTTTATCAATTTTAAGTTTTAGAAATAGTCTTTAAAAATTCTTATTTCAACTCAAAACTTTGTTTTAGCTCAACTTGATGAAATTCACTAAGCATCTTGCTTGACCAATTTGTTAAACAAATCCTCGTGAGAACGATACTTTACTTATCACTTTATTACTTGCGAAACTCGTACACTTGCGAGGCGAACACCTCACCATCCTCCCCAGAGATATGCTGATTGTATTTATCCTATCTCATCGTTTGTATCCTACCAGCGTTTGTCCCCCGTTTCCTCTTCCCTTGTAGCCACCCTTGAATCCATCTCTCTCCCTACCAACCTTCACTAAGCCTTGACTCATCCTAGTTGGCGTGCAGCGATGGAAGAAGAAATGATGGCCCTTGAAAAGACTGGTACTTGGACTCTTGTTGATCTCCCTTCTGGCAAGAAGGCTATTGGGTGTAAATGGGTGTTTGCTGTTAAGACCAAGGCTGATGGTTCCTTGGAACGGTTGAAAGCTCGACTTGTTGCCAAAGGGTATGCTCAAACTTATGGCATTGATTATTCTAAGACCTTCTCCCATGTGGCTAAGCTTACTTCTGTTCGTCTTCTTGTTTCTCTGGCTGCCACTTATCATTGGGATCTGCATCAATTGGATGTTAAGAATGCTTTTTTGAATGGGATCTTCTTGAGGAGGTGTATATGGAGCAACCACCTGGGTCCGTTGCTCAGGGGGAGTCTAGCAAAGTGTGTTATCTCCAAAAGTCATTGTATGGTCTGAAGCAAAGTTCTCGTGCCTGGTTTGATCGATTTTGTGGTGTGGTGAAGAAGTTTGGGTTAAGCCAAAGTAAGTGTGATCACTCTGTGTTTTACCAACATTCCAGTGCAGGCATGATTCTTCTAGTAGTGTATGTTGATGATATTGTGATTACTGGGAGTAACATATCTGGAATCTCAGATCTTAAAATCTTCCTTAACTCCCAGTTCCAAACAAAAGACTTAGGTCCATTGAGTATTTCCTTGGCATTGAGGTATTGAGAAGCAAGAAAGGAATCCTTTTATCCCAAAGGAAATACGTTCTCGATTTGTTAAAGGAAACTGGAAAACTTGGCGCTGCACCGAGTACCATTCCCATGATTTCGAATCCATTCCTGGATCTTAATGATAACATGTTTGCTGAACTTCCTGATGATTTGAAGAAGAAGATTGATCCAGAGAAATTGAAGCCATTTGCATCTCCTGAGCGATATAGAAGACTCATTGGGAAACTGGATTATCTGACAGTGACTCGTCCTTATATAACCTTCTCAGTCAGTGTACTCAGTCAATCCATGGAAGCTCCAACAGTCGCTCAGTGGGAAGCCTTAGAGCATATCTTGCATTATTTGAAAGGTTCCCCAAGTCGTGGCATTCTCTATACAAATTATGGGCATACTAAAGTTGAGTGCTGTTGTGATGCGGATCATGCAAGGTCTAAAGCTACAAGACGGTCCACTACAGGTTATTGTGTGTTTGTTGGTGGAAATTTAATATCTTGGAGAAGTAAGAAGCAAGGTGTTGTGTCAAAATCAAGTGCAGAAGTAGAATATAGAGCCATGTCACAATCAACACAGGAAATTGTGTGGGTATTTCAACTCATGAGGGGAAATTGGCATCATCACGACTTTACCTGCGAAATTATGGTGTGACAATAAAGCAGCACTCCATATAGCATCGAATTCTGTGTTCCATGAGCGTACAAAGCATATAGAAATCGATTGCCACTTTATTCGTGATAAGATCAAAGAGAATGTCATATCTACAGGGCACGTGCGATCAAACGACCAGCTAGCAGATCTTTTAACAAAAGCCTTAAATGGCACACGTGTTGATTATCTTTGTAACAAGTTGTGCATGATCAATATATATGCTCTAACTTTAGGGGGAATGTTATAATATGGATTAGTTAGATCCACATTTGTAGGTTAGATAGATCCACGATTGTAGGCTAGTTAGATCCACAATTGTAGGCTTTCCTGTTAGGCTTTCTCTTGTATATATACCTATGTATTTATCTTATTCAATAAGACTTCTAGATTCTCTAATTACAGTTAGTAAATTGTATGTTCAGTTATATTCGGGTCTTTGAAGATGCGCAATATTTCCTCACCATTGGAAAGAAGAAACAATAGAGCTGAATTCTCGAAGCAATGCCAGTTACTTGGGAAGAACAAGGTGGGTTTTATTGTGATCGCATTGTCGCGATTGTCAAGAGCACAAGTTTCCTGCTCAATGGTATAAATTTTTCAGATATATGGTTTGGATTGATTTGAGAGAGAGGTTGCACAAGACCCATGGTACAAAAATATATTTCTTATCCAAAGCTATTTTAATTTGGACATGATATCAGTTAGTTGACTACCCTTTGTCTAGCTCTCTTTGTATCGGTTGTCTCATTCTTGATTTTATTGTGCGGCTCTTGAAAAAAGATGTGAAGAGGTTGGCTAGGCCAAGCGATTGATTGTATTGAAGAAAATATTTCGACACTAATGAAGAAAAATCATGTTTGTAAAAAGCTGCTTAGGTCTCTTACAACCATCAAACATGACATACAAAGCACTTAGGAGGCTAAGGTGACTTTCTTGTGGGTTGCAAACCTTCATATAAGGTGATGATTTCTTTTTAATGCGTTGATAAATGCAGTGCAAAGTCATACTTGGTTCTAGTTTTCAAGGGAGAATTTTTTTGACAAAAAAAAAAAAGAATAATAATAATTTATTTTCATTTTTTTAAAATTATTTTATAGTAAATATGATGGAAATATTTTTAAAGATCGTATCAATTATTTAGTTAAAAAATTGGCATTAGTATGACCTAAAATTAAAATATATTTTTATTCATTAAATATATCTAATTATGTGTTTTAGTATTTACATTTTTTGTTGTTGCAAACTATCTACAATTTTTAAATAATACATTCACACTTTTTATTTTTATAATTCTATTTTTTTCCTCAAAATTATTTCATTTTACAATATATACATATAATAAAAGTCATGTTAAGTTCCATCATTTAACATCTAAACCTACTTCTCAATTCATCATTCAAACAAGTTTTATTTTTTTAAACTACTATTTTGCTGAAGTAGTCTACTAAATCTAAATCACACCAGACTTTTATCCCAACTTCAATTTGCAAACAACAGGAAACTAGGATTATAATAGATCCTTTTTCTTTAATGAAAATGAGCATTTGCATGTAGAATTTGAGGAGGAATAAAGCAGGGAAAATCACAATAACCTGGTATGGTAATGAGACCAATACTGATACAAAACAACTTCACCAGACAGACCTGTGTGTGCAAAGAGAGACCACGTCATATATAAAAGACATATTTTTTATATTTGTCAATCTTTTATTAATTTACATCTATTGATACTTCCTTAATAATAATTAAAGAAGAAAAGAAATAAGGGAATTGAGGAAAATGAATATGATATTTTTGAAAATATATGTCATGTTAACTAACTTCCTTAATTTCATTAAATTATATAAATATGTCTTATATTAAAGATTGAATGTAGTATACACTTGATCTCCTAAAGGGAAAACAACTATATGATGCATATGCATTGATTAATAAAAAAATATGCATATGATGATATAGTATGGATATAGATACAAGGCAAGATTAGTGGTAAAAGCGTAGAGTCAATAAGAAGAGGTTGATTGTTTTGAAACGTTTTTTTCTCATTATAAAGATGGTCACAGTGAGAGTAGTGCTGCCCTCAAACTTGGCAGAAATGCACTTATGCACCATTGGCATTTATTCCAAAGGGACGTTGATAATGCCTTTTTTTTCATGGTGATTTGTATGAAGAAGTGCATATATAAAGGTCTCGCTAGAATTTGATTAAGTTCAAAAATACAGAGTTTGTGAGTTGAACAAATTCTTGTATGGACTTTAGTAAGCAACACCATAGTGGAACGAACAAACTTATCATGCTACCTTCAAAGAGATTCATTTCAAATGCTTGAGGATAATGAGTTTTGAAGGTGATTAAGTTTTCTTTTTTCAAAAAAAATGAGCAAGTGGTCAAAATCATGAGCTGTTAAGCAGATTGATTCATTTCAAGTACTTTGGATATATTTTTGAATGAGTGTTGATTAAATGTGGCTAAGAGAAACAATTTTATATTTATAGTATTGTTTCCATTGTTTAATATGTATTAAGGGAGTGCATAACTTATCGGTGCTAATGAAGTTGTTTTTAGAAAGAAATGGGAAAGAGAGAAGTAGAGATGATTGGGAAGGACTAAATGTTGCTTCTCTCGATTTACATGAACTGATTTTTCCACCATCAATCGACCTTTAAATGAGTCGAAACAAATGTTAATGTCGAAGCAAATGTTACCGCACAACGCGTGAGTGGTGATAGTGCTTGTTAGTACCTCTAGTTCTAATTATAAGGCATAGTTGACTTTGTTTGGAGATATTAAAGAAACTAAATAAGTTACTTTATTATTTTATATGTTGTGTATCTTTAGATTATATATTGATTTATTAGTCAAACTAATTATTTTGAAGAAAAAATAAAAATAAAAATACTCTAAAGTAATTTAATTAGCTTCCTTAATTTTTCTAAAAAGTTAATTATGTCTTATGATTAGGACCAAAGAGGGTACTATTAATGTGTGATCCTTCATTAAAAATAGTTTTTAAAAATGTTTGTACCAAAGTTTATTCTAGAACAGCCCAAAAATATTAAAAATAATCCTGCCCCCTGTACCTTGAAAAGATGTTTGGGAAAAATCTCTCTTAGGTCCCAAGTAAACAAAATATTAAAAATGTCACATGTTAGAAAAGGATATAAGGCCACTTTTTAAAAAATATATATATTAATTCAAAAAGGTTAACAACTATATCAATACAACATTAACAACTAAATCAGATACACATTAACAACTATATCTTAATAACTAAATCGGTATATGTTAATAACTAAATTAATAAAACATTAACAACTAAATCGATAAAGCGTTAATAATTAGGGCCTTTTCTAATATTTGACTTTTCTTTAGGCTTTTTTTGACAATATCTTACTTACTTAAGCTTTGAAGGGGATTTTCCCACGATGTTTTTGTCATTATTTTAATCATCCCACACTTATTAGGTGTCTGTTTTGTCCTCGATAAATTTCTGATTGAGATCAAAGTTATCTAAATTTTCATCAACTTTTTTGGGAAACAATTGACAAAAAGTTAAAGAAATATATAGCACCGATTGCCTAATAACATCACGTGCTTTTAATTTAATGGCAAAACCCAAACAAAGATTAGACCCGGCTCCAAAATTGACCCATCATATCACTACTTTAATGCATGAAACTTCCTAGAACAACCCTTATATATCATCATCATCCTATATTTAATTTTGCTCAAGCCTTCATAATTAATACATTATCACCTTTTCAATCTCAGCATTAGTGTCTTACCGAGAAGCATCTGATGGAAAATAATGAAGCCAGCCTCTCACATGTATAAATTTATTATTCTCTCATCATTCATAGCTTCCTACTTCATTATGGCCTTAGATTAGATTAGGTTGGTTTTATAATATATAGGTCTAAGCAAGATTGCTCCTACTCCACATAAAGAGCTATGGGGTGAAAAGTAAGATTGAGAATGAGTTTTTCGAATTCTTTCCCAACCATGTAGCATTCTCCAAAAATGTTAGGAGCCCGATTGAGCCTTTCCGATTGGGCCTCTCAATCGGACCCCAACATGTGAACCAATGGCGTGTTTGATGGTTGTAAGAGAGCCGATGTTGTATTATATATGGTTGGTTGTTGACATTGTATGTTCCGCTATATTCATGTTGGTGAAGATCTGGCAATGTTTCCACAGCCATTGGAAAGAACAGAAACAATAGAGTTGAATTCTTGAAGAACTGCCAGTTACTTGGGAAGAATAAGCTGAGTTTTGTTGGGATCGCATTGTCGCGATTGTCAAGAGCACAAGTTTCATGCTCAGTGGTATCAATCTTTCAGATATATGGTTTGGATTGATTTGAGAGAGAGGTAGCTCAAGACACAGGTACAAAAATATATTTCTTATCCAAAGCTATTTTAATTTGGACAGGATATCAGTTAGTTGACTACCACTGTCTAGCTCTACTGTATCAGTTGTCTCGCAGCTGATTTTATTGTGCGGCTGTTGAAAAAAGACTGTGAAGAGGGTGGCTAGGCCAACTAATTGATTGTATTGAAGAAAATATTTCAGACACTGATGAAGAAAAATCATGTTCGTAACTTTTTAAAAAGCTGCTTAGGGTCTCTTACAACGGGTTTTTTTCCAATTTGCCCCTTTTTAAATAACTATTTAGCGTATCTTTTTGTTTGGAAACTATTTAAGCGTCGCACTTGTTTAGTCGATTAACCTCATTTAGTCGACTAATGCCCTCATTTAGTCGACTAAAACGCGGGGCTCAATTTTTTTTGAAAAATCCCGCGATTTAGTCGACTAAATCATGTGATTTAGTCGACTAAATCGCGGGGGACATATTTTTTTTTAAAATCCCCGTGATTTAGTCGACTAAATCACATGGTTTAATTCGACTAAATCGCGGGATTTTAAAAAATTGAGCCCCACGTTTTCAATGGGGCGACAACCTTTTTACATTAAATTTGTTGAAAAGAAATTTGTTTTTAATTATTGTTATTTTAAAGTTTGAATTATTGTTTCAGTTTTTTAGAAGTTTCAAATAAGTAGCAGTTTTGTTAGGATTGTTTCCTACTTTCTTGCTAAAAAGTTGTTTCCTACTTTATCGCCTATAATGTAGGATATATATACATATATTTTGGTAGAAATATTTATTGTATTTTTGCTAGACACTGAAAAAATTTAGTTTGTTAAGAAACAAATGATTGTTATTAATATGTGTTGCTGACAACACAAAAATGCAATCAAAAAAAAAAAAAAAAAGAACCCCATTAAGCAAGTACATCGGGTTATTAATTATGGAGAAAATTTAAGTAATATTTTATCGGTTTAAAAATTTGAATATTTTGTTCGTTATCGACTAAGTTTTAATTTTTTTTTTTTTTTTTTTTTTTTTTTTGCATGCCTCACATTTTTATTAATTTGTTTAATATAATTACAAAGAAATAAAAAGTGCAATTCAAGGTACGCGGGGTAGTTAAAAACTCGATTTATCACTACGATTTTACGTTTTTTACGATTTTTTTACGATTTTACTACGTTACGATCTTACGTTTTTACGATTTTTCATTCTCCGTCCGTTTTCGGGTAAAATCTACGTTTTCACTACCATGGGTACGCGAATAATAAGCTTATATTGTCAAACGAACTGGCTATATTATTCTTTACACACACACACACATATATATATATATATAACGTTAGATATATCGATTAAAAATTTGAATTGAGAGAAGTAGGTGATGTGATTTTTATGAAAATTAACAACTTAAAGCAATAAAGTAGGAAACAACTTTTAGCAAGAAAGTAGGAAACAATCATAACAAAACTGCTACTTATTTGAAACTCCTAAAAAAGCTGGAAACAATAATTTAAATTTTAAAATAACAATAATTAAAAAAAGAATTTCTTTTCAACAAATTTAATGTGAAAAGATTGTCACCCATTGAAAAATTTAAGCGGGTCCCACCTCATATATTTAATTAAACCATGCCGGATGAAAATGAGTAATTTTATCAACTATTTAACTTAAGATTTTGGTTTTTGATGATATTAACTTGGAAAATATATATTGATTTGTGTAAATAGAATATATATATATATGATATAATCTAAATAAATAGAATATGTATAAATAAAAATGTGTAGTCCCTCTGATGAGAGGAAAAATAGAAGATGTTTCACTATAAAAAAACGCAACATGAACTATAACTATATCTCATATATTTTGTTAATCACTTCCACTTATGTATAAAATATAAAGTAATATAATAATATATTGTTATAATAAAATAACATTTTGTTTTTTAGTATCTCCAACTTCCCTTCTTGTTCGGATGCATCTTAACAATCCTAACAAAAGCGCTACATATTTGAAACTCCTAAAAACTGGAAACAATAATTCAAACTTTAAAATAACAATAATTAAAAAACAAATTTCTTTTCAACAAATTTAATGTGAAAAGGTTGTCAGCCCATTGAAAAGCGTGGGGGCTCAATTTTTTTGAAAAATCCCGCGATTTAGTCGACTAAACCATGTGATTTAGTCGACTAAATGTGAGATTTTTTTAAAAAAATATGTCCCCGCGATTTAGTCGACTAAATCACATGGTTTAGTCGACTAAATCGCGAGGATTTTTCAAAAAAATTGAGCCCGCGTTTTGTCGACTAAATGAGGGCATTAGTCGACTAAACGGAAAGCAGATGCTTAAATAGTTTTCAAACGGGGGCATATCTTAAATAGTTATTTAAAAAGGGGCAAAGTGGAAAAAAGCCCTCTTACAACCATCAAACATGGCATACAAAGCACTTAGGAGGCTAAGGTGACTTTATTGTGGGTTGCAAACCTTCATATAAGGTGATGATTTCTTTTTAATGCGTTGATAAATGCAGTGCAAAGTCATACTTGGTTCTAGTTTTCAAGGGAGAATTTTTTTGACAAAAAAAAAAAAAAAAAAAAAAAAAAAAGAATAATAATAATTTATTTTCATTTTTAAAAAATTATTTTATAGTAAAATAATGGAAATATTTTTAAAGATCGTATCAATTATTTAGTTAAAAAATTGGCATTAGTATGACCTAAAATTAAAATATATTTTTATTCATTAAATATATCTAATTATGTGTTTTAGTATTTACATTTTTTTTTTTTTTTTTTTTTTGCAAACTATCTACAATTTTTAAATAATACATTCTCACTTTTTATTTTTATAATTCTATTTTTTTCTTCAAAATTATTTCATTTTACAATATATATACATATAATAGTCATGTTCTTTTCCATCATTTAACATCTAAACCTACTTTTCAATTAATCATTCCAACAAGTTTTATTTTGTTAAACTACTATTTTGCAAAAGTAGTCTACTAAATCTAAATCACACCAGACTTTTATCCCAACTTCAACTTGCAAACAAGAGAAAACTAGGATTATAATATATCCTTTTTCTTTAATGAAAATGAGCATTTGCATGTAGAATTTGAGGAGGAATAGAGCAGGGAAAATCACAATAACCTGGTATGGTAATGAGACCAATATTCATACGGAACAACTTCAGTATATAGACCTGTATGTGCAAAGAGAAACCACGTTAGGAAAGACATATTTTTTATATTTTTTAATCTTTTACTAATTTATTTCTATTGATACTCTTTTAATAATAATCAAAGGAGATAGGGAATGAGGAAGATGAATAGGATATTTTAGAAAATACATGTTATATTAACTAACTTTCTTAATTCCATCAAATTAGATAAATATGTCTTATATTAAGGATCAAATGGAGTATACACTTGATCTCCTAAAGGAAAAACAACTTTAAGGTGCATATGCATTTATTAATAACAAAATATGTATACGATGGTATAGTATGGATATAGATACAAGCCAAGATTAGTGGTAAAAGAGTATAGAGTTAATAAGAAGAAGTTGATTATTTTGAAACATTGTTTTCTCATTATAAAGATGGTCACAGTGAGAGCAGTACTGCCCTCAAACTTGGCAGCGATGCACCATTGGCATTTATTCCAAAGGGACGTTAATAATGCTTCTTCTTCTTCTTCTTTTCCCGTCATGGTGTTTTGTATGAGGAAGTGCATATATGAACGTCTCACTATGATTTGATCAAGTTGGAAAATACAGAGTTTGTGAATCGAACAAATTCTTGCATGGACTTAACTAAGCATCACCATAGTGGAACGACAAACTCGTATAAAGAGATTCTAACAGTAAAAACGGGAACTGAGAAATTTAGCTTTCATCTAAATTCGTATATTTTTATTGTTGAAATGGATAACACATATCTTTCCCATCCATGTTAGAAACCAAAAAGAAGGCCCTTCTTGACCTCCAACTCCCTCGATGAAAGGACTGTTTTTGGCATTATAAATTCACAGTGAGGCATATCAAAAGTCACTGGAATATCATAGCTGATTACCTTTCTAGATCACAAAAAATCCAACTTCTCAACCCTTTCAAACCAATGAGCTTTTCAGGCATTAACACAATGTCTCTTCTAGCAACTTTCAATTTCATCATCAAACACCGTAAATAACTGTTGTTTTGGCACATGTAAATGATTAATTTGGTTGTGACAGGAAATAGTATACATATAACCAAGGGAAAAAGACAAAAAAATATTAACTAAACTTCAAAATATTAAATTAGTCTTGTTACCTATAAGAGTATAGGTATTAATTACAATAATATAACAATTGACAACTCATTTTAATAGAAAATTACTCATTAAAATTTTAAAGTTCAAGTGATATTTTCTTATATTTTTTTCAAAGAATATCGAGATTAAGGTGCATCTTCATCACAAGTTTAAACTTGATGACCTAAGTCATCTTTGATGTTTTTGGGGTTTAGAGTTGGCAAGATCAGGAAATGGAACTGTACTGTACTTGGTTTTAAAAAAAAAAAAAAAAAAAAAATCACTTTAAAACTCATGCATTAGACTAATTATTAAATATAATATTTTTTTCTCGCATCAATTTTTTTTTTTTCAATGATCCTGCTTGCAAGACATATTCTATTCAATATATTAACCAGCCAATTAAGTAGTAAAAAAACTTAAAAAATAACCAAAAAAACAAACATATTAAAACACTCCCAATTTATATGAGAAGAAAAAGTACACTAGGCGTTATAAACATTACAGTACTATTCTTTTCGATGAAAAATAAACATTACTATTAAGTTGAGCAAATGCTTGAGGATAATATGAGTCTTGAGATTATGTTTTCTTTTTTCAAAAAAAAGTGAGCAAGTGGTCAAAATCATGAGTTGTGCAGCGGATTGATTCATGGGAAAATCCTCCTCATGGCCCAAATTAGCAAAAAATGTCACACAAAAAAACATAAGAAAAAAAATCACATGTTAAAAAAGTCCCGAATGAGACGATAGATGGTAAGGGATTAGGCCTAAATGGTCGTGGGTTCGATATTATTTGGTAGGCGATCTCGTTAACAACAAATATCGATGTCGAACCCTCCAAAACTTTTTTTTTTAAAAAAAAAAAAAAACGATGACGATAAATAAACATTAACAAGTAGAGATTAACAATAATATAGACATTAATAATAATATCCTAATAACTAAATCAGTACCCGTTAACAACTATATCAGTACACTTTAACAACTAACATTTTATGAAATAATACCATGTGACTTTTTCTTAGGCTTTTTTTTGACAATTTTTTTGTTATTTGGGCCATGAAGGGGATTTTCCCTTAATTCATTTCAAGTACTTTGAATATATTTTTTAATGAGTGTTGATTAAATGTGGCTAAGAGAAACAACTTTTATTTATAGTATTGTTTCCATTGTTTAATTTCTTTTTATCTGGTGGGTAGCATGTAATGTCTTAGTAAATGGATTATTTTTTGACACGGATGAATATGATGATAATGTGTTAAGTGGGTGCATAACTTATACTTCCTCTAGTCCTTATTATACTAGGGGTGGAACTAAGTGGGCTAGGGGTAGCCCCCCTAAAATTACATAATGGAACCTAAATTTTTAGGAAATTACATTTGAACCTCATAAAATTTCAATATTTTCACTTTAAACCCCACTAAAAGTTTTGTAGAGAGACTAAAATGAAAATCTTGAAATTTCTATAAGGTTTAAATGTAATTTTATGAACATCTCGGGTTCTATTTTATAATTTTCAATATTTTCACTTTAAACCCCTAATTATAATTCTTGGCTGATTAACAAACAAATCACTAAAAAAGTTAAAATCAATAAAGTTGTTTTAAATTTAAGTAACTTCCAATATTATTTACCCATACTAATTAAACTAAACTTTAATATTATATTATTTATTACAACTACTTATAAATTATGAGTATACATAATTTAAAAAAATAATTATGCGCTTTGGAAAGAATTTACTACCTTATAAAAATGATCAAATAAATGTTATACTAAATACCAGAGGAGGATGAGTGCTAATGAAGTTTTTTTTAAAATGTTTGTACAAAATTTTTTCCTAGAACAGCTCCAAAAATATTAAAAATAATCCTTCCCTATACCTCGAAAAGATGTTTTTGTCATTAATTTAATCATCCCAAGCTTATTAGGTGTGTGTTTTGACCAGGATAAATTTCTGATTAAGATAAAAGTTATCTAAATTTCCATTAACTTTTTTTTGGGAAACAACTTGACAAAAAGTTAAAGTTATCTAAATCATCACATGCTTTTAATTTAATGGCAAAACCCAAACAAAGATTAGACCCGGCTCCAAAATTGACCCATCATATCACTACTTTAATAAGCATAATGAAACTTCCTAGAACAACACTTATATATCATCATCCTATATTTAATTTTGCTCAAGCCTCCATAATTAATCCATTATCACCTTTTCAATCGCAACATTAATGTCTTACAGAGAAGCATTTGATGGAAAATAATGAAGCCCCTCTCTAATATATAATTTTATTATTATTCTCTCGTTCATAGCTTCCTACTTCATTATTGCCTTGGGTTAGGTTGGTTTCATCACATATATAGGTCTAAGTAGGATGAACCATAGGACAAGATATTTCATGTCCCACAAGTTATGCTATACATTGTGTCTATGTACACCCACTTATATGACATATTGTATTACAATTAAACAAATATTTGAGTCTAATTAAATGTTAACTCTTCTAAAGAAATTTTTACTCCTTCCGATCCTAATTATATGATATATTTATCTAACTTTGGAGAGATTAAGGATAATAGTTAACTTAGCTAATTACATTTGTTTTTAAAAAATACCCTTATTTAAAAACAAAAATAGCAAAACATAGAAAGTAAGATGTAGAGAATTTGAATTGGCCTTAGCTTGAATGACATGCGGTGTAAATTCAAGTATTGTTATGCTTCAAGTCAAGAGGCTCTAATGTTAGTAATCAAATATGACAAAAAAAATTTTAAATTTATTTTATTAAAAAAAATAAAAATAGTATAATTGAAGTATATGCATTAATGAGTGGCAATCATCAATCACTTCGTAGAATATATAGATGCATTATTAAATTATTATTGATAAAGTATTAATAGGGGTATTTTGGGAAGAAATTGACAAAAATTAGAACTTTATCCTATAATTAGAACCAAGATCAACTCCAAAAAAATTGTCTTATAATTAGAACTGAATGGAGTATATTTAAATGAACTCAATCATGAGATATGAGGCTTAAACTATCATTGCTCCTCCTAAGACTAACATGTTTATTGGTCTCTGTGTATATTACTACTTCTACTACTAAATATAAAAGGTATGGATGTCTAAAGATGGGTCAAACTGGGTTAGAGGTCAACCTAAGGTCTGGCGTGATAGGACCTCAGGCTGGGAAAAGTAAGTTCGAGGTCCGGTCCGGTCCAATACCAGCCTAAGGTCAGGCTGGACCAGACCGGCAGACTGCCTAGACCAATCCAGGCAATCCATTTTTTTTGTTTCTTTTTTCCAGTTTTTTTCTTGTTTTTTTGCCTTCTTGGGAGGCAATATTTTAGCTCTGGTTTCACTTGACTTCCAAAAGTAATAAAAAGTGACTGAGTGAAAAGTGATTCCTATAAGTTAAAAAGCACATTAGGATGTCCATACTTCAATAAGTGACTGAATGCAAAAATAGTAATAAGAAAATAAAAAGTAAAATTTGGTCAGACCGGACCAGTCCAAAGGGTCTAAGCCCATAAACCAAAGTCTTGTCTAACTCGAGCAGTTTGGTCCAGTCCAATCCAATGAAATTGTCTTGGACCAATTTTTTTGCTCAAACTGGGTTGGGTGGGATTGGGTCAGACCGGACCAACCAGGCCACCGGGTTTTTTGAACAACCCTAATAAAATGTGATAAAATGGTTTGTTTCTAATCATAAATGTAAAATCTCAAACTATTTTATTCTCCAGATAGGTAAGCTTTTACCTCAAATTTCATTGTAAGTTTTTATCAAATTATTTTCAAAGTGAATGATTAAAAGGAGTACCTTATAAAATCAACACATACGGTTCTCAGGAGAGAATATTTATTTGGGATAAACATATATAATTAATTATTATTGGTTGGTAAAACTTAGGATTTGTTAGGAATTATTAGGTGCACATATAGACAGACATGGAGGATGGGACATGAAGAGTTGAAAAGTGAGTCACTCACCGTCTCTGACTCTCTTCCATTATTTTCCCTCCTCTTAATTTGTTGAAACCGACAAATAAAACCAAATAAATTTAAACTCTTGTAATAATAGGACCATTCAATTTCAAAGTTGATTTTCCATTTGGAAAAATCAAGCTTTTTTCTGTTTCCCCTAATTAATTAAAGAAAGACTTTTGTGTTTTTTATCTCTATTTTCCCCAATTAATTATATAAAGAAAGACTTTATTGTGTTTGTCATGTACGACCCAAAAGTCCCCAATTTTCTCCCTCGGTGGTTTTCAAGAATATGGCATGTTGCATTTAATTAATTCCTAACGTTGACCAAACATGCAACCATTTTTTTTTTTTTTTTTTTTTTTTTTTTAATTTGAGTATCGATTTGCAATATAATTGAAAAATTAATTGGCCATTTGTACTTGGAATGCGTGGTCCTTTAGAAGAAATACCACTCTGGTCTTATTTATAAGTCTATTTTGATAAAAAAATTTGGTCCTATTTATAAGTCCCTTTTGACCAAATAAATGAGATTGTGACAATTTTGCCCATATTATTGTACCAATGAAAATAGAAAGAGAAGAAAAAGTTAAAAGGTACCCAATCATAAATAAGGGTAAAGTTAAAAATTTACTCTATAATCATTGAGTTACCTACCTCTCATTGGTATGTGTGTTTTGGTAAAAAATGAACTTATAAATAGAACCAGAGTGGTAGATATGTAGAAGAAAAAAAAAGACGAAATTATACACCACAAAAGCTCAATTGCAATTATTAGAAGCTCAGTTTAATTTGTGGGAGGCATTTACCATTCATGGAAGGTCATTCGCAAAATTCATGAGAGGTCACTTGCATTTGCATTTGAGGCAATGTCACTTGCATTTTAACTTAATTTTCACATCACCACAATTTAGTTGCAATTCTTAAAAGCTCAATTGCAATTCATGAAAGATCATTTTCACTTGCACTTTAACTTAATTTTCATACCATGAAAGGTCATTTGCAATTTGTGGGAGTTCACTTGCATTTCAACTTAATTTGTGTACCATGGAAGCTCAGTTACAATTCTTAAAAGCTTAATTGCAATTTGTGGAAACTCATTCAAATTTGTGGGAGTCAATTGCAATTCATTGAAGGTCATTTGCATTTTAGCTTAATTTTCACATCACGGAAAGTCATTTCTAATTTATGGAAGTTCACTTGCATTTTAACTTAATTTACACATAAGCTTAGTTGCAATTCATGGTTTAGTTACAATTCCCAGAAGTCAATTGTAATTTGTGGTTCACCTTCTATTTTACCGATCTACCATAGTTTTCCTTCACATTTTTCTTCGTCTCTCCCCATTACCAAATCATCAATGGCTTACCATTTCACAAGATCTACTCTTTTTATTTTTCAATTTTGATTTTGATTTTCAAGTTAAGAAGGTAGAGGAGGGAGGGAGAGGCAACAAAGATCGAAGAAATTGGGAAAGTGAAGAAGGCAGGTGTAGCAGCAACAGACAAAGTCACTATATCTAATGTGTTGTTGCAAGGTGAAGGTCTCCGTTTTTGGTTTACAGAATCACCATTGTTCGTTGCTGAAGTTTGTTTGAGGGGATATGAAGTTTGTGAACGGTGAAGTTAGAAAGCTGAAAGAGACAATGAGGGACAATGAGGGAGTGGATGACTGGATGGTAATGAGGGTACTGATAAGCAAACATGTAAAAGGTGAAAAGGTATATTCTTATTTCATTAAGGGTAGAGTAGTTATTTCATATTGTTAATTATTTCTCCCACAAGACCTCCAGACTTTTTTTTTTTTTTTTATTGGTCCTATTCTCCAATTAATTTCTTAAAAATGGGGATTTATTGCCAATATTCTCATGATTATATATAAATATATGCGAGAATTTATTGCATGCTTCCAATCATGTGTTGGGTGCTTATAATCCTCTATAAAGAATATAATAGGTGTACGTGTGAGTTGTAGGGGAAAAAAAATCATGTTAACAATATTTTTTATAAACTTATACTCTGATTGATGAATTTACTCATAGACTCAAAGTAAAAAGGTTAATGTTTAACTTTTTTTTTTTTTTTTTTTTTTTGGAAGTTTTTACTAGGAGCTATGGGTACTTTAAATTTTTTAGATCAATATCACCATGAAGTGTTAAAAAAGGAACAAAGTTGTTGTAATTGTTAAAAGGGTTAAGTAGCAAATCCATCCCAGAAGTATAGGGCTAGGAGCAATGTTGCCCTGAAAGTGTTTCTTGTCTCAATGTTGCCCTGGAAGTTTCAAAACGTACTAATATTGCCATATTTTGTTAAAAAACTAATGTTGATTATAAAAAAAATTGATATTGACCGTTAACTTTTTAACGTAAATGAGTAACATTGCTATGTTTTGAAACTTCTAAAGTAACATTGAGACAAAAAAACTTCTAGGATAACATTGCTTCTCAGCAAAAACGTCCGGATCAAATTTACTGCTTAACTTTTGTTAAAATGTAACGTTAACCATTAAAAAACTAATATAACATTTTTATTAAAGGTGATGTTGCTCATTTTTCAACACTTTTGGCATGATGTTGGTCCCAATTTTTTTTTTTTTTTTTTTTTTTTTCAGAATATTCACAACTCATAAGCACATTTTTCAAAGGCAAAATTGGGCTTTAATCCAAAGTAAAATTGCATGCATGATAAGCACAAATAATAATAATAATAATAAAACAGAAAAAACTCAATTAGAAAATGATTATAAAACATGTCATTCAAAAGTGACCCAAAAAGAAAAAGTCATGGTGAATTCTTTATTAATAAAAGTCATAAACGTGAGACGGAGGAACCTAACCCTAACCATATTTTAGTATCCTATTTACTGATTGACAGTAATAAAAAGTCATTGTGAATTCTATTTCCTGAGTGAGTCTTTGATCGACAATACTCGGAGGAGCAACCAATGTTGAAATATGATCCCTAATTGACCACGTGGCCAACGGTGGTCCTCTCCTCCCATTAACCATTATTACTTTTATTTTGTCCCCACCAATCATTTTTTTATCGATATACTATCATTTATATATTAATCATATAAAAACTTCCACCGGTTTGGACTAAATGTGTCTTTAAATTACCCCTCTTACTCTTATTCTATTAATAACGCACTTCCAATATGTTTGTTTGTACATAGATTAGAGAGAGAAAAACCGTAAATTTCATTAAATTTGCTTTAATTTACCCTCTCGATTCCTTTTTATTATAAGATAGGATTAACCGAATTACATTATTTGAAGATGTAGTTAAAATTAATTAGACATAATAAATATGTAAAAAATGATCTTTTTTCCCCCTACAAAATGCTCTCATTTACGTGGAAGAGAGAAAATATGTTATATCGAGTGTTTTAATCAAAATGAGAATTAAATATAATAGTGGTATAAGTAATTTTTTTATTTAAATGAGGGTAAAATGAGGAGTTTACAAAAAAAAAAAAAAAAATTAAACATCCCAATTCCATCTTATAAAAAGGAATATGCCATAAGAATTCCATCTTATAAAGAAGAGTGGAGGGTAAAATTTCACAACTTTTTATCTTTACCCTTATTTAACTACACATTTTACAAGAAAATAACAATCAACATAATAATCATCAAAGAGTAAAATTTGCATTCATATAAAGTTGAAAAGTTATTATTTTTCCAATTTGATTAAGGGTTTTCTTTTTTAAGACTTAGAGCATAAATGGTTTTTATCTATCCCAATAAGTGAGCTTATTGGGATTCGAATTCGTATTCTCCTTTTAATGGGATGAGGCTACTCATCACCTCAATCAACATCTTGTTGGTAAAACGTACTAAAATTTAGAAAAGAGTTAATGAGAATTAATTAGGCTACATATTTTATACTACTCTCGTTTTATTTATAAGTCCATTTTGACCAAATCACACATAGCAAGGAGAGGTAGATAACTTAATGATTATGGGGTAAATTTTTAATTTTACCCTCATTTATGATTGGGTACCTTTTAACTTTTTTTTCTCTCTCTATTTTCATTGGTACAATAATATGGGTAAAATTGTCATAACATTATTTATTTGGTCGAAAGAGACTTATAAATAGGGCCAGAGTGATACTCATTTGATCCTATTTATAAGATATTTCTAACATATTTCACACAGACCGATAAAAACTTTAAACTTTATTAACTTCTCCATAAAGTTCTACAACCTTTCAACTGTATCCTATTTAGTTTATAACTACACATTATACCTCGTGTAAACAAATAAAATTGTTCATTTATATAAAATATTTCTCTATCTTCCCTATATAAATAGGATAAAAGATTTTCTTCTTTCGACCCTATAAATATGATTGTATGAGTATAAATTGTTTTGAGCATAATGAATTTTTTTTTTTGTTTATGTTGACAATTCATTATTTATTCCGTCATTGTATTTTAAATCTCTTTTCTGTTTTTGTATTTTAAGTATAGGACTACTGCCTATAATTAAAATAACTATAAAGCTCCCACAAAAAAAATACTAGAGAGACTTGTTAAATATATCACGTAAAATGATATAAATTGAGGAATTAATTTTTCCTAAAATGTATTACAAAACATATCAATCATAACTATGAATGAAAGCAAATAATGCATTTTATATCCAATTCACTTCCATAATTCCATTTATTTATGGCTTCAAGTTATGGAAACACGACAAAATAAAATAAACGCTTAAAATTATATTTCAAAATAAAGACAGTCAAACCGCCCAGCACACGTTGACGTTAACAGTAACACTTGATGTTGGAGTTCGGTTCACATTTTGCTTTCAAACAAAATTTGCATAATTATTGAATTTCCAATAATTTTGATGCGGATTTGTATTGACATTTGAGCAGTGGAAATGAGACACGTGTTAAAATAATATTTTTTTACTAAAAATGTGTGCTAAAAATCTCGACCACGTGTGTGTTTCTGAATTCATAGAGTCTGCCATATAATATAATACATGTTCAATAATACAACGACAATACCTTTTGCCATTTGGTGCCTCCTGTCTTTGATTTGATTCTTACTTTCTCTTTTTTTAATTAATTTTTATAATCCAAAATATATTCTCTTGATTCTTTCTACAAACAAATTGATTATAGGGTAATATAAACCAATTATATGCTTGTTAGAAATGGAAGAAATGAACCCAATAAATAAATAAATAAATAAATATGCTTTGTTTAGTTATAGAAATTTGTAAGAGCACAAGTATAGGAAGCATAACTATTATTCAGCTATTTTAATAAGTTATTCAACTACAATATCCCAATTTGATGAATAATATATGAGCTCTGAAACCAACATTTTGTTAGTGTATACAGCTTATCTTTTAAAAAAAGAAAACGCAAATTTAAATTATGGGAAGCACATTTATTAAGAGAGGTGAGAAATGTTACCCACTAAACTTTGAAAGAAACCATTAATCCAAATGAAAAATGAAAAACCTGGAAAGAATCTCAATCCATAAGACGTACTAATAAATAGTGAAAGATGAAGCTACATCACACTATGAAAAGTCATAATCACACAAGCTAGTGGAATTCATGGAGGAGGCGACGCCGATTAAAAAGAATTAATATTTTAAACAAAACAAATAAAAATATGATCACGTGTCGGTGATCTGACCCGAAGCTTTTTATTTATAACGCACAAATCAGAAAGCACTATACAGCGACCCAACTCTGGCTTCCAAGCTCATCAACCAAAACTCTCAGACTCACGATTTCTCCACACGAAAGGCTGAATTGAAGTGAACTGTGATTGTGATTAGTAAGAGAGAGAGATTTCATGATTTGAAGTTTTTGTTCTGAAGAATAACTGCTGCTACTAACTTTGGCTTGACGAAGAAGAATAGTGTATGGGTATTTGGAACAAGATGGTGTTTGGCGTGAGACGTGTTTGCCTTGCTCTTTATGCTCGTCTCAGAGCTCGCAAAAACGGTATTCTTCTTCTTCTTCTTCTTCATGGTTTCTCTCTGTTCTTGATCTCTGTTTTTGATATACTCTGTCATAAACATGTTTCCAGATTCTGTACATGGTTCTTTGTGTGTGAACTCGTTATTATGAGCTTACTTCTGATTTATTCATAGCAATAATATCCATCGCATAGAAGTCTCCCATGGAGATATCATATCAGCAACAACAATAACAAAAAAACAATTCAGAATCTCTCTCTCTCTCTCTCTGTGTACGTGGTTGAATCTTCTTTTTTCTGCACAAATTGAATCGGCAGGGCTCAGTAGGGCCATCAGATTGTTGTATCATTGATTACTGCTCTGCTTTTGGCAATCTTTTTTCATCCTTCTGATTATGAAGTGGAGGCCACTACCTTTTCTGCATCCAACGTATGCCCTGAAATTTGTACTTCTAATCTGAAAAAAAAGAAAACAAGAATTATGGCCACAAAAGAATCTGAAAAAACAAGATAAAGGGCACAGAAAAAAAAAAAAAAAAAGATGTTCCCTTTTCTTCAGATTCGCTTTTCGTATGCGATGGTTTATAGTGAGTAGTGACATAGACAAGGCTAGTACATAGAACGGATGTAGAAATAATAGATGCGTGTCTATGTATTTTTGCTTTAGGTCCGTAAAGATTCATATCCACAAAGCAGAGCATTTAGAGACAAAAGAAATTTGTTTTCAACCATTACGCTACTACCTCAAATTTGTTTTCACATACTACATAAATCACTTGATCTACATTTTGATCCATTATCCTATTTAAACATGAGGCCTTAATTGACAAAGGTTCCACATCTTTCCGAGTGCCACTTTATACCCTCCTGTTTTAGGAATGGCCTGCATATAGCATCAAAATTTATTCATGAAAAAAGCATCTTTTAATGCCAACAAAAGTTTGTCCAGTTAGTGAGAAGTTGGCTCAAAATCCACAAGGTTGTGAGTTGAAAGAGTTGAAATCCCGTTGCTGATAAGAGGACATTGTTGGCAAATACCTCTTTGTAAGTGTTATTTGAGCCTAGGCCTCTAAAACCAACTTACCTAAACTATTTTTTCTCCACACAAAATAAAAGTACCTTTCAATGATTCATTATGGCCTAAAAGGGTCATTTATGCCATAGCCAAAGTTGGTGAAAAGGGCAAAACTATTCTAATTATAAGTTCATTTTATATGGTGGTGGTGGTGATGATGATATCGGTGTTGTTTGGTGCAGGAAGGGGGCTGCTGAAGCTACAGGATGAAGTACAGACTTGTGGGTATCAAGATGTGCAAGTGATGTGGGAAATGTTGCACAGAGCAGAATCTGATCTACTACAGAACCATGACAAGCGCAAGCAAAATCCATCCTGGAGCGTTCTTGTATGGTCAAATCACACTCAAGCTTCATCAGAATCTACAAATCACACTCAAGTTTGATGCTTTAGCAAGCGGCAATCCACTGTTTTTTTTATCTTATGGAATGTGGCTACCATTGCTTAGGCATTAAATGTCAAGCTGTAGTTAGTATGTATCAAAAAATTTATATAAGGCTTGTCTCTCTTACTACCCTGCCCCATCATAGTCTCGTGTGTGTGGGTCTCTCTCTCATATATATTCGCTCTCTTACTACCCTGCCCCATCATAGTCTCGTGTGTGTGGGTCTCTCTCTCATTTATATATATAATAGCTTTTGCAGTATTGCTTGGATGGTTCTTTTTCACATGCTTTCACATGCAGCAAAGTCATGCAATGGTTGAACCTTAATTTATCAATACCCATGCCATGAATGAATTCTTTATTTTTTGGCCCAACCCATGAGTGAAAGTTGAAGCATAAATGTTGATCTAGTACCATCTAGCTTTATCAACCTCAACAACAGATACTACTGAGCAAACAACAAAACCAGATGTTTAAAGCTTAACAAACTGGGAATAGAACTGCAATTAGAATACTTCTATTCCATGGAGATGCAACAAGCAAAGCAAGAAGCGATGTCTCCTAACAAACTTCCTGAGGTAAAAAGAAAACAAGTAACTTATAAATGAGCCTATTGACCAAAAGAATCTAAGGCATCTTCACGTCCTTTCTTCTCATCTTCAATTAAAAAGACTATATACATTTACACAAACCAAGTTCTATTTCTTCAGCCCGCTTCAATTCTGACCCATGATTAAAATACCCAACAAGCCTAACAAGAGCAAATGTATGCTAATAATGGATCTTTCTTCCAACCATGACCAGATACAATAACCTTTTATTAAAGAAAAACACATCGAGCATCATCCGTTGAATTAGGCCACCAAGTATGTAGTAACAGGAATGCCATTAAAGTTGAGTGATTTACCTGTACAGAGGGAGAAGCATCAGGTCTCATTCTATTCTAATAACCATGAAGAAGTATTCTGTGTGGGTCAAGTTGACCACTACAATAACTTGAACGAACTGAAGTTATTTGTTGTCTCCCTTTCCATTCTTCACCAGGTTTTAGGGTAATTGGTTTTTCTACACATGCAGCTTGAACACACAGCATGCGCACGTAGTCCCTGTCCCCAAGATCAGGCATGGCCTTAGCTTTCTTGTCCCAAGGGTTCCAAACCACTGCAGAGGAAAAACACACTACTTACTTTTACCCCCAAAAAAGATAAAAACCATAGAATATATGAATATTTCGGGAGCACATTAGTGATGGGCCTCCGTTGGATTGACTTTGCACGTTTCAGATTTAATTTAATTTAAATTTTATATTTTAAATAAATTTTAATTTTAATATATTTAAATTTAAAATAAAGATAATCTTATAACTATCACTTCTCATAAAAATGAATTTATTATTTAAAAAATTACAAATTAAAAATTTTAAATTTTAACCATTCAAATTAAATTTAAACGACTGATATCTCATCGTAATAATGAGAAATCAAGTGCTCACCGAATGCGCCTCCAAATATTTCACCCTTCTTATAGTGTTTTCATTTCAGAGAAGCAGTAGACACAACTTTATCTAGACAAATATCCCTAATGAAATATATTTCCTGGAGGAAACCTTCATTTCATACCAGGTGACCACATGTTCATGGAAACAGAAGTTTGCCCAGTATACTTATGTGAGTAAGAAGAAAACGTTGTAACATCAAATATCAAATTTCACGATGAATCTGTGGTCCAATTCTTTCTGCACATAAGAAAACATATACTGCTAGACTCACCAGCATCTGGAAGCCCTTCTTTCTTAACAACATAAGTTCTTTTCCTTTCATGGTCAATGACAGCAATTTTTGTAGGTGTCCGTAAATACACTCGGTCCACCTTTGCCATCAAATCAAGTGAACAAATTAAAAAGAAAGAGTCACATAGTTGAACCAATATTAACATAAAACAATTCAAGAAACTACTCTAATACACTTAAAATCCAAACCTCAGACTCAAATGTGAGTGCATCCCCTTGTTCAGTAAACCGTTGTTTATTTTGCAAGTTGTCTAGATAATCAATTGTCTCAAGTCCTTCTACCCGCACTTCACTAGAAATTGGAAACATGACAGTTAGCTTGCCACCAAATTATAGAAGTTACAATCATAAATATCAGAACAAAATCAATTATGCTCTGAAAATGGAGAAGGTCAAATTGCAAAAATTAATGCTTAAACAGATAGAGCCAAATCACTTCTGGAAGGGACAGAAAATAATTTATCAGAAAATCAAAGAGAGTTAACAAAATTGAATTGGTGATAATCAGTGGCTTTTCAAGCTGAACGAGAATATTTGGCATAACTTATTATTCAAACTTCCCAACTACTTATAAGGGGTAATAGCATGTGGCAAATGTTAAGGGGGGAATTAATAAATATTAAACCAAAAAAAAAAAAAAAACAATCATGGGTTAAGATAAAACCTGATGTCAGTAACTTGAAAATGTGTAAGATACGCAAATGTGAAGGAAAATGGTTTTCCATCTGTATTTATATTTCGAATGCGGGATGTCAACATCAACTCTCCCTGAGGTCCCAAAGCTATCCTCAGACGAAACTCAAATCTGCAAACAATGAAAATGTGATATTCCCTTAATCCAAGTTATTATTGAATCAAAAACTAAGAGCAAAGAAACAGAGTTCAAAGGAATAAAAAACTATGCAAGTTATGACCAAAGATTTCTGATAGAACAACATCAGGCTTCATTTTATTACATATTACATTGCTAGCAGAATTCGAAAAAAGCTCCATACCCTTTTGGTAGTGGGACCAAAAATGAGAAAGAAAACAGTTGCAAGGATTTGCCCAAGAACCCTAGTATTGACATTCACATTAATATAAATCTTATACCTGTGAGGCCAACTCTTTGCGTCTTCTTCGGAGTTCTTAAGAATCAAATCAATGAAAGCTTTAGTTGTATTAACTGCTGCCAATGGTGGAGGATTAGGATCTACAGTCCATAGCCTTTTCCTTGCAAATCCATGTTGTTCAAGAGGCCCATAATTTGAAAACTACATATGAAGCAGAGTACCTTAAGGAACAAAATAAAAGAACATGAAAGTATGGAAGCTAAAGAAGACCTTCATACTTGAGGAAAACAAACTGGAATACCTCCACGTATAGCTTTTGGAGGGTTAAAAGTTGCCTGCAATGATTTTAAGGGATGAAATTCAAACAGGTAGAATATACTGAAATTTTTTGGGAGATTGAAGTTTATTAATAGTTAGTAGAACATAACTAAGAGTTGCAAGAAACCATCTTGTTTATAAGTGAACAGTGTAACTCATCTCGAACTTTATGCAAATGCATGAGGCTCACTTTAGTTTAAGATAATGTAGATCATACAACTATATGCTCATCCTAAACCATGGGGCTCATGCATTGTATAGAATCCAATATAGAAAATTGTATTATTTATGACTTGTGAAAAATGAACCTTTTTATAGATTTATTAGACAAATATATATGACTGCCAGCGTTACTGAAACTGAGGGGAATATATAGCATCATCAGCACATTACTTTAAGCGATCAAAGATTGGACCACAAAAAAGCTACACAAAGATGAAATGCCATGCCTTACTACTAACAAACAGCAACTCTTCCCCAAGTTCATTCTTCCAGGATGTAACTTGACCTCCATATAGATAAACCTGGGTTAAATAAAAGGAATATAAGCATATGAGCTTCAACATTTTTAGACAAATAAATACAATCTTAATTATGAATTCTAAATCGTATATAATTGCAAGCAACAAGTCCACATTCAGAGTAAAACATGCAAAATGCAGGGCATCCTTATCACAAGGGGAGTAAACTTTTAAGAACTACCATATGATTAGACAGGACTCATCCTGATACCGTTGGAGAAAGCCGGTTGTTAGGAAGACGGTTTCTTCATCCCAGTGGTCGGAAAGCAAAGTTACAGTGAAATGGGAAGAAACTACATAAAATGTTCAAATGCTTCATGATAATATGATTATCCATGAAATCTTTACTCCCTAGAAGAAACATCAAGCATGTAACAATTTATTATTTTCCCATCCTTCACGGGGTGGGGTCGGGAGTATCAATTATCGAAATTACGTCATATGTATGGTTCTATAGCATGTTCGCTATTCCATTTCAAAATTTGTTCCAGATCAGCCTTTGTCAAAATCGTCCTAGAGAAGCAAAAGTTAAACGAAATATAACATTGTTTGCCTCAACAAGGCCCTCCTTGGACCACCAAAGCAATCACCAAAATTATTGTATAAAAGGAAATCCAAATGTCACATTTCATTTACGAAGGAATAATGTTACAGGATCATACATAACATAATAAGAACCATTGTCAAGAAGATGAAAAAATGTAGCAATCCAAAGATAATGCAAATCGACAGATTCAGAAAACGCTTAAAAACAGGACGATTATATAGATTCGAAAACTCAGGAATCATGAACGAGAGAAATTCATCCAGAGAATAGAATAAAACAAAAAGAGAATACCCAGACAAGGACACAATTCAATTTGCATAATCATATCGAAAACAAGACAAGGCTCACAGGAGGGACCCACAAGTGGGACGTGAGTCAAAGCGAAAATAAAACGGAAATTATCGAATACGGATAACAAAAATGCAGAAAGGTAAAAATGAGAGGAGAGATCAAGAAGAAAGAGAAAAAAAACCTCAGCAGAAAAACCTCGAAGTTCTTTGAGAATGACCTTCTCGAGGCCATTTGAATCCATTCGGTGCTCCACAAACACCGTTTCCTTCGACGGCTCCCGCGACTTAGCCCTCAACGACGACTCCATCTCTCTCTCCCCCCTTCTTCTCTCTCTCTTCCTTCACCGTTCGAAATCCCGAATTTCTCAGAGAATATATATAGATCATGGAAAGGGGAAGAGATGATCGATTCAAAGGGGAAAATTAGCATGTAATAAACACGTTGATTCTGATTATCGACGATTTAGCTTAGTGCATTGCCCATGATTATGTGAGGTACGTAACTTTTCCTTTTTCGATTAAAGGACGAACTTCATGTCACGTTCCCTTTGCTCCTTTCCTGATTTAACTTCAATTTTTTTGTCCTCTCTCCCCATTTTATTTGCTATTGTTATTTTTTTTTTTTAAATTATTCACACGTACTTACTACTTATGTTTTGTATGAATATTTGTTATTCCAAATTTTTGGATCTTATGATATGTCTCTTCTTCATCCGTCATCTTTTACCTGATGGTTCTGATAACTTGGAAAGCACGTAACTTCTCCTAACACTGTTACTCCATTGAAGAGGAATTACCGAGCTATCCTCAACCTTCCACAATGCTGCCATGCCACCAATGAATCATTGGGCTGAATTGAAGGGAACCAGTTTCTCTACCTATTTTTGGGATAGGTAGGGAGAATTCTTTTAAATTTGATTTGTTTAGATTTTTTTTTTTTTTTTTTTTAACTGTCCTTTTTTAAATGAAAAAATTATTTTTAAAAAATATGTTTGTTGAAAAGTTATCTTTATTTTAGATTCTCTATCCATTAAAATAATTATTTTAAAAAAATAAAAATAAAAAAAAAATTAAATGCGGACGGTCTAAATGGGAAAAGCTCTCCCTATCCTATAGGAAACTGATTTTGAATTGAAGGGATACCACCCCACTAATTTCTGCATAAATTGCTTTGGGCGCAATTAATTAATTATTAATTAGTTAACTCTATTTTTACTAAATAAATAAATTAACTCTATGGTGGTCATTGAAGCTTTTATCCGGCTAACAAAGATCAATGAAGCTTTTAAAATATTTCTTTCTTTTAATTTTGTTCCAAAGTCTAAATTGATTCCCTAACTTTTTGGTAAAAAGTTTGATTTCCTAACTTACTCTTGTCTTATTCACAAGACAGAGAATAAAAATGTTTATTTTAATTTTATTTATTAGTTATATCATTAAATTTTTGGGAGAATCTTATATAAAGACGGTTAAATTACCCAAATTCTAATTGGGGTTACTAAACATAACAAATTATTAATTAAGTTATGTGACCCAATTAGGGATTTAAAATTTGGGTCAAATTACCTCTATATCCCTTAGTTATCAAAAAACAAAATTGAAGACCGAATAATATTATTTACACACGTAAGATCCTAACAGGAGAAAATTCATTGGAGGCCTCAACATAGTTAGAAAATTAGCAAAGAAGGCAACGACGATTCTAGTATTAAATCTTCATTACTTAATCCCTTTTAATTAATATATGTACTTAGATTGACATCGGTTTCAATATTTGTAAGTTAGTCCGAGTCATTCATGCAACCCAATGATTAAAGAGACCAGAGAAACAACCCTCACAGCACCCAAGGATTATTTATTATGAAACTTTGGATTCGGCCGCAACCACTGCTTCGATGATATTCGCCAATTTGGATTATTCAAACTTTGAATCATTCATTTATTGCGCCAGTTTTGATGATATTGGAATGGTAGAAAAACCTAGTGCTAAAGCACAACTCCGTCATTCAGCAACTCGCCAGTTTGGATTATTTAAACTTTGGATCATCCATTCTGCTCCTTCAATAAATATATATATATATATATATATATCTCAAGTTGTAATACCCCAGATTATTAATAATAATAATGATAATAATAATAATAGTAATAGTAGTAATAATAATAATAGATTAAAATAATAATAATATAGTAAAATCTAGAAATTAATAATGTTTGTATTGTTAATTTATTAATTGGAAATAATTAAAGGGCCTAGCCCATAGCTAAAACCCTAGATTTTAATTATAAACTTAAGTCTGGCCACTTAAACCTAGAAAACGCTATACTTTTCTTCGACGCGATTTTCTTTTTCTCTCCGCTACTACATCCTCGTTCGTACTCTCGTCAATTATTCTTCTAGGAGGTTAGCAAAACGGAGACTAGGTAATTCTAATCCCTATGAGCTATGATCCTCGATATTAGCTATGATCCTAGATTTTAGCTAGATTAACTACCGTGCTATCACAATGCAATGTTTTATATTATTCATTATTTATCAATAAAGTAAGCAAATTAATTTTAATGTTTATGCTAGTTTGTGTCGATGCTATATTATTTGATATTCTTTCATTCTTTATATAATATCCATTGCATAATGAAATAGGACATGATTAGATTTTATATCAAAATATCCTTGTATCCTATATTTAATTAAATAATAGAAAAGTATATAAAAGGTAATTAAATGATTTAGGAATTTTATTATGAGTGTATTTTAAAATAATTTAACAAAGTGGGAGGATAACTTTGGGATGGTACCTCCCAGAGTGATGAACACAATCGGGCTTTATGCCCTCAATATATTATTTGATATGAAGCGATGATATCCGTTCTTCCCAAAGTGGTGTCTAGCATGGTTTCTCGGGACACTAGTAACAACTTTGGGAAGATGTGTGCACACTAGGAAGAAATACTTGATGGCCAAATTTGATTAATTGTGACTGGCTAGGTTTCCCGGGTCATAGGGTAGACTGGTAGGGTTTCCTGGGTCTACCATGGTTCTCTTCCCACTAAATAGAATGGTAGGGTTTCTCGGGTCTAAATAAATTTAAAAAGATGACGAATAATGTTTGATGCAATTACCATATGATTTATATATATTCGCTTTGATTAACATATTTGTGTCATTTATATTGTGTTTTATTAGAATTACCAGCCATAGCAGTGAGAAGTAAGGAAGCATCTTCAACTAATTCTGTTCTGTTTTATTTTACTTTGTTCAGAATAAAACACATTTTGCTTAAGTTTGGATTTACATTATTGTAATAAGTAGCCTTGCACTTGGCCTAGTACAAGTGCGGCGGTAAGACTCCCCAAGGTTATTTGTTTTGAATTTCAGTAATCATTTATAAAAATCATTTAAATTTTATATTATGATAATTGTTAGAAATTGGGGGTGTTACAAAATGGTATCGAGCCCGGGGCTCGAGTCGTTGTAACACCCCCAATTTCTAACAATTATCATAATATAAAATTTAAATGATTTTTATAAATGATTAGTGAAATTCGAAACAAACAACATGGGGAGTCTTTACCGCCGCACTTGTACTAGGACAATGCAAGGCTACTTATTACAATAATGTAAATCCAAACTTAAGCAAAAGGTGTTTTATTCTCGAACAAAGTAAAAAAAAAACGTAATTAATTAAAGATGCTTCCTTACTTCTCACTGCTAGCCCCAACCCTTAGCACCTGTTTCACTGAAATTCTGCTCCCCCGAAGGATCATCGCAGCCCATGAACACAAACATCAGCAATTGCTGATAATTCTAATAAAACACAATATAAATTACACAAATATGTTAATCAAAGCGAATATATATAAATCATACGGTAATTGCATCAAACATTATTCGTCATGTTTTTAAATTTATTTAGACTTGGGAAACCCTGCCAATCTATTTAGTGGGAAGAGAACCATGATGACCTAGGAAACCCAGCCAGTCACAATTAATCAAATTTGGCCATCAAGTATTTCTTCCTAGTATGCACACCTTTTCCCAAAGTTGCTATTAATGTCCCAGGAAACCCTGCCAGACACCACTTTGGGAAGAACGGATATCATCGCTTCATATCAAATAATATATCGAGGGCATAAAGCCTGATTGTGTTCATCACTTTGGGAGGTACCATTTCAAAGCTATCCTCCCACTGTTAAATTATTTTAAAATACACTCATAATAAAATTCCTAAATTATTTAATTATCTTTTATATACTTTTCTATTATTTAGTTAAATATAGGATACAAAGATATTTTGATATAAAATCTAATCATGTCCTATTTCATTATGCAGTGGATATTATATAAAGAAGGAAAGAATATCAAATAATATAACATCATACACAGCTAGCATAAACATTAAAATTAATGTGCTTACTTATTGATAAATAATGAATAATATATAAACATTGCATTGTGATAGCACGGTAGTTAATCTAGCTAAAATATAGGATCATAGCTAATATCGAGGATCACTAATATCACTACCCAACAGACTCGGTAAAGTAAATTAAAATGACTCAACTACTCCAAAAAAAATAGCTAACCACATGCTTATAATAATATAAAAAAATCAGCACACAGTAAACATTTAAAAACTAAATAACTTAATAACTTAATACCTCTTATTGTGGATATCAATTAAGATTTAAAATATATTTAAACGTGCAGAAATATGCAACATTAACCACGTAGAGAAAGAAAACTGGGATTATTAACTTCAGCACATTTAAAGAGGTGATCAGATGGGTGAAAAACATGGCCAAGGGACACATTGTACATCTAATATAATATATTATATTATACTATGTATAATGCATTACATGAGATTATAAAAAGGTAATATGCCACGAGAAAAAAACAAATGTGGGCCCTACGTGAGGAATAGATAAAGTTGATGCAAGTATGTGATATACCATATCTTTAAGAAATTTAGAAGAGACGCTGGGGTCTTCGGATTGCACAATAAGAAGATCAGTTAGAATAAAAGGACGCCTAGACGCACGAAAAGAAAGAAAATCACGGAGAGTAGTGAGCAATTGCGCGAGTTTTGGATTAAAGAACATACAACCTATGAACAAATGATTTCTATTGATCTAGGGATTAGGATTACCTATCAAAATTTACATAAAACTAACCTAAGACTCATGAGGATTAGAATTACCTGGTCTCCGTTTTGCTAACCTCTTAGAAGAATAATTGACGAGGGTACGGTCTAAAAATAATCAACGAGGGTACGGAACGAGGATGTAGTAGCGGAGAGAAAAAGAAAATCGCGGCGAAGAAAAGTATCGAGCGTTTTCTGGGTTTAAGCGGCCAGACTTAAATTTATAATTAAAATCTAGGGTTTTGGCTATAGGTTGGGCCCTTTAATTATTCCCAAATAATAAATTAACAATACGAGACATTATTAATTTCTAGATTTTGCTATATTATTATTATTATTTTAATATATTATTATTATTATTATTATTATTATTATTATTATTATTATTAATCGGGGATATTACATTCTATCCTCCTTAAAGCAAGTTTCGTCCTCAAAACTAAAATAAAATTCACATGTTAATTATAATCACATAACAAGTCACAAAATAATTTTAAGTATACAATTATCAAAATTTCAAAGAAATAAATTATTTAAAAGACAAGAGAATAACCCTTCACTATCCATCTCTCATATTTAAAATTTATTTATTTATTATTATTATTATTATTATTTTTTTTTTACTCGGGATCTTTGATCCCCGAGTTAGTATCAAAAGCGGAACTAAGTAGAACCTTAGGCTCGATACCATTTTGTAACATCCCAAATTTCTAACAAATCTAATAACATAAAATTGTAATAATCCTTATGAACATTCTTTGTAATTCAAAATAACTAAGTTTGGGAAGTGTTACCGCCGCACTTATCTTGGAATAAGTGCGAGCTAACTTATTACATTAACATAAATCGAACTTAAATAGATGTGTTTTATTCAAAACAAAGAAAATAATAATTAAAAAAAAACTAGCTAGAATACTAAATGATCTTCCTCACCGCTAGCCCCAACTCTTGGGGCTGTTCCAATGAAATTTGCTCCCTCAAAGGATCATTGTAGCCCATGAACACAAACATCGCAACGCTAGTAATCCTAATAAAACAAAGCAATATAGAGAAAATAAAATATTTACATAATAAAAATATCTTCCAATATATATACATATATATACATCCAAGAAAACAATTTTATTATTCTTTATTCAATTTAATTAGTGGGAAGAGAACCATGGTAGATCCGGATATCCTGCCAGTCTACCCTGTGACCCGTAAACCTGCCAGTCACACATCATCAAATTTGGCCATAAAACATTCTCTTCCTAGTGTGCACACCTCTTCCCAAAGTTGCTACTAGTGTCCCGAAAACCTGTCAGACACCACTTTGGGAAGAATGGATACTATCGGTTCACATCAAAAAATATATCGGAGGCATAAAGTCTAATTGTGTTCATCACTTTGGGAGGTACCATCCCAAAGCTATCCTCTCATTTGTTAAGTTATTTAAAATACACACATAATAAACTCCTAAATTATTTCTATTATTTAATTATCTTTTATATATTTTTCTATTATTTTAATTAAATATAGGATACAAGGATATTTTGATATAAAATCTATTCATATCCTATTTTATTGTGCGAGAAGATATTATATAAAGAAGGAAATAAAAAGGACTCAAATAATATAACATTAGGCACAACTAGTATAATATAGTATATTATATTATCATAATATATTATAATTGATAATATCCAGAAAACCCAGAGCAACAGCACCATACGAGCATCTTACATTAAAGCTCAAGAAGAATTATATATATATATATATATATAATCAATATCTAAAATCAAAACTTAGGGAACACACGTACGAAGGCATCATATATATTCATTTACACAAGATTTTCAAATAAGCTCATCATGCAATTTGAGAAGGGGAGATTTGAAATCATGTAAATGTGAATTGGTCAACAGGCCCAACAAAATAAAAATATAAGGGAGTGGGACCCACAAAGCAACATGCTAAAAGAAAACCCTACGATATATCTATTAAAAGCAGCATGATGATCACGCACACAGGAATGACAAAATGGGATGCAGAGAAAAAGAATCAACATGAGACGCAAGGTTATTCTAGGGATTAGGATTACCTATTAAGATATAAAGTTAACCTAAGACTCATGGGGATTAGGATTACCTATCAAGATTGATATAAAATTAACCTAAGGCTCATGAGATTAGGATTACCTATCAAGATTCATATAAAATTAACCTAAGACTCATGGGATTAGGATTACCTATCAAGATTCATATAAAATTAACCGAAGACTCATGGGATCATGGGATCAGGATTACCTGGTCTCCATTTTTCTAGCGACCTAATTTTAATTTGATGAGAGTACGGAAAGAGGATTTGAGAAGAAAAAATAGCGGAGAAGAAAAGTATCGAGAGTTTCCTAGGTTTAGACTGCTAGACCTAAGTTTATAACTAAAATTTAGGGTTTAGATATGGTTTGGACTCTTTAACTTTTGTAAATTAATAAATTATAAAATAATACAAACATTATTAATTTCTAGATTTTTATTATTAACTATATTTATTATTATTATTATTATTTTAATCTATTATGATTATTATTAATAATAATCCGGGGTATTGCACGGAGTTGTCTCGTATAGTGACCAAAACACAATAAATTGGGTGCAATTTTGGAGGGAATAGAGGTTTGATGCGAGAGGTAGGAAAGTTTTTGTCTAGAAGGGATTTTCCGAAGCGGGAAGGATTGTGTTGTGGCGAGATTTGGTAGTGGGTCGGGTGGGGGCATTATTGGAATATAAATAATATTTAAATATTCTAAATTGGGTCAAGATTTGTTCGGTTTACTAATCTTATACATAATTTTCCTATTGAATCTTGTCTTTATGTGGGATTCTCCCTAAATTTTTCATATGATTGTAGGTTTCATTTATTATTGTATTAACTTTATTTTCATAGAGTATATTGTCTATTCGATTAAATAGGAGTAAAATTGAAAAGTTATTAAATTTTAATATAGAGTTAATGAGATTTATACTTTTTCTTAATCTACGTAAAACATGCTGAAAGTCACTTGTATTAGGATCAATGACTTATATTTAGGACTAAAAAAATATTTCGTAGAAATATGGAATAATTATTGGGTGTCCATGATTTTTTTGGGGGGAAAAATACTTTTATCATAAAATTATATCTTAAAGAAATATATTTTGGATAGATTTAAGCATGTCTTGGCCCGAATGAACCCAATAACCCAACTCATCTAAACTCTTAGTATATCGATTGAACTTGCTTTTATAACATTAAATACTCCATCTGTTTCTAAATATAAAAGTTAATAAAGATATTTACTTTAATCATTTTAACAAATTTTTTTTGGCTAAAGTATACTTTTAGTCCTTTAAGTTTACATGAGGTATACTTTTGGTCCCTTAACTTTATAAAGTATACTTTTAGTCCTATAATTCTAACACTGTTAATTTTACTAACGAGAAAATGTTAACTCAAGTGATAACAGGTGTAAATTTAAGTTATGATTTTGTAATTAAATGCTATTAAGCTTATGGGTAAATTAAAAAATATATAAATTTTGTATAATTAAATGCTTTCTTAGTCATCATTTGAGTTCGTTGCATCATCATTTTCCGTTGGCAACATTAACGGTGTTACAATTTTAGAACTAAAAGTATACTTTATGAAGTTAAGGGACCAAAAGTATACCTTATGTAAAACTTAAAGGACCAAAAGTATACTTTAGCCAAAAAATTTACTTCAATCCCAAATGTAAAACTGTAATCATTTTATCTCTGAAGTTAAAATTTGTTTTCCTAAGCTTCCCCTATAGATTATACAGATTAAGGGATTATTAAGGAATTTTTTTTATTAAGGAGATATAGTTTTAAATATAAATAATTAAAAGAGGTGTTTTATAAAAACCAAAACACTGATTTCTTCCTTATCATTTTGAAATAAAGAACTTGACTAATTTTTAAATTTTTTTGAAATTTTATCTAACTATTCCTTCATGTAATACCGGAGTGAGCAGCATACAATTATGCTTTGAAAGAAAATTAGTGCTTTATTTAATAGTCTTGTCTGGATAGAGATGAACTAATCTAGCAATTTTGACGACAAGTGTTGGTTTACTTGGTAAGGGGTTTGATTTATAACCATAAGGTTGCAGGTTCATATCACACCGATGTGAGGACCTTATTGATGGACGATTTGTAAGTATCTTTATAAGTGCTCTTTAAGTTTGAAGGTATGCTCGGGGCCCCTGGTGAGTCTCCCGACCTAAACTTTATATATATATATATATATATATAAACTGATTTTATTTTTGGTCATAAATAAAAAATGCTTCCAAAAATTTCAGTCAAACATAATTCAGGTTATTAGGAAAAAAAACTACATAAACTATGTTCCTCATTCGGCAAATTTTTATTGACTAAAAATAACGCAAGGAATTCAACTATATGTGTCCACGATTTGCATTCATAAGCAAGGGCGGAGGCAACGGGTGGCCCCCATCCCCCCAAAACTATAGAATGTGACCCGAATTTTTATAAAATTATATTTCAATCTTATATAAATTTCAATATTTTTATTTTAGTCCAGACTATTTGTTTCGTAGAAGGGTTAAAATGAAGATATTGGAACTTTTTTGGGCTAAAATATATTTGCCCCCTTTAATTTCTGGTTGGCCATTGTTCATAAGTATACTAAACGGATAATGACCCATACGGTCTCAACGTTAATGCTCTCTTCACCTCAACGTAACATCGAGAATTCGAGATGTTTAATTTATAGAGATTTAAAAAAACTATTTAAATTAGTTATTATAAACTATTTAAGTATTTGTATTAAAACTACTCCGAAACTTAAATAATTTTAATATATGTAATCAGTAGATATATTTCAAAGAAAAATTATAAATATGGAAGATAAAATATATTAAGATTTTACATTTATAATCAAAGTAAATCTACTATCAAGTTTACATTCTTATTATCAAGTTTCAGTTTGCAAATCCAAACATTACTATCATTTATTTTATCCAACATGTGACATGTAAGAGGGCTCTAAGCCTCAAATCTAACATCATTTATTTTGTTTTTCAATGGCCTTAATTTTTGTTATGTGAATTCGATTAGTGTTTATATCTATGCCTTGTAGTGTTATGTATGACTTATGATAAATTACAGGTAGAATTGTGCCTGATTCAAGGTAGCTAGCCATCTAGGAGAAGCTAGTGATCTTGTTTACAGTTTTATTTACTTCTCTTTCATTTATCAGCAGTCGTTTAATGGAAAGAATAAAATAAAAGAAAAACAATTTTTTTATTGGTAGAAAGTGAATCATTCCTTAATAATAAGAAAATAATTTTGTTATTTGAAAAAATATTTACATATTCCAAAATAATAATAATAATAGTGTGAGTAATCTTAAGTAATAAATGTATCAAAAATATTATACATGTTATTCACTTTAGTTTTAAAATAAAAATAATTATTTTATATTTTTATTTGAAATATGTTTTTTTATGGGTTATTTTCCTTTGAAATGTTGGTTGCAGGGAACGGCCTGGCTCCTTTAATCTTAGCAGTCTTCTCTCAGGTTGTTTTGAATTTTGTTGGTTGCAGGGAACGGCCTGGCTCCTTTAATCTTAGAAGTCTTCTCTCAGGTTGTTTTGAATTTTTGGTCTTATGACTCTTGTTTCAAAACAAAAAACCCAATAATAAATGGTTTTTTTTTTTTTTTTTTTTGGTATGAAAAAGTTTTGGAGGGGTTCGACATCGGTCCCATCATTAATTCACGGCCCTAAAATTACATGAGAAACCGGGGACTTCATTAATTTAAAAAGACGAGTCTTTGGGGTCATTGGAGATAACTCATGACCATTTATCTAGTCCGGATCCTTACCATCTACGCCAACTCATTGGAAAAAAAACCCAATAATATTAATTATAGGAAGGAATAACATAGTTCTTCTCAGTTTCTGTGCAATTTATTTGTCTTTTTATCCCTACATATTTTATTGGGTTTTGTATAGGGGTAATTTTTTTTTTATTTAATTATTTCAGTAGTATTTTTCTTATCATGAGAACTTTTTTTCTTTCTAAGCATTGATATCCTTACTTTGGAGACAATTTTTGTCCTTTTTATAAGACCATTTTACCTAATCTTCATGTATCAATAAAAGTTAGTCAACTCATTAAATATGTCCTAAATTGATGAATTTTTTCAATTTTATCCTCGTTTATAAATAATACTATTATCAACCCTCTCTTTCATGTTCCTCTCTTTTTAACGTGAGTTAATTCATTTTTTCCTTACATTTAATAGGAGCAAACTTGTAACACTATCATTAATTACAAGTGGACTTATAATAAGTATCCAATTGTTTTCTACAAGAGTTATAAAAAAGCACCAAAGTGGTAAATACACAATCTCCTTAAAACAAAATAGGAACGAATTCACTCTTGCTGCTCAACACTCAACACAAGTCCACTCACTCTATATGTTTTGAGGGTATGACAAAATAAATATGGCCTTATCTCGCTTTAATGTGTCCTTAAAAAAAGACCATATCACTATCACTGCAATTTTCAAGCTATATATAAACAGCAATAAATACATGTACGGAAATCTTATCAACATTAAATCTGCACTGGTATTTTGCGGTCACCTACGACATATTAAACAAATCTTTGGAGAATGACCTATTAGTAGTTAAAATGATTCTGTAGTAATCATCTCCCCATTCTGCTTTCTTCCTGTACTTTTGTTTTTTCAATTGAAGTTGTCCATGAAGAACTTAGATTTGAGTACTCTTAGGCATACACTTGATGGGCAACCATAACAACCAAAATCTTATTCCAAGTATCCCCTGTGGGGATAGTGCAATATCACACCTAAAATTGACGAGTTAAAATGTCACATTCATTACCCTAAAGCATGATTCTGAAAAATGAACTACAAACATAAGCATACAAATAATTGATGCATACCTGTTCGTTTTCTGATTTCAATTTTTTAATCTCATCCTGGGAACTTTGGAGCCTACATGTCACAAACCAAGGTTAAAGACCTGCTTGACATTTAGATTAAAGAATCGTCCATCTTATAATACAATACCTCTTATACAACTCAGTTATTTCACGAAGTAGCTCTTTCTCTTTCTCATGAGATGCTTCCAGCTGCAGTAGTGCGCAATCCCATTTAGTAATATGAGGAAAGGTGAATATCAAGTCATTTATACAAATTTTTTTGAAAAAAGACATGATTCACAAAAAATGAACGGAAAACTATCTTTTGAATAAATACATAAAGCATACTTTCTCTTGTCCTCAACATAAGGCCTAGTTTGTAGTTAATTTTTTTTTAATTAAAGTATATCTTATATTAAGAACCCGAGAGCATATATTCCATTGGGAATCCAAAGGATATTCATACTGCTGCAAGAATATTCATGATGGCTAGTGCTATACTGTCTATATGCAATCACTGAAAACGGTAATAGAAAGACAAAGGTAGCATTTCTTTATGTCACTAGGACTCCACGTCCTCTCTTGTTGAAATTCTTTAAGTTCAAACCTAAAATCAGTTAGTATCACTACCCAACGCTGACTCCTAACTTCCTTGTACTACAGCCAAGAGCTGATAGTTCTTAGATAGATGCATCCTCATATAGGGTAAGAAGAGTTCGAATGCTATTTGCCACTAAAGTTCATACCAAGGATTTCTCCATTGCCGAAGCTGCTTGCTTAGATGCTCCATCAACTGCACAATTGACAGATAATATAATCTATAAGTATGTACACAAAACGAAAATATACAAAAGGAAAATGCCTAAAGCAAAATTCAAATAGAAGGAACCTGTAGAGTCACCTGCAGTAACTTGTTTCATTAAAAGTAAGATAGTGTCCTACACCAGAACAAAAAATAAATTCTGTTATTTGTGAGTTGCAATATATATATAGACAATTATTTATGGATACTAGCCAAAGGAGTCATGACCATATGAATATGATTGAGCATACCCTTTGTTCAATATTTGCTTGCAACAAATAACGCAATAATTGGTAAAGAGAAGACCCAGAGAGATTTGGTGATGTAGACTCTGGTGTCGATGATGGTGGTAAAGTTGTTACATGAGTTACGTTGTGTGAGCTAATAACCTACATGAACCAGGTTAACATAAGATTATCAGCAAATTAGAAGCCATATCTGCTTAATACTGGTATATGATGGTGATTCAATTTCATATTAGTTAAGAGGAGGCTTTACACATGGAGATAGAAACATAAGTTGCAAATCAGACTCCATTATTGCCTAAGCCAAATGTAAATTGGAAGGAGTTACTCATTTAGTCATTTTATCCTAGGGGGACAGTGTGAGGATTTTTATATAGAGCTGAAGAGTTAATTGAAAGGAGTTACTTAATGTTCATGAGGATCCAATGATGTTTTTATATACATTTAGCACAGCTTTCAAACAAGGTTGACCAAGAGGACATGGAAATTGAGGTATCAAAATGGTCTGTTTTCATCAAATTTAGTAACGCACATAGTATTGAAACCTGGATTGGATTGGCAACCCAGTTAGTTTTCTGGTCTGGTCAATCAACTAAACTGGGATATGCTTGACCGGGATCAACTCGGTTGACTAAAGATTAACCTAGTACAACCCAGTAAACCCTGCAGGTTGGAGAGGCAGCCGAGTATGATATTTTCATAATTTTCTACTTTCTGAGCCTGAAACAATCTTGTTTTGAGCTAAAAAGAAGAAAGAATAGGAGTTGGACCCAGTAGACCCCTAATTCTTAAATTGAATAACCGGTCCGGTTTTTAGTACCTTGTAACTCAAGACTAAAAATCTAACCTGCATGCTTTGACTCTTCTGCAGAATAGGAGTTGGGCCCACCTAAAAGAATACGTCACTCATTATTCAGTCTTGAGGAAAGCCACATTATATCTACATCAGAGTAAATATTCACCTTTTCTAACTCAAGGTTCTCAGATGTAACCTTAAAACGTCCTCTCTGCTGAACAACTGGTGCCTTTACTTTCTCATCAGTGTCATCCAAAGGAGCTATTGCATATTACCAAAAAAACAAAAAAGAAAATGATTTAGCTGCTTCAAGGATAAATTTATTTTTAAGAAGATATAGGATGCCTTTTTCCATGCCTCATGAACTCAGCCAGGTATATGACAACAAGAAAGGGAAAATAGTTTGTGACAACTGACTCCCTATCAAGACAATTGACTAATGGAGTAACATTATCAGGTACCTTCTCCTGCCTGTGGTACTGTTGTTGTATTGGAAGTTGAAACGCTAAGCGGCAGATTTTGTATCTTCTCTCTGTCATTTATATAATAAATATGCATGAACAATGATAATACAAATGATTATAGTCAATTCTCACCTGTAAAATCAATGGAAACACCACTTATTCTACTTTCTACATACCAAGGTTTGTCAAAAGCCAGTAACACAATGCACAAGGGACCGATTCCCAAATTTTGGAAGTGGGTAAAATATGATTTACCTTTATTTGGATGTCTATAGATGAGATTATTTATAAGGAAAAAAATGACAAGATATTTAGTAGAAAGTTCTTTTTCATTCAAACTCACATTGAATTGCATCAAGTTTCCTCCTGATCATCAACAATATATATAACAACCATCTGATACTTAAAAGACAGAAGAATACTACCAATGATGCACAAAATCAGTCATGACGAAAATCCCACTATTTTGTGCAAGTTATTTGTAAAATTAAGATCTAATGCAATTTTATAAAATGAAAAGATTTAGTTGAAATATTTACATTTCTTCACGAGTAGGTCTGTGAGTAACTTCAGGCACGATGCTTGATAAGCATCTTCTGTGATAAGAATGGGTAGGCTCCACCTGTCTTCCACCATTCTCCATTTCGCATTTTTCTCTCAAATTATGGTCCAACACATGATCTTCAAGACACAGTGAAGCGCTCTGTGATGAGTAATGTTCATGGCTTAAATTGGTGATAGAGTCATCATTAGAATTTCCCCTTCTGACCCTGGATTGAGAAAATTTGATTAATTTATTAACCCCTTTGCTGATTGTATAAATGGAGGGAAAAATAAAACCTTTGGCGCTAGAAAAAGCCTATGATATTCTCAAAAGCTGTTACAACATGAGTTCCATAAAAACAATATACAGGATGTATTATCATACTTGGCATCAGTTGTTGTGGAGTCTACTGCAGGTACAGCAGCTGATTGATTTTGGATCTCTTCGATATCTTCCTGTGAAGCATTTGCTATTAGAAACTACTCAAATAAAATACTACTCTCCTCGCAGGTAGAACAGAAAAACAAGAAAGAAAGGGGAAAAATGAATATTAAATACTGCAAACATTTTCCAACAGCATAGAAAAAATTTATGAATACCATATCAGCAATTTGAGAAATTTTTGCACGTGGAGATTGTACATCAATTGCAGATAGACTACTAGAACTCCCTCCTGGGTTGATTTCAGATATTGCATCATCAAAATCCTGTATATAAAAGAGATAAAAATAGCATT
Organism: Acacia acuminata; assembly: GCA_019022655.1. Lineage (NCBI taxonomy): Eukaryota > Viridiplantae > Streptophyta > Magnoliopsida > Fabales > Fabaceae > Acacia > Acacia acuminata. Next base: position 1,078,890 of record JAFJYI010000001.1, read on the forward strand.
TAAAAAAGTCTATAACTTCAGGAATCACAACTTCATTGTGAGAGAAACGATAGGGCAGCTTGGGTACCAATGAAGCCTGAGCTTTCATTTCTTCAATATTAAAGTTCCAGCTACTAAGTCCTCGGTTGTATTCATTCTACACAATAACAATTTGGTTAAATGCTGGCTTGCTTGCTGGACACAACACAACACACACTCACACACACTCTACCTGTGATAATTCCTCCTTCTGCCCATCAGGCATTTGTTCTTTGGCAAGCATGTCTTCTTCTTTCCTCTGAAATAGAACGATAGCCCTATAAAATATATTATACATCATGGAAGGAAGGGAAAGAAATATCTGGCAACAATATGCAACCTTTAGGGCCTTGATGCGATCACCTAAATTAGGCAGCCCCTCCAAAAGCTTTCGCAAAATATAATCATTTGAGCGAGATTTCTTAAAGAAGGTACCCTTAAGCAACTTGCTTGCACTGGGTCGTTTTGAAGGATTTTTTTCCAAGCAGTCAGCAATCATCTTCCTAAATGACTGATGACAACATAGAAGAAAGATTTCAGGATAGAGGGGAGAAATGAGTTCAAGGATCAAGCTATATTGAAAATATAAACATAGGAAATAGTTTTAGTATATATTCAAAGTGAGCTGACCTTAGAGAATTTCTTGTCACGTTCATAATCAAGGCCAGGCGGTGCATTTTGCAATGTCATAATAAGTACCTGACCATGTAGAAGGTTAAATTCCTGAAAACATCATTCAGGATTCAATGAGACAATGTCCTGTTTTAGTAAACACACCTTCAAGGGAGGATACTTTGAGAAAGGAGCGTGCCCATGGGCAAGCTCCAATGCTGTTATACCAAAAGACCATATATCTGCTCTGCAATTACAAAAATACCATTTTCAGCTGAATTTTACCATCAGGAAGTGTGAGAAGAAAGGGAAAACATATAACTATATCATAATCACAGACTTGAAGTCATAACCATGCAGTTGTTCCATGACCTCAGGTGCCATCCTGCCAAAATATTATACAATTGATTTCCAGCACTCTTGATCAAAGATAAGCTATTATATAACATGAAAAAGATAAAAAATGACAACAGAGACTCAATGCATATGTATATTGACTACAGAATAATTTGGCAAACCCATGGATATAATCTGAGAGTGCATTAAGTTACATCAGTTCAACAGAATTATTTTGAATATCAACAGAGCAAAAACGCCACCAAATAAAAACCTCAGAAAAAAAGCTCAGACCATACCAGCAAGGTGTCCCCACAAATGTATTTCTTGTACGTTGCCTGTCACCTGAATCAAAAAGACAAGCGGATACACCAAAATCCCCCAGCTTGACTGCACCACGTGAATCAATTAGAATGTTCCCGGCCTATAGAAGTAGATACAAGTTGGTCAAAGGAAAGAACCTAAAACTATTTTAGGCCACAAAGCACATGACCTGATATATAACCTTCTGAACTTGAAATTAAATGGATATATTCTTTGGACCTTCAAAAATTTAAAATGGACCCGAAACTTTATTTTCTGTGTTATATAATCCATGCAGTCAATAAATCAATTAATTTATTCTCGGATGAGTGACATGTGAAATTAAATAAACCCAAAAACTCTATTGTTTTTTAACAAATAACCCTCCAATGTGTCACACTTTTATTAGTAAAATAATGAATTCATTGAAGGCAGGCAATTATTCGCTTAGATTCAAGGTCATGTCAAAAAACTATATGCATACGGACTAAAAGAAAAACACTGTGCATTTGGCCTATATTATAAATTGTAACAATGAATGAAACTGCAACTTTAATACTCACTTTAACATCTCTATGTATATGGCCCTGATGATGAAGGTACTCTAAACCCTTCAACACCTCTCGCAATATTGTTGCTATTACAACCTCCTCAAAACCATCTGGGTGGGCAGCTTTCAATATGTTAAGACACGAACCGCCAGCCATATATGGCATGACAACCCATAGATTATGATCACTAACAAAGGAGCAGTGTGATTTGACGACATTAGGGTGGTCAACCAAGGTCATAGTCTGTGCTTCACGAAAAACATTATTCTGCAGAAAGCACGTACGACAAGAAGTATCATTTCAAAGACAATTTAAAAGTTAATAAGGATAATAGACAACAAATTTTTGAAATTCAAAACATAATTAGTAATGGCATTCTAACGAATTGAATAAAGACGAGTCAAGATAGGGGTGAAAGTGAATTACCAGATCGCAATTTTCTCGCTCAAAATCGAGTATTTTAATGGCAACGATCTCGTCAAGAGTAATGCAACGAGCACGATGCACATGAGCACTGACCCCCTGGCCAATTTCCTCGAGCAGTTCATAATTCTCAGGGCCAATAGGATACTTCTTTTTCTCCGTCGTCTCCTTCATCTCTCCAACAAAAAGATTCAGAAGGAAAAAGAAACAAAAGTCGAAACACTTAGCTACGGAATTCAAGGGTGAACAGCTACCGCAAAATCGAAACTCCACAGAAAAACTCTGCAACATGAAATCCAGAATTACAACAACAGTAAGACGAAAAAATAGGAAAGAAATGAGAAGTATGGGAGAAAGCTAGACGGAGGAGGAATCTATGGATTGTGAAGGAAAGTGATTAGAAAAGGAAAACAATTGATGATCGATGCGGATTCAGCAGAGAGGTTGGTGTTTCCAGCTTTCTCGCGACCATTCAAGAAATTTAGCGTCACATTTTTCATGAATCATACTAATAAAATAAAACAAAGGGTGATAAAATCATTCTGATTTTTCTGCACAGAAATAAATATTTTCAGAAATTAATGCGATGAGGAGAGAGAGAGAGAGAGAGAGGAAATTTGCGGTCTTGTAGGATGACCGCTGAAGCAGAGAGAGAGAGAGAGAGAGGAGCGTTCGTTTTTTGGAAGCAAAGTCCCGCCACTTCTTTTGCCCCAACGAACTCCACTCCCGCGCCCACGTGTCATGCCATTTCTTCTACTTTTTTTTTTTTTTTTTTTTTTTGATACAGCCATTTCTTCTACTTTACTTCTTATATAACATGAATGAATTATTATATAACATGAATGGATTATTATAAAAAAGAAATTATTGAAAAATTATTCAGAAAAAAATATTTTCTAAAGATATAAATGGGTGTAACTCTTTTTATTTTGCATTTTTTTGGTCCAATTTGTAAGTTTACTCTCATATTTTAAAATGTTTGTATTTTTAACTTACAAAATTATATTAAATCGCTCTTAAATTTTTTTCAGCTCTAAATTTAGCTGAATTCGCAAATTTACATAGTGAGTTTATTATTTTTACATTTTTAACTTATAAAATCATATCAATTGGAACTTAAACTTATGTTAGGTTTTTTGCATTTAAAAATATGTACTAGCATCATATATAAATTTTATAGGAATTTTTTTGTTGAACATGATAAATTATTAATACATTTAAAATTATTTAAACTAAATTGTTGTCATTTTTTATATTTGAATTATTTAATTACTCTCTCATATGTTTAATACAATAAATATTTACCTAATTTAATTAGATTAAAAATGTTACTTAAGTTCGATATTATATTTATTTTTTAAAATATCATAATCATTTTCCTTAATTCTCTTGTTTCCTCTATTTCTTAATTATTATTGAGGGAGCAACAATAGAGATAATTTAGGGAAAAAAATTGGCAAATATAAAGAAAAATATTTTTTATTCATGACTAAGATCAACCCCCAAATATATTTTATATTAAGGATCCAAGAGAGTATATACTTTTAATAGGTATTTATTGATAAATGTAAATTTTTAATAGTTTAACATTTGACAACCTTGTATATATTTTCAACTATTTACAATGCATAGTTGAAGATAAATTGAATATAACTAAAATTTAGTGGCACATGGGTCCTTAAATTCAGGTACTTTTAGGTTATAAATTTTGTAACAAAGGATTTTTAGCAATTTTCCCAATTATTATTTATTGGTGAATTTATGGTGATACTATTAATTATATATACAAATTTTCGTTTAGAGGGTGGAACCCCAAGTCCGAATCAAAAATAATTATTTGAATTTATACATACGAATCACTTTTATTTTTAGTATGGTTTCTATTATTGTTGAATGTTTATTGGTGAAACGATTTAATGTTTTGCACTTTTGATCCGTCAAACAATTTTCAAAATGGAACAAAACGGATTGAGTCTAACTCAATCAAATCCAATTGAAAAAGAAGCTTGATAACTTACTGGTTTAATCAATAATTAGTTTCTATCAACTAAACACATATATTTATTATGAGATCCTCAATGTATGATTTTAAGCCAAATCAATCAAAAAGCAGTTGAGAGTTCTCTGAGATAATTGTGGTTGAGGGTATCAAAGTGTGTGAATGTTTGGTTAAAGTCGCATAATTAATTTAATCAAAATATTAATGTTTGGAAAAAAAATTTAGTAAACCACATTTTGGGAACGCGTTTCCTTACCTATCTAAAGGATAGACAGGGACACTCCTCCCATATGGGCTTTGTCGATTCCATCTAGATGGTCCAAATTTAAATTTTTGTTTTTTGAAAAAAAAATATTTTAATAAGTAAAGAATCTAAAACAAAGATAATCTCTTAGTTAATATTTTTTAAAAAATAAAATTTTCATTTAAAAATCATTAAAAAAAATGGGACGAGCGTCACCGCCTGTCCTTTGAGCTTATTTTGGCCTTTCATCATAATTTATTTGCGCTACCTGTATTTTGAGCTTATTTTAAATGCTGCTCTATCTTTGGTTGAAATTATTGTGGTACTAGATTAATATTAATAATATGGTATTATTAATTTCATTTATGATACTTTTCACATATTCCCTATGATCCATTTTAATATTATACTACCTACAATTTACACTATAAAAATATTCCTATAATTAAAACAAGAAGGAGTAATATATAACCTTGCATCTTTACCGAGAAAAGGTTAAATTAGCCCACCTGTGGTCAAGACACTAGTCACTACTAGACCAAGAACACTTGGTCCTTCCTTTTAAAACCACATAAGATTGCCTTTAAAATTGCCTTTAATATTGGGCAAGGAAAAAAAAAACACAACTAATTGCACTTTCCCTTCGTTTTTCAAGGTTTTTAAAAATATAATTATACATATCTCTCGCACATTTCCCTTCTACTTTTCCATTTTCAATACTTATATATAGCTTAGAAGCATGATTTAAATTTTTTTAAAAAAATATTCTGGCCAGTTCAAACCAATTTCCAATTTACTGGTTTTCTACTGATTATTAGTTTTGCCCCCAAAACCAGACCAGGTAGTATGCCAGTTCCAGTTCTCACCAAAAAAAAAAAAAAAAAAAAAAAGAACACACAAAGGTTTGCTTGGAGAATAAATAGCAAACATAAGGAACTTTGTTCTCCCCATTTAATTTCTGCTCAATTCATTAATCAAAGTTATGCACGTTCACTCTTTTGTTTTGGCTCTACGTCAGTGACCATGGAATTAATCCATATAAAGAAAGATATAATTGAGAGTTTGTCTACCACTACACATGTTAGTGAAAAAAAAATGCTGATGTGCACATGAAGAGTGACAGAGTTTCATCAATTATGCTAAAAATCAATATTACTGGCACAATCATTTACTTCTTCTCTAGGAATGTAATTAAAAGTAATAGACCAATGGTTACATGATAAGACCTCTATTCTCCTGTCTAGTGACTGGAATGTGTGTGTAGTATAGTATATTAGGATGCTTCTCAGAGTAGCTAGACACTTTAATGTGTTTCTGATGGATATATATAATTTCCCTAACAAACCGAAGTCATTATTGACAACAAAAGGTGAGACAAGGGAATAACAGAGTATTCACATTGTTAATAGTAATGTTACATATAACTATAGCTAAAGCAAATAACATACTTTTTAAGGTAAACAAGACTTCTCAAGTCCCTCTCAACCAGAGTGATCGATCATGAAGATTCAGCCACAGGGAAACTTACATTGAAATGTCCAACCAGATCACCAAGATGATGACAAACGATTTTACCTAATCGATTGAAAAGATCCTTAGGCACAGCATGAAATTTTCCTGGTAACTACAACATAACATAGCAAACAGAGACATCTGCACACAAACTTTTGAGTTGTGACTAGTGGGTAAGCACGTGATTAAAATTGAGACTTGTCCAGGCCATCAAAGTAGGGGTGATCAAGTGCAGCCTTTGCAGAAATTCTCTCAGCAGGGTTATACTTGAGCATTTTCTGCAGAACGCCAATATTACATTCAATTAGTCCCACCACAAGTTTTATCAGAAAGCAAAACAATGGCATGCTTGAATCCAAAGGATGTCTAATGCTTGACTATAGAATAGTTTGTTCATACAAATATCTTCAAAACAACACAATTAAAGACTGCGAATTTCTCTTTGATTAATAGTAGCAGTTTTTCTTATAATAATTGTTCCTAAAAGGCATAGGATATAACAATCAAAACCAAGGAGTTGAAACAAAACACTCACCGAGAGAAGATCTACTGCTTCAGGTCCCAAAGTTGGAACAACTCGTGCTAAGTTCTGTGCTTCCCACCGGGGGTAGACATGCCAGTCCCTCAACGAACTAACTCCTGGCCACTGCTCCTCAGTTGGAGTACCCAACAACCTTCAACAACCATAAATAAAAATGAAGTCATTAAACAACTGAAGTTGGATTTTGGGAAGTAAAACTAACCTTGGTGAAATCACTATAAGAGACGAGCGTGGCAAATTGCAATAAATACAATACTGCCATTAGAAAAAGAATTGTAAGAAGTATAAACATAGCAAACTTTTCTAATTTGTCACATGCTCTAGTTCTGAAAATTACAGCATCAGTAGAATAATTTCCAACCTGAATATATTAAGCAGCTGTTGGAACTCAGAATCCCCAGGAAATAGGGCTTGCCTTCTCGCCATTTCAGCTACAAAACAAGATTCAGTTAGTTGAAATCTATATATATAAACTAACAAACTGGGGATGAAGAATATTGGCGGATTAAACATTTCTTGGCAGAGATAATATAAAAAAGGAGATATGTATTGCAATCCACGCACCAAAAATGCATCCAACAGACCACATGTCAACCCCAGTGGAGTAGTGAGTGGATCCCAGCAGAACCTCAGGTGCTCTATACCAAAGGGTGACAATCTCATGCGTATAGCTCTTAAGAGGGACAGTGAAGGCTCGTCCAAGACCAAGATCAGCAATCTTGAGAATTCCCTTCTGCTGGTCAAGAAGAAGATTCTGGGGTTTAAGGTCACGGTGGAGGACCCCGTGGCTATGGCAGTGGGCAACTCCCTTACAAAGCTGGAAAAGGAAGCTCTGAATGAGGGAAGGTGCAAGAGGCCTGGGGTTAGGGCCCTTGCGGTGAGAATCAATGTACTTCTTTAGGTCGGTGTCAAGGTACTCAAAGACCAGGTAAAGGAGGGGCTTGGTACTGGGCTGGCAACCAGCAGCCACGGTCTTTGAAGCCTTGTCGACATGCTCGACACAGAGCAGGCGAACAATGTAGACGGATTGTGAGAGCATTTGAAGGAGGGAAATTTCTCGAAGAGCAGTTGGAGGAATTCCCTCTTCGTCCATTTCCAGACGCGTCTTCTTCAGAGCCACCAGCTGCCCGGTGGCCTTCTCCTTCGCCTTGTATACCTTCCCATAAGTCCCTTCTCCGACCTTCTCCAACTTCTCGTATTTCTCCATCGGCCAAGATCAGTTTTTTCTACTATTTATGAACAAAACATCAATCGAGATTCAATGAATCAGATCTTGGATTAGACATTCAACAACTTCTCACATAAAGAATTCTCCTGGATTCTAACTCAAAACTCAAAATTCTAAATACTAAATTACACAATATCTAACTAATCACCATCTTACCAATCCCTACAGTCAAATTATCAAGAAATCTACGAAATTAAAAAGATATTATGATGTTGTTAGTGCTGGTGATGTCCAACAATCACCTACTGGAGAAGGTACTTGAAGAAAGAGTTCGATCAATTGCTTTGCAAGTTTTTTTTCAAGCAAATGAGAAGCTAATCAAATCGAAAATCTAAAAGGAACAGCAAATTGGGATGAGTATTATAATACGACTGGCTCAAACTGAAGTTCAAACATAGAACCATATTCATGACTTTTGAGAAGGAAAGAGAAGATTATGAGCACAGAAAAGGAGAATGCCGAAAAGTCACCTCAGATGCAAGAAGGGTGGGTTAGAGGATTCGATCAACCAGAGGACTAATAAGAACGACGACTGCGATCGAGAGATTAGGGCAAAATAACGGACAACAAAAAATGGAGAGAGAAGAGTTGTTAGGCAACGGGCAAAGGTATCGGATCCTTTCTGCCGCGCCTTCAGTGATTTCAAAATTTTTTGAATATGGCGAACCGGCCTCATGTCCGGTCTGGTTCGCTGCACATGTCCGGTCCGGTTCGCTGCACTTCTTATTTATAACTTCACGTGTTGACATTACGAAAATTACGAAGTGCAAGTAGATGAAACACTACAAAAGCTTCAGAATCACAGATTCACAGTGCAAGTGTTGTTCATTTAACCATAGAATATGACGTGAATTTTTGGGTAGATGAAAAACTAATAAATCAACAAACAGACACATACTTAACACGAAATCAACAGCAAAAATCAATGCAGATCTGACTTTGAATCACAAGCCTAGCTTAGTTTCACAAACAGAGAAATATCACAAGCCTCAGTGCCGCTTTACACAACAGAGAAATGCTGAAAACAAAACCCTCGATCTTCCATTGTCCAAGAAAACAAAAGAAAATTAGAACCAAATTCTGAAAAACCATACCCGACAGAACCCTTGAAGCAGAGAAAGAAAGGATCTAGACAAATTACTCAGAGAATGCGAAAGGGCAGAGTTTAAGAAAGAAAATAATTACCTCCGGAAATGAGCTTCTGGGTGATCTTTGGTCAGCAAATAGCACGAGTTGAACGAGATGATTGCGCCGTGGAGAGATTGAGAGCGACGAGGAGCGCCAGAGTGAGCCGCCGGAACCTGGAAGTGGTCGAGCTTGAATCCACATTATATCATATCAACGAGCATGTACTGATCATCCCAACTGGGGCTTTTCTTTTTTTTTTTTGACAAAATACTTCATTTTCTAAAAAGTAATTAATTAAACATACTATGTGTTCAAAAAATATTTCACATAAAAAAATGGGATAGGATATTGTCCTAAAAGTCACTATCACTTTTTAGTTAAATTAATCTCATCTACCTCTTTTATTTCTATCTCTTATTGAGATTGATCTAACGAGTGAAGTGAAAAAGTGGTATGACTTAATAATGATTATAAAATTGGTCAGATGACAATACCCCTACTTTTCGCTCGAGGCGGGAAAACGGGTAGGACTTTGAAAGTGGAGGTATGAAGTGAAGTTTGGCCCGGAGGGCAAGGGCTTACTGGTTGATCCATTGGGCCCTTCAATTTTTTTTTTTTTTAAAAAAAGTTGAATACTTGTTGAAGTTGGGCATTGCAATAATTTATATGTATTTTGTATTTATTATAGAGTTATTTATTTATTTAAGTACAAATAATAATAAATATACTATAATTTTATGATTTGGTTTATTATTTGTTTGAGATAAATATTATAGATGTGTTCATGAAGGCGAAAGAAGAAATTCATGATATTCTTACTTATAAACTAGAGTCTACTACTCAAAGTGAATAACAATTAAATGTCGTTTAAATTGATGATTGTGGCGAAGATGATGACAATAATAGTCGTTATCTTAATGTCGCTTAATGTCATGCTTCTTATGTTTTATATGAGTTATTTGTGAATATATTTTGCTTTTGATTATGAATTAGTATTTGTCTTTATTTGTTGATAATTTATGTTGTAATTTACTAATTATATATTTTTTTTAAAAAAAACGAAGGAAAAGTAGTTAAAATTTGGAATAGTAACATTGGCTCTTGAGGGCCGATCGACCCTAATACTCTCAAACCGGACTTTGAAAAATATATGTTTTTTCTTACCCTGCACTGGAGGCCAACCTTGACCCTTCATGGTCCGACCTCGATTCCCAAGCTCTACTCCCCCCCCCCCTTCTCTCTCTTCCAGTCTTCCTCTTTGTCTCTATTTTTTTTTTTTTTTTTTTTTTCACTTCTTCGGTTGCTACCTCATCATGTTTGTTGTCATGTTCATTCTTTCTTTTCTCCCGTGTTTAATCCCAGCCTTAACCACAATCCCCAGTGTTAAGTTGTTAAGTTTCTCCCCTTAAGCCCACAAGCCCTAATGTTAATTTTTTTTTTTAGTAAATACTATTTCTACGGTCCCCGACTAAAAACACGGATCCCATTTTTTGGTCCCTTACAAAAAAAATGACCCCGATTCGTCCTTTTTAAGGGACTAAAAATGACCTTTTAAAAATTTGTGAGGATCAAAATGTCAACTAATCGACCTTATTCGTCCTTTTTATGGACTAAAAATAGCCTTTTTTTAAGGGACCAAAATGGGGATTGCGTTTTTTGTCGGGACCAAAAATGGTATTTACTCTACTTTTTTATAATTAGCCTTAATGTTAAATATGAAAATGACAAAACTATTCTTAAACTCCCTAATTGTTATTTACATTAATTTACCACCAAGAGAAAAAAAAAGTTGAGATGATAAAAATCTATCCATTTAAATCTAATTGATTTGCATAATTAATCTTTGATTAAACTCCAAAAATATTTAGAAAATTAAATAATCTTCAACGGAAATCTGTGCAAAAATCATAAATAAAAAATTTGATCATAAATTTTTAAGATCTAACCAATTAATTCTTTCAAAGTATAAAATGGGTAATAAGATAAAATGTAGTTTAATTAAGCTCAATTAGACGCAATTCATAATTAAAAAGACTAAACGAATAAAAATATGACTTATCAATTTATCTAATAATATTTTATAACTTCATTTATTTTTATTATTACATTTCGTTCTCATGAGCTTTCTATAGTCAAATATGAATATTTTTATCCATTTTAATTAAATTATACTCTCTTCAATTTTTTTATAAGGAACATTCGCTCTTATAGGTGATCCTTGATATAAAGAACAAATCCATCAATCGAACCGAACCACCTTATTTTGCCGACTAGACACATGGACTAAGTTACTATTCATGTCACGGGTCACTCAAAAAGCTCTCTGATCGCCTAGTGAGGATAAGCTAAAATCCACACAGCACATACCCGAATCATGGATCTTTTCCCCTCATTGAACTAGTGGATTGTCGTAGCCCCTTGTTGAACAAGTAGGGTAGTCCCTTATTGAATTAGTAGGACAATAGAAGCCAACTATCATGCACCAATGAAGACTATAACACATGGGAAAACAAACTATTACACCTCATCTCAGTCCAATCATCACAATAATTATCAATAAATAGATCAACATGAATTTTCCAAGATTTTCCACATTCATACAGCTATTCAAATCATCTTCACACACATGAAATAATGTCTCAATTCCCAGCTCATATATGTGTGTGTGTGTATTTTTACAATTCAAATCATAAAATTTCACAAAGCAAATTTCTATTAAAATACTCATCAGCATCATGAGAACTTTCTCAATCTCAGTAAACATTTATTTACTTATTGAAATATCTGATCAATTGCAATATACTATTTTTATTCTTACAATCATTTCACAAAAGATTTACAAATAACATACAAATACATACAAGTGACAAATGATTACTTTTCGTCAAAGAAGGAGATATTATCACAAATCAAAGCTGATGATCAACGAACAAGTCACAATGTATATCATCACCACAATTAGTTTACAACTAATTAAGTGATTAGAAATAACAATCAGAGACTCTTAATCTTACTAGAGCCCCAACTCTCAATTATCCCAACATACTTTTAGTCTCCCATTACGTCATTGATAACTCAGAGATATTTGGATATTAATATATACATATTCATGATTAATACACGCACCACAATATTTAACAATAGAAATAGTTAAAGGTTGTACTTTCAAAGTAGGAAATTTTTTTTTCTCAAATCTCCCATAAACCATGACTAATCATTCCAACACCAAATTTCAATTTTCTTTAAAAATTCAAATAACTCAATTAAATTTTTGATAACTCCCAAAAAGCTTACTTTAACCAAATAAAAAATAAAAAAATCCCAAAATTCTCAAATCTAAAATTTCGTTAAAATTCCAACTTCAAATTTCAATCTTAAATCTCAAAACTACACTGTAAATATTCAATAATACCTCCAACAAACCAACAAACTCAAAGTTAATTGGTGAAAATATCATATATATTAAAAAGCCTAAAATTTTTAAATGAAACTTAAATTTTTACATCCTCAGGACAACAAATAAATAAATCTGACCGTATATAATTTGACTATTAAAATATCTCTACAATCCTACAGTTATATATTGTTAAAACTTAACACTTGCTTCAAACTCTAATTTAAAAATGTGCTCTAATCACTTCAAAAATATACTCATTAGAAAGATCAAGTTGGGTAGAACAATACTCCATTCGGTCCTAATTATAGGACAAAATTTAGGAGTTAGCTTTGATCATAACTATAAGACAACATTCTAATTTTTGTCAATTTCTTCCTAAAATACCCCTATTTTTGGTAAATATATATATTTAAAATACCCCTATTTTTGGTATATATATATATATATATAGATACAGACTCTTCCAATCAATGAAACTTTTTGTGTGTGTGTGTTGTGTGCGTGTTTGTGTGTTTGTGTCTACACACAAATATATATATAGAGACACACACACGCACATGTGTGTGTGTGTATCTATATATGCATATATGTGTGTGTCTACACACAAATATATATAGACACACACACGCACATGTGTGTGTGTATACATATATGTGTGTGTGTTGTATATGTGCGTCTACACACAAATATATATAGACATATATACATGCACATATATATGTGTGTGTGTTTGTATATCTATTGTGTGTATCTGTGTATATATGTATGTATATATGTGTGTGTCTACACACAAATACATATTTAAACACACACACATGTGTGTAGACATATAAGTATATCTGTGTGTGTGTCTGTGTATACACATATATAAACAAACACACACACATATATATACATATATATCTTTGTGCGTGTGTGTCACATATATGTATACACACACATACATATGTATATATAGTAAGATCATTATTTCAATTAGATAGCGTGTGGAAAGGAAAATTTTAAAATTGGAGAATTATGTGACAGGAGTTATTGATTCACTTTTACTTGTGTTATTTTAGATTTATAGAAGGGCATTTTAGGAAAATGAGTAAAATTAACTGATTTAACTTCTTTCCTTAATCTCCACAAAATTAGTTAAATATGTCCTATAATTAGAACCGAATGGAGTATTCATCATGTGCCTTTAGTAAAAAAGTGATTTTACTTACCAAAATAGACCCAAAAGCTGCAACCCTAAGCTGAAAAACAAATGGCGGATGAAGGAGACAGACGTGAGCTCTATGGCTTTTTTCTGCCCCTCCCCCTAAAAAAGCACGGACTCGTGGAGTCATGGTGTTAAACACCCCTCAAGTGTCATTTTTTTAAAACCTCAAATGGGTTAGGAGAATAAAACTTGGGCCCATTTCATTTTTTTCCTCCATTCCTTTTCTTACTTGCTTCCGATTCCATCGAGAATGCTCTCATCTGAAGGGAACCAGATTGTTTCGTCCTCAAAGGAGGAAGATGATTTATTATCCAAAAGCTCCAAGAAAATCAAGAACGTGTTAGCTGGGAGTGAGAATGAGAGTGCACAAGGGCATTGGCCAAAGCTGGGTGGAAACCTTCCTTCCTTCAGTGAAGGAGGTCCTTCCTTCACTGACAAGCTAAAAGGAGTTGGTAGGGAAGACACCGAGATGAATGCAGGGGAGGATGTCGGAATTTTCTAATGAAGAAAAGGCTCCAAAGGGTAATGACTGGAAGTGTAAAATCTCTGAGAGTTTGTCTAGAAACTTTCCCACCTTCCATTTCTTTAGCAAGATGAAGTAGAGACTGTATAAAGCTTGGGGTTCAGCTGTTATAGTTTAATTCCTAGGTAGAAGCATTGGGTGTAGGGCGTTGGAAAACCGTTTACAGGCTTTGTGGGCTAAGAGAGGTGTTTTTACTCTGATTAATGTCGGTCATGGGTACTTTATAGTAAAGTTTACTAATCAGGAGGACTATGCAAATGGGCTGACAGGGGGCCCTTGGTTACTATATGATCCTTACTTAATCGTCAAACAATAGGAAGCAAGTTTTAGACCAGGATAAGCCGAGATTGAGAAGGCTGCGGTGTGGGTAAGGATTCCTAAGATTCCCCTGGAGTATTATGATGAGGTTGCCTATTGGCAATAGAATTGTGAAGACCCTAAAAGTGGACATGAATACTTCTGGCCACCTTAGATGTCACTTTGCAAGGATATGCGTTTTAGTAGAGCTTGGGAAGCAAATGATGCAGGGATTCTATCTGGATAATGAGAAGTTCTTTATTGAGTATGAAGGGTTTTACCTGATATGCACTTGTTATGGCGTCTACGATCACAAAAAGGAGACATGCCTTCAACGTAAGGGTGATAACAAGAGAAGGCCGGAGGCAACGACGGAAAAATCTTTTGCACAGCCGATTCGTCCCTTAGAACAGGGACAAGATGACCAATGGCGAATTGTTCAAAAATCTCGACGTCCGAGGAAGACAAAGGAGAAGTCCGTTGACGTTCAAAATAATCAGGGTGGGGGTTCGAGGTTTGGGGTTCTGACAGAGGTGACAAAGATGATGGAGGAGTCTGAGGAGCATTGAACTGAGGTTATACATGCAGAGGGAAATGTTGGGGAAATGGCGCCAGGGAAAAAAGTGAAAAAGGTGAAGAGTACATATGAAGAGGGGAAAGGTGGTGCAAAAAAGAGGATTAATGAGGGGGCAAAGGGCAAGAAGCAGGTGGATATCCGAGAGGAGGGGATTTCGGTTCATCAGAGCAGCAAAAGGGTTGAGAAGGTTACAAGAAGGTTATTCTTGAATTTGATTCTAAGCTCAATGTGGAGAAGCTGAGGAGTGGAAGCGATGATAACACCAGCAGCTTATTGTTCCTACAGATCAGAGCCTTGTTGAATAGAAACTGGGAGGTGACCTTGAATCATGTTAGCAGATCTCACAACATGCTAGCTGATGTTATGGCTAAGGAAGGCATTTCTAATTCATCTGTAATTAGTGTTTGCCCTCATAAGCTGAGGCATGTGTTCTTACAAGATTGTGTGGGACTTGATCCCCTTTTGATTGATCATTTAATTTAAGGCTATATGCCCCTCTTTTACAAAAAAAAAAAAAAAAAAAAAAAAAGTCTTCTTAATAATAACCAACAACCATTGGGAGTAAATGGTAAGGGACTTACTTTCCCACCATCATGTCCTTGGTTTGAGGCGCGGAAATGGTGTTGGGAGGTTTTCCCCACGACCGTGGGCTCGACGGGGGTGAAATTTGGATTAGTTGAAACCGAAAGTTTCGGTGAACCGGTGGGATAAAAAAAAAAAAACTTCTTAATAATAATAATACTTCATTTATTTTATTATTGCTCTTTTCTATTTACATATCTTTTATTTTTATAAATCATGTTTTGAATAAATCCTATTTATTTAATTAATTTCATGGTAAGATTCCATTCACCATGAATTAATTTCTTTATGAAATTATCTAAATCCTAAAAATAAAAAATAAGATGTTACATGGAAACCTTGTGCTTTGATATCGTGATAAATTTGATGAAACTCTCAAAAGTATCAATATTGAATAATGATGAAAAGTACATATGAATATATATAGGCATGTGCGTAGATGACGAGATCACATCAAATCTCTAACTGGAAATATTATGAATCTATCATGATCTAGATTTGGAATTCTAATCCTAATTAGTTAAAGATACTAATAGTCGATGATGATGAGATATTATTCTTCAATAACATAGTAGAAGAGAAGCCAATCCCTAAATATACTCCCTTGTGCCTATTATAAGACACATTAAATTTATTTTATATGTCGATTTTATAAGACATTTTAATAATTTCACTAAGCATTAAATATTTTTTTCGACTCATATTTAATAAGGATAGTAAGAAAGTAGAAATTAATACTATCATGTTGGATTTTAGTATAATTTGAAGGATAGTGTTAAAAGTCACTTAAACTTATGATGGATTTAATGTTTTAAATTATTTTTATTGGTACATATAAATTAGTCATAATTATCTTATCGAGCAATAAGGAGTAGAAGGAGAAATGCATAGGATAATGGGATACTAGAAAACAAAATAATAAATGTCAAATATGAGAATACTAATATAGCTTAGGGCGTGAACGAGCTCCATTAAATGGAGCATATGAGCAGCAGATTTTTATAGATTTTTTTCTATGGCGCGACAGGTGAGAAGAAATCAACTTATTTACTTAAGGAATGTATCTTGTTTCTCCCACTTGATAAAGGAGGTCTTAGATCAACAAATCTGGTAACTAAAAGTTCTTTTGGCTAAGCAAGTTTGGAGAATCTTCAATTGAGAGACTGCTTCTCTTCTAGCACAAACTCTTAAGTTGAAGTGCATTGATTTTTCTCTCTCTTCTATTGTAAGAAGCCATATAACTCATGCTGATGAATTTGGAAAGGATTATTGGAAAATGCCGAAACTATCATTTATCACTTGAAATGAAATGTAGGATCAGCATCAGATATCCCTCTAAACCACCATTTATGGTGGTCCATGCAAGTAGACTCAACTTTATCTATAACCTTAACTAGAGTAGCCGACCTTATACTGCATAATTCTCTCTGTCTGAATCCCATTTTTGGAACTCACCCCTCCTTCGATCCATATATTCTTCCTATGTTGTTGAGAATATTCTAAAACTTCCATTATCCTTCTACACCAGGCAAGATTTCCTTTCTTGGAAGGTGACTCGACAGGTTATTCTTATTCGACAAAGGATGGTTACAAGTTTCTTGCACAATTCGTTATTTTTTATGCTGGTTCAACAGGTTATTTCTTTTTCTTTTGGTATAAGCCTTATAGTCTATTTCTTTACCTATCAAATAAATGCTCTTTGTTTGGAAATTACTGCATCAAGTAATACCGTCTGCAAATTCTTCTGCTGCTTGTCCATTTGGCTGTGTTGATGATGAATGTCTTGAACAAATATTTATCTCATGCCCCTATGTCAAGGCAATTGGGTTTGGCTATTTTTCAATCCAACTACAAGGGCATTCTATCTTAGACTTCAATCGGTTGAAAAGAACCTTTATGCAATTCACTCGGATGGTCTCCACAGTACTATGCAAAAAATAATGATCCTACTTAATGTCATCTTGCATAAGAGAAACATTATTGTTCATAACAATAACATTCAAACTCCACTTCATGTCATTGGAGAAATTCTTAACATTTTATTTTTTTCACTATAGCTTTCTTTAATGAGAAGACAGAGTTACTACTTATATCATTCAGACTAAGTGATCCACCGATAATTACCTTTTTGCAAAAAGATTGATCCATATTGATCCAAAAGTACAAAATCCACATGAAAATGCAACATGATATCATCATTTGTAATGTAAGACAACCATTTGTGTGCTTCTTGAAAAAAGAAGCTTCTTTCAGTTATTTATTATGCACCAATTCGCATGCTGCTATCTATTGAATTAATAGCAGAGGGACTCTAACAAGAAGCTTCTTTCAGTTATTTATTACTCATGTCACCACTCAGGATTTACTGGAAATCATTTGCGTTAACAAGAACTTTAATCTATCATTAAAATTTAAGAATAGTCACATTTTATTAATATGTCCTCTCCTCTACTTTAGTTCTCTCTTTATTATTACCAATTATGTATGTCCCTATTATGAAGGGACTCTAACTTATTGTGGGGTAATATCATTTTGACTTTCATTAACCAAAAAAATGGAGCATATGAGCAAAATACATTTTGAGACATTTCTGGGGGAAAAAAAAAAAAAACGTCTCAACTGATAGCACTTGAATACATTTAAGGTTAATGTAAAAAATTACCCAAAATTTTTTAAGTTCAATGTTAAATTGTTAAAATGGAAAAAGATTATCCATTTTTAGTAAAAATTAATAATCAATGTCAATTTTTTTACTTGAAGATAAAATAACATATAAACTTAAAAACCACTTGAGAAAACATTCCTTCTCATTCTAAGCAAAAATTGCAGATATGCACCTTAACCCAAAAAACAAAATAAAAAACAAAAAGGAAAACCATTCCATCATCTCCCCCGCTACCATCCTTCATATCCTTCTTCGAAAAACCTCCAGATCCCGACGAACTTCCTCGCAGCATATCAGTTCCCTCTTTCCTCCTCCGTTATACTGCTTTTTGATCTTTTTCTTATTTCACTGCAGCCGATCTTCCTCCTCCGACGACCTCTGCCCACCGGCGCCTAGCTTCCGACGGCAGACTCATGAGCAACTTTTGCTGAGGTTGGTTTGTGGAGGGGGAAAATCTTAATATACAAACTAAGTTAGATGTGGGATTGTGTGCTGAAGTGCTTGAAGTAAAAGTATCATTCGACCATGGCTGGTTTCAAACCAAAAATAAAAATTAGAGTTGCACTTCTCATCATCCTCGTGATAGGGATCTGTCTTGTGGCTTTATACGGTGTCTTAAAACCCATTTCAAATGGATGTTCCATGACGTACATGTATCCGACCTACATTCCTATCTCTTCTTCATCTGAAAGCATTGCATCAGTAAAATATGGATTGTACTTATATCATGAGGGTTGGAAAAAGATAGATTTTAAGGAGCATCTCAAGAAACTTAGTGGTGTACCTGTGCTTTTTATCCCAGGCAATGGTGGTAGCTACAAACAGGCAAGGTCCTCTTTCTTCTTGTTTGAGTGTACTTGAAGTTTGTTTAACAGTTACTGATTTAGTTGTTGTCGAATCATACAATACTTGACGTTCATGGCTGCAATATACAAATACTGGTGGAAAACCAGGAAACTATAGTCTAATTTGCTTATATCTAGTGATCTAAAGATGCATT
Source organism: Acacia acuminata (assembly GCA_019022655.1). Lineage (NCBI taxonomy): Eukaryota > Viridiplantae > Streptophyta > Magnoliopsida > Fabales > Fabaceae > Acacia > Acacia acuminata. Next base: position 1,098,033 of record JAFJYI010000001.1, read on the forward strand.
TAGAAATTTGAGGTTATTAGTTTTTAAGTTTTTTGGGGTAAGTTGGATAAATTCAAAAGAGGTTTATTACCTTCGTTGGATTTTGTGGAAGTATGATAACTTGTAGAATAAAGTCTGCACTGCTAGCCAACTGTTCAATCCTGAAGGCTGCCTCAATAAGTTCATTGTTTTTAGTTAGTCGATACATCGATTCTGTCTCTTAAAGTATTGTCTATCTAGAGTTTATGAAACATCTGCTAACAAGCAAATGAGGGTTCTTTGTGGCAAAAAAGTTGGAGGTGGGGTTTAGTTGTTTCTGTAGTTCATATTTATGCAAACATTTTATTTTTGTTATTAATACTATTGGGGCAATATTGATATTCAAATTTATGCTCATCAACATTTTCTTCTACTTTTATCCAAATAAACAGGTACGATCTTTGGCAGGAGAATCTGACAGGGCATATCAGAGTGGTCCTCTTGAGCATTCATTTTACCAAGAAGCTTTCCTAAGCTCTGAGGAAGGAGGAGCACACATGAATTTCTCTGAATTTCACTTGCCCAATCAGTATATCAGCAGGCTAGACTGGTTCGCTGTGGACCTTGAAGGAGAACATTCTGCAATGGATGGCGGCATCCTTGAAGAACATGCTGAATATATTGTATATTGCATTCACAAGGTATCACTTTTCGTCTTTATATTACATCCTTGGGAAAGGTGATAAATAGTCGATAAATATGCTGAGGCTGCAGAAGATTTGATTTGTAGTCTATTTAGATGATGGTTGATTTATGTTTTGAGCATGTTTTCATTATCTTGCAAATAGCTTGATAGGCTAGTGCTAACAATCTCCACAAATAGCTTGTTGATTATTTGATTTGCAGCTTGCAGATGCCTTTTCCTCCTGCAATTGAGATTCTTTTTGTTTATCCAAATAGATTGTTGGTTATGTTTTGAGCATGTTTTCATTACCTTGCAAATAGCTTGATAGGCTAGTGCTAACATTCTCCACAAATAGCTTGTTGATTATTTGATTTGCAGCTTGGAGATGCCTTTTCCCCCTGCAATTGAGATTTTTTCCGTTTATCCAATTAGATTGTTGAGACTACTGGCATAAATTTCCCCTCTGAGAACAAAGACTTGGCATACTTATAATGGAATGGCTTTTTTATTGAAATTAAAGGAATTATGTTCCTTTCGGAGTGTGTTTAAATACTGATTTTGCAATTATCCTTATGACCTTTCCAAACTTAATTCATTCATATAATTTTTAGGCAACTTATCTGTTTCAAGGAATACATCCCCCGGCTGTTTTGATCCTTCAAATAGCATTCTTCTGTTTCCAAGCCGATTAGATTAGACTTTGTAGGCTTGTGCTTTACTGTCATTTTTTCCTCAGCTAGTTCCAACTCTCGACTTGTGAGGCTATTGAGCTTTAGTATTCTTGAGGCTGGTATTTTATGCCTTTCTTGCAGATATTGGATCAATATAAAGTGTCTTATGAAGCTCGAACAAGAGGTGCTGCATCTTCTGGGAGTTTACCAAAAAGTGTGATATTAGTTGGTCACTCCATGGGAGGTTTTGTTGCTAGAGCTGCAGTTATCCATCCTCGTCTTAGGAAATCAGCAGTTGAAACTATTCTTACTCTCTCAACACCACACCAGTAAGTTTTATTACTATTATGATTTTGGTTATTCTTATAGCAAACGATACTTAAATGATGGAATGTATCTATTTTATTCAGATCGCCTCCGCTGGCATTGCAGCCTTCCTTGGGTTATTACTTTCAACGTGTAAATCAGGAATGGAGAGAGGGATATAAAGTTCAGACTAGTAACACAGGGCGTTATGTGTCTGATCCTGTGCTATCTCGTGTTGTTGTTGTATCTATCTCTGGTGCATATAATGATTACCAGGTACAGATCTTGTTTTATTCGTTATGAATGCCAATATTTGCTTTGATTTTTAAGGAGAAGGATGCCTTGTGTGTCTGCATTTCACACAAGACTATTATTCCTTTCATTTCACCCTAATTCAACTTGACAATTGACTTGATTTGCATAATCAATACTTTGTGGTCTTGGTTGAGAGAAAATATCAACTGGAGTTTGTTTCTTGAGTTAATGCAAGGCTTTTGACGTTTGAAAATGTTAACTCATATAATTTAAAGAGATCATTGCACTTCTATTTAGTAGAGGTATACGTTTTTTTGGGATCAGACTATGAAAGTGCAGAGTAAAGATTTTCCAATCTACGGGAAGCAGAGTTAAATCATTTCTGTGTTATTTGTTTGTGTCTTTTCTGTTATATTTTCAGTGTTTATGTAACTGCTGAATATAAACCTTGATTTAGTGTTGTGTTTTTATGTTTTTCCCCCTCTCTACAGGTGCGGTCAAAATTAACATCACTTGATAATATTGTTCCTCCAACTCATGGATTCATGGTCAGTAGTACATCTATGAGAAATGTGTGGTTGTCAATGGAGCACCAGGCTATTTTATGGTGTAATCAGCTTGTTATCCAAGTAAGCGGCTTTCTCTTAGGCAAAAGCAAAGACTTGAAATTCTCTTAGAGCTCGTCCTGATTATCTTATTATTCTCTAGGTGTCACACACTCTTCTTAGTTTGATAGACTCCAAAACAGGCCATCCTTTTCCAGATTCTCAAAAAAGGCTTGCAATTTTTTCAAGAATGTTGCGAAGTGGAATCTCGCATAATTTCAACAGGATGATGCAATTGCCTTCTAAAGATTCAATAAGTACTCCTGTCCACAGTACAAAAGATTCCACAGGTATTATTCTGCCTTTTCTAATTTTAACTTTCTAAACTTTAATAGTTTTTAGTTCTCCTTGTTGGATTGTGATGGCTATCTCAGCTGAATAGTTTATCTATGAGGTTTCTGGAATCATATAATCACTGATATACAAGTAAAGAAGTTAGCTTGACATTACTTCCATGCCTTTTCAGATGTAACAGTGTAGCTTAGAATGTAATTCTCTCAAATATTCACCATATTTATTGCCTTAATTATTCAATGAATTGTGAAGTATATATAAATGTTTTATAATATTTGATTCCTTCCAAAATCTATTGCATTCTCACTGCATGGTTTATTTCTATTACAGTTTTGTCAAATTTCATCAATCTCAATCTGAGAGGGATCTTTCATTTGTTGGTGCGAAATTTCATGTTCTAGGCATGTTGTTGTTGCAGGATCTCAAGTGCATGGTTCAGCCACATGTCCTCCCAATATTCCATGGAGTGATGATAGCCTTGAGAGAGACCTATACATTCAGACCAATGTGGTGACGGTCTTAGCAATGGATGGTCGAAGGCGGTGGTTGGACATACAAAAATTGGTATTTTTCCCATGGTTATCTTTTTTCCGAACATGTAAAATTTTACAGAACAATATGTTTTGCTTGATATGTGGGAAAGCAAAATGTATCTAGTTGCCAAGCTTTTTATTGCTTTCCTTACAATTTCAGGCACTTTTAATCTTAGTGATAATTCTAGAGCAAGTGAATCCACTGAAAGAAGCCTGCTTTCATAAATCTTTTACTGTTCTCTGAAATTGATAAATGAAACAATAGCTGATCAGCCCTTCAACTTTCTGATCACTTTGGTGTATCTTTAGTTGGCTGTGTAAATCAAACTGTTTAAACTTTTAAGATGTTTTGTAGCTTTTATAAATTTGTGTGTTTTAGATGCTTTGTTGGATTTTGTGTATGGTAGCTATAAAATTTAGTTATGGTCAATATGACTCTTGTATTGGTAATAAACAGTTATGCCATAAAGTTCCTTGTTCAATCAACTCCTGAGGTTTGTAGTTGTTCTAATGCTGTAACTCATTTGTTCCCTTTGGATGCGTAGGGGTCAAATGGAAGAAGTCATTTTGTGTTTGTGACCAACCTGGAGCCTTGTTCTGGAATTAGACTTCATCTATGGCTAGAAAAGGATAAATCTACTTCAACCTTGCCTCTTAGTGGAAGGGTTGTTGAAGTCACGTCAAAGACGATGCGCATTCCCTCAGGTCCAGCACCACGGCAAGTATGTTATGCTTTTTTTCTAAATGGGGATTTCTTTTCATTTGGATAAGCTGCATGGTACATAGTTTGATAGATCACAATGTCTCGCATTCAGAGATAAGCTGAAGTAGCAAGTTAATTTATTTAATACAGTTAGTTATAGTTTTGAATCTACTATACTGCTGTAGATGGAACCTGGTAGTCAGACTGAGCAACCTCCACCGTCTTCTGTGTTTTGGTTGGGACCTGAAGATATGCGTGGCTTTAGATTCCTTACAATATCAGTTGCCCCTCGTCCGGTATGCTTATAATTAAAAAATTGGACTATTTCTTGTGTTGTTTGTTACAGTAGGAGAATGTTGAGTTTCAAATTTATACATGCGTATTGACCATTTTTGCTCAGACCATTTCTGGCAGACCACCACCTGCAGCATCTATGGCTGTTGGGCAGTTCTTTAACCCAGAAGAAGGGAAGCTAGAGATATCTCCGTGGTTGATGCTTCAATCCACCTATTCTCAAAAGGTTGTTATTTCATAGCATTGACTGACTTCTATACTTTAAGCATTTTTATTTATGCTTTTTTAATACTCATACTAGTAATCTAGTATTAGGTTATTTGGCTGAGTTTTTATAATTGCATGGCTCAGTTTTAAACATTTTTTATTACCCATACTAGTATTAGGTTATTTCTCTGAGTTTTTATAATTGCATGGCTCAGTTTTGTTGTGTAAGCAATTGTTCCAACCACCAAGTTGGAGGGATATTAACTCAATTGAGCTCAGTCTAGATTGAGCCTCTAGTTCAATATCACATGCGGCTTAGCTCACGAAGCAATTTCACTGAAGGCTTAATAACCATTTTAAGTTATTCAACAAAAGATGAAAAACTTAATGATAAATTAATTAATAATAACAGTCTTGCTTTATTACCATGTTAAAGTTTGTTCAAAAACCTAATTTTGAATTATTGAAAATGGACCCAACTAGATTTATTTCAATACCTTCAGAGCTTACAAAGTTCACATGTTTTGCAGGAGATGATGTTGGAGGAAGCTCATCCTCTTGCTTTCCAATTATCATTTTTGACCAGCTTGGGTCTTCTTCCTATTACTCTGTATTTGAAAACTGCCAGCTGTGGAATAGATAACTCTGGACTTCCAGAAGAGGAAGCTGGAGACCTTGAAAGTAGTAGTAAGGAATCTAATCCAACCAAACATCTGGGCCAATTGCTCAGTGTTTTTCTTTTTATTTTTGATCTGCTTATTTTCATAAACTATGCTGCATAATCATTGATATATTCACTTTTGACATTGATCTTACCTAGGCCCTGGTATGTTTCCCTTATCTCTGACTTGGGCCCTAGCATATTTTCCTTCTGCAATTGAACTACCAAAGTACTCTCTCCAGTCCCACTGATCCTTAAGACCTATTTACCTAATTTGATTAGATTAAGGAAGTTAGTTATGTTAGTTAATATGACATGTATTTTCTCAAACACTCTAGTCATCTTCCTTTATTTTCATCCCTCTCCTCCTTGATTATTGTTGAGGTAGCATCGATAGGGATAAATTAGGAAAAGATTAACAAATATGAAAAATATATCTTATATTTAGGACCAAGATTAACTCTCTGATAAGTCTTATATTAAGGACTTGAGGGAGTAATTCAAAATAATTGTAGGGCTTGGGTTGTATGCTAAGCCTTGCAGCCTTGAGCCTTGTACATGATCTTTTACTCTCAGTTTTCACCTCATCTTACTCTCACTTACTGTGGAGGGTTTTTAGTAATATATAATGCTCCAAGGTCCTCCCATAGTAGTCAGGAGAATCAATTGTCATCGCTGCCAACATACTGTGGAAGAGGGGAGAAATAAAGGAGGAAAGGAATAAGAGAAGTGAGAAATTGAATTGGGTGTTGATCTTAGTCTCCCTTTGATGACACCACCTATGCTTACAAAATGTGATCAAAAGTTATAATCCATCATTGACATTGAGGAGTGGTCTTCCTTTAATTATTTTGCATTTAATGCTATTGTGATTGAGTGTTACTCTTGTGTGGTTTTGCTGCCATGTTTGTTTATTTATTTTATTTATAGTTTTCATCATACTTAAATAAATCAGCTGAGATAACTCTAGCTGGATGTTTCAGGGCTCTGCAAACTCCGTTGTTTTCCACCTGTTGCTCTTGTTTATGATGACAAATGTGGTCTTCATATATATCCAAATTTGAACGCTGAGACAATTTTGGTTGATTCCTCACCAGCGCATTGGGGTTCAACCAGGCACTCTGAGAGAACCATTGTTCTTTTGCTGGTAAAATTTCCTAATACATAAAGTGATGGGACAATTTTTTCCCTCAGTTATGAGCAGAAAAAAAGAAGTTAAGAAGTTACTGATCACGCTTCACAATTCATGAGGGGACAACAAACTACCCAATTTTTTATTAATATTGCAGCTGCAATTATGATAAACATTTCTCATATTTTTTACCTCCACTATTCTGCAGGTTGATCCACATTGCTCTTATAAAAGTAGCATTGCAATTTCCGTCTGTGCTGCTGCTAGTAGGTTTATACTGTTGTATAACCCACAGGTCAGCTTTCTGCTAGTAGGTTTATACTGTTTTAGATGCTCTTTAGGATTGTTGTGTGACGTAGACTCTGTTGATATCTTAAAAAATAGCTATGCTCTTTGAATCATTGAACAAATTCAAGATCCATCAGGCTTATCTTGTTTTTTATTATGGACATTTTGGCTGCTTGGTTGATTTTTGATTACACAGAAAAGTTTACTTATGTTTATGTTTGGATTTTGTTTCATTTGACTTTTTTTTTTTCCGTTATTTTTTATATCAAATTGTTGTCTAGCCCATGAATAGCACAGGAACAAATTCTTCTTCTATTAATTTTCTTAAATTATGCGCTGCACTTTATTTAGAAAAAAATTACGTGCTATCTTTAAAACTTACATCCCATGTAAACTGGATATGTTTATCTATTTTTTTATAGCTATATTAACAATTGTGCTTATGAAATGTTGTTTGTGCAGATAGTTGGATTCTCCATTGCCATCATTTTCTTTGCTCTAATGCGGCAGGCGTGTGCATGGGATTTTGATCTGCGCATACCTTCAATGCTCACAGCTGTTGAATCCAATTTGACAGTGCTGTCACATTTATTCTTTCTAGCCATTCTACCAATTTTCTTTTCCTTGTTCCTTTCCTTAGTGATGTCTCAGCCAATTCCTCCCTTTGCTAGCTTCATCACCATCTCTCTGATTTGTTATGTGTTCGCAAATGGGCTTATAGCTATTCTAATTTTGGTATCTCACTTACTATTCTTTGTGGCTGCTGTGTCACACATATTCATCAAGACAAGGTTAGTATGATGATTCTTAGCACCTTCAAAGGTCACTGGTTTATGTGATGATGTCATTATTGTGAATGCTTTTTGAATATTTCTTGTTTCAAATAAGTTAACATGTCTTGTTTTTCTATTCCTAATCATATATGCTAACACATCTATCTTGCAATTATAAATTTTGGGTAGACTCGTCAAATTTGGTGTTTCTAAATTGTATTACTTCAACTTTCACTGCTCTATGCCTGAGCATTTGCTTCTCCTTGTTCAACATGCTCAAACCGTCTCCAAATGATGCACTCTCATCTTCCTTTGCTAGCTTCACCTGCAATTAAGCTTGCTTTGGATTATAAACGTCATGAGTAAATATTTTGCAGGTGGCAAATGTGGGAACGAACTGGTTGCTTTATATTTCTTCAACGGTTTACTAATCTTTCCTCCACCATCTCTTCTTTCAAGGTAAACTACAATACATGTAATTGATAGCCAAAATCTGTCCCATAAGGGGTTGGATTTCTTATCAGCGTGTCGTTCTTTCTTTGTCACTCTTTGGTGGAGAAGATTATACTATTAGTTTTTTCTTATGACACTCTTCCTGTCCCGCACTCTAATCATTGCATCTTTATCTGACAACCTCATTGAACAGTTGGTCAAGATTCTGAGAGCCAATCCAGTGCTTGTTACAACACTTGCTGCAATTATATTGGCATGCTTGGTTCATCCAGCCTTGGGTCTAATTATACTTCTCTTCTCTCATGCTGTCTCCTGTCACACTGCTCTATGCAGGTATCTCAGTTTCATTGGAAGCAAATGGTTTCTTTTGAAAAGTGTTATTACTTAAAACTTCACTCAATACTCCTGTGTTAAATTTAGTCTGTCTAAAATGTTCAGGAATTTGAAAGTTTAGTCCCATTGTTCTTCATTTAGTGGAGACCACTCCTAAGTAATGTCTTTAGATTAGATCTAGTGGAAACCAGGTCTTTCATTGTATGGTAATGTACAAATGTAAAAATGTTCAACCCACCTTTATATCAATGACCTTGTGATCCTTAAATTTACTGTGTTTTTATAACAGTTTCCTGACAGCTTCCTGCCGCAACCATGTGCAAAATCAAAGTTGTGATTGTAAAAGTGAAGACTACAATGGACCTGAGCAAGCTAAGTTCAAATTTGATGCTAGTTTTAACCGGACTTTCAATGATTGCTCCAACAGTCCAGACTCATCAAAAAGTTTTGAGGACACACAATTAGATTTATTCCACCATCGCCATGGCTTGTTGATATTGCATTTTCTTGCTGCAACAATGTTTGCTCCATCTCTTGCAGCTTGGTTGCAGGTATACATTTCTATATTTGTTTCTGTTCTACTACCAAATAAATTTCTTCATCTGCAAGAAATTGGTGGCAGTTATACAGTCTACTCTTAAATAATGCATTTGAATATTAAAAGGCCAATATGATCCCGCTTCTATTCTTGTTTGGACACTGACAACCTAGTACAAACAGCTTTCCACACACACACACACACACACTTTGTATATTTATTTTATAAATACTGCTCTAATTTGAAATGCTTAGCTTGTATTGAGCTCCATGTTTCTATCCCTCATGCTGTGCATTTTATTGTATCAGAGGCTAAGAATGGGCGAGAGCTTCCCTTGGCTCTTGGATTCCGTTCTTTGCATCGGCATCATCCTTCATGGCATAGCCAACTCAAAGCCTGAGTTCAATTCCTTCTTCTTATCCTTAACCGGCATACCGATCCGCAAAGTGAAACTACATTTTATCTATCTAGTAGCTGGATACTGGTCCTATTTTTCTGGTCTAACGTTGGCTCCTTATCGAGCAATTTACGCTATGGCGACCTGTGGGAGCCATTTCCTTTGCTTTACAAACGTTTCAAAGAAGTTACAGAGATAAGAAAGATATTGCTTATGTTGGCCGAAAGCATTCGCATAGGCACTGAAATCTTGGTAGAGCATTTTGGTGTAAGCACATGATCATAGAAGGCCAATTTCGTAATTGTATGTGTAACATAGTGAGTGAAAAGGTCCCCGGAGATGAAACCACCTGGGTTTTTGCTGTTAGATTTGTTGTTGTGTCCCTGCCCCAAGCGAGGGTTTTCTGGCAGGGACAAAAAAGGAATTCCATTATTCAGAGGAACATTGTTAATGTTTCTAAGCCTAGGCCTAGCATGTTCATGGGGTGATGGGGTTTTTGGTGGTTGTATCCTTTAATTGGTATCTACCTTGTCTTTTGCATTTTTGCATGTTATATGAGGAATTTACTCTTGCCGTTTGAATATATTTACTTAGTCATTCATTTATTTAAATACGTGTAAAACCATTTTCTATGTTATATATTTTTTCCTAAATTTTTAATTTGGTACATGTTTGTTTTTCTCTTAAAATTGAATATTTAATTTACCTTGTTTGTGCTGTTAGCTTCTGTAACTTTGTTCTGTTAGTACCGTTAAGCTAACAGCTCCAATAGAAGAAAGTTACTAAATTAAAAATTAAGGAAAGTATGAGTACTTGTAAAATAGTTTTTCTTTTGGATACATTATTGAATATTACATTGATTATAATGATTCCACTCATTAAATTTGACAATTTGAGAGTTATGACTATAAAGTTTTACAGCAGTGTACAAAGCCTCTTTCTTCTTTGTTTTTTTTTTTTTTTTTTTTTTGAAGATTTTCTTATCATCCATTTTTTATGAGTTCATATAGGCCTTTGATGGGGAAGAGGAGAAAAAATTTAAAGAGTATAACTTGATGATGTGTTCTTTTAGATTGATTAACGATACGTGATTTAGATATTATAAGGAAATTAATGATAAGAGAAACCTAACATTTGATCTTTTTTTCATTTTTTTTTGAGTTGCGACAAGAAGAAACTTAATTGAGTGAAGTTGTTGGTACTAATAGAAAATACTGTAGACACTAGAAATAGACCCTCAATTATTTCTCACTGTTCTCATATTTATTGTTTAGTGTCCACATCCATTGTGGCACCCCACTGAATTAGTGATTTACTCCCTCTAATCATTTTGATATCTAAGTTGAAGTTGTCTGAATATTAAATTATTTTTTTTTAAAAAAATGTTATGCATCTAATTAATTTCTGTTCTTTCTCGTTATCTTTGTCTTGTACATTTTCTTTTATCTTATTATCTCTCTCTCTCCCTCTCTCTTACCACCTTATAAATTGAAAAAAAAGAGTAAATTTTATTATTTTTGTAACAAATTTCTTAAACCACGCAATTCAATTATTTTGAATTTTTGTTCTTATGAAAAGGATTGAAAGGGATATTTTATTAGGGTTTAGGGTTAATGGTTTATTATCTTTTTCTCATACATTCTCTTCCATCTTTTTCCCCCCTTCACTATTTGTCTCTCTCACTTATCATATTATAAATAAGGATATATTTGGTATAAAACATTAAATCTGAACTGTTCTAATTTTAATCTAAAGGTTGAGATAAGTAGAGGAGGGAAAGAGGACGGTAAAAGCATAGAAAGATAGCCAAATCCTGAAAACATAATATAGCCTCTGCCACTGATGTTGTTTCTTGTCTTCCCTCTGATGATGATCTAGAGTTGGGAATCAGGGCTGGCCCTACAAGGCCTGGCCCTACATGGCTTGGGCCCTACAAGGGCCTGAGATAAGGAAAACATCCGTTTTTCAAAGCTCACCGATAAGTACTAAGGCCACGGCCTGGAAATTACTATTCCAAATGTTAATTATTTTTTTCTGGGTTTTTTTTCCAAAGAAATATAATTAGTAAATTGCAGTAACAGGGCCTAACGGGCCGGCCCGATTAAGCCCGAGGCCCTACAGAGCCCGGCCTTTGCAGGCCAATTTCAAATTTTAGGCATATTTTTCAAGCTCGAGCCCCACAGGCGGGGCTTAAACGGCCGGCTCGACGGCCCGACCCGATTTTCCCGGCTCTAGATGATCTTTAGTTTTTCTCTAACTCACCAACCATATACCTCAATTATACATAAAATATGTCAAGCATCTTACCCCAAACTTATTTATACTCCCCTCCGCTCTTTCAATATAAAATATATTTGAGAAGTTAATTTTGATCCTAAATATAAGACATAATTTATATATTTGTCAATCTTTTCTTAATTTACCCCAATTAATGCTCTTTTAATAATAACAAGGAGAAGATGGAATTAAGGAAGATGACTAGAGTGCTTCAGATAATACATATCATATTAATAAACTTAACTAAATTCATTAATCTAAATGAGGTAAATATATCTTATATCAAAGACCGAAAGAAGTATTTTTTATTATGTAAAATCAGACTAACTCTACCATTCTTCATTTTGGCCCTCAAATCTGCAAATAGGATGAGTGCAGGAAAGAGGGGGGGGGAGTCCACAGTCCATGCTTTTCTTTATGTGATTCTCTTTTTTTATGTGCTTCTCTCCCTATGAAGCACATAAAGAAATATTTTTTTGATTTTTGATATATTTTTTTATTTAGATTAAATTACATGCATTTTGAAATATTTTGAAAAACATTATCTCAAATTAATTAATTTTCAGTCCTGTATTTAGGAATATTTTTTCTATAACACCGGTATCCTAAAAATTAATTAATTTAAAATATTGGATAATGTAATTTAATCTAAATAAATAAATATATATAAAAATAAAAAAAAAATCCAATCAATATTTTTTTATGTACTTGTTAAAGAAAGAAACACCTAAAAAAGTACATAAAGAAAAGCATGGACCGTGAATTCGGGTGGGAGAAAGTGGGATGGCATGAGTGAAAGAAAGAGAGGGGAAGCGAGTGAGACAGAAAGTGGCGTGATGAGTGAAAGAAAGAGATAGCAAGCCAGTGAGGATGAACACGGATGCTGAAAAAGTTCCGATTTTAAAAAAATGGTGAAATTTCAACAAACAAAAAAATTATTTGAATAATATGATTTGAAAGCATAACACGTAGGATATATATATATTTATATATATTTTGAAGTGTTATAATTTTATTTACCAGGGGGCACAAAATAGGGTGCACGTATGCAAGAATTTCTTCGAAAGACAACCTCTTCACTTCCCTCCCCTTACTTTTTTTTTTTTTAGTTCTCACTTGTTTATCCAATTTCAATGAGTGAAATTTAATATTTTACAAAAAATTAAAAAGTGTAAAACATTTCAATAAAATTATAGAGAGGTGTCATTTTTATAACAAATTTCTAATAATTCAAATTTATTTATACTAGTAGTACTTTTATTAGTAGTCAAATCCTAATTGTTAAAAATTGATTTAACAGTGGAGATTAAAAAAGTGAAGAAAAATTGAGGCAGTGGCGGAGCCACGTTTGTGCAAGTGACCGCACGTACGGTCACAAACTTTGAGACTTCTTTTTTTTTTTTTAATAAATGAAAAAAAGGCACAATCGTTTATTAATTCTCAAAGCTACAAGTTTAGCTTAACTGGGATTCACTCATCTTCGGATAAAGTCGCAGATCAAAGAAACCTTTCACTCTCATTTCATCCATCAGGTTCCTATTTTCTTCCTTTTAAATTATAATTATGTTATATCTCTATTTTCTATCTATAAGATAGATTGTTTGTTTATATATATTCTTGCTAAAACACCGGGGCACCATTATCTGTTTGTGTTTAATTTTGTTTGTCCAAGAATAATTTAGGGATTTGAGTGCTTAATTGTTATATTTCAACTTCAAATTATTAGGATTAGAACTCCTTCATGTTAAATACAGGCATAATAATGTTTCCTTACATGTTACTTTGGAATTTGATTGTGTAACATCTGAGTATTTGTATGCCAGAGGATTAAAATATTTTGTTCTGTTTAAATTGATTTCCTTGGAAATACTTTTCAATTGAACCTCATTTCTCGTCCTAAACTTTACGAATGAGTGGGTTACCTTTTATCCTCCTTAAAAGAAAAAAAATCAGGGACGAACCCCCGAACCCCATCACTAATTATATACCCACAAACTTTAAATTTTGGGTCCGCCACTGATTGAGGGTAAGGCAAGTGGAGAAGCTCTCTTCCCCATACAAGACAAAATGAAATATATGCTCGACAGCTCGAGCTTAAGCAATATTCAGCACCTTTAATAGTATTTAGCACCTTAATCCTATTTTAGGTATATCTAACACCATGATGTTATTTTTTTGGGTTAAGAAGTAGTTTTGCTCCGGAAATTTCTATGGAGGGGTAATTTTACCTCGGAAGTATAAAAAATGGAGCAATTTTATCCGATATCATTATTTGACTTAGGGTCCGTTTGGATTGGCTTTTTTTTTTTTATTTTTTTAAAAAAAAAAACTTTTTTAATGCAAAAAAAATGCCTTTTTAATTAATTTATGTTTTTAGATAATATTTTAAGAAAAAAATCAAAAGTCACAAAAAAAGCTAAAATGCTGCTTTTTTAAAAAAAAAAAAAAAAAACTACAATTTGAAGCTTTAAAAAAAAGCAATACAAAAAAAAAAAAAAACACTTTTTTTAAAAAGTCCATCCAAACGGGCCCTTAATATACTGAATTTGCAGTTCATATTTCATCCAATATATTTTTGTTATATTGCAAATATAGCAATTTTGTCCTTTGTCATTAAAAATATTAACGGTTAATATCGATTTTTAAATGTTCAATGTTAATTTTTAATGAAATTAGGACAAATTTACTCATTTTTTAACACTTTCGATGCAAAATCGTAGCTTGAAACACATTTGGGTACCCAACGCTTCGATTGGTTACTTAGGAACAAAATTACACCTTAACTAATGTAATATTAGACGTATATAAGATAATAATATAAAAATATATTAAAAAATATTTAATAATTCAAATTAATTACGCACGAAAAGTAATTGAAATACAAGATTACTTGACAGTATCAACCAATATCATTTTACACACAGTAAACGTTGGCTTTCGTGAAACATAGACTATATTTTTCTTATTCATGACCTGAAATCATGTGAAATTACACACATGGTCCAATTATTTCCGTTTTTTATGTTTCCACTTCTTAAAACAAAAATTATTATCATGCAATGTTGTCTCTCTAGTTTATTTTTAAAAATAATAATTGTAAGTTGTTTTTATCATTTTATGCATGGAAAAACTGAGTCTTTAAGTCATATTAATGCCCATCTTGTTGTGTTGTTGAGCAACATGTGCTTATAAAAAATGATAAATTCATTTAAAACAATTTAAAAGTTATTTTTATTTTAAATTATTATATATTAGAATTAAAAAAAAAAAAATAAAAGAACAATAGAATGGCATTAAATCTGAATGGTTTGATTTTAATTTAAATGGTGAAATTCCTAATGAGCGATCCAGAGATCCATCTCCCACATTCATGAGTATTGAACATGTGGTCCTAATAATTGGCTCAGGAAATAAAAACATGTGCTAGTTAATGAAGAGTTTATGAAGCAAAAAGTAAAAATTACTATGATAATAGGGAAAATTTGGATGCACCGTCTCTGTAACCATTTAATATCAAATAATCCCTAAAACTTTCTAAAATTTCACTATGCCCCACGACTAAACTCTAATTAAAATTTATGAGTAAAAAGACAATTGTGCCCTTACTTTACAAGTCAAATATGATTATTTACATGACACATGTAAGAATTTATAAGTTAAATATGTTTATTTACAAGAAAAATATGTGAAATTGCAAGACCATCTCAGTCATGTACAAAGTAATAAGCATATTCACAAGAATACATGCTATTACAAGACAAATATAAAAATTTATAAGTCAAATATGCGTATTTACAAGACATGTGTAAGAGTTTTCAAGATCATCTCGATCATATAAAAGACAAGGGCATAAATGCCTTTTTAGCAAAAAAAACTTAATTTCAATTTAGTTTTAGGGTGCAATGAAATTTCAGAAAGTTTTTGGGTTCTTTGATATTAAATGACTACAGGGTACAATGTAATTTTCGCATAATGATATTAGAAGCACATCTCAACGTGTTAACTTCTACTTCCTCCATTTCTCAAATATAACGTATATTCTAAAAGAATTTATTGCTCCACAATATTATAAACCGCTTGGTGGGTACTAATGGACTTTTTTTTTTTATTTTAGAAAAATATATATATATTATCTCTATTACAATAATTTTTTTCTTGGTATTATCATTTGATTACTGGTTTGAAGTTTATGATTATAATTGTCTCTTTTAGGACTCGACTTAGAGATCCAAAAGAATTTAGTGGGATTCTGACGGGTAAAGTAAAAAAATGTTTTATTTTTGGACAAAGCTTACAAGTAAACCACATAATATATACTATATTTAGTCCTAAATATACAAAATTTGTAGTGAATGGAACGGAGGGAGTAATTTTTAGTTATAGTAGGTTAGCAAGAAGTGACTTACAGTATAGACTACACAAAGTTAATTTGGGTCACAATGTAAGATACTTTTCAACATGCATGATGCATATTAAAAAAAAAAAAAAACTCTAAATCTCATAAAAAAATATGTTATTTATTTTTGGAAAAATTAATCTTTTCGTTCCTATAGGTTTTACTTAATTGTAACTCAGTCCTTAATCTTTGACTTAAAACAACTCAGTCCCTATAATTTAATTTTTTTAAAAATTTATTCCTTATATTTTATAAAATAAAATAGGAAAATTGATCTCCAAATCCCCATACTTTAGTAGTGTTTTTAACTTGGTTCCTATAATTTAATTTTTTTAATTGACTCCTAATTAATTTCTCAGTTAAAGCAAAATCCCACCTCCGTCGTCTAATCCCATCCCTTCTTCACTTTCTTCACCGCTAGATTTGCCGTTATCTGCTGAAGAGAAATCCAACGAACAAGAATGTCGCAAAAATTAGGCAAACGGATTTCAGAAATTTGTGAGCCCAGCAAAGAAAGACGGACATGGTTACTTTTTTTTTTTTTTTTTTTTTTTTTTTTTTTTTTGCTATGGGAAGCTATGAGTCACCGGGCATGGTACCGCCGGCACAACTAAACTTAAATTAAATTGAGACATGGTTACTTGGTTAGGAACCTATGAATCACGGGGAATGGCACCGCCGGCCCAACTAAACTTAAATTAAATTGAGTTGTAAATTATAATTAAAAACCTGTTTTTGAAAGTTTCAAACGTTGTTCTAAACAAACACGTGTAATGATAACGATTTTCCATGTAAGAAGTCTGTCCAATATCCGCTCAGGTTCACAATCATGATAATCTTTTATGTGTTCATCCCGCTAATTTCCGGGTGTGGGTACTTTTTTAAAAGTTTTTTTTATTTCACCCAAAAATAGTTTTTTAATATATGTAATTTTTATTTATTTATGCATTCAGAAATATTTTTCCTCTTAAAATATTTTTTTTGCACTTAATATATTAAATTAATTAATTTTTAGCACATGGAATATTTTATCAAAAAATATTTTTCCTATAACGATAGTATCTTAAAATATTTGTCCAGTAACACCTAATATCTGAAATTTTTTTTAACACTTAGTATGTTTAATTAATTCATTTTTAGCACATGGAGTATTTTATCAAAAAATTTATTGAAAAAACTTTTTTATTTGGGGATGAGCATATAATGAGTAAATAAAAGATTAGCATAGGATGTGAACCCATTTATCCACGACCAATAACAATCCCAGTTTTGCATGTGTAACTCAGCTTGCAATAATTAATCAATAAAAGGGGTAAAAATGGAAACATGTTTGTTAAAACTACAAAACATCCTACACGTCGGAGTAGTATTTTCTAGAAAATTTCCTAAATTATGAATTGAAAGGAAAAATATTATATTATAATTATAGAAAGTAAAAAAATGGGAAATTGAAGCTGAAACTTTTACGTGGCAAAAGAATGCTCATACCCTAACTAAACAACAAGAAACAAGAACCAAAAAGAGAAAGAGGTTCTTGAAAACAGACGAGAGAAACAATAAGAAAATTGAATGTGGATTAGGTACATATTTTTTATTAGGCCAACCACTCAGTCCTATGAACCCTTAAATTTCCAATAATAGACACATTCAAATACAATTCATATCTACATCTTACTTTATAATTAACCAGTGTGGCCCCGCATTACATGGGGTCTAAAAATAATTATACTCCTCCAGTATCAAATATAACTATAAATTATGTTTTATATTTATGACTAAAAGTAGTACCATTTATACTTCTAAATAAATATTACATTGATATAAAATTACTTTACGTTAAAGTAAATTCAGCATGCTGAATTATTTCTCTATATGCATATAACATATTAAAGTATTTTGTGGTGCATTTGATGTCTTAAAATATTTTTTGGAGTTTCTCCAACAATATTAAATGTTTTTTGGTTGCATTTAGCATTTTGAAATATATTTTTTCAGATTTGTCTAGCACCTCAAAATATTTTTTGATGCATTTAACACTAAGGAAAGAAAAAACTTTAGAGTGTCAGACACACCTAAGAAAAATGTCTCAAAATATTGGATGTATCACAAAAATAGTTTAGGGCGTCCGTTATATCTTATAAAAATGTTTCAGGATGTTGTTTGTGCTTTAATCCAATTTATTTAAAAGAAATTTATTTGGAAAAATAATAGGAAAAAAAAACTGAAAAATTGAAAAATCCAAATAATGTTTTTTTTTTGTTTAGAGTTGATAAAACAATAGCTATATTTGATAAGCAATTCACAACTTAATTTATGTGAAATTCTTAATTTGAGATTTTTACTATTTCTAAATTATTTTTATGGGATTTTCCCAAATTTACTTTTCCATATGTAAATCATAAATAAACAAACTTCAAAGCATGTGTAAAAAATACAACATCAGCTTCGCTTTGCATGGTGCCACTCACAAGAGGGATGTAGGGCCCACACTCCTCCAATAGGGGACATTACCCTTCTGTGCTCAAAGTGCGCAACATAGATTTTCAATTCATAGAAGACTAGCATATGTTTATAATATATGAACTTAATTTATACTGTGACAAATGGTGGTCAATTTTCCAAAAAACTTGTGGTAAAGATTGTAACTTGGGCCTACACAAGTTGCTATAGTCATTGGATATACATTTCCCAATTAATTTTATTTTCATGTTTAAGGTTGTTGTATGATTTATAAATGAATAATTGTCTAAGAAATTAAAAATTTATGATTTATAAATGAATATTCTATTTAATTTTCTTGATGATTAATGCAATAATGCCATATTTTAATTTAAACACTAATTTTTTATGATTTGAACATTTGTATATATTTCAATGAGCATCACCTCCCTCCCCCGCGTGATGCCTAAAATCTTAAACTTTAACCATTAACAAAATTAAAAGTTTCAAACAATAAATGGTGGCTTAAATTTAACCTCGGTTAAAAAACACAAAAATAATCATATAAGAAAAAGACATATTCATCTGCGAAGCTGATATATTTGGAGTTATTTCAATCTAGCTGAAATCAAATAAAAATAACATTTTATTTTTTAAAAATAATTACATTATTACAGGGGATAAGATCTTGTTATTACCAATTTTAGTCACTACTAATGTCACTACTATTTTTTTTTTTTTTACCATTAGATTATAATCTCAATAGGAAAAAGAAATGATAAAGGTAGATAAGATTCTAATTTAACCGTGAAAAAAATTGTAATAACATTGATAGGGATCAGAATTGATAGTGACACTATCTTATCCCTTATTACAATACAGCAAATCTCTTTCAATTTCCTTTTGAATGGATTCAATTACCACTCAAATTTTCAAATGCCTTACCATATTATCCCATAATTATATAACAAAAATACATAACATGGTACGGCTTTAAAGACGGCAAACAATTAAACCCAATTTTTGTCGGCTATTTCTTTCTAACATCTTCACTTTCCTAACTACTAACTGCCATGATCCCACCTTCCTTTATCACAAGCACAAAAAAGTCAATAATAACCACCCCCAATATTTGTAATAACATAAAAAAATAAATAAAATCAATTATTAAAACAAAATTGGTTTATGAGAAGTTTCACAACCAAAATAAGAAAAAAAAAATGTGAAGGCAAAAAAAAAAAAGGAGAAAAAAATGAATCCAGAAAGAGAGAGAGAAACGGGATTGTAGGAATAAGACCAGACCTACTTTTTCACTCTCATGGCCTATTTCCATTAATGCCCTTCTTGTTGGATGACTTGGTCACAATTCATATAGGCCTCACTTCTCTCTCTCTGTCTCTTAAAAACTTCGTGTGCTTGTGTGAGTGTGTGTGTGAGAGAGAGAGAGAGAGAGAGAGAGGTTGCAGCGCTGCGTTGTGAAGGTGTGTGTGATGATCATGGCGAAAATGTCACAGAGGAAGGTGAAGAATGATGAAAATAACAACACGCCTTCAAACAAGAACACGAAACGGACTCGCAAAAGCATTCCCAGGGACTCTCCTCCGCAACGAAGCTCCGTTTATCGAGGCGTCACTAGGTCAGTGTTGATTTATTTTGTGTTTTTGTTTTTATATATATATATTCCAATCAATTTATTCGTTTTGTTCGTTCGTTCTGCAATTGTTGGATCCTGCTCTGTTTCAATTCGTGTTTCCATTAA
This sequence comes from Acacia acuminata, assembly GCA_019022655.1. Lineage (NCBI taxonomy): Eukaryota > Viridiplantae > Streptophyta > Magnoliopsida > Fabales > Fabaceae > Acacia > Acacia acuminata. The sequence continues at coordinate 1,117,990 of JAFJYI010000001.1, forward strand.
TTCGAGAGTAAAGATTTATGCCGTGTGTGTGTGTATACCATATAGGCATCGTTGGACGGGTCGTTATGAGGCTCATCTCTGGGATAAGAATTGCTGGAATGAATCGCAGAGCAAGAAAGGAAGACAAGGTTCTTAATTAGATCAGAAATTTTCTCTTCATGCGTTTTAGTGCTGTTGATTTTCTTGATCCGCAAGTCTAATTAATCAGTTAGCCTCCACCTATTAACTGATTCTGTTGTTGATTTCTTGTCAATCCGATCGATCACGTCTCGGGGGGAAAACAACTGGGTTGATATATGCAGTGTATTTAGGTACGTTCAGTGACTTTTAGAAATTGTGCTGTATCGCATTTACCTTCATAATTTTGGTAGTTTGGTTTGAGAATTCATTCCTGGTGAGAGTAGTAGGATCGGATGGGCATATTAATAAATGGCTCCAAATCTTGCATTTCTTAGGGGCATATGATGATGAAGAAACTGCTGCACGTGCCTATGATTTGGCAGCATTGAAGTACTGGGGCCAAGACACCATCCTCAATTTTCCTGTAAATTTTTTCCATCCTTCTTCATTTTGAAGAAGATCATCAAATAAATGTTCTGTTTTACTATATCTTAGACAATCATATATGATTATATACTGTAGCTCACAAATTATGAACAAGAGCTCAAGGAGATGGAGGGTCAATCAAAAGAAGAATACATTGGATCCTTAAGAAGGTTCTTAGTCATTTACTATTAGCTGTCAAAATGTTTAACTGATGATCTGAAACCATATTCTAACAGGAAATAAATAAATTTGTAATGACAGAAAAAGCAGTGGATTCTCAAGAGGAGTCTCAAAGTACAGAGGCGTAGCAAGGTAATAATCCTATACACTGCCTGATGAGGAAATACTGCTTGCAGTCAAATGTTTGCTGAAATTAGTTTTAATTAGGATGCTGTATTTGGTCAATGGGCGACTTGCTAGCCACAAGTTCGGTCATTAATGGTCATGGATGAACCTTATTAATAAATGCACGGTAGTAGTGTCCATTGATGACAGATGGATGGGCAATTTTCTTGACGGATCCATCTATAATTGGTTACAACTTTGAATTCTGATTTTTTAAAATTTAAAATTTTCAGACACCATTACAATGGAAGATGGGAAGCTCGGATTGGCAGAGTCTTCGGCAACAAATATCTTTATCTCGGAACTTACGGTAACCACTTTGACCTATTAACGCTCCGCACAACACAACTTTTTTGTTTGGTGGTTTGGAATTGGTGGGGTTAGTATATAGATTGTATACATACCACACTATTCTATTTATAATTTCATTTTGGTCAAAAAATTTGCTTCTCATTATATGTCTAGTTTCAGAGTAAAAAAAAAAAAAAACATTTTTACTTTCTTATCCCTATTTGTTATAATAAACAAAAAGAATTTATTTATCTTAACGTTTGAAACCAATTATAGATAATGACAAAATTAAAAATTTAGTTCATAATGAATGAGTTAATTTAGAATTATAAATAAAACCAAAATGATATACTACTAATACAAGTTTCAGCCAAAATCCGGTAAAGCCATAAACCCATTTGCACAGAATCTGAAACATAGACGAATGATTCCCCCTAGGAAATTGTCAAAATTGCATTATATAAATGCTTCATGCAGAGGTAATCAATTAATGCATATTGTTTGCGTTATGTGGTTAATCTCTTTTACCCAATCAGTCAATCGCACATTATATGGCCCAAATTTTGTGCGCTTAATTTTCTGGCTGTTGAAAGAGACGGATGCACATGCTTTACTTATTTATCACCTCTTTTTGGTAGAGTATATATATACCTTTCTCAAACTTTCGGATATATGAAGTCTCTGAGAAACCTTACAAAAACGTCCTTTTCAGTACATTTAACATCCCATTTCTTCCATTTTCCTCTATCCCCATTATGTAGCCTTGACACTTGGACTCAAAATAAGGATTCATATTTACTTGTGACACATGGCAACGGGTCAGAACCATGTCTCACAACTTGTCAGCTTATTAAGGCTAGCTCATCATTAAGCAAAACACTTAGTTCAATTGAGAAGGAGTTGTATTAGCTTAACTAGAGGTCTCGAGCTCAAGCTCTAGAAACGCAGCTTGTTGTTATACCCAACTCAATCCGGATTAGTTTTGACTCCCTCTCTGAGTTGAAAGGAGATAGGTCTTACATACCGGATGTTTTAAAAAAAAAAAAAAAAAAAAAAAAAGGCTAGCTCTTAGAAGAAACTTGTCAATTTTTGAAGAAAATACATCATAATGTTAGAAACTTAAGAAATTGTTTAATTATTTTATAAAATTATTTATAGAAGATAAAGAATTTATACATAATACTCATCTAGCGCTACAACTAACTAGGTCGTGCATTTAATAGATGAGAGCTAATATGTAATAGCATTTCATGAGCATGTATTCCAAATAGTAAATCACCACTTGATCAGGAAAAGGTCCCACATGTCAAAAAAATACATAGGACAAAACAAGGGGGGTCAAAGTTTTAGATGCAATCAAATCCAGTTGGTTGGGATGTAGATCACCGAACCTCAACTACTTAGTAAAGCTATTTATTCATTATTTCATTCTTTCCAAATTAAAATAATGCCAAAGTTTCAAAATTTCCACCGAAATTTGCCTTCAACATTAATATTTAGTATTATCAACTAAATAAATAAATTATCCTTTTTACATCATCTGGTTTGGTTCCATTATGGTACAGCTACACAAGAAGAAGCAGCCACAGCTTATGATATGGCAGCCATAGAATACAGAGGACTTAACGCCGTTACAAACTTTGACCTCAGCCGTTATGTCAACTGGCTCCGTCCTAAAAGCCAAGATTCCCATGAAAACCCTACCACTGATAACAGCACCGAGTCTGGATCAAGCTCTAATAATCCTGAACTTGAATTTGGTTTCGGGTCCCACCAGCTCAGTTCAAACTCTGACGACACACTGGTGGCGCCACCACAAACCGGCGGTGGAGCTCCGCCAACGTCATCGGCACTAGGGCTCCTCTTGCAATCGTCAAAGTTTAAGGAAATGCTGGAGAGGTCTTCATCAGGTGGAGATCAACATAATAATAATTACCCAGCAACAATAGAAACTTCAGAATCAAAGCCTCCTCGTCGTTCATTTCCTGAAGATATTCAAACATTTTTTGATTGTCATGATTCAAGCAGCTTCGCTGAAACTGATGACATCATATTTGGTGGTTTGAGCACAATTGCTGCTCCTATTTTCCATTGCGAGCTGGATGCTTAGAAAATAAACCACAAATTTGGAAGAATATAGCTATATGTTTATTTGGTAGATTCAGTAGTTATATATACCTTAGTTTTATAAGGTGTATAATCAATGCAAGATCAGCTAAAATGATCAAAGAAGTGGGGAAAGGAGAATCCAAAAGAAGCAAAAAAAAAAAAAAAAAAAAAAAATCTTTGGGGGCTAGGGTCAACAAATTAGAGGGTAAGATTCTTTCAATGGTACTTTCACAATTTTTTTTGTTCTTATGAAAGTTTTTTATTTTTTATTTCTTGTATGTATTTACTCATCCGATCCTAAATATAGGATATTGTTTGAGGTATATAGTATCATATTTTAAATTTGTGATGAAGGGAAATGGCCTTCAACCCCATTCCAACTTTTGATTCTGGCAATTTTATCCATGATTTTGTCACACACATCTGTGTGTGTGTGTGTGTGTTTTTTTAAAATTATTAAAAAATATATCAATATTTCATTTCATTTTAGCCATCAATTTACGAGGGGTTTATTAAAAGGACCCAAATATAAAAATGTCTAACCATCAGAAAATACGCATCACCAACTCGATTGAATGAAGAACGGCATGAAAAATTTGCACATATACTACAATATACAGTTATCTTCAGACATTAACGATCTTTAATAGAATGATTACCATATCTGAGATGACAAATTAAGACAATTATTTAAAACAAAATAACAATATCTATTCGTTTTTTTTTTCCTGAAATTAATATTCATACCAACATTTTATTTTCCTCTTTCATATATGAATAATGTCCTCATCCATGTGCCATCATCATATATGCATACACAATTTTGGCATTATAAACATTAAGAAGGTAAAAGAAAATAAAAAAGATTTTTCATTTAAAAAACGTGGTTTCTAAATGTCTAAATCTCAACGAAAAATTAGTCTCACTACCTAAATGATAAGCTTATAGCATAGCATACATATTTTTGAAAATTCAGTTAAATTTGATTCACAGAATGGGTTCTAGTATGAAATTATGACGGAGATAAAGGGTTAGAGATATCCCCACAAAGCTAATAGGCAGAAACTATATATAGTACTACCAATGTGTAGGTGGCTAGGGTTATTAATTGAAAAGGTTTTGTGATTCCACTTAATTAGTCACTAGCTCTCTCAATTCTTTATTATAAGCCAACTCTAGACTCTAGTTGTGTTACATTTTTTTTCCAAAATTATTCATATTTAATGAGTATCACGAGTTACATACAAAAAATCACGAAAGTTGTAATTAATGAGATATTAAATAAGAGCCATTTAAAAATATATAATCAATACTATATTTAGTGACTTAGAATAAGAATATATATTTTTTAGAAGCCTTTTTTAATAAGGGATGAGAGGAAGTATATTTAGTGGTAAGAATTGTGCTCCTAATTATACATTGGAGGATGACTTTTTGGTCTCAATTAAGTAAAATAATATCGAGAAAAGTTCCATTGATAAGTGAACATGAGATTAATAAGTGAATGGATGTTATTAACAAATCATGAGACTTATAAATGTATTATTTCTCTTAATTACGATCTAAAAGTCATGTTTCCAATTATACAACTCCACGTCACCTCCCTCAGATTAATAAGGGTTGAAACATTTTTTATATATTCTATTTATTTAGATTAAACTATATGTTGCATTTGAAATTTTTTTTGCACTCAATATCTCAAATTAATTAATTTTTAATCCTGTATTCAAAAATATTTTCCCTATAATACCAGTATTATAACTCACCCACCGAGTTATATGCCTTTCCAAGACGTTTGGAGTTGAGTGCATTTCATTACTTAAATATTAACGGCTCATAATAAATTAATAATGCTCCTATTCCGTGCACCACTCTTTTTTGTAAAACAAAAAAATTCACATGATATTTTCAATCTTTTAGTACCTAAAAATAAAATAAAATTATTAACATGTCTCAAATTTTAAAAAAATTAATTTGTAAATTTACTGTATAAGCTATTACTAATGAGCAAGGTTGTCACGGAAGTTTTTTTGGTTTAATGTTGTCCGAAAATATTAAAATGAATCAATATTTATTCTTATCGTTAAAAAGTTAACAATCAACATCAATTTTTTAACACTATGGGCAAAATTACTACGTTTCAAAACATTGGGGGTGTCATTGAACCTAAAAAAGCTTCCGATGCAAAAATACTACTTAGGGAAAACTTTCGTAACAAAGTTGCACCTTAACTCTAAAAAAGCCCATCATTATTTCAAAATAAGGATAATATTATAATAAAATTTGCATAAATTGATTTTTTTTTTTTTGTAAAAGACCTACATGTTTTAATTTTCATTTACTGCATTTGCATAATAGAATTTAGGGGAAAAATATTTGCTGGGATCTAATTTAGAAACTATTCATTTGTAGTAAGAATTACGTTTAATATTTAAACTATGAAAATTTACAAGTATATGTTCAAATATATTCAATTATTATTTATAAATTACTTCTGGCATGTTTCACATAAATTAGGAAAAACCTTAAACTTCATTAAATATATTTTAAAATTCAACAACTTTTCAACTTTACTCATGTTTAATATAGTCCTTGGGTCTCGTAATCCTTTTGAGATGGTATGTCCTTTTGTATATGGTTATCTTTAACTTTATCCAAGAAATAAATATTTTCCCATTTTACACTTCATTATATTTCCTATATATTTTTCCCTCAATTTTCTCATTATTACTTTCACTTTACCCAATCATAGGCAAGGATATATTTGGAAAACAAACTATAGTCCCTACATATTTATTTTAACTAATTTCAATTATTTTATTGAACAATACAATTCGGTTAAAAGAACTTTATATACAGGTATACAATGAGTATATTATTCCATATGAGAACAAAGTCAATACAATAATAAATGAAAAAAATATTGTATATTCATATAAAAAATTATCTCTTTACCCCATAAATAAGACCAAGAAAATTTTTTTTTACATCTCCACTTTATGTCACTCATTAGAAATGAATAGTTAATGCTTTTAGCCCTTGTAAATAATTTTTCTGAAATTAATTAAGGAATTGTTATGAATATTATGATTGTATGATGTCCATAACATTCAAGAATAAGGCTCTTCACCTCCCGTCCATATTAAATGGCATCATAGCTTGTAACCCTCAAATTGAAAAGTTTCTAACCATTAATCTTTGTAACATCTAATTGTACAATTGTATTGCTTAATTCTCTTCTTTATGTATTGTAACTCATAGCTAGGCTAGTCTTCAATATTGGGATCTTATAAATAAAGGCATATGCATGCAAACATTTCTAATAAGCAATAGTATAAGAATCACTCTCCCTTTACCTTCCAATTCTCTTTTGTCATGCTCAGCTCTCTCATCTCGATCCTCTTTTGTATTCTTCTCATTTTTCATAACAGGAATTATATATTTTTCATGGTTGACTAGAATTTTTAGATTTAACTTTTAATAAATTAATTAGTTAGTATGTACAGTTCATATCTAACTTTTTAAGGACACAACCATCGTGATTGAAGATACACTATCTCAAGTCTCAAACATAATAAATAAATAACTACCTTATAAAGATTAGAAAAAAGACAGAAAAATACTGTCAAAATTAATAAAAACCAAATAAATATGTTGAATTTTAATAATTTCAAATGGACTGATTTGAAATTTTGAAATGTTATAAAATTTGAGAGAAAAAATAATCAACCTCCTTGGTTGTTGTCGAGCTCAACGTGGGCGATTGATCACCGGAGGTTTGACGGGCTCATATATCTTTTTTGAATTTCTCAAGCAAAAGTCATCAATATGGGTACTTGAGTTGTTAATCTTATACTAAAGTCATAAATAGGGTCAATCGCAGCTCTGGTGATCTCAATTTTTATTTTTTTTGAACTTCTCCAACAAAAGTTATAGATATTAAAGTCGTAAGTAAGGTCGATTAGAGCTTCAACGGTCTCATATTTTTTTGAATTTCTCAAACAAAAATTTTCAATATGGATACTAAGGTCATAAATAAGGTCTATCAGGGCTCTGAAGGTCTCCTATTTTTTAAAAAAATATTCAAGCAAAAATCGTCAATATATATACTTGAGTTGCTAATATGCATATACTAAATTCGTAAATAGGTCGATTGAAGCTCTGATAGCCGACAAAGGGGTTGGGGATTTCTTATTAAAAGAAACTAAAGGTAGCTAGGTAATTTCTTAAATTTTACAACATTTCAAATTCTAAATCATTTTCTTTAGTATTATTAAAATTCCATATACTTATTTGTCTTTTATAAATTTTGAAAGTATTTTTCTTTCTTTTTTGCTAAAGATTAAGAAAAATGATTATTTTGTTAAATGTGTCACAAATTGATCTTTTTTTTAATATTATAAATGCATTAATTTAATATTTGAACTTATACCTCTACTAATTTTTTTTCGCCAACAAATACCTCTACTAATGATGATTCTTAATCACTACTCCCAATTTAATAAATAGTATGACTTAAATAACATAATAAATTGATATACTAGGCATAATCTTCTTATCTTTTATACTTTGGATCCAAACAAATTTCCCAAAATTCTCTTATATTCGAGGCCAAGTGTAGGTTCATGTTCTATGTGTGTTTAAACTATGGTTTCAAAAGCATTTTTATGCAAATCGAGATAAAACTCCTCTCACATCCTTATATCGTAAATAATAAAAGCACTTATAAAAAGCTAAAGCAAAAACAAAATGTACTTGGTTTGAGAGGAGAGAAGGAGGGAGGAGAGAGGAGGGAGAAATTTTTCTCTTATCTTTACTAAATAGCCCACGGACCCCACTGGAGACTAAAAATATATACCAAATTTCATGGGCAATTTGGTAAAAGTATCATCTCCCTTTCCCTTCAAACCAAACACACCCTTAAATTGATGGGAAGATCAAGAGTAACACATTTTACCACCTACTCCCTTTCTGTCCATAATATAATACATTTCCTATCAGCTATTATTAGTCCAGAATTGAGGAAATTTTAAAGTTTAAAGAAATATTTTTATTTTTAACCGTATGTTAGTTAATGACTTAATGAAAGTTGAGTAATTATGTGTAGGAAAATTGTGAATGCTAGTTCTGGATAGGCATGATATATGTGAACTGAAAGGAGCAATTTGTTAGGATGTTTTGATGATTCAAAATATAAAACAGTTTGTAGGAATGCATGTTTCCAAATAAAATGAGAGAGACATTTGATATTAAAGGGAGTGGGATCTGTTCTGTCTTATCAATCAGTCTCAAAGCATTTGAAGCTTCCGTTTGGCATGTTTTATACCATCTTAGGGCGTATTTGGTATAGGGAAAATTTGAGGAGGAAAAAAAAAAAAAGGAAGGGAAGATTTTGAAAGATGAGTTGTTTGGTAAAAAGAAAATAAAGTGGTAATAGTTGGTAAAGAACCAGAAAATGTCTATTTTACCCTCAAAAGTAATTAATTCAAAATGAAAAAGAAAAATATTTTTTTTGCTAAAATATATATTTTAAAAATATGCTTTTATCAAGTTCGAATTTGTGTAAAAAATTTTCCCACCAAGTTCGAATTTAAGGGGTAAATTTGTCAATAAATGTTGCTGTTCACGTGAGAATTTGAAATCCCACCAATTTTGGTGGGATCTTATTTTCCCACATATAAGAGAAAACTAGTTGGGCCGGGGAACTTGAATTCTTAGAAAGATTTATCCGAAATGCGTACAAAACGGAGAAGTTACTAATCTTCCTTTCCCTTTCCATAGAATCCGTGTATCCAACAGGCCGTTAAAGCAAGTTGGTGTTCAATAGCATATTTGATGTGTTCATTGCATTTAGGGCTTTAAATTTTGATGTTCCTTATTGCTTCCTTTAATTTGTTCGGTCTCTCTCATATGGGCTGTGATGTGTTCTTGTACACCTGGTTCTCATTACATACAAAATCTTGGTTAGGGCACTTGTGGTTTGGATCTTATTTACGTAAATCGAGATTAAACTTCTCTCACATACTTACTTTGTATACTATTAATCACGATTGAAAATCTTTTTGATGGCTCTAATCGATATTTCAAACAAGCACATATGGTTCAAATAATGAGCAAAGGTTCTTAGAAAAATTACACCCAAAGAGCTTAGCCATTGGATTGGAGGTATCTAGATTTTTTCACACTACAATTCTTTACTCAAAATATTGCCAATCAACCCCTTCAGGTAGCCAACTCTCAATGAAAACACCAATATAATAAATACAAGTTTTTGAAAAAAAAAAAACACATATAAAATCAAGCCGTTAAGTTCAAACTTACCTTCTTGATATGAAATGATAGTTTTTGTTTTTTTGTTTTTTGTTTTTTTTTTTGGTGGGGTTTGTCTTGCATAAATACCACTTACTGCAAGTGAAGATAAATGCATCCACTTCACAAACCAAGCAAAAAGCTTCAAGTGGTGGGCCACAATGCACATTTATACATTGTTTGACGTTCTCTTTCAAAATCAAATAAATCACAACTTTTTCACTTGCCCATATATATATATATATATATATATATATATATATATTTGAGTAAATACTCTTTATGATCCCCCGACAAAAAAACAAGAACCCCATTTTAGTCCCTTACAAAAAAATGACCATTATTCGTCATTTTTATGGACTAAAAAAGTCTTTTGGAAAATTTGTGAGGATCAAAATGTCAATCAATAACCTTAATCTTTTTAATCTTTTTTTTATTTATCTTTTTTATAGGACCAAAAAGAGTATTTACTTCTCTCTCTTTTTTATATATATATAATATATATTTTAGTTTAGTAGCCTTCTCATGCTGTGGTCCTTATTTGTCACATTCTTTCTTCTATCATATATTCTTCTTTTTCTTCCTCCTCCCACCACTTGAATATGCTCAAGTGGTCACAGAAGACATGCGGATCAAAAGATAAGGCTAGACTACGGGAAGCTATGAAGGTAATTAATTGGATGAGGCAAAGAAAGTCTCCGATAATTTAATTTTGACACATAATCCCATGTTTACAAAAGTGTTTATAGATTACCTACTAATAAAATGGAATTTAAATCATAATCTCGTATGTTATGAGACGACTTCTTATCAATTAGATTAATATTTATTAGGGCAAAATAATTATTCATGACATAATTAGAGACTTTTTACCCCTTCCTCATTAGGAGGAAGTCACTCCAGTAGCTTGTAATTAGCTAATTGATAATTAAATTATAGCAAAAGTATATTTATATGCTTTAGAAGCACCGTTGTCTCTTGTGTCTTTTTAATTCCTTAACTTTCAAAATGAAATTACAATTTTTTTTTGCCTCTAACATTATTAATCCTATTGATATAAAAAAAAATACTGAAAAATTACATAATCCAATATTGGCATATAAATATGAATATAACCAATTAAAACATTAAATGAACAAGTCTATTTGATATTATAAATGATTCTTGCATATATTTTCAAACCTATTATTTTGCTGGTAACCTAACACATTAATAAGTAAAAAGTAACTAAATTGATGAATAAATTTCATGTTTTAACAGGTCTAACTTGTACAAGTTAGGTTTATTTTTGACATAATATTTTGTACCACCACTTTTAAAAAAATAAATGAAAGAAATTTTAGTAATGGGACAAGAAAATTTAATTTTCAATTAGTGTCTTGATTTTGAAGAATAATTTTAGATTCTTTTAAAACTTTTTTTGTTATATAATTATATATGTGGGACTTTAATGTAATTTTTATTTCCATTTTTTTTGATGACATTTATCTCACTTCTCACTTCTCACAACTCTTCTTTTCTCTCCCCATCTATTTCTAGCTCCATTCTCACCCTTCCCTCCTCAAGATCCTTCTCTGTCATGGTCTCCACCGCCATCAATGCCCCTACTAAGGTTGTTCCCACCGTCATCATGGGCGGTGGTAGAGTCAGAAGGGCCTTGCAAGCTTATGGGCTCCGGTAACAAGGTTCTCTTCAAGAGAGGAAATCCTGTGCCCCTCGATTTTGAAAGTATTTTTGTTTCTTTTTCCCTAAGAAAAATGATTATTTTGTTAAATTTGTTACAAATTGATTTTTTTTTTTTTTAATAAATGCACTAATTTAATATTTGAACTTATACCTATACTTTGAGTTAAAAAAAAAAAAACTTATACCTCTATTTTTTTTTTGCCAACAAATACCTCTTTTTTTGGGAGTAATACAAAGTGCAAGTCGAAACTTGAAAGAAAAGAAGGAGCTAAACTGCAAAAAGTCTAGTCCTTAATACAACATAAGAAAAGAAAAAGTCGATGACAAGGACCGTTGATCTTTCAAAACCATTGTAAGGCATCCTCTCGGGAATTACGGGAATCATAACCACTCCAGCATTGATATCAACGTTATGATCTTCTTTGGTCATATAGTCAGCACAAGCTATGTTTTCTCTTGAAGTATGGTGAAGCTCCACGTCCCACTCCCGGAACAAGAGATCTCTGGTCTCTCCAGTGATGTCTATTAAAGGGTGATCAATAAGACAGTCTCTCATAAGAATGTTGACCACGTCAAGAGAGTCAGAATAGAGAAATATTTTTTGTAAGCCCATCTGATGTCCTATTTTTTGCCCAGTCAAGATAACGTAAATTATACCTCTACTAATGATTCTTAATCACTACTCTCAATTTAATAAATAGTATGATTTAAATAATCTAATCAATTGATATACTGGGCATAATCTTCTAATCTTTTATACTTTGGATCCAAACAAATTTCCCAAAATTCTCTTATTATAAAGACTGAGTGTAGGTTCATGTTCTATGTGTGGCCTAACCATGGTTTTAAAAACACTTTTATACAAGCCGAGATAAAACTTCTCTCACATCCTTATATCGTAAATAATAAACTTTCTTCTAAAAATCTAAAGCAAAAACACACTTAAGTTGATGGGAACATCAAGAGTAAATATTTTACCACCTTCTAAATTTCTAATACTATTATACATTTTCTATCAGCTATTATTAGTCCGAGTGAAGGAAATTTGAAAGTTTAAAGAAATATTTTTATTTTTAACCCTATGTTGGTTAATGACTTAATGAAAGTTGAGTAATTATGTGTAGGAAATTGTGAATGCTAGTTGTGACTTGTGACGAGTGAAAAATCGAAAAAAAAATAAGTCAATATTCATGAGATTTAAGAAAAATAAATAAATTTGCTTGATATGCATGATATATGTGAGCTGAAAGGAGCAATTTGTTAGGATGTTTTGATAATTCAAAATATAAAACACTCTTTAGGAATGCATGTTTCTAAATAAAATATGAGAGAGACATTTGATATACTCACCAATAGAAATACTAAAGGTGACGAGTACCGTAATCCGAATTGTTCAAATCTAATCTTATTAAAGTGAGTGGGATTGGTTCTGTCTCATCAATCTTTGCATCTCAAAGCATTTGAAGCTTCCATTTGGCATGTTTTATGGTATCTTAAAGCAAGTTGGTGGTTCAATAGCATAGTTGATGTATTCAATGCATTTAGGGCTTTAATTTTTTATGTTCCTTGTTGCTTCCTTTAATTTGTTCGTTCTTATATGGGTTGTGATGTGTTCTTGTACATCTGGTTCTTATGTGCTTCTTTGGGATTATGTTTAGGATTATCAAAAGTGTTTATTTATGTAAATCGAGATTAAACTCATCTCACACACTTATCTCATATATCGTAAATCACGATTGAAAAGTCTCAAATCAATATTCTAAACAATCAATCGTGGAACTAACTTTTTGGTCATAGGAAGTCTTGTCTTTTTACTGCTCATACCACACTACTAGTTAGATGTGAGAATTACTTAAAATTTAAATGTTTAGATTAATTAATGTCTTTGTAGAGTGATTTGCAGCTATTGTTTCATGACAGTGAAATAAATGAAGATTACAGAGAATGAGAAGATAATAAAAGTCATCTCTAGAGTAGATATCACAAATGATACTGGAAGAATTATCAAGATAAAATTTAGTGGCAAACCTATCTAGAAGATGGAGGATTATAATATATATGAAATTGTTTTTTTTTTTTTTTTTTTTTTTTTTTTTTTTGATATAAAAGAAGGCTAGAAGCCCAAATTACATAAGAAGAAAATTACAACACGGGGGAAATAAATCCCAAACACTCTTGGTCAACCCAAGTCCTCAAATGGAGGGGACAATCCCTCAATATGGCGAGATCCGAAATACCCATCTTTGCTAAGGCATCAAGCAATCCTATTGATGTTCCTGGGAACATAGCACAAAGAAACCTCCCAATCCCTATTCCTCATATCCTTAATTCGTTCCATCAGCAAGTCGCCCAATTGGAAGCTCTCATCAAGAACTCTTGCAACGAGACTTTGAGAATCGGACTCTAAGATGATTCTTTTGAGGCCCAACTCCCACGCGAGCATAAGGCCCTCAAGAATCGCCCAAGCCTCCGCTGAATCAGCATTACACACGCCAATATGTTTCTTAAAACCAGCAACCCATTCTCCATGACTATCTCTTATAATACCACCACAACCAGAGATAGAGGAATTAGTGCTAGTAGCTCCATCAACATTAATCTTGTGCCAACCTACAGTCGGCTTCTGCCATCTCACCCTTTCAACATGTGAATCAAGCAAGTCCGGGAAGGAACCGTCGGGGATAACATGTTGGGATGAGGCGTAATTCCTCCATGAATGTAAGATAATGGCTGCAGGATTAGAAGGCTTCACAAAGGTTGTATCAAATAAAAACGCATTCCGCCACTCCCATAGTTTCCAGATAGCCACACCAAAAAGTAAAGGCCAGCAAGAACCAACATTTAATCCTAAGTTATTCTTCAAATTCAATCCCATCCACTCTCTAAGAGGAGCAGCAAAGAAGGCAGAAACATACCTTGGGCTGATAAATTGCAGCCACATCTGTCTTGCATATGCACAGTCTCTCATAATATGCATAGAGTCCTCAACCTCATAATGGCAGGTATCACATAAGGATGAAGCTTGAGACCAAGAACCTCTCCAAGCATTCGTTGGTAGCTTCTGTAGAAAGAGCTTCCACATGAACACCTTAATTCGCTCCGCCCCTTTCCACTTCCATATAGTCTTAAAAAGCTTATGCTTCAAATGAGGAGGATTCTCTTCAATTAAAAAATAGGCACTTCTCAAGGAAAACAGGCCATTACTCGTCGGTCCCCAGACTAGGAAGTCGTTGCCAGATCCCGATCTTGGAGGTAAGCAGGCAGCAAGTCTACTAATAATCAGTGGATCAAGGATAGGCTCCAGCCTACCCCAATCCCATGCTCCATTCCTCACCCAGTCTGCAACTGAGGATCGATTTTCGTCATCCGAGAGTTGTCTATTGCACCAAGCTTTCAAAGGTTGACCTTCAATAAGCCAGTTATCATGAAAGAAATTAACCAATTGACCATCTCTGATTTGCCATTTAGACCCTTGCTTGACCACTTCAGTGTGGGCACAGATAAATTTCCAAACCCGAGAGTCATCCTTTCTGGCTGCCAGGAGAGAATCCTCCTCACGCAGCATGTAACGCTGTAGGAATATATCAGCCCAAAGGCCTTGAGCTCCCATAATTAATTTCCAAGCCAATTTAGTCCCGCAAGCTCTGTTCACCGAGGCGAGTCTTCTGAAACCTAGGCCGCCATACTCCTTCGGCCTAGTAATATGTTGCCATCCAACAGAATGGAATCGACTAGAAGTACCCTCATGACCCCAGATAAAATTCCTCTGTAGTCGTTCTACCTCCTGACAAATACTTCGAGGAATACTTGCAACCTGCATAGGATACAAAGGAATAGTGCTTAACACTGACTTGGCGAGAGTGATCCTGCCTGCAGTAGAGAGGCAATTAGCCTTCCAGGCCGAAAGCTTCACCCTAACCCTATCAACAATATACTGGAAGTCATCCCTCCGCTTCCTGTTTCTAGAAAGTGGGAACCCCAGATACCTGCCTATCTCACTAGACACTTTGATCTGCGTTAAATCCTTGATTCTTTGCCTGGTACGCACTGGAACACGAGGTGAGAAAAGATAGATGATTTCTCTTTACTGATCCTTCCTCCAGAAGCATTCATAAATTTATCAAGACAATTCATCATACAAAGGGTCTGAGCTTCTGAGGCGACCCCAAATAACAGCAAATCATCTGCAAATAACAAATGGGACACCTTGGGCCCAAATTTAGAAGTATGAATAGGTAACCATGAGCCCTCCTCCACTGCATCACAAATCAGGTGAGAAAGTTTGTCCATACAGAGAACAAAAAGGAGAGGGGAGATAGGATCCCCTTGACGAAGACCGCGATCAGGAGAGAAGAACTCAGTTTGTTCACCATTCCAAATCACATTATAAGAAACAGAGGAAACACATGAAATGATAAGGTTAATAAAATCCGATTCAAACCCAACTTCAAAAAGAACTTGTCTTAAAAAGGACCAGCTCACTCTATCATAGGCCTTCTCTAAGTCAATCTTAACAGCCATTAGACCTCTCCTACTATGATTTTTACTCATAATATGAAGAAGCTCCTGTCCAATCACAATATTATCCTGTATATGCCTCCCTTTAATAAAGCTAGTTTGGAAAGGGCAAATCAAATCATTCATCACCCCCTCAAGGCGATTAGTAATAATTTTAGTAACACACTTATAGTGCACAGTACACAATGAAATGGGTCTGAAATGGCTTACCAACTCCGGGACATCCCTCGTAGGGATAAGAGAAATAAGCGTTGCATTCGAGTCCCTTACAGATACATCACCCTGGAAGACACCTTGCACAAAAGAACAGAGAGAAGCTCCCACCGTGTCCCAATTGTTCTTGTAAAATATAGGGGGAAATCCATCAACTCCGGGAGCTTTAAAGGAGCCCATGGAAAAAATCGCCAGCCTAATTTCCTCCTCCGACGGCACTTTAGCAAACCCTGACATGAGTTCGTGGTTAATGACAGGGAAGCTAGTAGTAGTCATCAGAGGAACAGGATCATCACTAACACAGCTGTATAAGGATTTAAAATGATTCAAGACTAGCTCCTTCAAAGCATCTTCATTTTCAATCCATCTACCATGGTCATCCTTTAAGGCCACAATACGATTCCTCCTCTTCCTCATTTTTGACTTCAAATGATAATATTTGGTATTCCTATCACCATTATTGATCCATTCCACACGAGACTTCTGGAACCACTTGATCTCCTCCAGGTTTAAAATTCTGGTCAAGTCCCCCTGAAGTTCCATCTCCAAATTGCAAAGGAAATCAGAGTGTGGGTAAGCTGGAGACTTCTGAATACCCCCCAGCCGAGATAATATATGCTGCTTCTTTCTCTCCACCATCCCAAACACCTCTCTGTTCCAGACTTTCAAAGAATCTTGGAGGTTAAGCAAGGATGAGGTAATATTGTCATTAGCAATCCAGTTCTCAGACAAGAAGGACTTGTAATTATCATGTCTAAGCCACATAGCCTCGAAGTGAAAAGAGCGACCAACTCCTCTGCCCTCATTATCCGACATCCGAATCACAAATGGATTATGGTCAGAGAATTTCGTACGAGGAAGGACCTGAACGCTAGCCATAGAGAATTCCAACAAGAAATTAGAGTTGGCCAGGGCCCTGTCTAACCTCTCATAAAGTCTTGAACAATTTACCGATCTGGGGCCACGCCAGGTGAATTTAGGGCCATAAAAGCCCATATCCATAAGCTGGCAGCTTTGAATACGATCCTGAAATTTAACTAATCTATTGTGATTGATCCCTGCACCACCCGTCCGCTCATCAGGTGACAAAATATCATTAAAATCACCCGCCACCACCCACGCACCAGAGATAGAGGAAGATAAGTCAAGAAGCTGTTGCCAAAGAACCTGCTTAAAGGACTCACGGGGAATAGCATACACCGCAGATAAATTAAATGGGCCTTTACCAGGGAAAGAGCAGAGGAAATGCATAAATTGTCTATCGCTACGAATCAAGGACACACTGATTTCGGCCTTCTTCCACGCAGCTACTAGACCACCCGACCTCCCAACACTTGACACAAAAGTAAAGCCATCAAAACCCAGCCTACTAAGACGGAAAGAAATGAGATTCGTCTTCACTCTTAGTCTCGTAAAGAATAAGCATACTCGGACGAGGATGGTTACACACAACTCTGAGATTCTGGAGCAACAGCCGCCCACACGCACCCCTGGCATTCCAAAAAAGAATTTTAGCCATAGGATTTAAAATAACAATGAAAAGGCCCACAATCAATCAACAATCTGGGCTTGCGACTCGGGCACCACCGTTCCACTCATGTCAACATCTAAGGCCTCATCGTGCATAGCAACGTCTGGGCTTTGAAAAGAAGAGTCAGCCCAAAACCGCCCTTCAAGACCCAAGAGAGGGCCCTGCTCACCCGGATCGAGAGACGTTGAGGAGAACAACTCATCCTCAGGTAAGACACCAATCGTGGGGTCCACCAAAGTTTGACCTTCTTTTTGTCCAACCTGAACACCTTCTCTTTCCTCCTTTTCATCCACCTTTCCATCCAAAGTGCCATCTGCTATTCTCAAGGTTTTCTTCTCTTTCTTCCCCATTTGCATCATATCCCTAGTCCTTTTCTCCAATCTCAGCTCCTGCCTGCCAATTTCTTGCTCAGCGCTGTCTCCCGCCGTCACCTTGTTCCTGCCAGATCTCTTCTTTCCCCCTCCTTTCTTCCCTCTCGAGCCTTGCACAACGGTAGAGTGACATCCCTCATCGGTCTTGGAGACTGAATCGCCTGCCACGATAGTGACAGCACCCTTCGAAGCTCCTCCCACATCACCGTCGTTCTCCTCGGCTAACACGTCATACCTCGTTCCTCCGCTCTCTTGCCGGAGCTCCGCCGAGGGCTTCTCCTTCCCACCCTTACGCTGGCGTCTAGGTTTATTCACAACCTTCCAGACACCTTGATCGGTAGAATAATTCTCCCCAGGTACCGTGCTCTTATCCCTAACTTCACTATTATTTCCCCCTGCATTCTGAGGATCTACTCCTTTGCTCTGTGAAGTTCTCCCTGCTTTACATTCCTCTGGTGTGTGTCCATAAACCCCACAATTAGTGCAGAGTAAGTGTAGGCCTTCATACTCCAGATAATAATCCTCTTCATCCAACGTAAATCCGGACATTAATTGTTTATCAAGGTTCACTAAGACACAAATTCTTGCATAGTGTCCTCTGATATGTCCAGACGTATTCATATCTATCTTAATAATATCCCCTATACGATTCCCAATCCAGGTTAGAGCTTCCCTGTCATAAAATTCGAGCAACACATTCGGCATCCTTACCCAAACCGCCACCTTATTAATGGTGGCTCTTCTAGGATGAAACCGTGGTTCCCAGGGCCTGACTGTCAGATAATGGTCAAAGATCATCCAGGGCCCTCCAGTTAAGGAATTAAGATAGTCTTCCTTATTTGTTAGTTTAACAACAAAATAACCATAGCCTATGTTAATGAGGCTGATAGTTCCTCTCTTAGCCCATAAGGATTGGAGGATAGATAGCAGCAACTTGTAACCAATATCCTTGCCCAACAATTTCACTATAACAGCCCTATTCCAAGCCTTGTAAAGACGTTTCCTCATTTTTCCAGAGAAGGAGAAAGTAGGAAAATTCCTATTTGGATCCTCCTTGATAGTACACAAAGGCTCATGATCATCGGGGTCATCATCTGAAATAGGATCATCAGATAAGTCCTTCTCAGCAGAAACATTTCCATCTGTGCTCTCCTGCCTGTTTATACCTTGTAGCTTTTCTGAAAAAGACTGGCCATTTGTCCATAGATTCTTACCCTTCACTCCCAGCGCCGGCCATTCATCATCAAGGGAGATACAACCATCACCCTTAATCTTCTTAGAGCTCCTACGTAATAAGTCTTCCTCCTCACTAGATGAGGCAGCCTGTTGAATCTTCTTTCCAGAGAGCACGAGAGCCATTTTCCTCCTGTTTGAA
This sequence comes from Acacia acuminata, assembly GCA_019022655.1. Classification (NCBI taxonomy): domain Eukaryota; kingdom Viridiplantae; phylum Streptophyta; class Magnoliopsida; order Fabales; family Fabaceae; genus Acacia; species Acacia acuminata. Next base: position 1,137,284 of record JAFJYI010000001.1, read on the forward strand.
AATAAATGTAGTTGTACTATGAAATTGTTGGGTTATACCTTATTGCCTATTGGGTCAATTAGGGCTCAAGCCCATTTGGGCCACAAATGTGAATCATGGAATATATGGGATATACCCATTTACTTCAAATTATGGGTGGGAACAATTATCATACCTTACCTGCCCTTGGGTTTAGGTAGTGAACTACTTTGGACTCAACTGACAAAAGGGTTGGATACTCTTATTAAAGGAAGAGAGTTCAATCCTAGAGTTGGTCAAAGTGCTGGGGGAGGTATCCTAACTCCTAGGTAAACGCCTGAAGGTAATAGACAGCCCGCCCCACCCAACAGCGGTATAACCTAGGAGGAAGGGAAATTTCGCTCTGCCTTTGGATCGTGGGTGAACCCAACTCCTTTCCTAAAATTTTTATATATATAAAAAAAGGTAGTGAAAAAAGGAATAGGAGGATGTGTGAGATGATACTCCCTCCACTCTTTAATATAAATTATATTTATTTAATTTGATTATATTAAGAAAGTTAATTAACTTAATTAAATATGACATTTATTTTTAAAACACTATAATAATTTTCCTTAATTCCCTCATTCATTCTCCTATTTGATTTTTGCTGAAGGAGCATCGAGTAAATTAGAAAAATATTGATAAATATGACAATTATGTCTTATATTTAAGCGAAGATCAACTCTTTAAATACATCTTATATTAAGGATTAGAGGAAGTAACTTGTGGTGCTGCTCTCTTCTCTTGTCTGTCTTTTAGGGCATTTGCTGTGTGGAAAAACTGAGTCCAACCCTATCATAATCGTTTTTGCATAGGTACTCTAAAGTCACAAGTTTGTCCAGCAACTTCGAAAATAGTTGGCAACTTGGCATTGGATTGTGAGTTACTCCTCCAAACCTTAATATAAAACATATTTATGGAATTGATTTTGATCCTAAATATAAGATTTTTTATATATATATATTTGTTAATATTTTCCTAATTTATCCATTTTGATGCTTCATCAACAATAATTAAGGAGAAGAGAGGAGTAGGGAATTAAGAAAGATGGCTAAGCTGTTTAAAAAAATATATGTTATATTAACTAACTTTATTAATCTAATCAAATTAGATAAATATGTCTTATATTAAAAATCAAAGAGGTCTGAAATAGTCAGTAGTAAACATTGTTTACTTGACTATAAGCTATTTTTAAAAGGTAGGAAGTATGCACCTAATATAGTGATGCAAATTTTGTACTTTGATGTAATTTATGCTATAGAAAATGTAAGAGCCAATTATTGTTTACTGATTAATGGATTTGATGTCCAATGTTGGTGTAATTTAAGCTTTACATATAAATGTACACAAAGACCACACGATTGTGCTTGAAGCTTGGTGCACAATATTAAAATGTAATGACAAAGAGACCATACGTATGAAGTAAACAATATTATATAATGAAATGACAGGGACCACAAGTATAGTTCCAACAATAAATATTTGAACTTTCCGATCCAAAACTGATATTACTTCCTTGAACTTGACAATGGCATTTATTCAATATTTATTAAGAAACTTGACACATACATGCTCCAAATGCATCCAAAAAAGGTTCCACACAAGACAAGACACTTTCGAATTAAAGTTATATACTATTTTTGTTATAGAAGTTTAGCCTAAGAAACACTGGTCACCTGAAAATTTTGTTGGGTTTATTTTGCCCCAAACGTTAACAAAATGGAGCAACTATATCTTAGAAGTTTTTTAATGAGCAATTTTGCCTCTGGAAGTGTACAAAGAAGAGCAACAATATAACGGTCAGATCAAAAGATGGGCAAGATTACTATGATTTTAAACGTTCGGGGCAAAAATGAGACCAAAAAAAGTAACCCTTAGAACTAAATACATCCACTCAATGTAAAGCTTGAGAAAACTAGACTCATCCACTTAACTTCTATCAGGAGCTTCTACAACTCTCGTCCATTAATTCCTTTTATCAAACGATGGTTTCGGTCAATTTATAATTTGCGTTTTTTCGCAAGTAACTACTTCTTCAGTCATTAACATAAGACATATTTAATATTTACCTAATTTATTTAGATTAAATAAATTAATTAAGTTAGTTAATATAGCATATATTATATCCACTCCTAAGGAGTATTTTCTAAAAACACCCTAGTGATTTTTCATAATTTCTTTCTTTCTTTCCCCTCCTTAATTATTATTGAAGGAATATCAATTGAGACAAATTAGGAAAAAGATTAACAAATATAACAAATATGTCTTATATTTAAGATTAAGATAAACTCATCAAATATGGTACTAGTATATATTAAGATCCACAAGGAGTATCATATAATCAGGGGCGGAACTTGGAGGAAAAGTTTGGGGGGCCAAATAGTGGTGGGGGGATTTGGGGGTGCTGCCCCCGAAATTTTTTTTTAAGGAAAGTTTTAAATGCATTAAAAATAAAAAGAATAAAAAAAAATTCATGAAATCAAGTCAATTAACTTCATCTACAAGTGTAATGTAGAATGGGAAAAAGCATAGTAAATGATACATCATAAAAGTAAATTTTCGATAAGCTAAAAATTTCAGGTAATTAAAATGAAATATAGAAAAGAATGATAAGATTAACATAAATCATACAAGACCCCACATGGAACAAAGATTGAATTACACTACAAAAATGTTCATATAATTAGGACCGGAGGGAGTATTACACTACGTTGGGGGGCCAAAAAAAAAGAAGAAGAAGAAGTTGGGGGCCAAAAAGTTATATTCACTATGTTGGGGGGCCAAAGTTGTATTATTACACAAAAAAATAAAAAAAGTCCTATTAAAAAAATATAAACAATTTTTTTGGGGGGCCATGGCCCCCCTTGTCATAACTATGTTCCGTCTCTGCATATAATGAGCATAGGTTCTACACCCAAAAAGCTTAGCTGTTGGAGTAGAAGGTATCTAGATTACTTCACAATATAACTCTTCGCTTAAAATACCACCGATCAACCCCTCCAATTAGCCAACTCTCAATGAAAAGACAAATATACTGCCTTCGGTACTAAATATATGATAAAATTTGTAGTATAAATTACACTTTAAATTTTGTCCTATATTTAATACCAGAGGAAATAATAAGTACAAATTCTTAAAAGAATAATCTTCTGGGACTCATGATTTTTTTTTTCCTTCCTCATAAACAACACTTACTTCATGTGAAGATAAATGCATCCACTTCACAAACCAAACAAAAAGTTTCTAGTGGTGGGCCACAATGCACGTTTATATGTTGTTTAATGTTCTCCTTCAAAACAAATAAATCACAACTTTTTCACTTGCCAATATATATGTTATATATTTCGAGCCAAAAAAAAAAAAAGTTATATATATCTATTACTTTAGTTTAGTAGCCTTCTCACTAGGAGAAACTCATTCAACTAACTTGTAATTAGCTAATTGATAATTAAATTATGACAAAAGTATATTTTATTTCCTCTAGCACGGTTGTCTCTTGTGTCTTTTTAATCCCTTAATTTTCAAAATGCAATTACAATTTTTTTTTGCCTCTAACATTATTAATCCTATTGATATAAAAAATACTAACAAATTACATAATCCAATATTGGCATATAAATCTGAATATAACCCATTAAAACCTTAAATGAACAAGTCTATTTTATTTTATTTTTTATTTTTTTATAAGAAAAAGTTTTGGAAGGGTTACATCGCCCCCACAAGCGAAGACGCACTATGATCGGGTTCTATAAGCACTTACTGGGGTTACGAGATCGCCTACCAAAGGAGTTCTATTGATATAAAAGAGGATCGAGCCACCGACCATTTGGTCTAATCCGGATCCCTTCCATCATCTTGCCAACTCTCGTTGGTTGAACAAGTCTATTTTATGTCATAAATGATTCTTGTATATATTTTCAAACCAATAATTTTTCAGTTAAACTAACACATTAATAAGTAAAAGTTACTAAATTGATAAATACATTTCATGTTTTAACAAGTCTAACTTCTACAAGTTAGGTTTATTTTTGAGGTAGTATTTTATAAAAGGGAAAAATATTTCTTGATCATTGGAGATAAGTTATCTTTAGTGACCTCCCAAAAACTACGTCATTTTTGAATTAATGAAGGGTGTTTACGTAATTTTGCACATTTCATTAATTCACCTAAAATTATGAAAACACCATTCATTAATCCAAAACAATGTAGTTTTAGGGGTCACGGAGATAACTTATCTCTAGGTATGGAGAAATACTTTTCCCTTTATAAAATAGGCATAATATTTTGTACCACCACTTTAAAAAATAAACGAAAGAAATTTTAGTAAAGGGACAAACAAGAAAATTTAATATTCAATTAGTGTCTTAATTTTGAAGAATAATTTTAGATTCTATTAAAACTTTTTTTGTTATACAATTTTATATGTGGGACTTTAATGTAATTTTGCCCATATTTTATTTATGACATTTTTATCCTTCCGGAATCCGGATAAGGGTGGGTAAAGCGAGTGGCCTTATTTCACTTTTCACTTCTCAAAACTCTTAAATATATTAATTATCGAAAAGCAATGTTAGAACTTAGAAGACAAGTGTTAAAACATGGCCTCTTTTCTCTCCACAGCTATTTCTAGCTCCACTCTCACCCTTCCCTCCTCAAGATCCTTCTCTGTCATGGCCTCCAACGCCGTCAATGCCCCTACTAAGGTTGTTCCCGCCGTCATCGTCGGCGGTGGAAGAGTCGGAAGAGCCTTGCAAGATATGGGCTCCGGTAATGACGTTCTCGTCAAGAGAGGAAACCCTGTGCCCCTTGATTTTGAAGGCCCCATCTTGGTCTGCACTAGGAACGACGATCTCGATCAAGTTCTTGAAGCTACTCCGAGGTCTAGATGGAGCGGTAATTAATAGTATTTTCTTATTATTCTAATCCAGTTCAATCTGTGATCTAACTGAATCACTTAATTCAGCTCCCCGTTTCGCATTGGTTTGGTAGAGTTATAATTTTCTTGGAAAATACCAGATATCTGTTTTAACGGTACTATTATAACATTTCAAGATTTGTCTGGTTATCCTGTTATCACTTTAATATGTGTGTGTATGTGGTTGCTTTGCTGCTACTGAAAAATTGGAAGTCTCTATGATTCTATTGTGAATTATAGTTCGTTGGTAATTTTACTAGTTGAGTTAATGAGTTTTTGAAAATGTAGCAGATTTGGTGTTTTTCCAGAATGGAATGCTGGAGCCGTGGTTTGAAAGTAAAGGATTAAATGATGCGGGCCAAGTATTGGCATATTTCGCAGTGTCAAAACTTGGAGAAGCCCCTATTGATGGTAAGACTGATACTAATCCTGAGGGCTCACAGCTGCTTATGGGAAGTGGGCATCTGCTGTGGCGGGAAGACTACTTGCTGGAGGCCTCTCTTGCAAGGTATTATTTTACAGATTTGCTTGTTTTCATTATGAATAATGCATTATTGGTTTTCTTTTGTGGTGTTTCTTTACTAGCTCCAGTTTTGTTAAGCTAAAGTGATAGTATTTCATGCAGAATTGTCAAAAGGAGAAAGTGTAACACGACTGATAATTTGTCATGTACTGATGTGTGTACAAAATAGCCAGGTTCTTGAAAAGGAAGCATTTCAAAAGCAGATGTTAGAGAAGCTAATATGGATTTGTTCATTCATGCTTGTTGGAACACGTAACGGAGGGGTGTCAGTAGGTGTTGTGGAAAAAGAATTCACCTCTGATGTAAGTTTTGCACTTGACTATTTCTCCAAGACACCGCTTACTCTTTCAATTAATCATTTGAGATTGCACTGTATTTAACTATTTATGTAAGGCGACAGGATATAATTACGCTACTGGTTTGACATGCACATAAGTGTTTGTAAATCCATCCTTTTATTTTTATTCAATTTTTTTTTTTTTTTTTAATTTTTTTTAATTCTTTGGTGAAACGGATATAGTAGCTTCTAGAAAGTTGATAACGTGTGAGTTAAAGTTTTTAGCCGATGATGTTTAGTGTAATTTCAAGACACAATGGGGGATGCATGTGTGCGCCAAGTAATAGGGCCATACAAGTATATATGTGTCACTGAATGAATTAAAATTAAGTAAAAAAAAAAAAAAAAAAAAAACATTTCTAATGCTGTTGCATATTTAAGGGATCTCTGTCTTTCTATCTCTCATCTGTTGCTTTTGGCCCAGGATATAAGTTTTTCTTCTGGATATTTTTTGGAGGTGCATGATTAGAACCTAATACCTCCTGTCATCCACAAATAGTGGCTTGTTCTTTCTTTATTTTATTTATTTATTATTGCTACATACCTGTCATATGGAATTCTTATTGATGTCAAGAAGTGCAATGACTAACTTGGCTTCAGGGGAAAAGGTAAAATAAGAAGGAAAAATGAAAAGAAAACTAGTTGAGGAGAGGTACGTATTATCATTTTGGCTAATTTAGTTTCTGTTTGCTGGTAGGATTACAAATGAAAAGGTGAATGATGTGAGTTTTGGTTGAAATCAGGATTGCATGGGTTAAGTTCAATGTTTCCATTTATTGGCTATGGTTTCATAATTCATTTGAGGGAATCAATCCTGGATTCATTTTGAGATGAGTTTGTCAAATTGCAAGAACTGATAGTGCACTGGATTCTATCCATTTTGAGGGCACCAATCAGATTTGCATGGATTAAGCTTGAACTTTCCATCTATTTGGCTAGGGTTGATCTGAAGGGTTAAATATTCGATCCATTTTATGATGAGTTTGACTTAAGTGCATGTCCTAATAATGCTCAGGGGCATCAAAGGCCTATAAATTTAGAGATGAACTCTGTTTTGCAGTCAAATTTGGCGTGAAATTGAGGCCCAAAGGAAAAAAAAGGACCTCTTAAAATAAGTTCTTTTGGACATTAACTTCTCTCACATATTTACTTAGTAAAACACAAAACTATTTAAATAAGCTGATTCAAACAAGCGACATTGTCTAACTGATGTTTATTCTTTCAGGTGTCAAAACTTATAGACGAACTAGCATCAGCGGCAGCTGCAGAAAAGGGTTTAACATTTGAAGAAGGCATGGTGGAGCGCTTATGTGCATATTCCCGAGCGGTTGCCCACTTTCCCACCGCAGTGAAGGAGGTAAGAAAAGACAATTTAGTATAAAATTCATGAAATCCCACAAGTGAAGTCGCTAATCTGTTTGCTGTATTTACAGTTCAAATGGAGAAATGGCTGGTTTTATTCTATCTCAGAGAAGGCCATGGCACAAGGAAAACCTGACCCATGTCCTCTGCATACCCAATGGCTAAAAGAGTTGAAGGTTGTTTAAAACTTTAGGTCATCATGTATCCTCTGCTTTGCAGGATAGTGGTTTAATTAGTTGGGATATACCACTTGTGTGCACATTATGCTTCAAATTGTTGTAGCAGCAATAGTTATCTTTCTCTCTGTAAATGTTATTTCCAAATCTATAGAGTTTAGAGGGATAGTGTTATAGTGTGCACCGATGTAAAATACAATGAGTTGTTAGGGACTAACAAATTAGAGACAGAAAAACTTAATGATTCAAAATAACACAGCTGTAAAACAGCAGAGTACAATAATCTGTCGAAAGCAACAAGCTCTCACAGCCAAGAAGGAGGCTATTCTGATTCACAGAATCCAGACTTCCCTCTCCCTAACACTCTCAAATCAAAATACAACCTATCCCCATCCCATCCCTTCCTACGGTTAATATAAGCAAAAGGGCATCTGCACAGTGCCCAAAATATGTGCAGAAAGCTAACTGTCCCAAGCCACTCTATGTAATGGCTAGGTGTCCTAAGAATACATGAAAATAGCAAGTCAAACCCTGCACCCTTAAAAGTATGTTGGTCCTTTCCTGATGAGCAGGGTCCTTTCATTACCTTCCCCTAAAAGCTTCACCTTGTCCTCAAGGTGAAAATTTGGGAACTGTATAGCGATTGTCTCTAGCGTTTTCTCCTTTTGCTTTCATTGTGTCATGGCTTCCAATTCCAGCCAGAGAATTAAATGATAGCTGCATTCTGGTTGCTTCATCTTCAACGTCGAAATAATCCTCCACTACATCCCTTGTTTCGTTGACTGGTTTTTTGCCTTGCTCTGCTTCAACGTCGATTAGGAACATCTGCAGGCTTTTATCTCGGCAAGTGTGGCCTAGACTGTATTTGTCCCCATACTTGTAGCACGGTCCTAATTCCCTCCCGCGAGCCATCTCTAAGTCGGGGAGGCGTCGACTCGGCCGGTCCGCGCGAAGAAGAAGCCATCGTCGATGTCTTGCGTTTTTGTCTCTTGTGCTTTCGGGTCATTTTGGTGATGTGGGTGGGGCTGATTTGTGATCGAAAGCGGTCCGGCCTCGGTTCGGTGAAGTGGGTCACCCATGAGTACAATGGTTGGGTTGGGTATTTCCTCACCCCATTGTTGAAACCCGACTTGTTTTTCTGTTTCCCTTATCGGCTTCCGGCCAATCGATTTACGTCGTCAACCCTCGGTGCCATCTTGATCAACGCTTCGAGGTCGCCTTCGTCGGCGATTTCATTTCTCGCGAACCTACGTCTTCAAGCCATAGAGGAAAGCTCCCATCAAACACTCCTCCGACGCATCGATCGGCGAGAAGGAAAGCCTTTCAAACTCTTCAACATACTCCAAGACCGATCCCTCCCGTTGATTGGAGAAAAGGATTTTGTAGTCACCGCCTCGAAAAGTATGGAATCGCTCCAAAACCTTCGGCTTGAACTCGGCCAATTTTTCAACGCACTCCGAGTCTCTTTCCACCGGTACCAATGAAGTGCTCGGCCTTCCAAAGACCACCGCCGTTCGAGTTTCTCGGCTTCCGGTACCCGTTAATGTGGAAGTATCGTTCAACTCTGAGAGCCATCCGATGGGGTCGTCTCCTTCGAACACCGGTAATTCTAATTTTCGAAACTTGCTTCCTTTTCATACTCCCCATTGCTCTCGGTTTGATGTCGAGTGTGTTTCCCCTGTGTTCTTCTTATTTTTATGCTTCCTACTTGAGTCACGCTCCATCCGTAGCAACATTTCTCTCATCGGAGTTCATCCCATCTCGTCGTTCCACCACTTGCTTTGACTTGTCCAAGCGAGTTCATCCACTTTCTTTGCAAGGCACATTACGAGAGTCCCTCAAGCTTCTAACTTCATCGCCATCTTCCCAAGGACCCAATCGCTCGATACCAATTTGTTAGGGACTAACAAATTAGAGATTTAAAAAACTTAATGATTCAAAATAACACAGTGTAAAACAAATAGAGTAAAATAATGTCGAAAGCAACAAGCTCTCACAGACAAGAAGGAGGCTATTCGATTCACGAATCCGGACTTCCCTCAACCTAACACTCTCAAATCAAAATACAACCTATCCCATCCCATCCCTTCCTACGGTTAATATAAGCAAAAGGGCATCTGCACAGTGCCCAAAATATGTGCGAAAGCTAACTGTCCCAAGCCACTCTATGTAATGGCTAGGTGTCCTAAGAATACATCAAAATAGCAAGTCAAACCCTGCACCCTTAAAAGTATGTTGGTCCTTTGCTGATGAGTAGGGTCCTTTTAGTTGTGGGATGATTATTTTCATTACCTACCAAAGAAAGGTATTCATGCTTCTTCTTGTGTTTTTTGTAATTATTATTTGGAGATATTAAGGAAGTTAAATAAGTTACTTAATCATATGATATATTGTATATATTTAATTATATATTAGTTTATTAGTCAAACTAATTAGTTTGGAGAAAAAATGAAAATAAAAATACTCTAAAGTAATTTAACTAACTTCCTTAATTTTTCCAAAAAAAATTAACTTGATCTTATAATTAAGATCAGAGGGAGTGTTGCTCAACTAAATGTGTTTATCTTTGTTGCATTGTAGAAGATACTGACCTGCTTAACCCCTCCCCCACAAGAAAATAAAAAAACTCGTTTTCAGGCTCCAGATTATTCTAGGGAACCATTCTTTTCTTTTTCCAGGCTAGGGAACCATTCATTTCCAATGCTATGTCAAAACATTTTGGGGGACTAAATTTGTGTGTGTGATAAATATTATAGTCGCGTGCATACCTAATCACTTTAAAAGAACATTTAAAACGGAAGAATGTAAATTTCAACATAAACCCCACCCCCCAACCAAACACAAAAAAAAAAAAAAAAAAGAATGCCAAACTCGAATTCCTCAAACATCATGGTGGTGGATCCAGGAAATTATTTTAGCCGGACCAAAAAATAAATATATTGAACTATTTACTAAATAATATCGTATACAAATAAATAATAACCAACAATTATAAATCAAAAGATAACATAGTAAACAAAAATTCTATGACCTTTAGATGGAGACTCATTAGAAGGTGCATTAGTTTTAGAAATTATTTTCTTAGAAATATTACTTTTTGAAGCTATTTTCTTTTTAAAAGACACATCTATGTTTTTCTTTTTATCTTTACTCATCTTTTTGAACCTACAAATAATTTGATGACCCAAAATATATATTAATGTCGGTGTTAATTAGTATCTTGTGTCACTAAATATTAATTCTTAAATACGCATTTCACCTACCTCAAAACAAAATAATTGGAGAAAATAAAATAAATATAATATGAACCCCAAAAAATATTCACAAAAAACATATAAATTTGATTCAATTTTAGCTAAACAAATAACCTATTATAATCTATTTTTTAAAAATAAATTCATTATAAAATCATAAGACAACCAAATAATAAATCCAAACCTATTAAAATTAGTCATTAATATATATATAATCATTTATTGTTAAAACTCAAAACTCTCCCAAAATCATAACCTCGAAATTTTCACTAATCAACACAATATTACCCCCTTAGAAAAATAAAAATACGTAGAATAACTTTTGTAAAAGGAGTGAGGTGAAAATAAGTAGTGTTGAGTATATATTTAGTCCTTAAAATGAAGATGAACAGCGCCGGATATAAGATGATATTATTCAAGTAGATATCTCAAACAAAAATTTTACTTTCCTTTCACATTCCAATAAGTAATAAACCAAATATTGTCCTAATAAAAAAAGAGTATAATTATAAAAAAAAAATAAGAAATTAGCTGAGGCCAAAATATTGGCCAAAATAAAGTATTACTAGTATATAATATACACAGACACACACAAATAAATAAGATAAGAGAAGCCCAGCTGGCCATAACATGACTCCGGTACTAATATGTGAGCACCCTAAGAAAAATGAAGTCATTTGTAACCTTAAATACTATCCCTTCCATTCCCAAGTTGAACTTCTTTTGTTTTATTCAATGTTATGTATCATTTTTCAAATTTTCACACTGATCACAATCTTACTTCATCTTCAAATTCACACAATTCGTTTCTAAACCAACGTATTCATGGGCCGAGGAAGAAGAAAAAAAAATGTGATGGGAATACTTCTAATTTGAATTCGAATTGACAACAAAAATACTACTTGTGGTCTTTAATTTAACTTCTCATGTTGTATGAGAAGAAGAAGATTCCTACACACACATGAAATAGTGGGACCCACATATATATAGAATGCTAATTATATATATGTATGGGTCCCACCATTTTATATGTGTGTGACATGAGAAAACACTTCTCCTACAACATGAGAAGTGTTTTTCCCTTAATTTAATAGCTAGTTAATTAATTTGGAGAGATTAAGAAAATTAAAGAGATAACTTAATTATAATACATGTTACATGATTTCTATGAAATACTTATGTATATTATTAGATTATATATCAATTTATAAGCCGATAAATTAATTTGAAGAAGAATGATAATATAACAGATAAAGATGAAAAAAAAATCTTTTATTTAGAATCAAAATTCACTTATAAAATAAACCTTATATTTTTCATAAAAAAATAAAGGTTTAATTTTCTGCTTTTTTTGCAGAAATTTTTTTCTGTCACACTCATATAAAAGTGAATGGGTTCCATTGTAAAAAGAAGATAGAGAAAATATTAATAGGACCCACCTACTTTTATATGAATGTGATAGAAAAAGTATTTTTATAGCAAAAACAAAAACATTCAACCCACCAAAAAAACAACTCTTAGGGCTTGTTTGGTACGCGGAAGATCGGCCAAAGGAAAGGGAAGATTGCGAGATCTTCCATCACCGAACACGTTTGGTAGCCCTACCTTTCGGGAACCGCCTTAGGGAACCTTCGATCTTCCTTCATTCGTGGTAAAACCACTTCCCTCCATTTTTGGTGGGAAAGTTGATCTTCCCTAGGAAGAAATTCCAAATGACCATCTTCTCCTCCTTCAATCATCTTGTCTTCCTTGCAATTTCTTTGCCGACGCCGATGTCGCCTCCTCCTCCCTCTACAAATCCCGACGCCGACGTTGCAAGGATGAAAAAGATTTTTTTTTTTTTTTTTTTTTTTTTTTGTTCGTCGTCGGGGATCAAGAAGGAGGGATAGCAGAAATCTTGGGTAGTGAATGTTTGTAGCTTAAAGTGAGTGAGGTGATGTTAATAAAGTTGGAACAGATCGACAATTCTCAAGTGAGAATTCTCGAGAATTCATTGAGAATTCGATTGAATTCTCGAATTGACTTCTCTATGAGTCAATGAAGAGAATTCATTGAATTCTCGAGAATTCAATGTCGGGTCTGTTTTTTTTTTTATTAAATTGCGTCGCATACAACACTCGAACTCAAAGCTGACGACTACAGTGGCGGTGTCCACGATAGCAGGTGCAGCGTCAACGGTGGCGGGAGTGGTGTCCAAGGCGGGGGGAGTGGCGGCGACGCAGTGGGTCACAATGCCGAACAAGACGCAGGGCAAATTTGTTTTTTTAATTTAGGGCATTTTTGGTATTTTATTTCATATTCCCACTTAACTTAAGTTACCTTCCCATGTCTACCAAACACCTCAACTTTTTAATTTCCCTCACAATCTTCCCTTCCATTCTTTTCTCTTCTTTAAATTCTTTTCCCTCTTTAAAAAAAAAAAAAACTCTTTATATATTTAACACGGAGGTAGTATTTAACAAGGGAATGGCATCAAAGGAAAAAATAAATGGAATAAAATATTTTGAAAAATTTACCCCCACACATTATGTTGAGACGGACTCAAATATAGGACAGGATGGGACAGGCCCAACAAGAAAACAAAAAACACAAGAAAAGCAGTTTGGGACAAATGAGGGATTATGGGACGATGAGACACATGCCAGTCATTCGAACAACCTAACTGGGCCCCACGCGGCCCACACATATATTCATCTGTTTTATTTTATATTTTGGAAAATTTAAAGTGAAATCTCAAAGAAAAAAAAATGTAATTATAAAAAAATTTTTTTGTTACTTAAATTTTAGATATGAAAAGATTTTTGTATATTTTAAAATTTTCCCTTTTAAAACTCTTAAAATGTCTATTTGGGAGGAATTATTAATTTTGAACTCGTTTAAAGCCCGTTTTCGAGCCTTCGAGCTTATAAAATTATAAAATGAAGTCGAATTTAAAAGGATCAGTCTTATAGGCAGGCTTAAAATGATCGACCATATAAAGCTAAGGGCTAACCCCTTAGGCCTATTAATTTTAATTATATTTTTACCTACATTCTTTCCTTTTTTTTACTAAGAAAAATTATAAATAAATAATTTTAAATAATATTATCACTATTGTATTTTTTATAATATAATTTTTTATTATGATGTTATAACATGAACATAATCTTGACATAAGAACAATCTTTAAAAAACCTTAGATACACAAAAAATTGGTTGATCTTATCTTTGGACTAAACAAAATAAAAAGGTCGGTTTTGAGATATTTAAAGTTTAGGCTGTCATATTTGGTAGTTTATCTCATTTGTCAGGGTATTGTGACTGACCCCAACAATTCTTTGATAATCTTTTCTTCAAAAAATGTTTATGTAATGACCTTATGACAATTTTTTGAAAAAAAAAATCTCTTTAAAATTTATTCATTAGTATTAGTATTGACAATCAAGAAATTTTTTCAGTATCATGAAACTTGGAATTTAAAACGACAATTTATTCAGAATGTACTTATGGAGTAATTTTTTGTGAATAGATGAGGTGAGCATATTAGACTTCATGTCATTTTTAAAAAAAAAAAAAAAAATATTTTGTAAAATTAAACCATATTATTCATAATTTTTATTTAAAAATATTCGTATGGTTGAGTAAATTGTAAATCTGTCTGTCTTAGAAAGTGGTATATACAAATTTGGCTGCGTGGTGAGAACATAGAACCTAGTTTTGTGTTATGAGGACAAGTTAGTAAAACAACAAACTACCCACATAATTCTTTTTGTTTCCTTTTGATTATAAATTAGTAATTATGTTTGTTTGTTGCATGATGTGTGTTGTTTATAACATAATGTTGACAATATTTATTTGATAAATTAAAATTTTAATTATTGTAATTTACTAATTATATTTTTTGGGGAAAAAAAAAAATGAATAAAAAATATTTTTAAAAAGAGCTTGCCTTGTGGGGCCATTTAAGCTTGCATGTTTTGGATCGGGACTTAAAAAAGCGAGATATTTTTTTTAAGACGGGTTTTTCTTAGCCTTGACTCTTAACTCTATCTATATGAAAGGTATCTATAACTTTTTTATTTTTATTAAGTTGCATTATTTAATAACAAGGTTATTTTACTTGAAAATGTCTTGTTGGCGAGCAATCTTTTCCGTCAACATCCCACTCAATTATTTAGTGTTTGGTTTACATTTGCTAATTTATTTTTTCGTTGAACCAACTGATGATTTACTTAACAAGGACATTCATCTCACCATTAGTTTGGATATTTCTTCCACACCACAATCACACCAAATAAGTTCACATTATCAAGCTACTCCTCCAATCTATTTTATTGGTCTTTTTATAAAATCCTACTTAAATTAATTCTCTTCTCTCTCATCATCTTTTTCTCATATTACATTCTCTTTGCTACTTTCTCTTATTATCACTTTATTTCTCTTTTACTTGCCCCCTTATAAATAAGAGCATGCTTAAAAAAAATAAAAATAATCTCCCACACATTTATTACTTTTAACCAATTAACTGCATAATTTGGTTATCAGGCCCTTATAAAAAGGACCAGAGCAAGTATAATCTTGTTATCCAATCACCACAAGTCCCCAAAATTAATTAAAAGAAACTGATCTAAGATCTTTGATATGTAAAGATAATAATATGCATTTAGGGACCTAATTGTAAACTATATAGTTAGTAGGGTAATTAGTTGCATATTATTCTCTTTAGGTATCAGTCTTCGCCTCAAATCCATAATGGACCAAAGATGTCAAACATAATATACCATCATGAAGCCTTTTGATTCATCTCCTAAACTTTGTCTTTCGAAGAAATCATTGGCTTCACATGTCATCACCAACACAAATAGAGCAGGGACTCAAGTGAGAACAACTGTTTCACATACTTTTAGAAAATCATGTGACAAGTCTCGTGTCATGCCATTGTTTTCATTGTAAGTTTAAGTACACAAGAAGTTTTTTTTAAAAAAAAATAAAATAAAAAAGAAAAGACTTATTTTCTAATAAGAACCTGCATTTGCTCCAGATTTGAACTTCAGGCAGGGAAGGTTTCTGCCTTGGATCTTTTATCATGATCCCAATATTTTTTCGGCAATGGGAAATGAGGGAGTTATGTCAACAGGTACCTACAATGTACAACAAGCACTATCAGCTATGGTAAAAAAGTGCAGAAATTAAATTATAGCTTGTTTGCTAGAATTAATAGTCCCCCCCCCCCCCCCCCCCCCCCCCAAAAAAAAAAAAAAAAAAAAAAAAAAAAAAAAAAAAAAAAAAAAAAAAAAAAAAACCTCTGGACCATGTATAAATAACCTCCTGTAACAAGTCACATCGAGTGGGTTTCCTTGAAAGAGGGGCCTTAGAAGGCTTTAGGTTCCTCAACTCCAACAACTATTAGATTGTGGTTCTCCCAAAAGTTAACCTTTAAAACTATATGGCGAGTATGTAGATAACCCCTATATGGTTAATTTTGTACATCACTTATCTGCACACAACTTCAAATTTAGGGGGTTATCTACATATTAATCAAAGTTTAAGGGGATATATTCACACACGAATAAAATTTAAGGGGGTATACAATTGATAGTTGGGAAATTATTCATACAGATTCAAAAGCTCATGGAGGTTTATTATTTAAGTTTTGAAGTTTTAAGAGTTGTTGTGCATGGTCCAAGGAGTTTTGTGTAATTTTTCCTTCTTTTAATAACATGCCAAATTAATTACAAGATCGTCCATAATCTGTTGATACTTCATGAACATCGTCAATAATCGATGTTTAAGTGAGGCAGCATTGTATTAATGGTACAAGAATTAATCATGTGAATTTCTTGTTTAATTTTCAGGTCCTTCTCTGGGATGCTGTTTCAAATTTGGTAAAACAAGAGCAAGAAACATATAACTTGAGCATCAAAAAGCATAGTCCCGTTGCATATCAACCTATCAGATTCGCCAATAACAGAGTACTATGATTACCTGAACAAACTCCAACTTTCTTAAAGCATCTTTCAACGGTTCTGTGAGCACACCATATTTCTTAAGAAGCAAACCTGCAGCCTCTTTGTCACCTTTGGCCTGTATGGTGAGTATCTCCCTGCTCAAACTCTCAACTGCTCCTTCAATCTTTGAAGAAACAAAATATAATTATGCCACCGATCTAACAGTCAGATATATACACACACACACACACAAACACACATACTTTTTTTTTTTTTTTTTTTTTGGGGGGGGGGGGGGGGGGGTGTTAAGTCAATTATACCATGGAAAAATCAACTGAAAATCCGTCGAAGTTATGAAAGATGAATGCCTCTTTCTCATATAACCAGTTGAACTGCAATGCCTGCCCTTTTCTAACAAACAAACAGCAAAAATATATAATCAATCATCAATCCATTACAATGTAATGGGATCTCTAACTGGGAAGGGTAACCCTAAGCCAAAAACTAGCTGTTGAGGTAGGAGAAACAATTCACTTGAATAACCCAATGTACCAAGACCCCATCAAAATGGCACTGTGATTCTCTTCTGTTGTTGTCATATGGTTTTGCCATGATGGATAACAAATAGAAAAATAGCATATAACTTGGACTTGCTTACCCATGAGCCTCCTCTAAGCCAAAACGTACTGAGCGGAAGCATCCAGCAAGAAAAGAAACATACATGGACTTCAATAAGCTCTTAGAAAGCAAGCCCTGGTGCTCCACATACACATGCCATAAATAAGCATTAGTTTTTAGTGTATTCTAGTTGAAGTGAATCATAGAACTTTAAAACATTCAACTAATCCCTGAAGTGATTACTAAAGGGAAATTTTTTTACTGATGAAGGCGCCTCAGAAGCACTAGTCAGAAATTGTAAAGGACATAGTGGCACATGTACTTAGTGGTACTTATAATTCAGAACTGACCTTGTGAATTAGGAACCTTAGTGCCCAGAGACCAACTATATCAGCTTTTGCTTCTTCCAAAGCAGAGTGGAATTCTTGCAATTCCTGTATCAAAAGAAAGAAGATTAAATATTAGTTGACTGTCAAATTGACACTATCGATCCACCATTAAATGACTGAGTTTGCCACAGAAGTTTGGAAATTTAAAGAAATTTCTGAAACAACACGAATCATAAAACTGACCAATCTCACTGTAGACTTCTGACCATTTGGAAGTATTATGCTATGAGGTCCGATCCCATGGCAGCATTCATGACAAATTGTATGGGTAAAAAATGATTCAAAATCTACAAGTTCTTGTTGTTCCTTTGCAACACAGCCTTCAGCAATGGGCAGAAGAATATGCTTAAACCTGATTATGATATGCAGCGAGTTTGTAAATACTATCAACAAAAGAAAACCATTCATATTTGTAACTTGAACAAACAAGGCATTTGAACACGAGAGATTTTACTTTGCCTCTGAAACATTCTTAAGCATGACCATTGATGTTCCTCGATCATTTACTATACGCTCATCATTTGGTAGATTAAAAGCAACAGTCTGTGGTCCCTTGACATCCTGACAAATAATTCATCAATGTAAATTTTAAGTTCTAATAATTTCCAGCCTAAGGTCCTGCAGCAAAAGCAAGCAAATCTGGACACTGGATAGCACTTGCAGGTGAGACAAGCATTGCATTTTAAGAAGGATGTGTCATATATAATAAATGCTCAAGCCATTTCTCCCAGATCATATATTCATATAGTGAAACTATTTTTCTTGTCAGTTGTCATGATGTACTAGAACCGAACTTTACACCTCAGATTTCTATCAAGTGCAACCCGTTTTAAATCATGCTTGCAACAAGTAACTGAGACCAAAAAATTATTTCAAAATCAAACATCCATATAACCATTACTTTGATAACTCTTAAATCTTTGTTAACTAGCATCATAAGAAATTTATGAATATTACATTATTCTTGATACTCACCCCAGCATTATATATAAGCTGGATAACACGGATAGGTGCAGCATTTACATCTTCTGATTTGTATACACTGTCCATTGGAAGATTTTGCTCCAGAACCTTCAGTAGCAGAAATCTTTTTAGATATGATAGTACATAAAAATTATTATAAAATACTTATATGGTGAGGATTGATTCTAGGACATCACTTGCAAATTGTCACCAAAGAGTTTCAGTTCAGCTGTAGCTTGATCATCCCGGACTCCAATAAATGCTTCAAAAGTGGCCTAGAGGAAGAGAAATTGAATTACTGAATCTTAAAGATAGAAGATACTCATTTTTAAAAGTGAGAGACTGCTTCTGAGAAGTTGGCTAATCAACCTAATATGTGGAAAATGCAAGAATTGCTAATAATAAATAAACATAAAACATAGCAAACTCCAAAGAGTTGAGGCATTTTCTAAGTTTTATGTCCCAGATGTGTTGACATGAACACTGTTCCTTTTTTTCTGAAGTGCCTATGCTTCAAAGGTTCCTATTTCCATGCCTGAAAGAGACAAGGATTTAAAGGAAATGGCAATTGGAAAGTAATAATCGATTGACTAAAGGGCTACAGGCAAAGTTCCATACTTTAAGCTAAGTAGTCTCCGTCAATATTCTATTGAAGCCTAAGCTATAGGAATAGTAGCCTAACTTGCTAGCCTCGTTCACCTCAAAATATAAACTCAGCTACTTTTATACTTCTATCCAAATAACTTGATACACCTAATATTTTCCATTCTTATATGATCTTGCTGGATATTATTGTTGGATGCAGTACAAAGCCTCAACCAAAGATGAAATATTAAATAAATACCTTATATCCAAATAGTTTATCTTCATAAGTCTCATATGGCCCAATGGTAACATCCAACTTCGAATCCTGCACCAGAAAAGGAAGAAGATCAACAACTATATGATCTTGAAATTGCCCAGAAGTAAATCATGTGGCCACAAAAGGGTGGTGCAAACCACACCCCCCCCCCCCCCCCAAACAATAAAAAAAAAAACACACACACACACACAAAGCTTGATCCTTGTGATCCAATTTTCCTAATTGAAGAAAATTTCAGAATAAGGAATGACTAGCTTGTGCTTGCTTTGTATGACTTGAAGACCAACAGGGTTTCACCTAAATGAGAATGTTAGAGATATGGAATATAATCCATTCCAGGGCCTTATCCTAGAAGCCTCAGCTTTTGAGACGAAGGGGCCATTGACCTTTTTAGCTAGTCATGTAAATGTCATTGGGAGCAAATACTAAGAAACTTTATATTTTCTCTTTTTCCTAAATAAAATGGGCTCGATCAAGAAGTAATAATTCCAATAGGAAGGAGGATGGAAATAGATTAAAGCAAAACGTACACATTTAGCAGAAGAGATATATTAACCAGAAGTAAGCCAATGGTCATGAATATGCTTTCTCAGTCATGCCAATAATGACAACAAAAATCAGATTGTTGGTTTTTTTTTAATCTAGGAACCTTCGAATGAGTTTAAAACAAGGGATTGGTCAGACTGAATTTATCTTACATAGTAGCCAAAAAATTGTGTAGCACAACTTTAAAGAAAGCACTAACCAAGTCAATCCAAGCTATATCTGAGTCATAATAATCATTTGATAGGAAAGCATCAGCCTTGCTGTGTAGCAGCCTCTTCAAACTAGATTTCAAAAAAATGAGTTGGCCAGCATTTATAAATTAAAATATTCAGCATGAATCAGCAAATGATGGATGGATAATGAGCATAAGAAAGTATACCTTGGTGAGTCAGTAATGTTCCCAGCTTTATGCAATAATTCTGCAGCCTTTGCAAGAAGAGATTTGTACTCTTGAGAGTAAGGAACTATATAAAGATCATGGGCAGAACCTTGCTTTGTTCTCTGTTGTATTAGAATCCAAAAGAAATTCACTGTGTCTTTTAATAACACTGAAAAAGCCTGTTGCTTCTGTCTGTTGATCCTTTCCTAGACTGTCCTTCCATAGTTCAAATTCCTACACGACACAGAAACTCATTGTTTTCCATGTTGGAAAATCAAATTCTTTGCATAGGATATTATTAGCAGTAGTACCCTTTTGTCCATGTCTGGAGGGTAGAAATTTGCTCCAGGTGGTTTCTGCACAGGAAATGCTGCTCTATATTCCAGACCCTTCCAATCTTTAACTGGTTTTGTTGCATTTGGAAGCAACCTTAGGGCTGAATCTGCAGTCGTCAAAAATGCCTGGTCTGCATCAATGGTTGACCTTGCCAACACAATGGAAGATAATTCAACATGCCGAAAAGAGATTTGTTTTAATTCTTTTAAAAAAAAATTCTAGTCAAGATATTAAAACAAAACAATTGCAGCACTCAAGGGAGCATGATGTTTATATATATTTGTCAAGATAGCCATATACTTTGTGAAACCTGAAATGAGAACAGCCATTTCAATTCAAATTATCTTTCCCCAACCACTTTTTATTTTATTGACCACAATAAGTTATAAATTATGTTCATAATTAAAAGCTACACATCTTGAAGTGACAGAAATCTAACTGGGGTCAACACAAAAGAGGGTTATCCACACTTAAGTCAATTGTAATAAAATGGTGCTATCCTACCAAGGTGAACTGTGTCAAGATTTCTGGAAGAAACCATAGTTTTAAGCTTTCAATACTAAGCCCAATCTGTGGGGATAGGTGACCTACCAGTACAATGATCTGATCCTTTACCAATGGACAAAAAATAATTATGAGAAAACTGGCATTAACATTTCTTGAGAGAAATATCAATATAGCAATGTCTCCCCCAAACAGAGGTAATAGTGAGAATATATATCAAGATGGCACTGGCACAATATGACTGCTATGGAATTTCAAATTAATTCTAACATATCTCACATTCATTAACACATTAATCATCTTTATTTCCTTGTATTGGCTAGTCAACTAGGCTATTTTATAAGTGATAATTTGGTTTCATTTTTCAGATTAATTTATGGTTGATCTATTTTTAAAATCATGCCGGCTGAGTATCTGAACAAAAAACAAAAATTGAATATCAATGAGTCTTAACTCCTCTGATTTGGATACATGTATATATGTGTTTCTAATGGTTCTATTTGACTAAGAGATCAACAAGAGAAATACTCTTCACAACATTACTTCACCCGTTTCACACAATTTTATTCAAATGTATCAAATGTTTAGTTACATCATGGTGATCCACAGTGTGTGTTTAGTTACATCATGGTGATCCAATCAGGAAATTGCCAAACAATGTAACAAAACAATGAATTGGCTGGCACTAAATCAATTATAGGCTGAAATAACCTTTGGTAGAGGTATTTACAGATGAAGCGCAGCTTAGAGTAAACTCACAACTTACCATGGGGTCTTGTTAATCTGATAATAGGACCATTTCAACTTATCTAACTCTGATCTATCAGCATGCTTCTTCAGCCAATCTCTTAGAACTGGATTACTGTACCACTCCTGATTTGGAAGTAAACAAATGGACAAAACAAATATTAGTGATGTAAATTACCATGAACATCCATCTTCCTCGTTCAATATATCAAGGGAAATAAAAATTGAAATGGCCATATGAAGCAAGAAATAAATTTCCAGTCAAACTTTATAATATGCTGAGAACAATGATTATTAAACATCCCACATGATCCAGCATAACCATCCACATCATACAAGTTTTTGCAGCATAAGTATACCGTTTCAAATGTTATGTACAAGACAAGAACATGCCAACGTAAGGAAACACAGAAATAAAGATGTGCACTCGCATATGAACAAAGGCATGAAAGCACTTCTGTAGATGTGTTGCAAACCAACCTGCAGATAAAAGAGTTCATCCATAACAGCTGCAGCCTTGATAAGATAAACAAGAGCCTCTTTGCCTGATTCAGAGAGCCCTGTCAACTGCAAAATATAAAAGAAAATTTACTTCTACTGGTTAAGTGTCAAGATCAAGTTTTGGCAAAACAAAAATGTTATTAGTTCAAGGATTTCTAACACGTTATAAGTAATAACAACCAAATAAGGGATTGTATTCTTTTAGATTTTAATATATTGGTTTATTTATTCCTGTAGAAAATTCATCCAACATCCTTCTAGTTTATTACCCTAACTTAACTGTAGTATGCTGTCTTTAATAGAAAAAATTATCTAATACATCTCATAACAATTACTCAATTATATGTAATCTTGCCGTATTATATTCTATTTTCCCAAAAGTCAATGAAATATTCAACAATTAGTCCACTATGGATAAATTTTTAAGATAAGGTTTTGTAAGAGGAGTGTGAAGTATTATTTAGGATCAAGCTCCTAATTCCTATGGGAATAAGGAATCGAGTGAAAATTTTATGGTTGTGTTCAAAAGAAATTTAACTTGGAAAAAGGAAACAGCTACTCATTTTTTCCTTGTATTAAAAGCCCCATCAAGTGCAACAACCATATTTAATCCTAATACATAACATTCACAGGCATCTTGGATGAAGAGGAATGTTATAATTCAGGAAGTAGAAAAAATAAAGTCATACTGAAGGGCTAATGTTACATCAATCTAACAAGGAATGGACAAACTTTTGTTGAAAGTTAAAACAGATCATGAATAGAGGCCAATAAAATAACCAAGGCAAATAACCAAGAAATTCAACAACCTCTGCACTGAGGCTAGTAGGAGCATAACGTCTGAGTTGTTTTTGTAGACTCAAACTGCGTGACACGGTATTCTCTTTGTACCTTCATGATATTGACAAGAAACCAATATAAGCATATAACCAATGCTGAAAAATTTTAAACTCATTCAGCATTCTTTGAGGAGAAAATGGTAGAAAATTGTTTGAAGTGGTTTGGATAGGTTCAAAGAAGGCCATTGGATGCATCGGTGAGAAGGGTCAATCAAGCAGTATGGAGTTCTCTAAAAAGATGTGTAAGAAGGCCGAAGTGAACACTCAATGGGATTATCAGGATCTTTTGGTTAATGATTTATCCAAAGATTTGGTTTCCAATAGAGCAAAATAGTGCCTTGCAATCCATGTAGTAGTGGGATAAGGCTTCGTTGATGTTGTTGTTTGTCAACATTCTTTTACTGAATATGTGTATATAATGTTGTCAAGACAGCATAATTTTAAGACAACCATATGAATAATAAAGTGCAGTGCAGTACAAGGAACCAAACCAGAATAATGATAAAACTTTATATACATCATAAAAAACAAAGGTGGTGCGTTACATTGATGACAGGCATATATTAAGAAATAACATACCTCATATTTATTATATCAAAAAGTTGACCATACTGTCCATGAACATCATAAGGGACATAATCTGAATCTTCTTTGGCCAGTAGCTTTTTGTATTCTTCATATGAGATATATTTAACAGCAGAAACTTCACTTTCCTATAATTGTAAGAGAAACTTCACTTGAATCAGACCAGGCAACTTCATTATGCCAATCACTCATGCACTTAAAGAAACTATGAATGAAAATCCTAAAATTCGATTTGCATGTGCACACACAGACACAGGGGAACATCATTATCAATCACCATTATCTTATATACCACTACCCTGAAAAATTTTAGAATAACGCTGCTACTGTGATAACAATCAGATTAACAATTTAGAGGTTACCCAAAATCAGTTGTGGCACAGAATAAACAAACCTTGATCTTAATGTAATGACCCATAATTACATGCCATATAATTGGTTCAAGGGTTAAGTAAGCACTTATGTAAACACTGCTTTTTGTTTCATTACCACTAAACAGTCATCAATCCCACCCATCATTAAGAACATTGAACAAACTACAGTGCATTAAAAGAACTTTACATACATCTGATGGAATGACCATAGTAATATCAGTATAACTGCCATTTTACATTTCCCATTTTAGGAAATAATGGAAAATATGTGATGCATGAAAGTCCATTTCGTTAATGTGTAAAGCATCCTCACCTGAAGAGTAAAGGCTTCCAGTGGAATTGGATCAAGAGTCGTCACAAGATAGACATCATTAAATTCATTATTAATATACTTTCCATCATTTATGACGCTGCAATTAATAATTAAAAAGACATTAGCTTACCAACAATGTCTAAATCCTCAGAGGTCAGGCAGTCAGATATAAAGAAAAGTTTAGTTAATAATAAACAGAATTCTTATTTGTAATACGCTAGGGATTTATTTTTGCTATGCCATTAACTATACCAATCCACCTGCTCCCACCATTTCAGCACTCACTAAAGCATCTTAGGTTATATTCTAAAATTTTATGCAGTATCACATTTGTCAGACAACATGAAGATAATACAAGTACAACTTAGAAAGGCCACTCTTGGACCCTTGGTTGAAACTTAAAATTCTAAGGCCAACTGGTTCTTTCACACCGATAAGAAGCCAAATTGCTAGAGAAGTTCTAACTTCAAATTTTGCTATTCCAACTCTTATTCATAAAAGCTACTATTAGGCCTTAGTCAAACAGATCTGATATTTGGATCGACTGGATCCAGAACAAACCCAGCTGCTAATTTGGATCAAATAATAAACAGTCCCAAATTAGCAGTGCTCTGGTACTTAAATCTTAGGCATAAATTGCTACGAGTGCGCGCGCAGGTTCATGTAATGGTGTGCTAGTGGTGGCAATAAAGATGATACTGGCATCTGCCAATATTAATAATTCCAAAACTTTAACCTGCTACAAAAGAACAAATTTCATACAATTTTTCCCAGACCCCAAAGGAAGAGAAAAATGAGAGCATGCAAGACTCTTCTATGTTATTTACCATTCAGGCTAACTTCCAAATCTCTTGTACAACACCACAAAAATTAAAACTCCATGGTCGATAAGAATAGAGAATGTATAAGGCATTCAAGGTTTAGTTTAAAGGCAAATATTTGATACAAAGTACATTAGTGCTACCACAAAGGAAGTGTTTTTGATTTACTGACCACTCTTGAAGGAAAACAAATAGCAATTCAAATGCATCCCTGGGAAGGGTTAGACCTAACTCTTCTTCAAGCTCCCTCCTACAAAGAGAAAAGATTAAATTAAATTAAAAATACGGGGGGGTTTGGTGGTGGTGTTCATGTAAAACTTGGTCTTTAATATGTGTGCATAATCCGGCAAGGAGTACAACATTAATATTTTATATGGGTCATCTGTATATTAAACACTGCTTCTTCTTTTTTTACCTGAGATATTAAATACTGCTTAAATCAGGTAAAAAGGGGAAATACGTTTAATTCTACTGAGATTTTATTCAATATTGGGATTAAAACACATTGGCAAGGGACTGCTTGAAATCTAATGAAATTCAAGCATACCCACATCTCCAATCTACAAATAAGATAAAGGGGGTTCTCTCATGCAAAATCCAATTCAAATCCTAAATTTAAGAATAAACATTTTTCCAAATTTAGTATTGTTTTAACTACGGAACTGTCAGGAAACAAGAAATAAGACCCCCATACTCATTACCTCAGAGCAACAAGGATGTTCAAAATTTGACAAAAATAAGATCAAGAACGACATTTGGATGGAAATGAAACCCATTACCGAGCAGATATCAGCGAGGAATCACCAGCAGTTATGTGTCCGGCACTGGATATATCCCACAAGCCTGGCCACGAATCCTTGCAATCAGCACGTCGTTGGAGAAGCAGTTCTTGAGTGCTCTCCACAAAAATCCACACATGAACGGCTCGATGGTAATCCCCATCTCGATGAACATCCCCTCTGTAAATGGAAGTGACAGCCCAGAATAAACGAGCTAATACTTCTACTCAAACATTGATCTTAAAGCAGAATGGATGGAAGTGTTGTACGCCATAGAAGTCGTGGCAGAATGAAAAATTGCAACTAAACTTAGATTAGATAACTTGGAAATAAGGACTAGAACGATCCCTAGCTCTAGAAGTTGCAACCCAATATTAAAATCTGCAAAGAATGATAAGCTAATCCTAATTTGAATGAAAATGTAAACTTCTCAGTCACCATCGCTAAAAACTAACGCACATTACAACATCTTCCGGCGTGTTTTCTCAGCGATCGATTAAAAAGACAGGATTTATAACTTACCTGGGCTTGGAAATCCCAGTTTTTTTGCCAGACTTGGTGAGAACGTCGAGGTACTCTTCTCGCCTCTCCATGTGTTGAGCTGCAGAATCAGCCATTGTCAATTAGTCCACGCCACCGGTCAACGAACGTGAAATGGTACTGATCTATATATCGTTTTCTTGCTTGGAACAGCGACCAGGTATCCTTGTGTTCTATGTGAATGGTGTGTGTGTGTAATAATATTCTAGCGGGTTATTCACGTCCTTTTGTGAAGAAAGAACAAAGAAGAACGTAGCTCATCAGATCCTAGTGATCCCACCACTCTCTCTCTTTCATTTTTAACTTTACTCTTTTTCCATTCTCAATTCTTTTAAGAGGGTTAAAATATGTAACGAATTACAAAACTTATTTAAAAAGTCGTCGTTTGTTATTTATATTAAACTATATTTTTATAAAGGGAAATGATACTTTGGGACAAAAAATTTAATTTATTACTCCTTCTAGTCCTAAATATAAAACAAAATTGATTTTTTTTTAGAAAGAATAAGGTAGTTAATTAAATTACTTTAGAATATTTATATTTATATTTTTTTCTTAAAACTAATTAATTTGACTAATAAAATAATATATAATTTAAGGATACACAACATATGATATGATTAAATAACGTATTTAACTTCCTTAATCTTTCCAAAAAAAAGTCAATTATGTCATATATTTAGGACATGAGGTGGCATATCAGTGTGGGATGCCAAATTTGGGGATGTCTTAGGCCCTGTTTGGTACAAGAAAGATTTAAGGAATGAAAGGAAAGGAATAGAAGTGAAAGGAAAGGAA
Organism: Acacia acuminata; assembly: GCA_019022655.1. Taxonomy (NCBI): domain Eukaryota; kingdom Viridiplantae; phylum Streptophyta; class Magnoliopsida; order Fabales; family Fabaceae; genus Acacia; species Acacia acuminata. The sequence goes on from JAFJYI010000001.1 coordinate 1,164,672, forward strand.
AGGAAGATTAAGAGGGAACTTAAAAATGTGAGCCGTTTGGTATACTAGGGAATAGAACTTAAATTGAGGAAAAATTAGATGTTTGGTATGAAGAATTAGGTATTGATTAAGTGGGAAGGTTAGGTAAAATTCCCACTATGCCCTTAAACCATTCGAACGCTGGCGTTGGGTTTGATAAAGGGACAATGTATTCGAACGAAAAAATGGACAGTAACAAAACTTGTGTAGCTGTTTATATTAGACATTCCAGGAACAACAATATGACAGAAACAGAAGTAGGCATTTTTTTACAGAAACAATAGTAATATAAATGCAAGACAGTAAAAGCCACAACTGACTATGTATCCCGAAGCAAACTTTGCATAGTTGAGGCAGGGCAAAATTCAGAAATAGAGGAGCCACTGTCCAAGGATGTCGGGTCTGTTCTGGTGTTTCCCAATCAGCGGCGCTCTCTCCTCTAGTTCTCGTCGGCGGTGAAAGTGACAGTGGTTGAGGGAGGAGGAAGGTTGAGCAAAGGAGTCAAAGGTCGCTGTTCTCGTTCTGCGGTGCTGCACTATCGTATCAGTCCTCACTCGCATTTGGATTACGAGGGCTTTTTTGTCCCAATTATTCACTCTCCCGGGAGATTTGAAGATCCCGCCGTTTTAGGCCCCATTTGGTTCACGGGGTGGGTGGGTTCGGGAACTTAAACCAGTTCCTCGGTGAGAAGTTTGTTTGGCGCGCCTTGTTCCTCGGGAGCCGAGATTCCGCCGTCTCGAAGCTCCCACAAACGAAGGAAAATGGGCTCCTTCCCAAAATGGCGGGATCTTGAAAATTCCCGGGAAAGTGAATTTGGAGGACTAAAAAGCCCCTGTGATATACAAAAAAAAGCGGAGAGATCGCGATCGGAGTTGGAAGAAGGAGCAGACGAAGGTTGAGACGACAACGTGAGCTTCGTTGTATTTGTGCGTGTTAAAAACTTTCCGGAAGGATTGCTTCTTCTTTTTCTTCTTCTTCATCTTGTTCTTTCTTCTTCTTCTTTGTCTTGTTCTTTTTCTTGAGCTTCAATTGAAGGATTGCTTCTTCTTTTTCTTCTTCTTCTTCATCTTGTTCTTTCTTCTTCTTCTTTGTCTTGTTCTTTTTCTTGAGCTTCAATTGAAGGATTGCTTCTTCTTTTTCTTCTTTTTCATCTTGTTATTATAAAATGAACGAAAAGAACGGAGACTCGTATTGCTTCTTCTTTTTCTTCTTCTCCATCTTGTTCTTTCTCTTAGATTAAAAACTTCAACTTGTTAGTTTGGGCAAAAAAGAAAACTTATCTTCTATTGAGGGTCTTGTTTCTTTTTTGTGATTAATTATGGTGTAATGCTAGAACTGATTTACGAATGCTTCGTTGATAAATCGGGGATATTGGTAGGGTCATTGACATTTGAACTTTGCATTTCTTGTTATCTCTTCCTAGGTATCAAGCTCATTTGGTTTTTTCGTTGTCCATGAATGGTTGGCAAGTTTTATGTTTCCATGATTCTTTGAACTTTGCGTTTCTTGTTTTTCTACCGATATTCCTTCGTCGAGATAATAAGTTCGAACGTGTGTACTCATAAAGTTTGTAAGTTCGAACTTTACGCTTACGTTCGAACTTCTTCATGTTGCTCTATAACATCGGTAGCATTGGTTTTTATCGAAGTTTGCTTTTAAGTAACTCTGTTTTTTCTTACCAAAGTAGTAATTTATTTCATCCACTTCACAATTTCAGGGGTTCACCATTGACAAATTTAAATTTCCGTTTTTTCCCTATCAAATCAGCACCTAGGTTCAATGTTCCAAGATTTCCTTCCCTATTCCACTTGCAAAATTCATGTCTGCATAAGATTGGTTCATTTTGATTCGCCTCTGTTTCTGTACGAGTCGCAAGACGAACAAAAAAAATGTTATCTAGGTTTTTTTCATTGGGGGCATTAAGGGAATTTTACCTAACTTTCCCACTTAACTAATACTCAATTCTTCAAACCAAACAATTTATCTTCCCTCAACTTAATTAAATTCTCATGTCTACCAAACAGCTCAACTTTTTAAAGTTCCCTCTTAATCTTCCCTTCAATTCCTTTCCCTTCTTTAAGTTCCTTTCCCTCCTTAAAAGTTCTCTGAACTAAACGGGGCCTTAGAGGGATTTCAAGTTCCCACGTTTATGGGAAGATGGTGCCTGGCAGGAACTCAATTTGATGGGAAGATGGCACGCAAACGTGTTTTACCGTGGGAACTCTGTTATATTCCTAGGAACTCTCGTGAATTCTCTGTACCAAACAGGTCCTTAGTTTAATTTTCAGTGCTATATACATGAAACAAATTTAAATTTCAGTTAAGACCTTCGTACTTGAAAATAATATAGAATTTTGAATTTTTTTTGATCCACGAGAAAAATTAAGTTAATGATACAGTTTATGTCATTCCCCTTTAATAATAAGAAAAAGTATTTTTAACGAAAATACAAAGGAAAAGGTACGAAAGAATAATATGTCATTTATTATTTTAGAGAATGAAATATACTATATTTTTCCCATATTTCACTCGTTGCACAACACTGTTAAAATATGAATGCATGAAAGAATAATATGTCATTTATTATTCTAGAGAATGAAATATACTATAATTTTTTTCTATATTTCATTCGTTTCACACCACATTTAAAATATGAATCGTCTTAACTGTGATTTCCAGGAATTATTTTATCTTATTTTTCCTTTTCTCATTCATAAATCTAGGTTATTAAGTAGATGTATGTTTTTTATGTGTAAAATATATTAACCATTTGTTTGGTTTAAGGGAAAAGAAAAGGAAATTTTTTTATGAATTCAATTTAAAAGAAAAAAGTTGGCATATAATTAATTTTTTAAATTTTTTATTAAAATTTTATAACTTCATTTGCTCTTTTTTTTTTTAGAAAAAAATAAATAAACTCATTAAAATGTTTGCCCTCAAGTTACATCCCTTCTATTTCCCTTGACTTGACTCAAGTAGAGCATTATTTGAGTTTGGAAAATATACATTGTAATGTTTGAGAAAAAGAGCATGATTTTGTGAAACTTGAAAGGATAAATTATTTTTTATAATTTTATTCAAATTTTCATGGATCATCATAATTTAAAATTGAATGCCTATAATTCAAAAAAAAAAAAAATTTAATTAATTTAATCCTTTTCTTAGTCTTGTAAAACTTTTCTAAGTTTTTAGTGGTATAATTAATCATATTTTACCTTCATATTCGGAACATGTAATATTTATAAAAATAAAAAGGATAAAATGTAGATGATAAAATAAATTTAATTCTTGCATATAACAATATTGAAAAACTAAAATTTAAAAATTATATAGATATCAATGTGCAATCCTAAACTCTTGAATTGGAAAAACAAAAAGTCAAGTAAATTCGGGTTAAAATATAATATTACAACCAACACATCAATAAATCTTTAAAATAAAATATAAGACATTCTACTAACTCAAGATGGAGTTCAAATCACAACCCAATGTATATGTACAAATATGAGAGACAGATCATTTTAGTCCAAATTGAGAAAGCTCCACAAAAACTTCTCTATACCCAAAACCTGTCTGCCTGTTAATTTATACCATCCAATATTTTGATGACCAAAGAAGTTAAATTCAAGAAAGATCAACACCTCTAATTATAGTGTCTTCATGCAAAAGCACTTTACACTCTGATTTGGATTAGTTTTTTAGAAGTGATTTTGTGGCCTACGAAGTACGCGAAAGGAGTTTTTCCTCGGCTGGCATAAAATGTTTCTGAAACCATAGTTTGGGGGTTTTCCAAACAAGTACTTCATAAATAGTCAGATGAAAATCTTGGCGGAAAAGCTGCCGTACTACCAAAGTACAGAGTTACACCCTTAGGATGGTTCTGTACATAATTTGATTCAACCTGCAAATTTGAAAACATTCACCCTTCTAATCTCTCACTGAGGCCTAAAATTGTAAATGGAAACACAATTCTAGAATGAATCAAATCTTGCAAACCTTTTTTTTTTTTTTTTTTTTTTACCTCAAGCTCCAAAGGAGGAGAAGATAGCCAAGACAACTCTGGAACCTGTTCTAGGTTAATGTTCCGAGGTAGAAACATAATGATATTGGGTGTTATAGCTTGAGCAACCTGAAACAAAGTATAACTGCACAAGAGATTAACACTTTTCCACTTCAAAATATTAAAAGCTCCAATAAGTTTTATCCGATCATACTAGGTTGGTTACATGAATACCAAAACATCAATGGGCTCTGTCAATGAAAAACTAAATCCTAGATGAGAGAAAAAGAGATGCATCAATACCCAGAGTATTAACAGGCAAGTTAAATTTGAGTTACTTAAAATTAACAGCCAAAAAAGCAGAAAAGTAGTGATTGGGAGTGTGATATTGCATTGATCAGATTTCAAAGGAAAATTTTTTCACAAATTTTAAGGGTTCAATGAGAGTTAATCACTACTGTTTCATAAATACATAACAGATTCTCTGAATCTGTAACATAAATTTGAATATCTTATCACCCGTTTAGTGGATAAGTTGTTGTTGTTGTATTGCCCGCAACACTGGCTTGAATTCATTTTAATCCCTCTAGGTTTATACAAGTTTCATTTAGGCCACCATATTTTGTTGAAGAAAGAAAATCAATGCCCTTTTATTTAAATGAATGATAAAAATTGTTCCATTGTCTTCTAGTCCATATAAATTTCATAACAAAATATTGACTTGAATGTCAATTTGTGTGTGAATTATGATATCATATAAACAATATTGTAGAAGTCAACAAATTACTACTGACATTAAATTTGTATGGATTATGAGATACAGGGAGAAACACCATTGCCTAATTTTAAACCAGGGGAACCAAATATAACTTCATGAAACTAGAGAGATCAAGAGTACAATTAAGCCACTAACATATTGTATGGCCAAAAACTAAAAGCTAGTAACATATTGATGTAAGTGGAAATTGAAAAGAAACGATAAGAAGCTGATAAGCTAATCTCATTCAAAATAAAGCAAGCAATTATCCAAATTTCCTGGAAAGTTCTTCACTCAAGGTACAAGCAAACAACATTACATACCCATCAGTTGGCTTAAGTAACTCCAGTGTGAATATTTGAATGTCTTTATAAGATGGACCGCCCCATGGTGGTGAAAGGAACACTATATCCCCCTGGCAGAATGAAAGCATAAAAGCAATAGCACGATAATAGCATAATAAACTGCACTGAGTTATTGAACATGAGCATAATTCTCAAAAAAAAGTGACAGTGAAATTTTGCCTTCAATGATGGAGCAAGCGCGAAAAAATCTCCAACAATGAAATCAATATATTCCTCAACTCCATATACTTTTGCATTGTTCATGGCCATTGCAACTTTTGCCGGATCTATGTCAATGGCAATAACATGACAACCCCTGAAAAATTGGATATAACAGACCAACTATAAGAACCAAGAATCTAAGATATTAGGTTCTAAAACAAAAGCACAGAAATGAAGTTTTGAGATAGTAACCAATTCTAACACATTGCACTGATTTCAAATAAATTACTCCAAAAAGTGCAAACAGCAAAAACAAATACAAGCTATTCAGACAAAATATACTTTTATAACTAAACACGGTCAAACCTAGGTCAATATTAAAAATGCTGAATTTAAGTTGTTCACTGGCAGAGTTCTTGCATTGCATTTTTAGCATAAAATTTCATACAACATTTTCAGCTCAGTTCATAAATGATGAAAAAAAACACGGATTTAGATCCTCTACAGAGCCAAGATTTGTCAAGTGCTCAAATGCAGTATATTAGGGAATAAAAATTTGATTAAGTGTAAAATAAAAATATAAAATTAACAGATATATTAATTTTGTAACTTCTCTTTAGCAGTATATTAGGGAATAAAAATTTGATAATGTGTAAAATAAAAATATAAAATTAACAGATATATTAATTTTGTAACTTCTCTTTAGCACTCTATAAAGTTAGGTAGTGCAAGGAATCCAATAAACACATTCAGTGATGCTGAGAAGAAGGCAGCCTTCAATGATAATGTAATGTAGTATCCGTCAAGGTTCATAATATGAAGGCAACTACTAAATTTAGATTTAGAGTATAAAGTAACAAATACTCCCTCCATTCCTAAATATAAGAGCTCTATTTACTTTGATTTTAAATATAAAAACCTCAATCTAATTTGTCTTCCAAGTTTATAATTTCTTCTCCAGCTATCACTATTAATTGCACGTATAAAGTGGCACTTTCAATACAAATGATTAAAGAGGTATTTCGTATTTTTGAAACCAAGACACATGTTGTACAAGTAAATAACTTTCCTCATAGTTCCGATGTCCTATTTTAATGTAGTACATGTCAAGGTTCAGAATATGTAGGCAATTACAAAATTTGGGCAGAAATAACCAAGAGGAGTTATTAAAGCAGGACAAAGTTACTTTCTGGCGAACTGAATGGCATTTCCTCCAACTCCAGAGAAAGAATCAATGACAACCTGATGATCCGTACACCTCTCAGCATGTTTAATGGCAATTTCTTCAGGTGTTACCGAGAACCATCCTTCTTCGTCCATTTGGATACCTTGGTCATATTTCGAGAATAAATTGTACCGTTGATACCAATATTTCTCAGTAAGCGGATTAATTCCTTCCTTCGAAGCCTCTGAATCCCTAAAACCCTTAACTGAGAACAAAATATATATCCGCTGGTATTATTCGGCAAGATTCTCAATGCTTCTTCTACTTCTTTTCTTGAAAATGAACAAATTTCAAAGACAAGCTTGAGAAAACTTCTTTACCTCGTCGTCGTTTGATTCGTTTTGAAGTTTTTGTAGTAGTCATCCGGACCAGTATAGTGTCTACTCCGTCTCCTGTGTGAGCTTTTCTGCTTCCCAAAAAGCACGGGGCAACTGCTTTCCTGAAGTCAATTTTTTCGAAAATGAATCCCTAAAACCCTTAACTGAGAACAAAATATATATCCGTTGATACTATTCGGTAAGATCCTCAACGCTTCTTCTACTTCTTTTCTGGAAAATGAACAAATTTCAAAGACAAGCTTGAGAAAATTTCTTTACCTCGTCGTCGTTTGCTTAGGTTTGAAGTTTTTGTACTAGTAGTCACCAGCATAGTGTCTAACTGTCTATACTCCGTCTCCTGTGTGAGCTTTTCTGCTTCCCAAAAAGCACGGAGCAACTGCTTTCCTGAATTCAATTTTTTATTTTTTTATTTTACGATAATAAATTTTATTCACACCACATTTGCCCCCGCACAAGTCGTCCAAGCTGAGGGTGTTTAACTGTTTATGGGTATGGTTGAACAGGATGGGAGCCTTACTTAATGTCCTGCTTGAAAGATTATTAGGTCGTAAAATACAGCCCAATATCCAACCCAATCCGATAGAACCCCTAAATTTTTTAAATAAAACAATAATAGGTTGGGTAAGGCGGGCCTTCCCGCTCTAGTGGTGATACCCTACCACACTCTATATAGAAAAAAAGTTTCAATGTACCCAATAAACAATATTACAAGCTTCAAATGAAATCCATAATTCTACACTTTGAAATATTTCAAAATAAGTCTATATCTTGAATCTTGAAATTAAAAAGACAACCATATGTCTTAACAAATAGTCAAATATTTATAAATGAAAATAAAAAAAAAAGATCTAATACTATTATATAAAAAAAAAAAAAAAAAAATACTATATATACTACAGGGCATGGCCAAATGGATGGGGCGGCATACCGTACCCGATACCCAGACTACCCGTAAAAATACCCAACTCAGTTGTGCCTAATTTTTCTTGAGCCAGTTTTTCTTAAACTGGGTAGGGCGATTTTTCTGCGGGTTTGACGGTAGCGCATAAGGCCATGACCATCATGAACACCCCTAGTCCAAGCACAAATCTCGGTTCCATATGATTGATGTTTGGAACAATGATTTCAGCCGATCTGAATCTTTAAAAGCAGTTTAAAAACTGTGATTTACGGATATGAGTTTATCTCAATATATGTAAATAAACATTTTTATGAATGGAATAAATCCAGTGAAAAAAAACTAATCGGAATTTTTCGGAATAGCTTTAATAGTTGATGAGTTTCTGTGGAAAAAGAAAAAAAGAAGAAGCCATTTTTATATAAATCACCTTTTTCAGCTTTTGTCGTATTTTTTTCAGCTTCTGGAAAAAAATGTTACGGATATATGATCAAATAATCAATATACTATTTAATATACATTTGTATGCATTCTAATTTATCCATTAGAATATATTTAATTAAATATTTTAGAGTTTTTTTTTATTTTTTTATCAATTTTAAATTTAAATTTTTATCTTTAATTATTATTATATATATATATATATATATTATTCAATAAGATTAAGTATCATTTTCCTTTTAATTGATTTTTCAAACACTATTCAAAACAAAAGCTCATTTAGGAAAAAATTACTCCTGTCACTGCTATTCCAAACACAAATCACATTTATAATATGATTTTTATTATATCTTTCCCATCTACAAAAAGTTTGTGCCATTATACCGATGCTTCACGGAATCTTCATGGATCAAGGCAACAGCCGCAAGTCATGGTACATCGCCGTTCTTCTCATTTTTCCTAAGCAAAGTTCTTCTTCTTCGAATCGTCGTGAGTTCATCTCCTCCCCTTACTCTGATTATGTCTCCCATTGTCTTTGCTGAGTTCATCTCCTTCCCTTACTCTAAGTATTTAATTTAAAAGTTTGAACATCAAAATTATGTTATGATGGTACTTGTCTAAATTTATGTTCTTTTGTGGGAATTGTGATTATTGAACTTTGAAGATTCAAATTTCAGAATTTAGAATGATGAATTTGGATGAATGCTTAATTTTTATGTATGTTTTTTTAAAAAGAAAATTAAATGTAAATGAGTTACCTAAAACCCGATCAACCCACACATTTATATCTTTAGCTTTTTTACATGGGGTTTAAATGGATTAAGGCTAGCCTATACCCCGTATAGTTAAATAGGCAGGCTATAGGTTTGGGCATGGCTTGCCCAACTCGCCCATTGCTCTGTCCTAATTCTTTATGTGCTTATCCCTAAGAAGCATGTAAATAAATATTGATGGCATTTATATATATATATATTTTTTTTATTTATTTAGATTAAATTATATGTTTGCATTTTGAAATGTTTTTTTTTTCACTAAGTATCTCACATTACTTAATTTCCAAGTACTTGGATAGGAAAAATATTTCTAAATATAGAACTAAAAATTAATTAATTTAAGATACAAAGTATAAAAAATATTTTCCTTAAGAAAATAAACACAAGCACATAAAAAAATCATGAAATGAGAATTCGTGTGTGTGTTTGTGTAATGTTCGTGTGGGTTGTTCACTTGCTTTCGTGAAGAAAGAACAAAGAAGGTGGTTGCTGATTGGGTTGTGGATGGATTTTGGGACCTTAATAGGCTTGCTGGATGCATTAATCCAACTGTTATTCAACGTTCGGTTTGTCACTTACCGCCCCAGGCTGATGCGAATCATGATATTATGTTATGGGGTGTGGCTAGAGACGGTAATTTTTCAATTAGAAGCGCTTGTTCTGGTTGAAAAAGAACTCAACCATCTTAAAAGTAAATTGTTTAAGTATGTTTGGAATTGGCAAGGAGTGGAGCTTATTAGAGTTTTCATGTGATTGGTTTTGTTAAACAAACTCCCTACAAATGTGTGGCGGAGCTCTTAGTCCACAGCCCCTGCTTTTTGTGGCTTTTGTAATGGTGAAGCGGAGGATATATTACACATCTTGAGGGACTGCCCTTATGCCAAACAGCTGTGGTTGAAACTGGTCAGTCCAAGGTATGTTGCCCAATTTTTTTGCAAATCTTAGAGGTTGGATGGCTATGAATTTAGGTGGTAACATTAGCTCTGCTTTGGGGCCTTGCTGGAATTTTATTTTTGGGGTTTCCATTTGAAAATTGTGGGGTTGGAGAAATTCATCAATTTATGAGCAGGATTTTATAGAAGCCCATTAAACCTGAAATTATTATCTTGCAAATCTGAGGAAGTTTGCTTTATGTCCAGAATTTATCTTTGACTGCATCGGTTAGTAGCCTAGTGTCTCCTCTTGCTCGGATTTGGCATCCTCCTTTGGATGGAGGGATGGATTAAATTAAATGTGGATGGGGCTATGATTTTGAGTTCTTCTAAGGCGGTGTGTGGTGGTGTTATGAGAGACAATAAAGGTATATGGTTGGCTGGTTTTATTAAGTCATTAGGAATTTGCAGCTCTAGTATTGCAGAGGAGTGGGCAGTTTATGAGGGTCTGATCTTAGCTTGGGACTTGGGCTTAAAGAAAATTGTTGTAGAATTTGATGCTCTTGATCTTGTTAATAACCTGGTTGAACCAATTTTTCCTAATGCTAGTCTCCTTGTTCAGCAGATCATGACTATGGTGGCTAGGAATTGGACTATATCTTTTTGCTATGTTCCTAGAGAATTAATAGACTAGCGGATGCTCTAGCTAAATGGGGTCTCTCAAAATTTGGGTTTCTCAGTGCATGCTCTTCGGCTTTAAGGGCCCTAGTGGATTTATTCATATAAAAAAAACGGACACATCGCATCAGATCCCACCACTCTCTCATTTTTAACTTTCCCCTTCTTCCATCCTCAATTCATTTCAGGGGGAATTTACATTTTTCCTCCTTAAAATGTGTAACAAATTACAAAACTTATTGAAAATGTCCTCGTTTGTTATTTATATTAAACTATATTTTTATAAAGGGAAATGACACTTTGGGACAAAAACTTTAATTTATTATATCAGTGTGGGATGCCAGATCCGAGGCTGGCTTAGTTTAATTTTCAGTGCTCATTACACTCTTAAAAAAAAAAAAAAAAAAGGAATTCAGTTAAAACCTTTGGTACTTGATAATAATATAAAATTTTAAATTTCTTGATCCCATAGAGAAATTAAGTCAATGATACGGTTTGTCATTCCCCTTTTATAATAAGAAAAAGTATTATTAACGAAAATACAAAGGAAAAGGCATGAAAGAATAATATGTCATTTATTATTCTAGAGAATGAAATATACTTTTTTTTTCTATATTTCATTCATTTCACACCACTATTAAAATATGAATGTCCTTTCCCGCGATTCAATCGTATTAACTGTGATTTCCAGGAATTATTTTATCTTATTTTTCCTTTTCTCATTCATAAAATCTAGGTTATTAAGTAGATGTATGTTTTATATGTGTAAAATATATTAACCGTTTGTTTGGCTTAAGGGAAGAGAAGGGGAAAAATTATTATGAATTCAATTAAAAATAAAAAAAGTTGGCTTAGAATTAATTTTTAATATTTTTTTTAATTAAGATTTTATAACTCCACTTGCTCTTTCTTTTAGAAAAAAGAAATAAACTCGTTAAAATGTTTGCCCTCAAGTTACATCCCTTCTATTTCCCTTGACTTAACTAGAGGATTATTTGATTTTGGAAAATATACATTGTAATGTTTGAGAAAAAGAGCTTGATTTTGTGAAATTTGAAAGGAGAAATTGTTTTTTATAATTTTATTCAAATTTTCATGGATCTTCATAATTTAAAATTGAATCCCTATAATTCAAAAAATATTTAATTAATTTAATCCTTTTCTAAGTTTTTAGTGGTATAATTAATCATATTTGGAAAATGTAATATTTATAAAAATAAAAAGGATAAAATGTAGATGATAAAATAAATTTAATTTATACATATAACAATAATGAAAAACTAAAATTAAAAAATTATATAGATATCAAATTATCAATATACAATCCTAAACTCTTGAATTGGAAAAACAAAAAGTCAAGTAAATTTGAGTTAAAATATAATATAACAACCAACACATCAATAAATCTTGAATAGAGGACCCATGCTCAGACTTCTTTTAAAATAAAATATAGGGTAAAGGTGTAGAAATACTACTTTACTCTCAGGAGCACCCAACATTAAATATTTTGCAATATTCGATTAGTTTTCCATTTCAAATCAATCTTTTGCTGTGATTTTGTGAATCTTTTACCCAGAAAAATGTTGACAAGAGACAACGAAAATGGCGCTGCCGCTGGCAACGGTGGTAGACCGTGATGACAAAAATGGCGTCTCACCACCGAACAATACTGAGTCTATATCTGTGACTTATTTTCCTGGTATAGTAGTTTGAAGCTTGGAAGGAACATGAAGAACTGTTTCTGGTGGGGAAAGAGAATCGATCTTGAAGCCGGTTATGGAGTTGCTCATGGTGTGGATCGTTTTGATGCGAGAAAGCTTTGGTGCTTTTGGGGAATCTTGGATTTGTTTTTCTTCAGTTCGATCTTCTGGATTTGTTTCAAAACTTGTTAATTTTGTTGATTGATAGTCTAAATTTGTTGGCTCACAATTTTTCTTTTTTTAAAACTCGAGTTTGCTTTAATGGTGGAAGGAATTGGGAGGGAGGAGGAGGGGGAGAGAGAAATCCCTAAAGATTTATCTCCCATCGGTGAATCGGTGTTGTTGGATGTGAAAATAATTATGAAGGCAAAAACTTGATTTCATGCATTATGCTCATACAAATTTTGATCACTTTAATTTTGTCATCTGTGTACTCTAGAACTGGCATAGATAGAAGATAGAAACATAATTTTACAGATCCATTACAATTAGCACCAACGAAAAAAAATCACAAAGAGGATTTGAAACAAATGTTTCGACCCTCACAAAATCACCGAGACAGAGAATCTCGGATGAATATGAATTCCTATCTTCCTATCATCAGCTAGAGATGATAGGATGAATACGAATTCCTATCTTCCTATCATTAGCCGTGCCGGCGTACTGAGATCACTGAATATTCTGCTAACGTTTTCTGAAAACATTACACACATCCACACAGGCTGCCGCGATAAGTCCAAGTGCTACCCCGACCATCTTTCCAGCATTCATTCCTTCTGATGAACTGTCCATCGTACCTTCATCATCGCTCAGATCAGACAATCGGCTGCTTTTTTTTCCAGATGCTTCTTCAATCTGCCAAGTCAACATCCATGTCATCATAATTGGTCAAAAACCTTTGATTTAATGGTCAACGTTTTGCATTTAACACCAACTATGACTTTTATATCTATTTTATAACCACATAGTCAATTTTGCACGGGGGGACACTTAGTGTTAGACGCTACGCCTATATGCATTTTTACACTTTTGTAAAAATGAGAGACATATCATTTTAGTCCAAATTATGAAAGCTCCACAAAAACTTCTCTATACCCAAAACTTGTGTGCCTGTCAATTCATACAGGTTTTCACTAATCAGCACAATTTTACCCTCATTAAAAGAGAAAAATACATAAAATAACTTTCATAAAAAGAGTGAGGTGAAAAAAAGTGATTTTGAGTACCTATTTAGTCTTTAAAATAAAGATGAACAGCACCGGATATAAGATGATACTAACTTTTTCAGTAGGTATCTCAAACAAGAATTTTACTTTCCTCTCACAACCCAATGAGTAATGAACAAAAGAGTATAATTATAGAAAAGATAAAAGATTAGTTGGGCCAAATTATTGGCCAAAAATAAAATATTATATAATACATACATACATATAAATACATAAGATAAGAGAAGACCAAAGGCCCCAGCTGGCCATACCATAGTTCTGCCACAGGAGATAGATGAAAATCCCGGCGAAGCAGCCACTTGACTACGAAAGTACAGAGCTACACCCTTATGATGGTTCTCTACATAATTTGATTCCACCTGCAAATTATTGGCCAAAATAAAATATTATATAATACATACATATATATAAATACATAACATAAGAGAAGACCAAAGGCCCCAGCTAGCCATACCATAGTTCTGCCACGGGAGTTAGATGAAAATCTCGGTGAAGCAGCCACTTGACTACGAAAGTACAGAGTTACACCCTTATGATGGTTCTCTACATAATTTGATTCAACCTGCAAATTTGAAACATCCATCCTTCTAAACTCTCTCTATGGCCTAAAATTGTAAATGGAAACATAATTCTAGAATGAATCAAATCTTGCAAACTATTTTTTTTTTTTACCTCAAGCTTCAAAGGAGGAGAAGATAACCAACACAACTCCCGAACCTGTTCTAGGTTAATGTTCCGAGGTAGAAACATAATGATATTGGAAGTTATAGCTTGAGCAACCTTAAACAAAGTATAACTGCACAAGAGATTAACATTTTTCCACTTCAAAATAATAAAAATGCCAATAAGTTATATCGGATCATATTAGGTTGGTTATATGAATTGCACAACATCAATGGGCTCCGGCGTTAATGAAAAACTAAATCCAAGATGAGAGGAGAAAGAGATGCATCAATACCCAGAGTATTAACAGGCATGTTAAATTTGTGTTGCATAAAATTAACAGCCAAAACAGCAGAAAAGTAGTGACTGGGAATGTGATATTGCTTTGATCAGATTTCAAAGGCAATTTTTTTTTTTTTTTAATACAAATTTTAAGGGTTTAATGGGAGTCAATCATTACAGATTCATAAATACACAACAGATTCTCTGAATCAATAATGGAAATTTGAATATCTTATCACAAGTTTAGTGGATAAGAAGTTGTTGTTGTATCGCCCACAACACTCGCTTAAATACATTTTAGTCCCTCTAGTTTCATACAAGTTTTATTTTGGCCACCATATTTTTTGGAGAAAGAAAATCAATGCCCTTTTATTTAAATGAATGATACAAATTGTTCCATTGTCTTCTAGTGCATATAAATTTCATAACAATATATTGACTTGAATGTCAATTTGTGTGTGAATTATGATATCATATAAACAATATTGTACAAGTCAACAAATTACTACTGACATTAAATTTGTATGGATTATGAGATACAGGGAAAAAACTGACTTATTTCAAACAAATAAGATAACACCATTGCCTAATTTTAAACCAGGGGAACCAAATATAACTTCATGAAACTAGAGAGATCAAGAGTACAATTAAGCCACTAACATACTGTATGGCCAAAAGCTAAAAGCCAGTAACATGATGATGTAAGTGGAAATTGAAAAGAAACAGTAAGAAGCCGATAAGCTAATCTCATTTAAAATAAAGCAAGCAACTATCCAAATTTCCTGGAAAGTTCTTCATTCAAGGTACAAGCAATCAACATTACATACCCATCAGTTGGCTTAAGTAACTCAAGTGTGAATATTTCGATGTCTTTATAAGATGGACCGCCCCACGGTGGTGAAAGGAACACTACATCCCCCTGGCAGAATGAAAGCATAAAAAGCAATAATAGTATAATAAACTGCATTGAGTTGTTAAACATGAGCATAATTCCCAAAAAAAAGTGACAGTGAAATTTTGCCTTCAATGATGGAGCAAGCTTGAAAAAATCTCCAACTCTGAAATCAATATATTCCTCAACTCCATATACTTTTGCATTGTTCATGGCCATTGCAACTTTTGCGGGATCTATGTCAATGGCAATAACATGACAACCCCTGAAAAATTGGATATAACAGACAAACTATAAGAACCAAGAATCTAAGATATTATAGAATATATATATATATATATATATATATATATATATATCATCTAGTTCCTATAAGGTTCTAAAACAAAAGCATAGAAATGAAACTTTGAGATAATAACCAATTCTAACACATTGCACTGATTTCAAATAAATTACTCCAAAAAGTGCAAACAGCAAAAACCAATACAAGCTATTCAGACAAAATATACTTTTATAACTAAACACTGTCAAACCTAAGTCAATATTAAAAATGCTGAATTTAGGTTATTCACTGGCAGAGTTCTTGCATTGCATTTTTAGCATAAAATTACCATACAACATTTTCAGCTCAGTTCATAAATGATGAAAAGAACACAGATTTAGATCGTCTACAGAGTCAAGATTTGTCAAGTGCTCAAATGCAGTGTATTAGGGAAGGAAAATTTGATTATGTGTAAAAAAAATAAAATAAAACTAACACAAATATATTAATTTTGTAACTTCTCTTTAGCGCTCTATAAAGTTAGGTAGTGCAAGGAATCCAATAAATACATTCAGTGATGCTGAGAACTGAGAAGAAGGCAGCCTTCAATGATAATGTAATGTAGTATCCGTCAAGGTTCAAAATATGAAGGCAACTAGTAAATTTAGATTTAGAGTATAAAGTAACAAATACTCCCTCCATTCCTAAATATAAGAGCTCTGTTTACTTTGATCTTAAATATAAAAACTTCAATCTACTTTATCTTCCAAGTTTATAATTTCTTCTCCAGCTCTCACTATTAATTGCACATATAAAGTGACACTTTCAATACAAATGATTAAAGATGCATTTTATATTTTAGGAAACCAAGACACATATTGTACAAGTAACTAACTTTCCTCATAGTTCGTATTTCCTATTTTAATGTAGTACTCCCTCTAGTTCTTATTATAAGGCACCAACTAGCAAGTTTATTTAGTTCTTTTTATAAGGCACTTGCTCATTAATTATATTTTTCCATGTCTTCCTATAACTAATAAGGGTAGTGGGTTCCTATAACTAATAAGGGCAGTGGGTGAGAGTAATAATTAATATGATATTAGAGTTTAGTGCAATTAGTAGGGGTAGTACTAGAAATTACTTAGATTCTAGAACAACTTTATTAACTTTAACTACTTTTATTGGTTTATGAGAAAAGTTAGTTGGTGTCTTATAATAAAGATAAGAGGGAGTACATGTCAAGGTTGAGAATATGAAGGCAATTACTAAATTTAGGCAGAAATAACAAATAGGAGTTATTAAAGCAGGAAAAAAGTTACTTTCTGGCGAACTGAATGGCATTTCCTCCAACTCCACAGAAAGCATCAATGACAACCTGATGTTCCGTACACCTCTCAGCATGTTTAATGGCAATTTCTTCAGGTGTTACAGAGAACCATCCTTCTTCGTCCATTTGGATACCTTGGTCATATTTCGAGAATAAATTGTATCGGTGATACCAATATTTCCCAGTAAGTGGATTAATTCCTTCCTTCGAAGCCTCTGAATCCCTAAAACCCTTAACTGAGAACAAAATATATATCCCTTGGTACTATTCGGCAAGATTCTCAACGCTTCTTCTACTTCTTTTCTTGAAAATGAACAAATTTCAAAGACAAGCTTGAGAAAATTTCTTTACCTCGTCGTCGTTTGCTTCGGTTTGAAGTTTTTGGAGCCATCCGGACTAATATAGTGTCTACTCCGTCTCCTGTGTGAGCTTTTCTGCTTCCCAAAAAGCACGGAGCAACTGCTTTCCTGAATTCAATTTTTTTGAAAATGAATCCCTAAAACCCTTAACTGAGAACAAAATTTATATCCATTGGTACTATTCGGCAACATCCTGAACGCTTCTTCTACTTCTTTTCTTGAAACTGAACAACTTTCAAAGATAAGCTTGAGAAAATTTCTTTACCTCGTCGTCGTTTGCTTAGCTTTGAAGTTTTCGTCCTAGTCATCCAGACCAGCATAGTGTCTACTCCGTCTCCCGTGTGAGCTTTTCTGCTTCCCAAAAAGCACAGAGCATCTGCTTTCCTGAATTCAATCCTTTATTTATTTGACGAAAATAAATTTTATTCACAGCACATTTGCCCCCTCGCACAAGTTGTCCAGGCACAAATCTCGGTTCCATATGATTCACGCTTAGAGGAGTGATTTGAGCCTAGCATCTAGTACACGATAAAAGATAAATAATTTGGTCTTTATTATAAGGGTGCATAAGGTGCTAGCTAATAATTCTCATAAACTAATAAAAATAATTAAAATCAATAAAATTAGTCTATAATTTAAGTAACTTTCAATATTATTCTTACTAATTGTACTAAATTCTAATATCATATTAATTATTGCTCTCACCACTACCCTTGCCACTCTGGTCCTATTTATAAGTTCAGTTTGACCAAAAAATTTGGTCCTATTTATAAGTCTAGTTTCAAGTAATAAATGAGATTGTGACAATTTTACCCATATTAATTACACTCATGAGGATGGAGAGAGAAGAAACAGTTGAAAAATACCTAATTATAAATGAGGGCAAAGTTGAAAATTTACCTCATAATCATTGTGTCAACTAACTTTCCTTGGTATGTGAGATTTGGTCAAAGTTGACTTATAAATAGGACCAGAGTGGTATTTATTAGGGGCATACATAAATTAGAATAATTAATGCTCATTGGGAACAAGCAAGTAGCTAGTGCCTTATAATAATATACTCCATCTGGTTCTTATTATAAGACACTAACTAATAAGTTTATTTTGTCCTTTTTGTAAGGCATTTGCTTGTTCCAAAGGAGCATTAATTATTTGTTTCCACATGTGCCTCTAATTAATAATGGTAGTGGGTGAGAGTAATAATTGTATTCCCTTTGGTCCTTATTACAAGGCACCTGCTTATTCCCAATGAGCATTAATTATGTTTTTCTATGTATGCTTCTAATTAATAAGGGTAGTGGGTGAGAGTAATAATTATTAGAGTTTAGTGCAATTAGTAGGGATAATATTGAAAATTACTTAAATTGTAGGACAACTTTATTGACTTTAATTGTTTTTATTGATTTATGATAATTATTAGTTGGTGCTTTATAATAAGGACCAGAGAGGGTATAATATTAGAGTTTAATGCAATTAGTAGGGATAGTATTGGAAGTTACTTAAATTGTAAGACAACTTTATTAATTTTAACTGTTTTTATTGGTTTATGAGAATTGTTTGTTGATGTCTTATAATAATGACCAGAAGGAGTATATATGGGAAAAGTATTTCTCTGGTCACTGGAGATAAGTTATCTCCAGTGACCCCTAAAACTACGTCGTTTTGAATTAATGAAGGGTGTGTTTGTAATTTTAGGTGAATTAATGAATGGTGCAAAATTACGGAAACATCATTCATTAATCCAAAATGACGTAGTTTTGGGTCCATCGGAGATAACTTATCTCCATGGAGAAATCCTTTACCATATATTTATTTATTTATTTATGATCCTAAATAAATTTAATGTAAATATGAAATTCTTCTGGTGTGAGCTTTTCTTCTGGTAACGCTTCTCCTGGCATCCCTTTAGCTAGAGGCAGCTTCTCATTTAAGGCTAACCAAAGGAATTGTCAATATATCCAAAAAGTATCATGTCATAATTACCCAAGATCAGCATCCACAGACTAGTCTGCACACACTCACACTCACTACGTCTTTTTTTTTAAAGCCCATAGAGTGATCCACCTAGTTCAGGGGTGGAGTCGATTTAAAATCCGAGCGGTCAATTACGGAATATGGTAGTTGAGTTTGAACGGGAGGGTGAAAATGACAGAATTGGAACCAAAATTTTAGAAAATTATGCTTTAGCTTACCACTTATGCTCAATCTTTTCAGGTCACTCACCACGTCTTTTTCATAGAAAGTAAAGGCATATTTAGAGGGATCCACCTAGTATACTTAGTTGGGTAAAGCTGTGAAACACCAGAAAAACCTATTAAGTAGTGAAATAAGTCAAATGGGAAAATAATAATAATAATAATCTAGATCGTTTGAAATATCTTCAATGATTAATGAGTTTTTTTAAAAAAAAAAAAAAAAACTATTTTTGATATAAGTCATTTTTTTCAACCCTGTCGTGATTTTTTTTTTTCAGCTTCGGATAAAAATATTAAATATATGTGATCAAATAAACAATACACTATTAAATATACATTTGTATGCATTCTAATTTATTTATTAGAATATGTTTAATTAAGTATTTTAGAATTTTTTATAATAATTTAATTTTTATCTTCAATTATTACAATATATACAATTAATTTATATATATATATAGTATCCAATAAGATTTATGTCATTTTTATTTATTTTCTATCTTAACTGACTTTTCAAACGCTATTCAAAATAAAAACTCATCTAAAAAAATGTACTTCTATCACGATTATTCCAAATACAAATCACATTTACAATATATTTTTTATCATATTTTTCGTCTGTAAAAAATCCATCTTAAAATAAGTCATTTCTGACAATATTACTCCAAACCGTGGTTACGATTAAAGGGCCTTTTAATAGTGAAACCGATGCTTCGTTTAGAAGTATGTGGTTAATTAAGATATTTCTAATGGCTTTTGTTTGGGGCGGTTTAACCCTGGCCCATTACGGGCCGGGCCTCAAAAATTGAAGAGAAGGTGACTTTTGTTTCGATGGACTTTTCTTAATGGACTTATTTTTCTTTTAATGTTGAATTTTTTTCTAATGTGATTTGTGTTTGGGATATTTGTTTTTGATAGTAAATTACAACAATAAGAACTTAGAGCTTTTTTTTGTTTAATAAGCTCCCAAAGGTGGCTTCATCCAATAAGTTACTTTTAACTTTAAAGCTCATTAAGCTTTAAAGCTATCCCAAATTATATTTCTTTACAGAGGAAAAATATTCCTTGCTTATACTTTTAATGTGCTTTTAGTGTGCTTATTTTAGCTTTGAAAGCTATCCCAAACAGAGTTCAGATCCCAGTGATCCCACCACTCTGTTTCATTTTTAACTTTCCTCTTTTTCCATTCCCAATTCTTTTAAGAGGGAATTTACATTTTTCCTCCTTAAAATATGTAACAAATTACAGAACTTATTTAAAAAGTGGTCGTTTGTTATTTATATTATACTATAGTTTTATAAAGGGAAATGATACTCTGGGACAAAACTTTAATTTATTACTCCTATAATCCTAAATATAAGACAAAGTTGATCTTTTTAAAGAAAATAAGGCAGCTAATTAAATTATTTTAGAGTATTTGTATTTATTTTTTCCTCCAAAATAATTAGTTTGAATATTAAACTAATATACTCCATCCGGTCCTAATTATAGGAACACTTTTGTAGTGCAATTTATACTACAAAAATGTTTTTATAATTAGGACCGGAGCTGGAGGTAGTATAATTTAAAGATATATAACATATGATATGGTTAGGTAAATTATTTAACTTCCTTAATCTTTCCAAAAGAAGTCAATTATATCATATATTCAGGACATAAGGGAGCATATCAGTGTGGGATGCCAGATTTGGGGATGTCTTAGTTTAATTTTCAGTGCTTATGTACATAAAACAAATTTAAATTTCAGTTAAGACCTTCGTACTTGATGATAATATAAAATTTTAAATTTTTTGATCCCAGAGAGAAATTAAGTTAATGATAAAGTTTTTCATTCCCGTTTTATAATAAGAAAAAGTATTATTAACGAAAATATAGAGGAAAAGGTACGAAAGAATAATATGTTATTTATTATTTTAGAGAATGAAATATACTATATATTTTCCATATTTCATTCGGTTCACACCACTGTTAAAATATGAATGTATGAAAGAATAATATGTCATTTATTATTCTAGGGAATGAAATATACTATTTTTTTTTTCTATATTTCATTTGTTTCACACCACTTGTTAAAATATGAATGTTCTTTCCCGTGATTCAATCGTCTTAACTGTGATTTCCAGGAATTATTTTATCTTATTTTTCCTTTTCTCATTCATAAATTTAGGTTATTAAGTAGATGTATGTTTTATATGTGTAAAATATATTGTTTGAGGGAAGAGTATTTTTTTTTTTTTTTTTTTTTTTTTTTTTTTTTTATGAATTCAATTTAAAAGAAAAAAGTTGGCTTAGAATTAATTTTTAAATTTTTTTAATTAAAATTTGATAACTTCACTTGCTCTCTTTTTTAGAAAAAATAAATAAGCTCATTAAAATGTTTGTCCTCAAGTTACATCCCTTCTATTTCCCTTGATTCCACTAGAGGATTATTTGATTTTGGAAAATATACATTGTAATGTTTGAGAAAAAGAGCTCGATTTTGTGAAATTTGAAAGGAGAAATTATTTTTTATAATTTTATTCAAATTTTCATGGATCTTCATATTTTAAAATTTAAAATCGAATCCCTATAATTCAAAAAATATTGAACTAATTTAATCCTTTTCTTAATCATGTAAAACTTTTCTAAGTCTAGTGGTAAAATTAATCATATTTTACCTTCATATTTGAAACATGTAATATTTATAAGAATAAAAAGGATAAAATGTAGATGATAAAATAAATTTAATTCTTGCATATAACAATATTGAAAAACTAAAATTTAAAAATTATATCGATATCAATGTTGCAATCCTGAACTCTTGAATTGGAAAAACAAAAAGTCAAGTAAATTCGAGTTAAAATATAATATAACAACCAACACATCAATAAGAATAGAGGACCCATGCCCAGACTTGTTTTAAAATAAAATATGACATTCTACTAACTCATGTTGGGGTTCAAATCACAACCCAATGTATATGTACAAATATGAGAGACAAAGACAGATCATTTTAGTCCAAATTGAGAAAGCTCCACAAAAACTTCTCTATACCCAAAACCTGTGTGCCTGTTAATTCATACCATCCAATATTTTGATGACCAAAGAAGTTACATTCAAGAAAGATCAACACCTCTAATTAGTTGGATTCACCTATCTCAAGTCTCAACCCACTCTCCCCTCAATTTAGTTATATCAAATAAAGTGCGTATTTGGTGTGGTGATAGATCAAATTGATCATAAAGTGGGATAATTGAATATGATTCTCATAATGTTCAAAAAGATCCCCAAAGAGATGCACCGTGGTCATAAAATCTTAATTTTGATTAATTGGTTGGTTGGATATCTTGTAATATGATCCAGAAAAAAAGATTGATACTAAGTGGTCTAAAGTGTTATAAAAAAAGTATCCCCTTCATTCTTACTTCTAACTAATACTTTTGCAACGCTGAGTAAATAATTTGAGGTAGTGGTCCAAAGGTCAGTATTTTAAATGGTATCATTTTAGGCTCTCTCTCTTTTATCAAATTTCAGGCTTAATAAAGAAATGGAAACAATGTTTTTACCCAAAAAAAAAAAAAAAAAAAAAAAAAAAAAAAGAATGGAAACAATGTAAAATTTAACTTGGTTGATTCGTCTGAAACTCTCAAGTATCGATTGAACTAAAATACTAGACATAATAACTAGGGATTGAGTTTTAATATCCCCTTTCGAATTATTTCATCAAATCCAAATTCGTCATCTTATATCATATGCTCCTTTACCATATATATATATAAATTTTTACCGCCGTTAATTGCAATGTAAAAATACCAAAAATATGTGTTTTTACGCAATGGTTTGCGGATGAAAGAAAGAAGAAGTTTTTCATCCGCCGCTTATCTTCCATTGCAGCCTATTAGCTTCCAAGAAAATATTTTCTATAGAGAGGAATATAGGAGAGGTCAAAAATACCCAACCACTTTAATCCCCAGAAATTAGAGAGGAATTACAAAAAACAGAGCTTTGAGGGATAAAAACAATCCTCGTAACTGATTGAAAGATGAGGAAATTCAAGAAATTAAATAGAACGTTATGGGAAAAAAACCTGGATCTCGATTCTAAAAACACTGCTTTCAAGAAATCCTTCTAAGTTTGCTTCTTGGTGAATTAAAAGACAAACCCAAAAATCATAACTTGAAAGATAGATGATTAAGTAAAGGGATTCGAGAAGCTGGAGTTACGCGGGGGATGAGATCTCGTAAAGATCCATAAAGATCTATCCTTTATTTCTTGGTGGTCGATGACGCCACCTAGGTGAGATATGAAGAAGCTTCGTTCGAGTTGTCGCCGCCTCAAAGCACGATTTCTTGCATTTGAAGAACCAGCTTTCGATCAAATCCACGGAGGAGACGATGGCATTCGCTCCTCAGGTTGAAGGAGCTGGTGGAGGTGGCGAATCGAAGCACAAGGTGCCCGAGATTTTTGAAGTGGAGGTAGATCGTGGAGGACCGATGATTCAGGGGCGAAAAGAAAAGAAAAAGTGGATAGGAGGAGGAAGGTACGAAAGCAAGAAAAAGGTGGAAGGAATGAAGGAAGGGCAAAGTTGGGAATTAAACAAAGTTTGACATTTTATTTTTTTTTAAATGGTACGGGGCCCACCCTAAAAGTAACAGCAGTTAATAGATTTTAACGGCGTGGGTAGTTTTGCACCTGTTTTAAGAGTTTATGTGCATTTTTTGTCCTCTTAAAAGCACAAGGTGTTGAGTGCACCTTGGGTAAAAGCCTATGTGCATTTTTGCACTTTTACCCATATTTTTATTAGGAAAAATATTTTTCCCGTCACTGGAGATAACTTTATTTTTAGTAACGGGAGAAATCTTTTACCCATATTTATTTATGATCCTAAATAAATTTAATGTAAATATGAAATTCTTAATTTGCCAAGCACAGAGTATCTGCTTGAGTAGCTCACAGTCTACTGTGTGAGCTTTTCTGCTTCCCAGAAAGCACAGAGTATCTGCTTTCCTGAATTCAATTTTTTATTTATTTGACGAAAATAAATTTTATTCACAGCACATTTGCCAAGCACAAGTCTCGGTTCCATATGATTGATGCTTAGAAGGGTTATGTTGAGAGATAAGTATGTAAGAATGGTTTTACCTATATATATATATATATATATAAACATTTTTATGATCCTAAATAAATTTAATGTAAATATGAAATTCTTCTGGTGTGAGCTTTTCTTCTGGTAACGCTTCTCCTGGCATCCCTTTAGCTAGAGGCAGCTTCTCATTTAAGGCTAACCAAAGGAATTGTCAATTCTCCATTGTCAATATATCCAAAAAGTATCATGTCATGATTACCCAAGATAAGCATCCACATCAGCCTATGGACTAGTCTTTTTCATAGAAAGTATAAGCATATTTAAAAAAGTATCATGTCATGATTTTATTGTATATGCTTCTTCTTCTTATCTTCTTTTTTTAAAAAAAAAAAAAAAATTGTCTTCTTCTAATTTTATTGAGATTTGTATTTTATTGTGATATCTCATAAAATCATAGCTTATCTTCTGCAATTTTATGATATCACATTCAGATCTTAAAATTCATGTGTCAAAATCTTCACAGAAGAAGCCGTTCTAAAAAAAAGTTAAAAAGAATTAGAAAAATCCAGATCTCAATTTTTTATTTATCATTATTTTGAAATCTGAATTTTGAAATAGTGATTTTTGTCTAATCTAAAAAGCCCTTTTTTTAATAGTAGCTTTTGAAATGTGGCGAAAAATAATGATGACAAAGTAGAAAACTAATGCAAGGGGCAAGAGGATTAATATTTAAATGACTTTTGCTCCAAAATCTTAATCTTATGTCGAGATCATCTGTTGAGTGTATTAATTAGCGGTTTTCAAAATTTCACATGATACTATCCTATTCCTAATAGGAATAATTAAATGAGGCATGTGTCACTAGATCGATGTTAAGGTTAGGGTACAATTAAAGAAACGGAAATATGCTTTTTATTTTTCACGGAAATTAAGGATAAAAGGATTTTAATGGAATAATTCTAAAATTGATTTAATATCTTTATTTAAACTATAAGCCAGTAACCTTTGTGCTAATTTAGTCAGAAAATCATTTGTTAAAACTCGATGATAAGATAATTCCAACAAATTAGAGGAAGAATTGGGCAAAAGCAAAACTAGAAAGTGCCCAACTTTTAGGGATTTTTCAAAAAGCAAAGGCGGCTTAAAAAAAAAAGAAAAAAAGAAAGGAAAAGGGCGTGATGGGTGCCACCGACGAAGCGTGTCTCCGACTCCAAGGCTGCTTGAGATGTTTGGAATGGCACGTGTCATCCTCCTCCTCCTGCACAACGCCATACCATGGTCATTCCATTTACAGTAGATATACATAGATCTAAGGCAAACAAAACTCGATTCAACTTTTTAAATTAATAATAATAATAATAATAACATCTATCATCAAATTCACCTCTACATATATTTTCCTTAAATATCTGAAACAATCTTCTAGGGTCTAAAACCTTGTCAAACACTTGCACGCTACAATACATGCATGGGAGGTAAAAATATAATTATATTTCCGAAACTCTCTTACTGTACCGCTATGAATCTATGATACCTCTCAATGACTCTCAAGCAATGAAAGCACTGGGAATGGTGGATTAGGGGGAGGTGACCACATCAGAGCATGGAAATAGACAAAGCTATTGGGATTCAGAATCTTATTATCAGAGTCTTGTTGGTGCTTTTTGGGGCTTTGGCTATTATTGGTGATTGTATCAAGTATCGTGCAACATAATTAATTGACCGTGTGAATTATCATTGCCATGACTCTAAATATACAGCACAAACACTGGTGCAGGAGGATATAAGGGTTTTTAGAAAAGGACCTTCGGAGTTGCTGTGGTGGATTTGCTGATGAAACTTCAGAGGAATATGAAGACCCCTGTAAACAAATGGAAACACCATTAGAAAAGTAAGATTTCCTTCTCATGAATCAAACAAACATCCAACTGTATTATAAAATACTCCCTTCGCTGCTTAAGATAAGACATATTTATGGAGTTAATCTTGGTCCTAAATATAACACTTTGTTTTCATATTTGTCCATCTATTCATATTCACTCTTATTAATACTCCCTTGACAAAAATCAAGGAGGAGAGGGAATGAGAAAATTAAGAGAGATAACTATGGTGTTTTATAAAATATATATGATATTAACTAATTTTTTTAATCTAATCAAATTAGATAAGTATATCTCACATTAGAGACCGGAGGGAGTAACATTAAAAAGCATACAATCATTCTGCCCAGCGCTGAAAATATAAAATGATTTAAAACACCATTTATTTCTATAATATATTTTCCTTTTATATTTCCTTTCGATTCCCTCACTTCAATGAAGTCTTCTCAATCTCTTGGGAGGTAGAGCTGATAGGTAAGGGCTGGGCATCAAAAGCTGATTTGGGTTTTTTCAAAGCATAGTAGTTTTTAAAGCCAATTGGCTTCTATATATAAATAGCCACCCATGCAAGTCATGGTGGAGGCTTTTAATGAATGAAATATTCGCTGCCCTATTAATGAAATATTCCCCCTCCCTTTCTAGTGACAGTGTGCAAGCGTGATACATGGGAGACTAGAAAAGCAGGTCAATAAATTAAAAATGGAATACTCATCTATGTTGGATTTGACCATTTACAGCTTGAAAAGACAAACGAGTTTCCTCTTGATCGTCAGTTCTTGATTGCTTTGTTAGGTAATAGGCTTTGCTCTCGAGGAATATTGGCTTTGCAAACAAATGAAAACCTACAAGCATAAAATACATGTTGGTTCAAGTAACAGCAAGTTCCATTGCTTTAACATGTTGCTGCAACACT
The DNA here is from genome assembly GCA_019022655.1 of Acacia acuminata. Taxonomy (NCBI): domain Eukaryota; kingdom Viridiplantae; phylum Streptophyta; class Magnoliopsida; order Fabales; family Fabaceae; genus Acacia; species Acacia acuminata. Next base: position 1,191,945 of record JAFJYI010000001.1, read on the forward strand.
CTTAAGTATTTTTTTTTGATGCACCTAGAACCCTGAGGTTTTTTTTTTTTTTTTTTTTTTTTTTTTTTTTTTTTTTTTTTTTTCAGGTGCACGTTCATCCAGTACTATGCAATATTTTTTGGTGTATTCAAGCCCTAAAGTATTTTTTCATGTGTATTCAACACCCTAAATTATTAAAATTGTTAAAAGCAAAATTGAAGAAAAAAGTACTTTAAGGTGATAAACACTCTAAAAAAAGTATTTTAGGGTGTTGAGTACATTACAAAATACTTTAAGGCATTGGCCTGGAAAAATACTTGATGGTGCCTAATCCTATTTATTATTATGTTTACATGATTCCTTTATGGCACCATGCAATGTATTTATGCTGGAGGCTTTTGATAAATCAAATATTTGCTGCCCTGTTAAAATAACTGCTTCCTCTTCTTTCTTGTTTTGTTTCTCTTCCCCCTCACATAATCCTCTCACGTTAGTGACAAGTGTGTGAGTATGTGTTACATGAGGGACAAGAAACGCATGTCAATAAAAAGAATAATCATTTATGTTGGATTTGGCCACTTACAGCCGGAAAAGACGAATGAGTTTCCTCTGAAATGTCCATAATTACTTGGGGAATGACGACGCGTCTGCATCAAAGTCATAGTCATAAAACATATTCACTCAGTTAATACGACACTCATGTCATTTAACATTCACACACACTGCCACTGATTCAAGCAGGGGAGAATTTGGGGGAGAGTTACAAAAACAGAGGGAAAGAAGAGGAATGCAAAACAGAGATGGTGGGGCAGAAGAGAGACAAAACTTAAGAGATTAGTTCTATCACAACAAAATATATTCTTCGTACCCAAAAAACTCAATACAAGGACCACCTAGCTCCTATTTAGAAAAGCAAGATTTCCTTCTCATGAATGAAACAAACATTCAACATGTTATAAAATACTCCCACCCATGCTTAATATAAGATATATTTGAGTTAATCTTGATCCTAAATATAAGGCTTAGTTTTCATATTTATCCATCTATTCTAATTTAATTTATGGATACTCCTTTAACAATAATTAAGGAGGGAGGAAATGATGAAATTAAAAAGATGACTAGGGTGTTTTAGAAAATATATATTCTATTAACTAAATTCATTAATCAAATTAAATTATGCAAATATGTCTTATATTAAGAATCAAGCACAAAATCAATGAAGTTTTCTCATTGGGCGGTAGAGATTTTCTTTTTATAGGTAAGGGCTAAGCATCGAAGCTGGTGTGGGTTTTTACAAAGCATAGTAATTTTTATAGCCCCCATCATTTCATGCTTTATTGAAGTTCTATCATCAACTATTCAACTTTACACTTTGAAGAATATTTCCATCATCAAGTAGAGGAGAAATGATCAAACATACGAATTATTCCCTCCGTCTGAGCTTAAAAAGATTAAAAAATTAGTTAAGTTTTGTAAAAAGAGTATATTAGTTTCTTTAAAGTACCCTCTTAATCATTCGCATTAGATACTACTCCCTCAATGAAATATCTCTCCTTAATATATGTGCAGTCAATAAAAATAATTTAAGAAAAAAATTATAAATTCGGGATATAAAATGAATTGAGATCTTATATTCAAAATCAAAACAAACTATTCTACTAGCTATTATAATTAGCATGCGAGGAAGTAACATAGTTGAAAAAAACGCATGAGAAGGAAATGATATTTTAAAATTATTTTATAGGCAAATGGCAGAGCAAGTGAATTAAGCTTATCTAATTACGTTTCAATGTTTCTTTTGTGAGAAGGAAACTATATACATTGTAGGGTTAAGGTACATCCAGCACACTGAAATACTTATCCAGATGCATTTAATGCTCTAAAGTATTTTGTGATGCATGCAACAACCTTAAGTATTTTTTCTGATCCACCTAGCATCGTAAAGTATATTTTTTCAGGTGCATCCAACACCATACAATATTTTTTGGTGTATTCATTCAAGCCCTAAAGTATTTTTTCATGTGTATCAAGCACTCTAAATTATTAAAATTGTTAAAAGCAAAATTGCAGAAAAAAGTACTTTAAGATGATAAACGCCTCTAAAAAAATATTTTCAGGGTGTTGAGTGCATTACCAAATACTTTAGGGTATTGGATACACCTGAAAAAAATACTTTTTGGTATTGGATGTTGTCTAATCCTATTTATTATTCTGTTTACATGATTCCTTTATGAGAAGAGCAAGTGGCTTCTAAATATAAAAATAGGCACCATGCAACGTATTTATGCTGGAGGTTTTGATGAATGAAATATTCGCTGCCCGGTTAAAATGATTACTCTGCCTCTTCCTTTCTTACCCTTCCCTTTCTAGTGTGATAGTGTGTGAGTATGATATACATGGGAGACTAGAAAAGCATATCAATAAATTAGAAGCAGAATACTCATTTATGTTGGATTTGGCCACTTACAGCTGGAAAAGACGAATTAGTTTCCTCTTGATCGTTATTTTACTGATCGTCCACAAAAACATCTAATATGCTTTCCTCTGAAACTCCTCCATTATTACTTGGGGGATGGGATGCCGGTAAGAAAATGATAATAAGTGTAGACTATAGAGTCATTTAATACGAGACCAGACAAGTATATGGGTAAATTGAGAATATATTTATATTCTGCTCTCGTCACCCACCGCTTCATAAGTGACCTCTTGGTTATTTTCCTGACTGCTGGTATGTAATAGGCTGTGCTCTAGGGAATCTTGGCTCTGCAAATAAATGAAAACCCACAAGCATAAAATACATGTTAGTTCAAGTAACCAATAATATTTGACGTTAGGCTCAATTGCTTGAATATTTTGCTGTTAAAATCAATCAATCAATACCTCCTCATTGATTATGCGTGACATATGGATTCGAGATTCTTTCAGAGGAGCAATGGATGTTGAACTGCCAGAACCGGACTGTGCTCCCAATCCCGATGCTGAGTAGTAGCGAAGAATGATGATGAGGGAGCAGAAAAATAAAGCAATGGGTAAGAGGAACCACTTGATTTTGTAAAGCTGTATGGCAAACAATTGAAGGAAAAAAGCGGAGAAGCCAGTTTCGAATCCAAGCTCTAACTTCCTTGACACGGATAGCGACATCAACGCAAATGAACCATACGATATAATGCTCCATGCATCTGATTTTCCAGGCACAAATTTGTCATGCAGGACGGAGATCACACAGATGACAACAAAACTCAGAACTGCCACAACACGTTGGACTCTCTCTGAAACTCGAATTCTCTTGAAGTGCACGATGAGGATCCACACGATTAAACAGACCAATAGGTAAAAGATGGCCTCTTTCACCCAACTTCCCAAATGACTTGTCATAGGAAGAGCTGATAGGAAAGCAAACCAGGCCAGTTATGGCTGACACACGACCCACAAACTTCCAAATCTTGGACTGAGTTATAAAATCTCCCATTCTGTAATTTTCCAGGTATCACAAACAGACTAAATTTATGATGGAAAAAAAAGGGAAACAAATCAAATGGGTCTAATTCATCACAAAAGGATTAAAGTTCCAAAATAGCAGAGGTTGTACTAACATGATCTCTTACAGGTTCAGAGCCAAAAAAAAAAAAAAAAAAAAAAAAAAATCGTCGAAGAGACATACTAACCTCAATCAGATCAGATGCTCTGCCAAAATCGCGAAGGCCACAAGAGGATGTTGACTTGGAATAAGGGTCTTGGGATCGACGCTGTTTACTTCTTCAATGATTCATCTCTTGTCAGAGCTTCCTCCACCCCAGATGAGAAACTGAGAAAGGGAGACGATGGTAACATGATCTGTTACAAGCCCAGAGCCACAAAAAAAAAAACATCGAAGAGACAGACTAACCTCGATCAGATCAGATGCTCTGCCAAAATCATGAAGGCCACAAGAGGATGTTGACTTGGGATCGACGCGGTTTACTTCTTCAATGATTCATCTCTTGTTAGAGCTTCCCCCACCCCAGATGAGAAACTAAGAAAGGAAGACGATGGTAATATGAAAGACTAGTTCGTGAAGATGGTGCTGATCATGCGGGTGGGTGATTGGGTCTTAAGAGTAGTGTAAAATTCTAAAAATCGCCTCGTAAAAGAAATTAAATTCCCAACATGCATTATAGACGGATCCGGCTGAGGCTACTTCCCATCCTCTGTCATCCTCTTTCTAAACCTGCGTCGTTTTGACTGTGGATGAAGTCAATTCCAACCCAGGTAAACAAAGTGATTTTAGGAAAAATGTTTAAATTTAAACAATTATTATCATTATTCATGATTTAAATCTTTCTTGCTGTACAATTACTATACAAATACAGTTGATGATTTTTTTTTCAATCACGTGCATGTTGCATAGGCTAATTTCTTCGTGAATTCCAAACTAATAATTATATAATAATTTTTCTCATAATACAACTACCTTAAAATGGCAGCAGGTAAGAGAAAATAATTTTCTTTTGGAAAAAACATAAACATAATGTGATCACCAAAAATAATTACAATTTTAAGATTTTTCTAATTTTAAAACTGTAAGATTGGTTTCGTTTTTGTTTGAGGACGATTTGGGTGTGGGCCATTGAAATGTACATGCAACAAATGTCATCACCAAAATCCCAAACGCAGGTCATTGTTGGCAAGGGATGGATTTTTCTTTTTCTCCGAAATAACCTAATCGCTATTTTTAAATCAGCAAATTTTGATTAATTCCACAGGTTACTAGAGAACAAGAGTGTTTATATTCATTTTCGTTGCCGCAATCGATGTATTCTACTGTCAGATCCAATCCAACGACACTCAGTAATTCCATTGCTGGTCAAAACAAGGCAGCTTTAAGGAAGATGACAAGCCGTAGAGCCGTAGAGGACCTCAGCCGGATCCATTCTAGATGGGATCATGAAGTCGATGACTTGAAGTCTTTGTCGCTTTGTCCTTTTCTACTGGTCTATGGTACTGAGACCAGTCCTCTCTCTCTCTCTCTCTCAATTGAAATTCATTAGTAGACTCAAAAGAGCAATAACACCTAGACAAGAAAAGACACCATCATTCTCCATCAACAATCGCCTCATCCTGATAGAAAGGTTGTGGGAAATTCACGAGAGTAAAATTTCCTATACTATTGTAAGTTAACTTTGCTAAATGTTCCGCTAATATGTTACGTTCCTTAATTAGGAATATGAGACCATGACCTACTAATTCCTAGACAATCATAATCTGGCACCATCTATGTGCATGCTTGAGTTGACGTTGAAAAAGAACGTTCGCGTAAGTTGAGATAAAACTCCTCCACAAATTTATCTTATATATTGTTAATCACGTTAGAAAAATAGTTTTTACCACTAATCCAAACAGGAACTGTAACTCCTCTCTCTCCCTCTCTCTTTTTCCCGTAACTTGGATCACCTCTCTAAAAGAATAGTGACAATAATTACAGTTATATTCCTCCGGTCGTGAATATAAGACAAAGTTTGTACTACAGAAATTTGGACATGCATGTATGTAAACGTAGTCATTCTTCATGAAAAACTATATATGAGCCGTACGTAAAAAAATGTTTGATAATGAAGAAAGAACTGTGTGAACCATAAAGAGTGCATATATGCATGAAGATTAAGAACAAGAAATAATACTTGCTTCCCAATGTATGGCTCTAATCGGATGCATGGCGGTATTGCATATATGGCTTCGTATGGGGCAGCGACCCAAAATTGATTTTTGTTTTTGTTTTTCTAATTACTTCGCATTCTCTTGTTCATGGGGTAGAACGAGTAATAAATACAGGTAGGGACCTGCATGTGCTGATCATGAAGAAATACTGAAAAGAGTCCCACAACCGGTGCACTTACCCTAAAAAAATAAACGGAAGAGTTTCGTTCAGTTAGGTTTTTTTTTTTTTTTTTTTTTTTGGCAATGTTGCTGCAGTATAGGTCATTGTAGCGTTCCAGCATTGGGGAACGCATTTCGTGCTCGTCGCACTCCTCCTCTTGGGGGATCCACATCTCCAAATGAAATCTGAACGATTCAGATTTTATTTTCTTATATAAAATTTTATTTTTTTAAAATTATGAAATATTTTTTTAATATCATCATTTGTTTTGAAATATCTTTTCAATACCATACAATACACCTGAAATAATTTTTCAAGATCCTAAAATAATTTTTCACTATCGCCAGACAATACCTTGGAGTATATTTTCAGGAAATGATGTTTTAAAATCATTTTATAGGCAAATGGCAGACCAAGGGAATTAAGTTCATTTCATTGCAACTTGACGCTTCTTTCGTTAGAAGGAAACCATATATTTTGTTATGTTCACATGATCCCTTCAAATTAATTCTAACATATCTCACATTCATTAACACATTTACTCATCTTTATTTCCTTGTCTTGGCTAGTCAACTAGGCTGTTTTATAAGTGATAATTTGGTTTCATTTTTCAGATTAAGTTATGGTTGATCTATTTTTAAAATTATGCGGGCTACTGAGTATCCAAACCAAAAAAGCAAAAATTGAATACCAATGAGTCTTGACTCCTCTGCTTTGGCTCATTGTATATATGTGTTTCCAATGGTTCTATTTGACTAAGATATCAACAAGAGAAATACTCTTCACAACATCACTTCACCTGTTTCAAACAATTTTATTCAAATGTATCTAAGTGTTTAGTAATATCATGGTGATCCACAATGTTTTGCTTTAAAGAGGCGCCTTGTCAAAGAAATTGCCAAACAATGGGCCCAAGTAACAGTTGGAAATGTCTTGTTGGCAATCAGGTGAAAACTGAATTGGCTGGCACTCTTTATCCATTATAGGCTGAAATAACCTTTGATAGAGGTATTTACAGATGTAGCACAGCCTAGAGTAAACTGTCACAACTTACCAAGGGGTCTTGTTCATCTGATAATAGGACCATTTCAACCTATCTAACTCTGATCTATCAGCATGCTTCTTCAGCCAATCTCTTAGAACTGGATTACTGTACCACGCCTGATTTGGAAGTAAACAAATGGACAAAACAAATATTAGTGATGTACATTACCATGAGCATCCATCTTCCTCGTTCAATATATCAAAGGAAAAAAAAAATTATTGAAATGGCCTGGTGAAGAAATAAATAAATTTCCAGTCAAATGTTATAATATGCTGAGAACAATGATTATTAAACATCCCACATTATCCAGCACAACATCCACATCATAAAAGTTTTTGCAGCATAAGTATACCGTTTCAAATGTTATGTACAAGATAAGAACATGCCAACGTAAGGAAATACCGAAATACATAGAAATAAAGATGTACACTCGCATATGAACAAAGGCATGAAAGCACTTCTGTAGATGTATTGCAAACGAACCTCCAGATAAAAGAGTTCATCCATAACAGCTGCAGCCTTGATAAGATAAACAAGAGCCTCTTTGCCTGATTCAGAGAGCCCTGTCAACTGAAAAATATAAAATAAAATTACTTCTAATGGTTAAGTGTCAAGATCAAATTTTGGCAAAACAAAAATGTTATTAGTTCAAGGATTTCTAACACGTTATGAGTAATAACAACTAAATAAGGGATTGTATTTTTTAAATTTTGATATATTGGTTTATTAATTCCTGTAGAAAATTCATCCAACATCCTTCTAGTTGATTACTCTAACTTAACTGCGGTATGCTGTCTTTAATAGAAAAAATTATCTAATACATCTCAAATTACTCAATTATATGCAATCTTAACGTATTCTATTCTATTTTCCCAAAAGTCAATGAACTATCCAACAATTAGTCCACTACGGAAAAATTTTTAATACAAGGTTTTGTAAGAGGAGTGTGAAGTATTATTTAGGATCAAGCTCCTATTTCTATGAGAATAAGGAATCGATTAAAATTTTATGGTTATGTTCAAAAGAAATTTAGCTTGGGAAAAGGAAAACTCATTTTTTCCTTGTATTAAAAGCCCCATCAAGTGCAACAACCATATTTAATCCTAATACATAACATTCACAGGCATCTTGGGTGAAGAGGAACGTGATAATACAGGAAGTAGAAAAAATAATGTCATACTGAAGGGCTAATGTTACCTCAATCTAACGAGGAATGGACAAACTTTTGTTGAAAGTTAAAACAGATCATGAATAGAGGTCAATAAAATAACCAAGCCAAATAACCAAGAAATTCAACAACCTCTGCACTGAGGCTATTAGGAGCATAACGTCTGAGTTGTTTTTGTAGACTCAACCTGCGTGACACAGTATTCTCTTTATACCTTCAACATATTGACAAGAAACCAATATAAGCATATAACCAGTGTTGAAAAATTTTAAACTCATTCAGCATTCTTTGAGAAGAAATGGTAGAAAATTGTTTGAGGTGATTTGGATACAGTCAAAGAAGGTTATTAGATGCACCGGTGAGGAGGGTTGATCAAGCAGTATGAAGTCCTCTAAAAAGATGTGGAAAAAGGCCAAAGTGAACACTCAATGGGATTATCAGGATCTTTTGGTTAATGATTTATCCAAAGATTTGGTTTTCGATAGAACACAATAGTGCCTTGAAATCCATGTAGCCAACCCTACCTAATGAGATAAGGCTTTGTTGATGTTGTTGTTTGTCAACATTCTTTTACTGAATAAGTGTAAATAATGTTGTCAAGACAGCACAGATTTAAGACAACCATATGATTAATAAAGGTGCAGTGCAGTACAAGGAACCAAACCAGAATACTGATAAAATTTTATATCCCTCATAAAAAACAAAGGTGGTGTGTAATACATTGATGACAGGCATATATTAAGAAATAACATACCTCATATTTATTATATCAAAAAGTTGACCATACTGTCCATGAACATCATAAGGGACATAATCTGAATCTTCTTTGGCCAGTAGCTTTTTGTATTCTTCATATGAGATATATTTAACAGCAAAAACTTCACTTTCCTATAATTGTAATAGAAACTTCACTTGAATCAGACCAGGCAACTTCATTATGCCAATCACTCATGCACTTAAAGAAACATATGAATAAAAATCCTAAAATTGGAAACTGGTCGGTCCAAGGTATGTTGCCCAATTTTTTCTGCAAATCTTAGAGATTGGATGGCTATGAATTTAGGTGGTAACATTAGCTCTGCTTTGGGGCCTTGCTTGAATCTTATTTTTGAGGTTTCCATTTGGAAATTGTGGGTTTGAGAAATTCATCAATTTTTTAGCGGGATTTTATAAAGCCTCATTAAACCTGAAATTGTTATCTTGCAAATCTGGAGGAAGTTTGCTTATGTCCAGAATTTGTCTTTGACTGCATCGATTAGTAGCCTAGCGTCTCCTCTTGCTCGGATTTGGCATCCTCCTTTGGAGGGATGGATTAAATTAAATGTGGATGGAGCTATGATTTTGAGTTCTTCTAAGGCGGGTGTGGCAGTGTTATGACTCATGAGAGACAACGAAGGTATATGGCTGGCTGGTTTTATTAAGTCATTAGGAATTTGCACCGCTAGTATTGCAGAGGAGTGGGCAGTTTATGAGGGTCTGATCTTAGCTTGGGACCTGGGCTTAAAGAATATTGTTGTACAATCTGATGCCCTTGATCTTGTTAATACCCTGGTTGAACCAATTTTTCCTAATGTTAGTCTCCTTGTTCCGCAGATCAAGACTTTGGTGGCTAGGAATTGGACTATCTTTTTTGCTATGTTCCTAGAGAAATTATTAGGCCCCGTTTGGTTCAAAGAATTTGGGGGGAGGGAAAGGAACTTTGAGGAGGGAAAGGAACTTAAAGGGAGGGAAATGAAGATTTAAAAGATGAGGGAAGATGGCTTGAGTTGTTTGGTTGGAAGAAAATGAATGGGTGGTAGTTGGTAAAGAATTAAGAAATGTCTATTTTACCCTCAAAAGAAATTAATTCAAAATAAAAAAGAAAAATATTTTTTTTGCCAAAATATATTTTTTTAAAAAATGTCCCTGTTAAGTTCGAACTTCGACCCCAAAAATTTTCGCAAAGTTTGAATTTTTCCGCCAAGTTCAAACTTTCCCGCCAAGTTCGAACTTCCCGCCAAATTTGAATTTCGGGGTAAATCGTCAAAAAATGTGAATAGTAACAGGGGAACTTGAAAACCCACCAATTTTGGTGGGATCTCAAGTTCCCATATATGAGGAAGAGTGGTGGGCCCGGTGTGGGCCGGGAAGTCGAGGTTCCGGAACTTGGCGAACCAAACGGTCATTTTGCATGGAAACTTAATTAAGTTCCCTTCCCTCCCTCCAAGTTCTTTAAACCAAACGGGGCCTTAGAGTAACGGATGCTCTAGCTAAATGGGGTCTCTCGAAATTTGGGATTCTCGGTGCATGCCCTTTGGCTTTAAGGGCCCTTTTTTTTTTTTTTTAAAAAAAAAAAAAAAAAAAAAAAATATATATATATATATAAAAGTTTAGGTGAGGGGGACATCGGTACCCCACGAGCAGTATGCTTCTCGGCTCAAAGAGTGTTTACAAAAATACTTATAGATTCACCAATAAGTCTTTCGATAAGAACCTCCTTTTGTAAAGGCCGACGCCTAAATAAGGATTGTTTGAGATTTATTCCCTTGTTATGTAATCTTATTTTCTGTACTTGGGCTTCTAGTCTTTCTTTCATATATACATATATGTGTGTGTGTGTGTATGTGTGTAAAAAGGATGCATCGCATAGATCCCACCACTCTCTCTCTCTCATTTTTAACTTTCCCCTTTTTCATCCTCAATTCTTTTCAGCGGGAATTTAACATTTTTCCTCCTTAAAATATGTAACAAATTACAAAACTTATTTAAAATGTCCTCGTTTGTTATTTATATTAAACTATATTTTTATAAAGGGAAATGACACTTTGGGACAAAAACTAAACTTTAATTATATTAGTGTGGGATGCCAGATCTGAGGCTGTCTTAGTTTAATTTTCAGTTCTTATGTCCATTAAAAAAAAAAAAAAAGAAGGAATTTAGTTAAAACCTTTGGTACTTGATAATAATATAAAATTTTAAATTTTTTGATCCCATAGAGAAATTAAGTTAATGATAAAGTTTATGTCATTCCCCTTTTATAATAAGAAAAAATATTATTAACGAAAATATAGAGGAAAAGGTAAGAAAAAAAATATGTTATTTATTATTTTACGAATGAAATATACTACTGCTATATATTTTTTTCATATTTCATTCGTTTCACACCACTGTTAAAATATGAATGAATGAAAGAATAATATGTCATTTATTATTCTAGAGAATGAAATATACTATATTTTTTTTTTCTATATTTTATTCGTTTCACACCACTGTTAAAATATGAATGTTCTTTCCTGTGATTCAATCTTCTTAACTGTGATTTCCAGGAATTATTTATCTTATTTTTCCTTTTCTCATTCATAAATCCAGGTTATTAAGTAGATGTATGTTTTTTATGTGTAAAATATATTAACCGCTTTTTTGGCTTAAGGGGGAAAAATTATTATGAATTCAATTTAAAAGAAAAAAGTTGGCTTAGAATAAATTTTTAAAATTTTTTTTATTAAGATTTTATAACTCCACTTGCTCTTTCTTTTAGAAAAAGAAAATAAACTCATTAAAATGTTTGCCCTCAAGTTACATCCCTTCTATTTCCCTTTTTTGTGAAATTCGAAAAGGCGAATTATTTTTTATCATTTTATTCAAATTTTCATGGATCTTCGTAATTTAAAATTGAATCCCTATAATTGAAAAAATATTTAATTAATTTAATCCTTTTCTAAGTTTTTACTGGTATAATTAATCATATTTTATTTTCATATTTGGAACATGTAATATTCATAAAAATAAAAAGGATAAAATGCAGATGATAAAATAAAGGGTTAAGATACATTTTTGTCCATAAAGTATGCGCCCAAGAGCAATTTTGCCCCGAAGTTTCAAGCGTAACAATGTTGCCCCTAAAGTTTAAAAGCAGAGATGTCGCTCCTCCGTTAAAAACTCTAACGGTCAATGTTAGGGTTTTTAACGGAGGGGCGACATTGTTCCGTTTTTAAACTTTAGGGCAACATTGCTCCCAAAAAGTAGCAATGTTGCCCGCGAAGTTTCAAAATGGAGCGATGTTGTCCTCCGTCAAAAACCCGAACGGTCAACTAACGTTGACCATTAGTGAAGCGGTCAACTAACGTTGACCATTAGTTGACCGATTAGGGTTTTTGACGGAGGGTAACATTCCCGCTTTGAAACTTCAGGGGCAAATATCGCTACGCCAAACTAAAAAGCAACATTGCTACTTGCCAAAACTTCGAGGGCAAAATTGCTCCGGGCGCATACTTTAAAATGTAGTTGATAAAATAAATTTAATTTATACATATAACAATATTGAAAAACTAAATTTTAAAAATTATATAGATATCAATGTACAATCCTGAACTCTTGAATTGGAAAAACAAAAAGTCAAGTAAATTTGAGTTGAAATATAATATAACAACCAACACATCAATAAATCTTGAATAGAGGACCCATGATCAGACTTCTTTTAAAATAAAATATAGAGGATAAAAAGAAAAAAATGTATATGTACCTTGCTCTTTGTTCTTAAAAACACCCAATATCAAATATTTTTTAAGTGTAAAAGTAGCTATATAATTATAAAATAGGTGTAAAAAGTCACAGCGTCATTTTAAATACAAAATGTTCACGGTTAAATCAAAGAGTGGATGCTGACTGGCAGATTTGCTGACTTGGCAGATTGAAGAAGCATCTGGGAAAAAAGCAGTCGACGGTCCGTCTGAGATCTCCGCCTCTCCCAATTCTCTAATGCATCTGAGGAAGGTTCGATCTGAGCTCTCTAGTTTGAATTTCGCTCCCTCTTTTGAACTCCCTGCCGCGACGCACTCTTTTTTTTTTTTTTTTTTTTTCTCTTGAAAGCTTCCGGTGGTGGTGGCTATGGTGAAGAGGAGGAGCACATCGATGACAGTGAAGGTGATTTCAAATCTAAGATCTAATTGCAAAGACCCAAAATTTTCTGCAATATTCGATTAGTTTTCCATTTCAAATCAATCTTTTGCTGTGATATTGTGAATCTTTTACCTAAAAAATGTTGAAAAGAGACAATGAAAATGGCACTGCCGTCGGCAACGGTGGTAGACCGTGATGACAAAAATGGCGTCTCACCACCAAACAATACTGAGTCTGTATCTATGACTTATTTTCCTGGTATAATAGTTTGGAGCTTGGAAGGAACATGAAGAACTATTTCTGGTGGGGAAAGAGAATCGATCTTGAAGCTGGTTATGGAGTTGCTCATGGTGTGGATCGTTTCGATGCGAGAAAGCTTTGGTGCTTTTGGGCAATCTTGGATTTGTTTTTCTTCTGTTCGATCTTCTAGATTTGTTTCAAAACTTGTTAATTTTGTTGATTGATAGTCTAAATTTGTTGGCTCACAATTTTGTTTTTGTTAAAACTCTTGAGTTTGCTTTAATGGTGGAAGGAATGGGGAGGGAGGGAGGAGGAGGGGGAGAGAGAAATCTCTGAAGATTTATCTCCCATCGGTGAATTGGTGTTGTTGAATACAAAAATAATTATGAAGGCAAAAGCTTGATTTCACGCGTTATGTTCATACAAATTTTGATCTCACTTTAATTCTATCACCCGTGTACTCTAGAACTAGCATATATAGAAGATAATAACATAATGAATTTTAACCAGATCCATTACAATCAACACCAACGAAAAAAATCACAAAATGGATTCGAAACAAATGTTTCGACCCTCACAAAATCACCGACACAGAATCTCATATGAATATGAATTCCTATCTTCCTATCATCAGTCGTGTAGGCGTACTGATATCGCTAAATATTCTGCTAAAGCTTCCTAAAAACAAAAACCTTAAACACAACCACACAGGCTGCCGCGATAACTCCAAGTACTACCCCAGCCTTCGTTCCAGCATTCATTCCTCCTGATGAACTGTCCGTCGTACCTTCTTCATCGTTCAGATCGGACTGTCGGTCTTCATTGCTCAGATCGGACCGTCGGTCTTCATTGCTCAGATTGAACCGTCGGTCTTCATTGCTTAGATCGGACCGTCGGCTGCTTTTTTTTCCAGATGCTTTTTCAATCTGCCAAGTCAGCATCCATGTCATCATAATTGGTTAAAAACCTTTGATTTAATGGTCAATATTTTGCATTTAACACCAATTGTGACTTTTACATCTATTTTATAACCACATAGTCATTTTTGCACAGAAAAAAAAAAAAAACACTTAGTGTTAGACGTTCTTGAGAACAAAACACATATACATTTTTACACATTTACCCTAAAATATAAGACATTCTACTAACTCAAGTTGTAGTTCAAATAACAACCAATGTATATGTACAAATGTGAGAGATGGATCATTTTAGTCCAAATTGAGAAAGCTCCACAAAAACTTCTATATACCCAAAACCTGTGCGCCTATCAATTCATACCATCCAATATTTTGATGACAAAAGAAGTTACATTCAAGAGAGATCGACACCTCTAATTATACTGTCTTCATTCAAAAGCACTTAACACTCTCTAATTTGGATTAGTTTTTTAGAAGTGATTTCGTGGTCTGCGAAGTACGTGAAAAGATTTTTCCTCCGCTTGCGTAAAATGTTTTTGAAACCATAGTTTGGGGGTTTCTCAAACAGGCACTTTATATAGAGTTAGACAGTGGTGGAACCAGGAAATAATTTTAGCACGGACCAAAAGATAAATATATTGAACTATTTACTAAATAATATCATATAATATTAAAAATATAAATAAATAATAACTGATAATTATAAATCAAAAGATAACATGGTAAATAAAATTATATGACATTTGGAAGGAGACTCATTACAAGGTGCATCACTTTCATAAATTATCATCTTAGAAATATCATTTTCTAAAGTTATTTTCTTCTTAAAGAACACATCTATACTTTTCTGTTTATTCTTACTCATCTTTTTGAACCCACAATAAATTTGGTGACCGAGAATATATATTGTCAGTTTAATTAGTATCTTTTGTCACTAAACATTAATTTTTATAGTACTACTCAATCCACAAAACTAACACTTAAATACGCATTCACTTACCTTAAAACAAAATAATTGAAGGAAAATATATATATATAATATATATATATATATATAATATGAACCCAAAAAATATTTTAGAAAAGCATCTCGATTCAATTTTAACTAAGCAAATAATCTATTATAATCAAATTTTTTTAAAGAGAAATTCATTATAAAATCATAAGACAACCAAATAATAAATCCTAACAGATTAAAACCAGTGATTAATCATCATCTACATATATATAGTCCTTTATTGTCAAAACTCAAGACTCTTCCAAAATCATAACCTCAAAATTTTCACTAATCAAGACAATTTTGCCCTCATTAAAAGAGAAAAATATGTAGAATAGCTTTCATAAAATGAGTGAGGTGAAAAAAAGTGATTTTGACTACCTATTTAGTCTTTAAAAAAAAAAAAAGATGAACAACGTTGAATATAAGATGATACTAACCTTTTCAGTAGGTATTTCAAACAAGAATTTTACTTTCCTCTCACAACCCAATGAGTAATGAACAAAAGAGTATAATTATAGAAGGAGTAAAATACATCAACCTCCCCTCTATTTACTCTAAATTAAAGAGACCTCATTTTTATTTTAAAAACCTATATGAACCTCCCTCAAAATCAAAATATATATTGCATAAACTTCCCTTTTAGTTTTGAGATCCAACTTCCATTTATCAAACTATTAGTTGACTATTAAATCATAACATTGACTCATTATTTTGACCAAAATACCCCTCTTTAAAATAAATATTAATACTTGTCATGTAATCTTTGGCAAAATAATAGTAATAATAATAACCATTTTATCACAAATATTTATTCAAAGTTTTAAAAAAATTAGTATATATTTTTATATTATTGTCATACTTTTAAATTTATCATATCATAGAGTTAATTAATTTTATCATTATAAATTTTAATTTTTTTGATAAAATTAAATGTTTAATCTCTTTTATTTGTTAAACTTATCATGTAATTTTTAAATAGCATGATGATGTCTTGCAATAATACATACATACATATATTCAATTAAGTTAGATAAATATAAAATGATATTATTATGATATTCGAAAATTAATATCTTGTAATTTTAAATTTGAAAGAATATTTCATTAAACATTAAAATATATTCTTAAAAATAATTACTCAAATTTTGAACACGTTATTAATATTTACCACATAAACAGATTACTAGAACTTATTCTAAATTAAATTTATTAAAATATTAAATAGATAATTAATGAACATTAATATTAAAAGATAAATTAGGGAATTGGTATAATGAGGGGTAAATTAGTAAACAACATTTCTTTTAATATGGTTTTTAATTTAAAAATATACTTGAAGAATCTTTTTAGAATATTCTTTAACGGTGTTAATAATTTGGACTAAAGTATATATTTTCAAAATAGAAAGGAGGCCCATGTAATTAAGGCAAAACAAAAGAGTGGTTAGAGCATTTTACTTTTATAGAAAAGATAAGGGATTAGTTGGGGTCAAATTATTGGTCAAAATAAAATATTATATAATACATACATACAAATATATAAGATAAGAGAGGGCCAAAAGCCCAACTGGCCATACCATAGTTCTGCCACTGGAGTCAGATGAAAATCTCGGTGAAGCAGCTACCTGACTACGAAAGTATAGGGTGTAACCCTTATGATGGTTCTGTACATAATTTGGTTCAACCTGCAAATTTGAAAACATTCATCCTTCTAAACTTTCTCTGTGGCCTAAAATTGTAAATGGAAACATAATTCTAGAATGAATCAAATCTTGCAAACTATTTTTTTATTTATTTATTTATTTACCTCAAGCTTCAAAGGAGGAGAAGATAACAAACACAATTCCCGAACCTGTTCCAGGTTAATGTTCCGAGGTAGAAACATAATGATATTGGAAGTTATAC
Source organism: Acacia acuminata (assembly GCA_019022655.1). Classification (NCBI taxonomy): domain Eukaryota; kingdom Viridiplantae; phylum Streptophyta; class Magnoliopsida; order Fabales; family Fabaceae; genus Acacia; species Acacia acuminata. The sequence goes on from JAFJYI010000001.1 coordinate 1,208,930, forward strand.
GTCGAGCAACCTTAAACAAAGTATAACTGCACAAGAGATTAACACTTTTCCACTTCAAAATAATAAAAATGCCAATAAGTTATATCCGATCATATTAGGTTGGTTATATGAATTGTACGACACCAATGGGCTCCGACCTTAATGAAAAACTAAATCCAAGATGAGAGGAGAAAGAGATGCATCAATACCCAGAGTATTAACAGTCATGTTAAATTTGTGTTACTTAAAATTAACAGCCAAAAAATTAGAAAAGTAGTGATTGGGAATGTGATATTGCTTTGATCAGATTTCTTCATTTCAAAGGCAATCTTTTTTACAAATTTTAATGGTTCAATGGGAGTCAATCACTACAGATTCATAAATACACAACAAATTCTCTCGACTCAATAAAAGAAATTTGAATATCTTATCACAAGTTTAGTGGATAAGTTGTTGTTGTATCACCCGCAACACTTTCTTAAATACATTTTAGTCCCTCTAGTTTCATACAAGTTTCATTTTGGCCACCATATTTTTTGAAGAAAGAAAATCAATGCCCTTTTATTTAAATGAATGATACAAATTGTTCCATTGTCTTCTAGTCCATATAAATTTCATAACAATATATTGACTTGAATGTCAATTTGTGTGTGAATTATGATATCATATAAACAAGGATTAACTACGAATTTTGCCATGGAAATATTGACTAGAGAATATTCAGCACCTGAAAGTTTTTTTGATATCATTTTTGCCCTGGAAGTTTACAAATATAGCAATCTTGCCCATTGGTTGATCTTGACCGATGGATTGATAATTTTTTGTATCATTTTTGCTCCAAAATTTTACAAAAATTTGCTCTTAAAGAAAACTTTTGGGGCAAATTTGCTCATAAAAAAAATTTCCAAGGCATATTTGTTCATTTTTGTAAACTTCCGAGGTAAAAATGATATCAAAAAAACTTGTAGATCTTGAATCTCTCCGTAGCCAATACTTTCATGGCAAAAATGATATTTAACCCTATAAACAATATTTTACAAGTCAACAAATTATTGTTGACATTAAATTTGTATGGATTTTGAGATACAGGGAGAAAACTGACTTACTTCAAACAAATAAGATAACACCATTGCCTAATTTTAAACCAGGGGAACCAAATATAACTTCATGAAACTATAGAGATCAAGAGTACAATCAAGCCACTAACATACTGTATGGCCAAAAGCTAAAAGCCAGTAACATATTGATGCAAGTGGAAATTGAAAAGAAACAATAGGAAGCCGATAAGCTAATCTCATTTAAAATAAAGCAAGCAACTATCCAAATTTCCTGGAAAATTCTTCATTCAAGGTACAAGCAATCAACATTACATACCCATCAGTTGGCTTAAGTAACTCAAGTGTGAATATTGGGATGTCTTTATAAGATGGACCGCCCCACGGTGGTGAAAGGAACACTACATCCCCCTGGCAGAATGAAAGCATAAAAGCAATAATAGTATAATAAACTGCACTGAGTTGTTGAACATGAGCATAATTCCCCAAAAAAAGTGACAGTGAAATTTTGCCTTCAATGATGGAGCAAGCTTGAAAAAATCTCCAACTCTGAAATCAATATATTCCTCAACTCCATATACTTTTGCATTGTTCATGGCCATTGCAACTTTTGCGGGATCTATGTCAATGGCAATAACATGACAACCCCTGAAAAATTGGATATAACAGACAAACTATAAGAACCAAGAATCTAAGATATTATAGAATATAATACACACACACACATCATATAGTTCCTAAACCAAAAGCATAGAAATGAAGATTTGAGATAATAACCAATTCTAACACATTGCACTTATTTCAAATAAATTACTCCAAAAAGTGCAAACAGCAAAAACCAATACAAGCTATTCAGACAAAATATACTTTTATAACTAAACACTGTCAAACCTAGGTCAATATTAAAAATGCTGAATTTAGGTTATTCACTGGCAGAGTTCTTGCATTGCATTTTTAGCATAAAATTACCATACAACATTTTCAGCTCAGTTCATAAATGATGAAAAAAACACAGATTTAGATCATCTACAGAGTCAAGATTTGTTAAGTGCTCAAATGCAGTGTATTAGGGAAGGAAAATTTGATTGTGTAAAATAAAAATATAAAATTAACACAAATATATTAATTTTGTAACTTCTCTTTAGCACTCTATAAAGTTAGGTAGTGCAAGGAATCCAATGAATACATTCAGTCATGCTGAGAAGAAGGCAGCCTTCAATGATAATGTAATGTAGTATCCGTCAAGGTTCAGAATATGAAGGCAACTAGTAAATTTAGATTTAGAGTATAAAGTAACAAATACTCCCTCCATTCTTAAATATAAGAGCTCTGTTTACTTTGATCTTCAATATAAAAACTTCAATCTACTTCATCTTCCAAGTTTATAATTTCTTCTCCACCTCTCACTATTAATTGCACATATAAAGTGACACTTTCAATACAAATGATTAAAGAGGTATTTTATATTTTAGGAAACCAAGACACATGTTATACAAGTAACTAACTTCCCTCATAGTTCGTATTTCCTATTTTAATGTAGTACTCTCTCTGGTCTTTATTATAAGGCACCAACTAGTAAGTTTATTTAGTCCTTTTTATAAGACACTTGCTCATTAATTATATTTTTTCATGTCTTCCTATAATTAATAAGGGTAGTGGGTGAGAGTAATAATTAATATGATATTAGAGTTTAGTGCAATTATTAGGGGTATTACTGGAAATTACTTAGATTCTAGGACAACTTTATTAATTTTAACTACTTTTATTGGTTTATGAAAAAAGTTAGTTTGTGAGTTATAATAAGGACTAGAAGGAGTACATGTCAAGGTTCAGAATATGTAGGCAATTACTAAATTTAGGCAGAAATAACAAATAGGAGTTATTAAAGCAGGAAAAAAGTTACTTTCTGGCGAACTGAATGGCATTTCCTCCAACTCCACAGAAAGCATCAATGACAACCTGATGTTCCGTACACCTCTCAGCATGTTTAATGGCAATTTCTTCAGGTGTTACAGAGAACCATCCTTCTTCATCCATTTGGATACCTTGGTCATATTTCGAGAATAAACTGTATCGATGATACCAATATTTCTCAGTAAGCGGATTAATTCCTTCCTTCGAAGCCTTAACTGAAAACAAAATATATATCTGTTGGTACTATCCGGCAAGATTCTCAACGCTTCTTCTACTTCTTTTCTTGAAAATGAACAAATTTCAAAGACAAGCTTGAGAAAATTTCTTTACCTCGTCGTCGTTTGCTTGGGTTTGAAGTTTTTGTAGTAGCCATCCGGACCAGTATAGTGTCTACTCCGTCTCCTGTGTGAGCTTTTCTGCTTCCCAAAAAGCACGGAGCAACTGCTTTCCTGAGTTCAATTTTTTTGAAAATGAATCCCTAAAACCCTTAACTGAGAACAATATATATATCCGTTGGTACTATTCGGCAAGATCCTGAACGCTTCTTCTACTTCTTTTCTTGAAAACGAACAAATTTCAAAGACAAGCTTGAGAAAACTTCTTTACCTCGTCGTCGTTTGCTTAGGCTTGAAGTTTTTGTAGTAGTCATCCAGACCAGCATAGTGTCTACTCCGTCTCCTGTGTGAGCTTTTCTGCCTCCCAAAAAGCACAGAGCATCTGCTTTTCTGTCAATTTTTTATTTATTTGACGATAATAAATTTTATTCACAGCACAGTTGCCCCTCGCACAAGTTGCCCAAGCACAAATCTTGGTTCCATATGACTGATGTTTAGAATATTGACCTTCAAAATAGTGATTCAAATCTTTAAAAGAAAAGAGTTTTTGAATCGTGTAAATGAGATAAGAATAGAAGAAGAGTTTCATCTTAGGTAAATAAACACTATGATTCTAAATAAATTTAATATAAATATGAAATTCTTCTGGTGTGAGCTTTCCTTCTGGTAACGCTTCTCCGGGCATCTCTTCAGCTAGAAGCAGCTTCTCGGTTAAGGCTAACCTAAGGAATTGTCAATTCTCCGTTGTCACTATATCCAAAAAGTATCGAATGGTTACCCAAGATAAGCATCCACATCAGCTTATGGACTTGTCTGCACATACTCACTTTAAAAATTACAAGTGTACGTCTTTTTCATAGAAAGTATAGTCATATTTAGAGAGATCCACCTAGGATACTCTGTTTGCTAAAGTTGTGAAACGGGTTTATATTAGGTGTTTGTTCTAATATGCTTCTTATGTGTTTGTTCTTTAATATGTTTGGAAAGCACATTTTATATATTTTTTAATCTAAATAAATAAAATTAATAAAAAAATTTAAAAAATAAAATAAAATGTGCGGGATTGTCCCTCTAATTAAAGGGACAAGCAAATTTTTTTTGGAAAAAGTATATAATTTAACCTTATGTTAATTAAAATTTTAAAAATAAAATAAAAAAAACCCATCTAACAGTGAAATAAGTTCAGTGGAAAGAAAATTAATTTAGAGTTTTTGGGATAACTTCAATGGTTGATGAACTTCTATAAAATAAGTCATTTCGATATAAGTCACCTTTTTCAGCTCTCTCGTGATTTTTTTTTCAGCTTTTGGAGAAAATTTTAAAGATATGTGATCAAATAAATAATGCACCAATAAATATATATTTGTATGCATTCTAATTTATCCATTACAATATATTTAATGAAGTATTTTAGAGTTTTTTTTATAATAATTTATTTATTTTTTTTATCAAATTTGAAATTTTATTTTTATTTTCAATTATCACAATATATATATATATATATATATATATATATAATATCAATAAGATTCATATCATTTTTATTTATTTTTTATCTCAGCTGGCTTTTCAAACGCTATTTAAAATAAAAGCCCATTTGGAAAAAAAAATTACCTCTATTATCACTATCACAAATACAAATCATATTTATAATCTTATTTTTATCACATCTTTTATTTATAAAAATCCATAAAAAAAAAAAAGTCATTTCGCATCGTATTACTCCAAACCGTGGGTACGACTAAAGGGCCTTCTAATATGTGGTTAATTAATATGGTCGAATCTCATTAGTGGGCCCCCTTAATAGAGCTCCGAATCATCTACAATAGGTCATCTGTTCTTTTGCTACGATGGAATCCTGATTGGGAAGGCATTGATCCTCATTAGTGGGACCCACTTAATAGAGCTTCGATTCTTGCTTTCTTACCAAGCAACCCCAAGCATAGTACTAATAGGCAACAAACGGGAAGTGACGTTATATTTATTCAACTGCCTCCACCCATATTATTATTATTTTCAAAAGGCTAATCCAAACACGCAAATCACACTAGCAGCAAGTTTGAGTACAACATCAAATATGAAATATTTTTCTAACAAGAAGTGGTTGTGGCCTGTGGCGGAACCCGAAATTTTTTTTAGTCGGACCAAAAAATAAACAATAGTAGAAGTAAGTTATTCTACATGGCCTTTCCTTATTTTAGGTTATCCCCTTTATCATGCAATTCTTCAAAGACCAATGATCTCTAGACTCGATCAGAAAAAGGAAAAAAATGATGCAAAACAAAATAGGCAATGGCGGAAGGATCCCATGCCTAATAGCTAGCCGACTCTACAGTGGCTGACGACCTTTAGAAAAAACCTCCGACTAACGTCGACGGCAGTGGTGGAACGGTGGTCAGACTCGGCGTCTCGGCGGAAGAGAGAGACTTTATGGTTAGTGGATGGAGACTGGAGAGCACAGATGGAGGAAGAGGAACTGAGGAAGTGTGTGCGTGTGGAGACTGGAGAACATTTGCGGACTGCGCAAGAAATGGAGAAAGGAAAAAAAATGTATGATGAGTATGTGTGGCAAACCCACAAGCTCATGCAAGAGTAAGGAGAAATGAGGTGATGCGGGCCCAGGGTGTTGGGGCAAGAGCTTGTTGGGTGTTGATGTGTTCGCCGTTTCAAATCCGAGGAAGACGAATGGAGTCAAATAGTCTTGATGGGTCTCTTTGACCATACAGGAAACATGCTTTTTATGTGGTGCAAGAGTATGTTTGGAAGTGGCAAGGAGTAGAGCGTATTAGAGTTTTTATGTGGTTGGTTTTGTTAAACAAACTCCCTACAAATATGTGGTGGAACTCCTAGTCCACAGCCCCTGCTTTTTGTGGCTTCTGTAATGGTGAAGTGGAGGATATATTACACATCTTGAGGGACTACCCTTATGCCAAACAGCTGTGTTTGAAACTGGTCGGTCCAAGGTATGTTGCCCAATTTTTTTGCAAATCTTAGAGATTGGATGACTGTGAATTTGGGTGGTAACATTAGCTCTGCTTTGGGGCCTTGCTGGAATTTTAATTTTGGGGTTTCCATCTGAAAATTGTGGAGTTGGAGAAATTCATCAATTTATGAGCAGGATTTTATAGAAGCCCATTAAACCTGAAATTATTATCTTGCAAATTTGGAGGAAGTTTGCTTATGTCTAGAATTTGTCTTTGACTGCATCGATTAGTAGCCTAGCGTCTCCTCTTGCTCGGATTTGGCATCCTCCTTTGGAGGGATGGATTAAATTAAATGTCGATGGGACTATGATTTTGAGTTCTTCTAAAGCAGGGTGTGGCGGTGTTATGAAAGACAATAAAAGGTATATGGCTGCCTAGTTTTATTAAGTCATTAGAAATTTGCAACGCTAGTATTGCGGAGGAGTGGGTAGTTTATGAGGGTTTGATCTTAGCTTGGGACTTGAGTTTAAAGAAAATTGTTGTAGAATCTGATGCCCTTGATCTTGTTAATACCTTGGTTGGACCAATTTTTCCTAATGCTACTATGCTAGTCTCTTTGTTCAACAAGTCAGGAGCCAAACCAATTCCAATCGTTTGACTAAGCTCTAACGCTCTATTAAAGTCAACATTTGCCGAACAAAACATTCTAGATTTCTCCAAAGATCAAGACTCTGGTGGCTAGGAATTGGACTATTTCACAAGATAGACATTTTGCTATGTTCCTAGAGAAATTAATAGAGTAATGGATGCTCGCCAAAACCTTTGTAATTATTTTAAAGGGGTCTCTCAACGAGGACGGATTATCAACCTTAGGTATGAGAATAATCTTGGACTTATTGATTGTAGCCATGTTGGAGGGATTATCAAAGCATTCTTCAACGACAACATCTCTTTGAACGCTCCCATAGGATCAAGACTTTGGTGGCTAGGAATTGGACTATTTCTTTTTGCTATGTTCCTAGAGAAATTAATAGAGTAATGGATGCTCTAGGGGTCTCCCTTGCATGCCCTTCGGTTTTAAGGGCCTTAGTTGATAAAAAAAAAAAAAAAAAAAGTGGGATGCATCGGATCGAGATCCCACCACTCTCTCTCTCTCATTTTTAACTTTCCCCTTTTTCCATCCTCAATTCTTTTTAGAGGGAATTTACATTTTTCCTCTTAAAATATGTAAGAAATTAATAAACTTATTTTAAATGTCCTTGTTTGTTATTTATATTAAACTATATTTTTATAAAGGGAAATGACACTTTGGGACAAAAACTTTAATTTGTTATATGAGTGTGGGATGCAGACCTAAGTGTCTTAGTTTAATTTTCGGTGCTTATGTATGTACATTTTTTTTTTTAAAAAAGGAATTCAGTTAAAACCTTTGGTACTTGATAATAATATAAAATTTTAATTTGTTTGATCCCATAGAGAAATTAAGTCAATGATACGGTTTGTCATTCCCTTTTATAATAAGAAAAAGTATTATTAACGAAAATACAAAGGAAAAGGCATGAAAGAATAATATGTCATTTATTATTCTAGAGAATGAAGTATGTTAGTTCTCTATGTGTTTTGATGATGTCCAACAATTGTAATAATTGATGTTTTTAAATCGCAAAGCTTTAACTTCAATCCAAGTATATTTGAGTTCTTTGACAAAGATTTATAAACTTAGTAACTCAAGTTATCAATCATAACTCAAGTCATAGGATTTAGAAAATCTGGTTTTTGCAAAGCCCATAACTCAAATTGTCACTTAACAACTCGAGTTATGAGTTGTACTTCAGTTTTCAAAAAGACCATCGTAATATTAGATTTTTTCAAAGTCTGATATGACTCGAGTTATTTCTGACATAACTCGAGTCATGAAGAGTCACAGAGAGCTTAACTGATATAGCCTTCTGATATGACTCGAGTTGCCTTAGATGACTCGAGTCATTTTATTTGAAATTCCTCTTTGTCTAAAAATTGTTGCAACTATGACTCGAGTTATCCTATATGACTCTAGCTATGTTATTTGGAATTTCCTCTCTATCTTGAGACACCACAACTATGACTCGAGTCAACTATTGTAACTCGAGTTATATTATTTGAAAATTCTTCTCTAACTTCAAAACATTTTAAGCTTAACTTGAGTCATCCTGAGTAACTCGAGTTACTTGCATTAGAGTTTTGAATTCATCGTCTTCGTAATCTGAAATTCTTTGGTTAAATCTTGGGTACTACATATTATTGATTATTCTTATTTCTAACCATATTTAATCAGTTTGTTAGTGGATTTCAGACATGAATAACAAGTTTTAAACAAAATTCCATAAAGCAAAATCTTGTCAAAAGCATTAAATGCTGAACCAGAGACAAAACATGAAAGAAGAAAATCGACTTCGAGCAATTATAAAGTATTTCAAGCTTTCCCAGTCAACATCTTTCTGAGTCTTAACGGACAAATCGAATGAAGAATGTCAACGAAGAATAACGACTAATTTCAAAAGTATACGAAGAGAAGAAGCCCATTTCAACGGATATATTTATTACTCTCAATGGCTCATTAAGTCTCATCTCAACGGTCATTAAATGTAAGCATCCATAAAAGCCAGAAGCATTCAAGTCTCCACCTATCCGAAACTCTGCGCATTCAATTAGCGATTAAGAGCATTTACTGTTTCTACTCTGAGAGTTAATATCTTCGGATATATCAGTCTTCAGTGATTATTAATATGCTCTTTCAGAGAGTTCTTTATTAATTATCCTTTCTTGTAAGAATCTCAAAGTATTGGGACTTTAAGATTAGGTTATTTGATTGCAACTTGTAAGAGGGAGTAAGTTCTAGTGAGAGAATTACTCCGTGTGTTACAGAGTGTGTAATCATTTGATTTAGTGAAATCTTGGAGAGTCTGGGGATTGGACATAGGTTAAGGATTTGGACCGAACCAGTATAAATCCGTTGTGTTCATTCTCTTTTTCTCTTACTCTGTTTATCCCTGTTTCGCATTCAGTTAACAAAGCATTTGTGAGAAAAGTTTTATATCCTCAATTCACCCCCTCTTGGTGATATTCCGTCTTTCAAAATATACTATTTTTTTTTCTATATTTTCATTCGTTTCACACCAATGTTAAAATATAAATGTTCTTTCCCGTCATTCAATCGTCTTAACTGTGATTTCCAAGAATTATTTTATCTTATTTTTCCTTTTCTCATTCATAAAATCTAGGTTATTAAGTAGATGTATGTTTTATGGGGTTTAAATTTCTCATGTTACATGAAAAGAAGAAGATTCCTACAAACACATAAAATAGTGGGACCCACACACACACACACATATATATAATGGGAAAAATACTTCTCATGTTTTAGGAGAAGTGTTTTCTCATGTCACACACACATAAAATGATGGGACCCATATATATATATATAATTAGCATTATATATATATATATAGGGAAAAATATTTCTCATGTTGTAGGAGAAGTATTTTCTCATGTCACACACACATAAAATGGTAGGACCCACATATATTTATAATTAGCATTATATATATATATATATGTGGGTCCCACTATTTCATGTGTGTGTAGGAATCTTCTTATTCTCATGCAACATGAGAAGTTTAAACCCCATATATAATACTAATTATATATATGTGGATCCCACTATTTTATGTGTGTGTGACCTGAGAAAACACTTCTCTTACAACATGAGAAGTGTTTTTCCATGTTTTATATGTGTAAAATGTATTAACCGTTTGTTTGGCTTAAGGGAAGAGAAGGGAAAAATTATTATGAATTCAATTTAAAAGAAAAAAGTTGGCTTAGAATTAATGTTTTATATTTTTTTTATTAAGATTTTATAACTCCACTTGCTCTTTCTTTTAGAAAAAAGAAATAAACTCATTAAAATGTTTGCCCTCAAGTTACATCCCTTCTATTTCCCTTGACTCAGCTAGAGGATTATTTGATTTTGGAAAATATACATTGTAATGTTCAGAAAAAGAGCTTGATTTTGTGAAATTTGAAAGGAGAAATTGTTTTTTTTTTTATAATTTTATTCAAATTTTCATGGATCTTCATAATTTAAAATTGAATCCCTATAATTCAAAAAATATTTAATTAATTTAATCCTTTTCTAAGTTTCTAGTGGTATAATTAATCATATTTTATTTTCATATTTGGAACATTTAATATTTATAAAAATAAAAAGGATAAAATGTAGATGATAAAATAAATTTAATTTATACATATAACAACATTGAAAAACTAAAATTAAAAAAACTAAAATTAAAAAATTATAAAAACAAAAAGTCAAGTAAATTTGAGTTAAAATATAATATAACAACCAACACATCAATAAATCTTGAATAAAGGACCCACACTTAGACTTCTTGTAAAATAAAATATAAGATAAAGGTATAAAAATGCATATGTATTTTACTTTCAGGAGTACCTAACATCAAGTTTTTTTTATAGGTGCAAAAGTAACTATATGATTATAAAATAGTTGCAAAAATCACAGCCGGTGCCAAACGCAAAATGTTGACCGTTAAATGAAAGAGTGGATGCTGACTTGGTAAATTGAAAAGCATCTGGAAAAAAAGCAGTCAATGGTCTGTCTGAGCTCTTCGCCTCCTCCCAATTCTCCAATGCGGCTGAGGAAGGTCCGATCTGAGCTCTCTAGTTTGAATTGCGCTCCCTCTTTTGAACTCCCTGCTATGACACACTATGTTTTTTTCCTCTCGGAAGCTTCTGACGGTGGTGGCAATGGTGAAGAGGAGGAGTACATCGGTGACAGTGAAGGTGATTTCAGATCTAAGATCTAATTGCAAAGACCCAAAATCTTCTGCAATATTCGATTAGTTTTCCATTTCAAATCAATCTTTTTGTTGTGATTTTGTGAATCTCTTACCCAGAAAAATGTTGAAAAGAGACAACGAAAATGGCGCTGCCGTTGGCAACAATGGTAGACTATGATGACAAAAGTGGCATCTCACCACCAAACAATACTGAGTCTATATCTGTGACTTATTTTCCTGGTATAATAGTTTGAAGCTTGGAAGGAACATGAAGAACTGTTTTTGGTGGAGAAAGAGAATAGATCTTGAAGCTGGTTATGAAGTTCCTCATGGTGTGGATCGTTTTGATGCAAGAAAGCTTTGGTGCTTTTAGGGAATCTTGGATTTGTTTTCTTCAGTTTGATCTTCTGGATTTATTTCAAAACTTGTTAATTTTGTTGACTGATGGTCTAAATTTGTTGGCTCACAATTTTGCTTTTGTTAAAACTCTTGAGTTTGCTTTAATGGTGGAAGGAATCAGGAGGGAGGGAGGGAGGAGGCGGGGTAGAGAGAAATCTCGAAAGATTTATCTCCCATTGGTGAATCGGTGTTGTTGGATGCAAAAATAACTATGAAGGCAAAAGCTTGATTTCACACATTATGCTCATACAAATTTTGATCACTTTAATTCTGTCACCCTGTACTCTAGAAGTGGCATAGATAGAAATATAGAAACACAATTTTAACCAGATCCATTACAATCAACATCAACAAAAAAAATCACAAAATGGATTCGAAACAAATGTTTCAACCCTCACAAAATCACCCACACAAAGAATCTCAGATGGATATGAATTCCTATCTTCCTATCATCAACTAGAGATGATAGGATGAATATGAATTCCTATCTTCCTATCATTAGCCGTGTAGGCGTATTGAGATTGTTGAATATTCTGCTAACGCTTCCTCAAAACAAAAACCTTAAACACAACCACACAGGCTGTCGCGATAAGTCCAAGTGCTACCCCGGCCATCTTTCCAGTATTCATTCCTTCTGATGAATTGTTCGCCGTACCTTCATCATCGCTCAGATCGGAATGTCGGCTGCTTTTTTTCCAGATGCTTCTTCAATCTGCCAAGTCAGCATCCATGTCATCATAATTGGTCAACGTTTTGCATTTAACACCAACTGTGACCTTTACACCTATTTTATAACCACATAGTCACTTTTGTACTAAAGAAGAAAAAAAAAGTGTTAGACGCTCTTGAGAGCAAAACACATGTGTATTTTTTTACACTTTTACCCTAAAATATAAGGCATTCTACTAACTCAAGTTGTAGTTCAAATGACAACCAATGTATATGTATAAATATGAGAGACAAATCATTTTAGTCCAAATTGATGAGAAAGCTTCACAAAAACTTCTCTATACCCAAATCCTGTGTACCTGTCAATTCATACCATCCAATGTTTTGATGACAAAATAAGTTACGTTCAAGAGAGATCAACACCTCTAATTATATTGTCTTCATGCAAAAGCAATTAACAATCTCTGATTTGGATTAGTTTTTTAGAAGTGATTTCGTGGTCAGCGAAGTACATGAAAAGAGTTTTTCTTTAGCTTGCATAAAATGTTTTTGAAACCATAGTTTGGGGTTTCTCAAACAGACACTTTATACAGAGTCAAATAGTGGTGGAATCAGGAAATAATTTTAGCCAGGGCCAAAAAATAAATTTATTAAACTATTTACTAAATAATATAACATAACATTAAAAATATAAATAAATAATAACCGATAATCATAAATCAAAAGATAACATGGTAAACAAAATTCTATGACATTTGGAAGAAGACTCATTACAAGGTATATCACTTTCAAAAATTATTTTCTTAGAAATATCAATTTCTAAAGTTATTTTCTTCTTAAAGAACACATCTATACTTTTCTATATCCTTACTCATCTTTTTCAATTTACAACAAATTTGGTGACCTAGAATATATATTGTTGTCGGTGTTAATTAATATCTTTTGCCACTAAACACTAATTCTTATAGTACTACTTAATCCACAAAACGAATACTTAAATACGCATTTCACCTACCTTAAAACAAAATAATTGAAAAAAAAAAAGAAATATAATATGAATCCCAAAAAAAAATTTAAAAAAAACATATAAATCTGATTCAGTTTTAGTTAAGCAAATAACCTATAATAATCTTGGAGATTTCCAATACGAGTCACCCCGATGTAGTGGAAATTCAGGAGACTAAAATCATGCTGTGCAGAGATTGGGAGGTGGTGGTTCGCTGGATCCATCGGGATGCCAATAGGGCGGCGGACTATATTGCAAAACAAGCCTTTGACGGGTGGCCTGGGATTCATCATTTCCACGCCACGTTCGGGAACCTTGCTGATATCCTGGAATGGATAAGAGCCAGACTGTTGGTAGCAGTAGTATAGGCTGAGGTTATCCCCTCCTCTTTTGTATATATATAAAAAAAACCTATTATAATCATTTTCTTAAAAGAGAAATTCATTATAAAATTATAAGACAACCAAATGATAAATTCAAACCAATTAAGATTAGTCATTAATCATCATCTACATATATATAGTCATCTATTGTCAAAACTCACGACTTTCCGAAAATCATAACCCCAAAATTTTCACTAATCAGCACAATTTTACACTTATTAAAAGAGAAAATACGTCGAATAACGTTCATAAAAGGAATGAGTGAAAAGAAGTGATTTTGAGTACTTATTCAGTCCTTAAAATGGAGATGACAACGCTAGATATAAAATGATACTAACATTTTCAGTAGGTATCTCAAATAAGAATTTTACTTTACTCTCACAAATCAATAAGTAATAAACAAAAAAGTATAATTATAGAAAAGATAAGGATTAGTTAGAGCCAAATTATTGGCTAAAATAAAATATTATATAATACATACAAACATATAAATAAATAAGATAAGAGAAGACCAAAGGCCCCAGTTGGCCATACCATAGTTCCGCCACTAGAGTCAGATGAAAATCTCAGCGAAGCAGCTAGCTGACTACGAAAGTACAGAGTTACACCCTTATGATGGTTCCGTACATAATTTGATTCAACCTGCAAATTCGAAAACATCCATCCTTCTAAACTCTCTCTGTGGCCTAAGATTGTAAATGGAAACATAATTCTAAAATGAATCAAATCTTGCGAACTCCTTTTTTTTTTTTTAACCTCAAGCTGCAAAGGAGGAGAAGATAACCCAGACAACTCCTGAACCTGTTCTTGGTTAATGTTCCGAGGTAGAAACATCATGATATTGGAAGTTATAGCTTGAGCAACCTTAAACAAGGTATAACTGCACAAGAGATTAACATTTTTCCAATTCAAAATAATAAAAACGCCAATAAGTTATATCAGATCATATTAGGTTGGTTATATGAATTGCATGACATCAAGGGCTCTGCCATTAATGAAAAACTAAATCCAAGATGAGAGGAGAAAGAGATGCATCAATACTCAAAGTATTAACAGGCATGGTAAATTTGTGTTACTTAAAATTAACAGTCAAAAAAGCAGAAAAGTAGTGATCGGGAATGTGATATTGCTTTGATCAGATTTCAAAGGCATTTTTTTTTTTTATTACAAATTTTAAGGGTTCAATATGGGGGTCAATCACTACAGATTCATAAATACGTAACAGATTCTCGACTCAGTAACGGAAATTTGAATATCTTATCACAATTTTAGTGGATGAGGAGTTGTATCACCAGCAACACTGGCTTAAATACATTTTAGTCCATCTAGTTTCTTACAAGTTTCATTTTGGCCTGGCCACCATATTTTTTTGAAGAAAGAAAATCAATGCCCTTTTATTTAAATGAATGATACAAATTGTTCCATTGTCCTCTAGTCCATATAAATTTCATAACAATATATTGACTTGAATGTCAATTTGTGTGTGAATTATGATATCATATAAACAATATTGTACAAGTCAACAAATTATGATTGACATTAAATTTGTGTGGATTATGAGATACAGGGAGAAAAATGACTTATTTCAAACAAATAAGATAACATCCTTGCCTAATTTTAAACCAGGGGAACCAAATATAACTTCATGAAACTAGAGAGATCAAGAGTACAATTAAGCCACTAACATACTGTATGGCCAAAAGCTAAAAGCCAGTAACATATTGATGTAACTGGAAATTGAAAAGAAACAATAAGAAGCCGATAAGCTAATCTCATTTAAAATAAAGCAAGCAACTATCCAAATTTCCTGGAAAATTCTTCATTCAAGGAACAAGCAATCAACATTACATACCCATCAGCTGGCTTAAGTAACTCAAGTGTGAATATTTGAATGTCTTTATAAGATGGACCGCCCCACGGTGGTGAAAGGAACACTACATCCCCCTGGCAGCATGAAAGCATAAAAGCAATAATACTATAATAAACTGCACTGAGTTGTTGAACATGAGCATAATTCCCAAAAAAAAGTGACAGTAAAATTTTGCCTTCAATGATGGAGCAAGCACGAAAAAATCTCCAACAATGAAATCAATATATTCCTCAACTCCATATACTTTTGCATTGTTCATGGCCATTGCAACTTTTGCGGGATCTATGTCAATGGCAATAACATGACAACCCCTGAAAAATTGGATATAACAGACAAACTATAAGAACCAAGAATCTAAGTTATTATAGAATATAATATATATATATATATATATATATATCATCTAGTTCCTATAAGGTTCTAAAACAAAAGCATAGAAATGAAACTTTGAGATACTAACCAATTCTAACACATTGCACTGATTTCAAATAAATTGCTCCAAAAAGTGCAAACAGCAAAAACCAATACAAGCTATTCAGACAAAATATACTTTTATAACTAAACACTGTCAAACCTAAGTCAATATTAAAAATGCTGAATTTAGGTTATTCACTGGCAGAGTTCTTGCATTGCATTTTTAGTATAAAATTACCGTACAACATTTTCAGCTCAGTTCATAAATGATGAAAAAAAAATACGGATTTAGATCATCTACAGAGCCAAGATTTGTCAAGTGCTCAAATGCAGTGTATTAGAGAAGGAAAATTTGATTATGTATAAAATAAAAATATAAAATTAACACAAATATATTAATAACTTCTCTTTAGCACTTATAAAGTTAGGTAGTGCAAGGAATCCAATAAATACATTAAGTGATTGTGAGAAGAAGGCAGCCTTCAATGATAATGTATCCGTCAAGGTTCAAAATATGAAGGCAACTACTAAATTTAGAGTATAAAGTAACAAATACTCAGAACTCTATTTACTTTGATCTTAAATATAAAAACCTCAATCTACTTTGTAATTTTTTCTCCAGTTATCACTATTAATTGCACATATAAATGACACTTTCAATATAAATGAAGGTATTTAGTATTTTAGAAACCAGGACAAATGTTGTATAAGTAAGGCCCCCTTTGGTATAGAGAAAATTTGGTGGGGAAAAGAACTTAAATGAGGGAAAAGAAGATTTTGAAAGATGGGGGAAGATAAGTTGTTTGGTATGAGTAAAATAAAGAGATAGTAGTTGGTAAAGAATAAGGAAATGTATGTTTTACCCTAAAAAATAATTAATTCAAAATAAAAAAAGAAAAATAATTTTTTGCAAAAATATATTTTTTAAAAATATGCTCATGTCAAGTTCAAACTCATGCAAAAAAAGATTCTGCCAAATTCAAATTTTCTCGCCATGTTCGAACTTTCCCGCCAACTTTGAATTTTAGGATAAATCTGTCAAAAAATGTGAACAATGATATGGGAACTTGAAATCCCACCAATTTTAGTAGGATCTTATTTTCCCACATATGAGGGAAGATTGGTGGGCCCGAGAACTTAAGTTTCTGAGAAAATTTGTCTAAAAATGCATACAAAATAGAGGAACTTGTTAATCTTTCTTTCCCTTCCCACCAATCCTTTGTACCAAACGGGCCTAAATAACTTTCCTCATAGTTCCTATGTCCTATTTTAATGTAGTACATGTCAAGGTTCAGAATATGTTGGCAATTACTAAATTTAAGCAGAAATAACAAATAGGAGTTATTAAAGCAGGAAAAAGTTACTTTCTGGCGAACTGAATGGCATTTCCTCCAACTCCACAGAAAGCATCAATGACAACCTGATGTTCCGTACATCTCTCAGCATGGTTAATGGCAATTTCTTCAGGTGTTACAGAGAACCATCCTTCGTCGTCCATTTGGATACCTTGGTCATATTTCGAGAATAAATTGTATCGTTGATTCCAATATTTACGTCGTTGTCCTTTGCTTAGGTTTGAAGTTTTTGTAGTAGCCATCCGGACCAGTATGGTGTCTACTCCGTCTCCTGTGTGAGCTTTTCTGCTTCCCAAAAAGAACGGAGCAACTGCTTTCCTGAATTCAATTTTTTGAAAATGAATCCCTAAAACCCTTAACTGAGAACAAAATATATATCCGTTGATACTATTCGGCAAGATGCTCAACGCTTTTTCTACTTCTTTTCTTGAAAATGAACAAATTTCAAAGACAAGCTTGAGAAAACTTCTTTACCTCGTCGTCGTTTGCTTAGGTTCGAAGTTTTTGTAGTAGTCATCCTGACCAGCATAGTGTCTACTCCGTCTCCTGTGTGAGCTTTTCTGCTTCCCAAAAAGCACAAAGCATCTGCTTTCCTGAATTCAATTATTTATTTAAAATTATTTGGCGAAAATAAATTTTATGATCCAAACAAATTAATATAATATAAATATGAAATTCTTCTGGTGTGAGCTTTTCTTTTGGTAATGCTTCTCCTGGCATCTCTTTAGCTAGAAGTTGCTTCTCGTTTAAGGCTAACCAAAGGAATGGTCAATTCTCCATTGTCAATATATCCAAAAAGCATCATGTCAAGATAACATCCACATCTGTTGATAAGCATAAATATATATATATATATATATATAAGCATCCACATCAGCTTATGGACTAGTCTGCACCCACTCACTTTAAAAATTACAAGTGTACGTCTTTTTCATGGAAAGTATAGGCAAATTTAGAGAGGTCCACCTCCAACAACAACGCCTAGTTTAACTGGTTAGGGTTATACTAGTTTAACCAGAAGTCTTAAGTTTGAGTTTGAAAACATAGTAATGTTTATGGTAGAACTTTCTATCTTTGTAGTTCAACCGGACTCAAAACTAATCTAAATTATTTTGGATAACTTTAAATGTTGACGAGCTTCTGTTAAAAAAAGTTACTTTTGATATAAGTCATTTTTTTTTAGTTTTTGGAGAAAAATAATAGGGATATGTGATCAAATAAGTAATACACTATTAAATATACAATTATATGCATTCTAATTTATCCATTAGAATATATTTAATAAAGTTTTTAGAGTTTTTAAATTTTTTATAATAATTTTTTTTTTTCAAATTTAAATTTTTATCTGCAATTATCACTATATATATATATATAATATTCAATAAAATTCATGTACTTTTTATTCATTTTTTATTTCAACTTACTACTCGAACATGATTCAAAACAAAATCTCATTTGAAAAAAAAATCATTTATATCACCCCTATTTTAAATATAAATCATACTTACAATATTACTTTTCTTATATCCTCAGCTGTAAAAATCCATTAAAAAAAAAAAGTTCATTTCTATCGCTATCTCTCCAAACTGTGGCTACGATTTAAAGGCCTTTTTGTTTTCCTATTATTTAAAGGCCTTTTAATAGTGAAGGTGGGTTTCAGAACCAATGCTTCGTTTAGAAGTATGTGGTTAATTAGTTTGGTCGAATCTCATTAGTGGGACCCACTTAGTAGAGCTCCGAATCATCCATAATAGGTCATCTGTTCTCTTTGCTGTGATGGAATCCTGCTTGGGAAGGCATTTATTATTATTAATTTTTTTGTTTTGTTTTGCTCTAATACAGCAAAGAAAACCCCATGACTTCGACACACGCGCACAACCACAAGCGCAATACATATTCTATGGTAGTTAAAATCTCAATTTATATTTTGTGATTTTACTAAAATCTCAATTTATCACTGTGATTTTACATTCTTATAATTTTTTTCATTAAAATAATTTTACTAATTTTCCAAACGCTTTTTTATGTTTTTTTTTACGATTTTAAGTTTTACGATTTTTTATTTTCCTTTCGTTTTTAGATAAAATCTACGTTTTCACTGCCTTTTCAAGTCCTCCAAAAATTCACATGTGATCATATCATCTAACTGTGAATACATATTTTTTAAAAAAAAAAAACAAAATGTTGGGGAAAATAAAATAAAAATTGTTTTTAACGGTCAAATTCTAAAATACAACTTTAAAATTTAGATTATTTAAATTTAATTAACTTGAGTCAATTACTCATGTTGGATTTTGCCTTCTACTAAATTTTTTTTTAACCATGATACTCATGTTACTTCTTCAGAAGTATTATACTTTTTATTTTATTATAGTATTAACATTTCAAGAACAACTTTCGCTTTTGACTAGCAGAGAATTCAAGATGTCAAATTTGAGATAGGATATCGCCACTATCAATTTTATGTCACTTTTACCACTTTTTCACCATTAGATTAGAATTTCAATAGGAGAGAAAAATAATAAAGATAGATGAGATTCTGATATAATGGTGAAAAAGTGGTAGTGACATAAAATTGATAGTGACAATATCCTATCCATCGAATTTACTAAAAAATATTTTAGGATGCTAGACACACCTAAAAAAAGATTTCCGAATACAGATGCACTATAACCCTTTTATTTTCAATTCTTACTTTCTTACCAAGCAACCCCAAGCATAATAATAGGCAACAAGAGGTAAATGAAGTTATATTTATTCAACTGCCTCTACCCATATTATTATTATTTTCAAAAGGCTAATCTAAACACGCAAATCACAGTATCTGCAAGTTTGAGTACAATACCAAATACGAAATATTTTTCGGACAAGAAGTGGTTGTAACTTGCACATGAGCATTCATTACATATCCTTATTAAATCTAATTTTATTTATTTATTTTTGAGTAAAGTTGAAGCAAATTTTGGCATGGACTCTTGTCAATCACTTTACTCCAATATTTTCTCAGCAATGGGAAAGGAAGGTGCTATGTCAACACGCACTTACAAAATTCACAAGAGACCCTATTAGAGGAATAAAGTGCTCGTCTGGTTATTTTAAATAATTTTGTGTTGTATTAGATAAATGTGATAGAAGTTTTGCTTTTGTAAAGCACAAAAAGGTTTTCCCCACTTAATGTTCAAAACCTAGCCCTTATTGTTGTAATCTACAAATGATAGAATAGTGTGTGCTTAATTAGTTATCCGGACATGCTCCAAGCTGCTCAAAGCAAGTTTGAGTGGTTCTTAAATGACCCCATATTTCTTAAGAAGCAAGCAAGTAAGCTTGCAGCTTCTTTGTCACCTTTGGCTTGTATGCTTAGTATCTCCTTACTTAGACTTTCTACTGCTTCTTCAATCTTTGAAACAAAGACTACTTCATTATTTACTACCCCTCTAGTCCTAAATATAAGATATAATTGACCATTTTTTAGAGATATTAAAAAAGCTAAATAAATCACCCACCTTGGAGTAATCAACTGAAAATGTGTCATCACTATGCTATATATATGCCCCTTTCCCATATAACTAGTTGAACTACAATGCCTACCATTTTTCTGACAAACACTGTAACATCCTCTATTTTAAAGGACAATTATTAACTGCTAACCTGATTAAACCATTTGTTAAAATATTTTATGCACACAGTTAAGCTTTGGATTTTACTAAGCTTATATTTTTAAACTAAATGTTGCAAATATTGCTTTAGAATTTGTTAAAATATCCAAAATATATTAGAGTATGCAAAGTGAGCCCTAATGCGTGGCAATATACAATAATTCAACATGTAACAAAAAGGTGAAAGCACAACCATTAGCAAGAGTAGCTTAAGCTTTCGAAACCTTCCCTGATTGACCCACACAAGAACTATCACTTGAAAAATGTTCGTAACTATCAATCCAGCTCATCATAAATGCTAATATGTGCTCGTAAAGTGCCAAATGGAACATTTTATATAACAAAGTACCATATATATAAATTTACAAATTTATTAAATCAAATCACAAATTCTACAATAAAATTTCTGCATCAAATTTCATATCATGAATCACATATATAACATGCCAAGCAACAGATCGATAATCTGACAATCTTTATCACTCTCACCCTTATTTTCGTTGACAGAACTCATGGGCTGTAACGTAATAGGTGTTGTCTCTATGATAAGACTACAAGCTCTCCAATAATGAGATATAGTCCGACCAAAAACTATAGAACTTATATCGGACCATGGGTTCCCTTTCCTTGAACATGGAAAGGTGTCATTGTCCCAAGGGTTGACCTTTAACCCAGCCAAAGGAAAAGGGTGATACCAAAGGCTTTCAAAATATCAAAGCCATCCACTATGCACCGAGTGGTGGCATACCACGTGGTATTATATACACAATAACTCACATCATCACTCCACAACCATCACCGCTCCTTATCATCATAATCTTAGCATGAACATATGAAAAACCAAACAAGATTTATGATAGTAATACATCATGCACAATAATCATTAAGATAATAATATTATTGCAACTCAAAAAAACCATAAAAATTACATTTTTCATAATATATGATATCACTAGTCATTCTAAACTAAATCCCACAAGGCAACTTTATTTCCAACATGGTTTTATAGATTTATATTATTAAAAATCACTCACAAACATCATACAAGCAAGTATAACAAGTGAAAAGTGGTTACCCCCATTTCTTGACACAAAAACTAAACCTAGGAGAGAAATCAAGTCCACTCTAAAAATAAATATATAATTATATGTTAATAGCATTAACAAAAATACCAACAAATACAATAATAAATAATTAGTTAAACTATAATTGTCTCATTTTAGTTTTCTTAGAAGAAGTGATAATTTTATTTATTCCTTAAATGATCGATTCATTTTCTTCCTTCATAAATTATTTCTCACTAATTATAATTATTAAAATATCACAATATCCTCAATTTAACCAAAATACCCAATTTCCTACAATGAAAGCTTCACCTATAAATTCAAATATTCCACCATTCGTTTATGAACCTCAAATCTAATCTACCTAATCCTCAATGTAACTTCCAATAAATTATAAATGAATTATAAATTCATGTACAAAAGACCTATTATCACAATTCTCAATTTCTTAACTTAATACTAGTTTATATAAGCATAACTCAATTTACTCTACAAATCTTCAAATCTCTATATAATCAAAATCATATCAAACTCTAACTTAAATTCCAAATCCCAACTCATAATTTTATACCGTTCGAGATCTAGCAAAACTAAACCGATTAAACCAACAAAAATACCTCCAATAATCCAAATAAATACATTAAACTTCATTTCATCAATAGAAATATCCTATAATTCATAAATCTTAAATTCTTTTAGATAGAAAAGTAAATTTAAATTCCCACAACCCCGAACTAATAAATCTAAATTGATTAAAATCATATATTAATCATGCTCTACAAATATACAATCATCTATTATCTCAAAACTTTACCAAAATTTTAATCCCAAAATTTTCACTAATCAAGTGCTATATTACTCTCATTAGAAAGAAAAAAATGTGTAGAATAACTTTTATGAAGAAATCTTATTGAAAAGAAATTAATTTAACTATTTAAATGATCTTATAAAATAAATAACGTACCTTAAAGTAATTGAGCATCTCATACTAATCAACGTGGTTTTGCCATACCAGAAGATGATAATGGATAGCATATAACTTGCTTACAGCATCATATTGCTGCAACAGAGAGTTATGATCCATTTTTACGAAGTATAACGATTTGCTAGTTGCACTATTAGCTTAAGTGTAAGCTTAAGACATCAAGAAACCGAATTTCTTGAAATAGCACAAATCATGCAACTGACCAATCTCAATGTAGACTTTTGACCATTTGGAAGTGTTATGGAATGAGGTCCAATCCCATGGCAGCATTCATGGCAAATTGTGTGGGTAAAGAATGATTCAAAATCCACAAGTTCTTGTTGTTCCTTTGCAACACACACTTCAGCAATGGGAAGAAGAATATGGTTAAACCTGATTTTAATAATACGCACCAAGTTAAGAGATTCATTTATATATACTCATATATTTGTTCCTAGAACAGAATTGGCATTTCAATGTCAGAGTTTTTACTTAGCCCCATGAACATTCTTAAGATGACCATTGATGCTCCCCTGTCTCCATACGTTCATCATTTGGTAGATTGTATGCAACAATCTGTGGTCCCCTGACATCCTCACACAGAATTCACCAACAATTTTTCTTTTTCCAGTTTAGTATCCTCTAAAACAATATCTCAGAAATTTAATAACTCAAAAACCTTTGTTCATTAGCATCATGAGAAAATGATTAATATTATATTACTCTTGTTAATTACTTACCCCGGCATCATATATAAGCTGGATGATACGGATAGGTGCAGCATTTACATGGTCTGATTTGTTTACCTTGTCCAGTGGAAGATTTTGCTCCAAAACCTTCAGCAGAAGAACTTGGAAGTTGAATAGCTAAAAAATTTGAAAAAGAATAAATGTAGTCTTATCTGATGAGAAATGTTTGTGGCACAGTACTTGCAAATTGTCACCAAAGAGTTTTAGTTGAGCTGAAGCTTCCTCATCCTGGACTCCAATAAATGCTTCGAAAGTTGCCTTGAAAAATTCAAATGCAATTATTGAGTCATAAATTACAAGTTACTTATTTTTCTCAAATCCAAACACTTTTTACACTAAGTTCACATTTGACTTAGACAATGTGACAGATACTGAAGTGGGATGGGTAACCCTATCCAAAAAGATAGCTATTGAGATGGGAGAACCGACTCACTTAAATACCCCATTGAGCATCACATACAACTTAATGTGGGAATCAGTATCCCATACTCCAGAGGTGACAATCAATTTGAAATGAGGAAAGTAATAATGTGATCTCCTGAATGTCGTCCTAACACAAAATTACTATTTCATCCAATAGTACTACACATAGTTTTGGGAAGCATGACCACATTCCAACTGAAAAGATCTAAATCATTTATATAGTTATGTGATCAGGCTTTGAAACTTAACTTACATTGTCTATCTGTTGCAGAACCTCAATCATACAATAAGGTTTACCTTATGTCCAAAAATTTTATCCGTATAAGTCTCGTACGGCTCAATAGTAACATCCAACTTTGAGTCCTGTTTGCAAAGGGAAAAATCAACAATTGTATGATCTTGAAAATTTCACAGAAGTAAATCACATAGCAGCAAAATATATATGTACATAAAGAACTTAACTGTGTACAAGTTGTTGACATTTATAGGTAGTCATATGAAAGTTACCAGGAGCAATACTGTGAATCTTTTTTGTCCCCCCCCCCCAAAAAAAAAAAAAAAAGAAAGAAAAGTAAAATGGTATTCTTATAACAAGTAACAATGACAAGTAGAAAACAAATTTGAAGTTAGATTAAATAAAATGACTAACCAACTCCAGTCTGTAAGATCCGCAGCTTTATGTAATAACTCTGAAGCTTTTGCAAGAAGAGACTTGTACTCTTGAGAGTAAGGAGGTATATAAAGATCACTGGTAGCTTCATCTCCCACTTTGTTATCTGATATGTCAGAATCCAAGCAAAACTCACTGTGCCTTTTGATAACACCGAAAAATCCTGTTGCCTCTCTCTGTTTATCCTCTTCTAGAATTCCCACAAGACATAGGTTTATTGTTTCCCATGTTCAAAATAATCTTCTATTTTAAAAAATTGTGAGTAGTTTATGTATGAATTTAATATAATGCCTTTTAGTAGCATAGTATGTGGTGACCATTATCATGTTTTTCCCCCCAATTAAAGGGGCTAGAACTAATGGACTAAGGGTACAGGTAGGATCAAACCTGTGACTTCCCACTTAAATAAAAGCTCTCATGTCACTAGCCTACAAGGCCTTTGGCCCATTATGATGGTTTTTAGATTCTCACATTTTCCTTATTTTAAACATCTCATGCTTGCAAATCAAATTGTTTGTGATGTATATTTACTAGTACATCCTCCAGTTCTAAATGTAGGAGCTAATTAGAGAGTTTTCTTTGCTTCTAAATGTAAGACTTCTATTCACCTTGTTTTCTAAATTTATAATTTTTTTTCCAAACCATCTTTATGGATTATATACATTAAGGCGGCTTCTATCAAAGGCATAATTTCCAATGCAAATGACTAAATGGAGTATTTTAGGGAAAACAGTACATGTCTTTTACAAATAACTAACTTCCTTAATTTCTATAAATTAATTATCTAACTGTTATATTTAGGATTCACGGGACTATTAGATATTAGGAGTGGTACCATTTTGTCCATGTCTAGTGGAGGGTAAAAATTTACACCAAGTGGTTTCACAACAGGAAATGTTGCCCTGTATTCCAGACCCTTCCACCCTTCAATTGCCCTTTTGGCCCCTGGAACCAGCCTTGTTTCTGAATCTGCTGTTGTAAAAAATGCCTTGTCTTCATCAAGGCCTGTCCTATCAATAGAAAAAACATACATACATATATATGTGTGTGTGTGCGTGTATGTATATATATATATTATTCAAAATATTTTACAGAGATTGGTTTTAAACTTATTTCAAAAATAACTCAACTAGTAGGATGTTCATATTTTGTCTAATTGTTTACTTTTGGGGACTTCACATGCATGCATTATGCCCAAAAAAACAAGAGAGGCAATTTTGACTTTTTTCTCTTTGATTTAGTAGTGCTCCTCAACTTCTTATAGTACATTGTAAATTTTCCTTATACTAAATAGGGCCTAAATTAATCCACCTATCTCTATCAGTGTAAAAAATTATATGCTCCTTCGATCCTAAATATATTAGGTAGTTGAGGAGTTTGCTTTTATTCTAAAGGTAAGATCTCAATCTATTTTGTCTCAATGTATAATTTTTCTCTATTTTGATTGTATATATAAAAGGTGGTTTTCACTAATAAAAATAATAATTAAAGCAGGTATTTTAGGAAAACCAATACACATTTGATACAAATAATTAACTTAACCAATTTTTTTAAGTGTACCAACCATCTAATAATAATAACAGAGTAAGGTGTCATGACTTACCATGGGATCTTATTAATCTGATAGTTGGATCATTTCAAGTGATCTAACTCTGATCTATCAGCATGCTTCTCCAACCAATCTCTTAGAACAGGATTACTGTACCAAAAATTCAACAAAATTCACAAATTTTAGTTATTAAGGGTAGTTAGGTAGTTAAGGGAGTTAGAGATTTAAGTTAGACTGTTATATTAGTTAAGCTAAATGATTTATTATGTATATAAACACATTCAACACAGTATTGCCTGAATTCTCTTACAATCTAACTTCATAATGCATACAAGTTATACACACACACACACACGTAGAAGCTAAGCATCGTAATACGGTTTCACAAATTTTATATGATGTTATTGTGGAATGTAAATACAACTTGGAGATAAAAAATGTCGTTTATAATTGATGCAACCTTGATAAGATAAACAAGAGCCTCTCTGTCTGATTCAGTGAGCCCTGCTAACTGCAAGGCATAAAACAATTAAGATTAAGGTACTAAAATAACCTTCAACTTTTATCAAAAGTACAATAGTAACCATAAACTATTTTTTGGGGCTAAACCGTTAATCATATAAGTTGAAGGTTATTTTAGCATTTTAATCCAAATAATTATTGTTACTAGTGCAAGGATTGCTAACAAGTCAACAAGCACTAACAACTGATTATGACATCATTTTTAAAAAGAAAGAAAATAAACTTCTATAGAAAATTCACACAGAATTCATTCACTTAATTACATTAAACTGTTGTATATATGAGGTGTCCTATTGAAGAAATATCCATATAATTTTTTTGTCCCCTCATGTTCAACAAATTTTGCGTATATGCATGTTTAATTCACAATAGAAACTACTCCCTCTAATCTTAAATATAGGATAAAATTGACTTTTTTGGAGATATTAAGAAAATTAATTAAATTACTTTAGAGTATTCTTATTTTTTCTCCAAACTAATTAATTTGACTAATAAATTCATATATAATGTAAGAATACACAACATATGATATGATTAAGTAACTTATTTAACTTTCTTAATCTCTTAAAAAAAAAATCAACTCTGCCTTTATATTTTTAAGACCGAATGGAGCATCAAAATCCATAGTTTTAAAAGAAGCAGGTAGGTTTTTAAAATTTGTGTTAGAAGCTAGTTGGAGAGTTTTTTGTTGTTTGTTTTTTTCCCTAAATGTAACACCTTAATACATATTAAAGGGGTTTTCACCAGGGGGAAAAACACCTAACTAGCAACTTTTAGCAAAAAAAGTACCAAAATAACACAGTTTTGAAAGTATTTACCGGACTAGGGTTGTTTTGGGGCAGACACGCCGGGAGTATGACGGAACTGGAACTTCTGTCAGGGATGCTGACGCAAGCATCAGTACTGTCAGGATAGCTGACGGTACTTCTTAGTCTCGTCGAGGTACCTGACACCACAAAGTGGCGTCAAGCACTTAGTGCTAAGTGGCGTTGGGTACCCCCGACGGCACTAAGCGTCAGGGTACCCCACCTGACACAGCGTCAGGAATCCCTGCACGCCCAAAAATTCCAGCCCGTGAGCCCCCCAATTCAACATTCACCCGTGACTCCCCAACCCCCTCAATTTAGCATTTCACCTGTAACCCCTCACTATTTAGCTCCATCCCTCTCTCTGAGCATTCACTCCTTGTGACTCCTTCCCTCTTCCTCTTATCATTCACCCCTTCCCTCATCTGAAAACTCTCTCTGTCTTCCATCTTCGTCATGCTGTTTCAAATTTATTTTTTTTGCAAAAAATGAGTCAAATTCGTTCATTTGTATATTATAATGGTTCTAAAAGTATAGGTGCAAACGGACTGACCTTTAAAGGTGAAACAAGAGCAATGTATATTGTTCGAGGCATGTCCGCTGAAGAATTATATGAAAAGATCCGTCGAAAGTTAAAGCTGCAACAAAATCAGGTAATATCTTCAATGACGGGTAGAGTTCCTTGTGAAAACCACAAATATGCGGGTTTTGAGATATTCGATGATGAGGATGTAGATGTTTTTGTTCAAACATTCAACCAAAACTCTACATCGTCCCATTTGCTGGGTTATATGTGAATATTGAGACGCCAAACGAGGGTGTACCAATACCAACTCATGGACTCCATCAGTCAGATTATATGACTCGTTTTGCTACACCCCATTGAACACAATCAACTGTTGTGCATGAAGAAGAAATCGACTATATGGTAGATGAACCTGAATGAGGAGGAGCAAGAGCAAGAAGATGAAGACATTTTATTGGCGAATGACCATGATCAAAATGATAGTGATGCAAATGATGAATATCATCGTAATGTCATGTCTCGGTGATTTGGTATGTTACAATCATCAGTCAAGTTACGGAGTTGTATTATTATATAATTTATCTTTTATTAGTTGCCATGTTTTTGTATAAAGTTTGAATATGTGTGAATATGCGAAATTACACCGTTTTGGAATGAGATTCCGCATTATGAGGCTGTTCATGAAGATTATCCGCATGAGGATATACTGGATGTGGGAGGCTTGGGACGAGGTCTGTGGGCAAGAGGAGATGGATTAGATCTGAAACAAGAGTTCGGGTCCAAGAATGATGTGCAAGCCGCAATAAAACACTACTGCATGAAGGAACATCATGAAGCTGTTGTGTTTGAGAGTAATACAACCATTTTGTCTATGAAATGTCGGAATCATGAACAAGGTTACGAATGGAGAGCAAGGGCAATTAAATCGAAGAAAAACAACACTTGGGTCGTAACGAAATGGGTTGGAAATCGTAGCTGTGTGAGCCAAATTCTCTCCCAAGATCACAAACAACTTGATTCTGAAATTATTTCCGAGGCCATAATAAGTATAATGCACTATACCAATTGATAATTTATGAATTCATTTATGTTTATCAGTGAACATAAATAACATTCGCAGTGTACACTTTTTGTGATTGGTTTTGCAGACTTGGTCAAGGAAACACCTTCGGTACCTGTGATCATGATACAAGAAAGGGTGACTGCAATTTGCACTATAAAAGTGTTTCTATAATTAAGACCAGAGAGAGTAGATACATAATGAATTTTAACCAGATCCATTACAATCAGCACCAACAAAAAAAGAATCACAAAATGGATTCGAAACAAATGTTTCGACCCTCACCAAATCACCGACACAAAGAATCTCGGATGGATATGAATTCCTATCTTCCTATCATTAGCCGTGTAAGCGTACTAAGATCGCTGAATATTTTGCCAACGCTTCCTGAAAACAAAAACCGTAACCACAACCACACAGGCTGCCGCGATAACTCTAAGTGCTACCCTGGCCTTCTTTCCACCATTCATTTTGCTAATGAATTGTCTGCCGTACCTTCTTCATCGCTTAGATTAGACCGTCGGCTTTTTTTTTTTTCTAGATGCTTCTTCAATCTACCAAGTCAGCATCCATGTAATTATAATTGGTCAAAAACCTTTGATTTAATGGTCAACGTTTTACATTGAACACCAACTGTGACTTTTGCACCTATTTTATAACTACATAGTCACTTTTGCACAAAAAAAAAAAAAAAAACCATCTAGTGTTGGTCGCTCTTGAGGGCAAAATACATGTGCATTTTTATACCTTTACCCTAAAATATAAGACATTCTACTAACTCAAGTTGTAGTTCAAATCACAACCAATGTATATGTACAAATATGAGAGACAGATCATTTTAGTCTAAATTGAGAAAGCTCCACAAAAACTTCTCTATACCCAAAACTAGAGCTGGGAATCAGGGCCGGCCTGGCCCTCCAGGGCTTGGGCCCTACAGGGCCTGAGATAAGGAAAATATATGTTTTTCAAAGCCCTACTGATAGTACCGGGGGCTAGGGCGGCCTACGGGGCACTGGAAATTACTATTCCAAATTTTAACTATTTTTTTTTTTGGGTTTTTTTTCCAAAGAAATATAATTAGTAAATTGCAACCATTAAAGTTCTAATCTATCAAATAAATATTATCAACATTAATATTTAAATAATACAAATCATCCAACAAATAAACACATTCATTAATATAATAAAAAACAAACCATTATTCACAATTGACTCACATAAAACTTAAGAAGCATTAAACTAAGAAACATTAGATAACTCACATAAAATATAAAAGCATACCACTATCATTGTTAATTGTCACCTTCTTATTGTGCTTCACTTTGAGCAGAAGGCTGTGCTTCAGGAGTAAAAATGTCATGAATTTCTTCTCTCGCATCATGAACACATATAATCATTATCTGCAACAAATAATATACCAAAGCATAAAATTAGAGTATATTTATTATGTATTTATATATGTGCCTCCTGGCCTCTTCCTCTTAGCACTCTTTGACTATTTTAAAAAAAAAAAAAAAAAAATGCTACGATGGGCCTAACGCAGGCTAAAGAATAGGCAAGGCCTGTGGGCCAAATTCAAATTTTAGGCATATTTTTTAAGCCCGAGCCCTACAGGCCGGGGCTTAAACGGGGCGGCTCAGGCCAAAACCTATGTGCTTGTCAATTCATACCATCCAATATTTTGATGAAAAAAAGAAGTTACATTCTAGAGAGATCAACACCTCTAATTATACTGTCTTCATGCAAAAGCACTTAACACTCTGTGATTTGGATTAGTTTTCTAGAAGTGATTTCGTGGTTTGCAAAGACGTGAAAAGAGTTTTTCCTCGACTTGCGTAAACTGTTTTTGAAACCATAGTTTGAGGGTTTCTCAAACAGACACTTTATACAGAGTTAGACAGTGGTGGAACCAAGAAATAATTTTAACCCAGGCAAAAAAATAAACATTTTGAACTATTTACTAAATAATATCACATAACATTAAAAATATAAATAAATAATAACTGATAATTATAAATCAAAAATAACATGATAAACAAAACTCTTATGACGTTTGAAAGGAGACTCATTACAAGGTGTATCACTTTCAGAAATTATTTTATCAGAAACATCACTTTCTAAAGTTATTTTCTTCTTAAAGAACATATCTATACTTTTCCATTTATTCTTACTCATCCTTTTTAACCTACAACAAATTTGGTGACCCAAAATATATATTGTTGTTAGTGTTAATTAGTATTTTTTTCACTAAACATTAATTTTTATAGTACTACTCAATCCACAAAACTAACACTTAAATGCATATTCCACTTACCTTAAAACAAAATAATTGAAGAAAATAAAAGAAATATAATATGAACCTCAAAAAATATTTAAAAAAAAAACATACAAATCTGATTCAATTTCAGCTAAGCAAATAACCTATTATAATCAAATTTTTTTTAAAGAGAAATTCATTATTAAATCATAAGACAATCAAATAATAAATCCAAACCGATTAAAATTAGTCATTAATCATCCTCCACATATATATAATCCTCTATTGTCAAAACTCAAGACTCTCCCAAAATCATAACCCCAAAATTTTCACTAATTAACACAATTTTACCCTCATTAAAAGAGAAAAATAAGTAGAATAACTTTCATAAAATGAGTGAGGTGAAAAGAAATGATTTTGAGAATCTATTTGGCCCTTAAAATGAAGCTAAACAATACTGGATATAAGATAATACTAACATTTTCAATAGGTATCTTAAACAAGAATTTTACTTTCCTCTCACAACCCAATGAGTAATGAACAAAAGAGTATAATTATAGAAAAGATAAAAGATTAGCTGGGGCCAAGTTATTAGCCAAAAGAAAATATTATATAATACATACATACATATAAATATATAAGATAAGAGAAGACCAGAGGGCCCAGCTGGCCATACCATAGTTCCGCCACTAGGGTCAGATGAAAATCTCGGTGAAGCAGCTACCTGACTACGGAAGTACAGAGTTACACCCTTATGATGGTCCTCTACATAATTTGATTCAACCTGCAAATTTGAAAACATTCATCCTTCTAAACTCTCTCTGTGGCCTAAAATTGTAAATGGAAACATAATTCTAGAATGAATCAAATCTTGCAAACCTTTTTTTTTTCTTTACCTCAAGCTCCAAAGGAGGAGAAGATAAACGAGACAACTCCGGAACCTGTTCTAGGTTAATGTTCCCAGGTAGAAACATAATGATATTGGAAGTTATACCTTGAGCAACCTTAAACAAAGTATAACTGCACAAGAGATTAACATTTTTCCACTTCAAAATAATAAAAACGCCAATAAGTTATATCGGATCATATTAGGTTGGCTATATGAATTGCACGACATCAATGGGCTCTGCCGTTAATGAAAAACTAAATCCAAGATGAGAGGAGCAAGAGATGCATCAATACCCAGAGTATTAACAGGCATGTTAAATTTGTGTTACTAAAAATTAACAGCCAAAAAAGCAGAAAAGTATAGATTGGGAATGTGATATTGCTTTGATCAGATTTCAAAGGCAATTTGTTTTTTTTTTTTTTTTTTTTTTTTTTTTACAAATTTTAAGGGTTCAATGGGAGTCAATCACTACAGATTCATAAACACACAACAAATTCTCTGACTCAGTAACAAAAATTTGAATATCTTATCACAAGTTTAGTGAATAAGTTGTTGTTGTTGTATCACCCGCAACACTAGCTTAAATACATTTTAGTCCCTCTAGTTTCATACAAGTATCATTTTGGCCACCATATTTTTTTGAAGAAAGAAAATCAATGCCCTTTTATTTAAATGAATGATACAAATTATTCCATTGTCTTCTAGTGCATATAAATTTCATAACAATATATTGACTTGAATGTCAATTTGTGTGTGAATTATGATATCATATAAACAATATTGTACAAGTCAACAAATTATTATTGACATTAAATTTGTATGGATTATGAGATACAGGAAGAAAACTGACTTATTTCAAACAAATAAGATAATACCATTGCCTAATTTTAAACCAGGGGAACCAAATATAACTCAATGAAACAAGAGAGATCATGAGTACAATTAAGCCACTAACATACTGTAAGGCCAAAAGCAAAAAGCCAGTAACATATTGATGTGAGTGGAAATTGAAAAGAAACAATAAGAAGCCGATAAGCTAATCTCATTTAAAATAAAGCAAGCAACTATCCAAATTTCCTGGAAAGTTCTTCATTCAAGGTACAAGCAATCAACATAACATACCCATTAGTTGGCTTGAGTAACTCAAGTGGCAATATTTGGATGTCTTTATAAGATGGACCGCCCCACGGTGGTGAAAGGAACACTACATCCCCCTGGCAGAATGAAAGCATAAAAGCAATAATAGTATAATAAACTGCACTGAGTTGTTGAACATGAGCATAATCCCAAAAAAAAAGTGACAGTAAAATTTTGCCTTCAATGATGGAGCAAGCGCAAAAAAATCTCCAACAATGAAATCAATATATTCCTCAACTCCATATACTTTTGCATTGTTCAGGGCCATTGCAACTTTTGCGGGATCTATGTCAATGGCAATAACATGACAACCCCTGAAAAATTGGATATAACAGACAAACCATAAGAACCAAGAATCTAAGATATTATAGAATATATATATATATATATAGGGAAAAATACTTCTCATGTTGTAGGAGAAATGTTTTCTCATGTCACACACACATAAAATGGTGGGACCCACATATATATATATATATATATAATGCTCATTATATATATGTGGGTCCCACCATTTCATGTGTGTGTAGGAATCTTCTTCTTCTCATGCAACATGAGTAGTTTAAACCCCATATATATATATATCATCTAGTTCCTATAAGGTTCTAAAACAAAAGCATAGAAATGAAACTTTGAGATACTAACCAATTCTAACACATTGCACTGATTTCAAATAAATTACTCCAAAAAGTGCAAACAGCAAAAACCAATACAAGCTATTCAGACAAAATATACTTTTATAACTAAACACTGTCAAACCTAAGTCAATATTAAAAATGCTGAATTTAGGTTATTCACTGGCAGAGTTCTTGCATTGCATTTTTAACATAAAATTACCATACAACATTTTCAGCTCAGTCCATAAATGATGAAAAAAACACGGATTTAGATCATCTACAGAGCCAAGATTTGTCAAGTGCTCAAATGCAGTGTATTAGGGAAGGAGAATTTGATTATGTGTAAAATAAAAATATAAAATTAACACAAATATATTAATTTTGTAACTTCTCTTTAGCACTATATAAAGTTAGGTAGTCCAAGGAATCCAATAAATACATTCAGTGATGCTGAGAAGAAGGTAGCCTTCAATGATGATGTAATGTAGTATCCATCAAGGTTCAAAATATGAAGGCAACTACTAAATTTAGATTTAGAGTATAAAGTAACAAATACTCCCTCCATTCCTAAATATAAGAGCTTTGTTTACTTTGATCTTCAATATAAAAACTTCAATCTACTTCGTCTTCTAAGTTTATAATTTCTTCTCCAGCTATCACTATTAATTGCACGTATAAAGTGACACTTTCAATACAAATGATTAAAGAGGTATTTTGTATTTTAGAAGCCAAGACACATGTTGTACAAGTAAATAACTTTCCTCATAGTTCCTATGTCCTATTTTAATGTAGTACATGTCAATGTTCAGAATATGTAGGCAATTACTAAATTTAAGCAGAAATAACCAAGAGGAGTTATTAAAGCGGGACAAAGTTACTTTCTGGCGAACTGAATGGCATTTCCTCCAACTCCACAGAAAGAATCAATGACAACCTGATGATCCGTACACCTCTCAGCATGTTTAATGGCAATTTCTTCAGGTGTTACCGAGAACCATCTTTCTTCGTCCATTTGGATACCTTGGTCATATTTCGAGAATAAATTGTATCGATGATACCAATATTTCTCAGTGAGCGGACTAATTCCTTCCTTCGAAGCCTCTGAATCCCTAAAACCCTTAACTGAAACAAAATATATATCCGGTGGTACTATTCGGCAAGATTCTCAACGCTTCTTCTTACTTCTTTTCTTGAAAATGAACAAATTTCAAACACAAGCTTGAGAAAATTTCTTTACCTCGTCGTCGTTTGCTGGGGTTTGAAGTTTTTGTAGTAGCCATCCGGACCAGTATAGTGTCTACTCCGTCTCCTGTGTGAGCTTTTCTGCTTCCCAGAAAGCACGGAGCAACTGATGCTTTCCTGAATTCAATTTTTTTGAAAATGAATCCCTAAAAGCCTTAACTGAGAACAAAATATATATCCGTTGGTACCATTCGGCAAGATTCTCAACGCTTCTTCTTACTTCTTTTCTTGAAAATGAACAAATTTCAAAGACCACAGAGCATAGTGTCTACTCCTTTGTCTCATCTGTGACTGAGCTTTTCTCCTTCCCAAAAATGCCAACAAGACAAAAAGAATATGAGCGCCAACCAAAAGGATTGGGCCAATTATGTGGCTCCAATTCTCTTATTTCCTGAATTCAATTTTTTTGAAAATGAATCCCTAAAAGCCTTAACTGAGAACAAAATATATATCCGTTGGTACTATTCGGCAAGATTCTCAACGCTTCTTCTTACTTCTTTTCTTGAAAAAGAACAAATTTCAAAGACAAGCTTGAGAAAATTTCTTTACCTCGTCTTCGTTTCCCTAGCTTTGAAGTTTTTGTCCTAATCATCCAGACCAGCATAGTGTCTACTCCGTCTCCTGTGTGAGCTTTTCTCCTTCCCAAAAAGCACAGAGCATCTGCTTTCCTGAATTCAATATTTTATTTATTTGACGAAAATAAATTTTATTCACAGCACATTTGCCCCTCGCACAAGTTGTCCAAGCACAAATCTCGGTTCCATATGACTAATGTTTCGAAGCAGCTTCTCTTCTGGTAACGGCTCTCCTCTTGAGCTAGAAGCAGCTTCTCGGTTAAGGCTAAACTAAGGAATTGTCCATTCTCCATTGTCACTGTATCCAAAAAGTATCTGCATACACTCACTTTAAAAATTACGAGTGTCTTTTTCATAGAAAGTATAGGCATATTTAGAGAGATCCACCTAGTATACACTGTTTGCTAAAGTTGTGGAACACCACAAAAGCCCATCAAATGTGAAATAAGTCCAGCCGAAAGAAAACTAATGTGGATTTTTTAGATATCTTTAATAGTTGTGAGCTCCAGTAAAAAAAGTCATTTCTAATACAAGTTACCTTTTTTACTTTTGTCGTGATTTTTTTCAACTTCTTAAGAAAAATATTAAAGATATGTGATCAAATAAATAATATACTAATAAATATATATTTGTATGTATTCTAATTTATCCATTACAATATATTTAATTAAGTATTTGAGAGTTTTTTTTATAATAATTTAATTTTTGTATCAAATTTGAATTTTTATTTTTATTTTCAATTATCACATATATATATATATATATATATATATGATTCATATAATTTTTATATATTCTCTATCTCAATTGGTTTTTCAAACGCTATTTAAATTAAAAGCCCATTTGGAAAAAAAAAAAATTACCTTTATCACCGTTATCCCAAACACAAATTACATTTATAATCTGATTTTTATCACATCTTCTATTATAAAAATCCATCCAAAAAAAAGTCATTTCTCACCGTATTACTCCAAACCGTGGGTACGACTAAAGGGACTTCTAATAGTTAAACCGATGCTTCTTTTCATGGTTTGTGAAACTGGACCGGACCGGCCGGTTTAGACCGAAAACCAGCCAACCGGTCCGGTTCAGGCTGAAACCGGACTGACCCGATGAACCCGGTGTAACCCGGATGGGTTACAAGGGTCAACCTAGTTCGTATTTTTTTATTAAAAAAAAAAAAAGCAATATAATTTGATCATTTGAAGCGACATATGTTGTCATG
Organism: Acacia acuminata; assembly: GCA_019022655.1. Classification (NCBI taxonomy): domain Eukaryota; kingdom Viridiplantae; phylum Streptophyta; class Magnoliopsida; order Fabales; family Fabaceae; genus Acacia; species Acacia acuminata. The sequence continues at coordinate 1,245,999 of JAFJYI010000001.1, forward strand.
GTTGCTTTGTTTTTGGTTGGCTTTGCTTAGTGGTTGATTTGCCTTTCGGTTTGGTTTGGATTCCTGAAGGTTTGGTTTGCTTTTGGGTTTGTGGGGTTCTGGTATGTGAATATCTATGTTTTCCTGAATCTGTGTTAATGGAGGGAAATGTAGGTTGAAAATACTTTAATCTGAATATTTTCTCTCAAATGTAGGTTATAAAGAAAATTATTAAGAATATCTGAATATGTCACAAGTATTGAAGTATATGATTATTTTACTACTGATCTAAAGTATTGAAATGATATATAGTATGTGAAATTTATGTTGGTGTGATGAGAAATTAATTATTTTCCAATTTTTTATACCTCACCGGTCTAACCTAAGTTGACTCTGAGCTGACTCCAATCTGACTTACTAACCCTTAACCAAGATATCGGCCGGTAGGTTGATCATAGATCCGGTTTGAACGAAGTATGTGGTTAATTAATATGGTCGAATCTCATTAGTGGGACCCACTTAATAGAGCTCTGAATCATCTATAATAGGTCATCTGTTCTTTTGCTATGATGGAATCCTGATTGGGAAGGAAGGCATTAATCCTCATTAGTGGGACCCACTTAATAGAGCTTCGATTCTTACTTTCTTACCAAGCAACCCCAGGCATAGTAACAGGCAACAAATGGGAAGTGACGTTATATTTATTCAACTGCCTCTACCCATATTATTATTATTTTTAAAAAGCTAATCCAAACATATAAATCACCTTAATTCAAACACGCAATAGCAGCAAGTTTGAGTACAACACCAAATATGAAATATTTTTCTAACATGAAGTGGTCGTGACTTGCAGATGAGCATCCATTATATATCCTTATTGAATCTAATTTTATTTATTTATTTTTGAGTAAAGTTAAAGTAAATTTTGGCCTGGGTTCTTGTCAATCACTTTACTCCAATACTTTCTCATCAATGGGAAAGGAGGGTGCTATGTCAACAGGCAACTGCAAAATTCTCAAGAGACACTATTAAAGAAATAAAGTGCTTGTTTAGTTTCACTTATTTTTTTTTTAAAAAAATTGTATTGTATTAGATAAATGTGATAGAAGTTTTGCTCTTGTAAAGCATAAAAAGGTTTTCCCCCCTCAATGTTCAAAACCTAGCCCTAATTGTTGTAATATACAAATAATAGAATAGTGTGTGTTTAACTGGTTACCTGGACATGCTCCAAATTGCTCAAAGCAAGCTTGAGTAGTTCTGAGGTGACCCCATATTCCTTAAGGAGCAAGCATGCAACTTCTTTGTCACCTTTGGCTTCTATGCTCAGTGTCTCCCTTCTCATACTTTCTACTGCTTCTTCAATCTTCGAAACGAAGACTACTTCATTATTTACTACTCCTCCCAGTCTTAAATATAAAATATAGGTAACTTTTTTAAAAAATATTAAAAACGCTATATAAGTCACCCATCTTAGAGTAATCAACTGAAAATGTGTCATCACTATGTTATATATACGCCCCTCTCATATAAACCGGTTGAACGGCAATGCCTGCCCTTTTCTGACAAACACAAAGCAACAATATATAATCAATTACAATGTGATGGGTATCTAACTGAGAATGAATAACCCTAACCTAAAAACCAGCTCTTGAGGTGGGAGAATCAATCCACTTAAGTATCCCATAGAGCATCCCATACTACTCAATGTGGAACTTAGTATCCCATGGCATTGTGATTCTCAGCTGTAGCAACATGGCTTTGCTATGCTAAAAAATAATAAAGGATAATAAATGTGGGACTTGGTAATTGAGCATCTCATACTACTCAATGGGGTTTTACCATACCAGAAGATGATAATGGATAACAAATGGGAAAATAGCATATAACTTGCATACCCATGAGCTTCCACTAAGCCAAAGCGTACAGAGCGGAAGCATCCAGCTAGAAAAGAAACATACATGGACTTCAATAAGCTCTCAGAAAGCAAGCCCTGGTACATGCCATAAATTAGCATTAGTTTTAGTGAATTCTAGTTGAAGACTGAATCATAGAACCATAAAATATTCAACTAATCCCTACTATAAGGGAAATTTTTTTACTGATGAGGACACCTGAGAAGCACTAGTCAGAAACTGTAAGGGAGATAGTAGCACATGTATTCAGTGGTACATATAATTCAGAACTGACCTTGTGAATTAGGAACCTTAGTGCCCAGAGACCAACTATATCAGCTTTTGCTTCTTCCCTAGTAGAGGGGAATTCTTGCAATTCCTGCATCAAAACAGAATGAAATTATGCACAGAATTGTAACCATCGAATTATTATACTTCAATCCTCAATTACTGAAGAATTATTTGTGTTTAGGAACTTCTATTCCCTCTCTCTGTCTCCCATCTAATCTTGCTGGAATGTGAAAAGCCAATCACAGGAGAAAACTTGCTGCTTAAGTAAACTTATCGCATCCTATCGTACTTCTTCCCAAAAAAAGCTGCCACTAACTTTTTGACTGTTGAACAAAAAATTGATAGGTGCGTGGGGTCCTAAATGTTAGGTAAGACCTATCCATATCATTTGTTTATTTCTTTCCTTACAACATCATACTGCTGCAACAGAGAATTATGATCCATTTTTATGAAGTATAACGATTTGCTAATTGCACTATTAGCATAAGCGTGAGCTTCAGACATTAAGAAACCAATTTTTTTCAAATAGCACAAATCATGCAACTGACCAATCTCACTGTAGACTTTAGACCATTTGGAAGTGTTATGGAATGAGGTCCAATCCAATGGCAGCATTCATGGCAAAGTGTGTGGGTAAAGAATGATTCAAAATCCACAAGTTCTTGTTGTTCCTTTGCAACACACACTTCAGCAATGGGAAGAAGAATATGCTTAAACCTGATTATAATAATACGCACCAAGTTAAGAGATTCATTTATATATATTCATATATTTGTTCCTAGAACAGAATAAACATTTCAATGTCAGAGTTTTTACTTAGCCTCATGAACATTCTTAAGCATGACCATTGACGATACCCTGTCTTTTACCATACGTTCATCATTTGGTAGATTGTATGCAACAATCTGTGGTCCCCTGACATCCTGACACAGAATTCACCAACAAGTTTTTTTTTGCCAGTTTAGTCTAACATAATATCTCAGAAATTTAATAACTCAAAAACCTTTGTTAATTAGCTGGATAATACGGATAGGTGCAGCATTTACATTGTCTGTTTTGTATGGCTTGTCCAATGGGAGATTTTGCTCCAAAACCTTTCAGCAGAAGAACTTGGAAGTTGAATAGGTCATAATAAATGATGTCTTATCTGATGAGAAATGTTTGTGGCACAGTACTTGCAAATTGTCACCAAATAGTTTTAGTTGAGCTGAAGCTTCCTCATCCTGGACTCCAATAAACGCTTCAAAAGTAGCCTTGAAAATTGCAATGCAACTACTGAGTCATAAGTTACAAGTTACTCATTTTTCGCAAATCCAGACACATTTTACACTAAGTTCACATTTGACTTGGACAATATGATGGGTACTTAAGTGGGATGGGTAAACCTACCCAAAAAGCTAGCCTTGAGATGGGATAACCAATACACTTAAATACCCCATTGAGCATCACATACTACTTAATGTGGGACTTACTATCCCATACTCTAACAGTGACAATCATTTTGAAGTGGGGCAAGTAACAATGAGATCACCTGAATCTTGTCCTGCGACAAAATTACTATTTCATCCAATAGTACTACACAATAGTTGTGGGAAGCATGATCACATTCCAACTGAAAAGATCTAAATCATTTATATAGTTATGTGATCAGGCTTTGAAACTTAACTTACATTGTCTATCTGTTACAGAACCTCAATCATACAATAAGGTTTACCTTATATCCAAAAAGTTTATCCGCATAAGTCTCTTACGGCCCAATAGTAACATCCAACTTCGAGTCCTTTGCGGCAAAGGGAAAAATCAACGATTGTATGATCTTGAAAATTTCACAGAAGTAAATCATATAGCTGCAAAGTGTGTGTGTGTGTGTGTGTAGAAAGAACTTAATTTTGTACTAGTTGTTGACATTTATAGGTAGTCATATGAAAGTTACTAGGAGCAATACTGTGAATCTTTTAATTTTCTATTTGTCCCCCCCAAGTAAAATGGTATTCTTATAACAAGTAACAGTGACAAGTAGAACACAAATTTGAAGTTAGATTAAATGAAATGACAAACCAACTCCATCCAGGCTATACCAGAGTCATAATAATCATTTGAAAGGAAAGCACAGCCTTGCTATGTAGAAATCTCTTCAAACTACATCTTTGAAAAGAGAGTTAGGCAGCAATATTTGTAGGTGAAACAATATTATTCTGCATTAAAATACCTAATGACAGATAAATAATGAGAATTAGATTGAAGAACACCTTGGCGAGTCGGTAAGATCCCCAGATTTATGTAATAACTAAGAAGCTTTTGCAAGTAGAGACTTGTACTCTTGAGAGTAAGGAGTTATATAAAGATCACAGGTAGACTCATCTCCCACTTTGTTATCTGATATCAGAATCCAAGCAAAACTCACTGTGCCTTTTGATAACACTGAAAAATCCGGTTGCCTCTCTCTGTTTATCCTCTTCTAGACTCTCCTTCCATGCTGCAAATCCTACAAGACATATGTTTATTTTTTCTCATGTTCAAAATAATCTTCTATTTTAAAAATTTTTGTGAGTAGTTTATGTATGAATTTAATATAATGCCTTTTAGTAGCATAGTAAGTGGTGACCATTATGATGGTTTTTTTTTTTTTTTTTTTTCAATTAAAGGGGCTGACACTAACGGCAAAAGGTTACAAGTAGGATCAAACCCGCGACTTCCCACTTAAAGGAAAACTCTCATGCCATTAACCTACAAGGCCTTTGCCCATTATGATGGTTTTTAGATTATCACATTTTCCTTATTTTAAACATTTCATGCTTGCAAATCAAATTGTTTGTGATGTATAGTTATTAGTACTTCCTCTGGTTCTAAATGTAGGAGATAGTTAGAGAATTTTTTTAATCCCGAATGTAAGACCTTAATTCACCTTGTTTCCTAAATTTATAATTCTTTTTTCAAACCATCTCTTTTGATTACATATATTAAGGCGGCTTCTATCAAAGGCATTGTTTCCAATGCAAATGACTAAATGGAGTATTTTAGAGAAAACAATACTTGTCTTTTACAAATAATTAATTTCCTTAATTTCTGTATATTAATTATCTAACTCATATATTTAGGATTGATGAGAGAATTAGATAATAGGAGTGGTACTGTTTTGTCCATTTTTGGAGGGTAAAAATTTGCACCAGGTGATTTCACAATAGGAAATGCTGTATTGTAAGATGTTCATATTTTGTCTAACTGTTTACTTTTGGGGACTTCCCATGCATGCATTATACCATAAAAAGGGCATTTTTGACTTTTTCCTCTTTGATTTTGTAGTGCTCCTCAACTTCTCATAGTACGTTGTAAATTTTCCTTATACCAAACAAGGCCTAAATTAAATCCGCCGATCCCTATCAATATGAAAAATTATATACTCCTTCCAATCCTAAATGTAATAGGTAGTTGAGGAGTCTAGTTTTATTCTAAAAGTAAGATCTCAATCTACGTTGTTTTATAAATGTATATTTTTTCTTCAAACTATTCCCATTAATTGTCTCATAAAGGTGGTTTTCACTAATAAAGATAATAATTAAACAGGGTATTTTAGGAAAACCAACACACATTTGATACAGATAACTAACTTAATCAATTTTTTTAAAGAGTACCAGCCATCTGAAATAATAATAGAGTAAGGTGTCATGACTTACTATGGGATCTTGTTAATCTGATACTAGGACCATTTCAACTGATCTTAGTTTCATCTATCAGCATGCTTCTTCAACCAATCTTTTAGAACTGGATTACTTTGCCAAGCCCGATTTCAACAAAATTCACAAATTTTAGTTATTAAGGGTAGTTAGGTAGTTAAGGGAGTTAGAGATTTAAGTTAGACCGTTATATTAGTTAAGCTAAATGATTTATTACGTATATAAACACATTCAACACAATATTGCCTGAATTCTTTCACAATCTAACTTCATAATGCATACAAGTTATATACACACACATAAACATAGAAACTAAGCATCATAATACTATATTACAAATTTTAAACTACCTCCGATCTTAATTATAAGATCGGGTTGACTTTTTTTGATGAGATTAAAGAAGCTAAATAGTTACTTAATCATATCATATATTGTGTATCTTTAGATTATATATTATTTTATTAGCCAAACTAATTAGTTTTGAAAAAATAAAATAAAAATAAAAATACTCTAAAGTAATTTAATTAGCTTCCTTAACTTCTTCAAAAAAAATCAACTTGGTTTTATAATTAAGACTGGAAGGAGTATAATCTTATCGTGGGATGTAAATACAACCTGGAGATAAAAAATGTCGTTCATAATAGATGCAGCCTTGACAAGATAAACAAGAGTCTCTCTATCTGATTCAGCTCTAATAACTACAAAACATGAAAATGAATTTATTTCTTATAGTGAATTAAGGCGCCACACATCAAATTTTGGGGGGTAAAATAATTAGGATTAAGGTGCTAAAATAACTTTGAAGTTTTATCAAAAGTACAACAATAACTATAAACTATTTTTTTAGGACAAAACCGTTAACCATAAAAGTTGAAGGTTATTTTAGCACCTTAACTCAAATAGTTATTGTTACTAGTATAAGGATTGATAACAAGTCAACAAGCACAAACAACTGATTATGGCATCATCTTTAAAAAGAAACAAAATAAACTCCTGTAGAAAATTCACACTGATGCCATCCACTTAATTACACAAAAACTGTAGTATATACAAGGTCTCCCATTGAAGAAATATCCATTTTTTTTTTTCTCATACTCAACAAATTTTGAGTATATGCATGTTTAGTTTCACTCTGGAAACTAACCCATTTGGTCTTAAATATTAGACAAAATTAGCTTTTTTTTAGACATTAAGGTAGCTAATTAAATTACTTTTGAGTTTTTTTTTTTTTTTTTTTTTTTTTTTTTGCTGCAAACTAAGTAATTTAACTAATAAACTAATATATAATATAAGGATACATAACATTGATATAATTAAGTAACTTATTTAGTTTTCTTAATATCTCCCAAAAAAGTCAACTCTGTCATATATTTAAGGTTGAATGAAGTATTAAAATCCAGAGTTTTAAAAGAAGCATGTAGATTTTTAAAATTTGTGTTAGAAGCAAGTTAGAGAGTTTTTTTCCCCCTAAAATGTAAAACTTCAATACATGTTGAAGGGGTTTCACCCCGACAATAGTTTTTAAATACAAATAACTAAAATGGTATTTTATGATAACCAACACGTACACATCTTTTACACATAAATAATTTAATTGATTTTCTTAATCAGCTTTATAAATTAGTTATCTGATTCTTAGTAGCTAGGATTTAAAAAGATGATGGTTAGAGATCAATCTAAAATAGTAACAATAAAAAAGCCTCTATCTGCATCAAAGGAATTGGAGCGTAGCGTTTTAGTTGGTATTGTAGAGTCAAACTACGAGCCACAGTATCATCCTTGTACCTTCAACATACTGGAAAAGATTCAGATTATTTGAGTGTTGAGACTTCTTTTTCGTGCCATTTCAAAAAATAAACACTTGCATCAGATCATGCAAACTTTTTATTCCTTAATAAACTGTTTTTCTTACTCCCTCCACCTAACTAGAGAAAGACATATTTAGAGAGTTAATCTTAATACTAAGTATAATATTATTTTTTATAATTGTCAATTTTTTTTTCCCTAATTTACCCTTATTGAAGCTTTCTTAATAATAATCAAGGAGGAGAGGAAAGGAGAAAATTAAGAAAAATAAATAGGATGTTTTAGAAAATATGTCATATTGGTTACCTTGACTAACTTCTTTAATTTAATTAAATTAGATAAATATTTTTTATATTAAGGACTGAGGGAGTATTTTGTTTTATTAAATTAAAGGCTTTTGAGCAATTTTGTTTCAAAGTTTATTCACGGTGATAATAAATTGAAATTTGTATGAATATTCGATAGGGATTTTTATGTCTTCCACTGAAAAAAATGAGTGGGACCAACATTTAATTTCCTCACTCTCATTCTACTCTTATGTCTTCCACTGAAGAAAAATGAGTGGGACCAACATTTAACTTCCTCTCTCTCATTCTACTCTGTTTCATTGTCATGCTTTTGGGGCTATATACTTTATATTATTTCTCTTGAGGATTTGTTTGAGTTGGTATTAGAAAAATATTTTCACATAAAATGAAATAAAATTTCTCTCATCAATTTACCTCATAGACTTTAAATCACGTTAAAAAAGTCATTTCTACCACTGAATCAAACAAACACGATAGTAATATATAAAGCGTCTTACCATAAGAGTAAAGGTGTCCAAGGGTATTGGATCAATAGTTGTGACTATATACATCATTATTAGAGCAAGTGTCACTTTTATATATATTCCCTCTGATCCTTATTATAAGGTACTAATTAAATTTTCTTACAAACCAATAAAAGTAGTTAAAGTCAATAAAGTTATCATAGAATCTAAATAATTTACAATATTACCCCTACTAATTGTCCTAAACTTTAATATCATATTAATTATTACTCTTACCCATTACTCTTATTAATTATGGGCAAAACATGGAAAAAAATAATTAATGCTCATTGAGAATCATTAAATACCTTATAAAAATAATAAAATACACTTGATAGTTAGTGTCTTATAATAAGGACTTGAAAAAATATAAGAGGAAGAGTAATAACAATTCAAATGCATCATTTTGAAGCGTTAAGCCTAACTTATCCGTGACCTCCCTCCTGAAAAATTAATTAAAATCATGTATCATAAAAGGAAAAAAAAAAATCATTTAAGATGACAACATTTATGTTTGAGATTTCTGAATTAATTAATATTTAAATAAGAAAGAAAAGGACTGATTTATAATTACCGAGCCATGACTGGGGAGGAGGAAGATGCAGATAAGGTGGCAGAAATGGAGAGGTCCCACAATCCTGAATGACGTCGTGGCAAGAGCCAATCGTGATGCTTCTGTAAAAGATCCTAATGAGTTGTGCTCTAATTTCCCTCAACTGGATATTAATGATTTGCGCATGCTATCAAGGACAGTCACCAGAGTGGAAATAAAAAACGCAACTTTTGCTATGGGTGCCTTCAAAGCTCCGGGACCTGATGGCCTTAATGCCCACTTCTTTCAGACGCAATGGAATGTTGTGGGGGATGAAATTTGTGATTTAATAGAGGAATGTTTTCGTAACCCTTTCAACATGTCCAACATTAATAAGTCAAAGATTATTCTCATACCCAAGGTGGACAATCCTTCGTCGTTGAAAGACTTCCGTCCCATATCTCTATGTAATGTAAGCTTCAAAATCATTACGAAGGTTTTGGCGAATAGGTTTAGAGGCATAATGCCCCAGCTTATAAGCCATGAGCAATGTAGCTTTATTGCGAACAGGTCCACTTGTGACAATATCCTAATTGCCCAAGAGATCATTCATTCTATGAGAAGGAAGGGCAAGAAGAAAGGGTTTGTTGCTATCAAAGTTGATATGGAGAAGGCGTTTGACAGGCTTGACTGGGGATTCATTAAACATACCCTGCTATGCTTAAACTTGGAAAAAACCTTATTGATCTTATTATGGCTTGTCTATCTTCTGCTTCTATGTCCATCCTCTGGAATGGCGATGAGAGCCCGAGTTTTACTCCTTCTAGAGGTGTTAGACAAGGAAATCCCCTAAGCCCGTACATCTTCGTTCTCTGCATGGAACGTCTTGGCCATCTTATCAAAGCTGAATGCCAGGCCTACCGCTGGAAACCTTTTACTTTTAAAAGGGGAAGTCCTCAGATCTCTCATCTCTTCTTCGCCGATGATCTCATTCTTTTTATGGAAGCCTCAACTAACCAGATGAATGAGGTTCGTAAAGTGATGCAAATCTTCTGTGAGGTCTCTGGGCACCGAATAAATTTGCAAAAGTCTACAATGTTTTGCTCTGCAAATGTCAACTTCAACAGAGCGCTTGAATTAAGCAGATTGCTTGGGATTGGAATTACTCCTGATCTAGGGAAATATTTAGGGGTGCCGATGGTACATAAGAGAATAACAAAAGGTACCTATCATCCCATTGTGCAAAAAGTCCGGAAAAAATTGTCCATGTGGAAAAGCAAGTTTTTGACAATCGCTGGCCGATTAGTTCTCATCAAATCTGTGCTTACCTCAATACCAAGCTACTATATGCAGTCAACCCTTCTGCCCATATGTACTATCAATGAAATTGACAAGATCTCGAGAAGGTTCCTTTGGTCTCAAGACGAGGATGCAAAGAAAATGCATCTCGTGGCTTGGGATAGAATTACTCAGGCAAAGAAGGAAGGGGGACTGGGATTCAAAGACCTGAGACGCCAAAATAAAGCGTTTATTATGAAACTCTGTTGGAGTCTTCTCACAAATCGACAAGCTCTATGGGTCCAATGCCTTTGGTCGAAGTATAACTGCGGCGACTACTCCGTGCCTAATGTGTCAAGAAAGCGAAACTCATCCTCTGCATGGAGAGCTATTGTTCAGGTCTGGGAGAAGTTTCTCAGTGGAGTCGGGAAAAAAGTAAATAATGGAGATGGGACAAAATTTTGGTGTGATCTTTGGCTCCCTTTTGATCGTCCCCTGGTAACCTTTGTTGTCGATCCATCTATAATCAATGAAGATGAGACCGTACGGGACCACCTTTTAACAAATGGGGGTTGGGACGTTAATAAGTGGCAGGGTATCTTACCATCTCACATAATCAATAGTATCTCCAGAATGCGCCCACCTTGTGGTAATTCCCCTGATTGCTTCACTTGGAGAGCTGCAAGAGATGGCTGCTTCTCTGTTAAATCAGCATACACATATCTTTCAGATCAAAGCGAAATAAACAGGAGTAACTTCTGGTCTCTAATGTGGAAATGGCAGCTTCCGGAAAAAGTTAAATACTTCATGTGGCAGGTTGGCCATGATAGACTTGTCACTAACTCTCTCAGAGCAAAAAGAGGCCTTACAAGTGACAGCTCCTGCCTGTTCAATTGTAATAGTAACGAAAGCATCATCCACATAATCAGGGATTGTGTAAAAGCGAGAAATTTGTGGAAAGAAATTTTAAAGCCTAACTATTTCTCTCAATTTTTTTCAGGGAACTTGCAGCTTTGGCTCAATTGGAATACTTGTCATAATCTCGGAAAAGGAAGGTTCCAGAATTTCTCATGGCCACGCGTCTTTAGCTTGGGGTGCTGGCTTCTATGGACATCCAGATGTACCTTCTTATTCCAAGGCGAAAGCAAAGATACTAGGGAGTTGCTCCACTTGTGTAATTATCTCCTCATGGACAGCTCTGCTAATCACAATTTATCTCACCACATTTTTCGACTTGACAGGTATGAGGAAAGATCATGGAGCCCCCCTCCCGCCGATGCGGTGCGAATCGACGTAGACGGATCTGTTCGGCATCAGTTTCAGGCAGCTTGTGGAGGAGTCATCAGGAATTCTGATGGACATTGGCTGATGGGATTCTGTAAGTCCTTTGGTGCTTGTACTGTTATCAAGGCGGATTTACACGCCATCATGCTGGGTCTGAGAGTAGGACACCGCATGGGATTACGTAAAATCCTTCTCTATTCTGATTCCCTGGACGCCGTCAATATCCTCATGAGAGACTGTTGTTATGCTTATCATCCATTGAAAGAAACTATCAGAGAAATCAGAGATCTCCTCTATTCCGATCACCTCGCGATGTGAAGATTCACTACACACCAAGAGACATCATTTCATGTGCTGATTATATAGCCAAGGAAGGTCATAATGCTCCTGCCAATGAAGACGTGTCGCTGATTCCAACAATCCTGTAGGATGTATGGAAATGGTTATGAAAGACCAATTGGTCTGTGGCTCTTAGCTTCTCCGATGCTTTTGACGTACTATAGGGCTAGATTCTCGTAGTCTGGTCTTTATTTTTCACTTCAAGCTACGGCTTGCCTGTATTGTATAAAAAAAAAAAAAAAACCACACACGAACCCCTCTGCTGGGCTCCGCCTGAACGCCAGAATCAGCCGTTGCTTAATTTTTGTCGTCTAGGCCCAAAACGCAACAACCCAATCAACGTCAGATGTTACGCTACTGATCCCTCTGTCGTTTTTGTTGTTCCTTATTAGTGCATATACATATATAATGTACATGTATTATTAATAAACATGCAATAAAACTTCCCTGCTATGTTTTACCATAGATGAGAGTGTGACAGCTTAGAAAACTACTCATATTAAGGTAAGAAGGAAAGAACCAATGTTTATTTAATTTACACAAAAATTTGCTTCCACTTTTTAATCATACATCGTCAAATTATTATTTTCATTCTTACCAAGCTCTTAGCATATATATATATATATATATATATATATATAATCTACACTTTTTTTCAGCTTGCATTATATTACCTACTATTTTTCATATAAGATCTTGTTTATAATATAAATTGTACAACTCACAAAATCTGATATTCCTTCTGAATCGAATTCTTATGGCTTCCATAAACTTGATCCATTAAGTTTTAAATTAAAAATTATGAAGCTTTATCAGTTAGGGGATTTGGCCTTTATTTTCTTCATGAATAATCTCACAATTTTTCCCGTCCAAATGTGATCTTACACTAATTAACTAGCATCACATTAAGCAAATTGAGATACTTTATGTATGTGCTGCCATGAGAGAGAATATTGCACATTAAAAAAAGTGTATTAAATTCTTAGACAAAAAAAAAAAATATTTGTTTTTTAATTTATATATAGGACCAAGGTTACATGAGAGAGAATATTGCTTACAGTCCAAAGTCTATAAAAGAGAGCAAGTTTGCTCTGTCCAGGTCAAATCAGTGAAAACATCTGAAATAAAATTACCGGTTAAAAGGACTTGAAAGTACCATTTAAAGGCCTTAATATAAGCATTAGTAAGAGAACATTCCATAAGCCCAAATTCAATGTAAATAACAATTATTAATAAAAAATATAACAATCGATAAAATTAAAACATTCCTTGGACGTTTTCAAATCATGCAGAATCCTCCATCATTCTTTTCTTCTTCATTTTTTATTTCCATCAAAACCACATTTTGTAAACTATATAATGATTTGTTATATAAATTTGTATATTTTATATTGATACTAATTAATTATGGGCACCCATTCCAATTAAATGCCTTGGTGCATGTGTCTTCAGTAACACAAAAATATACTCTTTCTAATTTTAGTTATAAAGCACCAACTAATAAATGTTTTTAACTCTTTTTTATAAGGCACATTATTTGGTTCCAAAGAGTATTAATTAGTTTTTCAATGATTGCCCATATTTAATAAAGGTAGTGGGAGAGAGTACTCTCTTTGATCCTTTTTTATAAGAAACTTTATCTCATTTGGGGCTAGTGTTTCTTATACAGCTTCGTTCTCCTTCTGTCTTGATTAAACTACTTTTTTTCTTTTCTACCCCTATTAAATATATATATTTAAATTAATTATCCCCACTAACCACTCATTTTCTTTCATTTAATTATTTATTACACATTTTCTCTCATATTTTATACTCATACTCTATCATATTTCTCACTCATTCTCTTACCTATGCTCATTTCATAAATAGGGGCGTATTTGGAAGAAATAAGGCATTTTTGACACATTTATTATTTTTAAATAATTAATCTTAACCGCTAGTTCATTTTGAGCATTAAGGTAAAAGTTGTTTTTAAAAAGGACAAAGAGAATAATAATTAATATGATACCACTTTGATCCTATTCATAGGTCTATTTTGTCCAAAAATTTTGGTCTTTTTAATAAGTCAATTTTTAGGGTAATAACATTTTTTTATAGCTTTTTTGCCCATTTTAATTACAATAAACTAAAAGAATTTATTCATGTTTACTTTTAGAATCAATCATAGATCTCATAAGTAATGAGTTAACTAACTCTTTTTGTATATGAGAGTTGGTTAATTTCAACTTATAAATAGGACTATAGTACTAATATTAGATTTTAGTGTAATTAATAGGGGCAATATTGAAAATTACGTAAATTTTAGAATAAATTTAATGACTTTAATTTTTTTTATTAGTTTATAAGAATTGTTAGTTGATGTTTTATAATAAGAACTAGAGAAAGTAGTATATAAATACCATATAAGTAATTTTCTCTCTTTGGGGCTAATCCTTAATATAAGTAAATTTTTCTTTGTGTATCAAAATTTAAACTATTTTTTTCTTTTCTACCCCATCAAATACATATCTTTATTTAGTTATATCCCCACTCACCACTAATTCTCTTTTTTTAATTATTTATTACACATTATCTTTCATATTTTATACTCATTTTTCTTCTAGGCTCTTTTCATAAATATGGTCATATTTAGTATAGGAGGATTATGTAAATATTATGTAGGTGATATTGGTATCCAATAAATGAAGTGGATAGGCTTATGTTATTTAGTTTTTATATGCTTAGGAATCTGAGTTTGAAACAAAATCCAAGTGTTTAAATTTTGTTGTGAATATAACACTTCCTGTTATAAATATAGATTTTTCTATTGTGAATGACCAGGTTTTTAAATTTTGTTGTGAATATAGCACTTCCTGTTGTCATTACAAATAATATCAAAAAAGTCTCTAGAGACTAGGGCTGAGCAAAAAACCCATAACCCTGGTAAGCCCACTCACAACCTGGTGTAATTGGACCACTTTTAGCTCGCCCAAAAAGACCCATAATGGGTTGGGTTAAAACCCGCTCATTTAATAATTAAATGGACGGAATATAGGCACACCTTTGGGTTGTCCACACCCACCCATTTAAGTGTTTTTATTTTATTTTATTAACTACCATAACGCTAATAGGTATTGACTCTCACTCTCTTTCTTTCTATATTTTCCTATTCAACTTGTGAGTCGTCACGACTGACCAGAACAAGAGAATCAAAGTTTCATTAAATTCTCATTGGTTTGTTCCTCCATTTCTACTTTTTTTCCCCTTTAAATTTATGTGGTCCAGCTTTTGTTTCCAAAAAGAATGATTTTTTCTTATTTAAATCAATCTTCTAGCTAACACACCACGTCCCAAATAATCCAAATGATTTCAAATATCTTGCAATATGTGAGAGTTGTCATAAATTTGGATATGTGTTTAATCCTTATGTATGTTTTTTTTTTCAAAAAATAAACAAGTCAAATGTAAATGGGTTACCAAAAACCCGATGAAACCTACTCATTTATATGTTAGCCCATTTACATGGGTTTAAATGGGTTGAGGTATGGGTATGGGTTAGCCCATACTCATTTAAAGTTAAATGGGCGAGTTATGGGTTAGGGCATGGGCTACCCAACCCGCCCATTGCTCTGCCCTACTACTAAAGACTTTTTTTATATGTGACTATGGGGTTAGGACTTTTTTAATATTTTTGTATATTTCTTGGGAACTGGTTGTCATTTTCTCATTAGTTTACTGCTCAAATTACTTTTTTTTTTTTTTTTATAAGTACATTAAATTCTTTTACCTGATGGCTAGTTTACATAATAAATAATGACAAGAAATAGTTTATTGCGACTGGTTGCTAAGAAAATCTATAAATAGAAGCATCGTTTTAGTATGAAGTATATATGAGATAATAAACTTACGTACATTAATTAATTAGCTGCTGAAACTCTATTTCTGAACCAACTTCATTGAAATGAAACATAAATACACACAACACGACACATTGAACAAAAGTTCAACAGTCTTAACTAAAGCAATCAAGGCAAGCCTTCTATGTCTCATATCTGCATCAACCAAAGTCTTTTGAAAACAAACACACCTGTTCGTAGCAAAACATTCACATATATAGCTAAGATCATATCCACGGGCCATTGTCTTTTATTCATACATATATACATATGCATATATATGTATATAGGCATTTCATAGTGAAGCTGCTTTAGGATCATGAGCAGGTGTTGTGCCTCTAGTAAGATGATTGGCATTGTATGAGGATGCCGGAATTGGACCATGTGAAGGTGTAGGAGTTGGAGGTGCTCGAGGACGACGGTGAGGCGGCTTTGTTAAGGTCAGACCAAATTGCAGCACCGGAGTAGGACCGCCGGAATGATGTGGCGCCGGTGGAGGGGTTGCCCTCTTCCGCGCGCCTGCATGTATTCCCATCCACCAACAGCTGCTACAGTACTCGTTCCCTGTTCAAAATTAAGCAAATCTATCAGTGGGGTGTGGGGAGCAATAAAACTACTAGGGATTAAGTTGGATCCAGCCCCAAAGTATTTTTCTGGTAGCCTATTATAGTAAAGTACTTTTTGGTGCAGCACCTTAAAATATTTTCTAATGACACTTAGTATCATAAGTTTAGAGTTTTTAGTACTACCAAAAAAACACTTTAAGGTCACAATTGTATCAAAAATTACTTTATGATTCTAAGTGCCACTAAAAAAAATATATTTTATGGTTGAGAATACACAAAAGTTATTTTACAGTACTGACAAAAAAAAAAACACTATAAGGATGATAAATGCAACTTAATTAACCCAGCTATCAATGCGTGTGACATGTTTAAATCATCAACTAGATAACAAAAAATCTATCACTTATATATCTGCATGAATAATATACAGTTTGAAGTGAAAAAAAAAAAACACACACACACACACACATAATAATGAATCACCTGGTAACAGAAAAGGTCTAGCTTCTACAAAAGGGGAGGCAAACAACATTGTTTGAAAAGCCATGACAGCAACAAGGACAATATGGAGAGGCTTCATCGTCATCATCTTCTTGTGTTGTGTGCTTTATCATTGATTTTGGTTATGACGATGATCTTATATATAGAACCTAGCAAGTGGAAGTAGTTGATGGGTCCAAATCATAGGAGACGCAGAAGAATCCGACCCCCATTGCCGTTTCTTTTAAATTTTGTATTATTAGACAAAGTTTGAAGCATATTTTCTAATCATTTGGAAAATCTAATGTTTACTTCTAATACTAGGTTAGCCATAGATGTGAGCAATGACGAGGTCGTCTTATTATAATTATATTCTTTCATATTTATCCATACACGTACAACATTAGCTTCTCTTCTTTATTTGGGTTTCCATATTTTATATGAACGTATAACTATCATGCTATAAAACTTGTATGTTAAAGCGTTTCTATATATACATATATGTATGTATGTATGTATGTATGTATATGCAGGCTTCTAAAATTGTTGTATCTTATATCTTGAAGAATCAGCTCGAATCAATATAAAAGAATAATAACAATAATAACTTCAGCAAATCATATCATTTGTAAGTTAAGAATAGTGCACCTCATTTCTCAGATTCTATGCAATGGACCTGAATTGTATCTAAATAGAGATGCTATGTAAAATTATAAATTTGTTAACACCTTATCTTGTAGCCAGTGTGTGTTCATACATGTTTTCTAGGAAGCATATGGTTACCAGTCGTTCGTGTGTTCATACATGTTTTCTCGATTTACATGAATAAAGTTTTAGGCTTTAGCTATTAGTTGACGAGGGTTTCTATTGGTTAAGGTTTAGGCTTTAGACTTCTCTTATATATGTATTCTCTCCGATCCTTAATTATAGGACATATTTAACCGATTTTGAAGGGATTAAGAATAGTAGTTAAATTATTTAATTTTACTCATCATTTTCTTAAAATGTCCTTATATAAATTTGGCATTTCAATTACCTTGTTGATTTCACATAATCCCTTATTCATATGAATATGAGTATTTTAGGAAGATATTAACAAAAATTAGAATGTTGTCTTATAATTAGAACCAAAGCAAACTCTTAAATATTATCCTATAATTAGGATCGAAGAAAGTATAAGCTTTAGCCACAAGTTAAGCATTCATGGAGAAAGTTTTCATTATGTCCTCTGAACTTAGTTAATTCCCTTCCTCAGCTACACTCACAATATTTGTACATCCAACAAGGGAAGATTTGGTACAACTAAAAGTTGGATTTGTGTGTGACCCAAGCTCTAATAATATATGTAATTAATTACACGTGCCATAGTAATTATAGAGACTAATATAATAATGGTAGTTTTATAAGTTTTAAAGAGGATTGATTAAAAAAATAACAAATGAGATAGTGTCTTCAATATTTGGATCAAGTTTGAAGCTTTAATTAATGAATGCCTATGGTCTAAAAAGATATTGCGTTTGGCTCAGTGTCATTTTCTCAATTTCCACTGAAAGATTTTTGAAAAGGATCTTTGATTGTTTTGTCGTCCTTTTGTTTGATATGGTCATTAAGAAAATCTCTCATTTTCAATATTCCAAAATGTCCCTGCTACAAATTATGGTAGATGCTTTCAGGATTGGTTGGGGTAGCATTAGAAAGCCTCAAAAATTAGTTGCTGGGACTATAAAAATTAATTGCATATATGATAAGAAAATGATGGTCCGCATAACTATGGGGTGACCAATTTTTTTGGGCCGAAACCCACTTTTTCAGACCCGTTAGGATTAGCAGTACAGAGGGATTTGCTTTTTTTTTTTTTTTTTTTTTTTTTTTTTTTTCCCCCTTCTAATTTAACTTTTGTAATATAAGATTAAAAAAAAAAAAGTCAATATAAATGTGATTTATATTTATATTGCGTGTGACAGAGATAGAAGTCTATCCACATAGTAAAAAGCAGGTTTTAGTCGCTTCTTCTTAAAATTAACTTTCGGTATAAAAGCCCATTTAAGAAAACACTAACCCAAACATCTCATTTTACTCCTATCTTATTTTTCCCCTTCTTATCGTGCTTTTTCTATCTTCACTTTGTTGCTTGACAAAACCTCGGAGTGGTTATATACTTTACCACCATTTTGTATAAAAAAAAAAAAATCGTGCTTTTTCAGCCTTCTACCTCCTTCCCAAACAGGCTTGAAGTAACTTTTTTTAGTTTGTAATTTTCGACTTTTGACTTTAATATTTTTTTGGATGCAGAATTTTCCTTCAAATTTAAACTTTGTAAAACTGACTTTTCAATATATCCTCTAAAATAGTTTCTCTAAAAATAACTTTTTTTTAAAAAAAAAAAAAAAGAAATCTATCAATACACAAAGGAAAAACATTTCTCATGTTGTAAGAGAAGTGTTTTCTCATGTCACACACACATAAAATGGTAGGATCCACATAAATATATAATTAGCATTATATATATATGTGGGTCCCACTATTTCATGTGTATGTAGGAATCTTCTTCTTCTCATGCAACATGAGAAGTTTAAACCTCATACATAAATCACACAACTTTTTATCCCAACTTTGATTTGCAAAAATCATATCAGTTAAAATAAAAGTCACTTTTATTTACGTTAATTCTAATAAGTCCTTCTAGAGTTTTGATGAATAGTACTAGTATTTTGAAACTTTGTTAAACAAAATTTGGCCCTTTAATTAACTTTAGCCAAGTTGATTTTAGGCTCAATAGTTAGTCCCTCACGATGGAGTATTGTTAGATCCTTTATAATGTGTCGGACTAAAGTACGAATTCCTATTAAAAGAGATACTCACATTTAATATTTTGATAGTGGTTCAAATAAAATTATCACTTTGCACTAAACTTAAAATATATTATTTGAAAATTTTATTTGGTAGGTTAAATGTCACAACATGTCCTCCAATCCAATTCACCGCACATATTATTAGTTTCGTGATTAAGTGGCCAAATTAAACCACAATGATAATAGCTTTGTTACAAGCAAAAATAGCCCATTTCAGAAGTATTAAAGCACAATGATTATGCAGGAGGAACTAAGTCTAGAGGATAGAATTGGTTCCCACAGTTGAAAGTCACAGGGCGTGTGTGACACATGAAAATTAAGTTTAAAGAAAGAGAAAATGAGAGAAAATGTATTTTTCTTATTGTGTCTAATAGGTGGCAAAATCACTTTAAAGGAAATTGGGAAAATTCCTTTCAGGTCCAAGAGACCAAAAAAATGTTAAAAAAATCTCAAAAGAAATTCGGATGTCGAAATGTCAAGAGTTGTTAATTCCACAGATCGGAATTGTTAATCCCACAAAAAGAGTTGTTAATGAGACTTTTCGATATCTAAATTTTCTTAGGACTTTTTTGATATTTTATTAGTCCTTTGGGATTTGAAAAGAATTTTCACTGGAAAAATTCTCATGTTTTTTCAAAAGAACCTTTTCATTCCTACTTTCATTTTATACCAAACAGACCTTAGTAGACCTAGTGTAGAAAAAAAAACCACATACTCGAATGTTTCCTTGCCTTCACTCTTCCAATAATTATAAAATTATAATTTTATATATTAAATGTCATTTATAATTGCATTTTATTAAACATTTTACCAAAAAAAGAACATTTTAAATAAAATAAGAGCAAAGTTGTCCATATAAAAATATTTTTCCTTCCCTCCCCTCCCATCCAAAACCAAACAAGGACAAGGAACATGAAAATCTCCCTCCCCTCTATTCTTATATTTCTAAATGAGATAATATTAAAATCCCTATGCTTCCCTCTCCTCCTCTGAGCCAAACTCAACCTGTGAGCAAAAGCCATTAGGAAACATAATAACAAGAAATCAACCAAATCATTATATCATCCTATCTGACTAAGGTTGTGGTGTTTCACTGTTCCTGTTTTCCACTGAATAAAGGAGTTCAGGCCTGAAAAAAAAAAAAAAAAGTCAACTGCTTACACACACACACAAATTCTCTTTTATTTTCACCCGTTATTTCCCCCTTTTTTGGGGCTGAGCAGTCATTTTTGCAAGTGAAAATGTCAACTGGAACTGTGTATTTCAGTGCGCTACAGTTAGTTTGAGTTCTTAAAATTTTTTATGCTTGTACCACAAAAAACAATGTCGCCAACTAGTCTCTAGTACCACCAAATCTTTTTGTTTGTCACTTTGCCTCCTTCCAAATGGGCATTCAATTCTGGTTTAAGTTGAGAATCTACTCATCTTCTACTTGACACATTTTTCCTCTCAACAAATTATAGCACCTTGTGAATGTTTTCTCTAGCACATATGATATATCCACTACTTTATACTCAAACCTCACCCTGCAATTTCAAAAGACTTGGACATTCTCATTCTCATTCATGTTTTTATATGACTGTATGCATAATAATATCATTATCAACGAGCTTTTTCAACCTACACAACATGGTTTTTTTCATAGGGGCATTGTTTATCCTCCTACTTCAATACCAAACTTCAACATTGAGTCTCACACATCCAAGGCATCACCATTTTTCTCACTCTCTTCTCACAGATAAGGCCGCTCTTCTGGAATTCAAGAAAACTATCATACTTGATCCACATTCCACACTTTCTAACTGGGATGAATCTGTTCATGCGTGCAATTTCACGGGCGTTAAGTGCGATAAATCTCAGCACCGAGTCACCAAGCTAATACTCACAGAAACTCGTCTTGTGGGGTTGCTTTCACCCTTCCTTTCCAATCTAACAGGACTGCACATACTTGACATTGTTGACAATCACTTATTTGGCATTATCCCACCAGAACTTTCCTCCCTTAGACGCCTCCATCGACTCCATCTCGAGGGGAACAACTTGCATGGTTCCATACCAGATTCCTTTTCCCAGCTTTCTAAACTTAATGTGCTGCTAGTCAAAGATAATAACATAACAGGTTCACTTTCTCCATCTCTTTTCTCCAATTGCACACTGGAGATTATGGACCTTTCTAGCAACTTCCTCAGTGGTAAGATCCCAGAAGAGATTGGAAACTGTCTCGGTCTATGGAGTCTCAGTCTTTACAACAATCAATTTACTGGACAGATTCCTCTCGCTCTAAGTAATTTGTCACTTGTAAATTTAGATGTAGAGTACAATCTATTGTCTGGAGAATTGCCCTCAGAGTTTCTAAGCACGTGTCCTGGTGGTCTTCTTTACCTGCATTTGTCATACAATTATATGGTAAGTCATGATCATAATACAAATCTTGATCCATTTTTTGCTGCTCTAAGAAACTGCAGCAGACTGGAGGAGCTTGAATTGGCTGGCATGGGCCTCGGGGGAACGTTCTCCGATACCATATGTCAAGTTGGTATCAAACTAAAAAGCCTGCAGCTGCAGGAAAATCAAATATATGGATCAATCTCTGACAGTGTTTCAAATCTTTCCAGCCTTATGATCCTGAATTTGACATCCAATCTTCTCAGTGGAACCATTTCGCCTGGGATCAGCATGTTGTCAAACTTGGAACAACTTTTCTTATCAAACAACCACTTCAAATCAGAAATTCCAGAAGCACTGGGCAATTGTCTAAATCTGGGTCTCTTAGATCTCTCACACAATGAATTTACTGGAGGGATTCCGGAAAGTCTGGGAAAGTTGGGTCGACTAAATTATTTGTTTCTCAATAATAACCACCTCACAGGAAATGTACCTTCTACATTAGGCCAGTGCATTGATCTGTATAGGCTTGACTTGTCCTATAATAGATTAACAGGAAGAATCCCACCAGAAATCTCAGGCCTTCATGAAATTAGAATTTTCATAAATCTCTCACATAACCAACTAGAAGGTCCTCTACCAATTGAGCTCAGCAAACTAGAAAAGGTTCAAGAGATGGATTTTTCATCAAATTACCTAACGGGAAGTATCTTCCCTCAGATAGCGAGCTGCATTGCTGTATCGATGATAAAATTTTCAAACAATTTTCTCCAAGGTGAGCTTCCTGAATCCTTAGGTGAACTAAAGAACCTTGAAACTTTCGATGTTTCACGAAATAATTTGTCTGGATTGATCCCCAAAACTCTTAGTAAAATTGATACACTTTCTTTCCTCAATCTATCATACAACAACCTAGAAGGAATGGTTCCATCTGGTGGCATCTTTGATTCAGCATCAAATCTATCATTCTTAGGAAACCCACATCTTTGTGGAACAATCACAGGCAAAGTTTCATGCTTTCAAAAGAGACATTGGCTCAGAAATCGCCTGTTCTCACTTATTTTCATCTTGGTCATCTGCATAATCTTGTCAATGATTTGCTGCATAATTGGGTATAAGCGTCTAAAAGTGATTATTTCTGCCCATGGAACTGAGTTAGGTGGAAAACCAGCTAGACGTGAACTCTTAAGGAACTTCCCAAGAATCACATACAAGGAACTATCAGAGGCCACTGAAGAATTTGATGATCAGAGACAAGTAGGATCAGGTAGCTATGGATGTGTCTATAGAGGAGTTCTTCCAGATGGAACCCCAATAGCTGTCAAGGTGCTGCATTTGAAGTCTGGAAATTCCACCAAGAACTTCAATAGAGAATGTCAAGTTTTAAAGAGGATTCGACACAGGAACCTGATAAGGATTATCACTGCATGTAGTCTGCCTGATTTTAAAGCTCTTGTTCTGCCTTATATGGCCAATGGGAGTTTGGAGAGCCGTCTCTATGCTTCTTTGGGATCTTCTGAACTGAGTATCATCCAGAGGGTGAATATTTGCAGTGACATAGCTGAAGGGTTGGCCTATCTGCATCATCATTCTCCAGTCAGAGTCATTCATTGTGATCTAAAACCAAGCAATGTTCTTCTTAATGATGACATGACGGCAGTAGTTTCAGATTTTGGGATTGCAAGGTTAATTATGAGTGTAGGAGGTGGAGGAAATACTGGGTTTAATGATAAAATGGGGAGCTCCACTGCAAATTTGTTATGTGGATCAATCGGATACATTGCACCAGGTATTTAATTTAGACATGTTATCAAAATCTAAGATTACTTAGAAGTTTCTTTTTTATTTTTTATTACTACTACCTCCGGTCCTTAATATAAAATCTATTTAACTGATTTAGGTACTCTTAAAAAATTAGTTAAGTTAGTTATTTGTCAAAAATGTATGTTAGTTTCCCTAAAATACTCTTTTAAATCATTTGCATTGAAATTAGCCTTTGATGTCTTTTATTTAGGACCAAATACAACCCTCAACTAGCTCTTATATTAGTGACATGAGGTGGCACTATTTTTGTTGTTGTTTGGGGGAAGGGGAGGTCAAGATTATTTGGAAGAAACATAACACCAAGCTCACTTAATTACAAAATCATTTGCCAGTTAGCCTAACTCTGTTTATCAATGAATGAATTCTAAGAGAAAAGTATAAATATCATGCAAGTTAGCTTGCAACATGACAGCAGCAACCCATTACCACAAGCATCCCAGAAAATTATTCATTCTGCTTAGGTAAAACATTATTACCTTTTTCAAAGTCATCATCATTCTGTAATTTCTCATGCAGAGTACGGATTTGGATCAAATACTTCTACAAAAGGAGATGTGTATAGCTTTGGTATTCTTGTTCTTGAGATGGTGACTAGAAAGAGGCCAACAGATGAAATGTTTTCTGGTGGTTTAAGCCTTCACAAATGGGTAAAACTTCATTATCATGGAAGGTTAGAAAAAGTGATAGACTCATGTTTGGTTACAGCTTCAAGAGATCAGTCACAGGAGGTGAAAAGAATGTGGGAAGTTGCAATTGGAGAGTTAATTGACCTGGGGATCCTTTGCACACAGGAATCACCTTGGACAAGGCCTAGTATGCTTGATGTAGCAGATGACTTGGATCTTCTCAAGAGATACCTTACTGGGGACACAACTAGAACTTTTGCCTCGTCTCTTGGAATTTCATCTTATACTACAGATTATTTTTAAGGGTTTTTTTTTTTTTTTTTTTTTTTTTTTTTGTTATGTAGTGTGAAGAGTCTTGAAGTAAAATATCAAGGAGGAGTGTTCATGAGGTGATATTTTTCCAAGTACTCTTAGTTGTATTCATGTGTTATTTTTTCAGTTCTGATGTAGCCCTAAAAGTAATATGTTTTGTAACTAGTAAATCCATGGTTGATGAAACAGGTACTAACACTCAATATTGTGGAAAATGGAAGTATGTTTCAGAGTGAAGTTCATGAGAAAAATCAGAAAAGGATTTCCTTCTGTTTTCTGGTGATTATCATCTCAAGTTAACATAAACAACAAATTCTAGAGCAAGAAGTGGATTTCCAAGATGCAATGCAGATGTATATGCAGGCTCTCTCAAATTCATCATTATGGATGAAATCACTGTCCACTTTAGCATTGTAGTATTGCGACAATCTGGCCAGCACTTTCCACTCTCAAGTGGAAAGTTAGAGATGTAAAAGGAGTGCAAGAAAATGGAAGCCTGGATGCAATATCCGCAGCCAATGTATTTTAAAAGGGTTCAAATATCACAAACACACGTTCAACTATATTTTCAATTCAAAATCATCATGGAGTGAAGCAAGCCTAGATACCAGTATTTCATTAGTGGCTACTGGATTGTGTTTTTATCCCCAATTCTTTCATTTTCCACGAACGAAGACAAAAATATAAACCACACAAATAAGTGATATTGATATCTCATTTTCTAGCCAAGGTTATGCCCAACTTAAAGCATTCTTCAGAAAACTACTGCAATGAGAGATCTTTCACCAGTCCACTGGGAGATTTCCCCAAAAGTTTAAAATTGTCGTCCGAATTTAACTAGACAACTAAAAAGATGCTGGTGAATTGGGGGCAAAATAATAAAATTGATAGGAAATTTAGAAAGACTTATGCTAGAAGGAGATAACTTGCTTGAGTTAATTATATTTTTCTTCTTGCTTAAATATTTGTGTCAGCTTTTTGAAAAGCCCACTTTTGCTTCTGTTGTTAGCGTTTTGTATGCAAGTTGTATGTCCACTTGTTGATTAGGTTTGTTCATGTAGAGGAAATTTTCTCTTATAAATGGTTAGAATGTAATTTGTAATAGACAAACTTGATAAATGAAATATGATAGGATAGGCTTCTCTCCTTTTTGACACTGCGTGCGAGGCCAAGGTGAGGAGTGATGACTTTTTCATAAAAGACAAAATTGAGATAAATAAGTTTTCACTTTAAAAGAAATTCCAAGTACTCTTCATGAGAGAATTATTTTTTTAAAAGATTAGCTATGAAAAACAAGATTTAACTCTAAAGATATTCTGAGAAATTGTTAAATAAAAATTTTTTAGTTAAAAAAAAAAAAAGAGATAATATTATAAAAATATTAAATATTGCCTAAATATCTTCAAGTCTACCCAGCATTTCCTCCTTCTGGTATGCTACTTTCGTTCATCTCTCAGACAAAAACACTAGAACATTATCATGAAAATGTTCTAAATTTTTTAAAATATTATCTCAGTTTTTTTTTTTTACTAAAAAAGTTTTATTTAACAATTTCTTAGAATATCTTTAGTGTAAAATCTTGTTTTTCATAGCTAATTTTTTTTTTAAATAATTTTCTCATAAAGAGTATTTGGAATTTCTTTTAAAGTAAAAATTTATTTTACCTCAACTTTATCTTTTGTGAAAAACTCCTCACCTTGGCCTCACATGACGGAACTTTTTGTATACAAGGGGGCCCATCCCCCTCCCCCCCCCCCCCCCCCCCCCCCCCAAAAAATCTGTCTTAAAAATTTTATGAAAATTAAATTTTTTTATACATTTAACCCAAAAATTTATATATTTTCCCCAAAAAATACATTTTGCCCCCAAATATATATTTTTTTAATGAGTATACATTTAGCCTCTAAATATGTTTTCCAAGCTCCGTCCTTGCTCACACGTGACATCTCTTGTCACTCTCGCCTAAGTTATAAAGCCCACGGCCACAAGACATAGGTTCAATTTTACACAAAAAAACAGGGTTTCGAAGGCATTGGACAACAGTAGAAAAGGACAGAAGCCTATAACAAATATGATGTAGTTTAAACCACTCTCTCTGGATCCGGATTGTCTCAAGTATCCCTCAATATCGCTCCATCTCAGGTTGTCCAAAAGTTGATCTAAAGGTCTAGAATCATCAATGTCAGAAATCGGGTGCAGTAAAAACTACCGCGCGCGGTTTTTATAAAAATTTTAAAAATCCCTCTTTGGCCGTTAGATTTATTTTTGGACGGCTCAGATCTTGCTTCTGAAAGATACTGAGGCACCTGCTTCTGAGGAAATCTGCTTCCCTCTTTCCCCCCTCAAGTTCTCTATATTTCTCTCTCCATTTCTGCTTCCCCCACCACCTGATCTGTTTTGCCCTCTCCTTTACTCTGTTTCAACCATTTCTATCAATTTCAAATCAACAAGTGTATGGGTGTTTTACATAAAAAAAACTCACCGCTGAGCAGGTTCATGTTCAACACGAGCAAAACAACTCTCGACCTGCACAATCCATGGCATTGCGTCGATCAACATTCAACGCATGTCACAGCAAAAGGAATATAATGACTAATTTGCGGAAGTTAACAGGGACTCAGTTTCAGTGACTATGGGAATAATCAGGACTAATACCCAATTACCACCGTTTGGTTTGAGAGGAGGGGAGGGAAAAGGGGGGGGGGGGGGAATTGTGGGCCCCACTAGACTCATTTTTTTTTACAATTTTCTCTCCCCCTCATTTGTTTTCTCTCCCCTCCCCTTCCTTTCTCTTTCCTCAAACCAAACTTACCCTAAATCGTCGTTTGGATCTTTCTTTCTTTCTTTTTTTTTTTTTTTTTTTTTTTTAAGTTTAGATGAGTTGGTACCTCAAGTACTCATATAAATAAAATTTGAACTTATAATCTTAAGTTAACTCATATACCAACTGGACCCACCAACGTTCAGGTCTAATTTAAATAGATTAGATTGAACTTGTGTTATTTTTGCTTTTTTTCAAAAAATAAAATAAAATAAATCTGAACATAATTTAATATAAAGATAATATATTAACTTCACCAAAAAAAAAAAAAAAAAAAAAATTAATAGTCAGTTAGTTTTTCAAAAACTGATTTTTTTTTTTTTTTTTAAAAAAAATCACTTGAAAATATTAAATTTGAATCATTAAAATTCTATTTAAACTATGTAGATCTTATCATATTCACTCGCTTTTGATGAGCATTGAAACAAGTTCTGCACTAGAAATTATAAATTTAATAAATAAAGGGGATTGAAGTATTCCATTAAACATCAAAATAAGCCCCTAACTTCTGCATTTAGGAGCATTATATACTAAAAATGCGCTTGCAAATTTACGGAAGGAACTCGTTGGTGGAAAGGAAGGTTCGTTGAAATTTTAGTTCTCTTACATTTTTTTCAAAAAACAAAAAAACGGAGGAAACTCGACTATTCAAGTTTTTTAAGAATACAAAACCATTGCAAAAGAAAACAAAACTGGATTGCTATTTCCTACTTCACTTTTTGCATTCCAGAGAATCCAAGTCTCTTAAAGAAGATAAAAGAAGGTCACTTTAGATTTAATCAAAGTTATTAATCCGGACCGAACACTAAACCAGTTAGAGTATTATATCAAGAGTTAATGAGTTAAATTAGAGTCAAATAGAAGCTACTACAAGACTAAACCTGTTAAAAAGTAAAGATTTCAAAGTTATTAAATAATTAAAAAAAATTATTTTTTTAAATAAAAAATATTGAACCGGTTAACCTCATTATATAGTGAATCCGTTCGATTTTAATAAGATTGGATTTAACCGATTGAGCCAAACTTCTTCCGCTTTACCTAGTCCTATTATAAGTCTATTTTAACCAAAAAACCTGATCATATTTATAAGTCTAATTTCATGTGATAAATGAGATTGTGACAATTTTATCCATATTAATTGTACCCATGAAGATAAAGAGAAGAAATTGTTGAAAAATACCTAATTATAAATTAGGGTAAAGTTAAAAATTCACTTTATAATCATTAAGTTAGTTATCTCTCATTAATATATGAGATTTAGTCAAAATAAATTTATAAAAATAGAATCGGGGTTGTACATTCCAATCTCTAAAAATATGTAAAGAAAACATAAAAATATGTGCAACCAAAAGGTCGTGAAGTTTGGTTTGAAAAGGGGGAGGGGGGCTGATCTTTGTCTTCCTCTTTACCAAAAAGCCCATGGAAACTTTTCATTATTCCACAAATATATTCTTAACAAAATTAAGGTCAATTCCTTCTTTCCACGTTTCTTTCTTTAAGTATTCATTATCTATATTTCTATTTGACCAAGCAAGATTTTAGTTCGGGAGCAGCTCTTTCAAAAACATTTTTATACATTCATACTGATCCAATGCCTATTAATCTTTTTTTTTTTTTTAAAGTATTTTGAACAGATATCATCAATTTTTTTATATAAAATATTTTTTTGCCCCCAAGCGGGTCATTTCCAAATTATAGACCAAAAACATTCTAAAATCCAAGCTTGACCCTCGAACTCACAGGCTTTAGACCTTTTAAGATTTTTAGTATTCTTTGCTTATTTTCAAATAAAAGATTTTATAAATTTTTTAATTCAAATAATAAACATTAGCAACGAAAAGGGTCGAACTAGGTCTAAGTAACTTAATGTAAGTCACATTGTTAAAAATATCATAATAGAAAAATGATAAATAATCATGAGTATCTTAATATTTTTTCATCATAAATTCATAATTGATCAAGTAATTTATAAATATTAAAATAAGTTTAAATAAATATTAGATAAAGAAAAAATTGAACAAAATACCTATAAAAATGATTAAAACTTAGTTTAAAGAAATGAGTTAAGTAGTAAATTTGTTCTAAAAGCATACACCCAAGAGCAATTTTGCCTTGTAAGTTTTTTTGTTGGTTCAATATTGCCTCGTAAGTCTAAAACCGTAGCAATCTTGTCTTTTTTCCGTTAAAAAACTAACATTGACCGTTAAAATGACCGTTGAGTTTTTAACGGAAAAGAGAAATATTGCTACGTTTTTAAACTTCTGGGTCTATATTGAGCCAAACAAATTTTCCAAGGAAAAATTGTTCCTTTATGTCTATTTCAGAGGCGAATTTGCTACTTAACCCCGAAAAATTTAATATTATGTAGATCTAAACAGGTCTGTCCTTATTAGAGCTAGCCTTTTACAGGATCAGGCTTAAAAGGTGGACTTAAAAGCTTAAGTAATCTATAAGCATGCTTTTTTTAGGCCGGGCTCTTGACGGGCTTCAGTTTAAAAAGGTCGGTTCGGCAAATTCAACCTATTTTCAGTATTCTGGTCTAAATTGTTCTTATTGTATTGACTTTCTTTTTCATTTTCTTGATAAAATTGTCTAGATTTTCAATTGCTCTATAAGCATGTTTAACTTGTAATCAACCATAACTTGAGTGCCTCCAAATTATCTCTTCCAAATTTCATGTGGGTGTGTGTGTGTGTGTTTTTTTTTTTTTTTTTTTGTTATTCATGACCAAAACACATATGATGTTAAAAACAAAAAAAAAAAATTTGTACCAAAGTAAAAATAAATAAATAAATAAAAAATTTCATCATCTAATAAAATATTAAAATCTACCGAAATATTAAATTTGTTAAATATTTATTAACTAACATTTTGGTCAAATATATTTCTTCAAATCATATTTACTGACCCTGCCATGCAGCCACCTCAAGGTCTCTCCAGAAGCCTCTGGCGTTTGCTTCTCTGTCTCTCGATCTCTCTTTCTTATTCCCTCATAACTCTCACGCCCTGGCTAGTCCCTTCCACCACCTTCTCTCCTCACTAATATCTTTTCCCTTTCCTATAAATTCCAATCTCCCTCTTGCTTTTTCCTCCGTCAAATTCAAACCACACACACATTTGTTAAAACCTCTGTCATCAACTTCACAATCCTCTGTTTCATTCACCCCCAACACTTAACACAGTTTCTTGTTGTATCACACCTTCATCAATTTCACAGTCCTCTGTTTCATTCACCCACCACATAACATAGTTTCTTGTTGTATCACACCTTCATTCATTCACCAATGGCGTCCAAGACTGAAAAGGCTATTGGAATTGACCTCGGCACCACCTACAGCTGCGTCGGCGTGTGGCAGAACGACCGTGTCGAGATAATTCCTAATGATCAAGGTAACAGAACAACACCTTCTTACGTAGCTTTCACTGACACAGAGCGTTTGATCGGAGATGCGGCCAAGAACCAAGTCGCCATGAATCCACGAAACACCGTTTTCGATGCGAAACGGCTCATCGGACGGCGATTCTCTGACCCCTCTGTTCAGAACGACATGAAGCTATGGCCTTTCAAGGTCATTCCCGGCGCCGGCGAGAAGCCTATGATTGTCGTTAACTATAAAGGCGAAGAGAAGCATTTTGCCCCCGAAGAAATCTCCTCCATGGTTCTTACGAAAATGAAAGAAGTCGCAGAAGCGTTTCTGGGTCTGAGTATTAAGAACGCCGTGATCACTGTCCCTGCTTATTTCAACGATTCACAGAGGCAAGCAACGAAAGACGCTGGAGCCATCGCCGGCCTTAACGTGATGAGAATTATCAACGAGCCCACGGCCGCCGCCATCGCCTACGGTTTGGACAAGAAAGCTTCTAGAACCGGCGAGAAGAACGTGCTTATCTTCGACCTCGGAGGCGGTACCTTTGATGTTTCATTGTTGACAATCGAAGAAGGGATCTTCGAGGTGAAAGCCACCGCCGGTGATACCCACTTGGGAGGTGAAGATTTCGATAATAGGCTCGTAAATCACTTCGCGGCAGAATTCAAGAGGAAGAACAAGAAGGATATAAGCGGAAATGCAAGGGCTTTGAGGCGACTAAGAACAGCTTGTGAGAGAGCAAAGAGGACTCTGTCTTCAACAGCACAGACAACAATAGAGATTGATTCTCTTTATGAAGGAATCGACTTTTACGCAACCATCACCAGGGCGAGATTCGAAGAACTGAACATGGACTTGTTCAGGAAATGCATGGAGCCAGTGGAGAAATGTCTCAGAGATGCAAAGATCGACAAGAGCCAAGTTCACGACATTGTTCTTGTCGGTGGATCGACAAGGATCCCAAAAGTTCAGCAACTTCTCCAAGATTTCTTCAACGGCAAGGAACTCTGCAAAAGCATAAACCCAGATGAAGCTGTTGCTTACGGTGCTGCTGTTCAAGCTGCAATCTTAAGTGGTCAAGGAAATGAGAAAGTTCAAGACTTGCTTCTTCTAGATGTCACCCCATTAAGCCTCGGAATTGAAACCGCCGGCGGGGTAATGACGGTGTTGATTCCGAGAAACACCACCATACCCACTAAGAAAGAACAAATTTTCTCCACCTACTCAGATAACCAAACCAGTGTCCTTATCCAAGTCTACGAAGGTGAAAGAGCAAGAACTAAAGATAACAACTTGCTTGGAACATTTGAACTTAAGGGGATCCCACCAGCACCAAGAGGGGTTCCTCAAATCAATGTTTGTTTTGACATCGACGCGAATGGAATTCTGAATGTTTCGGCGGAGGATAAGACGGCGGGAGTGAAGAACAAGATCACGATTACGAATGACAAGGGAAGGCTGAGCAAGGAAGAGATTGAGAGGATGGTGCAGGAGGCAGAGAAGTATAAATCAGAGGATGAACAAGTTAAGAAGAAGGTGGAAGCTAAGAATTCTTTGGAGAATTATGCTTATAGTATGAGGAATACGATTAAGGATGATAAGGTTGGAGGGAAGTTGGATCCTTCGGATAAAGAGAAGATTGAGAAGGCCATTGATGAGACAATGGAGTGGCTTGAGAGGAATCAGCTGGCTGAAGTTGATGAGCTTGAGGATAAGTTGAAGGAGCTTGAAGGATTGTGTAATCCAATCATTGCTAAGATGTATCAAGGTGGTGGTGGTGGTGGTGCCGCCGCCGGTGGTGACATGCCAATGGGCGGTGATGCCGGTGGCGGCTCTGCCGGCTCTGGCGCTGGGCCTAAGATTGAAGAGGTTGACTGAGCCTGAGGCTTTAGATTTTCAAAAGGTTCCATTTCACTGTTTGTTTTTGGTATGTATTTGAGCAAATTCCTCTTTGGATGGGGAAAGATGGTGTGGTGTGTGAGATGATATAGTAATGTATTATACAGATAGATAGTATCAGCTGTATTTTTTCTTTTTCATATATATATATATATATATAATAATAATAATAAAGTATCACTTTTTCTGCCATTTTTTATATTTCCTCCTTGAAATTTAAATTTCAGAGTCAAACTACCTAGTAATCGTGATAGCAAAGTCAAGATGGAACCCCCTAATAGTAGATCACAGAATAATAGTTAGGGAAAATCGTTCGGGGCCCATATTACCAAAAAAATGCGAAAAAAGGTCCAAAGACTCGAAAATTGAAAAAAGGCCCAAGATTCTGAAATTCGAAAAAGGCCCAAGGTGAGTTGTTAATGGGGGCGATCAAGTTGTTAGCGGTGATTTAGTTGTTAGATTTGATTTAGTTGTTAAAAATAAAAAATTTTAACAACTAAATCAAATTTATCTAACAACTAAATCAGCCCCCGCTAACAACTTGATAAGCCCCATTAACAACTTCGTAAATTCTCAAGGGCTTTTTCCCGTATTGTCGAATCCTTAGGCCTTTTTTCGAATTTTCGATTGTTTGGGCCTTTTCTCGAATTTTTTGGCTAATAGGGGCCCTAAAACGGATTTTCCCTAATAGTTAGGTGATGTGCCATGTCATGAGAATTATAAGAAAATCAATCATAAATTCTTCTATATAAAGAAACTTATATTCTCTCTTTTCTTAATAACCAAAAGCAACTTATATTCTGAATTTATTTTTGTAAGTGAATCGTCTCAAAGATTTTCATATATGAAGTTGATATCGACTAGACTAATTTTTATTGATATTTTTTACGATATTTTTATCAAAAGATCTAAATTCCAACACTGTTAATTTATTTCATAATAACAAAATATAGTTTTGTTAACCACATGCTATATGCTACTTTTGAATCTAGTTTTTCAGTTTAGAGATATTGAAACATTTAATTAAAGCACTCAATTGTAACATATGTCATAAATATCTGTGTATTATTATTTTATATGTCAGTTTATAAGTCGGATAAATTATTTAAAAATATTATAAATAAAAATATTTTAAAATAATTTATTTAGTTTCAATGAATTCCCAAATTAATCCGTTGATTCTTATATCGAGCACCAAAGGTAACTTTTTGTTTAAAATTAAAAATAACCTTTCAACTTCTCACAACTTATTTAAATTGTTGTTCACAATACTTTTAGGGTTAGTTTGGATTTTCCCAAGGATCAAATTACATCATTTTCCTCTCATTCAAATTTTTTCTCTCCCCTCCCCTCCCCTCAATCCAAACTCACCCTTAGATAAGGATTAGAATCTGTGTAATTAAGATGAGACTATTTATGAACATATAATAATTCGCACAAGAGAATAAAAAACAGTAAAACTCACAATAGATGTAGAAAAAATAATGAAATCCGAGTCCAATAGATGTTGTCTTCTTAAGACAATTTTTTCCCTTTATATTGATGCCGAAGGATAACGAATAATTGTCTCGTAGGATAGAATGGATTACGTCTCTAAAAAGAATGCACTATCAATCAAGAGCTCCATTGAACACAATTGAATGGCAAAGAAATCGCACAATATATGAAATTATGATAGAATACTATATGTATGAGAGTGACGTCTTAGAAAATCAAGTGGATTTTTTGTCTATTTATAGATAAAATAGACGACAACAAATGGTCAGATGAACCCTTGCCGGTGAACCGATGAGACCAGTGGTGGCGAACCTACTGGTTCAATCGAATTGATGAGCCCGGCATTAGCGAATGTATTGGTTCGGTCGCACTTCTTATTCATAACTCATAGGATTTAGACACAAAATCCAACAAGATTAAGTGCTGATAGCTACATAACATAATTTGGTAATTTCTATTTAGATCTTTCTCTTCAATTTTCTCCAAACTTCGGGAGAGAATCAGAGACAAAGTCAATTAATTGAAGGAAGGAAATAAGAACTGAAACAGTTTCTGAAAGGAACAAACGAAGTTAAGGGACATGCATATTACTTGATTTTGATTCTGGCCCTTAATCATGCAAGGTCTTTTAATACACGTAAGCCAATCAAGAATCTGATACTGAGATATTTGTTGATCTGTCTCTGCTTGTCCTCAACGCAACCTTATTATAAATGAACAGTGAGTTTGAAGAACAGAGCACATCAAACAGAGTTTTGTGTATCTCTCCACCTTTTTCCCTATAGTCAGTCATAGAGGAGACTGTATCAGAAGATGAGGATCAAATTAATAACACTTCTCTTATTTGTCTTATATACTGAAGCCAAATCAGTTTCAGATTTGCCAATACGGTTCACTTCAGAACAGAGAGCTCTAAATTCAACAAAGAGCAGCATCCAAAAACAGAATGTCCATGGTAAGAATCCTTTAGCTTTACAAAATCAGGAAACTATTATATCATTTTAAAAAAGTTGCAGATATCATTTACATAATTTGATTAACCTTTTTTTCCCCCATATATATTTAGAGAGACCAGAGATATATGGAAGCATATTAACAGACAGCAAAGCTAAAGGAAAGCATGAAGGATCTTATGTTGAAGCAAGTAAAGCACAGAGAGGAAAAGGAACTGGGGGGACTAATGTCAATCACAATGGTTCTCTCTCTCAAAGTTCTTCTTCATTAATGTCATCTTGGACTTCGACATTAGCTCTTCATGGAAGCCTTGCTTTAACCTTTCTATTTTCTTTTCACTTCTTCTAAGGTGTTCTTTATAGAAAAGTTACATTTTAAATTATGTCTTCATGAGCTTTGTTTTCCTCATCGGTTTTTTTGAAATTAAGAATAGCTTCTCTCAATTGATGCATGTTTTTGTTTAAGAGCATTGTAACATATAAATTATGTCTAAAGTCTATAACAAAAACCAAAATTCTATATGATGAATTTAACTAAGAATTGACAAAAAGAAGTGCCCATAGGCAGTGCTCAGATGCCCGTTAGTTAGCGCCGGCGGCAGCTGCTCTGCAGGCTCCGCCGCTGGGCCTAAGATTAAAGAGATTGATGACTGAGCCTGAGGCTTCAGATTTTAAGAGGTTCCATTTCATTGTTTCTTCATGGTTTGTGTTTGAGCAGATTCCTCTGTATATTGGGAAGACGGTGTGGTGTGAGATGATACAGTAATGTAATACAGTACAGATAGTATCAGCTGCATTTTTTTCCCTTTTATTTGTATATAACATTATAAAGGATACATCTGTTCGCTTGATGTTCAGTGTAGCTTTCAGCCTTTTTTAAAAAATAATATTTCCTCCTTGAAATTTAAATTTCAGACAACATTTTGCCCAACATTAGATCGTTTTGGAATCAACCTAACTTGCAATCTTGATGGTAAAGTGAAGATTGAACCAACTAATATGGGTTCATAGGAGTATAGTTAGGTGATGTTTCATGAATGTATCAATTTGCTAAAAAGGAGGCTATGAAGGTAGTGGGTGAAGCTCATTCTAAAGTGTTTGAGGAGTTTTATAAAGTGTTAGAGATAAAAGGCTGTAGTGAAAGCGTAGTTTTTACGTAAAAACGGAAGGAGAATGAAAAATCGTAAAACGTAAAATCGTAAAATAAAACGGAGTTTTTACCTGCTTATGTATATAAGGTACTGCCTTCATACACACATATATCTTGATCAATGCAATATCAATCAAAATGTCTAACATTGTCATTGATCAAACCATATTTTTTTATATGATTTTACATGATTAAATTGGGATTTTTAATGCATTTTGTGGGACATTATTGTATGATTAAGTACTAAGTTGAGTTAGGAACATTTGTATTGAATTAAGTGTAATTAGGGGTAAAATGATCTTTATTTATTAATTACAGAAAAGGACCCAGATGTTTTTGAAATTTCATTTCTGCCCCAAAATAGTTTGAAAATTCTCACTTTAGTCCCTCTCCAGAACTTTTAAAACTTTCACTTAAGTCCCTTAGTAAAATCGGCGCTTTTTGCAAAAACGCTGCGTTTTTACGCTTTAAAGCGGCGCTTTTTACGCTTTTACCCCTGATGCGTTTTTTCCCCTATGTAACACGTTTTGCCCGAAAAAAAGCGTAAAAGCGGCGTTTTTTGCGCTTAAAGCGCGATTTTGACTACCATTGAGGAATGAAAGATCTACAAGATTGTAAAGGATAAGAAGAGAATCGAGAGACTTGAATCAAGTAAAATGTATAAAGGATACAGAAGGCAAAGTCTTAGTTACTAGTAATGATATTAAGGATAGAAAAGAGGCCTACGTTTATAAGTTGTTCAACTATAAAGGTGGTGGTTCAACTTGGGAGTTAAAGGATTTGACGGTAAACATAAGTGAGCTCAATGTATCATTTTATTGTCGAGTCCAAGTTTGTGAGTTCATGGAAGCTCTTAAGAAAATAGGAAACATTAAAGTTGTTAGATTAATGGTATTCCTATTAAGTCTGAAAATGTTTGGCCAAAGAGGGTGTTTTGTGGTTTACTAAGTTATTTAACAAGATTCTAAGATATAAGAAAATGCCTGATGATTGGAGGAAAAGTATCTTAGTCCCTATTTTCAAGAATACAGGGGATATTAAGAATTGCACAAATTAGAGAGGGATTAAGCTTATAATTCATGTAATGAAGTTGTGGGAAAAAGTAATTAACCCCACGTTGAGATTATAGAATTGCATTTTTGAGAAAGAACTTGAGTTCATGCCAGGAAGATATACAACATAAGCAATTTATTTATTAAGGAGGTTAATAGAAAAGTATCAGAGTAAAGAAAGTGAATGTTGGACGTTGAAGGGACAACATGAGCATAAAATGGAGTGGTAGCTGAGATGAGAATAGTGAGATGGATGTATGGTTACAAAAGAAAGCATAAGGTCCGCAATGAACATATTTGTAGAAGAGTTAGAGTGGCATCTATTAAAGAAAATTGATAGAAAATCGTTTAAAGTAGTTTCGATAAATTCAAAGAAGACTATTAGATGAAACAATGATGAATGTTGATCAAGTGGTATGTAATCCTTTAAAAGAACCGAAGGGAATACTCAATCAAGTTGTCAACAAAAATCTTTTGATAAACAATCTATCCAAAAATTTGATTGTTGATAAAGCGCAATGAGGTCATGCATCCGTATAACCAACCCCAACCCCACATGATGAGATAAAGTTTTACTGTTGCTGGGATGCCACCATGAGAACAAGAAGAAAACCTATTATATATTATTTTATACCCTGATAAATGCAGCTTTTTAGCATTATATATATATCATATTAATTCTGAATTTTTTTTTCATAATATAAAGTGTAGGTGAGTTGGTTAGTTACAATATACTCCTTCTAATTGTTAATATAAGATCTCATTAATAAGATTATCATATTGGGCACTTATTACTAACTAATCAATATTTATTGATTTATTGATTTTTATTTTTATTTTTTGTTGGAAGTTCTGAATTGATCATGTTCATTCATCCCACCATAACAAAATATAGCTTCCTGATTGTATCAAAAAATATATATCTCTCCCTTAACGAGATGCTAATTTTATGTTTAAAATTGAAAATATCATTTCAACTTGTGGCAGCATAATTTAGATCAAATACTGAGAAGTGAGAACTACATTACATATTTGAATTTTTCTAGTTAGATCTGTGACTTCAGCTTCCTCCAACCTTCGGGTGAGAATCATAGAGACAAGTCAATTAAACGTAGGAAATAAGAAAAATAAATGAAATTCGAGTTCATGAGAGGAACAAATGAAGTAAAGGAACATGCAAATGTGCTGATTCTAATTCTCGCCCTTAGTCATGCAATATTTTTTTAATAAACATAAACCAGACAAGAATCTGATACCGACCAAAGGTTGAGAGATATTCGTTGATCTGTCTCTGCTTGTCCTCAACGCAACCATATTTTTATGTTGTGTTCTTCTTTTGATTATAAATAGCAGTGAGTTAGAAGAAAAGCAGAACAAATCAAACAGAGTTTTGTTTGTCTCCCCACCTTTTAACCTAGAGCCATAGAGGAAACTGTATCAGAAGATGAGTACAAAATTACTAATACTTTTCCTGTTTGTTTTATGTATTGAAGCCAGATCAAGTTCAGATTTGCCAATAAGAATCCACTTCAGAACAGAGAGATCTAAACTCCACAAAGAGCAGCATCCAAAAACAGAACGTCCATGGTAAGAATTCTTTATAGCTTTACAAAAACGGCACACTATTATATATTCATATCATTTCACAAAAGTTGCAGATATCCCATTATTATATTTGTACTAAATTTGATTAACTCTTTTTTTCCACATATATGCATAGAGAGGGCAGAGAAATTAAGCATATTAAAGAACAGAAAAATTGAAGAAAAGCATGAAGGATTTTATGAAACAAGTAAAGCACAGAGAGGAAAAGGAGCTACTGGGGGTTCGGATGTCAATCATAGAGGTCCTCGCCAGCAAAGTTCTTCTCCATTATTGTCATCTTGGACTTCAACATTAGCTCTTCATGGAAGCCTTGCTTTAACCTTTCTCTTTTCTTTTCACTTCTTCTAAGGTGTTCTTTTTAGAAAAGTTACATTTTAAATTATGTCTTCATGAGCTTTGTTTTCCTCATCAGTTTCTTTGAAATTAAGAATAGCTTCTCTCAATTGATGTATGTTTTTGTTTAAGAGCTCTGTACCATATAAATGATGTCTCTGTTTATAGCTTAAACCAAAATCTTCTCTATGATGAATTTAACTAAGAGTTGGCAAAAAAGTGGAGATAAGCTTTACAGAATCACAAGTTGTATATATATATATATATATATATATAAGCTGATAAAATTTTGGGATTAATCAGAATGAAGAAAAATTAAGAGGTTAAATTGAAACATGTTGCTAAGGAAGTAAGAAATCGAAGGATCAGAAAAGTATCCTTGTTGCCAAAGGCAAGTAGGCATAGTAGAACAAGTGAGAGAGTTGTTGTTGTTTTAGTTGTAGAGGGGCAGGCACTAACAACCTGATGTTATAAGTAAGATTGAACCTATAACCACCCACTTATAAGGGAGCTTTCATGTCACTAGGCTATAAGGTCATTGACAAATAAGTCTATTACTAACTCAAATATTATAACACCTTGCACACAATTCTACACTATTACAAACATCTCATCATTCTCACACACCTGCTCACTATAATTCACTTATTTTCTGTTTCACTTGCACACATATCACACAAAAGCAACAGGCCTAAAATATATAGCAGTAGCTTTTAGAGTGATTTAGTGACATTTTCTACCACTAATTTTTATTGCCAACAATAGCAACTGCAAGATTTCACCTTCAATTTCGCTAGATGACTAATTTAGAAACATGAATGTAGAAAGAAGTCAACTGTCATTTTCATTTGCTCAAACGCTATGAACAATTCCTGAAACACAAAATATGCTCAGGCTGCAGCAGAGTTATCTCCGCGGATTAAAGTCAAATATAGCATTAAGATAGACATATCTTCCACTGACAAATTGGCATTTGTTCAACAAATCTATCTCAAAAGTGATCCAAAATCATGTTTCTGAAGTTCATTCTAAAAGTGTACAGAACCACTATATACTTTGCAGAGGCATATAATATAGTCTTTGGTAAAATAAAACAAGCCTCAATAATGACACGTGAGATATGGTTTAACCAAAGTAATTTTGTTTTTGTCCAGAAGAAAGAGAAAAACACCACCTGAGAAACATTTGACTGTTCCTGATGATTCTCAATTCAATTTCCTTACTCAAATATCGTACAAGACTTCCTTGAAAACCTTCATATGCTCAGGCTGCAAAGCTATGGCCACTGATAAGCTTCCATCATTATTTGAGTGAGGAAGTATAAAAGAAAGCCCCTCATAAGCTATCCCACCAGGTCCCATAAAAATAGGCCTTCCCCATCCAAAATCAGCATCATGTATTGGAAGCCTAACCCAACTTGTGATCCCAAGATTTGGACACCTAAAAGTGTGGGCCCCACGAACAAGAGCTTTGAGATCAGGTTGAAGCTCTAAATAGTCCAAAGCTGATCTCAAATACTCATTATCCATTCTTGAGAGCGCATTATGGATCCTACTCGCAGCAAACCAGGTTGGTTTTGACATGAGATCACCAGCCATAGCCATAGGTGTGGCTGTGAAGATCACATTCCCAAAGTAACCTGGTGGAAGTGGTGGCTGCAATCTGGACCGTCCATCTGTTGCTATGTACAATTTGGTCTCTTGGTCATCAGGGAGTGCACGTGCCTTGCACGTGCTTTTCCAGACATGACCAGCAAGCATCTCGTAGGAGCTATAGGTGATGGTGTTGCCGGCTTCTTTGGACTTGGCTTTGAGGGCATTGAGTTGGTCACGAGTCATCTTGAAGATGGAGACTGCTGCGGGTGGGTTGTTGTCTGAACCGGGTTTGGAAGCGGTCTGAACCGGGGACTTCATGGTTGGAGGGGGCTTGTATTCGATGTGCTCGAAAACCGGCTGAGGCGGGTCACGGGCTCGGAGCAACGTGCGATCAATGAAGGGTGGGAGGGTGAGGTCTAAGCCGCGAGCCATGTCTGACCATGTGTTGATGAAGTGGAGACCAGAGAAGCCATCTGCTGCATGGTGTTGCATCCCTACACCAAGCGACACACCCCCACATTTAAAGTACGTTACCTGCACACAAAAAAAGACAAAGTCCCAAAATTGGTTAGTGGTTTCTACACAATTCAGAATTTGGCCTAAAAAAATTGATTGAGAGAACTCGTTAGAAATTATTGTAATGTTATATGTTTAATTAAAATGTTGTAGGGATAAGGAGAAAGGGTATGCAAGGAAATTATGTGAAAAAAATTAAAAATTATACTTATTTCAGTTTTTTTACCAGAGAATACAAATGATATGATATACTTGAAATATATAATAATTTTTTAACACGCAACAGCTACTCATTGTCTCTATATGGGAACATGATCTAGGATGGGTTATAATTGAGAAAAGAACTTAGCTCAGTTTATTGATTATGTTCATTAGATCTAATTCTTTAGTAAAATCTTGCCAGGTAAACTTAATCATACTGATGTGATCCTCTCTTTAATTAAGTGAATACAGAGTCCAGATTGACCAGAACAACATTTATTTAATGTTCTGAAATCCTGGATACCAAAGCATCTTCCTCTGTTGTGAACTGTGGACCGTAGAGCTATAGGATTGGAATTGGGTTCACTGCTTTTTCTTTTTCTCCTTTTCCTTTCTCATCATTCATTATAATTTTATTAGTTCTTATTTAATAGGAGTATTTTATAAAACTATTATGATAACTATAATTTTATGTAATAGTATATAAAAAAATTTAACTGTTAAAATTAATCTAAACAGTTTATAATTGTAAAGTACAATTAAAATTTTTATATATTTTAATTTGTTTTTTCACTTCAATTATGAACTGTTCAAATAAGATTTTAACAATTTAAATTTATCTCAATATACTTTCATAAAAAATTATAATATTTTAATAAGTTATTAAATCTAAACTTAACCTTCTACTCTTAAATTTAGATAGATAAGTTTCACATCATTATTAATTTATTATTATTACTGAAACACGATATGTCACTTTCCTAAATTTTAGAAGCATTAATTTTGAGTTTTTAAATAAGTTGGGCTCAGACAAAAACTTTGACCTTTTTCACCTCAAAATTGAGATGAACCACCTCCATACTTCTCCCATCCTAATTAAAGTTATTCTATACGAAACTTGAATTGATCCCTACTATTAATTACCCATAATAAATTTTTTTATGAATAAATAATTATTATTGATATCATGATTCATACCCCCCTTTTTTTGGTGTGATTTTTCTGCGCTTATTTTTTCAAACAAATAATTTAATAAATTTTAAAAGATAGTAATATACCAATATACTCCATCAAAATAGTATTTCTATTATTTGTCCTTACTTACTTGTCCTCATAGAAAATAGCATAAAGACTAAAGAGTTTTTTTCTACAAGTTTATTTATAATACGAACCAAAGTAATATCTGTTACTTAAACTCTATTGTGGGGACTTATAATCCAATTATATCAAACTCTTCCTTGTTTTTAATAAATGTGTTAGTGATGATGAAAAAAAAAAGAAGGTACATTTTCAGTCCTTATTATATGTCTCTTCTAAATAATTCTTACTATACAAAGAAATTACAATTAAGTCATTGAATATACATGAAATAGACAAATTTTTCACATTGATCTTTATTAAAAGAAATGCTTTCTCTATACATTGACCAATCATCCTCATATCTCTCCTTATTATCGATTTCTAATAGTAGCTAAATAATTGTGAAATTAAAAAAAAACAATAATTAATAACATCTAACTAAATGTATATTTAGGATAAATCTTTTTTATCTACAAGCCAACTTGCAATAAGGAAGAGTTCAATGGATAAGGTGGAATTTTACTAGCAATTTTTTTTTAAAAAAAAGCATCTAGTACAAATAACTTTTGTAAGAGGCAAATTAAAATTGAGCAAATTTAACAACTCTGTCATGTAGCACAAAGCGGACATTTTTATTATTTTTGCTCAATTTTAATTTTTTTTATGTGTATTTTTGGCTCTTACAAAACTTATTTATACCTCTCAAAGAAAAAAAAAAGTTTATCAGTAAAATTACACATTAACCTTATATTTAATTATGTCTGTTGACTGCATTGATGGGGAGGAACATTCAAACAACAAAACGGGAAACAAGAAAGACAAATTTTAGCGGCAGGGTGCCAATAATTAAGTAGTACGGTAACTTCCAAATGCACGAGGGCATTTATTAATAAGAAAAATCCTCTGAAATCCTAGGTCGCAATGTCCAAGAAGGATATTTGTAATTCAATTGATTAATCACAGCATACAATCAGTCATTTTTAGGTTAAGGGCTCGATGTTTTCGTGTAAGGATAATTTTGCTTTCAAAATTTTAAAATAAAGTGATTTTGTCTTACCTGCTATCTCAGTTAAATTTAATCATTACTTAATCAGATATATTGAGTTAACAATCTAAATATCATTCACATCATTTTTATTAAGGTACAAAGCCATCTCCTTCAATTTCTTAAAAAATCAGATTCAAAATTTTTGGAGTAGATTTATAATTTAACAAATATAATGACATATGAACAACCAGCTGTCATTTTCTTTTTTAGACTTTCTGGACAGAATTTGCCTCTACCTGAAATCTTCCGGAATAAAATTGACACTTGACCCATTATTTTTTTCAGAAAGAGGGCACCTAGTGATAAAAATAAACTAAGGTGAATTTTGGTATTTTCTTAGGAATTAACCATCTCAAATTTGTTCTTCGCCCAAATCCAGAAACAGAGTAGTAGTAAGTTGATAAACTGAAACGTACCTGCAAGACTAACAATGGATACGTTTCGATTCCGCCAGAATAATCGACGGCGGGAATAAGCTGCCGGAGCTCGAGCGTGGGAGCGAAGTCACCGAAATCATCGATCACGCTGGTAGTCTCAGCCTCGACGAAGAGTACACCCTCGCCATTGCAATCAATCTCAACACGACCATCCTCGTCACGGCGGAGCCGGCCGGCCATCGGATAGAACGGAACCAGAGCCTTGGCAAGAGCTTGCTTCATTACCTCAGCGTCAAAGAAGTCGCCGGCACCGGTGGGCCGGTAAAAGTATACGCTGGGCGTGTGGAAGTTAGGCACGACGAGGTCGACGTTGGAGTTCCAAAGCGCCTGGCGCGGCATCTCCTCCGCCGGCCTCACCATGGTGGACGCCTTCACGTTGATGATCATCTCGCAGACAGTGGGTCACACTACAAAACAGAGCAAAAAATCCTTGAGTAATCCGACTGGTACAGTTACATTTATTATCCGCAGATTCGTAAATG
This sequence comes from Acacia acuminata, assembly GCA_019022655.1. Classification (NCBI taxonomy): domain Eukaryota; kingdom Viridiplantae; phylum Streptophyta; class Magnoliopsida; order Fabales; family Fabaceae; genus Acacia; species Acacia acuminata. The sequence continues at coordinate 1,290,842 of JAFJYI010000001.1, forward strand.
CGAAGCATTAATTAGGGATGAAACAGAGAAAAAAGGAAACAAACAAAGAAAGAAATCAACAAAAGAGCAAGTGAGATCATCAAATGTAGAAGAGAAGAAAGAACCATATCTGGTAAGGAAATTCCAAGGAAATAATAATAATAATAATAATCGAAGATTCAAGAAGAAGGAAGCAATACCAGAAGGTGAGAAAGATAAAGAGAAAGAGAGAGAGATTGGTTGTGATTTTGGTGTGATGGAAGGAGGGAAGAATGAAATGAACGTGGAGGGAGGCCAATTTATGATGATGGGTGAGAAAGGAAAGAGCGGAGAGCGCTGGGGTCACTCACCTACCGCGCCAACTACGAGGAGCAATGATAAGGCGACACGTATGAGAGGTCGGGGAGAGACAAACAAAAAACGAAGATTGCGAGTAAGGCTCTAAGAATAATAAGGGAAAATCTATTTCCTTTTTTTTTTTTTTTTTTTTTTTTTTTTTTTTTTTTTTTTTTTTTTCCAATCCAAAGATCCAGTTTCACCGACTAATCGACTAATCCGAATTGGGGCCGCACACCCCATGGTATGGTGGGTGAGTCTCCCACCGGAGAAAAATCTATTTCATTTAATTGTTAATTTAAAATTTTTGCACTCTAATTAAATGCTTTAATTTTATTTTAGTTGCGTTAACAACTAAAAATGAATGATTCAATTAAAAAATAAAAAAAGTCTTACAATAAATTAAAAATTAAGATAAAATGTAGGTGCTTAAAAAATGATTTTTTTTTTTTTTTTTTGCTGATTAATAATAATGATAATAATGGAGATGGTAAAAGGGAAGTTGGTGAGATGGTGACGTGGTTCCAAAAATTTGTAGAAAGAGTTGGGTCGTGACAATACTAGTCAGCGAAGTATTTAGGAGGAGGCCAGCAGTACTGAACTTGGTGATGGCTATTTTACATATGACTCCACTCATATTGCTCCACACTTCTTCATGATCCTTGCTTGCCTCTGTTGCCCCATTTTATAGGAATCTTTATTGTAATTTTTGATATTTTTCTTTAAAAAAAAAATGCTTTTTTACCTAAATTTAGAAAAATCATTAAATTACTTTTTTTTTTTCAATGGTTATCTAACCGTGTTGGAATTAATTATTGAGAGACTCACTTAGAACCAGTGCTGTTAAAGTTCAATTGGGCCTCTAATTCAGCTAAACATCTTCCTCTAAAATTGACACCTGTTTCTTGTGCATAAGTATTTTAGTATTTCAACTACTTCTCTATTCATGGGGAGGGAGTAGGGACCATATTAAAAGGGAAAATATCAGGGTGGTCCTGAAGAGGAGAAAAAATATCAAAAAAGTTTCAACATCAAATCCGTTATCAAAAAAAAGTCCAGAGACTTTTTTGATATTAATTACGGCATTTCAATATAAAAAAAGTCTCGTTATCAAAATAGCTTTAGATGTTGTTAAAATGACTATTTTCGTTGTTAAAATTTCTCTATGAAAATATTGTTGTCAAAATGGCTTTTCCGTTATCAAAATTTTTTCGAATTTTTCCTCCAACTTGTAGAATTTTAAAAATCTGAAATTTTTTTGGTAACATGAAAAAGTCATTTTAACAACATGAAAAACCGTTTTGACATCAGGACTATTTTAATATTGGAATTTCATAATTAATATAAAAAAAGTCCTTAGGAACTTTTTTGATAGGGGATTTGGGGTTGGGACTTTTTTAATATTTTTCTCTTCCTTGGGACCTCACTGATATTTTTCCATATGAAAATTCTAGGACCAAAAAAAAAAAAAAAAAAGGAAAAATCCCTTTAAAGTCGTAAGGGACAAAGAAAATATCAAAAAATTCTCATTGACAACTCCTTTAGTAAGTAATTAACAACTCGATCCGTGCTTTTTAACAACTCTATCGGTGGGTTTTAATAACTTTTTAGGACTTTTCTCGACATTAGAATTTTCTATGAGACTTTTTTGATATTTTTTTTAGTCCCTTGGGACCTTAAAGGAATCCCCCCCCCCCCCCAAAAAAAAAAAAAAATTCCTTTGACATTTTGATATAGTAATCCTCCAATCTTAAATACAAAATTTAGTTTATGGTATAAAGCACACTATAAAGTAGGTCTTAGAGGTAACACCTTATACAGACTGACATTATCTTTTACAAAGCAATGGAAGTGGGCAATTTTGTCTGAAAAGTTTTCTCCAAGAGGTGATTTTGCCTGAAAGTTTTTTGTGGGGACAATTTTACCTTAGCAGTTATGTCAGTTAATTTTAATTATTAGTTGATTAAATATACTTAGTTGACGGTCTATAAATTATCTATATCATTTTTGTTAAAGTGCAAATCTATATATCATCTACTTTATTTTTTTTTTTAAAAAAAAAAAAGAAAAAAAAAATTCAAAACTTCCAAAAATCAAAACAAAATATACACGCTCATAGAGAGAATTGGAGAGTAATTAATACACGTCGGTATAGATAGAACCGGCTTTGGACGCTTTTATTTTCCTACCCTAAGGTATAAAACCTATAGGCTATAGCCTCCCAGTTCTTCTATAATAACGTGGAAAAGGGTGTCATTGAACATGAGTCCACGTTAGGTGTGCATAGTTTATATGTCCTTATGTACTCGGAATATATGAATATATATATATATATATATATATATATTATTTATTTATATTTAAATTATATATTATTTTCTGAAATATTTTTTTACATCTCATATCTTAAATTAATTAATTTTTAGTCCTATATTTAATTGAAATATTTTTATGTAATACCAATATCATAAACTGATTAATTTAAGATCTTGTATGCAAAAAATATTTAATTCAATGTATAATTTAAATTTAAATAAATACAATATAATTTTTTTTTTAAAAAAATCTTATCCCCCTAATAGAGGTATAAGTACGTAAGGGTTACATAAGTTCTTGCACATAATTTGGACTCCATTGAACATATACTATGTTCAAATAATTTATAAATTGTATAGATATATAATAATAAATAATATATACTATAATTAAATAAATTATTGAATTTTTTTTTAATCTATTAAAAAAATTAACTATCTTATATTAAGGGCTTGTTGAATACCTAAAACTGTCTTGAACAACTTGTGCATTAAAATTACATTTAAAAAAAATAAAGAAAGTAATTTGGATAACAGGAAGCCACCAACTCCTCATCCCTTATCGACTTCACTTGTGGCAAGGCGCGCGGTCCCCATTTTTTCCACCATATTGGTCATGACGCATGCCCAACGCGTTCTACACGTTTTATAATCATTATTTGGTTTTACTATTATTATTTGAGGTGGTGAGCCCTGTACGTTGATTTAAAAAAATTATAATATACTTTTAGTCTTTTAAATTTTATATAAGACATATTTTTTATCTTTTAATTTTATAAAGTATACTTTTAGATCTAAAATTCTAACACCGTTAATCAGAGGCAGAACCAGAAATGAAATTAAGGGGGCGAAAATTACAGAAAGAACCCAATTTTTTATGAAAGTACATTTCAGTCCCATAACAATTTTAATCTTCATTTTAGTCCCTCCACGAAACTTTTAGTAGGGACTAAAATGAAAATATTAATATTTTTATGAGGCTGAAATGTAATTTAGTCAATCTTTAGGTTGGATTATATAATTTTAGGGTGGGCGAAGGCCACCACTAGCCCCCTTGGTCCGTCCCTGTCGCTAATGTTGTTAATGGAAAACGATGACGTACCGAACTCAAGTGATGATTAATAATATTTAATTATACAAATTTTATATATTCTTTAATTTACCCATAGCATTTAATTGGACAATCATCACTTAAGTTTACATAGTTATCATTTGAGTTTGCATTTTCCGTTAGTAAACTTAACGGTGTGAGAATTATAGGACTAAAAGTATATTTTATATAGTTAAAGGACTAAAAGTATACTTTATATAAACTTAAAAGATTAAAATATACTTTAGCTTTAAAAAAAGTTGCAATTTACATTAAAAATTGGGGAACTTCAATTAAATATTTTTATCCCATCTTATATTTAGTCCTTCTCTATATTGCTTTAATGTGCTGAAATTTTCGAAAAAATAACTTCCCATAAAATATTTTTTTCTAGTAAAATGTAAAATTGGTTGATTATGTTATTTTTAATTCTCATTAAATCTAAGAAATTCATAAATAAATATAGCATTTTCAATTTATGATTCTGCATCTCGTTCGCTTTGCATAAAAATATAAATTATCAATTGAAATTAAAAATTTATACTTTTAAATAGATATAAACTTAGAAATTCATTTAATTTACAAACATTTTTAATAATTTAAATATTTTTTTTAAAATTTTTTTTATTATTAATTAGAATTTAAATGTATTTAGGATTTCCAGGTTCAACTTTTATTATTTTTGAAAATTAATTTAAATTTTAGTAAAAAATTATGAGATCTAATATTTAATCGAAAAATGCTCACACCAAAACATTCCATTTAATATGAATTAAAGGTGAGAAGTGAGGACAAATATTTTAATACAAGTTCGAAGGACATGCATCAAAAATATATTAGTCAATTAGTCAAAGAGCATGGACGAAATAATAATCCAATTAAGGTCAATTTAAGCAACCCAATTAACATATAAATATGCTTAAACAATAAGAGAAATGGACACGTCCGGGTAATAATTAACATAAACAAATTAACAAAATATATATTTAAATCACAAGCCACGCTTAAAAATGCTCCATAGATTCATTGAATTAGCAATAGTACACCTAATTCACAACTTTTATTCTTCCTTTATTTTTATTCTTTTTTTTTTTTTAATTGCCGCACCTTTGATTCATTATTATTCGACAAGGTCAAATGTGGAAATAACTTTGTCTGATTGTCTCTCCACTCTCCAATAATTTTTATTATCTCTTTCTAGACATTAATCATCAAATAACCATTAATTAAAAAATTCAGTTTCTGTCGTCTGCTTTACCCCCTCTAGAAATTTTTTTTTTTCTCTCGCTTTTTATAAAGAAGACAACGTAGAGAAGAAAGCTCTCCGTGAGAATAAGGTGCAAAAAATCCCATAAATAAATAATATTCGGAAATGTGGCAAAAAATGGACTTTGTGCGTTCTCTTTTGAATGAACAATTAAATATAAAAAATGATATTTTATTTTCAATGACGAGGCATCACATTTTTAGCTAGAAGTCAAAATATACATGTTAATGCAGGACACGCAATTTTCATGTTAAAAAATTACATTTTTCAGCAGGTTATTAACCTCAGATAGAGAAATGTTACATTGTACCATGAAAATATTTTCTATATATATATATATATATATATATATAAAATATTATATTAAGGTTTATCGTTTGTCATTATCACTTGATATAAGGTTTTGTTTTGTCACCCAAAAACTATCACTATGTTTTATTATAAGTCCCTTTTGACCAAAAAAATTTGGTCCTATTTATAAGTCCCTTTGACCAAATAAATGAGATTGTGACAATGTTGCCCATATTATTGTACCAATGAAAATAGATAAAAAGTTCAAAGGTACCCAATCATAAATGAGGGTAAAGTTGGAATTTTACCCTATAATCATTGAGCTACCTACCTCTCCTTGGTATGTGTGATTGGTCAAAATGAGACTTATAAATAGGACCAGAGTGGTATACCACTTTGGTCCTATCTATAAGTCCCTTTTGACAAAAAAATTTGGTCCTATTTATAAGTTCTTTTTGACTAAATAAATGAGATTGTGACAATTTTGCCCATATTGTTGTACCAATGAAAATAAAGAAAGAATGAAGAGTTGAAAGGTTCACATTCATAAATGAGGGTAAAGTTGAAAATTTACCCTATAATCATTAAACTACCTTACCTCTATTTGTTTTGTGTGATTTGGTCAAAAGGGACTTATAAATAGGACCAAAGTGATATCATTTTGGGAGTTAGAGAAATTAATGAAGTGTGTTTTTGTCAAGTTTATATAATAAATACAAAAACAAAAATATAAACTTTATTAATTCTCTTAACTTTCAAAATGATATAGTTTTAGGGTGACTTGATAAAACATTATGTCAAATGACATAAAAACAATAAACTCAATATATTATATATAATGTTATGTCAAAATTTTGTGAAGTCCCTACCTGACACTACCAAACAGAAATGAAAAGTCAGGATATTCATAAAAAAATATTATAGATTTTTAAGTATATAAATATAGATAAATATCCATATAGATGAAGTACGTACGCAATGAAACTTGGTTATGTTGAAATAAAAAACAAGAAACTTGCTCTTGGTGCATGATTGAAATTGAAAATGAAATAAAATATATCATAAAAATATTCTGCAAATCAATAATAACTATGGCATCAATAATTCTAAAAAATAATAATAATAAAAAGGAAAGTGTGTCATCTCGGTGGGTTTGTTGGCCAACACCTTCTATGGTTACTTTACTCTCCCGTGTGATGCTTCCAGCTCTGAGGTTTCCATTTTCCAGTCCCACGGCCGCAGGTGAAGCAGTTTTATTTGGAGAATTTGCTCTTGAGGGCATTGGCTGACACCAGTCCACCACCTCCTTACTTCCAGTGTTGTACTCTCTATCCATGATATTTGGTCTATAATATAGAACACTTTAACTATATTATGAAAAACACTTTAACTGAAAACAATGAATGATAGTTAAGTCATTCAAAACATCTTAAAATGTGAATTATTTTCACATTTACCCTGATTGAGAAATGTGTTTAATTGCATCTGAAAATGTTATTTTTAAAAAAGATGATATAATGAGTGAACAAAGTTGGAAAGTGAATATTAATATAAAGCAAAACAGAAAAAAGAGTATTAGTTAAACTAGAAGTGACTTGTATTTTAGTGTCTACCTTCCTTCTAGATAGGATGAAAATAAGTCATTATTTGGTCGACTTTAGTTAAATAAGCATGAGCCTCTAATAGAGGCTTAAAACTTGAGCCTGAGACTAGGCCTGTATACAGTCTTTTTTTAGGTTCAGATCTGAACCTCCAAAAGGTTTAGTGAGGTCTAAAACCTTTTTACAGGCGTACCTATAAATAGGTTTTTAAATGCTTAAAAATTAGGCTTAAAGGTTTTAAATAGGCTTAAAGACCTATAATTTAAAACCTAAAATGTAATTAAAAAAATTAATTCTTATAATTTAATAAATCTAAATCAAAATTAATTCTATAAACTATTATTTGAGTTTTAAATTATAGAGAACCAACCCGCTATGGTAATTTAATAATTGTATTTTTAAATAAAATAAAAAAATGATATAAATATACATATAATATAGACACATGATATAAATGAAATTATATTTTAAAATACGTAAATGGGTCATATTTGAAAGCTTATAGATCAACTTTCATAAAATAGGCTTAGTCTGTTTATTTATATATTTAAGTATCTTAATAGGCTTTAGCCTGGCCTTTTTGTTAATCAGGTTAGACTAAGTCAGACCTTGGCTAGGCCACCTAATAGAGACCTAGTCTATTTCCTGCCCAACCTTCTCTATAATTGTTTTTTTTTTTTTTTTTTTGCCTGAAGTTGTATAATTTGTTGTTATGTGATCCCTTTGGTCGCAAATACCCCCTTCGTCATTTTTATAAACTATAAATTGTAAGTGGAGCTATATACCCAAGAGGGGGGGTGAATTGGGTATTTTAAAACTTTTCAGAAAATGCTCTGTTTTGAAGCAATGAAAACAGAGGTAAACAGAGTGAGGGAAGAAGAAGCTGGACACAAGGATTTATACTGGTTCGGTCCAACTCTTTGACCTACGTCCGATCCCAGAAACACTCTGGGATTTTCCACTATCACTCAATTACAATTACACACTCTGTACTCAGGATGATCCTCTCCCTAGGACTCACTCCCCCTTACAAGCTGTAATTGTAAACAATCAGATACACACTCGTACTCAAGAGTTATCCTCTCCCTAGGACTAACTCCCCCTTACAAGTTGTACTCGATTACAATCGATACACACTCGTAAACCAAGGATGCTCCTCAACCTAGGACACACTCCCCTTTACAAGTTGTACTCGATTTTCCCAATCTCCAAGTCCCCCGACCGAGATTGTTACAATGAATGATATACAAGGAAACAAACTCTCTCTAAGAGTAGATAATGATAATCACTTGAAGTTCAATGTATCACAAGATACTACGAGATAAAAAGCGAAGAAATAAATATGAGACTAGAATGATTTTCGTCTTCGCAGTGTGTACATTTGGAAAGGCTTGAATGCAACTCTATTTATACTCGAGAGATCATTAAATGACCGTTGCCTTCCAAATAGATCCGTTGGAGATGTTCTCCCAGTGTTAGGAGGTGGCTTAGGCACTTTCTATCTCCAATATTCTCTTAAACCGGTGGCCAAGTAATCGTGTTGACCTTCTGTGAATTAATCCGTTGGAGATGCAGTTGCTTGTTGTAGAAAACATTCTTAAATGCTTTGCAGACGTGTGCAGGTGGATTAGCCAAAGTTGTGCAAGTTTCTGATCAGAGCATTTAATGTTCTCAACCACTTTTTGCTTTTTGCTTTATCACTTCAAAATCATTCTCTAAACCATCTGAAATTCACTAATAAAGTCATTAAACATAGCTAAGAATAGTAGAGAATAATCCTGGAAAGTATTAAGATTAAACAAGAATGATTTCAGAATCGTCGATTTGAATTTTTCGAATCGGCGTCACGAACTCGAGTTCGGTTCATGCGAGGCTCGAGTTTGAGGCTTCAAAGTGTAAGGGCGTTTCAAGTTCGAACTTCTAAACCGGAGGTTTGCAAAACAGAACCGAGGTTCTCGAGAAATAAAAAGTTTCTTTGCTCTCGGTATGGACCAAACCCGAGGTTTGTATATTTAGGCTCGAGTTTCTTGAACATTAAAAATGAAGTTTCGCTTCATTCGGACCAAACCCGAGGTTTGTATATTTAGGCTCGAGTTTTGAACATTAAAAATGAAGTTTCGTCATGTCGGACCAAACCGAGGTTTGCGTAGAGAACCCGAGGTTTGTGAAATTTGTTCGAGGGCCAAACCTCGAGGTTTGCATTTTAGGCTCGAGTTTAGACTCCTATCGAGCAAACCATTGGGAAATTAGTTTGAAACACATTTTGAATAAAACATGAACTCGAGTCTATAAGTGATGAACTCGAGTTTGACACTATTCATGTCAAAAATCAGTTTTAGTTCTCAAAACACAAACCGGAGGTTTCGGTGCAAACCCGAGGTTTTCTCAAGTTAAAAATCATTTTGCTCTCGTAAGGCACGAACTCGAGTTCATAAACTTAAGCTCGAGTTTTCTCGGCTTAGAAAACTTTTGGAAAACTTTTGGCCCGACGCAAACCGGAGGTTCATGGAAGCAAACCCGAGGTTCATGGAAGCAAACCGAGGTTTATGAAAATCTCATTTGAAAAATTCTTCCCCTGAGGCAAACTCGAGTTTGTCTCCACAAACTCGAGTTTACATATTTGTAAACTCTTTGAAACTTTTCTCTGGAGGTGCGAACCTGAGGTTTAAGAACCGAACCTGAGGTTTATGAAACAAACCTGAGGTTTAAGAAACTGTAGTCTCAAGTTTAAAATGTAAACTTGTGAGTTTTGCCTCGTCAAGTAGCAAAATCGAGTTTGCCAAATCTAGGCTCGAGTTTGGCGCCGATGAATGTTTTTGGGTTGAAATCAACAAGTTTAAATCTCCATTTAGTTTATCCAAAAACATCCATACATGTTTACAATTGTCAGTTATCATCAAAACACATATAGAACTAACATAAATAACCAAATTAAATAAATTAGGTAGTAGATTAAAATTAGTTCAAGATAATAAATGCATAAAAAAATATTTTTTTAAATATACAGATAGTGACTAAGAGAAATTAAAGAATGAGTGGGGAAACTTATAATGAAGGCCCACAATTAGGAGTAAATGGAAAAATGTGTATTAAAATCTTGAACAACTCTGAAATGTAACTTATATATATACTCATAAAAAAGGATCACACCTTTTTAAAAATTGTAACTTCGACTGGAGGGAGCATAACAACAACTACCAAACACACCTAGAAAATGTGTTAGATTACGAATATGTGATATCAGCACCATCTCATACAGAAAATGAAGTGCAAGTTATCCGTATAGATGAGGGTTGGAAATTTTCAGATTTAAGTTGCGTCTATTTCATTGAATTATTTCAATTTCAGTATTTTAAAATAATTTTTGGTGCATTTCGCATTATGAAATATTTTTTCAATAGCATCCTCTATCCTTTTTTGTAGCAATTTTGTCTATAAAAGTATTTTCTCGATAGTAATAACTAATAAGCACCCTAATTTTAAGATATTGTGTGCCACTGAAAAAGAAATAATCATTATGAGGACCCAATGAATAGAACTTTTTTGGGAGAATGTCTTTTAGGTCCAAAATAAGAGAAATAATAGCAGAAAAGTCTCAATTGACAAGTGAACAAGGGGATTAATAAGTGAATCAATTATTATTAATAACTTATAAGAGTTATCAATGTATTATTTCTCTTAGTTAGGACCTAAATGTTATTCTCCCAACTTTTTTCTTGGCCAATCAACGGAGGATTTTATAACTAGAAAGTTTTAATGACAAGTAAGAGGTATAAACTTGTTGTTATTATTGAAACTTGTTATAGCATATTCATCACTTGTTATCAACCCTTTGATGATTAAATATCTTCCTTAGAACCTTGTAATAATTCTCCCAAAAAAATATTTTATGGTATAAAATACACAAAAATCACTTAAAATATTGAGTCTTACTAGAAAAAGACCTTAGAATTCTAGATCTACAAAAACTTCTTTAGAATTTTGAATGTTACTAAAAAAAATATTTAAAATATTGGATGTTGCAACTTAGCACAATTTTCAAATCTGCTGAATTTTCATGTACCATTGAATATAAGGCTGAATTTCCATCAACAAAAATAGTAAAACACTTTGACATTGAAGTTGCTATTAGTATAAATCCAAAGGAGAGTCTTTTACTTATGGTCTATAATGTGTGTAGTCAGGGTGGCGGAGCCAAGCATTTAATATTTATGGGTGTACAATTTGCCCCCGAAATTTTTTTTTTGAGGAAAATTTTAAATGCATTAAAAAATAAAATAAAAGAAAACTTCAACTTAATTAAAAGGCAACCCACTTTTTCGTAAAGTTTAGGACCAGGAATGAGGTTCAATTGAAAAGTATTTTCGAGGAAATCAATTAAAACATAACAATATACTTTAATCCCATCACATATCGATACCCGGATGTTACACAATCAAATTCCAAAACAATATGGAAGGAAAAATTATTATGGTTTGGCATATGAGATAGGATATTAAAAAGTCAAATATCAATAATAGAGCAAAGGAGCATAAGGAGGAAAAACTTGGAGAAAAACAAGAAATGTTGGGGGAAAAAAAGAAATGAGTTTTCATAAGGAGGAAAAACTTGGAGAGAAAAAAAAAAAAGAAATGTTGGAGAGAAAAAAAGAAATGAGTTTTTATAAGAAGGAAAAACTTGGAGGGAAAAAAAAAAGATGCATGTGTTTCTCATAAGGAGTTTGGAAGGGGAAAAAAAAGAAGAAGAAGAAATGAAAAAGGGCATGTGTTTCTCATAAGGAGTTTGAAAGGGGGAAGAAAAATCGCATAAGGAGTTTGGAAGGGAAGAAAAAAAAAAAATCTCATAAGGAGTTTGGAAGGGGGGAAAACAAAAGAAATGAAAAGGGAACACACAGCAGGTTCGAACTGGTGACCTTATTCTGTTAAGGGAAATGCTCTACCACTGAGCTATAAACCCATCCACTATAATGATTTTCGCTAAATAATATACATATCTTAAAATCTTATGCCTGAACTTGCACCCACCTGCCCCAACGTGGCTCCGCCACTGTGTGTAGCTCATAACAAAGCACTTCTATTCTAGAGTCAACATATTAGACCACTTCAACTGAAACAAAGTTTTTAAGGGTATCATTCTGATCCTATTTATAAATCTCTTTTGATTAAAAAAATTGGTTCTATTTATAAGTCTTCATTAAGATAATAAATGAGATTGTAACAATTTTGTCCATATTAATTGTACTAATGAAAATAGAGAGAGAAAAAAAGAGTTGAAATATATACACCTTCACAAATGAGGATAAAGTTAAAAATTTATCTCATAATCATTGAGTTAACTATCTCTTCTTAATATATGTGATTTAATTAAAAAAGACTTATAAACAGAATCAGAGTGATACTTAGCTTCTTTAATCATTGGGTTGTCTTTCAATGAAAATACCTATGCTTTTGATGACATAGATCAAAAGCAAAGTTCATCCCAAGACACCATTAGGTGAGAGAACGTCAAAACTTATAAATCCTTTTTTTATACGAGACTTGTTAATATATATTCCTTCCAGTTTTTAATATAAAACATATTTAGAGAGTTGATCTTAATATTAAATGTAAGATAAAATTTTCATATTTTTCAATTTTTTTTTACTAATTTACCCCTATTCATGCTTCTTTAACAATAATCAAGGAAGAAAGAAAATGAAACAATTGATGAAGATTACTCATGTGTTTTAAAAATACATATAATGGGTCTATTTGGGTTAGTGGTGGAAGTGGTGACTTATCTTTTATTTGACTTTTTTAGAAGCCCAGTAGGAAAAAAGTCAGGTTGTAAATATGATTTGTGTTTGGATTGATGGTGGTGGAAGTGACAGAGCTCACGTCAAAAAGCTTAAAGCTTTTGGCAAAAGCTTAGAGCTTTTTGGAAAAAAGTATCCCATAGAGCTTTTTCCTTAACTAACTTCTAGGAGCTTTTTTTTTTTTTAAAAAAGCCCAGTGAACTTAAATCTTAACCCAAACACTCCACTTCGACTTTTTTTTTCCCCACGCTACTTTTTCTATCTTAAAGCTCTTTCCAAACAGCCCCAATATTAACTAACTTAGCTAACTTTCTCAAATTAAATAAATATGTCTTATAATAAAAACAACAGGGAGTAGAACATTTTATATAATGTCGATTCAATTTTTGTCAGCATTAATAAATAATTGACAAATATCTTTTATATAAATACATTTTGACTCATGATATTAACTTTATAATCCAACCCACAGTAATTAACTTTATATCCAAAAAACAAAATATGTATATATATATATACACACACATATACATATATATAGATGGATACATGGGGCTACGGGTGCCCCCTAAAATTCAAAAAAAAAAGAAGTAAATAATTAAATGTAGATCATAGTTATGAAAAATTGTTTTCAATCTACTTCGTACTTAATATCCAAAAAATTCTATACAAAAATTGGCTGGGCTTTAATTATTCTCTCTAGAGGCTGTTATTAAAATTGGATGGCTTTAACTATTCTCTCAAGAGTGTCAAGATATTTCAAATGCTTTACATCTGGTTTCAACTACAAAGAGTTACTTCAGAAATTAAGAGATACGGGTTGGGATGCTTTCTTAGTTCGTGTTCAAGTATTTTACATAAAACACGACATTGACATTCCAGATATAAGTGCCAAATATATTGGAAGGAGAGGTCGTGTTTGAAACGAATAAGGTGATTTTTCTTCTGAAAAATTTTATAAGGTAAATATCTTTTGTGCTACAATTAATTATCATTTGCAAGAATTAAATAGCAGGTTCGACGATAATATCTTGTTGAATTTATGGCTTTAGATCCAAGAAACAGGTGAAAGTCATTTAATGGTGATAATATTTGCAAACTTTTTGATAAATTTTATTCTAGAGATTTCATAGAGAAAAATTGCATTTGAAGATGGAGTTACAACATTTTGATCTTGACATTCCTAAGCATCCATATTGTATTAATTGATCAACTATATCTAAATTATGTCAAGGACTGCGCGAAGAACCTGGAAAGTTTACCATTTACCCTCTTATTGATAGAGTGATTAGACTTGTACTCACTCTTCCAATTCCTACAACAACTACTGAAAGATCTTTCTCTACTATGAAGATAATTAAGAACAGACTTTGAAATAGAATGAAAGACTAATTTCTTGATTATTTTTTGATTACATACATTGAATTAAGTTTTAGCACGAATTCAATTATAGACGAGTTTAATAATATAAAAACACATAGAGTAAAAGTCAAGTGAAATAAACTTAATTTCGTAATATATTTCTTTTAATTTTTTTGTATATGAAGTCTTTATGTATTTTAAGTACTTTTATTTATGATGTAACATTTTTTATTTTCATCCACCAAATAAAATTCTGGGTCCCTGTATATATATATAGTCAAAACACTTAACATTGAACGTTGATTTGCTTGCTAAGAGTATGACTTATGCTCCATAAAAGGTTTCAAAATATTCATATATAAGCAATATTTCTTCAGTCATCATTTAGTTATCTTGCATGTGGAAGGTTGGAAATTATCTCGTACACCCAGCCCCGCACGCATGCACACATTAATGGGTGAGAAAAATGAGATTAATTAGACTAATTAACCTGCTTATAAAAAAGAAATAGTAAATCCTACGAAATCAACAACTAATTGGTAGGTCCCTCGTTGTCTCACGTCAATTAAAAAAGTAAAATCAAATGTCAATTTAATTATACACGAAAGCAAAACGGCTAATTGATAGCATGATGTTGATTAATTATTAATTTGCTAATTCACTAGCTTTCTTATTTGCATCACCTTAACAATTTCAATCTAACTCTTTCTTTTTTTCTTTTTTTGTTTAATTCATTCTTTTATTGTTGTTCGACGTTGACTCAGTCAATCGTTGTCCATCTCTCACCCACCTTATTTTGAAGTTAATTCTTCAGCAGTTCTTTAAAATTTTGCACGATTTTTAAATTAGGTTCTTATATATACTTTTTCCCCCCTTTTTATTGGGTCATTAGAGTTCAATCAATTGTAGGAATTAATTAGTCACCACGTATGCTTATAATGTGTTAATTATGGTTGGAGTAAATGCTAGCTAAACGATATATAAATTGCAACAAAATTTCAAATTAAAAAAAAAAAGATTTTTTTAAAAAATAAAACTACCGAACTACCGACGCAATAAAATTTATCTCTAATTAACATAAAAAATTATTCTGCTCATAGTTGTCTTCTTTTTTTTTTGATAAGAATGGGATACCTCAACTACCTCCTATAGGGTATTACACCCGTTACAATCCTGACGGAGGATAAGCTCAAGAGCCTCTGAAGGCTGATACACTTCATGGAACCCCCATCCCGATTCTAGTCCCTTTAATGCTAGAAAGTCACCGCTTTGTTCCGGACCAAGGCACATGCACCACCTTAGTTTCCCACTCCATCTGCAGTAGTTGCTTCACCTCGTCCAGAATGTCGGAGTCACGGTGAGAACCTCCCTGTGCATGCGAAAGTAATGTAATACACTCCATAGAATCAGATTCCAACCAAACCTTCCGAAAGCCCATCGCCCAAGCAGTTTTGAGGCCCAATAGGCAAGCCCACGCTTCAAGTCAACTCATCGCCCCTTTCAATAGAGTGAAAGAATCCCCTAAGAAAGGAGCCGAAGAACTTCGAATGATCCCTCCACACAGCTCCCTTATTTGTAGTTCTAGAATAGGCACCATCCACATTCACCTTTACCCAACCGCTCGCGAGATGCCAAAACCCATGACTAGTAGTAAGAGTAATGCCGTTAAGTGGCATACCGCTTAGACGATTATTCATACTATTCCTACTCTCCAACATCGCATTCGTGCTAGCAATAATGTTACTATTAGGGGTGAATTGCTTCTCAAACACAAATAAGTTTCTCCGCTTCCAGATCCACCAGCATAGTATAGTGAATCGGGACGCCCATTCCTTATTCGCATTGCTTCTACCACCGATGTTCCACCATATCCACTCGATAAAGGCTTGCTACTGCATGTGCGCCACTTGTCCGGGGCACCACTTTTCTCCATAAGGAACGTGAGTGCGTACAATCCCTAAATACATGAATAATATCTTCGTACCATGCACCACATAGGGCACAACTAACGGTCATTCGTCGGTCCCCTGTCTCATTCGATTTGCATTCGTGAGCAAAGGCTCTTACGAGCTAGCAGCCAAAGGAGCATCTTACACCCGTGTGGCGCTTGAACCTTTCAAATGCGCTCCCGAGTTGTATCCATGTTCCCTTCCCTTGTTAGAAACCACGCTATATGCCGATTTCACCGTGAATTCACCATGCCTCTCCCACTTTCATCGCACGCCGGTGGATTAGTTGTACTCTCGATCCCCCTCGAACTTTATCCCAAGTTCGCTTTATTCCGTCCACACATTTGAACCAGTCGTGTAGCCTCAATGCGAGGGATTAAGTCATCCCAACATTTATACTTGTCCGTACAACCTTAACCCATAGGTCCTCCCTATGCGTGACTAGTCTCCATCCCAACTTCATAAGGAAGGCTTGGTTTTGGTACTTTGCATGCCTCAACCCCAAACCGCCCTTTCGCTTCTCCATGCACACCTCATCCCAAGCAACCGGTGGCACTTTACGACTCTCTGTGTGCTACCCCACAAAAAGGATCTATTCCGCTTGTCCAAGGCCTCACAAACCGTACTAGGAAGGTGGGATGTTTGCATTGTGTATGCCGGAGTTAATTGGGAGCTTCACTTTATATTTTGTCTCACAAATATATAATATTTTTTTTTAAAAAAAATCCACTTGATCCCACATACTAAAGAGAATTTTGATCAATTATAAATTATTTTAGTTTCCAACGCAAGTAAGTAAAAGAGGTATTTTAAGGAAATAACGTAAATACCACTCTGGTCCTATTTATAAGTTCCATTTTGACCAAATCACACATACCAAGGAGAGGTATGTAGCTCAATGATTATAGGGTAAAATTTCAACTTTACCCTCATTTATGATTGAGTATCTTTTAACTTTTTCTTCTCTCTCTATTTTCATTAGTACAATAATATGGGCAAAATTGTCACAATCTCATTTATTTGGTCAAAAGGGACTTATAAATAGGACCAGAGTGGTATATAGGATTAGAAATAGTTAACTTTGCTAATTTCCTTAATTTTTATAAGTTAATTATCTAACTCTTATGTTTAGAACTAGAAGGAATACTCCCTTTCCAGAGGGATGAGGAGAAACCGCACCAAGCAGAGAAACTGGACCCCTCCTCCTTCCAATCCTAATATATGCACTTTCTACACGAAATTCTTCATCCATAATATAAGCAAATTGGCGGATCATTAATGATTTTTTTTTCCAATTATTACTACTATTACAATTTGCAAGGAGAAAACTTGAAGTCTACTATAGTATTTGTTTTTTTTAATTATACTCTTAAATATGACCAAAGTTAAAAAAATATATATTTAATTTCATTTTCAGATAAATGATTCCCTTTCCTTATATCTTACTGGGTAAAGTAATTAGAAGTGATTTATACTATGAATAAATAGGAGTATATGCCAAGTAGTCAACCGCTAATTTCTCCTTTTTGTGTGCTAAGTATCTCTCTTCCCCCCCCTCTCTTTTCAATCTCTTTTTTTGGTAAAATCCAGGCATATTCCCAATCGATAGTTAGATACTAATCCTCCCAAAACATGGAAATCACTAAAGTGAGTTTTATGCATTAATTAATATTCAACAACCAAATAATATTTTTGATACACCCGTCTCTTAATAAAATGGAACATCTTTTAGCCATTATGTAATTCCACTTCCATGTATCTCTAAATTTTAAAAAAAAACCACATCATTCAAATCAGCAAGGTAAAATAATGCATATTGCATACGACCTTACCTTCATATAATATATATATGTGTGTGTGAGAGAGATAATATAACGATGGATTGCAATTGTATGATATCGATCAGTACTATCTCATTGCTTTGTTTTCTTTTGTTTTTAATTCCCCAGTTTGAGTCAATAGGAAGCTGATTTGAATCTATTGTTGATGATGTGATGATTTTATTTATAGATAGTTGGTCAAACTTATAAATTTAAACAAAACTATAAAAAAGAATGTAAATTTACATTATGAACTCAAATCTTAAATTGATATGAATTTATTTTTTATCAATAAATAATTACTAAAAGCATATGATTAATAATAAAATATGAAAACCGACAACAATTTAGTCTAAATATATTTTAGATCTAAATAATTGAAATTAAATTCATCATACTTAACAAAAAAAAAAAATTAATATAGAGTTTATATATACAATCATGATCAAATCTAATAAGTTAAAAACGGTAAATTCAATGTGTGAATTTGCGAGTTTAACTGAATTTATAGTTAGCACGAATGAGTTTATATTTTTCTGTGATTTTGTAAGTTAAAAACACAATAGAGTTGAAATCAGCAAGTTAACCCGCAACTCGACAACAAGATCCCTGTTTAAACAATTAAGACTCCTTTCATTGTAATCAAAGTAAGCTTATTATTTTTTTTAATACTTTTTTTTTTTTGTTCATTCAATCTTAACATAAAAGAGAGGAAACAATTTCTTGGTTAAGAATAAAAATATATATAAGATTTTACCGAAAGTGTACTCAATACCAAATATTTTTCAAATTGGCAAAAAGTAACTATCACAGGGCGTTAAATCCCGATGGCATTAGTTTGTATGTGTGGCCCATGCTGTTATTTCGAAGATAATAAAATGCCAAAAAAAAAAAATTAATAATAATCCCTCCCAACCTTTGATTCTCCATATGAAACATACCCAGAAGGATCAGAGAGCAACATTAGCGTCAAATCAAGTCTGGTGAAGGCTTGGCATCTTCTTCGTTCTCTTCACTGATCGGTGGAGTCAAAGATTCAAAGGCAAAAGTTGAGGGCTGCAATGGGTATTCAAAGGCAATAGCCAATAAGGGTCTGGTCATGATTGCTTTGGTGGCAACGATATCAAGATCTACAACAGTGAGAAGTTACTTGAACCATACTTTTAAGTGAAAAGTTATTTACCCCAAACATGTCAGTATCATTTAGGCTTAACGATGGGACACAAGACATAAGACTATTTAAAGTGATTGGTGTCAATATAATAGTAATATTTAATATTAATTAACAACTAATTTATAAAATTTGGACTAGGTCATCTATAAAAATGAATAATGTCATTCATTTAGAACTAATTAATCTCGTTTTTCATGTCTCAGAGATTCATCTAAATTTCAACTAATATGGTAAGTAATGTGATGCAATTTTATTTGTTTTTAAACAGGAGCAATGCTGAAACCATACTTTATACCATGGTTTGTGAAACCGGATCGGACCGGTCGGTTCAGACGGGAAGCGGCCAACCGGCCGTGAAACCGGTCCGGTTTAGTGCAAAACCGGATTGACCGGTGAACCTGGGTTGACCCGTTGGAGCCGGTGTAAACCGGTTACAAGGGTCAACCCGGTTCTAGTATTCTTTTTAATTTTTATTTATAAAAGGCAATCTAATTTGAATATCTGAATATGTCACAAGTATATCTAAATATGTCACAAGTATTGAAGTATATGGTTATTTTACTACTGATCTAAAGTATTGAAATGATATATAGTATGTGAAATTTAGGTCGATGTGATAAAAAATTAATTATTTTCCAATTTTTTTATACCTCATCGGCCTAACCCGGTTGACTCAGAGCGACTTTGGTCAGACCCACTAACCCTTAACCCAAGACCCCGCCCGGTTCGATCACCGGTCCGGGTTTCAGAACCTTGCTTTATACATATCCGGCATCCCTCTCCTGGTCCCACTGTCAATCTCATCTAACTTCCATGCCATGTTAAAGATTGCAAACTCCATACCTCACAATACAAGCTCTGTATAGAAGTGGGTAAGTGACCCCCACCCTTCAATGCTAGCTTTCTGCTACTTGTGTTTTGTTTGAAGCTTCAAAGGTGGCACCAGGATTTGATAAAGAAGGGAATTTTATGATCAAATAGGACTTTTGTGCTGATCCAGCGTGTGCAATTTTTATTTGAATGAATTGAATGTAAATCCCAACTCACACTTGTTGCCTCCATTGGAGTCTAAGGAAGGCTGGCGTTTAGCACAACTTTGATTGAGGAAGAAATCAAGGAGGACAATAAAATAAACGTATATCCTTGTTAGGATGAATAAATAAAAATAAGAACAAGAATCTGAAAATAATTCAAATCAAAATGAACTTGATTTTCTAAGTTTGAATATCTTCCCATAATTCTTATTTTACACTAAATTAGGAGAAAAATGAATAGTTATCTCATATCCTAAAAGTATATTATTATAATTTTAAATACAAAACATATAAAATACCTATATAATAAATACAGATTCTTATCATAGTTTAATCAATGGTAGGAAATATTTATGTATTTCTTTTATTTTTTTATAGCATAGTTTTATTTATAAAAAACAAATATATAACATATGTTACTTTGCTTGTGTATAAACTATATATGGCTTAAGTTATTTATATGCATTATATCAAGTTCTCCAGTTACATTTGTTATTTTCTTATTGTTAGTTGTTAAAATAAGTATGTATACCTCTAAATTTTTATATCAACTCTTAAAATATAAATTAGGATTTGTAAATTATCATTTAGACACTACTTGCTTATAAATTAATCTATGAAATATTGCACTTGTAATTTAGCTATTGTTAGTTTTTAATGCACGCAGATATGCACTTGTAAACTCACCTACAACATACTAACATTTGTTATTTCGCTATTATTAGTTAAATACTTATGTGTATTTATAAATTTGGATAATGGCCCAGACCTTCTCGAATACCTAAAACAGTGTTTAACAACTTGTGCCTTAAAACTTACATTTAAAAAAACAAAGAAAGTAAGTAATTTGGATAAGATGGTCCGTCGTGGTAACAGGAAGGGACAAGAGACGGTGGGAATTAAGCCACCAACCCCTAATCCCTTATCGACTTCACCCGTGGCAAGGCGCGTGGTCCCACCATAGTGATCATGACGCATGCCCAACGTGTCCTAAACGTTTTTTAATAATAATTATTGTTGTTGTTGTTATTTTACCTGAGTTTCCTAAACTTTTTGGGTATGTCCTGGGGGAGGTGACCCTTGTAATTAAAAGTTGATTTTAAAAAAGTTGCAATTTACATTAAAAATTTGGGAACTGCAATTAAATATTTTTATCCCATCTTATATTTAGTCCTTCTCTGTATTGCTTTAATGTGCTGAAATTTTCGGAAAAAATCAATTCCCGTAAGATATGTTTTTCTAGTAAAATGTAAAATTGGTTGATTATGTTATTTTTAATCCTCATTAAATCTAAAAACTTCATAAATAAATATACCATTTTTAATTGATGATTCTGTATCTTGTTCGCTTTGTATAAAATGATAAATTATCAATTGAAATTTAAAAATTTATCTTTTTAAATAGATATAAACTAAGAAATTCATTTAATTTACAAACATTTACAATAATTTAAATATTTTTTATTTTCGATATATTAATTAGAATTAAAATGTATTTAGGATTTCCAGGTCCAACTTTTATCACTTTTAAAAATTAATTTAAAATATAAAATAAAATAAAATTGGGTCGACCGGATCGGTCCAAGGGTCTAAGCCCTTGGACTAAAGTCTAGTCCAACCCGAATAGTTTGGTCCGGCCTTGTCTGGTCCAGTGAAATTGTCTTAGACCAAATTTCTTTTGTCCAGATCGGTCGGACCAATCGACCAACCGGTTTTTTTTTTTGGACAACCCTAACCAAAACGTTTCATTAAATATGAATTAAAGGTGAGAAGTGAGAACACACTATTTTTATACAAGTTCGGAGGACATGCATGCATCAATAATATATTTGTCAATTAGTCAAAGAGTATGGACGAAATAATAATGCAATTAAGGTCAATTAACATCAACAAATTAACAAATACTCCTTTCAGTCCTAATTATAAGAACTATTTACCAAAATTTGGAGAGATTAAGGAGAGAGGTTAAATTAGTTAATTATAATTATTTTCCCAAAATAATCTAATTCAATGAATCTATGGAGCATTTTTTAAATATTCTTATAATTAGGACCTTGGGAGAGAGTAGATACTAAAATCCGCAGCACATTTAAAAATGCACCATAGATTCATTGAATTAGCAATAGCACACCAACTTCACAACTTTTATTGTTCCTTTATTTTTATTCTGTTTTTTTTTTTTTAAAATTGCCGCATCTTTGATTCATTATTATTCGACAAGGTCAAATGTGGAAATATCTTTGTCTGATTGTCTCTCCACCCTCCAGTAATTTTTATTATCTCTTTCTATAAATTAATCATCAAATAACCATTAATTAAAAATTCAGTTTCTGTCGTCTGCTTTACCCCCTCTAGAATATTCCCCCCCCCCTTTTTTTTTTCTTTTGATAAAGAAGACAACGTAGAGAAGAAAGCTCTTCGTGAGAACAGGGGGCAAAAAATCCCATAAATAAATAATATTCGGAAATGTGGCAAAAAATGCACTTTGTGAATGAACAATTAAATATAAAAAGGATATTTTATTTTCAATGAAGAGGCATTTTTAGCTAGAAGTCAAAATATACATGTTAATGCAGGACACAAAATTTTCATGTTCAAAAATTACTTTTTTTCAGCAGGTTATTAACATCAGATAGAGAAATGTTACATTGTACCATGAAAATATATATATATATATATATATATATATATTAAGGTTTATCGTTTGTCATATTACTTGACATAAGGTTTTTTGTCAAGTCACCCCAAAAACTATCATTTTGGGAGTTAGAAGAATTAATGAAGGGTATTTTAGTCAATTTTATGTAATAAATACAAAAACAAAAATACAAAAACACACTTCATTATATTAATTCTCCTAAGATATAGTTTTAGAGTGACTTGATAAACCTTATGTCAGTCGACATAAGAACGATAAACTCATTATATTATATATAATGTTATGTCAAAATTTTGTGACGTCCCTGCCTCACACTACCAAACAGAAATGATAAGTCAGGATATTCATAAAAAATTATTATAGATTTTTAAGTATATAAATATAAATAAATATCCATATAGATGAAGTACGTAGGCAATGAAACTTGCTTTTGTTGAAATAAAAAACAGGAAACTTTCTCTTGGTGCATGATTGAAATTGAAAACGAAATAAAATATATCATAAAAATATTCTGTAAATTAATAATAACTTTGGCATCAATAATTCTAAATAATAATAATAAAAAGGAAGGTGTGTCATCTGGGGTGAAGCACTTTTATTTGGAGAATTTGCTCTTAAGGGCATTGGCTGACATCACCTTATTACTACCAACGTTGTACTCTCTGTCCATGATATAGAACACTTTAACTACATGGAAAACAATGAATGATAGTTAGGCCATTCAAAACATCTTAAAATGCAAATTATTTTCGCATTCACCCTTTTTTAGAATTGTGTTTAATTGCATCGGAAATGTTATTTTAAAAAAGATGATATAATGAGTGAGTAAAGTTGAAAAGTGAATATTAATTATAGAGCAAAATAGGAAAAAGAGCATTAGTTAAACTAGAAGTGACTTATATTTTAGTGTCTACCTTCATTCTAGATAGGATGGAAATAAGTCGATTTGGTCGTTTTTTGGCTAAATAAGCATGAGCCTGTAGCAGAGGCTTAAAACCTGAGCTTGCGACTAGGTCTGTATATAGTCTTTTTTTAGGCTCAGACCTGAACCTTTAAAAGACTTGGTCAGACCTAAAGCCTTTTTACAGGCGTACCTATAATATGTAGACCTTTGAATAGGCTTAAAAATTATAGTTTAAAGGCTTTAAATAGGCTTAAAAGCCTATAACTTAAAACCTAAATTGTAATTAAAATGAAATTTAATTCTTATAATTTAATAAATCAAAATTAATTCTATAAACTAGTATTTGAGTTTTAAATTATAGAGAACCAATCCAAAATACAATTTTTAAATAAAATAGAAAAATGATATAAATATAAATATAACATAGACACATGATATAAATGAAATTATATTCTAAAATATGTAAATAGGTCGGGCCTAAAGGCTTATAGGACAGACTTTCATAAAATAGGCTTAGCTTGTTTATATATTTAAATATCTTAATAGGCTTTACCGACCTTTTTGTTAACCAGACTAGGTTAGACCTTGACTAGGCCACCTAATAGAGGCTTAGTCTATTTCCGTCCCTACTTCTAGAAGTGCCTTATATTGTGGATGAGGTAGATTTAGTTCTTCTATTGTAGTTTCTCTTTTTCAGACACTGGCTTGTTTGTTGTTTACTGTTTCTGCTGCATAATGAACAGCATATCCTGGTTCAAAAAAAAAAAAAAAAAGTATTTGAGAAAGAATCCATCTCTTAATAATATGCAAAAATTAATATGCAATATTGAAGATTCAAATTTTTTTGAGGTAAATGGAATTTTTTTTGCTACAGTGGCCCTCCATTCAAATTTTCCCATGTACTATACACTTTTATGTAGTATTTAATATTGTAGTTGCTCCTTAATATAAATTCAATTTTATCTTTTAATTTTTTAAATTAAAGTGAGTCTTATATTAAAAATGTGATGTTTTGACGCTTCCACTTATCTCTATCCTCAACATTACAATGGGTCAGGTTTCTTTCATCATCTATTTTTTCATCACCCCTTATAATATTTAAATCGTATCTCCTCTTCCCAATCAACAGTACAAATGAGCTCAAAAGAAAATAAATGATGAGAGCATCTCTTTACCAACCTCACACAGTCACACTTCCCACTGATTCTTAGGCTTTTCAAAAGTAAAAGAGATAAAAATGCATAATTAGTGGATACAATGATTTTCCTGCCCAACATTCTCTACAATTTTTTTTTTTTTTTTTTTTTTTTTGCCCTGAAGTTCTATAATTTGTTGTTATGTGATCCCTTTGGTCCCAAATACTCCCTTCGTCATTTTTATAAATTATAAATAACCAAATTAAATAAATTAGGTAGTATATTAAAATTAGTTGAAGATAATAAATGCATAAAAATATATTTTTTAAAATATACAGATAGTGACTAAGAGAAATTAAAGAATGAGTGGGGAAACTAATAATGAAGGCCCACAATTAGGAGTAAATGGAAAAATGTGCATTAAAATCTTGAACAAATCTGAAATGTAACTTATATACTCATAAAAAAGGATCACACCTTTTTAAAAATTGGACTGGAGGGAGTATAACAACAACCACCAAATACGCCTAGAAAATGTGTTGGATTACGAATATGTGATATCAGCACCGTCTCATACAGAAAATGAAGTGCAAGTTATCCGTACAGATGAGGGTTGAAAAAAAAAAATCAGATTTAAGTTGCTTCTATTTCATTGAATTTTTTTAGATCCCAGTATTTTAAAATAATTTTAGGTACATTTAACATTATAAAATATTTTTTCAACAGCATCCTCTATCCTTTTTTGTAGCAATTTTGTCCATAAAAATATTTTCTGGGTAGTAATAAGCACCC
The DNA here is from genome assembly GCA_019022655.1 of Acacia acuminata. NCBI lineage: Eukaryota > Viridiplantae > Streptophyta > Magnoliopsida > Fabales > Fabaceae > Acacia > Acacia acuminata. Next base: position 1,316,344 of record JAFJYI010000001.1, read on the forward strand.
TAATTTTAAGATATCGTAAAAGGAATAATCATTATGAGGACCCAATGAAAGAACTTTTTTGGGAGAATGTGTTTTAGGTCTAAACTAAGAGAAATAATATCAGAAAAGTCTCAATTGACAAGTAAACAAGGGATTAACAAGTGCATAATTAGTTATTATTAACAACTTATGGGACTTATCATTGTATTATTTCCTTTGGTTGGGACCTAAATGTCATTCTCCCAACCTTTTTTTTTGGCCAATCAAGGGAGAGATTTTATAACTAGAAAGTTTCAATGACAAGAGGTATAAACTTGTTGTTATTATTGAAACTTGTTATTGCATGCTCATCACTTTTTATCAACCCGTTGATGATTAAATCTCTTTCTTAGAACCTTATAATAATTCTCCCGCAAAAATATTTTATGGTATAAAATACACAAAAATCACTTAAAATATTGAGTGTTACTAGAAAAAAGACTTTAGAATTCTAGATGTACAAAAACTTATTTAGAATTTTGAATGTCACTAAAAAAGAAATATTTAAAACATTGGATGTTGCCACTTAGCACAATTTTCAAATCTGCTGAATTTTCATGTACCATTGAATATAAGGCTGAATTTCCATCACCAAAAACAGTAAAACACTTTGACATTGAAGTTGCTATTAGTATAAATCCAAAGGAGAGTCCTTTAGTTATGGTCTATAATGTGTGTAGCTCATAACAAAGCACTTCTATTCTAGAGTCAACATATTAGACCATTTCAACTGATACAAACTTTTTAAGGGTATCATTCTAGTCCTATTTATAAATCTCTTTTGATCAAAAAATTTAGTTCTATTTATAAGTCCTCATTCAGGTAATAAATGAGATTGTGATAATTTTGCTCATATTAATTGTACTAATAAAAATAGAGAGAGAAAAAAGAGTTGAAATATATATACATTCATAAATGAAGGTAAAGTTGAAAATTTATCTTATAACCGTTGTGCTAACTACCTCTTCTTAATATATATGATTTAATTAAAAAAGACTTATAAACAGAATCAAAGTGATACGTAGCTTCTTTAATCATTGGGTTGTCTTTCAATGAAAATACCTACGCTTTTGATGACATAGATCAAAAGGAAAGTTCATCCCAAGAAACCATTAGGTGAGAGAACGTCAAAACTTATAAACCCTTTTTTTAATACGAGACTTGTTAATATATATGCTTTCTAGTTTTTAATATAAAGTATATTTAGGAGTTGATCTTAATATTAAATATAAGATAAAATTGTCATATTTTTCATTTTTTTTAACTAATTTACCCTTATTGATGGTCCTTTAACAATAATCAAGGAAGAAGGAAAATGAAACAATTGATGAAGATGACTCATGTGTTTTAAAAATACATATAATGGGTCTGTTTGGGTTAGTGGTGGGAGCGGTGACTTATTTTCTATCGACTTTTCTAGAAGCCCGGTAGGAAAAAAGTCGGGTTGTAAATATGATTTGTATTTGGATTGATGGTGGTGGAAGTGGCGGGGCTCACATTAAAAAGCTTAGAGTTTTCTAGAAAAAGTTACCCCATAGAGCTTTTTCCTTAATCGACTTCTAGGAGCTTTTTTTTTAAAAAAAGCCCGGTGAACTTAAAGCTAACCCAAACATTCTACTTCTAGCTTTTTTCCCCCTACTGCTACTTTTTTCTATCTTAAAGCTCTCTCCAAACAGGCTCAATATTAACTAACTTAACTAACTTTTTCAAATTAGGTAAATATGTCTTATAATAAAAATAAGAGGGAGTAGAACTCATGATCTTAACTTCATAATCCAACCCACAATAATTAAATTTATATTCAAAAAGAAAAAAATATGTGTATATATATACATAGACGGCCGGTGCCCCCTAAAATTCAAAAAAAGAAAAAAGTAAAGAGTTAAATGTAGATAATGGTTATGAAAAATTGTTTTCAATCTAATTTGTTTTTAATATCCAACAACATTCTATACTTAAATTGGCTGGGCTTTAATTATTCTCTCAAGAGTATCAAGATATTTCAAATGTTTTATATCTGGTTTCAACTACAAAGAGTTACTTCAGAAATTAACAGAGACGGGTTGTGATGCTTTTTTAGTTCGTGTTCAAGTATTTTGCATAAAACACGATATTGATATTCCAGATATAAGTGCCAAATATATTGGAAGGAGATGTTGTGTTTGAAATGAATAAGTTGATTTTTCTACTGAAAAATTTTATAGGGTAAATATCTTTTGTGCTACAATTGATTATCAATTGCAAGAATTAAATAGCAGGTTCGACGATAATACTGTTGAATTTATGGCTTTAGATCCAAGAAAACAGTGAAAGTCATTTAATAGTGATAATATTTGTAAACTTATTGATAAATTTTATTCTAGAGATTTCACAGAGAAAAATTGCATTTGAAGATGGAGTTACAACATTTTGAGCTTAACATTCCTAAGCATCCAGATTTCATTAATTTATCAACTAGATTCTATATTTATAATCGAGTAATTTTGAAATCCTTTTAAGTATAGAGATTTGCATTAAACTTATTTGGTCTATTTTTAGTTTTGGATGAAGGATTAATTATAATTTAAAAAATGTAAAGGGCTCAGGATCTCTTCCAAAAATGACGGGTAATGCTTGCCATTAGGGCGGCTTGTTGATAACGCTCGAAATCAATCTTATAAATTAATTCCATAAATAATTACATCCAAACTCAAATCCAAATACAACCTCATCTATGCTTATCAGAGGATATTTTAATTCTGTTTTTGTAATTAGTTTTTAAGTTAGTAATTAGCTTGTTTTAGCTATTAATTAGTTTCGATGTAACCACTTTAGGGAATTAGTTAGAAGCAATAGTTATAAATTTATCTGTACATATTGTCTATAAATAGGTCTGTACATACTCTTCATTACTCAATTCAATACAATTAGAATTTTTCCTATTCTTGCTTTTACAATATGGTACCAGAGTAATGAGTTATTGACCACCTCTATTTTTTTTTCCTTCTATACACCTTTACTTTTCCGTGCTTTCTCTCTCTTCCCTCGACACGTCCGCCATTTTGTCATTTCTTCGGGTTCTCTCTTTTCTCTTAGTCGTATGAACCCTAATCTTAATTTCGCTTGATTTTCCTTCTAAATCTACCTCAAATTTCTCCGATCAATCATGGCGTTTGAACCTGTTACTTCCTCGTCTTCACTCACCGGTAATCTTGGTGGTGGTTCATGTTGGTTCATTTTGGGTGTTGTTTGACGTTCAAGCGTAAACTCATGAGGTGAAAAACAAAAATCTTTGTTCTTCACTAATTGCACGGTAAATTTATTATTTATAACCATAACTCTTTACGAAACTTATGAGTACCTGTAACTCTTACGGGAGAGTATGGATCTAAATATCAAGATAAATATAATCATTATCAAATATGGGAGTCTTAATCGGCGCTCATTAGAACACATAACTTTTATGGTACGCATGAGTTAAAATACATAATTACCCTGTAACTCTTTACGGGAGAGCATGGATCTAAATATCAAGATAAATATAATCATTATCAAATATATGATTCAACTTTATTACTTATTATGCATCTCATAACTCTTTATGGGCGCTCATGAGTTATCCAAAATTAAACAATAAAGAAATACTCATTGGCTCTATCAGGATCTACTCATTAAAATACACGAGGGTTTTATGATTACCTTAAATCACTAAAGACCTCAAAGTGTATGACATCCTCTTACGCTGATCCAAATGGCTATCTCCCAATTACCTTAAGAACTCCTTCTCTTTGATTCCTCCTTCTCCTTGGATGCTTGCTAGGCGATGGCAAGGTTGAGGATTCAAGTTCTTGAGTTTTCTTTTTCTCAAGAAGGTGATGATTTCTTGAGGTTAGGTATGGAGCAATATAGGAGGATTGACCTTTCTTGTATTGGTGGCAAACATTTGCAAAAGTGGCACCTAGTTTTAATAACTTAGGCAAACAATGTACTTACTGTGGGAAGTACAAGCATACTGAGGCTACTTGCTATAGGAAACATGGATTTCCCCTTGGTTTTAAATTTATAAATGCTTCGTAAATGCTACTTTGCCGCTGAGTCTTTTAATGCTACTATTTCTACTAGTAAAATTCCTCTTACACCTGATAAGGATGAAAATCAAGCATATAGATTCACCCTGACCAATATCGCAAGTTGTTAGCTTTAGTTCAAGCTAATCAATCTTTATCACAGCCCTCTGCATCAGTTAACCAAGTTAATTTCTGCCATTGGTAAGCCCTGTTCCTTTACTGTTCATTCTTTTTCTAACTCATGGATCATAGATTTCGGAGCAACAACTCATGTTTGTTCCAATTATGCTTTGTTTACCTCTATCAAAACCATTTCCCCTATATTAGTTAATTTACCAGATGGCACATAGGTTCTTGCTACTTCTAATGGGACCATTCATTTTTCAGATATCTTCTTAATTCATAATGTCTTATATGTCCCTGTATTTCGTTTTAATCTCATATATGTCTCAAAATTAACTCAGTGCTTTCCTTGTACTGTTTCTTTTTTCAGACTTCTCATTGCCTAATTCAACACCTGTTTTCAAAGAGGATGATTGGTTCAACTAATGTGTATGAAGGCCTTTACATCTTGAAACATCATGCAAATTCTCTACCACATTTCATTGGTAATGTCTCCACCAATTCAGGCACAACTCCTGCCTTTGATCTTTGGCATTTTAGATTAGGACATCTTAGTAAATCTACATTGTATTTAGGGCTGAGCAAGAAACCCATAACCCGGTGAGCCCGCCCATAACCCAGTGTAATTGGGCCACTTTTAGCCCGCCCAAAAAAACCATAATGGGTTGGGTTAAAACCCGCTCATTTAAGAATTAAATGGGCGGGCTATGGGCACACCTTTGGGTTGCCCATACCCGCCCATTAAGTGTTTTTATTTTATTTTATTAACTACCATAACCTTAATAGGTATTGACTCTCACTCTCTTTCTTGCTATATTTTCCTATTCAACTTGCGAGTCATCATGACTGACCAGAACAAGAGAATCAGAGTTTCATTAAATTCTCATTGATTTGGTCCTCCATCTTTAGTATTTTTTTCCCTTTAAATTTATGTGGTCCAGCTTTTGTTTCCAAAAAGAATTATTTTTTCTTATTTAAATCAATCTTCTAGCTAACACACCACGTCCCAAATAATCCAAATGATTTCAAATATCTTGCAAGTCATAAATTTGAATATGTGTGTTGATGTTTATGTATGTTTTTTTTTTTTTCAAAAAATAAATAAGTCAAATGTAAATGGGTTACCTAAAACCCGGTGAAACCCGCCCATTTATATGTTAGCCCATTTACACGGGTTTAAATGGGTTGAGGTATGGGTATGGGTTAGCCCATACCCATTTAAAGTTAAATGGGCGGGCTATGGGTTAGGGCATGGGCTGCCCAACCCGCCCATTGCTCTGCCCTAATTGTATTCCATCCATCAACAACATCCTTATGTCACTTTGCTAGGCAACGAAAGTTGCCTTTTCATGTAAGCACTACAAAAACTAATAAACTCTTTGGTTTGGTTCATATGGACATTTGGGGCCTTTATCATTCATGGACACAAATATTTTCTTACTGTTATTGATGATTTTTCAAGATACACATGGATCTATCTACTTAAAAATAAATCTGAAGTTAGATCTCATTTTCATTCCTTTGTTCATATGGTTTCTACACAATTTGATATTTTTGTGCAAATAATCCGAACTGATAATGGTACTGAGTTTATCATGGATGATTTTTATAAACAACATGGTATACTTCATCAAACAAGTTGTGTAGAAACACCTGAACAAAATAGCAAAGTTGAAAGGAAACATCAACACATTTTAAATGTTACAAAGGCTTTATTGTTTCAAGTTCATTTAACCAAAGTTTATTGGTCACATGCGATTTCCCATGCCATTTACCTTATTAATCGTTTACCTACTGCTATTTTGAATTATAAATCCCTTTTTGAACTATAATTTCAAAAATGTCCAGATTTGAGCAATCTTAGAGTTTTTGGTTGTCTTTGTTTTACCTCTACCGTTACTCAAAAGCACACTAAGCTTGATCCTAGGGCTCATAAATGCCTTTTCCTTGGTTTCCAACATGGTACTAAGGGTTTTCTTACTTTGGATCTGCATACTCATCACATTGTAGTTTTTAGAAATGTTCATTTTTATGAATCGCTTTTTCCTTTATGTAATGTTGAGTTACCCTCTTCCAAATACCATCCATTTACCTCAAGAATTACCCTCTTTGGATTTTACTACCTCTTCTCCTAGTCTTTCGGATGCCTTTGGTTCTACCCTTCCTACAAATCCAGTTTCTTATGTTTGTTCTTCCCCTGCTCCTGCTTTATCATTACCTAGACGATCCACTAGGTCTAAGCAGCTCCCTTCTTATTTGCATGATTACCACTTTTCTCTTTAATGCACATCATCAATTTTTGGACTCTTAGGAAAAAGGTAGTTATCATCCTCTTTCTCATGTTCTTTCTTATACTCATCTTTCTCCTCCTTTACCATTACCTAGACAATCCACTAGGTTTAGGCAGCTCCCTTCTTATTTGCATGATTACCACTTTTCTCTTTAACGCACATCAGCAATTCTGGACTCTTTGGAAAAAGGGTAGTTATCATCCTCTTTCTCATGTTCTTTCTTATACTCACCTTTCTCCTTCTTGTTGTGATTATTCTTTGTCTATTTCTCTTGATGACATTCCTAAAACTCATTCCCAAGCTATTAAGCATGAGGGTTGGAAAAATGCTATAGATGTTGAACTTAATGCTTTACAACAAAATAACACATGGGTGTTGACTGATTTATCTCTTGGAAAACGATCTATTGGGTGTAAGTGGGTTTTTGTCAAGAAATATAATTCGGATGGTATCTTAAATCGATACAAAGTTCCTTTCGTAGCAAGAGGGTATACTCAAATTGAAGGGATTGATTACAATGATACTTTTTCTTTTGTTGCAAAGCTTACTACTGTTAGATTATTGCTTGCTCTTGTTGCCTCTCATAATTGGCATTTGAAACAACTTGATGTCAATAATGCTTTTCTTTATGGGAATCTTGATGAAGAGGTTTATATGCTTTCTCCTCTTGGTTTATCTGTTTCTTCTCCCACTCAAGTATGTAAGTTGTAACGTTCTCTTTATGGCCTTAAGCAAGCAAGTAGGCAATGGTTTTTTAAGCTATCTAAAGATCTCCTTTCTTGTGGTTATCACAATTCTAATGTTGATCATTCCTTGTTTATTCAGCATACTGATTCGGCCTTTACTGCTTTGCAGGTGTTTGAGGATGATATCATCATTTCTGGTACAGATTTGACTGAGATAAATAATATGGAAGTTTTTCTTTATTTTTGCTTTAAGATCAAAGACTTGGGTGATGCTAAATACTTTCTTGGTCTTGAGATTGCTAGAACTTCTAAGGGTATTTCTATTTGTCAACGTAAATTTGCTTTGGATATTTTGTCTGATGTTGGATTTCTTGAGTGTAAACTAGGCTGTTACTCCTATGGCTAAAGATTTGAAGCTTTCAATTGATTCTGGCACTCCTTCAGATGATGGTTTTGGTTATAGGATTTTGGTTGCTTGCCTCCTTTATCTTGCTAATACTCGGCTAGAGATATCTCTTTTGCAGTTTAGCAATTGAGTCAGTTTATTCAATGCCCTATTGATGTTCATTTACAAGCTGCACATAGGGTGCTTCGTTATATTAAAGCTTCCCCTGGTCGTGGTTAATTTTTCCCCACTGATTCTGCTTTGAAGATTACTGCCTTTAGTGATTCTGATTGGGATGGGTGTATCAACACAAGACGATCTATTACTAGTTTTTGTGCTTTCCTAGATCATGCCTTAATTCTTGGTGTTCTAAAAAACAACAAACTGTTTCTACTTCTTCTTATGAGGCTGAGTACCATGCGCCATTACTACTTGTGAACTCCAATGGTTATCCTTTCTACTTCGTGATTTTGGTTTACCACTGACTTATCCTGCTACCTCATATTGTGATAGTCAATCTGCGTGCCATATTGATGCTAATCCTACTTTTCATGAAAGGACTAAGCATCTTGATATTGATTGTCACATTGTTCATGAAAAGTTCAAAAGTGGATTACTTCATCTTCTCCCAATCAAGTCACAAGACCAGCTAGTGGATATCTTTACCAAAGCACTTGCTCCTAATCAGTTTTGTGATCTCCTTTCCAAGCTAGGAATGATTGATATCCATTCTCTAGCTTGAGGAGGGTATTAGGATATTTTAGTTTAGTTTTGTATTTTAGTTCTTTTTATAATTAGTTTTTAACTCAGTAATTAGCTTCTATTTTAGTTAGTAATTAGTTTCTGATGTAATCACTTTAGGGAATTAGTTAGAAGCAATAGTTATGAATTTATTTACATATTGTTTATAAATAGGTCTGTAAATACTCTTCATTACTCAATTCAATACAATCACAATTTTTCATATTCTTGCTTTCACAATAATGTCGATCGATCCAAGTAAAGATGTGCAACTTGTATATGTACATTTCCCAATAAATTAAAGATAACATTTGGACCACATTTGAAATCAACATAACTCTGCGACACACACACATATATATAATATAACTAAAGAAAATCTTCTCAAGAATTTATGATGAAACTACAAAGATAAAGATAAAAAAGAGGAGAGTGCACGACCTAAAAATCAAAATGTTTTCAAGAGTTGATTTTAAAATGTCAAAATTATTCGATAAAATTGATCAATGCTAAAATTCATTTTGAAATGTTTAGCCTACAATAATTTAATCACAGAACGGAACCATTTCATCCCATATGAATAAATTAAGCCCCACAGGGTATGTGAAATAAGGGTTAAGGTGCTTAAAACCTTCAACTTTTTTGAAAAATGCAATAATAACAATAAACTATTTTTTTTTTGAGTAAAAATAACAAAAAAATTATAAAAGAGGGTAAAAGAAACTATGACGTTAAAAACCCAAATGTCCATTAACTTGAGCTTTTTAATGAAATGTTAATATACTAAAATAGCCATTAACTTATATTAAAAGTGTAAAAGTAATCATAAACTTTTTTTTTAATTGCAAAAGTAATTAAAAGGTGACTTCTTGAACATTAGTAATTCATAAGTTTTTCTTTGGCTTTTGTATTATGGTTGTTTTATCAATTTGGGGATTAAAATAACAAAAGTCCAAGAAAAAGTTTATAAATTAATGTTCAAGAAGTTATATATATATATATTTTGGTGAGATTGACAAAGCGAAAGAAACTTGTTACCCCAACTCCAAAAGCTAAAACCCCCGACATGAATCACTTGCCTTAAAAAGACCGTCATCTCAAATGTTCAAGCAATCTCATAACTAACTATGAGAAGATTCTAAGAGGGGATATTTGAAAGGAAAACTAGAAAGTAATGGAAGATTGCATATGCATATGGTAAAGTTGAGAAAATTCACGTCACCCCAGGTCTTCTCATAATTAAAATCCACTTGAATTACAACTTGCACAAGCAACCAAAATAATAATAATTAAGAATTAATGTTCTGAAAGTCACATTTTAGTTATTTTTACATCCAAAAAAAATGTTTATGGTTACTTTTGCACTTTTGGTATAAGCTAATGGTTATTTTAGCACATTAACCTTTCATTAAAAAGCTCACAATAATATACTTTAACGTATATTTAAGATTATTAATGTCATGGTCACTTTTACCTTATTTTATAATGTTTATAGCTAGTTTTACAGTAAAAAGTAGTTTTTCGTTATCGTTGCACTTTTTAAAAAAGTTGAAGGTTATTTAAGAACCTTAACCCTAAAATGAAAGGCAATTCTCATGTTAAAGAATGATATTTATGTTGTTATTTTCAAAATTAATAAATAAACACTAAATAAACCAATGGGGTTAGGTTTAATAAAATGATATAATCTCTCATGACGAACAATATCTTCTCCAGAAAAGATATTTGTGCCCAAGAAAAAAAAAAAAAAGTAAATAATGAATATAAATATATAAGAAACATAAAAATTTTGAAAGCTGGCAAAGAATTTTTTTCATAATAATATTAAGCAATAGTTTTTGTTACCAATAGCACTAAACGATATGTTTTTGCTCTTTCTAAATTAAAGCCACAAAAGTATATTAAAAAAAAAATCCTACAACATCTTTGTAGCCGACCTTAAATTTAAACATACACCATGTATATTAGGATCTTTTCTAGCTGGTGCTTGGGCACAATAATGGCACTAGTAATAGATTAATGTTTAGATTATTAATGTTTAATTTTTTATAAAATTATTCTTAAAACCCTAAGTTATAAAAAAATAAATAACTAAATTTAAACGGTTACAATTTGATATCGACAGTTTAAAACTACAGTAAAAAATAAATATTTTATAAAATAAGAATATCTAAATTATCTAAATGTTGATGTTATTATTAGAAGAAGTAAAATATTATGTAAATTGTAAAGGGAAGAGTTGACCTGTCGACAACCAAGCTGTAATTGGACAGTTCAATATTTCCAATTGAAGATGACAAATTAACTATTATAAAAAAATAGTTTTATAGTACTTAATTTATTTTCTTAAAAAACAACATAACATCAATATAATATAGTGCTTACGATTTTTCCTTCGTGTGTGTGTGTATGTCACTATGATAATGATAATGGATTACGAATATGTGATATGAGCACTATCTCATACTAATGCAGTGAAAATATCCACAGAAAGGTTGGTTGAAAATTTTCTAAGTTTGCTGAATTTTCATGGCATATGTTAGAACTCAATTTATGGTTGAGCTGGATTTGAATCCCATCTCACTAAAAGAGACACTTTGATAAGAGGTATCCTGTGTTAGAATATTTTAAAATAAAGAGATGTGTCTGTTGAAAAGTCATGTTAAATTAAGAAATTTATATGAAGGGTTATGTAAGGAGTTATAGTTATAACATTAAAGTCATGTTATTTTTGTTTCTAGATACACCTAAAATGTGTGATAACTACTACTTGATGGAAGGTTGTGTTGATTTTTGTTTTTTGTTTTTTTTTTTTAAAAAAAAACTTACATACTATAAATGTGTAACCTTTTATAGAAGAGTTATTTTAAATAACTATTGTTTATCGAAGTCATGTTGGTTCATGAATTTAATATGTGGTTATGATTTTTAATTAAAAAGGCATCACTTTTATAAATACTATGCACCATCACTTCATTTGTGATAGATATACAATACAACATTAGACATCAGAAATCACTCACAGATCAAACTAATTGCTAAAATTGAGTAGCCATTTTATAAGGAGGTTGATTCAAAATTTGCTACCGATGCAATAAGGATCTTATTAGCAGATAATGTTAGTCGAACCTTTGATTTTAGTTATCTAATTAAGGTGAATTCTTTGTAAAATTTAAAGAGATTGTACATGGTTGATTATAATGAGAAAATCTCTAGAAATTTATAAAGGGACTTGACGCAGGTGATCAATGAATGATATTAAAAACTATGTTCATCTCTCTATTCCTACTCATTTATTTTCTGTCATCTATATTACAAGGGTACATTAAAATAGGAAAAACACAACAATAAAAGCCAATTTTCTTGCTAAGAATATGACCTATACTTTCTTTTTGAGGGGGATTGAATATCATATAAGAACGGCAATTCAAGTATTAGAATAATTGTGAAGACCTCATCGATAAATAGTTTAAAAATATTTCTAAATTTCTATAATTGGTCTTTCTTTATTATATATCACTGTTTGTTGTTCTAAGTGGCTCCTTTTACAAGTAAGCTTTTGGGTCAAAAGTACTCCATTTCTATAATTGCTCACCCACACGCATGCGTATACAAAGCCTACCAAATCAACTAAATTAATAACCTTGTCACGCCAATTAATTAAGAATGCGAAAGAGTGGTTAGTTTGGAAAAGTTAAAATAGTGGGGTATTTAATTACTATAATTTAAGTGACCAGTAAAGACCATTCATTGAACTGAGCCACCCAAGGGTCATGAATCACCTGACTTAAAACTTTCATGTTACTTAAAAGTCTTTTAAGACTTGCAAATGATTAGAAATGTGATATGGGATTAATTTAAGATTTTAAAGTTTTAATAATTTTACCATAATGCCCTCAATTTAAAAGAAAAGGACACCCCTCACCGGCCGACCGTTGGAGTTATGCCGGCGGAAAGAGCTCGTGGTTGGCCAGGCAGTAGTGCTCCAGTGAGGGGTGCCCTTTTCTTTTAGACTACAGTGAAATTTCCAACACTTCCATACCTCACAATACAAGTAAAGCTATGTATAGAAGTGGGTTAGTGACTTGCTCCCACCGTCGAATGCTAGCTTTCTGCTACTTGTGCTTTTTTTATGCTTGAAGGTGACACAAGGAGTTGGTAAAGAAGGGTTTTATGATCAAAAAGTATTTTTATGCTGATGTAGCGTGTGCAAATTTTATTTGAATGTAAATCCCAACCAACACTTGTTGCCTCCATTGGGAGTCAAAGGAAGGCTGGCGTTTAGCACAACTTTAATTGACGAAATCAAGGAATAACAAAAATAATCTTTTGGTTGAAGGGTTCGTGGTTGTCCCTCCCAACACAAATGATTTCTCTAGAAGCTGAACTCAAGACTCTAAGAGATCTAGTAAGGCGTTACCCCGCTAGACTAATTCTATATTGGATGCCTATATATATATATATGTATGTATATATATATATATATATATAACTGTAATGATCATATTATAAGAAGGTTAAGATGTATCTAGCACCCTAAAATATTTAATATTGCAAATTTGCCACTAACATAATAAAAGTGGAGCAATTTCACGGCCACCGGCACACCCAACCTGTGGACTTGAACTACGACCCGTCTAGTTAAAAGGAGAGGACTTTATCACCCAACTATTTTAGAGAGGGAGAGACACAACATCATCATGTCCTCTCCCTTCCTTCCGCTTTCTGATTTCTTTCCAAATGGCACATACTTCCTTATGGTATTGTTTCACTTCCGACAAGCTACCTTCCTCTTTATGCTCTATGTGGTTTCTTAAATTTCTGTTTCCTTTTCAAATTACTTCATTGTCTTTTTCTTTTTCTTTTTCCCAAATGGGTCAAGAATACGTTTAATTTAAGGGTGAAATTGATTCATTTTTATTATAGAGTTAATGTGTAAATTTATCCTAAAAGTTTTCACTTTTATATATTTAAGCTTAAAGGTTGTCTCAGAGGTGTTAAAACACAGTGATGTTACACCTTACCATTAACATTGTGAACACGTAACGTTAATATTTTAATTGTCAATGTTGATTTGTAAAGGGATGGGATAAGTCCATATTGCTCTATTTGAACTCAAAAAAATTCTAGAGCTATATCCTTCCTTGCCTTAATTTGTTGCCCCCATTTTATATAGGAATCTTTATTATAAGATATTTTTGACATTTTCTGAAAATTTTTTTTTTACCTAAATTAAGAAAATCATTACATTACATCAATATTTTCAATGGTTATCTAACCGTGTTAGAATTAATTATTGAGAGACTCACTTAGGGTCTGATTGGTTGGAGGAGAGGGGAGAGGAAAGAAGAAAGGGAGGGAAAAGAGGAGAAAAGTTATTTGTGATGGGACCCACAAAAAGTTTTCCTCTCTTTTAAATTTTTTTTTCTCTTCTCTCCTCCCTCCCCTCTAACCAATCAGACCCTAAAATTAGGGCCTCAAATTCAGCTAAAACGTCTTCCTCTAAAATTAACACCTGTTTCTCGTGCATAAATATTTTAGTATTTCAACTACATCTTGAATACCTAAAACAGTGTTTAACAACTTGTGCCTTAAAAATTACATTTAAAAGACAAAGAAGGTAGTTTGGATAAGATGGTCCGTCGTGGTAACAGGAAGGGACAAGAGACGGTGGGAATTAAGCCACCAACCCCTGATCCCTTATCGACTTCACCCGTGGCAAGGTGCGTGGTCCCACCATAGTGATCATGACGCATGCCCGACGTGTCCTAAACGTTTTTTAATAATAATTATTGTTGTTGTTGTTATTTTACCAGAGTTTCCTAAACTTTTTATGATTGGGGGAGGTGAGCCCTGTACATTGATTTTAAAAAAGTTGCAATTTACATTAAAAATTCGGGGAACTTCAATTAAATATTTTTATCCCATCTTATATTTAGTCCTTCTCTATATTGCTTTAATGTGCTGAAATTTTCGGAAAAAATAAATTCCCGTAAGACATGTTTTTCTAGTAAAATGTAAAATTGGTTGATTATGTTATTTTTAATCCTCATTAAATCTAAAAAATTCATAAATAAATATAGCATTTTTAATTGATGATTCTGTATCTTGTTCGCTTTGTATAAAATGATAAATTATCAATTAAAATTTAAAAATTTATACTTTTAAAAAGATATAAAGTTAGAAATTCATTTTTTTACAAATATTTATAAGAATTTAAATATTTTTTATTTTTGTAATATTAATTAGAATTAAAATGTATTTAGGATTTCCAGGTCCAACTTTTATCACTTTTAAAAATTAATTTAAAATATAAAATAAAATAAAATTGAGTAGACCGGACCAGTCTAAGGGTCTAAGCCCTTGGACTAAAGTCTATTCCAACCCGAATAGTTTGGTCCAGCCATGCGGTCCAGTGAAATTCTCTTAGACCAAATTTCTTTTGTCCAGATCGGAATTCGGACCAATCGAGACCACCGGATTTTTTTGGACAACTCTAACCAAAACGTTTCATTAAATATGAATTAAAGGTGAGAAGTGAGAACACACTATTTTTATACAAGTTCGGAGGACATGCATGCATCAATAATATATTTGTCAATTAGTCAAAGAGTATGGACGAAATAATAATGCAATTAAGGTCAATTAACATCAACAAATTAACAAATACTCCCTCCGGTCCTAATTATAAGAACTATTTACGGAATTTGGAGAGATTAAGGAGAGAGGTAAATTAGTTAATTATAATTATTTTCCCAAAATAACCTAATTCAATGAATCTATGGAGCGTTTTTAAAGTGTTCTTATAATTAAGGAATAGGAGAAAGTAGATACTAAAATCCGCAGCACATTTAAAAATGCTCCATAGATTCATTGAATTAGCAATAGTACACCAACTTCACAACTTTTATTGTTCCTTTATTTTTATTCTTTTTTTTTTTTTAAATTCGACAAGGTCAAATGTGGAAATATCTTTGTCTGATTGTCTCTCCACCCCCCCCTCCTCTTTTGATAAAGAAGACAACGTAGAAGAAAGCTCTTCGTGAGAATAAGGAGCAAAAAATCCCATAAATAAATAATAGTCGGAAATGTGGCAAAAAATGCACTTTGTGCGTTCTCTTTTGAATGAGCAATTAAATATAAAAAGGATATTTTATTTTCAATGAAGAGGCATTTTTAGCTAGAAGTCAAAATATACATGTTAATGCAGGACACAAAATTTTCATGTTCAAAAATTACTTTTTTCAGCAGGTTATTAACATCAGATAGAGAAATGTTACATTGTACCATGAAAATAATATATATATATATATATATATATATATAAAATATTATATTAAGGTTTATTGTTTGTCATATCGGCACATAAGGTTTTGTCAGTCACCCCAAAAACTATCATTTTGGGAGTTAGAGGAATTAATAAAGGGTGTTTTGGTCAAGTTTATGTAATAAATACAAAAACAAAAATACCAAAACACACTTCATTATATTAATTCTCCTAACTCCTAAAGGGATATAGTTTTAGAGTGATTTGATAAAGCGCTTGTGTCAAGTGCCGACATAACAAACGATAAACTCATTATATTACATATAATGTTATGTCAAAATTTTGTGACGTCCCTACCTCACACTACCAAACAGAAATGATAAGTCAGGATATTCATAAAAAATTATTATAGATTTTTAAGTGTATAAATATAAATAAATATCCATATGGATGAAGTACGTACGCAATGAAACTTGCTTTTGTTGAAATAAAAAACGGGAAACTTTCTCTTGGTGCATGATTGAAATTGAAAATGAAATAAAATATATCATAAAAATATTCTGCAAATCAATCATAACTTTGGCATCAATAATTCTAAAAAATAATAATAATAATAAAAAGGAAGGTGTGTCATCTGGGGTGGGTTTGTTCGTCAACACCTTCTATGGTTACTTTACTCTCCCGTGTGATACTTCCAGCTCTGAGGTTTCCATTTTCCAGTCCTACGGCCGCAGGTGAAGCAGTTTTATTTGGAGAATTTGCTCTTGAGGGCATTGGCTGACCCCACCTTATTACTACCAACGTTGTACTCTCTTTGGTCTATAATCACTGGTACAAAAAAGGGCTTTAAGACCGCCTCATTTAGACCGGAGATTCGACGCGCCGGTCTTAAAGGAATGACTGGTGGCAGTTCCGTAAATATAAAGAACTTTTTGGACCGGATCATATTTTCATCGGTCTTAAATATATTATTCAGATAGGACAAACAAACAACCGGTCTTAAAAATGTTATTAAAAAAATTCAAATTTCAATTACTTTATAGAGAAATCTCATACAATTTTGTACTTATATTTTACGTGGTCCAACATAATAAGGAAAAATTTAAATATAAAAGTCTAAAAGTTTTAAGACCGCACATATGTAATAGGCGGTCTTACAAGTTATCCTTTTAAGACCGGACATATAATATGGCCGGTCACAAAAAATTAATTAATTTTAAGACCGGACGTTTATAAGGACAGGTCTTAAAGTTTAACTTTTAAGACCGTCTTATAATTTGTCCGTTCGTAAGGTTAAATATTTTAAGTCCGAATTTAAATATTGGCGGCCAGTACCTCGATATTGAAGAAAATTAATTAAATAATTAATTACTTTTAAGACTGGACTTAAATATGAACAGTCTTGATTTTAATATTAAGACCGGACGTTAGTTTTTGTTCGGTCTTAAAAATGAAGCGCCAACAAAACATTTCTTCGCACGAAATCTTTTGTTACTCTTACTGAAGAACCTCTGTTCCCGTTGCGAAACCCTTCCTGTTGCATTACCTCTCTTCCTCGCCCACGTGCGATAGCCTCTGTTAGTCTCTCATTTGCTTAGACATTCCTCTCTTCATGTCTCGAAAATGAACGGCGAAAACAATTCTATTCGTGTTCTGGGAACGCCAGTTACTGGTGTGACTGGTGTGAGTCAGAATGAACCCTCTTCATCTCACAATGAGCCTTGTAACCGCCCTGCACACCGTGGTAGAAGAGGCACACGAATGATGGATGTAACCCTAAGTCGGACTTCTGGATCAAGGCTTGAGATTCAGTTTGATGAAAAGTTGGAACCTTTCGGTCCTAATAAAAGCAAATATACTAGTTTTGTCGGCTATCTAGCACTTGACAAGGTTAGCATCTTGAAAGATGAGTGGAAAAATGTGGACTCGGCGCATAAAGGATTCTATTTGGGACACTATCCGGCTTACATATACTGTCCTTGACTCTCAGAAGTTGAAAGACAAGACATTGTCTTATTGTGCTGATCGGTGGAGGAAGTTTAAGACATTTCTAGCTAACAAGTATATTTTTGCCTAGGTTTAGCCTGACGAAAATCCTTAGGAAAAGTACACATTTATTGATGAACAAACTTGGCAACAATTTGTTCAATTGCAGACCACTCCTGGAGCTCGGGTGAGTTTATATTTAGTTTTGTTTGCCCTTTTGTTTGCTTATTAACCTATGCGGATATGTGAATGTTATTGCGTTTATCTAATCGTGTTAGTTAAATGGTTTGGTGTGTGAATAGAAGTATACATTTCCTGCCTTTGTCTATGCAAGTCTGATATGTAAACCCTGAAAAGGTAAAATACTAAGAAGGTAATTGTGTAATGGTTCGTCTTGCAAAGGAGGAAATGAATAGTCTTAAAAGGGGGAAACTTTATATACCCAATTGTTACTATCTAATGGGACCGTTGATCCCACTTGGATGCCTTAAAAAGGATTAAGTTTGTATTATTCGTAAGCATAATTCTCTTTTGTTTCTTAACCTATGTATCTAGCGATACAATACATAGCTCCAATTTATGTTCAAACTCCCTATGGTTGGAGGTATGTGATATTTTTTTTTTTCCGAATTCGCTATACTGACCTATGCTAATTTTTCTTGCTATAGTTTCTTTTGTTTTTTTAACTAAGAGAAATAGTCTATCAAACTTCCTATGGTTGAACGGAATAAAGATGCTACTCGCCTTTGCCTATTGATAATTAGCATAATTAAATAGTTGTTTTCAATTCTGATAATTAGAAGTTCTCTAATTTCTGTTAGTGACATGGTTGGAATTCAAAATTAATAGTTGTTTTCAATTCTAATTCACAGAAAAGAAGGGAACAAGCACAGGGATAGGGAGAAAGAATGATTGCCTGTATAGGGCTTCTCGCGGTGGATATGAAAAGGCCGAAAAAGAATTGATGGAGGCCAAGCGGAAGAGATTGGAAGATGAAGCTGAATCCAATCCTACCGCGATAGTTGATCGACCATCTCCAATACGTCGCGAGGAGTTGTGGTTGCATATTCAGCAAAAGCCAAGCGACGCCTACACGAGTGAACAAACTCGTGTAGTTGCTGAAAGAATTGTAAGTATCTTTATTGTTATTTTTTAGTTACTAAACAAGTTTCAATACTAAGCTTCTCGTTATCTGTATCTTACAGGGAGATCTTAGAAAGAAAGAAGCAGAGGGATCTTTTGTGTCGGACGGGAGGAATGATGTTCTGACCGTTGCGACCAGAATACTGGATCACCCGAGGCGTGTAAGGGGGATTGGAGGACGGGTAGGCATAAAGCAATTCTTTGGTAAGTCCAAACGCCATAAACAAAGTATGGTTACCCGGGAGGAGATGGACCAGACGCTGGCCAAATTAAGTGAGGAAGCAGCGGCTAAAGAAGCAAGTGGCACTCCCAAATGAGCCAGATGAAGGAGGAATTGAATCGAGATGAGGCTGCTTTTGAGCTCTCGTCCGAGACCGGTGTTCCCTTCACACATTCACTGCACCTATACGTGAGCACTAGAGGGAGCTGCATTGTTGGACAGTCAGAGCAACCCTGTGACGTGTATATGGAGGATCGTGATAGTCATAGACGATTAGTTGCAAAAGGGACTGTCCACAACTTGGGATCAAATGTACACCACTAACAAATGGCTGATGATGAAGTCAAAGTGTCAGTTGAAAAGGTGATCAATGATGCACCTGTCCCTCTACCAACTGATCAGCTGAAACTTGTGAGTCATATCAAGGGAACCTTCATCTCTTGGCCAGTGAAGCTTGTACATGTCTCTACTCCTCCTGAAGCTTCATCCCCTCCTCCTCGAGTTCCATCCCCTCGTTAAGCTCCATCCCCTCCTCAAGCTCTATCCCCTCCTCAAGCTCCACCCCCTCCTCAAGCTCTATCCCCTACTGCTAATACTGCTAAGTTGACTGCCAAGGAAAAAAATATTCGATCTGGTGAAGAGTGGATATTTTAAAGATAGATCGTGTCCTGTCAATGAAGTAGTAGGCCTCCGTCAACCTCAACCGGTTTATGTTGACACCATTGATGTAACGTCGCTGCTGCTTCCTCGACAGGAGCTTACCGATGCAATTGTTCAAATGTGGATGAAGTAAGTATCTTTTTCTATGAGTACATAATTTAAATGCATCATTTAGACACATATACATATATACTAATTCCCTGATCGATGTCATTATTGTAGGTTCATGCATCAAGTATTGGATCAACAGGGCAAAATCAATGATTTTGGATTCTTGTGCTTGATCTATGCAACTACAACATCCAAGGAGGAAAGACAGGAGTACATATCAACGAGGTTGTGTGAAGTGAGAAGAAAGGTGTACATGTTTCCATACTTTCACAGGTACATATCACAATTCTTGTCTGCAATTCACTTAATTCTGCTACATATATCACTGAGTACTTTACAGTTGTGAATTTTCAGCCGCCACTGGCGGTTGGTCTTCATGTGCATGGAGGAGCATAAAGTTATCTTCTTATGCTCCACTCACAGCGATCCAGGGACTACGTTGACTCAGACCATCAACGAGTAAGCATGTCATTTTGATTCTCTTGTCTGAAATCTCTGTTGTGGATTTTCAGTGATTATTGATAAATTTGTGATTTTGATGATAGTGCCATGAGGACCTTCCAAATCAAGGTAAAAAAAAAATGTTCGTATCAGGCCACTAATCCTACATGGCACACACCAAAGGTTGGTACATATTTGGACATTGCCACACTGCCTTGTGAACTTGGTCAGTAAGCTATATATGCTCTTATATATATTTCTTGTTCTTTTTAGACCCGTCGGCAATCAACGGAGTCCAACTTATGTGGCCAGTACGTCATAAAACACATATATGATATTATCACGGAAGGAAGGACTAAATTAACTGTAGGCAAATGTATTTGATGTTACAGAGGTTTGGATGAATTCAGTTTCTGGCTTAATGTTACATATGAAATATGCACGCAAGTTAATTTAGTTTCTGTCTTTGATATTACAAAGGTTTTCTTGTCTTGATCCCTTTCCTGATGATGAATTGGAGCACATACGTAATTTGTTTTGTGAATATCCATACGACGATTAACTTGATCGGGACAATAATTAATGTCGTAAATTCATTTGTAAATATATCTTTGTAGAAACAATAATTTTCTGTAAATTTGTTTATTTTTTCGAACAATTCATTCATTTGTAAATATACATACGCAATGTGTAATTCAATAATAAATTTGTTTATTTTTTCAAAGAATTCAATTCATTCTGGCTATTTAGTGCTTGAAATTTGAGGTACAGGATATTGTCAATGAGCAATAAGACTATCACCTGAAGTTAAACGTGACTTTTAGGACCGCATATTTTTTAAAGTCCGGTCCTAAAAGTCTTTAGGACCGAAGGTTTGTTTAAAGTCCGGTCTTAAAAGTGTATTATAGTCCGGTCCTAAAAGTCTTTAAAGACTAGAGACTTTTAGAGCCGCATATTTATTAGAGGTCCGGTCCTAAAAGTAATTTATTTTTATGTCCGCTCCTAAAAGTCCGGCTTCGTGTATTTTCAGCTCAACATTTAGGACTGTCTATTTTGTAAATCTCCGGTCTCAATAGTCTTCCTATATATAGTGATAATTGTCTCCTTTCGGACAAACCATTAGGGTTCAAGACAAGCGAGGTTACGGCATTACTCGCTCGAAGCTAGGTCCTTCGTTGTCGTCGTTTTTACCTCTCCCGATGTTGAGCAAGCATTATCGGTGTCCCTTTTCTTTTGTATTTTTTCTTTTTTCGGAAAAAGAAGGAAGATAATGAAAAGGACACTTTGTTTCAAATCAGGGCGAGGTAAAACCGACGACAACGACGGTCCAACCTTGAGAAGAATTGTCACTGTCTTTGTTTTTATTCGAATAAGGTAAACGATGTTTGTTTTGTTTTGTATGGTCTAATCTTAACTGTATTGTGCAAGTTTTTAATGTTGATCACACACGAGGATAATGTTTTGTTTGTTTCCTTTTTGTCGGAAAAAGAAAGAATCTAATGAGAAGGACAAAGAGATCGAAATAGGAAAGAAAAAAATTTATTATATTTTTTCACGGGGCAGCAAACAAAGACGGGAAAAAAACAAAAAACAAAACATAAAAATATTTACTCCTCCCCATCGTTGTCGGAGGGGAGGAGTCGTCGGAGACGTCGTCGTCTGAAGGATGGTACTTAATGTCCTAGGCGTTGAGTACCGTAGTCACCTTGTTGTTGACGGCGTGATAGACCTGAAACAACTGGCCCAAGCGTCGGTCTATATGATCGACGCGGGCTAGAAGGTTCTGCAGCATCTAGCAGCGGGTCGGGTTTGGAGGCAGCGGCGGAGGGTACGGAGGTGGAAGATGATTAATCGGAAAAGGAGGACCTGGGGGTGGTTGAGGACCTTGTGGTGGTGGTGGAGCAGCCATTACTGTGGAGGAAAAAGAAGTGATGGAGAAGAATGTTATGTGAAGGAAGTAAAGTAACATCGGGTTTAAATAGAGAACCCTTCCTGAACAATGTGAAACGCCGGAAACTTTAACGAGGAGACGCATAGTTCATCACAATACGAGGGGACGCCAAGTTGGGAACTTTATCTGGAAGCCGAAGAGACTCTAAATCATTCATTTGAACTGAGTGTAAGGATACTCTGATTTAATACCGGATATTGTAAAAGATCCGTCCTTAAAACTAATATTTTTTAAGACAAAATTCTTACTGTGAAAAAAATTGAATTGTAAAAAATAAATGAATTTTAGGACCGGATGAAAGATATAAGGTCGGTCTTAAAAGTAATATAATTGATTAAAAAAATAAATAATGGACTTTTAGGACTGGATATTGTATAAAAGATCGGTCTTGAAATCAGTTGAATTGAAAAAATTGAATAATAGAAATTTCCGCTCTTAAAGTAGATTCTAATTAATCGGTTGCATCTCTCTTGCTCTCTGCCTTTATTAACTCCACATAACCTCGATCTCTGTCCTTTTTAACTCCTCATAACCTCGATCTCTGTCCTTATTAACTCCTCATAACCTCAATCTCTGTCCTTATTAACTTACTACCTTGTAACTCCACATTTTAAACCGCATATTTATAAAATCCACTTCCTCTCTGCCTTTATTAACTCTTTATTCCCCAACTGCTCAACAGCTTAAACTATGGTTAGATACAAGAGAACCACTCGTAGGGGTAGACTTGCGGTGATGCTCGTGCCTTCCGTAGATCGTTATACGGTGCGCCTCCTCCGAGAGTGCGTTCTATTGAGACACAAGAGTCTCGGGTCGTTGGACCCATTGTTATTTCGGATGATGAAGAGATTGCTGCATCCCCCAGCCTTCAGCCCATGATGCACTGATGCGAATAAGACAGGAACTTGCTGATCTCCGGTGGGAAGTTAATGCTACTCACGCTGATATCGCCAAGGCTTTGGAGGATAATAAGCTTTAGGATGTATATATAGTCAGATTCTTATTTTTGATAATTTTTTACGCTTGTTTTTCTTTTATATTTTTTCTTGTGTACGTGCATATTCAAGTAATATATGTAGCATTAAGAACTAAGCTTGTGTCTTTTTTTTGTTCATATTCTCCAATAATTAAAGAAATTAAACTCCAGTTTTCCTTTAATTTTTATTCATTCAGTTGCTGCGCTTGCCAAAACGAATCCTTTTTTTTTTTAAAAAAAAATGAGAATTTAGGACCGGATACGTTATAATTTATCGGTCTTAATAAAATCCAAGATACTAAAACAAGTCTACGTCGTGCGGAAAATTAAATTTTCCTCTCTCGAACTTCTCTTGTCGTGTCGAAAGTGATTACTGAGGTTCTGTCTCCAATGTTTGTGTGTTGCTTTGTCGCTGCTTCTCGAAGCTCTCTTGACAATCACTTTCTGGTTACTTAGCTAAACGCCTATAGACCAAGCTGTAAGAGGTGTTTCGGTTATAGAACTTCATGATTTTCCTGCTTATCGTTCTAGGTTTTTTATGGGTTGAACGAAATCGATGAAATGTTCTTGTGGGTTTCTCTGTTGTTAATGAATATTGTATTTTGAAGATTATATTTTCACTTTAGACCTACCCAACTGACCAAATTTTTTTTTAGGGTACTCTAGATGTCTGCAACACCAACGTTTGTGGCGGGAGAAGAAAGACTCAAGAAACGCATTTGATTTTATATGCTACATGCGAGTTCACAAGAACTTCATGCGATGCATTTAATTTCCTTGTCATGCATTTATTTTGCTTCTTGGATTCACTGTGATATTTATGACCAAAAGTGATTATTCGTTATGTATTTAATGGGCAAGTTTCTCCTAAAAAAAAAGAAAAAGAAAAGACATAACCGACATTGAGCATAAATATGCATTTGGTGTTACCTTATTTTATATGCAAGTGTCAATTTTTTCGGATTACGTATGTTAAATCTTTCCATCTATAGGAATTCTACTATGGATCACAGTTGGATAAATGCTTTACGGACGAGTGTTGAATATCAGAATGGGGTGAGGGACTTTATAGAATTTTCTAAACAAAATTCCCATGATGATAGTGGGAAGTTTTATTGCCCTTGTGTAAAATTTTTGAATGAGAGGCGACTAAGTTCTCAAGTTATACACACACATTTAATTTGTGAAGGATTTTGTAAGACTTATACAGTATGGGTATGACATGGTGAAAAAATACCAAGTGGGTCTCAACATGGGGAAGTAACCTTTGATGATAATGACACGGATATGGATGATCACATAGAGGACATTATTCGTGATGTAGGAGAAGAGGCTTTTCATCAATCACATGCATATGGTAATATGTGCAGTGATGCAGAGACCCCGCTATACCATGGGTGTAAAAA
This sequence comes from Acacia acuminata, assembly GCA_019022655.1. Classification (NCBI taxonomy): domain Eukaryota; kingdom Viridiplantae; phylum Streptophyta; class Magnoliopsida; order Fabales; family Fabaceae; genus Acacia; species Acacia acuminata. The sequence goes on from JAFJYI010000001.1 coordinate 1,340,795, forward strand.
ATACCAATTGTTGAACGTTGTATTGAAATTGGTAAGCTTGAAGGCACGTCATGGATGGAGCGACAAGAGTTTTTCTGAAATGCTTGAGGCTTTTAAGGACATCCTTTCGGATGATAATGTGTTGCCGCATCGATACTATGATGCTAAAAAAATACTTTGTCCATTGGGGATGGAGTACAAAAAGATCTATGCATGCCCGAATGATTGCGTGTTGTATAGAAAAGAGTTTGAAGAGAAGCAGAATTGTCCGATATGTGAAACCCCAAGGTACAAGTTAGATAAGGGGCCTGCAAAAGTGTTGTGGTATCTTCCAATCATTCCAAGGTTCAAACGGTTGTTGGCGAATGACATTGATGCAAAAAATTTGCGGTGGCATGCAGATGAAAGGATTTCTGATGGAAAGCTTCGTCATCCGGCCGATTCTTTTCAATGGAAGAAAATCGATCAATTATTTCCGAACTTCGGTGAAGAACCTAGGAACCTTAGGCTTGCCCTTAGCACGGATGACATGAATCCATATGGAAGCCTTAGCAGCATACATAGTTCATGACTTGTACTCCTGATTATTTACAACTTATCTCCTATGTTATGCATAAAAGAAAAGTACATCATGTTGTCTATGTTGATTTCCGGACCAAAACAACCCGGAGATGACATTGATGTTTACCTTGAGCCCTTGATCGAAGACTTGAAAGAGTTGTGGGAAGAAGGTGTCGACATTTATGACTCTTTCAAGAAGGAGGTGTTTAAAATGCGAGCCATGATATTTTGTACTATCAACGACTTCCCAGCATATGGGAACTTGTCAGGGTATAGTGTAAAAGGTCATAAAGAATGTCCGGTTTGTGAAGAAGGCACATGCTACCATCAACTTCAACATGGAAGAAAGACGGTTTATCTTGGACATAGGAGATTTCTTAAACGGGGCCACCCATATCGTCGATTAAAGAAAGCCTTTTTTGGTGGCCAAGAGTATGAAGATGCTCAAAGTGGCATTGGCGGGGATCAAGTTTATGAAAAGGTGAAAAATATCAATGTCATCTTCGGTAAGACTGCAAAGAGTAAAAAAGAAACAAATATATGGAAAAAGAGATCTGTATTCTTCGATCTTCCTTATTGGCGCAATCTTGATGTGAGACACTGTATTGATGTCATGCATGTGGAGAAAAATGTATGTGATAGTATTGTTGGCATGCTTCTCAACATACAAGGTAGTTCCAAGGATGGTGTGTAGGCAAGATTGGATCTGATAGCAATGGGAATACACGAAGAGTTACATCCAAGGCCACTTGGTAACAGAACTTATTGTCCCCCGGCTTCTCATACTTTGTCTAAGTATGAGAAACAAAGTTTTTGTGAGTGTTTACATGGCACAAAAGTTCCCTCTGGGTATTCTTCAAATTTTAAGAGGCTTGTATCGATGAAGGACTTGAAATTAGTAGACCAAAAGTCTCATGATTGTCATGACTTGAAATTAGTATTCTTCAATGCGGTTTGTAGTAAAGTTTTCGAGATTGAAAAGTTGGATGAATTGGAGAATGAAGGATATCTTATCTTATGCCACCTTGAAAAGCTTTTTGTTCCTACATTTTTTGACATCATGGTTCATCTAGTTGTTCATCTAGTGAGGGAGATAAAGTTGTGCGGCCCTATCCATTTACGGTGGATGTACCCAATTGAAATATCTATCAAATTCCTAAAAGGATACGTGAAGAATGCATACGGGCTAGAAGCATCAATTGTTCAGAAATATGTTTCTGAAGAAGCTATGGAATTTTGTCAAAATTATTTGGCCAAAGTAAGATATATTGGGCTTCCAAAACGTCAGTATGCTGAAGGGGGTAGACGAGGGGCTTCAATAAAGAGTGTGGATCCTGATGAATTGTCACAATTCCACTTATACATCTTGAATTATTTTGATGAAGTTCAAGCCAGCATAGCTTCACATAAAGAAGTTTTAAGGAAAGAACATCATCGAATGACTGAACAAAGGTTGATTAGGGAGCATAACAGAAATTTTGCACAATGATTCAAACAAAAGGTCGAGGGAGAGGAATGTGTTTTTGAACAATCAAATGGTTAGCACATGGTCCTGATGTTGATGTCATAAGTTGGAATTCGTATGTGATCAATGGTTTTACATTTTACAAAAAGTCCCTAGATGATACGAACACGGTCGAACGGTGGTGTTATGTTAGAGGCTGAATCTATGCACTTCTCCGGTTCGAAAGACAAAAGGCCTTTATTGGCAAGTCATGCCATATTATGGGGTTATTGAAGAGATTTGGGAGGTGGACTATGTGAAAATTAGATTTCCCATTTTCAAATGCAAGTGGGTTAATGTCAATAATGGTGTTCAAATCGATCAACTGAGATTTACATTAGTCGATGTCAATGGTAGAAGTTTTGGAGATGAACATTTTATTATGGCGGACCCGGGTGAAACAAGTGTTCTATATCACCGATCAAGAAAAAAAATGTGGTCTGTAGCTCTCCAAGGAAAAAAGGGTCATTGATATTGATGAGGAAAGTCATTCAAATTATGGTCTTCCTGAGAGTACTCCTTTTTCAAGGGGTCTACCGAACATGAACGAAGAAGATGAAGCGGCTAATGAACCCGCATAAGAAATGATCATCAAGAAGGGATATGGGAGGATATCACTTTATAAAAGAGTCAATTCATAAGGTAATATTCATATGCAGAATTCTTTGAAAACTTTAAGGTTTTACCTATATTATATTCCTTCTATGTTCATAAACAATGTCACTGACTATGAAGTTTGTTCTTGTTTTATTTTTGTGGCAGGATCTGATCCAAATGGGCATGTTATAAAAGAGGATGTTATTACGTTGTTGGTTGGGAATTAGATGAAGCCATGGTGAATATTATTTTGGGCATGTATGTTGTATTTGTAACTTATTGTATTTGTAAGTAAGTTATCTTATTGAATTAATTAATTTTGGTGTTATAATCATAGTATAATCATTAATTAAAGGGCACATAACTCGTGGTGAATAATATTTGTATTCTTTTTCCCAATTCAATTTATTCATAATTGTTCATAACTTGTAGCTTAAAGTATTGACTTTTATGTGCTGGATTGCATGGTGGATTTGTGTGTAATATAATCGGGAAGAGCGAGCGGGGAAAAATTCCGGAAAATTTAGACCGGAAATAAATACGCCGGTCTTAAATGTTCAACTCTTAAGACCGGATGTATTTATATGTCCGGTCTTAAAGGTCTGCACATTTTATATTAAGCCCGGTCTTAAAATTTGGTCTTTTAAGACCGGTATATTTATACGTCCGGTCTAAAAAGTTCAATTTTTAAGACCGGATTTATTTATCATCCAATCTTGAAAGTCAGTCTTTTAAGACCGCGTATAATTAGTCGTCGGTCTTAGAAGCCGCTATTTTTAGACCGTATTTAGTTTATCCGGTCTTAAAATTCTGATCTTTTAAGAGCGGCCTAGTTTTTTTTTGATCTTAAAAGTTGAGTTTTAGGACCAGAACAAAAAATATTGCAGGTTTATTTAGTACGACTTTTAAGACCCAATGTTTTAAATGTCCGATCTAAAGAGTTTCTTTAAGACCGGTCCGAGTCCAGGTCTTAAATGTTAGACTTTTAATACCAGTTGGAACAAGACCGGTCGCTGGTCCGATCTTACGATGCCTCTTTTGTTCGGTCTTAAAAGCCTTTTTTACACTAGTGAATATATAACACTTTAACTATATTATGAAAAACAATGATAGTTAAGCCATTCAAAATGTCTTAAAATGTAAATTATTTTCGCATTCACCCTTTTTTAGAATTATGTTTAATTGCATCGGAAATGTTATTTTAAAAAAGATGATATAATGAGTGAGCAAAGTTGAAAAGTGAATATTAATTATAGAGCACAATAGGAAAAAGAGCATTAGTTAAACTAGAAGTGACTTATATTTTAGTGTCTACCTTCCTTCTAGATAGGATGGAAATAAGTCAGATTTGGTCAGACTTTGGCTAAATAAGCATGAGCTTGTAGCAGAGGCTTAAAACCTGAGCCTGAGACTAGGTCTATATATAGTCTTTTTTTAGGCTCGGACTGAATCTTTAAAAGACTTGGTCAGACCTAAAGCCTTTTTACGGCGTACCTATAATATGTAGACCTTTGAATAGGCTTAAAAACTATGGCTTAAAAAAAAGGGCTTTAAATAGGCTTACAAGCCTATAACTTAAAACTTAAATTGTAATTAAAATGAATTAATTCTTGTAATTTAATAAATCAACATGAATTCTATAAACTAGTATTTGAGTTTTAAATTATAGAGAACCAAACCAAAATACAATTTTTACATAAAATAGAAAAATGATATAGATATAAATATAACATAGACACATGATATAAATGAAATTATATTTTAAAATATGTAAATGGGTCAAGTCTAAAAGCTTATAGGACAGACTTTCATAAAATAGGCTTAGCTTGTTTATATATTTAAATATCTTAATAAGCTTTAACTTGACCTTTTTGTTAACCGAGACTAGGTTAGACCTTGACTAGGCCACCTAATAGTGGCTTAGTCTATTTCCGTCCCTACTTCTAGAAGTGCCTTATATTGTGGATGGGGTAGATTTAGTTCTTCTTTTTTCTGTTTTTCAGTTCTCCATTTCGCTCATTAAGACAATTGTAGTTTCTCTTTTTCAGACACTGGCTTGTTTGTTGTTTACTGTTTCTGCTGCATAATGAAAAGCATATCCTGGTTAAAAAAGAAAAAGAAAAAGGTATTTGAGAAAGAATCCATCTCTTAATAATATGTAAAAATTAATATGCAATATTGAAGATTCAAATTTTTTTGAGGTAAATGGATTTTTTTTTTGCTACAGTGGCCCTCCATTCAAATTTTCCCATGTACTTTACACTTTTATGTAGTATTTAATATTGTAGTTGCTCCTTAATATAAATTCAATTTTATCTTTTAATTTTTTAAATTAAAGTGAGTCTTATATTAAAAATTTGATGTTTTGATGCTTCCACTTATCTCTATCCCCAACATTACAATGGGTCAGGTTTCTTTCATCATCTATTTTTTTATCATCCCTTATAATATTTAAATCGTATCTCCTCTTCCCAATCAACAAGTACAAATGAGCTCGAGAAGAAAATAAATGATGAGAGCATTTCTTTCCCAACCTCACACAGTCACACTTCCCACTGATTCTTAGGTTTTTCAAAAGTAAAAGAGATAAAAATGCATAATTAGTGGATACAATGATTTTCCTGCCCAACCTTCTCTATAATTGTTTTTATTTTTTTTGGCCTGAAGTTTTCTATAATTTGTTGTTATGTGATCCCTTTGGTCTCAAATACTCCCTTCGTCATTTTTATAAATTATAAATAACCAAATTAAATAAATTAGGTAGTAGATTAAAATTAGTTAAAGATAATAAAATGCATATTTTTTTTTTTTTTTAAATATACAGATAGTGACCAAGAGAAATTAAAGAATGAGTTGGGAAACTTATAATGAAGGCCCAGAATTAGGAGTAAATGGAAAAATGTGTATTAAAATCTTGAACAAATCTGAAATGTAACTTATATACTCATAAAAAAGGATCACACCTTTTTGAAAATTGTAACTTAGACTGCAGGGAGTATAACAACAACTACCAAATACACCTAGAAAATGTGTTGGATTACGAATATGTGATATCAGCACCATCTCATACAGAAAATGAAGTGCAAGTTATCCGTACAGATGAGGGTTGAAAAAAATCAGATTTAAGTTGCTTCTATTTCATTGAATTTTTTTTAAATCCGTATTTTAAAATAATTTTTGGTGCATTTAACATTATAAAATATTTTTTCAACAGCATCCTCTATCCTTTTTTGTAGCAATTTTGCCCATAAAAGTATTTTCTCGGTGGTAATAGGCACCCTAATTTTAAGATATCATGTGCTACTGAAAAAGGGATAATCATTATGAGGACCCAATGAAAGAACTTTTTTGGGAGAATGCCTTTTAGGTCCAAACTAAAAGAAATAATATTAGAAAAGTCTCAATTCACAAATAAACAAGAGATTAACAAGTATAAAACCCTTAGTTATTATTAACAATTTATGAGACTTATCAATCTATTATTTCACTTAGTTGGGACCTAAATGTCATTCTCCCAACCTTTTTTTTGGGCCAATCAAGGGAGGGATTTTATAACTAGAAAGTTTCAATGACAAGAGGTATAAACTTGTTGTTATTATTGAAACTTGTTATTGCATGCTCATCACTTGTTATCAACCATTTGATGATTAAATTTCTTCCTTAGAACCTTATAATAATTCTTGCGCAAAAATATTTTATGGTATAAAATACACAAAAATCACTTAAAATATTGAGTGTTACTTGAAAAAGACTTTAGAATTCTAGATGTACAAAAAATTCTTTAGAATTTTGAATGTCACTAAAAAGAAATATTTAAAATATTGGATGTTGCCACTTAGCACAATTTTCAAATCTGCTGAATTTTCATGTACCATTGAATATAAGGCTGAATTTCCATCAACAAAAATAGTAAAACACTTTGACATTGAAGTTGCTATTAGTATAAATCCAAAGGAGAGTCCTTTAGTTATGGTCTATAATGTGTGTAGCTCATAACAAAGCACTTCTATTCTAGAGTCAACATATTAGACCACTTCAACTGATACAAACCTTTTAAGGGTATCATTTTAGTTCTATTTATAAATCTCTTTTGATCAAAAAATTTAGTTCTATTTATAAGTCCTCATTAGATAATAAATGAGATTGTGATAATTTTGCTCATATTAATTGTACTAATGAAGATAGAGAGAGAAAAAAGAGTTGAAATATATACACATTCATAAATGATAGTAAAGTTGAAAATTTATCTCATAATTATTGAACTCACTACCTCTTCTTAATATATGTGATTTAATTAAAAAAGACTTATAAACAGAATCAAATCAAAGTACGTAGCTTCTTTAATCATTGGGTTGTCTTTCAATAAAAATACCTACGCTTTTGATGACATAGATCAAAAGGAAAGTTCATCCCAAGAAACCATTAGGTGAGAGAACGTCAAAACTTATAAACCCCTTTTTTTATATGAGACTTGTTAATATATATTCCCTCTAAGTTTTTAATATAAAATATATTTAGGGAGTTGATCTTAATATTAAATATAAGATAAAATTTTCATATTTTTCAATTTTTTTACTAATTTACCGTTATTGATGCTCCTTTAACAATAATTAAGGAAGAAGGAAAATGAAACAATTGATGAAGATGACTCATATGTTATAAAAATACATATAATGGGTCTATTTGGGTTAGTGGTGAGAGCGGTGGCTTATTTTCTATCTCGACTTTTCTAGAAGCCTGGTAGGAAAAAAGTCGGGTTGTAAATATGATTTGTATTTGGATTAATGGTGGTGGAAGTGGCGGGCTCACGTTAAAAAGTTTAAAGCTTTTTTGGAAAAAGTTACCCCATTGAGTTTTTTCTTTAATTGACTTCTAGGAGCTTTTTTTTTAAAAAAGCCTAGTCAACTTAAAGCTAACCCAAACACTCTACTTTTGGCTTTTTTTTTTTTTTTTTTTTTACTGCTACTTTTTTCTGTCTTAAAGAAACTCTTTAAGCTCTCTCCAAACAGGCTCAATATTAACTAACTTAACTAATTTTTTCAAATTAGGTAAATATGTCTTATAATAAAAATAAGAGTGAGTAGAACTCTTTATATAATGTTGATTCAATTTTTGTCAGCATTGATAAATAATTGACAAATATCTTTTATATAAATACATTTTGACTCATGATCTTAACTTCATAATCCAACCCACATAATTAACTTTATATTCAAAAAAGAAAAAAATATGTGTATATATATATATATACATAGATGGACACAAGGGGGCTACGGGTGCCCCCTAAAATTCAAAAAAAAAAAAGAAAAAAAGAAAAAGTAAAGAGTTAAATGTAGATCATGGTTATGAAAAATTGTTTTCAATCTAATTTGTTTTTAATATCCAACAACATTCTATACAAAAATTGGCTAGGCTTTAATTATTTTCTGGGCTTTAATTATTCTCTCAAGAGTATCAAAATATTTCAAATGCTTTATATCGGTTTCAACTACAAAGAGTTACTTCAAAAATTAAGAGAGATGGGTTGTGATGCTTTTTTAGTTTGTGTTCAAGTATTTTGCATAAAACACAATATTGACATTCTATATATAAGTGCCAAATATATTGGAAGGAGAGGTCATGTTTGAAATGAATAAGGTGATTTTTCTACAAAAAAATTTTATAGGGTAAATATCTTTTGTGTTACAATTGATTATCAATTGCAAGAATTAAATAGCGAGGTTCGATGATAATACTATTGAATTTTTTGAATTTATGGCTTTAGATCCAAGAAACAGGTGAAAGTCATTTAATAGTGATAATATTTGCAAACTTATTGATAAATTTTATTCTAGAGATTTCACGAGAGAAAAATTGCATTTGAAGATGGAGTTACAACATTTTGAGCTTGACATTCCTAAGCATCCAGATTTCATTAATTGATCAACTATATCTGAATTATGTCAAGGACTGGCAGGAACTGGAAAGTTCACCATTTACCCTCTTATTGATAGAGTGATTAGACTTGTACTCACTCTTTCAGTTCCTACAACAACTACTGAAAGATCTTTCTCTACTATAAAGATAATTAAGAACAGACTTTGAAATAGAATGGAAGACCAATTTCTTGATTATTCTTTGATTACATACATTGAAAAAGAAATTGTTGAGGAATTCAATTATAGATGAGTTTAATAATATAAAAACACATAGAGTAAGAGTTAAGTGAAATAAATTAAATTTCTGTAATATATTTCTTTTAATTTTTTGTATATTAGGTCTTTATGTATTTTAAGTACTTTTATTTTATGATGTAACATTTTTTATTTTCATCCACCAAATAAAATTCTGGGTCCCTGTATATATATATAGTCAAAACACTTAACATTGAACGTTGATTTGCTTGCTAAGAGTATGACTTATGCTCCATAAAAGGTTTCAAAATATTCATATATAAGCAATCTTTCTTCAGTCAACATCTAGTTATCTTGCATGTGGAAGGTTGGAAATTATCTCGTACACTCAGCCCCGCACGCATGCACACATTAATGGGTGAGAAAAATGAGATTAATTAGACTAATTAACCTGCTTATAAAATAGAAATAGCAAATCCTACGAAATCAACAACTAATTGGTAGGTCCCTCGTTGTCTCACGTCAATTAAAAAAGTAAAATCAAATGTCAATTTAATTATACACGAAAGCAAAACGGCTAATTGATAGCATGATGTTGATTAATTATTAATTTGCTAATTCACTAGTTTTCTTATTTGCATAACCTTAACAATTTCAATCTAACTCTTTTTTTTTTTTTGTTTAATTCATTCTTTTATTGTTGTTCGACGTTGACTCAGTCAATCGTTGTCCATCTCTCACCCACCTTATTTTGAAGTTAATTCTTCAGCTGTTCTTTAAAATTTTGCACGATTTTTAAATTAGGTTCTTATATATACTTCCCCCCCCCTTTTTATTGAGTCATTAGAGTTCAATCAATTGTAGGAATTAATTAGTCACTGTGTATGCTTATAATGTGTTAATTATGGTTGGAGTAAATGCTAGCTAAACGACATATAAATTGCAACAAAATTTCAAATTTAAAAAAAAATATTTTTTTAAAAAAAAAAAAAGAAAATTCCATATTTTTTTAAAAAATAAAACTACCGAACTACCGACGCAATAAAATTTATTTCTAATTAACATAAAAAATTATTCTGCTCATAGTTGTCTTCTTGCAATATATATAATATGTAATCGGGTTGATTTTTATTTTATTCATATTCATGTAGCGAAATTAATCTTGGTGTATGCTGAATAAGAGCTATTAAATTAGCTTAACAAATTAGCAAATTATGAGTATAGGGAGCAATACTTATAATTAAGGAAATTTTAAGAGGGATTAAGGAAATTATAATTGAGCCATACTTATATTAGCTTAACATTACTCCCTCTAGTCTTTAATATATAAGACATATTTATATAATTTGATTAGATTAAGGAAGTTAACTAAGTTAGTTAATATGACATTTATTTTCTAAAACATGCTAGTTATCTTTTTTCATTTCTCTCTGTTTTTTTTTTTTTTTTTTTTTTTTTTATTATTTGATGGTTGATGGAGGAGTAAATTAGAAAAAAGATTGACAAATATAAAAACTATGTTTTTATATTTATGACTAAGCTCAACTTTCCAAATATTTATTATATTAAAGACCGAAAGAGAATATTTTTTCACATCATAACAGTATAATAATCTAGCAAATTTCAAGTTTTCTGAATTTTCACATGGTCTCAAATATCCTCTTAATTAGGGAAAATCCCCTCGGGATCCAAATTAGCAAAAAAGGCCCAAAAAAGTCACATATGTCAGGCCTTTTTCAGTGGTATTATTTCATAAATATTAATAACTATATCAGTAGAACATTAACAACTAAATCATTAGATGTTAGCAATAATATCTTAACAACTAAATCGATCGTAAACGACTATTTCAATACACGTTAACAACTAACGTTTTATGAAATAATATTAGAAAAGATCCATGGGGCCTTTTTTGACATATGACTTTTTATTAGGCATTTTTTAACAATTTTTTAGTTATTTGGACCCTGAGGTGGATTTTTTCTTAATTATATACTGACTCATCCATCCTCTAACCCCCAACCACACACGTACCCTGTAGATTCTTAGGTTGAGAAAAATTTGGTAGCTTTGCTACAAAACCTCATCTATAATTTAAGTGCAGATTTGTTCTTTAAGATGTATTTAAAGAATTTAGTTGTAAATCAATCTTAAATATAAAACATAATTAACTAATTCACAAGGACTAAAAATGATTAAGTTGATTAATTTGTTATTATTATATAAAAAATCCGTGTCACTTTTCTAAGGTGTCCCTCTTTTAACAAGGTTATGTTAAATGTGGAAGAAAAGAAACTTCAGAAACTGTGAAAAATAATAAGAGGCAGTGTGGGAAAAATACTAAATAAGGGAGATTAAGTGGCTCAATGTCCTATATTTAGGACTAGACCACATCTTGAAGCTAGATTCTATATTTATAATCAGAGTAATTTTGAAATACTTTTAAGTATAGAGATTTGCATTAAACTTATTTGGTCTATTTTTAGTTTTGGATGAAGGATTAATTATAATTTAAAAAAGGTAAAGGGCTCAGGATCTCTTCCAAAAGTGACAGGTAATGCTGCCATTAGGGCAGCTTGTTGATAACGCTCGAAATCAATCTTATAAATTAATTCCATAAATAATTACATCCAAACTCAAATCCAAACACAACCTCATCTATGCTTATTAGAGTATATTTTAATTCTGTTTTGTAATTAGTTTTTGATTTAGTAATTAGCTTCTGTTTTAGCTATTAATTAGTTTCTGATGTAACCACTTTAGGGAATTAGTTAGAAGCAATAGTTATAAATTTATTTGTACATATTGTCTATAAATAGGTTTGTACATACTCTTCATTACTCAATTCAATACAATCAGAATTTTTCCTATTCTTGCTATTACAATATGGTACCAGAGTAATGAGTTATTGACCACCTCTATTTTTTTTTCCCTTCTATACACCTTTACTTTTCCGTGCTTTCTCTCTCTTCCCCCGACACTTCCACCATTTTGTCATTTCTTCGGGTTCTCTCTTTTCTCTTAGTCGTATGAACCCTAATCTTCATTTCGCTTGATTTTCCTTCTAAATCTACCTCAGATTTCTCTGATCAACCATCACGTCTGAACCTGTTACTTCCTCATCTTCACTTACCCGTAAGCTTGGTGGTGGTTCATTTTGGGTGTTGCCTGACATTCAAACGTAAACTCATGAGGTGAAAAGCAAAAATCTTTGTTCTTCACTAATTGCAGTGAATTTATTATTTATAACCGTAACTCTTTACAAAACTTATGAGTACCTGTAACTCTTACGGGAGAGCATGGATCTAAATATCAAGATAAATATAATCATTATCAAATATGGGAGTCTTAATCAGCACTCATTAGAACCCATAACTTTTATGGTACGCATCAATTAAAATACATAATTACCCCGTAACTCTTTATGGGAGAGCATGGATCTAAATATCAAGATAAATATAATCATTATCAAATATATGATTCAACTTTATTACTATTATGCATCCCATAACTCTTTACGGGCGCTCATGAGTTATCCAAAATTAAACAATAAAGAAATACTCATTGGTTCTATCAGGATCTACTCATTAAAATATACGACGGTTTTATGATTACCTTAAATCACTAAAGACCTCAAAGTGTATGATGTCCTCTTAAACTGATCCAAATGGCTATCTCCCAATTGCCTTAAGAACTCCTTTTCTTTGATTCCTCCTTCTCCTTGGATGCTTGCTAGGCGATGACAAGGTTGAGGATTCAAGTTCTTGAATTTTCTTTTTCTCAAGAAGGTGATGATTTCTTGAGGTTAGGTATGGAGCAAGATAGGAGGATTTACCTTTCTTGTATTGGTGGCAAACATTTGCAAAAGTGGCACCTAGTTTTAATAACTTAGGCAAACAATGTACTTACTGTGGGAAGTATAAGCATATTGAGGCTACTTGCTATAGGAAACATGGATTTCCCCTTGGTTTTAAATTTATAAATGCTTCTATAAATGCTACTCTTGCTGCTGAGTATTTTAATGCTACTATTTCTACTAGTAAAAATCCTCTTACACCTGATAAGGATGAAAATCAAGCATATAGATTCACCCCTGACCAATATCGCATGTTGTTAGCTTTAGTTCAAGCTGATCAATCTTTATCACAACCCCCTACATCAGTTAATCATGTTTTTGCCATTGGTAAGCCCTTTTCCTCTGCTATTCATTCTCTTTCTAGCTCATGGATCATAGATTTGGGAGCAACAACTCATGTTTGTTCCAATTATGCTTTGTTTACCTCTATTAAAACCATTCCCCCTATATCAGTTAATTTACCAGATGGCACACATGTTCTTGCTACTTCTAATGGGACCATTCATTTTTCAGATATCTTCTTAATTCATAATGTCTTATATGTCCCTGTATTTTGTTTTAATTTCATATTTGTCTCAAAATTAACTCAGTGCTTTCCTTGTACTCTTTCTTTTTTCAGACTTCTCATTGCCTAATTCAACACCTGTTTTCAAAGAGGATGATTGGTTCAACTAATGTGCATGAAGGCCTTTACATCTTGAAACATCATGCAAATTCTCTACCACATTTCATTGGTAATGTCTCCACCAATTCAGGCACAACTCCGGCCTTTGATCTTTGGCATTTTAGATTAGGACATCTTAGTAAATCTACATTGTATTCCATCCATCAACAACATCCTTATGTTTCTTATAATTCTTCCTTTTCCTGTTGGGACTATGTCACTTTGCTAAGCAACAAAAGTTGCCTTTTCATGTAAGCACTACAAAAACTAATAAACTCTTTGGTTTGGTTCATATGGACATTTGGAGCCTTTATCATTCATGGACACAAATATTTTCTTACTGTTATTGATGATTTTTCAAGATACACATGGATCTATCTACTTAAAATAAATCTAAGGTTAGATCTCATGTTCATTCCTTTGTTCATATGGTTTCTACACAATTTGATATTTCTGTGCAAATAATCCGAACTGATAATGATATTGAGTTTATCATGGATGATTTTTATAAACAACATGGTATACTTCATCAAACAAGTTGTGTAGAAACACCTGAACAAAATAGCAAAGTTGAAAGGAAACATCAACACATTTTAAATGTTACAAAGGCTTTATTGTTTCAAGTTCATTTAACCAAAGCTTATTGGTCACATGTGATTTCCCATGCCATTTACCTTATTAATCGTTTACCTACTGCTGTTTTGAATTATAAATCCCTTTTTGAACTATAATTTCAAAAATGTCCAGATTTGAGCAATCTTAGAGTTTTTGGTTGTCTTTGTTTTACTTCTACCATTACTCAAAAGCACACTAAGCTTGATCCTAGGGCTCATAAATGCCTTTTCCTTGGTTTCCAACATGGTACTAAGGGTTTTCTTACATTGGATCTGCATACTCGTCACATTCTAGTTTTTAGAAATGTTCATTTTTATGAATCTCTTTTTCCTTTATGTAATGTGGAGTCACCTCTTCCAAATACCATCCATTTACCTCAAGAATTACCCTCTTTGGATTTTACTACCTCTTCTCCTAGTCTTTCGGATGCATCTGGTTCTGCCCCTTCCTACAAATCCAGTTTCTTCTGTTTGTTCTTCCCCTAATCCTGCTTTATCATTACCTAGACGATCTACTAGGTCTAAGCAGCTCCCTTCTTATTTGCATGATTACCACTTTTCTCTTTAATGCACATCATCAATTCTTGACTCTTTGGAAAAAGGTAGTTATCATCCTCTTTCTCATGTTCTTTCTTATACTCATCTTTCTCCTCCTTTACCATTACCTAGACGATCCACTAGGTTTAGGCAGCTCCCTTCTTATTTGCATGATTACCACTTTTCTCTTTAATGCACATCAGCAATTCTGGACTCTTTGGAAAAGGGTAGTTATCATCCTCTTTCTGATGTTCTTTCTTATACTCACCTTTTTCCTTCTTGTGATTATTCTTTGTCTATTTCTGTTGATGACATTCCTAAAACTTATTCCCAAGCTATTAAGCATAAGGGTTGGAAAAATGCTATAGATGCTGAACTTAATGCTTTACAACAAAATAACACATAGGTTGTTACTGATTTACCTCTTGGAAAACGATCTATTGGGTGTAAGTGGATTTTTGTCAAGAAATATAATTCAGATGATATCTTAAATCGATACAAAGGTCCTTTCGTAGCAAGAGGGTATACTCAAATTGAAGGGATTGAGCAATAGTTTTTGTTACCAATAGCACTAAACGATATGTTTTTGCTGTTTCTTAAAAAAAATCCTACAACATCTTTGTAGCCGACCTTAAATTTAAACATACACCATGTATATTAGGATCTTTTCCAGCTGGTGCTTGGGCACAATAATGGCACTAGTAATAGATTAATGTTTAGATTATTCATGTTTAATTTTTTATAAAATTATTATTAAAGTCCTAAGTTATAAAAAATAAATAAGTAAATTTAAACGGTTACAATTTGATATCGACAGTTTAAAACTACAGTAAAAAATAAATATTTTATAAAATAAGAATATCTAAATTATCTAAATGTTGATGTTATTATTAGCAAAAGAAGAGGAAGAAGTAAAATATTATGTAAATTGTAAAGGGAAGAGTTGACCTGCCGACAACCAAGCTGTAATTGGACAGTTCGATATTTCCAATTGAAGATGACAAATTAACTATTATAAAAAAATAGTTTTATAGTACTTAATTTATTTTCTTAAAAAACAACATAACATCAATATAATATAGTGCTTACGATTTTTCCTTCGTGTGTGTGTGACTATGATAATGAAGTAATAATAGATTACGAATATGTGATATGAGCACTATCTCATACTAATGCAGTGAAAATATCCACACAAAGGTTGGTTGAAAATTTTCAAGTTTGCTGAATTTTCATGTGGCATATAACGTTAGCAACTCAATTATTGGTTGAGAAATCCCTTTAGTGGTTGAGCTGGATTTGAATCCCATCTTACTAAAAGAGACACTTTGATAAGAGGTATCCTGTATTAGAATATTTTAAAATAAAGAGATGTGTCTGTTGAAAAGTCATGTTAAATTAAGAAATTTATATGAAGGGTTATGTAAGGAGTTATAGTTATAACATTAAAGTCATGTTATTTTTGTTTTTTTTCTTTTTTAATAGAAATCAGGGGGTGTCCTCCGCCGACAGTAGAGACTAATCCTCCTTCGCACCGTAGTCGTCCCGAAGGGGCATTGGTGCTGGCCAAATAACCTTCTCCATACACACCGTCAAGGATCGAACCCCTAACTAGATGCTTAAGGGAGCCCAGCTACGAACCAACTGAGCCAAGTTGCTTTGGTTATGTTATTTTTGTTTCTAAATACACCTAAAATGTGTGGTAACTACTACTTGATGGAAGGTTGTGCTGATTTTTTTAAAAACCTACATACTATAAAGGTGTAACCTTTTATGGAAAAATTATTTTAAATAGCCATTGTTTATCGAAGTCATGATGGTTTATGAATCTAACATGTGGTTATGATTTTTAATTAAAAAGGCATCACTTTTATAAATACTATGCACCATCACTTCATTTGTGATAGATATACAATACAATATCAGACATCAGAAATCACTCAACAACAGATCAAACTAATTGCTAAAACTGAGTAGCCATTTTATAAGGAGGTTGATTCAAAATTTGCTACCGGTGCAATAAGGATCTTATTAGCAGATAATGTTAGTCGAACCTTTGATTTTAGTTATCTAATTAAGGTGAATTCTTTGTAAAATTTAAAGAGATTGTACATGGTTGATTATAATGAGAAAATCTCTAGAAATTTAAAAAGGGACTTGACGCTGGTGAATGAATGATATTTTAACTATGTTCATCTCTCTATTCCTACTCATTTATTTTCTGTCATCTATATTACAAGGGTACATTAAAATAGGTAAAACGCAACAATAAAAGCCAATTTTCTTGCTAAGAATATGACCTATACTTTCTTTTTGAGGGGGATTGAATATGATATAAGAACGACAATTCAAGTATTAGAATAATTGTAAGGACCTCATCGATAAATATTTTAAAATATTTCGGAATTTCTATAATTGGTCTTTCTTTATTAAATATCACTGTTTGTCGTTCTAAGTGGCTCCTTTTACAAGTAAGCTATTGGGTCAACAGTACTCTATTTCTATAATTGCTCACCGACACGCATGCGTATACAAAGCCTACCAAATCAACTAAATTGGCAACTCCCTTGTCAGGCCAATTAATTAAGAATGCGAAAAGAGTGGTTAGTTTGGAAAAGTTAAAACGGTGGGGTATTTTTAAAAGGAACCAAATTTGAACAGATAATGCAATGAAACGTTTGAATTTGCTCTTAATGTTCAATTTTATTTAAGAGAAAAGTATTTCTCCAGTCACTGGATTATCTCGATGATCTCTAAAACTCGTCGTTTTGGATTAATGAAGGGTGTAAAATTACAAAAACACCATTCATTAATCCAAAGCGATAATTTTTAGGGTCACTAGAGATAACTTATCTCCAGTGACTAGACAAATCTTTTACCCTTTATTTAATTACTATAATTTAAGTGACCAATGAAGACCATTAATTGAACTGAAACACCCAAGGGTCATGAATCACCTAACTTAAAACTTTCATGTTACTTGTATAAAATAAAATAAAAATTAAAAAAAAAAATTTCATGTTACTTAGACCACAAAGTCATTAATATGAAATGAGCTTCTCCATTTCTCTCATTATCCACTTCCCATCAACTTCTTTATTCTCACTGTTAGATCAACTCTAAACAATTAATAAGAGTCAAAACCCAAAAAGTTTTTTAAGACTTGGAAATGATCAGAAATATGATATGGGTCGGGATTAATTTAAGATTTTGAAGTTTTAATAATTTTACTATAATGTCCTCAATTTAAAAAGAAAAGGACACCCCCTCAATGGAGCACCACCGCCGTGGCCATTGGAGTTATCGGCAGAAAGAGCTCATGGTCGGTCGAGGGCGGTGGTGCTCTAGTGAGGGTGCCCTTTTCTTTTAGACTACGGTGAAATTCCTGACACTTAAAAATATCAAATTAGTCCCTTGTCACCTTTTTGTCATTTCAATGTCTTAACAGACTTTTTAGGGTTTTAAAAGTTGAAATGGTATTTAAATGAAATTTTCCTTTTAAAAATTTAGTCCTAAAGTTTTATGAAATATATAATTTTATTTTTTAAAATATGGGGATTAATATTTTAAATTGTTCAGACTTTGTGATTGATCAAATGTATAGAGTCAAAATTAAGAGATTGAATTACAGACGAGTCAAAATTATGAAGACTGGGTTGTATTAAGTTAAAGTTTGGGAATCGAATTATAACCGAGTCAAAACTATATATTAAAAGAAAAATATTAATTTTCCCAAATATAATGACATAATTTTAATGTCAATACCAATATCAATTTTAATGTTACACGACAACAAAAGGCTAATGACGTGATCTTAATTATTAGCTAAGTCACTACTAAAATCTGATACAACCATTGTAACATTCTGAATTTTAGGCACTGGAATTTGAGAATAAGACTAAATTAGGCAGACGTCTAAGCCCGGTTCAAGAGGAGTGACATTCCCGGATAAGGCCATAACTTCGGCCGAGGGACAAAAAGGAGAAAATTATAAAATAATATTTTGGGGATATAGAAATATTATGATGGAATTATTTATGGAAAATTTGGCCTTAATTATTATAAAGCTAATTATTGGAATTTAAGGCATATTTTTCCATAAACTAAGGATAAATAATTATGGAATAATCATTGGCATAAATATTGTAGAGATAATATTTTAAGGCCAAAAGAATTTTAATTGAGAAAGAAAATCCTTAAATGGAATTAAGGATTTAGCTTTATCACTTTTCCAATATTTGCAATTAATTGAGCTAAGTACCTAATTGTAAATAAAGTTTTGGAAGAGTGTCAAATAGGTATTAAAATGAGCCTCATAGCACAATATTCACCATGAGCCCATTATTTAACTCCCTCAGCTGAAACACGTAAAAGCATCAAAGTGCACAGCGTGTTTCACGATCACGCAATAGCAGAGGGGCATGCTTCTTGAACCTCACAAACGGAAACATGTTTTCTCCTCTACCTACTCATGCCTCTCGGATTGGACCCATAGGTCCTTATATATATAGTTTTCATTGGTTCTTATTCAGATCCAGCACTCTCCACCAAAAGAAAGAAAGCAGAAGTGTGTGTGTGAGAGAGAGAGTTTGATAGAGGGCGAGGAAGGTGGGAAAGTGAGGAAGTTCAAGCATTGGTTGCCCTGTTCTTGCTTCAGAAAACAGAGGTTGTTGTGGAGTTGAGAAGCAGCAATAACAAGGGAGTTTGAGCTTTGCATGAGGTAATCCTTCAACCTTACTTTCATGGTTTAGTTGCTGCTTGTGGGACTCTGTTTTTAGGAGTTTAAACCGAGGAAGTTTTAGCATATTCAAACCCAAGCTTAATGTCTATATGAAGCTAGGAAGTTGGTTATATATATATATATATATATATATATAATGAAACAGATTAGCCATTACTAAGTTGTTACATGAAATTTATACAGTAGATAGTAGACTTAATAAGGTTTAGAACGAGCAAAGGAACAACCAAAACTGACGAGTAGATTGGGAGTTATGATTTTCCAAAGATTCTCGGCACCCTGACAAAACTACCTCGGACGTCACCACCCCAAACAACACTACCTCGGACGTCACCACCCCAACAACACTACCCCGGACCTCAAAACCTCAGCAACACTACCTCGGACCTTACCACCCCACAACACTACCCCGGACCTCGGCAACACTACGCGGACCTCACCACCTCAGCAACACTACCCCGGATCTCAGCACCTCAGCAACACTACCCCGGACCTCACCACCCCAGCAACACTACCCCGGACCTCACCACCCTAGCAACACTACCCCGAACCTCACCACCCCAACAACACTACCCCAGACCTCAGAACCCTATCCCAGATCCCAACACCCCAACCCGGAACCCCTCAACCCAGAACCCCCTCAACCCGGTGAAATAATTGCAAGAAAAATAATGATAATAATAATAATAATAAATTATTATTATTATTATCGAAAGCGAATAAATAATAATAAATATTATTATTTATTAAAAAGAGTATTATTAATAAGTCACGTAGTAGGGTATATTGCGACACCAGAAGTGACTAATGACAATGATAAACGTTTATAGACATATTTTGACACCTCTACTGATCCCAACAAAGCCGACCGGATTAAGGATTCAAGTTTGAGTTGGGTAACTGTTATCTTATTAGCTTGTATGTATGTATTCATGTATGACTGATCATGTTGCTAGATAATTTGTGTATGTGTATCCTAGCTATGGATTGAGGCTGTGTGTCTCATCGGGCTGCGTGTCCTAAAGGGCTACGGTCCTTGGCCGTTAACTGTGGTTACGGTGTGACTTATTTATTGTGAATTACTCTATGCTAATGCATGTGTTATACTGTCTTCTCCATTTCATATTTGCATATAAGATTAACTGTTACCCCTGGGGTTCATTCATTTGAACTCCAGATCGTATGAAAGAAACATATAGTGGATCAGGATCAAGAGGAAAGAGGCAGCTGTAAGGATTACAGCAGAAGGAACTTTATGGAAGAATATGAGTAGTTAGACTGTGTTACGGACCGGCCCAAAAGCCCCAAGTCCATAGCACGGCCCAAGCGGAGCCAGGAGGCGTAATCCGCTAATCATAGCGGGGAGATCCGGAAATCCCGCCGGGGGCAGAATCCACCCCTATCATAACGGCCTACCGAGATACACGCTTCATTAATGACACGTCCCATTAATGGCACATCTCGGATATCCGCCCCATTAAGGACACGTCCCATTAAAGGCGTATCATCCGATATCCGCCCCATTAATGGCCCGCCATTAATGACGTGCCCCGGATATCGCACCAAACACCTCTATAAATACAGAGGGCAGGCAACAAGGTGCACACATTCTAACCTAGACTATTTACATACAGTCTCACTGTGCACACACACCACCCCTTTGTCGTGTACGGTGATCCTACGCTCTCCTGGTTATCTCCTCCATAGATATCCAGGCCAGCCTATCCATCCAAGATCAACATGCCAGCCTTCGACTGGACATCTGTGTTCTATATCAGAACATTGGCGCCGACCGTGGGGACCTTAAATTTCTATCCCCGTGACCACTAATGGCTAACACCAGAAGCTACAGGCAAAGCCAACGATCGGACCGGCCGAACGAGGAAAGCATTGGACCTCCAAATCAACCTCAGGCCGGACCGAGTCGACCGCAAGCTCATGATCAACCCCCCGAGGAAAGACTCCAGAGGGACACGTTACGGACACGAAAAGCACCTCTCCTTCCCTCGACGAATCTTTGCACGAGGGGCCGCCAAGAGTCCAGGCCCAGACGGCCCCGGATCCGGACGCTCAGGTACTAGACACCGACGTCGCATCCTAAGGAGAACCCAAGAGTCGATGATTCAGAGGTTCGAAAACAAGGAAAAGCTAGACCACCTCCAAAGGCAAGAGGATTTTCATGCTCGGAATTGATGATAGAGGAAAAACTTGAGAACCTCTTTCAACGCGGAACCCGAGAAGCCCTCGTAAGGGGAAGGAGGTTGTACGCTGGATAGCAATAGTCCGCGTACCGGCCCGAGAATCGAATCGGCGCCCCGTGACGGGAATGAGGGGACGCCGAGAAGAAAGGAGCGAGAACGCCAACCGACCCCCAGGAGGAACAAGGAGGGACCTTTGCGGATCCGGGACGCGGAAGACCGAGGCCGAGAAGACTTCCATGATGGGAATAAAGACCAGGAAAACCGAGATCGTGATCACGACTCAGACGAGCTACGCGAGGCGATCACTACGCCTCGGACACAAGGATCCCCGCGGCAGTATAGGATGAAATACTTGGCTAGCGCAGGTGGGACCCCATTCTCTCGAGCAACGGCCACGGCTCCCTACCTGAAGAATTTCAACCTAGCCGATCTCCCCAAGATGATGGGACCCAGGATCCACGTCATCACCTGGAGATATTTGAAAAGTTGATATGGGTAAGGTCAATAGAAGGTCTGGTCATCTTAAGACTCTTCTTGGCCACGTTAACGGTGCCGGCCCACAAATGGTTGAGTTCATTACCCAATAATTCCATTCGGAACTTTGAAGACCTCGGGCGTAAGTTTGAATTGCACTTTGCTACCAAAGAAGAAACAACCAAAATCTCAATTCACGTTGAGTAAAGTAAAGCAAAAGAAGGGCGAAACGTTGCAGAAGTACCTAGATCGGTTCAGAGATATGGCAATACAGGTATGATCATTATCCGAAGAGGTCCATGTACATTGCCTCATCAACGATCTGGACCCAACGACACGCCTGGCTCGACATCTGTACAAGAATCAAGTATATTCATTGACTGAATTCTATACCGAAGCAAAGAAGTACCTAGACGTCGAGCAAATGGAAATTGCCAATGCTGATGAGCCTGAGAAGGCAAGGAATTCATCCCTCGAAAGAAGGGATCTGACGGACAAGTACAAGGCGGAACCCCATGACGCGCGAGAGAGCCGACCCGCAAGAGAGAACGGACAATAAGGGGAAATACGGCAACTACACCCCCTTGAATGTCCCGCGTTCACAGCTGTGGAAGGAGGTAGCCCAGACCGAGATGAAAAGGGTGACCAAGCCGAGGCCTCTCAGAAATCGGTCCAATACAGACGGGGGAAAGTTCTGCACTTTCCACGACTGCTCCGGTCATACCACCGACGAATGTTATGAACTCAGGGATGCTATTGAAAAGTTTGTAAGAGAAGGGAAACTGCGCCAATACGTCATCAAAACTCAAGGGAAAACAAGCAGGCGGAATAGTAGCCACCGAAGTAGGAGTCCGCTACGGGACGCCCGAAACCGAGAAGAAACGGAAACCGGCCCTCCCGAGGGTTACCCGGATGCGATCTCCAATGCAATGGGATCGGTGGCAACCGGAGGAGGTGGAGATACTATAAGCCGGCGCAAGAAATACCCGGGAGGTGTTGACGGTAAAAGATGTACCAAAGTTTAAGGGCACCTCATCGAAACCGAAACCACCCCCGTTGGTCTTCACGGACGAGGAGCTCAAGGAGGTTATTCCCGGCCACCAAGACGGATTGGTCATCACCGGGATCGTCGTGAACTGTCGTGTCAAATGGATATTCGTGGACGCGAGAAGTTCGGTCGACATCATAAGCTGGGATGCATACCAGAGGATGCACCTCGATGTTGAAGACCTAAAGCCGTGCAAATCTACCCTAATCGGGTTTAATGGAGAGCGTTACTTCCCAAAAGGATATATCGACCTCAGATTAACCTTGGGAACCAAGGAAGCCTTCAAGTCAGAACGGGTAAGGTTCGTAGTGGCCGACTTCCGCTCTCCTTACAACATTATATTGGGCCGACCCACTATACACAATTGGGACATGCTGGCGTCCACTAAGCACCAGAAATTGAAAATGATCAATGATAAGAATCGGGTGGTTGAAGTGTCCAGAGACCAGAAAGCGTCACGGCAATGTTACTTCGAGGCTCTCCGTGTTGAGGAGGAAGGACCGTCATCCCCGCCGCGGCTCCAAACCAATGAGGTGATGACCGATGTCAGAAATGAGGGGCGGCCCCGGCAATCGGTTAACATGGTAGAGCTGGACCTTCGTGAACCAGAAAACCCACGCCCAGAGCCGGAAGGGGAGTTGGAGGAATTAATCCTTGGAACGGATCCCTCCAAGACAAAACCAGGACGTCTTCGCCTAGATGTCAGCCGAAATACCAGGGATCGACCCACACTTCTGTTGTCACAAGCTCGCCATATGGCCGGGGTCGAAACCAGTGGCCCTGAAGAGAAGGAATATCTCAGACGACAGGCAGAAAGCCCTTGAGAATCACATTGAAGAGTTCCTTGCCGCCGGATTCATCAAAGAAGTACAATACACGACTTGGCTCTCGAACGTGGTCATGGTCTTAAAACCAACCGGTAAATGGAGGGTGTGCACTGACTACACCAATCTGAATAAAGCATGTCCAAAAGACTCCTATCCTATGCCCAGCATTGATCAGCTAGTGGATAACTCGACCGGGTACCAGTTGCTTTCCTTTATGGATGCCTACTCCGCTAGAATCAGATTGCCATGCACCCCGAGGATCAAGAAAAAACCGCCTTCATGACGGACAAGGCTAACTATTGCTACAACGTCATGCCATTTGGATTGAAGAATGCCGGAGCTACATACCAACGAATGATGAACCGTGTCTTTGAAGATCAAATCGGACGAAATGTGGAGGTCTATATAGACGACATGATCGTGAAGTCAAAACACCCAGAGGAGCATATCCGGGACTTAGAGCAGACGTTTGACAAATTACGACGATACCGAATCAGGTTGAACCCGGCCAAATGTGCATTCGGAGTGCCCACCGGGAAATTCCTGGGTTTTATGCTGACCAATCGTGGGATTGAGGCCAACCGGACAAATGCAAGACCGTGCTAGACATGCAAGTCCCCAACTCCAAGAAGGAAGTTCAGCAATTAACAGTCGCTTGGCGGCCTTGACAAGATTCTTACCGAGGTCCGCCGAGAAGGCTTTACCTTTCTTTAAATTATTGAAGAAAGAAACCCAGGGAGGGTGGAATACGGATTGTGAGACCACCTTTGAAGAAATTAAGAGATGTTTGGCAACCCCTCCGGTACTAATGAAGCCGGAGCAATGGGAGACCTTGTTCTTGTACCTCTCGGTGGGAGATGAAGCGGTAAGCGCCGCCTTGGTAAGAGAAACCGAGGCCGGACAGACGCCCATCTACTTTGTGAGCAAGGCGTTACAAAATGCTGAGCTCAGATATCAGAAGCTGGAAAAAATGGTGTTCACATTACTAACAACGGCAAGGCGGCTTCGCCCATACTTCCAGGGACATCGGATTGTAGTCCGGACCAGTCACCCAATCCGGCAGATTTTGCACAAACCTGATTTGGCAGGGCGAACGACAAGCTGGGCGATTGAACTGTCCAATTCGACATCACTTTTAAGGCCGACGCAGCGACCAAATCACGGAGCATTGGCGGACTTCATCGTGGAATTGACCCCGGTTATGGCTAACGAAGAATTTTGGAGGGTATTTGTTGACGGATCTTCCAATCCAAAAGGCAGTGGAGCAGGAGTCATTGTTGAAAGCCCCGAGGGAGTCGCTACTGAGCATTCCCTCCAGTTGGAGTTCTCGACCTCCAACAATCAAGCCGAGTACGAGGCCCTCTTAGCCGGATTGTCTCAAACAAAAGAAAGCGGAGCAAGGCGGGTTAAGGTGTTCACCGACTCACAACTCGTCGCCGCGGATCGATGGCGGCTATCAAGCAAAAGGCCCCTTGTTGGCCAAGTACTTAAATGAGCAAAAGAGGTAATGACGGAATTCGAAGAGGTAATTGTCTCTCATATCCCGAGAGAAGAGAATGCCCGGGCCGACATTCTCTCCAAACTCGCAAGTACCAAAGGTCCGGGGAGTCATAGAACGTTCATCCAACAGAATTTGGCCGAGCCCACATGCATCATGACTATCTCATCCGCCTTGGACTGGAGAAAACCAATTGAAGATTACCTGGAAAGGGGGATCATTCCAACAGATTCCGAGTCTGCAAAGAAGCTGATCAGAGAAGCCGCCATCTACACTATGGTCGATGATCAGCTGTACAGGAAAGGAGTACACTACCCGATGATGCGATGCCTCGGTGAGTCCGAAGCAAGGTATGTACTGACCGAAATACATGAGGGATGCAACGGCCAACACATGGGGGGCAAGGCTCTGGCAAGGAAGGCATTACGAGCCGGCTATTATTGGCCCACCATGAAGCATGACGCCATGGAAGCCGCCAAGCGGTGTGACAATTACCCGAAACATGCCGGGATCTTATGGCCACCACCGACGGAGTTAAAGGGATGCGGCCCCACGGCCCTTCTATAAATGGGGAATGGATATTCCGGGACCATTCAAACCACACAGACACTCAAATGGCTCATTGTCGCCGTAGACTACTTCACCAAATGGATTGAAGCGGAGGCATTAACTACGATCACGTCGTCCGGGATTATGAGATTCGTTCGTCATAATATCTTTGCTCGATTCGGGATACTGCGAAGTCGCCACTAACAATGGAACCTAGTTCACGAGACCATAGATTCCGGCCTTAATGTCCAACTTGGACATCCAACAACACTTCTCCTCCGTCGAACATCCGCAGTCTAATGGCCAGGCCGAGTCAGCCAATAAGATCATTCTTGACGGGTTGAAGAAACGCATGTTAAAGGCCGACTCTCACTGGACCGAACAACTCCACAGTGTTCTATGAGGCTACAGGACGAGTGTGCAATCCTCAACCTAGGAAACCCCATTCCGGCTAACATATGGGTGTGAAGCAATGATCCCGGTGGAAATCGGGCAGCCATCATGGAGGAAGATTAGAGCCGGACAGGAAGGACCGGCGTCAAATGACGACGCCTTAAAGACAGACTTGGACCTAATAGACGAGATCTGTGTCACAGCTCATTGCCAGGAACTTGCCGCCAAGCAGTTACTCGCGGCAAAATACAATCATAAGGTTCGACCACGATCCTTCAACCGACTAGTCAAGCCGGAATGAGGCAGTGCGGTTAAGTTAACACCCCCAGAGGTTAAGACGTACAACCCTGTCCCACACTCTCACACCTCAGTGTTGGTCGAGTAAACGACTCGTATCTGATACAGTCAATAAATTTCAACTATGGAATTTATAAAATGGCAGAAGGGTGAAGCAATAATTCATCCATAAGTCATAAAAAATATTCACAAATAGTTACACAACGGAAGAGATGCCGGAAACCTTCAAAAGAAAGGGGCACAGACGCCCACTAAAGACCGAAGCCAAACTTAACTAGACGGGCCGGCCTCATGAGAGCCTTTAGATGCCTCGCTCTCCGCACCCGAATCTCCTCCCTCTTCTTCGGATTGGGACGGATTGGCGGAAGGAGGTTGATACGGAACTAAGACTCCGTCCTCAACAAAGGCGCGAAAGTCATAGCCGTCCAGGTTCAACTTCGTCGTCGGATTCAGGAACTGGATTTGCTCCAGGGCATTGTCAAAGCAATCAGCGGCTGTCTGCTTTAAGAGTTCGTCGGACTCCAAGCACGCCTACTGCGCTACGGCAAGGGCCGCCTTGGCTGTTGTAACCTTAGAAGACAGCGTATCATGCTGTTTCTGAAGGGTTCTCACCACTTCCATACTCTCACCCAGCGCCTTCTGGGCCCGGACACACTCGGAGGCTGACTTCTCGGGCCCTTCTCGCGCCTGTTGCAGATCTTTTTCCATCTTCACAAACGCGGCCTTAGAAGCATCCCGTTCAAGCCGGGCAGCATCCCGCTCCTCCTCCATAAGGTGCGGTTTGGCCTCGCATCGGCCAAAGCCTTTTTTGTGGACGCCGCCTCCTCCGAGCCTTTCGCCGGGCCGCAACCCTCCCCGAGACGCTTTCGGCCGTCTATTCTCTCAGATCCGCCAAAGTGTACTTCTCCTCACAATAACGTAAGCTTGCAAAGCAAACCAATAGATTTACACAAGTACCGCTCTGCTGCAAGCACCTCCTCAGGGCTAGGCGGGGACAAGGCCCGGCTCTCCATAAATTCCCAGGGGGGAACGCGACGTCCAGCTCATCGGTCACCCCCTTGTCCCATATGAAACTGCGAGGAAGCACTGAAGAAGGACGTGAGGGCCCGACTGAAGGAAGGGGAGGAGGCGGAGTTGGCAAAGGCACCGGAAGAACCGATGCCGAAGGAGTTGTCGCGACCACCGTAGATGCAGTTTCACCTGCCGAGACAGTAGCCTATTTCCCTTTAGAAGTATCAGAAACAACTGCCTTAGGTGATCCGGAGGGTACAGATGGAGCCGACTTTTCGACGTCTGAAACCTTAGCCTTCTTCGTCACAACCGAGGCATTAGCCTCGGCACGCCAGATCTTGACGGGACGGCCCGTTTCCGAGACCGACCACTCGGAGATGCCGCGGCCGGATTCACTTTCTTCAAGTAACCTGGAAGGGCCTTCATGTCTTGAGCTGAAAAGGACAGGTAAAGGGAAATCAGGAATAAACACCAAGTACGCCAACAATATACAAAACATGACCCAAAAAATAAGGAACATGGAAAATAAGGGACTCCTACAAGTAGAGGGGATCGGCCTAGATCCCTCCCCGGATATGAAAAAGGCTGCACTCTGGATGCCATACTTCTCCACGTAGGCGTCCAACCTAGGGACGTGAGGGGCCATCTCGGGTAGGAGATCATCTTGCGAAATCTGGAAGGATGAGGGGGTGGCTTTGTGGTGACTCTCCATCCAATATAAAAGGAAACACCACTCTACGTCGGCAACCTCGGCCTCCTTCAAAAACCAAGTCGGCTTACCAGGCACGGCGACAACCTTGAAAAACGCGTTCTTAAACCGCTTAAATGAATCGGAGAAGGGCTTCATGAGTTTCCGATCGGGATTAACGCGGAGAGACACCAGCCCTTTTAACTTGTCACCTTCCTTGGGAGAGCCAGGGGTAAAGGGGCCGAAGTAGTAGAAGAAAAGATTGGTCGAGCAGTGAATTGGAACCGGGTAGGAGCGACACAGTTGCTCAAACGCTACAAGATAAGCCCACCCGTTCGGATGAAGTTGAGACGGGCAAGCCTCAGTGCATCGGGGCCAAGATTTGGAAATGGGTGAAAGGGAAGAAAACACCGACCCGAGTAAGATAATCCCGGTAAAAATAAAATAAATTGGGACCGCCTACTTCCCGTTCGCCAAAGACAAACAGCTCGTCGGCCTCCGGGGCGGCGTAACGCACCCTCCATGGCGGGTAGATCCAACCGAGTAATGTCCGCATCCGACATAATGGACCGGGTCTTCAAGACCTCATGGGACACCCAGGGATACCTACGACACAGGGCCTCGGGTGGACTAGAAGAGTCCGATGCCTCAGCCTCGGCCTTTTTCTTTGAAGGCAAAGATTTCGGAGCCATTAACCTATATGCAACATAAAATGAAATTAGCAGAGTTGGAAATACCTAGTAAAAGAATGTTAGAAGGCAAAACAGATGGCGGACTCGGACGAAAGGGCACGCCAGAAGAGGGGCCCGAAGGACGCCGATGCCGGCAAGAACCCAGAACCGAGGAAGCTCTGGAGTCTTCGCCGCGCGCAACGTGGAATGAGCCTTCGGCCAAGCAGTCCCAGCAGGGGCCGAGATAATCATAAGGATAACAGTCCAAGCTCGGGGAGGGTGGACCCTCACCAAAGTTGAGCGGTTGGGCCAACAAGGCAGGAGACCAGGAGCCGGCAAAGGAACCAACCCCGGCCTGTAAAGGTGATAAGGTAGGAACGTTGTATGTAGGAACTCGGACCGAAGAAGGCGACGTAACTCTACAAGCGAGTGTACGGGTTGGGGCCCGATTCGTCCGGAAGAACCATTCCCACCTCGAAGTAAAGGGGCTGACCTCTCCTTCCGAAGCTCGGCCCAAGAACCCAATAGGAAGCTCTTGGGTAACGAGTACGAAGAAACTCCTCTTCCTCAGGGGTGAGCGTTGATCTGGGTCTAGGGAAATGCCTATTTCTATCCATCAGAAAAGGAACTAGAACCTAAGAACTACAGGCTTTACGTCGAAAGAGAGGCGCGTATGTGTCAAAAGCAACAAAACCCAGAAACTGATCTTAAAGGGATACTTAGAAAACCAGAGAGAAAGAGGAACGGGAAATGTAGATAAGAGACCAGAGGATATCTAAACGGTACGAAATATGCCGTAAAAGAGTAAAGAGAAGGACGGAAAATACCTGCGTGAGTAAGAAGAAGGGGACTTGAACAAAGGAAATGGAGAACAATGGAGTTTTGACGGAAGAAACTCGGAGCAAGTTCACAGCAAAGTTGTAAGCAGGAAATAATGAAATACGCAAACACGAAGCAAATACTTCATATAAGAAGAAGGAGAGGGAACGCCGGGGGCAGTTCGGTCTTTGAACACAGACACGATGGGAAATGCACAGAGTGACGTAGGAGCATTAAATGTGCACGCAAATCGGCACTCGGAGGGGCGCGACGGCCAGCACCCTTTCCAATCAGGACAAGCCAGGTGTAAAGCAGCAATGATGGCGCCTACGGAGAGAAGACCAAACGACTTACCCACGAGCAGGGGACTAACCACGTAAATCCGAGGCCGCCCAGTACGCCCCGGTCAGGCATGACCCAGGGCACCACATAGACTACCATAATAGGGATAAGTCGCGGCACCAGAAGCCGGGTTGGCTGAAGCATAGGCCCCGGTTACAAACCGGGCCAGGGGAATCATACACCTCGGCCGCCCAGAAGCCTGAACAGCCGAGCTGGGGGGCAACTGTTACGGACCGGCCCAAAAGCCCCAAGTCCATAGCACGGCCCAAGCGGAGCCAGGAGGCGTAATCCGCTAATCATAGCAGGAGATCCGGAAATCCCGGCCAGGCAGAATCCACCCCTATCATAACGGCCTACCGAGATACACGCCCCATTAATGACACGTCCCATTAATGGCACATCTCGGATATCCGCCCCATTAAGGACACGTCCCATTAAAAGCGTATCATCCGATATCCGCCCCATTAATGGCCCGCCATTAATGACGTGCCCCGGATATCGCACCGACACCTCTATAAATATAAAGAGGGGGTAACAAGGTGCACACATTCTAACCTAGACTATTTACATACGGATCTCACCGTGCACACACACCACCCCTTTGTCGTGTACGGTGATCCTACACTCTCCTGGTTATCTCCTCCATAGATATCCAGGCCAGCCTATCCATCCAAGATCAACATACCAGCCTTCGGCTGGACATCTGTGTTCTATATCAGAACAGACTGTATTTATCGTTTATCATTTGTTTATTTTAGAATGATTGTATTAAGATCTCCATGTGGGATGATCCAAATTGTGAAGAATTTATCCTCATGTTTCAAAACTAAGTTATTTTAAGAAAAGTTTTATCCTGCAATTAAGTTGCCCAAATTATTTCAATGCTTGTGCGCTATAACTCTGATAAATATAGGTGTATTAAGACAGGACGTCACAACCATCATGTAGAAAAATCAAGACTACATCTTTACACAATCTTATAAAGTCCACAGCCAGTTCTTTTTGTTTTAATTTCTAATTCTTTGCCTTTTGTTTCTTTAACTCCATTTCTCACGTTTTATATTTTATTTTCTTGGGTCGGAATGAAATTATTATAATCTCTCAAATGTTGGAGTTAATTGGGAGTTTCACTTTAGTCCTGAATGTAGGATCTCAGTATATTTTGTCTCACAAATTTATAATTTTTTTTAAAAAAAAAAATCCACTTAATCCCTCATACTAAAGAGAATTTTGATCAATTATAAATTATTTTAGTTTCCAACGCAACTAAGTAAAAGAGGTATTTTAAGGAAATAACGCAAATATATAGTATTACAAATAGTTAACTTCGCTAATTTCTTTAATTTTCATAAGTTAATTATCTAACTTTTACGTTTAAAACTAATCCCTTCAATCCTAAATATATGACACTTTCTACACGAAATTCTTAATCCATAATATAAGTCAATTGGTGGGGTGGGTAATTAATGATCTTCTTCTTCTTC
This sequence comes from Acacia acuminata, assembly GCA_019022655.1. Classification (NCBI taxonomy): domain Eukaryota; kingdom Viridiplantae; phylum Streptophyta; class Magnoliopsida; order Fabales; family Fabaceae; genus Acacia; species Acacia acuminata. The sequence continues at coordinate 1,372,260 of JAFJYI010000001.1, forward strand.
TTTTTCCCCCCCCCCCCAACACAAAATTATTACTACTATTACAATTTGCAAGGAGAAAACTTGAAGTCTACTATAGCATTTTTTTTTTTTTTTTTAATTATACTTGTTCTAGTGTAGAATATAGATGTCTAGCCTCAATGGGCTAGTATGTTTATATTGGATCGAAGGATTCCCCAAGGTATCTATAAGGCAAATACCCAAAGGAATATCAGATGACTCTCCAAGATATCAATATGGAAGATACCGAAGAGAGCAATGGATCACTATGCACGTATATGACATTTAGCCAAAAGGGATGGAGTGTGTGCACAGTGAGGGATGAATAGTAAATAGGATGAATAGATAATATTTACCTTTTAAATTAACCTCATATTTATAGAGATTACTTTTAGGGTTTCGATCCTTACGCTTTGTGGGCCGCCAGGCCCATGTTTCAACCGTCTCACCTGTATATTCCGTGATTATAGCCTTTATTATAGGCCAATTAGTATCATTCTTGATTATTGAGAGATTCTGGTACAAATTGTCCTTGTTGGGCCGCACAGCAAATGGGCCTCATATATGAATCTATAACAATACTCTTAAATATGACCACAGTTAAAAATATATATATATAATCACTGAAAGTTCCCAATACTGATGCTACAGCTCTTAATAATTATAATGTTTTTGGAATCAGTCATTTTTCCAATATTTAAAGCACATGCATGTATGAATTTTAATTAATATGCCCTGTAATTTTATATACAAGTTCATTTAATTTTAAATAAATGATGCAGAACCCAAACTTCACATATTTTATGGTCCAAGATTAATTTTAAGAAAATTAAATATATTTTCTTTAAATAATATGAACAAATATATATTTTATTTTGTATTGTACGAATGAAATTATACACCCTTAGATACATATAATATATAACGATCAGCACTATCACATTGCTTTGTTTTTTTAAAAAAAAAAAAAAATTCCCCAGGTTGACTGAATCCATCTGCTCCTATCACTCAACTCATAAGGAAGGTGATTTGAATCTATGGTTGATGATGTGATGATTTTATTTATAGATAGTTTATAAATAATTCCTACAGATGCTGGGTATATAGGTTAAGGGGTTCACATTAGTTGGTCAAACTTATAACTTTAGGGTATGTTTGGTTTGAGGGAGGGGGAGGGGGAGGGAAATAAGGAAATGACCAAATTGTCATTATGAAAGGAATATTCCTTTTTGTTGAGAATATGTTTTTGGAATATTAAAAAAAATTTAGGGGCAATTTAGTAAAGAAGGTAAAAGATTAGCCCCTCCCCCCCCCCCCTCCCTCAATCCAAACATATAAACAAAAGTATAAAAAGAATGTAAATTTATATTATGAACTCGAATCTTAAATTGATATGAATTTATTTTTATCAATAAATAGTTACTAAAAGCATATGATTAATAATAAAATATAAAAAATGACAACAATTTAGTCTAAATATATTTTAGATCTAAATAATTGAAATTAAATTCATCAAAATTCATAATTTATCATACTTAACAAAAAAATTTAATATAAAGTTTATATATAAAATCATGATAAAATCTAATAAGTTAAAAATGCAAAACGGTAAACTCAATGTATAAATTTGCAAGTTTAACTGAATTTATAGTTAGCACACATTTAAGAGCGAGTTTACATTATTACGTGATTTTTTATTTCTCTATTATTAGTTGTTAAAATGCATGTCATAAATTCACTTATAAACTTGACCCAATAGATCGACATAGGGTTGAGGCACAAATCTATGTATAAAATATTTCACCAAGGCACCATACACTATAAACTTTTCTTAAGTACACAAGTATAGATAAATTTTTCAAAATGGTGTAGACATGTAGTTGCAGTCTTTACACCAACTAACGTTAACAGTTAAACAAACATGTCACCCAAGAAAATTGTACAAAAACTCCCTTTTGATTCTACACGAAATAGATGACATATTCCTATCTTATGAGAAAAAAATGGAGTTATTTTTAAATTTTTTACAATTTTTCAAATATTTATGAATATAAATAAAAAAGAAACTACACACTTTTGAACTCTTAGATCTTTAAGAAATCGTCAGAAATTGAAAACAACTTCATTTTTTGCCCTTAAAATATCAAAATGTTGTCCATTTAGTGCATAATCTAATGATACAAAGAATCATTAAAAATATATTTGGGAAAGTCTCCAAAATGAAGGGTAATAGGAAAGGTATATCAGCCACCCCCACCCTAAAGCTTTTGGAAATGGAGCTAAAATAAACACAAAATTTTTAACAGCTGTAACATTTTCGCACCATTTCAAAAACTTTATGTATATTTATGTACTATTTTCTTGACCCGCATGTTTCTGATCAGCATTAATTGACTTAACGCTCACATCATTTTAAAAACTTTATATGTACTTTTATACCCCAAATACTACATTTAGCTCTAAATATAAAACATAGTTTGTAATACAATTTACATTACAAATTATGTCCTATATTTAGGACTGGAGGAATAATATTTATGGTGGTTAGTGCCCTTGACAAAATAATTTATGAATAGATTTTCACCTTAACCATAAATATAAAAAGCTTGATCGGGATGTAGATTATTTAATCAAATAACATGATTGTGGTAAGTATTCGGGCTTCACTTGCTAGCATGCCAGTGGCTCATGGAAAGTACTTGATGGCATAAAAATTAGTGTGTTCATTGGGATCTTCATGGAAGACTTCTTAGAGGATTTATGTTCCAGCTTAAAGAGGGAGATAGTCCAACTGCCCAGTCAGATACATGGGGTTCCGGAATATCATCACCCTGTAACTATATCCCAAGACATGCCATTTAAATGCAGTATTGATTATCAGGCTTTTGGTTTAAGGGTTCGTGTTGCCCCTTCCAACACAAATTGCTCTTCTAGAAGCCGAACTCAAGATTCTAAGGACCCGTTTGGTAGAAAGAAGATTAGAGAAGGAAATGGAAGATTCCAAAGTTTCGATGGATTTTGAGTGTTTGGTAGACAAAAAGTCAGTCAAGATCTTCCGGTGAGTGCTCATCTTCCTTATTTGAGGGGAAGATGCTTTCCATCCGAAAATTAAGGGAAAGCCGCAATCTTCCTAGGAAAGTGTTTTTTGGATAGATTTACCCCTGAAACTTGGCGGGAAAGTTCGAATTTGGCGATTTTTTTTTTTTCACGAGTTCGAATTTAACAAGAATATATTTTTAAAAAATTATTTTAGCAAAAAAAAATATTTTTCTTTTTTATTTTGAATTAATTTCTTTTGAGGGAAAAATAGACATTTCCTAATTCTTTACCAACTACCACCTCTTTATTTTCTTCCTACCAAACAACTCAAGCCATCTTCCCTCATCTTTCAAATATTTCTTTCCCTCCTCTAAGTTCCTTTCTCTCCCCACCAATTCTTTGTACCAAACAGTCTTAAGAGACCTAATAAGGCCTTACATCACTAGACTAATTCTATATTAATTGGATGCCTATATATATATATATATATATATATAATACCGAAATGATCATATATTATAAAAAGGTTAAGGTGTACCTAGCACCATAAAATATTTAATCTTGCAAATTTGCCACTAACATAATAAAAGTGAAGTAATTTCACCACCACCCAACCTGTACGTGGACTTTAACTGCAACCCGTCTAGTTAAAGGGATCGGACTTTATCACCCAACTATTTTAGAGAGGGAGAGACATAACATCATCATGTGCTCTCCCTTCCTTCCGCTCTCTGATTTCTTTCCAAATGGCAGATACTTCCTTCTGCTACTGTTTCACTCCCCACAAGCCACCTTCCTCTTTATGCTCTATGTGGTTTCTTCAATTTATGTTTCCTTTTCAAATAATTTCATTGTCTTTTTTTTTTCTTTTTCTTTTTTCCAAATGGGTCAAGAGTACGTTTAATTTGAGGGTGAAGTTGATTCATTTTTATTATAGGGTTAATGTGTAAATTTATCCTAAAAATTTTCACTTTTATATATTCAAGCTTAAATGTTGTCTCAGAGGTGTTAACAGTAATATTACGCCTTACCATTAATATTGTGAACAAGCAATGTTAATTGTTTTAATTGTCAATGTTGAATTGTAACGGGATAGGATAAGTCAATATTGCTATATTTGAACTCAAAAAACTTCCAGTGCAATATCCTTCCTTTGCTTTGTTGCCCCCATTTTATAGGAATCTTTATGATAAGATATTTTTGACATTTTTCTTTTTTTTTTTTTATTAAAAAAAGCTTTTTTTTACCTAAATTAAGAAAATCATTTACATTACTTTATTTTTTTTCAATGGTTATCTAACCATGTTAGAATTAATTATTGAGAGACTCACTTAGAGACAATTCTCTTAAAGTCCAATTAGGGCCGGCCTCGAATTCAGCTAAAACATCTTCCTCTAAATTTAACACCTGTTTCTCGTGCATAAATATTTTAGTATTTCAACTACATCTCGGATACCTAAAACAGTGTTTAACAACTTGTGCCTTAAAAATTACATTTAAAAGACAAAGAAAGTAGTTTGGATAAGATGGTCCGTCGTGGTAACAGGAAGGGACAAGAGACGGTGGGAATTAAGCCACCAACCCCTGATCCCTTATCGACTTCACCCGTGGCAAGGCGCGTGGTCCCACCATAGTGATCATGACGCATGCCCAACGTGTCCTAAACGTTTTTTAATAATAATTATTGATTCAAATAATTATTGTTGTTGTTGTTATTTTACCAGAGTTTCCTAAACTTTTTATGATTCTTGGGGGAGGTGAGCCCTGTACATTGATTTTCAAAAAGTTGCAATTTACATTAAAAATTCGGGGAACTTCAATTAAATATTTTTATCCCATCTTATATTTAGTCCTTCTCTATATTGCTTTAATGTGCTGAAATTTTCGGAAAAAATAAATTCCCGTAAGACATGTTTTTCTAGTAAAATGTAAAATTGGTTGATTATGTTATTTTTAATCCTCATTAAATATAAAAAATTCATAAATAAATATGCATTTTAATTGATGATTCTGTATCTTGGTCGCTTTGCATAAAAAGATAAATTGTCAATTGAAATTTAGAAATTTATACTTTTAATTATAGATAGAAACTTCGAAATTCATTTTATTTACAAACATTTATAATAATTTAAATATTTTTTATTTTTGATATATTAATTAAAGTAAAATGTGTTTAGGATTTCCAGGTCCAACTTTTATTATTTTTAAAAATTAATTAAATTGTAGTAAAATTTTATGAGATCTAATATTTAATTAAAAAAAATGCTCACACCAAAACATTCCATCAAATATGAATTAAAGGTGAGAAGTGAGAACACACTACTTCCTTTAGTCTTTATTATAAGGCATCAACTAATAATTCTTAAAAACTAAAGTTAAAGTCAATAAAGTTATCTTACAATTTAAGGAACTTCCAATATTATATATTCTTACTAATTGCACTAAACTCTAATATTATATTAATTATTATTCTCACACACTACCCTTATTAATTATGAGCATACATAAAAAAAATAATTAATGTGCTTTAAAAATAAGTAAGTACATTATAAAAATGATCAAATATAATTACTAGCTAGTACTTTATAATAAAAATCAGGGAATATTTTGATACAAGTCCGAGGACATGCATCAATAATATTTTAGTCAATTAGTCAAAGATTGGGGGCGAAATAATAATGCAATTAAGGTCAATTAACATCAACAAATTAACAAATATATACTAAAATCAGCAGCATATTTAAAAATGCTCCATAGACTCGTTGAATTAGCAATAGTACACCCACTTCACAACTTTTATTCTTCCTTTATTTTTATTCTGTTTTTTTTTTAAATTGCCGCATCTTTGATTCATTATTATTTGAGAAGGTCAAATGTGGAAATAACTTGTCTGATTGTCTCTCCACTCTCCAATAATTTTTATTATCTCTTTCTAGAAATTAATCATTAAATAACCATTCATTAAAAATTCAGTTTCTGTCGTCTGCTTTACCCCCTTCAGAATATTTTTTTGGGAAAATCTACCTCAGACCCAAATTAGGAAAAAATGTCAGAAAAACTCGCATGTCAAAAAAGGTCATACGGCATTTTCTAGTATTATTTCATAAATGTTAACAATAATATCAGTAAACCATTAATAACTAAATCAGTAGCATTAACAACAATATCCTAACAACTAAATAAGTACCCATTAACAACTAAATCAATATTCGTTAACAATTATATCACTACACGTTAACAACTAACGTTTTATGGAATAATACCAGAAAAGGCCATGGGGCTTTTTTTGACATATGACTTTTTTTTAGACCTTATTTTATAGTTTTTTGTTAATTTCGGCCTTGAGGTAGATTTTCCCTATTTTTTTTAATCTCTTTTTATAAAGAAGACACCGTAGAGAAGAAAGCTCTTCGTGAGAATAAGGGGCAAAACATCCCATAAATAAATAATATTCGGAAATGTGGTACAAAATGCACTTTGTGCTTTCTCTTCTGAATGAACAATTAAACATAAAAAGGATGTTTTATTTTCAATGAAGGAAGGGATATATGGAGAAGTTGATTTATGTACAAGTTTTGAGGCTTGGAGATTCTAGAAAAGAAGGATTTTTAGCTAGAAGTCAAAATATACATGTTAATGCAGGACACAAAATTTTCATTTTCAAAAATTACATTTTTCAGGAGGTTATTTTAAAAATTACTGGAAAAAAAAATACTTCTCACGGTCGTAAAAATTTATTTTATGATCTTGAAAAAATATTTCAAAGATGTGACTAATCTTAGAAAAAATTTAGGTACTAAAAAAATACTTAAGGATATTGAGAAAATACTTCATGCTCTTGAAAATTTTTTTTAGGATATTGAAAAAATATTTCATAGTAATGACTAATCTTGAAAAAATATTTCAGGTACTAAAAAAATACTTAAGGATACTAACTGGTACTAAAAAAGACCTGATGATGGAGAGGAGAGAGAAAAAGGCTGAAAAAATAGTTTTTTTTTTTTTTTTTTTTTTTTTTACAAAACATAGGTTTTTGATTCAAAACCTAGGTTTTGATATAGAATAACTTCTGGATTATTTTTGGAATGTTTAAGAAACTTTTGTTAAAATTTAGGTTTTGATGTAGAATCGCTTACGGACAATTTTAGAGTGTTCGGCGAACTTTTTCCAAAATCTAGGTTTTTATATAGAATAGTTTTTGGATAATTTTGGAGTGTTTGGCAAAAGCTATTCTCCTAAATCTATATCCAAACAGGCTCAAAAAGTACTTACGCAATGAAACTTGCTTTTGTTGAAATAAAAAACAAGAAGCTTGCTCTTGGTGCATGATTGAAATTAAAAATGAAATAAAATATATCATAAAAATATTCTGCAAATCAATAATTTGGCATCAATAATTCTAGAAAAAGAATAATAATTAAAAAGGAAGGTGTGCCCTCTCCGGGGTGGGTGTCTTTGCAAATGCACATTACGTGCCCAATAATTATATGCTTCTTATGTGTATGAGCATATTTTTTTAAATTTTTTTATATATTGTATTTATTTAGATTTAAATTATATGTTGCTTTCTGAAATGTTTTGCACCTAATATCTCAAATTAATTAGCTTCCGAGTCCGCATTCGAAATATCATGTAAATGAAAACTAATTAATTTGAGATCTTTAAAAAAAATATTTCAAAAAACAACATATAATTTAAATATAAATAAATACAATATATAAAAAAAATTTAAAAAATTAAGAAAAATATGCTCATACCTCTAATAAAGGTATGAGCACCTAAGAAGCATGTAATTATTAGACATGTAATGTGCACCCGTGTCTTTGCCAACTTAACTCTCCCGCAATGCTTTCAGCTCTGACGTTCTATAATTTGTTGTTATGCTCCCATTGGTCCCAAATAATCCCTTCGTCATTTTTATAAATTATAAATAACCAAATTAAATAAATTAGGTAGTAGATTAAAATTAGTTCAAGATAATAAATGCATAAAAATATTTTTTAAAAAAATATACAGATAGTGACTAAGAGAAATTAAAGAATGAGTGGGGAAACTTGTAATGAAGGCCCACAATTAGGAGTAAATGGGAAAATGTGTATTAAAATCTTGAACAAATCTGAAATGTAACTCATAAAAAAGGATCACACCTTTTTAAAAATTGACTGGAGGGAGTACAACAACAAGTACCAAATACACCTAGAAAATGCGTTGGATTACGAATATGTGATACCAGCACCATCTCATACAGAAAATGAACTGCAAGTTATCCGGACATATGAGGGTTGAAAAAAAAATTCAGATTTAAGTTGCGTCTATTTCATTGAATTTTTTTCAATCACAGTATTTTAAAATAATTTTTTGGTGGATTTAGCATCATAAAATATTTTTTCATCAGCATCCTCTATCCTTTTTTGTTGTAATTTTGTCCTTAAAAGTATTTTCTTGGAAGCAATGAGAACCCTAATTTTAAGATATCGGGTGCCACTGAATAAGGAATAATCACTATGAGGATCCAATGAAAGAACTTTTTTTTTTTTTTTTTTTTGCCCAATCAAGGTAGGGATTTTATAACTAGAAATTTTAAATAACAAGTGGGAGGTATCAACTTATTGTTAGTATTGGAAGCTCATCACTTGTTATCAACCCTATGATAATTTCACTAGTGTGGTATCGAGCCGTAGCGAATTTTACGGATAATCTTTGAGATACTTAGGACAAAGGTGAGTAGGAAACAACTTTCCCAGTATGAGTGAACCATCTCAATCATCTACCTCTGAATCTTCTTCTCTTATCACTCCCTTTATTCCTAGAAATTTGTCTCCTTCTATGAAGAGAACTCTTTCCAACAAAATAGAGAACCTTATTGAAGTTACCCATCATCACGATCGTCTGTTGGATCTACCGATCTACCACTCCTTAATCCGTACAGTTACTTCCACGAAGTAACTCATTCACCTGATTCCATCGAGATCCATTATTCGAACGAGAAGACCACATGTCCAAGAAATTGTTCGATCTACCAAACTTGAACAGTGTACTCTCCTAAGCAACTACCCAAGAGCAATATTCCACCATTGAGATCTCTCCAGGATCTCATTGCTAAATGGAGATCTGAAGGCTATACTCATCTCCATTTTGGTCTTTGTTCGGCTCTCACCCTTCATGGAAGAAAAGGACTCCTATTCTTTTGCTAAAGTGGCTCTTTTATATTCCACCTATAAGAACTATTCTCATGCTCTTATTGGTGCACTCCTAACCACTCTTAGCAATGGCGGTGTTATCCGACTATCCGGCTGATTATAATGTCGGTCTCTCGAGAACTCTTCCAAGGAGATTAAAAGTTCAGATCCAGTTACGAGCGAACAAGACTCTCAAGCCATTATGGCTACACTTCATCATCGAGATTATCTATCGTGCGAGAATCATGCTTATGATCTTGAACTTCCTAATTCAACCACGGATGCCCTTGTTGCGGTCTCTAATAGAGCGAGATGAAACATCCATTATCCAGATTCCGAGGCGAGATCCCAAAGAATGAACTTGCTCGAGTTATGCCTATGGAATGGATTAGCAATTATGAAAAGCTTTTCCATGAGAAGCGACCGAGATGTCACACCACCACTCCACCAAAGGTTGAAGACCTTGGAAATGGTGTCTCAAAAACCACTTTCACTAGACCAAGTACTTACGGACCATCAAATCCACATCCTAGTGGAAGAATGTTGTCACTTACACCGCTTACACACCCTCCAGGAAGAGACCCGCCAATTGCTTGGATAAATCAGGATGCCAAGCCTTGCTATGTTTCACATATCAATGGTCACTTTTTATGGGATGTCCCAGGATCAGGAATGTGTGATCCACAATGTGAGTGTGACACTCCTGAATGGTGGGAAGATTTCGATGATGAACAAGGTTTATATCCTTGTAAATATGCTCACAAGCGAGCATTAAAAAACAAGTCCTCTCTGGATCTCCTTGTAGATCTCACAAGAATAAGAAGTTTGATGACAATGATGATTATGGCTCTGCGCGGCCCGGTCTCTTCTAGGCGTTCTACACGTCGTTGGCAACCGCCTCCTCCTCAAACCAAGATCTTCAAGAGACATGTCCCTTGTTGAACTAATGTTAGAAACAGTCACCATGGCCTTGTTAAAAGATACTTTCCGAGATGTTGCTCTCGATTCTCCATCGAACCTTTTGTTGCGGCCCAATTCAAATTTTGCTCCTCAAGCCGTTTCTTGTATTGCTATGCTCAATCCTTATGAAAAGGAATTTCCTCCCCTTGAAAGAAGAGTTGATCAAGCTAACAAAATCTTATCCAAACCATATGCTACTCCCAGCACCGTTGACGCCCAAGGAAATTTCCGGTCCTCACAAGCCGAGGAAGTGTTAAAGCGCGGGACTCAAAATCTTGTTTGTCGAGAACCATACTTTGCTAAGGATTGATTCCAAGCTTGACTCTCGACCACCAAGACGAAGGGATAGCCTATCGGATAGACCAGATATCGAAGAGGTTAAAAATCTTTATCTTCATCAAAAACTTGACAAGCTACCAAACTGGATGCGAGAACTTGAGGCATTTATCGAGAGAGGATACATGGGTTCCCAGTTCAAACGAAAGAGATTGAGCTTCGGGTTATTCACAAGATTTAAAAAGAATTGAATTGGATATAGCCAAAAAGCGGTCTCGAGGCTATATATGAACCCTATCCTTCATTTTCAACCATTCCAAAGCACCCTTGTTTCCCTCATCACCACCAACAGCTACCCGGAAGAAGCAGTTGACAAAGAAAGTTTAAATTCAATTATCCGTTGTTTGCCCAATTATCACCACCAAAATTAACCTCACACACCAAACCTCGGCCCTACACCTCGTTTTACTTACCCCAGACCAAGACCACCATACTTCACCCCTTTTCACACTCATGAACCAGGATCTGGCTCCCAAGGCATTCGGATTAATGAACCCTCCCAAGAAAAAAACAAGAATGCAGCAAGTCCTCCTCAGCCTACCCAACCATCTACCTATTCATCTGTAACTTCCGCAACATCCTCCTCACAAACTTCCTCGCACACTACACCATCCCCTAATCCTTCTCATATAGGAATCCTACAAAGTCCAAACCAATTCGCTCCCTTACAAGACTCATCCGAGTTCGGAGGAATCACGATCGAGAAGGTTTTTCCCAAATTCATTCGATGCTAGCTCAAGCTGAAATGGCGATATCTCAAGAATTGCTATGGTCCGACCAAGTGCGAAGAAGAAGGATTTGATGAATCATTTGTTGAACACCACGAAGATCGACCTCGAGGACAGAACCATGACTACAAGCCTACCAATGGTCCATGGTTCACTTTTGACAATACTCCTTACGATAAATGGCGATTTCGCCTTGAAGAATTCGGTGCTGGATAGATTTACAAATCACTGACAAATCAAATTCCTCTTAGGCAAGCGTTGCGGGAGTTTGTTTCACGATTCATTTGGTACCCTCGAGCATGGTTTCAAAATCTCTCTCCATATCAAAAGCTTCAAGCGGTCCAAGTGGAATACCCCGCTCTTCTCCTTGGTGTTATTCATAAAGAATTTATTGGAGATCATAATATCATTCGAAAAAGAGAGAAGCAAGAATTCTTTGAGATGAAATCTTTGCTCTCTAAAAAGACAGGATCTCGGACTCATTACCATCGAATGATGGAGAAATACCACATGTTAAATGGAGGAAATGATGTAAACCGAGGCATACTTTTATTGCCTCCCTTAGGATGAGCCGGGCAGAACTTAACGAAGTATTAATGCTCTCCAACGAGATATGTCTGACATCTCTATAGGAGAATTGTACCAGCTTGCTCTCAATGCCCTTGATAAACTCTGCGAGCAACATAAATTTTTCAAGGACATGCAAAAGAAAGCTCATAAGTTCAAGCGCATGCAAGAAGCCTTATCTCAAGATCAAATGCAAAGACCGAAGGATTGTTATTGTCCTTCCAAGAAGAAATCTCATTATCGTCATTATTCTCAACCGTTCGAAACCTTATAAAAAATCAAGACGATCGAGATTAAAAAAGAAACCTAGATTTTTCAAATCTAGAAAACCTTTCTCCAAAGGCTCCAGGTGTTTTGTTTGCGAAAGCCGGGACATTTTGCAAAAAATTGTCCAAAAAAGACAAAAGGTGATGTCAAGATAATGCGAAACTTGAGAAGATCTTGATGATTTCGGACAATACGGCGGATATTGAAGATTATCTTGAAGAACGAGGATGAACAGACGATTTGAAACACAATATGTTCTTCCTTCTTCGCTGAATCAACAGACTCATCCTTTTCTGAATCTGAAGAAGATTATCACTCAGAAGAAGAAGATTTCTCCCTGGAACTATCAATCTTGTCAGACAAGTTTCTCCCCAAACTCCATCCATTGGATGTCTTGGCTCTTTAAATTCCAACCCCGAGATTAACCTAACGGCTCCATTGCCAAACATTCAAGTCCAAGTCCTACCGAGAAAAATATTCAAAGCCCATTCTCGCAATAGCCTTCATTGATACGAGGTTAGGTCTCATACAGTGATGAAACCACATATCCTTCCTCTCGAAGAATGGGTACCTCATAATCAGTACTTCTATACTGCTGATGGAAAGATATTCAAAATTGATTTGATCACCAGAAGAAAGATCAGCATTAAGTTCTTCCCAGGATGCACCTTAAAAATCAAAGTGCTAGGAAGTGAACTTCCAGGAAAAGATATTCTTCTTGGTTTTGATGCTTTCTATCACACCAAGAATTTGACTATACTTCCCAAAGGGATCAGGTGGAAATCCAACTTCGGTCCCGGGAGAAATCCCTTCTCTCTATGAATTACAGAATGCTCCACCGCAGTATTCAGACGTAAAAGATCAGTTGTTACAGTACTGTGCTGACAGCCATGACCAATTCCCACATCCTTCCCCATTATGGAAAAATCAAGATTTCTTCATTAGTCTTCCTTTTAAGAGGAATGAGGATATTAATCCTACAAAAGCCTCCCATCCAGGTATGAATCCAGGAGGACTTAAAGCTAGCTCGGGAAGAATGTGCTTTGCACTACTCAAACAAGGTCTCATTGAACCAACAAAGTCTGAATGGGCTTGTCAAGCTTTCTATGTTGAAAAAAGATCTGAGATCAAAAGGGGAAAGAAAAGGCTTGTTATTGATTATAAGCCTCTTAATCATTTTCTTCAAGATGACAAATTTCCTCTTCCTAAGCCTACGGCTTTATTTGCACGATTAAAAGGCTCGGCCCATGTTTTCTCAAAGTTTGATCTTAAAGCGGGATTACGGCAACTTGGGATCCACCCACAAGATCGGCCCAAGACAGCATTTTGTATACCTAACGCTCAATATCAGTGGACCGTCATGCCCTTTGGCCTCAAGGTAGCCCCTTCATTGTTCCAGAAAGCTATGATCAAAATATTTGAGCCCATCATCAATAACGCTCTTATCTATATTGATGATATCCTACTATTCTCACCTTTGAAGAAGAACATCAATTGCTTCGGCCCATTTCTACCGGATCATAGCCCAACATGGCATAATGCTCTCATCCAAGAAAAGTGATATTGGAATCACCGAAGTTGACTTTCTTGGAATGCACTTTAACAATGGTAAATACAGCCCAGGCCCACATATTGCCCAGGATTTGCTCAAGTTTCGATGAAAATCTCTCTTATAAACAAGTCCAACAATTTCTCGGGATTGTTAATTTTTTGAGAGACTTTATCCCTCAATTGTCCCATCATACCAGCCATTTTTGTACAAAATGTTAAAAAAGAATCCACCACCATGGTCACAAAAGAAAAATGCTTGTAATTACCCTCAAAAGGATTGCTCAAAATCCTCCACCACTAAAGATTCCAGATCAAGGACACATGATCCTACAACCGATGCTAGTGAAGATTATTGGGGTGCAATACTTCTTGAAGAAGTTAATGGAGTACGAGACTACTTGTGGGCATGCAAGTGGCCAATTCAAGGACTCGAGAGAAACATTATCATGCTACCTATAAAGAGATCCTGTCAAACGTGGAATTGAAAAGTTTAGCTTTCATCGAGCCCCTACCACTTCACGGTAGAAATGGACAACACATCTTTTCCAAAGATGTTAGATCCAAAAAAGAAGTTCGCGATGATGCCCGATTACTCCGGTGGAAAGACTCGGTTTTCACGCTATAAATTTACAGTTAAACACCTCAAGGGTCCCCAAAACATCCTTGCGAGACTTCCTTTCCGGACCTCAAAAGACTCCTCCTCCTCACCCACTGATTCTCTACATCCTTACCCTCTCGAAAGCCATCCTCCTACCACCATGCCTTATTGCACTAAAGCAACTGTCCTCCCTCCTAATTCGACCTCCACTCCTTCCATGATTTCCAAAAATATGCCAATGAGCACCTCTACTCTTGGCTCCATCTTCTATTCAATAGAACCGATCTCATTCCTAAAATCCGGCATTTTAGCCCTATCGTCCATACACTCTTGTCCAGTTCATTCAAGGTGCCATACCCGATGAACTTTTATGGTATGTCACGGACAATGACTATTCTCCATACCAGCTCCATTGCCTTAGCCCCTTTACTGTCTACCATTACATACGTGACGGTCCACAATGAAGATTCGCCTAGTCGGACTCCTCACACTCTTTGCTCCTCTTCATTTCGGAGAGGTTCTTTGTTTAATGTCATCGAAAAAAATAACCTTTGGTTCCTTAAAAAATCAAAACAAAAAAGATTTTCTTGTGTGTTTTTTCTTAGCGGAGTCTTATCATGCGCGAAGCCGGATGGTGTAGAACTAAAGACCAATGCCCTACTATGGATGGTGAACCTCTTGATTGGGTTCAACCGGATCCAAGACAATGGAAAGAACTCGGTCTCATCCTTGCCAACTACAACAAGTCTGTTTCCAAAGACCGTACTATTCTTGGCCCTATACCCGGTGAAGATAAGGCATACGCATATGATGAATTGTACCAACCGAACCTCATTATGTGTCATCATACTATGCTTCTTCCTCACAAGCAAAGCGGAACTTCCCCTTGACTCTCGGGAAATATTCTTCAAGACTCTCAAGACCCTTATGAAGATGAGGACCAATTCACACGATCATTCTTGTCTCTTCCAGGCTCGTCTCGTATCCGGCCCATTGTTCTCAACCACGGGCCCAAGACCAAAGTTCGGGAGATAACCCGGTTGCCCAGATCCATCCCCGATGATTTTAATCCACTCGCCCTATCTCCGGTCAACTACTATGAGTGGCGGTGACAACAACAATCTCTCTCCCGATCACGAACCAATGCAAAGGGTGGTCCCCATAGCTAGTGTCGGCAGACCTGTCGGCAACCCGTTTCCGGCCGGTTTCCGGTTTTAAGTCATGTGTTTTCGATGTATATTACGTGTCCTTTACTTTTCGGGCGTGAAGTTAATAATGTCGGTATTGTCATGTATCTTCGCATGTCGTCGTTTTTATTTGAAGCCACTACTTTTACTAGTCTTGTCTTTCTCCCCGTTTGTCTTGTAATGACTCGCTTCTCTATATAAGCGAGACTTTGTGTTGATTGTAGGCAGATCGGAGTTGATCAATAATATCCGAGTGTGTTTCCTATGACTTCTTTCTAAACTCCCTTTCCGCTTTCGAAAGCCTTAGTTCTCGAGTATATCGGTATTATCATTCCTTCGATTCCCAGTATGCTCTGCACTTGCCTCTTCATGAGGAACTGTGCATCGAACGAGAATCGGGATTACGATCCGGTATGTGAGAGCGAAAATTAGGATGCTTGAATATGCCGGTATTATATGCCTTGATTGGGAAGATGTTTGAATCCTAAAGTGTCTTTGAGCATGGGCAAGAGATAAGTCCGAAAAGGCTCGGATCATCCTTTGGATTAAGCATCTCCCCATCAATGTATGTATTTCCGGTAACTGTCGATATAATAATTTTCAGTTTATCAAACTTTCTCGGTCATCCAAATAGTTAGATAGGATAGATCAAGGTCCGATGGCATTATTGGTGGTGGTTCGAGATCTTCTAGCCCCAATGTCATTTGGATCTCGATACATCCACCCTCACTAGTGTGGTATTTTGTGGTACTAAATACACAAAAAATTACTTAAAATATTGAGTGTTACTAGAAAAAGACTTTAGAGTTCTAGACGTGCAAAAAATTTCTTTACAATTTTGAATGTTAATAAAAAAAATATTTTAAAATATTGAATGCAACTTACCTCAATTTTCAAATCTGCTGAATTTTCATGAAATTATAGAAAAGATACGAGATTAATTAAGGTAAATTATTGACTATAATAAAATATCATATAATAAATACACATATTTTAAAAGATTTTAGAAAGCCAGTTGGGGCTTTGATAAGAGATTAGTGGGAACAAATTAGTGGCCAAAATAAAATATTATATAATTAGTACATTATTTTAACAAATTTTATAATATTTTAGAAGGCCACCGCCATAAGCAGTTCGCCTCTCATTTATAAGTCCTCTTTCGGGTAATAAATAAGATTGTGATAATTTTTTTCCCATATTAATTGTATCAATGAAAATAGAGAGAGAATAAAGAGTTCAAAAATACACATTTATAAATGAGTATAAAATTAAGAATTTACCCATAATCATTGTGTTAATTACCTCTTCTTGATATGTGTGATTTTAATTAAAAGAGACTTATGAATGAGATTAGAGTTGTAGTTAGATCCTTTAATCATTGGGTAGTTCTTTCAATGAAAATACCTACCCTTTTGATGACATAGATAAAAGGAAAGTTCATCCCAAGAGAACATTAGGTGAGAGAACGTCAAAACTTATAAACCCTTCTTTTTATACGGGACTCGTTAATATATATTTCTTCTATTTTTTAATATAAAATATATTTAGGGAGTTGATCTTAATATTAAATATAATATAAAATTTTCATATCTATCAATTTTTTTATTAATTTACCCCTATTGATGCTCCTTAAACAATAATCAAGAAAGAAGGAAAATGAAGCAATTGATGAAGATGACTCGGGTGTTTCAAAAATACATATAATATTAACTTACTTTCTCAAATTAGGTAAATATGTTTATTGATTCAAATTTTGTCAGCATTGATAAATAATTGACAAATATCTTTTATATAAATACTTTTTAACTCATGATATTAACTTCATAATCCAACCCACAGTAATTTACTTTATATTCAATATATATATATATAGTCAAAACACTTAACATTGAACATTGATTTTCTTGCTAAGATTTTGACTTATGCTCCATAAGAAGTTTCAAAATATTCATATATAAGCAATCTTTCTTCAGTCATCATTTAGTTATCTTGCATGTGGAAGGTTGGAAATTATCTCGTACTCAGCCCCACACGCATGCACTCATTAATTAATGGGTGAGAAAAATGAGATTAATTAGACTAATTAACCTGCTTATAAAAAAGAAATAGTAAATCCTACGAAATCAACAACTAATTGGTAGGTCCCTTGTTGTCCCACGTCAATTAAAAAAGGTAAAATCAAATGTCAATTTAATTATACACGAAAGCAAAACGGCTAATTAATAGCATGATGTTGATTAATTATTAATTAGCTAAGTCACTAGCTTTCTTATTTGCATAACCTTAACAATTTGAATCTAACTCTATTTGTTTATTTCATTCTTTTCTTGCTGTTAGCCGTTGACTCAGTCAACCGTTGTCCGTTGAATATTCTTCAGCAGTTCTTTTAAATTTTACATGATTTTAAATTAGGTTCTTCTTATATTTTTTTAATCGGGCCATTAGAGTTCAATCAATTGTGGGCATTAATTAGTCACTGTGGTCTGTGTATGCTTTAATGTGTTAATTATGGTTGGAGTAAATGCTAACTAAACGACATGTAAATTGCAACAAAATGTCAAATTAAAAAAAAAAATTAAAAAATAAAAATAAAACTACAGAACTACCGACACTATAAAATTTATTTCTAACTAACATAAAAAAACTATTATGCTCATAGTTGTCTTCTTGCAATATATATAATATATAATCGGGTTGATTTTGATTTTATTCATATTCATGTAGCGAAATTAATCTTGGTGTATGCTGAATAAGAGCTATATATATTAAATTAGCCTTACAAATTAGAAAATTATGAGTATAGGGAGCACTACTTATAATTAAGGAAATTTTAAGAGAGAGTACGGAAATTATAATTGAGCAATTTACCTATACTAGCTTAACATTACTCCCCTAGTTCTTAATATATAAGACATACGGAGTATTTACCTAATTTGATTAGATTAAGAAAGTTGATTGAGTTAGTTAACATGTCATTTATTTTATAAAACACGCTAGTCATCTTTTTTTTTAGTTTCTTTTTTTATTATGGTTAATGGAGCATTAATAGGAGTAAATTAGAAAAAAGATTGATAAATATAAAAACTGTGTTTTATATTTATAACTAAGCTCAACTTTCCAAATATGTATTATATTAAGAATCAGAGGAGTATATTTTTTCACATCATAACAGTATACAAATTTCAAGTTTTCTAAATTCTCATGTGGTCTCAATCATCCTCTTAATTAAGGAAAATCCTCCTCGAACCCAAATTAGTAAAAAATTGTCAAAAAAGACCTAAAAAAAGCCACATATCAAAAAGGTAGGGCCTTTTTCGATATTATTTCATAAACGTTAACAACTAAATTAGTAAACTTTAACAACAATATTCTAACAACTAAGTCAGTCTTCATTAACAACTAAATTAGTACTTGTTAACAACTAAATCAATACTCATTAACAACTATATCAATACACGTTAACAACTAACGTTTTATAAAATACTACCGAGAAAAAGGCCTAAAGCCTTTTTTTGATATGTGACTTTTTCTTGAGTCTTTTTTTGACAATTTTTTTGGTTATTTGGGTCGTGACGTGGATTTTTCCCTCTTAATTATATGCTGATTCATCCATCCTCTACCCCCAACAACGACACACGTGTCCTATAGATTCTTAGGTTGAGAAAATTTTGGTAGCTTTGCTACCAAACCTTATCTATAATTTAAGTGCAGATTTGTTCTTTAACATGTATTTAAAGAATTTAGATGTAAACAGAAAGCGAAGAAGTTAGAATATTTAATATTTCCATCAATCTTGAATACAAAACATAATTAACTAATTCACAAGGATTAAAAATGATTAATTTGATTAGTTTGTTATTATTATATAAAAAAATGCGTGTCACTTTTCCTAAGGTGTCCCTCTTTTAACAAGGTTATGTTAAATGTGGAAGAAAATAAACTTGAGAAATTGTGAAAAATAATACTCCCTTTGTCCTAATTATAAGACAATATTTGAGAGGCAATCTTAGTCTTTAATTACAGGACAAAGTTTTTATTTTTGTCAATTTCTTCCTAAAATACCCCTATTGATACTTTCTCAATAATAATTAAATACATAATTTAATAATGTACCTATATATTCTATAAAGTGAGTAATGATTGCAACTCATTAATGTCACATACACCTCAATTTTATTGTTTTTATTTTTTTAATAAAATAATTTTAGTAATTTTTGTTATATTTAATGATAACATCATTGTTAAATAACACTTCCAACCTCTAAGCCGGAAGTTGTCGAGTGATATCAACGACGTTAGACTTTGTGAGACTTGAAGAAGTTATGTGTGAGGTAAAAGAGGTCCGATAAAGAATAGAGAATCGAGAATAACTAGATGTTATTTTAAATTTTAAATAAGGGTATTTTGAGAAAATAAATATAATTAACTAATTTAACTATTATCCATAAACTCTCTAAAATTAGATAAATATGTCCTATAATTAGGACTGTGTAAGGAGGAAGTAAGAGATAGTGTGGGAAAATACTAAATAAGGGAGATTAAGTGGCTCAATGTCCTATATTCAGGACTAGACCATATCTTACAACTAGATTCTATATTTATTATTAGAGTAATTTTGAAATACTTTTAAATATAGAGATTTGCATTAAACTTATCTGATCTACTTTTAGTTTTAGATTAAGGATTAATTATAATTTAAAAAAGGTAAAGGGCTCAGGATCTCTTCCAAAAGTGATAGGTAATAATGCCACTAGAACAGCTTACTGACAATGCTTGAAATCAATCTTATAAATTAATTTCATAAATAATTACTCCCTCCATTCCTAATTATAAGAGCTATTTACAGAATTTAGAAAGATTAAGGAGAGAAGTTAAATTAGTTAATTATAATTATTTTCCAAAAATACCCTGCTTAAATTAAACAACACATTTTTTTGTTTCAAACGCCAATACGAAGATAACATTAACAGGGGGGGGGGGGAGCTGAAAGACTACAGTAAAATTTTTAATATCATATATATATATATATATTAAAAAATACTTATTCAATTAGCCGGAAGCTAGTTGGAAGATTTTTTATTTATTTATTTTTTTTAAAAACATAGTTGGAATATCATTTTCATGGTTGTACCAATTTTGTGAAAGAGTTGCAGAAAGATTTGAAGGTCATTGGTATCTCTCAAAATTATTCTACCATGTAAAATTTTTATTGATACCAATTTAATTGTACATTAATATACTTAATTAAATCAATCAAGTATCAACACATTTTAATTGTGGCCTGCAACATGTTGAATCTCTGTATTAGGGGAAAAGACAGAGAGCTGAAAGCATTAGAATGAAGCATTAGTTATAATTATATAGGTGTATTATTCAATTATTATTATCTTTAATTATTATTATTATTGAGAAAGTATAAATAGGAGTATTATAGGAAAAAATTGACAAAAATTAAAACTTGCTCTTATAATTAGAACCAAAACCAATTCCAAAATGTGTTTTATAATTAGGAGCGGAGAGAGTACATCGAAACTCAAATCCAAACACAACCTCATCTATGTTGATCGATCCAAGTTAAGATCTGCATCTTGTATATGTACATCTCCCAATAAATTCAAGATAACATTTGGACCACGTTTGAAATCAACATGACTCTGCGACTTATATATAATATAACTAAAGAAAATCTTATCAGGTATTTATGATGAAACTTAAAAGAAAAAGATAAGAAAGAGGAGAGTGCACGATCTAAATATCAAAAAATCAAAAAAATTTCAAAGAGTTGATTTTAAAATGTCAAAATTATTCGATAAAATTGATCAATGCTGAAATTCATTTTTTGAAATGTTTGGCCTACAACAATTTAATCACAGAACAGAACCATTTCATACCATATGAATAAATTAAGCCCCACACTCGCAAGGGCAGAGCTAGGGGAGGGCTAGAGGTGGCCCCCGCCTCCCCAAATTTACAGAAAAGGACTCAATTGTTTAGAAAATTACATTTCAATCTTATAATATTTTTAATATTTTCACTTTAGTCCCTACTAAAAGATTCATGGAGTGACTAAAATGAGCATTTTGAAATGTTCATAGGTCTTAAATATAATTTCATGAACACTTGTTTTCTATTTTATAATTTTTGCCTCTTGCAATTGCAATTTCTGGCTCCACCCCTACCCGATAGGGTATATAAAATAAAGGGTTAAGATCCTTAAATAATGTTTTATTTTTCTAAAGAATGCAACAGTAATTATAAACTGTTTTTTGGAGTAAAAGTAATAATAAACATTATAAAAGAGACTAAAAGTAACTATGACGTTAATAAACTCAAATGTCCATTAACACGAGCCTTTTAATGAAAGCTTAATGTGTTAAAATAACCATTAACTTATATCAAAAGTATAAAAGTAACCATAAACCTTTTTTGTATTACAAAAGTAACTAAAATGTGACTTCTTAAATATTAATAATTCATAAGTTTTTCTTTGGCTTTTTATATTACGAGTGTTTTATCAATTTGGGGATTAAAATAACAAAAGTCAAAGAAAGAGTTTATAAATTAATGTTCAAAAAGGCATCTTTTTTTTTTTTTTTTTTTTTTTTTTGGCGAGAATGACAAAGTAAAAAGAGAAACTTGTCACCTCAACTCCAAAAGCTAAAATCTCCAATATTAATCACCGACCTTAAAAATGCTGTCATCAAATGTTCAAGCAATCTCATAACTAACCATGAGAAAAATATGAGGCAATGTAAAAGCACATATGCGATTGGTAGAATTGAGAAAATCCATGTCACCCCAAGTCATTTAATAATTAAAATCCACTTGAACTTCAATTTGCACAAGCAACTAAAGAAACTTACGAATTAATATTCAAAAAGTCACTTTTAGTTATTTTTATATCCAAAAAAAGTTTATGGTTACTTTTACACTAATAGTATAAGTTAATGGTTATTTTAGCACCTTAACCTTTCATGAAAAAGCTCATAGTAATGGAGATTAACAGGTCTTTGGGATTATTAACATCATGGTCACTTTTGTCCTCTTTTATAATGTTTATGGTTAGTTTTGCTGTAAAAAAAAAAAGTTTATAGTTATTGTTACACTTTTTAAAGAAGTTGAAGGTTATCTAAGAACCTTAATCCTAAAATAAAAGGCAATTATCATGTTTAAGAATGATATTCATGTTGTTATTTTCAAAATTAATAAATAAAAACTAAATAAACCAAGGGGTTTATACTTCTCATGTTGTATGAGAAGAAGAAGATTCCTACACACACATGAAATAGTAGGACCCACATATATGTATAATGCTAATTATATATATATATATATATGTGGGTCCCACCATTTTATGTGTGTGTGATATGAAAAAACACTTCTCCTACAACATGAGAAGTGTTTTTCCCATAAACCAATGAGTTTAGGTTTAATAAAATGATATAATCTCTCATGACAACAATATTTTCTCCAGAAAAGATATTTGTGCCCAAGAAAAAATATAAATATATAAGAAACATAAAAATTTTGAAAGCTGGCAAAGAATTTTTGTCATAATATTAAGAAATAGTTTTTCTTACCAATAGCACTAAAGGATATGTTTTTGCTCTTTCTAAATTAAAGCCACAAAAGTATATTTAAAAAAAAAAAAAAAAAAAAAAAAAAAACCTACAACATCATATATGGTAGCCGACCTTAAATCTAAACACCATGTCGTCTTGCTAGATAATTCGAAGTCGTAATACACAAAGATCTCGATCTAAATAGGGATAATTAAAACACATAACAAAGTAATAATAATAATAATAAAATATTAATTATGATATTTTCTAGCTGGTGCTTGGGCACAATAATGGCACCAGTAGTAGATTAATGTTTAGATGATTCATGTTTATTTTTTTATAAAATTATTATTAAAATTTAAAATTTGATATGGAGAGTTTAAAACTGCAGTAAAAAGAAATATTTTATAAAAAAAAAAGTAAATATAAATTACCTAAATGTTGATGTTATTATTAGTAAAGGAAGAGGAAGAAGTAAAAGATTATGTGAATTGTAAAGGGAAGAGTTGACCTGCGGACAACCAAGCTGTAATTTGGACAGTTCGGAATTTCTAATTGAAAATGAGAAATTAACTATTATATAAAAAAAATAGTTTTATAGTACTTAATTTATTTTCTTAAAAAACAACATAACATCAATATAATATAATGTTTACGATTTTTCCTACGTGTGTGTGTGATCATGATAATGAAGTAATAATAGATTACGAATATGTGATATGAGCACTATCTCATACTCATGCAGTGAAAATATCCACACGAAAGTTGGTTGAAAATATTCAAATTTGGTGAATCTTCATGTGGCATGTAACGCTACAGCAACTCAATTATTGGTTGAGCGGGATTTGAATCCCACTTTACTAAAAGAGACACTATGGTAAGAGGTGTCCTATGTTAGAATATTTTAAAATGAAGAGATGTGTTTGTTGAAAAGTCATTATGTCCTTATAAATTATGGAATTTATATGAAGAGTTGTGTAAAAAGTTATAATTATAACAACATTAAAGATCACCAATGTCATGTCATTTTAGTTTCTAAAGACACCTATGAAAATGTGTGGTAACTACTACTTGATGGAAGATTGTATCGATTTTTATTAAAAACCTACATACTATAAAGGTGTAACCTTTTATGAAAGACACTAGTGTAAAAAATGCTTTTAAGACCGGACAAAAGAGGCATCGTAAGACTGGACCAACGACCGGTCTTGTTCTAGTCGATATTAAAAGTCTAACATTTAAGACCGGTTCGAGTCTGGTTTTAAATAAAATCTTTTAGACCGGACATTTGAAACAATGGGTCTTAAAAGTTGTACTAAATAAACCTGAAATATTTTTGGTTCGGTCCTAAAACTCAACTTTTAAAACCGGCTAAAAACTAGACCGCTCTTAAAAGATTGGAATTTTACCTCGATTTGGAAGGTCTTCATGGCACTATCATAAAAATCACAAATTTATCGATAAAGGTTCACTGAAAATTCACAGCAGAGATTTCAGACAAGAGAATCAAAATGACATGCTTACTCGTTGATGGTCTGCACCAACATAGTCCCTGGATCGCCGTGGGTGGAGCATAAGAAGATAACTTTATGCTCCTCCATGCACATGAGGACCAAGCGCCGTGGCGGCTGAAAATTCACGCGATAAAGTACTCGGTGATATATGTAGCGAGAATTAAGTGAATTGCGGACAAGAATTGTGATATGTACTGTGAAAGTATGGAAACATGTAAACCTTTCTTCTCACTTCACACAACCTCTTTGATACGTACTCCTATCTCTCCTCCTTGGATGTTGTACTTGCACAGACTGGGCACAAGAATCCAAAATCATTGATTTTGCCCTGTTACTCCAATACTTGATGCATGAACCTACAATAATGACATCGATAAGGGAATTAGTATATATGTATGTGTGTGTAAACGATGCATTTAAATTATGTACTCACAGAAGAAGATACTTACTTCATAAACAGTTGAAGGATTGGATTAGTAAGCTCCTTTCTAGGAAGCAGCAGGGACGTTACATCATCGGTGTCAACGTAAACCGGTTGAGGATTAGTGAGGCCTACTACTTCATTGATAGGCCACCATTTATCTTTAAAATATCCACTCTTCACCATATTGGATATTTTTTCCTTGGCAGTCAACTTAGCAGTAGGGGATAGAGCTTGAGGAGGGGATGGAGCTTGAGGAGGGGATGGAACTTGAGGAGGAAGGGGTGGAACTTAAGGAGGAGGGGGTGGAACTTGAGGAGGAGTAGAGACATGTACAAGCTTCACTGGCCAAGAGATGAAGGTTCTCTTAACATAACTCACAAGCTTCAGCTCATCAGTTGGGAGAGGGAGAGGTGCATCACTGATCACCTTTTCAATTGACACTCTGACTTCATTATCAGCCATTTGTTGGTGGTGTACAGTTGATCCCAAGTTGTGGACAGTCCCTTTTGCAACTAATCGTCTATGAATATCACGATCCTCCACATACAGGTCACAGGGTTGCTATGACTGTCCAACAATACAGCTCTCTCTAGTGCTTTCTTTGCATAGCAAGCTTGTAGGTGAGTATGGCAAGGGAACACTTTGGTCTACGGACGGAGCTCAAAAGCAGCCTCATCTGCTTCAATTCCTCCTTCATCTGGCTCATCACGGATTTCCACTTTGCTTCTTTAGCCGCTGCTTCCTCATTTATTTTGGCCATCGTGTGGTCCATCTCCTCCAGGGTAACCATACTTTGTCTATGGCGTTTAGATTTACCAAAGTATTCCTTCAGGCCTACCCGTCCTCCAATCCCCCTTACACGCCCCGGGTGATCCGATTTTCCAGTCGCAACGGTCAGAACATCATTCCTCCCGTCCGACACAAAAGATCCCTCTGCTTCTTTCTTTTTAAGATCTTCTTGTAAGATACAGATAACGAGAAGCTTAGTAATGAAACTTGTTTAGTAACTAAAAAATAACAATAACGATACTTACAATTCTTTCAGCAACTACACGAGTTTGTTCACTCATGTAGGCGCCGCTTGGCTTTTGCCGAATATGCAACCACAACTCCTCGCGACGTATTGGAGATGGCTGATCAACTATCGCAAAAGGATTGGATTCAGCTTCATCTTCCAATCTCTTCCGCTTGGCCTCTATCAATTCTTTTTCGGCCTTTTCATATCCGCCACGAGAAGCCCTATGCGGGCAATCATTCTTTCTCCTATCTCCTGTGCTTGTTCCCTTCTTTTCTGTGAATCAGAATTGAAAACAACTATTAATTTTGAATTCTAGCCATGTCACTAACATAAATTAGAGAACTTCTAATTATCATAATTGAAAACAACTATTTAATTATGCTAATTCTCAATAGGCAAAGGAAGCGGCGTCTTGATTCCGTTCAACCATAGGGAGTTTGATAGACTATTTCTCTTAGTTAAAAAAAAAAAATAAAAGAAACTATAGCAAGAAAAATTAGCATAGGCGCATACCGAATTCGGGAAAAAAAAATATTACATACCTCCAACCATAGGGAGTTTGAACATAAATTGGAGCTATGTATTGTACTGCTAGATAGATAGGTTAAGAAACAAAAGATAATTATGCTTACAGAATAATACAAACTTGATCCTTTTTAAGTCATCCAGTGGGATCAACAGTCCCCATTAGATACTAACAATTGTGTATATAAAGTTTCCCCCTTTTAAGACTATTCATTTCCTCCTTTGCAAGACAAACCATTACACAATTACCTTCTTAGTATTTTACCTTTTCGGTTTACATATCGGACTTGCATAGACAAAGGCGGGAAATGTATACTTCTATTCACACACCAAACCATTTAACTAACAAGATTAGATGAACACAATAACATTCACATATCCGCACGGGTTAATAAGCAAACAAAAAGGCAAAAAAAAAAACTAAATATAAACTCACGAGCTTGAGGGAGTGGTCCTTGGTGAACAAATTGTTGCAAAGTTTGTTCATCAATAAATGTGTAATTGTCCCAAGGATTTTGGTCAGGCCTAACCTCAGCAAAAATATATGTGTTAGCTAGAAAAGTCTTAAACTTCCTCCACCGATCAGCACAATAAGACAATGTCTTGTCTTTCAACTTCTGAGAGTCAGGGACAGTGTATGTAAGCCGGATAGTGTCCCAAATAGGTTGCTTTACATTGTCAAAGTCGACATTTTTCCACTCATCTGTCAAGATGCTAACCTTGCTGCGTGCAAGATAGCCGACAAAACTAGTATATTTGCTTTTATTAGGACCGAAAGGTTCCAACTTTTCATCAAACTGAATCTCGAGCTTTGACCTAGAAGTCCGACTTATGGTTACATCCATCATTCTTGTGCCTCTTCTACCACGGCGTGCATGGTAGTTACGAGGCTCATTGTGAGATGAAAAGGGTTCGTTCTGACTCACACCAGTCACACTAGTAACTGGCGTTTCCAGAACACGAATATAATCGTTTTCACCGTTAATTTTTGAGACAGGCAGAGAGGAATGCCTAAGCAAATAAGAGACTAATAGATATCGTACGTGGGCGAGAAAGAGAGGTAATGCAACAAGAAGGGTTTCGCAACGGGAACAGAGGTTCTTCAGTGAGAGTAACAAAAGCTTTCACGCGAAAAAATGTATTATTGGCGCCTCATTTTTAAGACCGAACAAAAAATAAAGTCTGGTCTTAATATTAAAATCAAGACCGTTCATATTTAAGGCCGGTCTTAAAAGTAATTAATTATTTTTTTAATTTTCTTCAATATCGAGTGCGCCGCCACAATTTAAGTCCGACTTAAAATATTTAACTTTACGAACGGACAAATTATAAGACGGTCTTAAAAGTTAACCTTTAAGACCTGTCCTTATAAACGTCCGGTCTTAAAATTAATTAAATTTTTGTGACCGGCCTTAGTATATCTCCGGTCTTAAAAGTTTAACTTGTAAGACCGCCTATTACATATGTGCGGTCTTAAAAACTTGAGACTTTTATATTTAAATTTTTCCTTATTATGATAGACGACAGAAAATATAAGTATGGCTGTATGAGATTTCTCTATAGAGTAATTGAAATTTGAATTTTTTTTAATAACATTTTTAACGCCGGTTGTTTTTATGTCGGTCTGAATAATATATTTAAGACCGATGGAAATATGATCCGGTCCAAAATGTTCTTTATATTTACGGGCGCCACCGGTCATTCCTTTAAGGCCGTAGCGCGTCGAATCTCGATCTAAATGAAATTTGTCTTAAAGCCCTTTTTTACACTAGTGAGAGTTATTTTAAATAATCATTGTTTATCAAAGTCATGTTGGTTCATGAATCTAACACGTGGTTATGATTTTTAATTAAAAAGGCATCGCTTTTATAAATACTATGCACTATCATTTCATTTGTTATAGACGTACAATACAACATCAGACATCAGAAATCACACAACAAGAAATCAAACTCATTGTTAAAATTGAAGAGTCATTTTATAAGGAGGTTGATTCAAAATTTGCTACTGATGTAATAATTAAGGATCTTATTAGCAGATAATGTTAGAATCAAACCTTTAATTTTAGTTATCTAATTAAGGTGAATTCTTTGTAAAATTTAAAGAGATTGTACATGGTTGATTATAATGAGAAAATCACTAGAAATTTATAAAGGGATTAGACTGGGTCAATGAATGATATTTTTACTATATTCATCTCTCTGTTTCTACTCATTTATTTTCTGTCATTCTATATTAATTTATATTCCCTCTGGTCTTTATTATAAGGCACTAACTAACAATTCGCACAAATTAATAAAAAAAGTTAAAGTCAATAAAGTTGTCCTAAAATTTAAGTAATTTCCAATACTACCCCTACTAATTGCACTAAACTCCAATATCGTATTAATTATTACTCTCACGCACTACCCTTATTAATTAGGGGCATATATGGAAAAAAACTAATGCTCCTTGGGAACAAGTAAATACCTTATAAAAAGGACCAAATACACTTATTAATTGGTGCCTTATAATAAGGACCAGAGAGAATACAAGGGTACACTAGAATAGGTTAAACACTACATAAAAAAAGGCGATTTGCTTGCTAAGAATATGACCTATAACTTTTTTTTTTCTTCTTTTTTTGAGGGGGATTCAATATTACCTATACTTTATAAGAACGGCAATTCAAGTATTACTATTAATGCGAAGACCTCATCGATAAATGGTTCAAAAATATTTATAAATTTCTATAATTGCTATTTCTTTATTATATATCACTGTTTGTTGTTCTAAGTGTGGTTCCTTTTACAAGTAAGCTTTTGGGTCATAAGTACTCCATTTGGAAGGTGGAAATGCCCTCTTGCTCAACCACACACGCATGCGTATACGAAGCCCCAAATCAACTAAAGTGGTAACTACCTTGTCACGCCAATTAATTAAGAATGCGAAAGAGTGGTTTGTTTGGAAAAGTTAAAACAGTGGGCTATTTTAAAGGAACCAAATTTGAACGGATAATGCAATGAAACGTTTGAATTTGATCTTAATTTTTAATTTAATTACTATAATTTAAGTGACCAGTAAAGACCATTCATTGAACTAAGCCACCCAAGGGTCATGAATCACCTAACTTAAAACTTTCATGGTACTTAGACCACAAAGTCATTAATAGGAAATGAGCTTCTCCACTTCTCTCATTGTCCACTTCCTCTCAACTTCTTTATTCTTACTATTATATCAACTTGAACGGTAAATAAAAGTCAAAACCCCAGAAAGTTTTTTAAGACATGAAAATGATCAGAAAGATGATATGAGATTAATTTAAGATTTTAAAGCGTTAATAATTTCACCATGATGCCCCTCAATTTAAAAAGAAAAAGAAAAGGGCACCCCTCACTAGAGCGCCGTCGCCATTTGTTTGCCGAGCTAGGCTAGCAGATAGAGCTCGTGGCCAGTTGGCCATGGTGCTCAGTGAGGATGCCCTTTTCTTTTTCTTTTTTTATTATAAAAATTTAGGGGCATTATGGTAAAATTCCTAACACTTAAAAATCTCAAATTAGTCCCATGTCACCTTTTTGTTATTTCAATGTCTTAACAGACTTTTTGGGATTTTGAAAGTTGAAATGATATTTAAGTGAAATTTTCCCTTTAAAAATTTAGTCCTAAAGTTTAATGAAATATATAATTTTATTTTTCAAAATATGAGGATTAATATTTTAAATTGTTCAGACTTTGGGATTGATCAAATGTACAGAGTCAAAATTAAGAGAATGAATTACGAGACAAGTCAAAATGATGAAGACTAGGTTGTATTAAGTTAAAGTGTGAGGATTTGAATCATAATCGAGTCAAAACTATATATAAAAAGAAAAATATTAATTTTTCCCAAATATAATGACATAATTTTAATGTCAATACCAATATCAATTTTAATGTTACACGACAACAAAAGGCTAATGACATGATCTTGATTATTAGCTAAGTCACTACTAAAATCTGATACAACCATCATGTAGAAAAATCAATACTACATCTTTACACTACCTTATAATGTCCACAGCGAATTCCTTTTGTTTGAATTTCTAATTCTTTGCCTTTTGTTTCCTTAACTCCAGTTCTCACGTTTTATATTTTTTTTTGGGTCGGAATGAAATTATTATAATCTCTTAAATGTTGGAGTTAGTTGGGAGCTTCACTTTAGTCCTGAATGCAAGATCATCTCAGTATATTTTGTCTCACAAATTTATAATATTTTTTATAAAAAAAATCCACTTGATCCCACATACTAAAGAGAGTTTTAATGAATTATAAATTCTTTTAGTTTCCAATACAAGTAAATAAAAGAGGTATTTTAAGGCAATAACGCAAATATATAGTATCACAAATAGTTAACTTCACTATTTTTCTTAATTTTCATAAGTTAATTATCTAACTTTTACGTTTAGAACTAGAAGGAATACTGCCTCAAATCCTAAATATATGACACTTTCTACACAAAATTCTTAATCCATAATATAAGCCAATTGGTGGGTCATTAATGATCTTTTTTTTTTTTTTTTCAATTATTACTTCTATTACAATTTGCAAGGAAAAAACTTGGAGTCTACTATAGTATTATTATACTCTTAAATATGACCAAAGTTAAAAAATATTTAATTTCATTTTCAGATAAAGGATTCCATTCCTTTTTTCTTACTTGGTAAAGTAATAAAAAGTGACTTATACTATAAATAAATAGGAGTATATATCAAGTAGTCAACCTCTAATTTCCCCCTTTCTTGCGCTAAGTATCTCATTTTTTTTTTTTTTTTTTTTTTGATGGAATCTAGAAGTTATTCCCAATCCATAGCTAGAAGAGGAGGATGACTAAAGTGGGTTTTGTGCTATTAATATTCAACAACCAATTAATATTTTTGATACACACGTCTCTAAATAAATTGAGGATTGCCTGACCCATTGGGCCACAAGAAAATCATTGACTGATATATTGTTTCGTGTAAATTTTTTTTTTTTTTTTTTTGGGGGGGGGGGGAGGTGCATCACTATTCTCCGTCTAAAATTACGGTTGAGCATGAAATCTAAAACCCATGAGCCCACCCAAAATCTAATGTAATGGGGCCATATTGAGCCCATCAAAAAAAATTTTATAATGAGTTGGGTTAGAACTCGCTCATTTAAGATTTAAATAGGCGGGCAATGGGCACATCTATGGGCTGCCCATACTCACCCATTTAGTGTAATTTTTTTATTAACTACCCTTCTTATTCCGGATTCCACTTAAAACATTCCCTGAATTCCTTCCTATTCAAGTATTCAGCCACCTCTAATCCATAATCATAATAGCCATCAACTCTCAAGATTATATAATGATGGTACTTGTTTGAATTTATATTGTTTTGTGTGAATTGTAATTATGGAACTTTGAAGATTCAGATTTCAGAAATTGGAATGATGAATTTAGATGGATACTTAATGCTTTATGTGTGTTTTTTTTAAGAAAAATAAATAAGTCAAATGTAAATGGGTTACCCAAAACCCGGTTAACCCGCCCATTTATGTGCTAACCCATTTACACGAGTTTAAATGGGTTGAGGTACGGGTATGGGCTAACGCATACCCATTTAAAAATAAATAGGCGGGCTATGGGTTTGACCTCGGGTTATCCAACCCGCCCATTACTCTGTCCTATCTGAAATACACCAAGAAGGATAATAAAGCAACGATAGCGTCAAGTCAAATCGAGCACAGTGAAGGCTCGGCATCTTCTTTCTTCTCTTCACTGATCGGTGGAGGCAAAGATTCAGAGCTGCGTTTGGGTATTCAAAGGCAATAAGGGTGGCGGGCATGATTTTTTTGGCAGCAACGACTGCGAGATCTACAACGATGAGAAATTACTTCAACTTTACTTTTAAGTGAAAAGTTATTTACCCCAAACATATATACTATCTTCGGTCCTAATTATAGGAGCACTTTTGTAGTCCAATTTGCACTACAAAAGTACTTCTATAATTAATTGTACTATAATAGTGCTCCTATAATTAGGACCGGAAGGAGTATTATTTTGGATCTAAATTAGTTTTTAAGTTTAAAAAGTCAATTTTAATAAGTTAAAAGCCACCCCGAACATAGGATTAACGATGAGACACAACTATTTAAAGTGATTGGTGTCAATATAATAGTAATATTTAATATTAATTAACAATATAATTTATAAAATTTGGACTAAGTCATCTACAAAAATGAATAATGTCATTTATTTAAAACTAATTAATTTTGTTTTTCATGTCTCACAGATTCATCTAATTTTAAGGTAAGTAATTTGATACAATTTTATTTAGCTTTAAACCAGAGCAATGCTGAAACCAGACTTTATACATGCCTGGCCCCATATAACCTGCATCTAACCTCAATGTCATCTTCTATTGTGAACTCCATACCTCACAATACAAGTAGAGCTATGTATAGAAAAGGGTTAGTGACTTGCTCCCACCGTCAAATGCAATCTCTGTTACTTGTGCGTTTTTTTTAATGCTCCGACGGTGGCACAGGGATTTGGTAAAGAAGGATTTTATGATAAAAAAGGATTTTTGTGGTGATCGAGCCTGTGCAAATTTTATTTGAATGAATTGAATGTAAATCCCAACTCACGCTTGTTGCCTCCATTGGGAGTCAAAGGAAAGTTGGCGTTTAACACAAGTTTGATTAAGGAAATCAAGAGATAAGAAAAAGAATCTGAAAATAATTCAAATCAAAATGAACTTGATTTTCTAAATTTGAATATCTTCCCATAATTCTTATTTCACACTAAATTAGGAGAAAAATGAAAAATTATCTCATATCCGAAGAGTATATTATTATAATTTTAAATACAAAACGTATTAAATAGATATATAATAGATACAAATTGTTATCATGGTTTAATCAATGGTAGTAAATATTTATGTATTTCTTTGATTTTTTATAGCATAGTTTTATTTATCAAAAACCAATATATGCATATATTGCTGGTGTATAAACTATATATGGCTCAAGTTATTTATATGCATTAGACAAGTTCTCCAATTACATTTGTTATTTTCTTATTGTTAGTTGTTAAAATATGCTTGTACACTTGTAAATTCACCAATGAAACACTTGTAAATTTTTATATGAACTCTTAAAATATAAATTAGGATTTTTAAATTAACATATGAACACTAGTTGCTTATAAATTAATCTATGAAATATTGACATTTGTAATTTAGCTATTGTTAGTTGTTAATGCACACACATATGCACTTGTAAACTCACCTATGAAATACTGACATTTGTTATTTCGCTATTATTAGTTAAAATGCATATGTGCACTTATAAAGTCATCTAAGAAACACTTGTAAATTTTTTTGTATCAACTGTTATAATTTTTAGGATTTGTAAATTGGCATATGATATTTATAAATTCACAAATGAAATGTTGACATATGTTATTTCAACATTGTTGTTAAAATGTGTGTGCGCATTCGTAAATTTACTTATAAACTTGACCCAATAGGTCGATATAAGGTTGAGGTGCAAATCTATCAAGAAATATTTCACTAGGGCACGAGACACCATAAACTTTTCTTAATTAAGCACAAAAGTACACATAAAGTTTTCAAAATGGTGTAGAAATTTTGCCGCTATGCAAACTAACGTTGACAGTTAAACAAACATGTCACCCAAGAAAATTGTACAAAATAACCCCTAAAGTTTTGAGTAGGGGTGGTTGATGTGCCTTTCACGCTTCCCCTTTATTTTGAGGACTTTACTAAATGTATTTTTCACGGTTCTTTAAATCATTAGATTCTTCACGAAATCGTGACATTTTGCTATCTTATGAGCAAAAAATTGAATTGTTTTCAATTTCTTACAATTCTTCAAAAATTTAAGAATATAAATAAAAAATAAATTACACACTTTTGAACTTAAATTTTTAAGAAATTGTAAAAAATTTAAAACAACTTCATTTTTTGCTCTTAAGATATCAAAATGTAGCTCATTTTGTGCAAAATCTAATGATATAAAGAATCATTAAAAATACATTTGAGAAGGTCTCCAAAATGAAGGGGCAACAGGAAAGACACATCAGTCAACCCCACCCTAAAGTCTTTGGAAATGGTGCTAAAATACACACAAAATTTTTAATAGTTGTAACATTTTTGCACCATTTTAGAAACTTTTTGTGTATGTATGCACTATTTTCTTGGTATGTATGTTTGTAAAATGATAATTAACGGTCACATCATTTAAAAAACTTTGTGTACTTTTGCACCCAAATAATATTTATGATGGTTAGTGCCCTTGACAAAATAATTTATGAATAGAGTTGCACCTTAACCCATAGATGTAAAAAGATGTAGATATTTTAACAGAAGTCGATTTCAAATAACATGATTGTGGTAAATATTCGGGCTTCACTTGCTAGCATGCCTAAGGCTCATGGAAAGTACTTGAAGGCATAAAAATTAGTGTGTTCTTTGGGACCTTCAAGGAAGACTTCTTAAGGGATTTACCTTCAAGCTTGAAGAGGGAGATAGTCCAACTGCTCAGATACATGGCCTGAAAATTGTATGGGATGGGTTTTCCAGAACATCACCTGTAACTATATATATACAAAGACATGCCATTTAAATGCGGTATTGATAATCTAAAAAGCTTTCGGTTCAGAGTTCGTGGCCCCCAACATAAATGGCTCCTCTAGAAACCAAACTTGAGATCCTAAGAGACTTAGTGAAGTCTTACACTGTTAGACTAATTTTATGATAGATGTTTATATATATATAGGAACCAAACTTGAGATCCTAAAAGATCTAGTGAGACCTTATACTACTAGACCAATTATATGTTAGATGCCTATATATATATATATAAAAGAAACCGTGATGATCGTTTTAATTGACTATATAAAGAAGGTTAAGGTATACCCAGCATTTAATGACGTAGATTTTCCACTAACATAATAAAAGTGGAGCAATTTCACCGCCACCGGCACACCCAACCTGTGGACTTTAACTACGACCCGTCAAGTTAGGGGGAGAGGACTTTATCACCCAACTATTTTAGGGGGAGAGAGACAACATCATCATGTGCTCTCCCTTCCTTCCGCTTTCTGATTTCTATCCAAATGGCAGATACTTCTTTCTGGTATTGTTTCACTTCCCACAAGCCACCTTCCTCTTTATGCTCTATGTGGTTTCTTCAATTTATGTTTCCTTTTCAAATAACTTCATTGTCTTTCTCTCTCTCTTTTTTCTTGTTCTTCTTTTTCAAATGGATCAAGAGTATGTTTAATTGAGGGTGAAATTGCTTTTTTTTTTTTTTTTTTTTTTTTTTTGATACACATAGTAGGGGAGGGTGCAGGATTCGAACCGTGGACATGGGGGAAGGGAGTCAAGTTCCCATGCCACGAAATTGCTTCATTTTTATTATAGGGTTAATGTGTAAATTTATCTGGAAAGTTTTCACTTTTATACATTCAAGCTTAAAGGTTATCTTAGAGGTGTTAAAACGCACTAATGTTACACCTTACTTTTAACATTGTGAACACACAAATATTTAATCATTAATTGATCAAATATTTTTAGCTAGCTGTCAACATGTCATCCACATCATTTTTATCACAATATAAATTTGCCCAAAAATTTATATGTCATCTATTTTATTTCTAAAAAAAAAAAAAAGATTTAAAACTTCCGAAAACCCAAAGTAATATAAATACGCACAGAGAGAATTGGAGAACAATTAATAGACGTTGGTATAGATAGAACAGGATTGAATAAAATACTATTTTCAATCTTTAATATAAGATTCAGTTGGCTGAGATTTAAAAAACTAAAGAATTTATTTTTAGATTTTAGATTTAATATTATTCTCTAAACTGCTTTATCAAACTCATATAGATATTTAATGAAACATAATATATACTTTAGATAACTTATTTAATTTTTTTAGTTCATTCAAGAAAATCAATATATGAAGGGCCCGGGACCTTCTCGAATACCTAAAACTGGGTTTAACAACTTGTGCCTTAAAAATTACATTTAAAAAAACAAAAAAAGTAATTTGGATAAGATGGTCCGTCGTGGGAGTATGAAGGAACAAGAGACGGTGGGAAGCCACCAACCCCGAATCCCTTATCGACTTCACCTGTGGCGCGTGGTCCCACCATATTGGGCATGACGCATGCCCCACGTGTTGTAAACGTTTTTTTAATAATAATAATAATTATTATTGTTGTTGTTTTTGTTATTTTTGCCGGAGATTCCCAAACTTTTTATGATTGCTCGGGTGAGTCGGGGCGGAGTCAGAAAATTATAGAAAGAGGCATAATTAGTGGGGTTGCCCGAATTTTTTTTTTTAAGAAAATTTTTATATACATTAAAAATATATCAGAAAAAGACTTATGAAATCAGTGAATCTTTTGATGATGTAATAAGAGAGACAAATATTTTACAAACTTGTTATTTAAAAAAGTAAGACCATGTCTTGTTAGAAATAAATGCAGCTACATAAATAACAATGAAGGGTGGGTACTCAATAAGTTCAAGTACATATATTTTAATATAAAAAAGTACTCCCTCCGGGTCCTAATTATAAGACAACATTTTGGGAGTTGATTTTGGTCCTAATTATAAGACAACATTCTAATTTTTATCAATTTTTTCCTAAAATATCCTCATTTTATTCTCTCAAGTGCGTTTGGTTTTTAATGAGTATATGTATGTGGATGCGTAGACTCTTTCAATTAATGAAATATTTAAAGATATATATATATATATATATATGTATGTGTGTGTGTGTGTTTCTATGTATGTATATATGTGTGTGTATACATACATATATGTATGCATGTTGTGTGTGTGTGTTTCTGTGTATATCTGTATGTGTGTGTGTATCTATATATGTATATATTTGTGTGTCTACACTCAAATATATATAGGTGTGTACATATATGTATGGATGCATGTATGTATGTGTGTGTGTGTGTGTGTGTTTCTATGTATATATGTATATGTGTATGTGTCTATATACAAATATATATAGACACACACATGTGTGTGTATAAATATGTGTGTGTGTGCGCCTGTCAATGTCAATAAATATGTGTATATATGTATATATATAAACACACACACATATATATACATACACACACACATATATATATATATATATATCTCTCTCGTGTGTGTGTTTATATATGTGTAGATTTATGTACACACACACACATATATATATATATATATATATTCATACACATACACAGTGTGTGGGAAGGAAAATTTTATGTTGGAAAAATATGTAACAAGAGCTATTGATTCACTTTACTTATGTCATTTTAAATTTATATAAGGGTACTTTAGGAAAATGAGTAAAATTAACTAATTTAACTTCTTTCCTTAGTCTTCACAAAATCAGTTAAATATGTCTTATAATTAGAACCAGGAGGAAGTATATTACAATAAAAATAATTATAATGTCATCCTTATAAGCCTTATTTTTTGAAATTTCATCATAATTGCCTTATTATCAATGTTATCAAATACATCTTTTTTCAATATAAGACACTAAACAATTATTCAATCATTCACCCCTCATCCCATTACGAAGTGTAGCCTTGACGTATTAAGTGAACACCTAATTTAAAGGTGGAGAATCATTGAGACATCTATTATTATTATTATTATTATTATTATTTTAAAAACATCCCAAATAATTGGGGGGCAAGCTTACAACCAAGATCTACCACTGGTGGTGAGCCCCGTACTTTGATTTAAAAAAAGTTGCAATTTACATTAAAAATTCGGGGAAGTGCAATTAAATATTTTTATCCCATCTTATATTTGGTCCTTCTCTATATTTCTTTAATGTGCTGAAATTTTCGGAAAAAATAACTTCCCGTAAGATATGTTTTCTAGTAAAATGTAAAATTGGTTGATTATGCTATTTCTAATTCTCATTAAATCTAAAAACTTCATAAATAAATATAGCATTTTTCATGGATGATTCTGCGTCTCGGTCGCTTTGCATAAAAATATAAATTGTCAATTGAAATTTAAAAATTTAAACTTTTAAATAGATATAAAATTAGACATTCATTTTATTTACAAACATTTATAATAATATAAATATTTATTAATTACAATTAAAATGTATTTAGGATTTTTATTATTTTTTAAATTAATTAAAATTGTAGTAAAATGTTATGAGATCTAATATTTAATTAAAAAATGCTCACACCAAAACGTTCCATTAAATATGAATTCAAGGTGAGAAGTGAGAACACACTATTTTGATACAAGTTCCGAGGACATGCATCAATAATATATTAGTCAATTAGTCAAAGAGCATGGACGAAATAATAATGCAATTAAGGTCAATTAACATATCAATATACTTAAACAATGGGAGAAAGGGACAGGTCCACGTAATAATAAACATAAACAAATTAACAATATATACTAAAATCACAATCTACCTTTAAAAATGCTCCATAGATTCATTGAATTAGCAATAGTACACCCACTTCACAACTTTTATTCTTCCTTTATTTTTATTCTTTTTTTATAAAAAAAAAAAAAAAAAAGAAATTGCCACATCTTTGTCTGATTGTCTCCCCACATACTCGAGGCAGACACAGATATATGACAAGGGAGGCAAATGCCCGCCCTTGAAAACGACATCGTTTGATTTTTTTATTTTTATTTTTTAAAATTTAGGGTAAAATCCTAAAACCATTTCCCCAAGCTTTTTCGAATCAAATTTTCGCCTTTTGGTCTTCGGTTCGAGGTGTAATCGTGGGCGAGGCGGATGTAGGGTTTAAGGCTTTAAAATCGGACCGTTCTTCTTCCCCGTTCGTAGTTCATCTTGAGTTTTCGCCATTTGCAACTTGCATAACGTTGTAGCATCAGCTCGGTTAGTATCAAACTTGTCCACAGAATCTTGGAGCTGGGGATTAGTTCCTCAAGGTACTTTCATTAATTTGATGGGCGCTTGGTAGTTGTTTCATGTGAGATGAATTTTTATGGAAAAAATGATTTGGGAGACCTCTTAGCTTAGAAATTTACCTCTCTGTAGGTGCATATTATCTGTTTGTGTTTTGATCCCAGAGAAATACTATAATAATATCTCTGGATTTGAATGCTGCTTTCTCCATCTCAACTGAAATTTGCCATCCGGTATTGGGTACCCTTACTCCTTTTTTCTTTTGGTGCCACATATGAGTAACTTGGCTTAATGCTATGGCCTTTTATAATCAACTTTGTTTTTGGCTTCCTTCTCTTCTAGATACTTTAACATTCCTCCTTTTGATACCTCTTCTTTCTATCTTTCCATTTTGTGGTCTGGGAGATCGAAAATTCCTTTTTCTTTTCTAGAGATGTACCTTTCATAAGCACCATTTTAACTATTTGAGGGTGTTCAGTAATAGAACACACGTGTCTAGCCACAAAGGACTAGTATATGATTGATATCGGATCTGAGGATTCCAAAGGATGTTTGAATACCCAATGGAGGTTACCCGGTGCTATCTATGATGGAGATAACATCGAATAATCGTTGATCACTGTGTCACACAGATACGGCGTGTTACCAAAGGAGTGGGGTGTGTGCACAGTGAGATAGTATCTAAACAGTCAATTCAGAATGGAGAGAGTGCACCTGGAGAACATGCTTATAGATAGAGATCTTTTAGGGTTTCTACTCGTCGGTTGTGCGTATCCTCTCTTGCCATGCATATCCCACGATCTAAGCCATTTCTCCTCCATTATCTACATTATCTCTGATAATTGGTATAATCATGGAGAGATTGGTGCTTTACCTGATTTGAGGGGGATACCGTCATAAAGCACTCCTGCTGGGCCTAGCTTTTACAAGGCCCATTATTCGGGTCCATAACAGTTGCCCCCAAGCTTGGCAAATCGGTGTCGATCTGCCGAGATTATCTTGTCACTAGGTTCCTCCTGTCCGAGTTTTCCCTAATCACATTGTGACCCTGTGCTGTCTTTTCAGGAATCAATCGTGTCCCAAATTTTAACTTAACTTATATCGCCGAGTTAAACTACTCCTGTTTTTGTTTTTCGCACGGTCTCATACTTGTACCTCTTATAACCGCTTGCTCCCGTAATGCCAGGGATTACCTTAGGATCTTCTACTCGTCACCCAGGGTATATTTCCCCGACTTTATCCGGTTGCTCCCAATCCAGGGTATTAGCTATGGGAGCAGTGGCTTATGAAGAGATGTGATTTCTCCCGAGGAATGCGCCTTTTCGTTTGCTTTCTCGTAATCCGTAACCTCCATTTGAAAAACAACGGTCACGCGCTTTGAATAGCCGCCTTTGGTAATCGTGCGTAATTAATGTTCACGTCATCCGTCATGATTGCTTTTAGGGTTTTGCTTTGTCCTTTTCATCGTAACTCTTCACTTACTCTGATATTACGAATCCGACGCTTCGGTTTGTCACGTCTATAAGACTTTGACCCTTCTTCTTTTTGTCACCTTTCCTTATGAACTTTCTTTTGAGGCAGAGAATCTGTGTTCACCGCAATTCATCATCCTTAGTGCTTGAACCTCTCTCGCTCAACGAATTTCTTCCCTTCGCTCTTCTAGCTTTCATTACTCCCAGATTTGTTTTTCAGGTAATGGTTGTTGCCTTTCTTTTCTTTTCTCGTTCCTTGCTCACTTGATTTCGGTCTTTCTCGCGATGCTGCTGTTCTGGGTTTCTCTTTCTATTTCATGGACATTCTTCTCGCACTTGTTTGTGCGGGTGTCAGAATGATAGTGATGACCTTGAATTCCTCTCTGATCGGGAAATATTGCTAACAAACATTGAGATAACACTTGGTCTGAGTCATTGCCATTCTTACTGATTGACTATTTTCTTTATTAAAGCTCTTTTCAATTCCAATATCCTTTTTCAGAGGGGATTCTAGGTTTTCTTCATTTTCTGGTTTCGTCTGCATTCATTCACTTGTTTTCTGCATTTGTTTTTGCTTGCATTCATGTG
Organism: Acacia acuminata; assembly: GCA_019022655.1. Classification (NCBI taxonomy): domain Eukaryota; kingdom Viridiplantae; phylum Streptophyta; class Magnoliopsida; order Fabales; family Fabaceae; genus Acacia; species Acacia acuminata. The sequence continues at coordinate 1,413,714 of JAFJYI010000001.1, forward strand.
ATAACCTTTTTGCACTTCAGTATCATTTTGTCTGCTTATCTCGTCCATACAAATGAACCCTCACCCCGATATACTTTTGGATATGTACGGTAGGCCCATCCCCGAAGAAGATAGGGCCATCGTTGAAAAATTACCCCCATCCGCCAAATTCTGGATTTGGTCAATCCTTCCGACTAAGGCAGAGAAAAGGGAGTCCTTCCTTCGCATCTCAAGGGCTGGAGGGAGCGGGGGGACTGTTCGAGTTTCACACTCTTCCGCTCCCAGACTTCTGATATGTTGGCATCCGTAGCCCAAACTCCAACCTTAGTTCCAAGTGGGCCCGCCTCTGCTACGGGAACTCGGGGTTCGACGCCATGCGATGACTGTTGTTATGTGGCCATTGAACTTGCTCAAACTTGATCACGACAGGGAGGCTGACTTGCTCTTAGACAAATGTCGGTGCAACATTATTTTTTCCAGTGGTCTGACCGACGTCCCTCCAAGTCGCTCTAGCCCAGCCCCCGTTTTCATTCCCCGAGCTATTCCTGCAATGTCAGGTATATTTCATCTTCTAATTTGTTGTCCTTTCCCTTGTTATAGGTATTAGATGGCTTTTTGTCACTCGACCGAGGCATCCTTGATGGTAGAGTCTAGCGATTTTGGCTCCTCCCCGAAAGGTGTTGTTAAGGAGTATATAGTTAGCAGCAACGTAACTCGAATGAGGAACTTGATGTCCACCAACGATATTGCTTGCGTGATTCGTGGTGGGGAAGGATATGACATATATGTACCTGAAAAAACCGAGTCGGTCGCCTCCGCCCGATCGAGTGACGAGGACTTGCATTATTTTTATTTTTATCGGGACGTAATTACCCGACTTGGTTTACAATTCCTTTTTTCCGACTTCCAAATGTGCTTACTTTGTCACTTACATCTTGTCCCCTCTCAATTACATCCCAATGGCTGGGCCTTAGCCATTGTGTTTGAGAAGTATTGCAAAGCCCAGGATATTGTCTGCTCTATCCCCGTGTTTTGCATTTTCTTTGTCCCTTTAGAAACCAACGTCACTACTGAGGATGACCGCACCTGGTATGGTTGGACTTCCCTTCGAGCAGCCCATGGTCGAAAATTTCTCAAGCCATTCACGGATTCGTGGAAAGGTTTTAAAACTTCCTTTTTCAAAGTCACTGCCAAACCCGGGCAATGCCCTGGTTTCTTCAATCTCTTAAGTCTGGTGAAGTTGAAGAGCAATTTCTGTTGTATTGGTGCGCATACCACCATAAATTTCTTCCTAAAGATTTCCTCCCTTCCGCTGGAAGCCTTTCCGAAGCCGAGGAGGAAACCATATTCACTCTTACACAACTTGCCAGTAAAAAGGGCCCGTTGGTGGACTCGGCCGAATATATTACGGATCCCGTATTCAAAAAGCAACCTGTCGCGAGTATGGTTTTAAGCTTTATCCGCTTTTCGCACCTTGATTTTTATTGCAAACGACTAATATTATTGTTTTTTATTTCAGGTCGGCAAATGGGAAAGCGGCCCGGTTACCTGGATGTGACCACTCGCGAGGAAGGGGCTACTGGGGCAACCTCGGCCGCAACCCCGATTGTTGCCGTGGTTGGATTGAAGCGGACACGCTCTAAGCCTACTCCCCAAGTTCTGGTCAAAAAAACCAAGGTCTCCAAAAAGAAGACCTCCGCTGTGGCCGCCTCGAGTACTCCTCCTTCACCTTTGTCCCCAACTTTTGATTCAGAGACCCCGGTAGAAGAGGCTACAATTCCCGGGGTTGTTATCAAGCTTCCCCGCTCACATGTGTGGGAGCATCACATCACTAAAGGCGTACGTGCTGGAATTCGTCCTCCCGCTCACTACTATGACGGTACGCGACTGTCCACTTCCAAGGTAAAGGAGCTGAGGGATGTGGAGCGTGTTGGATGAAGATTTCTGGGCTAAGTCAGCTTGTGGCCTACCTGAAGCAGAAGCGTGCCTTAGTCCAGGAGGAACTGGAACATGCGGAGTCTGAGAGAGACGAGGCTCACAAACTGACGGCCTAGGCTCTCCAAACCACGGAAGATGCTCAGGCAAAGAGGAACAGTCTTCGCGCCGAGGTGGAACCGCTGAGAACCGAGAAGGACAGCCTTCTTCAGGAACTTCAACGTGCTCGGGGAGACTTGCAAAAAGTCGAGTTGGAGGTTGCCCGAAAGCAGTAGATTCATGAGAATGACCTTGATTCCATAAGCCGGCACAAGGGTCATAATCTCGGATTTGGAGGCGGAGCAAACGCATTATAAGGAAATATATGCTGCTGCCCGCGATGACGTCTCCAAGTTGAAATCTAGCGTAAAGGATGCCTTTGACAACGCTCTGGAATAGGCTCAGTTTCTGAATCCTAGAAATCTAGCGTAAAGCGCACTATAATGCCTATGTTGAGGATGGCAAATTTATCCAGCCGTCTTCATTTGGCTCATCAACTCTAGGCGGAACAAGCTCGGAATTCCAAGTTGAAGCACCCTAGCTTCAAGTTGAATCTAGATGATGTCAAATTTATCGTTTTTGGTCGATAAACCGTCTTCATTTGGCCAGCCCTCGTCGGCTCTTAGCGGGCCTGGATAAGGAAAACATCTATTTTTCAAAGCCCTACGATAGTACCGGGGTCCAAGTTGAAGCACCCACGGAGGCCTGAAAATTACTATTCCAAATTTTAACTATTTTTCTTCCGGGTTTTTCCCAAAGAAATATAATTAGTAAATTGCAACCATTAAAGTTCTAATCTATCAAATAAATATTATCAACATTAATATCTTAACAATACAAATCATCCAACAAATAAACACATTCATTAATTCGTAATAAAAAACAAACCATTGTCCATAATTGCCTCACATAAAACGTAAGGATGCAACATTAAATAACTCACATAAAATATAAAAGCATACCACTATCATTGTCAATTGTCACCTTCTTCATCGCTATCATCAATTTCATAGATATTTGATTGTGCTTCACTTTGAGCGAAGGTTGTGTTCCTCTTTAACTATTTTTTTTTTTGGTTGATAAGCCCCAATTTCAAATTTCAGGCCTATTTTTCTAGCTAGCCGGGGTTTAAAGCGCCTTTCTCCTCTAGTTAGCGCCCCTTCTAACCGGGGTTCTTTTTGCTCGCCCTTTGACCGTATACTTAGGGTGTAGAGGCCCGTTTTACTGGAACTTTTGTATATTCTTTTCTTTGTAATTTTCTTTTCCACAACTCTTTATGTAAGCCACCGTAATTAATGGCAAATCTTTCATTACGTACTTTGTTTATTGAACCCACGTCGTTAGCCAGGCTTGACTCGAATCAATCTTTTGTTGATCCTTATTTACACGAACCAACCTTGGATTAAAGATATGCACAATTTGTCCGACTTGATCAGGGTCGGGCAAAATGGCTCTTCTTCCATCCGGATTAATTCTACTTTTCTGGACGCGTGGTCCGAACCTAACTCGGATCATCAACCCAAATTTTGTTCGTCCTTACACTTGGCCAATCAATACCCATGGGTTTATACATGTGAATAGTCTGGCCCGTGTATTTGATTTATACATGATATACGCAAACGGGTTGTACATACCTCGGATGCGTACATGCTACGTTTAGATTTTGGGCGGCTCTACCGCTGCATGATTTGTGAAAATGGATTTCCTTATCTCGGATTCACACATGCTCGTTTGAATGGGGTGGTATTGCCGCTAAGACATGATTTATGAAACCAGGTGTTCTACCTCATATCCATACATGTTATAGTGTATTTAAATCGGTTTATTTTCTATGGATCCATTTACGCGCTTTAGTTTGGCGGCACTACCGCTGATACATGATTTTCGGATACAGGTTATTTTCCCTGAATCCATACATGTTTATATATCTCACACGATTTATGAAAATTAATTTTCCATACGTGTTTGATTGGTTGTGCAAGACTCATTTCGTGATGAGGCTTCTGAAAATGGGCTCCTAGACCCATACTTTATTTATTGCATCTGGCGATAAAGCTGAGTCACTTAGCTTACAACCGACTTGCCTGAGATCAACAAAACAGGGAAATCCTATAATTAACTGGAATAATAAAAGTTAAGGAAAAATCTTTAGCTCCCAGGAATTGTTGGCCTGGCGGTCATGCCATTTCGAACTGTGCCCAAGTTTTAGCTGTAGTAGGCCTTCAGTTTGTCCGCATTCCATGTTCTTTTTACCGCTTTTTTCTTTAGCGTCTCCAACACATACGCTCCTTTACCGAGGTTCTCTTTAACGCGATACGGGCCTTCCCAGTTTTCCGGCAAGCTTCCCCTCACGGGCATTCTTGTTGCCTATGTCGGCCCTCCGAAGGACTAAGTCGCCTTTTTTAAATGACCGTGGCCTTACTTTCTTATTGTGCCGAGCCGCAACTAACTACTTCGTAGCAATATCTCGGCAATGCACCTCAACTCTGACTTCATCAATCAGGTCTAACTCAATGGCGATAGCCTCGCTATTCTCACGTTCCTTATTTAGAGCCTTGATCCTCCATGAAGGTTCCCCGATTTCCACCGAGATCATGGCTTCACATCCGTAAGTAAGTCTGAAGGGGGTCTCTCCGGTAGATGTTTGAGCAGTAGTCCGATGCCCCCACAAAACTGAATACAAATGCTCCACCCAACTGGATTTGGCTTCTTCCATTCGTTTCCTTAAACCTTCAACGATGACCTTCTTAGCCGACTCCGCTTGGCCATTGGATTATGGATGCTCGACGGAGGCGAAATGATGCCTAATGCTGAAGTTCGACATCATTTCCTAAAAACCTTTGTCAATGAATTAGGTTCCATTATCCGTGACTATCTCCGCTGGAATCCCAAATCTGGATATAATATTCCTTTGAAGGAACTTCTGCACTTAAGCTGAGGTCATAGTTGCCAATGGTTCTGCCTCGATCCATTTAGTGAAGTAATCCACCGCTACTATCAACCAGCGGAGTTGGCCCGGAGTCGGTTTGAATGGTCCTAACAAGTCCATGCCCCATTTATAAAATGGCCATGGGGATGATATTGACATCATCTCAGTCGGAGGAGCTCGTAACATGTTGGCGTGCTTCTAGCAGCTCTCGCACTTTCGGACATGATCTTTAGCATTTGCTGCCATCGTAGGCCAGTAATATACGGCCCGTATCGCCTTCTGAGCTAGAGCCTTTGCACCCATGTGTTGCCCATTAATTCCTTCATGTATCTCGGACAAAACATATTGGACTTCCTTCGGGTTGAGACACTTGGACATCGGGGTGTGCAAGCCCTTACGATATAGATGGTCGTTTACCATTGCGTATGCGGCTGCCGCCCTGACCAGTCTTTCAGACTACCAGATGCCATCTGGGAGGATCCCTCTTTCCAGATAGTTGGCGATTTGCTTCCTCCAGTCGCTTGTCTTTGAAATTATCATTATGCAACTTGGTTCTAACAAACTTTGCTAAACCACAGTTCGTAGGTTACCAGGGCCCTTGGTGCTAGCGAGCTTGGACAAAACGTCAGCTCTAGTATTCTCCCCCCTCGGGATGTGCATAACCCTTACCTCGTCAAATTTTGCCACAATCTCCTTCACTTTTACCAAATATTTTGCCAGCAGCGGTCCTCTAGCTTGATAAGTTCCCTTTATTTGGGAAGCCACGGGCTAGGAGTCGGTGGACACCTATACCTGCCTAGCTCCGTTCTCCTTTGCTTGAAGTAATCCTACAATGACCCCTGCCCCACTTCCTTTGACATTTGACGAAGAGATAGCTCCATGGACACCCCCTCTGGACTTTCCACAATGACCCTTGCCCCACTTCCTTTGACATTTGATGACCCATCCACAAATACCTTCCATGGTTCCGTGGGTGTTATTCTCGCCTTGACTGCCGGGGTTAGCTCCATTAGAAAATCTGCTAATGCTTGGGACTTGATGGCCTGCCGTGCTTCATACGTAATGTCGAATTCAGATAACTCCATGGCCCAGCTTATCATCCTGCCTATGAGGTCGGGTTTATGCAAAACCTGTCGAATTGGCTAGTTTGTTCTGACGATGATCGAATGGCCATGAAAATAAGGACGCAGACGCCTTGCTGTGGTAAGCAAGGCAAACGCCATCTTCTCTAACTTCTGATACCTTTGCTCTAGGCCTTGTAATGCCCGGCTTATGAAATGCATCGGCTTTTGGCTGTCCTTCGTCTCTCGAACTAGTACGGTGCTCACCGCCTCCTCTCCTACTAACAAGTATAATCTTAAACTTTCACCCGGGTCGGGTTTTGATAGCACCGGTGGGGTTGCCAGACATTGCTTGATTTCTTTGAACACGGCGTCGCACTCTGAGTTCCATCCTCCCTGGACTTCCTTTTTCAACAATTTAAAGAACGGCAACGATTTTTCCTCCGACTTGGGCAGGAACCTCGTCAGGGCTGCCAATCTTCCCGTCAACTGTTGAACCTCCTTCTTGTTAGCGGGTGCTTTCATCTCCAATACCGCCTGGCATTTGTCTGGATTGGGCTCAATGCCCCTACTTGTCAGTAGGAATCCCAAGAATTTACCTGATGGTACTCCAAAGGCGCATTTTGCCGGGTTTAGATGAATCTGGTAAGCGCGCAATTTATTAAACGTTTGTTGCAAGTCTCGAACGTGATTCTTCGGGTCCAATGACTTCACTATCATGTCATCAATGTAGACCTCGACGTTCCTTCCTATCTGATCCTCGAACACTTTAGTCATCATTCTCTGATACGTGGCTCCAGCATTCTTGAGGCCAAACGGCATAACGTTGTAACAATAATTGGCTTTATCCGTGATGAAGACTGTCTTTTCCTAATCGTCTGGATGCATAACGATTTGATTATAACCAGAGTACGTGTCCATGAAGGATAGAAGTTGAAACCCAGAAGAATTATCCACTAGTTGATCAATGTTTGGCATAGGGAAGGCATCCTTAAGGCATACCCTGTTCAAGTCCTTGTAATCCGTGCACACTCGCCATTTTCCATAGGCTTCTTGACCATGACCACATTGGAGAGCCACATCGTATATTGCACTTCCCTAATGAAGCTAGCCTCCATCAACTCTTTCACGTGTGCCTCTAGAGCCTGGCCTCGCTCCGAACCATGTTTTCTTTTCTTTTGTGCCATGGGAATGGACCCCGGGTTAATGGCCAACTTATGGCAACAAAACTTTGGGTCTATCCCCAGAATTTTGGATGGTTTCCATGCAAATACATCCTTGTTTTGCCTTAGGAAATTTTCCAACTCTTCTCGAACTTCTACGCTCAATTCCATACCCACCTTGGTGGTCTACCCTGGCTCTGTGCCTAAAATGAAATCTTCTACTTCTTCATTTGGTTTCGCCCTCAGGACTTCGTCTTCCTTGCACAAATCCAACTCGACAATATGAATGGATTTATTCTCCAGCTTATCTCTATTTTTATCCGAGCATCCCATCTTTGAAGTCTTACTCTCACTGACCGCCTCAAAATAGCATTGTCGGGAGTCTTTCTGGTCACCATTAACGGCGACAACTTGATTCTTTTTATTTACGAACTTCAACCTCTGATGCTTTGAGAATATCAATATATCCCAATCATGAATTGCCGGTCGGCCTAAGATTATGTTGTACGGGGAAGGGAAGTCGGCTACGATAAATCATACTAGTTCTGACTTGAATGCCTCCTTAGTCCCCAACGTTAGCTTGAGATCTATGTATCCTTTCGACCGGGTATTCTGTCCGTTGAAACCTGTCAAGGTAGTTTTGTGTGGCTTCAAGTCCCCTGAATCGAGCTGCATGCGCTTGAATGCATCCTATAGAATTATGTCAACCGCACTGCCATCATCTACAAACATTTTTCTTACGCAACAATCTCCCACCATTCCCGTAATTACTAAACTTTCATGGTGGCCAGGTGCTACGTCTTCTAGCTCTTCTCTAGTAAAGCCGAGTATGGGCGACTCAGGCTTTGCGGGATCTTTTTTGAATTCTGGATGGCTCGTAACAGATAGGACCTCCTTTAAGTATTTTTTTCGTTGACTACCCGAGTCTCCTCCTCCTCCGAATCCTCCCACAATAACATTGCAGTCAAACTTAGAATTGGGAAACTCGTCGTCACTACCGTCGGGTTTCTTCTTCTGCTCTCATATCTTCTTCTCGGGGAGCGGACTTTTGCTTCAACCCCCTGGTTGCTTGTTATGTTGGCCTTCTGTCTGGATGACATATCGACGAAGTTTTCCTTCCCTGACAAACTTTTCTACTTTGCATCTCGTCAAAGGTCCGGAGGTCCCAAGAAGAATCGTGGTATGACCGTGTTGATCATGGAACTCACAAGATTGGGATTTATCCAAAGTGGCCCTCCCGCGCAATGGCTATGGTCATTCAATTTTTTCATTTCTGTCATGGATACCTCCTTCCAAATTTGTCCCTGAGATACCCTCAGCGGGGCGTACCTATCGTACTTTCCTTCCGCCCGACCTCCCCGAGGTTTGCTATCCCTTCCGTCTGCTCGGGATCCTTGTTTGCCTTGAGTGTACTGTTCTCTGTTTCAATGTGGCAGGCTTCGAGCTCTATCCCTTGGCTCTCGGCTCATAATATCCATTTGCTCCCGGCTCAATCGCTTAGATCGGTCTCGGAATTCCTCTAGGGTCTTCGGACGGTTCTTCGTGATCGACTTCCTTAAACGCGATGCCTTATCTAACGATGACTTCCTCCTTTAATCCCGGCACTGTAGAGCCGTGTCCTTGAATCGCTTTAGATAGTTTCAAATTTCATTGCTTGCTTCACCTGCCTGAGTTGAAACTCGATTTTTGGCTGCTTCTTACTAGTGGCGAAATTCAGCAAGAACGTTTTCACCAAGTCCTTCAAGTCGGGTACCGAATTTGGCGGTAAGGAGTTGAACCAAATTTGGGCAACACCCCACAGTGTTCCCGCGAATAGTCGAGGTATTACCGGTCCTACATAGCCTTTCACCATAATCTCCATTTTGAAATTATTCACATGCACCTGCGGATCCTGACTTCCATCGTATTTGGGGAAGTCTTTAGTGTCCAGCCCCTTGGGATATGCTGTTGCCATGATATTGTCAGGGAAAGGGCTCCGCTCAGTATAATCGCCCTCGAAATCCACGGCCTTGATCGGTGGGCATTGGTCTTCGCGAGGTTCCTTTTCTTTATCTTGAGCCAATTTTCGTACGTGCCGTCGATCCCTGTTCGGCCCCGTTAGCCTTTGAGGCTTCGCTTCCAACCGGTTGGATGATTTCGCGTACCGGGTTTTCCAGCATTTTAACGCGCTCCTCCAATGATAGTAACTTTAACCCGTCATCACCCGTATTTGGAATTCGATCGCGACGAGTTGCAACTCCTCCTGCGGGGCTCGCAGGTGGGGTCCTAGTGCTTGTGGATGCCGACACATGAACTCGATTGGGACCAGCGACATCCTTGCTTGTGCCATGTGCAGGGCGTTCAACCCGCCCGACATATTCATCTAATAACTGCCTTATTCTTCACCTCTCCTCCTACCTCTAAAGGGTATTATGATGCTTCATTTCTTTCGGGACAAGTCGGATGTCCTCTTCTCTCTGAAGGTGATTTCGAGTTTCTATCTCCTTCATCCACCATAGTACCGATCCCACAGTGGTTTCCAACCTTAGAATGTCAGGATTCTCCACTTGAAACTCAACTGGTAGATCTGGCAGGTGTCCTAGCGGGACCACTTGCTGGATTACTACATTCTCAGGAAGAGGCGAGTTCACTGTTGCCGAGGACTCCGATGCGGTTTCCCCATCATGATCCTCTTCTGGGACCACACATCTTCCCTCAGAGTCATTTGTTCCTGACGCTGTCGCATCGGCTGTCCACCTGGCGGTTGGTCCTGCTAAGTTGCCTGGCTGTGACTTCTAGTATTTACTGCCATCGTTCAGTGGTAGATCAGCAGCTTGTCGTGATTTGGGAATCAAATTTTATGGTTCCCCACGGACGGCGCCAATGTTCTATAATAGAACACACGTGTCTAGCCACAAAGGACTAGTATATGATTGATATCGGATCTGAGGATTCCAAAGGATGTTTGAATACCCAATGGAGGTTACCCGAAGCTATCTACGATGGAGATAACATCGAACAACCATTGATCACTATGTCACACAAATACGGCGTATCACCAAAGGAGTGGTGTGTGTGCACAGTGAGGCAGTATCTAAACAGTCAATTCAGAATGGAGGGAGTGCACCTAGAGAATATGCTTATATATAGAGATCTTCTAGGGTTTCTATTCGTTGGTCGTGCGTATCCTCTGTTGCCATGCATATCCCACGATCTAAGCCATTTCTCCTCCATTACCTGCATTATCTCTGATAATTGGTATATTCATGGAGAGATTGGTACTTTACCTGATTTGAGGGGGATACCGTCATAAAGCACTCCTGCTGGGCCTAGCTTTTACTAGGCCCATTATTTGGGTCCATAACTGATTGTGTAGTTTTGTTATTGATATACCTTGACTAAAATGATATCAAAATTTTCTTTTTATATATTTTTTGGTGGTGAATGATGATTTGCAAAACTTGATGTTTTTGAAGGAGTTCAATCGGCAACATATTATGTAACTGTTGTTTTTCAATATGTTTGTTTGGTAGATATATTATTTATTAATTCATTTTTGTCATTTGCCATTTTTTAGAACGGAAAGATATTTAGGTTCTTTTTTTACAAAGTCAAGTGGTAGTAGAACTAAACGTTCTCAATCTGAATCTTTAACTATTGATTTAATTGAAGATAAACAAAATGAATGTGCTACTCCTCAAGTCAAAACAAACCAACAGTAGAAGGTCCACTGGATTTGTATGTTCCTGATCCGGGTAAAAGACTTCCTATTATAAGTTTAGCGAAGAGTGCTCAAGAAAGGGGGTCCTTCTCAACCAAAACTTGACAACTTTCCTCAATCCTTTATTGGGTAAAATGCGTAGATTTAATCCTCAATGGTATAATGAGTTTGACACTTGGTTGGAGTATAGTGAATCAAAAGATGCTATGTTTTACTTGCATTCTTATCTATTTAATTGTGAGCATGGTGATGGAAGGGGTGGTCATGATTCATTTGTGGGAGAAGGATTTAGCAATTAGAATGACAAACAACAAACTTCTTAAACATATTGGGAAAGTTGGAAGCATTCATAAGTTGTGCTTCGGTGTTGACAAAGATTGGATGAATCAAAATCAATAAATTGACATTTAAAACTTTCCTTTTAAAAAAAAAAAAAAAAAAAATCGGTGGCGCCGCCCCAAACCCCGAATCCCCGCCAATGGTGCCCCTTGATAATTTTTGGATCCACCCTTGCACGTACTCTCCAATAATTTTTATTCTCTCTTTCTAGAAATTAATCATCAAATAACCATTAATTAAAAATTCAGTTTCTGTCGTTTGCTTTACCCCTCTAGAATTTTTTTTTTCGTCTTTTTATAAAGAAGACAACGTAGAGAAGAAAGCTCTTCATGAGAATAAGGGGCAAAAAGCCCATAAATAAATAATATTCGGAAATGTGGCAAAAAAATGCACTTTGTGCGTTCTCTTTTGAATGAACAATTAAACATAAAAAGGATATTTTATTTTCAATGAAGAGGCATCACATTTTTAGCTAGAAGTCGAAGTATACATACTGAAAAGCTTTTAGACAAATAGATCAAGACAAGATAATAGCCTTAATCCTGTTCATTTCTATTTATAGCTAATAGTAACCAATAATACAATGACACCTGTATTCTATAAGACTATTCTAGAATACAACAAGACAAATACATATTTACAAATATAGACAGAACAATTAATTCTAACTCCCTGCTTTACTTGGAAGCTCCCTCTTCCTTCTTCCTGTTTGACTGGGTTTTGCAAAAACCTGAATCTGTTCTGATTGCTTTGCTGGAGTAACAGTGAACCCTAGCTTATCTATTAGGAACTAGAACCGTGCATGATGCAGAGGCTTTGTTAGACAGCCAGCGACTTGGAATTCTGTGGGAACATACTGAACTTGTAACTGTTTAGATAAAACTTGATCTCTTACATAGTGCACATCTATTTCAATGTGCTTAGTTCGAGCATGGTGGACAGGTTAGATGCTAAGGCTGCTGCATTGGTTTTATCACAACAAATAGTTGGAATTCTATGTAATCTTAAGCTCAATTCTGATAGCAAATGCCTGATCCAGCTGATTTCTGAGGCTGTATTAGACAATGAGCGATATTTAGATCCACAACTAGAGCGAGAAACAACTTGTTGCATCTTGGAGGACCAGGTTACAAGAGAATATCCTAGGAAAACGTAGTAGCCTCCATCAGACCTTTTGTCATCCGGACAAGAAGCCCAATCTGCATCTGAATAAGCTGCTATATCTAGTGAGACTGATGGTTTAATGTGTATACCATGGTGAACAGTTCCTCGAAGATACCTTAGAACTCTCTTGACACCTTTCCAATGTTCTGTGGTGGGTTGTCTAAGGAATTGACTTAATTTACCAACACTAAAAGAAATGTCAGGCCGAGTATTGCACAGATACTGAAGAGCACCAACTGCACTACGATATTCTGAAGGATTGGCAAGTAATTCTCCAGAAAAGGCTGATAATGATTTATGTGCAGACATAGGTGTTGGACATGGTGAACAGTGAGTCATGAGAAAACGATCTAAAAGATCACTTATATACTTTCCTTGAGTTAAATAAAGACCAGACTTGTCCCGATGAGCTTCTATCCCAAGAAAATAATCAAGTGACCCAAGATCTTTCAAAAAAAAATATACTATTCAATTTGGCAGTAAAACGCTTGAGACTAGAAGGGTTGCTGCCAGTATCAAGGTACCACACTGGATCGACAGTAGTATCTGGAGTAGTCAAATAAGCAGTGGCATTATCATATTTGCAAGGAGGTTTGAAGTTCTTGTCAAGGCGACGAAAACACTCTGCAACTTCATGTCCAAGTTTCTCACAGAGATAGCAGATTATGCGAGTGTCATTTTTGTTCCGTGATCTACCACTAAATGAACCTCGTTATTGCATCCACGAGCTCTGCGTCCTCCACAACCACGTGAGTTAGATGAACGATTGAAATTACTGCTGTTACTTGGTTGAAAACTCGACTGAAAAGAAAGATTGGCGAAGGCTCCAGATAAACTAGTTGTGGAAGTAGTGTGAAGTTGTTCCATACGAGACTCATAGGTCAATAGCTTCAATTGGAGATCAGCCCAAGTCAGATTATCTTTTTCAAAAAGAAGTACCACAATGGGAGTATACTCGTTGTCTAGACCGGCAAGCGTTTGAGTAATCGATCAGTCATGTAGAGAGAGGACACCGGCAAGAAGAGTAAGATTGTCGAGAGAGAATTCATTTTCACAAGATAATCCCTCATTTTCAGCGAACCCTTCTTTAGCTGCTGAAAGGAACTCTTCAAAAACGTTATTCGAGAACGTGTATTAGCACCAACGAACTCGGTGAGAGCCTTCCATGGAGAGGCAGACGACTTGCAATGGGTCATTTGAGAAGCAATCTCTACAGTCATTGTACTAAAGAGCCAACCCAGGAGGATTTGATGGGTTGCAAGCCAATCATCATAGACAAGATTTGGGCAAACTTGTTCGGCCTGATCCAAGACGTACTCGGGAGGAATAGCTTTTGTGCTAGGGATATGACCATCTAGATGATGGCCACAAATGATCGGCATAATCGTCGATTCCCAGGTAAGGAAGTTATCGCCGTCCAACTTGACGGGATTCCCTTGATTAAGAAAGCTCAAGAGCGGCGTGGATCTGGTGGTGACCTGAGGTGTTTGAGGAGAAGCCAACGAAAAACTAGAGAAATAGCTGGGTATAGAGTGGGGATCGGGAATAGAGGTCGCCGGGATAGGGAAAGAGGTGGGCGGAGTAGTAGAGGAAAACAAGAGCGAGGACGAAGGAGCGAAAAGATGTGAGGAAAAAGGAAGAGAGGGTGAAAAATGGGGATGGAGATATGGGTGCGAATAGAGAGGAAGGGAAAAGGTGAGTGGCATCGAGGTTGTCGGCAGGTGGGTAGGGAAGACAGTGGTGACGACAGACTCTTGGGAAAGGTTAGTGTGGACAACTGAGTGAGTGTGGGCAGAAGTGTGGGTAGCGGGGACTTGAAAATTAGGGTTTTCTGTCAAGGGTAAGGTGTTGGCAGAGGTTGATTGGGGAGAGGAATTTCCATACGCCATTTTGGCTTTTTGCTCTGATACCAAGAAAAGCTTTTAGACAAATAGGTCAAGACTAGATAATAGCCTTGATCTTGTTCATTTCTATTTATAGCTGAATGACACTTGTATTCTATAAGACTATTCTAGAATACAACAAGACAAATACATATTTACAAATATAGACAGAACAATTAATTCTAACTCATACACAAAATTTTCATGTTCAAAAATTAGATTTTTCAGCAGGTTATTAACATCAGATAGAGAAATGTTACATTGTACCATTAAAATATTATATATATATATATATATATATATATATATAAAGAAATAATAACAAGTCTACGAAATATTATGTCAAGATTTTTTGAGACCAAACAGAAATGAAAAGTCAGGATATTCATAATAAATTATTATAGATTTTTAACTATATAAATATCCATATAGATAAAGTACACAATGAAACTTGGTTTTGGTGAAACAAAAAACAATAAACTTGCTCTTGTTGCATGATTGAAATTGAAAATGAAATAAAATATAATATCATAAAAATATTCTGCAAATCGATAATAACTTTGGCATCAATAATTCTATAAAAAAATAATAAAAAGGAAGGTGTGCCCTCAAAATCAATAATAACTTTGGCATGTATAATTCTAAAAAATATATATATAAAATGGAAGGTCTGCCCTCCATGATGGGTGTCTTCGCCAACACCTTCTATGGTTACTTTACTCTTCTTTGATGCTTCCAGCTCTGAGGTTTCCATTTTCCAGTCCCACAGCCGCAGGTGAAGCAGTTTTATTTGGAGAATTTGCTCTTGAGGACATTGGCTGACACCACCTCCCATTACTTCCAACGTTGTATTTTCTGATCCATAATATAAAATACTTCAATTATATCATGGAAAATAAGAAATGATAGTTAGGTCATTCAATACATCTTAAAATGTAAATTATTTTACATTTACCCTTCTTGAGGATTACGTTTTTTTTTTTTTTTTAATTGCGTTTAATGCATTGGAAATGTTATTTTGGAAATGTTATTTTAAAGAAGATTTTTTTAATATAATTTGTTTAGATGATATTTTCTTAAAAAAGCAAAAGTCACAAAAAAAAAAAAAAGCAAAATGCTACTTTTTTTTTTTGCTTTAAAAAAAAGTTTTGAAAATTAAACACAATGAGTAAGCAAAGTTGAAAAGTAAGCAAAATTGAAAAGTGAATATTAAACATCTATAAATGACTTATATTCTGGAGTCTTATATTTTAGAGTCTTCCTTCCTTTAGATAAGGGTGGAAATAGACAAACCAAATTAGACTTTGACTAAATAAGCCTGAGCATATAACAGAGGATTAAAACCTGGGCCTGAAACTAGGCCCGTATAAAGGCTTTTTTTAGGCTTAGACCTAAACTTTCAAAAGGCTTGGTCAGGCCTAAAGCCTTTAAATAGGCTTAAAAATTATGGCCTAAAGGCTTTAAATAGGCTTAAAAGCCTATAATTTAAAACCTATGATGTAATTAAAATAAAATTTAATTCTTATAATTTAATAAATCAAAATCAAAATTAATTCTATGAACTATTATTTGAGTTTAAAATTATAGAGAACCAGCCCACTATGATAATTTAATAATTGTATTTTTAAATAAAATAAAATAAATAATAAAATATAAATATAACATAGACACATAATATAAATAAAATTATATTTTAAAATGTATAAATAGACTAGGTCTAAAGGTTTACAAAGACATACCTTCATAAAATAGACTTAGCCTGTTTATATATTTAGGTCTCTAAATAGGCCTTAACCTGACCTTTTGTTAAACAAGTCGACTAAGTCAAGCCTTGACTGCATTAGGCCGTAGGCTAACTGATAGAGTCTTTATTTTCATCCCTACTTCTAGAATTGCCTTATATTGTGGATGTGGTAGATTTAGTTTTTCTTTTTTGCTTTTTTAGTTCTCCATTTCGCTCATTAAGACTATTGTAGTTTCTCTTCTTCAGACGCTGGCTTGTTTGTTGTTTACTGTTTCTACTATATAATGAAAAGCATATTCTGGTCCACAAAAAAAAAAAAAAAAAAAAAGAATTTGAGAAAGAATCCATCTCTTAATAATATGTAAAAATTAATATGCAACATTGAAGATTCAAATTTTTTTGAGGTAAATGGAATTTTTTTCTGCTACAGTGGTCCTCCATTCAAATTTTCCCATATAATATACACTTTTATGTAGCATTTAATATTTTAGTTGGTCCTTAATATAAATTCAATTTTATATTATAAATTTTTTTATTCAAGTGAGTCTTATATTAAAAATTTGATTAAAAATTAAATAAGTAATTAATAATGGATGGTGGCTCAAATGCTTTGATGTTTTGACTCATCCACTTAACTATCCTCCACCCCACAGCCTCACACAGTTACACTTCCCACTGATTCTTAGGCTTTTCAACAGTAAAAGAGATATAAATGTATAATTAGTGGATGGTGGATACAGTGACTTTCCAGCCCAACCTGCTCTATAATTTTTTTCCCCATTTTCGCCTGAAGTTCTATAATTTGTTGTTATGCTCCCATTGGTCCCAAATACTCCCTTCATTATTTTTATAAATTAGAAATAACCAAATTAAATAAATTAGGTAGTAGATTAAAATTAGTTAAAGATAATTAATGCATAAAAATATTTTTAAAAAAATATACCGATAGTGATGACTAAGAGAAAGAATGGGTGAGGAAACTTATAATGAAGGCCCACAATTAGGAGTAAATGGAAAAATGTGTATTAAAATCTTGAACAAATGTGGAATCAGGTCTTGCAATCTGAATATTTATTCCCCTGTTACAAATTTCATTTATATCATTGGAAGTTCCATCAGGGTGGTAGTGATTATCACTTAGAATCCCTAATTTTACAAATATGGCTGTATTATCGTGTAGATTCTTGTGAATTTGAGGTTCAGACTTAAGTCACAGCCTCAACCTCCTTCATTCAATCTTGTTGTTCATCCTTTGTGAAAATGTCGTCCTCTGGTGTGGCTGCTCTTAGTCCGGTTCACAATGATATTCCGTTGCCTATCACACTTGTCCCAGGATGATTCCATTTATATTTTTCTCTCCTTTTTGGGACAAGTGATTCCCATGCGTGTTCTGGGGTGTGATAGGATTGAGTCTGTAAAACTCAATCCAGAATTGTAAAGCTTCAGTAGTTTGTGTTATGATAAACTCAACATGTGACCGGATTAACCAAAAACACTTGATGTTGGGCGCTCTTTTGGCCAAACCACATGTGTATTTTTGCATTTTTGAAAGCCACATTATCTTCCAGTCAACAAAAAAGGTCAAACTTAACTGTTAAACAGTATTTTTACACCTAATTTGTAACTACGTATGCATTTTTGCACCTAAAAAAAGCACTTAGTGTCGGGCGCTTCTCGGGATAAAGCACATGTGTATTTTCACACCTTAACCCTTTACTATATATGGCTCAAGTTATTTATATGCATTAGATCAAGTTCTCCAATTACACTTGTTATTTTCCTATGGTTAGTTGTTAAAATATGTATATACACTTGTAAATTCACCGATGAAATACTTGTAAATTTTATATCAACTCTTAAAATATAAATTAAGATTTGTAAATTTACATATGAACATTAGTTGATTATAAATTAACCTATGAAATATTGACACTTGTAATTTCGCTATTGTTAGTTATTAATGCACGCACATATTCATTTGTGAATTCACCAATGAAATACTGACATTTTTATTTCGCTATCATTAGTTGTTTAAATACGTACGTGCACTTATAAAGTCATCTATGAAACACTTGTAAATTTTTGTATCAACTCTTATGATATAAAATTGGATTTGTAAATTGGCATATAAAAATTTTAAATTCACAAATGAAATTGTGTGTGCATTCGTAAATTCACTTGTAAACTTGACCTAATAGATCGATATAGGGTTGAGGTGCAAATCTTTCAATGAAATATTTCACTAGGGCACTTGACACCATAAATTGTCTTCGGTACAAAAGTAAGTACACATAAAGTTTTCAAAATGGTGCAGAAATGTTGCAGCCATTACGCCAACTAATGTTGACAATTAAAGAAACATGTCACCTCAGAAAATTGTACAAAAATACCCAGAACGTTTTGGGTAGGGAGTGGTTGATGTGCCTTTCCTATTTCCCCTTCATTTTGAGGACTTTCCCAAATGTATTTTTCACGATTCTTTAAATTATTAGATTCTACACAAAATCGGTGACATTTTTCTATGTTATGAGAAAAAATGGAGATGTTTTCAATTTTTTACTATTTTTCAAAGATTTAAGAATATAAATCAAAAAGAAGCTACACACTTTTGAACTCTTAAATCTTTAAGAAATCATAAAAGATTGAAAACAACTTCATTTTTTGCCTTAAAATATCCAAATGTCACTCATTTCATGCAGAATCTAATGATACAAAGAATCATTAAAAATACATTTGAGAATGTCTCCAAAATGAAGGGGTAGCAGAAAAAGCACATCAGTCACCCCCACCCTAAAGTTTTTGGAAATTGTGCTAAAATACACATAATTTTTAACAGATGTAACATTTTTGCACCATTTTAAAATCTTTATGTGTATTTATGCATTATTTTCTTGACCTGCATGTCTGCAAAATGGTCGGCGTTAATTGACTTTACTGTCACATCAATTAAAAAATTTTATGTATACTTTTGCACCCAAATAATATTTATAGTGGTTAGTACCCTCGACAAAATAATTTATGAATAGATTTGCACCTTAACCTATAGATGTAAAAAAAATTGATCGAGATGAGATTTTTTAACAGAAGTCGATTTCAAATAACAGGATTGTGGTAAGTATTCGGGCTTCACTTGCTAGCATGCCAGAGGCTCATGGAAAGTACTTGAAGGCATACAAATTATTGTGTTCTCAGGGACCTTCAGGGAAGACTTCTTAGGGGGATACTACTACAAAACAGGGCTACGACGTCCTATTTTTTGCACATTTAATGTCCTTTTTCCGCGGGATGCCTAATTTAGGGGCTAGTAAGTCTTCACTTACGGCGTCTAAAAAAATTAGGACGCTGTAAGTTTCACTTAACGCATCCAAAAAATAAATTAGACGTTGAAAGTGCCCAATTTTTTTTAAAAAAAATAATTCCCCATCGCAACAGTGACAAACCTTGGAGAACAATAATGAAAAACAATGAAAATGAACATCAAGAAAGTCTGTTAACATCTCAAAGTAGAATGTTTACATATGAGAATGACACATACAACAACAATCGAGTCCATTTCAGGTAATATAAAAATTATTAGAATATCATCTCAGTTCTTAAAACAAACAAGTAGCAATTTCACTCCAACAAAATCACAGATCTCAACTCCAACAAAATCCCAGAAAAAGAATAGCTCAAGAGATACTGATTTAGAGATAGATCTCATCGGAGCTTCACACGCTAGACACAGATCGAGCGAGATCAAGGGAGCATAGACAGAGGGGCATGGACGGAGGGAAACCGCTGGCGCTTGGAGCTTTGACACAAATCGAGCAAGACCGATCGAGATCCAGTGAGATATGGACAAGGGAGCACGAGACCGCCGGCGCTTGGAGCTTTGACACAGATCGAGCGAGGCTGAGCGAGATCGAGTGAGATATGGACGAAGGGAGCACGGGAGCACCGACGCTTGGAGCTTCGACACAGATCGAATGAGGCCGAGCGATATTGAGGTAGATCCGGTGAGCTACGGGAGTCGGGGAGATGATGAAGTTGATGGAGTCGGTTGTGATCCGGTGAGCTACGCGAGATGAAAGCGAGAAGGCGATAGAGATGAGATGAGAGAAGGCGATGGAGAAATAAAGTAAAGGTTGAGAATGACTAAGAATCTCGGGATTATGGCTTAGAATCACGGGATATTTCAATTAAAAAAAAAGTCACGATTTGGCATCTAACTATATAACTTAGACGCCAAAATTGTTGCTTTTGGAGCCAGGGCTAATTTTTGACGTTAATTTTTGGCACTAAGATCTAGTTTTGGCGTCTAAATATTAAACTTAGATGCTAAAAACATCACTTTTGGCTTCTAATTTTTAACTTAGACTTAAAAGTGTTGCTTTTGGCGTTTAAGTTTAAGCCAAAAGTCAACTTTTCTCACATATAATTATAAAAATGCCACCGCCTTCTTTTTTTACTTCCGTTTTTTAAAATAGGATGCCAATTAGAGAAGTAAAAGCCATTTTTTGTAGTAGTGAGATTTATGTTCAAGCCTCAAGAAGGAGATAGTCCAACTGCTCATATACATGGCCTGAAAATTGTATGGGATGGGGGTTCCGTTCAAGGTTCGTGGCTGTCCCTCCTAACATAAGTGACTCTTCTGGGAGCCAAACTTGAGACCGTAAGAGACCTAGTGAGACCTTACACCGTTAGACCAATTCTATGTTGGATGTGCATACATATATATATATATATATATATATATAAAGAAACCGTAATGATCATATTAATTTATTATATATAAGAAGGTTAAGTGTACCCCAACACCCTAAAATATTTAATGGTGCAAATTTGCTACTAACATAATAAAAGTGGAGCAATTTCATCACCACCGGCACACCAACATGTAGACTTTAACTACAACCCGTCTAGTTAAAGGGAGAGAACTTTATCACCCAACTATTTTAGAGAGGGAGAGACACAACATCATCATGTGCTCTCCCTTCCTTCCACTTTATGATTTCTATCCAAATGGCAGATACCTCAATACATCTTCCTTATGGTATTGTTTCACTCCCCACAAGCCACCTTCCTCTTTATGCTCTACCTGGTTTCTGATATTTCTGTTTCCTTTTCAAATTACTTCATTATTTTCTTTTTTTTTTTTTTTTCTTTTTCTCAAATGGGTCAAGAGTACATTTAATTTGAGGGTGAAATGGTTTCATTTTTATTATAGGGTTAATGTGTAAATTTATCCTAAAAATTGTCACTTTTATAGATTCAAGCTTAAAGGTTGTCTTAGAAGTGTTAAAATGCAATAATGTTACATCTTATGTTTAATATTGTGAACAGACAACGTTAATTTTTTAACTGTCAATGTTGATAAGTAATGGGACGGGATAAGGCAATATTGCTATATTTGAACACACAAAAACTTCCAGAGCAACATCCTTTCTTGCCTTTGTTGCCCCCATTTTATAGGAATCTTTTTTTTTTTTTTTTTTTTTTTTTGGTTTGGTTGTCCATCCGGTATCCAGAGCTTCGCCCTGACTAATCTGAATCCGACCCAGGTCGCGCAACTGGTTATGGTGGGTGAGTCTCCTAACGGGGCTTTTTTGTATTCATAAAACTCGAACTCGAGACCTAACTTAAACGCATTTTATAGGAATCTTTATTATAAGATATTTTTCTCATTTTTCTTTAAAAAAAAATGCTTTTTTACCTAAATTAAGAAAATCATTACAGTACCTTTTTTTTTTTCAATGGTTATCTAACTGTGTGAGAATTAATTAGAGAGACTCACTGAGACAGTTCACTTAAAGTCCAATTAGGGCCTCGAATCCAGCTAAAACATCTTCCTCTAAAATGAACACCTGTTTCTTGAGCATAAATACTTTAGTATTTCAACTACATCTCTGTTCTTGGTGAGGGAGTAGGACCATATTAAAATTCTAGGACCCAAAGAAAAAAAAAATCCTTTGACATTTTGTTATAGTACTCCTCCAATGATCTTAAGTAGGGTTGTCCCAAAAATCTGAGGTATGGTTGGTCTAGTCCAACCCGACCCGTCTAGGGTAAAAAAAAATTGGTCCAAGACAATTTGACCGGACCGGATCAAACCAAACTGCTCGGGTTAGACTAGACTTTGGTCCAGGGGCTTAGATCCCCTGGACTGGTCCGGTCTGACCCAATGTCCCTTTTTTTGGTAAATCACCACTATATTGAGTCGCTCACTGGAGTCTGAACATCCTAATGTGATTTTAAATTTATGGGAATCACTTTTCACTATGTCACTTTTTATTACTTTGGGAATTTAGGTGAAACAAAGCTAAAATATTGCATCCCAAGAAGTAAAAAAAAATGAAAAAAATGGAAAAAAAAACTGAAAAAAACTGGACTGCTAGTTTGGTCTGGTCCAGCCCGAGCTTGGGCTGGTACCAGACCTTCCAGCCCAAGATCATATCGGGCCAGACCTTGGGTTGACCTCCAACCCTATCTAGCCCGATCCTTGGACATCCCTAATCTTAAGTGCTACTCCCTCATATCCTAATTATAAGACTTGGTTGACTTTTTTTGGAGAGATTAAGGAAACTAAATAGTTACTTAATCATTTCATATGTTGTGTATTCTTAGATTATATATTAGTTTATTAGTCAAACTAATTAGTTTGAAGACAAAAATAAAAATACTCTAAAGTAATTTAATTAGCTTCCTTAATCTCTCCAAAAAAGTCAACTAAGTCTTATAATTAGGACCAAAGAGAGTATAAAGTTTAGTTTACAGTATAAAATGCACTATAAAATAGGTCTTACATTTAAGACCAGAGATAATACCTTATAAATTAGACTAACATTATCTTTTACAAAGCAACGGGTTAAGGGGGTAATTTTGTCATAAAAGTCTTTTCTAAGGGGTAATTTTACTTCGGAAATTTTTTAGGAGGCAATTTTATCCTAGCCGTTATCTTAGTTAGTTTTAATCATTAATTGATCAAATATTTTTAGAAGTCAATGTGTCATTCACATCATTTTTATTACAATATAAATCTGCCCAAAAATTTATATGTCATCTATTTTATTTCTAAAAAAATAGATTTAAAACTTCCGAAAACCCAAAGCAATATATATACGCAGAGAAAGAATTGGAGAGCAATTAATAGACGTTGGTATAGATAGAACATGATTGAATAACATATTTCTTTCAAACTTTAATATAAGATTCAGTTGGTTCTTTTATAAAGATTTTAAAAACTAAATAATTTATTTTTAAATATTATATGCATTATTATTTTCTAAACTAGTTTATCAAACTCATATAGATATTTAATGATACAAAATACGAGTATGATTAGATAATTTATTTAATTTTTTTAGTTCATTCAGGAAAATCATTCTATGAAGGGCCCGGACCTTCTCGAATGCCTGTAAAACCGTGTTTAACAACTTGTGCCTTAAAACTTACATTTAAAAAAACAAAGAAAGTAAATTGGATAAGATGGTCCGTCGTGGTAATAGGAAGGAACAAGAGACGTTGGGAATCAAGCCACCAACCCCTAAGGGGTTGGTTACGTCCACTTCTCTTTCCTATCCTCTTCTCATCATCTTCTTCATCTCAACCGTTGTATTGAAATCTTAACCGTTCAGATTTAATGTTTTATAAAAATATTATTTTTAAATTTTTTAATAATTTAATATTTTTTATTGATATAATAATAATATTTTTATAAAACATTAAATATGAAGCATTTAAATTTCAATCCGGCGGTTAAGATGATGAGGAGGAGGATGGGAAGACGGAGCGGAAGAAGAAGTGGACCGTAGCCAAATCCCAACCGCTAATCCCTTATCGACTTCACCTGTGGCAAGGCGCGTGGTCCCACCATAGTTGGGATGCATGCCCAACGTGTCCTAAACGTTTTATAACAATAATAGTAATTATTAGAGTAAATATCCTTTTGGGTCCCTAAAAAAAAATATGTACCCCATTTTCGTCCCCAGGGACTAAAATGAGACATTTTATGGACTAAAAAGGGGTTTTTGAAAAATTTCGAGGGACCAAAATGTTCACCAATCAACCTTTATTCGTCCTTTTCAAATACTAAAAAGGGGTTTTCTTTGTTTGGCGGACCAAAATGGGATCCGTTTTTTTTTCAAGAACCCAAAAGGGTATTTACTCTAATTATTATTGCTGGGGTAGTGAGCCACGTACATTGATTTAAAAAAAAAAGTTACAATTTACGTTAACAAATCTGAAATGTAACTTATATAGTCATAAAAAACAAAAATTAAAAAATTAAAAAGATCAGGCCTTTTGAAAACTTTGTACCAAATAAATAAAATTGTGACAATTTTACCCATATTATTGTACCAATAGAAATAGAGAGAGAATAAAGAGTTGAAAGATATCTATTCATAAATAAGGGTAAAATTAAAAATTTACTCTATAATCATTAAGCTACTTATCTCTCCTTAGTATGTGTGGTAACTTAGACTGGAGGGAGTATAACAACAACTACCGAATACACCTAGAAAATGTGTTGGATTACGAATATGTGATGTCAGCACCATCTCATACAGAAAATGAACTGCAAGTTATCCGGACATATGAGGGTTGAAAAAAATTCAGATTTAAGTTGCGTCTATTTCATTAAAATAATTTTTGGTGCATTTAGCATTATAAATATTTTTTCAATAGCATCCTCTATCCGTTTTTGTTGCAATTTTGTCCATAAAAGTATTTTCTCGGTAGTAATAAGAACCCTAATTTTAAGATATTGTGTGCCACTAAAAAAGGGATAATCATTATGAGGACCCAATGAAAGAACTCTTTTGGGAGAATGTCTTTTAGGTCACAACTAAAAGAAATAATATCAGAAAAGTCTCAATTGATAAGTGAACAGGGGGATTAATAAGTGAACCAGTTACTATTAACAACTTATGAGACTTATCAATGTATTATTTTCCATGGTTGGAGTCTCCAGTCTTCATTCGAAGAAGATCATACTCGGTTGTTAATGTGTTGATACGATTCTCTTTAATACCAGAGGTTCCTTCATACACTATTTCCAAAGCTTTACACATTTTTTTTCATAGTTGACAAATTACATATCCGAAAGTACTCTTTTTGACTAAGAGCACTTTGTAACATCAAAACAACTTTATTGTTTAGAGTTATCTTCCGTCTGTCATTCTCATCAAACTCTTCTTCTGTCTTTGGAACATGTATTCCTTCTTCAATCCTTGTGCGAACATAATCCCCATTCTCTATCACTTGTTAGAGACCATACTCCGTAGCTAGCACAAACACTTTGAATTTTGCTTTCCAAAATGAATAGTGCTCGCCATTGAAACCGGGAGGACGATTGATAGAAGCACCGTCGACAATATTCCTTCTATGATCTATCTTGAGATGTTAAGCCCAACTGAGAAAACCACACTCTGATACCAAATGAAGGTGGAATATCACCTAGAGGAGGGGTGAATAGGTGATTATAAAAATCTTTTCGCTAAACGCTCAAGAACACTAAAACAGAGACGGAGAAAGGAAATGAACACATAACGATTTATACTAGTTTGGTCTAACTCCTCGACCTACGTCCAGTCCCCAAGCATCTTGGGATTTTCACTAACTCTTAATCACTGGTACAATTACACACTTCGTACTCGGATGATCCTCTCACACTAGGACTCACTCCCCCTTACAAGCTGTAATTGTACACCCACACTTAAGGTTCCACAACTTTAAGATTTTACAACTAAACAGATAATGAAATAAGTGTTTATGAAAACTCTCTCACCGATCAGATAAATAATAATCACTGAAGTACAAAGAAATATCCGAAGATATTAAGTGAAGTTAATGAAACAATAAATTTGTAATCACTTCGAATTGAATGCACAGTTCGAATTGAATAAACAGAGTTTCGGTAGTTGGCGAATTCAATGTATAACATCCCATTTTCAAAAGTAGTATATATTTTTTTTCATCAGAGTAGAGCATCGGAACGATTGAGTAACTGATATTTATATTCAAAATGCCGTAAATCTGGCTGATTACAGTAGCGGTACGTTATACCGAGTGTTTTCAAAAGTAAATAACAAAAGAAGAAAGTCTTGGTGAGTTCCTATGTGTGCCGCTTGCCTTTCTCCTCGATCCTCGGTCCTCCGACCCACGACGCTATGTTAAGAGCGAGGTTCAATACCCATTGAACCTCGAGTAATGTTAACCTCATGCTTATGTAACGGTTATGTATGACAGATATTCATGACCTTACAACAATAATCAATACAAAAGCCCATAACGAGATGTATGATTAGAAATACATAACCACATATGTAAGATAATAACAGCGTATGTAACATAACCACGTATGCTACAGCAATAGTTAGAACATAACCTCATATGTGACATAACCACGTATGTAAGTCTTAGTCGATGAACATAACAATCATATATAATCATACAATAAGCATCAGAGCTAGTGTTACAGTACGCGAACATACCTTAGTCGTGATGTCGGTACGTTGACGTTTGGACTGTGATTGTGTTCAACCTATAACGGTAATGTCATATTTATTAATTCCCAATAACTTCCTAGCAGATATCTTAGTCACTAATGACCTTTTTACCCTTGGTAGGATTATCTCTCAACTTATCACATTTAATTCTTCAAAAAACGCTGGTCCAGAATTCTGGACAGATTTTTATCTAATTTTGAAAAATCATAATTAATTCTAGAAATATCAAAACGAGGATCCGTAAAATTATTTGGAATCCTTAGGATGTCTATTTTCAACTAAAAATAATAAATTTTTCCCAGATTACACGGACTACTCCCAGGTTTAAAGTTTTGAGCCTCCGCCCAGAATTTTTCCAGAAATTCGTAGCCCAACTTTGAGAATTTTTATCTCCCTGTACAGAAATCATTTTAACATGTTCTTGGCATATTTAAAAAGCCCTATGAGTCTAATTTAACCATGAATTTTCCCAGAATTTTGAGACTATATTTTCAATATGAAATTTTGGCATATTCATCACTGATTCCAGAATTTTCAATTTCGCCAGAACTTCGTTACTTTGATGATTTCTTTCCAAAAATTTTGCTATATAACCTCTCTCATTATTTTTTCGAAACTAAGCCAATTTTGACCATAAAAACATGTAAATAAAATTTATTCTAGAATATTTAAGATCTACACTACTTCTATCTAAGGATTCTAAGAACTAAAAAGTAAAGACAAATTTACCTCTTGAAGCTCTTGAACTCCTTCCTCCTTCTTAGAAATCACCACTTGGTGGTTGATTTGGTGTGAAGAATGAGGAGAGGCAAGGCCTCTATTTATAGGGAAAATCTCAAGGTTAAAATGGTAATCTCAAGCCCAATGTGGGCCCCACCATTTGCCTCTTCCTTAATCTCAACCATTAGATCTAAACTTAATCAAGAAGTTTTAATCCTTACCCTTCATTATAATGCATGTGCTCTTGTGATGTCATCCTTGTGATGTCATCTTGATGACATCATCAAAGCTTAGGTGTCATTGTTGATTAATTTACTTTAATGAAATCTATTTTTGGTTGCTTGATCAATTACCAATACTTTTGAATTCTGTGTATGTATCTTGATTAGTAGTTGGATATCAAGATTTATGGTCTAATTAGATTTTCCTGGTTGTACTAAGCTTATTCTTCAACGTTTGCAAAAATAGCCTTTACTAGGCTTACTTTCGAGGTTAAATTATGTGGGTTCAAGATAAGTCCTTATATTTTCTCCAAGGTTCCTACTTCTTCACAACTATTTAAATTTGTATAAATTCTCATTTTATTTGTTGTTTTGAGTTTTTTTCTTGTGTACATCGGATATTTCTTGGATTTCAAACCATTATCAAATTTGCTTTAATTCCTTTTTTTCTCTCTCTCTCATTGGTCAAAACCTTTTCTCAAGGATTAAGCTTTATGAGGCTTAATTAAGGCCTTTGGATTTGGCGTTATTAAATTTAATCTTAA
Source organism: Acacia acuminata (assembly GCA_019022655.1). Classification (NCBI taxonomy): domain Eukaryota; kingdom Viridiplantae; phylum Streptophyta; class Magnoliopsida; order Fabales; family Fabaceae; genus Acacia; species Acacia acuminata. Next base: position 1,441,626 of record JAFJYI010000001.1, read on the forward strand.
CCCTCCATATCTAATCTTAATTAGCATCCCTAATAAAGTAGTTAAGTGTAATTGTCAAAATATGATTGGTTCTAAGATTAATTAGAAATCACTTCTATGCTAATCCTAGCCCTTCACTAGCTCTTGTTTCTTAATTAAGGTAATACATCCTTAATTATGCCTTAAACATATGCCACTAAATTAATTGTGAATGTTTATGAAAATAATTCAATTAACATAGATTGAATTATCCACTAATTGTTGGCAATTTTCTCTAATTGGTTTAATTATTTCCTCACAACTTTTTAGCTTTTCATGGCCATTTATGCACCATGTATTAATTCAATAATTATAGGGCAATTTATGATCCCTAAAATAAAATTGGATTTTTTGCCTCTTTAAACTCCAAGGAAAATAAACAAATAAATTACTAAAATTAGAGACAACATACTTTCCTATTTTAAATAGGTATTATTTGGCCAAACTATACTATTTAAGAGACATGAATTTTGGGGTATTACACAATGCTTCTGGTATTTATAGTTGTTGCCATTAATGACCGTCGGAGAAGCTTGAAGATTATTTGTTGTGACTCGTCAAAATAGTTGTTAGATAGATGAAGCTTGATAATCACTTTCATCGTTAATCCAGGTGGATTTGAGACGTCTTGACATTCCTTCATTTGTTTTGCCCGTTGTAAAATAGCATTTATTGCGCGGATGGAATAGCAGCAAAACTTTAGAATGAGCAGAGGAATGGTTGCCAAGAATATGGCTTGATTAGGCAATTGCATTAAATGTACTCTGACACACAAAATAATTTTTGATAATTTTGTTGTTAATCCTTTGAATAATTATCTATAACTCATTAGTAAACTGATTAAAATAGTTAAGAATAATAATGAGAGATAATATGAAGATATGAAATCATAATTAAGGAATTTGGTTTTTCGAACACGGTGATTTGAATATAAGAGAAGTTTAACTTCCAGTTAAAATAAATTGCCTTGAGTTAAAATGACTTGAGACTTGATAATTATGACTCGAGGCAAGTTTCAAAAAAAGTAGAGAAAGTTAGCTTGAGAAATTGCCTAGAGTCAAAATGACTTAAGTCAAAGTGACTTGAGTCAAAATGACTTGAGGCAAACTTACTGTTCTAAACAAATGAAATTTATCAGAGCCTTGAGGTAATAAATATTTGACTTGAGGTAAGGTTAACCGCGAACCAAATATTTAAACTTTTGAAAACATTTAACTCGAGGCAAACATTTGACAAACTAATTGACTTTTAGTTAAAAACAATCAACCTCGAGGCATATCAAAATAACTTCATTTGCTTGAGACTTTTAACTTGAGGTAAATATCTTTTTGACTCGAGGTAAGATATTTTAAAAACTTATTAACTTCAAATCAAAAAGAATCAAACTCGATTTAACTTTGAACGACACAACATGCCTTGAATCATATAACTCGAGGCAATCAAATATTAACTCGAGGTAAATATTTTTAACGTAACTTGTCAAATTTTCAACGAGTTAGAAAGATTATTTACATTATAATTGTTATCATCAAAACATAAAAAACATAGGGAACTAACACTTATTGTTATTATTGAAACTTATTATTGCATGCTCATCACTTGTTATCAACCCTTTGATGATTACATCTCTTCTTTAGAGCCTTATAATAATTCTCCTGAAAAAATATTTTTTGGTAAAAAATACACAAAATAATTACTTAAAATATTGAGTGTTACTAGAAAAAGACTTTAGAGTTCTAGATGTACAAAAAATTTCTTTAGAATCTTGAATGTTACTAAAAAAAATATATATTTAAAACATTGGATGCCTCTTAGCTCAATTTTCAAATCTGCTGAATTTTCATGTGCCATTGAATATAAGGCTGAATTTCGATCATCAAAAACAGTAAAATACTTTGACATTGAAGTTGCTATTAGTATAAATCCAAAGGAGAGTCCTTTAGTTAGGGTCTATAATGTGTGGAGCTCATGACAAAGCACTTCTATTCGAGAGTCAACATATTTGACCACTTCAACTTATACAAACTCTTTATAGGTACTATTCTACTCTGGTCCTTATTATAAGGCATCAACTAGTAAGTATATTTGGTTTTTTTTATAAGGCACTTCCTTGTTCCCAATTATCATTAATTATCTTTTTCTATATATGCCCATAATTATTAAGGATAGTGGATGAGAGTAAAAATTAATATAATATTAGAGTTTAGTTCAATTAATAGGGGTAATATTGGAAGTTATTTAAATTGTATGACAACTTTATTGACTTTAACTGTTTTTATTGGTTTGTGTGAATTGTTAGTTGATGCTTATAATAAGGACCAGATGGAGTAGTTCTATTTATAAGTCTGTTTTGACAACAACAACAAAAAAGGATCTTATTTATAAGTCCTCTTTCAGGTAGTAAATGAGATTGTGATAATTTTGGTCATATTAATTGTATCAATGAAAATAGAGAAAGAATAAAGAGTTGAAAGATACACATTCATAAATGAGTATAAATTGAAAATTTACCTCATAATCAATGAAACTAACTAAGTCTTTTTAACTTTTGTATGTATGTATGTATATATGCATGTGAGTGTATACATATATATCTTTTTTTAATTTGTTCAATCTGTACCTATGCTAAAATATATACATGTTCTCTTTTAAATGGTTTTGCCTAGGTTTCCATAATTAACAAATAGCGTATATATATATATATATATATATTCATTTTGATTCCGTAAATTTGATAAATCCATTTTGTATGTGATTGTTATATATGAAATATATTATATGTAATCCTAATTCCCATGAGTCTTAGGCTAATTTTATATGAATCTTGATATGTAATTATGATCCTAAATATATCATATGTGATTGTTATATGTGAATTATATTATATGTAATCTTGATCTCCATGAGTCTTAGGTTAGTTTTATATAAATTTTTGATAGGACTGTTATATATGATAATATAATATGCTATATTATGTTAGTTGTGTCTCGATGCTACATTAATTGATATTTCTTTTATTTATTCATTCTTCATATAATATCTCCTCACAATAAAATAGGATATGAATAGATTATATGTAAAATATCCTTTATCCTATATTCGATTAAGTAATATGATTATTTATAAATTAATTAAATTATTTGGAAACTTTATTGGGTGGGTTTCAACCCTAGAAAATAATGGGATTAATTATATAATTATATATGAGTGTTATTGGAAACTTTATTGGGTTTTAATTCCTAGAAAATAATCGTATTAATTATTACTGTGATGGTGTTAGATAACATATTATAGTGTAAATTTTACTATTGATAAAATTGTGGAGAATTGATTATGTGCGATAAGTGTACGATATGAGTCTTATTGAATAATTGAAAAATATGTGATCTTGATACAAGATAACTTATAGTTGAATTTGGACTTTACTCAGATAGATATTTGAATTATAATAATGATTATGAGTTGGATCTCGGGTTCTACCGTCTCTGATTCCACTAATGGTTCCTAGACACTTTCTTTAATACATGTAGTTTGATTTTATCCTCTATGTGTGATTTAATTAAAAGATACTTATAAATAAAATTAGAGTGATAGTTAGCTCCTTTAATCATTGAGTACTTCTTTCAATGAAAATACCTACGCTTTTGATGACATAGATCAAAAGGACAGTTCATCCCAAGAAAACATTAGGTGAGAGAACGTCAAAATTTATAAATCCTTCTTTTTATAGGGAAAATTCATATCGGGGCAAGATTGTTTATTTTAACAGTAAAATTTTAGGTTATTATAAAAAATCCAAAAAAAGCCCAAAGATTCAATGAAAATCCCTTTTGATGACATAGAAAAAGGCCCCATTAGGTGAGAGGCCTTTTTTGGTATAATTTCATTAAAATGTTAGTTGTTAATTTCATTAAAATGGTTGATATAGTTGTTAGTTGTTAGTGCGATATAGTTGATTAGTTGGGGGTGATATAGTTGTTAATGACCTACTTGTTAACAACTATATCGGCCTCGTTAACAACTAAAGTTTTAATGAAATTATACTAGAAAATGCCCTAGGGCTTTTTCTGGAATTTTCATAATCTTTGGGTCTTTTTTGGGATTTTTTCTATTAAAAGGGCCCCATATGGATTTTCCCCTTTTTATATGAGACTCTTTAATATATATTCCCTTCACTTTTTAATATAAAACATATTTAGGGAGTTAATCTTAATCCTGAATATCAAATAAAATTTTCATATCCGTCAATTTTTTTTTACTAATTTACCCCCATGGATGTTTTCTTAACAATAATCAAGGAAGAAGAGAAATGAAGCAATTGATAAAAATGACTCAAATATTTTAAAAATATATATCATATTAACCAACTTAACTAACTTTTTAAAATTAGGTAAATATGTCTTATAATTAAAACAAGAGGGAGTAGAACTCATTACATAATGTTGATTCAAATTTTGTTAGCATTAATAAATAATCGACAAATATCTTTTATATAAATACTTTTTGACTCATGATATTAACTTCATAATCCAACCACAGTAATTAACTTTATATTCAATATATATATATAGTCAAAACACTTAACATTGAACATTGATTTTCTTGCTAAGAATATGACTTATGCTCCATAAAAAGTTTCAAAATATTCATATATAAGCAATCTTTCTTCAGTCAACATTTAGTTATCTTGCATGTGGAAGGTTGGAAATTATCTCGTACACTCAACCCCACACGCACGCACACATTAATGGGTGAGAAAAATGAGATTAATTAGACTAATTAACCAGATTATAAAAAAGAAATAGTAAATCCTACGAAATCAACTACTAATTGGTCGGTCCCTTGTTGTCCCACGTCAATTAGAAAAGGTAAAATCAGATGTCAATTTAATTATACACCAAAAGCAAAACGGCTAATTAATAGCATGATGTTGATTAATTATCAATTAGCCAAGTCACTAGCTGGCTTTCTTATTTACAAAACTCAATTTGTTTAATTCATTCTTTTCCTGTCGTTGGCCGTTGACTCAATTACTGTGTATGCTTTAATGTGTTAATTATGGTTGGAGTAAATGCTAACTAAACGACATGTAAATTGCAACAAAATCTAATTTTTTTTTTTATAAATAAATAAAAAAAGCGAGATTTTTTTTTAAAAAAAAATAAAACTACAGAACTACGGATGCAATAAAATTTATTTCTAATTAACATAAAAAAATATATTATGCTCATAGTTGTCTTCTTGTAATATATATAATATGTAATCGGGTTAATTTTGATTTATTTAGATTCATGTGGCGAAATTAATCCTGGTGTATGCTGAATAAGAGCTATTAAATTAGCTTTACAAATTAGAAAATTATGAGTATAGGGAGCAATACTTATAATTAAGGAAATTTTAAGAGGGATTAAGGAAATTATAATTGAGCAATACTTATATTAGCTTAACATCACTCCCTCTAGTCCTTAATATATAAGACATATTTACCTGATTTAATTAGATTAAGGAAGTTGGTTGAGTTAATTAATATGACATTTATTTTCTAAGACATGCTAGTCATATTCTTTAATTTCTTTCTTTTTTATTATGGTTGTTAACATTAATAGGAGTAAATTAGAAAAAAGATTGACAAATATCAAAACTATATTTTATATTTAGGATCAAAATCAAATCCTCAAATATGTGTTATATTAAAGATCAGAGATATATATTTTTTCACATGATAACAGTCTCAATTATCCTCTTAATTATATGCTGACTCATCCATCCTCTAACCCCCAACCACACACGTACCCCGTAGATTCTTAGGTTGAGAAAAATTTGGTAGCTTTGCTACCAAACCTTATCTATAATTTAAGTGCAGATTTGTTCATGTATTAAAAGAATTTAGTTGTAAACAAAAAATAGAAGAAGTTAGAATATTTAATATTTCCATCAATCTTAAATATAAAACATAATTAACTAATTCACGAGGATTAAAAATGATTAAGTTGATTAATTTGTTATTATTATATAAAAACTGCGAGTCATTTTTTCTAAGGTGTCCCTCTTTTAACAAGGTTATATTAAATATAAAAGAAAAGAAACTTGAGAAACTGTGAAAAATAATAAGAGGTAGTGTGGGAAAAATACTAAATAAAGAAGATTAAGTGGCTCAATGTCCTATTTTTAGGACCAGACCTCATCTTGCAACTGGATTCTAGATTTATAATCAGAGTAATTTTGAAATACTTCTAAATATAGAGATTTGCATTAAACTTATTTGGTCTATTTTAAATTTTGGATGAAGGATTAATTATAATTTTAAAAAAGGTAAAGGGTTCAAGATCTCTTCCAAAAATGACAGGTGATGCTACCACTAGAGCAGCAACAGAAGCTGGCAAAGCTTGAAATCAATCTTATAGATTAATTTCATAAATAATTACATCCAAACTCAAGTCCAAACACAACCTCATCAACTATGTCGATCGATCCAAGTCAAGATCTGCAACATGCATATGAACATCTCCCAATAAATTCAAGAAAACATTGGATCTGGCTTCAGTCCTCTTCCCTTCTCATCCTCTTTTTTATCTAGGCCGTCGGATGAAAATCTGGACGGTCTAGATTTTTTTAATAATTAAATTTTTACGGTATGCGGTACACGCTACCGCATGCGGTACAAATTAAAGGCAAAATAAGGCAGCGGACGGTCCCCTGCAGTGGACCGTAGCCGAGTCCGAAAACATTTGGACCACATTTGAAATCAACATGACTCTACGACTTATATATAATATAACTAAAGAAAATCTTCTCAAGTATTTATGATGAAACTTAAAATAAAAAATAAAAAAGAGGAGATAAAAATCAAAAGTTTTCAGTTGATTTAAAAATGTCAAAATTATTCGATAAAATTGATCAATGCTAAAATTCATTTTGAAATATTTAGCCTACAAAAATTTAATCACAGAACAGAATCATTTCATCCAATATGAATAAATTAAGCCCCATAGGGTATATAAAATAGGGAAAATCTCATATAAAGTTGGTTGAAATAATGAAATTCTAAATTAGGTTGGTAAATTCAATCAATCCTTAATTAAGTTATTGACCCAATTTAGAATTTTTAAATATGAGTTAAATAACTTTATTACCCTTTCTTTGTCTCACCTCTCATCTTAAAAGGGTTTTAGTGCTTTCAAACTTATTTTTTCCAATAAATGTATACATATAACAACATTAATGTATAATAAAACAAAATATGATTTTTATAAATCAAAGATTTTTTTTTTTAAAAAAAAAAGTTTGGAAAAATAATTCCAGCCGAAAGAAAGGAAAGCATAACCCAAAAACAATTAAATAATTTTCAGCTCAATATTGAGAATCGAAAATTTTATTTTTGACTTGAATATTTTTTATGAGAAGAAAATTAAAATATATTAATAAAAATATCTTACTTATGTGATATAATATATCAAATATTTTCATTAATGCAATTAAAAAAAAAAGTTTCATTAAAGTAAAAAAAAACCAAATTAAATAGGAGTATCACACATGTCAGAATTTTTGATTAAATGATTTTTATTTAAATATTGTCAATAAAAAGTTTTATTTTGTGACAAACTACACTTAAATTTGTCTTGTTAATAAAAAGAAAACCAAACTTCAAATGACAGAATTGATGTGTGATAGTCTTATTCAGTTTGGTTTTTTACATTAATGAAATTTTTTTTTAATTCCATTAATGAAAATATTTGATATATAATATCACATAAGTAAGATTTTTTTATTAATATATTTTAATTTTCTTCTCATAAAAAAAATTCAAGTCAAAAATAAAATTTTCAATTCTCAACATTTAAATGAAAATCATTTAATTGTTTTTGGGTTATGCTTTCCTTTCTTTGGCTGAAATTATTCTTGATGATCTTTCCCAACAATTATTAATAAAGCCAAAAATAATTGCAGCCAACAACCGAAGTGTGCCCTTCTAATTTGTAACTACTCACTTAAGAAAAAATGATAAAGAATTGTGTAAATAGAACAACGGAATCATTATAGATTTGATCTTTTATAAAATTATTATTAAAATGTTAAATTATAAAAAGAAAAAAATAATTAAACACAAATTGCTAAATTTTAATATGATTAATTCAATACAAGAATAAAGAAAATAAAAATAATATTTTGTATAAAATCATTCAAATGTTAATTTTGTGGTTAGAAAAGGAAGAGGAGGGAAGATTATGGGTAAGGAAAGGGAGGGGTTTCGAACTGGTCAAAAGACAGGGAAGCCAATACTTGAAGCAAAGATGATCCTAAGCTATTCATTTACCCATTTTGATTGTGTGTGTGTGTGTGATTCACTTGCAAGAAATTCAGCTTCAAGATTTATTTACTAAGAACAATATATTGACAAGACTTATTATTAGGGTTAGAATGAAGCGCAAGTGCACAAGAACAAACAAACTTGGAAGTAAGCAACAGAAAGCAAAATGGACAGAAGAGACCTAATAATATAACAAGGCCGAAAGCCTCTTATTTTGTATTTTTGGGTGTAACTAATACATAGTAAAAGATTACAAGCCAGCAGTACCTACACTTAGAGATATGCTAATAAACTTTCAAACACTAAATCCATATATAGGGATCGTCTTTCAGTTGTAATATGAAGTGCTTTTAGGCCTTCTTAGAGCAGTTTTTGTAACAAGTGTTCACCAAGCCATCTATACTCTTAGCCTTGATATCTGCGGAAAACTCAAACTCTCATCAGAACTTGAACAAGAATAAGATATCATCAAAAGAATAAATAACAAATCAAACAATAATGAAGATCAAGTTTAAATAATATTCTTGCCTGGTTGATGGTGGATTTTGTTTGTAACACAGTCTTGAGTACACTGATAGACAGCATGATCGGACGGTGAAGATATCTGGCACTTGACAAAGCACTTGCCTAGACATAACTTTCCACGTAAACCATGTTTCATAGAACATCTCCGTATACATAGGTGTTTGCAAAGTTTGGGAGGTGAGGAAGGAATAGAAGGTGGAGAATCAACGGAAGGAGGAAGAAGAGTACTAGTATCTGCATGAACAGCTACTACAAGAAGCATACCAAAAACAAGAATCTTCATCATACTAGTTGCTACCATGGCTCTTCTTTCTAGCTTTCCCAGTGTCTCTCAATCTATATTATTATTCTCTCAGAAGCTTGTGTGATGATGAGGAAGATGGCTTTTACAGATAGAATTTATAGGCGATATGTGAAGTTAGTTTGTAGAATCGTGTATGGCAACCCCATCAATTAAGAAATATAAATAATACTGATGAGCATGACTTAGTTTTCTTGCAAACATCAAAGCCTTAATCCAAGAATGTGTGCTTTTTACTGCATTTTATATATGAGAATATATTATTTCCCATCGAAGGAAAGATTTTGGATTCAAATACACTAGTAGTAGCGTTAATATGTCGTGTATTTGATATTATATTTGTCATATTTTGAAATACACTGGTATATGGAACGATGCACCAACATTAATTGATAGTTCAGTTATGACAGGTTTTTGATCATGTATGTATTTTTCATTTTTGGATAAATGATCATGCATGTATGTATAATTTGATATAAAATAAATAAATGAAAAAGAAATCTTACCAACTCAAATATGAAAAAAAAAATTACCAATGTAAGGGGAAAAAAAACTCTAATTCGCAGTAAATGAGGTGGACATGACAGATAATATTGTGATCAAGTAATCAATAAAAATATTTTCACCAAGAAGGAAAAAAGTAATCAATCAAAACCTACGAACATACGCGGATACAAGTGAAAGAATAACGCATTTTTTTTTCTTTTTGCCAAATTTGTTAACAATGTAAAGGAGATAATATTTCCTATTAAACATCCAATGTAATTAATTATATTTAAGGGACTTGAAAAACCACATCAGACATGTGCCTATGTGTTCTAATAAAAATTGCATGCATAAGGAAGAATTTTGGGAAAATCCCATATAAATACGGTTGAATTATCCAAATTTTAATTTGGGTTGCTAAACTTAACAAATTATTAATTAGGTTATGTGACTCAATTACGGATTTAGAATTTAGGTTAAATTACCTCTATATCCCTTAGTTATTAAAAAGAACAAAATTGAAAATAGAAAAATATTGTTCAAGCGTAAGAACCCTAACAACCAAAAATTCATTAGAGGCTTGATGTTAATTCTAATGTTAATAGATCTATTTAGATGGACTTGTATTTCAATATTTATGAGTTAGGACCTCTATGAAATAATCATACTGCGTGGATTTCTTTGAAATTCCAACAGCAACCGTGCGGCTAGATCGTGCAACAGTTCAATATTATTCAAATTTCAAATTAAATGTTTGTTGTTTTGGCTGACAATCATATTAGATTTAACCTGATGCCCGAGATGCATGAACTTTTCCCGTAATTGGCTTATCAATCCTCATGCTGTTATATATGTGTGGTTTAAATTTCAGAAGGACTTCAAAATCTCCGTAATAGTTTATATTTGCCTGTACATTTTCCTGTTTTTATAAAGTGGGTTTCAACTATGTATTCTTCTGAGATCAAACCCAATATTGGTTAATAATCACGCTCCACTCTTGAAGCTGCATCTACCAGTCGCTTACTTTTCGATGATATTCGATTGATAAAAAAACCTAGCGCTAAGCACGATTCCGCAACCACTTCTACTCTCATTAGCCACAAACTGGATATACGTTGCTACTGTGCTAGTTTCAATTATGAAAGGAAGTGATGATGATGGAAAACAAAGGCGACTTCTCTTAGCATTGTTCATACTCCACAGGGCACATGAGAAAGAGTGACGATGGTAACAAGTGCGACAGACATCCGACTTCTTGCTCTTTTCTCTTTTCTTTGGACTATGATTGGGGGTATTATTGGAAAATGACCAAAATTTAAATATTCTAGATTGGGTCATTGACCCAATTTAAGATTTGAGTTTACTAAATTTTATATAAAATTTTCCTATTTCAACCGTCTTTATGTGGGATTCTAAGAATTTTCAGTTATTACTATATTTCATTTGTGTTTTTTTCTCTTGAAAACCTAGACTGAGTTTATATCCTATTTAAGACATTTTTTGTTGCATTTTTCTTTCACTTTTGTATTTAAATGATGAAAATAACAACTCATATAAATAATACAATTTGCTCCTTAATTATCCTTCGTGCAATATTACATATACTACCATCTTAGGTAGTTAATACTCCCTCTAATCCTAATTATAAGAGCTAGTTGACTTTTTTGAAGAAATTAAGGAAGCTAATTAAATTACTTTAGAGTATTTTTATTTTTATTTTTTTCTTCAAACTAATCAGTTTAATGAATAAACTAATATATAATCTAAGGATACACAACATATGAAATGATTAAGTAACTTATTTAATCTCTCCAAAAAAAAGTCAACTAGCTTTTATAATTAGCAAGGAGGTAGTATTACATATTCTTATCGAAAAATTATAATGAAGGACATATAGGAAAATATATTTATTAAGAATGACCATAAAAATTAGAATTACTTATAAGGATCAAATATCATAATATAAAATTAAAATAACTAAAATGTCCCTAGTCAAACCTTCTACATTATCTTTTGTATTTATAATTAAAATAACTAAAGTTAAAACTAAAACCACCTACTATTCACATGTAAAATCATTATATTATTTAATGAACTATATGGTCCAAACTCATATTTTTTAAATTTTAATTTTCAACAAGTTCCATATTCATATAATCAATAGATAATTTAATTAAAAAATATATCATCAAGTTAATATCAATTAAGCTCTTTTTATAAAAAATAAAAAAAAAAACCATTTCATGTTTTTTTCAAGATATAATAGTTTTTTTAAAAAAAAAAGTATTAACATTAAATGAATTTTTAGCTCAGATAAATTTCTTCTAAAATAAAAATAAATCATATAAAATTTTTCGGTTTAACATATATAATAAATTATAAAATACCTTGATTTTTATTAAAATTATATAAATATATTTTTAATTATATATTTTTGTTGATTCTAACAAATTATCATTTTGAAAAAATTAAAGAGTGTGTAATTTTTTCATAAATATCTATGCAAGTTGTAAAAAAGTGAAAATTTGAGAAAGCTTGTATTTAATTAATTGAAATTTAAAATTTTATATTAGTCTTAAAAATAGAATATGATAGAGAATGTAGGAGGGAATGCATAACATTTAATTTTACAATTTTGTATCGATACTTCTAAATAATTACAATTTTTATGATGCTCCTCAATAATTATTTTTTCTTCTAGGTCCTTCATTCTAATTTTACCTATTCTTATTTGTAAGCCTATTGTTTTAATACTTAAACTAGACATTTTTTCTCATATTAATTATGTGCCAATACTCGTGAATGAGGATATGAGAATGTGTGTAATATATAGGGAAAATCTCATATAAAGTTAGTTGAAATAATGAAATTTTAAATCAGGTTGGTAAATTCAATCAATCCTTAATTAAGTTATTGACCCAATTTAAAATTTATAAATATGAGTTAAATAACTTTATTACCTTTTCTTTGTCTCATCTCTCATCTTAAAAGGGTTTTAGTGCTTTCAAACTTATTTTTTCCAATAATTGTATACATATAACAACATTAATGTATAATAAAACAAAATATGATTTGTATAAATCAAAGATTTTTTTAAAAAAAAAAAGTTTGGAAAAACAATTCCAGCCGAAAGAAGGAAAACATAACCCAAAACAATTAAATGATTTTATCTCAACATTGAAAATCAAAAATTTTATTTTTTACTTGAATTTTTTGATGAGAAGAAAATTAAAATATATTAATAAAAAAATCTTACTTATGTGATATTATATATCAAATATTTTCATTAATGGAATTAAAAAAAAAAAGTTTCATTAACGTAAAAAAAACCAAACTAAATAGGAGTATCACACATGTCGAATTTTTGATTAAATGATTTTTAATTAAATATTTTCAATAAAAAATTTTATTTTGTGTCGAACTACACTTAAATATTGTCAAAATTTTTGATTAAATGATTTTTATTTAAATATTGTCAATAAAAAATTTTATTTTGTGACAAACTACACTTAAAGAAAACCAATCTTCGCTAATGACGAGAATTCATTTGTGATACTTCTATTTAGTTTGGTTTTTTACGTTAATGAAACTTTTTTTTTTTTTTTTTTTTAACCTTTTTTTTTTCCATTAATGAAAATATTTGATGTATAATATCACAAAAGTAAGATTTTTTTATTAATATATTTTAATTTTCTTCTCATCAAAAATATCAAGTCAAAAATAAAATTTTTGATTCTCAATATTGAGATGAAAATCATTTAATTGTTTTTGGATTATGCTTTCCTTTCTTTTGGCTGAAATTATTCTTGATGATCTTTCCCAACAAAAAAAAATCTTTGATTTATGCGAATCATATTTTGTTTTATTATACATTAATGTTATTATATGTATACACTTATGGAAAAAATAAGTTTGAAAGCATTAAAGAAAAACCCTTTTAAGATGAGAGATGAGACAAAAAGAGGGCAATAAAGTTATTTAACTCATGTTTAGAAATTCTAAATTGGGTTGATAATTTAATTAAGAATTTATTGAATTTAACAACCTCATTTAGAATTTCATTATTTCAACCAACTTTATATAGGATTTTCCCTATAAAATAAAGAGTTAAGGTGCTTAAATAATGTTTAATTTTTCTAAAAAAGCAACACTAACTATAAATTATTTTTCAGAGTAAAAGTAATCATAAACATTATAAAATAGTGTAAAAGTAACTATGACATTAATAAACCCAAACCTCCATTAACGTGAGCTTTTTAATGAAAGATTCAGGTGTTAAAATAGCCATTAACTTATATCAAAAATGCAAAAGTAACCAAAAAAATTTTTATATTGCAAAAGTAACTAAAATTTGACTTCTTGAACATTAATAATTTAGAAGTTTTTCTTTGGCTTTTGTATTATGAGTGTTTTATTAATTTGGGAATTAAAATAACAAACTTCAAAGAAAAAGTTTATAAATTAATGTTCAAGAAATCACCTTTTTTTTTTTTTTTTTTGGCGAGCATGACAAAGCAAAAGAAACTTATCACCCCAACTCCAAAAGCTAAAATCCCCAACATGAATCATTGACCTTAAATATAAGGTCATCAAATGTTCAAGCAATCTCTCATAGCTAGCAATGAGAAGATTTTAATATAAGTCGTGATGTTTGAGAGGAACACTATGAGGCAATGGAAAATCGCATATGCATATGATAGAATTGAGAAAATCCACATATCATGGGTCATCTCAAAATTAAAATCCACTTGAACTCCAACTTGTACAAGCAACTAAAAAAAAACTTATGAATTAATGTTTAAAAAGTCACTTTTAGTTATTTTTACATCCAAAAACTTGCGATATGTTTTTGCTCTTTCTAAATTAAAGCCACAAAAGTATATTTAAAAAAATCCTACAACATCATTGTAGCCGTCCTTAAATTTAAACATACACCATGTTATCTTGCCAGATAATTTGAAGTCGTAATACATAAAGCTCTCGATCTAAGTAGGGATAACTGAAAACACATAACAAAGTAATTTTTTTTTAAAAAAAAGAATATTAATTAGGATGTTTTGGGCACATTAATGGCACTGGTTGACAATTCAGAAAAGGCCCTTCGGGAATTTAGAAGTTGTTAATAAAAGGCTGATCAAGTTGTTAAGCGGGGGCTGATTTAGTTGTTAAAAATTGGGAACCCCATTAACAACTCACCTTGGGCCTTTTTAATGGCACTTTTTAGATAATAGATTAATGTTTGAAAAGGACTAGATTATTCATGTTTAATTTTTTATAAAATTATTATTAAAATCCTAGATTATAAAAAAATAAATAACTAAATTTAAACCGTTAAAATTTGATATCGACAGTTTAAAACTACAGTAAAAAATATTTTATAAAAAAAGTAAATCTAAATTACCTAAATGTTGATGTTATTATTAGTAAAGGAAGAGGAAGAAGTAAAAGATTATGTAAATTGCAAAGGGAAGAGTTGACCTGCGGTCAAAGCATCCAAAATGACTGGCATCTGTAATTTGCAAAGGGAAGAGTTCGCCGCAAATACACCGTGAGGACAACCAAGCTGTAATTTGGACAGTTCGGAATTTCCAATTGAAGATGACAATTAACTATTATTAAAAAAAATAGTTTTATAATACTTAATTTATTTTCTTAAAAAACAACATAACATCAATATAATATAAGGAAAATATCAGTGAGGTCCCAAGGAAGATAAAAAATATCAAAAAAATCTCAATCTCAAATCCCCTATCAAAAAGTCATTAGGGACTTTTTTTATATTAATTACGAAATTCTAATATCATAAAAGTTTCGTTATCAAAATGACATTTCATGTTGCCAAAAAAATTTCGGGTTTCCAAAATTCTAAATGCCGGAGGAAAAACTCAAAAAAACTTTGACAACAGGAAAAACCATTTTGATAATATAAAAAACTATTTTGACAATATTTTCATAAGGAAATTTTAACAACAACGGGAAAAGTCATTTTAATAATATGAAAAACCATTTTGACAATGAAACTTGTTTGATATTGAAATTCCATAATTAATATATAAAAAAGTCCATAGAGACTTTTTTTATGAGGGTTTGGGGTTTAGACTTTTTTAATATTTTTTTATCTTCCTTGGGACCTCACTGATATTTTCCCTATAATATTATGCTTGCTTACGATTTTTCCTTCGCGTGTGTGTGACTATGATAATGAAGTAATAATGGATTACGAATATGTGATATGAGCACCATCTCATACTAATGCAGTGAAAATATCCACACAAAAGTTGGTTGAAAATGTTCAAGTTTGCTGAATTTTCATGTGGCATGTAATGCTAGCAACTCAATTATTGGTTGAGAAATCCCTTTATGGTTGAGCTGGATTTGAATCCCACCTTACTAAAAGAGACACTTTGGTAAGAGGTATCCTGAAATATTTTAAAATAAAAATATGTGTTTATTGAAAAGTCATGTCCTTATAAATTAAGGAATTTATATGAAGAGTTATTTAAGGAGTTATAGTTATAACATTAAAGATCATCAATGTCATGTTATTTTAGTTTCTAAAGACACCTATAAAAATGTGTGGTAACTACTACTTGATGGAAGGTTGTGTTGATTTTTTTAGAAAAACCTATATATACACTATAAAGGTGCAACCTTTTATGGAAGAGTTATTTTAAATAACCATTGTTTATCAAAGTCATGTTGGTTCATGAATCTAACATGTGGTTATAATTTTTAATTAAAAAAGTATCGCTTTTATAAATACCATGCATCATCACTTCATTTGTGATAGACATACTATACAACATCAGATATCAAAAATTACACAGCAAGATATTAAACTCATTGCTAAAATTGACGAGTCATTTTATAAGGAGGTTGATTCAAAATTTGCTACCGATGTAATAAGGATCTTATTAGCAGATAACGTTAGAATCGAACCTTTGATTTTAGTTATCTAATTAAGGTGAATTCTTTGTAAAATTTAAAGAGATTGTACATGGTTGATTATATTGAGAAAATCTCTAGAAATTTATAAAGGGACTAGACGCAGGTCAATGAATGATATTTTAACTATGTTCATCTCTCTATTTCTACTCATTTATTTTCTGTCATCTACACTAAAATAGGTTAAACACTACATAATTAAAGCTGATTTGCTTGCTAAGAATATGACCTATACTTTTTTTTTTTTAGGGGGATTGAATATGACCTATATATACTTTATAAGAACGGCAATTCAAGTATTAGTATTAATGTGAAGACCTCATCGATAAATAGTTTAAAAATATTTATAAATTTCTATAATTGCTCTTTCTTTATTATATATCACTGTTTGTTGTTCTAAGTGTGGTTCCTTTTACAAGTAAGCATTTGGGTCACAAGTACTCCATTTGGAAGGTGGAAATGGCCTCTTGCAGTCTTGCTCAACCACACACGCATGCGTATAGAAAGCCTACCAAATCAACTGAAGTGGTAACTCCCTTTTCACGCCAATTAATTAAGAATGCGAAAGAGTGGTTAGTTTGGAAAAGTTAAAACAGTAGGTTATTGTTAAAAGGAACCAAATTTGAACGGCTAATGCAATGAAATGTTTGAATTTGATCTTAATTTTTAATTTAATTACTATAATTTAAGTGACCAGTAAAGACCATTCATTGAACTAAGCCACCCCAAGGGTCTTGAATCACCTAACTTAAAACTTTCATGGTACTTAGGCCACAAAGTCATTAATAGGAAATGAGCTTCTCCACTTCTCTCATTCTCCACTTCCTCTCAACTTCTTTATTCTTACTATTATATCAACTTGAACGGTTAATAAAAGTCAAAACCACGAAAAGTCTTTTAAGACATGAAAATGATCAAAAAGATTATATGAGATTAATTTAAGATTTTAAAGTGTTAATAATTTTACCATAATACCCCTCAATTTAAAAAGAAAAAGAAAAGGGCACCCCTCACCGGAGCACCGCCGCTCGGCTAGCCGCTAGAGCTAGGCCGGCAGTGCACCTAAATGGCCGGCCAGCGGTGGTGCTCGGTTGAGGGGTGCCTTTTTCTTATTTTAAAAATTTAGGGGCATTATGGTAAAATTCTAACACTTAAAAATCTCAAATTAGTCCCATGTCACCTTTTTATCATTTCAATGTCTTAACAAAGTTGAAATGATATTTAAGTGAAAATTTTCCCTTTAAAAATTTAGTCCTAAATTTTTATGAAATTATATAATTTTATTTTTAAAATATGAGGATTAATATTTTAAATTGTCAGGCTTTGGGATTGATCAAATGTACAAGAGTCAAAATTAAGAGATTGAATTAGGGACAAGTCAAAATTATGAAGACTGAGTTGTATTAAATTAAAGTGTGGGGACCAAATCATAATCGAGTCAAAACTATATATAAAAAGAAAAGGCTAAAATATACTTTTAGTCCTTTAAGTTTATATGAGGTATACTTTTGGTTCCTTAACTTTATAAAGTATACTTTTGGTCCTAAAATTTTAACACCGTTAATGTTGCTAACGGAAAACGCCGATGCAACGAACTCAAGTGATAACTAATGGCATTTAATTACACAAATTTTATATATTTTCAAGTTACCCATATTTTAAATTTAAGCCTAATAGCATTTAATTACAAAATCATCACTTAAATTTACACCGTTATCATTTGAGTTTACATTTTCCGTTAGCAAAATTAACGGTGTTAGAATTATAGGACTAAAAGTATAGTTTATAAAGTTAAGGGACCAAAAGTATACCTCATGTAAACTTAAAGAACTAAAAGTATACTTTAGCCAAAAGAAAAATATTAATTTTCCCAAATATAATGACATAATTTTAATGTCAATACTAATACAATATCAATTTTAATGTTACACGACAACAAAAGGCTAATGACATGATCTTAATTATTAGCTAAGTCACTACTAAAATCTGATACACCCATCATGTACGAAAATCAAGACTATATCTATATTTTATAAAGTCCACATCGAGTTCCTTTCTTTTCTTTTTTTTTTTTTTTCTTAATTCTTTGCCTTTTGATTCTAATTTCTACTTAAACCTTGATAAGTCTATTTTCATAAATTAAAGTCACCAATTTGATTTATGACTGAAAAAATTCCCAATTTTCGAAAAACACAAGCAATGTCCAGAATTTTTCAAATTTCTTGACCAATCTTTGAAAAATCACAACTCCTTCGATACTTATCGGAATTCGACAAATTACCTATTAAATTAAACCTCTATGTGTTTACTATTTATATGAAAAATTTCATGGCAAAACTCAAGGGTTAAATATCAAATTTGCCACGAAGTTTTGCTAATGGAGCGCCCAAAGATCCGGAAGTTTTTTGGGTACCAAATTTGCCCCTAAGTATGAAAAAGGTACCAAATTTACCCCGGAAGTATGAAAAAGGTAGCAAATTTGCCCATCCGTTAATTTTGACCGTTAAGTTTGACTAAGCGTCCACGTGGCATGCCACCTCATCAACCAATAAGAGTTAAGTATCATTTTTGCCCCGAAAGTTTTCAATGAGAGCAATTTTGCCCCGGAAGTTTTTACTAAGGAGCAATTTTACCCGGAAGTTTACAAAATGTATCAATTTTGCCCTTCTAAATCGATCCAAAGACCACACATGTCATGCCTTAAAAAGGTTGAACTTGGAGTCAGAGAAGGAGATCCTTGAGATGTTGAGCTCAAGGCAGCCAGAATTTATGAAGCCGAATTGGTCACAGGAAGCATCACTTATGATCTAAGTAAATGATCAATCTATACAAACCTGTGGCCGCCCGATTAAGCCCGAGGCCCTCCGGGCCAATTTCAAATTTCTCGGCTTATTTTTCAAGCCCGAGCCCCGCAAGGCCAAGGCTTAAACGGCCGGCCGGTTTCCCGCCTCTAGTCCTTGTGACCGGTTCGCTTCACAAATTCGTCGCCTTGAGCACAACATGTCAAAGATTTCCTTCTCTCGACTCCAAGTTCGACCTTTTCAAGGCATGACATGTGTGGTATTTGACTCGATCTAATAGTCAAATTTAATATTGGGAGAAAGAAGGGCAAAATTGCTACTTTTGTAAACTTCCGGGCAAAAATGATACTTTTGATTGATGAGGTGGCATGCCACGTGTGATGAAGTGGCACGTAACGGTCAAAATTAACGGAGGGGCAAATTTGCTACCCTTTTCATACTTCCGGGGTAGATTTGGTACCCTAAAAACCTCCGGGTGCTGGACGCTCCATTAGCAAAACTTCCGTGGCAAAAATGCACCTTAACCCCAAAACTCAATCATTTACCATTTCAAAATGGAACACGAAAATCAATGTTCACTGTTAGAAAATGATAATTTTTCAGTTTTGCTGTCAACTTTGGAAATTCATAATTCTAATCGTACACATTGGATTTTGGTGTTCTTTATCTCTTTTTAAAGATCATGATGTGTACTAAATATCCACAAAATTTCAGGGTCAAAGGAGTTCATTTGCCTTGGTTTTATCTTGCTCAAAGATTATTGTTTCAGCAAATTAACTTTTAATCCTGTATCCAGAAATATTTTTCCTGTAACACCAGTATCATGAAAATTAATTAATTTGAGATATTGGGTGTAAAAAAAATTTCAGAATGCAACATATAGTTTAATCTAAATAAATAGAATATATAAAAAAAATTAAAAAAATAAAATAAAAATGTTTCAACCCTTTAATTAGAGTAACAAGTACCTAAGAAGCATCTAATGTGAATTCCATAATTCAGCTAGAGAAATGCTAGATCCAAGAGTTACATTTCCAAATAATGAACATCTTTTATGCTGTGCTACCCTTGAAAACTGGTTGGTGACAATCTATTGCAAGTTTTCTTTGTGTCTGGGTGATCAGGTGCAACACGAGATCGTACTAACCCAAAACGCGTTGGCAGACTTTGGAGCCGGAGGTGAGTCTGGTGGCAAGTTCAGTGAAGCTGCGACTGCGATCCCCGAGAAGAAAAGAGAGTGAGGTACTTTCTTTTCGTTACAACCGAGACGAGGACGAGACTCAATAAGAACGAAGGGTTCCTTTAAACCTTTGTCAAGCTCAAGAGAATGAATGCGAGAGAATTAGACAAACAAAGACGATGAAGATGGGTACTAGAGATGAAGGGTGCGAGTCTGAGTGGCAAGAGAAGTTATGAGTTCCTGAGAATGAAGAATGGTGGTTAAATTAGAGAATTAGGGGTTCAGTTCGAGCAATAAAACTAACGGTTTGAGGAGGAATACCCAGAGGTATATGGTGCTGGGCTCAAGAAGCATAGGGGAGTTACTGCTGTCTTGATCTGGTTTCCTTCTTGCTGACTCTGTGTTTATCGTGTTGCAGGCTAAAACGTGACCTTACTGTTCTGTGTTCACTCTTTTCTTTTTCTTTTTTTCTTTTTCCACTGTGAACTTCTGCGTGGTTGACCGAGAAGGTTAAACCATTAAATGGTTGTGGGCTATGTTGGACAATGAATACATGAGAATGAGTATTGGGCCTTGCTGTTTTAATCTTATATTTCCCTCTGAATTTTCGTGTTTGCTGGAAGAGTAAGGGAAGATAGGTAAATGGAAATAATGGGTTGGACCTTACAATATAGATAATTGATTATATTATTCATGGGCTGGAAAAATTTAAGGAAACTGAAGGAGTAGCGATACGTGAGATACTAATTGTTAAGGTATTAGGTAGGTTCTTAAGCCATTGTGCCATTGAGTCATCAAATTAGGTTTCCACTTTAGGTTTCCACTTTGCCCGAGTTCATTTCCAAGCTTGGATAATTATTAAAATTAAATCCTTAACTCTTTTTAAAGATTTTCTTTCTCAATTAAATTACTTTGGGCCTTAAAATATTATCTCAATATTTATACTAATAATTATTCCCTAATTATTTGTCCTTAATTTATGGGAAAATAAGCCTTAAATTCCAAAATTTATCTCCCGCAAATATTTTCTTGATTTTATTTACAAGGAAATAAATTCCTAATTTTCCAAATAATTAATTTAATCATTTGCCCAAATTCCACTGTTTAGTTCTCATATATTATTTCTATAACTTTAGGCATAAATTATTCCTTATTTGAATTTATTCTTTTCCTCGAAATGAATTTAAGGGATAAATAAGCCTAAATTTTCAATAATTAATTTCATAATCATTTTAGGGCAAATTCCGTAATTCAATTTCCCACAAAATATTCAATTTCAAATCCCAAAATTTGAGATGTTACATATGACACTTTCTACGTGAAATTCTTAATCCATAATATAAGCCAATTGGTGGGTGATTAATGATCTTCTTTTTTTTTCAATTATTACCACTATTACAATTTGCAAGGAGAAAATTAAACTTGAAGTCTACTATAGTTTTTTTTTTATAATTATACTCTTAAATATGACCAAAGTTAAAAAAAAAAAAAAAAAAAAATCATTTCATTTTCAGATAAAGCGATTCCATTTCCTTTTATCTTACTAGGTAAGGTAATTAGAAGTGACTTATACTATGAATAAATAGGAGTATATGCCAAGTAGTCAACCGCTATTTTCTCCTTTTTTGTGCTAAGTATCTCCATTTTTTCCCCTTTTCAATCCCTTTTTATAGTTTCATGCATTAATTTTTTTTAGGTTGAATGAGGCAGTATTCCCAACCGATACCTGGAGGCTAATCCTCCTGAAACGTATTAAATAAATTGAGGATTGCCTGATCCATTGGGCCACAAGAAAAGCATTTCCTGATTTTCGTTAAAAAAAAGGGGAGGGGGGCGGGTCCATCCTTCTATGATGAAATCATATCTTGACTTAAAAAATCAAGAAAATTATAGCCAAAAAAAATAATAATAAAGAAAAAATCACTATGTGACAAATAATATAAATAATCACTCAAGGTTCCAATACTGATGCTACAGGTCTCAATAATTTAAAACTCCTTTCACTATAATCAAAGCTTATTATTTTTTTAATACTTTTTCTGTTGTTTATTCAACCTTAACATAAAACAGAGGAAACAATTTCTTGGGTTAAAAATAAAAATACATGAGATTTTATTGAAAATATACTCAATACCAAATACTTTTCAGTAAGCCACTTGCTCCCACAGTTGAATGCTAGCTTTCTGCTACTTGTGCTTTTTTTTTTTTTTTTTTTTTTTTTTTTTTTTTTTTTTTGAATGCTCCGAAGGTGGCACAGGGATTTGATAAAGAAGGGTTTTATGATCAAAAAGGATTTTTGTGCTGATCCAGCGTGTGCAAATTTTATTTGAATGATTTGAATGTAAATCCCAGCCCACGCTTGTCACTACTAGAAAATGTCATATTTGCGACGGAATTTGCGAGGGAAAAAATTCCGTCGACTTCAGATCCGCCGCGTCTTCTCTCTTACGCTCGTGAACAACCGCCGGCAACCTCCTCTAGTCCTCCCCTTGGTCCGCCGTCTTCCTTCATATTTATCCCCTACTCCGGCGTGCCCTTTGGATCTCCGAGTGAAAAGGCACAAATGCTTGGTCTTCGATTTGTCGCGGAGTTTCATTGCGCTTTTTTTTCTCCTTCCTTTTGCCTCAAAATTGAGGCTTGTGCTTCTCGGATCAAAATTTACCTCATTGCCGCGCTATCCGAACTCGAATGGACACGCCCGCAAAGGATTCACGGCGGCCATCAATTTCCCTCCAAAACCCCTCGTGTCACGAATTGAACAGGAACCAAAGCCCCAAGTTCATCACCCGTTTCATCTATCAAACATTTGTTTTATCTTCTCGCATCAATCTTCAATTTTTGTACTTTGGACACTGCAGTCTTTTCTTTGCTCTAAAATGCCGGTTTACACAGGCCTCACCTTGTTTCCGTCATTTCCGTCACTATACTATTAGTTCAGAATTATTATCTGTGAAGTTTATTTAAGCCGCACATAATGTACTTGGTTGATCGGGATTTACTTCTTGGCGCTTTAGGTTTTATCCAGAGAAGATCCGTACATTGATCGATGCTTAAGGTTCTTTCGAGGTATAAATTTATGCACAACCTTTTGTTGTTGATTGAGAATGTGAAATTTGAAACAGAAAAATCCCGTTCTTGCTAATTTTTTAGGTTAATCTTTATTTTAATCCCTTTTATGAATGGTAATTCTGTTGCTTCTCAAAATGTCTCCACTTTTCAACATTGCTTTACTCGGTTGAAGCTAAACTTTCAAACCGAGTTGCTTGACTTTCGGTTTTTTAGCATGCTCGGTTCAACTATTGAGGCATAATAATTTTGTAAATTTATCCAGGTAAGTTTTTAGGAGGCAATTTAATGTTTGTTGCCTATTTATCCTTGATATGGTGTTTGCAAGCAACCTCCAAGTAGGGATATCAAGATCATTCTTTTGTGTTTCTCTGTTTTAGACTCACTCGAGTCAAATCAAGTTTAACTTCTACAAATACATGATACGAGCCCTTGAAGATTATTTTAAACAAGTTGTTGGTACAAGGTGAGTGCTTCTCCTGGATTCAATATGTAACCGTAATAACTAGTAATGTTGTGCATATCATACATATAGATCACTTAGACTGCCCTATCTTTCTTGTTTGTCTTATTATGTGAGGAACCGATCTCGTACTCATGATCATACTATTTTTTGTTGCAGTTGGTATCTTTGGATGTTTGTGGTCATCTTTTTGTTGCTTAATGTTAATGGTATTACTCATGATCATTCTTCCGTAACTAATTGTTTCTTTTGGTTTTGTTGGTTGTCAAAAACCATTACTTTCTGTCTCCAAATTTCGATATTTCCTTTGATCTTGGGTTGGCATACATATTTTTGGATAGCGTTTAATCCTTTTTTTGTAAGTATCGATAAGATTTTTTTTCCTCACTTTTTGCGGACATGCCCATTGTGATGTGAATGTAATTTGTTCCGTCTGATTCATCATGTCTCAATTATGTATAAATAATAAAAAAAAAAGGAAAACATTTACTCGTACTTTTATTTATTGATCCATTTAAGCACACTCAAATGGGGTCAAACTCTTATTTCAATGCTATGTCATAATTTTTCGATTGCTTTCTTCTATCGGCATGGCTTCTAGTGAATTGATCTCCTTGACCTTTAAATTCTGAATGTAATAGCCGATAGTATGGCTACATAACTTACTTGAACCAACTTCTAGTAAGAGTTGGTAAATCTGTTGGGATTTTGAATGACTTTATAGCTATTTGGATAGGCTTTCACATGAACCCACAAATTTTAGAAGTGATATAATATGAGAAAATCGCCGATACATCTACTCTTGTAAATTGTAATTGTATCTTTTTTCTTTTCGTTTAAGCCTTAGAAATTAAAAATTTGCAACAGTTGATTTTGTACATCCTCCTCAATTAGTCATTCCTTTCAATTTTGGCTTCAACAGTATGTGCAGCCATGCAAATTAAATTTTATCATCATCCACAGGTAATATCTTTTCAAAGAATATATCAATGGACATTAATGGGAACGTGGAAGTGGTCAACTAATTTCTATATTGGTCACAGGCTTTTGTTTAAACTTCAGCAAGCAAATAACATGTCAGCTTGATTTTTAGAAGTATTTTGTTACATTCAAGTACTGCTAGATTTGATTAAGAGTGACATCCGTATAATATAATCTCGGAATTTTTTGTTTCCAACTTCTTAGAACTGTATTGCATGTCTTTTAAGTGTCCCCTTTGTTTCACTTAGGTTTCTTGTCAACACATTAAGATAGTCATGTACTCTTGCGATGTAAGTTCATACATTTAGGGACTTAATATTCTTGCTTCTTAATTTTTCTTTTAGATTCTTTGGTACCCACTTTTTATCTCTCTATTTATCCCATTGTATCGATTTGCATTCTTTCAGCTTCTACTAGCTGTAGGCACTAAGTTGGGGCATGTAATAATACAATTAGCTCATGAAGTATCTGAAAAACATGGTGCCATAGAAGGTGAATTAGTTGTTCAGCCATCAGATTGTCACAAAAAATAAACTCACTTCGTAATGTTAGTTTTGCAGAAGATAAGAGGGTAAAGGCATTAGAAGCGAAGGTGAGGGAGCAAGGACAGATGATTACTAAGATGCGGGCACTTCTCTTGGTGGTGATGACGATCTAAGGTCGATCATGACCAAATTCTTCATAGTTTAGACTTTTTTTTAGTTCATTTTGGTGAAACATTATAATTTATAATATTTTGTTTTTTCTATGTAAACTCTTGTGATTGTTACAATTTATTTTTATGATATACAAGTCTTTTTATTTTCTAATTTTTAATTTTTTTATGTATTTATTTTATTTTTTCTGATTTTTTATATTTTTTTTAAAATTAATTAGAATTTTGCGAGGAAAAGTGTTTCCCGCAAATTTCGAGATTTGCGAGGGAAAAATGTTCCCCGCAAATTTCTGATTTTGCGAGGAAAAAGACATTTTTGCGAGGGAAAATCAATTTGCGAGGACGATTTTTGCGATGGAATTTTTTCCGTCGCAAATTCCGCCGCAAATCAATTTTGCGACGGAAAATGTCTGCGTTTTTGCGAGGGAATTTTTCCGCCGCAAAAAACAGTTTTTTTTGTAGTGTGTTGCCTCCATTGGTAGTCAAAGGAAGGCTGGCGTTTAGCACAACTTTGATTGACGGAGACAAGGAATAAGAAAAAGAATCTGACTATAATTCAAATCAAAATGAACTTGATTTTCTAAATTTGAATATCTTCCCATAATTCTTATTTCACACTAAATTATGAGAAAAATGAAAATTTATCTCATATCCTAAAGGTAGATTGTTATAATTTTAGATCCAAAACTTATAAAATAGATATATAATAGATTCAGATTCTTATTATAGGTTAATCAATGGTAGGAAATATTTATGTATTTCTTTGATTTTTTATAGCATACTTTTATTTATACAAAACAAATATATACATATATTGCTGGTGTATAAACTATATATGGCTTATGTTATTTATATGCATTAGATCAAGTTCTCCAATTACACTTGTTATTTTCTTATTTTTAGTTGTTAAAATATGTATGTATACTTGTAAATTCACTCATGAAACACTTGTAAATTTTTATGTCAACTCTTAAAATATAAATTAGGATTTGTAAATCAACATATGAACACTAGTTGCTTATAAATTAAGCTATGAAATATTGACACTTGTAATTTAGCTATTGTTAGTTGTTAATGCACACACATATGCACTTGTAAACTCACTTATGAAATACTGACATTTGTTATTTTACTATTATTAGTTAAAATGTGTATGTGCACCTATAAAGTCATCTATGAAACACTTGTTTTTTTTTTTTTATCAACTCTTATGATTTTTAGGATTTGTAAATTGGCATATGAAATTTACAAATTCACAAATGAAATATTGACATATGTTATTTTAGCACTGTTGTTGTTAAAATGTGTGTGTGCATTCATAAATTCACCTATAAACTTGACCCAATACATTGATATGGGGTTGATGTGCAAATCTATCTATGAAATATTTCATCAGGGCACTAGACACCATAAACTTTTCTTAAGCACAAAAGTACACATAAAGTTTTCAAAATGGTGCAGAAATGTTGCAGCCTGTTACGCGAACTAACGTTGACAATTAAACAAACATGTCACCCAAGAAAATTGTACAAAAATACCCATAAAGTTTTGAGCAAGGGTGGTTGATGTGCCTTTTCTACTTCCCCTTCATTTTGAGGACTTCACCAAATGTATTTTTCACGGTTCTTTAAATCATTATATTCTTCACAAAATCGGTGACATTTTGCTATCTTATGAGCAAAAATGGAATTGATGTTTCATTTTTTTTTTTTTTACAATTCTTCAAAAATTTAAGAATATAAATAAGAAATAAATTTACACACTTTTGAACTCTTGAATCTTTAAGAAATCGTAAAAAATTGAAAACAATTTCATTTTTTTCCTCTTAAGATATCAAAATGTCGCTCATTCCATGCAAAATCTAATGATACAAAGAATCATTAAAAATACATTTGGGAAGGTCTCCAAAATGAAGAGGCAGCAGGAAACCCCGCCCTAAAGTCTTTGGAAATGGTGCTAAAATACACACAACATTTTTAATAGTTGTAACATTTTTGCACCATTTTAAAATGTTATGTGTATTTATGCACTATTTTCTTGACATGCATGTTTGTAAAGTAATTGCGTTAATTGACTTTATGGTCACATCATTTAAAAAACTTTGTGTATTTTTACACCCAAATAATATTTATGATGGTTAGTGCCCTTGACAAAATAATTTATGAATAGAGTTTCACCTTAACCCATAGATATAAAAAGCTGGATCAGGATGTAGATATTTTAGCATGCCAGAGTTGAAAGAGATGTATTGGGACCAAAACAAATGTTTAACGGTCAACTAATAATTTGGTAGATGGAAATTTAATCTCAAATATATAAAAGAACTTCCATAATATGCATTTTACTTTTAAAATTAACTTGGAAAATTAAAATAACTGATTCTTCTTATTACGGTACAACCTATCACATCACAACTTAATCACCTCCACATAAAGGAGGATAGTGACAAATTGAGAATAATACTCAACGTTTCCCTGTTTTCTTCTCGAGGAAATATGGAGTTATACATGTCACTAGTGGGGAGAGGAGGAAATTTATGGAGGGAGCATAATTTGTGGGGTGATTTGATTCGGGAGAGGAGGGATGATAAATTTTTTTAAAAAGAAAAGTTTTAAATATATTAATAAACAAAAGAATATAAATGAAAAATAACATTTAATTATAAAGAAATGGGAAGGTTCACTTAAATGAAAATATATTTTAATAACAAAAGTATATTACAATAAAAATAATTATAATGTCATCCTTTAGACTTATTTTTCATGCTATATAATTCCATTATAATGACGTTTATTATCAATGCTATCGAATACATCCTTCTCAATATAAAGGATTAAACAAATGACTAAAGTTTGATTCAAATTTAATCTCAAATTTGATTATGGGAAGAAGAAGTTTGACTTTTAAAATTAACTTGGAAAATTAAAATAACTGATTCTCCTTATTACGGTATTTAGATTTGACCCTAAAAATTTAAAAAAAAAAAAAATCAAACCAACGTTTCCCTGTCTTTTCTCGGGGCAAATGATACAGTTATACATGTCAATGTCACTAGTTACGCACAGGAAAAAAATGCCTCAATATCACTGGCTGCACTTTTATTTTCTCTTTCACAGGGAAATCACCTCCAAGGAGAGGAAACCCAGAGGATTTTCTCTGTGAAAAATTCCATGACCACGCCACCTAACCTCACACTTTATCATTCAACCACTGAATTATTTCCTGTGTGATAACATGACGTTCGGGTTCAAGAAGGAGGTCATGTAACAATGCTTCATATAAACGGATGGATTTGTCAAATGAAGAAGCCTCTTCATAGAACTTCATAAAAGCGGTGTGGTCGTGTGGATTGATCGGCTCGGTGCCATGCCGCCATGCAACCAGGAACGGAGCTTTGAAATTTCTCAAATTTTGCTATAAGCAGGTCGTGATACGAACAATCAATCTCATAGCCCGTTCGGACTGTAAGGGCTCCATTACATACTAGGGGGTCAGAATATTTAGATACAAGTGCATCTGGATTTCGACAAACCATTAAACCCTTCTTATACGTAGCATTAAGTTGAGCCTAAAAGGAGGCCTTTGGGTATTTCCGGCATAACAAAAAATGACTAGGGACATTTTTATCCATTGACACGTCAAATTTTATAAATCCCTCCGAATCCGTTCAATTTGGGGGGTGAAGTTTTTAGGGGAGAGAAGAGAAAATTTTTTAAAAAAATCTCTCTCCTCCTAAAAAACATGATCAGCCAAACAAGAGAAATGGGCCAAAATCCTTCCATTCTTCTCCGGTCCCCTCAAACCAAACAGATCGTAAGAGACCTAGTAAGGCCTTATACGGCTAGACCAATTTTATGTCAGATGCCTATATATATATATATATATATATAAATGAAACCGTGATGATCAGATTAATTGACTATATAAAGAAGGTTAAGGTATACCCAGCATTTAATGACTCAGATTTTCCACTAACATAATAAAAGTGGAGCAATTTCACCGCCACTGGCACTGTGGACCTTGACCCGTC
This sequence comes from Acacia acuminata, assembly GCA_019022655.1. Taxonomy (NCBI): domain Eukaryota; kingdom Viridiplantae; phylum Streptophyta; class Magnoliopsida; order Fabales; family Fabaceae; genus Acacia; species Acacia acuminata. Next base: position 1,471,385 of record JAFJYI010000001.1, read on the forward strand.
AAGTTAGAGGGAGAGGACTTTACCACCCCTTTATTTTAGAGAGGGAGGAGAGACACAACATCATCATGTGCTCTCCCTTCCTTCCGCTTTCTGATTTCTATCCAGATGGCAGATACTTCCTTCTGGTATTGTTTCACTTCCCACAAGCCATCTTCCTCTTTATGCTCTGTGGTTTCTTTAAATTTATGTTTCCTTTTCAAATAACTTCATCATCTTTCTCTCTCTCTCTCTTTTTCTTGTTTTTCTTTTTCAAATGGGTCAAGAGTAGGTTTAATTTGTGGGTGAAATTGCTTCATTTTTATTATAGGGTTAATGTGTAAATTTACCCTGAAAGTTCTTACTTTTATAGACTCAAGCTTAGGGTGTGTTTGGTTTGAAGAGAGAGGGAATGGAGCAAAGGATATGTTACTTTGTTTGGTTTGTTAGAAGGAAGGGGAGGGAAAAAAGATCATTTGTTTTGTTTAAGAGGGGAGTGGGGAGATAGTTTAAGATTTTGGCTCTCATCTCCTCCAAAATTTTAAACTAAGTGAGGGGAGGGGATCATTTTCCCTTCCCTCCCTCCTATCCTCTCTCCTCAAACTAAACACACCTAAAGGTTGTCTTAAAATGTTAAAATACAAGTAATGTTACGCCCATCGTTAATATCGTGAACATTCAACGTCAATTTTTTAACTGTCAATGTTAATTTTTGACGAGATGGGATTAGTCAATATTGCTATATTTGAACTAAAAAAAAAAAAAAACACTTTCAGAGTAATATCACTCTTGAGTGAAAAATTTTAGGGTAAATTTGTACCTTAACTCTTTATTACATTGGGGTAAAATGGCATCACTAATTATTTTAGGGTGTTGGATATGCTTCAAAGACACTTGATGCCCCTTATCCTTGTATAAAAATTAAATAATAATCAATTTTATTCTTAAAACCTTGTAATACTCGAGTTCATAAGAAAACATGTCGGTTTTGGCCCACTAATCAATAAACACATTTTATTATTGATTATTCTATTTTTTTTTTTTATCTTTCTTCATAATTCATTGATTAAGTAATCATATTTTCTTCCAGTAGCATATTCCTCAATTTTAGATGTAATTTATTTCTATATTTGACTACACTACTCTCTATTTGTGATTTTTCTATAGGTAGGGGGATGATTACAAAATATTCTCCCAATTTTACTATCATTAAATTATATTCATCTTCCGTTGCAACGCGCAGGGAGTAAGCACTTGTTACTTTGAAAACTAAGATAAGTAAAGGAAGAACATTTAAAATAAAGGGAAAATTTCGCTTAAGCCCCATAGAACCAACTTTATTTCAGTCAACCCAAAAGATTTTGAAATTTCATTACATCCACAAAGACTATAATGAAAATAAATGTTATTCATATGAGTATTATACTTGTTCGTGAATAGATAAATGCTTATAAATAAGACTTGTTTAATTTGTATTGTTCATATGTCTATTTTATTTATTCACGGGGAGTTTAATAATTACAAATGAGACTTGTTCCCAGTAGACAGGAAAATCCCACTCGTATAGCTTAACTAATAGACAAGGGTTAAAGGAGGATCTCCCAAGATAAATGAAATAATCCCTATATTAATCTGTTTATTCCTCTTGACGATTGGCCTATTTATAATGAAAAAAATACAGAGATAATAATTAACTAAACCTGAAAATATCTAAACTGAAGCTAACATTTCAGTGAGTATTCTCCTCTTATTTCAACAGAAAAAATGACACAAATATCTGAAAAAAGTAACTAAAATAGCCGTTAAGTTCATAATCCTTCTATGGCCCGTTTTCTACTACTTGGGCAATACATTAATACTGAACAGAATGCACAGCCTTCATGAAGGAAATTATTCTTGATTGATCCTTCTGGATGCCATCTGATGCACAAATTCCACTACTCACATCGATCCCTTGAGGCTTGAGAGCAGATAAAGCCTCTGATACATTGTCAGGATTGATCCCTCCTGCCAATAGCCAACCATGCTTTCTTCCAATTGCCGGTAGTTTAAACTTTGCCCAATCAAATGCTTTGCCACTGTAAATACATCTCATGAGAAGTTAAATGAGAGCTATATAACAGCTAGTTGAGGATTGAATTTGGTCCTAAATATAAGACCTTAATTCACCTTGTCTCCCAAATTTACTTTTCTCCAAAGTATCCTTGTTGAGTATACATATTAATGGAGTTTCCATTTAAGGGTAGTCATGATTAAAAATAGTACTTTAGGGAAATCAATTCATGTTTGTTACAAGTAACTACTTGATTAATTTTTTTAATCTAATCAAATTAGTTAAGTAGCTTTTATATTAAGAATCAGTAGTAATTTATTATGCATTCATAAAAGTAAATACATAAATTAGAAGAGACAAATTGAATCCAATTTGATTGCTGGGAAAGGGTCAAAATTTTCAACATAAGCAATATAAGAAGTTCAATTTTTACCTGCCACCAGTTGCACTATCTACAAGCATCCAATCAACTAGAGAGCATTGGTCATCAGAAATTGTGTTTAACAGGCTTCCATCTTCATTTGCATGAAGGACATATATCACACGATTTTCCTGAATCAAAGACGGAAAAGCTGCCCGAGAATCACGCCCATGAAGCTGTAGTTTCCAGATATTATGAGATCAAGCATATAATTGAGAAACATACACACTAAGGTCACACCAAAATATACCTGCACGAATTCAAGGTTAGCTCCTTCAGAAAATCTTAATATCATAATATGGTTTCTGCATCATCATCCACAAATACACCCACAGGATGTGCTCCATATTCTCTTGTGACTTTCGATATCTCCCTTGCCACAGAAAGAGAAATAGAACGTTTTGAATTGGGCCACAAGATCATTCCAATAAAATTAGCCCCAGCTTCGGCTGCCATAGCTGCATCTTTAGCTGATGTGATGCCACACATCTTAACCAAGGGTTGATTTTTCCCAAGCACCTTTTGTGAGCTAGGATCATTTTCTGATTGGGTAAAACGGCAGGAAACTTTATACTTCACATTTGGTCTGGAACATTGCATTTCCCCCCTTTCACACCTGCTGCACAAATATGTTATACCATTTGAACAGTACTTTTATTCCTGTCAACATCAAAATAAATATAATCAGCTAACAATGAACCAGAGTATAAAGAATATCTCCCTTTTGGGAAAATCGGCAACCCTAAGTTGCAAGAAACTTCCAGTGGCTGAACCTGTATAAGAAAGAACAACATAACTTGCAAAGTCAAGGAAAATATATCTACTGAGTTTGAAATTGTTAGATATTGTAATTATTCTGTAAATATTCCTAGGATTTATAGTTATTATCGTTTTATTTGTTGACCCTAGATTAAGGGATACAGCGAGGGATCACCAATCACATGAGATTTGTAAACAGCACATTAAATTAAAAGCCTTTCCTAGAATAGCTTCACTTTGTATATAAATACCTAGTAATTATTCTATTTCAATCTTCTGAAACTATTTTTCCATTTGCTTTCCCAGAAATCAGTAAGGTCAAAAAGCATCATAATATCTTCAAATTGCTGGCTGAACACATTGATCATACATGTGCTAAGAAATGTGTCGAAAATTACGTGAATTCAATGTTTAACTGCAAATTTATTGTAATACAACTCAGCTCTAAAGAGGCTAATAATGAGGGGCATTTACAATTCCTGAAATCCAAGTAGCCATCAGTCGGGACTAGAAGAACCATTTTGTAGTTTCCTTCATTGAAACCAAAGAAATAAACAAGATCATGATTTTACAATTTTCAGAATTACAATGAAATATTGCTTTCAAATTTTACACAATCAAAGAACAAAGAAATTGGCTAGAAAGTGTTTCACAACCTGTACAATTTTATTTTCATGATAAGCATTTTGAATAGTCTATTGCTTATGCTAAAATTGGAAAAAGTGAAAAGGAAAAACAATTAAAAATGTTCTATTTTCTAAGCCCAATCTTAAAAAAACTGAAAATAAGAAACTTCTAACTTACTCTTATGAGGAAGCAAGAAGAGGAGAAAAAAGATTGTATTGAAATTAAATTCGAGAAGATGTACATGAAGTCTATTTATAGACATAGAGAATAAAACTACTATCTAATTCTCGTTACAAATAACAATCTAACTAAGTCAGTTTATTCTAACTAACTAAGTATTTACAATGAATAAAACTAATTAAACAATTACAACTAAATAATCATTTATACTCTAATACCCCCCTCAAGCCGGAGAATGTATATCGATCATGCCCACTTGGAAAGAAGTGTACAAAAGAAAGTAGGAGCAAGGGGTTTAGTAAAAATATCGCCAATTGATCTTGAGATTTGATCGGAAGTAGATGAATCAACCCACGTTGAAGCTTTTCCGAACAATGTGGCAATCAATATCTAAGTGCTTAGTTCTTTCATGAAATGTGGGATTAGCAAGCAATATGACGTGCAGATCGACTATCACAATAAAGAGAAGCGGGAGAATCCATTGGAATGCCAAAATCTCTCAACAAATAAGACAACCATTGAAGTTCACAAGTTGTAGTTGCTAGAGCACGATATTTAGCCTCAGAAGAAGAAGTAGAGACAAGTTTGTTGTTTCTTAGATTTCCAAGTGATTAAGGCCCGATCTAAAAAACCACAAAAACCGAATGGATCGTCTTGTATCAAGGCAACCAGCCCAATCAGAATCACTAAAAGCATTTAACTTCATAGCAGAATTAACAAGAAAAAATAAACCACGAGCAGGAGCAGTTTTGAGATACCGAAGCACTCTATGAGCTGCTTTAAGATGTAAATCAGTAGGTTGTTGAATGAATTGACTCAACCGCTGGACAAAGAAAAGACGATCCGCCGAGTGTTAGTAAGATAAAGCAAACGACCAACTAGAGTCCGATAGGAAGAACCATCTTCCAAAGGAATACCGTAATCGCAGATAATTTCGTTCTCGGCCATAGGAGTAATAGCGGGCTTACATTCAAGAAATCCGATTCACCAATATGTCTAAGGCAAATTTGCGTTGACAAAGAGAAATACCTTTGGAACTACGAGCAATTTCCAAACTAAGAAAATACTTGGCATCACCTAAATCCTTGATTTTAAAACAAGAATCGAGAAAAGCTTTCATGTGATTGATCTCTTTCAAATCATTACCACTAAGGATAATATCATCCACATAAACAAGCAAAGCGAAAAGAGAACATTGCAATTTACATACAAGAGAAATGAATCCAGTATGACCGATGTGTTTTGAAGAGCTAAATGATAATCATGCAAATAAGAAGGTAAGGTTCTAGACCTAGAAGACCTTCTAAGAACAGGTTGGTGAAGAAAATCGAAGAAGGAGTTGAAAGAGAAGTGTTTGAAGATGGTAAAGAAGATGGATAGTCAAGAGGAGGTAACTCTTGAGGTAAAGAAAGAGAAGGGGTTGGAACGAAAAAGGCGGAAGTAGAAAATGGAAAAATGGACTCATAGAAGAAAACATTCCTAGAAACAAATCGACGGGTTTGTAAATCCAAGGTGAGAAGCCCTTTGGTGCCATTTTTGAAACCGAGGAAAACACACTTATGTGCACGAGGATCAAGTTTTGTACGGTGAGCGGTAAGAGCGAGAAGAAAAACAAAGGCAACCAAAGACCTTAAGGTTGGTAAAATCAGGACTATGGTGATATAACATTTCATAAGGAGATTTGTGATCTAAAACAGGAGTAGGTAAACAATTTATCAAATAAATGGCATGTGATAAGGCATAAGACCAATACACTTTGGGAAGATGAGATTGAAATAATAGAGCCCTTGTAACATTTAAAATGTGTTGGTGCTTTCGTTCTACCTTGCTATTCCGTTCGTGTGTTTCCTACAACCGGTTTGATGAAGAATACCATGTTTATTGTAAAAATCAGTCATGTTAAATTCAATGCCATTATCGACCGAATGGTCCGAATAGAAGCACCAAATTGAGTGAAAACCATATGAACAAAATTATGGATGCAAGAACGTACTTCAGATTTATGTTTCAGCAAGTATACCCAAGCATAACGAGTAAAATCATCAACGATTGTAAGAAAAAATTTATGACCGAATGTAGAAGGCAAGTGATAAGGACCCCAAATATCCATATGAACCAAACTGAACATTTTATTTGATTTAGTAGTACTTACGAAAAAGGTAACTTGTGTTGTTTTGCATAATGACACAAATCACAACACGTAAAAGAAGAATTGTAAATAATACTAGGTTGACTCTTATGAAGAGAATACAATGTGGTATTTGAAAGATGACCTAAACGGAAATGCCAAAGATCAAAGGGTATATGAGGATTATGGGCTGTCTGAGCAGAAACATTACTAACAAGGGACAAAGAGGAATTTGCATGTTGTTTGATGATGTAGAGCCCTTCAAACATATCAGCTGAACCAATCATCTTCTTGGAAGGTAGGTGCTGAATTAAACATTGTGAGTTCGAAATACAACATCACAAGGAAAATATTTAGTCAATTTGGAAACAGAAATGAGGTTAAAACGAAAAGTCTGGAACAAAAAGAACATTATGAAGAAGGAAATAAGGTGTAAATTGAACAAGTGCCACTATAAGTAAAGCACCTTTGAACCATCTCGGTAAACTAACAAACAAGTGGTATGGATTTGTAAGAAACAAACAAATCAAGATGAGAGCAAACATGGTCGGTTGCCCCCGAATCTATGATCCAGGAACGAGAAAATAAGTGAGGAACGAAGGTAAATCCATATACCGGCGGCGGAAACACCGTTACGTAAGAGAGTCGGGGTGATTGATTATCGGCTGAACCAATGCAAGCAACCTTTTGTATTGATCGGAGTGAAGCCATAAGATTGATTCACAACCTTATCGGGCTCAATTGGTGTCTTAGCAACGAAAATGTGGTCGTAGCAACATTATTAACGAGGCATTACGAAACTTAAACCCTGGAGGAAAACCATGTTTTCTATAACATGTGGCTTCAGTATGGCGCGCCTTTCCACAAAATGTACACAGTTTACCAAAAGCAGGCTGGGTAGGCCGAGAATTATTCTGATGGTTGAACCTTGGAACCGGAGTTTTATTAAACAAAGTAATTGTTTCAGCAGGTGGAGAACCAAGTTCTCGTTCTTGTTGAGTGACCAAAGAAAAAACACGATTTATGTTAGGTAAGGGATCAACTAACATAATTTGTGATTTAAATGTACCAAAACGATCACTTAGGCCTTTTAAAAATCTAATGACATAATCTTCATCCATATGCTTCAGATAAAGCTCAGAAACACCACAGTGGCATTTAGGATCACAAGAACAAGATAGAATAGGACGTATAACCGAGAAATTCATCCCACAAAATTTTGAGTTTAGTAAAATAATCACCGACCGAGAGATCTCCTTGCTTCAAACTTTGTATTTCTTCCGTAGGTCGGCCTAGGCGGAAAACATCATTCTCGAGAATACCGAGCCTTCAAATCCTCCCAAACATCACAAGATTTGTCAATCCGCAGAATGCTCGCGCCAAGGTTGAAGAAAGAGAGCGAGTGATCCATGAAAGAACCATCATGTTGCATCTTTCCCAAGCCGAGTAAGTCGGATCTCGATTTTGCCGGAATAGCGGCCGATCGATCAAGAAAGGAGATCTTGTTCTTCGATATAAGAGCCATTCGCATAGCTCGAGCCCAAGAATGGTAGTTTGGGCCGATAACACTTTGGTGAAACAAGAATCAAAGACGGATTCTCGTTTGGATGAAGGTAAAGAGGGTGACCTAGGTGATGAACGGAATCCATGGATGGATGAGAAGAATCGACGCGAATGGCCGCGAGAGACGAAACAAGGATTGGGATTCGTAGTGTGGAAGAAGGAATCGATTCGGATTTGGATTCGTAGTGTGGAAGTAGCCATGAAAGGAGAATGAAATCCAACGAAATGTTCGGATATGAAGAAGAAGTGAAATCCGACGAAATGCTCGGATTTGAAAAGAAACTCGAAAACGATTAAATGTGGATATTTGAACCACGGATATTGAAAAAAAAGGGGAAGATGGAATCGCTAAAAGACAAAGAAGTCTCAAAAGAATGAGAAATGTCAGAGAAGAAATTAAAGCTACGGAAGAGTTGGTCAAAGAAGTCTCAGATGAAAGAGAAAAGGTGTATAGAAAAAAAAAATCAAAGAATTGGTCAAAGACTCAATGCTCTGGTACCATATCAGGAAGCAAGAAGAGGAGAAAAAAGATTGTATTGAAATTAAATTCCAGAAGATGTACATGAAGTCTATTTATAGACATAGAGAATAAAACTACTATCTAATTCTGTTACAAATAACAATCTAACTAAGTCAGTTTATTCTAACTAACTAAGTATTTACAATGAATAAAACTAATTAAACAATTACAACTAAATAATCATTTATACTCTAATAACTCTGCTGGAAAATTCATCAAGCAACCAGGTTCCATCAACACAAGGTATCAAACTAAACATTGAAATATAGAGAGAGAAGAAGAGACACCTGCAAGCATTGTAAAGCTGACTCAAGGGAAGTGAAGTAGAGTGAACAAGAGAACCAAGCACTCCAATTACTCTCAGTACGAAGCTAGAAGAAGCGGAGATCAGGCTTTTTCATATCCAACTGTTGCATTTGACCTGCAGTAAAATGTAATTCGAGGAAGACGGTCGACGGAGGCTGAAGGTGAGTAGATGACAGGGAAGACGGAGGCCAGTCATGAAGCTGTGAAGGAGGCGAGAGTGACACGGGCTACGATGCTGGATTGGATTTTTTTTTTTTTCAAATTTCTTTTTTTTTTTTAAAAAAAATACCAAAAAACATCGTCATTTTCTTATTATCTCTCGAACCTCAAGTAATCTTTAAATTATGTCAATCTAATCAATCAAAAAGATCTTAATACTATTTTGATTTTTCTCTCCTCTTCCCAATCTATTATTTTTATATCAAACTAATTTGTCTGAATTTTTAACTAGTATATAATCTAATAACAGACAACATATCTTATATTAAGTTACTTATTTATCTTCTTTGATTTTTTTAAGAAAAAATCAATTGGATCTTATAATCAAAGTGAGATGTAGTCCAATATCATGATTTTCTTTTAGTATGTTTTGACTATATTATGGTTAATTCTCAAGCAACTCAAGGATTTTGTGCTTAAATCTAAATTAATTATAATATTATTGAGCTTAAATTATTAATATTTTAATTTCCTATTTTATTATCGAGTAAATATTTTAAATATATGATAGATCACAGCCTTATTTAATTCTTACGGGTCAAGGAAGAGAAGATTATGAAATCCTATGATGTATAAGCAATCGAATAAGTTTGAAGAAAATCTAATGGCTAAATTTTAATGAGGCAATTTAATTTTATTGGTTTGAAATTTTATAAAAAGTATCATAACCACCACATAATGACATCCACTCTCTTTTATGAGCCAACACTCGCCTCCTCTCTCATCCTTTTCTTTCACAATCACCGCCTCATTCACCACCAATTCATCCCTTCCCATTCTTTTGACACCCAACTCCACCATTCCATCAATACCTCACCATGATATCACTCACGCCATCACAAACACACACAAACCTCCTTACCCACGTCACCTTTCCTTCATCATTCATCCAGGACGGTGCTAAAACAAGGGGATTGGAGAGGAGTTCTTCACCATGAGAGCTTGAGCTCTTTTGAGAGGCAACTAGGGTGGAGTATGGAAGAAGCTAGAGCCTAGGAGTTTACATTTAAGACTATAAGGAAGTGTCTTTCTTTTTATTAATTTGTTTCAAGACTTGAGATCATTTAGTTTTAAATAATTTTGAATTGTATTAATTGAGAACAATCTAATTTTAGATATCTCTTTTAGATTGAATTGATTTTGTGCTTAAAAAACTTGCTGGAATTTTTGTTTACATGACTTATTAATTGAGTTTTCATATTGTCATTTTGGTTTTTCCTCTTGATTGTTTGATTTAGTTGGTTAATTATGTAGTTGTTTAATTAGACAATTGTAACATAATTTCCAAAATTAATTATGATTGGTTTTAATGGGTTTAATTAGCCAACTCTTAAGCCATTATAAGTTTTCTAATGGATTAAGTGTTATTGAACTTGAGGGTTTCTCATATTTCAATTAGGCGATTAAATTTATTAATTCCAATCTTTTATCAATCTTCATGTAATCTAACTAATTGATTTAGGCGATAAAGTTAAGTCCATGTGAATCCTAAGTTGTTCCTTTCACCATACCTAAATAAACATTTTATTATCTTTTCTTATTTGATTTATTTAGCTATTAGTTGATCTCTTCACTTATGATTTTAATTCTCCTCTCATAAAAAAATCCCCCAAAAATTGCATTAACATTCGTTTAGGTTAGTTTCATTTTCATATAAGTTTTATAGTCATTTGAATTTTGCATTTAGTTAATAGTGTCTTGCATTTTAGTTTAGGTCTATTCCATAGTATTTTTCACCTAAATTCAATTTTAAAGAAAAACTTATATCTTGCTTCTTGAGAGAGTGACCTAGGTTACCACTATACAACATTAGTAGTTGGTCCTAGTTTAATCGATTGCTGCAGTGAGAAAATCGACATTAGTGTCCCACCCGCATGAAATTTGAAAAAGATGGGTCAATGTGAGGTGGCGCTCAAATTAGATATGAATAAGGCATATAATAGAGTAAAGTGATACTTCTTGAGTGCCACGCTTCTCAAAATGGGATTTTGTAGAGCTTGGGCATATAAAATACTACCTCCGGTCTTAATTATAAGATCTAGTTGATTTTTTAGAGATATTAAAGAAACTAATTAAATTAGTTTAAAGTATTTTAATTTTTAATTTTTTTTTCAAACTAATTAGTTTGACTAATAAACTAATATATAATCTAAAGATATACAACATATGAAATAATTAAGTAACTTATTTAGCTTCCTTAATTTCTCCATAAAAAAGTCAACTAGTGCCTTATAATTAAAACCGTAGAGGTAGTATATTGGTGCCTGAATTCAGTTAATTTGTCTGTAATGATTGTCTGGGTAAACGGTGTGCATAAGGTGTTTTATCTAAAATGATAAAGGGAAGAGTAGGGGTTAGTGAGGGGCATATCAGTAAGGAGAAGAGGTCTAGAGATTACACACAGGTTTTTTGCTGATGACTCTGTATTTTTTCTCCAAGCAAACCGAGATAATTGCAGGAATTTGAAAAATATCATCAATGATTAATGTTAAGCCTCAGGACAAGCAATGAAATTGGGAAAATCTAGTTTATTTTTCTCAAAAAATACACCTGAGATGTTAAAAGAAGAAATTGGTCATGTTTTTCATATTCATGCTGTAAACACCCCGGAAACTATATGGGATTACCTATCATCTGGGATAGATCCAAATCTCAGGCGCTGAATTTTATTCTCGAGAGAAGGGTTCAAGGGTAGAGGAAAAAGTTCTTATTTGTAGTATGTCGTTAGAACCCATTTCTCTGCCTATCTTCAGTCAATTTTGGGCTGTTTAGATGAGATCTGAACGTTCTAGATTTTTTTTTTTATTTAGTGATTTCTAAATGAAAAAAAAAAAATCATATTTCAAGAAATTTTTAGTTCAAAGATTATTTTTATTTTAGATTCTTTATTCATTAAAATATTTTTTTTTAAAAGTAAAAAATAAAAATAAAGCTGGACATCCAAAACTTCAAACGACGACATTACATCAAACACAAGATTGCCTAAAGTTTTTGGCTTATGTAATTGCTCTACGTTATAGCTTATGTTGATTATGTAATGTCGCGTTGAAGTTTGGTTCCGTGGTTTACTAATATAAAATGTGGACTTCTCTTATACTTCGGATTTTATTTCCTGCTCAGCAGATTTGTTGTGTAGGGATAGTTAGGAAGATCAGGGCTGCTAGATTTGATCAGACGGCCTAGATCTAATTTTTTTAAAAACTATATAGATTTTGGAAAACCATATCTAGGCCGTTAGATTACATCTGATAGTCTAGATTTACTTAGCTCTGGCACGCTTAGCAAATGTACTATGTAGAGAAATCAATTTCTTACAATTCAACATCACACTACTGATTCTGATGAAAAGTCCCCCCACATCTTTATGACAACTTGAGAGAGAGAAAGCCAAGTCCTATGAGAATTTGGCTTCTCTTTTTTTTTTTTTTTGGTCCGTTTCCATCCTTTATTTTTATGATCATTGGATTAAAATTTAATGATCTACATTTAATATTTCATTCCCATCATTCTTTCCATTTCTTTCCCATTCTTCTCTTTCTTCCTTTTATAAGAGGAAAAAAAAATTAATAGTATTAAATGTGTATCATTAGATTTTGATCCAATGATCATAAAAAAAGGTAAAGGATAGGAGCAAATCAGAAAAGAGAGAGAGAGAAGGCAAGTCCTCTTTATGAATGGGTATTGGTAGTTAGTTTTAGGACACCGAAGCTAGTGATTTGATGAAAATGACGCTACTCAATAGGATATTTGAGTTATTTGATCAATAATAAATTTATGGTGGTGAGAGAAATTGATATTAAATATCTAACAATGACTTTTATGGTCTTTGTTTATCATCGGCTGTGGTGGAAAACTACAGTGTTTTTGTAAAGTTAAATGTATCGTGTAAAAATTAACACTCGATGCATAAGATGATTATCTTCCAGAGAATTTTCATTTAGAATCCGAGTTTCTTTTTTCCCCCGTAAATTCATTTCAGTCAATCCCTCTTAAATTTCACTCTATGCAAAAGATAATTCCCTTTATTTTTCTAAAAAAGGGTTTAATCGTGGCGGTAGCTTTGGCGGCCTATCATAGGCAATCATGGGCGAACCCATGTATAAGAGAAGGGGGCACTTGAATTTGGAGTTTTTTTTTAAAAAAAAAAAAAATTAATACATGTTTGAATGATTGTCCACCCTTAAATTAAGTGTCAACCTTTAATACATAAAGACTATACTTCGTAATGAGATGGGGGATAAATGATTGAATGATTGTTTAGTGCCTTATATTGAAAAATGATGTATTTGATAGCATTGATAGTAAGGGAATTATGATGGAATTCTAAAAAATAAGGTATAGAAGGATGACATTATAATTATTTTTATTGTAATATACTTTTTTTATTAAAATATATGTATTTGAACTTATTGAGTGCCCACCCTTCATTGTAATTTATAATTTATGTCATTTGCATTTCTAATAGTACTTAGTTTTGCTTTTTTAAATGACAGGTTTGTAAAATAATTGTTTCTCTTATTACATCATTAGTATTCACTTGATTTTATAAATATTTTTTCTTGTTTATTATTTTGTTTTTTAATACATTCAAACCCCCTAGAACCCCCAAGTCCCTCTAGCAATTGTGATTTTCGTGGTCCGCCTCTGTCGGCAACCACCAAGTCCCTCTGGCAATTGTGCCCCCCTTCAATGCAAAAAGTATACATAAACAATTTATTTGGGGTAGATGTAGCAACGCTTATGGAGGTTTAACTTCTGTTACATTTTACACCGTGGGTCTCACCAATCTTCTTTTTCTCTATTATTTTAATATTTTTAATAGGAAACTATCACTTAGACCCAATATAAACAATTTTATTTCAGTTAATCCCTAAATTTTTTTGAAATTTTATGGAACCTTCTCGGTCAAAATGAAATTAAGTTTTTTCAATAAAAAGACAATAATATCCTTATTTTTTTTTTTCATACGACCATTTATAAGACAAGTAAGAGCATTTTTTCAAGACAAACATATGAATGACCATAGAATTAAAAATTTAGGTCATTCATGTATTTGTCTTGTAAATATTTTTATGTGTCTTAAAAATGCTTATATTTATCTTGTAAATGCTTTTATAAAAAAATATAAAGTAAGAATATTATTGTCTTTTTCATTGAAAAACTTAATTTTATTTTGACTAAAAGAGTGCAATGAAATTTTATAATCTTTTACAGGCTTACTGAAATAAAATTGTTTGCATGTGGTCTAAATAATATTTTTCATTAAAAAATACGTAGTATTAGAGTAATATGTAGTTAGGTCTTCTTAATAGCTTTGTTATATCTATCTGCTCCCAAATAAATTGCTTAGGTTACTTTCTATAGATAGGTCGTTCTTAAGAATGTTCATAGCGAAATTATTTTTTTATTAAATTTACACGTTTTTATTCATAGGATACAGTAAAATTTCATAATCTTTAAAATTCCTGCGCCGGACTAACATAAAGTAGGTCCCGCATAGGTGAAGTGAAATTCACCTTTCACCTAAAATAAACAAACCAAAAGTAATTTAATGCGAAATTTGTAATTAATGGAGCCCTTCTTCGGGTGGAGCGTCAGGGATTTGCAGGATTCCCAGATTGCTCCCATTCCCTTCCCGGTATACTGTACGGATTATTCGCTTTCCCTGAATCTTCCTATTTTTACTTTGAGATTGATTTTGCATGAGTAGTTGTTTTTGGGCCAGTGATTTTACATGAGTAGTTACTTTGCCAGATTTTTTCTTGGTCGTTTATTTGTTTCCCTCAATCTTCATCCATTGATCTTCCATGAGTATTTCTTGATTATTTGAATTGTTACCCTTTTTTGATACCGAAATTTGGGGATGATATCTTGTGCGCGCTTTTTTCTTCCTTTTTGCCGTGTGGTTTCTGGTTTCTTGGAGATAGAATTGTATGGCTTGATATAGGTCCGTGCATGTAATATTTAAAGATAGTGTCTCTTTCACAGATCATGCTTAATAATTCTTTCTTCTCAGTGTGCGCGGTTCAATGTTAGCTTTTTTGTGTTGCAGTAGTTGGAGATGGGGGTATACCTCAGCACTCCCAAAACAGAAAAGTCCTCTGAGGATGGTGAGAATGACAGGCTTCGTTATGGGTTATCATCCATGCAAGGGTGGCGTAGAACCATGGAAGATGCTGTCTGTACTTTTTTTCTTTCCTTTTGTTCTCCCTCTATGTAATTCGTATTTACTTGTTAGTTGCAATGCTCACTTTTGTTTTTTTTTAAAGATATGGCACATTTGCATTAACCTACAGTTAAAGTATTCAAATGTCATTTTGGTTGTGCATAAATGATGTGCCTGCAGACAACAAGGGGTGGGTTTGTCTCCAGTTTAATCAGTTAACCAAGTGTAATAGGAAAGGATAATCTTGAGATAGATTGGCAATTTAAATTAGTGACTGAAAAATATTTTCTATCTTCTAGATGGTATCTTTTCATCCTGCATAGATTAGGCACGTCAAGTATGAAAATTCTTATCAGTGAGACTGGCTTGGAGATGTGTGAATGTATGTGCAATGATGTTAGTTAGCTGTAGTTTACAAAACCTAATTCCAACTTGCTAGTTACTCATACTCCTATGTTTTGGTAGGATCAAGATCCCTTGACCAAAGGGTCTCTGGTTACATTCATAATTGTAATGTTTCGTGGAGGCATCCACCAACTGTGGTGCGTCTTTCCCTGTAGTTGGAACAAGCTTTGTAACTCCTAAATTTTTAATATGCCAGAAAACAAAGTTTCTAATCTGTGCTTGTATTATAAGTTAAAAAGATATGGTGTCTTACTTTTTTAGATGAACTTGTAGGTAACTATATTTTTTATCTGCAATGATAAAGAGAGTTAAGGAGTCACTTCTTTGTTGACATTGATAATAATAATCTATCTATTGATGTGCGCACATGTTTCTACAGTACTGCTAAATGTTTTGAAATTTACAGAGGGATAAATCACACCTCTCTACTCTCTAGCATATCTATACTTGTGTTGGAAATTGCTCATCTTTTGAAGACATTGTTTCATGGACATATGCAAGATGCTTTCTAATGCCTTTATCATTTGTAATTCATTAGGCTTATGATATATCTTGAGCTATTCTGTTCAGTGGGGGCATTATGTTGAGAGATGGAGAATGGGATGGGAGAAAAATAGAGATAATTTCTTTGTAAAGTAGCAACTTTCCTCCGATAAACTGCTGTCATTTTATTTATATACGCATATGTTATACATGGCATGAAATGTAGTACATGCTGTATGCTGGACTATTCAAAGTGCAAATAGCCCTATCCAGTACTGATGGTCTATTCTAACTGTATTCAAATTTACTTTTTCTATTGTTTTTCAGCATGCTGCCCATCCTGATTTAGATGTGTCTACGTCTTTCTTTGCTGTTTATGATGGCCATGGAGGTTAGTATCTGCTCTGAGATTTTTCAATAATATTTGTCATCTCTGGGAACTCAATAGTGTCAGACTTGTCCAAGGTCAGATTTGAATTTGAAAAGGCGTGATGAACCTGTCCCATTCCTCTAAATTAACACCTGTAGTGATCTTAGAATCCCATATATAATTACTTGCAATTTTAGGCTCTTGCCCTTTTGTTGGCCTCACCGAAACATGGAAAAAAATATGCCTTGATACATCTGCATGCTTTACCATTGTTGGGGAATTTCATACCCTCTTAGTATTATTTAGAGCTTGCCCATTATGCTTGGAGGTGTCAATACATCTTAGGTTGTTTGAAAGGTTGATTTGGTAGGGCTTACATATTCAACATAGTTGCTGGCCAGCAGCTGGTATCATATAGCTCTCAAGTAAGTGCACAAATTTTCAGGTAATGCAGTTGCTAAATTCTGTGCCAAGCATCTACACCAACAGCTGCTCAAGCATGAAGCTTATTTAGCTGGAGATTTAGGCACATCTTTACAAAGTTCTTTTCTCAGGTTACTTATTATTAATGATTTTTAATTTAAATTTTCCCTTAATATGGATCTATGCTTTTTCATCAATGGTTGCCAAGGGATTAAGAGGTTGGGATAGGGGTACCTGACAAGGCTTAGACTCAAGACCATGATGTTTAGTACTCAACATTTTCCTTTCCCTTTTTCCATTGAGCCTGTTATTGAAAGTTATAAAAAATTGTCTTTCAACCCTCATTTTTGTGTGCCTTATTTTTAGTCAAATAGTTCATCTCACTGTAAAAAATTCAGAGGCAACTTGAGTTGACTCCTTGTAGCTGAGATAATATGTTATCATCCATTATTCTTGTTAAAATAAGAAATTTCACCACCTGATAGACGTAGTAGTTTTCAAGGAATGATAGTTGCTCATAATTGACACAATTCTTTTCCTTCATGGGTGAAATTCAATTACAATGACGCATTGAAGTTTTGATTGATGTGAAAGCTTGATGACCCGGGATTGTGATGGGTCATGCAGTTTTGACAGAAATACTTTTGTCGAAAGTCTAAACTGTGCTATCTTATAGATCCCATCCTTCTTTTTGGCAGAATGGATGAGATGATGCGTGGACAAAGAGGGTGGAGAGAATTAGCAGTCTTGGGAGAAAAATCCAAAAAGTCTTCTGGTTTGAGAAATTGGTTTATAAGGACTTCAAAGAAGGGTGTAGTCAATGGTGAAGTTGATGACTGGGCTTATGAGGAGGTAACTAATAAGAATGGCTATGTCATTTTTCATGCATGTTTTATAGATTTGAATGCAGATCCATTTAAGTACAACATCTGTGTTGGAAATTTCGGAAGTCTACTCCAAGCCTCCATAACACAGGCTGTAAACGCTGTTTATTATTTCACCTCGGCATTTTTGCTTTCTCTTTATTCTTTATTAACTAATGAAATTTTTCAAAAGCCCAAATAACTTTTGCTCTAATTCAATCATTCTCATTAATATGTCTCTTGGTATTGATATGAATGCAGAAAAAGCAATTCTGATTTACCATCAGTGCCCCCTTTCTAAAACTGTGGGTGCTAATTGTAGCATTTGTGGCTTTAGAATAACTCTTAAATTTACATAGTATCTTAAAGATTGTAAATAATCCAGCTTTGTGGTTACGGAGTAACTTTTGTACTTGCATAATAACTTTTAACTTTACTTCATGTTGACTGCATCGCAGTTTGACATGAAGTTTAAGAAAGGCTAAATATGAAGAAACTTCTTGTTTGTTTAGTAATTAAAATTAAAATATCTGCGTAAGGTCTGATGTTGGGCAAACAAGTATCTAATTCCAGTTTATAAACATGTTAGATATTGAACTGAGGAAATTTTATGCTGCAAATTAGGGGCCCCATTGTGGTTTCAGGGGACCAAAGGCAGGATGCACTGCTTGTGTTGCAGTAATCCGAGGCAACCATCTTCTTGTTGCAAATGCTGGTGATTCCCGCTGTGTATTATCAAGGAAAGGCCAGGTACTTTCACTTCCTCTTGTGGTAAAGCTCAATCTGTATTATATGCCCAATGCAGCAAATGAAGGTGCCGATCTGGATGGAGGATAGGGAAAGTGAGGGAAAGAAGTGGTTATTTAAAAAATTTGCAGAGTGAGAAAGGTTGCTTGTTTATGTAGTACAGTTCTTTTGTAGGATCATTTTTTAACTAGTGACAAGCATTTTCAATGAATCATGTTTTGTGCACATTTATTTTACGATGGTTTGAAGGGTGGTGATTGTCACACCTTTGCCCTAGATGGTTATATCAAAAGCTAATTTTGACCTCTAGAAGAAGCATGCGTCTGCCCATCATTGTCCTCATTATCTGGTGCATCGAGTTGTCAAGTATATGATTTTCTGAGCTGGGTGTCTGTGAAATGCTGCCTTGACCAGAGGGGTCAATTAATCTTTCACAATCCTTGTATGTTTGGTTCAATGAAGTCTCATTTGCAGGCACATGATTTAACAAAAGATCACAAGCCTGACCTCGAGGTTGAAAAATACAGGATTCAAGAAGCTGGTGGTTTTATTCAATTTGGACGTGTCAATGGAAGCTTAAACTTGACTAGAGCTATTGGTAATTAAATTTCTTGCTACTACTTGTTAAGTCTTGATGTAAGGAAATCAAGAGATATTTGCCTTTATTTTCAGTGTGAATTATTGCTGTCTTGATGTAGGTTGCCTCATTAGTCCCAATCAATATCAATATTCATATAAAATATAAAATCTACAGCAAGAAAAACTATTCAGTAATCATGAATGACGTGACTTATTCCTCATACTCCATACAATGCATGAAAATATGCATCTAGTTGTTTGTAACATACAAGCGTTTATTTCACAGGAGATATTGAATTCAAGGAAAATGAGCATTTGCCTGCGGAGAAGCAGATGGTAACTGCTGATCCAGAGTTAAATTCTGTAAGTAGTATATTGCCAGTGCATTATGCCCTATAACCAGGTTAAAAGGGTTAATATCAGTGAGATTTTTCTTTTGGTGAATATGTTCAGTTCATCTCGTACAAATAGAGTACGATTTATTTATTTATTTTTAAAAAACAAAAGATATAGCGTAAGCTTCTGCTGCCATCTTTTTACATGTTCATTTATGTATTTTTTTCCCGTTCTTTTCTATTATTTGCTCTGCGTTGATTATTCTTATGTTCTGTGTAACAGGTTGAACTTTGCCATGATGATGAGTTTTTGGTAATAGCTTGTGATGGAATATGGTAACTTCTTGCTTCTTAAAATTCCTTTTGAGACTCCTTTGATAGTCATAGGCATAGCTATTATGAATCTAGTTTTTATTATTTTCTAAATCACGTTTCATCCAAAATGGTCTCTCTCTTTTTTTTTTTTTTTTTTTTTTTTGTTTTGGGGGGGGGGGGGGGGGGGGGGCTTCTTTTCTAATTCAAAACACTCAAAAGTAGCTTTTTTTGGCCAATTTTTTTTTAATTATATAATATTGTCTACGACTTTTTTAAAATGCCACATGACTTTGTCCACTATCCACTAGACACTTATGCTTTGTGCATCCTATAAATAGGGACTGCATGTCAAGCCAACATCTTGTGGACTTCATACATGAACAACTAGAGACGGTATGTTTTTATTCTAGGTTTCTTTTGCACAGATTAAGGGTGTGTTTGGATTAGTGGTGAAAAAGTGGCTTTTATTTCATCTGACTTTTCCAAACTTAAGTTAAAGTAAAATTCAATTAGTGTAATTTTAGCTTTTTATCAAACAGCGGCTGTAAGTGTATTTTCTCTTCTCTCCACTAGAATTCTCATAACCTGACCCACCATGATTCCTCCATCGCAAACCCAAACAACCTTTTCTTCTTCATGATGCGTTTACTTTTGCAGAACACTGATCCAAACCCACATTAAAAATGCTTCTGATTACATCATTTGGCTTGTCTCAATTGGAAAGATGAGTTGTATATATATATATATATATATATATATAAACTATGCAGGAAAACGATCTAAAAGTGGTCTGTGAGAGAGTATTGGATGGGTGCTTGGCACCGGCAGCGTGTGGTGTGGGATGTGACAACATGACCATGATCTTGATTCAGTTCAAATGGCCTTCAAATCCAGTTGGTTTTATCATTAACCAGCAAGCCTCTGTCGTCCGCAGATAAGAAAAGGAGTAATGCAAAAGATTGTTTGAGCATTTGGTTTAACCAAAGAAAGGTATAATTTTGATGGAAGTAACCGTTAGTGCAAAACTAAACAGGCGTAGGGGAAAGAGCTGTAAGATGGGCATTATTAGATGGTCATGAATTTCTTAATGAAGAATTAATAGAGGAGACGAGATGGGGCTATCTCATGTCTAGATTTTAAGTGTATTGATCGTATGTGTAGTTCTTTGTACATATGTGAGTGCGTTCATAGTATAAAGACAGAAGGTTCGGCCATATTTGTTGTCCATGATTTCCAATTGCATGGATGCTTTTCATTTTTTTCACTCAAGACTCTAGAGCCATTAATTGATGGGAAGCATGACGATGTTTTCCTAATTTATCTGTCATCTAGTATATTTTTATAGTATATTTTATCTTGTACATTTATATACTGATTTTGTTTAAAAAAATAACTTATCTCTATTATGTAGAACTCGCCTCAGTTTGAATTCTAAAAATTTCCTGGTTACAAAGGCAGTGTTACTTGGATTGGTGAGTTTGACCCAGTGAACTGCAAACTGATCATATGTTCAGTTTGGTGTAATGACAAAATCAGAGAATGAGGGGATCAACCAAGAACCGGTAAACTATTGGTGAATTGGTCACATTTATTTTTTAAAATTTAATTGATGCTTTTAATCTATAATTTATGCTATTTTGAACGTACTAAGCATTGAGAAATAAAGAATAGTGGATAAATAAGTAGTTTTAAAATTATAGATTTTGGAATAATATATACATTTTCAATAATTACTACATCCTCCGGTCTTAAATATAAGATATAGTTTTGAGTGCAGATTGTAATACAAACTATGTCCTATATTTAGTACTGGAGGTAGTATCAAGTATGGATAGATATTCCTTTTTATTATTATTAATTTTATTTGAGTTTAATTCTCATTATTATTTGGGGAAAATTCTAAATATATACTATTTGATCTTGGAAAATCCCAAAAAATCTATTAACACATGGAAATAACAAATATCTCAAGGGACTAGTCTGAGATTTTGAAATGTATTTTTACTAAAATGACTCAAAATTTTTTTTTTTAAAGGAAAGAACTCTTTTAAATATTAAATCCATTTTTTATATTTTGACTAATTAGTAATAATAATTTCATACTCTGAGGTCTCAGCTAAGCGTAATCGAAAAGGCCAGAATATATAAATGAATATAAAAGATTATGAGTGGGATATTGTGATGGTTATTGGTCCCCGCACTCTACGTGTTTATAATTTAAAAGCAACTTATATATATATGTGAGGACTCTCAGCCAAGTTGAGTGTTTTTTTGTTTTTTTTGTTTACAACTGTTAAATTAAGTAAATAAAAGAAGAAGAAGAGCTTTTATGCTAGTGGCCAAAGCTTCGGTAATAATTTGAGTAATAAAATTGACTACTTAAGCTCTATAAACCCTATTCGGCATTGGTAACAAGTTAAATAAAAGCAATGGCAACTTGAATATTACGATTGACAAATTGCACTCCCAAGGTAATTAATCGCTACACTTAAGTTGTCATTATCTTTATTCAACTTGTCAATGACACTTAATAGAGTTTAGGGAGCTCAAGTAGTCAATCATATCACTCAAGTTGTCATCAGAACTCTGGCCGCCGACATCGGAGCTTCATCATCCAATCACCAAATGCCTGCTAGCAGGGTGATGTTAGCTGCTAGAGTTCTAGCGCTGGCGACGGTTTTTTCTTTTTTAACCCAAAAAAAAAAAAATTGAAGAGCATTTTGGTAAAAGCATAATATTTCAAAATCCCAAATTAGTCCCTTGAGACCTATTTATCCTTTCCATCTATTAACAGAATTTTTAGGGTTTTTCAATTCAAATAGTTTTTATTTTGAATTTCCTCCCTTTTTTTGCCTGCAAATATGTTTGAGAGATTACATCAACATGTTTTATTAATATTTGAAAGGGATACCAATGGGGATTGGGTTTAGTTGGAAAGATTACTCATTCGCAATGTGGCGAATAAAGGTTTAAATCTCTATTGTGAGACGTGCTTACATTTAATACTTGAAAATGCCTCGAACATATAAGAGGATACCTATAAATATCAATATATATACACACACACATACATATATATTTGAAAGGGATTCGAACTAAAAGCCCTTTCAAGTCTACAGTGATTACTCAAGAATAAATATTTGAAAGATGATATAACTGACAATAAAATTGTTAGACGTCAAAGTAAGTTTATTGATCTGAATGATTGAATTGAGAGACCAATTCAAGGTCCAAAAAAATAAGGAGACCAATAACTTTGAACAATCAAATGAGGTCCTTTAAAAAAAATCTCCCACCACTTTCAAACACTTCAAACACGGACTTGTGTGTCTCTCTCACCATGCCCGATTGAACCGGGAGCATCTGGCGAAGAAACGTTCCTCTCAAGTCTCAACTAATCAACATGCCCCTACATCGACTGATTTGTGTGTATCTCTCTCTCACGCGCTAGAATTTTAGAAGCCACTACCATCTATAATTCTTAATATATGAGTCGGTTAATTTTTTTAAGAGATTAAAGAAATTATTTTTATTTATCTTTTTTTATACTGAATTAATTTATTTGATGTATAAATTGATATATAATTAAATGATACACCATATATATTATGATTAACCAACTTACTTAGTTTTTTTAATCTCTAAAAAAAGTCAATTAGATTTTATATAAACAACCGAAAAAATTAGTATTCAACCTTTTTTTCCAAAGTTCGGGACTTAAATGATGCTGGTAATAAGAAGAAACAAAGGCATTGATAATTTACAAATCTTACTAAGTGCCTTTATTATAAGGCATGCAATTAATTTTTCTCACAAACCAATAAAAATAGTTAAAGTCAATAAAGTTATTTTAGAATCTAAGTAATTTCCAATACTACCTCTACTAATTGCACTAAACTCTAATATTATATTAATTATTATTTTTACCCACTATCCTTACTAATTATAGGCAGATATGGAAAAAAATAATTAATATTCATTGGGAACAAACAAGTGCCTTATAAAAAAAATCAAATAAACTTACTAATTAGTGTCTTATAATAAAGACTATAAGGAGTATATGACAAGTATCCGTTGGAAAAAAAAAAAAAAAAAAAAAAGGACAAGTTTCAATAATTACCAATAAAAAGAAAAGTGCTGGCGCCACGTAATGCACAAAGCGACCACCTGCGGAGTAAATTGACCAATGAATCGGATACACGAGTGGATCGTCATGCTTTTTTCCTTTAGGATCAAGATTCCCTATTATTCCTGCATGATTGCCACGTGTATGTCCCACATTCTCCCTTATCCACAACTGAAATCCCTCCTCTTCTCTCTCATCCCTTATTTCAGTTTCACTATATATTTGTCTATTCTTAGTTCCCTTATCCTCTAAATTTGTGACACGTGTCTCCGCGTTTCATATTTTTTCATCCCTTATTTTTTTTTTTTTTTAAATTTTATAACCTTTTTGCCAGCTTTTGCATTTTGTTTTTTCACCAGTCCGCATTGTATTTGTTTTGTTTACCCGTAAGCTGGCCTATTTGATCGAGAGACATGGATTTTCGATATTTGCCAATATATATATATATATATATATATATATATAGTTTTAACAACCCCAGTTTTCTCAGGTAAAAAACCACCCAGTTTTATTCAATTTTCAATTTAGTATAAGGGATTTGGATTATGTACAAATAATTCACTTAAACTTTAAATTTAATAAAAAATTATTTAGGCTTTTTTTTTTTTTTTTTTTACCAGTTGTTTCAGCTTTCAAGTCTATGCAAACAACTCTAAATTATCAATTACATATTCCTTTAAACTTTTTTTTTTTTCCATATGTAACCCCTCAAACTGTGATTAATGTGTGAGTAACCCACTAAACTTCAAGATTGATGTTTATAAAATTAATCACATACATCCAGATCATATAGAAGTTACATAAAACCCATCTCAGGGCCCAAACTAACAAAAAAAATGTCAAAAAAGTTTAAGAAAAAGTCACAATTACAAAAGACTCCAAGACCTTTTCTGGTATTGTTTCATAAAATGATAATTGTTAACGCCCACTGATATAGTTGTTAACAAAAACTAATTTAGTTGTTAGAAAATTATTGTTAATCTTCTTGATTTAATTGTTAACGGGTATTGATTTGGTTGTTAACGTTTATAAAATAATACTAGAAAAATGCTTTTTTTAACATGTGACTTTTTCTTGAACCATTTTTAACATTTTTTTTTTTTTGTTAGTTTGGGCCCTTTCCCTAGAAGTTATCTATATAATTAATTAATTATAAAAGTGTGGGAATTCATTTTAAAGTTCAAATGTTCGGAAGGTTGTCGGCAAAAACAAAAGGTTGTTAAGAAGGTTAGATGTAAATATTTCAAAATTTAGGGAATTGTGTATAATTTAGGCTTAAAAAATAAGAAAAACAAGAGAGCAGTCCTTTTCAGCTTAATAATTATTAAGCGGGGATGATAATGATCATCAGGGAACAGATCAGATAAGAGCGAGAATCTCTCATTTTAGTCTTCACAATTCGGGTTTGGCTATACTCTTATTATTATTATTATTATTATTATTTTTTTTTTTTTTTTTTGTCATAAAATCTGAATGGTTTAGATTTAATATAATTCAAAATATTAAATCTGAACTGTTTAAATTTTAATTTAAAGATTGACACAGAAAAATAATGAGAAAAGAGGAGGACAGTACCTAACCCCCGGATTCAGAGTTTAAAAAAAAAAAAAAAGTTTTTTTGACTTTATCCAAATGCCTTCTCTTTCCACGAATCTAAAAAATGACATCCACGTCACCCATAAACAAACGGATAAGAACCCTGAAATCTCCACATCCATCTGACGTCACCCTAAAGTATCTTCTCTCTGAAAATTCATGTTTATAAATCATTTCAATTTCATCCTTAACCCAAATCAAACCAATTAGCTTCCTTTGATCTCTTCTAAGAATCTCCACAAAACTTTCTATTGAATCTCGGTTGTTTTTTTATTGAATATATTTCGGAAATGGCTGCTCTCGCCGGTGCCGGAATGTTTGCCGGGAAGGTGTCGTCGTCGTCGTCGAGTTTGAAGCTGAGAGGCAGAGAAAAATCTCACAACAGGAAAAATACGTTTCGGATTTCTTGTGCTTATTCTTCTTCTTTTTCTTATGAGATGGATCCGTACCAGATTTTAAGAGTTCCTCGTGATGCCTCTGAATTTGAGGTTAAAAGGCTTTCAGGGACCTTGCTAAGCAGGTTTTGATTTTAATCTTGAGATTTTTTTTTTTTTTTTTTTTTTTCCCTCTCTGATTTTTTCTATTTTTAAATAAGAATATTGATTTTGATTATCTGTGTTCTTCAGTATCACCCAGACGTCTGCAGAGGGAACAATTGTTCTGTCCAGTTTCATGAAATCAGAGGCTTATGATGTAAGTTTATATATATATATGTGTGTTTGTGTGTGTGTTATTGAGGAATATACTCGATAAAGGAAATTAAAATTTATTTAAAAAATTTTGTGAAGTACAGTAATTATGAATGATTCGAACTCTTAATATATTTGGTAACTTGATTAGATTAATTGTAATGTTAATCTGTTGGTTTGGGCGACGCAGGTAGTGATGGCCAATTTGAGACTGGAACCAATTATGATGGAAAGATCTGAGGCGTTGGATGAGAGGGAAGATGGAATGAACAGTCCAGATTGGGACCTGTGGGAGGAATGGATGGGATGGGAAGGAGCTGGAATCAGAGACTACACTTCCCATATTAACCCCTACATCTGATCTCAATCATAATGCTCAAATCATGGTTTCCTTTTTTTAAAAAAAAAAAATTCTCCACCACCGGTTTCAGCACTACCAGCAATTAACTGTTAGTCACTCAGCTCTCGAATATGAGATTATTGTTTAAGTTGGAACGATGAACGACCAGTCGTTTGGTGATTTATTTGTTTTTTTTTTTAATAAACTCCCAGTAAAGTTTATATTTGTGTATATATTTGCCAGTATTATAAATTTTATTGTCATCTCATGCTAATAATGAGCAAAGTCATTTTAGTTGTTTGTTTTACGCCAATCTTTTGTTTCATCTTGAGACTCCCTTATTCTCACTAAAGCTGGAATTTCTTTTCGTTTTAATTAATGGCGTGTCCTCTTTTTTTCTCCGCAGATAAATTAATTTATCCAACGCGCTCTTATCCCACACATTGTATCTCACTTCATGACATGTAACCCTACATTAAAATAAGAAATTACAAAATAAGGGAATTTAATCTCAAACACTCTTGTTCCACCTAAGAAATCAACTGAGTAGGACAAATATTGAGAATTGCAGAATTGGAAAGCCTGATTTTGCTAAAGCATCAACAACTCTATTTATGTTTCTAGGAATAGCCTTCAATAGGACCTGCCAGTCCCATCTTAGCAATTCTCTGGTCTTCATAATAACCAAACTTCTGGAAGTTACAGTCCCTTCTAAAATCAGCTTGATCACTTCATTAGCATTCTATCTCCACTTTTCTTTATCTCCAAATCCCATACCAATTGAAGACCTTCCATTATTGCCTATTCTTCAGCTACGTGACTCACCAATTACTTCAGTGAATCCCGCTGTAAAACCCTAAAATCCCTACTTATAGTGAAAGCCATATTTTGACAAATACTATATGTTTAATAGAGGAGAGTATGTTGTCTCTAAATTTTAAAAATTTGTTAACTATATTCTAGGCAATTTTCTTTTGGAAATTTAAAACAACCAAAGGTAAATCTTTAGGCCACATTTAAGGATCCTAAAATACAAATGATTATTATATTAAACCATGGTTCTTGAATAATCAAAAAGAGCAAGATAATGTAATGAAAATACTTAAGGAATTTTTAAGGATTGATAAGCAATTAAGTCTCCACTTAATAATGGTGTAAGCCTTAATGATGAATTATGGTGTATAAAGCTTGAGTAAATTAAACACTAAGTCTCCATGGTTAGCTAATAAATACAATTAGGAGTTAATTAAGCTTTTGCTAATGACACTTAAGCCTTTATGATGTCAAGCAAAGTGACATCACAAGGATGACATCACAAGAGCTCATGCTTAATGGTGTAGAGGCCAAGATTTAATGTAATCAACACAAAATCTAATCTAATGGATAGGGTTCAAGATAAGAGGATAATATATTATTTAACAAAATTAAATAATTGCATAATTAAATATAACACATGGGCTCATAATGCAAAAAAATAGAGGAGGATAAATAGGAGAATTTAGTATAAAACTAAAAATAGGATAAAAACACTTGTGTCGTGGACCACATGGGCAACAAAATGCAAGAAGAGAGGAAAGAGAGAAGGAGAGGTCGACACTTTTGAGAGAAAGAGAGAGAAAAGAGAGGAAAAGGAGAGGAAGAAAAAAGAGAGAGAAAGGGAAAGGAAGAGAGAGAGAGAGAGAGAGAGAGAGAAAGAAGAGAGAGAGTGAGTGATTAAAATATAATATTTTTTTCCACACATGTTGAATTTAATTTTAGAAATTAAGATAATTAGCTAAATCCTATGTTATTAGAATCAACCAACGAGAGTGTTTTCCTTACCAAATTAAGTCTTCATGAAAGCACAAATTAATATTAGCCCTCGATAAGAAAAGTTGATCCAAGGGATAAAATTCATAAAAGCTTTTGCTATAAATAGAGCTTGCCTCTCCTCATTCTTCACACCAAATCAACCACCAAGTGGTGATTTCTAAGAAGGAGGAAGGAGTTCAAGAGCTTCAAGAGGTAAGTTTGTCTTTAGTTTTTAGTTTATAGTCTTTAGTTCTTAGTAGTTCTTAGTAGCTTTAGTAGAATTGTTAGTTTTAATCTAGGAAATAGGTAAAGTAATTTCCCATAATTGTTTTCAAGCCTTATTGCATCGAAAGATGCCTGACAAGTGGAAACATGTTGGGGAGTGACTTCTAGGATTAATAAAACAAGTTAGAGTAAGGCGGGGAATTGTGGGGTGTTGCTTTGGGCAATAGAGTCGACAGTTAGATAGTGATATTATATATGCAAAATCATCTTCATAAATTCTGATATAATTCATGATTGTAGTAGACATGTATAGCTTTCCATTGATATAAAATACGCATCAATTAGAGGTCTGTAGAGGGAGATAAAAATTCTGGAAATAAGGCTACGTCTTTCTGGAAAAATTCTGGGCAGAGGATGAACATCATCAAACTGGGAATGAATCACAAATTCTGGGTGTAAAACAATATTTTTTCTCAAAAATAGACATGCTGAGGTTTCCATAAAATTTTACAGATCCTCGTTTTGATTTTTCTAGAATTAATTATGATTTTTCAAAGTTAGACGAAAAATCTGTCCAGAAATACTGTACCAGCGTTTTTCTACGAAATTTTGGAAATAAGTTGAAAAATAATCTCACCAAGAGTAAAAAGGTCATTATGGACTAAGATGTCTACTAGAATATTATTTATGAATTAATAAATGTGATATTACCATTATAGGCTATACGTGATTATACACCTACAGACGAACGCACCGACATCACCAAACGAAGGTACGGACGCGTCGTAACACCGACTCGATGCTTATTGTATGCTTATATGTTATGAATGATTTTATAGACTAAGACTCGGTCTTAGATCACTGTTTATACATTCAAACTTTACACGGGTTACGTCTTGATAACGTCGTAGGATTGTTTTCCTAGCGGCGAGGACACGAGTGTACATCGTGGCACCGGTTAGTGCAAACGTGGGGGACTTTACATATGTTGTGTGCTATGTATTGTTGATATGTTAATCTTGCATCTGCGTGTGCTTATGTATTGATTATCGCTGTAATGTCATAAATATCTCGTCATACATATATTGTATTACTTAAGCACGAGGTTAACCGTTAGGCGAGGTCCGATGTGCATTGGACCTCGGCTCTTCTTACCGTAGCATCGTGGTGCGGAGGACTAAAAGTCGTTGATAAGGGTAAGCGACGCCCGAGGACCCTACGAAGTTTCTTTTGTTTTTGACCGTAAAATATTTTGGAATTATTGGGATGAATGTACCACTACTATAACAAACCATGGATGATATTTTGTAATTTACTCATCGATACTTGCTCTTTTGAATTGCTCCGATGCGCCACTCTGATCAAATTATTTTGAAAACGCTTTACAAAAATGGGGTGTTACACCCGCAACCCACTTCCCAGACCAGTCCCTCACTACTCCTCCACACCCTGCCCTAGGACGAGATTAAGGCCCTTGCTCCATCAACATTTAGCTTAAACCATCTTAATGGTGGCTTTTTCCAACTCACGCCATGGGTAATATCAACTAGCTCATTAATTCTTACAGGCTCAATATAAATACTATAATTCCTCCATTCCCAAAGCTTCCAAATAGCAACAGCAAAAACCAATTTCTAGCAAACACCCCATCTGCTACTAACTTGCTTTTTAAGATTTAAGATCACTCAGTCTCTCAAATTAGCAGAAAAGAAGGATGAGACATACTTGGCATCAATCAATTTAATCCACAAATTCCTAGCATACTCACAGTCTCGCAAAATATCCTCAATACTAGAGTTACAAAAATCACACAATGGTGAAGATGGAGACCATGAACTTCTCCATAATTTAGTAGGGAGTTTGTTTAGGGAAACTTTCCACATAAAAACTCTAATTCTTTCAACATCTTTCCATTTCTAGATTTCTTTAAATAAGCAGTCGTATAAAGGTAAAGGGTTAGGTTCAATAAGAAAGTAAGAGCTCTTGAGAGAAAATATATCATCTCCTGACGCATCCCATACTAGAAAATCATTATCAGCAGTAGGCCTGGGCGGTAAAATAGGGGCAATTCTTCGAATCGTTGATGGATTAATAACCATTGCTAGCTTTTCAAAGTCCCACCTTCCTCCTACCACCCAATCCACAACAGGCGAATTTTCTTCCACTTCTGTTAACTGTCTCACGCAGAAGTCTTGGATCTTTATTTTCTCATCAGTCCAGTAGTCGTTAAAGAAACTAACAAAGAGACCATTTCTGATTTGCCATTTAGAACCTCTATTAACAATATCTGCCTGAGAACAAATAAACTTCCATAGACGGGAATCACTAGGCTGATAAGACAATAATGACACCCCATCCCTCCACATATACCGCTGAGCAAGAATTTGAGCTCATAAGCCTTCGGTTCCCAATATTAATTTCCATGCCAACTTTGCAACAAATGCTTTATTAACAGAAGTAAGAACTCGAAACCTGAGGCCCCCATATTCTGTAGGCTTAGAAATCTGCTCCCACCCAATTAAAAGAGCTCCTCTTGAGTTGTTGACATGACCCCATATGAAATTTCTCTGCGTTCAACTTCAACACAAACACTCTTAGGTAGCCTTGTTACTTGCATCGGGTATAAGGGGATTGCGCTTACTACAGACTTCACTCATTAAGGTATTTCTCTTGAGGTTTTATTTTTGTCTTTTAAGTTTATAAAGTGTATTTTTAGTCCTTAAAATTTAAAAGCTTATTATTTTTATTTTTTAAATGAGAAATGTGACAAGTTGGCTAATGGCTAATGAATGTTGTCAATTTTTGCGTGTGCCCCAGCCCAACATCAAAGCGGTGTAATCCAACGGTGAAGGGAAACTGATGAGAATCAGCATAAAAGTGAAAGAAATGAGGAGTTGTTGAGGTTCACATGGAATAATTACTATATCAAGTATGGATGGATATTCCTTTTTATCATGTAATGGTTTTATTTGATTTTTTTTTTGGTATAAATTTTTTATAAACTAAATGATAATAACTTTTTTTTTTGTTTACTTAAAATTTTTGTGATTGGATCAACATTTTTGGGCCCAAACAAAGAAATGTTTTGAGAGCTTTTTGATTTTTGCCAACAAATATCTTTAAGGGCTTACATCAACATGCTTAATTATCTTATAAAAAAAAAAACATGCTTAATTAATATTTGAATTTTGAAAGGGGTACCAATGGGGTTGGGTCAGGGATTAGTTTCATACGGTACATTTAATGTTTGATAATGCCTCGAACATAATTGTCTCCAATAGAAAAATACCTCTGTATAGCCAAAAAACAAAGTGCATAAATATATTTGAAAGGTGTCTCCATCTAAAACCCTTTTAGGAAGTCTATGGTACGAGGTGATTAGTTATTGCCACTAATGGTGAATACTTTGAACAATCAAATGATGAGATCCTTTCGAAAAAAAATTCCCACCACTTCCAAAAACTGATTTGTGTGTCTGTCAAAATGCTGGTTGAACCTTTGGGCATGTGGAGAGGAAATTGTTTCTCTCAATCAACAACATGCCATCACATTTACTGATTTGTGTATCTCTCTCACACATACACTAGAATTCTAGAAGCTAGTACTCTCCTGGGTCCTAATTATAGGAGCAAATTTTGGAGTTGGTTTTGGTCCTAATTATAAGAGCAAGTTTTAACTTTTGTCAATTTTTTCCTATAATACCCCTATTTATACTTTCTCAATAATAATTAAAGACAATAATAATTTAATAATACACCTATATATTTTATAAAGTAAATAATGTTTACAACTCATTAATATCATATACACCTAAATTATACTTTTTTATATAAAATAATTCTGAGCAATTTTTGTCATATTTTCCCATATCACCCCTACTAATACTTCTTCCACAATAATTAATTTAACAAAAATAAGGAAATTTTAACGTTAGCATAATAGGGATAATTAATTACGGTCATGGAATTTACAACGTTGTATTTGGAATATGAGGGGGGTGAGTAACTGTCAACGAGAATGATCCAACGGAACCTACCTCGTGGGTTCTCTCATCTCATCTCATCCGACACAATTCAACAAAATTCTTTAAATTTTGGGTAAGGATATTTTAGGAAAATATACATAATTAACTAATTAAACTTTCTTCCTTAATCCCTCCAAATTCTGGTAATTTACTCCTATAATTAGGACCGGAGGGAGTACTATTTTTGATCCTTAATATAAGATCTTGATTTTTTTTAGAGATTAAGAAAACAAAATAAAATATTTTTATTTATTTTTTATACTAAACTAATTTTTTTTAATGTATAAAATGATATATAATTAAATGGTATATGATATATCTTATGATTAATTAACTTATTTAATTTTCTTCATCTCTTAAAAAAAAAAAAAAAAAAAAGAGCTAACTGGATTATATATTAGCGATGAGTAATGTTGGAAGCAAGTACACCCACCTTAATTGCGTATTTTATAGATTTTGTTATCTCTGACTAGAATCAATACACTACCTCTCGATCCTAATTATAGGAACACTTTTATAGTACAAATTATATTATAAAAGTGTTCCTATAATTAGAACGGAGAGTAATATTCTATAGGATTAGGATTTGATCTTCTTAAACGACGTACCTCCTAACAATTCTCATCAGATTTGGGGACTTGTATTCAAAAAATTTTCCAAACCATGATAATACTAGTTTTAAATTATATATGATATTATATTATGGGAAAATTAAAATAAAGGACCAAGAGAAAATAATATTTATTATAAAAGACTATAAAAATTGTAATTACTTAGAAGGACTAAACATCATAATATAAATTTAAAATTACTAAATTGCCAATCAATCTATCTCTTGAATTCAAAATTAAAAAATAACTAATATTAAAACTAAAACTGCCCATCTATGATCATATCTTCTTTTTTTTTTTCCTTCAATATATTATTTAATTAACAATTGTTAAACTCATATTTTTCTTAATTTTTATATTTTACTAATTTATATCATCAAGTTGTCCGATTTATATTATCAACATCGATGTCAATTAAGTTCCTTTTATAAAAATAAAAAACAAACTTATTTCATATTTTTAAGGATATAATAGGTTAATTAGATTTTTTTAATTTTATTAACATTACATGAATTTTTTAACCCACATAAATTTCCGCTAAAACAAAAATAAGTCATACAAACTTTTTTTGGTTTAACATATATGATAGATTATAAAAGACCTTGACTTTTATTAAAACTATATAATTTCATTTTTAATTAAAATTTTTGTTGGTTTTAAAAATATAATTTTTAAAAATTGAAGAATGCATAATTTTTTTTCATTGATATATATTCAAGTTGTGAAAATTGAGAAAACCATTGTTTAATTTAATGAAACTTAGAGTTTTATTGTATTAGTTTTAAAATTAGAATGGGGAAGAGAATGTAAAAAGGAATGCAGAAGATTTTATTAGGGAAATTTTAGTACTTTTAATTTTATATTTTTATATTTTTATATTTGGTCCTTCTAAATAATTATAATTTTTATGGTCCTTCCCCATAAATATCTTTTCTTCTAGGTCCTTCATTCTAATTTTCTCTTATATTATTGTATAAGATATTAGTTTGATCAGAAGTGTGTGAGCGTATTTCTAATTTATTATCTTTTTTAATATATTATCGCCCTAATAAATCAATGAACCTTTTTTCCGATACAGTACATCAATGAACTTTTATGCATAATACTGTAATTACTTGTCTTAGCATTTAGTGTGGGATATGGATGCCCACCAAGTAAAATTTAAAAAAAAAAAAAAAAAAAAAAAGGATAACTTGAGTGTCCTCCATAATCCCGTGAGTGTAGGGTTATTGAGTTTTTTTGTCTTAGCAATTGGCGCACAGTGAAGGGATATGGATACCCACCAAGTAAAAGATGGATGATAACTTGATATATATAAAAAAAAAAGTGTAGGGTTATTGAGTTTTATCATCTTCGAGAGTAATGGGTGATTAGTGTAAACTTAAATGAGTTACAAGTGTGATAAAAATACATATAATTCTTGATCTTGATTCTTCTTATTTTTCTCCCATCACTAGGTTTTGAGTTATTTCGATCTCAAGCCATGTATTGTAATTAAAAAAATAAGTGTAATTTATTATTATTATTATTATGTTGATATAGTTTATGATTTCTTATTTGGATAGATCTTACATGATATATATTGATATATAGTTTCAGTTTTAGTTATAAATAAAAAATATATATTTCAAGATTAAAAGAAAAAAAGAGGTATATACTTCCAAAGAAATAGATAGAATATTTTGGCCAATTCAAAAACGATAGGATAAGTGTAAAAAGTTTATCTTTCCAAAAACGATAGGATAAGTGTAAAAGTTTATCTTTCCAAAAAAATAATAATAATAATTTATTTTAATTTTTAATCAGGATAATTTTTAATTTTTAAAACACGAAGATATAACGGTTACGCAACAAAGCGTCCTTATAATAATTAATTATCCTAAAATATGCATACTTTGACCCAAAAGATGTCGATACATTCATATACTCATATTATTTAATTCACATTTTCCTTCCATGTTAATATAAATCTTAAAATATGTATACTTCGACCTCTAAAATGTGAATATATAAATGTTATTTAGCGAGTCAAATTTATGTTTCTATTAAAAACAATATGATTGATCCGTTACGATACCTAGAATCGTATTTGAAAGAAGAAATCTCTCTTATTCTTATCAAAACACGCGCGAACCCATTGATATATAAAGGAACATGAACTTTAAATGCATCTAAGAGTTTCATTATTTGGCCTTCTACGTTCATAATTATTAAGGTTAAGATGGCTTCTACAACAGCATTTTTGTCTTCTTTTAATGTGCAATTGAAAGGAAGAGACAGATTAATGCAAACGAGGACGAAGAGTATGATTCGAATTTCGTGTTGTTCTTCTTCCAATTTTAGTTCAATTTCGACCGATCCTTATAAGATTTTAGGAATTCGGCCCTGGGCTTCTATGCCTCAAGTCAAGAAGGCTTTTAGAAAGCTTGCAAAGCAGGTTCAATATCTTTTGGTTAATGACTCCGTTTGGAATATGTTTACTCTTTTATATTTTGATTAATTAATGTTGATGAGTTCATTGTTGTTGAAACTTTTGTTCAGTACCATCCGGACGTATGTAAAGAGAAGGATTGTGGGGTGCGTTTCGAAGAAATCAATGCCGCCTACGAGGTATTTACATAAGCTATTTCTTTCACCGACTTACTCATATTTATCTGATTAGATTGAGAAAGTTATTTAAGTTAATGCATTGAAATAAGGGAAAGGTGTTTTTTTTGCTTAAAGTATTTGTAGGAAGCAATTTTGCCCCTCACACGTAGCAATGTTCTTTTTGAAGTTTAAAAAAACGGAGCCCACACGTTAAATATAATTTATTAGGGTTTTTATGAGGGTCAACATTATTTTCCGCTTTTTTAAAACTTCGTAGGCAAAATTGTTACTTTTTTTTTGGAGCAATATTGCTAAAGTTTCAAAATGAAGCAATTTAAATCTTCTTTAAAAAAACATAACATGTTTGGTTAGGGTTTTTAATAATTATCTTCCTCAATTTGAAACTCCTTTTAGTAGCAAAATCCACATCATACTTTAAGGGCAAAAATTCTAATCCTTAAAATAAACATAACATGTTTGACTTAAAACACCGTAATTATCTTCTTTA
Organism: Acacia acuminata; assembly: GCA_019022655.1. Lineage (NCBI taxonomy): Eukaryota > Viridiplantae > Streptophyta > Magnoliopsida > Fabales > Fabaceae > Acacia > Acacia acuminata. The sequence continues at coordinate 1,507,322 of JAFJYI010000001.1, forward strand.
ATTTATTCTTTTTAGTATACTAACAAAGTTAGTTAATTTTTTTTTAATCACTGAACAAGGCATCTTTTTTTGTTTTGTAGACTAGGCATCTTAGATTAATGAAACTTGATACTATGTATATCATAATATAGTAATACTAGCTAATAATGAGTAGACATCTTCTATTAAAATTCATATACTTCTATATCAATTTTATTAAGCATTGGTTGGTTATCACGAATATACCTTTGAAGAAAACGACAACTTCACTGATGCTGGATTGCAAATAACGAAATTTTAATCCTGGTGACTGTTATGATATATTTTTTCCAGTTACATTAACATGTTTAATTTAAATCTTATATTTCTATCCATACTTCATCTCATTCTTATCACTGGAGTTTTTCTTCTTCTTCTTCTTATATATATATATATATATATTGCAATAGTCAATAGGTGGTATTATAAAATGTGTTAATTTGTTGCTCAGATAAGTCATATAAAAAAATTTGTCGGCTTCAGCAAACAAATATCCAATAACCACTTGTTTAAGGAAAAAATCATATAACTCCAAGAATATAGACTTATAAAAATTATTTTCAAAGTCTTAAAAATCATAATATTTCAAAAAATATGTGAAGATATTTAATAAATTCATTTAAAATGTTTATAAATTATTAATATAAAATTTTTAATGACAACAATGCGATTTCCTCATTCCATATAATTTTTTCATTCAACATCTCTTGACACGTTTAAGACTAACTCAAATGGTTCAAAGCTTCATAACGTAAACCAAACAAACAAACAAAAACCTCATATTTTACAAGGCTGTATATGTGTAACTTTGGTTTTACTAGTTGTTTCATATATATAATTGTTTTGTGGTAACGCAGGCAGTAATGGAAGGTTTGAGAGGCAAATCAAGGGCATATGACGAGAATAATAATGAGGAAGCAATGGGAATGAAGAATGATCCATTCAGTGCCTTTCATGAAGGTTATAATAATGATCATATGAAGGGAAGGACAGACCAACACTGGGATTATGGGGATGAATGGATTGGTTGGGAGGTTGGTAATTGGATGTTTTATAGAGATCAACAAGAGAATAATGATGATGAGACGACTTCTTTCGAGGACAGTAATAATGAGATAAGATGTGAACTTACTGACTAGTAGTATTTTTCACAACTTGTGGATAGTGTATCTCTTGATACATCAGAAAATGTATATGGCATCAATGGTCAGCCAGCCTTGTTTATGATTCTCTTTATTTAAATGTTTATTTTAGGCAAAAAAAAAAAAAAACTCTTGTCCCTTTAACTTTACATAAGATTTCATTATCGAGGACATGATGATCGATGTCTTCAAATCTTCTCCGCAATAAAAAGCGGTTAAAGTTAATAACTCTTCTTTCTCTCTTATAATGGGCTAAAATTGTGATTCAATATATGTATTATGATTCTCCTTTTATTTTAGGCTAAAAAAATACTCTTGTTCCTTTATTCCTTTAACTTTACATAAGGTTTCATTATAGTTTTCTAAGTTTAGAAAGTTTTTCTTTAATTTAAAGCTTTTGTCCTAAAAACTTAACACCATAACTAAATAAAGTTAAATAGTAACCATGCAATGTTGATTTTAATAAGCTAAAGATGACAACTTGTTAATGACTAATGAATTTTTTATTTTATTTTAGCTTTTTTTTTGGAAGTGTCCTCATTTGAATCCATTTCCTCTCAAGCTTGCACGATTTAATTTGAAGAAGTGTGCCCTTGCCCAACTATTTAGCATCTGAAATGTGAAAACCGTTTATGCTTTAAGTCTCGAAATCCTTGATTAAAAAAAAAAAAAATATTCATTACATTTCAGTTTGTCAATATTGAGAAACCTTGAAGTGTCATAGAGTGATTCGATTGATAGACTTAACCTCAATGTGGATATGGATTGTGTTGAATTAATTGAGCTTTTGGTGTCGAGTATTGGGCATGTTATTGATTTTATTCTACTAAATGCAGTTTAAGGAATTAGTTTTCTGAACTAATAATCCTAATTTCCCTCTAACCACCCAATATTAATGATTAACCATCTAGTCAACCTAAGCTATTAAAGCTCTAAGTAAGAGAGTCTCCGTTATCCTTGCATTCCATCACTCATTCCCTTTTATTCCCTAAAAAATCCAATCAAAAGAAAAAAGTTTATTCAGTGTATTTTATTAGTATATATACAGAAAATGATTTCAAAACCTCAATCTTTTTATTATATTTTCCATGAAAATTAATTTTTTAGGTAGTTAAATAAGTTCCAAAAGAGAAATGAGCCGAATCATGTCCTTATTGGACTTTTTTGATGAGCTTTGTTTCTTTCAACCCAAGGCGAATAGGACCGAAGTTAGATCAGATGGTGTTGTTGTCAAAGAATTCATGAGTTTGGTCTCACTTATAATTTCATGCCGTTAATGCATTTTCATTTAATTCAAAAAAACTAAGGGTTTATTATTCTTTTTTTTTTCCCTTTTCATGTTTTAAAGTTAGTATGTTGGTCTCTCTCTCTCTTTATGTCGAATCCAAAAAAAAAAAAAAATTTGACATTATTTACAATCTTTACTATTTCTCATATTTTTATTGGGATTATCTTAAAATTTAATTTCTTTAAAAAATCTTTAGTTTTACAGTATTAGGGTTTGATCTCCTGAAATAAATCTCCTCATTCTTTTATTAACCACTGATCTATCATAATTAACTACAATATGTGTGTGTGTGATTGTGTAATCTATAGGATTACGATTTATTATTTTCAACATTAGCAGAATATTTTAGATTTATAAAGTTGAATAAAAAAATGAATAATATGATTATATATATATAGAATTACGATTTGATCTTTTCAATATTAGAAGAATATTTTAGATTTATAGATTTGAAAAAACATGAATAATATGATTAAAAAATAAAATTGATATCTTTAGAAAGTACAGACAATCATTTTAATTTTTTTCAATTATTATCGAATACTAAAGATTTTAATATGATTTTCCCTCTATTATCTTAATTTGACACTTGTGCAAATAAGTCCGGATGCTAAAACTAATGTTTGAATTTATCACCCAAAAAACAACTAATGTTTGAATTGGGCCAATTGTTTTTTTTTTTTGTAATGGACTGATCGTGTAAAAATACACTTTCAACGAAAAAAAATAAATATTCTTCTCATTAAAGCGATTTCGTAAGTCCTTAAGTCTCCCATCCTCTAATACTTTCCCTTCAAACTAAACATATCGTAAAACAAATGTTTGAATTGAACCCTCCAATTTTTTTTTTAATCAAAAAAAAAAAACAATTTGGGCTATTCACTAGTTATGGTCCTTACTTATTAGGCTTGGCCCATATTCTATGTTTGGGCTAAAATTGAAAACAATTTTTCTCTTTGATTTTCATAAAAATTTAAATAAAAAAAAAATAGAAGGGAAGGGAAGGAGGGAGGAAACTTCCTCGCTGTCACACGATGAGATTGTGTCATTTTCAGTTGCGATCCCCAGTCGTTCTTTATATTTTATCAAAAATTATTGTCTTTTGCATATTTTAGAGACTCAAAATGTCGTCAAAATATATTTTATATTAATTTTGAATTTTATAATAAATTGGTCTGTTTAATAAACTTATTTTCTATAAAAAAATATAAAGGCCAAAGTATACTTTTAGTCCTTTAAGTTTAGATGAGGTATATTTTTGGTCCTTAACTTTATAAAGTATCTTTTAGTCTATAATTTAACATCGTTAATTTTGCTAACGGAAAATGTTAACTCAAGTGATACGGTATAAATTTAAGTTATGATTTTATAATTAAATGCTATTAAGCTTATAGGTAAATTAAAAAATATATAAAATTTGTATAATTAAATCTTATTATTACCATCATTTAAGTTAATTCGCCACCATTTTCCATTAGAATATTAACGGTGTTAGAATTTTAGAACCAAAAGATATCTTTATGAAGTTAAGGGACCAAAATATACCTTATGTAAAACTTAAAAGACCAAAAGTATACTATAGCCAAAAAAAAAAAAAAAAAAAAAAAAAAAAAAAAAAAAGATACGTTTTGATCAATAGGGCACGTATCAGGTTATCTGCTCCGATATGATGCCTTTTCTAAACTTGAATCATAAGGTTATCAATATGAATGATAACTTGTGCAACTCAAATAAAATAAATATATACTGACAATTAAATGGTCATCATTGGCACTTAAAATAATATGGGCATCATTTTCATATTGCTTTCGTATGTCCAATGAAACCAAGCTCTGATCTTTTTTATTATTATTATTTTGCTTTTGCGAGGTTGTGAGTTCCAACCTTTTATTAAAAAAATAAGTGTATAAATTATTATTTTTTTTAAAAAAAGACGATATGATCATCTTGCACATTGCTATCTGCACCTTAGTTTGACATAGTCAGTAGTGAATTGTCTGCAACTCAACAAATAAATAAAATACATGTAGGCATAATTTCTTTTAGAAAAAAAAATATATATTTATATATTTATTCATGTTTGAAAGAGATAGGCAAAATTGTATTTTTGTGTTCTTCTCTTTCTCTTGATGCATCTTATTCGTGTATAACAGGGTTAGAATCTCTGCTGATTTTTTTACTATTATTTTAAATAAAGATGGGCAAAATTGTATTTCTCACATTTGAAATTAATAGCACCCCGATCTCTTGAAACTTCACTATAATTTGATGATTTTAATTAACCTAATTGCAATTTCCCAAAAAGAAGTAATTGGTACTCATCGAATGAGAGCGATTGAAAAATAGGTTAGTAGTAAGCTTTAGTTAAGTAAGGGGCTTGCTATTGGGGTGTTCAATCAGAAGAGATTCAAAGTACACGTAATCTGGCATTGAAATATGTAGTGCTTTATTTTAGGTATGAGGTTGAATCTTCAAAAGGTCTAATAAGGCCGGTTTTAAGCCTATTTAAATGCATACTCAAAATGTAAGCCTTTTAAATAGATTTAAAACTTATGCATCTAATTCATATGTAATTCATCAAGCTTATGTAAATGCCTAAATTATGTTTTAAAAATTTAAAGGTGCATTCTCCTATGAAATAAAAAAGTTAGTAAGAGAAAGGAAAAAACATCTAGTGGCAACAATAAGTAAGAATAAGATAAATCAATTATCTATTAACTAAGGAGATATATTTTTTTTTAAATAAAGCAAACATGACAAGTGATCTAATATTAAATTTTCTTTTAAAAAAACTAAATAAGTCTTATAAAGGCCTTTAAAAATAGGTCGAGGTGTTTTTTTATGAAAATAGGTCGACATTTTTTTAAAGTCTTGTTTAAAGTAGACTAGGTCGTAAGTCATTGACATAGCTTATTTTCACCCCTACTCATCATCAGAGCAGTCACAAGTTTAATAAGCACTACTAAATTAAATATATTTGATTCTTTCTGCTAATAATAGCTTATATAATTTGGTTAGGAATATTCCATAAGAAAAGGTGGCGTTATTGCCCCAGGCCTCATCATAGATACATAAATGAGGCGTGGCTCTTGCACATGCATCCAAGCCGATCCTTTTCTTTTTTTTTTTTTTTTGAAAAATCTCGTGTTCGTCCTCACCTCTAGATTAGAAAATGAATTGAGTAAAGAAGGATTTGAAAATCCTAATCACACTCCATTTGAATCCAAAAAATGTATATAATCCTATATTCGTATGTGATATACTATTTGCAGGCTGAAAATTAAGTTTATCCGGAATATCACATGATTTTGACACATAAATTTATTATCTCTATCTTTGTTGTATATAAAAATAAATTAAGGGGCATTATCTTTCATACTCTAATCACCAACAAAAAATTAGAATTTTTAATAAAACCAATATTCTTAGTATTATTTTATTTAATTAAAATACTTTCTTTACTTAATTTGATCATATTTATTTTTCATATATATATATATATATATATATTAGAAATATATTACCATTTGTTCAAGTTTAATAACATTTTATCAATTAATTTTTTGAGAAAATGACACTTAAATACTATATGAATTTTCAAAAACCAAGACGCTTATTGAACTTATGAAATGACAAAGAAGGAATAAGGGGCAATTAGGGATGTGGAAATTTTGGACAAAAGTTCAAACTACCCTTCACATAATGAAGAATACCAATAAGATCCAATGCTTCAACCTCCATTATCTCCTTGGAGACTAACAGAATCACGCCGGAGCTTTGGCTGGTTATGGTACAGGGCTTGTTGGAGGTTCGATTATGGCGAATATAGAGGAAGATCAAAAGAACCAGAAAGAGGAAGATGAAGAGGAAAAGGCAAATCGGGCTCCAACTTCTTCTTCCTCTAACATTCACACTTGCGTCGTCGTCCCTAAATCGGGTTAGGTTAAGGTTTAAATCGATTTAATTTGATTTGATTTACTATTTACATACATAAAAATTAAGAAAATAAAAGGATAATACCACCTGAAATTCAAAATGAACAGTATTTGGGTTTTAAGGAAGAAGAATGTGAACAGTAAATGTGATATTTAACAAAAGTCATAATAGGAATAATAAGTTTTTTTTAATGTAATGAACAAATTCAGTAATGTGATTAACAAGTTCTACCTAACAAATAAATTTATTAAACCCATTCCGAACTTATTATTCCCATTACTATTTTTGTTAATCATGCTCAGATTTTGGTTTTCCAGAGTGACATAAATTCCACCTGACGAATGAACTTGATAAACCTATTATAGAATTTTTTTAATCCCATTAAAGAACTTGTTATTATTGTTCACCTTCTTTTTCCTAAAAAACCAGATACTGTTAATTTTGAATTTTAGGTGGTATTTCCTTTTTTCTTTTCTTGATTTTTATGTGTGTAGATAGTAAATCAAATCAAATCGATTTAAACCTTAAACTAACTCGATTTAAGGACGACGATGCGAGTGTGAGCATTAGAGGAAGAAGAAGTTGGAGTCCAATTTTCTTTTTCCTCTTCATCTTCCCCTTTATGGTTCTTCTAATTTCCTCTACATTCGTCGGAATCGAAGCTCCAACAAGCCTTGTACCATAGCCAGCCAAAGCTCTAGCATGATTCCGTTGATCTTCAAGGAGATCGTGGAGGTCGAAGCCTTGGATCTTTTGGTGTTATTCATTATGTGAAGGGAAGTTTGAACTTTTCTTTAAAATTTTCATATCCCTAATTGCCCCTTATCCTTTCTCTGTCCTTTTAAAAGTTCAATGGTCTTTCTCGAGTTTAGGAAATTCGGATGGTATTTTAGTGTCATTTTTCCTAATTTTTTTTTTTTTCTTTTTTTTTTGTAATATACAATTTTGAGATTAGAAGAATTTTGACTATTTTATCAATTAAAAAGCGAGAATGAATTATTTTGTAAAATTTATGCGGCTTTTGATTAAAATCATAAAAATATTTATTATTAATTGTTTTCCAAATTTTACAATATCTTTGTGGATTTTATATTTTTATCAACATTCTCTTTCATTTCCTATATTTGATTATTTTTTAGAAACTATTTAAAATTATTTTTTAAGAAATAAATATAAGGGGTTAATTATAGTTTCCTTTTATTTTGGTTTTGGTCCCTCTTATTTCTCTTTGTTTATAACTTTAGTCCTTATAATTTTAAAAGAACTTAGGGATCAGACTAACTGTGTTAACTTTGCACATGGGTCACTAACAACATTTAAATTGCTAATGTGGCATGCTGATGGGCTACCTTACTTGGACATTTTATTTTTTTATTTTTTTTAAAGCCTTCAACCTAGATGTCAGGCACACAGCTCACACCAGCCAAAACAAACCCGGTCGGGATCACTAAATAAAGCAAAAGAGAAAGGGAGACCTAAAAGAACAAAGAAAGGGAGACCTACTTGCTGCAATGAAGTCTAATGTGATCATCGCCAGAGTAGTCGTCGGTTCTGGCGAACGTCGAGCGCACTTGCTACCACTATCTCCTCCATCGGCGTTAACTATAGCACCGTCAGAGATAACCTATAGTCTTCAGAAGCGGTGGCAAATTTCCTCACTCCGGCGAGTCCCCACTGGTGGTTGTAAGATAATCTTACAGCTATTATTTCTCATAAAAATGAATGTATTATTTGAAAAATCACAAATCAAAAATTTTAAATTTAGACCATTCATATTAAATTTAAATGGTTAAGATCTCATCACAGACTAGGTGCTTATCACCATGATGAGCATTGAAATGGGTGGGATTTCAAAATTTTAGCTAAAGGCTGATGAACATTTAAGGCCTGTTTGGTTCGATCACATTGCACCTTGAAATGTAGTGCAGTGCAATGTAATGATAATGCAATGCAATATTAGTAACAAAGCTAGTATTTAGTTTGATTTTTAAGCAAGGTGCAATGAGTTATTTTTTAATAATTATTTAAAATTAAAATGTCACGCAAAGTCTATTTTACCCTTAGTATAATCTTTGTAAAAAAATAATTAAGAGTCATTGCATTGCCTTATCATAACTATCACGCTACCTCGCCAAGGTAGTGGTGGCAATGCTGATAGGGGGTGGCGGTGCTGACAATGGAGTAGTAGAAGATAGTGGTGATGATGGTAGGTAGTGACGGTGACAAGGTGGAGGAGGAGGAGGTGTCGATGTAGGAAGAGAAGGTAGTGGTGGCGATGGCAATAGCTGTTATGGCAATGGCGGAGGAGTGAGATAGTGGGAACAATGGTAAGTAGTGACAACGATGACAGTGGAGGAGGAGGTCGTGGCGGCAGCGACAGTGGCAATGGAGGAGGTGGAGGTATTGGTGGTGATTGCCAATGGTGACAATAACAATAATGGATGAGAAGGTAGTAGCAGTAGCGGTAGTTGTCATGGCGGCATGGCAACGGTGGAGCGGCGCAACGGGGGGTGACGACAATTGTGGTGTGGCGTGGCGGGTAGAATGAGACAAATGAAACAAAGAAAAATGAGACTAAAAAGTAAATTGGACATTTTCAACTATATAATCGAGTGTCAATAAATATTCATAAGGGGATGTATGAATGCGGATGACCAATTTTTTGGTAGTCATTATTACCATGGTAACCTCTATTACCATGTTAAAGGGCAATCAAACAATTTTTTCTTGATTATACGATCATGAATACCATTATAGGCATGCAATGTGGTTGAACCAAATGGGCTCTTAATGTCTTCAACTTCCAAATAATGATTTACATATGCTTGAACTTTGTTACAGTCCATTTGATTAGTGAATTTTTAACTAATAATCTTTTTAATGGGGACTTTATCCTTGTGCTGGTAGCAAATTGGAGGTTCAATTATAATGATATTGGAGATCCTCTTCCATCATCTCTTTTTTCCCTCCTCATCCTATCCTTATCATTAGATTGAAAAATGAACCATTGAGATTCAATATTATATAAAATTATTATTTTCCTTATTTTTAGGAAGTCTACCATTGTGAAATGTCCATATCAAATTTTAACTAAAATAATTTTAATTTACTATTTTATATTTGGAGTTTAAACTTCTCATGTTGCATGAAAAGAAGAAGATTCCTACACACACATGAAATGGTGGGACCCACACACACACACACACACACACATATATATATATATATATAATGCTAATTATATATATATGTAGGTCCCACCATTTTCATTTGTGTGTTATATGAGAATACGTTTCTCCTACAACATGAGAAGTGTTTTTCCCTTTATATTTTTATATAATATTACAACACAATTTTATAAGATATTGAAATCTTTTCGATTTGGTTTTTAATTAATAGGTAGAGATGACATGAGAAATGGAAAAATGAGAGCAATGATAAGATGTAGAGTTGGGAATTAGAACCGGCCCTTCTAGGTCAGGGGTAAGAAAAACATATATTTTTTAAGGCCCGGGCAGTGAGTGTATAGGCCAGGTCTGGTCTTATGGGACTGGTAACTATTTTTCTAAATTTTAACTATTTTTTCTATATTTTTTTCCCAAAGAAATATAATTAGCAAATTACAATAATTAAAATTCTAATTTAACAAATAAATGTTGTCAACGTTAAGGTGTAAACAACACGCATTACAACAAACAAACATAATCACTAAGTCATAATCAAAAGTAAACCATTGTTCACATACCACAATTACAAATAATTAATGAGAAGACTTAAGAAAATTAAAAATACTTCTTATAAATATGTCTTAAAAAGTGTAAATAGTCAACAAAATAAACAATACAAGATATGAACAAAAGAATCACTAGAAAATAAGTCAAAAAATACAAAATTAGTAAGAATACTTATAAAATAAGAAACATCTTTCTAAGTTTTAATTTTTAGAATTCTTAATACAAGATGTTCTTATACAACTTAATTCTAAAAAAGATAATAATAACTAAATATTTACAACTTCATTAGCAAAGTAAAAAAAAAAAAAAATCAATACTATTATTATCATAAAAATAAGTTTTTTAAAAAATACAGGCCTAAAAGGACCACCCTTTTAGGCCTACTTTCACTTTTGAGGCGAAAATTTTAAACCCAATCCTTATAAATTCGGGGCCTAAACAGCCGATCTGTTGTTCTTCCGACTCTAATGAGGCGAGGATCATATTCCTATTTTTAGTAACCACAGATAATGTTCCAAGGTAGACCGTGGCCGTAATTTCAAAGTCCATATATATAAGGTTTTTGTAATCAAATTGTAATAAAAATTAGTTAAAAGTAATAAATACATAGGAAATATTTTTTTTATTTAAATATGTCTTTATTTATGAATAAGTAAGAGAGATAGTAATAATGACTAATTAAAATGATGTACAAGGAAAGATGATGTGAGGGAATAGGATTTGGGTTCTCTCTCAAAATCCTATCTTCACACTCAAATTTTTTTTTATATATAAAAAATAGATAGTTTGGATTTAATATTTTATAAAATTATTATTTTGAACATAAATAGATAAACTTAAACTATTAAGACTTGATCTACACCATTTTATAATTCCAATACAAACAAAATTAGAAAAATTAACTTATAAGATACTATAATAATAATTTTAGAAAATATTAAATCTAAACCATTAAATTTTTTATCTAAGGGTGAAGATGATATTTTGAGAATAAGAGAGAAAAGGAATTCCAAGAGAATCTGCTCCTGAGGAGAATAAGAGAAAATAAAGAGTAAGTCAACATTTTAATTAATTCCATAAATGAAATTAATTGAGGAGAAAATGATAAAATAGATCTATTAGTTAGACCAAATTAAAGAAGACCTTGAAAAAAGAAAAAGACAAAAGACAAGCATATCCAAAAGATGAGACATCATAAAAAGGATGGGAGGGAGTATAGAAAAATGCATTGACTTTATTTATATATAAAATTTTATAGGTATATTTCCCTTTTTTGCGTGAGTTCATTTTAATCTAAAGAAAACGACAGATAAATATCATCGAATTAGAAAAATCCTAAAAAGTCTGTTAAAATTTGAAAAGGACACAAAGGTCGCAAGAGAGAAACTTGGAATTTTGAAATGTTGTCATTTTACCAAAATACCCTCAAATTTGTTTTTTAAAAAAAAAAAAAAGGAAAGAATTAACGCCGATTGCGAGCTCTGTCGCCTAGCCCTACTTAGGCTAGAGCTCCGACGTCGACAACCGAATCTCTGGTGACAATTTGAGTAATAAGATTCATAAAAATTGACTACTTGGGCTCCTCAAACTCTATCAAACATAGTTGACAAGTTAAATAAAGACAATGATAATTTGAATATAGAGATTAACAGCTTGCGCTTCCTAAATTGTCATTACTTGTACTCAAGTTGTCATTTTCTTTATTCAACTTATCAACGATGCCTGACAGGGCTTAGGGATCTCAAGTAGTTAATCTCTATACCCAAATAATCAATTTTATCACTCGAGTTGTAACTGGCGCTCTAACAACTAGCATTATTGACAAATTGAGTATAGGCAATTAACAACTTGAGTATAAAGATTGACAACTTAAGCTCTCTAAGTTGTCAATTTTTTAACTCAAATTGCTATACTTAAATTGTCATTGCCTATATTCAAGTTGTCATTGATATTTTTAAAGAAAAAGAGCCTATTCTCTCCTTTTACGTCTTCCCTCACCTCCCTTCTTTGACCCTTTATTCACCCCTACCATACCCAAGAACTATGAATCAGAGTCTAGAAAATCTCACCTCCCTTCTTCAACCTTCTACTTCTTCACCTCCATACCCAAGAGCCAAGAATCATAGTTAAGAAATCTCTCCTCCCTTTTTAATCTTTTTCTTCTCTTCCTCCATACCCAAGAGTCAAGAATCAGAGGAAAAAACACGAAAATATGCCAACTTGAAGATGTAGATCTTGTAGGTCTTGATGCTTTTCTTATTTCTCTTCTTCTTCTTCTTGTTGTCTCTAGTAGGGCCTTACCACTACTACAAAAAAGGGTTTTAACGTCCTAAATTTGGCCCAATTAACGTCCCTTTTTCAAAGGACGTTTATCTGGGGGACGTTAAAATTACGACGTCCCCATTAAATTTTAGGAAGTAGCAAGCGGGACTTACGGCGTCCTGAATTTAAAATTAGGAAGTCGTAAGTGGGACTTACGGCGTCCTGAATTTAAATTCGGGACGCCAGTAAATCCCACTTACAACTTCCTCATTTTAAATTCGGGACGCCGTAAGTCCCGCTTTGCGACTTCCTAAATTTAAATTCGGGACGCCATAAGTGCCTAATTTTTTCAAAAAAAAAAAAAAACTTTTGTTTTCTTGTGTCTCTCATATGGCCAATAACGATGACGACGATGAAGAAGAACAAAGATGAGGAAAGGTTCCTCAAGGAAACTAAAATTTGTAAATGTTCATATATAACTCTAGCAAAATAAACTTAGATTGACAAGCAATGATCTCACCATTAAGGATAAGCAGGGGCGTGGTGCAATAGCTAGAACTGAGGATGGCGAGTCAAATTTGGAAGCTAGACCAGAAGTAACCTTGTCCCTATGCGCCAATGGAAACTTTAAAGTTCCATCTAAAATGCTTTAAAAAACAATTAGAGCATTAAATAAATTACATACGAGAATTAAAATCAAGTGGACATACTCTATTTATTCCACCTTCTTGTGATCCATGTTTGTGCTCATACCAATCAAAAAGAGGTAATATTCATTAGCTTCTCAAGGTATTTTTGCATGTATGAAAAGCATGTAGTCTTGGACTAAAGCTCATGGTACCTTAGACCCTTTATTCTATGAAAAATGTACCTTGGAGCCTTTCCATTTTTCAAACAGTGCGATGGTCTCAGTATATTAGATAGTGAGCTAGTTTGCTCTTTTCACTTGCACACAATTTTTTTTGGCTCTATCTTAGAATAAGTCCTTGAGCCCCATTTTGGGTTGCTTTCCACAATAGCATCGAAGAAGCATTAAAAAAATACTTTGACATTCAAGTAAAGCGAACGAGAACTAGATGAGCGTAAAAACCGTACCGGCAGTTGACTCAAAAAATTCATCCAGATCCTTCTGCTGTTCGCAAAAAGCCAAGAAGGAATATATTTGAGAACTCGAAGATTGAGACCAAATAGTGAATATAAAAAGGAACAGGCGGTCATCAAATATGCGGCATAATGGAACTACCAAAGTTCCAAATAGTGAAAGATGAACAACTTCCCCAAATTTTATAGATCAAAACGTGTTTCAAATAATCTCCTTTGGCAGGAAGCATTTTGCATAACTCTGAACAAAAGGGAAATTCCCATTTGATAATTGCAACATTTGAAATAATCAATATATTCCTAATTATAGTAGTTAATGGTATGCATTCATCAGAAGCCAATATGGTCACCATAGTATTTTCATCATACAACTAATTGTAGCCAGTAAGTGAATTTCATAGATATGAGATCATGGAAAACTATATCTTATAGGGAACCCAAGAACATCATGGAGAAAAAGTTTAACAAAGTTCAACGTCATATCATGTACAACAGAGCCTTCCTAAAATATATTTTTCTCCGAAGATGTTTGACATTTTGAAGATTAAATGACAATTCACAAGATTTAACAGAGTTTTAGAAGTCATAATATAGTATACTGAATAAAGACTTAAGAAAGAAGAAATAAGCACTCACTGAGTCACCATCTTCATATTCTAAGGCTTGAAGTATCATCTCCACCTTTAAAGGGAAAAGATTAATAGAATCAGATTTACTAAATTTGCACATATTAATGACCAAATAGAAATGTAGGCTTCATGTTAAAATATTCTATCATCGTGATCATATGAAGTTCTCAACAAAACTTTGAAAAATTCAATATTATTTGCATGACTGTTTTTTGTTTTGTTGTTGGCACAAGCTTTGCTGTGGCAATTCAAAAATGCAATATGACCCAATTGCACCTTTTAGAACCTCTTGGGGAAAACAAAGATGGAGAATAAAGTAACATATTTGGAGCATGATCACCACATTCTAAATTTTCACACCTTCCACCCTTTGTTCTTTCCTATATGATCACTATCACTTAGTTCTCTTTTTGTAATAATTCAATGTCCACATGAATTACTTGAAATCCTCTATCTTAATTGTTTCATATATGGAAGGCTAAGATCACAAAACAATAAATCCAATCTATGCTTAAATTATGAAGTTACATAGTCAAAGAGAAATTAATATGCTTTCCTATAAGCTCGTGAATCAACATTAATTACAAGCATGCGAAGAAGCTACCTTGAGGTGGATATTCAGGTTTGAACATCGGTTCTTCTGGTACCACAGTGTTCCACAACATCTATTGATTAGAAATAAGCAAAACATTAGACAAACACTGTGAAATTGTCATGCTCACTTTACTCCCAAACCATAGTCCACTCGATGAAACTTCAAAGTTTAAACACAGCAAATGAATAGCACGAACATGGAACACCTATTTGGAGGAAAAAAACAAACAAACCTACCTCATCAACCCTATTCGACTTCTTCAATATAGATATTATCGAAGGCCCTATCAACGGTGCTTCAACTATCCGAACAAAGAACCTAAGCATGAATCCGGTCAAGTGTGGAGCTGCAAAACACAAAAATTGCTAACAAATATGAGCGAATATCCAATTCACCAAATTTGACCTTTCCTTCACACCATATTATCGTTGAACCAAACCAAAAATTCTGTAGAACACAAGAATCAAATGACCTTGGATACTCTCTTGTTCATATTTGATTGTGGATAAGTCAACCTGTTCACCGGCACCATAACACGCTTTTTCCCCATCTTGACGGTGAAGAAGTACTTGTTTCGAAATATGATTTTGCATCATTGATAAGAAATAGAGAGAAACATTCCAACGAGCGACGAACGAGAGGAGAGTATAAAATGACAATCACGTCCTGGAGTAATTATTTCAAAAAGCAGTAGCGAGTTTGTTTTTAAGAAAAAATCGAAACGTAATTTACCACTCGGCAAGAGTTGCCAAAGAACATGCGATTTCGAAACATGAAAACAAGCTCGGACAAACAGAACCAACAAACACGAGAGGGCGCACGAGGGGGAATATATATCACGAGGTAAAAACAAACTGAACACTGAACTAACTATGAGTTTGCGACATTCAGTAAAATCACTTTCTTCCAAAATGATGAGTAATAGCAGTAACGAAAACTAAAATATTCAAATTCCGATAAGACAAAACTGCCACAGAAAATCAAACACCATTAATGCGAAGGAGAAAGAGGGGTAAACCGAATTTGGGAGAAAGGAGAAGTTACCATGATGAAACCGGTCGCGACGTCGCGCGTGCGGTCTTGGCAGCGCGCCAGCGGCAGATCCGGGCTTTACACGGCGGTGGCGGCGGATCTGGGCTTTACAAAGCTTGTTCGCATCGGGGCCTTGATCCGTGTTTTGGAACGATGGTGGAGAGGTTGGACAGCGATCCACCGGGAAGCAACGAGCGAGACCGGCGGCAAGCGAGCGATGGTTTTAGGACGAGAGTGAGTGATGGTGTTTAAACTAGATCCGATCGAGAGTAAGAGTGATAGCGAGGATAAGTCTGATCGGGGTTTAAAATAAAGAAAACATTTATGGCGTCCTGAAATATGTTTTAGAGGCGCCTAAAATTTAATTTTGGCGTCCCGATTTTATTTTCGTGTCGCCAAAAAATTTTCTCGCGCTAAAAAATTTCTCAAAATGCACAAAAAAATTCTTGACGCCAAAAAATTTATCAAGATGCGTCAAAAATTTCATTTTAGGCGTCCTAAATATATTTTTAGGCGCCTAAAATTTAATTTTAGCGTCCCGATTTTATTTTCGGTCGCCAAAAAATTTTCTGGCACTAAAAAATTTCTCAAAATTGGCCAAAAAAATAATGCCAGCGTCCTAAATATAGTATAGGACGTCTAAATTAATTTTAGGCGTTCTAAAATTATATTTAGGACGCCTAAGTCTCAAAATTCACCTAAATAATTACAAAAATGACATCACCTATACTTTTTACTTCCTTTTTTAAAATAAAGATATCTTTTAAGGAAGTAATATCCACTTTTTGTAGTAGTGTACTCTCCTTTAGGAGTTTCTTTCTAGCTTTAGGCTTCTTCTCTGCTGAAGGAGCTTTCTCAGCCTTTGGGAGCCTCTTTGGTTCAAAACCCACTCCTATGGAAATCCACGCATTTGGTTGAGAAATATAGCCATCGATATCATCGTCTTTGAGATAAGGGAAATGCACACGTTGGCTCCATCGTTATCTCCTCCCCTTGCTAACAGTGGTTGTCGATGAGGTGGTTGGGAAACACATAACCTCTAATCATCGTCTTTGTCTGTGGCCACCGACTAGTACAAAAGTTCCTTCTGTCAAGAACTTCACCACATGAGCTTTGGGCTCATCAATCCGGCCGTCGAATGCTTGAGGGCAAGGGCGGATCCACGTACATTACTAGGGGGCACGTGCCCCCTTGATTTTTTTTTTTTGATTTTTTTTGATGATTTTTTTATAAATTTTTTTCCCTTCTTTTATATGTTCCTCAACACGTCCGGCTCACTCTGCTCCTTACTCTTCTTTCCCCTATAAAAATACTTGCGGACATATTTTCGCATTGTGACCTCAACTGGGAAAGATCTGCTTCCTTTTTGAGATACCTTCCTAGCATTTTGTTGCTTTTTTCCGTATTTTAGGTGGTTATTCCTAGCACAAAAAATTGCTTGGAGCATGTAGGTTGCTAATTTTCTGCCATGAGCATTTTATGACTAACACTTGCTCTTTTTCTTATTGATGATGATAAAACTTGCAACTGATGACAAGTGAAAATCTTATGAATCCTGTATTATTCTTTGTGCTTTTGATGATAAGTGAAAAAAAAATTTCGGGGGGACCTAGTGAGTTTGAAGGGTCTTTTAGACCGCACCCCCGCAAACGGTATAGTCAAGGGACTTGCCCCCCCTTCTATAAATTTTCGGATCCGCCCCGAACACTTGGATGGGGGAGGCTAGTGAAATAAAAACAATTTCTAAACGGTGGAGATGGTTGCGCGAGGTGGACGCCAGTAGAGAAGAAATAGAGAGAAAGAGGAGAGAGAAAAAATAGTGAGAAATAGAGGAGATGACATTTAAGTCTTTTCCCTCAAAATTTAAATACTAGATTCCTTTCAATCACTTTTCTCTGTCATTTCCATTTTTTATCATAATTTGAAAATTTAAATGGTATTTAATTTAATTTTTTTCTTTTAATCTAATTATATTTTTACTGAAAATGTTTTTAAAAAATACTTCTTGGCCAGATGAAAAATGTCGGCTCACATTTTAGTGGGCGAAGATTTTCTTACCGATTAGGCGGTCACCTGTTTTTTTACCGATGTCGCTGTCACTCAAGGTTTTCTCAGTTCAGCTATAATTTTTTAATAAGTAGGTATATTTTGATGGATCTCAAATTATTTTTATTCTATTAATTTCTTTGGTTGGCCTCGATTAATCGTTGCTCTTATCTTTTTTTTCTTTTGGACAAAATCGGAGTTCTTATCAAGATCAAGCATTACTTTAATTAATGAATCAATGAAGGGATTATCAATCATCGATGTTATGTAAATCATAGCATAAATGAGTCCTTTATAGTTCCCGAACTGGTGAACTCCATGACCAGATCGTACGGCTTCCAACCAAATTCTCGGAGTCCCCCGGCGATTATTCCAAGACTCTCGTACTTTCCCATTTCTCTAATTTCTAGGGTTTTATCTTCTCCTCCCCCGATTACTTTCATTGTCATTTGATTAAACTCATTCCTTTTCGGTCGTAGATTTTTGATACTGCAAATCTGAAGACCCGTCCGGCATCGGCTTTTACCCAAATATCTGTAATTTCATGCATCGGCTTTTTTGCAAATCATTATACTATGTAATTTAAAGCTCTGCTGAAGAATCAACTGAATTTCTCCCAAGTGGTAAGAATCTTTTGCAGATATATATGTACAGGTCTGTGCAGCTTATGTGCTCTATTTACAAGAATCAATAAATTTGCTGTATTTGCAATTCAATTTTACTTTGTTGGAATAATCACTGTTGGTTGAATTGAGTTGAAGGGCCTATCTCAGTATCTTTTGTATAATTTGCAGTTTTCATTCAAGAGACTTGATTTTAGGTCGTCGAATGTCATAATTTGTAATTTGTATCCTACCTATTTAGAGCATCTTGTCCTTTGGCTTCAGGTTGTTAAACCCGGATACTTCCCTTAAAAGTAGTTTGGTCACCTCTATAAAGAATATAGAATTGTTAGATCCTTAATATAGTTTTGTTCATTTTGAGGATGCGTACAGAAGTCCCCAAAGTCGATTGTTATGGCATTGATTGGTTAAGACCATTGTGCTGTTACACGTCATGATGCTGCTAAAAAATATTAACTGAATATTCTTTGATAGATGCAAGGTTTATCTCTTATGGTTACAAATGTCTAGATATGTTAATATTAAAGACTGTATGTGGTTAATGCTCTTACATTGTATATGTACCACAGTTAGCCAAACTTGATAATGGCAGACCTCAAAGAGCGGCTACTACTTCCCCCAAAACCAGCATCAGCTCTTAATTTGAAAGAGTCTGCCAATCGACCATCAGCATCTGGAAGGCCACCCTTACAAGGAGTGGATGTTTTGGGGCTAAAGAAGCGGGGTCAAGGTCTTCGATCATGGATTCGTGTTGACACAACTGGAAACTCCCAGGTTATTGAAGTTGACAAGTTCACTATGATGCGACGATGCGATTTACCTGCACGTGATCTTCGCCTACTAGATCCTTTGTTTGTGTACCCATCAACTATCTTGGGAAGAGAAAAGGCTATTGTTGTAAATCTTGAGCAGATACGCTGTATTATTACAGCAGATGAAGTTCTTCTCTTGAATTCCCTAGATAGTTATGTATTACACTATGTGGTGGAGTTGCAACGTCGGCTAACTACACCTGCGGTAGGTGAGGTTTGGCAGTCAGACAATTCTGATGTGAGCCGAAGAAGAGGAAGTAGGAGTTTTGACAGTGCCTTTAGCAACACATCCCCTGATTATCTGCCTTTTGAGTTTAGGGCTCTTGAAGTTGCCTTGGAGTCAGCATGCACATTTCTTGACTCTCAGGTTTGTAGAATTGCAACACTGCAACATTACATTAGAGTCATGCTTTAATTGATTTAAGTTTGTGTTATTCCCCTTTCCCCCCAAAAGAGAAGTAAAATTACTGCAAATTGAGACATTTATTTTCTATAAATTGGTCTACATAAATAGTATTTGATGAAGCATGTAAACTTTCTCAAATATTAACTAGTTCCAGGGGGTGGAAAGTAATGTTCTGATTAATGGTTTTGCATGCATATTTATCATGCTTACTATCTCTCTAGCCCATTTGAAATGCTGTGATCATAGTGACACTTGATTGTCCAAAGAGGTTGGTACTTTAACAGATACCTTTTTCTTTCATTAACTTCGTAAGTGGCCTGGAGTAACTAGTATTGATTATATGGTTTTCAAGATGACATGGGTTAATAAATTCAACCTCATTCTTAAAGATGTGTTACCAGGGAGAGTATGGGGGAAAATCTCTCCCTCTCCCTCTTGTTAAATGCCTGTGCATGTTGCAGGTATGCATTGAGTCATATTGGACCAGTTGTCAACAATGTTAGGATTATTATATCTTATTGTTGCACTAACCACTTGTTATAAAAAAATAGTCCTTTTTATTCTTAGGAACAGTGTGCCATGTAGAAATTCTGCTATTGATCTTCAAACATGATTCTAGATTCATACTCTTACCTTGAACTCTTGATTTTGCATCATGTTAATTTGATTTTAGCAAGTCAGTTTTTGATGACATACTTGATTCTTGCCTTTTTTTAAAAAGGCAGCAGAGTTAGAAATTGAGGCCTATCCTTTACTGGATGAGTTAACATCAAAGATCAGTACATTAAATTTGGAACGTGTTCGTCGCTTGAAAAGTAGACTTGTTGCCTTGACTAGGAGAGTGCAGAAGGTACTGCCCATATATGTTTTCTTCATGGTTGCAAATGAAACTGAACATAATTTTCTTCTCTTGATCTTGTTTATTGGTTTTGCTTCTATTACATGCATATATTCAGGTTAGAGATGAAATAGAGCAGCTAATGGATGATGATGGCGATATGGCTGAAATGTATCTCACAGAGAAGAAAAGTCGGATGGAGTCATCATTTTTTGGAGACCATCAGTCTTCCATGGGATACAAATCAATTGATGCCGCATCAATTTCTGCACCAGTTTCTCCTGTTTCTTCACCTCCTGATGGTCGGAGGCTTGAGAAAAGCTTGAGCATTGCAAGGAGCAGACATGAAAGCATGAAGAGTACAGAAAGTGTTACAGACAGTATAGAAGAGCTTGAGATGTTGTTGGAAGCTTACTTTGTTGTAATTGACAGCACCTTGAACAAGCTGACGTCGGTAAACACATTACTGTCCATGTAAACTCTTTCTACTTCGCTTCATGATATAGTTACTTAAACATTCTTTCTCAATGCAGCTGAAAGAGTACATTGACGACACAGAAGATTTCATTAACATCCAACTAGTATGCTCTTTTTTTCCTCATTTTCTCATTTGTGTTTCTTTATGGGGATTGATCATTTGTATTAATTTGTTATCGAAATGTCTTTATTAGTTCTTTTTATCCTATTTTTCATTCTTGATTCTAATTATTGTATTACCTACACAAAACAGGGGAAGGTAGAAGGTGGGTAGACCAATTTTATCTGTGTAGGATAGAAGTGGTAATATATTTAATAACAACTGTAATCTAACTATAGTATATTCCTCTGCTTCTGTAAGGGATTTAGAAATCTATTCAAGTTTCTTGTATACATGTTATTTGACTTGTTTCATTTCAGTGTTCAAGATCATAGAGAGCAAAATTGTACACCATGCCTCATTTTTATTTGATGGTTTTGCTGAGGAAATTTAATTAGATACCGTAAAGGCTGACTGAAATTTTGTTTTGTAGGACAATGTACGCAATCAGCTGATCCAATTTGAGCTTTTACTCACAACGGCAACATTTGTGGTTGCAATTTTTGGCGTGGTAGCAGGAATATTTGGGATGAACTTTGAAATCCCATTATTTGATGTACCCTCTGCATTCAACTGGGTCCTTATAATTACAGGAATTTGTGGGGTCTTGATATTTAGTGCGTTTGTGTGGTTCTTCAAATACAGAAGGCTCATGCCCCTATAAGGAAGCTGAAGATGGTTTCCGTGGTTTAACAATATTGTTTAGC
Organism: Acacia acuminata; assembly: GCA_019022655.1. Lineage (NCBI taxonomy): Eukaryota > Viridiplantae > Streptophyta > Magnoliopsida > Fabales > Fabaceae > Acacia > Acacia acuminata. Next base: position 1,529,068 of record JAFJYI010000001.1, read on the forward strand.
TTTGCATTTTTCACATGCAGAGAAAAATTCTTTCAAATTCAATTCTGAATCAATTTTTGGCCAATCCAAAGTATTCTCAGTTCCCAGTTAGCAGTCTCTGTACAATGTCGTTATTGGTAGATTGGCAAACATATAATGGTTGCTTTATTGCTTTCTGTTAATACTAAGCAGCCAGCGTATTCGATCCTGTTTATGATATGATCCAATAAAAGAACTGTTTATGCCTATGAACTAGAGGCTCCCAAGCATAAAAGCAATTTTTGTTAGTTTCGAAGTGTTGTTCGCTCAGGGCATTCCAGTTTTGTTTGTCACACTATATCCATGTGAAGAAAGCTTTCACCTGTTCTTGGTATTAGTACAACCTATTCCCCGTGCGCTGCTTTACACATCAGAATGAAACAATTATGTTTGGTTCCTTGCTTTGTCAGCTCTTTCTATGTGATCTTGACGTGATGACGTTTGGTTTTCCCTCTGTTGAAAAGATGTAGAGTTCCAAACAGATAATCGTTAATATTTGTCAGTAAACGATTCTGTTTGAATGGTTCTAAAGCGGATAGCTTGGAATGGATTTGAAGGTGCATATTTGGGAGTTGATATTTGTTTGAACTATTTGATATATTTTTTATATTTGTTAATTTTTTCCCCTCTAAATTACCTTTATTGATGCTTCCTCAACAATATCAAAAAGTGAAGAAAGGAATTAAAGAAAATGACTAGGTTTTTTTTAAAAAAAATATGTCATATTAACTAAGATAACTAAATTTTTTAATCTAATCAAATTAGATAAATATGTGTTATATCAAAAGACCATACACAGCATGTTTGGACAAAATGTTGAGGTAAAATTACACTTGTTTAAATATCTTCTTCGAGTTGGAATAACTCTTTCAGGCTTTTGGTTTTTTGCCTTTTTATTTTCATATTTAAATATTCTGAAACTGACTTTCTTATATGTCATTCAAATAAGTTTTTGTAAATCTGATTTATTATAAAATCTATGTAAACATAAGTTACATTACATTAATTTTCTTAACCTCAACTTCAATTTACATAAATCACTTGTGATAAAAATCACTTTTGTAAAAACTGTAATCCAAATAACCTTTTAAAATAAAGCACTCCGACATGAAAACAATAGAAAGGGCACTCCAATTATTTGTGATGAGCCTAACTAGATATTGCATGTCAAACAATAACGCCCCATAAAATTTAATACAAGTAGATTTGTCAAACCTCTAAATATCTATTTATGTATCTATTCAAAGCCGTTTAAACAGATTTCTCCCAAGTAACTCTTCTTTTTCCCTTTCTTTAGTTAAGGTAAAAATTTGTTTTGGCAGTTTTTTGGGAGGGGCAATGTTACTTTAGAAATTTTTTTAGGTTCAATGTCACTCTAGAATTTTCAAAATATAGCAATGTTGTGCCATATGGTTAAAAAACTCATGTTAATCTTTAAATTTTTAGTGGAAAGGGGTAATATTGCTTTATTTTAATACTTCTGGGATAACATTAAACCTAGAGAAACTTTTGGGGAAACATTACTTCTCAGTAAAAACTTTTAGCACAAATTTACACCTTAGTCTTTCTTTTGAAAAAAACACTACATACAACTATGTGTCAACCTTCTAAGCAGTCTTTCATTAATGTGAAAAGCAACGACAATGACGTCTTCATTGTTTGTTCATCAAAATATCAAGAGTTTCGGTTACATGTACTTTAGATCTCCCTAAGTAAAGTAACTATTGCCGAAGTAAAAAAAAAAAAAGGAAGAGAGAAAAATAGCTTACCAAATGCTCACTAAGAAGAAAGGCAAAGAGACCCTTGTTATGCTTTATCAATACCAGCTTAATAGTTTAGAGTACTTTGATATTTACTTCCATGCTAAGGTACTTTAGATGCCACCTCACTGTCATTACCTTTGTTTAAACAACAACAACAACAATAATAATAAGAAGATGGAATGGTCGGTTCAGCTTCAGCTCATAAGCTTTTCACTGAGGTCAATGGTCACTAAATCGTTCTCAATATAAAAGCAAGTTGATTTTTTTTTTTTAAAGAAAAATTAATAAAGCAAAATAAATACTTAATTATAGCTGTTATTTATAATTAGATTATATATATTTTGTAAGTCAAACAAATTAGTTTTACAAAAAACTAAATATAAATACTTTAGTGTAATTTATTTAAATTTTTTAATCTCTTGAAAAAAAAAGTTAACTGACCTTTATATTAATGACTTTTTTTTTTTTTTTTTTTTTTTTTTGTTGATACAATCATATTAACGACTTGATAGAGAATATGTGTGTGTGTGTGTGTGGGGCATGAGCAAGTGTTGTCAAAAACTAGTGTAAAGGCGTAAAAACGTAAGTTTTTACGTCTTTACCGGGTCTGAGTGCTAAAACGCAAGTAAACACCGTCCGAGGTAAAAACGGGTAGACACTAGTGTAAAAACGTAGAAACCGGTAGAAACTTAAGTTTTTACCGTCCTAACAGTTTTTTTACTTAAGACCAAAAAAAAGGAAGGAAAAAAAGCGAGTAAGTCACTAAGTGAGTAACACCATCGCGTAATTTTTGTATCTTCACCTCAAAGCATATTGTTTTGAATCTGTACTCAGATTTATTTGATAAGTAGTACCAGATTTTAAAGTGAAAAGGGGCAAAAACATTGGGTTGGGTTCATCATGAATGTTGTTTTACTCAGTCTTATTTATGCTAGATTTTGTCCCTATAATCGAAGTGTTTGTATTTCATGAGTATCCTCTTCGTTCTGTAATTCCTTCATGATAATTAATGCATCGATAGGCAAAAATAATAGGACCTCACCTCTTGTATGATTTGTCTATTTTTTTAAAAGAAAAAGTTGAAATGATTTTGTAATTTTTATTTTATTGTGGTAGTGATAAGTCCCTAGCACCGATTTTCCGATTTTCCCATTTAGTAGTGATTTACCGATTTATGATTTTTTTTCCATACATATATATATATATATATATATATAATTTTAAACTCGACCTAAAGTAGTAGAAAATAGAAACTTTACGTGCCGTGTCGTTTCTACGATTTACGTTTCTACTACCCATTTCCGTGTCTATGTAGAAACTCGTTTTTGACAACATTGGGCGTGAGTGGGCTACGGGTTAAATGGTTATTGGTGAGTTTGTCATGATCGAAGTTTGGGGGCTAAAGAGAATTTGACTTGGTTTTGTATTTCTTTAAAGTGTTAAAAAGGACAAAACAATGAGACCCCTCAAACATATATATGTCAATGACATGATGACACATATTCTTTACCCAAGGCTAAGAAAATAGCAATCACGTCTCGTGGGTTAATAATAATAATGCTGCTTGCTTTTTTATTAGTGACTCACTTTGCTCTGTGATTAAGACTCACTTATAGGTCCACAATAATTCCATGACCAGTCACTCAACATGTCATAATTCTTGTGATTATTATAATGCAAGTGCTTCATCTCAAGCCTTAGCTAAGAGCATCTTATTCTTTCTTCAAAGTGGTATGTATTATAGCTTTCCTTATTTTGGTTAAATTACTACTTTTAATGCATAACAGGCATAAAACATACAGAATCCTACTCTTAAACAACACAAAGGGATTCTACTGTTCTGTCACCACGCTGAGGCAACCTTGTCCTTTACACAAAAGATCTGAGTAAATAATTCCCATGCAAAAAACGGAAGGGCAGAACATGTTCTGATATGACCAAAATGAGTTCCTCCTAATGGAAGATGTTTTGACTATTTAAACACGATGTCTTGAGTTTGAGTCCATATGAATATCGAACATGTGAATGTTCTGACAATGTTTGACTTTGACAAAGATAACTATATAAAAAAGAACATGTTCTAACATAAACCATTACAAAGGGAATACCAAGGAATTGAGTCATCAAATTAAGTTAATGCATCATTTTAGTGGAGGGGAAAAAACATAAATAGTTATCTCATATACATACAGTAGTACAACACAAATTTTACAATGCACTCAGTTTCAAATTTTGTTGTTGTCCTGAACTGCACTGAGCATGAGCTTGATGAAATTTGCAAAAAATAGCCTATATTATTCTGTACTGCTCTTCTGCTGTTTAGTCCTTGATTTGTTGTAAAACTTGGAAGGAGGAGATGGTGAAAACTCGAATGGCAGCGGTGGAAGGTCCATCTCACCCTTCAAAATCTTGACAACGTCCCCGATATCCGGCCTCAGTTCTGGAATCTTCTGTAAGCAAGCAAGTGCCAAGTTGATACACAAGCTTGCTTGCTCCTTGTTGTAGTAATCTTTGACAAGTCTCTCATCTACTAGCTCTAAAATGTTACCCGAATGAGCCAAGTGCCTGCACCAGCTTATTAAGTTTGCTTTCTCTAGCTTCATTGGAGATGCAAGAACATGTAATGGTCTTCTTCCCGACACAATGACAAGGATCAAAACTCCTAAACTGTAAATATCAGCTTTCTCCATTAAGTACCCACACCCTCCATACTCTGGTGCAACATAACATAATGTTCCTCTCATGCTTGTTGTGCTGCTCAGCTCGCGGCTGAAAAGATCTCCACTCCACATGTCACTACCGATCGAACGAGTACTTTTCTTCCTCCAACCTCTCCTGAAACTGAACTCGCCATTTTGATGATCACTCTCGTCCTGAGCTTCTTCTTCAGCGAAGTTCCTTCTCATTCGCTTGCAAAGATAAAACCTTCTCCCCAAGTCAAAATGTGGCACCTTGAAGCCTTTCTTCCACTTGGTTTGAAGATTCTTCAGCTTACTACTCTTCTTGCTTAATTCGGCTAGGTGCTCTTCTTTCCACCATTCTTGCATCTTCCTCGGTTTTTTCTTCCGGTTTTTCTTCTTTCCTCTCGATTCTTTCTTCTCAACCACATTCTCTGTATCTACTCCCACTCCAAATGCTTGTAATTGTTGCCCATTTGCTTCATCAACTGCTTTATGATCCACTGGACTTGAAGTTTCCAACTCCAGTTTTTCATTAGTGTTCTTCTTTTCTTCAACCCAATCTGGGTTCGATGGACAAATTTGACTCCCAATCCACTCCATCACATAGTCTCTACTACATAATTCATCGGTCCCATCTTGTCTCCACCACCAATCCTTTCCCCATTGTTTCCCGTTAATTTTCTCCCCATCCACAGAAGAAGCATTCACAGTACTTAATTCCTTACTATGATCAATGCTAGAGAACTCATCATCATAAGGAACAAATTTCTGATTCCAATCATCCCCACCAATTAGATCTAGAGTTGATATTTCCTTTCCCTTTGCATTATTATTACTACAACTCCTGATTTCACCCTCATTGGCAATATTGGCATTATAATTGAAAGAACTCAAGTTCAAAGCCTTAACATTAAAACATGTCTTGCTATTTTTAGACGAAGAAGATGCTTGCAAAGCTAAAGCAAAATCTACTTCATTATTAACACTCTCAACTGGTGTACCAATAGCTGGAGTTGGAGTTTCAGCAGTTAAATTACCTGAAAGCTCTTGACTTTTCCATAGTTCTTGACTCCTCCCCAGGTCTTGGCTAAATAAATCTACACCAAACTCATTCTCCACTTTGATCCTTGACAATCCAAAGTCTGAAATCTTCCCTCTGAACTCTGAATCAAGAAGAACATTGCTTGGCTTAACATCACCATGAATCACTGGAGGATCACAACCAAAGTGTAAGAATTCCAGGGCTCTAGAAACATCTAGAATGATGTGGAACCTTCTCTCCCAGCTCAAACACAGACACCCATCATCATCTCCTCCTCCAAATAGGGACTCCTGCAAGCTTCTATTGGGCATGTAATCATAAACCAAAACTCTCTTGTTCTTTTCCACACAATACCCCAAAAGGGTCACAATAAAAGGAGATCTTAACCCACCTAGAATCTGAAGCTCATTCTGAAACTCTCTCTCTGTCTGCAAAGACAAACCGTCTAGCCTCTTAACTGCAATCAATTTCCCATCTTTAAGTGTTCCTCTGAACACAGTTCCTGACCCTCCTTTACCAATTATATTGGCTGCGTCAAAGCCATTTGTGGCTTGCTTCAATTCTTTGTAAGAGAATCTTTCAAGCTTCAAAGGAGCACTCGAATCAAAGGGGATGGTTTTAGCTCTGTCTACTATAGAATGCCATAAGTGGTAAAGAAAGTAAATGATCGAGCATACAATTACAACAGAAGCTGAGATTGTGAGTGCGAGGAAGATGACTCTGGTTTTAACGAAAAAACTTGGACTTGGAGGGTCTGGACTAGAAGGGAAAGATCTGGAAGGCATGGTGAGTGAGCATGGAACTCAATTTCTTCTGGGGTCTCTCAAAGCTTGAAGCTTTTTATGGATATTGATCACATTAAAGGTAAAGGTAAAAACGATCTGGGGGTGAGTTTCGGTTGTCACTCAATTTCTTTATTGGATATTCTCATTTCCTTTTGTTTTTACTTTAGTTTGATTGATCACTGTGGGTATCCAAAGCAGATTGCTTTACGGCTAGACAATCAAAAGGGGACTGTATTCGAATTTGTAACTACTGTTTATTAACTTGTCAAGCTTCGCTTGTTCCCATGATTTAAGTAAAGTCTCTGTGTCACTCTCTTTCTAACGCTCTTGTATAATATTCCTCGTTTGTTTTTTATTTGCAAGATTAGTGATTAGTGAGTTGGGATATTTGGATTAGAAAAAAGGTGGGAAACAAAAAAGATGGACCCAAGGTGCTTTTGACTAAAGAGAGAGTTTCGAAGACAGTGTCATGGATTACAGAAAAGAGGAGGGGGAAAAACAAAGAAAAACACAAATGGATTACAGTGAGATAGAGGATTATGAATTTATGATACACTGAGTAGAGGTTTTGTCTTATACTTCATGGGTGGGGCACGTGTAGTGTTTAGAATTTAGAGATACACAGCTTTATTATTATTATGTTTTGACTCGGTTTCAAACTTTGGTGGGATTCCAACAGCTTTTTGCCTTCCATAATTCTCATATTTCACACTGGAATTTAACTTATTTCATAGCCTCCATATAAGTCACTTTTTTTAATGTCTCATTAGAATTATAGAAATGTGGTTAACTCATATTTTTTTTTATTTGATTAAGGGAGATTAATCCCTTTCAAGATTTAGACGCAAATCATTTTCACTTCTTTTTAAATAAGTCTCAAAATTTAAAATTGTGTTCTTTTTTTAGAGTAAAAGTGTTTATTACCTCAACCAACACATTATTAATTGGCTGACTCATATTTTCTTTGAAAATGAAACATATTTTCTACTATTACTTTGTTCGTGTTAAATAGTAGAAAGAAACACTACATTAGACTTTAAACCTTCTACTAAATTGTAACAAGGGTGATATTTAGAAAAACTTCATTAATGACCTACCAAATGACTTATACTACTTCTCTAGTATTTAATATAAAATAATTTTGAGGAGGTAGTCTTAATCCTAAATATAAGACATAGTTTTTATATTTATTATTATTTTTTAATTTATCTCTATTAATGTTCTTTCAACAATAATCAAGTAGAAGAAGAAATATGAGAATTAATATCAACTCAACTAACTTTTTTAATATAATTAAATTAAGTAAATATGTCTTATACTACCTGAGAAGTGTTATGGATTAAGATTTTTTTAAAAGCTACCCTGTATCCATGTGAGATAGAAAGGAATACCTTAAACCTATGATTATGATTATGAAAACCATTATATTTTTCCTTGCCTCATTTCTCTTCATAATTGGTTTATAATGCAAGTCAATATAGCCCATACATACGTAGGGATTTTTTTTTTTTTTTTTTTTTTTTTTTTTGATTATACAAAAAAGTTTTATCAAATTGTTAACATGTTTTAATAAGACACTCTCATTGGCTATAGGGATTTGATTATACAAAGAAATAGCAAATTGTTAACATGTTTTAATCGGGAAACATGTGTAACAGTTGAACTTGATATTCTAATTTTACGATTAAAAAATATCCCATTTGAGAAACCATTTTTATTTCAGTAAGTTGATAATGCTCAAATCTATATGAATGCATTAGATATCTTAAACCCAATGATTGAATCTCTTTATTATTATTATTATTATTATTATTATTATTGATATTAAAAAGTTTAAGTGGGGGTAACATAATGATATTTGAAAGACCAAGATCTATTAAAGTTAGAACATACCTTTAAACTAAAAAAACACTTATAAAAATACTTATAGATCATCTACCAAACGAGACCCTTAAATATCAAACCTTCTATTTTTTTGGTTGCGATTGAATCTCCTTATAATGATGAATGATGAATGATGAATGATGGGGATCGGTATCGTGGAGAATGAAGAAAAAGAAAAGAATGCATGTGGGGCCCATCCTACCTACAACCATAATGATATTCGTTGAAAACTTTGGACTCTGATCAGAAGCATTTATCTACACATTCCCTCTTCCCTTGGGCATCTTCCATATTTTAATTCATCTCATATCTTATAAGAAAAATTGGTGAAAGGTTGCTCTTTACAAATTTTATTGGTTAGAAGAACTAAATTTAATATAAATAATTTATAGATATAAAAATATATTTAATATTTTTGTTCAATAAAATTTTTAAACCGGACTTTTAACCAATTTTTTTTATATGCATTTCATATTGTACTGTTACTAACATAAATAACTCTACCTACCTCCCAAATTTTTATGAGGCTTGATTCAAAATTAATCACTAGAATTTATTGTTTCATAATGATACCTAACCCTACCTCCAGATATTTCCTTACTACCTTGTTCAACTTGAGACCTTATTTCTTTTTTTTTTTTTTTTTTTCAAAAAAAAAAAAAAAAAACACTTGAGACCTTATTGACAAAATTTTAATTTTTGTTTGTTAAAATGTAATTTATTTTCATATACAAAACTTAATTCAAAATCTGGTCTTTGGGTTTGATAGCTGTGAAAATTTCCTAGACAAAACTTATGCCAAATTTCTTAAAATATTAGGTACATTGTTCTAATTAGATTCTGTTTATTCTTTCATACTCCATAAGCATTTGGAGCTAAATGCTTATGAAAAAAATGATTTAGGTGGCAGACTTGTGTTAATTGGAACAATGTAGTTGATGCTTCTAAAAAATTTAACCTAAGTTTTGACCAAAATTTTTAATCATTCAATCGAGTCATAGTTAGTGAGTTTTTAATTTCTTAAATAATTTGGAAGACTTTTAGAATAACAAATAATCAGGTAAGTTCCATAAACTCTGGTTCTTCTGTTTTTTTGTTTTCCTGCCTTCAAATCTTCTTCAATATCTTTTCATATCTACAATGAAAACCACCCAGCAACCGTGAAATCAGTTGCAAAATAATGAAGCCGTTGAGCATATATTGAATATCAATTTTGATATTATTAGGCTTTTGACTGGGACCGTCTCTCTCTCTTACGGTTCCTTCCCATCCTCTTCCCTCTATTACTTATCTCAATTTTTAGATTGAAATTTGAGTGGTTCAAATTTAATGTTTTATAAAAATATTTTTTTTAAGTATTTTTAATTGCAGTTTTAAATTAGGGTGAAGTAGTAAATCCGTCCCGGAAGTATAAGTTTAGGAGCAATATTGCCCTATTTTTAAAAAATAATATTAATCGTCAAAAACTTGACGTTGACTATTAATTTTTTTTAAGAAATGACCAATATTACTATGTTTTGAAACTTTTGGGCAACATTGAGATTTAAAAAAAACTTCCAAGGTAACATTACTCCTCAATTTAAAAACTTTCCGGGCTAAATTTGCTATTTAACCCGTTTAAATTATCATAACTAAAAACTAGCAGTTGTTAAATATGTTAAATTATTCTTTAATAATTTGATATTTTATTAATATTTTTTTATAAAACTTCGAATCTAAACTACTTATATTGCAATCTAAAGGTGAGATGAATAGTGGAGGAGAAGAGGATGGATAGAGAACGGTAAGAGCAAAGGACAATAGCTAATCCCTTTTAATTTTAATATATATATATATATATATATATGATGCAGATTTGCCGTGTCTAACTGTAGTGGCAACGGTAACGGTAACTCATTCATTATATATACATAAAAACATTACTATAATGAGACATTACTTATACTCTTATTTGAGATTATTTTTTAGTTATTTAATTCGTCAACAAATTTGAGTATACTATTTTTTTCCCCCAAAAACAAGAGTTTGACTTAACCCGTTTAAATTATCATAACTAAAAACTAGCAGTTGTTAAATATGTTAAATTATTCTTTAATAATTTGATATTTTATTAATATTTTTTTATAAAACTTGAATCTAAACTACTTATATTGCAATCTAAAGGCTGAGATGAATAGTGGAGGAGAAGAGGATGGATAGAGAACGGTAAGAGCAAAGGACAATAGCTAATCCCTTTTAATTTTATATATATATATATATATATATATATATGATGCAGATTTGCCGTGTCTAACTATAGTGGCAACGGTAACGGTAACTCATTCATTATATATACATAAAAACATTACTATAATGAGACATTACTTATACTCTTATTTGAGATTATTTTTTAGTTATTTAATTCGTCAACAAATTTGAGTATACTATTTTTTTCCCCCAAAAACAAGAGTTTGACTTCGACTTTAGAACAAACAGCTGATACCAAAGGAGTAAGAAAAGGATTCTTTTAATTAGCTCAAAATGATTTTGTGCGGTGTTTGTGCAACATGATTATTGATTTTCACGTGGAATAATTAAAGCAAGTTATTCATTAAAAAAAAAAAAAAATTTAAAGCAAGTTGAGAGGCCATTTAGTGGCATCAAGGATAAGAGGTAAGGAAAATTAATATTTTATTCACATTATATAATTCATAATATAAAATTATTTCATGGGAAGGGCCTCGTTAATCGTGAGACGTCAAATCTAGGCAGAAATTAAAAATGTGAGAATATTTATCATTTGATTAAATAAGTATTTTAATTAAAGAAATAAATTATAAATAAAAAGGAGGCAACTTTAAATGGGCTCTAAAAAAAGTAATTGGAGGGAACTTTATGGGTCCCTTTTATTATAAGCATGCATGTGAATGTGATTCTTTTTTAAAAAGTAGCACCATACAGACAAGTCCACGAAATTAATGATGGCTAGGCCCAAATAAAGTGGCAATTATTTGACAATGTGTCACTTATAAAAATTGATTAATTTCATTATAAGTTAAATGAGGTAACCATTAAAGTATGGACTCAGCTTTGTATGTTTACTAGTGTCGTAGTTCCATAAAAAAGGGGACACAATGTTGTTTAGCCTCTTGTAGAAACAGATAATTTTAAACATGGTACAATGTCTTTAATTAAGGATTTTCAATTTATGAAACTTAAATAAGTGAGATTCCCATATTTCCAACCACAAAATTAATATTTGCAACTTAATATTTAGTCATCCTTATTATAAGTAATATCAAATAGGTATTTACTACATTTTTTAAAGATTATCCTTATTCAAAATTTGATAAGTTTTTTTTCATTTTTTAGTATTTTATAGTTTTGAATATGGATAAATTTGAAAATTTTGTCTTTAAACATTTTAATAACTTAACCACGTTTCCTTACTTATGGTGAGGTGATTAGAGGTGCCTTATACATATAATAGGAAAGAGAGGGAATCTTGTAACAAAATTTTGTAAGACTTAACTATCAATAAATTAAGTTTTTAGGATCTAAGTGTCATTTCCCCTTTTCTAATTAGTTTGTACACCAAATGCTAAAAAAAAGAAAGTTAGCAAAATTACAAAATCAACTCATCAAATGCCTAAATTAAACTGAATTGAACCAATCAAGTCAATTATATTGTTCTCTTATGTTTTAAATATAAGATCTTGTTTACTCATTTCTCTGGGTCTTATATACTATGCAACTACACAAGACCTAACAGAGTATGATGCAATATATACCCTGGTTTAATTAACGTAAAAGTGGGTGAGGAAATAAAGTTTTGTGTTATCTCAATTTTTTCCAATAAAATTGAATAAAGGGTAGGTTTTGAAAAGGAGTATAGTTTTGGAAAAGATTAAAGTTGTAAATTACCTTTCTTAATTCACAGGATTCGATTAAAAAGAGTTTATATATATATTTAAGACTAAAAATACTATTTTATTTAAATATTTAAAATATTTTTTCACGAGTGGAGACAAAACTCTTCTCATATATTAACCGTAAAATAACTTCTAAAAAACTAATCAAACATATAAGAGTTAAACCAAACCGAACCAAATCAATAAGACAAAACTCTTCTCACATATTAACTATAAAATTACTTCTAAGAAATTAATCCAAACACATAAGAGTTAAACCAAACCGAACCAAATCAATGTAGGCTCATCTATTTGTTTATATACATCTTGTAAAAGTAGAATAAAGAACCAACAATTTATCGGTTGAAGTGGTAAATAACTTAACCTTATATATATATATATATATATATACGAGCCGGCATCATTTAGGCCATGAATTTATAAGGGTCGGGTTTAAGATTTTTGCCTCAAAAGTGAAAGCGGGCCTAAATGGGCCAGCCTGTAGAGTTGAGCGCTTAAAAGGGCCCCGTAGTTGCCTCAAAACTTATGTTATATATATATATAACATAAGTTTAAATTTTGAGAAGCGTATTTATTAGGAGAGGCGAAAATACTCTCGGCCTCTCGCTCTGATCATTAGAAGAGAAACCTTTGTTCAAATTAAAAAAGTAGAAGAAAGAACAAAAGGCAAAGGATAATTATTTGAATCAGTTAGAACATCCTAATATAGTAGAAACTTCAGAGGTCGATGTTCTTTGCTGCTTCTAAAATCAAGTACCGGTCTAATTAGATGCTCTGGGAGAGATGATATTTCGTTGGCACTTGTCAGTCTCAATAGCAAAATATCAAAACAACGAACACAAGATCTACGATATTTGATTCCTGGACTAACAACTCCCTCCCTTCCTTATTATAAGACGTACTTCTAACTAATTCATTTATGTTAACAAAAACAGTTAAAAGAATTAAATTTATTATAAAATTCAATTAATTTTCAATACTACCTTTATTAACTATATTAAAACTAACATCATATATATATATATATATATATATATTTTACTGTTCCTTACCACCCTTATTAAATATGAGAATATGAAAAAAAAATATTTAATACTCATTAAAACTATCAAAACATCTTATAAAAAGGACAAAATTAAAACACTTTCAATAAAATGTATTATAAAAGAGACAAGAAGGAGTATGTTCTAATTATATTCATCTTTAAGTCCCGGGAGAGTTAAGAAGTTTGTTTTATTCGTATATAAAAAAAAAAAAGGTGAGTTAAGTTCCAGGGTTCATTAGAGTTACAAAGCATGCTCTTAGGTTCAAAAATCATTTATAAATGTATTTACAGATGTCACAAAAAAATCCTCACTTTCATGAGATTTGCTTTATGATTATGAACCAACATTTTTACCAACTCGATTATATTTGTGACCTTAAAGACCTATCTTAGTAAAATTCAAAGCCCAAATGAGGCGTCTCACCATAAAATATTGATTGACAACATTGTGATTAGCGTACACTTGGGGTCGGATATTATGCAAGTGTTAACTTTTTATAAGTGTTTATCCACTTTAAGGACAACTTTTTCAATTTGATTGACCAAACTCATTAGCTTTGTCAAGGTAAACAAAACAAAATCTGGACATGATGCCTCAATTTCTACTATGAGTGGCCCTTTCCCAACTAGACCGCGTTTGTGAGTGTGTGATCTTAAAGTAACATGTTGAAAAATTCAAAGCCCAAATGAGACGTCTCACACCATATTGTATATTGACTGACAATATTGCGATTAACGTACACTCGAGGTCATATATTATGCAAGTGGTAAAATTCTTACAAGTGCATATCCACTTTAAGGACAACTTTTCAATTTGATTGACCAAACTCTTTAGATTTGTCAATCTAAACAAAGAAAAATCTGGACATGAAGCCTCAATTTCAACTATGAGGGGGACTTTTTCTAGGTAAATATCGCGTTTCTGTTTACTATGGCTTTTGAGATTTCATGAACTCATGTATTAATGACTTGACTCTTGTATCACTGATCCAGCTTGTAAGGAAGAAAAATATACCGATAGTAAATATGAGAACTAATTGACTTTTTTAAAAGATATTTTTAATTACATCATATGTTTTCATAACTAAATTATATATCAATTTATAAATCAAACAAGTTAATTTGGAGAGAAAAAAAAGAAAAGCTCTCAAATATAAATACTTTAAAATAATTTAATTATCTTCCTTAACCTTATAAAAAAAATCAACTCAGTTTTATATTAAAATTGGAGTTAGTAATAACTTGTAAGTAAAGAAATAGAGACAAAGAGACCTCCTCACTTGTATATATATAAAGAGGAAGCCATATTCATTTCATATGTGAAGCTCAAGAGTCTGATAAAAATGGAAGTGAGACTGTGTATTGTTGATGAGTTTTCTGGTTTTGGGTCAAACACTTGGAATCAAATGTTGCGAGAGAGAAGCATTGCTTAATATTAAGGCTTATCTTCTTGATGGCTACAATAATGACCCTCTTGTGGAGAAGCGTTTATCTTCCTGGGTTAATGATCCAGACAGTGATTGTTGTACTTGTATATATATAAAAAGAGGAAGCCATATTCATTTCATATGTGAAGCTCAAGAGTCTGATAAAAATGGAAGTGAGACTGTGTATTGTTGATGAGTTTTCTGGTTTTGGGTCAAACACTTGGAATCAAATGTTGCGAGAGAGAAGCATTGCTTAATATTAAGGCTTATCTTCTTGATGGGTTTATCTTCCTGGGTTAATGATCCAGACAGTGATTGTTGTACTTGGGATAGGGTCAGGTGTCATCTTTCTTCTCGTCTTGTTTCTGAGATTTCTCTCCAAGCTCTTAATTACAGGCCTACTGGTGTATTTAGTCTCTCTAGAGGAAATTATGTTAATCTTGGCATAGATTTCTCAATGTTTCAAAACTTCAAGGAGCTGACAAGCCTCAACTTCTCCATAAGCGGATTTCAAAGTTTGGAAAATACTGCAGGTTCAATCTCAACACGGTCTTTTATCTTCTTTCCTTTTCTTCTTTTGAGGTAGATTACAAATCTACATATAATAGCCGTCCCTAATCAGATGCTTTGGTCTCAGTATGGGCAATCTCAGTATATGTATTTCTCTGGTTTTTGCATCTCTATATAGAGTACAACTGATGACAATGACATGAAATTTTCTGTTAACTGTTAACTGTTCATTTTTCTTTTTTGTTTTTTGGTTTTCCAAAACTTTCATTAGAACAAACAAAATTTTTAGGTGCAAAGAAAAAGAGACTGTTAAAAAAAAAGGAGTGTTTCATCCATGTATATTTTCAGTTTGTCATCTCCCTTATCATGATCTATTATTAACATTGGTTTGTATAAAAAGTAAAGGGTTAATGTAAATCCAGCAAGTATTTTTTTTGGGGTGTCTATCACTAGAAAATACTTTTTCGTGCAATTTTATACTTAACAATTTAGATAATTTAGGGTATTGGATATACCTAAAAAATACTTTAGGATATTAGACGTTCCAAAAAATACTTCAGGATGCTAGGTGCATAAGAAAAAAAATACTTCAAGGTGTTAAGCATACCACAAAATACTTAAAGGTAGTGGATGCATCCTTAAAAATACTTCAGGATGCTGGATGCACCTTAACCCAAAAATAAATTATGTTGTGAAGGTTATTTGACTACATTCTAATGTGAGACTTCTATATTATGTATTAAAGCTGGAGGTTAATTCAATGCAATTATAAGATAAAATTAGTATGTATCAAATTTGAAGGACAATAACGAGGCAATAAAATTTGCATTAACTCACGTCATTGCTGTACAGTTTTGGGTAATCTAAGCAACTTGGAAGTCCTTTCAATGAGAAGCAATTACCTTGAGGGATCTCTACCAATACAATGTAAGAAGATATCATCAGATTCATATCCCATAACAAAATTATTTTAGCTTCTACTTCATTTATGTATATTATTAACAACAATTGCTTTTTGCCATAGACATATGCAAACTGAAGAAGATACGTGTGCTTGATTTTAGTGACAATTACTTCGATGGTTCCTTGCACAAGTGCTTGGCCAACTTAACATCTCTTCAAGCTCTTGATCGCTCAAGCAATTTGCTCTCAGGTGAAATACCAGCGTCTGCCATAGCCAGCCTCACATTTATTGAGTACTTTTCTGCCATGAATAACTATTTCAGAGGCATATTACCTTTGAGTTCCTTTGGAAATAATTCACGGCTTAAGGTACTTTCACTTCAAATGTATAATAGTGAGTTTCAAGTAAACACAGAAAGTGAAGCTCTTCCTTGGGTCCCTTTATTTCAACTAGAAGTTTTGCACTTGGCAAATTGCAAAGTGAACTCACCAAGTGGAATCTTCCCCTACTTACACTATCTTGACCTCTCAAATAATGATTTGGTTGGAGTGTTCACAAATTGGTTGCTTCTCAACAACACAAACCTCAGGTCTCTAATATTGCATCATAACAAGTTCATAGGAACATTTGACTTCCCAACCCACGTAGATCAACCTCCTCCACCTCCCCTGACTAATTTGCAGTTATCTGACAACAAATTGGAGGGTAAACTCCCCGCAAATATTGGTATAATGTTTCCAAATTTGGAATATTTCAACGTATCAGGAAATGCACTTAATGGTTGGTATTCCTCCATCAATTGGAAACATGTCCAAGTTGTTTGCTTTGCACTCAAGCAGGAACAAGTTTTCTAGTCAAGTTCCTGAGTCTTTGTGCGCGGGCTGTGCTTCATTAAAATACTTTATTTTATCAAATAATAACCTGGAGGGAAAACTTTTTCCTTCTCACATGAACTCTTCCTCTCCGAAATGGTTATTCTTGGACAACAACTATTTCAGTGGAATAGTGGAACATGAAATATGGCAGCTTCCAAATCTTGAAGCATTAGGTATCTCTAACAACAGTTTATGGGGTATTGTTCCTAGTTTCATCACCAACTCTTCATCTTTACAAGCCATAATCTTGTCAAGAAATAATTTTAGTGGTACACTACCCAAGAGAGTTCTGCAAACTTGACCTTTTGCATTTACACATCGCTCATAATAAACTCTCAGGTTCAATACCAACTTGCTATTTGAATATGGATTCGTCATCTCTACAGCTACAAGGCAATAGTTTTGTTGGCTCCATTCCTACATTATTGAGAACAAGTAGCTACTTAGTAGCAATTGATCTGAGGGATAACAATTTATCTGGGGTTATTCCAAATTGGATTGTTAGGATGAGGTCACTGAGAGCTCTTCTATTGGGAGGTAATCAACTACATGGCCAACTTCCTAACCAATTGTGTCAGATCAAGAGAATGAGCTTTTTGGACCTCTCACATAATAACTTCACCGGAAATATTCCATCTTGCTTCAACAATGTTTCATTTGGAGTATGGAATAACAGGCTTACTGAGTATGATATGATAATAACTTCTTCTGATTCCCAATATCAGTATACTCCACTTCAACTTCAACTATTTTTTGAACAAAATCGCTATTTTATGACAGCAGTAGCTAGTGGACTTGAAGTAAATTTTATGACAAAAAATTTGCTGCTTTCATACAAAGGTGACATTTTGAGGCTCATGTCTGGAATAGATTTGTCAAGCAATCAGTTAACAGGGAAAATCCCTCAGGAAATAGGATATCTACAATCTCTTCATGCATTGAACTTATCTCACAATCATTTGAGTGGATCAATTCCAAAAAGTTTTCACAACCTTTCAGCCATTGAGAGCATAGACCTTCAAACAACAACTTGGATGGAGAAATTCCTATTGAGTTACAGGACTTGAACTTTCTAGGTGTATTCAACGTGTCCTACAACAATTTGTCAGGGAGAGTGCCTGGTAGATTAACCTTTGAAGACAGCAGCTTTATAGGAAATAAATATCTTATTTGGAACAATAGCAATAGAGGTACCACTATACCTATACCACCACCACCTTCTCTCAACAATGACACAAAGGAAGATGAACCTGTCATAGATTTCACTTCCTTTATTTGGAGTTTTTCTGCATGCTACGTTGCAGTGTTGATTATTATGGCAATAGTTCTTCTGATCAACCCATATTGGCGAAGATTGTGGTTTTACTACATTGATACATGTCTTTATAGATGTTTATATCCATATCTTAAAGATGCATTTTGGTAGAATTCACAAGTTTAAATAAATTGCATAAGATCTTTAGACTTGTTGACTTATGTTGTAAGTTAACATTTATGCCATTTCAATTCGTGGTGTGGTGTGTCATGTGTTTTCTTTACAGTATTGCAATTTGACTTCTTTAATTTAAACTCTTAGTTACTTGGGTAGATACTGCTAATAAAATTCTACCTGGTAGTTGGTGTACAATATTGTAGGAGAACCTAAACTTTAGATGTTATTTATAAGGCATTTAATTTAAAGGAGGGCTTTTTTTTTTTTGATTATTTATTATAAACTTCTACAGGAACGTAAAGTCTATAGTTATTCAATAGGAGTAATTTGTAACTTCTCCTATCTCTATTTTATCATTTTAGACAATCATGGGACATTTTTAGCTCAAACTAATTTTTTTTTTTCCTTTCTTCCTGATAAAAATAAGTAACATATCCCCATCCCTTCCTCTACCCTTCGCCCCCATTTTTCACGTCATGAGGACATCATTTGTAGGAGTATATAAAAATGTGTTGCGTGTGATTACAATTTATGTATTATGCAAGCTCTCAAAGTATAGAGACGTCGAATCCACAATTTATGTTCATCCAAATTGATTCTCACCCTAAAATTAGAGGGATCATCACTACATGCTCATATTCTGGTTGAGCATGGAATGTGAACTCAGAGACGTACCTTTCTCAAATTTTCCAATTAGCTCTGCACTACATCTCCCAATAAAGTAAATTACAGTAAGATTATCGAAATACAGTTCAAGTAATCGAATTGACACCAAACCTAGCGCATTAAAAACATATGTCTCTTGCCTTTAAACAGTATCTTTCATTTGGGTTGTTGAAGATGGAGGATTGCTATGTCATGAAAGGGTCATTTCTCTTGCTTTTTGAACAGCATCTCTCGTTTGGACGGTTGTAGACGTAAAAATTCTGATGATGATAATGTTCTTATTTTCATAGATAATTCTAGCATTTAGCTTTACTGGTTTCAATCCTATTTATTGAGCTAGTGTGGCATTGTATGAAATCTGTAGAAACGTAAATTTTGTGGAATGGTACTAGAGGTCCTCCTTTTGCACCTCAGAGAGGCATGGTCATGGTGACCCTCTCTCTCCATATTTATTTGTGCTAGTTATGGAGAGGTTTGCGCATCTTATTCAGAATGAAGTACAGGAGGGGAATTGGTTTCCTTTCAAGCTAAATAGAAATGGTACGTACTGCTATTTTGACAGGGATTACATAGCAAATTGTATTTTGATTTATAGGAATCCCTGATTTGTAGGGATTAGGAATAATCTTCCTTATTAGTCATTATGAGAATAATCTACATTAATAGTCATCATTAGTCATTATGAGCTATTACTATTGAGGCTCTCTTATCTTGTATATATATGTAACGTTTGTACATAAATAGAAACACAATATTCATTCTTTCCATTTTGCCAAGTTACATGGTACCAGAGCCAAGGTTTTGACCTCTCTGATTTTTTTTTTCTATACACAATTTTTTTCCTCCTTTTTTTTTTAGACCTATTCTCTCGATTGCTCCAGTTCCTCCACCACGGTGAATATTTTCTCGCTCAAGGTGCTAGTTCGAAATGGTCTTGCTCAATCGCTCTCTGTTATGGCTTCTTCTCCAGCATCCTCACCTTCAACAGCTACTGTCCTTCCTCACATGTCCACTTCTCAATACACACGTCTACTCAATCTTCTTGATTCGTCCTCTCCACCACAACCTTCAGTCCATCACTTGTCAGCCTCACTTTCGATTCCTACTGAAGGTAATTTCTCTTCTCAACTCTCTGTATCATAGATCATTGATTTTGGTGCAACCGATCATGTGTGTTGTTCTTTAGCTCTGTTTGCATCTTACACGTCTATACCTCCTGTCTCTGTAAGTCTTCCCACTGGCTCTCAAACTATTGCTCAATTCTCGCCTTTGTGCGCATTTCGGAATCTTTAATTGTCTAATGTTCTATTTTTACCTCATTTTTCTTTTAATATCATGTCATCTCTTGTTTAATGACTTCTCATAATTGTTCCTTAACTTTTTCTTCCACTGATTGCCAGATTCATTCAACTCTTCCTTCGCTGATGATTGGTTCAGCTAAACTTTTTCAGGGCTTATACATCCTCACTGCAGATATGTTTCCCAACCATGCTTCCCCTCAAGTTCTCTCAACCAATACTACTCATCTTACCAATAATGCTCTCTGGCATCTGCGTTTGGGTCATCCATCGACTCTACTCTTTCAATTTTACATAAGCGGTTTTCGAGATATTCTTGTATCCCCTTCCTTTCCCTGTGATGCTTGCCATTTTGCTAAGCAGAAACGTTTATCTTTCCCTGTAAGCACAAGTTCATGCACTAATATTTTCGATTTGATTCATGTTGACATTTGGGGCCCTTTTTCGGTTCCCTCTGTTCAGGGTCATCGTTATTTTCTCACAATTGTTGATGATTACTCTCGCTTTACTTGGCTATTTTTAATGAAAACTAAGTCTGAAACTCAAATTCGCATTAAACAATTTTTTGCCTTTGTTCAAACTCAGTTTTCCACTGCTATTAAAATTTTGCGCTCTGACAATGGTGCTGAGTTTGCTATGCCTCAGTTTTTTGCCTCTCATGGTGTTATTCACCAAAAGTCTTGTGTTGCTACTCCACAGCAAAATGGCATAGTCGAACGTAAGCATCAACATGTTTTAAATGTTGCACGAGCTCTTCTTTTTCAATCTCACATTCCACTTTCTTACTGGTCTTTTTTGGTTCTTCATGCCGCTCACATCATAAATTGTTTGCCTTCTCCCATTATTAAAAATTCTACTCCTTTTGAACGATTATATGGTTTTCCTCCTTCTTATTCTATGTTCAAGGTTTTTGGTTCTCTTTGTTTTGCATCCACATTAAGTCACAATCGTTCAAAATTTGCTCCTCGTGCACATAAATGTATTTTCTTAGGCATTCCTCACGGCTCTAAAGCTTTCACATTGCTAGATCTTTCTAATCATCAAATCTTTTTATCTCGAGATGTTATTTTTCATGAACTTGTGTTTCCCTTTCAAAATGGTGACATTACTTCTCTTTCCACCCCTTAGCCGAACCTCAAACCCCTCTCCTTTATTCGAGGACATTTTCGATCCCCCTTCCCAGTCTTTACCTCTTCCCGGATCCCCAACCTTATCCACAAGTCCAGCCACTCCTCCCTCTATTAATTTCGACTCTCCACAACCTTCTCCCAATCCTCCCCTTCGTCACCAACCGATTACATAACCCTCCCTCATATCTGCGGGATTATCATTGTGCCCTCACTACTTCGCTAACCAATCATCATGCAAAGGTAGTCCTCGTTATCCTTTATCCTCTGTTCTTTCTTATTCTTCTCTTTCTCCTTCTTATCATTCCTTTGTTAATGCTGTTACTACTAATCCTGATCCCTCCACTTTCAAACAAGTTGTGAAACTTTCCTTTTGGAGAGATGCCATGACCGCTAAAATACGGGCTCTTGAGCAAAATCAGACCTGGGTGCTTACTCATTTACCACCGGATAAGAGGACTATTGGTGTAAATGGGTTTTTCGCACCAAATTCAAAGCGATGGTACTATTGAAAGGTATAAAGCAAGACTTGTGGCTAAAGGTTATACTCAAACCGAAGGTGTGGACTATTTTGATACATTTTCTCCGGTAGCTAAGATGACTTCTTTACGTTTATTATTGTCCATTCTTTCTTTGCTAAACAATGGCATTTACATCAATTAGATGTCAATAATGCCTTTTTACATGGGGATTTACATGAAGAGGTTTACATGGCCCTTCCTCCTAGTTATACTACCTCAGATCCCAAGCTTGTTTGCAAATTGCAAAAGTCTCTTTATGGTTTAAAACAGTCCAGTCGCCAATGGTATTCTAAGCTTTCTTCTGCTTTGCTTCCTATGGTTATTGTCAATGCTTCGATCATTCCTTGTTCTTCAAAGCATCGACACTTCATTTCTTGTCATTCTTGTTTATGTCGATGACGTGGTGCTTCTTGGAAATGATTTGGTTGAAATTAACTTGGTTAAACAACGATTGAATTCTGCATTTACCATTAAGGATCTTGGTGAACTTCGTTATTTTCTTGGTCTTGAACTTGCTAGATCTAAGAATGGTATTTTTTTGTCTCAACGAAAATTTGCCCTTGAATTACTTGAAGACATTGGATATTTGGCTTGCAAACCTACTTCTTGCCCAATGGATCCTCACCTTAAGCTTTCTAGTGATCATGGTACTCTCTTACTTGATCCCTTCCCTTATAGAAAGCTCATTGGCCGCCTCGCAATATCTCACTACTACTCGGCTCGATCGAGTTTCGTCACTCAAGAACTTAGTCAAGACATGTCCGCTCCTCGGGATACTCATTTATCCGCGCCCACCGTGTTCTCCGCTATATCAAATCCTCTCCGGGGTCTTTGGTATTTTCTTCTCTCGCTTCTTCCGATTTACAATTAAGAAGTTTCAAATGATCCCGATTCAATTGGGTTGGTTGTTTAGATACTCATCGCTCGATTACCGGTTTTGCCATTTTTCTTGGTTCTTCCTTAATTTCTTGGAAAGCCAAGAAGCAGCCTTGTTTCCAAATCTTCTTCGAGGCGAGAATATCGGGCTTTATCATCTACAACTTGTGAAATACAATGGCTTATATACTTGTTAAATGATTTTCACATTTCTCATGTTGCTCTCCGCCTTACTTTTTGTGATAATCAATCGCCATTAAAATTGCTGCCAATCCAACTTTTCATGAGAGGACCAAGCATATTGAGCTAGATTGTCATTTGGTAAGGGAAAAGCTTCAAGCCAAGCTGATTCGTCTTCTCCCTGTTCAGTCTGCTGATCAACTTGTAGATATGTTCACAAAGCCACTTCATCCTACTCGGTTTCATGAACTCAAGTCCAAGGGCATCCAAGACATCCATGCTCCAGCTTGTGGGGGGTAACGGGGATTACATAGCAAATTGTATTTTGATTTATAGGAATCCACGATTTGTAGGGATTAGGAATAATCTTCCTTATTAGTCATTATGAGAATAATCTACATTAATAGTCATCATTAGTCATTATGAGCCATTATTATTGAGGCTCTCTTATCTTGTATATATATGTAACATTTGTACATGAATAGAAACACAATATTCATTCTTTCCATTTTGCCAAGTTACATATTTCCCACTTGTTTTTCCTAGATGATCTCATTTTGTTTGCTGAGGCTTCGTCGGACCAGGCTGCGATCATAAAGGCGTGTCTGAATGATTTTTGTTCAATTTCTGGTGAGAAAGTTAGTGAATCCAAGTCTAGAATATTTTTCTCTGACAATGTTAATCATGTCTGACGACAAGAGATTAGTGACTTTTTGGGATTCCAGTTACACCAGATTTGGTTAAGTATTTGGGGATTTCAATTCACCATACTAGTGTAGGATTCTAATCAGAAGCGCGGAAGCGTATCGTACCACACGATATCGGAAAAGTTAAAACCTTCATTGTTATGATTATCTGGAAAGATGCAGCGATCTGAAAGCCTCTCCACGAACAGTTGTCGTCCGCTCTATGATCGATCTTCCAGACTATCTCTTGAGGGGAATGAGATGGTTGTGTGGGCAACCGTTCAGATGATGAACGTCTGCCTCTAAGTTTGTTTCTGATGAGAGCCTCCTTATGCGTGCGTCTCTTTTTCAAGCAGGTGAAAGTAGGTTTATATGCTACTACACCCAAGACCTAACCCTAAACCACATGGGCCATAGAGTTCTTGGGCTGTAGTCTCAATTAAGCCTTATTGAGCTTAAGTGACTAAAGAGCACATTAACCCAACAATCTCCTACTTGCTCTTTAAGATACAAACTTGAGTTCGTAAACCCAATACCATGTAGCCCATAAGCCATCATCATCGATAATATACCCCATCCCTTGTCTCGAGCTAGCACAGGGATCTACCATTTGTCATTCATCAAGGCTCATGATAATCTACGAAGATTATCTAGTTCGGTGCTACTCTACTAAAAGCCCGAACGTGATCTCCAAGAATAATGACACTTATAACAGGAATATGCATTACCCCTTTATAGAATGTCTATAACTTGATTGATTAGTTTTTCTGTAACCCAATCAATTATTTATTCCCTTGACTTTAATAGTTTCTCTAATGGATTACATGCACTGGCCAGTGTCTTCAATATCCAAGTACCGAAACATATCAAGGGGACATTTCCTATAAATTCCATGTTGTTTATCTCATAAACACCGATAACCAAACAGTCTCAATCCCAAAATACCGAGTTGTTGGCCGTCATATAGATCAAACCTCACCCGTTGGTAAATCAAAGAATGAAAACTATTCGACTACCTATTTAAAATAAACTCGGGATTAAGAGCAACTACATGACTATAGTTATCGGAGATTTGATTCCTTATGATAGAAAAAGAACCTTAATCAAATCTCTCCTTGATCAATTCAATGTAAGTATTAACTCACACCAATATTTTATAATGATTCGGACAAAACCATTTCATAAAATATTGCAGCCTAAATAAAGTGCCCAACTTAATTTAATAGCTGTGAACCAATTCATCAATTGTGAGAACCTATGACCATGTCCTCTATGAACGTATTCATATGATCATATACTCCACAGTTGATCCGGACCTTAGAGTTTGTAAATAGTATGTGAAATAAATGAAAAACACCTCATTTATTAACATTCAGAAAAATGCAATGTCATAATGTCTTGCTCAAAAGGCACAAAATAACAAAGTGAAATAACAACTACCTAAAGCTATAGCAAATCTGGAATCCTCCTAAGACCCATAGATGAAACGTGCCTCTCGAACACACGTTCGAGGCAAACTCTTAGTAAAAGGGTGACAAGGTTCTCGTCTGATGCTATCTTTGCTACCAATGTATCTCATCTTTTAATTATTTCTCGGATCAAGTGGTACTTCCTCTCTATGTGTTTTTGTCTCTTGTGACACCTTGGTTCCTTGAATTGTGCTACCGCCCCACTGTTGTCACAGTAAAGTGTGATAGGACAATTAACACTGGTATCACTTGAAGGTCCGTTAGGAACTTCTTTAACCATGCGAGCTTCCTTTGCAGCCTCGAAGCGACTACATACTCGGCCTCGTAGCGAGTCGCCACACATGATTGTTTTACACTTCTCCAACAAATGGCACCGCATTAAGGGTGTACACATATCCCGAGGTGGACTTTCTTGAGTCAATATCTCCTTGGAAGTCGAGTCCGTATAACCAATGGTTTTAAGACTCCCACTTGAGTAGACCAACATATAATCTCTCGTTCTCCGTAGGTACTTGAGTATATGTTTAACCGCTTTCCTGGTGTTTCTCTCCGTGGTCCGATTGGTACCGGCTTACTACTCCCATTTGCATAGCGAGATATCCGTCCGGTACATAGCATAGCATATATGAGACTACTTATGAAGCATAAGGTATCTTACTCATGTGTTCTCTGCGCTCGGGAGTTTTAGGAGATTGCTTCTTAGAGATGAATTCCATGCCTAAAGGGTATAATTCCCCTCTTGGAATTCTCCATGCTAAACCTGGCAAGTATTTTGTCAATGTATTTAGCCTGGGACAATGCCAAAACCCTATTCTTAGGTCGGTCGCGCAAGAGTTTACTACCAAAAATATAATTGGCTTCCCCCAGGTCCTTCATATCAAAATGCTTGCTCAACTTAAACGAAATTGTGAAATTAATGCTTAACTAAAGTTGTGATACTAAGTCCTCGTGGGAACGATACTTTTCTTATCACTTTATTACTTGATACGGCTCGTGCACTTGTAGAGTTTATAGGCTATAAAGTTTTACCCTATCAAGCGGTTTAGATTTAATTTTTTATTAAAATATTTTTTTAAACATATTTTTTATTGCAGTTTTAAATTATCATGTATTAAAAATTAGTGGTTTTTAAATTTATTAAATTATTCTTTAATAATTTCATAATTTATTAATATTTTTTTTATATAAAACTTTGAATTTGAATCACTCAGATTGCAATCTAAAGGTTGAGATGAATAGTGAAAGAGAAGAGGATGGATAGAGAATAGTAAGAGCATAAGACGGTAGCCAATCCCTTTTAACTCTATATATGACACAGACTTGCTGTCTAACTATAGTGATAACGGTAACTAATTCATTATATGTACATAAAATCATTAGTATAATGAGACATTACTTATACTCTTATGTGAGATTATTTTTTAGTTATTTAATTTGTCAACAAATTCGAGTACACTTTTTTTCCCGAAAAACAAAAGTTTGACTTCGATTTTAGAACAAAAAGCTGATCCTAAAGGAGTAAGAGCCTGTTTGGATGTGTTTTTTTAAAAAAATAAAAAATCGTACTTTTTTAATAAAAAATGATTTTTTTATTTATTAATTTATGTGTTTAGATGATATTTTTTAAAAAAAGCAAAAGTCATTAAAAAAAGTCAAAATACTTCTTTAATTGGAGTTTAAAAAAAAGCACTACAAAAAAGACTTTTTTAAAAAACCCATTCAAACAGACCCTAAAAAAGGGTGCTTTTAATTAGCTCAAAATGATTGTGTGCGGTGTTTGTGCAACATAACTATTGATTTTCATTTCATGTGGAATAATTAAAGAAAGTTATTCACACAAAAAATAAAATTAAAACAAGATGTCAGGCCATTTATTGGCATCAAGGATAAAATATAAGGAAAATTAATAACTAGGTGATGCGTGAGTATACTTATTTTTTATTCACATTATATAATTCATAATATAAAAGTATTTCTTTGACAAAAAAAAATAAAAATAAAATTATTTCATGGGAAGAGCCTCGTTAATCGTGAGACGTCAGAAATTAAACATGTGAGAATATTTATCACTTGATTAAATAAGTATTTTAATTAAAGAAAGAATTTATAAATAAAAAGGAGGCAACTTTAGACGGGCTTTAAAAAAAGTAATTGGAAGGAACTTTATGGGTCATTTTTTTTTATTTAAAAAAAATAAGGTGGTTAAATAATTTCTCAAATTTTGTAACATTTCAAAATTTCAAATCAGTCCTCTTAGAATTATTGAATTTAACATATTTATTTATCTTTTACCAAATTTAATTATCTTTTTTTGCCTTTTAATTATTGTTTAATTATGTGTAACTTATCTTCAACTATATATAAAATGAAAAATATTTGCACTTTGTTGAGAAAATATTATATATATATATATATATATATATAAAAACTTGGGTTATTAGATATTTTTTAGCAAGAAATTTTATGGTGCTAAGAAATTTTTTAACAAATTTTTCTTTTATAAATATAAATGTAATTAAACATTTTAGAAGGCTTCCCCACGTGCTCTATGTCCGCTGGGGAGCACATAAGGTGCGTCTCACCTTATGTGCTCCTTACATGCTCATCCCTCTATTAGAGGGATGAGCACATTTTTTTAAATTTTTTATATATTATATTTATTTAGATTTAAATTATATGATATTTTCTGGAATTTTTTTTTGGATCAGTATCTCAAATTAATTAATTTTCATGATCTTTGGTATTACGGAGAAAATTTCTGAATGCGGGATTGGAAATTAATTAATTTGAGATATTGGGTCCAAAAAAATTCTAAAAAATATCATATAATTTAAATCTAAATAAATATAATCTATAAAAAAATTAAAAAAATTAAAAAAATGTGCTCATCCCTCTAATAGAGGGACAAGCACATAAGGTGCACATAAGGATGTGCACCTAATGTGAACCCATGTCCGTTGCAAGTCCATGCCCAAAAAATGAATAAATAATTAAGAAAGTTGTGTAAGATTGGATTCGAACAGGGACCTCACATGAGACAAGCCTGATAACCACTACACCACCTAAATAAATTGTCATTGGATTTCTTCATAATATATATATATATATATATATATATATATATATATATATATATATTCTGTCAAAATCTTGTACCTACATCTACTCACATATGTACAAGTGTGGCTCCGCCACTGTGTGAATATAATTCTTTTTTTGAGAAGGAGCACCATATAGACAAGTCCACGAAATAAATGATAGCTATGCCCAAATAAAGTGGCAATTATTTGACAATGTGTCACTTATAAAAATTGATTAATTTCATTATAAGTTAAATGAGGTCAGCATCGAAGTATGGACTCAGCTTTGTATGTTTACTAGTGCTGTTGTTCCATAAAAAAGGGGACAAAATGTTGTTGAGCCTCTTGTAGAAACAGATAATTTTAAAAATGGTTCAATGTCTTTTTCTTGGCAGAAATTTCTGGTAGCTGAAACATATAATGTGTTACACATTAAAAGTCTAAAACTCATCATCTTTTGTTTTAATTGAAATTTTACCATTTATATTTTTTGAGATTTTGTGCTATTCCTTTTGTCCTATTTATTTGGAGAAAAATAAGATTTTTTGTTATTTTCTATTTGTATTTTATAAGTTACATGTTTAATTTTTTATTCAAATGTATACTTTTACCCTTGATTTATTATTGTTCAAAATTTGTTTTCATGGGGAATTCTGACATAGTGCATGTTAAGGAGGGGTAAACTCCAGAAGTTAAATTTTAAGATAGAATTGATAAGGTTTAAAAAAATGTAAAAAAATTGATGAAAAATGAGTTACAAATATTGGTTAAAATATTAGGGCAGAACAATGGGCGAGTTGGGCAACCCGAGGCCAAACCTATAACCCGCCCATTAAACTTTAAACGGGTATGGGCTAGCCCATACTCATACCCCAACCCATTTAAACCCCATGAATGGCTAGCTAGCATATAAATAGGTGGGCTAATCAAGTTTTGGGTAATCCAGGTTACATTTGACTTGTTTAGTTTTTGAAAAAAAAAGAAAACAACATTAAGCATTCATCCAATTACAGTGGATTATGAACGGCTCATGGGTTATGGGTTCCATGCTCAGCTTATGATTATTATAGTTGTAAAGGATTTTCAATTTATGAAACTTAAATAAGTGAGATTCCCATATTTGCAACCACAAAGTTAATATTTGCAACGTACTATTTAGTCATCCTTATTATAAGTAATATCAAATAGGTATTAATTACATTTTTAAGCTTATCCCTATTTAAAATTTGATGAAATTTGTTTATTTTTAATAGTTTATAGTTTTAAATTTGTATAAATTTGAAATTTTTGTCATTTTTAAACAGTTTAATACTCGAGCACATTTCTTTAATTATGGTGAGGTGATTAGAGGTGCCTTATACCTATAATAGGAAAGAGAGAGAATCTTGTAACAAAATTTTGTGAGACTTAACTATCAATAAATGAAGTTTTTAGGATCTAAGTGTCAGTTCCCCTTTTTCTAACTAGTTTGTATGCCAAATGCCAAAAAAAAAAAAAAAAAAGGTTAGCAAAATTACAATCAACTCAAATGCCTAAATTAAACAAAATTGAACCAATCAATTCAATTATTGTTCTCTTCTGTTTTAAATATAAGATCTTGTTTCCTCATTTCTCTTGGTCTTGAGTATATGCAAGGCCTAATAGAGTATGATGCGATATGTGTTAGTCATTAACCAATATACCCCGGTTTAATTAACGTAAAAGTGACTGAGGAAATAAAGTTATCCAATAAAATGGAATAAAAGGCAGGTTTTGAAAAGGAGTATAGTTTTGA
Organism: Acacia acuminata; assembly: GCA_019022655.1. Classification (NCBI taxonomy): domain Eukaryota; kingdom Viridiplantae; phylum Streptophyta; class Magnoliopsida; order Fabales; family Fabaceae; genus Acacia; species Acacia acuminata. The sequence continues at coordinate 1,559,022 of JAFJYI010000001.1, forward strand.
AAAAGATTAAAGTTTTAAATTACTTTTCTTAACTCACAAGATTCGATTGATAAGAGTCTATATTTAAGACTAAATGGAGTATTTTATTTAAGCATTTAAAGTATTTTTTTCATGAGTCGAGAGACAAAACTCTTCTCATATATTAACCATAAAATTACTTCTAAAAAACTAATCCAAATACATGAGAGTTCTACTAGACTGAACCAAATCAATGAGAAAAAACTTTTCTCACATATTAACTGTAAAATTACTTCTAAAAAACTAATCCAAACACATAATAGTTAAACCAAACCGAATCAAATCAACATAGGCTCATCCATTTGTATGTATACATCTTGTAAAAATAGAATAAAGAAATAATCATTTATTAGTTGAGGTGGTAAGTGACTTAACCTTGTAAATAACGGAATATAAGTTTAAATCCTGGGAAGCGTACTTATTAGTAGAAGCCAAAAATACTTTCACTCTAGACCTCAGGAGAGAAACCTTTGTTCAAATTTAAAAAATAGAAGAAAGAACAAAAAGCAAAGGATAATTATTTGAATCAGTTATAACATCCTTCTGTTGTAGAAACTTTAGAGATCAATGTTCTTTGCTGCTCTAAAATCAAGTACCAAGTCTAATACTTGTTTGGGATAGCAGTGGTAAAAGTGACTTATTTTCAATATGATTTTTGCAAATGTAAGATAGGATAAAAGTTATATTATAAATGTAATTTATATTTGGATTGACGGGTGCGAAGTAACTTTTTTTTTCAAATACGCTCTTGTTTAACTTATTATTTGAAAAGTCGGTTGAGATGAAAAATGACTAATGAAAATAACACGAATCTTATTGAAAACTACATATACTACTAAAGTGCTTAATTAACTATATTTAATTGATAAAATCTTATATAAATTAGAACGCATAAAAATGTATATGAACATGTTGATAGTAAATAATAATACATTGCTTATTGAATCACCTATCCCTAACAAGTTAGTCTCTTATTCTATCACGAATATAATTTATTTGACCCAATTTTGCTGATTAGCGTGGCACATGTTTTGCCACATCATCATATTTTTTGTTTGAAAAAAAAAAAAAAACTCCCATTCCTCAGTTCTAGCCTCTTCTTATCTCTATCGTTTCTAGAGACTTCAACAACCAAGTACCCTAATTTGTTTGACACACGAGTTTCTTGTAAAAAAGAAGACATTCTTCATCTTCTCCTCTGTTGTTTATTCTTCCAACCACCTCCTTTGTGCTTCACGTTGAATCTAAATTGAATGCTATTCCTTCCTGCCCCTGTCCACCGCTTACTGGCCTTTGCGTTCTTTGAATTACGCAAAAAAGATAGAGGCGCATCAGTTAGCAAACCTTCCCTTTCCCTTGCTCTTTTCCACATCGATGATGTTTATGCCTTTCAATCTCCTCCGGTTGTGTCTTCTCTTCCCCAACTCGCTGATGAAGACGATCCGACTCCTCTGGTCCCAACAATAGCCTCCTCCTCCGCTCATTGCTCCACCTCTCGTCACCGTTGTCACGCCGACAATGCCACCCTCTCATCTTAACTACCCTGACTCTACTGATTCTTCTCCTCGTTCCCACAACGCCGACTCCTAGGATGACCCTTTCCTACCCGCCGCTGCCTCCTCCAAGCTCCACCTCATATGCAGCTAAGGCAGTTACATCGTTCCTCGCCCTTACGAAAAGTCTCTACGTTACGTCAGTGGCGATACTTGTCTCGTTGTCGTTGATTGGAACACCTCTCTCTTCGACTCTAACCTACGGGCAGGAAAGGACGACGAGACGTGGTGTGGATTAATGCCCAACGCTCGCCAATGCTACTAGAAGTAACAAAAATTGGCTTCTCTCCAAAAGTTACGGCAGACCAATAAGCCAGATTTAGAAAACGCTAATCCAAATGGTTGATTTTTATGTAACTGGGCTTTTTCTCTTCTCACTGGACTTTCAACAACAACTTCCCAAACAAGTTCTTAGATCATCTGGCAGAGATATTTCGTTGCCACTTGTCAGTCTCTAGAAAAATATCAAAACAAGGAACACAAGATCTGCAATGTTTGATTCCTGGACTTATGAGATATAACAACTCCCACCATTCCTTATTACAAGACATTTCTAATCAATTCACACGTGTTAATAAAAACAATTTAAAAAATAAATTTATTATATAATTCAATTAATTTTCAATACTACTTTTATTAACTACATTAAACTAACATCATATTAATTTATACTCTTCCTTGCCATCCTTATTAAATATAAGCATATGTAAGAAAACATGAAATACTCATTAAAAATTTAAAACCATCAAAACATCTTATAAAAAGGACAAAAAAAAAAAAAAACTTTGAAGAAGATGTATTATAAAAGAGACAAGAGGAAGTATGTTATAATTATACTCATTTTCAAGTCCTCATTCCTACATATACCTTCGTGAAGTTTTTTATATTGGTATAAAAAAAGTTTAGGTGAGTTGGGTCCCGGGACTCACTAGAATTAGAACATGCCTTTCGGTTTAAAAATCGTTTATAGAGGTACTTACAAATGCTCACAAAAATAGAATTTTAAACTTGCCAATGCACCTACGGTATTTGAAATTTTCGAAATTGAATTTTCGAATTTATGAATTTTCAAAATAAAGTTTTTGAATGAAAGGTTTTCAACAGAATTTGAGACTAAGGTAATGGTCACTTTTGAAATGATGTTGTCTCATAGAAAGGGGTTTGGTGGAACCCAAAATTTGAAATTTGATTTTGAACTATGTGGTGGGAAAGCATTACAGAACTAGAAGAGGCCAGAAACTGCTGTAGACGTACTTAATTTGCAAGTTCTTGCCAAATGTTTTAGAACGATTTGAATCGCTAGCCATTATTGAAAGCACTTTTGAGAGGATTGGTTTTTGGGAAGCCGATACTCACACCAGCAGTGTATGCATTCAATCTAAATAGTTTCGCCCTGTAGGGGCGCATGTTTTGGCTTGTTTGGTCGGGACCCACTTAGGCGTTTGGAGCAGGGCTCCTGGACATTGTCCTTATTCCCAGGTGGGGATTCTGGTGGGGTGGCCCATTAATGTGCCAGTGCAGACACTGGGTCTTGAGTAGGGATGGAAACTCTCCCACATTGGCCAACAAGTGTGTTGCCACTGCGGTGGTTTGTGTATGAAAGGATTGAGATATGCCGCTGTACCAAAAGGTTGAAGTGGTAGCGAGGGCTTTTAAATTTGGAAAATGAATGATCCTGCTCATTAATGTGTGCTGGTAATAAATGTTTTTGAAAATAGTCTGGCAGTGAATTGTTTTCACGAAAATTTGAGCTGGAAGCGGTTAATTTTAAAAGGGTGATAGCACTATTACCGTTTGTATAGTGTGGACTGTGAAACATACTACAACTACAAAAATTTTCAATGTGAGAAAATTTGAAAATGAGACAGCATAGTTGAGATGAAAAGTAGTGAAATTGGTGATAATAATGATACCGGAATAGAAACTGTTAGAATGGTCTAGAGAGCTGAATCGGGTTGGTCAGATAAGAATTGCTAGCGTGCTAAGCAAGAGAAAGTAGCATGAGAACTATACCTGGGTATAGAATCGATAAGAATGTGGTATCATGAGTTGCGTGCTAGGTAAACATGCATAAGAAAGGAATAGACTAGATATCTAAGTTAATTCCCCGAAGTTATATGTTCGAATTTCGAGGACGAAATTTAAATTAACGGGGGAGAAATGTAACATCCCAAATTTTGGGATTTGAAATTGAAATATTATATGGAAATTGAATTTGTGAGATTTGACCTAAAATAATTATGAAATTAATTATTTGAAATCTAGGCTTATTTTTCCCCTTAATTTGTTTTGGGAAAAGAATAATTCAAATTAAGGAATTATTCTTCCTTGAGAAATCTATAGGAAAAGAATAAATTCAAGGTATATTTGTAAAGGATAATTTTAGGCCTAAAAACTATAGAATTTATATTTTATGGCCTAGAAAAAAAATTAATTGGAAAAAAAAAATCCTTATGTAAAATTAAGGATTTATTTCCAACATGTATCTAATATTTGCAATTAAGTAAGTAAAGGGCCTAATTGCAAATAAAAGACTTATAAAAAATTAAGTGGGATAATTATTTGTTTCACGTATAAAAACCCAAAACAACAACAAACACCCAGTCCATATATATATCCTTCGGCCAGACCAAATACCCATTTCCAATTCACTTAAGCTCTTAAGAGCCAACAGGGAAAAAGCATCAGATATAATAAAATAAAATAGGCCCAAATCAAACCACACGCATTGGCCATATTCATTTAAACCAATCCAATCCAATCCATTATTTCCCTTAATTGATGTGTGGCTCATCCTCACCTCTTCAACCCAACACTTATAATGACCTTATACCTCCTTTAATATTCATTTAACCTCACGTGACCCATTACAAATGACCATCGGCCCAAACCCAAAAGATCCATTACCTTCCATTTTAGCATCAATAATAATAAAATAGATCAGCATATCCAACTTATCCCCCGCAACCACGATAAACGAGTAGGGATGTCCAAAAACCCGCGATCCAGCGGCCGGCCCGGCCTGGCAGTGCAGTCTACATTCGGGCGGATTGGACTTCGGTCTAGGGATTCGAGATCCTATGGGCCGGGTCCAGGTCTTATTCAATTAAAATGTTTTTTAAATTTTTTTTTAAAAAAACCACTACCTATATTTTATATTGTATTCTTATTCAATGACATGTTGTTGGAGATTATTATGGGTTTAGGATTGGATTTAAGATATTTGCATGTTTATTTATTGTCCCACAGGTAGTTCATTGATTTAATTATTGTTCTGGAAGTGGCAAATTTTTTTTTTTTAAAAAAAACTAGTCTGACCTGGACTAGTCTAAGGCGATCCCCCGGGCCGGTGCAGTCCGGCCGCTGGACGGACCGGACCTCGGGCCGGATATTCCGGCCGAGGTCCCTCCTGGAGCAGACCCCGGGCTGACCCCCAACCCGTGCAGTGCGGTCCGTGGACATGCCTAATAAACGGGGAGGTGAGATAACGTTAGATTAACGTAAATGCGGACCACACCGTGCTTTTCCTCATCGGTGTATCTTGTTGGCCGGCACGCAAACCAGCAACACCATATCCCTCTCGAGCCCAACAACTTCGGCAAGCCATACTCCCTCTCGATAAAAATCCTTCTTGGTCAAGATATATATATATAGTCAGAACAAACAAGAAACGAGATGCGGGAAAAATCACGGCGTTGTATATCCCTCGGTCCATCCTCTTATTTTTCCTCGAATAGGACCTCTCATGTATTATATATCCATCCTCTTTGTTTCTTTAATCATTCACATTACAAAAGAAAAACCAAAGCTGAGTCTGAGAATAAACATGAGAGACCAAGAGGAGAGAGAGAGCCAAGAGAGGTTCAAATTGCTCCTACCTTCTCTCGCATTTGGTTTCGGAAAAATAGTGGGTGTTGTTGTTGATGGGAGTCGAGCCACACAAGCCTGAACTTAAAGGTAAGCCCTCAATCTCACTTGGGGAATCTAGTTTACATATTAATTTCTGTTTAGGAGTTTTAAAACCGAAGAGACTTAGTTTTTCAATATGCATGCATTTGTGTGTTAAAGTAGCCCATAATAATAAGTCCAGTCGATGTAAAGTGAGGCTATTAGAATGATAGTGGGCTCATTGTATATGTCCAGCCCAATAGGCTTTATTCACAGTTAACACCTGTACAATTGCATACTAGGGTTTTTACCCTATTCTACCTATAAATATCACATCATACGGTGGCTGCAATTTACGCCATCCAATACAATCATTCAATACCCTAATATTTTATCTTGGTATCAGAGCCATAAAGGCTAGCAGCCATGACTGATCAAACGACGGGAACCTCCTCCACTGAAGCTCACACAACAAAACAATCTGAGGCTTTTTCTCTAGAATCAGCAGCCTCTCTCCCAAAGCCTTCTCTGCAAAATAGCATTTCTCAGGCGTGTTCTGTCAAGCTGGATGGAACTAACTACCTCATTTGGCAAATTCATGTGTTACCTATCATCAAGGGACACAAGCTAGAAGGGTTCATCAATGGGTCAAAACCCTGTCCTTCTCAGTTTCTTCTTGAGAATGGAAAAACCACAATCAATCCCAACTTTGAAGATTGGGTAGCTGCTGACCAACTTGTGTTTGGCTAGCTCTTGAATACAATGACACTAGAGGTGTCTTCTCAGATGACAGATGTGTCCTCTGCTGCTGGACTTTGGGCAGCTGCAAAAGAAATTGCTGGAGTTCAAACAAAGTCAAGAGTTCTCATGCTTAAGTCAGATTTTCAACGTACTAGAAAGGAGACATTGACCATGAAGGAATACCTGGTCAAGATGAAGGGCTTCTCTGAACAGCTCAGTGTTGCTGGCTGTCCTATTTCCCTCCAAGATCTGTTCATCCAGGTTCTTGCAGGTCTTGATGCTGAATACAATCCAATAGTTGTGCAGTTGAGCAAAGAGATCGATGACCTTAGTTGGATTGGTTTTCAGTCTACTCTCTTAACCTATGAAAGCAGAATGGATCAGCTCAATCAAATCTCAAAACTCACCATTTCTAACAACTATGCAAACGTGATCAAAACAGAACGACCACCCTCTCAGTTTTGGAGTGGAAATCGCTCCTCTCGTGGAAATCGAGGAAGAGGCAGAAATAATTATGGAAGAAGAGGAAGAGGTGGAAGAGGTCACTACAACAACAATCATGGAGAAAACAAACCTAGGTGCCAGCTCTGTGATCGGTTTGGCCATGAAGTTGAACAATGCTTCTATCGGTTTGACAAATCCTTTGTTAAACTTGGCAAGCAGAAATTCCATCCAGCTGGTGCTTCTGGTTCAAACAATGCAGATTTTGCTTACTGGGCCACTCCAGAATTAGTTGATGATGACTCCTAGTACCTGGACAGCGGAGCAACCAGTCACGTTACGAATGACATCACTCGTATTGATAATCCAAATGAACCCAATGGTAAGATGAATTTGGTAATGGGTAATGGTAACAAGCTGAAAGTTGAAAAAGTTGGATCATCTAGCTTATCACATGTGAATGATAAAACTGTTCAGTTGAATACTATCCTTTATTCTCCCGGAATTAAAAAGAACTTGTTGAGTGTTTACAAAGTGGCTGATGACAATAATGCAGATATCATTTTTAACAAAAATGGGTTTTCTGTGAAGGAACAGGAAACATGGGAGGTAATGTTGCAGGGAATACCAACTAAAGAAGGCATGTTCAAAGTCTCCAAGAGAAGCTGGAAGTTGCAGCACTGCTAGTGTCATATTTTCAGCTGAAAAAGAAGCTGTTAGTTCAGTATTAAATAGTCCCAAAATTAGTAGAAGTTTGTTGCATTGTAGACTAGGACATCCTAGTGATAGAGTTCTCAGTCAAGTCATTCATGCTTGTAATCTCAAAATTAGTAATGATGATGCTGTTTTTTGTGAATCTTGCAAATATGGAAAATCTCATTCATTACCGTTCAAAGCTTCTCAATCACAAGCTTCCAAACCCCTAGAACTAATTCACACAGACCTATGGGGACCAGCACCTATGAATTCTCTGAATGGTTTTCGCTACTATATTCTGTTTCTTGATGACTACAGCAGATTTTCCTGGATCTTTCCATTAAAGACAAAAGATGAGGCACTAAACGTGTTTGTTCAGTTCAAACGTCTTGTTGAAAAAGAGAAACTATTATACATTCGGCTTCTAATTTACCTAATAGGTGCTGGCCGGCTTTCATAATCATATGGATTTCAATTTGATGATTACTTATACAGGGACAAGCAAAAAGAGAAGGAACAGGAAAAAGATGAAAGACAATTTTAGCTTTGTGCATAATAAAAGAAAATTTATGTTGTGCCATGTCTCTAAACAATTTTTATGTTATTAGTTTCTACCAAATTCTTAAAGCTGCATTTTTGGCATACCTTTCTAAATAGAATGAAGGCTTGCAAATTGAACATAAGTTTGAGAGTTGGCTGTGAGTGTGTTAGGCGCTTCACAATAGCCGTTTATTTTATTATTTAAAAAAAAATTATTTATGCACAGTTCTTAATTCTTTCATTATATATTTTAAACCTTTTGATTGACCACTTATGTAGTCATATATGAAACAAAACCATGAGAAACATTGTGTGTAAAGCATTAAGGCATAATTTATTAGTATGTACAAAACTCATAAATTAAAGTGTTGGTATAGCCTATGAGGGTTTAGAACAATTATGGGAAAATAATAATTACTTAGTAAGATAATAATGATGATGATAATAAAATAAATAAGAATTATTATTATTATTATAAAGAAAGGAATTACGTAATAAAAATGGATAAATAAATAATATTATTATTTATTAGAAAGGGTATTATTATTAGGGGAATTTTTAGGGATTAATAACCATTTTTAATCCTCTAAAAATTAATTCGCATAGTTAGTTACTTTGCGATGCAAGAAGTGACTGATGATAATGATAAACGTTTATAGGCATACTTGACACCTCTACCGATCCCAACATCTACCAGACCAGTTAAGGATTCAAGTTTGAGGTGGGTAACTGTTATCTCATTAGCTTGTATGTGTGTATTACATGTATGACTGATCATGATTGCTAGATGATTTGCATGTGTGTATCCTAGCTATGGATTGGGGCTGCGTGTCCCATAGGGCTGCGTGTCCTAAGAATGGAGCTGCGTGTTCCATAAGGGCTGCGATCCTTAACCGTTAACTGCGGTTACGGTGTGACTTGTTTACTGTGAATTATTCTATGCTTATACATGTGTTATACTGTGATTTATACTTCATACCTGCATATGAGATTAACTGTTACCCCTGGGGTTCATTCATTTGAACTCCAGACCGCATGAAGGAAACAGGTAGTGGATCGAGATCAAGATGGAAGATGCAGCTGTAAGGGTTACAGCAGATTGGACTTTTTGGAAAAATAGGATTAGATAGATTGTATTGTATCGTTTATCATTTGTCTATTTTTGGATTATTGTAGTAAAATACCCCTAAGGGACCGATTCAAATCACGAAAAATTTATCCTCATATTTTCGAACTAAGTTATTTTATGAAAGATTTATTCCGCAATTAAGTTGTCCAAATCATTTCGATGCACGTGCGCTATAACTCTGATAAATAAAGGTGCAAAAAGGACGGGTGTTACAGACGTCTCACACCATAAAGTATATTGATTGACAATATTGTATTAGCGTACACTCGGGGTCATATATTATGCAAGCCTTAAAATTTTTTATAAGTGTATATCCAGTTTAAGTGGTGGCGGAGCTAAGGTTTTTTGTTTGTATCAGTATAATTAGTGGGGGGATTCGGGTGAAATGCCGTCGAATTTTATTTTAAGGAAAGTTTTAAATACATTTAAAAAACAAAAGAATATAAACAAGAAAAGAAAAGAAAACTTCAATTTAACATAGAAAAATAATAATCAAGAGTCAACTAAGCTATTATAACAAAACGATTATAAAAACCTTCTTCGATTCTTCATTCCATGAAAATATTGCATTATATCTTTATCATCAATTTTACCAAACATATCACGTTCAACATAACTTAGCATGCATGAGTTAAACCAATCATCACTTATCCGATTGCACAACTTATCCTTAACAAAAATCATTGTAGAAAAATGAGATTTTTCCAAACTACACAACCCAACAAAGCAAGTGATTTTTCCAAAGAACATCTTATATACAAGGAAATAAGAATCGGTGAAGGCTAGAACATCGGTGGGACAATTGCACACGTTTATTCCCTTAAATCAATCAACACACAAATTGGTTGAAGAACCTGAAGTCTTCAACGCCCACAAAGCCACAGATAGGGGTGGAAATAGGCCAGGGGCCTGTGGCCTGGCTTAGCCTGTTAAAAGCCTGGTCAGGCCTGGCCTGTCAGGCTAAAAGGCCAGGCCAAGGCCTTTTTTAAGGCCTGTTTGTCTTAAAAGGCCAAGCTTAGGCCTCCAAATAGGCCGACAGTACTTTATTAAGAATAATTAGTTTTTTTTTAAAAAAATATATTAATTAATATCCCCCACCCTCCCTCACTCAAAGCCTCCTGTTTGCCCTTTCAAACCAAGAACCCTAAATCAATTTCCCTCACTCAAGCCTGTTTTTGGCTTGTTTACGTTAGGCCTATTTTTACTGTATACTTGTAGGCTGTTTAGGCTGTTTACATTAGGCCTGTTCTGACTGTTTACATCGGCCTATAAAAAATGCAGGCCTCTTAACAGGCCACAGGCCTTTAACAGTCAGGCTCAGGCCACTTCCTTGCATAATGGCCTGGCTTTGTTAAGGGTTAATAGGACTGTTTCCACCCTTAACCTCAGAGCATCATTAGAATAGTTCATTTACTTTCACTATTAAATAGGAATAATTCATTTACATAAACTCGTAAAAGTTTACTTTCACTATTAAATAGGTATTAATAGTGTATAGTAAATAATTAAATTATAAAAAAAATGACAACAATTTGATTTAAATATATTTTAAATCCAAATAATTGAAATTAATCCATCAATATTCAAAATTTATTATATTTAACAAAAAAATTTATATATTCAAAATTGAGTATCTTCATTTTTAATTCATTTTTTTACCATTTTATATTCTTATTGTGTGTGAGTGAAACAATTTTTTAATTTTTCTAATTTTTCAACTCCAAAATTTTGTTTTTTGTAAAAAAAAAAAAAATGTTTTTCTCCTTTTTTTGTTTTTTTTTCCTTCCGCTTCATAAGTCTTTTGACTTGTGACCTTTGAAGGTGGAATATCACCTAGAGGGGGGTGAATAGGTGATTATGAAATTCTTTTGCTAATTGCTCAAGAACAGTTAAAAGAGAGACATAGAGAAGAGCAATGAACACAAGAGATTATACTGGTTCGGTCCAACTCTTGACCACGTCCAGTCCCCAGAAACACTCTGGGATTTCACTATCTCCAAACTTGATTACAGACTCTTAACTCTCGAGTAATCCTCTCACTAGGACTTACTCCTCTTTACAAGTTGTAACCAAATGACCGTGGACACAATTACACACTCTGTAAACAAAGGATGATCCTTTCACTCTCGGACTCACTCCCCCTTACAAGTTGTAATTGATACACCCACACTCAAGATACCTCTACCTTGAGATTTGAACGAATTGTAAAACAATTGATAAAAATCTCTTACAGAGTAGATGAAAGTTAAACACTGAAGCTCAATGATATCCTAAGATATATACAGAATGTAGAATGCTTTTAATGCTTTGTCTGTGTATCCGTTGGTTCCTTTTTTTTGAAGAATTCAAACCTTTGAGTATTTATACTTCTTGAAGATTGAGGACCGTTGAAGGGTTTGAATCTATCCGTTTGAATATTTGAATATATCCGTTGAGAGTCTTCAAACATCTGTGCCTTCTGCTTAGTCACGATAGAGTGTCCGCATAGTTGGGATTCTTTACCGTTGTTATTCCACGTGGTCTCGGATGGGGAATAACTTAAAATATTGATTCGGCGCTTTTGACGTTGTGGGCCATCCTGCATCGTGTCGGCTCTGTTATGTGAAAATCAAAATGCTTCTGCCACGTCGGATTGCATTTTGGCTAATCTCAATTCAAACAAGCTTAATCAACTGTAACTCAATCAAAAAGATGGTTAAATATGATATAAATGAGTTTGAGTATGATTAACACATAATAGAAAATGACCCAGTTGATTTCGAGCAGATGATCAGCGATATTGGAAGATGATGGAAATGAGAGGAACATATTCTCGAGAATTGCTTGAGTTATTCTCGAGAATTGCTTGGGTTATTCTCGAGAATTCCTTAAACTGGAATCCTTTTGTAAATGCAGCTCCTCGTCAATACTCGAGAATCCATTACTCAATACTCGAGTATTTATGTTGTTTAGATTTTCAAGATACTTGATTCAGATCAATACTCGAGAAGCCAATCTCCAATATTTGAGTATCCAGCAGTTTACTAACTTTGCAGATGATTCTATGTAGTTCAGATATTGCAAAAGCTTTGTTCTTGCTCATACTCGACTATTACTGCACAAGCACTTCAGAAGCTCATATCCTTGATATTACTTGAGTAGCCAAATTCTCATACTTGATCAGTATGCTCTTCGATGTGCTCAATTATCGTCTCGGTTCTTCATTAGATTCACTGAGAGAACGATCATACTCGAGAATATGTTATATTGCAGGAGCTTGTAATCATGTAAGCATTCCCGAGAACTGTATTACTAATACTCGAGAATCAGCACATTGGAATAGTTTGATTAGATGTGTTAGAGAGCAAGCATTCTCGAGAATCATATCACCATACTTGAGAATCATGTCTTCAGATCAAAGATGGGCCGTGTATTCTCAAGAATCATGTTTCTATTCTCGAGAATTAACAAAGCTGAATACAAGACCAGCGAACTCTTACCGTGCATTCTCGAGAATCATATCAGGGAGTATTCTGTGATGTTGATTCTGTCACATACCATTCTCGAGAATTGCTCGGGAGATGAATATTGAAAGTGAACCATCACGTACTAGAGAATCACGAACTCTCAAGAGTTGAAGTCTCATTCTCAATAATTCCAAGCACATACTCGGGAATCAATTTCTCATGGAGGTGCAAGTGAGTTAATTCTGAATCAAATGCTTAAGATCTTTAAAGTCTTCTTTCCATGCAAGAGGAATCAACTCCAAACTAGTTGTATTTCATCCATTAACATCAGAAGAATGAAGGTTGATCTTATCCGCGTTTTCTGCAGCATCCAGAACAGACCATCAAATTCAAAACATCATAACTCCTTCATTTGATCTTTTTTTTTTGTGTTCTTGATGTTTTTGGAAAGGTATTTGAGTCTAGTTTCCAATGGCACTGATTTCATATCATTTAGATTTTCCTTTTGTGAGATACACCCAAAACACCGAAGCTTGGTCCTGACTGTGACGTTGATTTTTGTGTCAATTGTAAAATTCATAGATAATTCATATGACCTCATTTTGCCTTGAATTTTATGTCAAAATGACGCATTGGAAGTCTAGTTTCATATGCCACTGGTTTCACATCGATCTGATTCTTGGTTTGGGAGATATCATCGAATTACCGAAGGTCGCCAGAAACAGAGCAGAATAGAGTATTGCTGAAGTACATTGATTCTCGAGAATTGCTATATGATTCTCGAGAATTGACACTGGATTCTCGAGAATTGAATGCTGATTCTCGAGAATTACTCATGAACAGTACCATTTTCGCATCATACTCAAGAATGACTTCGGAAGCTTATTTTAACTCCGAATTGAGCCGTTCCAACTTCTATTTGATCACGAGACTTGAATATTGATATCCTCATGATATTTAACAAGTTTTTCTTTCTTCAAACTCCATTCATGATCATTCTTCATTGTATTAAACTTCACATATCTACATTAAATGTAAGAATTAGTCAAAGTAGAAGATAAATGTAGTATGCAAGCTTTTTGCTCTAGATAATGGCATCTATATAAGACATCATCAAAACTAATCATATCCAACAACCTTTTCTCCCACTCACAAATATCTGCCCACCCCCCAGCGCAACGATAATACTGGCCTGTTTGAGATAGTAGTGGTAGAAGTGACTTTTGTTTTGTACGAACTTTTCTTGATGTGATTTGTGTTTGGCATAGCTTCAGAAGTTACTATGAAGCAGGAGAAGCTCTAACAATGAGCTTTAAAAAAAAACCATATCAAACTTAAAAGCCCATCAAACACTGATGCTAACACAAACACTCAATTATCAAGTTTTCCCTCTTGATGTGCTTTTTTCTCCATACAATGGACTTTTTTTCCCATCAGATGTTATCCCAAACATACACTTATATCCTCTCTCTCTCTCTCTCTTCCCCATCCCTCACCCACCACTTATCGCCTCCGTCCTCTGCCATGGGCCTACTGCCTTATCGCTGTCTTCTCCACCACAACGCCCACCAACGGCAGCAACACAGCCACCACCTACCACTAGTGCAGAAAAAGGCTTTAAGACCGCCTCATTTAGAGCGGACAATGGACACCCCGGTCTTAAAGGAATGACCGGTGGCAGTTCCGTAAATATAAAGAACTTCTTGCATAGGACCAATTTTTCACCGCTCTTAAAATCATTATTGAGACCGACTAAAATACCACGGTCTTAAAAATTGAACTGAAATTTCAATTACTTTCTAAATATATCTCATATAGCCGTACTTATATTTCTGCGGTAAAACATAATAAGGAAAAATTTAAATATAAAAAGTCTAAAGTTTTAAGACCGAACTTATCAAGAAGACGGTCTTAAAAAGTTTTCTTTCAAGACCGGACATACGATACTTCCGGTACGAAAAAGTTCATTAATATTAAGACCGGCGTTTTAAAAGGAACAGTCTTAAAGGTTAAACTTTTTAGATCGGACGTTTAATATGACCGGGATTAATGTAAATATTAAAATTTGTCTCATTTTCATCCGGTCTTAAAAATCCACGCAAGTTATACATTTCTTCACGCGAAAGCTTTTGTTACTCTGTGGAGAACCTCTGTTCACGTTCCGAAACCCTTCCTGTTGCATTACCTCTCTTCCTCGCCCACGTACCATCAGCCCCCTGTCACTCTCTCATTTGCTCGGGCATTCCTCTCTTCTGTCTCGAAAATGGACGGTGAAAACGAATCTATTCGTGTTCCGGCAACGCCAGTTCAGTGTGATCGGTGTGAGTGAGAACGAACCCTCTTCATCTCACAATGAGGATCGTAATCGCCCCACGCACGCCGTGGTAGGAGAGGCACACGAATGATGGATGTGACCCTAAGTCGGACTTCGGGTCAAAGCTCGAGATTCGGTTTGATGCAAGGTTGGAACTGTCGGTCCTAATAAAAGCAAATATAATAGTTTTGTCGGCTGTCTAGCACGAAGCAAGGTTAGCATCTTGACGGATGAGTGGAAAAGTGTGGACTCTAAGAATGTAAAGGATCCTATTTGGGAGACTATCCGGTTACATACACCGTCCACGATTGTCGAAGTTGAAAGACAAGACATTGTCTTATTGTCTTTGATCGGTGGAGGAAGTTTAAGACCTTTCTCGCTAACATGTATATTTTCTCCGATGTTCCACCTACCAAACATCCTTGGGAAGTTTACACATTTATTGATGAACGAATTTGGCGACAATTTGTTCTTTGCGGACCACTTTCGAAGCTCGGTGAGTTTATATTTAGTTTTGTTTTCCCTTTTGTTTGCTTATTAACCTGTGCGGATATGTGAATGTTATTGTGTTCATCTAATCTGTTAGTTATATAATAGTTCGGTGTGCGAATAGAAGTATAAATTTCACCTTTGTCTATGCAAGTCCGATATGTCAACCCCGAAAAGGTAAATTACGATGAGAAGGTATTAATTGTGTAATGGTTTGTCTTGCAAAGGAGGAAATGAATAGTCTTAAAAGGGGGAAACTTTATATACCCAATTGTTACTATCTAATGGGGATAGCAACTGATCCCACTGGATGCCTTAAAAAGGATCAAGTTTGTATTATTACGTAAGCATAATTCTCTTTTGTTTCTTAACCTATCTATCTAGCTAGCACTACAAAACATAGCTCAATTTCTTCTACAATTCTACATCTTCCTTAAATAAAATGTTGAAACTTGATGAAGTGAAGAATTTGACTACCGTTTGATTGACGTTCATATGAAGCGAAGTTCTCTAATTTACGTTAGTAACATGCATGACTGGAATTCGTAATTAATAGATGTTTTCAATCCTGATTCACAGAAAAGAAGGGAACAAGCACAGGAGATAGGTAGAAAGAATGATTGCCCTCATAGGGCTTCTCGCGGCGGATATCAAAAGGCCGAAAAAGATTTGATGGCGCAAGCGGAAGAGATTGGATGATGAAGCGGTAATCCAATCCTTCGTGATACATGCTCCTCCATCTCCAATACGTCGCGAGGAGTTGTGGTTGCATATTCGGCAAAAGCCAAGCGGCGCCTACACGAGTGAACAAACTCGTCTAGTTCTTTGAAAGAATTGTAAGTATCGTTATTGTTATTTTTTAGTTACTAAACATGTTTCATTACTAAGCTTCTCGTTATCCGTATCTTACGGGGAAGATCTTAAAAAGAAAGAAGCGAGAGGGATCTTTTGTATCGAGACGGGAGGAATGATGTTCGGCCAGTTGCGACGAAAACCGGATCACCGGGCGTGTAAGGGGGATTGGAGGACGGGTAGGCATAAAGCAAGTCTTTGGTACATCCAAACGCCATAGACAAAGTATGGTTACCGGGAGGAGATGGACAGGCACGCTGGCTGCTAATAAAGCTTCAATGACGCAATGTTTCAATCCGAGATGAGCCGGATGAAGGAGGAACCGAGTCACCGGAGGCTGCTTTTGAGAAATCGTCCGGAGACCAGTGTTCCCTTCACACACTCACTCGCAACCTGTACAGAAGCGAGCACTAGAGGGAGCTGCATTGTTGGACGATCGGAGCAACCTTGTGACCTTTATGTGGAGGATCCGATCATCATGATGGACGATTATTGGTTGCAAAAGGGACTGTTCACAACTTGGGATCAACTTGTACACCACCAACAAATGCCCGATGATGAAGCCGAGTGTCGGTTGAAAAGGTGATCATTGATGCACAACTCCCTCTCCAAACTGATGAGCTGAAGCTTGTGAGTGATGTCAAGGGAACCTTCATCCCTTGGCCAGTGAAGCTTTACATGTCTCTACTGCTCCTGAAGCTTCAACCCCTCCTCCTCAAGTTCCATCCCATCGTCAGGCTCCATCCCCTCCTCAAGCTCTATCCCCTCCTCAAGCTCTATCCCCTCGCTAAGTTGGTGCCGCGGGGAAAAAATATCCGATCTAATGAAAAGTGGATATTTTAAGGATAAATCGTGGCCTTCCCATGAAGTAGTAGGTGTCCCTCATCCTATGCCCGTTCAAGTTGACATCGTTGATGTTGAGTCCCTGCTGCTTCCTCGACAGAGCTTACCGATGCGCTTGTTAGAATTTTTATGAAGTAAGTATCTTCTCGTCTATGAGTACATCATTTAAATGCATCGTTTAGACATACATACATATATACTAATTCCCGATCGATGTCATTATGGTAGGTTCTTGCATCATGAATTGGTTCAAAGGTGCAGGATCAACGATTTTGGATTCTTGTGCCCTGTCTATTCAAGTCAAACAACCATGGAGGAGAGACAGGAGTACATATCAAAGAGGTTGTGTAAAGTGATCAGAAAGTTGTACTTTTTGCCATTCTTCCACAGGTACATATCAAAAATCTTGTCCGCAATTCACTTAATTCTGCTACATATATCACTGAGTATAGTTTATTGATGTGAATTTTCAGCCGCCAGCGCGCGCTGGTCGTCATGTGCATGGACGAGCATAAAGTTATCTTCTTATGCTCCACTCACACCGAGCCATTGCCTACGTTGGTGCGGAGACCATCAACGAGTAAGCATGTCATTTTGATTCTCTTTGTCGACATCTCTCGCTGTGAATTTTAAGTGAATCATTGATAAATTTGTGATTTTGATGATAGTGCCATGAGGACCTTCCAAAGAGTAGAAAAGAAAAGGCATGCTACTCAGGACAAAGACCCCATATGGTACGTAGACGAGGTTGGTACAATATTTGTAGCACACTTGCCTTGTGAACTTGGTCATTGAGCTATATATATGCTCTTATATATATTTCTTATTCATTTTAGACCCGTCGGCAACCACGAGAGTCCAACTTATGTGGCGACGTCATGAAACACATGTATGATATTACAAGGCGAGGGGATACTAAATTAACTGCAAAGGTAAATGTATTTGATGTTACATATTATGCAAGTTAATTCAGTTTCGCTTCTTTGTTTCAAATGAAATATGCACGCAAGTTAATTCAGATTCTTTGTCTTTGATGTTACGGATGTTTCAATGCAAAACTCCCTTTCCCGATGATGAACTGGAGCACATACGCAATGTGTTTTGTGAATATCGTATGGTCTGATCTTAGAGTCAGAAAAATGACAATAATTAATGTCCTAAATTCATTTGTAAGTATATTCTCGTAGCAACAATAATCGATCTTCGTAAATTTGTTTATTTTTTTGAACAATTCATTTGTAAATATACATAGGCAATGTAAAATTCAATAAATAAATTTAGTTAATTTTTCGAACAATTTTCTTTTGTCCATTTTGGGTTTCGAATGTATTATTGGATGGTGGATATAGCTATTTAATTTAGTGTTTGAAATCGAGACTTTTAGGACCGTTCATTAACAAGATGTCCGGTTTTAAAGGTCAGCAAAGTTCGGTGTAAAAAGTATGACACTTTTAGGACCGTATATTGCTTTAGTGTCCGCTCCTAAAAGCTTAAAAAACCACATGTACTTTTAGGTCCGGACGTATTATAAGAGGTCGGTCTTAAAATTCGCCCGCTTAACTTTTAGGACCGTATTTTTATAAATAATCAGTCTTAAAAGTCCTTTGCTTACAAGTTGCTTAACTTTTAGGACCTTATGTTGTTATTTGTCCGATCTTAAAAGTCAATCACCTTTAAATACCCCTTTTCAGACAAATTAGATGGATAGGGTTGAAGACAACCGAGTTTCTGGCGTTCTGCTCAAGCTAGGTCCTTCATTATCATCGTTTTTACCTCTCCATGTGTAGAGGCAGCATTGTCGGTGTCCCTTTTATTTTTTCTTTTGTCTTTTTGTCGGAAAAAGAAGGAAGATAATGAAAAGGACACTTTGTTTCTAACATGAGGAGGTAAAACCGACGTCAACGAAGGTCCAACCTTGAGAAGAATAGTCACTTTGTTTGTTCTTATCCGAATAAGGTAAAAGCTCCTTTTTTTTGTATGTTCTTTCGTATTCGTGAATTTCTGTTGTTGGATTTACACGAGGACAATGTTTTGTTTGTTTCCTTTTTGTCGGAAAAAGAAAGACGATAATGAAAAGGACAAGAGGCAATCGGATATGGAAACCAAAGCCGACAAAAATGGCGGTGTTTTTAGGACCGTCGATTTACTAACTAAAGTCTTCGTTCTTTTATTTTAGGTTTTTTAGTCGCCATTATCCGTCCTTCATAGTTGCCTTGTTTATTGCTTTCCGAGTTCAGATAAAGTACTAAACTCGCACGAGAACAAAATTTAAAAATATTTTATTTACTAATTTTTTACGCTGCCCTATAGGGGCGATGATCAAAAAAAAAAGCAACAAAAAAAAGCAACAAAAAAAAACTAATCCCTCTCGTAGTCGGAAAGGGGGGCGTCGAGTTGTCGGAGTCGTCTTCACGGGATCGTAGTTCACGTCATTGGCGTGGAGTACCATGTTCAGCTTGTTGTTCATGGTATGAGCAAGCTGAACCAATTGGCCCAAATGTCGATCGATTTGATCGACGCGGCCACCAAGGATCGCACCAACCGCTTCACGGTCGGATTTGGAGGAGGCGGTGGCGGAGGGGTTGAGGTTGAAGAGGAGGAGGAGGAAACGGAGGACTGGGGGAGCAGCCATTACGGTGGGGGCTGAGGTTGAAGAGGAGGAGGATGAAACGGAGGACCGGGGGAGAAGAATGTGAAGAAAGTACAAAGTAACAACGGGTTTAAATAGAGAACCCATCCCGAACAATGTGAAACGCCGAAAGCTTTAACGAGGAGACGCATTGTTCATCGAATACGAGGAGACGCCTAGTTGGGAAGTTTATCTCGGAAGCCGAAGAGACTCTACATCATTCATTTGAACGGTGTGTAAGTACCAGGGTAAATGATAAAATGTCGGTCTTAAAGGTAAGACTTTTAGGACCGGACTTATTATAAAAGATCGGTCTTAAAAAAAAATTAAATAATAGAATTTTATACCGCATACCTATAAGTACCGGGTTAATGATAAAAGGTCGGTCTTAAAATAAAATGAATTGGAAAAATATTAAATAATGGAATTTTATACTGCGTACCTATAACTCCTTATTAATTCCTCACTACCTCGTAACTCCAAACTACGTACGTGGCTATCTGAGAACAGCTCTCTGCCTCTATTAATTAACTCCTCATACCTCTCTACCCCAACTGCTCAAACCATGGTTAGATATAAGAGAACCGCTCGTAGGGGTGCTCTTAGTCGTGATGCTCGTGCCTTCCGTCGATCGTTATACGGTGCGCCTCCTCCATCGAGAGTCCGTCCTATTGTGACGGGAAGAGTCTCGGGTCGTTGGACCCATTGTTATTTCTTCGGATGATGAAGAGGTTCCCGCTCCCCCTCTCCAACCTCTTGGCCCCACCGCGACTACTACTGACCCCTATCCTCTTTCCTCTAATGAAGCATTGTGGCTGATTCGAGTAAGACAGAAACTTGCTGATCTCCGGCGGGAAATTATTGTTGTTCACGCCGAAATCACTAAGGCTTTGGAGGATAATAAGCTTTAGGAGATGTTTAGTCGATTCTTGTTTTTGATAATTTTCTCGCTTGTTTTTGTTTTGTATTTTTTCTTGTGTACGTGCATATGCAAGTAATATATGTAATTAAAGAAACTCTAGTTTTCCTTTAATTTTTATTCATTCAGTTGCTGCGCTCGCCAAATCCTTTTTTAGAAATCACAAAAACAAAGAATTTTAGGACCGGAGTATTATAAAACGGCGGTCTTAAAAAGTTTTATATATAGAACCGTCTCCTTTTAATGAACCGGTTTAATTGTCTCAATTTAGGTCCGGAGGATTATAAAACTCCGGTCTTAATAAAATCCCAAATATAAAACATGTCTCGCTCGTCACGCGGAATATTAAATTTCCTCTCTCGAACTTCTCTTGTCGCGCCTAAAGTGTTACTCGGGTTACGTCGCCGCCTTGTCGTCCCCGGGTTCGCGTTGCTCTCTCGACAATCACTTTCTGGTTCCTTAGCTAAACGTCTATAGACCAAGCCTGTAAGAGGTGTTTCGGTTATATAACTTTATGATTTTCCGCTCATCATTCGGGTTTTTCCGGGTTGAGTGAAATCGATCAAATGTTCTTGTGGGTTTTTCGTGTTGTTAATGGATATTGTATTTTGAAGATTATAATTGCATTTTAGACCTACCCAACTGACCAATAAATGTTTTTAGGGTACTCTTTCTGTCTGCAATATCAACGTTCGTGGCGGGAGAAGAAAGACTAAGCAAATGCATTTGAATTTATATGATACAGGTGAGTCCACAAGACCTTCACGCGATGCATTTAATTTCCTCGTCATGCATTTATTTTGGTTCTTGGATTCACTGCGATACATTTATGACCAAAAGTGATTCTTCGCTCCGCATTTAATGAGCAAGTTTATCCGGAAAAAAAAAGGAAAAAAAAAAGACATAACCGACATTTGAGCATATATATGTATGTTAAATCTTTCCGTCTATATATATAGGAATTCTACTATGGATCACAGTTGGATAAATGCTAAACGGACGAGTGTTGAATATCGAATGGGGTGAGGGACTTTATAAAATTTGCTAAACAAAATGCCCATGCTGAGGGTGGGAAGTTTTATTGCCCTTGTGTAAAATGTTTGAATGAGAGGCTACTAAGTCCTGAAGTTATATGTTAGTTCTCAATGTGTTTTGATGATTAACAACAATTGTAAACATGTGTTGAAGTTTTTGCAAAATCTGTGTAAAACCATTTATCAGTTGTTTACTCGAGTAAAGGAATGCTTACTCGAGTATAGGACTGTTAAAGGATTGCCCAATTGAATTTTACACGTACTTACTCGAGTAAAGAGATGATATACTCGAGTAAAGGTCATCCAGAAAGCAAATGCGTTTTACAAAAGGTACTTACTCGAGTAAAGAGATGACATACTCGAGTAAAGGTCATCCAGAGTGCAAATGCGTTTTTCAAATTGTGACTTACTCGAGTAAAGGTTTACATACTCGAGTAAAGGCCATCCAGAGAGCAACCAATCTTTACATGTTAAATCAATACTGGAGTATAGATTTCTATACTCGAGTATTGGACTTACCGAGAGCAAATGAACTTTTGGACTTGAGTGTATACTCGAGTAAACATTGACTTACTCGAGTAAAGAGTCTTACGAGAGAGCTCCCAAGTTTTTCTAAACTCGTGCATACTCGAGTAAAAGTTTTCATACTCGAGTAAAGAACTCTTAAAATGATTTTCAACTTAACTCATGTTCATGCTTACTCCAAAAGTATGAATTTGTTTACTCCATAAAGAGGCATCTTACACTTTGAGTTTTCAAGCAAATAGTTGCTTACTCGAGTAAACCACTAACTTACTCGAGTAAAGACTTTGGTTTCAAAAGTTCAAGTCTCGATGGTTTGCTTCGGAAGTTGCTTACTCGAGTATCCTTTTGATACTTGCAGTAAAGACTCTCTCACACAGTGACTTACTCGAGTAACGATGAACTTACTCGAGTAACCAACGCTGAAACCAATTTTTGAATTATACGAATTTGCATATCACTCTTGTTTGTTCTAATTGATTTCATGAATCATTCACCTATGAACCCAACTATGTTTAACAAGTGTGTTGAGTGAATTTCAGTTAGCACAGATGAAGATTATTGAAGGTCAAAGCCATAAAGCAAAAAGTGTACAGTGCATTTAATGCACTTCTACAAATCAACCTTCTTTTGGATAATCCATCCGAGCACGCATTCTCAACGGCCAAGAATGCTTTCTTCATCAAGTAAACTCTTCTCCAACGGGCAAATACTCAGAGTTCCACCTCAGATCATATTAACACCTGGATTAGTTGGAGTTTAGAGAGAGAAGATGACCAGACTTAATGCTAATCACTTACAACGGTTGGATTCATCATTCAACGGTCATTTAATGTTCTCTACCTATAAATAGAGTGCATTAACTTCTTCTCAAGCTGATACACCTACTGAGAGCGAAAATTTACTAAGTGTCATTTATTGTGTTCAGCTTTCACTTGTATTGTATCAATCGATACTTGTACTTCGGTGTTCATTTTATCTCGCTCGTGAGAGAGTTCTATCTCGTAAATCATTTATTGATTGAGATAACCACAAGTCGGGGACTTGTTGGTTGGGTGTATTGATTACAACTTGTAAGGGGAGTGAGTTCTAGAGAGAGAACTACTCTTGAGTACGAGTGTGTAATCGGTTTGTGAGTATAGTGGATTGAAAATCCCAAGTGTGGCTTGGGACTGGATGTAGGTCAAAGATAAGACCGAACCAGGATAATTTATCTTGTGCAAGCTTTCCTTCCCTTCCTCCTCTGTTTATCTCTGGTTTCATTACTTCAAAACAGAGTATATTCTGAAAAGTTTTTAAAATACCCAATTCACCCCCCCTCTTGGGTATATAGCTCCATTTACATTATACACACACATTTAATTTGTGAAGGAATTTGTAAGACTTATACAGTATGGGTATGGCATGGTGAAAAAATACCAAGTGGGTCTCAACATAGGGAAGTGGCCTTTGATGATAATGACACGGATATGGATGATCACATAGAGGACATTATCCGTGATGTAGGAGAAGAGGCTTTTCATCAATCACATGCATATGGTAATATGTGCGGTGATGCAGACCCTCTATACCGTGGGTGTAAAAAATACCAATTGTTGAATCCGTATTGAAATTGGTAAGCTTGAAGGCACGTCATGGATGGAGCGACAAGAGTTTTTCAGAAATGCTTGAGGCTTTTAAGGACATGCTTCCGGATGATAATGTGTTGCCGCATCGATACTATGATGCTAAGAAAATACTTTGTCCACGGGGATGGAGTACAAAAAGATCCATGCATGCCCGAATGATTGCATGTTGTATAGAAAAGAGTTTGAAGAGGAGCGAGTTGTCCGAAATGTGAAACCCCAAGGTACAAGTCAAATAAGGGGCTGCAAAAGTGTTGTGGTATCTTCCAATCATACCAAGGTTCAAGCGGTTGTTTGCGAATGAAAATGATGCAAAAAATTTGAGGTGGCATGCGAGATGAGAGGATTTCTGATGGAAAGCTTCGACATCCGGCCGATTCTTCTCAATGGAAGAAAATCGATCAATTATTTCCGAACTTCGGCAAAGAACCTAGGAACCTTAGGCTTGCCCTTAGCACGGATGGCATGAATCCATATGGAAGCCTTAGCAAAGCATACATAGTTCATGGCCTGTACTACGATTATTTACAACTTATCTCCAATGTTATGCATGAAACGAAAGTACATCATCTTGTCTATGTTGATTTCGGGACCGAAACAACCCGAAAATGACATTGATGTTTACCTTCACCCTTGATCGAAGACTTGAAGGAGTTGTGGGCGGAAAGCCGTTGATGTTTTTGACTCTTTCAAGAAGGAGGTGTTTAAAATGCGAGCCATGATATTTTGTACTATAAACGACTTCCCAAACATATAGGAACTTGTCAGGGTATAGTGTAAAAGGCCATAAAGCATGTCCGGTTTGTGAAGAAGGCACACGCTACCATCAACTTCAACATGGAAGAAAGACAGTTTATCTTGGACATAGGAGATTTCTTAGACGGGGCCACTCATATCGTCGATTGAAGAAAGCCTTTTTGGTGGCCAAGAGTATGAAGATGCTCCGGTGGCATTTGGGAGCAAGTTTATGAAAAGGTGAAAAATATCAATGTCGTATTCGGTAAGACCGCAAAGTGTAGAAAAGAAACAAATATATGGAAAAAGAGATCTGTATTCTTCGATCTTCCATATTGGCGCAATCTTGATGTGAGACACGGTATTGATGTCATGCATGTGGAGAAAAACGTATGTGATAGTATTGTCGGCACGCTTCTCAACATATAAGGTAGTTCCAAGGATGGTGTCAAGGCAAGATTGGATCTGATAGCAATGGGAATACGCGAAGAGTTACATCCAAGGCCAGGGGAAGAGAACCTATTGTCCCCCGGCTTCTCATACTTTGTCTAAGGATGAGAAACGAAGTTTTGTGAGTGTTTACATGGCACAAAAGTTCCCACGGGGTATTCTTCAAATTTTAAGAGGCTTGTATCGATGAAGGACTTGAAATTAGTAGGCCAAAAGTCTCATGATTGTCATGTCTTGATGCAACATGACTACTCCCAATAGCTATTCGAGGCATCGCCGAATATGATCTTCGGGTCGTTTTGACTAGACTTTGTGTCTTCTTCAATGCGCTTTGTCGTAAAGTTTTTGAGATTGAAAAGTTGGATGAATTGGAGAATGAAGGATATCTTATCTTGTGCCACCTTGAGAAGCTTTTTTGTTCCTACATTTTTTGACATCATGGTTCATCTAATTGTTCATCTAGTGAGGGAGATAAAGATGTGCGGCCCTATCCATTTACGGTGGATGTACCCAATTGAAAGATTTATGAAATTCCTAAAAGGGTACGTGAAGAACGCATACCGGCCAGAAGCATCAATTGTTGAAATATGTTTCGAAGAAGCCATGGAATTTTGTCAAAATTATTTGGCCAAAGTAAGACATATTGGGCTTCCAAAACGTCGGCATTGATGGGGGTAGACGAGGGCTTCCGTAAAGAGTGTGGATCGATGAATTGTCACAAGTCCATTTATACATCTTGAATAACGTCGATGAAGTTCAAAGCATAGCTGCACATAAAGCAGTATGTAAGGAAAGAAAATCATCGAATGACCGAACAAAGGTTGATTAGGGAGCATAAAGAACTTTTGCAAACCGGTTCAAACAAAAGGTCGAGGGAGAGGAATGTGTTTCGATACAATCAAATGGTTAGCGGTGGTCCCGAGGTTGATGTCATAAGTTGGAATTCGTATGTGATCAATGGTTATACATTTTACACGAAGTCCCTAGATGATACGAGCACGAGTCGAACGGTGGTGTTATGTTAGAGGCTGAATATATGCACTTCTCCAGTTCGAAAGACAAGAGCCCTTTATTGGCGGTCATGCCATATTATGGGGTTATTGAAGAGATTTGGGAGGTGGACTATGTGAAAATTAGATTTCCCATTTTCAAATGCAAGTGGGTTAATGTCAATAATGGTGTTCGGATCGATCGGCTAGGATTTACATTAGTCGATGTCAATGGTAGAAGTTTTGGAGATGAACCTTTTATTATGGCGGACCAGGCAAAACAAGTGTTCTATATCACCGATCAAGAAAATAAAATGTGGTCTGTAGCTCTCCAAGGAAAGAGGGTCATTGATATTGATGAGGAAATGAATTCAAATTATGGTATTCCTGGGAGTACTCCTTTTTCAAGGGGTCTACTTGACATGAACGAAGAAGATGAAGCGGATAATGAACCCGGATAAGAAGCGATCATCAAGAAGGGATATGGGAAGATATCACTTTATAAAAGAGTCAATTCATAAGGTAATATTCATATGCAGATTTCTTTGAAGACTTTAAGGCTTTAACTATATATATTATATTCCTTCTATCTATGTTCATAGTTAATGTCACCGACTATGAATTTTGTTCTTGTTTTATTTTTGTGGCGGGATCCGATCCAAAGGGGCATGTTATATAAGAGGATGTTACGTTGTTGGGTGGGGAATCAGATGAAGGCATGGTGAATATTATTTTGGGCGCATGTATGTTGTACTTGTAACTTATTGTATTTGTAAGTAAGTTATCTTATTGTATGAATTATATTAATTTAGGTGTTGTAGTCATAGTAATCATTAATTAAGAGGCCAAATAGCTCATGGTGAATAATATTTGTATTCTTTTTCCAATTCAATTTATTCAAATAATTGTTCATAGCTTGTAGCTTAAAGTATCGAATTTTATGTCTTTGGATTGGGTGGTGGATTTGTGTATATATATAATCAGGAAGAACAGCAGGGAAAAATTCGGGAAAATTTAGACCGGAAATAATAAGACGGTCTTAAATGTTCACTTGTTAAGACCGGATGTAATTATATGACCGGTCTTAAAGGTCGGGATGACTTTTGATTTTTGATATTAAACCCGGTCTTAAAAGTTGGTCTTTTAAGACCCGGTATATTTAGACGTCCGGTCTTAAATCAAAATATTTAAGACCGGATGTTTTTATCATCCACTCTTGAAAGTCAGTCCTTTAAGACCGTGTGTAATTAGTCGTGTGGTCTTAGAAGCCACTATTTTTCAGACCGTATGTGTCTTGTCCGGTCTTATAATTATGATCTTTTAAGAGCGACCTATTTTTTGGCCGGTCTTAAAAGTTGAGCATTAGGATCGAACAAAAAATATTTCGGCTTCATTTAGTACAACTTTTTAAGACCCAAGTTTTTAAATGTCCGGTCTTAAAAGAGTTTCTTTAAGACCGGTTCGAGTCCGGTCTTAAATGGTAGACTTTTAATACCGGTGCCGGAACAAGACCGGTCGCATATCCGGTCTTACGACCCCTTTTTTGTCCGGTCTTAAAAGCCTTTTTTGCACTAGTGTACCAACCTTCGTCATGGCATTCACTTTTCTCTTATTCTCTTCTGCTTCACTCCCAAGTAAGTATATATATATATATATAAAAAAAAAGAAACAAGTTTATGTCGCGCATGCGAGCATTTGCCCGACGTGGCTCCGCCCCGAGTTTAAGGATAGCTTTTTCAATTTGATTGACCAAACTCTTTAGCTGTGCCCATGTAAACAAAGAAAAATCTAGACATGAAGCTTGAATTTCTACTATGAGTGGGAATTTTTCTACCAAAATAGTTTTCTATAATTATGGCCTTTGAAATTTCGTGAACTCATGCATTAATGACTTAACTCCCGTATGATCTATCCAGCATGCAATGAACAAAAACATACTATTTCCAATCTTAAATATAAGACTAGTTAAATTTTTTAAAAAAGTTAAATAAATAAATAAATTATATCATATGTTGTATATGATGAAATTATACATCAATTTATAAGTCAAACACATTAGTTTGAAAAAAAAAGGAATATAAATACTTTAAGGTAATTTAATTAAGAGGTTGTTAATATGGTGCTTGAGGACTGAGTGAGGCTCATTTAGACATAGATTAAATTGTAGGTTGAAATGGTAAGCGATCTTATCCATAAAAAGGAGAATACAAGTTTGAATCCCGTGAAGCGCTTTTGTTAGTAGAGGTAAAAACCATTTACGCTCCAAACATGAAAGGAAACCCTCCATTCTAATATTTTTAAATATTTTTTTATATACCATTGGTGAATGTAAAAAGGAAGCAAGAAATCACTGTGAGAACGACTGCGTTTGGTGAATGGCGCGGCAATGGAGTGGAGAGAAGCCAACCCCAGTAACCCAGTCATCAACTGTTGACCATAATGATTGTTTAAAAAAAAGAAAAAAACTTATTTGATAAGTATTTTTGATAAAGTGTTTTATAAAAAGATATAAATCTGGTCTATAAAATAAAAAATTCATAACAACGTTTATATACTTCCGTACTTTTTATTCTGTAAAATTGGACAAAACACAGGAACCCTATCTTTAAACAACGTCTGTACTCTAATTATTTTTTATACCTTTTACTCTAACATTATTTTTCAGTGTACAACTATCTAATTTCAAACATATTTTTTTTATGATCTCTTCTATTTTTTTCAAAAAAATGTTTTAAAAATTATTATTAGAACATAAAAACTGAAAAATTGAATCAAACAAGTCATAGTCATTTCATTTCATCTATCATTATCAACATTTAAATCTTCCCATGTGTCGATAATGTTGTTAACAAACTGAAAAGAATGAAAATTACGTTGCCCTTACATACATATATACTAGAAACGCATTCAGGTCTCTCTTCCTCTTACGTACATTCCCTGGCTTTCTTGGATTCTTAATTCATCTCTTGTTCCATTGGTTTTTTTTTTTTTTTTTTTTTTTTTTTTGGGGGGGGGGGGGGTAATTTTTTGCCACCCCAGAGTTATCTATCAATGCACATGTTCGCAATCAGACATAGTACACTCCTTCAATTCAGTCATAAACGTATGACTTGGTTTGTAATATAGGAGGGAGTATGTTCTAATTATACTCATTTTCAAGTCCTCATTCCTACATATACCTCCATGAAGTTTGTTTTATTGGTACCAAAAAAATATTTAGGTGAGTTGGGTCCTAGGACTTACTAGATCTATGGCATGCTTTTGAGCTCAAAAAACGTTTATAGAGTTACTTACAAATACCCACCAAAAAGGCCTCACTTTGATAAGATTTGAATCTATAATCTTATAGTTATGATCCAACGTCTTAACCAGCTCGGCCACATTTATGAAGTTTGTGATATTAAAGGAACATCTTGAAAAATTCAGGGCCCAATGTCAGACGTCTCACACCATAAAGTACATTGATTGACAATATTGTGATTAGCGTACGCTTGGGGTCATATATTATGCAAGTGATAAAATTTTGATGTGTATATCCACTTTAAGGACAACTTATTCAATTTAATTGCTTTGCTTTTCATGTAAACAAAGAAAAATGTGAACATGAAGCCTCAATTTCTACTATGGTAAATAACACGTTTCTGAGCTTTTGAAATTTCGTGAACTCATGCATTAATGACTTGACTCCCATATCATCGATTCAGCTTGTAAGGAAGATATTATTCTAATCTTAAATATACGACATAGTTGAATTTATTTAAAAAGATTAAAAAAGCTAAATAAGTTACTTAATCATATCATATATTATGTATGACTAAATTATATATCAGTTTATAAGTTTATTATAATCAGACAAATTAGTTTGAAGAAAAAAAAGGAAATATTAATATTTTAAAGTAATTTAATTGTGAGGTTCTTAATATGGTGCATGAAGACTAGAGTGAGGCTCATCCAGATTGGGATTAAGCTTAGTTTAAGATGGTAAGTGATCTTACCCATAAAGAAAAGAACATAAATTTGAATCCTAGGAAGCACTTTTGTTGGGAGAGTCCTGCACTCCAAACCTCAAACGAAGCCCTCCATTGTAATATTTTGGTTTAAGTACCAATTTTACCCCTGAAGTACACGCACAGGAGCAATTTTTCCGTGGAAGTTTTTTTTGGGAGTAATGTTTCCTCGGAAGCATACAAACGTAGCAATGTTGCCCCTTCGTTAACAACCTTAATGGTCAAATGTTAGTTGACTGCATTATGCTGACGTGGATTGTCTACATGGCATCTTTGTCACTTTTTAAGTAGCAATTTTGTCCAGAAAGTACGCACCAAAGAACAATTTTGCCCTGAAAGTTTTTTTTGGGGGTCTCAATATTGCCTCAAAAGTATAAAAACGTATGATATGATTAAATAAGTTATTCAACTTCCTTAATCTCTCCAAAACAAATCCATCTGGTCTTATAATTAGGACCGGAGGTAGTATGATTAAGTAACTTATTTAGTTTTCTTAATTTCTTAAAAAAAAAAAAAAAAAGTTAAACCTGTCTTATAGTTATAATCATGACAAGAGGGAGTTGGCGTGGCAATTATTATTATTATTTAAAAAAAAAGTAAACATAGCCTACTCCTTCTTTCCCATAGCTTCCTCCATCGCAAGCATTTCCCAATCAAAAATAATAATCACTTGCCTGTGGAATTTGTTCAGAAAAAATGTTTTGAACAAATCAAACAAAAAAATAAGAATGAATTTGTCCGAACAGAAGATCAAACAAATACGTCACACGTAGTTCAAATGAATTTTTTTAAACAATAATCACTCGCCTACGGAATTATCTACGTGAACGATTAACGAACTTCTGGTGCATTTAAGTAGAGATGACTGAGAAAATAAAGCTTACAAAAAGTGTCAAATACTATTAATTAGGGCTGTTGATAGTGGGGGCAACATTGTTACTTTTTAGACTTACGGGGCAACATTGAGAAAAAAAAAAAAAAAAAAACTTCCAGGGCAAAATTGCCACTTAAAAAAAGTAAGAAAGATGCCACGTAGACAATCCACATCAACATAATACGATCAACTAATGTTTGACCATTATAGCTGTTAACGGAGGGGCAACATTGCTATGTTTTTATACTTCTGGGCAACATTGCTCCCAAAGAAACTTTCTGGGCAAAATTGCTCCTAGGCGTATACTTCAATTCAGGGGCAAAATTGGTACTTAACCCTAATATTTTTAAATCTTTTTTTTAAAATACCATTGGTGAATGTAAAAAGGAAAGGAATCACTTTGAAAACAACTGTGTCTGGTTAATGGCGGGGCAATGGAGATAAGCCAACTCCATTTCATCCCAATCACTAATGTACGTACCAACCGTTTCATGACTAACCCTGTCAACTGTCGACCATAATGTTTTTTTTTTTTTTTTTTTTTTTTTGGAAAAAAAACTTATTTGATGATTATTTTTTATTAAGTGTTTTACAAAAAAAATATAAATCTGGTCTAAAAAAAATTTCTTAACCGTTTATATACTTTCGAACTTTTTATTCTGTAAAATTGAGCAAAACAGAGGAACCCTATCTTTAATTTACAACGTTTGTACTCTAATTATTTTAAACAATTTTCTTTTATATTTTTTGATCTAACGTGATTTTTCAGAGCAACTATCTAATTTCAAACATATTTTTTTTTTTTTATGATCTCTTTTATTTTTTCTAAAATTTTTTTTATAAATTATTATTAGAACATAAAAACTGAAAATTGAATCAAACAAGTCCTAGTCATTTCATCTATCAACATTTAAATCTTCCCATGTGTCAATAAAGTTGTCAATAGAATGAAAATTACGTTGCCCTTACACACCTACTAGAGACGCATTCAGGTCTTTCTCTTCCTCTTACGTACATTCCCTAGCTTTCTTGATTCTTAATTCATCTCTGTTTCATCGTTTTTTTTTCTCGCTATTTTTTACCACCCCAGAGTTATCTATCAATGCACATATTCACAAGGAGACATAGTACTCTTTCAATCCTAAATGTATGAAATGGCTTATAGTATAATTTGTCACTACAAACTAGGTCCTATATTTATAAACATAATCTTAAACGCCCTCTTGTAGCATTGTATCATAATATTATTAGAAATTGGAATCAAGTTATAACATTTTGATCTATAGTACAAATTTCAGAGATCGATGCCTCTAACAAGTAATTTGAGTCTTAATGAGATGATTTAATTGGGAGAGATCTTTTAGTTTCACAATCTCAATTCTCAACAGAAGAATGTCAAAATAGCATATAATTAGGATCAATCCACAAGAGAAGTTCGATCTTTCCTTAACCTTAACAATAATTAAGGAGAAGAGGGAATGAGGGAGTTAAAGGAAGAACGGAGAGACCAATAGCATTGGAAGTGGAGAATAAACATGGGAGATGAAGAGCGGTGAAAGAGGAATTTGCTCTAAAGTATTTTATGAAATATGAAAATAATTTTTAATTTCTAAAACTCATTAGTAGTGGCATTGGCGGACCTAGGTGGATTGGGGCCCCCCTTGAATTAGAGATGATTTTTTTATTTATTTA
This sequence comes from Acacia acuminata, assembly GCA_019022655.1. Classification (NCBI taxonomy): domain Eukaryota; kingdom Viridiplantae; phylum Streptophyta; class Magnoliopsida; order Fabales; family Fabaceae; genus Acacia; species Acacia acuminata. Next base: position 1,591,448 of record JAFJYI010000001.1, read on the forward strand.
TTTAATTAATACATATTTGAATGATTGCCCACCTTTAATACATCAAGACTGCACTTCATAATCGGATAGGGAATGAATGATTGTTTAGTGCCTTATATTGAAAAAGATGTATTTGATAGCATTGATAATAAGACAATTATAATGAAATTCTAAAAAATAAGGCCTAGAAGAATGACATTGTAATTATTTTTATTATAATATACTTTTGTTATTAAAATATATGTATTTGAACTTATTGAGTGCCCACCCTTCATTGTAATTTATGCATTTGCATTTATTTCTAACAAGTACTTAGCTTTACTTTTCTAAATGACAGGTTTGTAAAATAATTGCCTCTTTTATTACATCATCGTATTCACTTGATTTCATAAATATTTTTTTTGTTTATATATATATATTTAATGCATTTAAAACTTTCCCTAAAAAAAAAAAGGGGGCCCCCAAATATCCCCACTAATTGTGCCTCCCTTCGTAAAATTCTGGGTCCACCCCGAGTAGTGGGATTGAGAGTGGTGCAACATGATAAGATTTCAAAATAATTTGAAACTATCTTTTAATTATCTCTCTATTTTTAATATATTTATTTTAAAAATAATTTATTTTATATTTTAATATTTCAAAATATTTTGTAATTTGCAACAATCTCTCAGGTGTCTCTATTTAATTTTTGAGCATGATTTATTTTGGTGAGAACATGGGAGTTGGCGGGTGGGTGAGGGAATCTGTTATTTTATGAAATATAAAATTAATTTTTAATTTTTAAAAATTAGTTGTGGGTTCGAGAAGTTTAACATGATAAGATTTTAAAATATTTTGAAACTGCCTTCTCATTATCCCTCTATTTTTAATAAAAATCTGGACATGGGGCTTCATTTTCTACTGAGTGATGAGGATGTCTACTCCGTAAACGACGCGTTTGTGACGAAGACTAGGTCATTAGAGGGCCTTTGAGAATATTGCGAACTCATGCATTGACTTGTATATGAAGAAACATAATAATAGAACGTAGCCTGTAAGTCAAGCAACAGAGACAAAGAGAACTAGTGACTTGTATATAAAGAGGAAGCTAAGCTATGCATTTCACATGTGAAGCTCACGAGCATGATAAAAATGGAAGTGAGGAGGTTGTGGGTATTGGTGGTGAGTTTTATGGTTTTGGTTCAAACATTGGGAATCAAATGTTGCGTGAGAGAAGAGAGGGAAGCGCTTCTTAATATAAAGACATATTTTCTTACAAACTATAGTGACACTCTCAAGGTGGAGAAGCATTTATCGTCCTGGGTTAGTGGTGATAGGAAGAGTGAATGCTGTAGGTGGAATCGCGTTAAGTGCCATCCTTCTTCGGGCCGGGTTTCCAAGCTTTCACTCCAAGATCTTAATGTCATAAAGTATCCTTATAAACATCCCCTCTATAGAGGAGATCCCGCTAATGTTTCTATAGATTTCTCAATGTTCCAAAACTTCAAGGAGCTGACAAGCCTCAACTTCTCCAAAGGCGGATTTCAAAGTTTGGAAAACACTGCAGGTTCGTGTCACTTTGGATTAGCTAATGTTAAATTATTTTATGTTGTAGAGTTTTATGTTAGAAGCAATTTCTCTATTTGTGAGGTTATGTGTGCACATCCGACTCTCTCTAAACTTTATCTAGTAAGACTCTTGTGCATTAGGCTGCCCAGTCCTTTAGTCTTTCAACATAGAGGTAAGTAGTTGTTAATTTTTAATCAAGTATATATGCTTTAAATTCCAATTCTAAATATGGGTACAAGGTAACTAATTTACAACAATTAAAGAATTAGTTAAATTATTTATTTGTAAAAAGAATGTGTTGCGTTTCCTCAAGATACTCCTTTAATCATTTGCAATTGACACTATCCCATATGGAAACCTATTTTGAATACGTAAAGCAAATATGGATAAATTGAAAAAAAATATATTATAAATTCGGAAGATTAGATGGATTGGGGTCTTACATTTGAAGAGAAAGAAAACATCTCAATTAGTTCCTACACATTTAAGACCTAGTATTTTTTGAATTTCTAATATATGATGAACCAATCCAACTTCAACTGAGTTTCAACGATGTTTAAAAGTTGTGGCGATTGAAGCACAAGTGGCTAATGGAATCTAGATAAAACTCATGCCTCCACTTGGGTGTAGCTCCTCCGAATCCACCCATGACTACTACTAGCTAGAGAGATCCCCTTCTGCCATGAGGCAATGTCAATAGAGAGAATTAATTATAGATCTTAATTAAATTACAAAAATTAATTACCCACAGATCCTAACTACTTTGTAAATCTAGAAATTTGATATATATATATATGTGTGTGTGTGTGTGTGAATACAAAAGTTTACTAGTAAATGGGAAAGAGAAAAAAAATTGTAATTCTCCCACGCTAACGAGTCTCAACAAATAATTGTGCAAGCGGCTCTATTATTAACCAGTATCGAGTACGGTGAATTGGAGAGAGTCTTCCCCAGCTACTTACCACTTTGGATACCAAAAGAGAAAATTGTTTCTATACTGAATCAGAGGAAGTCAAGCTTTGAAAAGGAATTCAAATACTTTAGAGATTGTTCAGCCTGGATTCTCGGTGGTCCGACAGGAGAAAAACACCTTTTGTATTTCTCTTCATAAGTGTCTGGTTATGAAATCAGTGTCAATTAAATACATCTAACCAATTGTGAAGTGAATTCTACATTTTGTTTCATCATTAATAAATAGGATATAAAGGGTTTATATACTCTCTTCACTCTTTAATATAAAACATATTTACCTAATCTGATTAGATTAAGGAAGTTAACTCATTAAGTTAGTTAGTATTACTTGTATTTTCTAAAACATCATAGTCATGTTCTTTAATTCTTTCATTTCCTCTTCTTCTTGGTTATTTCTAAGGGAGCATCAAAAAAAGTAAATTAAGAAATGATTGACAAATATAAAAAATATGTCTTATATTTAAGATCATGTTTAACTCCTCAAATAGGTCTTGTATCAAGGACCGGAGTGAGTAGTTTAAATTTATAGTAGAGTTTGTTTACCATTGTTTATTCTCACTGTATACCCGCAAATATCCTGAACATAAAATAGATGTCCACAAAATATAGGAGATTTTTTTTTTTTTTTTTTTGGACTGAAATTTACAGGAGAATATTACTTGGCCTGTACCAGAATTTTTGGTCTCAGTATGGGAAATATCTGTGTGTATTCCTCACAAAATGAAATCACTTAGTTCTTTTATCAATACTCGCTAGATTTCTGTGGTTTTTGCATCTCTATATACAGCATAACTAATGAAATTAATATGCATATTTTGCATTGGGAAAATTTAAGTAAACCCATTGTAGCCATTTTATCTCAGTCAGCCTCAAAGAATTTTAAAACTTCTCTAAACCCCATGAACTAAAATGGAATTAAGTTTTATGGGTGAAAATATAACGCTGCCCTTACTTTATTTGTTTTGTTAAAAAGGTTCAATAGTGATTGGAGTTCCAGTCATCATAAATTAATTTGTCTTGTTCATATATATACTTATTCCAGTTATTCATATAAAGAGTTTTACACTTACAATAGGACTTGTTCAATTAATGTTGTTCATATGTTTAATGCATTTGTTCATGAGGAATTAAACATTGGCAAATGAGACTTGTTGAACAACACAAATTGAAAAGTCCTATTTGTAAATGTGTAGCTCTTCATGATCAAGTAAAATAAACATATGAAAACCACAAATTAAATTCTAGTGGCTGGATTGAGCTCCAATTAGCCAGATGGCACTAGAGCTTCAATGGCCGGCCACCGATTAGGTGGCTACTAGTGATCGGTCATTGGAGCTTCAACAATAATTGAACATGTTTTTTAAAAAAAATAATAATAAAGTAAATGCATTATTGTCCTTTCACAAACAAAACTTAATTTCATTTTGGTCTATGGGATGTAGTGAAATTTCAAAATTATTTTAGGTTGGTTGAAATAAGATTGTTGCTGTGGGGCTTAACTGAAAATTTTCCCATTATAATTTGTTTGCTGTTTTTCATTTTTTTTTTCTTTTTGGTTTTCCAAAATTTTATTTGAACACACCAAATTTGCATGTATCTGATTGCAAGGCCAATAATGAGCCAATAAAATTTGGATTAATTAAGTTCATTTTGATACAGTTTTGGGCAATCAAGCAACTTGGAAGTCCTTGAATTAAAATTGAATTACATATGGGGAACTCTGCCATTACACGGTGAGCAGGTGTCATTTGATTCATAACGTAGAACAACATTATTTTAGGGTCTACTTCATTTATGTATATTAACAAAACTTGGGTACTTTTGGCCATAGAAATATGCAAACTGAAGAAGATACGTGGGCTGGATTTTAGTGACAATTCATTCTCGGGTTCCTTGCATAAGTGCTTGGCCAACTTGACATTTCTTCAAGCCCTTGATCTCTCAAGTAATTTCCTATCCGGAGAAATACCAGCATCTGCCATTGCCAGCCTCACATCTCTTGATTACTGTTCTCCCATGGATAACAATTTCAAAGGCATATTCCCTTTGAGTTCCTTTGCCAATAATTCACGCATTAAGGTACTTTCACTTCAAATGAATAATAATCAGTTTCAAGTGGGCACTGAGTGAAGTTGTTCTTTTATTTCAATTGGAAGTTCTAAACTTGGCAAATTGTAAAGTAAACGCACCTAGTGGAACCTTCCCCTCCTTTCTATTATATCAACATGACTTGCACTATATTGACCTCTCAAATAATGATTTGGTTGGAGTGTTCCCAAATTGGTTGCTTCTCAACAACACACAACTCAGGTCTTTGAAATTGGACCATAACAAGTTCACAGGAACATTTGAGTTCCCAGCCTACACACATCAACCTCCTGCACACCCCTTGATTACTTTGCAGCTATCTGATAACCAAATGGAGGGTAAGCTACCTACAAATATTGATCTAGTGTTCCCAAATTTGGAAGATTTACATGTTTCAGGAAATGGATTTAATGGCCGTATTCCTCCATCAATAGGAAACATGTCCAAGTTGATTGATTTGGGCTTAAGCAGAAACAAATTTTTTGGCCAAGTTCCCGAGTCTTTGTGGGCAAGTTGTGCTTCATTAGAATTCTTGACTTTAGCAGATAATAACTTACAGGAAAAATTACTTCCTTCTCATAAGAACTCTTCCTCTTTGCAATTCTTGCTTTTGGACAACAACTTCCTCAGTGGGACACTGGATCATGATATATGGCACTTCCCATATCTTGAGACGTTAGATATCTCTAACAACAATTTCTGGGGTATGGTTCCTTCTTTCATCACAAACTCTTCATATTTAAACTTCATAAACTTGTCAAGAAATAATTTTATGGGTACACTATCGACAGAGCTATGCAAACATGATGTTTTCTTTTTACACCTCTGTCAAAATAAACTCTAAGGTTCAATACCAGCTTGCTATTTCAATATGAGTTCTTTGCATGCTCTACTACTACAAGGCAATAGCCTTACAGGCTCCATTCCATCATTCATGAGACCTAGTGACTTTCTATCAACACTTGATTTGAGGGATAACAAGTTATTTGGAGTTATTCCAGACTCGATTGTGACGGTGAAATCCTTAAGTTGTCTTCTACTGGGAGGTAATCAGCTATATGGGCAACTTCCTAACCAGTTGTGCCAACTAAAGGCCATCCAATTTTTAGACCTGTCACGTAATAACTTCACCGGAAATATTCCTGCTTGCTTCTACAATTTCTCACTTGGAGAATGGAGTGGAGAATGGAGTGCTACACCTCGCTATGCTATATCATTTGTTTCTTCAACTGACATTTATTACTATAGCCCTCTTCATTTGACACTATTGTTTTCACAAGATGGAATTTCTGTTGACAGAGGAGAACTTGAAATAGCTTTTATGACAAAAAACTTGGTTCTTACATATAGTGGTGACATTTTGGGTCTTATGTCTGGAATAGATTTATCAAGCAATAATTTAACTGGACAAATCCCTCATGAGATTGGACACTTGAAATCCCTTCATTCATTGAACTTATCTCACAATCATTTGAATGGATCAATACCAAAAAGTTTCCACAACCTTTCAAGCATTGAGAGCATAGACCTTTCAAACAACAACTTGGATGGAGAAATCCCTATTGAGTTACAGGACTTGAACTTTCTTGTTGTATTCAACGTGTCCTACAACAATTTGTCAGGTATAGTGCCTAATGGTGGACAATTTTCAACCTTTGATGAAAATTGCTTTGAAGAAAACCAATATCTCATTCGGAACAATACCAATAAAGGTAACTTTGCATATGTACCACCAACTCTTGTCAACAATTACACAGAGGAAGATGAATCTGCCATAGATTTCACTTCCTTTATTTGGAGTTTTTTTGCATGCTATGTTGCTGTGTTGGTTATTATGGCGATAGTTTCTTTGGATCAACCCATACTGGCGAAGATTGTGGTTTTACTACATTGAAACATGCCTTTATAGATGTTTGTATCCATATCTTAAAGATGCATTCTGGTAGAATTCCCAAGAGTTTGAATAAATTGCACAACCTTAGACTTGTTAACTTGTGCTACAAGAAAACATGTATGTCACTTCACCTCTTTGTAAAACTATGTTATTGCATTATAAGTGCATGTAATGTTTTATAAATACTTTATTATATCGTGAGTTTTTTAAACATATATTGTGTTGTTATGCTATTCAAATTGGGACTTACTGCGGTAGAAGGAGCCAAATTCTACATGGTAGCCTTTGCACATTGTAGTAGAACCTTGGATCCTAGATTTTTAAATTTTTCATGGTTTTGTTGTAAGTCTTGCTCAAGATTTACAATTTAACTTTTATGATTTATTTTCTCAAAGGTGAAAGTTTGTAAGTTATGTGCATGATTTTTAATATTTGTGAAGGTTGCAAATGAAGCATCTTTCAGGTAGATGAATAAAACAAACCAATATATGAACAAACATACTAAGAGTACTAAAAATATCTGATTAAGTCAAAAACCTTTAGTTCAAGAAACTTACAAAAAATAGATGTCTTTACCCGTGGCTGTATTAGTACACTCTTTAAACATGACATTACAACAAAGAACCTTTTAAACCTGGTTGTACTTTCATATTTTTATGTAATGATTGTATATATATTGTTCTAAAATGTGAACAATCAAGGTAGTTCCAAATGTGAAATCACTTTTCATGATGGCTAAGTGATTTATTGATCAATACAATGTTTTCTGGATTTGATCAACATACATTAAACAAAATTATAATATAGATAAAAGATAATGGCTACTCATGTCATTAACCAGCTTCATTCCAATTCCTTGATCCAAACATGCTCTACTTTTCCATTTTCATCCATAAGCCTTTGGATAATGAAAACATGGCACCATAGAGAAGTCTCTTACACATGGAGGATCTGGGATGTTAGTGTCGATTAACTTGTGAAGAATCAGCGGCTTCGAGCCTCGCAAACATTGAGCTGCGTATCCAAAAGAAGATATAGAACTTGTCACCAACACATCACACATACTAAGCAGATAAATTTCAGTCAAAGCCTTTATATTGTGCATATTGTTATTGAACTTATGTTCCTCCTCATGACTTGGCTGATAAACTCCTATTATGTCCCCAGTTAGAGCTGGTAATCAGGGTCGGTTCTTGAAGGGCATGGGGCTCGAGGTAAGAAAAATATTTGTTTTTCAAAACCCGGCCCACGAACACCAAGACCAAGGACGACCCTACAGGGCCAGAAGTTATTATTCCAAATTTTAACTATTTTTCCTCGGGTAAAGGTGCAAAAATACACAAGTGTTTTACTCTGAGGAGTGCCCAACACCAAGTGCATTTTTTAGGTACAAAAATGCACATGTGGTTATAAAACAGGTGCAAAAGTCACAACACCGTTAAAATCTAACTTAACGGTGTTAATTTTGGGGTGAGGCCCATACTATTTTCATGAAAATACCAAAACACCCTCTAAAATCACCCTCCACACCTTTGCTTCTTCTTCTTTGACAGGCAGCCATGAATAATTTGAACCACCAAACTTTCATTCTTCCATCATCGTCCCTTCTTGGTCACCGGTGACCATCCTTCCATCACCGTCCTTCATCGTCACGGGCAACCATCCTTCCATAAATGCGATCTCTCTCAAATTTTTAGTTGAAATTATGAAAGCAAAGAGATGGCTCCGAGCCTCAAAATTCTAAAGCCATGCTCTACGATGATGTGAGAAATAGAGTAGAGAGAGATAAAACTATGTTGTGAGATTCTCCAACATAAAGCATGTACAAAGAAGCACACAAACTAAAAATTCAGAAAAAGGAGATCGAGAGCATGGGGGTTTTAGATCGAGAGCTTGGGGGGTTCATATCGAGAGCCCAGCACTTTATGCACTGGGGTATGCTAAATTTACAATTAAGAGTTGCATTTAAATACTTGACAATTAGTTTTTTTTACCTTCTATTTGATTTCGGGAACTTTGAGTACCTTCAAGTTCACCTCTCTCTTTTTGTTGCAAAGTTAACTGAAATAAAGAGATTAAAAATCGCAACATACTGGAAGGGAAGAATAAAAACTAGCCAACCAAGAAGAATATGAGCTCACATTTCTCGAACAGTTTGATCGAAGACCTTAATGAAATCTATGGTGGATCCAAAAAGATTATATAAAAAAGAACTAGATCAAAGAGACCAGGACGTCGTAGATCTGAAATGGTTCAGAAGTGTGGATGTATAATTGCAAGAAATTTGATGCCGTGAGAACAATGGAAGTTGAAGCCAGATTAGATCGGAAGGGGGTTTTTTCCTTTTTTTTTTCTTTTCTTTTTTTAAAATTAGGGGCATTTTGGTATTTTCATAAAAATAGCGTTGATGTGAGGTTCAAAAATGAAGAATAATCAAGAAAGGAGATATTGAAGAAGATGTGAAGTTCAATAATGAAGAATGATCAAGAAAGGAGATATTGAAGAAGGTAGAACTTACAAAGAATGATGAGTCCAAGTTGAATAACGAAGAATGATCAAGATGAGAGATTGAAGAAGGAAGAACTTGTTGAATGAAATGAGAATATCATTATACAAGTTCTTAGATTGATATTAGAAGTATCCAAGATTAAATGGAAGTTGGAATAGCACAATTCGGAGTTAAAACAAGCAAATATATGATTTTCAGATAAGCAAACTTGACTCACAAGGTTTCAACTCGAGTTTACTACCTTGCTGTAGTGATTTGCTTCTCGGATACGAGCAAACTCGAGTTTAGAACTCAAAACTTGAGTCAACCATCATTAACTCAAGTCAATAAGTGTCTTTAGCATCTCTGGCATCTTTGGACTAGTTAAACTCGAGTTAGCCGTTATAAACTCGAGTTTGTCATCCTTTTCAGCACCTCTGTTTTACTTTGTTTCACGTTTCACCTAAGCTAGGTCTGGTAATTTGATGATATCTCCTAAGCCAAGTATCGAATTGAGGTGAAACCAATTTTGTATGAAACTAGGCTCCCAGTACGTTATTTTGATATAAAATTTAAGCCCAAAGGATTTCAGATCAAAGAACTATGAATTGTAAAAGTTGATAGTGAAATCCACACCACACAACAGATCAAGCTTCAATTTTTTAAGTGTATCTCACAAACTACAAATCCAATTGAGCTAAAATGAGTTCTATCAAGATTTGAACCAACCAAAACGGAGTTCAGACCAGGAAGATATGACATTCGAAAGTTGACAGTCAGTTTAAGAAGTCGCAAAAATGCTCAACATACAATGAGCTTGGAATGAATGCTTAACTCGAGTGTAAGGATGAACAAAACTCGAGGGCAAACTCTAAATCTTGAAGAAACCCAAACTCGAGCCTATGGATGGCAAACGAGTTTTGTTCTAAATCTTGAAGAAACCATGGAACTTGAGTCTGAGACGTTTCCAAGTGTCCAGTTTGAATTTGCTTTTGATTAAACCATCTTCTAAGTTGAAAGGACATCAAACTCGAGTTATTAAGTGGGATGCTCGAATCATTAACTCGAATCAGTTTATACAAACTCGAGTTTACATCTCAGCTTCAGAAAATCATCGTGTCCAAAATATTGTTTATCATAAAAAACATCCAGATGATTACTCAAATAACTTATACTACTTCTTAACATTATTTATATCATTTGTGTACAAGTTTCAGGTGATTAAACAAAGGATTAGATTCATCCTCAAAATGTCAGATTCGTGTCAGAAACATGGAATGCTTTGCAGAAGCTCTAATGGCTAGTTCCAATTGATGTCCAATAGCTACTATTCACAATGGTCATATTCTCAATGGTCAAATGATCTTCATCTATAAGAAGAGACACATTCGAGACACACACAAAAAATGACAACAAGAGCTTGCACTATCAAAATGACAACATTCTGAATCCAACGTTTATCTCATACATACTCTGTTCTCAATGCTTTCATAGCTCATATTAGAGAGTGAAATGATTTGTATTATACTTTGGTGTTTACTCATTCACTTCTGAGGGTAAAGATTCATTGTAATCATTTTATTTGAGAGTTACTCAAGATTGGGTGATCTTGAGTTGGAAACAAATTATAACCTTACGTTGTGTAAAGTAGAGTATCTCGGTTAGAGATTTGGCTTCACAAGTGCCTAAGTGAACTTGTGGGATTGTATAGGCTTCTCTTGTACCCAAATTAAGCAAGAGGATGGTGGATTGAAAATCTTAAGTGAAGCTTGGGGACTGAACGTAAGTCAAGGATTGAGTCGAACCAATATAAATCTCAGTTTGCATATTCTCTTCATTTATCTCTTATATTTCTAGTTTATGATTATTTGAATATTTATCTATTGATTTAGAAGTCACGAAAAGATTTTTAAAGTTTCTAAGTGTTTAGTCTTCACCCAATTCACCCCCTCTTGGGTTCAGCCGGTTCTTACAATTCATAATCAAAAGCAAACTATTGTCCACAAATAACTCATATAAAATATAAGAAGCTTACCATTAAGCAACATGACTACGATTACTATCATTGTCATCTTCTTTGCCACTATTATTAATTTCAAAGATATTTGATTGTGCTTCACTTTGATTATTAGGCTCTGCTTTATGGGTAAAAATATCAAGAATTTTTTCTCCCGTATCATGAATACATCTATAATCTTTACCAACCCACTTTAGATTTTTTTTTTCCTTTTAAGTAGCTTTATATAGGATTTTCTCTAATAAAAATTGAACAAAGTATCTTATAATAATGATCACGCCTTCCTCCTACAAAGTGCATTAATAATAGCGAGCCGAGAGAGCTTATTTTCAGCACTAGCACTCAATGAGGAATATCTTTAACAATTATGGCAACTAGACAAATACGCCGTTTCAGCATTATGCTATGCCAAATTTGATCTCAATTTAATGCAATGTAACATTTTCGCATTATTCATATAAGTAAGGGTATAAAATGTACAATATAACAAATATCATTAAACTTTTAAGGGAAAATTAAAATCAAGGACCTATAGCAGATAATATTTATTGAAAAGGTCCGTAAAAAGTTGTAATTGTTTAGAAGGACCAATTAACAAAATAAAAATTTAAAAATACTAAATTATCCCTAATCAAACCTCCTACACTTTTTCTTGCATTCTATGTTTAAAACTAATATGAATTTCTAACTTCAATTAAATTAAACACAATTTCTCTCCACATAGATGTATATAGAAAAAATAACACAAATATCTTTAAATTATATAATGATAAGATATGAAATGCATTTAATTTTTGATTTTGGTTGATAAAGTTCCTTTGATATAGCTTTTTTCATGATTTATATAAAATTATGTAAATCATGAAAAAATGATATAAAAGGGTTAAAGGGCCAATATCTACCTTACGACTCATGAGTAATAATTAAATGATATGATTATGTAGATATTAGTTAAGGTTAAAAAATGATGATTTTGGCAGTAGTAATTTGCTGGAAAAAAAAATTAAATCACTTTCAAGGGCAATTTAGTATTTCTAAATTTATATTTTAGTAATTGGTTCTTCTAAATAATTACAGTTTTTACGGTCCTTCACAAAAAATATTATTCTCAATAGGTCCTCCAATCTAATTCTCCCAACTTTTAATAGGACTTTGGAGATATAAAAAAGTTTAAAAAAATCCAGTAAATTATAAAATATTATTCTCAATAGGTCCTCCAATCTAATTCTCCCAACTTTTAATAGGACTTTGGAGATATAAAAAAGTTTAAAAAAATCTATATTTTGAAAGGAGATAGCAGTAAATTATATTTAAAACACTGTCATTAGACAGACATAAAAAATCCAGGTCTACCAAGCATCTATTCAAGAATCGGTTTTGGAAAAATATAAAATACCTCAAGATAATCCAATACGAATTAGTTAATTTAAACATTTTTTTTGGGGCAAGGCTTATCTTAGAACACTTTGCTACCAGACGTCCCATATTAGCCTTATATTTTGGAAATCCCTTCAACCTATAGAGAATAAACCAAGAAAGTTCTGAATATTTCAATATTAAAAATGACATAACAAAATCAAAAATTCATCCGAAAATACTTCAGATTTAATCTACCACGAATCAATAAACTAAATCGAACAATAATATTACTATCATGTGATATTATCTAGCGATCTAATCATCTTACATGTATAGATAGTGATTCTCATTAATTTATTAAAAAATAGCATGTCTTGTCGAGAAGTACTAAACCTTCCAACTATAATAAACCATTTTAAGATGCCAGAGATAAACTCTTAACCTTACAAAATTAGACAGGGCCACGCTTTTCGGAACAAATCGTCCTTCATAGAGTCACTTATATCAGAAGAAACTGCATTTCCTTATTTCTAGGGAAAATTACATGTAGGGCTCAAAGACCAGAAATAATTACAAAAAAATCCCTTAAAATCACTAAATTATACAGAAAATCCTAAGGGAATTTTTTTTATATTATTTATATTAACAACAGGAAATGTCATATATACAACAGAAAGTGTCATATTTACAACAACATTTAAACACCTGACCATTTACAATAAAAAAACTCACATTTACAACAGAAAATGTTATATTTACAATAACATTTAAACACCTAGATTTTGAATGTAGAGAGGTAATTTACAATAGAAAAAGACTAGATTTACAACAGGAAGTGCTATATTTACAACAAAATTTAAAATCTGATCATTTACAATAGAAAAAGTCATATTTACAACAGAAAAACGCCATATTTACAACAATATTTAAACACCTGAATTTTGAATGTAGAGAAGTCATATTTAGTGATTTCAAGAGACTTTTTTGTAATTATTTCTAGTCCTTGGGACCTGTACGTAATTTTCCCTTATTTCTGATCTGGGCTAATGATTGACTTTTGATCTTCAACTCCTCAACCAAGAAACTACACTGGCAATGTAATTAGACATATCTCCTTTGTTGAGGACACTGTAATAGCAAATAGTTCAGTGCTCAGGTCATGAATTTGTCGCTGAGCGATGAACGCCAACCAGCTTCAATCCCTTATTTACATCTTCACAATTCATAATATGAGGAAAAAGGGAAGTAAATTTCACAATTCTATTCGCCTTACAATCATGTTTAGGTGGATGATGCAGACAAGGTTCCATGGATACAGCTTGTAGGCATGGTGGATCAGGGATCTGTTCACCATATGCTCTCTGAAGAATCCATGGCTTCAAACCCCAAGACTTTGTGCAACATACCCAAAAGTAGACTTGGAGCTGGTGATCAATGCTTGACACAAACTCAGCAGATAGATTTCAGTCCATGCCTTGATGTTATGCGAATTATCGTACGACTTTTGATGCCCTTCATGACTTGGTTGATAAACTCTTACAACTTCCCCAGTCACAGTAGTGTTTCTCAAATACATAGCCCTTAGCTTCTCACCGTATTCTGAGTATAAAGACACAACTAGAACGGCTTTTGAGGTGCTATTCTTCGATGGAGATGTTACTGACTTGTGATGGCCCAACTGAGGCAGCAGGTTATGCTTGAAGGCACAAGCTAATATTTCACCAGTGATGGTTTCATGTGGAGCTCGATGAGTATTATATACTCTTACTTGGAGGCCAATTCTGTCATTTTCCTTGGCCAAGTGAGCTTTATAGAACCTGCTAATAGCATCCCACACCTCATTTGATGGGTGAAAAAGGTATCGTCCCAGATGGTGGAAAACAGTGTCTTTTTCGGGGAACATTTTACTCAGCTCTTGCCCAAAAGTTGGGATCATGAAAAGGGAAGGGGAAAAATATTGATTGGACTTCAAAATCAAGACAGGAACTTTCTCGAGAAGACTTTGGCTATGATCACAATGGAAAAAGTTATTATGACCATCATGGGTGTGTTGTGGATTAAGAATTAGAACTGATGGCCAATACACATTCGAATAACGTGTCTTGTTTAGTAAGCTTTCAAAGGTTTCCATATTTTTCTGGTCTTTGCGGTAAGGAAAATTCTGAGGCAATAACCATGATGAGTTGGGAAATGGTTCACAATAGAGACCAACCATATCAGACCCAAATCTGACAAGTAGAACGCGATCTGTGAGAATGGCATAAAGAAATGTTGCAGCCAATGTTATCATCCTGTTCCCCAAGCCATTGGCAGCTGTCCAAACAAGGTATTTGCACTTTGTAGCAGCAATATTTTTGCTAGAATTTTTGCCCATTTTCAAGACTTTGTCAAAGGATTTGGTAAGGGGTCCACATCTTCTATGAAGCTTTTCATAGTTGCGCAGCTTGGATATCAGATATGATGAGGGTTTATGAGGGGATGTCTTGCGATATAAATAAGATTGATACCTACTTAGGCATGATGCTTCATCAAAAGTTGGAGCTAGAAGTTCATTGAGGAGTTTATCATTGGTAAGAGTGTCAGATAGATATGAATCATTACTCAAATTTGCAATTATTTGATTCTTCTGATCTGCAGGTACAAGAAAAAGAGAAGTTGCAGATATTTGCAAGAAGATAAAGAAAAGCCTATGCAAATTAGCAACTCTCTCAGTGATTCGTCAAAAAGTTTCAATTGCAATGAAGTTTCAATAAAGTTATTGCAGATCATGCTCAATAAAACATAATGAATATAGACATATTTTATGCTTGTTTTACCAAAACCAAAGGTAAGTTGGTAATTAACGAAATAATAATAGCAAATTACCTCAGGTATTCAAAGTCCAAATTGAGCCAAGAATAACAGAAATAATTCTTCAAGTCATAAAAGCATCTGAGGTTTTATATACTAAAAAATTGACTAGGAATAACACAAATTGGAAAATTAAGCCATAAGCAATGGCCATACCAGTATCTGAGGTTGTCTTTTTGGGGATGCTTTCTTCTGAGGCCGGTAAAACATCATGAGCCTTTTCTTCCAAAATATTATCCTTGGCTGTTCGACACGCAGGTTAAACAGTAAAAGACACAGCACATCGGAATCAGATATAGTAAATTTGAATAAACGACTGAGGACATATGATTGAGAAAACAACGATGTCATACATAAGAGAAATAGAATACAAAAAATGGCCTTACCTACTTCTGATCCTGTAATATTCTGGCCTTTTCCTCCCATGGTTTGAGGGGTTACAGTTAAAGTAACGTCTTCACCTTCCTTTAAGACATTAATAGAAACGTTCTGGGCTCTTTCACCCAGCACGTCGGTTTTCGAAGATTCCTCAACAAGAAGAGGTATTGAATTGTGGTTTATCAGAGTAACGATGACTAAAATGGGGAAAGCAATGAAACTCACAACCAAGAATGTTCTGAATCCCTTGAATGTATTTGACTTTGTTTTATCCATTGTGGCTTCGAAATTTTTTCGCATTAACTGCTAAGACTACAGCTCAAATTCGATGGCAGTAGCCAACACCTTCAATGAGCAAGGTGCAGGTAGCTTCAGATATCAAATTAGTCGCCTAGAAATGTAACAAATAAAATTCATTACCTAGAATATACACAATATTATAGCAGTTTAAATAATGAGGTTTTGAAAAGATAAGGTGATCTCCAGACCTATGCGAATGGCAGTCATATGGAATCCTCGAAGACGTCCTGGATTTACTTCGCTCCGAACCCAGTTTCTCGATCAAGTTCTCTCCTCGTCAGGGAAACAAAAGCAGCTGATCTTCTCGCTGCATTCACCAATAAGGGGGTGTGCCCCACCGGGTGGGTAGATCTACCCTTACCCCCTTTGTTTTCCGTTTTGGAGGAAGAAGCGAAGGCCACTAGGAGTCCAAGACATGAAGTTCCAGGGCAGCCCAGACGCGTAGAAATGGAAGAAGCCGATGGTTCCTGTTCAGTTTAGTGTTCCCTGGTTGACTTTTTGGGCGATCAGGGCTTTACTTATTTTGCTTTTCTATATCCAGCTTAATTATTACGTGGGACCCGGCTACTACTCTCTTTTTTTCCTTGGTCAAAGGCTACCTACTCTCTGCAGTAAAGCTGATGTAATCGTTCTCGGAAGCATGGTAGTGAAAGCGTAGTTTTTACGTGAAAAGCGGAAGGAGAATGAAAAATCATAAAGCGTAAAATCGTAAAATAAAACGGAGTTTTTACCTACATATGTATATAAAGACACGCCTAAATCACACACATATATTGATCAATCGATATCAATCAAAATGCCTAACGTTGTCGTTGATCAAACCATATTTTTTATATGATTTTATATGAGTAAATTAGGATTTTTAATGCATTTTTAGGACATTATTGTATGATTAAGTACTAAGTTGAGTTAGGAACATTTTTATTGAATTAATTGTAATTAGGGGTAAAATGATCTTTATTTATTAATTACAGAAAAGGACCCAGATGTTTTTGAAATTTTAGTTCTGCCCCAAAATAGTTTGAAAATTCTCACTTTAGTCCCTCTCCAGAACTTTTAAAACTTTCACTTAAGTCCTTAGTAAACTCGGCGTTTTTTGCAAAAACGTTGCGTTTTTACGCTTTTTTACGCTTTAAAGCGGCGCTTTTTACGCTTTTACCCCTGATGCGTTTTTTCCACCACGTAACATGTTTTACCCGAAAAAAGCGTAAAAGCGGCGTTTTTTGCGCTTTAAGCGCGATTTTGACTACCATGCTCTGAAGAAATAAATTCCATGGAATTGTTCAAAAAAAAAAAAAAAAAAAAAGATAAGGCGGTCTTTATTTGGTAGTTACTCTCGCAGATTACATTTCCACCGTGATTAAAGTTTCTCAAAGAGATTAAATGCGATCGAAAGCTCAAAATTGAACAGTTTCTTCCCAAACAGGAGAGAAACAGGGAAGAATCGGATGTACTCACACATTTTTCACCGGAAGACCTCGTGCTAAAAATGATGGTTTGTGAAATCAGACCGGACCGGCCGGTTCATATCGGGAATCGGCCAGCCAATGGGAAATCGGTCGGTTTGGTGCAAAACCGGACCGACCGGTGAAACCGGTGTAAAGCCGGCCGGGTTACAAGGGTCAACCGGTTCCAGTATTTTTTATTTTTTTTAATTTTTAATTTTTTTTGAATATCTGAATATGTCACAAGTATATCTAAATATGTCACAAGTATTGAAGTATATGGTTATTTTACTACTGATCTAAAGTATTGAAATGATATATAGTATGTGAAATTTAGGTTGATGTGATGAGAAATTAATTATTTTCCAATTTTTTTATACCTCACCCGTCTAGCCAGGTTGACTCAAAGACTCGATTTCGGTCGACCTACTAACCCTTAACCCAGTACCCCAACCGGCTCAATCACCGGTCCAGATTTCAGAACCTTACTGAAAATGCGCAATCTTCTTGAAGGTTCATCAGAGAAAGCTTTGGCTCTACCGACCCAACCAGACACGTCGATTGACTTGCTGTACGGTGTAAATCCTCAAGTTTCCTTCTTATTTTTCTGGGTTTGAAAGCAAATGGGATCAAATCAAAGGAGCGTAAAAGTAAAAGAAGAAATGGTCAGGTTGCGTCATTCCCCAATAACTGTTCCGCACTGTAAATAATAAAATTATCCTAAAAACAAAAGGGAAAAAGAAGTTAATATCATTATTGCCCTTTCCAATAATTGAGAAGTTGATTGTATTCCGCAATACTCGTTTGGGTTCATAATATAATTATTTATGGAAAATAAAAAATAACGGTTAGTTTATTAAATATATCATAAATTAAAAAAAATACTTTTACTCCTATTAAAAATTTGTTTAAAAATTTAATGAGTGAGCAAATTAAAAATGAGCATGAATGACAACGACAAAACTGAAAAATAAATATTAACAATCTAACAAATTATTTATATTTTAGACCAAGCTATTATTCTATAATGTCTCCGGAGGGAGTATAAGACATCATTTCTCATATTTGTAGTCTATTCCTAATTTACTCTTTATTGATACTCCCTTAACAATCATCAAGTAAGAGGGAAAGAAAGAGAATTAAATAACATAATTAGGTCGTTTTTAAAAAAAAAATGTTATATTAATTAATTTAACTAATTTCCTTAATATAATTAAATTAAGTAAATGAGTCTTATATTAAGAATCGTACATAGTAGTTAATTAGTTTAAGTTATATAGTTTCAAATCGTTAGTTAGTTAGTTTCATAAAGATTTGATCTTAAGTTCAAGAACATCCAAAACCAAAACTTGTTAAAAATATAAATATCAGTCATTAAACTCAGACTGAATCATTTTAAAATTATGGGATCAAAAACCAATTATTTAAAACTATATAAACTAAAATTAAAATTGAATCCAACTATAAAAACTAATAATGATATTATTAAAAAAAATACAAACCTAATAATGTTTCAACTATATCTTTTACTAGGGGACACAAGACAAGGTGAGAGCTAACAGATTTTCATGCATTTTTTAGGTTATTTTTAGTTATCTAGCAAAGAAAAGTTTGTCCTATTATTTTATCAAAAAATATTTTTAATTTTTAATAATAATTATAAGAATGTAAAGTTAACTCCTTTAAGAGCAACAATTTATATTCAGGCAAAAAAAAAAAAAAAAAACAATTTATAAAATAACCTTTTTTTATGCCAATAAACCATCATGAGCCTATCGACCGAAAAAAATAATTATAAGCCTTTTCTTCAAAATGATTTTGAAGTAAATTAGGAGTCGTCTTCCATGATAACGGAGCCACAAATTGACTTTTTAGAATAATAATAATAATAGTAAAATACTCTAATAATCCTTTTGTTTTGCCTTAATTACATGTACCTCCCCTCTATTTTGAAAACATGCACTTTTGTCTAAATCATTAACACCGTTAAAGAATATTCTGAAAAGATTCTTCAAGTATATTTTTAAATTAAAAACCATATTAAAATAATTTTTTTTTTTACTAATTTAGCCCTCATTATACCAATTCCCTAATTTATCTTTTAATTTTAATGTTCATTAATGATCTATTTAATATTTTTAATAAATTTAATTTAGAATAAGTTTTAGTAAATCTGTTTATGTTGTAAATATTAATAACTTGTTCAAAATCTGAGTAATTATTTTTAAGAATATATGTTTAATGAAATATTCTTAAAATGTTAAATTATAAGATAATTAATATGCGAATCTCATAATAATATTATTTTATAATTATATAACTTCATTGAATATATGTTTGTATTATTGCAAAACATCATCATGCATGGTTAAAACTTACATGATAAGTTTAATAAATAAAAGACATTAAAAATTTAAATTTATCATGATAAAGTTAATTAAATTTATAATATGATAAATTTAAAAGTATGACAAAAATATATACTATTTTTTTTATTTTGAATAAAGATATGTAATTAAATGATTATTTTTTTGCCAAAGATTCCATGATAAGTTGTAATATTTCTTTTAAGGAGGGGTATTTTTGTCAAAAAAATGAGTCAATGTTGTGATTTAACAATCAACTAACGGTTAGATGGATGGAAGTTGAATATCAAAACTAGAAGGGAAGTTTATGCAACATATATTTTCATTTTAAGGGAGGTTCATATAGGTTTTCAAAATAGAAGGAAGATCCCTGTAATTTAGAGTAAATAGAAGGGAGGTTGATGTATTTTACTCTAAAAATAATAATAATAAGGGTTAATGTACATGTTTAACAACAAAATTTACCCTAAAAGCGTCATACACAAATAAATTGAAGGAGTGAAAAATACATATAATGAATTAAAAATGGAGCAAATACAATAAACCGGTTAACTTGGTCGAAAAGAAGTTTGAATTCAAGTCGGGTTGTGGCAGACACTGAATACTCATGCGGCGACATGTGTAAGGGGCTTTGACCAAAAAAAAAAAAAGACATGTGTAGGGGCTGGGGCTTTTTTTTTTTTTTTTTTTTTTTTGAGTAAATACCCTTTTGGTCCCTGAAAAAAAACAGACCCCATTTTTGTCCCCAAGGACTAAAATGAGACATTTTTATGGACTAAAAATGGATTTTTGGAAATTTTCGAGGGCCAAAATGTTCACAAATCAACCCTTATTCGCCCTTTTAAAGGGACCAAAAAGGGTTTTCGTTGTTTGAGGGGCGAAAATAGGGTCGTGTTTTTTTTCGGGGACCCAGAAGGTATTTACTCTTTTTTTTTTTTTTTTTGTCACCTTGTTCGGACAATTATTCATGTTAGTGTTTTTTGTTTGACCGCTATCAGTTACTTGAAGTAAAAGCAATACAAGAGCTTGAAAAGTACAGAAGGAAAAAAAAAACGTGGCTGAGCTTAATGAAACCAACTTTGTACTAATTCTACCAATCTTCTTGGCAGTTTGTGGATGACTCTACGCGTCCCATTTTTTGTTTGACCGTTAAAAATTTTAAGACATATAACATATTGTTTTTTTTTTCTTAATTAAAAAAGGGTCAGATGCAATAAGAAAAATGACAAACAGAATAGAGATGTGTGTGGGTGGGTGTTTTGGGGTTAAAAGACCGTCTATATTTACAAAGTGGATGTTGGGGGCACAATACATGCAAACAATTTAAAAGATATAATTTTTTTATTGGTTTTATTATAGTAATATATATTCGCATGCCATCTATAATTAAATTATGGGGACCAATGAGAGCACAGCTAGCTCATGATGTCGAATGCTTATTTGTGTTAGCGGTAGAAGCTGTTTTTACACTGTGATTTATGGTATACGAGATAAGCGTGAGAGGGATTTTATCTTGACTTACATTAAGACTTATTTCCTCTAATGTCATCTCTAAACATTTTTGTTTATAACCTTTTGGACCAAGTCGAGCCTATAAACATTGTTTCGAAGACTGTGGATGCCCCTTATTCCTTGTGTCACTCGTGTCCCCACATCACACATTCAACAGCTAGCTATCTTTAGGTAATAATATATTATTAAGATATTTATGATAGGAGGAGAGCCTAACACATGGTAAGAGGAGGGACTCTTAATGTCCCTCTTTTTATATAATCAATATATCAAAAGATAGATTTTATATTTTGATATTTCAAAATATTTTGTAGTTTGTAAATATTTCTTGGATGTCTCTCTTTAATTTTTTTAGCGTATTTTATTTTTTTATATTTATTTTAATTTTATGAATATTCATAGCAGGAGGAGGCCAACTCCATGATAGAGGACATGTGGAGGCTAATGGCATTGGGGGTAGAGAACATGGGAGGTGCCGGGTGGATTCAAATTCCCCGCCTATCCAAAGATAGGTAGGGAGAGCTCCTCCCCTGTGCACCGTCCGGATCTAATTTTGATGATCCCGTTTTTTTTCTATTCTTTTTAAAAATATTTTAATAGGTAGATCATTTAAAATAAAGATAATCTTTCAAATAATATTTTTTTAAAAAATGATTTTTTATATTTAAAAATCATTAAATAAAAGAAATTAAATTTGAACCGTCCGGATGATATATGGGATTTGTCTATAAGGGAGGATCTCTCTGTCTATTCAAAGGATAAGCGGGGAAACCAGGTCCGGTGGCGGGTGGGGTGAGAGAAATCTGTTATTTTATAAAATATATAAAAATAATAATTTTTAATTTCTAAAAATTAGTAATGAGATGAGAAGGTTAACATGATAAGATTTCAAAATATTTTGAAATTGTGCCTTCTCATTATCTCTCTATTTTTAATATATTTATTTTTAAAATATATAATTTTACATTTTTATTTTTTGAGCATGTTTTATTTTTATCTTTATTTTAGTTGTTACAATATTAATGGTAGGAGGAGAGCATTGTTAGTTTTCTATGTGTTTTGATGATAATTAACAATTGTAAACACACATTGAAGTTTGTCTTTGGTAAGTTGAAAAACTTACCGTCAAAGCCAAACTCAAGTATTGGTCTCAATACTTGAGTATTGACTTGACAAAGAATTGTTTAAAAACCATTACACAAAGCAATACTCAAGTATTGGACGCAATACTCAAGTATTAGACACAATACTCAAGTATTGAACTTACAGAGAGCACTCCAAGTTTTTCACCTGTGCCAAACTCGAGTATTGATATGAATACTCAAGTATGGAACACACAAAGACAATTTCAACATTGACTTAAGATCTCAATACTCAAGTATTCAATTGAATACTCAAGTATTGGTCAAACAGAGAGTCATCAAGTTTCTCATCTTTTGAAAACTCGAGTATTGGTTTTTCATACTCGAGTATTGGATTTTCACAAAGTGTTCATACTTAACACTTGTTTATGAATACTCAAGTATCCGTTTGAAAACTCAAGTATTAGACTGTCAGAAAGACCACAAGTTTTTATGCAAATATTGAATACTCAAGTATTCATTTCAATACTCAAGTATTGACTTGGGAAAAACTTCACAAAGTTTTGCAAGATAAGTGCATACTCGAGTATTGAGTTGGAAACTCGAGTATTGGACATACAGAGCTTTGCTCTTTGTCAATGACTTGAACACTCAAGTATTGGAATCAATACTCAAGTATTGAGGTTTTGAACTCAAACTTATTTTCATATCAAAAGTTCAAAACTTGAGTATGGATTTGGATTCTCGAGTATTGATCCTATTTCAATATTAAGGTCCAAAGTCAAATCTCGATGATTCCTCTCTGGAAGAAGAATACTCAAGTATCAAAATAAATACTCAAGTATTGACTTAAGTGCATGAGTGACAAACTCAAGTATTGATGAACATACTCAAGTATTGAACGCTAAGTTTAAAAATCAAATCGACGGATTTGTGAAACCTTCTTGTTTGATCTTAATACTTCCTATGATTAATCTCTAATGTTTCTAGATATGTTTAACCACTTTATTGGTGAATTTCAGACAGATTAGAGAATGTACATTGAAGGTTTAAAGCAAAAGCAAAAGTGATGTCAGCACATTAAATGCAAACCCAGAAAGTTGCATACTTTTGGGTAATCCATCTGCACAAGCCTACAAAGAATTAAAGAATGATTTCTACATCCAGCGGCTGCTATTCCAACGGAAAAATTCACGAGAGAGTCAACTCGAACATCGCCCATTTGGATTAAGTGAAGTTTAGAGAGAGAAGAAGATCTAAAGCGAACTTAACCTTGTCTAATGAAGGCAACGGTTATAATCAAGATTACAACGGTCATTTAATGTACTCTTAGTATAAATAGAGTGACATTCAATTCTTCTCAACAACCACAACTGCTAAAAACGAATTGCATTCAAGTCTTACACTTATTCTTTCAGTTTTCATCTATATTGTATCTTTTGATATACAAGCTTCAATGTTTATCATTATCTACTCTTAGAGAGAGTTTCTACTTGTAAAACATTTATTGTAAAGAATCACAAGTCAGGGGACTTGGTGATTTGGGAGTTCCTTGATTACAACTTGTAAGGGGGAGTGAGTTCTAGAGAGAGAAATACTCTTTGAGTACAGAGTGTGTAATCTTTGAGATAGTGATATCACAAGTCCGGGGACTTGGTGATTGGGTTCATTGATTACAACTTGTAAGGGGGAGTAAGTTCTAGTGAGAGAATTACTCTTGAGTACGAGTGTGTAATCAATTGATATAGTGGAAATCCCGAGTGTCTCGGAGCTGGACATAGGCCAAGGAGTTAGACCGAACCAAGTATAAATCCTTGTGTCTAGTTGTCCTTCTCTACATCTTCGTTCACCCTTTTTCTTTGTACGAAAACAGAGCAAATCAAAAAGTTCTCAAAATCCCCAATTCACCCCCTCTTGGTGATTTCCTTCACTTTCAAGCATGCCAATATGATATTTTTATCGGGAAAAGCACCAATATAGGAACTTTTTACAAAAATTGTACTCAATTAGAGTAAGTGGGAAAATATTTACCAATGTAATGCAGTTAGTGGCGTAAAGAAGATTTACGCCATTAGTGGCGTAAAGGGGGTTCACGCCACTGACACAAAAGCGTCGGCGTGAAGAAGGTTCACGCCACTAGTGGCGTAAAGAAGGTGGAAAAAAAATAATATTTAATAGTAATAATATATAATAATAATAATAAATGATAAAAAAGTGGAATAATTTAAAGTTCTACTTCACTTAATTTGGAGTCAAAAGAACAAAAGCATGGAGCTGAATGACTCACTAAGAACGTCCTTTAAAAGATTACGCGGTACAATTTGGTTATAACAACAGATCCTAATACGAGAGGGATCTAATATTTGTTATACACCAAATATTTGTATAACAACAGTAT
This sequence comes from Acacia acuminata, assembly GCA_019022655.1. Classification (NCBI taxonomy): domain Eukaryota; kingdom Viridiplantae; phylum Streptophyta; class Magnoliopsida; order Fabales; family Fabaceae; genus Acacia; species Acacia acuminata. Next base: position 1,616,124 of record JAFJYI010000001.1, read on the forward strand.
TGATTTTGGGATCTATATAAAAAAGTGTACCGCGTAAAAGTGTTTGTAAAATAAATATATAAGACATATTTTTGCCCTAGTGGCATGAACGTTTTTCATGCCACTAGTGGCATGAATGCCTTTACGCCACTATAGGCGTGAACCCTTTACGCCACTAACCGCATTACATTAGTAAATATTTTCTCACTTACTTTAATTGGGTACAATATTTGTAAAAAGTTCCTATATTAGTGCTTTTCCCTATTTTTATCTTGGCTAAAGTAACTTTTAATCCTTTAAGTTTTATATAAGGCATATTTTTTGTCCCTTAACTTTATAATGTATACTTTTGGTTCTAAAATTCTAACACCATTAATATTACTAATATAAAATGCCGATGTGGCGAACTCAAGTGATGACTAATAGATTTTATTACACAAATTTTATATATTCTTTAATTTACCCATATTTTAAATTTACATTTAATAGCATTTAATTACACAGTAATCACTTAAGTTTACACCGTTATCACTTGAGCTTAATTACGTTTTCAGTTAATTAGCAAAATTAACGGTATTAGAATTATAGGACCAAAAAATATACCTTATAAAGTTAAGAGACCAAAAGTATACCTTAAATAAACTTAAGGGATTAAAAGTACACTTTAGCCTTTTATCTTTATTTTAGTGGTGATGATATTCATGACAGAAGGAGGGACTCTCAACGTTCCTCCTCTTATTTAACCACTGGCTAAAGTATCCTTTTAATCCTTAAGTTTGCATGAGATTTCATTTTGGTCCCTTAAGTTTATAAAGTATATTTTTTAATGCTATAATTTTAACATTATTAACTTTACTGACGGAAATGCTGACCTATCAACTTTAAGTGATGATTGTGTAATTACACATACTAACATATTAATCTTAAATATAAAGTATAACTAAATTGAAAACTATCTAAAACCCTAAAAACTTCCAACTTCCATAATCCCGTCCGGTCAGTACCAAAACTTCCAAGAAAATATATATATATATATATATATATATATATATATCTCTCAACAGCTCTCAACTAGGAATTGTTCTACAACTTCAACGTACAGCTCGTATCTACAGATTGTTCCACAGCTTCAACAATTCTCCTATGCAATCACATACAAGTCTGGGACGTCCTTTTCTCTTTTCACATATTATAGGACAAGTAGGGTTTGCTCTTTGCTTTAATCCGTGTATGGCATTCGCCCTTATCCTTGTGGCAGTGGGTTCCCTTATTTGCCTTTTGGCTCCTTTTCACTTCCTTTCTGGTATCTTTTCTCCTGCAATTTTTTTAATTAATCAACCAGAAACCAAAAATACCATTGCATATAATCCCACATTAAGGGGGCCTTGAGAATGCTTCAGTTTAGTTTTGTCGGCACTCCGTGGTTCTCCTTGCTATTTCTATTTCGCCCAGCCGATACATAAATCAAACGAAATCCACAAAATTAGGAAATGATTTATATATATATATATATATATATATATATATGAATATCTTAAATTAATGAGATAGTTATTTAAGATCTTACAACTTTGTTATCATCTCAATTTTTTTTAAATATAATATAACTGTATAACTATGGCATGGATTTTTTAAACAAATAATTAAAGTAGATGATAATAATTTTTTTCAAATATTCTAGATGATTAAACTAATTTATTTAACCTAATAATTTAACATAATAAATAGCCACAAAATCGCAGGACAAATAACGAATGGTTACCTAAAATTCAAAATTATTTCATTTCAAACCACATACTACCCATACACCAACTGTAACCCATCTGTTTTTTTTTTTTTTTTTTTTTTTTTTTTTTTTAACTTTTTTTTAGTTAAACGGATTGAATAAACAACAATTAATTAAAAAGGCGAAAAATGCATGATTTATGTGACACATGGTGTTGCCAGGCTTTTATATATGATGAAAGGACATGTCATTGGACCACAAAACTCGGCGAGGAGGCGCGGTGGCGGGGGGTTGAAGAAGAAGAACAGTGTCGTGAACGGCGCGACGAGACGCATAGAACATAGAGTAGATTCACTGTAGTGATAACGTACGCAAGAGTTTATATTACAAGTGTTAACAATTAATAAGTATTTATCCTTAGCAACTCGATCGAGTGACCAAGTCAAGGGTAACATAGTAGGTCCATAAGTATAAGCTAAACTCTTCAGAACGAACAAAACTCTGGACATGGAGCTTCATTTTCTATGAGGTGATGAGGACGTCTACTCCGTAAATGACGCGTTTATGAAGAAGACTAGGTCATTAGAGGGCCTTTGAGAATCTTGTGAACTCATGCATTGACTTGTGTATAAAGAAACATAATAGTAGTACGTAGCGTGTATGTCAGGCAACAGAGACAAAGAGACCTCGTGGCTTGTATATAAAATCATTTTTTCAGGAAAATCAAGTAAAAATTGTAGAACAACTATATCTTTAAACAAGTTTTTGTTAACTAATTAAGTGTTTGATAATTATTTTAAACATATTTTTATATTTTTTCTACTATGATGTTTTAAAGCCATCATCCAATTCCAAACTTTTTTTTTTCTTTTTAGAAACTTGTTTTGAAAAAAAATTTTATAAAATTATTTAAAGAATATAAAAACTAAAAATAGAATCAAACAAGTGGCTAGTTATTTCATCCTTCAACTTTTGTTTATAGTTGATATTATCATCCTTAAACCTTTTAACTCTGTTGCGGCTTAGTCTTTGAAAAATACGTTGCCCTTGGACACCCTACTTAAAAAGCATTCAGGTCTCTCTCTTAAAAAAAAAAAAAAACAACAATAACGTAATAGGAGTATCATTAAAAAATCTGAATTAGTCATAACATTCTGATCTGTCGTACAAAACTTCAGATATCGATCTTGTTGCTTCCTCCACTGACAAGTAATACTGAGTCTTAATTTTAGATGATTTGGGAGATAGAACATCTTTAATATGATTAATTGTCAGAGTTTGAATAGAACAAATAATATTATCAAAATAACATAAAAATGAATCAAAATTTGAGGCTGCCTTCTTCCACTCATCTTCATATATATTCTCTCATTTGGTTTGTGGAGTGTGTGATGTTGAAAATTCAAATCCCAGAAGATACGCACAACAGACCATCAAGCAATTAATTCACTATAGTGATCGATAACTACACAAGGGGATTATATATTACACGTGTTAACAATTAATAGGTGTGTATTACTACCAACTAGCTAGAGCGACCCAGTCAAGGGAAAAATTGGTCCATGTGTATAAATAACGCGTTTATATATGAACATGTCCTTTGAAATTTCGTGATCTCATTCATTAATGATGACTTTACTCCTAGATGAGGTGATGGGAACATAAACGTCCCATTTTTTGTTAGACCATTACAAATTTTAAGACATATCAATTTTTTTTTTAAGAAAAAAAAGTGAAAAAGGGGTGGGTGTTCAAATATTTTTTTTTTTAAGAAAAAAATTTAAAAAGGGGTGGGTGTTTTGGGGTTAAAAGACGCGTCTATATATTTACAAAGTGAGAATGGGGATTAAAACGATGTTATTAGTTTATAAAACCTGTTTCAGTAATTATGTTTTAATTAAGCATTTTTAAGAAAAATAAAATTTGTTCTAAAAAAATCAGAATAAATCTTATATGTTCCTATATTTTTTATTATGTAAAATTATTTTTCATTCTCTAAAATCGGATAAAAAGTGGAAAATAACCCTATCTTTAAATTAACCAGTTTGCTCTCTAATTAAGTGTTTGATAAATATTATAAACATATTTTCATATTTTTCCCCTAAAATATGATTTTTTTTTTAAAGCAATAATCTAAACAGATTTTTTAATTTTATTATTATTAAAACTTGGTGCGCAGAAAACAATTTTATAAAGCCATTCGAAGATCATTAAAAACTAAAAACAGAATAACGGATGCCTTAGTCATTTCGTACCCGAACTTTTAACTCCACTCAGCCCTCTCCTCTGTTTAAATCCTCACCGTTATTAGATAATCAAACTGACTGTGTGACAAATGTTGTTAACAAACAGAAAAAGCGAAAATTGCGTTGGCTGTTAGACCTGACGGACGCATTTTGGGTGTCACTGTCACCAAAGAAATTTTGCACTCTTGGTTATAAAAACAAAACATGAATCAATATGACCATAAAAGTAGACTTACTAAATATATAAGAGGAGCTCATCTCATTTAGATCATTTAGATGAGATTTAGATAATTTAGATAATTTAGATTTAGTTTTCTTTATCTAGTGATTTTTTAAATAAAAAAGAATATTTTGAAAAAATGTTAGCTAAGAAATTATTTTTATTTTATATTCTCTACCTTTAAAATAATTTTTCAACAAAATAAAAGGAAAAAGAAAAAAAGTTAAACTCCCCTGCCAAAACGTACACAAGGGTTTATATTACACCTGTAAACTATCAATTTCAGATTTGTCTACGTAACATAGAAATCAAGATGTGGGCCTGCAGCTTCATTAACTACTGAGTGATGAATATGATGATGACGTCGACTCCGTAAATGACGCGTTTATGAAGAAGACCAGGTCATGAGAGGGCCTTTGAGAATCTCGTGAACTCATGCATTGTCTTGTATACTTCTATTGATCTTTATTATAAGGTAGTAAGTAACTTTTATTATGAATCAATAAAAAATAGTTAAAATCAATTAAGTTATCCTAAAATTTAAGTAATTTTCAATATTAACCCTACTAATTCCACTAAACTCTAATATCATATTAATTATTATTCTCACCTACTACCCTTATTCATTATGGGCATACATAAAAAAAAAAAAAGTAACATTCCTAGGAATAAGCAAGTGCCTTATAAAAAAGGCGAAATAAACTTACTAATTGGTGCCATATAATAAGAACTAGAGGGAGTATATTTTATCTCGGTTGAAAGGGGCCACTTCATTTGAACCGTCTTATTGTGCCCTAGTAGGTTGGTGGCTGCCTGGCCCGTTTGTGGACCGTATAATTGTAAATTTAATATCACCCCATTATTTATCCTCTCTTCAATTCTGTTGCTCCACGTTAGCCTGGTTAGCCCTGCATTATTGGAATCTTGTATCATTCCAATCATGGTCAGTCTCCACCTCACCATGTCTTTAGCTTCACCTCTTCATTTTTACGTCTCAAAGCAACTCACTAATATTAGACCAAGTCTCACTACTTAAAGCTGTGATAATCTTCTTATACATTAGTATCTACCAACAAAGTTTTACCTTTTAATCCTCAAAGTACAGATATAGTACCTTTCCTAATATAAGAACTAACTGAGGGTTGAATTCAGTTTAAAATATAACATCTCAGTCCATTTTATCTCTCATATATAATTTCTATTTTTTCTAAATTACTGTATCTAACCTATGAATTATAACTCTTTTATTAGGAACCGAAATGGTTGTAAATAGCGCCCATATATTATAAAATTTTCAAATCCTTTATTATCATAAAAATATTGATAACTTAGATTTCTTAATTCTTTTGGCCTGTTCTACTCTTATTTTTCTTACCTTCACTATATCGTTGTCATCAATTAGAAAAATTCAAACCCTCCTCAATCTGCGAGCTTGTTGTTCTGGTTACAGAAATATTTTCAACAACATTATTTCAAGATAAAATAGTATTATCACAAAATTTTGATGAATTTTGAATTATCATTCTTGATTTTCGAGACAATGAATTTTTAAACATAATCGTAGTACGCGGCTTGTAAGTCAACCAATAGAGACAAAGAGACCTCGTGGCTTGTATATAAAGAGGAAGCTAAGCTATGCATTTCACATGTGAAGCTCAGGAGCATGATAAAAATGGAAGTGAGGAGGTTGTGGGTATTGGTGGTGAGTTTTATGGTTTTGGTTCAAACACTGGGAATCAAATGTTGTGTGAGAGAAGAGAGGGAAGCACTTCTTAATATAAAGACATATTTTCTTACAAACTATAATGACACTCTGGTGGAGAAGCATTTATCATCCTGGGTTACTAATCCAAAGAGTGATTGTTGTACCTGGAATCGGGTCAAGTGCCATCCTTCTTCGGGTCGGGTTTCCAAGCTTTCACTCCAAGATCTTAATGACATCAAGTTATTTTCTGTAGCTCCCTGGGTAGGAGATCCTGCCAATTTTGCCATAGATTTCTCAATGTTCCAAAACTTCAAGGAGCTGACAAGTCTCAACTTATCAAAAGGCGGATTTCAAAGTTTGGAAAATACTGCAGGTTCGTGTCTCTTTGGATTAGCTAATGTTAAATTATTTTATGCTATAGAGTTGTAGAGTTTTATGTCAGAAGCAGCTTATCTACATGTTTTTTTTTTTTTTTTTTTTTTTTTTGTTTGGGGGGGGGGGGGGGGTAAGATTGTGTACACTTGACTCTCTCCAAACTTTACCTAGTGAGACCCTTGTGCACTAGGCTGCCCAACCCTTTAGTCTTTCAACATAGAGCTAATTAATTAGCTGTTAATTTTTAATTAAATATTCTTTAATTTCCAATTCTAAAAATAGGTAGAAGGTAACTAATTTACAAAAATTAAAGAATTAGTTAAATTATTTATTTGTAAAAAGAATGTGTTGGGTTTCCTTAAGATACTCTGATAATCATTTGTTATTGACACTATCCCATAGGAACCCTTTTTGAATATGTACAATAAATACGGATAAATTGAAAAAAAAAAAAAAAATTATAAGGTGAATTGGGGCCTTACATTTTTTTTTTTTTTTTTTTTTTTAACCAAGGGTCTTACATTTAGGGAGAAGGTAAGCATCTCAATTAGTTCCTACACATTTAAGACCTAATATTATTGAAATTTTAACATATGATGGACCAATCCAACTTCATCATCAATTGAGTTTCAAAGATGTTTAAAAGTTGCGGCAATTGAAGCACAAGTGGCTAATAGAATCTGCTCCTCCGAATCCACCCATGACCACTAGCTGGAGAGATCCCCTTCTGCCCTGGGGCAATGTCAATAGAGAGAATTAATTATAGATATTAATTAAATTACAAAAATTAATTACCCACAGATCCTAACTACTTTGTAAATATAGAAGTTTGCTATACATGTGAATACAAAAGTTTACTAGTAAATGGGAAAGAGAAAATAATTGTAATTCTCCCATGCTAATAAGTCTCAACAAATAATTAAGCTACTTACCACTTTGGATGCCAAAAGTGAAAATTGTTTCTTTAATGAATCAGAGAAAGTCAACATTTGAAAAGGAATTCAAATACTTTAAAGCCTGTTCAGCATGGATTCTCAGTGGTCCGAAAGGCACAAATGTGAAGTGAATTCTAGATTATTTTTTTTCCCATCATTAATAAATAGGATATAAGGGGTTTATATACTTACTATAAACATATTTACCTAATCTGATTATAGTAAGGAATTTAACTAGTTAAATTAGTTAGAATAATATGTATTTTCTAAAACACCCAAATCATTTTCTTTAATTTCTTCATTCATTCTCATCCTTAATTGTTGATGAGGGAGCATCAATAGAGATAAATGTACGTATAAGAGATGGTTATGATCAACTCCCCAAATAGATTTTGTATCAAAGACCGGAGTGAGTAGTTTAAATTTATACTACAGTTCGTATACAATTGTTTATCCTTACTGTATACCCACTAATATCATGTACGTATAATAGATGTCTAAGGAGATTTTTTTTTTCTTGGACTGAAATGTATAGGAGAATATTACTTGTCCTGTACCTAGAAGCTTTGGCTTCAGTATGGGAAATCTCTGTGTATTCCTCACTGAATGAAATCACTTAGTTCTTCTATCAATACTTGCTAAATTTTTTGTGGTTTTTGCATCTCTATATACAGTGTAACTAATGACATTAATTTGCATATTTTGAATTGGGAAAATTTCACTAAACTCCATTATAGCCATTTTGTTTCATTCAACGCCAAATAATTTTGAAACTTCACTAAACCCCAAGCACTAAAATGAAATTAAATTTTATGCATGAAAAGACAATGATGCCCTTACTTTATTTGTTTTGTCAAAAAGGTGCAATGGTCATTGGAGTTCCATCATCGGAAATTAATTTGTCTTGTTCATGAAGAGTTGTATATTTACAATAGGACTTATTCAATTAATGTTGTTCATATGTCTAATGCATTTGTTCATGAGGAATTGGACACTTGCAAATGGGACTTGTTAAACAACACAAATTGAAAAGTCTCAATTGTAAGCGTGTAGCTCTCCATGATCAAGTAGAATAAGCATATGAAAACCACAAATTAATTTTCAGTGATTGGATAATTGAGCTCCAATTGGCCAGACGGCGCTAGAGCTTTGATGGCCAGCCACCGACTAGGCGGCTATGAGTGAACGGTCGTAGGAGCTCCAACAATAATTGAGCCTTATTTATTATTTTTTTTTTTTAAAGTAAAGGCATCATTGTCTTTTCACACACAAAACTTAATTTCATTTTGGTCTATGGGGTATAGTAAAGTTTCAAAATTATTTGAGGGTTGGTTGAAATAAAATTGCTATTGTGAGGCTTAACTAAAAATTTTCACTTTTAAATTTGTTCACTGCTATTTTTTTCTTTTTTTCTTCTTGGTTTTCCAAAATTTTATTTGAACACACAAAATTTGCATGTATCCGATTGCAAGCCCAATAATGAGCCAATAAAATTTGCATTAATTCAGTTCGTTGTGATACAGTTCTGGGTAATCTAAGCAACTTGGAAGTCCTTGCATTTAAATACAATCACTATGAGGGATCTCTGCCATTACGAGGTAAGCAGGTGTCATTTGATTCATAACATAGAACAACATTATTTTAGGTTCTACTTCATTTATGTATATTAACAACACTTGAGTTCTTTTGGCCATAGAAATATGCAAAATGAAGAAGATACGTGTGCTGCATTTTGGTGACAATAGATTCAATGGTTCCTTGCACAAGTGCTTGGCCAACTTGACATCTCTTCAAGCCCTTGATCTCTCAAGAAATGACCTATCAGGGGAAATACCAGCATCTGCCATTGCCAGCCTCACATCTCTTGAGTACTTTTCTGCCATGTATAACAATTTCAAAGGCATATTCCCTTTGAGTTCCTTTGCCAATAGTTCACGGCTTAAGGTACTTTCACTTGATCAAAAGCATAGCAATGAGTTTCAAGTAAACACTGAAAGTGAAGCCCTTCCATGGATCCCCTTATTTCAATTAGAAGTTCTAAACTTGGCAAATTGTAAAGTAAACGAACCCAGTGGAACCTTCCCCACCTTTCTATTATATCAGCATGACTTGCACTATATTGACCTCTCAAATAATGATTTGGTTGGAGTGTTCCCAAATTGGTTGCTTCTTAACAACACAAAACTCATGCATCTGATATTGAATCTTAACAAGTTCAAAGGAATATTTAAGTTCCCAACCGACACATATCAGACTCCTCCACACCCCTTGATTACTTTGCAGCTATCTGACAACCAAATGGAGGGTAAACTACCCACAAATATTGGTCTAATGTTCCCAAATTTGGAAGATTTATATGTTTCAGGAAATGGTCTTAATGGTCGTATTCCTCCATCAATAGGAAACATGTCCAAGTTGATTCGTTTAAAATTAAGTACAAACAAATTTTTTGGCCAAGTTCCAGAGTCTTTGTGGGCAGGTTGTGCTTCATTAGAATACTTGATTTTGTCATATAATAACTTACAGGGAAAATTACTTCCTTCTCACAAGAACTCTTCCTCTTTGAGATTGTTGCTCTTGGACAACAACTTCCTCAGTGGGACACTAGACCATGAGATATGGCACCTCCCATATCTTGAGGTGTTAGATATCTCTAACAACAGTTTATGGGGTATGGTTCCTACTTTCATCACAAATTCTTCATCTTTAAACTGGATAAACTTGTCAAGAAATAATTTTACTGGAACACTATCCAAAGAGCTCTGCAGACTTGACCTTTGGCATTTAGACCTCTCTCATAATAAACTCTCAGGTTCAATACTAGCTTGCTATTTCAATATGCATCGGTTGCAAACTCTACAACTACAAGGCAATAGCCTAACAGGCTCCATTCCTACATTCAGGAGACTTGGTGACTTTCTATCAACACTTGATTTGAGGGATAACAAGTTGTCTGGAGTGATTCCAAACTCGATTGTGAAGGTGAAATCCTTAAGTTCTCTTCTACTGGGAGGTAATCAGCTACATGGGCAACTGCCTAACCAATTGTGCCAACTAAAGGACATCCAATTTTTGGACCTGTCACGTAATAACTTCATTGGAAATATCCCTGCTTGCTTCTACAATTTCTCATTTGGAGAATGGGAACCTTTTACTGGCTATGGTACACCATTAGGTTTTTCAAGTAACTTTTATTACTATAGCCATCTTCATCTGACACTATTTTTTGAACATGATGGATTTGTTAGTATAGAAGCAAAACTTGAAATAGATTTTTTGACAAAAAACTTGGTTCTTGGATACAGTGGCTACAATTTGGTGCTTATGAATGGAATAGATTTATCAAGCAATAAGTTAAGTGGAAAAATCCCTCAAGAGATTGGATACCTAAAATCCCTTCGTGCATTGAACTTATCTCATAATCATTTAAATGGATCAATACCGACAAGTTTCCACAACCTTTCAGCCATTGAAAGCATAGACCTTTCAAACAACAACTTGGATGGAGAAATCCCTATTGAGTTACAGGACTTGAACTTTCTTGTTGTATTCAATGTGTCCTATAACAATTTGTCAGGTATAGTGCCTAATGGTGGACAATTTTCAATTTTTGATGATAGCTGCTTTAAAGAAAACCAAAATCTCATTCGGCACAATAGCAATAAACGTAACTCTGCGCATATACCACCAACTCCTATCAACAATGACACAAAGGAAGATGAATCTATCATAGATTTCACTTCTTTTATTTGGAGTTTCTTTGCATGCTATGTTGCTGTGTTGGTTATCATGGCAACAGTTCTTTGGATCAACCCATATTGGCGAAGATTGTGGTTTTACTACATCGAAACATGCCTCTATAGATGTTTGTACCCATATCTTAAAGATGCATTCTGGTAGAATTCCCAAGAGTTTGAATAAATTGCACAACTGCTAACTTATAGACTTGTGCTAGCAGTGAACATGTATGTCACTTCACCTCTTTGTATAACTTATGTTGCTGTATTTTAAGTACATGTAATGTTTTCTAAATACTCTATTATATCGCGAGTTTTTAAAAAATATAATCTGTTGTTATGCTATTCAAATTGGGATTTACTCTAGTAGAAGGCGCCAAATTCTATATGGTAGCCTACTCACATTGTAGCAGAACCTTGGATCTAGAGTTTTAAGTTTTCCATTGTTTTGTTGTAAGTCTTGCTCAAGGTTAACAATATAACTTCTATGATTTATTTTCTTAAAGGCGAAAGTTTGCAAGTACTGTGCATGATTTTTAATATTTGCAAAAGTTGCAAATAAAGTATCTTTCAAGTAGATCAATAAAACACACCAATATATGAACAAATATACTAAGTACTAAAAATATTTGATTAAGTCAAAAACGTTAGTTCAAGAAACTTACCAAAAACATATGTATTTACTTGTGGTTGTCTTAGTACACCCTTTAAATAAGGCATTACAACATATAACCTTTTAAACCTCATTTTACTTTCATATTTTTATGCAGTGAATGTATATATGTTGTACCGAAATGTGAACAATGAAGGTTGTTCCAAATTTGAAATCACCATTCATGATGGCTAAGTGATTTAATAAGCAATACGATGTTTCTGGATTTGATCAACATATATTACCAAACAAAATTATGATATAAATAAAAGATAATAGCTACTCATGATCATTAACCAACTTCATTCCAATTTCTTGATCCAAAGATGCTGTTGTATAAGGAAAAGCTTTACCATTTTCTCCATAGGCCTTGCTAGGCAATCATGCTCAGGTGGATAATGAAAACATGGCTCCATTGAGTAGTCTCTTACTGTAACATCCCAAATTATGCTTTACCAAAATCCCTGTATATTGTGAATATTCAATAAATGTTGAAATTGAATAGTTGATGAATTGCCAAGATTGGATATCTATTGATCATTCCTAAGTCAATTTTTGACGAGAAAAAGGAATGTTTGTCACCTAGATAAATTAGTTATAATGGCAACATATTCTTGTCACATGAGTTTGCACTAATGGGCAATGAGATTCAACATTTGTAAATCCTATAAGGGGCCATATAATTCGTCCAAATAAAGAAGGAAAGAAGAAGCCAAGATGGTGTCAAGTGTCACAAGGGGAAAGACCAAGAGAATGTGACACTTTGACACATAAATGGTAACACATTGACAAGGCAATAAGGACCCCTTGAGAAGGACCAATATTTCAGCCAACATTAGAGGGAAAAGGAAAAGGGAAAATCCTTTTCAAGGCCCATATTACCAAAAGAATACCAAAAAGGCCCTAACATTATGAAAATACCCAAAAAAGCCCTAAGATTCTGAAAATTTCTAAAAAGGCCCCAAGATTCTGAAAATTCCTAAAAAGGCCCAAGATGAGTTGTTAATGGGGCTGATCAAGTTGTTAGCCGGGGTCGATTTAGTTGTTAGATGGTGATTTAGTTGTTAAAAATAAAAAATTTTAACAACTAAATCAGCCCATCTAACAACTAAATCGCCCTCGCTAACAACTTGATCAGCCCCATTAACAACTTCGTAAATTCCGAAGGGCCTTTTCCCGAATTGTCGAATCTTTGGGCCTTTTTGGGTATTTTCGTAATGTTAGGGCCTTTTTTCGTATTCTTTTGGTAATATGGGCCTTGAAAAGGATTTTCCCAAAAGAAAATATGAAGTCTTGAAATATCTTGCACATGTTGGAACAAAAGTCAAAAAGTCAAAGTGCCACATGTCAAGCTTGGAAGCAAGATGATCAAGATGTTCTAGAAGGGGGACACCTAAGCATGTGATTATGTCATGAAGATGATAACACTTTCTTGCCCAATAAGCCATGTATTTCGGCCAAGTAAGGGGGAGAGAAGAAAAGTCAAAAAGTCAACAAAGCAATCCTATGATGCCACTTTGAGGCACCATGACCATCCCTTTGCAGTGAGGAAAATTCTAAGGCAATAGCCGTGATGAGTTGGGAAATGGCACACAAAAGAGACCAACCAAATCGAGCTAAAGCGACAAGTAGAACTCGATCTGTGAGTATGGCATAAAGAAATGTCATAGTCAATGAAGATGAAATATCACCTAGAGGAGGGTGAATAAGTGATCTAAAAAGAAATTTCGCACTAATACAATTAAATAGAGATAGGGAATGAGGAGAGACACAAAATGTTGTTGCGCCTCTTATAGAAACAGATAATTTTAAAAATGGCACAATGTCTTTTTCTTGGCAGAAATTTCTGGTAGCTGAAACATATAATGTGTTACACATATTAAAAGTCTAAAACTCATCATCTTTTGTTTTAATTGAAATTTTACCATTTATATTTTTTGAGATTTTGTGCTATTCCTTTTGTCCTATTTATTTGGCGAAAAATAAGTTTTTTTTGTTCTTTTCTATTATAAGTTACATGTTTACTTTTTTTTATTTAAATGTATACTTTTACTCTTTATTTATTATTGTTTAAAATTTGTTTTCATGGGGAATTCTGATATAGTGTATGTTAAGGAGGGGTAAACTCCAAAAGTTAAATTTAAGATAGAATTAATGAGGTTTAAAAAAATTGTAAAAAAATTGATGAAAAATGAGTTACAAATATTGGTTAAACTATTAGGGCAGAGCAATGGGCAGGTTGGGCAACCCGAGGCCAAACTCATAACCCGCCCATTAAACTTTAAACGGGTATGGGCTAGCTCATACTCATACCCCAACCCATTTAAACCCCTGTAAACGGGCTAGTACATAGATAGGTGGGCTAATCAGGTTTTGGGTAACCCAGTTACATTTGACTTGTTTAGTTTTTTGAAAAAAAAGAAAACAACATTAGGCATTCATCCAATTATAGTGGATTATGAACGGCTTATGGGTTATGGGTTCCATGCTCAGCTTATGATTATTATAGTTGTAAAGGATTTTCAATTTATGAAACTTAAATAAGTGAGATTCGCAGATCTTGTTTCCTCATTTCTCTTGGTGTTGAGTATATGCAAGACCTAATAGAGTATGATGCAATATGTGTTAGTCATTAACCAATATACCCCGGTTTAATTAACGTAAAACAGAATAACGGATGCCTTAAGTCATTTCGTACCCCAACTTTTAACTCCACTCAGTCCTCTCCTCTGTTTAAATCCTCACCGTTATTAGATAATCAAACTGACTGTGTGACAAATGTTGTTAACAAACAGAAAAAGAGAAAATTGCGTTGGCTGTTAGACCTGACGGACGCATTTTGGGTGTCACTGTCACCAAAGAAATTTTGCACTCTTGGTTATAAAAACAAAACATGAATCAATATGACCATAAAAGTAGACTTACTAAATATATAAGAGGAGCTCATCTCATTTAGATGAGATTTAGATAATTTAGATTTAGTTTTCTTTAGCTAGTGATTTTTTAAATAAAAAAAGAATATTTTGAAAAAATGTTAGCTAAGAAATTATTTTTATTTTATATTCTCTACCTTTAAAATAATTTTTCAACAAAATAAAAGGAAAAAGAAAAAAAGTTAAACTCCCCTGCCAAAACGTACACAAGGGTTTATATTACACCTGTAAACTATCAATTTCAGATTTGTCTACGTAACATAGAGAGGGCCTTTGAGAATCTCGTGAACTCATGCATTGTCTTGTATACTTCTATTGATGTTTATTATAAGGTAGTAAGTAACTTTTATTATAAATCAATAAAAATAGTTAAAATCAATTAAGTTACCCTAAAATTTAAGCAATTTTTAATATTAACCCTACTAATTTCACTAAACTCTAATATCATATTAATTATTATTCTCACCTACTACCCTTATTCATTATGGGCATACATGGAAAAAAAAATAATTAACGTTCATCGGGAATAAGCAAGTGTCTTATAAAAAGGGTTAAATAAACTTATTAGTTAGTATGTTATAATAAAAACTAGAAGGGGTATATTTTATCTCGGTTGAAAGGGGCCACTTCATTTGAACCGTCTTATTGTGCCCTAGTAGGTTGGTGGCTGCCTAGCCAGTTTGTGGACCATATAATTGTAAATTTAATATCACCCTATTATTTATATATCCTCTCTTCAATTCTGTTGCTCCACGTTAGCCAGGTTAGCCCTGCATTATTGGAATCTTGTATCATTCCAATCATTGTCAGTCTCCACCTCACCATGTCTTTAGTTTCACCTCTTCATTTTTACGTCACAAAGCAACTCACTAATATTAGACCAAGTCTCACTATTTAAAGCTGTGATAATCTTCTTATACATTAGTATCTACCAACAAAGTTTTCACCTTTCAATCCTCAAAGTACAGATATACTACCTTTCCTAATATAAGAACTAACTGAGGGTTGAATTCGGTTTAAAATATAACATCTCAATCCATTTTATCTCATATATATAATTACTATTTTTTCTAAATTAATTTATCTAACCTATGAATTATAATATTACATATGGATCCCGGACATTTTATTTTCTTAATCTAGTCAAGTTAATTAAATAACTCTTTTATTAGAACCGAAATGGGTGTAAATAGCGCCCATATATTATAAAATTTTCAAATCGTTTATTATCATACAAATATTGATAACTTAGATTTCTTAATTCTTTTGGCTTGTTCTACTCTTATTTTTCTTACCTTCACTATATCGTTGTCATCAATTAGAAAAATTCAAACCCTCCTCAATTTGCAAGCATGTTGTTCTGCTTACAGAAATATTTTCAACAACATTATTTCAAGATAAAATATTATTATCACAAAATTTTGGGATGAACTTTGAATTATCATTCTTGATTTTCGAGACAATGAATTTTTAAACATAATCGTAGTACGCAGCTTGTAAGTCAACCAATAGAGACAAAGAGACCTCGTGACTTGTATATAAAGAGGAAGCTAAGCTATGCATTTCACATTTGAAGCTCAGGAGTATGATAAAAATGGAAGTGAGGAGGTTGTGGGTATTGGTGGTGAGTTTTATGGTTTTGGTTCAAACACTGGGAATCAAATGTTGTGTGAGACAAGAGAGGGAAGCACTTCTTAATATAAAGACATATTTTCTTACAAAATATAATGACACTCGGGTGGAGAAGTATTTATCGTCCTGGGTTACTGATGATCCAAACAGTGATTGTTGTAGGTGGAATCAGGTCAAGTGTCATCCTTCTTCGGGTCGGGTTTTCAAGCTTTCACTCCAAGATCTTAATGACATCAAGTTAGTTTCTGCAGCTCCATGGGTTGCCAATTTTGCTATAGATTTCTCAATGTTCCAAAACTTCAAGGAGCTGACAAGTCTCAACTTATCAAAAGGCGGATTTCAAAGTTTGGAAAATACTGCAGGTTCGTGTCTTTTTGGATTAGTTAATGTTAAATTATTTTATGTTGTAGAATTTTATGTTAGAAACTGCTTATCTACTTGTGGGGGGTAAGATAGTGCACATCTGACTCTTTCCAAACTCCATCAGGTGAGATCATTGTGCATTGACCTACCTAGCCTTTCAATCTTTCAACATAGAGCTAATTAGTTGTTAATTTTTAATCAAGTATGCTTTAATTTCTAATTATAAATATAGGTAGAAGGTAACTAATTTACAAAAATTAAAGAGTTAGTTAAATTATTTATTTTAAAAAGAATGTGTTGGGTTTCCTTAAGATACTCCGTTAATCATTTGTAATTGACACTATCCCATATGGAATCCTTTTTGAATATGTAGAATAAATATGGATAAATTGAAAAAAGTATTATAAATTCGGAAGATAAGGTGAATTGGGGTCTTACAAAATTAAATTTTTTTTTTTTTTTTTTTTTTAACCAACGGTCTTACATTTAGGAAGAAAGCAAACCTCTCAATTAATTCCAACACATTTAAGACCTAGTATTGTTGAATTTTAAACATGTGATGGACCAATCCTACTTCATCCTCAATTGAGTTTCAAATATTTCTAAAAGTTGCGGCAATTGAAGCACAAGTGGCTAATGGAATCTACTCCTCCGAATCCAACAATGACTACTAGCTAGAGAGATCTTCTTCTGCCCTGGGGCAATGTCAATATAGAGAATTAATTATAGGTATTAATTAGATTACAAAAATTAATTGCCCACAGATCCTAACTACTTTTTAAATCTAGAAGTTTGATATATATGTGAATACAAAAGTTTACTAGTAAATGGGAAAGAGAAAATAATTGTAATTTTCCCATGCTAATAAGTCTCAACAAATAATTGATCTACTTCCACTTTAGATATCAAAAGAGAAAATTGTTTCTTTACTGAATCAGACGAAGTCAAAATTTGAAAAGGAATTCAAATACTTTAGAGCCTGTTCAGCCTAGATTCTCAGTGGTCTGAAAGGCACAAATTAAATATGAAGTGAATTCTAGATTTTTTTTTTCATCATTAATAAATAGGATATAAGGGGTTTATATACTAATTACTATAAGACATATTTACGTAATATGATTATAGTAATGAAATTAACTGGTTAAGTTAGTTAAATTGACATATATTTTCTAAAATACCCAAGTCATCTTCCTCAATTTTTTCATTCTTTCTCCTCCTTAATTGTTGATGAGGGAGTATCAATAGAGGTAAACTGAGAAATGATTGAAAAATATGAAGAACATATCTTATATCTAAGATCATGATCAACTCTCCAAATAGATCTTGTATCAAAGACTAATCTGAAGTGAGTAGTTTAAATTTATACTACAGTTCATATACCATTGTTTATCCTTACTGTATACCCACTAATATCTTGTACGCTATAATAGATGTCCACAATATATAGGAATTTTTTTCTTTTTTTTGGGACTGAAATGCATAGGAGAATATTACTTGGCCTGTACCAGAATCTTTGGTCTCAGTATGGGAAATATTTGTGTGTATTTCTCACAGAATGAAATTACCTAGTTCTTTTAACAATACTCGCTAGATTTCTGTGGTTTTTGCATCTCTATATACAGTATAACTAATCACATTAATATGCATATTTTGAATTGGGAAAATTTCACTAAACTCTATTGTAGCCATTTTATTCCATTCAACCCCAAATAATTTTGAAATTTTATGGGTGAAAAGACAATGATACTCTTGCTTTATTTTATTTTTTAAAAAAAGGTTCAATTGTCATTGGAGTTCTTGTCATGGGAAATTAATTTGTCTTGTTCATATATTTAATCCACTTGTTCATGAAGAGTTGCACACTTACAATAGGACTTGTTCAATTAATGTTGTTCATATGCCTAATGCATTTGTTCATGAGGAATTGGACACTAGCAAATGGGACTTGTTGAACAACACAAATTGAAAAGTCCCATTTGTAAATGTGTAGCTCTCCATGATCAAGTAGAATAAGCATACGAAAACCACAAATTAATCTTCAATGACTAGATTGAGCTCCAATCGGCCGGACGACGCCGGAGCTTTGATGGTCGGCCACCGGCTAGGCGGCTACAAGTGATCAGTCGTAGAAGCTCCAACAATAATTGAGCCCTTTTTTTAAAAAAATAAAGTAAAGGAATCATTGTCTTTTCATACACAAAACTTAATTTTATTTTGGTCAATGGGGTGTATTAAAGTTTTAAAATTATTTGACGGTTGGCTGAAATAAAATTTTTGTTGTGGGGTTTAACTAAAAGTTTTCACTTTTAAATTTGTTCGCAGTTATTTATTTATTTATTTTTTCTTTTTAGTTTTCCAAAATTTTGTTTCAACACACCAAATTTGCATTTATTCGATTGCAATGCCAATAATGAGCCAATAAAATTTGCATTAATTCAGTTCATTGCGATACAGTTTTGGGTAATCTAAGCAACTTGGAAGTCCTTGCATTAAAAGGAAATTACTTTGAGGGATCTCTGCCATTACAAGGTGAGCAGGTGTCATTTGATTCATACTGTAGAACAACATTATTTTAGGTTCAACTTCATTAATGTATATTAACAACACTTGAGTTCTTTTGGCTATAGAAATATGCAAAATGAAGAATATACGTGTGCTAGATTTTGGTGACAATAGCTTCGATGGTTCCCTGCACAAGTGCTTGGCCAACTTGACATCTCTTCATGCCCTTGATATCTCCGAAAATGACCTATCAGGGGAAATCCCAATATCTGCCATTGCCAGCCTCACATCTCTTGAGTACTTTTCTGCCATGTATAACAATTTTGAAGGCATATTCCCTTTGAGTTCCTTTGCCAATAGTTCACGGCTTAAGGTACTTTCACTTGATCAAAAGCATAGCAGTGAGTTTCAGGTAAACACTGAAAGTGAAGCCCTTCCTTGGATCCCCTTATTTCAATTGGAAGTTCTAAACTTGGCAAATTGTAAAGTAAATGCACCTAGTGGAACCTTCCCCTCATTTCTATTATATCAGCATGACTTGCACTATATTGACCTCTCAAATAATGATTTGGCTGGAGTGTTCCCAAATTGGTTACTTCTCAACAACACAAAACTCATGTATCTGATATTGAATCTTAACAAGTTCACAGGAATGTTCGAGTTCCCAACCGACGCAAGTTGTAACACACCTACCGGCCTCGCCCTTTCGGGTGGCGGGTAGTGTGGTCCTTCACTTTTATTTAATTTTAGCTTATTTTCCCAGGTTAATTAACATCAGACGTCAGAGTTCAAGCAGCAGAGCACGCATCGGTTTGGACAAAAATATACTGATAAAAATATGGAAGGATAAATTCTTCCCGGAGGAATCAAAATATAGTCATCCCGCCCGCACAGGCCAAAATAATAATCTACAATCATCTAGTAACTAAAATAAATTCCCTAAAGCGAGAACATCGAAACCACCAACACACTAGCCCCGCTCGGAGCCTTACCTCTATCTCCCCGCTCCGCTCCGGGTGAACCGCGATGGCTTACAAGGGGCTGGGATTCAAAAATTGAATCCCAGAGTAACCGTTAATTTCATATAAAATGTATAACAATGCATGTAAGAAAAACCATAAATAAACAAATACCACATGACATTCAGTATTAAGGCACACAGCCAAATCCGGAACTAGCAGTCTTAATAGCACACAGCACAGACTGCAGTGGTCCTAATAGCACACAAAGACTGAGACCATCGGGCACAAGACACAAACAAAGCCCTTAATGCACACAGCATGTTCCGGTTCCATAGCGCTAGGAAATAAATGATAACTAGATGTATGCAATTTCAAGGTAAAACATACATACACAAGTCACACAGAGTATATGAAGATTAAGGTTACTACCGGGCGCGATCGACCATAGATAAGAATAATTCCCCCGTAAAAGATTACAATTAAACCTAAAACAATAATAAAAATATTTCCACAATTAATTCCACCTCAATAAATATTTTCCTTCATACTTTGAAGTAAGCCCAATTCATAGGTCTATTTTTACTAAATCCCTTTTCTTATTAAGGAATTTAATATGGGCCTTCATTCTCTTAATTTTCGTCACTTTTCAGGATTTTCCTGCAACCAGTGACTCATCTTCAACAATTCACAATTAAATATAGAAAACTCCTTTTTGGTTGATTCCAAAGCCCAAATGACCCTCAATATGTCTAGTTTCAACCAAAAATACTCATTTAGGCCAGAACAAGTCGAAAGTTTATCCATAGCCCAAAATACTCCTGCTGTCCGAAATAATGCCCTGTTTTCAGGGGCTATTTTGAAACATTTATTTCTCTTAGCACAAAATTCAGAAAAATACAAATTGTATACCAAATTAATCCTTGAGATGTCTATTTTCTCCCTGTAAAATATCATAATTTTTAAAGTCCATTTACTAGGTCAAATTTCGTGAAGAAAGTGACTGACTCCACAGGGGATTTCCAGAAACAGCACCCTAATGAATTTCAACTTCCATATATGCTTCCAAAATTATGATCCAAGTTTAACCTCATACAAAATCTCATTTTAAACACTTTAAAACCACTAAAAACACCAAAATCCATTCTCAAAACACCAGTATTTCCAGCTGAACGAAAATTAGTCTAACCAACAAAATGTCGAATTTCCATTCTAACACCGTAATCTTGTCTATAATCATTCCTAATTTGTTGTTTGAACCCTTAATCATACTCTAATCATATTTAAGAAATTGGGCAGCAACTCCCCATAAACTTAGGGTTTTCCACAATTTCAAGAATGCAAGGGAATATCACTATAAATTAATTCACCAACTCAAATACTCCATAAGAAGGTAGAATCACTAACCTTTGATGTTCTTGTAATTCCTTCTTCCTTGTTTACCCAAAATTTTCAGCCCCCCCTTTATGAACACCATGAGAAGACAGATTTTTGAGTCAATAAGAGTTGCAAAAGGAAGCTTAGAGGAGATGGAAGAGATTACCTAAGGCTTACCTATTGATTTCTTCAATTCTTCCTTCTGCTTTTTCACTTAGAAATATTCATCTCTTCCTCTTTTCTCTATTCCCGCGTGCTGGCCGAAATGGAGGAGAAGGTGAAATGGGTTTAATGTCAATTAAAAGGGTCCATACGGATGGGTGAATGAAGGGAAAAAAAAACACCTCCAACTAACCCCTTATTTACCAAAATGCCATCATGTTGGATTCCAACTATGTAGTTGGAATGTAGTTGCCATTTTTCTTTCTTTTTTCTTAGTTTGGCCAAAAATTTAAGCCTCTCTTAGGATAATTGTAGTCCACTTTGTTAACTTATAACCCATACTCATGTGCCCATAAATCCTAAATAATTATAAGACATATGGCACAATTTCGTTACACAAGTCAACCTCCTCCACACCCCTTGATTACTTTGCACCTATCCGACAACCAAATGGAAGGTAAACTGCCCACAAATATTGGTGCAATGTTCCCAAATTTGGAAGATTTATATGTTTCAGGAAATGGTCTTAATGGCCGTATTCCTTCATCAATAGGAAACATGTCCAAGTTGATTCGTTTGAAATTAAGCAGAAACAAATTTTCTGGCCAAGTTCCTGAGTCTTTGTGGGCAGGCTGTGCTTATTAGCATACATGATTTTATCACATAATAACTTACAGGGAAAATTACTTCCTTCTAACAAGAACTCTTCCTCTTTGGAATTGTTGCTCTTGGACAACAACTTCCTCAGTGGATCACTGGATCATGAGGTATGGCACCTCCCATATCTTGAGTTGTTAGATATCGCTAACAACAGCTTTTGGGGTATGGTTCCTACTTTCATCACAAACTCTTCATCTTTAAACTGGATAAAATTGTCAAGAAATAATTTTACTGGTACACTGTCCAGAGAGCTCTGCAAACTTGACCTTTGGCATTTAGACCTCTCTCATAATAAACTCTCGGGTTCAATACCAGCTTGCTATTTCAATATTTATGGGTTGCAATCTCTACAACTACAAGGAAATAGCCTAACAGGCTCCATTCCTACATTCATGAGACATGGTGCCTTTCTATCAATACTTGATTTGAGGGATAACAAGTTATCTGGAGTTATTCCAAACTCAATTGTGAAGGTGAAATCCTTAAGTTTTCTTCTACTGGGAGGTAATCAGCTACATGGGCAACTTCCTAACCAGTTGTGCCAACTAAAGGACATCCAATTTTTGGACCTGTCACATAATAACTTCACTGGAAATATTCCTGCTTGCTTCTACAATTTCTCAACTGGAGAATGGGAACCTTTAGTGGGCTTTGCTACACCATTAGGCTTTTCAAGTAACTTTTATTACTATAGCTATCTTCATTTGACACTATTTTTTGAACAAGATGGATTTGCCAGTATAGAAGCGAAACTTGAAATAGATTTTTTGACAAAAAACATGGTTCTTGGATACAATGGCCAGATTTTGATGCTTATGTCTGGAATAGATTTATCAAACAATAAGTTAAGTGGAGAAATCCCTCAAGAGATTGGATACCTGAAATCCCTTCTTGCATTGAACTTATCTCACAATCGTTTGAATGGATCAATACCAAAAAGTTTTCACAACCTTTCAGCCATTGAGAGCATAGACCTTTCAAACAACAACTTGGATGGAGATATCCCTATTGAGTTACAGGACTTGAACTTTCTTGTTGTATTCAATGTGTCCTATAACAATTTGTCAGGTAGAGTGCCTAATGGTGGACAATTTTCAACTTTTGATGACAATTGTTTTAAAGAAAATGAATATCTCATTCGGAACAATAGCAATAAAGGTAACTCTGCACATATACCACCAACTCCTGTCAACAATGACAAAAAGGAAGATGAATCTATCATAGATTTCACTTCTTTTATTTGGAGTTTCTTTGCATGCTATGTTGCTATGTTGGTTATTATGGCAACAGTTCTTTGGATCAACCCATACTGGCGAAGATTGTGGTTTTACTACATTGAAACTTGCCTCTATAGATGTTTGTATCCATATCTTAAAGATGCATTCTGGTAGAATTCCCAAGAGTTTGAATAAATTGCACAACCGTAGACTTGTTGACTTGTGCTACAAGTGAACATGTATGTCACTTCACCTCTTAGAAAACTTATGTTGTTGAATTTTAAGTACATGTAATGTTTTCTATATACTTTATTATATTAATGAGTTGTTTAAACATAAAATGTGTTGTTAGGCTATTTAAATTGGGCTTTACTCTAGTAGAAGCCGCCAAATTCGATATGATAGCCTACGCACATTGTAGCATAACCTTAGATCTAGGGTTTTAAGTTTTTCATCTTTTTGTTGAGTCTTGCTCAAGGTTTACAATATAACTTCTATGATTTATTTTCTCAAAAGTGAAAGTTTGTAAGTTATGTGCATTATTTTTAGTATCTGTGAAGGTTTCAAATAAATTGTCTTTCAAGTAGATCAATAAAACACAAAAATATATGAACAAACATACTAAGAGTACTCAAAAACTTTAGTTTTGTCTTTATTAAACATGGCATTACAACATATAACCTCTTAAACTTGGTTTTAATTTCATATTTTTATTCAGTTAATGTATATATATTGTTCCAAAATGTGAACAATCAAGGTAATTCCAAATGTGAAATCACCTTTCATGATGGCTAAGTGATTTATTGAGCAATACGATGTTTTCTGGAGTTGATCAACATATATTATCAAAAAAATTATGATAGAAATAAAATATAATAGCTACTCATGATCATTAACTAGCTTTATTCCAATTCCTTGATCCAAACATGCTTTTGTATAAGGAAAAGCTTTACCATTTTCATCCATAGGCCTTTCTAGGCAATCATGCTCAGGTGGATAGTGAAATCATGGCTCCATGGATAAGTCTCTTATACAAGGAGGGTCTGGGATGTTAGTGTCTATTAACTTGTGAAGAATCAACGGCTTCAAGCCTCCCAAAGCTTGAGCTACATACCTAAAAGAAGATATAGAATTAGTCCCAACACATCTCACATAGTAAGCAGATATATTTCAGTCAAAGCCTTTATATTGTGCATATTGTCACTTATGTTCCTCTTCATGACTTGGCTGATAAACTCCTATTATGTCCCCAGTAACAATCGATTTTTCCAAATACACCAATGTTAAATGCTTGTTGAAATATGAATATAAAGATGTCACATGAACAGATTTTGTTTGGTTTTACCTTGGAGAAGAAGTTACTAAATCTCTCAGGTCTAGCTCAGGAAATACCTAATTCTGTAGGGTACATCTTAATATTTGATCCATTTTGGCTTGGTTTGTGGAAAGGTGAGGATATACTCTAATATGGGGATGAATTCTCTCATCTACTCTGTCCATGTATGCCTAATAGAATCTGTTTATTATTCCCCATACTTGATTTGAAGGAAGAAATAAGTATCGTCCCAAGTGGTGAAAAACAATGTCTTTATCAACATTTTGCTTAATTCTTGACTAAAAGATAGTACTTTCAATAGAGAAGGTATGAAATATTGATCTGACCTTAATATTAATAGGGGAACCTTACTAAGAAGATGTTTACTATTATCACAGTGTAAAAAAAATCATGATCATCACTGGCATGTTGCAAATTTAGATGTAAAACCAATGGAAAATCTATCTTAAATTGTTTTTGTCTCTGTCCTTTTTTATCATGTTCTGATATGTTTCAATATGTCCTAGCCTATTTATAAAAGGAAAATCTTTTGGCAAAATCCATGACGAATTAGGAAATGGTTCACATAATAGGCCTTTGATTTCATCCTCAAAATTTACCGTTAGAACATCGATCCATGACGATAGCGTATAGGAATGCCGAAGACATGCTCATCATTCTCTTTCCCAAGCCATTAATAAAAGTCCACAATGTTGTTGCATTTTGCAGAGTGTGACTTGTTCCTTCTAGGCCTTATCAGATATTTCATGGTTTTGTTGTAGAGTTCAATATGAGGTCCACACCTTTTATGAAGATCTTTGTATTTGCAAAGTTTGGTTATTAGATAAGGAGACAGTTTGTGAAGAGAAGCCTTACAGTATAAGTAGGACTGAAACCTTCTTAAGCATGATGATTTAGCTAAAAGACCATTAAGCAGTTTGTGAGCAGTAGGCTTTCTAGTATGTTGGAATGATGAGTCCTTTGTTGAGTTTGTGAATGAACAATTTTTTGAAACTACAAATTTATGAGACAAGATATTGATAAGTTCTTAGATATTGTATTTATAGCACTGAAATATCAAGTTAAGTATAAAGAATCATGTGAGCATGTTAAATGTGGAATAGTTGAAACAAATCAATATATGTGTGTAAATGTGTATGTTTGTGTGTGTGTAAAGAGGACTGATATTATTGTTAATATATTGTAGATTCAGGAACAAGCAAAAGTTAAAGGCTCCCTTTTGATGAAGCAGAGTGTCTCTTGTTCAACTTAGAGTGTGATTGAAACTGATGAAAACATTGGACCTTACTCAAAATAGCTTAATTTAGTTTATTCTTTTTTCTTGTTATTTGAGCTTGGGACCTTCAAATTAAACTTCTTGAACTTACAAGGAAAACCAAATTTGTTGGTTAATTCATTATATTCTAAGTATATATAGTTTGTTCTCACTATAATCAAGATCTATGGAGTTTCTTGCTCCAAAAGTAAAGATAGGGGAAGAGAGATAGACGGACTCTAGCTCACTCGATGTGGGTCCCACAAAGGTGAAACCCACCTCACGTACTAGAAGATAAGTTTCAATTGTCAGAGGCAAGTTGTTCCAATGATAGTGTCACCTATAATGCTTAAATGAGTTCCCAGGCTCAAACCTAGCATTGACATGTTTGTATATATGCATGTTCAAATTTCATAGAATTTTTTTTAAAAAAAAAGAGACATATTTGTTCTTACAATTTGTTTTCTAGAAATTAAGATATATAGTTGTGTGAAAGAAAGGGCAAAAACTAGATTTGATGAACAAATTAATGGAGGAAGCAACCAAACATATAAATAAATCAAGAAACCCAAATTATAAAGTGGTAAAACAAACACACTTTGAGAAAATATGTGAAATTACTTGCTTCTGAATCTGTGTTAGCTTGAATTGTTGATCCCAAATTTTCATGTGTCAAGTTTTGGTTTCTCCATATCAAATATCAAAAGAAAACCTCTCAAAATGATCAAAATTGAGAAAATATACAAAAGTTGAGGAAATAAGTGAAATTACATGCTTCTGAATATGTATTTGCCTAAACTATCGTCCCAAGTTCGTATGTGTCAAGTTCTGACCCCTCCCTTCAATTGCCTTGTCTTTGGAAAAGCTCCCAAAAAAATGATCAAAAATTGAGTATTTATAACTAACTCTGAAGCGATCTTGAATCAGATGCACAATTAATCTGAGAACCCGAGATGAACCTGAAATCGTGAACCACCGAAAGAGGGAAAGAGGGAAAGGGAAAGTGAACTCGGGGGAATCTGAAATTGAGAAAAGGAAAAATATTATTCAATGAATACTGTACAGTCAAGAAGTCCTTATATCAGTAGTGGGTTCTCGGTACACATGGGCTACAAGCCAAACAGTTACAACAAATAAAAATATCTAACTAACAGGCACTAGTGCAAAAAAGGCTTTTAACACCGGACAAAAGAGGCATCGTAGGACTGGACCCGCGACCGGTCTTGTTCCAGCCGGTATTAAAAGTCTACTTTCAAGACCGGACTACGACCG
This sequence comes from Acacia acuminata, assembly GCA_019022655.1. NCBI lineage: Eukaryota > Viridiplantae > Streptophyta > Magnoliopsida > Fabales > Fabaceae > Acacia > Acacia acuminata. The sequence continues at coordinate 1,643,367 of JAFJYI010000001.1, forward strand.
GTCTTAAAGAAAATATTTTAGACCGGACATTTAAAACATTGGATCTTAAAAGGCGTACTAAAATAAACCTGAAATACTTTTTGTTCAGTCATAAAACTCAACTTTTAAGACCGGCTAATAATTAGGCCGCTCTTAAAAGATAGAATTTTAAGACCGGACACAAATAAATACGGTCTTAAACTTAGCGGCTTCTAAGACCTGACTAATTATACGCGGCCTTAAAAGATTGACTTTCAAGCCTAGATAATAAATAAATGCGGTCTTAAAAATTTTATTTTAGACAGCATGTATAAATTTACCGGTCTTAAAAAGACCGATTTTAAGACCGAGCGCATATTATGAAATGTGTTAGCTGACCTTTAAGACCGGACATATAAATACATCCGGTCTTAAAAAGTCACAATTTAAGACCGGCGCATTTAGCGGTGTAAATTTTCCTGAATTTTTCCCGTTATGTTCTTCCCGATTGTATTACACACAAATCCACCACCTAATCCAAAGACATAAAAGTTGATACTTTAAGCGTAAGCTATGAACAATTATTTGAATAAATTGAATTGGAAAAAGAATACAAATATTATTCACCATGAGTTATTTGGCTTCTTAATTAATGTTTATACTATGACTACAACACCCAAATTAATTTATACAATAAGATAACTTACTTACAAATACAATAAGTTACAAATACAACACACATGCCCAAAATAATATTCACCATGCCTTCATCTCGATTCCCACCGAACAAAGTAACATTCTCTTTTATAACATGCCCCTTTGGATCGGATCCCGCCAAAAAATAAAACAAGAACAAACTTCATAGTCGGTGACATTGTTTATGAACATAGAAGAAATATAATATAGTTAAAATCTTAAAGTTTTCAAAGAAATCTGCATATGAATATTACCTTATGAATTGACTCTTTTATAAAGTGATATCTTCCCATATACCTTCTTGATGATCACTTCTTATGCCGGGTTCATTATCCGCTTCATCTTCTTCATTTATGTCCAGGTAGACCCCTTGAAAAAGGAGTACTCTCGGGAATACCATAATTCGAATTCATTTCCTCATCAATATCAATGACCCTCTTTCCTTGGAGAGCTACGAGACCACATTTTATTTTCTTGATCGGTGATATAGAACACTTGTTTTGCACGGGTCTCCGCCATAATAAAAGGTTCATCTCCAAAACTTCTACCATGGACATCGACTAATGTAAATCCTAGCCGATCGATCCGAACACCATTATTGACATTGACCCACTTGCATTTGAAAATGGGAAACCTAATTTTCACGTAGTCCACCTCCCAAATCTCTTCAATAACCCCATAGTATGACATGACTGCCAATAAAGGGCTCTTGTCTTTCGAACTGGAGAATTGCATAGATTCAGCCTCTAACATAACACCACCGTTCGGATTTGTGCTCCTATCATCTAGGGACTTCGTGTAAAATGTATAACCATTGATCACATACGAATTCCAACTTATGACATCGACCTCAGGACCACGTGTTAACCATTTGATTGTATCAGAAACACATTCCTCTTCCTCGACCTTTTGTTTGAACCAGTTTGCAAAAGTTCTGTTATGCTCCCTAATCAACCTTTGTTCAGTCATTCGATGATTTTCTTTCCTTACAGCTTCTTTATGTTCAGCTATACTGGCTTGAACTTCATCAACATTATTCAAGATGTATAAGTGGACTTGTGACAATTCATCAGGATCCACACTCTTTACGAAAGCCCTCGTCTACCCCCTTCAAGATGCGACATTTGGAAGTCCAATATGTCTTACTTTGGCCAAATAATTTTGACAAAATTCCATGGCTTCTTCGAGAAACATATTTCGAACAATCGATGCTTCGTCGGTATGCATTCTTCACGTACCCTTTTAGGAATTTCATAGATCTTTCAATTGGGTACATCCACCGTAAATGGATAGGGCCGCACATCCTTATCTCCTCACTAGATGAACAATTAGATGAACCATGATGTCAAAAAATGTAGGAACAAAAAGCTTCTCAAGGTGGCACAAGATAAGATATCCTTCATTCTCCAATTCATCCAACTTTTCAATCTCGAAAACTTTACTACAAAGCGCATTGAAGAAGACACAAAGTCTAGTCAAAACGACCCGAACATCATATTCGGTGATGCCTCAAATAGCTATTGGGAGTAGCTGTTGCATCAAGACATGACAATCATGAGACTTTTGGCCTACTAATTTCAAGTCCTTCATCGATACAAGCCTCTTCAAATTTGAAGAATACCCCGTGGGAACTTTTGTGCCATGTAAACACTCACAAAAACTTCGTTTCTCATCCTTAGACAAAGTATGAGAAGCCGGGGGACAATAAGTTCTCTTCCCATCGGCCTTGGATGTAACTCTTCGCATATTCCCATTGCTATCGATCCAATCTTGCCTTCACACCATCCTTGGAACTACCTTGTATCTTGAGAATCGTGCCGACAATACTATCACATACGTTTTTCTCCACATGCATGACATCAATATCGTGTCTCACATCAAGATTGCGCCAATATGGAAGATCGAAGAATACAGATCTCTTTTTCCATATATTTGTTTCTTTTCTACTCTTTGCAGTCTTACCGAAGACGACGTTGATATTTTTCACCTTTTCATAAACTTGCTCCCCAGTCAATGCCACCGGAGCATCTTCATACTCTTGGCCACCAAAAAAGGCTTTCTTTAATCGATGATATGGGTGGCCCCGTCTAAGAAATCTCCTATGTCCAAGATAAACCGTCTTTCTTCCATGTTGAAGTTGACGGTAGCGTGTGCCTTCTTCACAAACCGGACATGCTTTATGGCCTTTTACACTATACCCTGACAAGTTCCCATATGCAGGGAAGTCGTTTATAGTACAAAATATCATGGCTCGCATTTTAAACACCTCCTTCTTGAAAGAGTCAAAAACATCAACACCTTCCCGCCCACAACTCCTTCAAGTCTTCGATCAAGGACCGAAGGTAAACATCAATGTCATTTTCGGGTTGTTTCGGTCCGAAATCAACATAGACAAAGCATGATGTACTTTCATTTCATGCATAACATTGGAGATAAGTTGTAAATAATCAGTAGTACAGGCCATGAACTATGTATGCTTTGCTAAGGCTTCCATATGGATTCATGCCATCCGTGCCAAGGGCAAGCCTAAGGTTCCTAGGTTCTTCGCCGAACATCGAAATAATTGATCGATTTTCTTCCATTGAGAAGAATCGCGGATGTCGAAGCTTTCCATCGAAATCTTCTCATCTCGCATGCCACCTCAAATTTTTTGCATCATTTTCATTCGTAAACAACCGCTTGAACCTTGGTATGATTGGAAGATACCACAACACTTTTGCGGGCCCCTTATTGGACTTGTACCTTGGGGTTTCACATTTCGGACAATTCTCGCTTCTCTTCAAACTCTTTTCTATACAGTACGCAATCATTCGGGCATGCATGGATCTTTTTGTACTCCATCCCTAGTGGACAAAGTATTTTCTTAGCATCACAGTATCGATGCGGCAACACATTATCATCCGGAAGCATGTCCTTAAGAGCCTCAAGCATTTCAGAAAAACTCTTGTCGCTCCAATCCATGACGTGCCTTCAAGTTTACCAATTTCAATACAACGTTCAACAATTGGTATTTTTTACACCCACGGTATAGAGGGGTCTCTGCATCACTGCACATATTACCATATGCATGTGATTGATGAAAAGCCTCTTCTCCCACATCACGGATAATGTCCTCTATGCGATCATCCATATCCGTGTCATTATCATCAAAGGCCACTTCCCCATGTTGAGACCCACTTGGTATTTTTTCACCATGACATACCCATACTGTATAAGTCTTACAAAATCCTTCACAAATTAAATGTGTGTGTATAACTTCAACACTTAGTCGCCTCTCATTCAGACATTTTACACAAGGGCAATAAATCTTCTCACTATCATCATGAACATTTTGTTTAGCAAATTCAATAAAGTCCCTCACCCCATTCTGATATTCAACACTCGTTCGTAAAGCATTTATCCAACTGTGGTCCAGAGTAGTATTCCTATAGACGGAAAGATTTAACATATACATAATCCGAAAAAAGGCAGAGACTTGTATATAAAATAAGCCAACTCCAAATGCATATTTATGCTCAATGTCGATTATGCATGTCTTTTTTTTTGGTTTTACGGAGAAACTTGCCCATTAAATGCATAACGAAGAATCACTTTTGGTCATAAATGTATCACAGTGAATACAAGAAGCAAAATAAATACATGACGAGGAAATTAAATGCATCGCATGAAGGTCTTGTGGACTCACCGTACCATATAAATTCAAATGTGTTTCCGAGTCTTTGTTCTCCCGCCACGAACGTTGATGTTGCGCATGCAAAGAAGAGTAACCTAAAAACATTTCTTGGTCAATTGGGTAGGTCTAAAGTGCAAATATAATCTTCAAAATACAATATTCATTAACAACATAGAAACCCACAATAACATTTCATCGATTTCGTTCAACCCATGAAAACCCCAAAACCATTAGAAGGAAAATCATAAAGTTATATAACCGAAACACCTCGTACAGCTTGGTCTATAGACATTTAGCTAAGGAACTAGAGAGTTAATCTCGAGAGAGGAACGTGAAGCGACGACGCAACACACACCGGAGACAAAAACCGTGTAATCACTTTCGGTGCGACAAGAGAAGTTACGAGAGGGAAATTTAATTTTCCCCGCGACATACGACATGTCTTTATATTTTAGATTTTAATAAGACCGGTTAATTATACAATATACGGTCCTAAAGATATAATTCTATTAATAAATTTTTAAGACCTAGGAGGTTAACAATACTGCGGTCCTAAATTTTAATATTCATTTAATTTTAAGGCCGGAGATTTATAAAGCGTCCGGTCCTAAAAGTCAAACATTTATTAACTAATTTTTAAGACCGGCGGTTAAGAATACTCCGGTCCTAACTTTCGTATTAATTTAATTTTAAGACCGGCGGTTATAAGAACTACGGTCCTAAAAGTATTTCGTTTATTAATTTAACCAAAAAAAAAAAGAAGAGGTTTGCATTTGGCGAGCGCAGTGGAAACTGAGTTAATAAAATAAATTAAAGGAAAACTGGAGAATTTGAATATTAGAAAGACACAAGCTTAGTTTTACTGCTTCCATACATAACTGGAGAATATGCACGTACACAAGAAAATTAAGAGAGAAAAACAAGCAAAAAATTATCAAAAACAAGAATCTGACTAAACATCCTAAAGCTTATTATCCTCCAAAGCCTTAGTGATTTCGGCGTGAACAACATTAATTTCCCCGCCGGAGATCGCAAGTTTCGTCTTACTCTCATCGACACAATGCTTTATTAGAGGAAAGAGGAGAGGGGTCGTAGTAGTTGCGGTGGGGCCAAGAGGTTGGGGAGGGGGAGCGGGAACCTCTTCATCATCCGAAGAAATAACAATGGGTCCAACGACCCGAGACTCTTCTGCAGCAATAGGACGAACTCTCGATGGAGGAGGCGCACCGTATAACGATCGACGGAAGGCACGAGCATCACGAGTAAGAGCACCCCTACGAGCGATTCTCTTGTATCTAACCATGGTTTGAGCAGTTGGGGTAGAGAGGTATGAGGAGTTAATTAATAAAGGTAGAGAGCTGTTCTCAGATAGCCACATACGTAGTTTGGAGTTACGAGGTGGTGATGAGGAATTAATAAGGAGTTAAGGACGAGAGAGGTATGAGGAGTTAATAAAGGCGAGAGAAACTTTTAAGAGCGGGATTTATAGGTACGCGGTATAAAATTCTATTATTTAATTTTTATTTTAAGACCGACCTTTTATAATATGTCCGGTCCTAAAAGTCTATTTATTTTTAAAATCAATTCTATTACTTTTAAGACCGACCTTTTATAATATGTCCGGTCCTAAAAGTCTATTTATTTTTAAAATATTCAATTCTATTACTTTTAAGACCGACCTTTCATCATTTACCGGTACTAAAATTCATTCTTTTCAAATTCGGATGGCGAGTCGTATCCTTACACTCGTTCAAATGAATGATTCGTAGTCTCTTCGCCTTCCAGATAAACTTCCCAACTAGGCGTCTCCTCGTATTCGATGAACTATGTGTCTCCTCATTAAATTTTTTGCCGTTTCACATTGTTCGGGATGTGTTCTCTATTTAAACCCGTTGTTACTGTACTTTCTTCACATTCTTCTCCATCACTTCTACACGGCCTCCTCCACCGCCTAGCCTCCACTGTAATGGCTGCTCCCCCAGGTCCTCCGTTTCCTCCTCCTCCTCTTCAACCTCAGCCCCCTTCGCCATTCCCTCCTCCAATTCCGACTGTGAAGCAGTTGGTGCAGTCATTGGTGTCCGCGTCGATCACATGGATCAACGCTTGGGCCAATTGGTTCAGCTTGTTCATACCGTGAACAACAAGCTGAACATGGTACTTCACGCCAATGATGTGGAGTACGATCCCGCTGGATACGACTCCGACTCCGACGACTCCGGCTCCCCCTCCATCTCCGCCTACGAAAAGGATTAGTTGTTTTTTTTGTAGGGCAGCGATAAAAATTATTATATAAAATATTATGCACTCTTTTTGTTCTCGTGCGAGTTTAGTACTTTAATTCGTTAGTTTATCCATTATCTCGAACCCGGAAAGCAACAAACAAGGCAACTATGAAAGATGGATAATGGCGAGTCAAAAAACTAAGATGAAAGAACGAAGACTTTTAGGACCGCACACTTAGTAAATCGAGGGTCCTAAAAACACTGCCTTTTTTTGTCAGCTTTGGTTTCCATATTCGATCGCCTTGTCCTTTTCATTATCGTCTTTCTTTTTCTGAAAAAAAAGGAAACAAACAAAACATTGTCCTCGTGTAAATCAACAATAGAAATTCACAGAATACGTTAAGAACATACAAAAAACAAAAAACATCTTTTAACTTATTTGAATAAAAACAAACACGTTGACAATTCTTCTCAAGGTTGGACCGTCGTTGTCGTCGGTTTTACCTCCCCTGATTTGAAACAAAGTACCTTTCCAATATCTTCCTTCTTTTTCCGACAAAAAGAAAAGAGACAAAGAAAAGGGAAACCGATAATGCTGCTCAAGATCAGGAGAGGTAACATCGACTACAATAAAGGACTTAGCTTGAGCAGAACGCCAGAACATCGGTTGTCTCGAACCACAATGATTTGTCTGAAAAGCGAGTGAACATTTCTATTTAAAGGAAGACTATTAAGACTGGACATTTAACAATTACATGGTCCTAAAGGTTAAGCCAACTTCTAAAATAAAAATAAGAGGACTTTTAGGAGCAGACAGTAAAATAATATACGGTCTCATAAGAGTTTTAGGACCGAATGTTCACAATATACGGTCCTAAAAGTCTAAAGTCTCATATTTTTTAAAACGAACACTTTTAGGACCGGATGTTTATTATGTGGACTTTTAAGATCGCACTTTTAATTAATATACGGTCCTAAAAATGTCATATTTTTTAAAACGAACACTTTTAGGACCGGATGTTTATTATGCAAACTTTTAAGACCGGACTTTTAATTAATATACGGTCCTAAAGTCGAGATCTTTCTCAAATTTCAAGCACTAAATAGCTTTATCCACCATCCAATACATTCGAAACCCAAAATGGACACAAGAAAATTGTTCGAAAAATTAAACAAATTTATTTATTGAATTTTACATTGCCTATGTATATTTACAAATGAATATTGTTCGGAAAAATAAACAAATTTACAGAATATTATTGTTGTAGAGGATATATTTACAAATGAATTTAGGACATTAATTATTGTCCCGACTTTATCAGTCATACAGATATTCACAAAACAAATTGCGTATGTGCTCCAGTTCATCATCGAAAAGGGATCGGGCGTCAAACATCTCGTAACATCAAAGACGAAACTAAGTTAACTTGCGTGCATATTTCATATGTAACATTAAGCGGTTTCTTGAATTAACTTGTGTGCATAATATATAACATCAAATACATTTACCTTTGCAGTTAAATTAGTCATTACTCCCGTAATAATTTCATACATGTGTTTAATGACATACTGGCCACATAAGGTGGACCCCGGTGGTTGCCGACGGGTCTAAAAAGAACAAGAAATATATATAAGAGCATATATAGCTTAATGACCAACTTCACAAGGCGGTGTGCCGGTGTACAAATATTGTACCAATCTCGGTGTGTCCCGGATGGGGTCTTTGGCCCGACGCCTTTTCTTTACCTCGGTTTGGAAGGTCTTCATGGCACTATCATCAAAATCACAAATTTATCAATAATGTTCTTTGAAAATTCACAATGAGATTTCGAGACAAGAGAATCAAAATGACATGCTTACTCGTTGATGGTATGCGTCAACGAAGGCAATGGAACTCCGTGAGTGGAGCATAAGAAGATAACTTTATGCTCCTCCGTGCACATAAGGACCAATTTGCCGGTGACGGCTGAAAATTCACGCGAGTAAAGTATACTCGGTGATATATGTAGCAGAATTAAGTGAATTGCGAGACAAGATTTGTGATATGTACTGTGGAAGAATGGCAACAAGTACACCTTTCTTCTCACTTCACACAACCTCTTTGATATGTACACCTGTCTCTCCTACATGGATGTTTGACTTGAATAGACAGGACACAAGAATCCAAAATCGTTGCTCCTGCCCTTTTGAACCAATTCTTGATGCAATAACCTACAATAATGACATCGATCGGGAATTAGTATATATGTATGTGTGTCTAAACGATGCATTTAAATTATGTACTCATAGATTTAAGATACTTACTTCATAAAAATTTGAACAATTGCATCGTAAGCTCTGTCGAGGAAGCGTAGGACTCAACATCAACGGTGTCAACTTGAACGGGAAGAGGATGAGGGACGCCTAATACTTCATTGACGACAGCCACGATTTATCTTTAAAATATCCACTCTTCACCAGATCGGATATTTTTTCTGTGCCAGTCAACTTAGCAGTAGGGGATAGAGCTTGAGGAGGGGATGGAGCTTGACGAGGGGGTGGAACTTGAGGAGGAGGGGGTGGAACTTGAGGAGGAGGGGATGAAGCTTCAGGAGGAGTAGAGACATGTATATGTTGGTTATACTTAGTTTTGATGATGTCTTAAACAGATGCCATTCTTATAAGCAAAAAGATTGAGTAATATAGTTATCTCCTACATTGACTAACTACTATGTTTAATGTAGATTAGCTCAAGTTGAATCATAGAGGTTAATCAAGAAGAAGAAGAAATATTGAAGAAGGTAGGAGCTGCAAAGAATTGATGAGCACAAGTTAAATGATGAAGAATGATCAAGTTGGGAGATGGAAGAAAGAAAGAGTTGATTTATGAAGGAGGATCAAGAGAAGAAGAAAGAAAGGAAGATCTTGGTAAATGGAATGAAGATATCATTATTCAAGCTCTAAGATTGATGCTAGAAGTCTTCAAGGTCATATGGAAGTTGGAATGGGTCATTTTGAAGTTAAAGTCAGCAAAAATCAACTTCAGGATGAAAAAACTCGAGTTTGGAACACAAAACTCGAGTTTGAGACTCAAAACTCGAGTATACAACTCAAAACTCGAGTTTGTAGTGTCTTCAAGCACCTCGCGTCTCGGACAAGTGAAAACTCGAGTTTGGGACTCAAAACTCGAGTTTGGAACACAAAACTCGAGTTTGGGACTCAAAACTCGAGTATGCAAGTGCTAAACTCGAGTAAGGAAGAGCTAAACTCGAGTATGCAAGTGTAAACTCGAGTTTGCAGCGTGATCAGCTCTTCAGCAACTCTGTTTCACGTTTCAGCACAGGCGAGGTCTGGTAATTCAATGATATCTCTCAAACCAGGACTCAGATTGACGTGAAACCAGTGGCATTTGAAACTAGACATCCAAAGCGTCATTTTGATATATAAATCAAGTCCAAAGGTGTCAAGATCAAGGAGATATGAGTTTTACAAGTTGCCATAAGAATCAACGTCACAGTCCAGACCCACCTTCGGTATTTTGAGTGTAACTCACAAACTACAAATCCGATTGAGCTGAAATTAGTGGCATATGAAAATAGACTCAAAGAGCTTTCCATCAAGAGTTTAACAGACCAAAACGGAGTTCAGACCAGGGAGATATGGCCCTCGAAAGTGGACAGATAATTTCAAGAAAGCAATCAAACTTGTTGAGCTTAAGTGCAAACTGCGGTATAGGTTTGCATACCGCAGTTTTGGACTTCCAGAAGTGAACCAGGTTTTTTAAATGAAGTCAATACTGCGGTATTGGTAGGCAAACTCGAGTATTGGACTTCCAGAATGAAACCAAGATTTTAAACGAAGTCAATACGCAGTTTGCGTAGCCAAACTCGAGTATTGGACTTCCGAGAAAGCAACCAAGAGTTTCGAGCTAAGTCAATACTTCCGCCTTTCTGCAGTTTGTAAGTGAAAGTGTGCAAAACTGCAGTTTGCATGAACATACTGCAGTTTACAACGTTAAAAAATGATTTTTGAATTACACGAATTTGCAAATCACTCTTGTTTGATCCTATTGCTTTCATGAATCATTCACTTATGTTCCCGAGATATGTTTAACAAGTTTATTGAGTGAATTTCAGTTAGCACGAGATGAAGATTAATGAAGATCAAGGCAAAAAGCAAAAAAGTGCTCGGTGCATTTAATGCACTTCGCAAATCAACCTTCTTTTGGATAATCCACCCGAGCACGCATTCTCAACGGTCAAGAATGCTTTCTTCATCAAGTAAACTCTTCCCAACGGGCAAAACTCCAAAGAGCCACTTCAGATCAATTAATCACATGGATTAGTTGGAGTTTAGAGAGAGAAGCAGACCACACTTAATGATAATCAACTACAACGGTCGATTCATCCTACAACGGTCATAAACGGTCACGAGACCTTTCTCTATCTATAAAAGTCATGGACACAAGCAGAAAAACGTGGAGATACAAGATTACAATGCCAAAATGCTGATACTCTGCTTCTACATCCTTTTCACTGTTTTACTTGTCTAGATAGCTTAGAGAGTGAAATGAATTGTGTTTGTACTTCAGTGATTATTTATCCATTCCTTTGAGAGGAAAATTATTGTAAACACATTATCTTTCGAGAGTTACTCAAGATTGGGGAATCTTGAGTGGGATATACATTGTGTTGATTACAACTTGTAAGGGGGAGTGAATCCTAGTGAGAGGATTACTTGAGTACGAGTGTGTAATCAAGCGGTGTGTTGATTACAGATTGTAAGGGGAGTGAATCCTAGAGAGAGGATTGCTTGATTCAGATCGTGTAATCAAGAAGATTAAAGATAGTGGATTGAAAATCCCAAGTGAGGCTTGGGGATTTGGACGTAGGTCAAGGATAAGGCCGAACCAAAGTATAAATCTGTTTGCAAGCTCTTCTCCCTTATCTCTTACATTTCCAAAGCATTTACATTTGAATGTTTGTCAATTGGTTTATAACTCACTTCTTTTATACAAGTTGAATTTACTGAATTGAGAAAAGATTTTCATAGAATCTAAATTTTTATACTTCACCCAATTCACCCCCCCTCTTGGGTTCAGCTAGGTACTTACGGTATAAGCTTCACTGGCCAAGAGATGAAGGTTCCCTTGACATCACTCACAAGCTTCAGCTGATGAATTGGGAGAGGGAGAGGTGCATCAATGATCACCTTTTCAACTGACACTCTGACTTTATCATCAGCCATTTGTTGGTGGTGTACAGTTGATCCCAATAAGCTGTGGACAGTCCCTTTTGCAACTAATCGTGCAGGACGATCATGATCCTCCACATATAGGTCACAAGGTTGCTCTGATTGTCCAACAATGCAACTCCTTCTAGTGCTATCTTTGCGCACGGGTGCGGTGAAATGTGAAGGAACACCGGTCTCTCGGACGATTGCTCAAAAGCAGCTTCATCTGATTCAATTCCTCCCTTATCTGGCTCATCTAATTCAATTCCTCCCTCATCTGGCTCATATCGGATTGATACCTTGCTTCTTTAGCCGCTGCATCCTCACTTAATTTGGCCACTGTCTGTTCCATCTCCTCCCGGGTAACCATACTTTGTCTATGGCGTTTGGGTTTACCAAAGTATTCCTTCAGGCCTACCCGTCCTCCGATCCCCCTTACACGCCCACCATGATCCGGTTTTCCGGTCGCAACGGTCGAGAACATCACTCCTCCGTCCGACACAAAAGATCCTCTCGCTTCTTTCTTTTTAAGATCTTCCGTAAGATACGAGATAACGAGAAGCTTAGTAATGAAACATTTTTAGTAACTAAAAAATAACAATAACGATACTTACAATTCTTTCAAAGAACTACACGAGTTTGTTCACTCGTGTAGGCGCCGCTTGGCTTTTTCCGAATGTGCAACCACAACTCCTCGCGACGTATTGGAGATGGTGGATCATGTACGCGAAGGATTGGATTCGCTTCATCATCCAATCTCTTCCGCTTGACCGCCATCAATTCTTCTTGGCCTTTTCATATCCGCGAGAAGCCCTATGCGAGCAATCATTCTTTCTCCCTATCTCCCGTGCTCGTTCCTTCTTTCCCGTGAATCGCATTGAAAACAACTATTAATTATGAATTCCAGCCATCTCACTAACAGAAATTAGAGAACTTCGCTTGATATGAACCTCAAACACTAGTCAAATTCACTTCATCAAGTTTCAACATTTTATGTAAGGAAGATGTAGAATTGTAGAAGAAATTGGAGCTATGTCTTATACTTGTTAGATAGATAGGTTAAGAAACAAAACAGAATTATGCTTACGTAATAATACAAACTTGATCCTTTTTAAGGCATCCGGTGGGATCAGCCAGTCCTCATTAGATAGTAATGAACTAACTAATAGCAATGTCTAACCACTACCTACTATAATAGAACTAAGACTATAATAATGGCTTGACTCTTATGCCATTATTATTTCCTAATTACTTTCTTAGTATTTTACCTTTTCGTGGTTTACATATCGACTTGCATAGACCAAGGCAGGAAATGTATACTTCTATTCACACACCAAACAATTTAACTAACGCATTAGATGAACACAATAACATTCACATATCGGCACAAAGTTAATAAGCAAACAAAAGGGCAAAAAAACTAAATATAAACTCACCAGAGCTTCAGGAGTGGTCCGCAACTGAACAAATTGTTGCCAAGTTTGTTCATCAATAAATGTGTACTTGTCCCAAGGATTTTGGTCAAGCTGAACCTCGACAAAAATATACTTGTTAGCGAGAGAGGTCTTAAACTTCCTCCACCGATCAGCACAATAAGACAATGTCTTGTCTTTCAACTTCTCAGAGTCAGGGACATTGTATGTAAGCCGGATAGTGTCCTAAATAGGTTGCTTTACTTTGCCAAAGTCCACATTTTTCCACTTATCAGTCAAGATGCTAACCTTGCTACATACAAGACAGCCAACAAAACTAGTATATTTGTTTTTATTAGGACTGAAAGGTCGCAACTTTTCATCAAAATGAATCTCCATCTTTGACCCAGAAGTCCGACTCAGGGTTACATCCATCATTCTTGTACCTCTTCTACCATGGCATGCTGGGCGGTTACAAGGCACATTGTCGGATGAAGAGGGTTCGTTCTGACTCACACCGAATCGGCGTTCCGGAACACGAATGGAATCATTTTCACTGTTCATTTTCGAGACAGGAAGAGAGGAATGCCTGAGCAAATGAGAGCGTAACAGAGGCTAATGGTACGTGGGCGAGGAAGAGAGGTAATGCAACAGGAAGAGTGGTTTGATCACAACAAGAAGAGTGGTTTCAGAGTTCAGAGGGACAACGTAAGTCGTAAGGTAACGTTTCGCGTGGGCGAGGAAGAGAGGTAATGCACAAGGTAGAGTGGTTTCACAACAAGAAGAGGGGTTTCGAGTTCGTAGGGACAACGTAAGTCGTAAGGAACGTTTCACGCGAAGAAGAATATATTTGGCGCTTTATTTTTAAGACTGGATGAATTAAAAAGACGTTCTTAAATGTTAAGTTTTAAGACCATCGTTTATTAAACTTCGAACTTAAAAGTAATAAACTATTTAGTACCGGTCACAATTTATGTCCGGTCTAAAAAGTATAATATTTAAGATTGCCTCGTTATATATATCTGGTCTTAAACGTTTATTTAATTTTTTCCTCATTATTTTGGACGCGTAAAAATATAAGTCACTGTTCAAGATTTCTCTATAAAGAAATTTGAACTTTCAGTTTTTTTCAATAACATTTTTAAGACCGTTTGTTTTGTTAAGCGGTCTAAATAATATATTTAAGACTCATTGATAAAGGATGCGGTCCAAGTAGTTCTTTATATTTACAAAACTGCCACCGGTCATACTATTAAGACCGATGCTCATTAGGATGCAGTCCAAGAAGTTCTTTATATTTACAAAACTGCCACCGGTCATACTATTAAGACTGGTGCGTCATTACTCTGGTCTAAATGAGGCGGTCTTAAAGCCATTTTTTCCACTAGTAAGGTGCCAACTCAATTAAATACAATTAATTAAATCAACTATCTGTCTACCCACTATCTTTATGTACATATTCTATCAGCCCCCCACAAGCTGGAGCAATGGTGTCAATCATGCCCAGCTTGGAAGTAAGAAAATGAAAAGGACCAGAACCAAGTGGTTTGGTAAACACATCAGCAAGTTGATGTTGAGACCGAACCGGTAACAAGTGGATAACACCCTCTTTAACTTTGTCCCGAACAAGATGGCAATCAATGTCAATATGCTTAGTACGAGCATGAAAAGTGGGATTAGAAGCCAACTGAATTGCAGACTGACTATCACAATACAAAGGGGTAGCTTTAGATCTGGAAATTTGCAAATCAGCTAACAAATGCAATAGCCACTGGATATCACAAGTAGTCATAGCAAGAGCACGATACTCAGCTTCACAAGAGGAAAGAGAAACAACACTTTGCTTCTTGGACTTCCAAGAAATAAGGGCATTGTCAAGAAACACACAGTAGCCAGTAATAGAACGCCGAGAATCAAGACAAGCAGCCCAATCACTATCACTAAAACCTTTTAAAGACAAATTAGAGGTGGAAGGGAAGAAAAGACCATGAGATGGAGTGGATTTCAGGTACCGGAGGACCCGATTAGCAGCCTGAAGATGAGAATCAGTGGGGGTAGCCATAAACTGACTCAATTGTTGGGTAGCAAATGAAATATCAGGCCGAGTAGTGGTCAAATTCAAAAGACTCCCAACAAGTTGACGATAAGAACTCACATCAGTTAAAGGGGAGCCAGAATTGATACTTAACTTGACCTTCGGATCCATAAGGGTAGAGGCAGGCTTACAATCAAGATAACCTGTATCAGTCAAAAGATCCATAACAAACTTGCGTTGACATAAAGAAATACCAAAATCACTATGAGCAATCTCAAGACCAAGAAAGTACCGAGCATAACCAAGATCCTTGATCTTAAAAAGGAGATCAAGATTGGTTTTAACAGTAGTAATTTTAGATAAGTCATTACCTAGTAAGAATAATATCATCAACATAAACCAGCAATGCTGTAAAACTAGATCCAGAAGCTTTAATGAACAAAGTATAATCTGCCTTAGACTCCACATATCCAGCAGAAACAAGAGCTGATGATAGTTTATGAAACCATTGGCGACTAGCTTGTTTGAGGCCATAAAGAGACTTTTGAAGGCGACAAACAAGAGAAGAATCAGTAGAATAAAAACCAGGAGGTAAAACCATATAAACTTCCTCATTCAAATCACCATGTAAAAAGGCATTATTTACATCAAGTTGGTGAAGATACCAGTTATTAGCAGCAGCAAGGGCAAGTAAGCAACTGAATCACCGGATGAAGATTTTTCCATGGCGATTCGGCTCTGATACCATGAAGCGATCTTGAATCAGATGCACAATTAATCTGAGAACCCGAGATGAACCTGAAATCGTGAACCACCGAAAGAGGGAAAGAGGGAAAGGGAAAGTGAAGTCGGGGGAATCTGAAACTGAGAAAAGGAAAAATAGTATTCAATGAATACTGTATAGTCAAGAAGTCCTTATATCAGTCGTGGGCTCTCGGTACACATGGGCTACAAGCCAAACAGTTACAACAAATAAAAATATCTAACTAACAGGTGCCAACTCAATTAAATACAATTAATTAAATCAACTATCTGTCAACCCACTATCTTTATATACATATTCTGTCAAACTCCACATAAGGAAAATTGTGCAGAGAATAAGCAATGATGTTTTGTATCTATTAGAACTCAATTTATTATCTACATTATGAGTTCAAGTGAATTCATCCTCCAAATGGCTCTCTGCAGTAATCAGAACCTTTATTTAGATTAAAGATGAATATGTAGATATTATTGGAATACCAATAAGAAATGAAAAATAGAATTTTAATTTCATTTAGGAAGTTACATAGAACCTTGAAAAAGGTGCTTGACTTTTTAACCATAGAAACAGTACGTACAAGACAGCTCATGGGCATAGGAGAGGGCGTTTTTGTCAATATGAGTTGGATTCAGAGAAATGAAATGGATTATTAATAATACAATAAATATGAATCAGTAATATTTGTGAGGAATTCTTTATTAGTCTATTTGCAAGCAAGTAAAAATGATTGGCATGGTTCTTGGTTGTATTATAAGTTATAAGGGGAACAAAAGTCCATGAACAAAAGAAAAAGACTACTTTTTTTCCCCTTTGTGGATTCAAAATAAACTTATAGATACAAAGTTTAATGCTGAAAATCACATTTTTCAATTTGTTTTTCTCCGGTATGTAACTGACATATCAGTTAGTTGAAGTAAAAGCAATACAAGAGTAGAGAAAAAAGAATAGAATACAGAAATCAAAGAAAAAGAAGAAGAGGCAGGAGGAGGAGGCTGGTTTTGTAAATGATATATCTTAGAACATGATCATGTGAAGCGCCATTCCATTAATATTTAACTTTCTAAAAGGAAGATGTAGAAACATTTAATATGTGCCATTTTTATGTAATGATCGTTTTTGTGAAACCTATTTATGCTAAAATAATCACATTTCCTTCCTCCAATAGAAGCCAACCAGCTGGCTCCCAATACAATTAATCCTAATCGTTTCATTTAACTCCCACTGAAATAGGAGGAGGAGGAGGAGCCTGGTTTTGCAAATGACATATCTTAGAACATGATCATGTGAGGCACCTATTCCATCTATATTTAACTTTTCAAAAGGAAGATGTAGAAACATTTAATATATGTCATTTTTATGTAATGATCGCATTTCTGTAACCTTTTTATGCTAAAATAATCACATTGCCTTCCTCTAATTGAAGCCAGCCAGCTGTCTCCCAATGCAATTAATCGTAATTGTTTCATTTAACTCTCATTGAAATATTATTCATTTCCTATCTAGTACAAGACATCTTCAACCATATTTAAGTCATTAAATTTATTCGAGAATGAAAAAAAAAAAATCAAAATTTCGCCCATTTAAAATCATGTATTAAATCTTGAAAAGTGAAAAGAGAAAATTAAATTCAAATTTATATATGAGCATTTTTTTCAAATTAATCTATTAGGACTCCATAAACTAAATCAAACAATAATACTACTATCATGTGATATTGTCTAGCGATCACATCTTTATACATGTATAGATAGTGCTTCTCATTAAATTATAAAAAAATAGCACGTCTTGTTGAGAAATACTACACCTTCCAACTATAATAAACCACTTTAAGATGGACGAGATGAACTCTTAGCCTTACAAAAGTAGAGAGGGCCAAGCTTTTCAGAACAAATCGTCCTTCATAGAGTCACAGTATCAGTCGAAACTGCATTTCCTTACTTCTAATCTGGGCTAATGATTAGCTTTTGATCTTTAACTCCTCAACCAAGAAACTACACTGGCAATGTAATTAGTCATATCTCCTTTGTTGAGGACACTGTAATAGCATGTATTTCAGTGCTCATGTCATGAATTTGTTGCTGAGCGATGAACACCAACCAGCTTCAATCCCTTACTTACATCTTCACAATTCATAATATGAGGAAAAAGGGAAGTAAATTTCACAATTCTATTGGCCTTACAATCATGTTTAGGTGGATAATGCAGACAAGGTTCCATGGATACAGCTTGTTGGCATGGTGGATCAGGGATCTGTTTACCATATGCTCTCTGAAGAATCCATGGCTTCAAACCCCCAAGACTTTGTGCAACATACCCAAAAGTAGACTTGGGGCTGGTGATCAATGCATTACACAAACTCAGCAAATAGATTTCAGTCCATGCCTTGATGTTATGCTAATTATCATTCGACTTTTGATGCCCTTCATGACTTGGTTGATAAACTCTTACAACTTCCCCAGTCACAGTTGTGTTTCTCAAATACATAGCCCTTAGCTTCTCACCGTATTCTGCGTATAAAGACGCAACTAGAATGGCTTTTGAGGTGTTATTCTTCCATGGAGATGTTACTGACTTATGATGGCCCAACTGAGGCAGCAGGTTATGCTTGAAGGCACAAGCTAATATTTCACCGATGATGGTTTCATGTGGAGCTCGATGAGTATTATATATTCTTACTTGGAGGCCAATTCTGTCATTTTCCTTGGCC
The DNA here is from genome assembly GCA_019022655.1 of Acacia acuminata. Taxonomy (NCBI): domain Eukaryota; kingdom Viridiplantae; phylum Streptophyta; class Magnoliopsida; order Fabales; family Fabaceae; genus Acacia; species Acacia acuminata. The sequence goes on from JAFJYI010000001.1 coordinate 1,662,044, forward strand.
AAGTGAGCTTTATAGAACCTGCTAATAGCATCCCACACCTCATTTGATGGGTGAAAAAGGTAGCGTCCTAGATGGTGGAAAATAGTGTCTTTTTCGGGAAATATTTTACTCAGCTCTTGCCCAAAAGATGGAATCATGAAAACTAAGAGGTGACACGCACGGAATATGAGTGGAATCACATTCCTTAAGCCTTAAACTAATAAATTAAACTTCCCAAAAAAATTCTACAACGATCCAAAATTTTATTACAGCATTCAGAGCTTCGCTCCATATAGCATATACATACAAATATATTCCAAATTACAAGGGAGAATAGGGATCCTGCCTACAGATTATGTGGAGCTCCTAGAATGGGATTTTCAAAACATAATGCCAAAGCTTGAGTTTACATCACCATAGAAACTGATCAACACAATTCTTCAACTTCAATTAGGCCAAAGGTACTGAGCCAGTACTATCTGAGACCAAAAATATTTTTACGGTGAATAACGTCCCATCGACAGAAATAAATATAATACTAAAAGAAATTATTTAGATAGACTTAACCTTGAATTATAAAATCATGATGACAAATTTTCAACGTCTAAACAGAGGCATAAATTGAAATCATGAAATTTTATAATAGAGAGGTAAAAGTTAATTTCAACTACCAACTATGAAATCATAAACATAAATCTATATAAAAGTTTATGAATAAGCATAATTAAAGATGTGTAAAATATCATTAAATGAATAATACCAAGTACATGATAAAATATTTTCTTTTTCCTTTCAAAATCGGTTTATAAATAAGTCACAAGTTCTAACTTCTCATGGGACTTCAACAGAACGGACAACAAGCGTGACACGGTCCACGAGGGTAAAATAACCAAGCGAAGATGAAGCCACGAGAACAAGCGTGGACACACAGTCCACGAGGGTAAGTAACCAAGCATAGATCGAAGCCATGAAACAAGCGCAAGTACAAAACCCACGAATAACAAGCATGAGAACGAATCCCACGAATATCAAGTGTGAGTACTGTACTCATGAATGTCAAGCGAGCTCGAGTTAACCATGGCGCGCCAAGGACTAACAAGATCTGCTTGTTAGTAACCGCGTTCGTATTCGGTCCTCTAAAAAAATATTTTCAAGCATGCGTGGGATCAATTCACTATTTAAAATGAGAAATAACTTTTGATAGTGGAACTAACAACGAATAATTCATAACAAAGATCCCCGCATGGAAGTTTGGAAAAAAAAACATCTCAAAAACCATTTCCAAGCATGCACGGAATTTACAATGATCAAGTACCTCACTAGATTATAAGTTCAACACAATTGAAAATCAGTTATTGGATACGTTTAACTTCCTTTTAAAACATCAAGCAAATGATATAATTTAGTTAAACTAACTTTGATGAATTTATAATAAGAAATTCGGTAAATAAATTTAGAAATATGAAAGGTAGTAAAAACATCATTTATAAAGTTAGAATGGGATGTTATTCACTCACCTGATACACTCCCAATATACAACTTACTCCTACTAGTCAGTGTAATACCCTAAAATTCATGTTTATCATAAATATTATATTTTGATAAAAAGTGCCTATTAAAAATAGGTGAATATGTGGTCTTAAAAATTGAGTAACATATTTATGTTAATTTAGGGAATTTTCTCTAAGAATTAAGGTAATCAAAAACCAAATTCTCCAATTTTATTTTAGGGATCATAAATTGCCCTATAATTATTAAATTAATACATGGTGCATAAATGGCCATGAAAAGCTAAAAAGTTGTGAGGAAATAATTAAACCAATTAGAGAAAATTGCCAACAATTAGTGCATAATTCAACCTATGTTAATTGAATTATTTTTATAAACATTCACAATTAGTTTAGTGGCATATGTTAAAGGCCTAATTAAGGATGGATTACCTTAATTAAGAAACAAGGGCTAGTGAAGGGCTAGGATTAGCATAGAAGTGATTTCTAATTAATCTTAGAACCAATCATATTTTGACAATTACACTTAACTACTTTATTAGGGATGCTAATTAAGATTAGAGATGGAGGTCAAGATTAAATCTAATAAAGCTAATCTAAAGGCTTGAAAATGGATTTCATAAAGCATAATCCATGTGAAATTAAATCCACCAATAAGAAAAAAGAGTTGTGAGTGTGTGTGTGTCTAGTATATAGAGAGAGAAAAGTCAATTGATCCACCAATAATAGAAAAGAGTTGTGAGTGTGTGTGTGTCTAGTATTCAAGAGAGAGAAAGAGAGAGAGAAAAAGAAAATTAAAGTAAATTTGATAAAGTTTGAAATCCTAGAGTAAATTGGATAATGATTTGAAATCCAAGTAAATATCGATGTACACGGTAAAAACTCAAAACAACAAATAAAGTGAGAATTTATACAAATCTAAATAGTTGTGAAGAAGTAGGAACCTTGGAGAAAATATAAGAACTTATCTTGAACCCACATAATTTAACCTCGAAAGTAAGCCTAGTAAAGGCTATTTTTGCAAACGTTGAAGAATAAGCTTAGTACAACCAGGGAAATCTAATTAGACCATAAATCTTGATATCCAACTACTAATCAAGATACATACACAGAATTCAAAAGTATTGGTAATTGATCAAGCAACCAAAAATAGATTTCATTAAAGTGAAATATACTATAATAGAGCACATGTGGGATTTAATTGTGGAAATTAAGATAATTAGCTAAATCCAATGTAATTGTTTCTAACCAATGGGAGGCATTTGCTCACAAATTGTCTCTTCATAGAAGCACAAATTAATATTAGCCATTGATAAGAAAAGTTGATCCAAAGGATAAAATTTATAAGCTTTTGCTATAAATAGAGACATTGCCTCTCCTCATTCTTCACACCAAATCAACCACCAAGTGGTGATTTCTAAGAAGGAGGAAGGAGTTCAAGAGCTTCAAGAGGTAAGCTTGTCTTTAGTTTTTAGTTTCTAGTCTTTAGTTTTTAGAATTCTTAGATAGAAGTAGTGTAGATCTTAAATATTCTAGAATAAATTTTATTTACATGTTTTTATGGTCAAAATTGGCTTACTTTCGAAAAAATGATGAGAGAGATTATATAGCAAAATTTTTGGAAGGAAATTATCAAAGTAACGAAGTTGGCGAAATTTCATCGGTTTTGAAAATTCTGGAATCAGTGATGAATATGCCAAAATTTCATATTGAAAATATAGTCGTAAAATTCTGAGAAAATTCATGGTTAAAGTAGACTCATAGGGATTTTTAAATATGCCAAGAACATGTTAAAATGATTTCTGTACAATGAGATAAAAATTCTCAAAGTTAAGCTACGTTTTTCTGGAAAAATTCTGGGCAGTGATTGAAGATCATTAAACTGGGAATGAATCACGAATTCTGGGTGAAAACCAATATTTTTTCTCAAAAATAGACATCCTAAGGATTCCAAGGAATCTTACGGATCCTCATTTCAATTTTTCTAGAATTAATTATGATTTTCCAAAGTGATACAAAATCTGCCCAGAAAATTCAGTACTGCGTTTTTAAATAAATGTAAGGGCAAAATTGTAAATAACAAATCCACCAAGGGTAGAGAGGTAAATAGAGGTGAAAATATCCCTTAGGATATTATTCTAAGTACTATGGTGATATGTTAGGATATCCGGAAGTCCGGTCAGATCAAAGAGTCGGACATATTGCTAACTACACGGTGAAAGGTACGTTCGCATACTGTAACACTAGCTCTGATGCTTATTGTATGATTATATATGATTGTTGTGTTCATCGACTAAGACTTACATACGTGGTTATGTCACATACGAGGTTATGTTCTAACTATTGCTGTAGCATACGTGGTTATGTTACATACGCCGTTATTATCTTACATACGTGGTTATGTATTTCTAATCGTACATCTGTTATGGGCTTTTGAATTGATTATTGTTGTAATGTCATGAATATCTGTCCTACATAACTATTACATAAGCATGAGGTTAACCGTTACCTGAGGTTCAATGGGCATTGAACCTCAGCTCTTAACATAGCGTCAGGGTCAAGAGGACCGAGGATCGAGGAGAAAGGCAAGCGGCACACATAGGGACTCAGTTGAAGACTTTCTTCTTTTGTTATTTACTTTGAAAACACTCGGTATAACGTACCATTCGTAATCAGCCAGACTTACGGCATTTTGAATATAAATATCAGTTACTCAATCGCTCCGATGCTCTACTCTGATGAAAAAAAAAATTTATTCCGCTTTTAAAAATGGGATGTTACAGTCAGCTTCCGAACAATATTTAATCCTTAACCCCTAATATCCAAAACAATATCATCATTATTCTAAATATAATTTTATCGGTTAAACTTATGTTATTTAAGCCATTTATTAATATCCTACGACAGTTTAGGAAGGACAATCAATCACCACATAGGTATTCCAAAGATTAACATAAGAATACACAAACTTGATAGAATTTCCATACTTTTCAGTTTAATTTTTAACCACATTTCAATTATAACTATAATTGGCTCTTATCTAACATTCAGCGTCATCCCCAACAAATTTCATTTTCAATTCCATAAACTTCCCTTCTCAAGCATTTGATCAAACACTTTAGATACATTCACAAAACCAACTCATAAATTTGAACAACTTTAATTTAACCAAATTCCTCTTTTAGACAATTCCACAAACACCTTGTATGCCATATAAAAATCAAGTCACAAAACAAGGGTCACTATCTCATAACTTCGTTATATAACAAAACCACCTAAATTAAATTTCTTAACAACTATATAGCTCTCAGGCATCAAGAGAGTTTCACAAATTTCTTAATATTCCACTCAATACCATTATTTTTCTTTAAACTTTCCTCTTAGACATTTTATCAAACACCTAATAGGCATTTACTTTGAAAAGTTCCAAAAATATTCCTCTTAATATCAAATCCCCAAACTTCATATATTATAGCTAAAGCTCAGCTCTAAATAATCATCCAACGTTGATACAAGAACAATTAGACACCAATTAGAGGAAAGCCATCAAGTTCTCAATACATATATACATTCAGGGGAAAAACAGAAACAACGCTGCAGAAAAAATGAGGGAAAAGAATATTAAAACATACCCTAGACAATCCCACATAAATAGAAGGACGATGATGCTTCATCTACACCCACCCAAAGCGATTTCATGAAATAGAGGAAGAAGAAGATGGCTTCAACATCTACGGCACAACTTTGGCAACACAACGTCACACACACCGATAGGGAAGGAAAACGAACAAGCTGAAGAATGGAGAAGAAACAGGATGATCTAAGCCTCCGCGCCTCACCCACCCGAAGTCACTAGAAATTTCTTCCTCCCTCTATTGGTTTGTGCGCCGGTGAAAGAGGAACGCTGGGGTGATCGGAAGAAAAAAAACTGATGGGTTTTATCCATTTATTTCATTATTATTATATTATATAAGATATGGATATTATAGTAATTTCATAATGCTGAAACAAAACAAAAATTAGATAACTATTATACACACACATATACATACGCTAAAATTTAAATACAAACATTAAATAGAAAAAAAAAATCTAATCATATTATTACCTTACTTCATTGGTTAATCATTTATTTTTCTCTTTAAGAATTTTTTAAAAAAAATAATAGTAATTATTGGGCTCAAACAAAATAAAGGTATTTGTTTATTGTCATTATTATTATTATCGATGGCAATCAAAATAATGGAAAGAATTAAAGGCAGCAAATAAAACTAAAAGATAATCCTAATATCTTCATTCAAATATTTAAATATTTTAACCGAGATATCTTAGGATACTAAATAATTTTAGATACTCTACCAAAGTACTGTCAAGATATTCCTAAATCTACCCCATTAATCCACAACTAATATTATGAGAGTAACTACCAAGAATAAATAAATAATAAATGAAATTATTAATTTAATTTACAAGTATCTTAACTTACTGATCCTAAACTTAAGGATTACCTGAATAAAATTGAAAGTATCTAAAAATGACAAATAAATATTTATTCCTAATCATCCATTATCCCATTATTCTATCAATTTTTTTTTCGGACTATTACAAACTATGACTAAAATGGGGAAAGCAATGAACCCCACAACCAACAATGTTCTGAATCCCTTGAATGTATTTGACTTTGTTTTATCCATTGTGGCTTCGAAATTTTTTCGCAGAACCGCTAAGACAACAGCTCAAATTCCATGGCAGTAGTCAATACCTTCAATGAGCAAGGTGCAGGTAGCTTCAGATATCAAATAAGTCGCCAAGAAATGTAAGAAATAAAATTAATTACCTAGAACGTACACATACAATATTATAGCTGTTTAAATAATGTAGGTTATGAAAAGATAAGGTGATCTTTATTTGGTAGTTACTCTCGCAGATTACATTTCCACCGTGATTAAAGTTTCTCAAAGAGACTAAATGCGATTGAAAGCTCAAAATTGAACAGTTTCTTCTCAAACAAGAGAAAAACAGGGAAGAATCGGAAGTACTCACATTTTCACCGGTAGACCTCGTGCTACAAATGCGCAATCTTCTTGAAGGTTCATCAGAGAAAGCTGCAGCTATACCGACACAACCAGACACGTCGATGACTTGCTGTACAGTATAGATCCTCAAGTTTTCTTCTTATTTTTCGGGGTTTAATGGGAAAGGGGATCATAGCAAAGGAGCGTAAAAGAAGAAAGTGCCAGGTTGCGTCATTCTCCAATAGCTGTTCCGTACTGTAAATGATAAAATCATCATCAATATAAACTTAATAGGAAAATCAAACTAAGCCGTGCACTGTAACTTATGACTCAATTTACTATTCCTGGCAACAGTAGCAGCTCATCCTTCAAACCGTTCACTGTACGTTTTCCCTCTTCTTCAAGCCGTTCGCTGTGCGTTTTCCCTCAAGACTCCTCCAGTGCAATTTTGAATTTTGAATTTCAAAATGCCTCTGTCCTATTTATTATTTCACCTTATCCGCGTCAGGCCTCTCAATCTCTTTACCCTTCCCATTCTTCTTCTTCATTCCATAACCCTTCTGCTGTAAACATGCCTTCGTCTTATTTTGGAGTAAGTGAGAATGAGTTCGATGAGTACGATTGCGAGAGTGAGGTAATGCTTCTGGGCTTAAAGTTTAAAGCTTTGGTTCAAATGTCTCTCTTTCTTTATTTCTTTCTGGTTTTCCCGTCTTCTATGTTGCTAAGATTAAAGAAAACGATAGGTGGTATATTTTGCTCCTCAGCTACATATGTTTGGTATCATAATATTTCAGATGCATGTGTTGTATAATCTTTTTTTTTTTCCAGATGCATGCCTAATGTTACCTCGTAAGGTTCAAGTACTAGCATGGGTCTTAACTCTAAGATCACTGATTAATTTTCTCGATTTATATACACATTGAAGAATGATAAAACGTTGAATTTCGCTTAGCTCTCTGTTTGGGAACTGAGAGTATGGGACATATAAAAATGGCATTTTGATTCTTGATCTCTCCTAAGCCCGGATCTTTGTGCAACCTTTGCTTTGAATGTAGGAGGGGATCGAAGCATTGGTGGAACGGCGGCGGTGGTCGGTTCCTACGAGGAGTTCATCAAAGAGAAACAGAGCCGCGGAAGTTCATAATTTGTCTGAAAAGGTTAGAGACTTGTCGATTTCTCTACACAGGTTCGATTTGTTATACATGTGCCTGTCGCTTATGTATAAAATCTAGTGTGGGATTTATCATCAGAGAAGGAGAAGCAGGATCAAGAAAAAATGAAGGCATTGCAAAATCTGATTCCAAATTCAAACAAGGTCCATAAGTTTTTTCTCACTCAATTTTATTGGTGATTGTACTTTTAGTCCTTACTTTAACTGTGGTAAATTGGTTTATGCCTGATGCAGACAGACAAGGCTTCGATGCTGGATGAGGCAATTTAATACCTCAAACAACTTCAGCTCCAAGTATAGGTGTGCGTCTTAAGTTTTATTATTATACTATATACGTAAGTTTTAGGCTTCTCTGTCATTTATAAAATTGTACGTTATACCTTGAAATAGCCCATTTGATAAGATTGACTATTAATAGCCAGATTAGGTTCCACCGACAAGAAATTAATTTGGGGTTTGCTATCTTTTTACTAAAGATTTTTTTTTTTTTTTTTTTTTTTTTTTTTTTTTTGGTTGCTTAGTTTGGTTATTGATGAAAGATTCTGACACCTTGTTGCTTAAGTATATTGTGTTTAGATTCTAGCACTTTATCCTGGAGTGAATCATCAGCCTTCTCTCATATCACCCTGCCCCTATCAGATGCGAGACTATCAAAATGTAGTAATGTCTATATTATGCTTTGATTGTGTTTTGGGTCTCAATGGTTTCCTTTCCTACTCCCGAATTTATTGCTTTTTGTCAAGTGTTGATACAGGAATGAAGATAAGTGTAGCAATGTAGCTTTTCGAAAATGTTGTGGAATGAAGAGAAAGCAATCTATAAGGTACTTTTCTTTGTTATCTCTCATATCCTCTGTTACCCAGACATATAGATCTTAGTTGCGATTCTTCTAGCATAAGAATAAACCTTTACCCATAGTCAATAAATTATCTATCATAAGACCAATTTATTTTTGTAGTTTTAAATAAGAAAATTCGAAATCATTATTTGTAGACTGTGCATGGTCTATCCCCATCCTCATCTTCATATACTAGAAATCATTTTTTTAAAAAGTAAGATGTAGAATAAAAATTTGATTGTCAATTTGGGGAAATATAGTTTTAGATTTATGTTGTAAGATTTTTTTTTCCCATAGGTATTGTTGTACTTTGCTCTAGAACATCAATTTGAATGTCCAATGGTGTTTGATATCCTTTTTCATTGCACTTCATTTGTTGTTGCCTAATGCCATCTGCCAGTATCAGGATAATTTGTTTCCTGTTTTTCTTATTCAACTGATGTCCATGTCTAAAGCAAAATGTATATATGAGCAGCAACTTGATTGCAAATGTTTTACCTATGTTAAATAGTATTTACATTTATTTGGTTATAAATATTATAAAATTTCTTTTTTTGATATTGAAATAGGAAATCACCTCTTACTATAACCAAATTGAAATCACATGCTTCTATAATATCGTTTTTGTTATGTTAGTGTACGAGTAATTTTGATGCAATTCATATTGTTGGATAAACCGACTTAGACTCCTTGAATAACTTCATTTCCAATATCTTCCTTAGTATAGTACCATAGTATTATGATCTCTTAAAAACTATTGTAAGTTTGGGCATCTAATGTTTTTGGATATCTTATAACAGTAATTTCTTAGTTTATATAAGTACTGAAAAGGTATGAAATTAAGAGATATATAGGATAAAGTATAGCAATGTTTTTGTATAATTATTTTCTTAACCACAAATATTTGACCAAAAAGCACAAGTGAGCCCATCTAACTGAACAAGTTGTTCGCAGAGCAAGCAAGAAACCTACTCTCCTTCATGCCTCAATAGGGTACTCGTGAAATCAAATAATTTGCAGTTTCTCTTTAGTTAGATGGACTCCTCATTCAGAGAAGTTTGTCTTAGGGGTTTCTCTTAGGATGTGGATCCTTCTGTAGTTTATGATGGGTATTGCCCAAGGGATATGAGGTAGAGCTTATACTATACCTTTCCTTAAATAGTCATCTGCAAAAAATTGATTTAGCCAATGTTTTATGGTCTTCAATACTTGCCACCTGTATTTTCTGTAGCATCATCTCATGCAAGTTCACATTTTGAAAATTTACAGTTGGCGCTCCTCTGGTATTAAATGTTTCATATAAAGCCAAATCTCTACAGAAAGTTTAGAGTTATTTGATGTCTTAATATGGAAAGCTCTGCGTCAGAAATTTATTGTTCTTGAACGTGATTTGATTTTCAAAATGGTGTTTTCATTCATTGTGAATATGTAATCAGAGCAGAATTTGTATTGGTCTTCTTGACATGATTAATTGTAATTGGTTTCATTTCTGCAATCCACCTGACACTGGATCAAGTTATTAATTTTTGAATACTCTGAACCTAGGTGTTCTTCCAGAAAATATGTTTGACATTGCGTGTGGTTCCAATTCTTCCAAAAACGTGAATATGTTTAATTTTTGAATACTCTGAACCATTACGTGTGGTTCCAATCCCATGAGTCATAATTCTGAGGGTCTGTCATTGCTTCATGGGTTCTAGGTGTACAAATGAGGAATATAGATTTGACACTAGGATTGTGCAATAGACCTATTGTTTTGTGCAATATAGAATAATTATTTCCTCATATTCTCATCAACGTTATTCTAAAAAATTGGGCTAAAGCATTTGGTTGGAATGTAATGGTTGCTGACTAATAGGATTTATTTGATGCTGAGGTGGATTTGAATCTATTCATGTACTTGCCAAACAAGTTTGCAATGACAAAAGGATTAATCAAGAATCCCATCAATGTCAACCTTTGAAAAGTCAGACTTTAGTATTGTGAGGTTGCCTGATGAATATAGGAACAATGGTGGGAGTTCAAGTCGAAGCATATGGACAAATTTCTGTTTTTTGTAGCCATTTTTTGACTTAAGCCATTATTTGTGGTCAAGAGGTGGGGAATCTGGGTAGTTATCATGCACCCAAAAACAAAAATGATGAGTTGCTATAACTTTACCCTCGGTTTTTTTACCTGGTTGCACATTTGGAGACGTTGGGAGGGGCTGCATGAGCTACAAATCAAGAAACGGACTCATATAGGTGAAGTTCTGCAAGTCCCATGAAATTTTAAGTGTTCTTCTATGTGTTGATGTTTAGTTGCAATTGGAATTGACTAGTGGTTAAAGTAATTTCTTTTTAACTATGTCCTTGATTTGTTCTCGTGTTCAATAGCGGGGATGGATTTGCAATTCCAGGGTAGAGGATGTTGATGCTTTTGTGAGGCAACCCGATGGTTCAATTTTCAATTGGTGTGAGCGATTTCAATGCTACTATCACTTAATATATGGAATAGTGAGTTCTTTTTCTAAGGAAGCCATTCCCTTTATCTGCTCTTTCTCGTAATTAGACTTAGCTGTAATGTAATCAATTCATGAAAGTGCTTCCATATTAGTTGTCCATTAAATACCATTTGTTACGGTTCATTCTTATATTCATCAACTTACATTTATTAGTTGGTTCTGCATGCAACTTAACTTATTCTTGATAAGACAAATGGAACTGAAAATAATTGCTTTACTGAATATCCTTAATTTGAAATCTCTGTTCATGATCAATATTGTTGATGCAGCACAGAATATCCTTCTTGCAGCAGAGTCAAAAAAGAAATTCTTTGAAGTGATAAATATCTATGTTAGGAACCGCCTTGATTATCCACCTTCCAACTGATCAAAACCCTATTCAAGTTATTGTTCATGCCATGATTGACTGGTACTTGAGCATGATGGTGAATAATCTTCCCTTGGCTTAATATTGATGATTCATGATCATTTCTTGCATACTATTTGTATATAAAATCATGTAATTTGTTTGCTATGCGCCATACGCTATAACTTCATGACTGGTACTTGAGCATGTTGGTGAAGGATCAAACATTTTTTGCCTATGTGATGTGTGTGTGGGTATCCTCCTATATGGGGGAGGGGGTTTAAATTGCCCAACACTCTATTCTAATAAGGACAAGTCTCTAAAGAATACTGAGTTGCAAGGTAGCATTTTCTGTACTACATTTATTTTGATTCATTATCCTTTCATAATTTTATTACACTTGCTTTTTTGAAATGAAGCAATTATAGATTCATGTATGAGACATGGAAGTTAATAAGGCGGAGGCATACGTATTTTATCCTTTCAAAAAAAGAAAATAACAAAACTCAAAACAAGTTAACTAGAAGACAACAGTTAAATATGAATTGGAGTTGTGCTGTGCAACTTCTTTGCATGTAACAAAGACCAAATTAATAAAATTATTCATTCTTCAACTCGAGTTGATGCCCCAAATTTGTGCCATATATTTTCTATCTAAGGATGGTTGCTGAAATTTTAATGGTTGTCTTGTGGATTTTTTTCATATTGCTTGACCATATTGTCTTCCCTTCCCCATTGTCACTTGTGCTTTGTTTTCATTTTGAGTTTCAGATTGAGTTCTTGGATGGCAGTTCTAAAAGTATTGATGCTTGTTCTTCTATTCTAGTGGGGCTTCATGTGAAAATTGGAATCAATATGATTGTGATTCTATTTATTAATTGAGGAATGATTATACTAGGATAACTATTATTTTTGTAAAGGAGTAATTCATTTGATGTTGGTTGTTACTTATGCAAAAATCATTGTGTAACTTTCTAAAATTTGATGAAAGATGTGTTAGATTATCACTTAGTTTAATTAGGACTTTTTGATGTTGTCATTTTTTATCATTTTCTGGTAGACTATATAGTCCTCATAGTCGTCTTGATTCATCTTTTGGACTTGGGAAAGAAAAAGTTGAAAGTGTTGATTTGTCTACTTGCTTTATCCCTTATATTTGCCTATTCTTTGCAATTTTTGCTCTTTGTTGCTATTGATAAGGACTTGGTATTCTTTCTTTTAAAATATTGTTGCATTTTGGTAATTTATAGATGATGTTGCAGCGCCTAAACTTTCTAATCATTTATGAGTTTTGCTCACTACTTTTTTCAACATTTTTTCCTGGTGAAGCAGAATTTAAAAAACTTGAGGTTAGTGGAAATATGTGCCTAACGGTTAACTGATGATGATGTCAAAAATCAAAGACCTTTCATCTCTAATGTGCTTAAATTTATCACAAAATTATAGTCTTATCGGAAAATTCTTGCAAATGATTTGTGGTATGTTCACAGGTCTCCGTATTATTTGGGAAACATGGTTTCATTTTTTTTTTTTTTGGGGTATATACAATTCAAATAAAAAAATGCATGGACTACAAAGTTGTTTGGTTTGGTGTATGAAAAATTGTCTTGCATTCTTTTTGAAAAGAAATTTGGTTGTCTGATATGATCCCTTTCTTTTTAACTTATCACACAATAAGGTTATTGTTATCTTTTACATGTCCTGTATGGCATTTGTGACCATAACAATTTTCTAATATGTATTGTGATTTGGTGCTAGTAGCTCACCATTATTCACGAACTTTTTTAAATATGTCTATATTAAGAGATTGGATGGGGCGGTTCGAGTTTCGAGGTTTTAATAATGTTGGAGATGTATTGATTAAGTTAAATTAGTCATCAAATGTTTGCAAATGTATATTTTTTGGTGTACTTTTTTGTGCTTTTGGTTATCATTTTTTAGCATTTTTTATTTTTTGTGGGTTAAAACATTCTTTTTCTCTTATCATTAATATATATATATATATATATTCAATAATGCTACCTACTAGATTAGTCTATTTGTATTGTCCACATGTCATTACCATTAATTGCTTTGGTTCATTTTTTACTTCTCACTAATAACTTTTGCTCATTAAATGATTATTTAGTTTACAATGTGAAGTTTTGAAATCTGAAATATTTCAAATTCAAATTATGTCTCCAATTTAAGATTTTAAACTCATTTTTCAATCTCATTGTTTATTATGATGGTTAGCGATTAGAAAAGTTGGGTCAAACCCAAATTAGAAGGTTTTAATTCATATAATGGACATAAATTCTTCAAATAGTAGTTTTCCTTTCCGGGTGAAGAGAAGGCAATTTCCTCTTGCTTTCTCTTTTGCAATGACAATTAATAAAGTCAGGGTCAATCATTATCATTACAAAATGGTGAGTTATATTTATTGAAGCTAGTGTTCACATATGACAATTATATGTTGCTTTATCAAAATTAGCCATCGTACAGGTGTGAAGATTCTTATACAAGAGTGTGAAGTTTCTTATACAATATGACAATAATCATGGAAAGCGTACAACTATAAATGTGGTTTACAAAAAGATATTTAGAAATGTTTGGCAACATATGTGAGATATATGTATATTCATGTTACATATAGGAATGTTTATGTACTATGATGGCTAGCATTTTGATGTAATTTTTTGTTGCTTTTAAGCTGATGCAGAAGTTGCTAAACATATAAAAGTACGACTACTTGTGTGGTTTTAAATAGTGAGATAACTTCTATTTTTTGTTTGTTGGTTTGAAATCCAATTCTTTTTTATTTTATTTTATGTTCCTTTGTATTTTATTTAATTTCTTAATAATTTGTCTAAGTAGAAAGTAAGAATGTTTTTTCATATTAGCAAATTGTTGCACCAGCGCATCGCGTGGGGGGAGTCGTTGCTTGTTATCCTAACGACAAAAGGTCAAAAAAATCATCCTTTGGTCGAATTTTGATTTTACTATCTAGAAACAAGTGGATCGGATTCATAATATAAGTATTCATGAAAAATAAAATGTCACAGTTAATTCGTTAAATATGTTATAATTTTTTTTTTAAAAGCACTTTTACTCCAATTAAAAAATGTGTTTGAAGATTAATGATTGGGCAAATTGGCAATGAGCATCAATAACACGGACGAAATTGAAAAATGAATATTAATTATCTTATAAGTGATTTATATTTTGGATCAAGTTATTCTTTTATAAATGTCCTATATTGTGGTCTAGAGAGAGTAAAAGATATATTATTTCTCATATTTGTTAATCTTCCTAATTTATCTCATATTGATGTCCCTCAACAATCATCAAATAAGATGAAAAGAGAGAGAATTAAGGAAAATAATTAAATCGTTTTAGAAAAGAACATATTTTATTAATTAATTTAATTATCTTGTTTAATCTAATCAAATTAAATAAATATGTTTTATATTAAGAATCGGACAAAATAGTTGGTTTTAGTTATATAGTTTTAAATTGGTTGTTGGTTAGTTTCATAAAGACTTAATTTTAAGTTCAAAAACATCTAAAACTAAAACTTGTTAAGAATGTAAGGACCAGTCATTAAACTCATACTGAATCTTTTTGATATTACAAGATCAAAAACCAATTGTTTGAAACTATATAAAGAATAAACTAAAACTAAAATTTAATCCTACTATAAAAAATAATAATCATATTATTAAAAAAAATACAAACCTAACAATGCTATATCTTTACTTGGGGACACAAGACAAGGTGAGAGCTGACAGATTTTCATGCATTTTAGAGCTTATTTTTAGTTATCTCACAAAGAAAAGTTTGTCCTATTGTTTTATCAAATAATAATAATTAAAGGCATGTAAAACTAACTCCTTCAAGAGGAAGAATTTATATTCAGGCAAAAAAAGAGGAACAATTTATAAAATAACCTTTTTTGTGGCCAGTGAACCATTATATCGACGAAAAAAACCGTTGTGAGCCTTTTCTTTCAAAGGATTTTGAAGTAATTAGGAGTTGTCTTCCATGATAATGGAGCTACAAATTGACTTTTCAAACTTAAAAAAAGGGCTAATGTATAAATTTAAGAACAAAGTTTTATTTTAGAGGCGTCTAATACAAATAAATTTTAAATGGTGAAAAATACACGTAATGAATTAAAAATGGAGCAAATACAATAAATGGGTTAACTTGGTCCCATGTGACTGTTAAGGAGAAAGAAATTTGAATTGAAGTGGTGATGTGGCAGACACTGAATGCTTAGGGTCCGTTTGGGATAGTGGTGGTAAAAGTGGCTTTTGATTATGATGAACTTTTTTCTAATGGAGTTTTTCTAATGTGATTCGTGTTTGTGATAGCGATGACAGAAGTGACTTTTGTGTCGATGGGCACTTGTTTGGCATAGCTTTTGAAAAAATAGATAAGATGAAAAATGACTGAAAATGGTTATAAATCAAATTCATATATATATGTTGTATAAAATGTGATAATTTAGGATACAAAATTAAAAATAAATATTAATTTGCTAAATAACATAGTAAAATTACCACTAAAAAAATTACAACAAAATGAAGTGCTTAAATAAACCTATGTCATATGATGAAGTAAATCTGTAGATTGACACCCATTAAATTATATTGTTTTTATTAGTACAGCAAAAAAAAAAAAAAAAAAAAAAAAAAAAAAAAAAAAAAAACCAATAAACCACTCGGATGAAGAAAAAACTTATAGAGCATTTACAATAAAAAAAATCATTTCATAAAAATCGGATGGGATTACCAGTGAACCAGTAAAGCCAAAAATGAATGAAGGCCAACGAATAGTATCAGGAAAAAAAAAAAAAAAAATCGAATGAAGGAAAAACCACTAAACCACCAGTATCATTTAATTGCAGAGGAATGGACCAGACAAAATTGAAAGAGGAGAGGACAGGAGAGTAGGTGAAGCACGACTTTTTTTTTTTTTGGGTTGTCCACCCGGTTCATCGGAGCTTCGCCGCCAATTAATCTGGATCCAACCCACGTCGCGTACCTGACTATGATAGGAGAGTCTCCTAAGGGGGGTTTTTTGCATTTACAAAGCTCGAACTCGAGACCTTACTTAAACGATACAAGTCGCTTACTACTTAAGCCAATCTCGTTAGTAGGTGAAGCACAACTTGGAGGCAAAAAATGAGAGGAGATTAGAGAAGCATGACTTTTTTTTTTTCTTTTTTTGGGGGGGGGGGGGGGGGGTGCAATGATCCTTTTTCAAATGGGCCCATAGGAGCAATTGATGGAGAAGCTATTGATGGAATTAAAAGCTAGGTAGTATAGCTTCAGAAAAAATCAACTTCTTCAAACCTTGAAGCTCATTAAATAAGAAACTATCCCAAACACTTAATAATTGAACTTTCACTTTTGATGGGCTGTCATTGGACTTATTTTAGCTTTTGAAACTATGCCAAATAGGCATATGCATACGTTTGAATGGGGTTGGGACAATTGTTTTTTTTTAAAAAAAAAAAAAAAAAAAAAAAAAACCTTTTTGGCACAATTATTGAAGTTAAGTTTTTTGGAAAAAAAAAAAATAAAATAAAAAACACATGTTTATGTGGAAATAAGGAAAAGCATTGAGAGTCCCTATAACACATTCGAAAACTTGAGGTCTAATAAGTTATCTTAAAGTTTTATTATTCTCCTTCAAATTTTATTGTTAAATTTGCACGTTAATCTTTTAAAAAAAGAAAATACTTCAAACACCTTAAACTTAAAGTAATTTGTTTTTTTAGTTTAATCATAACATATGTTATATATAATTAAATTATATATCAATTTATAAATATATAAATTATTTTGAAGAGAAATAATAATATTTTAATAAGATTTATTTTAAATCTGTCCAATAAAAGGCCAACAAAGTCTTTATAAAGGATGAGATTATGAGAGGCCATGGCGTTGATGTCAGCCGCCGAGATTACAGCGTTTTGCTTCATGTTGTCCTTACAACGTATGTCTGAAAAATAATAAATAATATTACCTCAAGTCCTATATACAAGCCTTGACTTTTTTTTTTTTTTTTTTTTTGGATAAATTAAGGAAGTTAAACAAGTTAATTAATTATATTTTATATTATGTATGATTAAATTATGTATCATTTTATAAGTTAAATAATTAGTTTGGAAGAAAATAATGATAAATATAGTAATTTAATTATTATTTTTTAAAATTTTTTTTTTTAAAAATGTCAACTGAATCTTATACGTTGAACTGGCAGTAATAATAGGGGTGTTCATGAAGCCTAAATACTTGCAATACCCACCCGAGCCCGGTAAAAAAGTCCAGCCCAGCCTTAAAAAATCATCCCATAAGTCATTTATGCATTTTCAGGCCAGACTAAGATGTCCTACCATTCCCGTTTGACCCTGAAGTGTATATATAATTATATTTAATATACATATACACCCACATATAATATACGCATATTTCATTATTTGATAAAAGTTAACATGTATTTACTTGCCATTCAATTATAATATAATGAACAAAGCTGTTTTTTATTTACTTAGAAAATATGCATATTTTTTTACAAACACATTTAATTAATAAATTGGTAAATTGAGTTCTTGAGGAATAAATTATTATTAAATAATAAGAAAATAATATCTATTAAATTAATTTTTCTTATTATTAAATAATAATAAAATAATATCTACTAAATTAATTTATTTTATTAGCGTGTGAATTTAATGTAAACAATAAAATTTTAAAAAGGAATATTTTCTAGAATATATTTTTGAAATATCAAACTATATATATTTTTTTCATTTTTAGATGTTTCTTTATTTTCAATTTAAGGTAATTTTTGGATGTGAAAGCCAGCTCTGCCCAAAATTACCCAAACTTTTATCGATAGAGCGGGTATCAGCAAAGCAAAATACCACCGTTCATCTTCCCCGTTTGGGATGCGCATCCCACTTACCTCAAAACAAAATAATTAGAGAAAATAAAAGAAATATAATATGAACCTAAAAAAATATTTTTTAAAAAAACATACAGATCGATTCAATTTCGGCTAAACAAATAACCTATTATAATCTATTTTTTAAAGAGAAATTCATTATAAAATCATAAGACAACCAAATAATAAATCCAAACCAATTAAAATTAGCCATTGATCATCCTCTACATATATATAATCATCTATTGTCAAAACTCAAGACTTTCCAGAAATCATAATCTCAAACTTTTCACTAATCAACACAATATTACCCTCATTAGAAAGATAAAAATACGTAGAATAACTTTCATAAAAGGAGTAAGGTGAAGAAGTGATTTTGAGTACCTATTTGGTCTTTAAAATGAAGATAAACAACATCGATATAAGATGATACTAATATTTTCAATAGGTATCTCAAACAAAAATTTTATTTTCCTCTTACATCCCAAAAAAAGAGTATAATTATAGAAAAGAAAAAAAATTAGCTGGGGCCAAATTAGTGGCCAAAATCAAATATTATACGATACATATATATTAATACATAAGATAAGAGAAGGCCAGCTGAGGCCTTGGCCATAAGGTGGCTCCGCCACTGATTATAACAAAAAATCTATTGATATTCTATTTTATTATACAAAGATATTATGAATGTCACGAGTGCCTATTTGAAAGGATATTATAAGTGTGATAATATATTATCGGAAGAAAAAAGAGATGAAAACGTGGGCCCAAGCTGGAATTATTCATTGAGAGAAAGGAGATAAAATCAAAAGGATATAATAATCCTTTACGAAAAACAATGAAGCAGAGCACGTACAGTAGGCTAAAATCATGAAAAAAAAGCATCGTGGGACCCGCAACAAAGTAGAGAGCCTAACTAATATATATTGAAGACCACGCATCAGAGAAGGATCATCGCAGTTCAGAGCAAGAGCACGGACGAAAATAGAGGAGCAAGACGCGCACAGGAACAATCGGGAATTCAAGAAGTAGAGGCATAAAGGTAACCTACACTGCTCAAGCCTTGACAGGAGCGAGGAGCAATTTTTTGAGAGTCTTGATTTCTCCTATCTTTCCTTTATTCTTTCTTTTATTTTATGATTATGAGTTTCATCTTCATGGATTTTATTAGAGCCATGTGTGGCTAATCTTCTTTTTCAGCCTAGAGAACCTATGAACTTATTTGGGTTCTAGGTATTATTTCCCACTATTAGTTTTGATTAATTTCAGTCAGTTTATTTATTCTTGCTTTTCTTGCTATTGCTTATTAATTGGCTACTAGTAGGCATGTTTTAAGGATTTAGGGTTGAACTTGGAAGAGGGAATCATAAATTGACCTTGGGATTAAATAATGTGGAATTAGGTTTGAATTTAATAAGGAATTAGGTTTAATCTAATTTGCGTCTAGGATAGGAATATACCTAGAAGCTCCGCATAATCAAATTAGAGTGAGTTCGATCTAAAACGTATTTTAGTTAGTTGTGTGAGGTATCACATAATTAATTAAGATAGGTTTATAAATGGACCGGAAGGCATTTATAAACATTAATACTCTAGGTTAGCTGAGTAAATTAAGTCAAAATTAATTTAGTGGGGATTAATTCTAAGAAACCAACAAGGGATTAGCGACTCTAGGTTGTACTTCTCGAATTGGAATTCGCCTTTTGCAACTATTAGTTTTCTTATTAATTTTCCTTTTATTGAAAACAATTTTGTCTCGCTCAACTTAAACAAAATAAGGGAATTTAATATCTAATCACTAGTTTGATTGAGTCCTCGTGGGAACGATATTTTTCCTACTTATCACTTTATTACTTGATACGGCCCATATACTTGCGGAGTCTATAGACTTTAAATTTTGCCCTATCAAGTTTTTGGCGCCGTTGTCGGGGATTCAAGGCAATTGGTGATTAGTATTAGAAATCCTCTAATAGTTTTAGTTTGAGTATTTAAAAAAAAAAAATCTTTTTTTCTTTATTTTGATTTTCTTTTCAATTTTTGGTGTTAGCTGGTACTTTGAGATTTATTTGGTTTTGTAGGTACCTCGGTACATGTCTCATAGAACCAAATCTACTAAAACACCACATAAAACAAGGAATATCCAAGAGATTTTGGAAGCTGCAACACCTTCGAACGAAGAGGAGGAATTGATACAGACTGAAATTGAAGAAATGGTTGCAGATGAAAATGATCGTTTGTGTATCAATGATTTTCTGGGAAGACAATCGCGAGGATATCGATCAGGAATCGAGTGCCCGAGTTTCCGGCCAACAATTTCGAAATCAAGCGAGACTATGCTAAAGATGCTTGAACTACAAGGTCAGTATGCGAGGAAACAATTCGAAGATCCAAATCAAGATCTCGATACAATTTCTTGACGTTTGCAACTCATTCAAGATGAATGGAGTTCCTAATGGTGTAATTCGCCTTCGGCTTTTTCCTTACTCACTACAAGGGAAAGCCAAAGAATGGCTCAACAACTTAGAAGAGGGCAGCATTACCTCTTGGGAGACACTAGAAGAAAAGTTCAGATCAAGATTTTTTCCACATAATAAGATTGTGGACGCACGAGCCGCTCTTACAAATTTCTGTCAATAATGTGGTGAACATCTGTATGAGGCATGGGAGGGGTTCAAGTTGCTGGTCGCGAGCCACGGTCACAATCTAGAGAAGTGGGTCTTGCTTCAAATATTCAGTACTCGGTTGACTCCTGAATCTAAATCGAATTAAATGTCACTAATGGGGGAATTACAAAGCAACTGGTGAATCATGTCTGGAATTGCTTAGATGACTTATCAGCTGACTTTATACAGAACAACAATGAAAGAAGGCCAGTGAAGTCAGTTGATAAAATTATTGAAGCCCCTTCTTCACAGCTGAAGAAGGTTAATCACTTAGAAGCTCAAGTAAACCGATCTACTGATAGACACATGGGAGTTAATGCTATTTATGCCCCTTGTGATTATTGTGAAAATTGTCATGAAAATGGACAATGCCTCATATCTCAACAGGTAGAATCAGTGAACTATGCAGGAAACTACGTGGCAATAACCAGAACAATCCCTACTCAAACACCTACAATTCTGGGTGGCGTAACAATTCCAACCTCTCTTGGAAATATGGGGCGACTCTTAATGAAGCATCAACCCTAATACAAAACAAGTCGCACCTCCTGGGTTTTATCAAGTGGAAAAGGAAGTCATTCCTACCCAAGAGCCTAAACCTGAGCTAAAGGCAATGATAACTCAGCTCGTTAATTTGCAATTAAAAAGTACTCAGGATCAAGCTGCTACTAATGCAGAAGTAAACTCATCTATCAAGAATCTTCAGGTACAAATGGGACAAATTGCAAATACTGTGAATGTTTTACAACAGAGAGAATTGCCAAGTAATACTATGCCTAATCCTCGTAGAGATGAAAGAGCGGAATGTAAAGCCATTGCCCTTAGAAGTGGTGAAGAATTACCTGAGGTACAGCAACCAACAAGGAAGCCTTCAAGTTCTAATAGTGAAGAAACTCCTGAGAGCCTTAGAGGAATTGATAAAGAATCTACACAAAAGGCTAAGGGAGTAGATGAGGATAGTGAATCCCAAAAGAAGGAGGTAGCGAAAACAGAAGCAGATACTGAGATTCCTAAATGGAGACCGCCTCTACCATTCCCTCAAGATTCCAAAAGAATGCATTTGATGAACAATACAAGAAATTCTTGGATATTTTCAAGCAATTACACATTAACATCCCATTGATAGAAGCTTTGGAGCAAATGCCTAAGTATGCTAAGTACCTGAAAGAGATGTTGAGCAAGAAGAAGAATTTTACTGAATTTGCAACTGTAGCATTGACCAAGGAGATCACTAGTGTCATTAAACCTAATGTTCCTTTAAAGTGTAAAGATCCTGGTTCCTTCACTATTCCATGTGTGATTAGTGACCAATTTGAAGGTGGTGCACTGTTTGGGGTCTGCTGTAAATCTTATGCCTCTATCTCTCTTTAAAAAGCTTCAACTAGGGGAGGCTAGTCCCACAACTATTACACTCAAGCTAGCTGATCAAAGTCTCTCTTATCCATATGGTATCATTAAGGATGTATTAGTGAAAGTTGACTTTTTATCTATCCTGCTGACTTCATTGTTCTTGACATGGATGAAGATCAAGAGATTCCGCTAATTGTTGGGAGACCATTCCTGGCTACTGCAAGAGCACTGGTAGATGTCGAACAAGGAGAGATAATTTTTCGACTTGGTGATGAGCAAGTCAAGTTCAAGAGGGACAAAGCAATGGAGTCTCAAACTGAATTCAAACAATGTGCAAGGCTTGTTGTGATAAATGACCTCATCAATCAAGCTAAATCGAATTCATCTGCTAGTAAGGAACCCCTTAAAACTATCTTCATGGAGAAAAATAATATGGAGAACACTTGCCGGCGCAGTGAA
The DNA here is from genome assembly GCA_019022655.1 of Acacia acuminata. Classification (NCBI taxonomy): domain Eukaryota; kingdom Viridiplantae; phylum Streptophyta; class Magnoliopsida; order Fabales; family Fabaceae; genus Acacia; species Acacia acuminata. The sequence continues at coordinate 1,684,812 of JAFJYI010000001.1, forward strand.
CAAATTATGAAGACTTCTGCATCCTCTTCTGGGAAACATTGGTGCCGCTTGTCTCAACCTCCTTGACATTTTGACATAGTCAGGCTGAAGACTATAAACCAAGCGCTTCTTGGGAGGCAACCCAAGGTTTTTGCGTGCATTATTTAGTAGTAGTAGTAGTAGTAGTAGTAGTAGTAGTAGTAGTATTATTATTATTATTATTATTATTATTATTATTATTATTTCTTTTGTTTTTTTTTCCTTGCAGTTTTGTTTAGGTTTGAAGATGATCGCTCATCTTGTTGCTGCAAAGTCTTGCCTGTGCACTCTTTCCCCGAAAATTTGAAACATCATGGATGGTATCGGAGGAAGCACTCCACATCAGAATTAGAAGCCTAAACCAGGGGAGTACTAGTTCTTTTCCCTCTTTATATTTTGGCAACATTGAGGATAATGTTTGATTTAAGTGTGGGGGAGGGATATAATTTCTTTGGTTATGTTTGGTTATGCTTGTCCTTATGCAATTGACAAATTTTTTTTTTTTTGAGATTTTTGCATTGTTTAGGATTGACCTTAACTTTGAGCCTTCCCCATCTTAGAAAAATATTATCAAGTCAAACATTTTTAAAAAGAAAACGAAAAAAAGTTCTAATTAAGCCTCTAAAGTCTTGAATTTTTTTTCAATCTTGAGATTGACTATGAGAATAGAGATTAGTTTGCAATATGATCACAGACATTATTAATTTATGAATATTTTGCTACATGATTTCTTTAGAAAATTAGATTATGACCTTTGCCGCCTAAGTAAAACTGTTGTTTGGGGAAATGACTTAGGTAGTGTAAAAAAAAAAAAAATTCACATGCACACAACTCCAATGACTTCCCTAGATCTTACTTAGTAACCGGGGGCACTTCATCACCAATGTTGGCACTCGCGTCAAACGGTAAAGTTAAAGAGGGTTATGAGTTAGGCTAAAAGCCTCTTGAGGTGCCTGTTGGAGTAACTGAGTAACCGGTGCTGCATCACCCATGTGCAAGGTCGCGTAAAAAGGGGACATACAATGGTTCAAGAGAAAAAAAAAAGAGGAAAAAAAATTGAGTTACTTCCTACCTGAGGATATCCTTATTAAATTAAATGAAAAATCTTGGTTTAGTGGGGGAATTTGAATTTTTTTGGAGAAATTGAGTAGCATAATATTCTTTTACTAATCTTATTGTTGAACTTATTGTGTGCCGATCTTTTGATCATGGGATGTTAAAAGATTGTTACAATTGTTTAAGACTATTGGCTTAGTAATCTATCCTTATAAGACATTAACATAAATCGATTTGATGATATGATCTAAGTGTGGTGGTTTATTGCTTTCGTTTAGGAATTTCATGAGCAATGTTCTTTTCAAATAATGAATTCTCTTTCTTCGCTTGAGGACAAGCAAATGTTTAAGTGCGGGGAAATTTGATAAGTAGATATTTTATAATTAAATAAGTATAGATTCTGAAATATATTGAATTAAATTTATTAATATTATACTTATTTAATTATTTTTTATATATTTATCTATTTTTAATTAAATATAGGAGAAAAGAATATTATAACAGAAAATCTATTGATATCCTATTTTATTATACGAGAGATATTATGAATGTCACGAGTGCCTATTTGAAAGGATATTATAAGTGTGATAATGTATTATCTAAAGAAAAAAAGAGATGAAAACATGGGTCCAAGCTGGAATTATTCATTGAGAGAAAGGAGATAAAATCAAAAGGATATAATATATCCTTTACGAAAAACAATGAAGCAGAGCACGTATAGTAGGCTAAAATCATGAAAAGGATATGATATATCCTTTAGAAAAAGATAAATAAAAAGCATCGTGGGACCCGCGGCAAAGTAGAGAGCCTAACTAATATATATTGAAGACCACGCATCAGAGAAGGATCATCGCAGTTCAGAGCAAGAGCACGGACGAAAATAGAGGAGCAAGACGCGCACAGGAACAATCGGGAATTCAAGAAGTAGAGGCATAAAGGCAACCCGCACCGCTCAAGCCTTGGATAGCGAGGAGCAATTCTTTAAGAGTCTTGATTTCTCCTATCTTTCCTTTATTCTTTCTTTTATTTTATGATTATGAGTTTCATCTTCATGGATTTTATTAGAGCCATGTGTGGCTAATCTTCTTTTTCAACTTAAAGAACCTATGAACTTATTTGGGTTCTAGGTATTATTTCCCACTATTAGTTTTGATTAATTTCAGTCAGTTTATTTATTCTTGCTTTTCTTGCTATTGCTTATTAATTGGCCACTAGTAGGCATGTTTTGGGGATTTAGGGTTGAACTTGGAAGAGAGAATCCTAAATTGACTTTGGGATTAAATAATGTGGAATTAGTTTTGAATTTAATAAGGAATTAGGTTTAATCTAATTTGCGTTTAGGATAGGAATATACCTAAAGCTCCTCATAATCAAATTAGGGTGAGTTCGATCTAAAACGCATTTTAGTTAGTTGTGTGAGGCATCACATAATTAATTAAGATAGATTTATAAATGGACCGAAGGCATTTATAAAATTAATACTTTAGGTTAGCTGAGTAAATTAAGTCAAAATTAATTTAGTGGGGATTAATTCTAAGAAACCAACAAGGGATTAGCGACTCTAGGTTGTATTTCTCGAATTGGAATTCGCCTTTTGCTACTATTAGTTTTCTTATTAATTTTCCTTTTATTGAAAACAATTTTGTCTCGCTCAACTTAAACGAAATAAGGGAATTTAATATCTAATCACTAGTTTAATTGAGTCCTCGTGGGAACTATATTTTTCTTACTTATCACTTTATTACTTGATACGGCCCGTATACTTGCGAAGTCTATAGGCTTTAAATTTTGCCCTATCAGCAACCCATATAAACATCTCCAATGATGGCCTAGATAGAAGGCAATGCATACCTCCTCTTCATTTGCACAACTGAAAAACACATAAACTATATTCTTGGCAATACACTGTTTTTGTTTACTTGGTTTGTTCTTTACTTGTAACTTTTGCTGTTTGCTTTATGTGGAGACAGCAGATCGACCCGGATTACTGGTAGATCTTGTTAAGATTATTACAGACATCAACATTGCTGTTGAATCTGGAGAATTTGATGTTGGAGAAAATACTTTCAAAATAGAAATATCACTAAGATAAGAATCTGTGTAATTAATATGCATAATCTATAAACATATGATAATACTGTACAAGAAGAAAACCAGTAAAAACTCACAAGACTGCCGAATATGGTAATGAACTTTGAAGAAATCCGGGCCCAACTTTCGTTGTGTCCTTAAGACAATTTTGCTCCCTCTATATGGATGCCCAAGGATGATGAGCAATTGTCTCCCAGGATAGAGCGGATTATTCGTCTTCAGAAAGATGGCTCTCTCAATCTGAAGCCCAAGCGAATCCAACGAGTCTGCTTTCAGAATCACACAAACTATGTCTACAGAATGTAATATGCAGAGAGGAATGTTTGAGATTAATTTTAGATCTAGTTTTTCTATATCTATCCTCTGTGATTTTATGTCACTAGCACATCCTATTTATAGATAACAAAATTGATCAGATGGACACTCGTTGGTGAACCGACCCGACTGTGGCGAACTGACGCGACCGGCGGTGGCGAACCATTGAGACTTCTTATTCATATCCTATGGGATTTAGATCCCAAAATCCAACAATCCCCCACATGGATAAGAAGTTAGTCCATCATGACCAAATGCAAATGATCATGTATGCAAAGTGCGATTCCTCTACGAGCAAAGAATCGCATCGAGAAAGGTAGGGGTTACCTTTGAACCTTCTCTAGTAAAAACCTATTGGATATATTGGTCAATCTGGTGACGCGCTGTCTTGAACCGTTGACCTTTTAGTGTATACCAAGACAATAGGAGTCACACAGTTGCTCCTCTAGCATCGTTGGTTCTCATGTTGTGTCCATTTTGGCCCTGGACACCGCCTGGTTCTGTGAGTGTTCTAGAGAATTGGCCGTTTTAAATTCTCATAGAAGCGGCCCGCACTTCACACTCACATAGGTGATTCCTTGTGATGTAAGTCAACATACATCATCTGAACACATCAGATTAAGTAACCATTAAAAGCTTAAAAGCTTACCCTTATATATATGCACTGTCTTGTCTAAGAATTAGTATGAGTTAAAACTCCACAGTGTTAACAGTCGATCATCACTTAGTTGTCTCTTTGAACCTAGTTCGTGGGATCTCCACTCTTCTAGGTAGAGTTACCGCAATAATCAACAATGGATCGGCCTTAACCCATTCTTTTTGACAAATTTATAACTAACTCTCTAGGAATCTCTTTAGTCAATGGATCCGCTATATTCTCTTTTGATTTCACATAATCAATTGAGATGATTCCATTCAAGAGTAGTTGTTTAACGGTGTCATGTCTATGACATATATGTCCAGACTTGCCGTTGTACATGACATTCTTGGCCCTACCAATAGCTACTTGACTATTAGTATCACAGTGTATACACACTGCCGGTACCGGTTTTGGCCAATTAGGAATGTCTCCAAGAAATTTATGAAGCCACTTGGCTTCCTCACCAGCTTGCCGGTTTTGGCCAAATAGAAATGTCTTCAAGAAATTTATGAAGCCACTCGGCTTCCTCACCAGCTTTATCTAAAGCAATCAACTTTGCTTCCATAGTTGATCTTGCAAGGGTGAACACATATCCACTTGTGGATCTTGTGTTGTTAGAACTGGTGATCCAATTTGCATCACAATACCCTTCTAGTCTTTGCAGGGTACTTCTCATAATGCAAAACAAAATTTTTAAGTGTGCTTTAAGTAACCCAAAACTCTTATCATAGCTTTCCAATGAAGCTCGTTTGGATTACTTGTAAAGCCACTAAACGTGCTTACTGTGTAGGCAATATCGTGTCTAATGCGTTCATAACATACATAGAACAGCCTAGCACTCTAGCATACTCCTTTTGATGTTCAGCTTTGTCAGTATTTCTCCACAGATGAAGACTGGAATCTATAGGGTTCGTCACAAGAGCTATGTTTAAACTCTTGAATATCTCAAAAATTTTAGGAATATAATTGTTCTTGTGATAAAGCCAACCCAACAGATGTTTTATGGATTTTAATTCCCAAAATAACATCTGCTAGACCCATATCTTTCATGTCGAACTTACTGGTAAGCAATCGCTTAGTACCTTTAATCATTTGATTATTACTACTCATTATCAACATGTCATCTACATATAGACATACTATAACAAATTGATTTTTAGTGTTCTGAATATAGACACACTTGTGTCATATTCATTACTACTAAAGCCATTTGATAAGATAACTTCATCGAATTTCGCATGCCATTGTTTTGGAGCTTGCTTTAGTCCATAACGGGACTTTATCAAGCAATCAACAAACTTTATGTTCTTGTCCTGAGACACCAACATGCTCAGGTTGTTCTAGATAGATCTCTTTCTCTAATTCACCATTCAAGAAGGCTTTCTTTACATCCACTTGATGTAATTCCAACTCATTCAATGCTGCTAACGCGAGTAACATCCGAATGGATGTAATTTTTTTGTAATAGGTGAATAGGTATCAAACTAATCTAGGCCTTCACGTTTCCTGTAGCCTTTTACTACTAGCCTAGCTTTGTACTTATCAATAGTGTCATCTTCTTTCATCTTCTTTTTGAAGACTTACTTAGTTCCTAGAGGCTTATTGCCAAGGAGGAAGGTCAACCAATTCACAGGTGTGGTTTGACAGAATGGATTCAACTTCACTATTCATAGCCTTTTCCCAGAATGGTGCTTTGGGAGAGCCCATAGCCTCTCTATGTGTTCGAGGCTCATTTTCCAACAAACAGGTCAGAAAATCAAGACCAAAGGATATTATGGTCCTTTGTCTTGTACTACGTCTAAGTTTCTCCTCTACAGGATTATCACTTGTCATAGTATCCTACGGTAGCACAATACTGTTATCATTATTACCACTTGCTTCACTTCTCTTGTTGTACGGAAATACATTCTCAAAAAACGTAGTGTCCCTTAACTCAATAACCGTATTAACCAGGATAATTGATACATCAGACCAAAAACTGATATGCATTATTGTCAAGTGCATAGCCAATAAACACATAGTCCATTGTCTTAGGTTTGACTCTCAACCTTTTGGGTTTAGAAATCGCAACCTTAGCCAAACACCTTGACACTTTCAAATATTTCAAGGAAGCTTTCTTTCCTTTCCATATTTTGTATGGTATGCTTTTGTATCCTTTTGTGGGGCACTCTATTAATTAGAGAGTTAGCCATTAAAATGACTTCACCCCCACAAATTCTGTGGTAAACTAGACGTAATCAACATTTCTTACAATATACAACATTCAATCACAATGATGCTATAAAGATTTCACATAATTTAGTAGTGATGCATATCCTAACTAGAAATATTTATCATATTTGGGTGTCAAATTAAAACTAGCAACATTTAGTTTCAATAATTATAAAGACAAATAATCAATCTTTGGGTTGATCTATAAACACCTTATAATAACAAACTTTAATTCACCCACATGTACAAACATAACATCAAAGTATTAAGGTTATGGGTCGTTGAAAAATCACCGTAAATTGGGAATTAAAAAAGGTTTGGCTACTTTGATGACTAACACATCCACCATACTTAATTCCAAAACTTAAATATTTAATTTATCATAATATTTGGAATTAAAACAATTCATAAAGAATTGACCACTTTGGTGACTAATAAATCCACCACACTTGATTCCAAAACTTAAATATTGAACGTTCATATAATTGTTATTCACAATATTTAAAAAACATAAAATCATAGCCATAGAATTATCCATAATTATAAAATCAAGGCTATAATTGCATTTCTACCAATACATAAAACCATGCATGCTTATACCAAGAGAAATAGTAATACTATGAAAAATTAGAGCACATTTATCTCTAACTAGATAAAATGATTAACTTTTCATATCACTACCATATGTATATATATATATATATATATATTTAACAAAATAATAACTTTTTAAAATACCCATGTCTTAGACATAATTAACTTGTGTTTATTTTAAAGTGCAAGGAAACATAAATCAATAGTAAATTAGACTTACTTTCCTTCCAAATACCTAAACTCTTTGTTAAGTTCAAACAGATTTATTATTATTATTATTTTAGTTCGGCTCAACTCTAAATGGCCCATAAAACATTAGAGCCCAATTTTTTTTTTCCTTATTTCAATTCTGGTAACATAAACCAGCCAATAAAATAAAACGTACAGCCCAAACAGTTTTGGTTAGCCCAAAATACTAGCTAGCCCAAGCGAAAAACCACCGTGGACAAATGAGCCCCAACGCTAAATATACTTTAAGTATATTTTGGCCCACACAATAACAAAGATGCGCCCTTATCCCAGTGGCAAGGCGTCTCTCACTCAAACAACATATCGCTGGATCGATTCTTGGCAGGTGCGTTTCTTCAAGTTTTTATTTTTGGAAAAAGGCGCTGCATAAAATTGGCACCCACGGGATTCGAACACGCGACATAGGGGTGTAACACACCTTTTAGGCTGGCCATCTACCAGTTGATCGACGCGCCGTTTCTGTTAGAGGGGACATCAAATAAATAAAGATAATTCCATTTCAGAGTGGCATGTCATCTTCAACCTCCATCCGGGTCGCATTGACCCGGTTGGATCTGAGGTCGGGTCCATCGAACCCGACGCTTCAACCCCTCATAACCGGCGATTCTGACGTCGGTGTTTCACGTTCTTGGTGTCTATCTCTTCGTTTTTTCGAGATCTACGCAATGAAACCAATTTTGTGGCCTAAAACGACTGTTTTCTCATGACCCAATCTCAAAAAACAAAGACGGCAAAAACTGATTTCGTTATAATCCCTTTCTATACTCCTCCATTTTCATGACTTTTCAATAAGGCCCACTTGCCTTTCAAAACAATATACAAACACGCCCCTCTTTCATATTCTTATCATAACAATGATAACTCAAACAAAATTAAAATAATGGTGGGACCAATAAAAGATAAAGACGTGTGAACTTTTCGAAATAGTAACATAAAAGCATAATGGTCCATAGATTCTATAATTGAGTTTTAGTCTTCCAAATCAAATCCAACCTTTTTGGACGCTATGGACCCTCAATTAACATATTTGACCATTACCCCTTCCTACATTTTAGAACCCAAAGTCGCAGCCTTCAATAAGAACTTCCAATCAAAATTTTCAAGATTCCAATTATGTGGCTAAAACACTGCCTCGGTTCAGAATTTGGAATTGTCACAACAATTCACAGTAGATAAACACATGTACGAGAGATATAAACATGTAAGTGGCAACCCATGTGATGATGCTGCTTTTTGTCGCTAAAGCAGTCAATTAAAGTAGGTCCTAATTAATTATGCAATATAGGGTCAACCTAGGTCATTCTCCCAAGGAGCAATCGTAGGTTTTTCTTTATGTTGAATTTAGGTGATGAAACTAAACTAACTAAATGCAAGATAATAATGACTCTAAAACCTATATGAGAATGGAACTAATCTAGATGGGAATGCAAATTTGGGAGTTTTTGTTATGAGAGAATATTAAAATCCTAAGAAAAGAAATTAACAAAGATTTAATTCAATTATGATGATAAAGGGGGCAACTTAAGAATTGCATGGATTTAACTTTCTTAGCCCAAACCGATTAATTAGACCAAAAGGAGATTAATGAATTTAATTACCCAATTGAACATGGGAAACCCTCTAGCTCAATAACACATATTCCATTAGAAAACTCATAATGAAATAAGCGGTGGCTAATCAAACCCATTTAAAACCAATCACAAAATAATCTTGGAAATCTTGTTTACAATTATCTAATTGAACCACTAGATAATTTATCAACTCAATTAAACAATTAAGGTGATAAACCAAATTAACAATTAAATTAATAACGAAAACTCAATTACTAATTTAATCGACAATTTAAAGGTTGCAAACAAGAATCCGGCAATAAGCATAAAAACTTCAAATCAGTCTAATCCAAAAGAAATAAGTTTACAATCTAAAACTAGATTGTTCTCAATTAATACAACTCGAAATTCTTTAAAACTAAATAATCTCAAGTTTGAATTAAAAAGATAAAAAGAATAAAACTCCCTTGTGGTCTTCAAGTGTAAAACCCTAGGTTTTAGCTTCCTCTATGCTCCTCCCAAGTTGCCTCCTAAAAGTGCTTAAGCTTCCATGAATTTAGATTCTCCACCAAACACGCAGCTCGCAGCCATTCGAATTGATGAATTGATTATTCAATTGATATAAGGTAGTGGTGGGTCCCGTGGATAGAGAAAGGAATTTGATTAATCCAACCTCCTGTGCATGCGTGAATGTATCAATGAATCCAAGAATCAACAAAACTCCTCGCGTAATGCTCTGCGTCTCCGGCGTATGCGTGAAATCTAATCAATCCGGTGGCTAGGTCTTCGGCGTGAATGAACTTGCGGCTCTCCAAGAGAGCGTAAATAATCAATAGCCAGACTAGGTTAATTTTATGGAAGGAAAATAGGACTTTTTGGGTATCAATTTGGGCCCAATAAAATTCAAGTAGCCCAATAAAATTTCACCATTGCATTTCTTTTTAGCTTTCCTCAAGAGTTCTACACCATAGGATCTTCTAATATGATAAAATCATAATCTATTATATCTTAAGAAATATTATTTAATCACAAGATAACAATTAGGATATTAATAATTTAAGCACAATAATCTCATATATAATTCAGATTTATATTATTTCCTAAAATTGGCTAACAATTCAAATATTATCTAATATATCCAAATTAGCCTAAAATAATCCCCAAAATAAATGGATAAGGCGGGATAAAATATATAAAAATATGGATTTATCACCATGCAATCGAAGGAGAATCATGAGAGCTATGATAATGATAAAATCATATACTATAAATTGGTGTATCAAAACGATGAACACCAATTGACCGACCAGTAAACACAATCAAAAATCCACATCAACAAGGATATAAATATATATGAAAGATCATAGCTTTATGCATAATTTTAGAAACTCTAAAATTTTTCAAGATCATGAATCCATTAAGATACTAAACACAGATTCCAACAAATAAAAAATTGTCTTAAGATTGTTGGAGAAAATACTTTCAAAATAGAAATATTACTAAGATAAGAATCTGTGTAATTAATATGCATAATCTATAAACATATGATAATACTTTGTACAAGAAGAAAACCAAGTAAAAACTCACAAGACTATAGAATATGGTAATGAACTTTGAAGAAATCCGGGCCCAACTTTCGTTGTGTCCTTAAGACAATTTTGCTCCTCTATATGGATGCCCAAGGATGATGAGCAATTGTCTCCCAGGATAGAGCGGATTATTCGTCTTCGAAAGATGGCTCTCTCAATCGAAGCCCAAACGAATCCAACGAGTCGCTTTTCGAATCACACAAACTATGTCTACAGAATGTAATATGCAGAGAGGAATGTTTGAGATTAATTTTAGATCTAGTTTTTCTATATCTATCCTCTGTGATTTTATGTCACTAGCACATCCCATTTATAGATAACAAAATTGATCAGATGGACACCCATTGGTGAACCGACTCGACTGTGGCGAACTGACGCGACCGGCGGTGGCGAACCATTGAGACTTCTTATTCATATCCTATGGGATTTAGATCCCAAAATCCAACATTTGACACTGAGGTAAATCCAACATAGTCAAGATGTGTAAGTTTGATTTTTTTTTATTTTATTTTTACTTGCTGAAATTCTCTATATCATCTTAAAAGCATTCATTACGAACGTAGGGGCTCTTGGCCAAGGCAAAATTTCATGTCAGCTACAAGGGTAAAGCAATCGTCCGGCCTCTCCAGCAGGTAACTTAGGATAACTTTGGCAATGTTAAGAGGTAGGGAAAATAACTATGCGGAAGAAATGTAATTACCAAAAGTTTCACAATCACAAATTCCAATCTAGGAAATGATAACAGGTTCATTTTATACTGCTCATTTATTATTGGTGCTTCTTGGTAAATACATTCATTTCTTGGGATCTCACAGTGGATCTCCCTAAGAAATAAGGGATCTATAATTGCTTCATACATGATTGAGGTTTCATGTGCGAACTGATTTAAGCTAATCTCTATCATCATGCAGGTTCTTGCTAACAGCTTAAGATATTTCTTGAGACGGCCATCTACTGAGGAAGCCAGTTTTTGAGTGACTTCTCCTAAAATGAAAATGTAACATGGAATTGTAGAATGCTATAATCATATCCTCATTCAAAGAACCTGTGCATAAAGCAACAATATTTGTTCTGTTTGTAGACATTATCAACCCATTCGAAGTGATGGAAAATCAAGGAAATGTCACTCTTGTTGAGGAATATCTCTGCTAAGAGATTTTAGATGAGACGGTCCTCTCTTTTAATATTTGATTTAAGGATTATTGGGCAAAAATACCTATTTATTTATTTTTCATATGTGTTGTCTAACATCATATACATTAATTTTTTTTTTTTTTTGCTCGAGAATCATATGCATTAATTTGGTGCAAAAATACTCATTAAATTTTCTAAATAGGTCAAAAATGTGCAAAAATACCCCATGATTTAAGCCATATGTCCGTCACTTTTTATTTGTGTGGGGGATCACGTGTGTCAACCTTTTGAAAATTTTTGATGATGATGATAAGTCTTATTTTCATAGATAATTCTAGCATTTGTCTTTAATGGTTTCAATCCGTATTTAGTGAGCTAGTGTGGCATTGTATGACTTCTGTGGAAATGCAAATTTTGTGGAATGGTACCAGAGGTCCTCCTTTTTCATCTCCGACAGCCATCGGTCATGGTGACCCTCTCTCTATTTGTGCTAGTTATGGAGAGCTTGGCGCATCTTATTCAGAATGTAGTACAGCTGTTCGGTGTTGGGTGATGGTTCCAAGATTAAGTTTTGTTCAGGTGTTTGGGGAGTTCATATTATGTGCACATATCTTATATGCTTTTCATGTGCTCATATCTTTATTAGAGGTATGGGTATATTTTTTATTTATTTATTAATATATTGTATTTATTTAGATTTAAATTATATGACACTTTTTTATATGTTTTTTTTGTACCCAGTATCTCAAATTAATATATCTCAAAAAACTGCATATAATTTAAATTTAAATAAATAAATAAATAAATATGCCTAAATCAAAAAATATCTCAAATTAAACTGCATATCTCAAATTTAGGCATATATATATATATATATATATATATATATTTATTTATTTATTTACTTATATAATTAGGGGTGCCTTATACAATAAATTAATTAGTTTCTTTAATTAGTTTGTATGCCAAATGCCAAATGCCAAAAAAAAAAAAAAAAAAAAGTGACCAAAAATACAATAAACTCATATGCCTAAATTAAACTGAATTGAACAAATCAATTCAATTCAAATCAATTCAATTATTGTTCTCTTATGTTTTAAATACAAGATCTTGTTTACTCATTTCTCTTGGTCTTATATAATATGCAACTATACAAGACTTAAATAATAGAGCATGATGCAATATTTATTAGTCATTAACCAATATACCCTGGTTTAATTAACGTAAAAGTGGGTGAGGAAATAAACTTGGGAAAAAGACAGCCAGTTCCAAGGAACATACAAAATATCAAAAAAGCTTCAATTTAAAATCATATATTAAAAATGTTTCTAGGGACTTTTTTGATATTATTTGTATTAAAATAAAATCTAGGTGTTTACATTTTTTTCGTCAATATAGCACTTCTTGTTGTGAATATAGCTTTTTCTGTTGTGAATGATCTTTGTACGCTTAGGAACCTAAGTTTGAAATAAAATTAAGGTATTTTAATTTTGTTTGGATATAAATATCGTTGTGAATATATTTTTGTTGTGAATGACTAGGTTTTTAAATTTTGTTGTAAATATAGACTCCTCGTTGTTAATACAAATAATATCAAAAAAGTCTCTAGGACTTTTTTAATATGTGATTTTGGGTTGAGACTTTTTTAATATTTTGTATGTTCCTTGGGACTTTTGTTATTTTTCCAATAAACTTTAGGAAATATTAGGAAGAAGGACCTAGAAGAGATGATATTTATTGGGAAAGACCGTAAAAGTTGTAATTATTTAGAAGGACCAATTGTTAAAATAAAAATTTAAAAATACTAAATTACCCTTATTTAAACCTCCTACATTTTCTCTCATTTCATTTTTAAAATCAATATGAATTTTTAAATTTTATTATATTAAACGCAAGTTCTCTCATTTTTTAAACTTACGTAGGAATATATTAATATAATCAATAAAGTCTATAATATTCAAATAATAATGATGTTTAATTTTTTTTGATAAATATTTTTTAATGACTAAGATATTAGATAAAAAATTTAACATCTTCTCAATGGGTCTATTTTACTCAGAGTTTATTTTATATAAGATTATATAAATAAGGAAAAAAATTAATGATTTAAATTGGAAAATATTTATGTTAATAATTAAATAATATATTGATGATATGATTATGTAGATGTTAGTTAAAGTTTTAAAAATGATGATTTTCTTGGTTGTAATTTTCATGGAAAATAAAAATTTAAATTATTTTTAAAGTAAAATGTGGGAGAGATTGAAGGAGAGAATGTAGGAAGTTTAATCAAGGGCAATTTAGTATTTTTAAATTTATATTTTAGATATTGGTCCTTTTGAATAATTATAACTTTTACGGCATTTTTTAATAAATATCATCGGTTCTAGGTTCTTGGCTCTAATTTGATTAAAAAAATAAATGTTTAAATAAAATAGTATTTTTAGTCTTAAATATAGATTCTTTTTAATTGAATCTAGTGAATTAAGGAAGGAAAATTACAACTTTAATCTTTTCCAAAACTATACTCCTTTTGAAAACCTACCCTTATTCAATTTTATTGGCAAAAATTGAGATAACACATGAAGTTTAGGGAAAATTAGAGCTAAGCACCTAGAGCCGATGATATTTATTGAGAAGGACCGGAAAAGTTGTAATTATTCAAAAAATCAATAGCTAAAATATAAATTTAAAAAATACTAAATTGCCTTTGATTAAACTTCCTACATTCTTTCCTTCAATCTTTCCCACATTCTACTTTAAAAGTAATTTAAATTTTTTTTTCCATGAAAATTACAACCACAAAAATCATCATTTTTAAAACTTTAACTAACATCTACATAATCATATCATCAATATATATTATTTAATTATTAACATAGATATTTGCCCATTTAAATCATTAATTTTTTTCCTGATTTATATAATCTTATATAAAATAAAATTTGAGTAAAATAGACCCATTGAGAAGATGTTAAATTTTTTATCTAATATCTTAGTCATTAAAAAATATTTATCTAAAAAAAAATTAAAGATCATCATTATTTAAATATTATAGACTTTATTGATTATATTAATAGATTCCTACGTAAGTTTAAAAAAATGAGAGAACTTGTGTTTAATATAATAAAATTTAAAAATTCATATTGGTTTTAAAAATGAAATGAGAGAAAATGTAGGAGGTTTAAATATGGGTAATTTAGTATTTTTAAATTTTTATTTTAATAATTGGTCTTCTAAATAATTACAACTTTTACGATCCTTCCCAATAAATATTATCTTTTCTAGGTCTTTCTTCTTAATTTTTCCTTTAAGATATGTCATTTGCAAAACCAGGTCTCTTCTTATTTTTCTTCTTCTTACATGCTTTGATTTCATGTTTTTTGTGTACTTTTTAAGCTCTTATATTGCTTTTACTTCAAGTAATTGGTGTGTCTATTACATATTGGAGAAAAACAAACTACTGAGAAATGTGATTTTCAACATTAAACTTCGTATCTACAAGTTGATTTTGAATCGGGGGGGGGGGGGGGGGGGCAGTCTTTCTCTTTTGTTCATGGACTTTTGTTCCCCTTCTGGTACAACCAAGAACCATGCCTATCATTTTACTTGCTTGCAAATAGACTAATAAAGCATTCCTCACAAATATTACTGATTCATATTTATTTGTGTTATTAATAATCCATTTCATTTCTTTGAATCCAACACATATTGACAAAAATGCCCTCTCCTATGCCCATGAGCTGTCTTGTACGTATGTTTCTATGGGTGTAAAGTCAAGCACCTTTTTCAAGGTTCTATGTAACTTCCTAAATAAAATTAATATTTGATTTTAGTCTAAATAAAGGTTCTAATTACTATATAGAGCCATTTGAGAAGATGAATCCACTTCAACTCGCAATGGAGGTAATGAGATTCAGTTCCTTGTTTGTTCTCTACACAATTTTACTTATATTTCATGTAGTTATAAATACTCAATTTTTGATAATTTTGGGAGCTTTTCCAAAGACAAGGCATTTGAATGGAGGTCGAAACTTGACACATAAGAACTTGGGATCAATAGTTCAAGCAAATGCAGATTCAGAAGCAGGTAATTTCACTTAGTTCCTCAACATTTGTATTTTTCTGAGTTTTGATCATTTTGAGAGGTTCTCTAATGAAATGGAATTTCAAGGGAGAGGCCAAAACTTCACACATGAAAATTTGGGATCAACAATTCAAGCTAATACAAATTCAGAAGCAGCTAATTTCACTTAATTTCTCAAATTTTTGTATATTTTCTTAGTTTTGATCATTCTGAGAGGTTTTCTAATAATATGGAATTTGAAGGGAGAGGCCAAAACTTGACACATGAAAATTTGGGATCAACATTCAAGCTAATGCAGATTCAGAAGTAGGTGATCTCACTTATTAATTTTCCTCATATTGTGTTCGTTTTACCAATTCATAATTTGGTTTTCTTAATTTATATATGTGTTTGGTTGCTTCCTCCATTAATTTGTTCATCAAGTCTGATTTTTGCCCTTTCTTCTTTCTCACAACCATCTTAATTTCTAGAAAACAAATTGTAAAAACATATATTTGTAACTACAGATCACAACAAAAATATATCTCTTTTTATTAGTATATATTTATATATATATATATATTAATTTTATGCAATTTGAACATGCACGCGTACAAACATGTCAATGCTAGGTTTGAGCCTGCGAACTCATCTAAGCATTAGAGGTGACATTGCCATTGGAACAACTTGCCGCTGACAATTGAAACATATCTTCTAAAATATGAAGAGAAGAGAAAGAACATGAGGTGGATTTCACCTTTATGGGAGCCGCAAGTGAGCTAGGGTCTGTCCATCTCTCTTCCCCTCTCTTTATTTTAGGAACAAGATACTCCAATGGATCTTGGTTATATTGAGAACAAACTATATATACTTAGAATATAATGTATTTACCAACAAATTTGGAGGTCCCAAGCTCAAATAACAAGAAAAAAGAATAAAATAAATTAAGCTATTTTGAGTAAGGTCCAATATTTTCATCAGTTTCAATCACAGTCTAAGTTCAACTGGAGATACTTTGCTTCATCAAAAGGGAGTCTTTAACATTTGATTTTTGTTAAATCTACAATATATTAACAATAATATCAATCTTCTTTACACACACACAAACATACACATTTACACACAGATATTGATTTGTTTCAATTATGCCACATTTAACGTGCTCACTTGACTTTTTATACTTAGCTTGATATTTTAGTTCTATGAATATAGTACCTAAGAACTTATCCATATCATCTCTTACAAATTTGAAGTTTCAAAAAATTGTTAATTCACAAACTCAATAAAGGGCTCATCATGCCAACTTACCAGAAAGCCTATTGTTGACAAACTGCTTGATGAACTTTTAGCTAATGGTTATGGTTTTCATAAATCATCATGCTTAAGCAGGTTTGAGTCCTACATATACCGTAAGGCTTTGACTCACAAACTGTCTCCTTATCTAATAACCATACTTCTTGAAAACAAAGATCTTCATAAAAGGTGCGGATCTCATACTGAACTCTACAACAAAACCATGAAATATTTGATAATGTTGAATATGATTAGTTTTGATGATGTTTTATATAGATGCCATTATCCGAGCAAAAAGTTTATATCATATACATTGACTAACTACTTTGTTTAATGTAGGTTAGTCCAAGTTAAATTATAGAGAATGATTAAGGGAAGAGATTGAAGAAAGGAGAACATCAATATTCAAGTCTCTATGATCAAATGGAAGTTGAAATGGCTCAATTCGGAGTTAAAATAAGCAAGCTCAAGCTTCCCGATGAAGAGGAGTTGCTATAAATCCATTGCTGCAGTCATACTTGAGTACACAAATGTGAAGGTGGAATATCACCTAGAGGGGGGTGAATAGGTGATTATGAAATTCTTTCGCTAATTGCTCAAGAATGCTTGGAACAGAGATAGAGAGAAGAGCAATGAACACAAGAGATTATACTGGTTCGGTCCAACTCTTGACCTACGTCCAGTCCCTAGAAACACTCTGGGATTTCACTATCTCCAAACTTGATTACAGACTCTGTAACTCTCGAGTAATCCTTCACTAGGACTTACTCCTCTTTACAAGTTGTAACCAAATGACCGTGGACACAATTACACACTCTGTAAACAAAGGATGATCCTTTCACTCTCAGATTCACTCCCCCTTACAAGTTGTAATTGATACACCCACACTCAAGATGCCTCTATCTTGAGATTTGAACGAATTATAAAACAAATGATAAAACTCTCTCACAGAGTAGGTGAATGATAAACAATGAAGCTCAATAATGTCTGAAGATATATACAGAATATAAATTGTATACTTTGAAAGCTTTGTCTGTGTATACGTTGATTCTCTTGATGAATTCAAACCTTCAGGCATTTATACTAGTTGAAGCTTGAGGACCGTTGAAGGATTTGATTCTCTCCGTTTGAATGTTTGAATATGTCCATTGATGAAGCATGAAGAATAATCGTTGTGACTTATAAATATAGTTGTTGAGTCTCTTTATAATTCTGTTAGGCACAATTGATTTCCGTTGAGTATAATCGACCGTTGCTTCATTAAATGCTTCGTCGTCGATTGTACTTGTGCAGGGGTTGATTCATAATAATAGATGGAATAGGTATGCTTTAAGAGAATGTCTTTGTCTGCTGTAAAATCTCATTCCGATTGTGACTCTACTTTTCTGAGCGCATTTAATGCTCTTGTTAGAACTTTTACTTTTCACCTAAACAGTGGTTAATAATCTGAAACACACTCAAAATGATTATTAGTATTTTGTCTAAATAGCTTTGAGTGAGATAAGAGAAGAATTGAAGATAACCCAGAGGTTTTGAATTTAAGAACTTTTCGATTTACTTAACAGATGATGATCATGCTCGAGCATCCTTGTTTGTATGCTCGAACAACCAAGGAGAAAATACGTTGTAAGTGGAGATCATCATTTTATGCTCGGGCAACAATGCTATGCTTGCTCGGGAAACATTCTGACTCTCTCTTGCTATTGCTTGGGCAACCCAGAGAGCATGCTTGGGCAGAAGACAAACAGAGGTGGAGACTTATAGATTTGGTGATGCTGCTCGAGCATGACTTTTCTTCTGCTCGAGCACAGGTCACTCAGGAGCAAAATAACATGAAGAGGATTGGTGATGCTCGAGTACTCTTTTTCCCTTGCTCGAGCATGGTGCTCGAGCATGACATTTTCATGCTCGGGAAAGCGTCTTTTAGTGGTAGAGAATGAAGAGTTGTTCGATGTTGCTCGGGCACGTTTTACTTCTGCTCGAGCAAGCCTTCATCTATACTCGAGCAAGACTCCTTAAATGTGCAATTTCCTGGCTCAGCTCGTCGTTGCTCAAGCACGTTGACACTTCTGCTCGAGCAAGAATTCAAGGTGACCATAGTCCCATTATTCAATGATCTCGGGCAATCCTATATATATTGTGCTTGAGCATGATGTTCCAATCAGCATAATTTTGTCTTGGCTTGATGTTGCTTGAGCATGACTATATGCTTTGCTCAAGCAACCCTTCCCTAGAACACTTGATTTTTGCCTTGAACTTGATGTTGCTCGAGCATGTCTATATGCTCTTCTCGAGCAAGCTTTCTACCTTCGTTTGACTCGAAGCACAATGCATATGAACTTGAGGCAAAAACTCTTCTTAATTTGCTCTATGCTTCTTCTTGACTTGAGGCAATAATTCAACTCAACATAAATTGTTCTCTCCCTTTCAGAATGCAAGCATATCATCAACACAAGGGTCAATTTCCAGTAAATGTAGCGTCCTTGATATAACTCCGAATTTGGAAAACCACTTATCCCCATATAGCTCTTGATTCTTCTTTCTAATGCAAGAGAAATCAGCTCCAAACTAGTTGTAGTTCGTCCATTAACATCAGTTGAATGGAGGTTGTTCTTGATCAATGCTGATTGCAACATCCTGAACATAGTGTCAACTTCAAAACATCATAACTCCTTCAATTGATCTTGGTTTTCTGTGTTCTTGATGTTTTTGAAAATGTCTTTGAGTCTATTTTCCAATGGCATTAGTTTCAGATCAATTGGATTTGTCTTTTGTGAGATACACTCAAAATACTGAAGGTTGGTCTGGATTGTGACAGTGATTTTTTAAAAACATTAAGATGATGAAAAACAAAGATCAATTGAAGGAGATATGATGTTTTAAAGTTGACGGTCAGTTTAAGATGTTGCAAAAATGCTAGTCAAGAACAACCTCCATTCATCTGATGATAACGGACGAAGTACAATGAATTTGGAGTTGATTCTTCTTGCACTGGAAAGAAGACTTAAAGAGCTTTCTGAGCATGGGTAGTTTGCCAATTTTGGAGCTATTTTGAAGATGACATGTTCACTGGAAGTTGGCTCTTGTACTATTGATGCTATTGCGTTTTTGAAAGTCAATGAAGATTGATATTTGCACAAGATCATGGTAGCTAGTGGTTTGACACTCGAAGACAGCTATTTGAGCAGGAATGAGCTTACTCAAGTAGCATAATCGAGTAATGTTGAAGAAGCCACTGCAATGAGCAAAGTCATTCATGTGATACTCGAGTAACATAGCAATAGTACTCGAGTAGCATCGAGACAGAGCCAACACTGAGGAATCAAAACTGATATGTACTCAAGTAAGGTCAGTCTATACTTGGGTAATGTCGAGACAGAGACATCATTGAGAATTCAAGCTGATATGGTACTTGAGTAACATCGATCCAAAAGTAAATATCTACATATCAGAAGTCTATCATACTCGAGCAGATAAGTGTTATACCCGAGCATGATTGTTCTTACAATGAATCTAATAAAGAACCCAGACACTACTCGAGCACACCAAAGAGTATACTCGAGTATGGATTTTCGCTTACTCGAGTAATATCGTTCTAAAGCTCATATGTGAAGGAATTTTTAAAGGCGTACTCGAGTACTCTGAATCATACTCGAGTATGATGGAACGATTGGCTCTCTGTAAAGGATTTTTGAATCCTTACTCGAGTACTCAAGCAGTCTACCCGAGTACAGTTCTTCGGCACCTGAATATCTTCGCTGTTACAATAATCGAATATTTTGATTACCCATTCATTTTGTTTAACTTTACTCAATCTTGCTTACAATATTATTAATCATCTTTTTGAGTGAGTTACATATCACTAACGAATGATTCAACAAGTGAATGGGCCGAAGCATTTTTGATGTTGAAGAATTTGATAAAGTTTGCTAAAGACATTCCCAAATGGCAGAGAAGATAGAATGCAATGAGGAACTTGACGAAATGAAGTTGAATGCTCAGTGTAATGTTCTTCAATGCTCAACATGTTCATTGACTTCAATTGCTAAGACTTGAATACCCTAACGGTAATATTTCTCAACGGACCGATATTCAAATTCGCTCACAACAACTATTTCTCTAACGGACCGATATTCAAATATGTAGCAACTACTATTCACAACGGCCAAAACGTAACGGACGAATGCTTCCAACAACATCAATACTAATTGTCTATAAATAGAGAAAGAGCGACGAAAGAAGTAGCGAACACAGAGACATGAGCTTACAGAGTCAAAATGCCAATACTTTGATATTCACTTACTCTCTGTTCTCAATGCTCACATAGTTTACCATAGAGAGTGAAATGATTTGAATTGTACTTGAATGTTTGTTCATTCACTTATGAGAGAGAAGATTTATCTGTAAACATTCTATCTGAGAGTTACTCAAGATTGGGTGATCTTGAGTGGGAAACCCATTGTATTTGATTACAGCTTATAAGGGGAGTGAATCCTAGTGAGAGGATTACTTCGAGTACATAGTGTGCAATCAAGTGGGTGTATTGATTACAGCTTGTAAGGGGGAGTGGATCTTAGTGAGAGAATTACTTCGAGTACAGAGTGTGTAATCAAGTTGAAAGAAGATAGTGAATTGAAAACCTCAGGTGGAGCTTGGGGACTGGACATAGGTCAATGATTGGGCTAAACTAGTATAAATCACAATTTGCATATTCTCTTCTTTTATCTCTTATATTTCCAGTATATACTTATTTGAATATCTAATTGTTGATTTAGAAGTTGCAAAAAGATTTTCAAAGTTCCTAAAGTTTTATCAAACAACCAATTCACCCCCTTCTTGGGTGATAGCCAGGTTTAACAAATAAGGCTTAGAAGGAACAAGGCAAACTTTGCAGAATGTAACTACATTGTGTAGGCTTCTATTAATGGCTTGGGAACATAATGGTGAGCTTGGCTTCAACATTCCTATACGCTATCATCACAGATCGAGTTCTAATAGTAAATTTTGAGGATGAATGATTCATCATGGATTTTGCTAAAAGATTTCCCTTTCATAAACAAGCCAGGACATATTGAAACATATCAAAACATGATAAAGAAGGATAAAGAGAAAAACAGTTCAAGACAGATTTCTCCATTGCTTCTACATCTAAATTTGCAGCATACCAGTGATGATCATGAAAAGTTTTTTCACTGTGATCATAGTCAACATCTTCTTAGTAAGATTCCTTTGTTGATCTTAAGGTTAGATCAATATTTCATACCTTCTTTATTGGGTTAAGAAGCAATTTGGCCAAGGAACTTTTACCTTAGGAGCACCTAACACAAATAATTTTTAAGTGGACCTTAAATACAAAAAAAAAAACTTTTAAAAATGTGTGGTCAACACAAAAAACTTTTAAAATCTAAAGTAAGCACAACGCCGTTAAAAAAAATAACGTCCATTATCTAAAGTGCAGATTGGCCAATGAACTTTTACTCCAGGAGCGCCCAGCACAAAAAGTTTTACTCGGGAGTGCTTCAAAGACAAAATTCTAAATTTCACTAAATTAAATAAAATTTTTCTCATTTGTCATTATTCAAAACTACTTGTATAGATATCTACGAGACAAATATTACTCATTCTTCAATTTTGTTAAAATTATAATTGCCTAAAATAAACAAAAGTTTTAATTAAAAATGTAATTATATGATTTAAATAAAACTCAAGGTGTTTTATAATTTATTATATGTGCTAAACAAAAAATATCATGTGATTTACTTTTATTTTAAAAGAAATTTATGTGAGTTAAAAATTCATTTAACGTTAATAAAATTTAAAAAATCTATTATATCCTAAAAGAAATGAAATGAGTTTAATTTTTATTTTTATAAAAAGAGCTTAATGGATATCAACGTTGATACTTAATAATATAAATCTGGCAACTTGATGATATATTTGTTAATTAAATGATCTATTGATTATATGAATATGAGACTTGTTGAATTTTTTTTTAATATAACCTAAAAGGCTTGATTAAGGACAATTTAATAATTTTTGTTGCATTCATTATTTCTAACCCCAATGCACATGGTTGGGGGTCCGGGCGAGGATTTTCAACAATTGGATTTTGGGTGGATTGCACATGGATTTTTTTGTGTTGGGTGCTCCTGAGTAAAACTTTTTTATGCTGGGTGCTCCTGGAGCAAAAGTTCGTTGGCCAATTTGCACCTTAGATAACAGGCGTTATTTTTTTCCAACGGCATTGTGCTTACTTTACATTTTTAAAAGTTTTTTGTGTTGACTAGACATTTTTAAAAGTTTTGGTATTTAAGGTCCACTTAAAAGTTATTTGTGCTGAGAGCTCCTAAGGTAAAAGTTCTTTGGCCAAATTGCTCCTTAACCCCTTCTTTATTCATAGTACCATCTTTTGGTTTAAGAGTTAAGCAAATTGTTCCCTGATAAAGACACCGTTTTTCACTACTTGGGACGATACTTATTTCTACCTTCAAATCAAGTAAGGAGAATAATAAACAGATTCTATCAGGTATACATGGCCAGAGCATATGAGAGAATTGATATACAAATTACAGTATATCCCGACCTTTCTACAAATCAAGCCAAAATGGATCAAATATTAAGATGTACCCTAAAGAATAAGGTATCGCCAGAACTAGACCTGGGACATTTGGTAACTTCTTCTGCAAGGAAAAGCCAAACAAAATCTCTTCTGGTGATATCTTTGTATTCATATTTTAGTGAGAATTTAACAATGATGTATTTGAAAAAACCGACTATTACTGGGGACATCATAGGTGTTTATCAGCCAAGTCATGAAAAGGAACAGAAGTTCAATGACAATATGCAAAATATAAAGGCTTTGATTGAAATATATCTGCTTAGTATGTGCGATCTGTAGGTGACTAGTTCTATATCTTCTTTTAGGTATGTAGCTCAAGGATTGGGAGGTTTGAAGCTGTTGATTCATCACAAGTTACTAGACACTAACATCCCAAATCCTCCTTGTGCACGAGACTTCTCCATAGAGCTATGTTTTCATTATCCACCTAAGCATGAGTGCCTAGCAAGGCCTATTGATGAAAATGGTACAACTTTTCCTTATACAAGAGCATGTTTGGATCAAGGAATTGGAATGAAGTTGGTTAATGATCATGAGTAGCTATTATCTTTTATTTATATTATAATTTTGTTTGATAATATATGTTGATCAAATCCAAAAGAAACATCATATTACTCAATAAATCACTTAGCCATCATGAAAGGTGATTTCACATTTGGAACTACCTTGATTGTTTATTTACATTTTGGAACAATATATATACATCCATTGCATGAAAATATGAAATTAAAACCAGGTTTAAAAGGTTATATTTATGTTGTAATGCCATGTTTAAAGGGTGAACTAATACAACCACGGGTAAAGATATCTATTTTTGGTAAGTTTCTTGAACTAAAGTTTTTTACTTAATCAAATATTTTTGTACTCTTGGTATGTTTGTTCATATATTGGTGTGCTTTATTGATCCACTTGAAAGATACTGCATACCAAGTTTAAAAATGACGCACAAGAAAAAATGAGCAAGACTTACAACAAAATCATGAAAAAACTTAAAAATCTAGGATCCAAAGTTTTGCTAGAATGTGCGTAGGCTACCATATAGAATTCCCCCACACTTAGACCTTTGTACTCCTGAACAAAGGCAATTGAGCACAAAATTCTAAGTCCAAATCACTAATGCACTTGAAAAATGAGCAATTTCATAATTTGAAAACAATGGATTAATTAATCAAATTCATCAAGCCAACACCAGTGATAATCAAGTGATGTAAAGAAATTAGCTGACCACACAATCCAAAATATTAGAATGAAGCACAAGAGAACTCTTAAGGTATTAGCATTTTACTCATCTCACCTCATTGATCGGGATAATTTCACTCTAGCTCACTTAATCAACACCTTACCATAAGCTTGTAACAACTCTAATATCTCCACTGCTAATAGCAATTAATGTAATGAATCAAGAGGACTTAATGGGCTTGTAATGTTGGATGAAGGCTAAAGGAAATAAACTAATTAGAAAAATGAGTCAAAGTTAAAAGCCAAATTCATAGCATCTAAATAACTTTACAAACCTTTGCCAATTCTTTTGAAAATCATGAACTAATGCCTTCTTGATTTTTTTTTTTTTTTTTTGCTTTTGTTTTTGTCTTTTTGTCTTTTTTTTTTCTTTACTCTTTTTTTTGGTACCCTATTTTTTACTTCTTTTTTCATTTTTTTTAAATATACATGGCATTTCAATATATACATTGTTCAACTTTTTATTGGCAATTCACTTTTAATTTTTAGAAAACTATGAACACTAAATAATGACATGCATACAACCTACGAATGGCTCAAAAGGGGGTAAGCAAAGGGTAAGTGAATGGAGGTTTGTGTTTGGATGAAGATGGTTTAGAATTGAATGCCTCTTTCATTTTCATCACACTAACGCAAATACCGCCTTGAAAAAGAGTGGAAACAAGTTCTAGAAGGTGAAAAACTAAGAGAACATGCACACATGAAAAGACTTTAAAGCTCAAATATCCTTCCAACAAGGTTTTTCTCCAATGCTCACTCCAACACAATCAATTGCATAGTAAGCTAACAACAAAACATCTACTTAACTATTCCAAGTGCTAACCTTACAAAACACAACCAATCAAAACATTGCAATCAGTTACAATAATGCTCAACTCCTAAATGCACAAATGATATATAAATTCTTTTTTTTTTTTTTTTTTTTTTTTTTAAATGAGGAGTAAGCAAAAATCCAATTGTGGGTTCATTTCTCTTCCCATTCAATTGAAAAACAAGACATGGTTTTATAAAGTTGCCAAAACACTAGATCTCAAGAAAGTTCAAAGAATTTCCCACAAATCACACTTCCAAAATAGCAAATGCGACCCTTTACCATTTAGGACATGCATTAATGCAAGTCATTCTTGAAAAAAAATTTCTTAGTTTTAGGCATTTTCTCATTTAAAAGCAACCAATTAATTGGGATTTAAAATGTATTCCCCTCCCCCACACTTAATCAACACATTGTCCTCAATGTGAAAAGTCACTCTAAAGCGAATGATAGACAAGTTGAAATTCAAGGAACAATGTGAATCAAGTAGGGTAGTGGCCAAAAAATTGCAAAGCATACATAGGGGGTTCTTATTCTGCTAACTAAACTAAATTATTTCTACCTTTCTACTGGATTATGTCCCTCCCTCATACTTATCTTCCTCACACAACAATTAAGCCCCAAAAATCATATGAATTAGGAAGAAAAAAAGTGAGGAAAGAGACAACCTGGGTTAGAGGATCTTAAGTCGCTTGAAGGAGAAGTTCTCATCCCGGATGAGAATCATGCATTTGTCTTTGAAAAATTCTTCTCCGCATTGATTTTCCTTGGTGGAGGTGGCTCAGGATCAATCGGAAGAGGCCCAAGAATATACGGTGGATGTTGGTTCCATCGATGACCTTTCCAAGAATGTGCCTGTAAAGAAGACAAGCAACCAGCAGTATCCCATCCGAAAATAGAAACATGGAGAGATTTCAAGTGAATTAGAGACATTTTTGGAACCAAACTCTCCAAGTAACTATCACATCCAAGGAAATCAATGCTACTCCCATCGGTGGAGTCAATCAAACAGTTCTATTTTGAAAATTCTCTTGTGTTTGCAAAAGGGAAGGTGCGGAATCCAACTTAGTGTGGGGCACACACCACATCTTCATTGCAATCACAAGAGATGGAAGGCAAAAGAGTGGAAGAAGAAAGAGAATCTTTCAAATTGGTACCACCCGAGGGTTCCAAAATTTCAAAAGAATCATTCATCTTTTCTAAATCGGGTGGCAAATCACAAGAAAGCACTTGTTGGAAAGATTCACCAACATGCAGAATTTTATCAATTAAAATTTCAGAATCTTTGTTACCAACAAGACTACAAGGAAGTAATTCAATGGGAATTTTATGTATTTGGCAGTCTAGGCTATGATCTTTCTCATTCAAATCAACCACATTATCATCCATGCAAGATTCAACATTTTCACAATTGACATGCTTGCTATCATCCATAGTACTAGAGGGTGCATTGTGATCAATGGTAGAATCAACCACTTCACTAAATGTTTTCTTTTGAAACTCAACAAGTAAGTGGCTTTTTTCATGATAACTTGATCTACACATATTTGATATTCTGGACAAGAACATGAAAGCATTTCATTCAATTTATCACAATCATCCCTAGTACTATGAAGAGAAGCATTTTCAACAGTTGAAGCATCACAAAAAGAAGTAGGAGCACAATCATCAACAAGTACAATCGAATCACTACTACTAGAGCTAATGGCTTGAGCAATTACATTTTCAAACATTTGAGGGGATTCAACAATAATTTCCTCATCCCCCTCATCATCACTCAAATCATGAATTGATTCATTAGTTAAGGTAGTAGGAGAGTCTACTTCAACTAGGATAGGATCATTACCAAATGGTAGAGGAGACTCTTCAATACTCTTTTGTACTTGCTTCACTTCTTGTGCTTGTGTGGGAAGAGGCACCGAAGGATTGGAAATTTCCACTTGTGAAGTGGCATTTAGGTGTTGCTCTTCGGTTTTCCCATCATCATTGGAGGTACATGACCATGGAGCTCCTTCTTCTCCTTCGGTTTTTATCCATAGCACATGATGAACAAAATCCTTGATGAATTTTTCAATGCCCTCCATTTCCTCTTCCATTTCCTCAGAAAAGCCACGAGGCAGAGCCTCTTTGAGATTGAATAAAAATTGATGTCGGACCTTTAGCTGGTCATACATTCTTCTTAAGGTAAGGGTTTGAGCATCCATGTATGGCAAGGTGAGGAAGGCATCAAGTCCGGAAGGTTGAGGGGTAGAGGGTTGGGATTGATGTTCGGGACATGGTGGAGTGGCTGGCTCATATGAAAGTGTATGTGGTGGGCAAGTCTCTTGTGGAGTATGGCACATAGAAGACTTTTGTGCGGGCCACTCCATTGCTTTCTCCAACGTCTCATTGCTTTCTTCTAGTTGCTCCACTTCTTTTGTATGGGTGATCATGGGAAGAGGATCTTTTTGGAAATTCGTCTTCAACACTTGTGATTGCTGAGTGAAACGCTCGATTTCCTTTTCCATTCTCTCATTCTCTTTCTCTTGATGTTCCATTCGTCTCATTATAGAGTCCATTTGATGGTCAAAGTTGGCCTTATGTGACCGCTTCTCATCTACGGTTTGATTCACTTGATTTGGCAATTTTGCAAGGACTTCACGAATGGTAGGTTTTTGTTTGGCACACATGGTTGAGAATGAGGTTCGGAAGATGGCTCAAATGGGTTTAAGAGTTCATGAGATGGATGACATGGTCTGGAAGTGGGATGGAATGGAGGAGGGGGTCCATGGTATGGCATGCGGTTGTATGGTGGTGAACGCTCATGGTATGACCTATACGGTGGGTGTGGTGGGCAATTAGGTTGGAATGGGGGTTGGTGATAAGGTTCATGGTATGGGTGATGAAATGGACCACGACATTCTTGACCAATTGGATTCTTATCTTGAATGTCCAAGTTAGCTTGAAGAGCCTGTATTGTTTGTTGAATGGAATCGATTCTCTGAGAGATAGACTCTTCCCATTCGATCGAATCTCCTGCAAAAGAGTGGGGTTGAAATGATGAATCTGGATTACCAGTAAACCAAGCCATGAAAGTTCAAAAAATTGATTCCCAATGAATCACAAGATCACTAGCTATCTAACTGCAAACTATAAAAACTAAGAAAATGAATTTAAGCAAATGCAAATACAAATGCAAAAGAAAAAGAAAAAAGAAATTTCAAAAATAAAATAAAATAAAAATTGCAAGTATCCTATGAATTAACTTGGAGACATGGTGAATTTAAACAATTAAGCTCAACATCATATCACATTTAATGCAGAAACACCACACAGAAGCTACCAAGTCAAAACAATGCAATATGCTATGCAAATTACCTAAATGCAAAAATCTAAAAATATGTGCAATGAGATTTTTTAAAAAAAAAAAAAATGCAAAAGTATTAAGCTTCACACGAGAAACCCCTTTGTCAAAAGTGAATTTGACAATTAGATTACCTAGGGAGCCAATTACTTAGCTCCCCGGCAACGGCGCCATTGATGAGGGCCTTTTGTCTTTAGCCTTGGGGTCCACAATCAAAAATAAACCAAGGATTGCGTATAGGCAAACCTAGGATCGTTCTCTCTCTCGAGGAGCCTTTTATTGAGTCCTAAGTAATCTAAATGACATGTAAATGCAATTAAAACAAGGGGAAATTGGTTTTGGATTTTTCAATTGATTAGCTAAAATAAAATTGTAATTAAATTAAATGCTAAACTAATTGTTTTTGGTATTTTCATAAAATAGGTGAATGAGAGAATTAAATGAAATCGAATTGAAAATATGGAAGATGGGCGCTCTTGGTGATGAATGAATGACCATCCTTGCTCAAAAAGTATGGGAGTTAAAATGCACTAAGTCTTAATGAAAACCCCAAGATAACACTTAAGTCCAATATTCCCAATAAATAGTAGTTCCTACAAACGTTGCTAACTACTACCTCTTGAGATATTGTTTGAAGCCACTTAATGTGCAATTAACATTGGGATGATGCAAATTGGGTCTTCTAAAATTGAGTACTAAACAGTCTCTCAAAGGCACAAATCAACTACACTAACTAGACAATAACACGCTAATTAGTATAATCTTATAGGTCCCAAGAAATATATCAATGCAAACACCAAATCACAAAATCCAATTCAATTACATGTGTTCAATCCACAAAGAAATCCAAACGGCAACTCAGTCTCAAGCATTACAAAACAACAATCCTAAAACTAGGAAATTAAAATGTAAATAGAGAAAATGAATTGAACAAAATGAACTCCCCTTTGAAGCTTTGGAACTCAAGTCATAATTCCCATCACCAAGAACCAAAAGTCTCAGCCACTGCCCACCATCAAAACCTCACCAAACAACTTGAAGATTCCAGACATTGAGGAAACACCAAGCAAACTTGACAGAGTGACACTGAATAAAGAGAGATCAGTGGGTGTAAATACAACCAAAAGCAACAGGACGAGAAGCCACTATCTGGAGAAAAGGGGGTCTGAAATCTCAAAGAAGACAGCAGAGATTCGACGGTGAAAGAACAAAGGTGATCGTGGTACTGAGGTGAAGGTGTAGATCAGAGGTGGTGGAATCGTGAATGAAGGATGAAAGTGTGTGTGTCGAGTCCAGGAAGGCAAAATCGAAGGTCCAGAGAGTCGCTGGTTCTGGTCTGCAGGTGTGTTCCGATGATGGAGGTCCAAGGGTGTGAAGATGGAGGTTGTGTTGTGGAGTCGCCGGCGACGATGGAGGGGATGGTGGGAGTCGCCGACGACCAAAGGAAGGGAAGGTGGAAGAAGAACGTTGAAGCTCTCCGTCTAGGTCTGGGTGTCTCGAGGCGCTCCTCTGTTTTTTCTCTCTTTATTCCATGTGTCGTCCGCCATTCATTCCCCACAGCTCTTCCTAGATCCCTCAGCTCTTCCTGGATCCCTCAGCTCTCGGGTTTGTGTGCTCCATCGGGTCCAGCGTTTGAAGGTCGTGAGAGCCTGCCTCCGTCTTCCATTTTGTCGGTATTTAATCCCCAATAAAACTGTCGGGTCCTCGTTTTAGCTGCTGTCGGGTCTGCTGGTGTGGAATCAAAAGGAAACCTAATCAGCCATTGGTCAAAACGCACAGCTTAACTAGAGGGACCTAAGTGAAAATTATAAAAGTTTTCCAGAGGGACTGAACTGAAATATTTTGAAATGTTTCTGGGCCAGAATGTAATTCATAATAAATCTGGGGATTCTTTTCTGTAATTTGTCTTTGGCCCTTTTCTTCATTGATTTCACATTTTTGGAAATTGTTGGGGCCTTTCTTGTAATTTTTCTCATTCCTCAAAACATTAAATTTTGACCCGAATGACAATTTTGCCCTTTTTCGCCCTAATTTAACGTATTTACTCTTAATCACAATTTATCACAAGAAATACATTTAAAGCTCAATAACTATGAGAAAATACACTAAAAATCCCCATTTAATTACCAAAAATCATGTAAAAATATGGTTTAATCACATATAGAATTTGGCGCCTTCTACCAGAGTAAATCCCATTTTGAATAGCACAAAAAACACATTATATGTTTAAACAACTCACGACTTAATAAAGTATTTAGAAAAAATTACATGCACTTATAATGAAGCAACATAGGTTTACAAAGAGGTGAAGTGACATACATGTTCACTTGTAGCACAAGTCCACGGTTGTGCAATTTATTCAAACTCTTGTGAATTCTACCAGAATGCATCTTTCAGATATGGATAAAAACATCTATAGAGGCATGTTTCAATGTAGTAAAACCACAATCTTCGCCATGGGTTGATCCAAAGAACCGTTGCCATAATAACCAACATTGCAACATAGCATGTGAAAAAACTCCAAATAAAGGAAGTGAAATCTATGAAAGATTCATATTCCTTTGTGTCATCATTAATAGGAGTTGGTGGTACATGTGTTGAGTTACCTTTATTGGTATTGTTCTGAATGAGATATTGGTTTTCTTTAAAGCAACTGTCATCAAAAGTTGAGAATTGTCCACAATTAGGCACTCTACCTGACAAATTGTTGTAGGACACGTTGAATACAGCAAGAAAGTTCAAGTCCTGTAACTCAATAGGGATTTGTCCATCCAAGTTATTGTTTGAAAGGTCTATGCTCTCAATGGCTGAAAGGTTGTGGAAGCTTTTTGGTATCGATCCATTCAAATGATTGTGAGATAAGTTCAATGCATGAAGGGATTTTAGGTATCCAATCTCTTGAGGGATTTTTCCAGTTAACTTATTGCTTGATAAATCTATTCCAGACATAAAGTTCACAATTTTACCATTGTATGGAAGAACCAAGTTTTTTGTTATAAAATCTATTTCAAGATTTTCTTCCACAACAAAAGTTCCATAATCGTCAAAAAATAGTCTCAAATGAAGAGGGCTATAATAAGAGAAGTTACTATGATAATCTAAAAATGTAGCATAGCCAATAGTTATAGATCCCTGTTCTCCAAGTGAGAAATTGTAGAAGCAAGCAGGAATATTTCCAGTGAAGTTATTACGTGACAAGTCCAAAAATCTAATGGCTTGTAGTTGGCACAAGTGGTTAGGAAGTTGCCCATGTAGTTGATTACCTCCCAGTAGAAGAGAACTTAAGGATTTCATCCTCACAATCGAGTCTGGAATAACTCCAGATAACTTGTTATCCCTCAAATTAAGTAATAATTGATCGTCACCATGTCCCATGAATGTAGGAATGGAGCCTGCAAGGCTATTGCCTTGTAGTTGTAGACATGACAACGAAATATTGAAATAGCAAGCCGGTATTGAACCCGAGAGTTTATTATGAGAGAGGTGCAAAAACGAAACATGAAGTTTGCAAAGCTTTTTGGACAGTGTACCCATAAAATTATTCCTTGACAAGTTTACGAAGTATAAAGATGAAGAGTTTGTAATGAAAGTGGGAACCATACCCCAGAAATTATTGTTAGAGATATCTAACGTCTCAAGATATGGGAGGTGCCGCCATATCTGATCATCCAGTGTTCCACTAAGGAAGTTGTTGTCCAAAAACAACCATTGCAAAGAGGAAGAGTTCTTGTGAGAAGGAAGTAATTTTCCCTGTAAGTTATTATGTGATAAAATCAAGTATTCTAATGAAGCACAACGTTCCCACAAAGACTCAGGAACTTGCCCAGAAAATTTGTTTCTGCTTAAGTCCACAACAATCAACTTGGACATGTTTCCTATTGATGGAGGAATACGGCCATTAAGTCCATTTCCTGAAACATATAAATCTTCCAAATCTGGGAACATTAGACCAATATTTATGGGCAGTTTACCCTCCATTTGGTTGTCGGATAGCTGCAAAGTAATCAAGGGATGTGGAGGAGGTTGATCTGCGCCAGTTAGGAACTCCAATGTTCTTGTGAACTTGTTGCGATGCAATATCAGAGACCTGAGTTTTGTGTTGTTGAGAAGCATCCAATTTGGGAACACTCCAACCAATTCATTATTTGAGAGGTCAATATAGTGCAAGTCATGCTGATGTAATAGAAAGGAGGGGAAGGTTCCACTGGGTGCGTTTACTTTGCAATTTGCCAAGTTCAAAACTTCCAATTGAAATAAAGGAACAACTTCACTCTCAGTGTCCACTTGAAACTCATTGGTATTCATTTGAAGTGAAAGTACCTTAAGGCGCGAATTATTGGCAAAGGAACTCAAAGCGAATATGCCTTTGAAATTGTTAAACGAGGCAGAAAAGTACTCAAGAGATGTAAGGCTGGCTATGGCAGATGCTGGTATTTCCCCTGATAGGTCATTAATTGAGAGATCAAGACCTTGAAGAGATGTCAAGTTGGCCAAGCACTTGTGCAGGGAACCATTGAATCGATTGTCACCAAAATCCAGCACACGTATCTTCTTCAGTTTGCATATTTCTATGGCCAAAAGTACTCAAGTGTTGTTAACATACATAAATGAAATAGAACCTAAAATAATGTTTTTCTACATTATGAATCAAATGACACCTGCTCACCATGTAATGGCAGAGATCCCTCAAAGTAATTGCTTCTTAATGAAAGGACTTCCAAGTTGCTTAGATTACCCAAAACTGTATGGCAATGAAGATAATTAATGCAAATTTTATTGGCTCATTATTGGGCTTGCAATCGGAAAACCAAAAAGAAAAAAAGAAAAAGAAAAGAATAACAGCGAACAAATTAAAAAGGGAAAATTTTCAGTTAAGCCCCATAGCAGCAATTTTATTTCAGCTAACCCTCAAATAATTTTGAAACTTACACTATACTCTTCAGACCAAAATCAAATTAAGTTTTGTGTGTGAAAAGACCATGATGCATTTACTTTATTTTTTTTTTTTTTAAAAAGGTTCAAATTATTGTTGGAGCTCCTACGACCTATCACTGGTAGTCACCTAGTTAGTGGCCAGCCATCAAGGCTCCGGCGCATCCGGTCAATTAGAGCTCAATCCAGCCAAAGAAATTAATTTATGGTTTTCATATGTTTATTCTACTTGATCATGAAGAACTACATATTTACAAATGAAACTTTTCAATTTGTGTTGTTCAACAAGTCACATTTGCTAGTGTCCAATTTCTTATGAACAACATTAATTGAACAAGTCCTATTATAAATATGCAACTTTTCATGAGCAAGTGGAACAAGTATATGAAAAAAAACAAAACTAATTTCTGATGACTGGTACTCCAACGGCTATGGAATCCTTTTAAAAATAAAATAAAATAAAGGCATCATTATCTTTTCACCCATAAAATTTAATTTAATTTTAGTCCATGGGGTCTAGTGAAGTTTCAAAATTCTTTGTGGTTGACTGAAATAAAATGGCAACAATGGGGTTTACTAAAATTTTCTCAAATCAAAATATGCATATTAATGTCATTCGTTATACTGTATATAGAAATGCAAACACCACAAAAATCTAGCGACTATCGATAGAATAACTGAGTGATTTCATTCAGTGAGGAATACACACAGGGATTTCCCATACTGAGACCAAAGCTTCCGGTACAGGACAAGTAATATTCTCCTATACATTTCAGTCCCCCCAAAAAAAAAAAAAAAAAAACAAAAAAACAAAAAAACAAAAAACAAAAAAAAAAAAAAAAAATTATTCTCCGATATATTGCGGACATCTATTATACGTACCGGATATTTGTGGGTATATAAACAATGGTATATGAACTGTGGTATAAATTTAAGCTACTCACTCCGGTCCTTGATACAAGACTTATTTGGTGAGTTGATTATGGTTTTAAATATAAAATATATTTTTCATATTTGTTAATTATTTCCTAATTTACCTCTATTGATGCTCCCTCATAATAATTAAGGAGAAGAGGGAATAAGGGAATTAATGAAGATGACTAAGGTGTTTTAGAAAATATATATCATACTAAGTAACTTTACTGATTAACTTCTTTAATTTAATCAGATTAGGTAAATATGTCTTTTATTAAGAAGAATATATAAACCCCTTATATCCTATTTATTAATGATGAAACAAAATCTAGAATTCACTTCACAATTGGTTAGATGTATTTAATTGACACAGATTTCATAACCAGACACTTTGAAATATGAAGAGAAACACAAAAGGTGTTTTTCTACCACTGAGAATCCAAGCTAAACAGGCTTTAAAGTATTTGAATTCCTTTTCAAAGCTTGACTTCCACTAATTCAGTAAAGAAACAATTTTCTCTTTTGGTATCCAAAGTGGTAAGTAGGGTAGACACTCGCCAATTCACCGTACTTAATACTGGTTAAGAATAGAGCCACTTGCACAATTATTTGTTGAGACTTATTAGCATGGGAGAGTTACAATTATTTTCTCTTTCCCATCTACTAGTAAATTTATGTATTCACGTATATATCAAACTTCTAGATTTACAAAAGCAGTTAGGATCTGTGGGTAATTAATTTTTGCAATTTAATTAAGATATATAATTAATTCTCTCTATTGACATTGCCCCAGGGCAGAACGGGATCTCTAGCTTGTAGTCATGGGTAGATTCGGAGGAGCAGATTCCATTAACCAATTGTGCTTCAGTAGCCGCAACTTTTAAACTTCTTCAAACTCAGTTGAAGTTGGATTGATCCATCATATATGTTAAAAATTAAAAAATACTAGGTCTTAAATGTGTAGGAACTAATTGAGACTTGAGAGGTTTGCTTTCTCCCTAAATGTAAGACCCTTCCTCAAAAAAATAAATAAATGTAAGACCCAATTCATCTTATATTCAGAATTTATAATTATATATATTTTTTCTATTTATCCATATTTTTTGTACATATTCAAAAAGGGTTTCCATATGGGACAGTGTCAATTGCAAATGATCAAAGGAGTATCTTAAGGAAACCCAACACATTCTTTTTACAAATAAATAATTTAACTAATTCTGTAATTTTTGTTAATTAGTTACCTTGTACCTATATCTAGGATTGGAAATTAAAGTGTACTTGATAAAAAATTAACAACTAATTAGCTTTATGTTGAAAGATTAAAGGGCTGGGCCACCCAGTATACAAGGATCTCACCTAGATGGGGTTTGGAGAGAGTCAAATGTGCATACTCTTACCCTCACAAGTAGAGAAGTTGTTTCTAACATAAAACTCTACAGCATAAAATAATTTAACATGAGCTAATCTATAGTGGCACGAACCTGCAGTGTTTTCCAAACTTTGAAATCTCCCTTCGGAGAAGTTGAGGCTTGTTAGCTCTTTGAAGTTTTGAAACATTGAGCAATCTATGGCAAAATTGGCACTATAACTAAGACTTTGGAGTGAAAGCTTGGAAACCCGACCCGAAGAAGGATGGCACTTGACCCGATTCCACTTACAGCAATCACTGTTTGGATCATCAGCAACCCAGGACGATAATTTCATCTCCACCATAGTGTCATTATTGTTTGTAAGAAGATATGTCTTTATATTAAGAAGTGCTTCCCTCTCTTGTATCACGCAACATTTGATTCCCAGTGTTTGAACCAAAACCATAAAACTCACCACCAATATCCACAACCTCGTCACTTCCATTTTTATCATACTCCTGACCTTCGCATGTGAAATGCATAGCTTAGCTTCCTCTTTATATACAAGTCACGAGGTCTCTTTGTCTCTGTTGCTTGACTTACAAGCTAGGTTCTACTATTATGTTTCTTTATATACAAGTTAAAGATTCTCAAAGGCCCTCTAATTACCAAGTCTTCTTCATAAACGCGTCATTTACGGATTAGACGTCCTCATCACTAAGTAGAAAATGAAGCTCCATGTCACATTTTTATTTCTGTGTTACTTACACACAAAGCTGAAGTTGATAGGCACCTATACTAAATTGTTTAAACGTGTAAATAACCCCCTTGTTTTTGGAAGGGGAGTTTAACTTTTTTTTCACTTTGTTATTTTTAAAAAAAATTATTTTAATGGTTAGGGAATATAAAATAAAGATAATTTCTTATATAACATTTTTTTCAAAAAAAAAAAATAATTTTTTTTTTAAATTTAAAAATCACCAACTAAAAAACTGAATGCGGACCGTGTAGATCTCATCTTAACGGCCTAGGTGAGATGAGCTCCTCTTGCATGCATCGTAAGTCTACTTTTATGGTGATCTATATTGATTCATCTTTTGTTATTTTGACCAAGAATGCAAAATTCTTTGGTGACACCCAAAATGGGTCCGTCATGTCTAACAGGCAACGTAATTTTCACATTTTCTGTTTGTTAACAACATTTGTCACACCATCAGTTTGATTATATAATAACGGTGCTCACGAGCAAAAAAAAAAAAAAAATTATATAATAACGGTGCGGATTTAAAAAGAGGAGAAGACTGAGTGGAGTATTATATTATAACGGTGAGGATTTAAAAAGAGGAGAAGACTGAGTGGAGTTAAAAGTTCGAGTACGAAATGACTAAGGCATATATTATTCTGTTTTTAGTTTTTAATGATCTTAGAATGGCTTTATATAAAAAATTTAGGGCCAAGTTCTAATAAAAAAAATGGGTTAAAGTGTAGATTTGCCAACGAACTATTATCCGAGGAGCATCTGACACAAAAAACAATTGAGGGTACTAAAATTACCAATAAACAATTAAAAAGTGAAAAAAGTACCAAATAACTATTTTAAAAAACAACTATCACAATTACACTAAAATATGAGGCACTGGCGTAGGACGGTGGCGGAGATGCTAGAGAAAAGAGCGGTTAAACCTTCTTGTTGGATGAGGCAAACGCCAACAGAGATGGGACTCATACGAGCAGGCACTGTGGTAGCGGCAACTGTTGCTTGTGGCATTGGAGGGATGGAACTAGGGTGTAAGGCGCGTGCCAGTCAAAAGCTGTGGACTGCCGGATTTGGTTTCGGTGCGTGATTCTCGCCTTAAAGTTGCTTACGGACCTTGATGAGTTCAAGAGAGTGAGTGGAACACCCAGCAACAATGGAAGCTTTGGAGACGACGACGTCGCAACACCTTTGTGACGATCAATAGAAGACGGAGACACCAAGACAAGAACGGGGTAATAGTTCGTTGTTCAATTTGCACCTTAATTGTGTTTTTTTTTTTTTTTTTTTCACTTTTTAATTGTTGATTGATAATTTTGGTGCTCTCAATTTTTTTGTGCCAGATGCTCCTCGGGTAATAGTTCATTGGCAAATCTGCACCTTAATCCTAAAAAGATTGAAAAAATATATTTAGATGATTGGTTTTTTAAAAAAAACCGTATTTTAGGGGAAAAATCAATATGACAATATGTTTATAATATTTATCAAACTCTTAATTAGAGAACAAACTGATTTATTTAAAGATAGGGTTATTTTCCACTTTTTATCTTATTTTATTGAATGAAAAATAATTTTAAAGAATAAAAAAAATAAAGTAACAAATAAAAGTTATTCTCATTTTTTTAGAAAAAATTTTAATTTTCTTAAAAATGCTTAATTAAAAACTAATTACTGAAAAAGTTTCTTTAAATTTTTTTATTCCAAAAAAAATTTGAAAAAAAATTAAAAAATAGGAAATTTTAAACAAGATCTTCATACTAGACTCTACAACAAAACCATGAAACAGCTGATAAGGCCTAGTAGGAACAAGGCACAATCTGCCGAATGTAACTACATTGTGTGGCTTCAGCATTCCTATACGCTCTCGTCACATGTCAAGTTCCCATGGTGGATTTCAAGGACGAAATGAAAGGCCTATTCTGTGAACTATTTCCTAATTCATCATATCATAGATTTTGCCAAAAGATTTTCTTTTCAAAAACAGGCCAGGACATATTGAAATATTAGAACATGATAAAGAAGGACAGAGAAAAAAATAGTTCAAGACAAATTTCTCCATTGATTCGATCTACATCTAAATTTTCAGCATACTAGTGATGATCGTGAAAAGTTTTTTTTCACTGTGGTCATAGTCAACATCTTCTTAGTAAGGTTCCCCTATTGATATTAAGGTTAGATCAATAGTTTATACATTCACTATCCATAGTATCATCTTTTAGTCAAGATTGAGCAAAATGTTCCCTGATAAAGACACTAAAGATACTGTTTTTCACCACTTGGGATGATATTTATTTCTACCTTCAAATAAGGAGTGGAGAATAATAAACAAATTCAATCAGGCATACATGGCCAGGTCAAATGACGGAATTGGTCTCCATATTAGAGTCGTATATCCTGATCTACCTACAAATCAAGCAAAAATGGATCAAATATTAAGATGCACCCTAAAGAATAAGTTATTGCCTGAACTAGACTGGAGAGGTATTTCCTTAACTAGACCTGAGAGATTCAGTAACTTCTTCTCCAAGGAAAAACCGAACAAAATCTTTTCTGGTAATATCTTTGTATTCGTATTTTAGCAAGAATCTAACGCGATGTATTTGGAAAAAATGATTGTTACTAGGGCCACAATAGGAGTTTATCATCCAAGCATGAACAGGAACAAAAGTTTAATGATAGGATGCACAATATAAAGGCTTTGACTGAAATATATCAGCTTAGTATGTATGATGTGTTGGTGACTAGTTCTATATCTTCTTTTGGGTATGTAGCTCAAGGTTTGGGATGCTAGAAGCCGTTGATTCTTCACAAGTCAATAGACACTAACATCTCAGATCCTCCTTGCACTTGACTTCTTCATGGAGCCATGTTTTCGTTTTCCTCCCAAGCATGACTCCTTGGCAAAGCCTATGGACGAAAATGGTGAAACTTTTCCTTATACAAGAGCATGTTTGGATGAAGGAATTGGAATGAAACTGGTCAATGATCTTGATTAGCTATTAATTACTTGTTATTTATATCATAATTTTGTTTCATAATATATTTTGAGAAAATTAAGCAAATATCGTGTTTCTCAATAATGCACTTAGCCACCTTGGAGGTGATTTCACATTTTAAACTGCCTTCACTGTTTATTTTCTGGACTAATATATATACATTCACCGCTTAAAAATATGGAACTAAATCCATGCTTAAAAGGTTATAAGTTGCAATGCCTTGTTTAAAAGGTGTACATTAGTGAGATAAGTTTGAAAATGTTGCAGCCAAGGAAGGAAGAACTCCTCAAAATTCAGCTACTGGTAAAGAAATATGTTTTTGGTTAATTTTTAAACCCGTTAATCAAGCTGGATTTATTTAATTTTTCCCTTCCCATGCCTGAAACATCGTTTTTGGTTCAAAAAAAAAAAAAGAAAAATAGCAGTCATTTATATTTGTACTTTAGTTATTCTAACTTATTGGGTTGTCGGTAGTTTATACACAAATATTCTATTTATTCATAGATTAATGCTTTTTATATTTAGACATTACTCTTCAGAAATATATGGAATATTTTATATACTTTAAGTAAATATATTATTTTAATTATGACCGATTTAATATTGGATTGACCTCAGTTTATTTTAAGGAAATATATACATACAAGAGGTGTCTTGGTCTCTGTTTCTTTACTTTCAAGTTACTCGTACTTTAGTTTTTCTTCCCTGCAACTTCGATGGTGTACTGGTGGCGTCATCAAAGTCAAAGTCAATTCACGAGCTTCGTCTCAGGAGCCCACTAATAACCTCCATAAACGCGTCATTTACGCAAAAAATGTCCTCACTCAGTAGAAACTGAAGCTCCATGTCCTCATCTTTATTTCTGTGTTACATAGACACAAAGCTGAAGTTGATAGTGTTGGAATTTAGGAGAAAATCCCATGGGTTATGAATAAGAAGAAGGATGGAAAAGAAGAGGAAAAAGTAAAAAGGAATGTGTGTGTGGATAAGAGTCTCACATTGCTTAGTTGGAGAGAAGTTGAAGGGTATATAAACCCCAACTTGGCTCCTCCTAATTGGGCCTTTGGGCCAACCCACTTTTGTGGAAGGGTGAGGACTTAGGTAACCATTGGTCCACCACACACGCACGCCGCCCGCCCGGTCCGGTTTGCACATGTGTGAAATAAC
Organism: Acacia acuminata; assembly: GCA_019022655.1. Classification (NCBI taxonomy): domain Eukaryota; kingdom Viridiplantae; phylum Streptophyta; class Magnoliopsida; order Fabales; family Fabaceae; genus Acacia; species Acacia acuminata. The sequence continues at coordinate 1,725,743 of JAFJYI010000001.1, forward strand.
AATTAATTTTTTATTAAATTATTTTTTGGATAAAAAAATAATTTTTTATTAAATAATTTTTTTGAATTTCCGGACGTTTAAATAATTATGTTATGCCTCTTCGAGTTTTCCAACCAGCGGCTGCATATTGGGATCCGTTCGGATTGTTCACTCCGTTCTGGTGCGTCTATTTGTGTGACGCACCAGTTCGCCGGCAACAGACGTAGGTCGTCTCTGTTCGTTCCATTCTGGTGCGTCTGTTTGCACAATGCACCAGTTCACAGCAACAGATGAGTCCATCTGATCGTGTTTTTTCAAAGTCTATAAATTAGGCGCCCTAGTCACAGAATAATACCCCGATTACTACACACTCTCTTTGCATATTGCATATACATTCTGTGCGTTCAGAAAGCAGACTCGTTGGATTCGCTTGGGCTTCAGACAAACAGAGCCATCTTTCTGGAGACTAATAATCCACTCTATCCTGGGAGACAATTGCTCAGAAACCTTCGGCATCCGTGTTGAGGGAGCAAAATTGTCCTAAGGATACAACGTAAGTTGGGCCCGGATTTCTGCATTGTTCATTACCTTTTCGACAGTCTTGTGAGTTCGTTTATAGCTTTTTCATATTATACAGCCTTGTTGTATGTTCTCTGTATGTTCTTTTTAATTAATACAGATTCTTGTTATGCTATTCTGTTTACTGTATATTCAATTTCTATCTACTAAATACATGAGAAACAATAGATAGTGATATGCACCTATAAATTGTTTCCACGTGTAATATAACCACCCTTGTGTACGTTTTCGATCACTTTACATAGCGAGTCTACTTTTATGGTCTCTCCGTCTCGTCTGGGATTTGAATTTTCAACATCACAAGCTTCACAAAACAAAGAAGAAGGAAGCCTCCCATATTGATTCATCTTTTGTTATTTCGACCAAGAAGGCAAAATTTCTTTGGTGACACCCAAAATAGATCCGTCATGTCTAACGGCTATGTAATTTTCACTTTTTCTGTTTGTTAACAACATTTGTGACACCATCAGTTTGATTATCTAATAACCGTGAGGATTTAAACAAGGAGAGCTCTGAATGGAGTCAAGAGTTGAAGTACGAAAAGACTAAGGCATTTGTTATACTGTTTTTAGTGATCTTAGAATGGCTTTATAAACTTGTTTTTCAAAAGAAGTTTTAATATAAAAAATAAAATAAAATCTGTTTGGATGATTGCTCTTAAAAAAAAAAATCATATTTTAGAAAAAAAATTTTAAAAATATGTTTATAATATTTATCAAACACTTAATTAGAGAACAAACTGGTTTATTTAAAGATATTTTTCACTTTTTATCCCGTTTTAGGGAATGGAAAATAATTTTACAGAATAAAAAATAAGGTAACATATAAAATTTATTCTGATTTTTTTTAAAAAAATGTTTGAGAACAAATTTATGTTTTTCTTATATGATGCTTAATTAAAAACTAATTACTGAATAAGCTTAAATACGAATATCTTCATAAAAGGTGTGAGCCTCATACTGAACTCTACAACAAAACCATGAAAGAGCTGAAAAGACCTAAAAGGAACAAGGCACACACTGCATAATGTAACTTCATAGCAGTTGTGGACTTTTGTAACTTCATAGCTGTTGTGGACTTCTGTTAATGGCTTGGGAATCAGAATTGTGAGCATGGCTTCAACATTCCTATACGCTCGGATCGAGTTTTGACTGTGAATTTTGAGGATGAAATGAAAGCCCTATTCTGTGAACCATTTCCTAATTCATCATGATTTTGCCCAATGATTTCCCTTCACAAACACACAATGACATATTGAAGGTTAAATATATTATAATTAATTAGTATCGCACATTATCAGAAGGTTATCTTATTCATGATAAACGTATTGGTATTTATACAAGAGAGAGGAGCATCTACACATAATGTCTCATAATGTTGTAATCCCTAATTATATGGGATTTGATCGGGATATGATCATAATCCCATGATCGAGCTATATACATTAATACAATATATTTCCTGTTTCCTAACACTCTCCCTCAAGTTAGAGCATAGATGTTAATCATGCTCAACTTGTTACAAGAAAACATAATATAAATAAATCCAACAAAATAATTTTCTTTTTCATGAGATCTTGAATCCACCAGCAAGTTCGGCCACATCCAAGAATAATTCAACCAAATGTCATATCGAGGACATTCAAAAGAAACGATCCAACAACTTCACCAAGAGTTTGAATAACAGAGAGTACCAAACCAAAGTAGAAGTTGCAACAAACGGTCCTACAAGGGACCAAACAATACCCCAAACGTCTCATCAGAGACAAAGCAACAATGAACGTCTTATCAGAGACGAACACCAAATGGTCTCACTAGGGACTAAACAATACTTCAAACGTCTCAACAGAGACAAACACCAAAGAAACACCTCACCGGAGGCTAAGAACAAACGGGTCACACAAGGACCACCAAACCCCTCACCAGAGGACGCAAAGTACAAATGTCAACGAAATTACCCAACCACAAGCATGGCATTCAAAACAAAAGAGCACTTTATGAACGTACTGGAAAACATAACAAACGGAAGAATCCAGCCACTAGAGACAAAATGAACGTGCACAAAACAAAATGCCTTGAAATAGTAGAAACCATTGAACCCATTCTCATAACGCAACCTTCGAAGCAAAGAACCAACCAATACACACCGAAAATGAAGGCTTGATGTCGGAGAACAAAGCAAGACCAGAAAATAAGTACAGCAACCAAATGATAGCAAACGTCACATTTAGTGACCAAATAGAAGAAACAATCATCCCAGTGATCAAATAACACATTTCCGGAAAATTTAGAACACTTGACGGAATCTACAAACTTCACCAGAAACTGGAAAAGTCGCCGGGAAAATCAGAAAACTCATAACACTTGATGGAAGCTGCAAAACTCACCGGAAATGCAGAGTACCACCGGATTAAAGAGTCGCCAAAGCTGGAGAATTTCACCGGAAACTGGAAAATCTTGCCGGAATTTGAAAATTTTCGCCGGAATCAAAAAATCAAAGAATCCTATGAAGCAGGTAGAGGAGACAACCCAGAACAAGCTTCGGCGGCCTATAAAGACAAGATAACAACCGGTACACACTCCCCCGGAAAAGAAACAGAGATGTGGCACTCGTGTAGATCTTTGGCCGGCCATTGTTACCGTTAACGATAGCAAGAATCGCGGCCACCGGATTTCCCAAGAACTATATCTTAGCTCTGATACCATGTAGTGAAATAAATCAGAAGGTTATCTTATTCATGATAAACGTATTGGTATTTATACAAGAGAGAGGAGCATCTACACATAATGTTTCATAATGTTGTAATCCCTAATTATATGGGGTACTTTGGGATATGATCATAATCCCATGATCTTAGCTATATACATTAATACAATATATTTCCTGTTTCCTAACACATATCAAAACATGATAAAGAAGGACAGAGAAAAAAACAGTTCAAGGCAGATTTCTCCATTATATTGGTTCTACATCTAAATCTGCAGCATACAAGTCATGATCATGAGAAGTTTTTTCAGTGATCATAGTCAACATCTTCTCGTAAAGTTCCCGTAATGACTGTAAAATTTAAGAATTCTTGAAATCTACAATAATTAATTAACAATTAATTAATCTAATATGTTAAGAAAAACATGAAGGAAGGAAGGAGTTGTGATGATCCTACAACTTCAATAAAATAGTTATTTCACTTGAATAATTAATAGTATGCAATACCAACACATTCTTTTTACAAATAAATAACTTAAATAATTTTTTTAATCTCCTAAATTATTTACCTAGCACTTCCTCCAGTCCATAATAAAAGACATATTTCAAAAGTTGATCTTGATCTTAAATATAATACTCATTTTTTTATTTATCAATATTTTTCTAATTTTCTTCTATTGATACTCTCTCAACAATAATAAAGAAGAAGAGGGAATGAGTAAATTAAGGAAGATGACTAGAGTGTTTTAGAAAATACTCTATTTAGTCCTTATTATAAGGCACCAAATATCAACAGTTTTTTTGTTCTTATTATAAGGCACCAGCGCCCTAACTAACTCATTTATTACTTCTTTTTTTTCCCATTATCCCCTCATTCTTAACTGACTCATTTAAATCTATATCATTAAAGTAGGGATAAAGTTGGAGACATTTATCAATTTTGGATCAATTTAATGACTTGACTTCCATTCCTTGGTCCACGAGAAATGATAGATGGTGTCTTATACTCCCTCTGGTCCTTATTATAAGGCATCAACTAACAATTCTCACAAACGAATAAAAAGCAGTTAATGTCAATAAAGTTGTTATAAAACTTAAGTAACTTTCAATATTACCTATACTAATTGCACTAAACTCTAATATTTTATTAATCATTACTCTCACATACTACCCTTATTAATTATGGACATACATGAAAAAAAAAAATAATCGTTATAAAAAGGACCAGAGGGAGTAATAAGGATCATAGAGAGTACACGTCATATTAATTAATTTTCTTAATTTCATCAAATTAGGTAAGTATGTGTTATATTAAGGAAAAGAGTGAGTACCTATATTTTGAGTTGGAAAGCGTACTAGATTAAAAAAAGATCAAGCTAAGATTTGTTACCCCTTTGGTTTCACTAAAAATAATTAACTTGTTCATTAATGCATGAGATCACGAAATTTCAAAGGCCATGTTCATCTATAAACGGGTTATTTGTACACATGGACCAATTTTTCCGTTGGCTTGGTCGCTCTAGCTTGTTGATAATAATATACACCTATAAATTTTTAACACGTGTAATATATAATCCCCTTTTGTAGTTATCGATCACCATAGTGAATTAATTGCTTTATGGTCTATTGTGCGTCTCTTTTAGGATTCGAATTTTCAACATCACAAACTCCACAAAACAAATGAGAGAATGTATATGAAGATGAGCGGTCCAGACTAAAAGAAGGCAGCCTCAAATATTGATTAATCTTTTCTTAATTTGACAATATTATTTGTTATATTCAAACTCTGACAATTAACCAAAGATGTTCTCCCTCCCAAATAATCTAAAATTAAGACTCAGTATTACTTGTCAGTGGAGGCAGCAACAATATCGATATCTGAAGTTTTGTACTACAGATCAGAATGCTATAACTGATTCAATTTTCTTTTTTTAATTAATATTCGTATTACATTGTTGTTGCAAGTAAGCAGTGGCTGGAATAATGTCGAAAAGACTAAAAGTGTGAAAGTGGATAAGAGTCTGCCTTCAGTTACAATTAGAAACATCTTTCAAATTCCAAAATCATCAGCAAATGCTACTATTTATTCATTTATATCCCCCTTGAACAGGAATTTGATCATCTATTTTTATAAATGCTAGGCACCATCAGTATTCTTCATAGGAAGGTTCAGGCCAAAAGACATGAGCAAGAGCTAACAAACAAGCATCGGAAGCTCCCAAATCAACTAGGAGGCCAATGACTTTTGGCTAACTGTCGATGCAACATCATTACGTCAGAGTAGTTATGACTTTCTGATTTATGCTTCTCTTTTTTATTTGATTTTAGGTATAGATGACCTCCTCTTCGCACTCTCCCAATTTATCTGAGATGGAAGAATCCAGTGCATCTGCCACTCCTAATGTTCCACCTAGGTCCAAACTTGCCGTTAACCTTTGTGTAACACGGATTACCAACACCATGGATGCATCCGACATTGGATCACGCAGACTCGCCGAAGGAGAAGGATATAGCATACGGTTGCCCGTAGGGAATGAGTCGGTTGTGTCCTGTCGGCCGAAGAGCAAAGATCCCCACTTCTTCTTTCTTTACCGAGATGTCGTCACCATACTCGGCGTAAAATTTCCGTTTACCGAATTTCAAATAAGCCTTCTGAACCACCTGCATGTTGCCCCCACACAACTCCACCCCAACGGTGGGGCCTTTGCAGTTGCTTTGGAGAACTTATGCAAAAAACGAGATATAATATGTACCGTTCCAGTTTTTATGTCTTTCTTTTCTCCGATGGAAACTAGTATGGTTACCGGAGGTACCACCACCTGGTTCGGGTGGACCTCACTACGCAGCATCCGTGATCGCAAGCTTTTCAAGCCCTTTATGGATTCATGGAAAAACTTTAAAGCCGCCTTTTTCAAAGTCATTGCAGACTCTAGGCAAGCGCCATGGTTTGTCTGACGCCTTCACTGTGGGGAGACTGAGGAAAGGTTTCCTTTGTACTGGTCTTCTCGTCATCACACGCTCACCAACAGTGACTTGGTGCCCAAACTGAAAAGCTTTTCCGATGCCGAAGAGTTGGCTCAATTAAATCTGTTAGAGCTTGCCGGAACCTTGAAAGATCCCATGGATCCAGCCCAGTTCATCCCCACACCCCTAATTAGGAGACGTTCCGCGACGAGTACGGGCATATTAATATACTAGCCTTCCTCATTTTTTTTTAAACATTATTTGGTTCTTTGCAGGCCGACGTATGGGAAAGCCCAAGTTCCTGAACGTCTCTGCTGAACTTCCTGAAGGTACTGTCAATTCCCCCAACACCGCCAACCCAGGTGATCCTACTATGGCTGGCCAAACAGTTCCTAACCAAGTAGTTGCAGCCGCTGGAGCCTCTCGCAAGCGCTCAGCGCCCAAGGGCGGATCGAAGCGTGGGGAGGGGACGTCAAAGAAACCAAAGGGCAAACAATCCCAAGATGGGCCCATTGGCCCGCAGCCCATCCCCGGTCCTCCGGTAGAAACCATTTCAATCCCATTCTCCATGGAAACGGCCCCTTCTTATGCCGAGCTACCTGAGGGAGACCTATGGAAAAGTGGGGTGACAAAAGACTTCTTGGACGCCGTCTGGCCTCCTGCCCGGTTTCACAAATCCCATGGCCTCTCCGAAGCCGAAAAGACCGAGATTGCTGACCTGGAACTTAAGGGCCACAGAGCCGTCTCTCTCATCCGACCCTATGCCATTCTCAAAGTCAAGTACGCCAAGATCACAACACACTTGCACTAGGTGATTACGGAACAAGATGGCCTGAAGCAGGAACTCGCTCCTTTGAAGAATAACGCTGACCTAGCCAAGGTTATCCAGGAAAGGAACCAGGTTCAAGATGAATTCCGAGCCTTTGAAATTGAGAAGAAAAAGCTGGAGGCGGAGGTGAAGATGCTTAAAGCAAATTTATCCCAAATCGAGTATAAACTGACCATGGCCAATCTTGATATTCATCGCTTGGAGGACGTCCACACAGTGACATGTTACTTGTAGAAAAAGTACAATCTGATGCAGACCATGTCAAAGGCGTGTTGAAGACGAGAGATGAGGAACTCTTGCCCGCCAAAGGTCAACTTACCAAGTATGCCAGCGCTGCTGTGCAATCTTTCGACAATGCCATGGCGCAAATCCGAGTCCTCAACCCCGGCATCCCCCTGAATACCTCTGGGCTACACTTTCAAGCATATGTTAGTCAAAAATGGAAATTGAATCCCCTTGGGGTTGATGAAGACGAAGAAGAAGATAACGAGGAATGTGAAGAAGAGTCCATCCCTCCCTCCTAGGCCTATACACGGCCTTTCCGACACTTCACCTTTTTTGTTTATATAAAATTATTTATTAGTCCTCTGCTGCCATGGTTATAACCCAGCTTTTGATTTGTGATGTATTGATTGGGCTTCGACCTTGACAACATACCTTTTGTTGCCCATGCTTTTCTCAAGTTATTCGTTACTTGCATGCATTGATCGGTTTGTTTAACACGTATCAATTGTACTAACTTGCTAAGCTTATCCTCTCGTAACAGTAATAAACCCGTCAAATGTTTTTAACTTTATTCTCTAAAGCTTTAACAACTCGACTTGATCAAGGTCGGTACGTTAGTCTATTCAGTTATCCCGGATAGCTTGTTCGACGCTAGCCTTTTCTGACTTTGCGCCTTATAACATATGAATTTTCTAAAACCGGTTTCAAAATTCTTTCCTGTTTGGCTCTTATAGGCCTTTCGAAGACTGGTTTCTTGACCATGACTTCATGCACGCTACGAAACCTAGGTGTATATGCCCAAGATTCGCGCATGCTTACACGATTTTCGAAAGACTGGTGTTTACTCCATGAATTTCTACTTGTTTATTTCGTACGTGGTTCTGAAAGCTGGTGTGCGCACCCAGAGTTCAGATCTTTATATTTTAGACATGCTTTTCAAAAACCGGCTTCTTGGCCATGAATTCATACATGTTCCTTTGTCAACATGATTTTCGGAAACGGGCTTTTTGTACCTCAGAATCCTACACCTGAACATGATTTCCAGAAACGGGTTTATGTACCTCAGTTTCCTCCACGTTTAATTTGAAAATGGTTTCCAGAAACGGGTTTATGTACTCAGTTTCCTCCACGTTTAATTTGAACATGATTTCCAGAAACGGGTTTATGTACCTCAGTTTCCTCCATGCTTATAATAATGTTAATACAAAAAATAAATTGTTCTGAAAATGGGCTCCTAGACCCAATATTCATTAATATAGCCAACATGATTCAGCGACGCTGTCATTACATAACGCCCCATAGGAATAAACCCCCTTTTTTCATAGCTTCCTTATAACCCTATACATTGGTATGGGCTGATTTCTAACTATAATATGCCTTTAGCTTGTCAGCATTCCAAGTCCGCTTAACGGGCTTCTTCTTCAATGTCTCAAGCTTGTAAGCGCCTCTACCCAAGCTCTCCGTTACACGGTACGGGCCTTCCCAATTTGCCACGAGCTTACCCTGACTGGCATTCTTGTTACCTATGTTGGCCCGGCGAAGGACAAAGTCGCCTTTGTCAAAACTCTGAGGTCTGACTTTCTTGTTATACCGGTTGGCGATAAGTCGCTTAGCTGCCAACTCCAGGCAATGTGCTGTAACTCGGGCTTCATCAATTAAGTCCAGCTCTACCGCAATGGCCTCACTGTTTTGGGATTCCTCATTAAGAGCGTTGATCCTTCTCCATGAGGGTTCACCAATTTCGACCGGAATCATTGCCTCACAGCCGTAAGTAAGTCTGAATGGGGTTTCCTTGGTTGCTGTATGCACAGAAGTCTGAAGTCCCCATAACACGGAGTACAACTGTTCGACCCAGTCCGACTCAGCCTCCTCCATCCGCTTTCGCAACCCTTCAAGAATAACTTTGTTAGCCGCTTCAGCTTGCCCATTAGACTGCGGATGCTCGACAGAAGTAACGTGTTGCTCAATGTGATAGTCAGCCATCATCTCTTGGAAACCCTTGTCGGTGAACTAGGTTCCATTATCCATGATAACCTCAACCGGGATCCCAAAACGGGAAATGATATTTCTCTTTACAAATTTCTGCACTCGAGCAGAGGTTATAGTTGCCAATGGTTCCGCCTCTATCCATTTTGTGAGTAATCCACGGCCACTATGAGCCACCACAACTGCCTTGTCACCGGCTTAAAGGGCCCTAGCAAATCCATGCCCTACTTGAAGAACGGCCATGGAGCTGAGATATAGGTTAATTTCGACGGGGAATCCGGATCACCTTACTGTGCTTCTGACAGCTATCACACATGCGTACATGCTCTTTAGCGTCTGCTGCCATAATCGGCCAAAAGAAACTAGCCCGAACCGCTTTACGATGGGACCGAAATGAAGTCAACGTTGACGACATCTTTGCTTATCATATAGCATATGATGTAATGAATGATCATGAGGATCATGAGCCAAAATCCATTAGTGAGTGCCAACGAGAGAAAGGATTGGCCCCTATGAAAAGATGCTATAAATGCGAGAATTAAAATCACCGGCAAAACGAAAAGTATTTGGGCTGTAGTCCCTACACTGAAGATGTAAAGCCGGTTGGATACAAATGGGTCTCTATAAGAAAAAGAAATGAAAAGGGTGATTACAAGATATAAGGCACGTCTTGTAGCCCAAGGCTTTTCACAAAGACCAGGCATTGATTTTGAAGAAACGTATTCACCAGTAGTGAATGCAACTACTTTTCGCTATTTGATTAGCTTAGCAGTAAATGAAGGACTTGATTTGCATTTAATGGATGTTGTGACAGCCTATTTGTATGGCCCACTTGATAATGACATTTATATGAAAGTCCCTGAAGGACTCAAGGTGCCGGAAGCACCAAATTCAAGTTCTCAAAAACAATACTCAATTAAATTAAATAAGTCCCTGTATGGCCTGAAGCAATCATGGCATATATGGTATAATTGTCTCAAAGAATATTTGTCGAAAGAAGGGTACAAAAATGACCCAATATGCCCGTGCATTTTCATGAAAAGATCTAGAAATGGATTTGCTATAATTGCGGTATATGTTGATGATATCAACATAATTGGAACTCTGAAGAGCTCCAAAAGGAAATTAATTGTTTAAAGAAAGAATTTAAGATGAAAGATTTGTGCAGAACGAAATTCTGTCTAGGACTACAGATCAAGTATCTGAAGAATGAGATATTTGTATATCAAGAAACTTATACAAAGAAGGTCCTAGAGCGATTTTATATGGATAAGTCGCATCCATTTTGTACTCCAATGATTGTAAGATCCTTGCATGTTGATAAAGATCCATTCCGACCTCTGATAATCAACGAAGATGGTGTAAAAGAACTACTTGGTCCAGAAGTACCATATCTTTGTGCCATTGGAGCACTGATGTATCTTGCTAATCACACACGTCCCGATATATCATTTGCAGTGAATTTATTAGCAAGATATAGTTCTACACCAACACGAAGGCATTGGGATGGAGTAAAACGCATTTTTCGTTATCTTAGAGGCACTATGGACATGGGGCTATACTACTCAAATTCATCCAAACATGAATTGATTGGCTATGCAGATGCTAGATTTATGTCTGGTCCACATGATGGTAAACCACAAACTGGTTATCTGTTTACATGTGGAGGTACAGCTATTTCATGGCGATCTATGAAGCAAACTATATCAGCCACATCATCTAATCATGCGAAAATTCTAGCAATGCATGAAACAAGTCGAGAATGTATCTGGTTGAGGTCAGTAATACATCACATTCGAACAACTTGTCATTTATCTTCAGGAAAGATGGACCCAATGGTTCTATATGAAGATAATCGCATGTGTTGCTCAACTTAAAGAAGGATATATCAAAGGTGATAGAACAAAGCATATTTTACCAACATTTTTCTTTACTCTCGATCTTCAAAAGGATGGTGAGATAGATATCCAGCAAATCAATTCAAGTGAAAATCTAGTAGATTTATTCACTAAGTCATTTCCTGAAGCAATTTTTCAAAAGCTTGTCCATGGTATTGGTCTCCAAAGACTCAGAGATCTCAACTGACGTTGTCAAGAGAGGGAGTTGATACACACTGTACTCTTTTTTCCTTATCTAGGTTTTATCCCACTAGGTTTTCCTAGAAAGGTTTTTAATGAGGCAGCACTGAAAAGTGTATCAATGAATGATGTACTCTTTTCTTTAGCTAGGTTTTTATCCTACTTGGTTTTTCCTAGTTAAAGTTTTTAATGAGGCACATTCATAATAGACATCCAAGGAAGAATGTTATGAATATATGGAAGTGTGGATGCCCATTGGACTCAATCCATCAACAATGTATTATATTACATAGGTATGTAGGCAACACATGTTGCCGCCCACATAGCCCACAATTAGGGAATGGAGAAATCAGTAGTATGTGTGTTTGTGTGCTGGAAGTCATTACTGCACCGCCATGAATATTCATTATATATTGCAATGTAATAAATGAGGTGGATGGTTCCATGGCTATAAATAGCCCCATACTCAACGCATGTTGTGATGATGTTGAAAAGAAAAGCGAATGAATATAAGTTCTCAACTTTCTCTCAAAACTCTTGTCCCTTTCCTTTTACCTTATTATTACGTTAGTTTTATAATAATTATGTTATATTTTTATAAGATTACTTTTTTGTTTAACAGGTGGGCCACAATTATTTCTCCACTATTTTTTATTTGACCTCCACTTAATATATTGGTGGTTATATAAAAGGAATGACATTGAAAGTCTCTTCCTACCATGAATATCGTAACAACTAAAATAAACATAAAAAGATCATATTTGCGTGGTCTCCTCCTGCCATTAATATTGTAACAACTAAAATAAAGATAAAAATGAAATATGCTCAAAAAATAAAAATGTAAAACGACATATTTTAAAAATAAATATATTAAAATAGAGAGATAATGAGAAGACAATTTCAAAATACTTTGAAATCTTATCAAGTTAACCTTCTTGATCCCATTACTAATTTTAAGAAGAGTAAATACTATTTACGGTTCGACAAAAAACATGATCTCCATTTTGGTTCCTTAAAAAAAGATCATTTTTAGTCCATAAAAAGGGCGAATAATAGTTGATTGGTTAACATTTTGATCCCTCACAAATTTTCAAAAGGTCCTGTTTAGTCCATAAAAATGACGAATAAGGGTCGATTTTTCTGTAAGGAACCAAAATGGAGTCCGTATTTTTTGTTAAGGACCAGAAAGGGTATTTACTGTTTTAAGAAATTAAAAAATATTTTTATATTTTTAGAAATTAAAATATAAAATCTATCTATTAATATATTGATTATATAAAAGGAAGGATGTTGAGAGTCCCTCCTCCTATTATCTAGTACGCACTCCTCCTGCTACAAACGTCGTAATGATAAATTATTACCGGCAGGTAGCTAGCTGTTGAATGTGTGACGTGGGAACAATGTTTTTAGAGATGACATAAGAGGAAATAAGTCTTTAATAGAAAATTTATAATAGAAAATTTTGATGACTAGTTGTCTGATTTTCCGTGCCAAACATTTACTATCTAGACACGCAAAATTTATTATTCAAATATACATATGGTATATTTTAAACTTTACCATCTCATACTATTTCTATTCGTAATATGCTTCATTTTATTTTCTACTTGAAGATAAAATTTAAAATTAGGAATATGGGTTCGAAATTCTAAGTGAAAAAAAGAAATATTCTGATGACCTACAAATTAATAGGACTAATACTCTAAATAAATAGAAGGGCAATAGCTTTTTATATATAAGTTCTCTGGTCTTCAAACCATTCCAATCTTCGAGCAAAAAAAAACCATTCCAATAAAATCTAATGGCTGGTAATAATTTTAGAACAACGTACTGGCCTTCACGATACCCAGTTTTTTTAAAAAAAAAATATTAAAAATAAGGAAAAAAAAAATTGAAGGCTCATAATAAAATAAGCAAGTAACGTGGTGGACAAAGAATGCAAAATCTGATGTGGTTTTCCGAGGTACCAAAGATTCGATTCCTTAGCCTGCTTACACACAGAGACACACACACATATGTTGCCGCCATCAGATCATTTACCTAACCCTTGAATTGCATGATGGTTTAGGTCAACTGACGTCTTTAGCTGCAGTTAAAATATGGGAAAATCTGTTTCAGGGCCCTTATTAGCCAAAAAATTCCAGAAAAGGCCCAAACAATCTGAAAATTTGAAAAAAGGCCCAAAGATTCTGACAATACGGGAAAAGGCCCTTCAGAATTTACGAAGTTGTTAATGGGGCTGATCAAATTGTTAGCGAGGGGCTGATTTAGTTGTTAGATGGGCTGATTTAGCTGTTAAAATTTTTAACAACTAAATCAGCCCATCTAACAACTAAATCCCCCTTTTTTTAACAACTTGATCGATCCCATTAACAACTCACCTTGGGCCTTTTTCGGAATTTTAGAATCTTAGGCCTTTTTGAATTTTCGAGTCTTTGAGCCTTTTTCGCATTTTTTTGATAATATGGGCCCGAACGGGATTTTCCCTTAAAATATGGCACACACGGGGGGAGAGAGAGAGAGTAATAATTGAACCATGATAATTTTAGGCTATTTAAATAAGGAAAAAGTGAAGGGGCTACTATCTACTTATATGTATAGAAAATATAAGAGGGAATATGAAATTTTAAATAAGGAAAACATGGTCCATAAAGCACTTCATTCTATTTGCCACCACCTTTGTAATTAACTTGTATATTACATTACACAAGCTAATTGGTCTAAGGTCACAAAATTTTGAAGTTTGAGCATTGAAAACTTGAGTATAGCAATTAACAACTTAGCCTCCTCAAGTTTTCAATGTGTATACTTAAGTTGCTAACTACTACCACTCTGATCCTATTTATAAGTCTTTTTTGACCAAGTCACACATACCAAGGAGAGATAAGTAGCTCAATGATTACGTGGTAAATTTTCCACTTTACTCTCATTTATGAATAGGTACCTTTCAATTCTTTATTCTCTCTCTATTTTCATTGGTACAATATATGGGCAAGTTTGTCACAATCTCATTTATTTGGTCAAAATGGACTTATAAATAGAACCAATTTTTTTAGTCAAAATAGATTTATAAATAGGATCAAAGTGGTATTTTTAAATTGTTATTACCCTAAAATTGTTAATACTCAAACTTCAAAATCACATATTTCTACCATAGATTACCTATTTGTTATTTTGCTAATTTAATAGATTTTTTTAAATTCAAATGGTATTTAACTGTCATATATAAACGCATTATTTATACAAATAGACCAATTTTCCCCTTGACTTGGTCGCTAGCTCTAGCTAGTTGATGATAATATACACCTACAAATTCTTAACACGTGTAATATATAATCCCCTTGTGTAGTTATCGATCACCATAGTGAATTAATTGCTTTATGGTCTGTTGTGCGTCTCTTTTGGGATTTGAATTTTCAACATCACAAACTCCTCCACGAAACAAATGAGAGAATATATATGAAGATGAGTGCTCCAGACCAAAGAAGAAGGAAGCCTCAAATATTGATTCTTTTTTTTTTTTCTTTATTTTGACAATATTATTATTCAAACTCTGACAATTAGCCAAAGATGTTCTCTCTCCCAAATCATCTAAAATTAAGACTATCGATATCTGAAGTTTTGTACTACAGATCAGAATGTGATAACTACTGATTCAAATTTTTTTTATAAATACTCGTATTACGTTGCTACAACAGGAAGAGAAAGGCCTGAATGCTTTTTAAGTAGGTGTCTAAGGGCAACGTAATTTTCACTTTTTTAGTTTGTTACCACCATTTGTGACACACGTACATGATCACTTTGATTTTCAAAAACTAAGGCCCGTTTGTTATAGAGAAGATTTAAGGAGGGAAAAGAATATAGAGGAAGGAAATGAATAAAAAGAAAGATTAAGAGGGAACTTTAAAAAATTGAACTGTTTGATAGATATGAAAAGTAAGATGGAAGATGATAATTTTAAAAAATTTAAATTAAAATATAAAACTTGAAATTCTCAAAGTACCCTTTACATCGGGAAAAAAAAATCCCTCCTTCTTCATCCCACGTCCCCACGACCGCCGGAAAAAAAAAAAAACAAAAAAAAAAGTTAGATTCAGGTGAGTTCCGATCGGTGGTGGTCGTCGCCGGCGACGAAAGAGAGCCGAAGGTGAGGAAGCGGAGACGGTGAGAAAAGAGGAAGAAGAAAGGGATCTAATGGGAATTTACTCACAATCTTCGGGAAGACTTCATCTTCCATCCAATATGTGAGGGAAGATTAAGGAAGGAATCTTCCCATGGATGAAGGAAGATGGTGCCTGTTTGGAAGATGAATTCTACGTAACAAACACCCAAAATCGAGGGAAGATTAAAATCTTCCTTTCCCTCCTCCAATCTTCTTCCTAACAAACATGGCCTAAGGTTTGGGAGTTTGGAGGAGGGGAGGATCTCCCCTTGTTTGGGAGTTAAAGAAAATAGTAAGGGAGGAAAATGAAGGATTAATGAGTTATTTTTACCATTTTATCATTTTCTTTAAAAATTAATATAATTATTCTACTTTACAAATAAATTTAAATTTAAATTTTCTAAAAAAATTATTTATATAAAACTACAACCTAAAATATAAAATTGTACATATTTCCATAACTAGTTGAAATTCAATATAATTTGTTATTTTAAAATCTATTGAGATTAAATGATGTTATTCTAAAATCTTTGTGCTAAAAAGTAACACATCCATAAATCTTTTTTTTTTTTAAAAAAAAAAAGAATAATTGCAGTTCCATTTGACTAGTTTTAAACAAGAAAATCCTAGTACATCATTCAAACATTAAGTTTTAAACGGTTTGCCACATTACAGATTTCGGCAAGTTAAACTCATTACATCAACAACATCGGTTCATCAATCATGTGCTTAAAACATAAATTCAAATCGAAAGTGAATATCTTCATAGCGAATGTTCTACTTTTCATTGTAAAAGAGGATTGTCATAACTTAGCTCTCCAATATTGATGGCACTTGATCCCCAAAGCAACCCAGAGTTTGAATGAGCGGTTTTTTCCTCAAAATAAATTGTCCCTACATAATATTAAAAAAAAAAACAATAGTAAGTTTAATTCATATAAAAGGAAAAATAATACTATCTCAATTCAGCAAAACAACACAACATAAAATTTACGGTTGAGAGAGTAAAACAAATACATAAACACCAAGAGCAAACAACTTTTTTTAAAAAAAAAAAATTTCGGACACCATGAATATAGGACTTTGATATGATCATACAGATTCCCATTTTATCCAGAAATGTATAGTCATAGTCACCTAGTCTTAACAAGAAAAACATGCTTGTCAAGACAAATCAAGAAAAATAATCAGACCAGAAAACTTCAACAATTACCTTGAAGGACCAATAGGACCAAACACCATCTCAAGTAGCAACTCCTTGCGTTTGTCTAGACTCTAGAGGACAACCAATCACTACTCTAATCCTCTCAGAAAATACATAATAATCCTAAACATAAGTCATGATCTATAAGCTCTCCACATAGCATTAGCTATAGAATTTCTTAAATTTTCTCCTAAACGAGTATGTTCTTCATCCTCATCCTCTTCTATGTGGTCATCTCCATGTTGTTCAAATACACTTTGGTTAGCAATCTCTTCATCCACCTCAGCAACTAGCTCTTCTTCAGGGTCGGTCATCATCAAATAATTGTGCAAAATGCAACATGCTATGATAATCCTGTTTTGTGTCTTGATTCCATAAGTTGGTTTTGTGCCACTTGTAATAATAGGAAACCTTTTTTCAGAATCGCAAAAGCCCTTTCCATAGCATTATGCAAGGACGAATGGTGATGGTTAGATAATTCTTGAGGTGTCCGAGGTAGATTTCTTGAGGAAATTCTTTCAAGTGATAGCGTGTTGATCTATAAGGTGTGATCGGCCCCTTTCTCAACATAAATCTAGCATCAATGACATAATATTTACCCATTAAAAAAATATTAATGAGATATATCTAATGAAACAAGAGCTAAGTTAATATGTAGGTTGTCTAAATATTTAGGTTGTCTAAAGTCTCAAAAAAATTGAGGCGACCTAAATTAATATGTAGGTTGTCTAAAGTCTCAAAAATGATATCAATTTTCAAGATTTTTTTGGAGCCAAAAAAATCCTAAATGTCATTTTAGGCAAACTTTGAATTGGTATTTAGGTTGTCTAAAGTCTCAAAAAAAAATTAGGCGACCTAAATTAATATTTAGGTTGTCTAAAGTCTCAAAAATGATATCAATTTTTAAGATTTTTTTGGAGCCAAAAAAAATCCGCCAAATATTTCATTTTAGGCGACTGAATGCAATTCAGTCGCCTAAAATCAAATTCTCGAATTTGGGCGACACGAATGCAATTCGGGTCCCTAAAATCCAAAATTGGCGACCTGAATTTAATTCAGATCGCCAATGTTAAAAAAATTAGAAAAACAAAACCACTTACGACGCCAAACAAATAAATTTTATTCCAAAAAAAAAATTATTCCAATTTGGGCGACCTGAATTCAATTCGGGTCGCCTTAATTCAAAAATTTGCAACCAGAATTTTGTGCTCCAATGACATGTCCTTTCATCATTCTTTCATCATATGGACACATAAAAATGCATTTTTTGCCTTTTTAATTAATTGTTGTTTATTCAATCCGTTTAAATAAAAAATAGAAGGGTTATAGTTTATGTATGGGTAGTATGTGGTTTGAAATGAAATAATTTTAAATTTTAAGTAACCACCGTGGTCGTTATTTGTCCTGCGATTTTGTTGCCATTTATTATGTTAAATCATTAGGTTAAATAAATTGGATTAATGATCTAGAATATTTGACAAAATTATTATCATCGGCTTTAATTATTTTTGTACGGTGAATCGAGGAACGTCTTTCCTAAATTCAATCCGTTTAATTGTTGTTTATTCAATCCGTTTAAATTCAATTCGGGTTGCCTAAATTCAAAAATTTGTGACTGAATTCAATTCAAGTCGCCTAAATTCAAATATTGGTGACGAATTCAATTCAGGTCGCCCTAAATTCAAATATTGGCTTATTTTCCTTCCATATATTTACGAGAATGCCACTTTGCCTTCATTTTTTACTTCCTATTTTTAAATAAGGACGTTTTTTAGGGTAGTGATATCCTATTTTTGTAGTAGTGTCTGTAGTACTCTGTTTAATGATTCCCTTGTCATTCATGAACTAAACTTCCTATCGCTGAGCGAGGATGATTTCCTAAGTTTGGAATGAACCTAGTTACTGGTTCTTAATTAATACATTCAGTTTGCTTATCAGTGAGTTAATTTCTTGTTAATTAGCGAGAGCTAAGGGCCAGATCAGTGGCCTCGGCTGACTGAGAGGGAGTCGAGGTTAGACATCTGAGAAACAGTGATTGCTAGGCAAGCTGGTGCAAGGCTTGACCTATTATTGTAGGCTTTAGGAATGGGTCTATGGCTCATAGCCATAACACTTTGATTTGTAATGATAATCCAACTAGAAAAATCGTCATAGACATATGGGAGAAGTACAGATTAGGATTGTACGTATCGGACGCGATAGTTTCGTTAGATTGGCAAGGTGGGTTAACTGAATAACATTATAAGGGCTGTTTATGTTGTAGCATTGCGAGAGCTGTACAACATAAATGCTATAGCAATGTGTATAGGTAACTGGGGGATTAACATGCTTAGGAAGGATTCTGAGCTCAGCCTATCTTTTTACTGATATCTTCTTATGACTACGATCATTCGGTTATTTTCCTGTTTATTAGTATAACTATCAAAACTCCTAAACCAATCAGATTTTACTTCCTGTTAAACACGACTATTCTGTAATTTGGTGTCATCATTCGGTATCTCAGTCTCTGTGGGATGATACTCTACTTACTCTTTATTACTTATTCGATTGGTTCACTTGCCAACAAGGAAATCATCCAACAAGTTTTTGGCGTCGTTCCTTCAAATACTCCTTTAATCATTTGCAGTTGACACTATCCCATATGGAAACCGTTTTTGAATATGTATAACAAATATAGATAAATTGAAAAAAATTATTATAAATTTGGAAGATGAGGTGAACTGGCCTCTTACATTTGAAGTTTGATATATATGTAAATACAAAAGTTTACTAGTAAATGGGAAAGAGAAAATAATTGTAATCCTCCCATACTTATAAGTCTCAACAAATAATTAAGTAAGTGGCTCGATTCTTAACCAATATTGAGTATGGTGAATCGAGGAACGTCTTTCCTAGCTGCTTACCACTATGGATACCAAAAGAGAAAATTGTTTCTTTCTTTACTAAATCAGAAGAACTCAAGCTTTGAGAAGGAACTCAAGCTTTGAGAAGGAACTCAAATCTTTAAAGCCTGTTCATCAGCCTGGATTCTCAGTGGTCGGAAAGGGGAAAAACACCTTTTGTATTTCTCTTCATATTTCAAAGTGTCCGGTTATGAAATCTGTGTCAATTAAATACATCTAAACAATTGTGAAGTGAATTCTAAATTTTGTTTCATCATTAATAAATATGATATAAGGGGTTTATATACTCTCTTTGCTCCTTAATATAAGACATATTTACATAACCTAATTAGATTAAGGAAGTTAACTAGTTAAATTAATTAGTATGACATGTATTTTCTAAAACACCCTAATCATCTTTCCTAATTCCCTCATTCTCTCTTCTCTTTTATTATTGTTGAGGGAACATTAACGAGAGGTAAATTAGGAAATGATTGAAATATATGAAAAACATGTCTTATATTTAGGACCATAATCAACTTCCCAAATAGGTTTTGTATTAACGACTAGAGTGAGTAGTTTAAATTTATACTACAGTTCATATAGCATTGTTTATTCTTACTGTAAACCCACAATTATCCTGTACGTATAATAGATGTCCACAATATATAGGAGAATATATATATATATATATATATATATATATATCTGTGTGTGTGTAGGAAAATATTAGGGAAAATCCCTTTAAGGTCCCAAGAAACCAAGAAAATGTCAAAAAAGTCCCACAGAAAATTCTAATGTAAAAAAGATCTCATTGACAACTCTTTTAATAGGGCATTAACAACTTCATTGTTGGGTTTTCATATAATGCCATATCAGGGAAAATACCAGCATCTGCCATTGCCATAGCCTCACATCTCTTGAGTACTTTTCTGCCAAGTATAACAATTTCAAAGGCATATTCCCTTTGAGTTCCTTCAACAATAATTCACGCCTTAAGGCACTTTCACTTGAAATGAATACCAATGAGTTTCAAGTAGACACTGAGAGTGAAGTTGTTCCTTTATTTCAATTGGAAGTTTTAACCTTGGAAGATTGCAAAGTAAATGCACCCAGTGGAACTTTCCCCTCCTTTATGTTATATCAGCATGACTTGCACTATATTGACCTCTCAGATAATGATTTGGTTACGGTGTTCCCAAATTGGTTACTTCTCAACAACACAAAACTCATGTCTTTGAGGGTGGAAGATATCAAGTTCACAAGAACATTATATGAGTTCCCAACTAACGCAGATCAACCTCTTGCACACCCGTTGATTACTTTGTGGCTATCTAACAACCAAATGGAGGGTAAACTACCCACAAATATTGGTCTAATGTTCCCAAATTTGGAAGATTTTTGTCTTTCAGGAAATGGACTTAATGGCTGTATTCCTCCATCAATAGGAAATATGCCCAAGTTGATTGGTTTGGACATAAGCATAAACAAATTTTCTGGCCAAGTTCCTGAGTCTTTGTTGGCAGGCTGTGCTTCATTAGCATCCTTGATTTTATCACATAACAACTTACAGGGAAAATTACTTCCTTCTCATAAGAACTCTTCCTCTTTGCAATTCTTGCTCCTGGACAACAACTTCCTCAGTGGGACACTGGATCATGAGATATGGCACCTCCCATATCTTGAAGTGTTAGATATCTCTAACAACAATTTATGGGGTATGGTTCCTACTTTTATCACAAACTCTTCATCTTTCGACTCGATAAACTTGTCAGGAAATAATTTTACGGGTACACTGGCTAGAGAGCTCTGCAAACTTGGCCTTTCACATTTTCACCTCTCTCATAATAAGCTCTCGAGTTCAATACCAGCTTGCTATTTCAATATGAATTCGTTGTCAACTCTACTACTACTAGGAATAGCTTTGCAGGCTCCATTCCTACATTCATGGGTGACTCTCTATCAACACTTGATTTGAGGGATAACAAGTTATCTGGAGTTATTCCAGACTCAATTGTGAATGTGGAATGCTTAAGTTCTCTTCTACTGGGAGGTAATAAACTACAGGGGCAACTTCCTAACCAGTTGTGCCAACTACAGGCCATTAGATTTCTGGACCTGTCACACACACTAGTGCAAAAAAGGCTTTTAAGACCGGACAAAAGAGGCATCATAGGACCGGACCCGCGACCGGTCTTGTTCCAGCCGGTATTAAAAGTCTACATTTAAGACCGGACTACGACCGGTCTTAAAGAAAATATTTTAGACCGGACATTTAAAACATTGGGTCTTAAAAGTTGTACTAAAATAAACCTGAAATACTTTTTGTTTGGTCCTAAAACTCAACTTTTAAGATCGGCTAATTATTAGGCCGCTCTTAAAAGAGAGAATTTTAAGACCGGACAAAAATAAATACGGTCTTAAACTTAGCGGCTTCTAAGACCGACTAATTATACGCGGTCTTAAAAGATTGACTTTCAAGATTTGGATGATAAATAAATGCGGTCTTAAAAATTTTATTTTAGACCGCATGTATAAATTTACCGGTCTTAAAAAGACCGACTTTTAAGACCGAGCGCTTACGACCTTTAAGACCAGGACATATAAATACATTCGGTCTTAAAAACTCACCATTTAAGAAGGCGCATTTATTTGCGGTGCAAATTTTCCTGAATTTTTCCCAATTACGTTCTTCTGATTGTATTACACACAAATCCACCACCCAATCCAGCACATAAAAGTCGATACTTTAAAATTTGTAAGCTATGAACAATTATTTGAATAAATTGAATTGGAAAAAGAATACAAATATTATTCACCATGAGTTATTTGGCTTCTTAATTAATGATTATACTATGACTACAACACCCAAATTAATTCATACAATAAGATAACTTACTTACAAATACAATAAGTTACAAATACAACACACATGCCCAAAATAATATTCACCATGCCTTCATCTAATTCCCAGCCAACAAAGTAACATCCTCTTTTATAACATGCCCCTTTGGATCGGATCCTGCCACAAAAATAAAACAAGAACAAACTTCATAGTCAGTGACATTGTTTATGAACATAGAAGGAATATAATATAGTTAAAACCTTAAAGTTTTCAAAGAAATCTGCATATGAATATTATCTTATGAATTGACTCTTTTATAAAGTGATATCTTCCCATATCCCTTCTTGATGATCACTTTTTATGTCGGGTTCATTATCCGCTTCATCTTCTTTGTTTATGTTCGGTAGACCCCTTGAAAAAGGAGTACTCTCAGGAATACCATAATTCGAATTCATTTCCTCATCAATATCAATGACCATCTTTCTTTGGAGAGCTACAGACCACATTTTATTTTCTTGATCGGTGATATAGGACATTTCTTTTGCCTGGTCTGCCATAATAAAAGGTTCATCTCCAAAACTTCTACCATGGACATCGACTAATGTAAATCCTAGCCGATCGATCCAAACACCATTATTGACATTGACCCACTTGCATTTGAAAATGGGAAATCTAATTTTCACATAGTCCACCTCCCAAATCTCTTCAATAACCCCATAATATGGCATGACTGCCAATAAAGGGCTCTTGTCTTTCGATTTGGAGAAGTGCATAGATTCAGCCTCTAACATAACACCTTTTTGCTTTTGTGCTCCTATCATCTAGGGACTTCGTGTAAAATGTATAACCATTGATCACATACGAATTCCAACTTATGACATCGACCTCGGGACCACATGCTAACCATTTGATTATATCGAAACACATTCCTCTCCCTCGACTTTTTGTTTGAACCGGTTTGCAAAAGTTACGTTATGCTCCCTAATCAACCTTTGTTCAATCATTCGATGATTTTCTTTCCTTACTGACTTCTTTATGTTCAGCTATGCCGGCTTGAACTTCATCAACATTATTCAAGATGTATAAGTGGACTTGTGACAATTCATCGAATCCACACTCTTTACGGAAGCCCTTCGTCTACCCCCCACTTGACATCGACGTTTTGGAAGCCCAATATGTCTTACTTTGGCCAAATAATTTTGACAAAATTCCATGGCTTCTTCAGAAACATATTTATGAACAATCGATGCTTCTGGCCGGTATGCGTTCTTCACGTACCCTTTTAGGAATTTCATAGATCTTTCAATTGGGTACATCCACCGTAAATGGATAGGGCCGCACATCTTTATCTCCCTCACTAGATGACCAATTAGATGAACCATGATGTCAAACAATGTAGGAACAAAAAGCTTCTCAATGTGGCACAAGATAAGATATCCTTCATTCTCCAATTTATCCAGCTTTTCAATCTCGAAAACTTTACTACAAAGCATATTGAAGAAGACACAAAGTCTAGTCAAAACAACCCGAAGATCATATTTGGTGATGCCTCGAATAGCTATTGGGAGTAGCTATTGCATCAAGACATGACAATCATGAGACTTTTGGCCTACTAATTTCAAGTCCTTCATCGATACAAGCCTCTTCAAATTTTGAAGAATACCCTGTGGGAACTTTTGTGCCATGTAAACACTCACAAAAACTTCGTTTCTCATCCTTAGACAAAGTATGAGAAGCCGAGGGACAATAAGTTCTCTTCCCATCTGGCCTTGGATGTAACTCTTCGCATATTCTCATTGCTATCAGATCCAATATTGCCTTCACACCATCCTTGGAACTACCTTGTATGTTGAGAAGCATGCCAACAATACTATCACATACATTTTTCTCCACATGCATGACATCAATCGTGTCTCACATCAAGATTGCGCCAATATGGAAGATCGAAGAATACAGATCTCTTTTTCCATATATTTGTTTCTTTTATACTCTTTGCAGTCTTACCGAAGACGACATTGATATTTTTCACCTTTTCATAAACTTGCTCCCCAGTCAATGCCACCGGAGCATCTTCATACTCTTGGCCACCAAAAAAAGGCTTTCTTTAATCGATGATATAGGTGGCCCCGTCTAAGAAATCTCCTATGTCCAAGATAAACCGTCTTTCTTCCATGTTACAGTTGATGGTAGCTTGTGCATTCTTCACAAACCGGACATGCTTTATGGCCTTTTACACTATACCCTGACAAGTTCCCATATGCTGGGAAGTCGTTTATAGTACAAAAATATCATGGCTCACATTTTAAACACCTCCTTCTTGAAAGAGTCAAAAAAATCGACACCTTCTACCCACAACTCCTTCAAGTCTTCGATCAAGGGCTGAAGGTAAACATCAAAGTCATTTCTGGGTTGTTTCGGTCCCGAAATCAACATAGACAACATGATGTACTTTCGTTTCATGCATAACATTGGAGATAAGTTGTAAATAATCGTAGTACGGGCCATGAACTTGTGTATCTTTGCTAAGGCTTCCATATGGATTCACGCCATCCGTGCTAAGGGCAAGCTTAAGGTTCCTAGGTTCTTCGCCGAAGTTCAGAAATAATTGATCGATTTTCTTCCATTGAGAAGAATCGGCCGGATGTCGAAGCTTTCCATCGAAATCCTCTCATCTCGCATGCCACCTCAAATTTTTTGCATCATTTTCATTCGCAAACAACCACTTGAACCTTGGTACGATTGGAAGATACCACAACACTTTTGCAAGCCCCTTATTTGACTTGTACCTTGGGGTTTCACATATCGGACAGTGCGCTTCTCTTCAAACTCTTTTCTATACAATACGCAATCATTCGGGTATGCATGGATCTTTTTGAACTCCATCCCCGGTGGACAAAGTATTTTCTTAGCATCATAGTATCGATGCGGCAACACATTATCATCCGGAAGCATGTCCTTAAAAGCCTCAAGCATTTGAGAAAAACTCTTGTTGCTCCATCCATGACGTGCCTTCAAGCTTACCAATTTCAATACGGCATTCAACAATTGGTATTTTTTACACCCACGGTATAGAGGGTCTCGCATCACCGCACATATTACCATATGCATGTGATTGATGAAAAGCCTCTTCTCCTACATCACGGATAATGTCCTCTATGCGATCATCCATATCCGTGTCATTATCATCAAAGGCCACTTCCCCATGTTGAGACCCACTTGGTATTTTTTCACCATGCCATACCCATACTATATAAGTCTTACAAAATCCTTCACAAATTAATGTGTGTGTATAACTTCAACACTTAGTCGCCTCTCATTCAGACATTTTACACAAGGGCAATAAAACTTCCCACTATCATCATGGGCATTTTGTTTAGCAAATTCAATAAAGTCCCTCACCCCATTCGATATTCAACACTCGTCAAGTAAAGCATTTATCCAACTGTGGTCCATAGTAGAATTCCTATAGACGGAAAGATTTAACATATACATAATCCGAAAAAGGCAGAGACTTGCATATAAAATAAGCCAACTCCAAATGCATATTTATGCTCAATGTCGGTTATGCATGTCTTTTTTTTTTTTTTGGTTTTACTCGAGAAACTTGCCCACTAAATGCATAACGAAGAATCACTTTTGGTCATAAATGTATCACGGTGAATCCAAGAAGCAAAATAAATACATGACGAGGAAATTAAATGCATCGCATGAAGGTATTGTGGACTCACCTGTACCATATAAATTCAAATGCGTTTGCTGAGTCTTTCTTCTCCCGCCACGAACGTTGATGTTGCAGACAACAAGAGTAACCTAAAAACATTTCTTCGTCAGTTGGGTAGGTCTAAAGTGCAAATATAATCTTTGAAATACAATATTCATTAACAACATAGAAACCCACAGTAACATTTCATCGATTTCGTTCAACCCATGAAAACCCCAGAACCATTAGAAGGAAAATCATAAAGTTATATAACTGAAACACCTCGTACAGCTTGGTCATGGATGTTTAGCTAAGGAACCAGAGAGTTAATCTTGAGAGAGGAAGCGCGAAGTAGCGACGACGCAACACACAATGGAGACGTAACTCCGTGTAATCACTTTCGGCGCGACAAGAGAAGTTCGAGAGGGAAATTTAATTTTCCCATGCGAGAGATAGGTCTTAATATTTTAGATTTTATTAAGACCGGTTAATTATAAGTATACGGTCCTAAAGATATAATTCTATTAATAAATTTTTAAGACCGGAGGTTAACAATCTTGTGCTCCTAAATTTTAGTATTCATTTAATTTTAAGGTAGGAGATTTATAAAGCGTCCGGTCTAAAAATCAAATATTTATTAACTAATTTTTAAGACCAGCGGTTAAGAATACTACGGTCCTAAATTTCAAGTATTCATTTAATTTTAAGACCGGCGGTTATAAGAACTACGGTCCTAAAAGTATTTCGTTTATTAATTAACAAAAAAAAGAAGAGGTTTGCCTTTGGCGCGCCTTGTAAAAACCGAGTTAATGAAATAAATTAAAGGAAAAGCGGAGAATATGAATATTAGAAAGACATAAGCTTAGTTTTACTGCTTCCATACATAACTGGAGAATAGGCATGTACACAAGAAAATTAAGAGAGAAAAATAAGCAGAAAATTATCAAAAACAAGAATCTGACTAAACATCCTAAAGCTTATTATCCTCCAAAGCCTTGGTGATATCGGCGTGAACAGCATTAATTTCCCGCCGGAGATCAGCAAGTTTCTGTCTTGCTAGAATCATCCACAATGCTTCATTAGAGGAAAGAGGAGAGGGGTCAGTAGTAGTCGCGGTGGGGCCAAAAGGTTGGAGAGGGGAGCGGGAACCTCTTCATCATCCGAAGAAATAACAATGGGTCCAACGACCCGAGACTCTTCTGTCACAATAGGACGGACTCTTGATGGAGGAGGCGCACCGTATAACGATTGACGGAAGGCACGAGCATCGTGAGTAAGAGCACCCCTACGAGCGGTTCTCATGTATCTAACCATGGTTTGAGCAGTTGGGACAGAGAGGTATGAGGAGTTAATTAATACAGGTAGAGAGCTGTTCTCAGATAGCCACGCACGTTGTTTGGAGTTACGAGGTAGTGAGGAATTAATAAGGAGTTAAGGACAGAGAGGTATGAGGAGTTGATAAAGGCAGAGAGCCGGAGATGCAAGTGATAAATGATATACTTTTAAGAGTGAGATTTATAGGTATGCGGTATAAAATTCTATTATTTAATTTTTTATTTTAAGACGGACCTTTTATAATATATCCGGTCCTAAAAGTCTATTTATTTTTAACATCAATTCTATTACTTTTAAGACCGACCTTTCATCATTTACCCAGTACTAAAATTCATTCTTTTCAAATTCGGATGGCGAGTCGTATCCTTACACTCTGCTCAAATGAATGATTCAGAGTCTCTTCGCCTTCCAGATAAACTTCCCAACTAGGCGTCTCCTCGTATTCTGATGAACTATGCGTCTCCTCATTAAAATTTCTGGCGTTTCACATTGTTTAGGATGGGTTCTCTATTTAAACCCGTTGTTCTTGTACTTTCTTCACATTCTTCTCCATCACTTCTACACGGCCTCCTCCACCGCCTAGCCTTCAATGTAATGGCTGCTCCCCAGTCCTCTGTTTCCTCCTCCTCCTCTTCAACCTCGGCCCCCTCCGCCATTGCCTCCTCCAAATCCATTGTGAAGCAGTTGGTGCAGTCATTGGTGGCCCGCGTCGATCAAATCGATCGATGCTTGGGCCAATTGGTTCAGCTTGTTCATACCGTGAACAACAAGCTGAACATGGTACTTCACGCCAATGACGTGGAGTACAATCCCGCTGAAGACGACTCCGACTCCGGCTCCCCCTCCCTCTCCGACTATGAAGAGGATTAGTTGTTTTTTTATAGTTGCTTTTTTGTTGCTTTTTTTGTTGCTTTTTTTTTTGTAATCGCTACCCCATAGGGCAGCAATAAAAATTATTATATAAAATATTATGGACTCTTTTTGTTCTCGTGCGAGTTTAGTACTTTAATTAGTTAGTTTATCCATTATCGAGTCGGGAAAGCAATA
Organism: Acacia acuminata; assembly: GCA_019022655.1. NCBI lineage: Eukaryota > Viridiplantae > Streptophyta > Magnoliopsida > Fabales > Fabaceae > Acacia > Acacia acuminata. Next base: position 1,754,264 of record JAFJYI010000001.1, read on the forward strand.
AACAAGGCAACTATGAAAGATGAATAATGGCAGACTCAAAAAACTAAGATGAAAGAACGAAGACTTTTAGGACCGCACACTTAGTAAATCAAGGGTCCTAAAAACACTGCCTTTTTTGTCAGCTTTAGTTTCCATATTCGATCGCCTTGTCCTTTTCATTATCGTCTTTCTTTTTCCGACAAAAAGGAAACAAACAAAACATTATCCTCATATAAATCAACAATAGAAATTCGCAGAATACGGTTAAGAACATACAAAAAACAAAAAACATCTTTTACCTTATTTGAATAAAAACAAACACGGTGACAATTCTTCTCAAGGTTGGACCATCGTTGTCGTCGGTTTTACCTCCCGATTTGAAACAAAGTACCTTTTCAATATTTTCCTTCTTTTTTCCGACAAAAAGAAAAGAGACAAAGAAAAGGGAAACCGATAATGCTGCTCAAGATCGGGAGAGGTAACATCGACTTCTACAATGAAGGACCTAGCTTGAGCGTAACGCGAACCTCGGTTGTCTCGAACCATAATGATTTGTCCGAAAAGCGAGTGAACATTTCTATTTAAAGGAAGACTATTAAGACCGGACATTTAACAATTACATGGTCCTAAAGGTTAAGCCAACTCTAAAATAAAAATAAGAGGGCTTTTAGGAGCGGACAATAAAATAATATACGGTCTCATAAGACTTTTAGGACGGATGTTTACAATGTGGACTTTTAAGATCGGACTTTTAATTAATATACGGTCCTAAAAATGTCATATTTTTTTTAAAACGAACACTTTTAGGACCGGATGTTTATTATGCAGACTTTTAATTAATATACGGTCCTAAAAATCGAGATCTTTCTCAAATTTCAAGCACTAAATAGCTTTATCCACCATCCAATACATTCAGAAACCCAAAATGGACACAAGAAAATTGTTCAAAAAATTAAACAAATTTATTTATTAAATTTTACATTGCTTATGTATATTTACAAATGAATATTGTTCGGAAAAATAAACAAATTTACGAGAATATTATTGTTGTACGGGATATATTTACAAATGAATTTAGGACATTAATTATTGTCGACTTTATCAGTCATACAGATATTCAAAAAACAAATTGCGTATGTGCTCCAGTTCATCATCGAAAAGGGATCGGGCGTCAAACATACGTAACATCAAAGACCGAACCGAATTAACTTGCGTGCATATTTCATATGTAACATTAAGTCGACACTTTGAATTAACTTGCGTGCATAATATGTAACATCAAATACATTTACCTTTGCAGTTAATTTAGTCCTTCCTCGCGTGATAATATCATACATATGTTTCATAACGTACTGGCCACATAAGTTGGACCCCGGTGGTTGCCGACGGGTCTAAAAAGAACAAGAAATATAAGAGCATATATAGCTTAATGACCAAGTTCACAAGGCAGTGTGGCAGTGTACAAATATTGTACCAACCTCTGGTGTGTCCCAGATGGGGTCTTTGGCCCAATACCCATGCCTTTTCTTTACCTCGATTTGGAAGGTCTTCATGGCACTATCATCAAAATCACAAATTTATCAATAATGTTCTTGAAAATTCACAGAGATTTCGGACAAGAGAATCAAAATGACATGCTTACTCGTTGATGGTGCGTCCAACGAAGGCAATGGCTCTCTGTGAGTGGAGCATAAGAAGATAACTTTATGCTCCTCAATGCACATGAGGACCAATTGCCAGTGGCGGTTGAAAATTCACAGCAGTAAAGTATACTCAGTGATATATGTAGCATAATTAAGTGAATTGTAGACAAGATTTGTGATATGTACCTGTGGAAGAATGGCAACAAGTACACCTTTCTTCTCACTTCACACAACCTCTTTGATATGTACTCCTGTCTCTCCTCCATGGATGTTTGACTTGAATAGGCGGGGCACAAGAATCCAAAATTGTTGCTCTTGCCCTTTTGAACCAATTCTTGATGCAATAACCTACAATAATGACATCGATCAGGGAATTAGTATATATGTATGTGTGTCTAAACGATGCATTTAAATTATGTACTCATAGACAGAAGATACTTACTTCATAAAAATTTGAACAATTGCATCAGTAAGCTCCTGTCGAGGAAGTAGCAGGGACTCAACATCAACAGTGTCAACTTGAATGGGAAGAGGATGAGGGACGCCTAATATTTCATTGACAGGCCATGATTTATCTTTAAAATATCCACTCTTCACCAGATCGGATGTTTTTTCCGTGCCAGTCAACTTAGCAGTAGGGGATAGAGCTTGACGAGGGGATGGAGCTTGACGAGGGGGTGGAACTTGAGGAGGAGGGGATGAAGTTTCAGGAGGAGTAGAGACATGTACAAGCTTCACTGGCCAAGAGATGAAGGTTCCCTTGACATCACTCACAAGCTTCAACTGATCAGTTAGGAGAGGGAGAGGTGCATCAATGATCACCTTTTCAACTGACACTCTGACTTCATCATCAGCCATTTGTTGGTGGTGTACAGTTGATCATCTACATATAGGTCACGAGGTTGCTCTGACTGTCCAACAATGCAGCTCCCTCTAGTGCTTTGCTGCATAGGTGCGGTGAATGTGTGAAGGGAACACTGGTCTGCGGACGATTGCTCAAAAGCAGCTTCATCGATTCAATTCCTCCTCATCTAGCTCATCGATTCAATTCCTCCCTCATCCGGCTCATCTCGGATTGATACCTTGCTTCTTTAGTCGCTGCATCCTCACTTAATTTGGCCACTATCTGTTCCATCTCCTCCCGGGTAACCATACTTTGTCTACGGAGTTTGGATTTACCAAAGTATTCCTTCAGGCCTACCCGTCCTCCAATCCCCCTTACACGCCCACCATGATCCAGTTTTCCGGTCGCAACGGTCGAACATCACTCCTCCCGTCCGACACAAAAGATCCCTCGCTTCTTTCTTTTTAACATCTTCCGTAAGATACGGATAACGAGAAGCTTAGTAATGAAACATGTTTAGTAACTAAAAAAATAACAATAATGATACTTACAATTCTTTCAGCAACTACACGAGTTTGTTCACTCGTGTAAGCGCCGCTTGGCCTTTGCCGAATGTGTAACCACAACTCCTCGCGACGTATTGGAGATGGTGGATCATGTACCACAGAAGGATTGGATTCTGCTTCATCATCCAATCTCTTCCGCTTGGCCGCCATCAATTCTTTTTCAGCCTTTCATATCCGCCGCGAGAAGCCCTATGCGGGCAATCATTCTTTCTCCCTATCTCCTGTGCTCGTTCCCTTCTTTCCTGTGAATCAGAATTGAAAACAACTATTAATTATGAATTCCAGCCATCTCACTAACAGAAATTATAGAACTTCGCTTGATATGAACCTCAAACACTAGTCAAATTCACTTCATCAAGTTTCAACATTTTATGTAAGGAAGATGTAGAATTGTAGAAGAAATTGGAGCTATGTCTTGTCGCTAGATAGATAGGTTAAGAAACAAAAGAGAATTATGCTTACAGAATAATACAAACTTGATCCCTTTTAAGGCATCCGAGTGGGATCAACAGTCCTCATTAGATAGTAACAGAACTAACAGCAATGTCTAACCACTACCTACTATAACAGAACTAAGACTATAATAATGGCTTGACTCTTATGCCATTATTATTTCCCTAATTACTTTCTTAGTATTTTACCTTTTCAGGGTTTACATATCAGACTTGCATAGACAAAGGCAGGAAATGTATACTTCTACCACACACCAAACAATTTAACTAACAAGATTAGATGAACACAATAACATTCACATATCGCCCACAGTTAATAAGCAAACAAAAAGGCAAAAAAAAACTAAATATAAACTCACGAGCTTCGGGAGTGGTCCTTGACTGAACAAATTGTTGCCAAGTTTGTTCATCAATAAATGTGTACTTGTCCCAAGGCTTTTGGTCGTGAACCTCGGCAAAAATATACTTGTTAGCGAGAGAGGTCTTAAACTTCCTCCACCGATCAGCACAATAAGACAATGTCTTGTCTTTCAACTTCTCAGAGTCAGGGACATTGTATGTAAGCCAGATAGTGCCCCACATAGGTTGCTTTACATTGCCGAAGTCCACATTTTTCCACTCATCGGTCAAGATGCTAACCTTCTTTGCGTGCAAGACAGTAGACAAAACTAGTATATTTGCTTTTATTAGGACCGAAAGGTCGCAACTTTTCATCAAACTGAATCTCTAGCTTTGACCCGAAGTCCGACTTAGGGTTACATCCATCATTCTTGTGCCTCTTCTACCACGGCGTCTTTGGGCGGTCACGAGGCACATTGTCGATGAAGAGGGTTCATTCGACTCACACCGATGAATTGGCGTTCTGGAACACGAATGGAATCGTTTTCACCGTTCATTTTCGAGACGGGAAGAGAGGAATGCCTAAGCAAATGAAAGCGTAACGAGAGGCTAATGGTACGTGGGCGAGGAAGAGAGGTAATGCAACAGGAAGAGTGGTTTCACAACAAGAAGAGGGGTTTCAGAGTTCAGAGGGACAACGTAAGTCGTAAGGTAACGTTTCGCGTGGGCGAGGAAGAGAGGTAATGCAAAAGGAAGAGTGGTTTCACAACAAGAAGAGGGGTTTCGAGTTCGGTAGGACAATGTAAGTCATAAGGAATGTTTCGCGCGAAGAAGAATATATTTGGCGCTTTATTTTTAAGACCGGATGAACTAAAAAGACATTCTTAAATGTTAAGTTTTAAGACTGTCGTTTATTAAACTCCGAACTTAAAAGTAATAAACTATTTAGTACCGGTCACAATTTATGTCCGGTCTAAAAAGTATAATATTTAAGACCGCCTTTGTTATATATATCCGGTCTTAAACGTTTATTTAATTTTTTCCTCATTATTTTGGACCATGAAAAATATAAGTCAGCCCCCTGTTCGAGATTTCTCTATAAAGAAATTTGAACTTTCAGTTTTTTTCAATAATTTTTTTAAGACCGTTTGTTTTGTTAAGCGGTCTAAATAATATATTTAAGACTCATTGATAAAGGATGTGGTCCAAGAAGTTCTTTATATTTACAAAACTACCACCGATCATACTATTAAGACCGATGCTCATTAGGATCTTTGTCAAGAAGTTCTTTCTATTTACAAAACTACCACCGGTCATACTATTAAGACTGGTGCGTCATTACTCCGGTCTAAATGAGGCGGTCTTAAAGCCCTTTTTTCCACTAGTGATAATAACTTCACTGGAAATATTCCTGCTTGTTTCTACAATTTCTCGCTTGGAGTATCTGATCAACTTATTGAAACTTTTCAACCATTAGGTTATTCAAATAACTTTTATTACTATAGCCCTCTTCATTTGACACTATTTTTTGAACAAGATGTAATTTTTGATACAGAAACAGATCCTGAAATAGATTTTACAACAAAAAAACTTGGTTCTTCCATACAATGGTGATCATTTCGGCCTTATGTCTGGAATAGATTTATCAAGCAATAAGTTAACTAGAAAAATCCCTCAAGAGATTAGATACCTGAAATCCCTTCATGCATTGAATTTATCTCGCAATCATTTGAACGGATCAATACCAAAAAGTTTTCACAATCTTTCATCAATTGAGAGCATATATAGACCTTTCAAACAACAACTTGGATGGAGAAATCCCTATTGAGTTACAGGACTTGAACTTTCTTGATGTATTCAATGTGCCCTACAACAATTTATCAGGTAGAGTGCCTAATGGTGGACAATTTTTAACTTTTGATGACAGTTGCTTTGAAGAAAATCAGTATCTCATTCGGAACAATAGCAATAAAGGTAACTCTTAACATGTACCACAAACTTGTGTCGACAATGACACAGAGGAAGATGAATCTATCATAGATTTCACTTCCTTTATTTGGAGTTTTTTTTTTGCATGCTATGTTGTTGTGTTGGTTATTAGGCAACGGTTCTTTTGATCAACCCATACTTGGCGAAGATTATGGGTTTACTACATTGAAACATGCCTCTATAGATTTTTGTATCCATATCTTAAAGATGCATTATGGTAGAATTCACAAGAGTTTGAATGAATTGCACAATTGTAGACTTGTTGACTTGCGCTACAAGTGAATACGTATGTCACTTCACCTCTTTGTAAACATATCACTACAAAAAAAGTAACGTTTGTCGCGGTGTACTTGTAGTGGTCAAGAAAAACCGCTACAAATTAACAAATTAGTAGCGGTTTAAACCCAAACCGCCACAAATTAGTAACTAAGCATTGCCGCCAAAATGCTGACCATTTTGCTTCACTTTTTGTCACGGTTCACAATACCCAACCGCTACAAATTTGGCGCGTTATGGCGCGAAGTCCGTCGCTGTTTTTTCGTAGCGGTTATGTCAAAATAACCGCTACCAAATCACGAAACAACACACCTTTGTCACAGTTAGAAGAAAGCGACACATTGACCGCGTCAAAACTTCAAATTTGGTAACGGTTCTCACAATAACCGCTACAAACTTTATTCTATAAATAGCCAATTCCATCCGTACAACAATTATAATGTTCAAAAATAATCTAAATCTCGCTTTGTCGCGAAAGAGCATTCTTGGCTTTGTTCTCAAAAACAGAAGATGGGCATATATCTGTAGCACCGATCTCGGGAGATGAGTGCTGCAGATATTTGTCTGTCTTCTCATCGTTCAAGCCGAGAAGGTTCCTTTAGTGACAATCCAGATTCAGATATTCTATTGACCTGAAGACTTCTACTCCTCTAAATATGTCTAACATGCCTTTGGAGATTGGATCCATTATAGCCACCTTTGTTTGTTTCGTTAAAATATCTCTCGATCAAAATGAGTCGGTGAGTTTTTCTTGGAACATCGGTGGCTATAATGAATCCTAATCTTCGATAAACTTATTATTCCTAAATTTTATTATTCCTAAATTTATTAAGATCGACTCTTTTAGGGAAATTTCAATAAACCCGTTATTCCCGATTTAAAGAAAATAACTCGAGAATATTTTTTTTGGAATAAGGAAAAATTCCAATCTAATTAGTTTATCGCTAAACTAATTAGTTTGGATTTTTTACAAAAAAAAATTATTAAATTAGTAGCGGTTACACAAATCACCGCTACAGATTAATTATTTTGTAGCGGTCTACCTCAAGAACCACTACAGAATTTGAATGGTCGTTCATTTTGTAGCGGTTATGTAACCACGACAAATGTGAAAGAATTGTCGCGGTTGGGGTAGCGGTCTATATTGAACCGCTACAAAATGATTAATTTTGTAACGGTTACTTGGTTTAACCGCTACGTAAACGCAAGCGGTTTTTATATTTACTTTTGAAATTCACGCGCTACTGTTCACCTTTTCACCTTTATACTTTTACTTTTCACATTATGGTTTCTCAGGACAAGGGAAAAGAGAAAGTAGTTGAACCCCCGAAAAGGCCTATCAGGGGTAGTAGTAGTAGTAGAGGAGGCCATAGGAAAGGGCATGGGCCTTTAAATGTCTCCGTTCAGCCCCCCTCGATAAATGTCGCCCTTCACCCCTCAAATAAATGTCCCCCTTCAGCCCCCTCGGATAAATGTCCCCCACGGCCCCCTCGGGTTGGGAATGAGTTTGATGGGCTCTTTGAAAATGACCCAATCCCAAACCCTGAGACTCTACAAGAGACCGTAGGTGGACAACGAAGCGCAAGTCTCGTGCCGCTTGAGGACATCCTCAATGGTGATGATGACGAGATCGAGATTGAGATTCCCATAGCGGAGGCGGAGCGGTTTCTTGACGAGGACAACGAGCGGGAACAAGGGTACCCCGACCGTCGTCTTCTCGTTCCACCGAATTTACGGTGGATATCGAAGGTAAGTATAAGTAGTTTATTGGCAAAAAATAAAATTTAAATTCCTGACGTGTGAAAATTTATGTAAGTACAATACAACAATTTTTTTTATAATTGTGCAGATGAATATGGGAACATCGGGGAGGAGGACGCCGGATGTTCACACCCTCGATCGGGAGAACGGTTACCGCGTGATAGTCCCTAGAACATGGACACGGACCAGCCGATCGGCGTGGTGGTCACCGCTGAACCGATACCGTCACAATTTGGCGGGAATTGGGTATGGTTCCGATCTTTTCCGCACTGGAAAAAGATCCCGAAGGAGACCAAGGACAAGGTGTTTGAGGACGTTGTGCAGTAAATTGTGGTTAATTTAGTTATCTGTTTCTTAATTAATTATTACTTAATTACTAATTATTTTATGATATAGAATAAGTTTAAACTGCGAGCCAACGCAAAGAGGTATGTAAAGTTGAAAATGGGGAAGCGTGGAAGAGTCGGAGGGGTCGTCTCTACACCCACGAGAATGGAGATTCGACTATGCCTGCAAGAATGGCCGATGGAGAATGTCCCGAGACGGCGTGGACCCAAATCTTGGCGCGCTTTTTGTCCAATATAGGATGAGTGCAGAGGCACATGTATGTTTTTTAATTAATCATAGTTCTTTTTTTTTCTATGAGGGTATTGTATAATTACTCATTTATTTTGCAGGCTCTATCCCGCAGGAACACCGAGATCGGGCAGCTCAAAGGATCAATCACACGGGTGGATCCAAGACGTTTTTTGTGACCTACGGTGAGATGGTATGTTAAAAGTTAAATTAATTTTATGTTTAATTGATTATTGTTTTGTTTTGGAAATAACAAAGTTTATACTCTTTTAACTCTTTCGGCAAAGAGAAGGCTCGACGGAGGGTGGTCGGACGGACTATGGGCGGTTGGAAACGCACACATAGACACCGTGATGGGACGCCGTCTCGAGCGGCGAGAGGAGATAATAGTAAGTTACAAAAAAATAATTAAATAGTTAATGTTGTATATTAAAATTTAATTAAATTGATTGATTAATGTTTTATGAAATATATGCGTCGAGGCCGGATTGAGCAGAGCCGAAGAGATAAGTCGATCGCCGAGACCCCGCAGTCACAGGGATACGGTGATCCTACGGCCACATTGAAAAGTTTGTTGTGGGCCCGGTCGAGCATCCCGGCCGTGTTAGGGGCTTTGGGCAGGCGCCAGCCTAGCATGGTGTATCGCAAGGACTCCTCCTGTTTCCGCCGGGAGCGCCGGCTCGAGTAGGCTATCAAGATGAGGGGTTGTTACCTCCGGGTCGAGCCCACATCGCCCTAAGAGAGACTCCCACCGAGACAGGACCCGATCATCGGGCTCCCGATACTTATTAGTTTTTTTTTTTGTTAATTCAGTTTGTACTGTCGGATGTTTGTTGACAATTTATTTAAATTTAAATATTTGTTATCTTTTTTTTTTAAATTCAACGAGTTTTTTTAAATTTAAATTTTATTAAAGAATAAACGAGTTTATAATTTGTAATCAAAAAGATATGTTAATATTACACCAAAAAAAAACAAATGTTAATAAATTTTGTAGAAGTTAAACCTCAAACCGCTACAAAAAATATTTGTCGCGGTTCATCTAGTTAACCGTTACAAATTTGAACTTCAAATTAAAAAATAACCGCCTAAACTTCAAACGGTCATCATTTTGTAGCGGTTGATGTAGCGGTTTGTAAACCGCGACTAGTTTATGGCGCATTTTTCAATTCAAATTTGTAGCGGTTCATTAACCGCGACAAATTTGAGCTGAAAAATTGTCGCGGTTGTTAACCGCTACAAATGTTCCCCGTTGCATTTAAAGATCTCAAGTTATAGGATGAAAGTAATTAAACATTGTCTCTACATTAATATACTTTCTTTGCTTTGTTTACTACAGATGGATAAATCATGGATCAAGATGTCGCGCGGTTGTCCAAGATATTTAGCGGGATTAAATAAGTTCTTAGATTTCGCCTTCTCTCACGCTAGCGTTAATGGCAAGATCGTGTGTCCTTGTTGTAGATGCAAGTTTAAGAAGTGGCAAACACGAGAAGGTGCTATGGAACATCTTCTTATTAAGCCTTTCCCGAAGCATATACATCCCGGGGTGTTCATGGTGAGGAACGTGGTATGAGATATGGGGATCATCTTCCTCAAACCTCACAAGTAGGAAATCAACCGCTACCTCAAGATGATCGGTTAATGATGCTTTGTTCGCGATGCTTTTGGTGTTCAAGACGACAACTTCACAGACGAAGTGCGAGGGTCCCGAACCAGTTTTCTACGAATGAAGCGGCTCGGGAATTTTTCAGCCTCATGGATGAGAGCGATCATCCTTTGTATCAAGGTTATCAGAAATACTCAAAATTATCCTTTCTGATCAAATTGTACCATATCAAGTGCATGTGTGGGATCACTGATAAGGCGATGTCGATGTTGCTGGAATTACTACGAGATGCTTTCCCTAACGCGGACATTCCTACAACCTTCTACGAGGTCAAGAAGATAATCAACAGATTAGGATTGGACTACGAAAAATCGATGCCTGCCCCAATGACTGCATGCTTTATTGGAGGGAGGACGCTCGGAGGGAGACTTGTAAGAAGTGTCACACTTCGAGGTTCGGGTGGATCGTGTAGAAGGGAAAAAAGCATAAGAAGAAACCCGCAAAGATTCTAAGGTACTTTCCTTTAAAACCTCGCTTACAAAGATTGTTTATGTCGTCTAAGACAACTCCGGTGAGCATATGAGGTGGCATGAAGCCGACAAGAACGAAGATGGTAAACTCAGACATCCACGAGATGGTGAACCGTGGAAAGCGTTCGACTCAGACTTTCCTGATTTCGCGGCGGACCCTAGAAATGTTCGTCTTGCTTTGGCGACCGATGGTTTCAATCCGTTTGGGAATCTTAGCACAAGTTATAGTATATGGCCAGTTGTTTTGATACCTTACAACTTGCCCCCTTGGATGTGTATGAAACAAAGCTCCTTCATTATGTCAATGATCATTCTAGGCAAAAAGGCACCAGGAAATGACATCGATGTGTATCTACAACCGCTGATCAATGAGTTGGTGGAGTTGTGGAATCTAGGCGTGAGACGTATGACGCGCACGAGAAGACACTTTGTTCAACTTGCGTGCGGCGTTGATATGGACTATCGGTGACTTCCCGGACCGGGAACATTATCCGAGTGGAATGTGCATACCGGCATTGCGTGTCCGGCTTGCAATTTTGACTCTGACTCAGTGCGCCTTCCCCACAATAGTAAGTGGTGCTTCATGGGTCATCGGAGATTTCTCGATCGTACGCACAGGTTTAGGTTGCAACGCAATCGTTTCAATGGGCAACAGGAAAAAAGAGGACCTCCTCGCATATTATCCGGTACAAAGATCATAGAGCAGCTTGTGGATGTTGATTTTGAGTATGGGAAAAAAGACGATCTAGCAAAGGCAGGGACAAAGACGGTCGGGGCTTACGGTTCCGTGACCCAACAATGGCGGAAGATAAGCGTATTCTTCGCTCTTCCGTATTGGATGAGTGACACTTACCTCATTCAAACACCTCTCGTTGAGAAAACGCAAAAATATGAGAGAAGACGGGGAGAAAAAGCGTGTAGAAAAGAGAACTGAAGCATATTGAATGTGGTTTGGTGGGGTATTTATTTTGATCTCAGCGCATCAATTTGTAGCGGTTAAGGTGTCGGTTTTTGGTAGCGATTTATTTTGGTAGCGGTTTCGTTTATTTTTTGTAGCGGTTGCCTATGCATATTGTAGCAAAACCTTGAATCCTTTATTTTTAAGTTTTTATTGGCTTTGTTGTAAGTGTTGCTCAAGGTTTACAATGTAACTTCTATGATTTACTTTCTCAAAGGTGAAAGTTTGTACATTATGTGCATGAGTTTTTGCATTGTGAAGGTTGCAAATAAAGCATCTTTCAAGTAGATCAATAAAACACACCAATATATGAACAAATATGCTAAGAGTACTAAAAATATATGATTAAGTCATAAAAATTTAAAACTTTAGTTCAAGAAACGTACCAAAAACATGTCTTCACCTGTGGCTAAATTAGTACACCTTTTAGACATGACATTACAACATATAACCTTTTACCCTCATTTTACTTTCATATTTTAATGTAGTGAATGTATATATATTGTTCCAAAATGCGAAATATCAAGGTAGTTCAAAATGTGAAATCACCTTTCATAATGGCTACCTGAATTATTGAGAAAAACAGTGTTTTCTGGATTTGATCAGTATATATTATCAAAAAAAATAAAATAAAAATTATGATATCAATAAAAGATAATAGCTAATCATTATCATTAACCAACTTATTCATTCCATGTCCTTGATCCAAACATGCTCTTGTATAAGGAAAAGCTTTACCATTTTCGTCCATAGGCCTTACTAGGCAACCATGCTTAGGTGGATAATGAAAACATGGCACCATGGAGAAGTCTCTTACACAAGGAGAATCTAGGATGTTAGTGTCTATGTGAAGAATAAGCGGCTTCAAGCCTCCCAAACCTCTACATACCCAAAAGAAGATATAAAACTAGACACCAGCACATCACACATATTAAGCAGATATATTTCAATCAAAGCCTTTATATTTTGCATATTGTTATTGAACTTCTATTCCTCTTTATGACTTGGCTGATAAACTCCTATTATGTCCTCAATAACAGTCAGGTTTTTCAAATATATCATTGTTAAATGCTCACTGAAATATGAATACAAACATGTCACCAAACCAGATTGGTTTGGTTTTTCCTTAGAGAGTTGCCAAATCTCTCAGGTCTAATTCAGGCAATACCTTATTCTTTAGGGTAAATCTTAATATTTGATCCATTTAGGCTCGATTTGTAAGGTTGGGATATACTCTAATTTGGATACCAATTCTCTCGTATTCTCTGCCTATGTATGCCTGATAGAATTTTTTTTTATTATTCCCCATGCTTGATTTAAAGGTATAAATAAGTATTGTCCCAAGTATGAAGTGAAAAACGATCGATGTCTTTATCAGGGAACATTTTGCTTAATTCTTGACTAAAAGAATTAAATAAAAAAAGCTTTCTACAATTTTCTTTTTCACAACTTGCATAGACATCTATGAAAAAAATTACGCATTCTTCAATTTCCCAAAATTAAAATTTCTTAAAATCAACAAAAAAATTAATTAAAAATATATTTATATAATTTTAGTCAAAATTAAGGTCTTTTATAATTTACTATATATCTTAAACCAAAAGAGTTTATATGATTTATTTTTATTTTAGAAGAAATTTATGTGGGCTAAAAATTGATTTAATGTTAATAAAATAAAAAAGAAATCTATTATATCTTGAAAAAAAAAACATAAAATGAGTTTTTTTTTATTCTTATAGAAAGTGCTTAATAGATATTAACATTGATACTTGCTAATAGGTAGCTTAATTGATGATATGTTCTTTAATTAAATTATCTACCAATTATATGAATATAAAACTTGTTAAAAATTAAAATTTCAAAAAAAACAAACAAACATATGAGTTTGAACCGTATAATTTACATGAGTATGAAACATGATGAAAAATAAAAATGAAAAAAGAGAGATATTATAATATTACATATGGATTATTGACGGTTTTAATTTCATTTTAGTCATTTTTTTATTTATGAATATAATAGATAATGTAGAAGGTTTAACTAAGGACAATTTAGTAATTTTAAATTTATATTATGATGTTTGGTCCTTCTAAGTAATCACAATTTTTATGATCCTTCTTAATAAATATTTTTTCTCCTGGTCCTTCATTATAATTTTCCCTAAGAAAAACTATATTTATCTCTCTTGGTTACCCATCATAAATAAGGGCATACTTGAAAAAAAATTTATTTTAAACATACTTATTATTTTAAATTTATTTTAACTACTTTCATAAGTTGTATACTTCTTCAAGTTCTAAAAATAAGACAAATTTGACTCTTTCATAGATAATTTTTTTTAGAGATATTAAAGAAGCTAATTAAATTATTTTATTTTTTATTTTTATTTTTTTCAAAACTAATTAGTTTAACTAATAAACTGATATATATAGGATACATAGTATATTATATATTTAACTTATTTTTTTTAATATCTCTAAAATAAGTTAACTATATCTTATATTTAGGACTGAGTAATTCGAATATCAATCTCTTATAAATAAGACAAGAGGGATTATGCCACTTGATATCTTATAATAATGATCACGCCTTCCTCCTAGAAAGTGCGTTAATAATAGGGAGCGGAGAGAGCATATTTTTAGCACTACTACTTAATGAGGAATTATATTAAACAATTAATACCACTGTGGATATGGACAAATACCTGTGGATATGGCAAGAGACAAATAACCAGTTTCAAAATACAGGCTTTTAAGGTTTTAGAATTTAGCACACATATTAATTGAATACAATTAATTTATTAAAATATTAATCAACAATAATAAGTCAATAACAAAGTCTTATCCCACTAGGTAAAGTCAGCTATATGAATTGCACGACAACATTATACTCTATCAAAATTGATCTCAATTTAATGCATTGTAACATTTTCACATTATTCATATAAATAAGGGTATAAATGTAAAATATAAAAAATATCATTGAATGCTGCATTGTATTTTTAATAGGACTAGGGCATATAAATTTTTTTGAACGGAGATAGCAGTAAACTATGTTTAAAACATTGACATTAGACAGACATCAAAAATCCAGGTCTACTAGGCATCCATTCAAGAAAAATATAATATCGGTTTTGGAAAAATATAAAATGCCTCAAGACAAGCCAATACGCATTAGTTAATTAATAAACATTTTCTTCTATTCAGACTCAATTTAAAATCCCATTAATATCACATGTCTTTTTTCAAGAATGGACTTAATCAGTTACTAGCATAAATGAAAAAAACAACTGATTTCCAATGGTATAAACTTTATTCTTCAGTTCATTACATTTTATAATTTTCTTGGGGCAAGGCTAGTCTTAGAACACTATGGTACCAGACGTCCCATATTAGCCTTATAATTTGGAAATCCCTTGCATTAATAGGATTATTACTTTATTAGCCTTGTATTTTCAAAATCCCATGAACCGATAGCTTAACGACGAGCAACAAAGAAACACGCATAAAGACTAACCTAAGAATCTTCTGAATATTTCAATATTAAAAATGACATATCAAAATTAAAAATTCATCTGAAAATACTTCACGTTTAATCTATCAGGACTCAATAAACTAAATCAAACAATAATATTACTATCATGTGATATTATCTAGTGATCTCATCTTTTTACGTGTATAGATGGTGCTTCTCATTATTTTATCAAAAAATAGCATGTCTTGTTGAGAAATACTGCACCTTTCAACTATAACAAGCCATTTTAAGATGTAAGAGATAAACTCTTAGCTTTACAAAAGTAGACAGGGCCACGCTTTTCAGAACAAATCGTCCTTCATAGAGTCACTATATCAGAAGAAACTGCATTTCCTTCTCCCGAATCGGTGCTAATGATTAGCTTTTGATCTTTAACTCCTCAACCAAGACACTACACTGGCAATGTAATTAGACATATCTCCTTTGTTGAGGACACTGTAATAGCAAATAATTCAGTGCTCATGTCATGAATTTGTCGCTGAGCGATGAACACCAACCAGCTTCAATCCCTTACTTACATCTTCACAATTCATAATATGAGGAAAAAGGGAAGTAAATTTCACAATTCTATTGGCCTTACAATCATGTTTAGGTGGATGATGCAGACAAGGTTCCATGGATACAGCTTGTTGGCATGGTGGATCAGGGATCTGTTCACCATATGCTCTCTGAAGAATCCATGGCTTCAAACCCCCAAGACTTTGTGCAACATACCCAAAAGTAGACTTGTGGCTTGTGATCAATGCATTACACAAACTCAGCAAATAGATTTCAGTCCATGCCTTGATGTTATGCGAATTATCGTATGACTTTTGAAGCCCTTCATGACTTGGTTGATAAACTCTTACAACTTCCCCAGTCACAGTTGTGTTTCTCAAATACATGGCCCTTAGCTTCTCACCGTATTCTGAGTATAAAGACGCAACTAGAACGGCTTTTGAGGTGTTATTCTTCGATGGAGATGTTACTGACTTATGATGGCCCACCTGAGGCAGCAGGTTATGCTTGAAGGCACAAGCTAATATTTCACCAATGACGGTTTCATGTGGAGCTCGATGAGTATTATATATTCTTACTTGGAGGCCAATTCTGTCATTTTCCTTGGTCAAGTGAGCTTTATAGAACCTGCTAATAGCATCCCACACCTCATTTGAAGGGTGAAAAAGGTAGCGTCCTAGATGGTGGAAAACAGTGTCTTTTTCGGGGAACATTTTACTCAGCTCTTGCCCAAACGTTGGAATCATGAAAAGGGAAGGGGAAAAATATTGATTTGACTTCAAAATCAAGACAGGAACTTTCTCGAGAAGACTTTGGCTATGATCACAATGGAAAAAGTTATTATGACCACCATGGGTGTGTTGTGGATTAAGAATTAGAACTGATGGCCAATTCACATTCGAATAACGTGTCCTGTTTAGTAAGCTTTCATAGGTTTCAATATTTTTCTGGTCTTTGCGGTAAGGAAAATTCTGAGGCAATAACCACGAAGAGTTGGGAAATGGCTCACAAAAGAGACCAACCATATCAGAACCAAATCTGACAAGTAGAACTCGATCTGTGAGTATGGCATAAAGAAATGTCGCAGCCAATGTTATCATCCTGTTCCCCAAGCCATTGGCAGCTGTCCAAACAAGGTATTTGCACTTTGCAGCTGCAATATTTTTGCTAGATTTGTTGCCCATTTTCATGACTTTGTCAAAGGATTTGTTAAGGGGTCCACAGCTTCTATGGAGCTTTTCATAGTTGCGCAGCTTGGATATCAGATATGATGAGGGTTTATGAGGGGATGTCTTGCGATATAAATAAGATTGATACCTACTTAGGCATGATCCTCCATCAAAAGTTGGAGCTAGAAGTTCATTGAGGAGTTTATCATTGGTAACAGTGTCAGATAGATATGAATCATTACTCAAATTTGCAACTATTTGATTCTTCTGATCTGCAGGTATGAGAAAAAGAGAAGTTGCAGATATTTGCAAGAAGATAAAGAAAAGCCTATGCAAATTAGCAATCCTCTTAGTGATTCCGCGATGAAGTTTCAATAAAGTTATTGCAGATCATGCTCAATAAAACATAATGAATATAGACATATTTTATGCTTGTTTTACCAAAACCAAAGGTAAGTTGGTAATTAACGAAATAATAATAATAGCAAATTACCTCAGGTATTCAAAGTCCAAATTGAGCCAAGAATAACAGAAATAATTCTTCAAGTCATAAAAGCATCTGAGGTTTTATATACTAAAAAATTGACTAGGAATAACACAAATTAGAAAATTAAGCCATAAACAATGGTCATACCAGTATCTGAGGTTGTCTTTTTGGGGATGCTTTCTTCTGAGGCCGGTAAAACATCATGAGCCTTTTCTTCCAAAATATTATCCTTGGCTGTTCGACGCGCAGGTTAAACAGTAAAAGACACAGAACATCGGAATCAGATATAGTAAATTTGAATAAACGACTAAGGACATATGATTGAGAAAACAAGGATGTCATACATAAGAGAAAGAGAATACAAAAAATGGCCTTAGTTACCTACTTCTGATCCTGTAACATTCATGGCTTGAGGGGTTACAGTTAAAGTAACATCTTCACCTTCCTTTAAGACATTAATAGAAACGTTCTGGGCTCTTTCACCCAGCACGTCGGTTTTCGAAGATTCCTCAACAAGAAGAGGTATTGAATTGTGGTTTATCAGAGTAACTGTGACTAAAATGGGGAAAGCAATGAAACTCACAACCAAGAATGTTCTGAATCCCTTGAATGTATTTGACTTTGTTTTATCCATTGTTGCTTTGAAAATTTTTCGCATAACTGCTAAGACAACAGCCCAGACGCGTAGAAATGGAAGAAGCCGATGGTTCCTGTTCAGTTTAGTGTTCCCTGGTTGTCTTTGTGGGCTATCAGGGCTTTACTTCTTTTGCTTTTCTATATCCAGCTGTTTTGCTTTTGTCTTAAGCTTAATCGTTCTCTGAAGAAATAAATTCCATGGAATTGTTCAAAAAAAAGAAAAAAAAAGATAAAGATAAGGTGATCTTTATTTGGTAGTTACTCTCGCAGATTACATTTCCACCGTGATTAAAGTTTCTCAAAGAGACTAAATGCGATCGAAAGCTCAAAATTGAACAGTTTCTTCTCAAATAGGAGAAAAACAGGGAAGAATCGGAAGTACTCACAAATTTTTCACCGGAAGACCTCGTGCTAAAAATGTGCAATCTTCTTGAAGGTTCATCAGAGAAAGCTTTGGCTCTACCGAACCAACCAGACACGTCGATTGACTTGCTGTAATAATGATATTATTTCTGCAATTAAAATTAAAAGCCACGATATTATTGAATTCTTTTATAGTTGGATGTGGACCCCTTACCAAATCCTTTGACAAACTCATGATATTATTGAATTCTTTTAAACTTGAGGATCTACACCGTACAGCAAGTCAATCGCAGATTAAAAGTCATTGACTTGCGCAATCTTCTTATTTTTCTGGGTTCGAAAGCAAATGGGATCAAATCAAAGGAGCGTAAAAGTAAAAGAAGAAAGTGTCGGGTTGCGTCATTCTCCGATACCTGCTCCGCATTGTAAATAATAAAATTATCCTAAAAACAAAAGGGAAAAAGAAGTTAATATCATTATTGTCTTTTCCAATAATTGAGAAAATCGATTGTATTCCGAAAAATCTCTTTTGGGTTTTTTATAATTTTTAGTTGAAAAATAAAGTTGTTAACGGTTATTGTCATTAAATATATCATAAATTGAAAAAAAAATTTATTTTACTCCTATTCAAAATTTGTTTAAGAATTTATTGATTTTGTTGTAAATTAAAAATTAGCATTAATTAAATTTTAACAAAACTGAAAAGGGCCCTTGGGCCCTTTTTGGGATTTTCATTTTGAGTCCTTTTTGAGATTTTTTTCTCCAAAAAGGACCCATGTGGATTTTTCCATAATTGGAGAAGTTGATTGTATTCGAAATTCTCTTTTGGTTCATAATATAAGTATTTATGAAAAATAAAAATAACGGTTAGCTCATTAAATATATCATAAATTTAAAAAAAGAAAATTTACTTTTACTCCTATTGAAAATTTGTTTAAGAATTTAATGAGCGAGCAAATTAAAAATGAGCATTAATGACAATTACAAAACTGAAAAATAAGTATTAATTATCTAATAAGTGATATTTATATTTTAGACCAAATTATTATTCCATAATGTCCTATATTGTGGTCTTGAGGGAGTATAAGACATCATTTCTCATATTTGTAGTCTATTCCTAATTTACTCTTTATTGATACTCCATCAACAATCATCAAGTAAAAGGGAAAGAAAGAGAATTAAATAACATAATTAGGTCGTTATAAAAAAAATATGTTATATTAATTAATTTAACTAATTTTCTTAATATAATTAATTCAAGTAAATGAGTCTTATATTAAGAATCAGACATAGTAGTTAGTTTATGTTATATAGTTTCAAATCGTTATTTGATTAGTTTCATAAAGATTTGATCTTAAGTTCAAGAACATCGAAAACCAAAACTTGTTAAATGTAAAGACCAGTCATTATACTCAGACTGAATCTTTTTAAAATTATAGGATCAAAAACCAATTATTTAAAACTATATAAACCAAAATTAAAATTGAATCTAAATATAAAAACTAATAATGATATTATTAAAAAAAAATACAAACCTAATAATGTTTTAGTTAACAGATTTTCATGCATTTTTTAGGTTATTTTTAGTTATCTAGCAGAGAAAAGTTTGTCCTATTATTTTATCAAAAAATATTTTTTATTTTTAATAATAATTAAAAGAATGTAAAACTAACTCCTTTAAGAGCAACAATTTATATTCAGGCCAAAAAAAAAAAAAAAAAAAAAAAAAAAAAAAAAACGGAACAATTTAAAAAATAACCTTTTTTATGCCAGTAAACCATCATGACCCTATCGACTGAAAAAAATCATTTTAAGCCTTTTCTTTAAATTGATTTTGAAGTAAATTAGGAGTTGTCTTCCATGATAACTTGCAAACAAATAAATTGATGGAGTGCACACAAATAAAAAATACATATAATGAATTAAAAATGGAGCAAATGAATTAAAAATGGGGCAAACACAATAAACCGGTTAACTTGGTCAAAAAGAAGTTTGAATTGAAATGGTGTTGTGGCAGACACTGAATGCTCCTGCGGCGGACATGTGTAAGGGGTTGGGGCAATTTTTTTTTTTTTTGTTGTCACCTTGTTCGGACAATTATTGATGTTAATGTTTTTAACAAAAAAAACACGTGTTTATGTGGAAAGGAGGAAAAGCATTGAGAGTCCCCAAAGCCCACTAAAAAAATTTGAGATCTAATAACTTACTTAAAATTTTATTATTTTTCTCCAATTTTGATCGTTAAATTTACACTTTAGCTCTAAAAAACTACTTCAAATATTTTAAACTTGAAGTAATTTTTTGTTTTGTTTTGCTTAATCATAACATATATTATATATTATTAGATTATATATCAATTTATATATTATACAAATTAGAACCTTTATTTATATGAAAGATAAATATATGCATATTATCTGAACATGAGAATACCAATAAGAAATGAAAAATATATTACTCCGTCTAGTCCTAATTATAAGACTAAGTTAACTTTTTTAAAAAAAAAAATTAAGGAAACTAATTAAATTATTTTATAGTATTTTTATTTTTATTTTTCTCCAAACTAATTAATTTAATTAACTAATATATAAGCTAATAATTAAAATATGATTAAGTAGCTTATAATTAGGACTAGAGTACTATTAATTTCATTTAGGAAGTTAGATACAACCTTGAAAACGATGCTTAACTTTTTAACCATAGAAACGTACGTACAAGACAGCAGCTCATGGGCATAGGAGAGGGCATTTTTGTCAATATGATGAGTGGGATTCGGAGAAATGAAATGGATCATTAATAATACAAATAAATATGCATCAGTAATATTTGTGAGGAATTCTTTATTAGTCTATTTGCAAGCAAGTAAAAATGAAAGGCATGGTTCTTGGTTGTACTAGAAGGAAGAACAAAAGTCCATGAACAAAAGCGAAAGACTGGTTTTTTCTTTCCTTTGTGGATTCAAAATCAACTTATAGATCCAAAGTCTAATGCTGAAAATCACATTTCTCAGTTTGTTTTTCTCCAATATGTAGCATACATATCAGTTACTTGAAGTAAAAGCAATACCAGAGCTTGAAAAGTACAGAAGGGAAGAAAAAAAACGTGGCTGAGCTTAATGAAACCAACTTTGTACTAATTCTACCAATCTTCTTGGCAGTTTGTGAGTGATGCTGTGGTAACAATGGTCAAAGAGTTCTTTGAAGGGGTAGTAGCGTGGCTGAGCTTAAAGAAACCAACGTTGTACTAATTCTGAAAGTTGACAAATCAGAAAAGCCAAGTCATTTTCGCCCCATTGTTTTATGTAATTTTTCTTACAAGATTGTGTCAAAAAGTCTTACGATTAGAATGAGATATTACCTAGATTTATGTCACTACTATTAAAAAAAAAACACACACACACTTTTAACATCCATTTTTAGGACCATTAGACGACTATTTTCAAGAGTCGTAAAACAAAGAGTCGTTGAAAGTTTATGATATACAACCACTGTTTTTTTAAAGAAGATACTAGTTGACTTTCAACCCTTGTTATTTATTTATTGTTTTTCAAGGGTTGTAAAAAAAGAGTCGTTGAAAGTTTATGATATACAACAACTGTTATATCATAAACGTTCAACGACTTTTTTTTACGAACTAATAAAAAAAATTGTTGAAAGTCAACTAGTATCTTTTTTAAAAAAAGTTGTTGTATATCATAAACTTTCAACGACTCTTTGTTTTATGACCCTAAAAAAATGATCGTTGAATTTCAACGACTATTATTTAAATAACAAATCGTTTTATATCTTTTCCTTCCCAAATAGCAGCGGCAAAAAAGCCACACAACAGAACAAGAAGAGGAAGAAAATTGAAAAGGTTCCTTTCATCAACTAGGGGCACAGATACCCCAACTTTAACAATTGATCTACCAAGTCCTAGAGCTAAACTCTATAAGTTGGTGACAAATACCGCAATCCTAGAAAAAAAAAACCAATCGAAAGAAAACGAGATAGCATTAAGAGCAAAACTAAAGAAAAAAATCAAACTCGAAATTTTGATTAAAGCCAAAAGAACCATAATATTGAAAACAACTAGCTAAAAAAATAAAAAATCCAGATCCAAATCAAAGATCTAGCCAAAATCTTAATAAACCAAAATATTGAATAATCAAGAATAAATGCGAAGTATAATTACCGGAGAAGGAGAAACAATTAAAATAAAAAAGAATTAGCCATGGATCGACGACTTGATTTGCAAATTTGGAGATCTGGAGAAATGAAGCTGAAAAGGGTTTTCCAAATCCTGATATAAGCGGGACAGATCTAAATCTTGTATGCTACTTTTGCACCTCACAATAAAACTAGGAGAAGGAGACTTCCCCAGAAACGAAGAAGAAATTTAGCGTAGTGAACAGGATGTGCAAAAGTAAGACGTTCGAGACTCTTTATGAAAGGTTGCGTTTAGGATGGATTTGAGGAAGACGTTTTGCATCATATTTGTTAGGTTTTGAAGAAAAAACTTCATATTTTTATGGAAAAGAGGGAACAACAAAATAAAAAATAAAATAAATTGAGACATCTAAAAAATTCAATTTTCAACGAGTTTGGTTTTCGAAAAACCTAAAATAGATTGAGTCATTAAAACTCAAAATAAATTGAAATATCTAAAAAATTCAATTAAAAATAAAATAAATATCTAAAAAATTCGAGTTTCAACGATTTGTTTTTTGATAAAACAGTCTTTGAAACTCAATATAAAAAATAAAAGAAATTGAGATATCTAAAAAATTCAATTTAAAATAAAATAAATTGAAATATCTAAAAAATTCGAGTTTCAAAGACTATTTTTAAAAAATCAGTCCTTGAAACTCAAAATAAAAAAATAAAATAAATTGAGATATCTAAAAAATTCAATTTAAAATAAAATAAATTGAAATATCTAAAAAATTTTAGTTTCAACGATTTTGTTTTTAAAAAACTGTCGTTGAAACTCAATGTAAAAAATAAAATAAATTGAGATGTGAAAAAAATTCGAGTTTCAACGACTATTTTTGAAAAATCAATCGTTGAAACTCAAAATAAAATTAAATAGTGTCACAAAATAAAATAAATGGTATCTCAAATACAACGATTGTTTTTATTAAAACAGGTTGTTATATCAAAACATTTAAAGTTCGTTTTTTAAAAAACAGACGTTAAAAGTAAGCAGAAAATTACAACCGTTCCACCGCCTACGTTTTAACGTCCATTTTGTGTGTAACAATCGTTGAATATTTTGGCCAAAATTTCAAAAATGCCATCGCCTCATTTTCTATGTTTGTTTTCATTTAATCGGTCGTTATATAAGAGTCGTTAAATCTACTTTTTGTAGTAGTGTGTGTTGCACATTATCTAGAGAGGAAAATGACTGAAGGTAAATTTGAATATGCTCTTAAAATGGACATGAGTTAAGTCTATGATAGAATTGAGTGAGACTTTCAAAGAGCTGTTCTGTTGAAATTGGGTTTTTGTGAGAAGTGGGTGGAACTTATAATGAATTGCGTCACCTCTATGAATTTGAATTTATGTGTATCAGGAAGGAGGGTTGCTACAGTAAATCCTAGAAGGGGATTGAGGCAATGTGATCCTCTTTGCTAATGATGCTTTTTTGTTCAGGCATGCTAGTGAGAAAAATTGTAGAAGATTAGCTCAAATATTGAAACTGTATTGTGATGCATCGGAACAGCTTCTTAACCTAGATAAATCTGAAATTTTATTCTCCGGTAATGTTCCGGGCAGTGTAAAGAGTCTGTGTATAGTATATTGGGTATTTCTGAAATTGGTGATAAAATACTTAGGAATCCCAAGTGTTTGGGGTAAGTTGAAGGAGCAAGCCTTGGCCTATGTAAGGGAAAGAGTGAGTACGAAGGTGCAAGGATGGAGTAGGAATCTGTTATCATTTGCTGGTAGGGAGATAATGATTAAATCTGTGGTCAACGGTATTCCTCTATTTCCAATTACTTGTTTTAAGTTTTCTAAATACGTATGCAAGCAATTGGATAGTATCGTCTCTAATTATTGGCAAGCAATTGGATAGTATCGTCTCTAATTATTGGTGGGATGGTACGGGGAATGGAGGAAAAATACATTGGAGATCTTGGGAATACTTGACACAATAAAAAAGAAATGGTGTGTTGGGTTTTAGAGTTTTTATGACTATGAATGACTCCCTATTAGCTAAGACTGCATGGAATTTGCTTCAGAATGTGAATATTTTTATGGTGCAGAGTTTTGAATAGTGTTTATTTTCCTAAGACTGCATGAAAATTTTTTTAAGCAACATTTTAAATGCATTAAAAAAGCAAGAGTATAAAGGCACTAGGCTAACAATATTATATTACAATAAAATAATTACAATATCATCCTTCTAGGCTTTACTTTTTGGAATTCTATCATAATTGCCTCATTATCAATGCTATCAAATACATCTTTTTCAATATAAGGCACTAGGCAATCATTCAACCACTCATCTCCTATTCGATTAAGTGCGAGTCTTGATGTATTTCATAGCTAAAAATGCTCTTTCCACGGATGCGGTTGCTACAAGGCAAAGTTAATGCTAGCTTTACAAGTAAATAAACCAAAGGATACACAACATGTTTTTTCTTTTCAACCATCCTCTTGGCAAGATTAGCTATTCCTTGTAAATTCAAAAATCGGGATCAAATTGCACATCGGCAATATACGTGTCGGCGATATTCAAGCATAAAAAAATCATTTGCATCAAAATCTGAAGGATAATAGCCAGCAAATTCACACAACTTATTCTTGTCAAACGCCGAGAAAGAGTTGCACGGATTTAAACATGCCATGCATTTCGAACTAACTTCACTAAAATGATCATTCAACTCTTGAAATGAGTATCTATTACTGCATAAAATATGTCAACCTTAAAGTGATGCATATGAGTAATTGGTCCTCTACGTTTTATTCTCCCTTGTACTTGCAGTACACTTTCCATATCAGCGATATCTATATCACGTTTTATACAAAATTCAAAAGTCTTCTGAAATAGATTATCCCACCCATCATCTCTCATCTTGTAATAACATCTTTGAAACTTTTACAAGAGACATAGCATTCACAATATCTTGATCTTTTCTTTGAAGTGCTTTTGACAATTCATTCGTTATTGCCAAAACCTTGATCATCAGATGCAAAAGTAATACAAATTCAAAAGTCAACATACGCATCATAAGGCCAGTGGCTTCAGACCTTTTTGCATGCATAAGGGTTGTATCATCTTTTACAATTTCTAGCACATCAAGCACAAGATCAAACAATCTACACATACTTACCAATGATCGGTAATGTGAGGTCCAACAGTGTCCCCTGGTCGTGACAAACTCATTTCTTGATTCAAGCCACTCCCTGATTGAACATCATTGCTTGCAATACTTTTGACTAATTCTTCCAATTGCTTTTCTCTCAAAATATCTGCTCTTTTGCAAGAAGCACCAACTATATTACACAAAGAACGGTATAAAATTAAAGAAGTCGTCAATGCGTAAACCTTTTTTGCACAAGCTACTAGAGCTAACTGAAGTTGATGTGCAAAGAAGTGAACATAGTAAGCAGAATTATTTTCAACTAAAATCAAGCTTTTCAAACCACTGAATTGACCGCTCATATTGCTTGCGCCATCATAACCTTGACCACGAATCTTTGTCAAGCTCAAGCCATTTTTGGCAAAAATTAACTCAATCGCTTCTTTAAGTGAACTCGCTGTAGTATCTGAAACATGAACAAGACCAAGAAAACGCTCAATAATGTCACCACTGCAGTTCACATATCTTAAAACAATGGCCATCTGTTCTTTAATTGATATATCACGAGCTTCATCAACTAGTATAGAAAAGAAATTATCCCCAATGAAATAATAGCTCGGTAACTAAACTAGCAAAGCAACATTAGCAATATCTTTCTGAATTTTGGGAGCTATCATTTTGAGATTCTCTGGGGCATTATTCAAAGATACATTATTTACCTCCTCATTGCTTTCACAAAGGAATTTTACAAGCTCCACAAAATTTCCCTGATTCATTGAAGCATCTGTCTCATCATGTCCCCGGAAAGCCAAACCTTGTCGTATGAGATATGAAATACATCTAATAGAACCATTCAGACGAATACGATAATCCTGTTTGGCTTTGTCAGAAAAGTTAGACATAACAATGTCAATATGTTGATTTTGATTCATCAAATTTTTGGCAGCAATGACGCACAAGTTATGAGTGCTTCCAACTTTCCCAATATGTTTAAGAAGTCGTTGTTTGTCCTTCCAATTGCTAAATCCTTCTCCCACAAATGAATCACGACCACCCCCGCCATCACCATGCTCACAACTAAAATGAGATAACAATGCAAGCAAAATATAGCATCTTTTGATTCACTATACTCCAACCAAGTGCCAAACTCATTGTACCATTGAAGATTGAATCTACGCATTTTAACCCCAATTAAGGATTGAGGAAAGTTGTCAAGTTTTGGTTGACAAGGACGATTCGTTAGATAAATTCTTCGAATCTTTTCCCTTTCTTGAGCACTTTTAGCAATGCTCATAATAGGAAGTCTTTTACCCGGATCAGAACATACAAATCCGGTGGACCTTCTATTGTTGGTTTGTTCTGACTTGAGGGAGTAGCACACTCATCTTGAGTTAAATCAATAAATGAAGATTCCGATCGAGAACGTTTAGTTCCACTACCACTTGACTTTGTAAAAAAAGAACCTAAATATCTTTCCATCCTAAAATGTTGGCAAATGACAAAAATGAATCAATAAATAATATATCTACCAAACAAACATATTGAAAAACATAAGTTAGAGCAAATAAGCAATTTTCAGCCCATGAACAACAAGGATTTCCACAAGGATTTCTCTAAAAAAATCATGTATACCAGAATATTGCAGCCACATAAGAAGAATCAAAATGATGTTTTTGTATCGGTTCCAATTCTAATGTTCCAAAATTTAAATGTTTTAGCTCTACAAGGAAATTCCTACTTACCATTGTTATCTAGATTAAATGAAAAAATTGCGGGCTTACAGTAACACGATGATGAGAAATTAGGACTGAGATAATATAAATGAGAAAAAAGTATAAGCATAAGCAAAAGCAAAATGCAGACAGCTTAACAAAGAAACAAAAAAATCCACCACCAAAAATTAACACTTAGAATTCTCGGCAATTTGTAGAAAAGCAGCTAGGATGTGAGAAGTTGAATGATTGAATTTTAAAAATGAATCAGACTTTCAAATTCTCCTATGTGATGATGAATCCCCTATTAACAATTACTAAACACTCCAAATTAATATTCTATCGAACCCCTTGCAACATAGAAGTATGAAATTTTAGCTTCTACAGAGGGGCAAAAACATCGCAGCAACAACAAGAAAATATATCAAAATCAACGAAGTTCAGTTTAACCACGTCATGAGTTCACGAGCAATGAGCATTCAAGGTGGGGAAAAGTATAGTTAAGTAAATACTCAGCACCAATTTGGGCATATATAATCGTCGAGAGAAATACGAGAGATCAAAGAGGATATGCAATAGAAAAAATTAAACAGGTACAAGGAACCCGTATACAGATACACAGACAGGAAGAAAACTTATTCATACAAAAAAAAAGTCTTTTTTTTGGCTCAGAACAAAAACCACAGTTCAGATTCAACAGCTAGCAAGCGTAGAAACCTCCAAACTTAGACTAATTGATACAAAAACCTGAAATACCTTTTCCGCCAGAAACTGAGACTTTGAGATACGAGGTCACAGGCGAGCCGGGTCGAGGGTGACACCGTGAGAGGAAGAGGTCGCGGCTACGGAGCCGACACAAATGAGAGGCCGAGACGACTTTGAGAGAGACGGGGAATTGGGGAAAGTGAGTGCGATCGAGATGGAGAGACGAGAGGCCGAGGCGCGGGTTGGATCCGGGAGAGATGAGAGACGGAGGTAGTGAGCCGATCGAGACAGGACGGCGAGAGGCTTAGGCGTCGGTAGCTGTGCTTCAAACGACGACGGCGATGGTAGGAGACCTAAGAAAGGAGAAAGCAAACAGTCGAGTGTTTCAGAATTTAATTGGGGCTGGATTTTACCCTAAATTTAAAAAAAAAAAATAAAAAATAAAAAAGACGACGTCGTTTAATTGGGGGGGGGCACTTGCCCCCCCAACCCAATACCTCGTCGCCTGAAGAAGCAGAGATGCCATGATCAAAGTAGAGGCGGAAGAGGAGTACAACGTTTTCATTTGTCGTGATTTATCGGGAAGGTTTTAGTTCTAAAATCTAAAAATATTAATTAAGAAAAATTAAAACTTAAATTTGTTATGTTTGTGCGATCATCATTTAAAGTCGTTAAGTCGGTATTTTCTATTAGTAAAGTTAACAATGTTAAAATTATAAGACCAAAAATATACTTTATAAACTTAAGGAACTAAAATGAAACCTCATGCAAACTTAAAGAACTAAAAGTATACTTTAGCATAATCAGAAAATAATAGGAAATTAGGAAATGATTTATATATATGAATATCTTAAATTAATGAGATAGTTATTTAAGATCTCAAAACTTTGTTATCATCTCTTTTTTTTTTTTTTTTAATATAATGTAACTGTATAACTATGGCATGGATTTTTTAAACAAATAATTAAAGTAGATGATAATAATTTTTTTTTTCAAATATTCTAGATGATTAAACCAATTTATTTAACCTAATAATTTAACATAATAAATAGCCACAAAATCGCAGGACAAATAACGAATGGTTACTTCAAATTCAAAATTATTTCATTTCAAACCCCATACTACCCATACACCAACTGTAACCCATCTGTTTTTTACCTTTTTTATTTAAACGGATTTTTTTGGTCGAATATTTAAACGGATTGAATAAACAACAATTAATTAAAAAGGCGAAAAATGCATGATTTATGTGACACATGGTATTGCCACTTTTATCTATGATGAAAGGACATGTCATTGGACCACAAAACTCGGCGAGGAGGTGCGGTGGCGGGGGTTGAAGAAGAGTGTGTGCACGTGCGAGACGGGCATGGAGGCTCTTTCAAGCATAGGCAGACCTATGTGTTGGATTGGGGTGAGGAAAGTGCCCACCTTGAATTTGAGATTGTTGTTGTTGTTGTTTTTTTTTTTAAAAAAAAAATAATAATAAAATAATACATGTTTGAATAACTATCTATCCTTAAATTAAGTACCCACCCTTAATACATCAAGATGACTTGTAATCGGATGGAGGATGAATGGTTGAATGATTGTTTAGTGTCTTATATTGAAAAAGATATATTTAATAGTATTGATAATAAGTCAATTATGATGGAATTCTAAAAAATAAGGCCTAGAAAAATAACATTTTAAATATTTTTATTGTAATATACTTTTCTTAATAAAATATATGTACTTCAACTTATTGAATGCCCACCCTTCATTGTAATTTATGTATTTGCATTTATTTCTAAGATTATTTAGCCTTACTTTTCTAAATGACAGGTTTGTAAAATAATTATCTCTTTTTTACATCATCAAGTATTAACTTAATTTCATAAATATCTTTTTGATATATATCTTTTCCTTATTTATATTCTTTTGTTTTTTAATGCATTTAAAATTTTCCTTAAAAAAAAAAAAAAATCAAAATCGAGGGCGCTTACTCCCAAACCACTGAATATCCCTGAATTATGCTCCCTTTTATAATTTTCTGGGTCCGCCCTTGCTTTCGAGGACCCTCAAGCACCTGATAACTTATCCTTCCACCATAGCCTATCTCATCCACGTCTTCCCTGAGATCAAACACGTGCCTAGTCTGTATCTGTAAGCCACATTTTTCTTTAATTTCGCCTGTTTCTTACTTTAATTCAAATTATTGGGACTCTTCTAAGATTTACTCCTAAATAATAATCTGTTGAAATTATTTTGGCTGATAAAATAACACTTCATCTCCTCTCGAAGAAGAAGAACAGTGTCGTGAACAGATAGACCATAGAGCTAGTAGATTCACTATAGTGATAACGTACCCAAGAGTTTATATTACACGTGTTAACAATTTATAAGTATTTATCCTTAGCAACACGATCGAGTGACCAAGTCAAGGGTAACATAGTAGGTCCATAAGTATATAAGCTAAACTCTTCATAACGAACAAAAATCTGGTCATGGAGCTTCATTTTCTATTGAGTGATGAGGACGTCTACTCCGTAAATATAATGACGCGTTTATGAAGAAGATCAGACTAGGTCATTAGAGGGCCTTTGAGAATCTTGTGAACTCATGCATTGACTTGTGTATAAAGAAACATAATAGTAGTACGTAGCGTGTATGTCAAGCAACAGAGACAAAGAGACCTCGTGGCTTGTATATAAAATCATTTTTTTCAGGAAAATAAAGTAAAAATTGTAGAACAACTATATCTTTAAACAAGTTTTTGTTAACTAATTAAGTGTTTGATAATTATGTTAAACAAATTTTTATATATATTTTTTTCTACTATGATGTTTTAAATCCATCATCCAATTCCAAACAACTTTTTTTTTTTTTTTTTTTTTGGTTTTTCCTTTTTAGAAACTTGTTTTGAATTTTTTTTTATAAAATTATTTAAAGAATATAAAAACTAAAAATAGAATCAAACAAGTGGCTAGTTATTTCATCCTTCAACTTTTTTATTTAGTGGAAACCTTTTAACTCTGTTGCGGCTTAGTCTTTGAAAATTATGTTGCTCTTAGACACCTACTTAAAAAGCATTCAGGTCTCTCTCTTTCTCTTGTAGTAACGTAATACGAGTATTGCATCCAAAAAAAAAAAAAAAAAAAACAACAACGTAATACGAGTATTATTAAAAAATTGAATTAGTTATAACATTGTGATCTGTAGTACAAAACATCAGATATCGATAACTACACATGCAAGGGGATTATATATATATATATATATATATATATATATATTACACGTATTAACAATTTATAGGTGTATGTTATTATGAACTAGCTAGAGCAACCAAACCAAGGGAAAAATTGGTCCATGTGTATGAATTACGCGTTTATATATGAACATGGCCTTTGAAATTTCGTGATCTCATTCATTAATGATGACTTTACTCCTAGATGAGCTGATGGGAACATACAGTGGTGGAATTTGGAGGAAAAGTTTGGGAGGAGAGGGGGCTAAATAGTGGTGGGAGATTCAGGGGTTGCCCCTGAAATTTTTTTTTTTTTAAGAAAATTTTTAAATGCATTAAAAATGAAAATAATAAAAAAAATATTCTTGAAATGAAGTCGATTAACTTAATTTACAAGTGTAGTGTAGAATGAGTAAAAGCATAGTAAGGGATACACCACAAAAGTAAATTTCACTGATAAGCTAAAAATTTCGAGGTAATTAGAATGAAATATAGAAAAGAATGACAAAATTAACATAAATTATACAAGACCCCACATGGAACAAAAAGATTGAATTATAAGCCCAATGATATAAAAAGAGGGAAAATGTAATAAAATAAAATAAAAGAAGAAGAAGAAAAAGAAGAAGAAGTTGGGGGCCAAAATTTAATTTTACTACTTGGGGGCCAAAGTTGTATTATTACACACACAAAAAAGTTCCATTAAAAAATTTTAAACAAATTTTTTTCCCCATTGTGATAACTAAGTTCCGCCGCTGGGAACATAAGCGTCCCATTTTTTGTTTGACCGTTAAAAATTTTAAGACATATCACATATTGTTATTTTTTTAAAAGCGGCAGGTCCGATGAGAAAAAAGACAAACAGAATAGAGATGTGTGTGAGGGGTGGGTGTTTTGGGGTTAAAAGACGCGTCTATATATTTACAAAGTGAGAATGGGGATTAAAACGATGTTATTAGTTTATAAAAACTGTTTCAGTAATTAGTTTTTAATTAAGCATTTTCTACTAGGTGATGAGGACGT
This sequence comes from Acacia acuminata, assembly GCA_019022655.1. Lineage (NCBI taxonomy): Eukaryota > Viridiplantae > Streptophyta > Magnoliopsida > Fabales > Fabaceae > Acacia > Acacia acuminata. The sequence continues at coordinate 1,786,427 of JAFJYI010000001.1, forward strand.
ACCCAAGAGTTTATATTACACGTGTTAACAATTTATAAGTATTTATCCTTAGCAACTCGATCGAGTGACCAAGTCAAGGGTAACATAGTAGGTCCATAAGTATATAAGCTAAACTCTTCATAACGAACAAAAATCTGGTCATGGAGCTTCATTTTCTATTGAGTGATGAGGACGTCTACTCCGTAAATGACGCGTTTATGAAGAAGATCAGACTAGGTCATTAGAGGGCCTTTGAGAATCTTCAATCTTGTGAACTCATGCATTGACTTGTGTATAAAGAAACATAATAGGAGTACGTAGCGTGTATGTCAAGCAACAGAGACAAAGAGACCTCGTGGCTTGTATATAAAATCATTTTTTCAGGAAAATCAAGTAAAAATTGTACAACAACTATATCTTTAAACAAGTTTTTGTTAACTAATTAAGTGTTTGATAATTCTTTTAAACAAATTTTTATATATTTTTTTCTACTATGATGTTTTAAATCCATCATCCAATTCCAAACAATTTCTTTTTTTTTTTTTGGTTTTTCCTTTTTAGAAACTTGTTTTGAAATTTTTTTTTATAAAATTATTTAAAGAATATAAAAACTAAAAAATAGAATCAAACAAGTGGCTAGTTATTTCATCCTTCAACTTTTTTTTTTTTAGTTGATATTATCATCCTTAAACTTTTTAACTCTGTTGCGGCTTAGTCTTTGAAAGTTATGTTGCCCTTAAACACCTGCTTAAAAAGCAGTCAGGTCTCTCTCTTCCTCTTGTAGCAACGTAATACGAGTATTGCATAATAAAAAATAAAAATAAAACAACATGATACGAGTATTACTAAAAAATTGAATTAGTTATAACATTTTGATCTGTATATGTAGTACAAAACTTCAGATATCGATATTGTTGCTGCCTCCATGGACAATTAATAATACTGAGTCTTAATTTTAGATGATTTGGGAGAGAGAACATCTTTCATTTAGATAATTGTCAGAGTTTGAATAGGACAAATAATATTGTCAAAATAAGAAAAAGATGATGAATCAATATTTGAGGCTGCCTTCTTCTTTAGTCTGGACCACTCATCTTCATAAATATTCTCTCATTTGTTTTGTGGAGTGTGTGATGTTGAAAATTCAAATCCCAAAAAAGATTATATATTACACGTGTTAACAATTTATGGGTGTATATTATTATCAACTAGCTAGAGCGACCAAGTCAAGGGGAAAATTGGTCCATGTGTATGAATAACGCGTTTATATATGAACATGGCCTTTGAAATTTCGTGATCTCATTCATTAATCATGACTTTACTCCTAGATGAGGTGATGGGAACATAAGCGTCCGATTTTTCGTTAGACCATTACAAATTTTAAGACATATCAAATATTGTTTTTTTTTAAAAAAAGAAAAATTAAAAAAGGGGCAGGCACGATAAGAAAAAAGACAAACAGATAATATATATGTGTGAGGGGGTGGGTGTTTTGGGGTTAAAAGATGCGTCTATATATTTACAAAGTGAGAATGGGGATTAAAACGATGTTATTAGTTTATAAAACCTGTTTCAGTAATTATTTTTTAATTAAGCATTTTTAAGAAAAATAAAATTTTTTCTAAAAAAAATCGAAATAAATCTTATATGTTCCTTATATTTTTTATTATGTAAAATTATTTTTCATTCTCTAAAATCGGATAAAAAGTGGAAAATAACCCTATCTTTAAATTAACCAGTTTGCTCTCTAATTAAGTGTTTGATAAATATTATAAACATATTTTCATATTTTTTTCCCTAAATTTTTTTTTTTTTTTTTAAAAAGCAATAATCTAAACAGATTTTTTAATTTTTATTATTATTAAAACTTGGTGCGCAGAAAACAATTTTATAAAGCCATTCGAAGATCATTAAAAACTAAAAACAGAATAACGGATGCCTTAGTCATTTCGTACCCCAACTTTTAACTCCACTCAGTCCTCTCCTCTGTTTAAATCCTCACCGTTATTAGATAATCAAACTGACTGTGTGACAAATGTTGTTAACAAACAGAAAAAGCGAAAATTGCGTTGGCTGTTAGACCTGACGGACGCATTTTGGGTGTCACTGTCACCAAAGAAATTTTGCACTCTTGGTTATAAAAACAAAACATGAATCAATATGACCATAAAAGTAGACTTACTAAATATATAAGAGGAGCTCATCTCATTTAGATCATTTAGATGAGATTTAGATAATTTAGATTTAGTTTTCTTTATCTAGTGATTTTTTAAATAAAAAAGAATATTTTGAAAAAATGTTAGCTAAGAAATTATTTTTATTTTATATTCTCTACCTTTAAAATAATTTTTCAACAAAATTAAAAAAAAAAAAAAAAAAGAAGTTAAACTCCCCTGCCAAAACGTACACAAGGGTTTATATTACACCTGTAAACTATCAATTTCAGATTTGTCTACGTAACATAGAAATCAAGATGTGGGCCTGCAGCTTCATTAACTACTGAGTGATGAATATGATGAGGACGTCGACTCCGTAAATGACGCGTTTATGAAGAAGACCAGGTCATGAGAGGGCCTTTGAGAATCTCGTGAACTCATGCATTGTCTTGTATACTTCTATTGATCTTTATTATAAGGTAGTAAGTAACTTTTATTATGAATCAATAAAAAATAGTTAAAATCAATTAAGTTATCCTAAAATTTAAGTAATTTTCAATATTAACCCTACTAATTCCACTAAACTCTAATATCATATTAATTATTATTCTCACCTACTACCCTTATTCATTATGGGCATACATGGAAAAAAAAATTAACATTCCTTAGGAATAAGCAAGTGCCTTATAAAAAAGCGAAAAATAAACTTACTAGTTGGTCTTTCATATAATAAGAATTAGAGGGAGTATATTTTATCTCGGTTGAAAGGGGCCACTTCATTTGAACCGTCTTATTGTGCCCTAGTAGGTTGGTGGCTGCCTGGCCAGTTTGTGGACCGTATAATTGTAAATTTAATATCACCCCATTATTTATCCTCTCTTCAATTCTGTTGCTCCACGTTAGCCTGGTTAGCCCTGCATTATTGGAATCTTGTATCATTCCAATCATGGTCAGTCTCCACCTCACCATGTCTTTAGCTTCACCTCTTCATTTTTACGTCTCAAAGCAACTCACTAATATTAGACCAAGTCTCACTACTTAAAGCTGTGATAATCTTCTTATACATTAGTATCTACCAACAAAGTTTTACCTTTTAATCCTCAAAGTACAGATATAGTACCTTTCCTAATATAAGAACTAACTGAGGGTTGAATTCAGTTTAAAATATAACATCTCAGTCCATTTTATCTCTCATATATAATTTCTATTTTTTCTAAATTACTGTATCTAACCTATGAATTATAACTCTTTTATTAGGAACCGAAATGGTTGTAAATAGCGCCCATATATTATAAAATTTTCAAATCCTTTATTATCATAAAAATATTGATAACTTAGATTTCTTAATTCTTTTGGCCTGTTCTACTCTTATTTTTCTTACCTTCACAATATCGTTGTCATCAATTAGAAAAATTCAAACCCTCCTCAATCTGCGAGCTTGTTGTTCTGGTTACAGAAATATTTTCAACAACATTATTTCAAGATAAAATAGTATTATCACAAAATTTTGATGAATTTTGAATTATCATTCTTGATTTTCGAGACAATGAATTTTTAAACATAATCGTAGTACGCGGCTTGTAAGTCAACCAATAGAGACAAAGAGACCTCATGACTTGTATATAAAGAGGAAGCTAAGCTATGCATTTCACATGTGAAGCTCAGGAGTATGATAAAAATGGAAGTGAGGAGGTTGTGGGTATTGGTGGTGAGTTTTATGGTTTTGGTTCAAACACTGGGAATCAAATGTTGTGTGAGAGAAGAGAGGGAAGCACTTCTTAATATAAAGACATATTTTCTTACAAACTATAATGACACTCGGGTGGAGAAGTATTTATCGTCCTGGGTTACTGATGATCCAAACAGTGATTGTTGTAGGTGGAAGCAGGTCAAGTGCCATCCTTCTTCGGGTCGGGTTTCCAAGCTTTCACTCCAAGATCTTAATGACATCAAGTTATTTTCTGTAGCTCCCTGGGTAGGAGATCCTGCCAATTTTGCCATAGATTTCTCAATGTTCCAAAACTTCAAGGAGCTGACAAGTCTCAACTTATCAAAAGGCGGATTTCAAAGTTTGGAAAATACTGCAGGTTCGTGTCTCTTTGGATTAGCTAATGTTAAATTATTTTATGCTATAGAGTTGTAGAGTTTTATGTCAGAAACAGCTTATCTACATGTTTTTTTTTTTTTTTTTTGGGGGGGGGGTTAAGATTGTGTACACTTGACTCTTTCCAAACTTTACCTAGTGAGACCCTTGTGCACTAGGCTGCCCAACCCTTTAGTCTTTCAATATAGAGCTAATTAATTAGCTGTTAATTTTTAATTAAATATTCTTTAATTTCCAATTCTAAAAATAGGTAGAAGGTAACTAATTTACAAAAATTAAAGAATTAGTTAAATTATTTATTTGTAAAAAGAATGTGTTGGGTTTCCTTAAGATACTCTGATAATCATTTGTTATTGACACTATCCCATAGGAACCCTTTTTGAATATGTACAATAAATACGGATAAATTGAAAAAAAAAATATTATAAGGTGAATTGGGGCCTTACATTTTTTTTTTTTTTTTTTTTTTTTTAACCAAGGGTCTTACATTTAGGGAGAAGGTAAGCATCTCAATTAGTTCCTACACATTTAAGACCTAATATTATTGAAATTTTAACATATGATGGACCAATCCAACTTCATCATCAATTGAGTTTCAAAGATGTTTAAAAGTTGCGGCAATTGAAGCACAAGTGGCTAATAGAATCTGCTCCTCCGAATCCACCCATGACCACTAGCTGGAGAGATCCCCTTCTGCCCTGGGGCAATGTCAATAGAGAGAATTAATTATAGATATTAATTAAATTACAAAAATTAATTACCCACAGATCCTAACTACTTTGTAAATATAGAAGTTTGCTATACATGTGAATACAAAAGTTTACTAGTAAATGGGAAAGAGAAAATAATTGTAATTCTCCCATGCTAATAAGTCTCAACAAATAATTAAGCTACTTACCACTTTGGATGCCAAAAGTGAAAATTGTTTCTTTAATGAATCAGAGAAAGTCAAAATTTGAAAAGGAATTCAAATACTTTAAAGCCTGTTCAGCATGGATTCTCAGTGGTCCGAAAGGCACAAATGTGAAGTGAATTCTAGATTATTTTTTTTCCCATCATTAATAAATAGGATATAAGGGGTTTATATACTTACTATAAACATATTTACCTAATCTGATTATAGTAAGGAATTTAACTAGTTAAATTAGTTAGAATAATATGTATTTTCTAAAACACCCAAGTCATTTTCTTTAATTTCTTCATTTATTCTCATCCTTAATTGTTGATGAGGGAGCATCAATAGAGATAAATGTACGTATAAGAGATGTTTATGATCAACTCCCCAAATAGATTTTGTATCAAAGACCGGAGTGAGTAGTTTAAATTTATACTACAGTTCGTATACAATTGTTTATCCTTACTGTATACCCACTAATATCATGTACGTATAATAGATGTCTAAGGAGATTTTTTTTTTTCTTGGACTGAAATGTATAAGAGAATATTACTTGTCCTGTACCTAGAAGCTTTGGCTTCAGTATGGGAAATCTCTGTGTATTCCTCACTGAATGAAATCACTTAGTTCTTCTATCAATACTTGCTAAATTTTTTGTGGTTTTTGCATCTCTATATACAGTGTAACTAATGACATTAATTTGCATATTTTGAGTTGGGAAAATTTCACTAAACTCCATTATAGCCATTTTGTTTCATTCAACGCCAAATAATTTTGAAACTTCACTAAACCCCAAGCACTAAAATTAAATTAAATTTTATGCATGAAAAGACAATGATGCCCTTACTTTATTTGTTTTGTCAAAAAGGTGCAATGGTCATTGGAGTTCCATCATCGGAAATTAATTTGTCTTGTTCATGAAGAGTTGTATATTTACAATAGGACTTGTTCAATTAATGTTGTTCATATGTCTAATGCATTTGTTCATGAGGAATTGGACACTTGCAAATGGGACTTGTTAAACAACACAAATTGAAAAGTCTCAATTGTAAGCGTGTAGCTCTCCATGATCAAGTAGAATAAGCATATGAAAACCACAAATTAATTTTCAGTGATTGGATAATTGAGCTCCAATTGGCCAGGCGGCGCTAGAGCTTTGATGGCCAGCCATCGACTAGGCGGCTATGAGTGAACGGTCGTAGGAGCTCCAACAATAATTGAGCCTTATTTATTATTTTTTTTAAAAAAAGTAAAGGCATCATTGTCTTTTCACACACAAAACTTAATTTCATTTTGGTCTATGGGGTATAGTAAAGTTTCAAAATTATTTGAGGGTTGGTTGAAATAAAATTGCTATTGTGAGGCTTAACTAAAAATTTTCACTTTTAAATTTGTTCACTGCTATTTTTTTTTCTTTTTTCTTCTTGGTTTTCCAAAATTTTATTTGAACACACAAAATTTGCATGTATCCGATTGCAAGCCCAATAATGAGCCAATAAAATTTGCATTAATTCAGTTCATTGCGATGCAGTTTTGGGTAATCTAAGCAACTTAGAAGTCCTTTCAATAAAAGACAATTACGTTGAGGGATCTCTGCCATTACATGGTGAGTTGGTGTCATTTGATTCATAACGTAGAACAACATTATTTTAGGTTCTACTTCATTTATGTATATTAACAACACTTGAGTTCTTTTGGCCATAGAAATATGAAAAATGAAGAAGATACGTGTGCTGCATTTTGGTGACAATAGATTCAATGGTTCCTTGCACAAGTGCTTGGCCAACTTGACATCTCTTCAAGCCCTTGATCTCTCAAGAAATGACCTATCAGGGGAAATACCAGCATCTGCCATTGCCAGCCTCACATCTCTTGAGTACTTTTCTGCCATGTATAACAATTTCAAAGGCATATTCCCTTTGAGTTCCATTGCCAATAGTTCACGGCTTAAGGTACTTTCACTTGATCAAAAGCATAGCAATGAGTTTCAAGTAAACACTGAAAGTGAAGCCCTTCCATGGATCCCCTTATTTCAATTAGAAGTTCTAAACTTGGCAAATTGTAAAGTAAACGAACCCAGTGGAACCTTCCCCACCTTTCTATTATATCAGCATGACTTGCACTATATTGACCTCTCAAATAATGATTTGGTTGGAGTGTTCCCAAATTGGTTGCTTCTTAACAACACAAAACTCATGCATCTGATATTGAATCTTAACAAGTTCAAAGGAATATTTAAGTTCCCAACCGACACATATCAGACTCCTCCACACCCCTTGATTACTTTGCAGCTATCTGACAACCAAATGGAGGGTAAACTACCCACAAATATTGGTCTAATGTTCCCAAATTTGGAAGATTTATATGTTTCAGGAAATGGTCTTAATGGTCGTATTCCTCCATCAATAGGAAACATGTCCAAGTTGATTCGTTTAAAATTAAGTACAAACAAATTTTTTGGCCAAGTTCCAGAGTCTTTGTGGGCAGGTTGTGCTTCATTAGAATACTTGATTTTGTCATATAATAACTTACAGGGAAAATTACTTCCTTCTCACAAGAACTCTTCCTCTTTGAGATTGTTGCTCTTGGACAACAACTTCCTCAGTGGGACACTAGACCATGAGATATGGCACCTCCCATATCTTGAGGTGTTAGATATCTCTAACAACAGTTTATGGGGTATGGTTCCTACTTTCATCACAAATTCTTCATCTTTAAACTGGATAAACTTGTCAAGAAATAATTTTACTGGAACACTATCCAAAGAGCTCTGCAGACTTGACGTTTGGCATTTAGACCTCTCTCATAATAAACTCTCAGGTTCAATACTAGCTTGCTATTTCAATATGCATCGGTTGCAAACTCTACAACTACAAGGCAATAGCCTAACAGGCTCCATTCCTACATTCAGGAGACTTGGTGACTTTCTATCAACACTTGATTTGAGGGATAACAAGTTGTCTGGAGTGATTCCAAACTCGATTGTGAAGGTGAAATCCTTAAGTTCTCTTCTACTGGGAGGTAATCAGCTACATGGGCAACTGCCTAACCAATTGTGCCAACTAAAGGACATCCAATTTTTGGACCTGTCACGTAATAACTTCATTGGAAATATCCCTGCTTGCTTCTACAATTTCTCATTTGGAGAATGGGAACCTTTTACTGGCTATGGTACACCATTAGCTTTTTCAAGTAACTTTTATTACTATAGCCATCTTCATCTGACACTATTTTTTGAACATGATGGATTTGTTAGTATAGAAGCAAAACTTGAAATAGATTTTTTGACAAAAAACTTGGTTCTTGGATACAGTGGCTACAATTTGGTGCTTATGAATGGAATAGATTTATCAAGCAATAAGTTAAGTGGAAAAATCCCTCAAGAGATTGGATACCTAAAATCCCTTCGTGCATTGAACTTATCTCATAATCATTTAAATGGATCAATACCGACAAGTTTCCACAACCTTTTAGCCACTGAAAGCATAGACCTTTCAAACAACAACTTGGATGGAGAAATCCCTATTGAGTTACAGGACTTGAACTTTCTTGTTGTATTCAATGTGTCCTATAACAATTTGTCAGGTATAGTGCCTAATGGTGGACAATTTTCAATTTTTGATGATAGCTGCTTTAAAGAAAACCAAAATCTCATTCGGCACAATAGCAATAAACGTAACTCTGCGCATATACCACCAACTCCTATCAACAATGACACAAAGGAAGATGAATCTATCATAGATTTCACTTCTTTTATTTGGAGTTTCTTTGCATGCTATGTTGCTGTGTTGGTTATCATGGCAACAGTTCTTTGGATCAACCCATATTGGCGAAGATTGTGGTTTTACTACATCGAAACATGCCTCTATAGATGTTTGTACCCATATCTTAAAGATGCATTCTGGTAGAATTCCCAAGAGTTTGAATAAATTGCACAACTGCTAACTTATAGACTTGTGCTAGCAGTGAACATGTATGTCACTTCACCTCTTTGTATAACTTATGTTGCTGTATTTTAAGTACATGTAATGTTTTCTAAATACTCTATTATATCGCGAGTTTTTAAAAATATAATCTGTTGTTATGCTATTCAAATTGGGATTTACTCTAGTAGAAGGCGCCAAATTCTATATGGTAGCCTACTCACATTGTAGCAGAACCTTGGATCTAGAGTTTTAAGTTTTCCATTGTTTTGTTGTAAGTCTTGCTCAAGGTTAACAATATAACTTCTATGATTTATTTTCTTAAAGGCGAAAGTTTGCAAGTACTGTGCATGATTTTTAATATTTGCAAAAGTTGCAAATAAAGTATCTTTCAAGTAGATCAATAAAACACACCAATATATGAACAAATATACTAAGTACTAAAAATATTTGATTAAGTCAAAAACGTTAGTTCAAGAAACTTACCAAAAACATATGTATTTACTTGTGGTTGTATTAATACACCCTTTAAATAAGGCATTACAACATATAACCTTTTAAACCTCATTTTACTTTCATATTTTTATGCAGTGAATGTATATATGTTGTACCGAAATGTGAACAATGAAGGTTGTTCCAAATTTGAAATCACCATTCATGATGGCTAAGTGATTTAATAAGCAATACGATGTTTCTGGATTTGATCAACATATATTACCAAACAAAATTATGATATAAATAAAAGATAATAGCTACTCATGATCATTAACCAACTTCATTCCAATTTCTTGATCCAAACATGCTCTTGTATAAGGAAAAGCTTTACCATTTTCTCCATAGGCCTTGCTAGGCAATCATGCTCAGGTGGATAATGAAAACATGGCTCCATTGAGAAGTCTCTTACTGTAACATCCCAAATTATGCTTTACCAAAATCCCTGTATATTGTGAATATTCAATAAATGTTGAAATTGAATAGTTAATGAATTGCCAAGATTGGATATCTATTGATTATTCCTAAGTCAATTTTTGACAAGAAAAAGGAATGTTTGTCACCTAGATAAATTAGTTATAATGGCAACATATTCTTGTCACATGAGTTTGCACTAATGGGCAATGAGATTCAACATTTGTAAACCTTATAAGGGGCCATATAATTCCTCCAAATGAAGGAGGAAAGAAGAGCCAAGATGGTGCCAAGTGTCACAAGGTGGAAGACCAAGAGAATGTGACACTTTGACACATAAATGGTAACACATTCAAAAGGCAATAAGGACCCCTTGAGAAGGCCCAATATTTCAGCCAACATTAGAGGGAAAAGGAAAAGGGAAAATCCTTTTCAAGGCCCATATTACCAAAAGAATACCAAAAAAGGCCCTAACATTATGAAAATACCCAAAAAAGCCCTAAGATTGAAAATTTCTAAAAGGCCCCAAGATTGAAAATTCCTAAAAAGGCCCAAGATGAGTTGTTAATGGGGCTGATCAAGTTGTTAGGTGAAATTTGATTTAGTTGTTAGATGGGCGATTTAGTTGTTAAAAATAAAAAATTTTAACAACTAAATCAGCCCATCTAACAACTAAATCAGCCCCCCGCTAACAACTTGATCGCCCCATTAACAACTTCGTCAAATTCTGAAGGGCCTTTTCCGAATTGTCGAATCTTTGGGCCTTTTTGGTTATTTTCAGAATGTTAGGGCCTTTTTCGGTATTCTTTTGGTAATATGGGCCTTGAAAAGGATTTTCCCAAAGGAAAATATGAAGTCTTGAAATATCTTGCACATGTTGGAACAAAAGTCAAAAAGTCAAAGTGCCACATGTCAAGCTTGGAAGCAAGATGATCAAGATGTTCTAGAAGGGGGACACCTAAGCATGTGATTATGTCATGAAGATGACAACACTTTCTTGCCCAATAAGCCATGTATTTCGGCCAAGTAAGGGGAGAGAAGAAAAGTCAAAAAGTCAACAAAGCAATCCTATGATGCCACTTTGAGGCACCATGACCATCCCTTTGCAGTGAGGAAAATTCTAAGGCAATAGCCGTGATGAGTTGGGAAATGGCACACAAAAGAGACCAACCAAATCAGACCTAAATCTGACAAGTAGAACTCGATCTGTGAGTATGGCATAAAGAAATGTCATAGTCAATGAAGATGAAATATCACCTAGAGGAGGGTGAATAAGTGATCTAAAAAGAAATTTCGCACTAATACAATTAAATAGAGATAGGGAATGAGGAGAGACACAAAATGTTGTTGCGCCTCTTATAGAAACAGATAATTTTAAAAATGGCACAATGTCTTTTTCTTGGCAGAAATTTCTGGTAGCTGAAACATATAATGTGTTACACATATTAAAAGTCTAAAACTCATCATCTTTTGTTTTAATTGAAATTTTACCATTTATATTTTTTGAGATTTTGTGCTATTCCTTTTGTCCTATTTATTTGGCGAAAAATAAGTTTTTTTGTTCTTTTCTATTATAAGTTACATGTTTACTTTTTTTTTTATTTAAATGTATACTTTTACTCTTTATTTATTATTGTTTAAAATTTGTTTTCATGGGGAATTCTGATATAGTGTATGTTAAGGAGGGGTAAACTCCAAAAGTTAAATTTAAGATAGAATTAATGAGGTTTAAAAAAATTGTAAAAAAATTGATGAAAAATGAGTTACAAATATTGGTTAAACTATTAGGCGAAATGGGCGGGTTGGGCAACCCGAGGCCAAACTCATAACCCGCCCATTAAACTTTAAACGGGTATGGGCTAGCTCATACTCATACCCCAACCCATTTAAACCCCTGTAAACGGGCTAGTACATAGATAGGTGGGCTAATCGGGTTTTGGGTAACCTAGGTTACATTTGACTTGTTTAGTTTTTTGAAAAAAAGAAAACAACATTAGGCATTCATCCAATTATAGTGGATTATGAACGGCTTATGGGTTATGGGTTCCATGCTCAGCTTATGATTATTATAGTTGTAAAGGATTTTCAATTTATGAAACTTAAATAAGTGAGATTCGCAGATTTGCAACTTACTATTTAGTCATCCTTATTATAAGTAGTATCAAATAGGTATTAATTACATTTTTAAGCTTATCCCTATTTAAAATTTGATGAAATTTTTTTATTTTTAATAATTTATAGTTTTAAATATGTATAAATTTGAAATTTTTGTCATTTTTAAACAGTTTAATACTCGACCACATTTCTTTACTTATAGTGAGGTGATTAGAGGTGCCTTATACCTATAATAGGAAAAAGAGAGAATCTTGTAACAAAATTTTGTGAGACTTAACTATCAATAAATGAAGTTTTTAGGATCTAAGTGTCATTTCCCCTTTTTCTAACTAGTTTGTATGCCAAATGCCAAAAAAAAAAAAAAAAAAAAAGGTTAGCAAAATTACAATCAACTCAAATGCCTAAATTAAACAAAATTGAACCAATCAATTCAATTATTGTTCTCTTCTGTTTTAAATCTAAGATCTTGTTTCCTCATTTCTCTTGGTCTTGAGTATATGCAAGACCTAATAGAGTATGATGCAATATGTGTTAGTCATTAACCAATATACCCCGGTTTAATTAACGTAAAAGTGGCTGAGGAAATAAAGTTATCTTTATCTCAATTTTTTCCAATAAAATGGAATAAAGGGCAGGTTTTGAAAAGGAGTATAGTTTTGAAAAAGATTAAAGTTTTAAATTACTTTTCTTAACTCACAAGATTCGATTGATAAGAGTCTATATTTAAGACTATTTATTTAAGCATTTAAAGTATTTTTTCACGAGTCGAGACAAATGTCACATCCCAATTTTCGAAAGCGTTTTCACGGTATCTTGATCAGAGTCGAGCATCGGAAGTAAATAGTATTGAAAAGTAACTGATAAATATCCACTGTCATGTATATATGTGCTTTTAACAGCGTTACATTTTTTTCAAATGTCGATATCATAAAGTACATGTTAATAGGACTTTCTCCAGCCGGTTCCTACATCTGCAGCTTACCCTTGTCTTCGATCCCGTTTACTCGGATCACGAAGCTATGGTAAGAGGCGAGGTTCAATGCCCATTGAACCTCGGGTAACGGTTAACCTCATGTTCATGTACGGTTATGTATGACGGTTATCTCATGGTTTCACAGCAATATTCACATATAAAAGATAATAACAGAACACGATGCACTTGCATATGAACGTTATTACGATGCACTATTCACCAGTGCCACGATGGCCTATCGTGTCCTCAGCGCTAGGAAAACTCAACGGTGTTATCAATACCATAACCCGTGTATAGCTGTATATGTATACTCAATAAATTTTTAAAACAGAATCTCGAGTCTATGAATACAACCATCACATATAGGTATACGGTAAATATCGAGTTAGTGTTACGATAAAGCGTCCAGGTACCTTCGTCGCGATATCGGTATGTCGTTGGTCGGACGGTGGTCACGTTTATCCTATAACGGTAATATCGCATTTATTAATTCGCAAACAATATTCTAGAAGATATCCTAGTCACTAATGACCTTTTACCCTTGGTACATTTATTTTTCACTTTAGTTCTTCAAAATTCGTAGAACAACGCTGGTACAAATTTGGCAGATTTTCGTCTAACTTTGAAAAATCATAATTAATTCTACAAAAATCGAAACGACAATCCGTAAAATTCCTTGGAATCCTTAAGATGTCTATTTGCAAATAAAAATAATCAATTTTTCCCAGAACTCACGAATCACTCCCAGGTTTTAAGTTTTGAACCTCTGCCCAGAATTTCTCCATAAATTTGTAGCCTAACTTTAAGGATTTTTATCTCACTGTACAGAAATCATTTTTACATGTTCTTGACATATTTAAAACTCCCTATATGTCTATTTTAACCATGAATTGTCTCAGAATTTTGTGACCATAGTTTCAAAATGAAATTCTGGCGTTTTCATCACTGACTCCAGAAATTCCGAAACCGATGAAATTTCGCCAGAACTTTGTTACTTTGATGATTTTCTTCCAGAAATTTTTCCATAACTTCTTCTCCATCAATTTTTTGAAATAAAGAAAATTTTGACTATAAAAACATGTAAATAAAATTATCCTAGCATATTTAGGATCTAAGCTACTTCTATCTAAGAATTTAAGAACTAAAACTCAAAGAACTTAAAGCTAGAGCTAGAGAACTTACCAAGAACTTTGCTCCTCCTTTCTTCAAGGCTCTCACTCTCACTTTCTCTCTATATTTCAGATGTTGCTTTGTGAATTGGTGAGGAATTATGAAGACCCCAACCCCTATTTATAGTAAAAGTCCATGACACTATTCACAACCCCTCATCTTGCATTATGGCCATTGGATCTAGGTAAATTAAAAGCACAAATCCTAGCCCTTAGAACCCTCAAATTTGACCCCCCTCTCTCCTTGATCCCCTTCCATTTTCTATCCTAAAGTACCATATCCTCTTCCAAAAACTTTTTGCAAAATATCCCATGTGTTCTAGCTTTTTCCCAAGCCAACTATTTTCTTTGTTTTTCACTAGACCAAATTCATTTGAGGATCTTGATGAAGTCTTATTAAAATTCTCTCATTGCTTTTGAACTCTTGATATTTTTAGCTTTAATTAGAGACCATAATCTCTCATTTTCTCAATTGGACACAATCCTCAAAAGTTGAGGAAGTGACTTTGATTATAGTCAATCTCAAACTTGAATTTTGCTTGTTAATAATCAATTCTTATATTTGATTTATGATCAATGGATCTCAAGATACAATTTATTTTGTATAGGTTTCCCTTTGATTAAGTCTTGAATTAATCTTATTGATTAATCTAATTAATTCATGTGTAATTTTCTCATTGGATGTTAACTTGACTTTCTTTCTCCATTTTTCTCCCACCAATTTATCCTCTTCCATTTAGTACACTATCCTCTTCCACTTCACTTTTTATCCTCTTCCATTTTGCCTTCAAAGTCTCCATCTTTATGACACACCATGCAAGTGGGTACTTTGATTTTTAGCTCTCTTTTTCTCTCTCCCAAGCCACCATAACCGTGCCCCCCCCCCTCGCTTCATCTTTTTGAGTTTTGTTGCTTTTAACATCCACATATGGGAGCTATGCCATTGGTTGTTCTCTTATGCACATGGATTAAACTTTATTAGAATGAATTAGGGTCATTAGATTAGCTTCATGAGATAAATTCTTGGCCTTTAGATCATAGTTGAAATTGTTGACTTTTCAAATCTTGATTAGTGTTTAATTAACATCTTAATCTAGAGCTTAATTGCCTCTTGATTATTGCATTAGTGGTTCTTAGAGTAGTTGATGATTGTTACAAATTTATTTAGTGCTAATCCTAATCCTTTATTGGTTCCTGACTTTTAGTTATGCTAATACAACTTTAATTGGTGACTATTAACATTAATTATGAAGAATTACCTAGATATTCCATTAGTGTAATTTTAATTGCTCATTAATCATTAGCAATTGCCCCTTAATTGTCCCAAGTGTCTTGATAATTCTTTATGGCCCTTTATGGATTAAATATGAACTAAATACTAATTATAGGGTATTAGTAAATTTAGTCTCCTTAATAAATCATTGGTTATCTTAAGCCTAAGGAAAAATTACCTAGAAAATAGAATAAACATATCTCAAAATTTGAGACCAAATATTCACCTATTTTAAATAGGTTCTATTTATCAAAATATTGTATTTAAGACAAATAAGAAATTTTGGGTATTACAACAAAACTCTTCTTATATATTAACCATAAAATTACTTCTAAAAAACTAATCCAAATACATGAGAGTTATACCAAACTGAACCAAATCAACGAGAAAAAGCTTTTCTCACATATTAACTATAAAATTAACTTCTAAAAAACTAATCCAAACACATAAGAGTTAAACCAAACCGAATCAAATCAACGTAGGCTCATCCATTTATATGTATACATCTTGTAAAAATAGAATAAAGAACTAACAATTTATTAGTTGAGGTGGTAAGTGACTTAACCTTGTAAATAAGGGAATATAAGTTTAAATCCTGGGAAGCGTACTTATTAGTAGAGGCCAAAAATACTTTCACTTTAAACCCCAGGAGAGAAACCTTTGTTGAAATTTAAAAAATAGAAGAAAGAACAAAAAGCAAAGGATAATTATTTGAATCAGTTATAACATCCTTATGTAGTAGAAAACTTTAGAGATCAATGTTCTTTGCTGCTCTAAAATCAAGTACCAGGTCTAATACTTGTTTGAGATAGCAGTGGTAAAAGTGACTTATTTTCAATATGATTTTTACAAACGTAAGATAGGATAAAAGTTATATTATAAATGTGATTTATATTTGGATTGACGGTGGCAGAAGTAACTTTTTTTCAAATACGCTCTTGTTTAACTTGTTATTTGAAAAGTCGGTTGAGATGAAAAATGACTGATAAAAATAGCATGAATCTTATCGAAAACTACATATACTACTAAAGTGTTTAATTAAATATATTTAATGGATAAAATCTTATATAAATTAGAACACATACAAATATATATGAACTTGTTAATAGTAAATAGGGTAAAGGTGCAAAAATGCACATGTGCTTTACCCTCAAGAGCGCTCAGCACCACGTGCTTTTTTAGGTGTAAAAGTGACTATGTGGTTAGTAAATTGGTGCAAAAGTCACACTATCATTAAACGTCTGTTAGTTTCCCTTAAGCGTGCCAGTGGATCTCGGTGTAATTTAGTGATTCTTTGACTCGGAAGACGTGGCGGGCGTGGGGGAGTTGAAGACTCCATTAACACGAAACCCAGATTTGCTCTCTCCGAAACTTCTCAACCAAAAACATTTAACAGATCCACGCGAGTTGTTAACGTCCTCATACCAAATGGAGGCATTTAGGTGTTGGATGTTGAGGTTGAGGGCACCGGAGATGGTCAAGTTGGCTTCCCAGGCGACAGATAACTAGCCGTCGAAGATGTTGAAGTGAGGAACAGAGAGGAGTCAAGGAAGAGCGTGGGTGGGATGGGGGGCAGCGGCAGCGTCTTTGATTACCTGAGACGGTAGGCAACCCCAAGCATGAACAATGCAATCAAGGCCAATCGAAGTGCCATGTCCCACCAACGACATTTGTAGCTATGTTTGTAACCGGATCTTGCCTTCCTCAATGTCTTGAGGAAGAGGCGGGAACTCAACTTTTGAACCCATTTTCTTTTGTTATTGTTGGGATTGATTGTATACCTTAAAGTAGTTGTTGTTATCAGAGATGGAAATGAAATTGTGGGACACACTAGATTGTAATATGGGAAACAGAGGATTAAAGATAAAAATCAATTTTAGGCCTGCGGAGGTTGACAATCTCAAGGGAGATTCAAGCAAGGCTAGGAAAGTGCTTGGGTGGAAGCCCAAGGTGGGATTTGAGCAGTTGGTGAAGATGATGGTGGATGAGGACGTTGAATTGGCCAAGAGGGAGAAGGTGCTTGTTGATGCTGGCTTCTTGGATGCTCAGCAACAACCTTGATCTCTAGTAGTGGGAATTCAACCTCTCCTCATATGGCTTTAGACATAAAATTGCTTAGAAGTTCAATCTGTGATAGTTCTTAGACTTTTTAAGATATACAATGCATTTCTTTGAATGAGCCACCATAGATGACAATTTGATCGGATGAGTGATTTTCTTTTGTGTTTGTTTCTCTCACAGTCATGGATTATCCAAATTTTATCTAATCTTATTTTTCTCAATGTCAGTTCATCCGTTGTTGCAGAAATTAAATTAGCTCTTTGTTGTTTTCTTTATTTTTCCATTGGTTCTTGATCTCTAGTGTGTTCTCCATCTTTTCTCTGGAATAGTTCATTTTTTCTTGGTACACAGGAACAGTATAGTACCTTTTTAACCATATAGATTTACACATTAATGAGTATTTTGGGATTCAAGGCCACTATTTTCCGAGATTCGGGTTCTATATATTCTTGTCAACTTAATTAATGAATTAATCTTCATGAGCAATAAGAAAATGCTTTCACTTGTGCCGGCGTGAGGTAAAAATGTGATAGTAGCAACCACAAATGCCGGAGCAGGAAATATTGGCCTGGCCCTGGTCACTGACTCACTTGCACACATTTAAATGTTTGAAAATTGAATTAAGGCTGATCTTCGTCCATGATAAGGGGATTACAAGAAGAAAAAACGTGAAAGAAAACATTTTTATTGTGTCTGATACAAAAATTTTCATCTTTTCAAAAGAAAGCTCTTCCGTTCTCTTTCATATCTTCATTTTGTACAATGCCCAATCTAAAAGAACATCTAATTATCCAACAAACTCGAGTAACTAAGGATAGTTGTTTATTTATTTTTGGGGTGAAAGTGAATGATGTTTACTTTTCACTGTACAAGAAAAGCAAGTTGGTTCCGATCAGGCAAACAAAGACGCTGCCGCTGCCCCCCATCCCACCCATGCTCTTCCTCGACTCCCTCTCTGTTCCTCACTTCAACATCTTCGATGGCTAGTTATCTGTCGCCTGGGAAGCCAACTTGACCATCTCCGGTGCCCTCAACCTCAACATCCAACACCTGAACGCCTCCATTTGGTACGAGGACGTTAACAACTCGCATGGATCTGTTAAATGTTTTTGGTTGAGAAGTTTCGGAGAGAGCAAATCTGGGTTTCAGGTTAATGGAGTCTTCAACTCCCCCTACACCTGCCACGTCTTCCAGAGTCAAAGAATCACTAAATTACACCGGGATCCAGCTAGTACAGTTAAGGGAAACTAACAGACGTTTAATGATAGTGTGACTTTTGCAACAATTTACTAACCACATAATCACTTTTGTACCTAAAAAAAGCACGTGGTGTTGAGTGTTCTTGAGAGCAAAACACATGTGCATCTTTGCACATTTACCCTAATAAATAATAGTACATTGTTTATTGAATTACCTATCCCTAAGAAATTGGTCTCCTATTCTATCACGAATATAATTTATTTGACCTAATTTTGCTAATTAGCGTGGCGCATGTTTTGCAACATCATCATATTTTCTGTTTGGAAAAAAAAAAAAAAAAAAAAAACTCCCCATTCCTCAGTTCTAGCCTCTTCTTATATCTCTATCGTTTCTGGAGACTTCAACAACCAAGTACCCCTAATTTGTTTGACACACGAGTTTCTTGTAAAAAAGAAGACATTCTTCATCTTCTCCTCTGTTGTTTATTCTTCCAACCACCTCCTTTGTGCTTCACGTTGAATCTAAATTGAACGCTATTCCTTCCTGCCCCTGTCCGTCGCTTACTGGCCTTTGCATTCTTTGAATTGCGCAAAATAGATAGAGGCTCATCAGTTAGCAAACCTTCCGTTTCCCTTGCTCTTTTCCTCATCGATGACGTTTATGCCTTCCAATCTCCTCCGGTTGTGTCTTCTCTTCCCCAACTCGGTGATGAAGACTATCCGACTCCTCTGGTCCCAACAATAGCCTCCTCCTCCGCTCATTGCTCCACCTCTCGTCACCGTTGTCACGCCGACAATGCCACCCTCTCATCTTAACTACCCTGACTCTACTGATTCTTCTCCTCGTTCCCAAAACGCCGACTCCTAGGATGACCCTTTCCTACCCGCCGCTGCCTCCTCCAAGCTCTACCTCATGTGCAGCTAAGGCGGTTACATCGTTCCTCGCCCTTACGAAAAGTCTCTATGTTACGTCAGTGGCGATACTTATATCGTTGTCGTTGACCGGAACACCTCTCTCTTCGACTCTAACCTATGGGCAGGAAAGGACGACGAGAGAAAGTGTGGATTAATGCCCAACGCTCGCCAATGCTACTAGAAGTAACAAAAATTGGCTTCTCTCCAAAAGTCACGGCAGTCCAATAAGTCAGATTTAGAAAACGCTAATCCAAATGGTTGATTTTTATGTAACTGGGCTTTTTATCTTCTCACTGGACTTTCAACAACACCTTCCCAAACCAGTTCTTAGATCATCTGGCAGAGATATTTCGTTGCCACTTGCCAGTCTCTTGAAAAATATCAAAACAAGGAACACAAGATCTGCAATATTTGATTCCTGGACTTATGAGATATAACAACTCCCACCATTCCTTATTACAAGACATTTCTAATCAATTCACACGTGTTAATAAAAACAATTAAAAAAATAATTTTATTATATAAATTCAATTAATTTTCAATACTACTTTTATTAACTACATTAAACTAACATCATATTAATTTATACTCTTCCTTGCCATCCTTATTAAATATGAGCATATGTAAGAAAACATGAAATACTCATTAAAAATTTAAAACCATCAAAACATCTTATAAAAAGGACAAAAAAAAAAAAAAAAAACTTTGAAGAAGATGTATTATAAAAGAGACAAGAGGAAGTATGTTATAATTATACTCATTTTCAAGTCCTCATTCCTACATATACCTTCGTGAAGTTTTTTATATTGGCATAAAAAAAGTTTAGGTGAGTTGGGTCCCGGACTCACTAGAGTTAGAGTATGCCTTTCGGTTTAAAAATCATTTATAGAGGTACTTACAAATGCTTCCAAAAAAGTCTTTACTTTGATGAGATTTAAATCCATAATCTTATAGTTATGAGCCAACTTTTTTAACAACTCACTAGAAGTTTGTGACCTTAAAGAAACATTTTGAAGAATTCAAAGCCCAAATGAGACGTCTCACACCATAAAGTATATTGATTGACAATATTGTATTAGCGTACACTCGGGGTCATATATTATGCAAGCGTTAAAATTTTTTATAAGTGTATATCCAGTTTAAGTGGTGGCGGAGCTAGGGCTTTTTGTTTGTATTAGTATAATTAGTGGAGGGATTCGGGTGAAATGCCCTCGAATTTTATTTTAAGGAAAGTTTTAAATATATTTAAAAAATAAAAGAATATAAACATGAAAAGAAAAGAAAACTTCAATTTAACATAGAAAAATAATAATCAAGAGTCAACTAAGCTATTATAACAAAAGGATTATAAAAACATTCTTCGATTCTTCATTCCATGAAAATATTGCATTATATCTTTATCATCAATTTTACTAAACATATCACGTTCAACATAACTTAGCATGCATGAGTTAAACCAATCATCACTTATCCGATTGTACAACTTATCCTTAACAAAAATCATTGTAGAAAAATGAGATTTTTCCAAACTACACAACCCAACAAAGCAAGTGATTTTTCCAAAGAACATCTTATATAAAAGGAAATAAGAATCAACGAAGGCTAGAACATCAGTGGGACAATTGCACACGTTTATTCCCTTAAATCAATCAGCACACAAATTGGTTGAAGAACCTGAAGTCTTCAACGCCCACAAAGCCACGAGAGCATCATTGGAATAATTCATTTACTTTCACTATTAAATAGGAATAATTCATTTACATAAACTCGTAAAAGTCTACTTTCACTATTAACTAGGTATTAATAGTGTATAATAAATAATTAAATTATAAAAAAAAATAACAACAATTTGATTTAAATATATTTTAAATCCAAATAATTGAAATTAATCCATCAATATTCAAAATTTATTATATTTAACAAAAAATGTCTATATTCAAAATTGAGTATCTTCATTTTTTTACCATTTTATATTCTTATTGTGTGTGAGTGAAACAATTTTTAAATTTTTCTAATTTTTCAACTCCAAAATTTTGTTTTTTTTTAAAAAAAAAAAAAAAAAAAAAAAAGGTTTTCTCCTTTTTTGTTTTGTTTTGTTTTCCTTCCGCTTCAAATGTCTTTTGACTTGTGACCTTTTCCCCCACACACAAATATCTTCCCCCCCCCCCCCCCCGCGCAACGATAATATTGGCCTCGCTTGAGATAGTAGTGGTAGAAGTGGCTTTTGTTTTGTATGAACTTTTCTTGATGTGATTTGTGTTTGGCATAGCTTTAGAAGTTACTGTGAAGCAGGAGAAGCTCTAACAATGAGCTTAAAAAAAAAAACCATATCAAACTTAGAAGCCCATCAAACACTGATGCTAACCCAAACACTCAATTATCAAGTTTTCCCTCTTTGATGTGCTTTTTTCCCCATACGATGGACTTTTTTTTCCCATCAGATGTTATCCCAAACATACACTTATATCCTCTTTCTCTCTCTCTCTCTCTCTTCCCCATCCCTCACGCACCACTCGTCACCTCCGTCCTCTGCCATGGGCCTACTGCCTCATCGCCGTCTTCTCCACCACAACGCCCACCGGCGGCAACAACACAGCCACCACCTACCAACCTTCGTCATGGCCTTCAATTTTCTCTTATTCTCTTCTGCTTCACTCCCAAGTAAGTATACATATATATATATATATATATAAAGAAAAAAGAAACAAGTTTATGTCTGCACATGCATGCATTTGCCCTGACGTGGCTCCGCCCCTGAGTTTAAGGACAGCTTTTTCAATTTGATTGACCAAACTCTTTAGCTGTGTCCATGTAAACAAAGAAAAATCTAGACATGAAGCTTGAATTTCTACTATGAGTGGGAATTTTTCTACCAAAATAGTTTTCTATAATTATGGCCTTTGAAATTTCGTGAACTCATGCATTAATGACTTAACTCTCGTATGATCGATCCAGCATGCAATGAACAAAAACATACTATTTCCAATCTTAAATATAAGAATAGTTAAATTTTTTAAAAAAGTTAAATAAATTAATTAATTACATCATATGTTGTATATGACGAAATTATACATCAATTTATAAGTCAAACACATTAGTTTGAAAAAAAAAGAAATATAAATACTTTAAGGTAATTTAATTAAGAGGTTGTTAATTTGGTGCTTGAGGACTGAGTGAGGCTCATTTAGACATAGATTAAATTGTAGGTTGAAATGGTAAGCGATCTTATCCATAAAAAGGAGAATACAAATTTGAATCGAGAAGCGCTTTTGTTAGTAGAGGTAAAAACTATTTACCCTCCAAACATGAAAGGAAACCCTCCATTCTAATATTTTTAAATATATTTTTTTATATACCATTGGTGAATGTAAAAAGGAAGCAAGGAATCACTGTGAGAACGACTGCGTTTGGTGAATGGCGCGGCAATGGAGTGGAGAGAAGCCAACCCCCTAACCCAGTCATCAACTGTTGACCATAATGATTGTTTAAAAAAAAAAAAAAAAACTTATTTGATTAAGTATTTTTGATAAAGTGTTTTATAAAAAAATATAAATCTGGTCTATAAAATAAAAAATTCATAACAACGTTTATATACTTTCGTACTTTTTATTCTGTAAAATTGGACAAAACACAGGAACCCTATCTTTAAAGTTTAAACAACGTTTGTACCCTAATTATTTTTTATACCTTTTACTCTAACATTATTTTTCAGTGTACAACTATCTAATTTCAAACATATTTTTTTATAATCTCTTCTATTTTTTCTAAAAAATGTTTTAAGAATTATTATTAGAACATAAAAACTGAAAATTGAATCAAACAAGTCATAGTCATTTCATTTCATCTATCATTATCAACATTTAAATCTTCCCATGTGTCGATAATGTTGTCAACAAACTGAAAAGAATGAAAATTACGTTGCCCTTACATACATATATACTAGAAACGCATTCAGGTCTCTCTTCCTCTTACTTACATTCCCTGGCTTTCTTGATTCTTAATTCATCTCTTGTTCCATTGGTTTTTTTTTTTTTTTTTTTTTTTTTTTTTTTTTTCGGGGGGGGGGGGGGGGGGGGGGGGGTGTTTATTTTTTGCCACCCCAGAGTTATCTATCAATGCACATGTTCGCAATCAGACACAGTACACTCCTTCAATTCAGTCATAAACGTATGACTTGGTTTGTAATATAGGAGGGAGTATGTTCTAATTATACTCATGTTCAAGTCCTCATTCCCACATATACCTCCATGAAGTTTGTTTTATGGGTCAAGGTGCATATTTACCAACTAACTATTACCCGAGGAGCGCCTGACACAAATAACTATTGAGGGGACTAAAATGGGCAATTAACAATTAAAAAGTGAAAAAAAAAAAACACAATTTGGAGCAGATTCGCCAACAAACTATTACCCCGTCACTGTCTTGGTGTCTCTGTCTTCCATTGACTGTCACCGTGTCGGCGACGTCGGCATTTCTAAAGCTTCTATTGTTGCTAGGTGTTCCACTCACCTTCTTGAACTCATCCAGTAGTCCACAACATTTGACTAGCACGCACCTTGCACCCTGGTTCCATCCCTCCGATGCCACAAGCAGCAACCGCTGCTGCCACAATGCTTGCTCCTATGGGTCCCATCTCTGTTGGTATTTTCTTTTTCCAACAAGAAGGCTTAACCACCCTTTTCTCTAGTATTTCCACCACCGTCCTACGCTAGTGCCTCATATTTTAACTTAATTATTTGGTGTTTTTTTTCTAATGGTTATTTGGTGTTTTTTTCCCCACTTTTAATAGTTATTTGGTGTTTTTTTTCACGTTTTAATTGTTGATTGGCAATTTTGGTCCCCTCAATAGTTATTTGTGCCAGGCGCTCCTCGGATAATAGTTGGTTGGCAAAAATTTGCACATTCACCCTTGTTTTATTGGTACCAAAAAAATATTTAGGTGAGTTGGGTCCTAGGACTTACTAGATCTATGGCATGCTTTTGAGCTCAAAAACGCGTTTATAGAGTTACTTACAAATACCCACCAAAAAGGCCTCACTTTGATAAGATTTGAATCTATAATCTTATAGTTATGAGCCAACGTCTTAACCAGCTCGGCAAGTTTGTGATCTTAAAGAAACATCTTGAAAAATTCAGGGCCCAATGTTAGACGTCTCACACCATGGGTCCGTATCCTCTCATAATCACTTTTATGCCCATCCCTCATCATCAGCAAATCCTGGCCGTTAAAATCTTGATCTAAGGATCCAGAATGAATTTTAGAAAAACCGCACGCGGTTTTTCTAAAAAACATTCTGGACACTTGGATCAAGATTTCAACGGCCATGATTTGATTGTGAGAGATAATGAGAGAGGTGATAATGAGGAAATCCTCTCCCCTCACACCATAAAGTACATTGATTGACAATATTGTGATTAGCGTACGCTTGGGGTCATATATTATGCAAGTGTTAAAATTTTGATGTGTATATCCACTTTAAGGACAACTTATTCAATTTAATTGACCAAACTCTTTAGCTTTGTCCATGTAAACAAAGAAAAATGTGGACATGAAGCCTCAATTTCTACTATGGTAAATAACACGTTTCTGAACACTATGGCATTTGAAATTTCGTGAACTCATGCATTAATGACTTGACTCCCGTATAATCGATTCAGCTTGCAAGGAAGATATTATTCTAATCTTAAATATACGACATAGTTGAATTTATTTAAAAAGATTAAAAAAACTAAATAAGTTACTTAATCATATCATATATTGTCTATGACTAAATTATATATCAGTTTATAAATCAGACAAATTAGTTTGAAGAAAAAAGGAAATATTAATATTTTAAAGTAATTTAATTGTGAGGTTGTTAATATGGTGCATGAGAACTAGAGTGAGGCTTATCCAGACTGGGATTAAGCTTAGTTTAAGATGGTAAGTGATCTTACCCCGTAAAGAAAAGAACATAAATTTGAATCCTAGGAAGCGCTTTTGTTGGGAGAGTCCTACACTCCAAACCTCAAACGAAGCCCTCCATTGTAATATTTTGGTTTAAGTACCAATTTTACCCCTGAAGTACATGCACAGGAGCAATTTTTTCGTGGAAGTTTTTTTTGGGAGTAATGTTTCCTCGGAAGCATACAAACGTAGCAATGTTGCCCCTCCGTTAATAACCTTAATGGTCAAACATTGTTGATTACATTATGCCGACGTGGATTGTCTACGTGGCATCTTTATCACTTTTTAAGTAGCAATTTTGTCCCAAAAGTACACGCCAAAGAGCAATTTTGCCCTGTAAGTTTTTTTTTGGGGTCTCAATATTTCCTCAAAAGTATAAAAACGTATGATATGATTAAATAACTTATTTAACTTCCTTAATCTCTCCAAAACACGTCCATCTGGTCTTATAATTAGGACCGGAGGTAGTATGATTAAGTAACTTATTTAGTTTTCTTAATTTCTTTTTTTAAAAAGTGAAACCTGTCTTATAGTTATAATCATGACAAGAGAGAGTTGGCGTGGCAATTATTATTATTATTATTATTTTAAAAAAGTAAACATAACCTACTCTTTCTTTCCTCATAGCGTCCTCCATCGCAAGCATTCCCCAATCAAAAATAATAATCACTCGCCCGTGGAATTTGTTCAGAAAAATGTTTTTTTTTTTCAAATCAAATAAGAAAAATAAGAATGAATTTGTCCGAACAGTAAGATCAAACAAATACGTCGCAGCAGGCAGTTCAAATGAAAATTTTCAAACAATAATCACCGCGGAATTATCTACGTGAACGATTAACGAACTTCTGGTGCATTTAAGTAGAGATGACGAGAAAATAAAGCTCACAAAAAGTGTCAACTACTATTAATTAAGGCTGTTGATAGTGGGGGCAACATTGTTACTTTTTTAGACTTACGAGGCAACATTGAGACCAAAAAAAAAAAAAAAATCAAGGGCAAAATTGCTACTTAAAAAAAAAAAAAAAAGTAAGAAAGATGCCACGTAGACAATCCACATCGTATAATATGATCAACTAATGTTTGACCATTATGGTCGTTAACGGAGGGGCAACATTGCTATGTTTTTATACTTCTGGGCAACATTGCTCCCAAAGAAACTTTCGGGTAAAATTGCTCCTAGGCGTATACTTCGGGGGACAAAATTGGTACTTAACCCTAATATTTTTAAATCTTTTTTTTATATACCATTGGTGAATGTAAAAAGGAAAGGAATCACTTTGAAAACAACTGTGTCTGGTTAATGGCGG
Organism: Acacia acuminata; assembly: GCA_019022655.1. Lineage (NCBI taxonomy): Eukaryota > Viridiplantae > Streptophyta > Magnoliopsida > Fabales > Fabaceae > Acacia > Acacia acuminata. The sequence continues at coordinate 1,813,349 of JAFJYI010000001.1, forward strand.
GGCAATGGAGATAAGCCAACTCCATTTCATCCCAATCACTAATGTACGTACCAACCGTTTCATGACTAACCCAGTCAACTGTCGACCATAATGTTTTTTTTTTAAATAAAAAAAAATTTAATTGATTATTATTTTTTATTAAGTGTTTTACAAAAAAGTATAAATCTGGTCTAAAAAAAAAAATTCATAACCGTTTATATACTTTCGAACTTTTTATTCTGTAAAATTGGGCAAAACAGAGGAACCCTGTCTTTAATTTACAACGTTTGTACTCTAATTATTTTAAACAATTTTCTTTTATATTTTTTTATCTAACGTGATTTTTCAGAGCAACTATCTAATTTCAAACATATTTTTTTTATGATCTCTTTTATTTTTTCTAAAAAATGTTTTAAAAATTATTATTAGAACATAAAAACTGAAAATTGAATCAAACAAGTCCTAGTCATTTCATCTATCAACATTTAAATCTTCCCATGTGTCAAAAATGTTGTTAGCAAACTGAAAAGAACGAAAATTACGTTGCCCATACACACCTACTAGAAACGCATTCGGGTCTTTCTCTTCCTCTTACGTACATTCCCTAGCTTTCTTGATTCTTAATTCATCTCTTTGTTCCATGTTTTTTTTTTTTCCCGTTATTTTTTACCACCCCAGAGTTATCTATCAATGCACATATTCACAAGGAGACATAGTACTCTTTCAATCCTAAATATATGATATGGCTTATATTATAATTTGTCACTACAAAATAAGTCCTATATTTATAAACATAATCTTAAATGCCCTCTTGTAGCATTGTATCATAATATTATTAGAAATTGGAATCAAGTTATAACATTCTGATCTATAGTACAAATTTCAGAGATCGATGCCTCTAACAAGTAATAATTAATTTGAGTCTTAATGAGATGATTTAATTGGGAGAGATCTTTCGGTTGTCACAATCTCAATTCTCAACAGAAGAATGTCAAAATAGCATATAATTAGGATCAATCCACAAGAGAAGTTTGATGTTTCCTTAACCTTAACAATAATTAAGGAGAAGAGGGAATGAGAGAGTTAAAGGAAGAACGAAGAGACTAATAGCATTGGAGGTGGAGAATATACATGGGAGATGAAGAGCAGTGAAAGAGGAATTTGCTCTAGAAGTATTCTATGAAATATGAAAATAATTTTTAATTTCTAAAACTCATTAGTAGTGGCATTGGTGGACCTAGGTGTTGGATTGGGGGGCAAGTGCTGTAATACCCTAAGATTTTCACTTATTATAAATGTCATATTTTGGCAAATGAAACATATTAGAGATAGGTGGATATGTGGTCTCAAACTTTAGACGCTTATTAACTATTATTTTAAGTGATTTCTTCTTGAAATTAAATAAGCTAAAGACCAAAAATTCTAAATTTTGTTAGGAATAATAAAATATCATAGAATACAAATAATTACCATATTTATTATGGTTCATGTAAAAAGAAAAAAAAATATTATGGAAATACCTAAACAAATTAGGAGAAATCAATAAGAAATTAAAGATCAACTAGGCCTTCACTAAATTAAATAATTGTGCAAATGTTCATAATTACTCAAAGGACTAATTGATGAGGACTTAAGCACCAATTTTCATAATTTGTTAAGAGACTAAATTTTCTAATTAAAGAATACCCTATAATTAACAAACTAATACCTAGTTCATATTTAGTTCATAAAAAGCCATAAAGAATTATCAAAATACTTGGACCAATTAAGAGGCAATTACCAACAATTAATGGGCAATTAGATTTGCAATAAATAAGGATGTATTACCCTAAATTAAGAACCAATGGAAAATAAAGACTAAGATTAGCATAAATAAGTCTCTAAGAGCCATAATTGAGTTAGGAACCAATCATAATTTGACAATCACACTTAACCACTTTATTAAAGAATACTAATTAAGATTAGTCATGGAGGGCTTGGATTAAGTTTGATAAAGCTAAATCCTAAGGTCTTAAATCAATTCCATAAAGCTAAATCCTTGAGAACAAAAAGGAACCAATGAGAATTTTCCTTCTAGATGTTGTGAGACTATTTAAAACACAAAATCAAAATAAAAAAAATAAAAAAAATAATAATAAGGGGAGGGGGACGGTTTTTGTGGAGGAAAAGAGGAACAAAAAAATTCTTTAATATATTCAAAGGCACACATGCAAGAATGAGTCATTACCCAAACATTAAGGCATGAAGACTTTTGGGGCAATTGGAAGAGGATAATGGTACTTGTAGATAGAACATTGATAATTAAAGAGAAAGAGAGTTGTGCATGTGTGTGTGTAGTATGAAGAGAGAGGGAAAAGTCAAAGTTTCCACCAATAAGAAAAATTGGGCATAAATCAATTTAATTAATCAAAGTGGAATTAATTCAAGACATAAGCAAATGAGAATCTATACAAAATAAATTGTATCTTGAGATCTGTTAATCATAGATTAAATATAAGGAGTTATTATTAACAATCATAATCTAAGCTTGAGATAGGTTATAACCAAAGTCATTTCCCAAATTTGTGAAGATTGTGTCCAAATGAGAAAAAGAGAATTAGAGGTTTCTATTTAAAGCCATAAGTCCTAAGATTACAAAACCAATGAAAAAACTTGAATACAACTTCATGAAGACCCTTAAAAATATTTTTATCTAGTGAAATGCAAAACAAAGAATAGATGAAGGAGGAAATTGTGACTTGAAGAAGGAGTCAAGGATTGTTTAAACACACATGGGATAAAACTCTTCAAACTTGGAAGAGGATAATGTACTTTGAGGGGTGAGTCATAAAGCAAGTGGAAGATGATAGATTGGAGAAAGGGAGCACAGTTTTTAGGGGTGTGTAGTGAGGATTGGAGTTTCAAAAATACCCTAGATCCAATGGCCAAGGTGCAAGATGAGTTAGGGTTGAATTAATTACCAAATTGCCATAGCCTTTTACTATAAATAGGGGTCTTTGGTCTTCATATTCTTCACACCAAAGCAAGCAAAGCAATCTGAAATAGAGAGTGGAAAGTAAGAGTGAGGAGCTTCTTGAAGGAGTAGCAATGTTCTTGGTAAGTTCTCTAGCTCTAGCTTTAAGTTCTTAAGTTTTAGTTCTTAGATAGAAGTAGCTTAGATCTTAAACATTCTAGAATAATTTTATTTTCATGTTTTTATGGTCAAAATTAGATTTATTTCGAAAAAATGATGAGGAAAGTTATAGAGTAAAATTTTTGGAAGAGAAACATCAAAATAACGAAGTTGACGAAATTTCATTGGTTAAGAAATTTCTGAAGTCAGTGATAAAAATGCCAATATTTTATATTGAAAATGAAGTTACAAAATTCTGGGAAAATTCATGGTTAAAATAGACATGTAGGTATTTTCAAATATGTCAAGAACATGTTAAAATAAGTTCTGTACAGTGAGATAAAAATTCTCAAAATTAGGCTACGAATTTCTGGAAAAATTCTGGGCAGAGGCTCAAAACTTTAAAACTGGGAATGACTCGTGTACTCTGGGTGAAAATGAGTATTTTTCATTAAAAATATATATCCTAATGATTCCTAGGAATTTTACGGATCCTCATTTCGTTTTTTATAGAATTAATTATGATTTTTTAAAGTTAGGCGAAAAATCTGCCCGAAATGCTGAAATCAGCGTTTTTCACGAAATTAGGGGTTATAATTAGAATAACAAATCCACCAGGGGTAAAAAGGTCAATAGGGGCTATAATATCTCTTAAGATATTATTTATGAGATAATAATACGATGATAATATTATAGGCTATCCGAGAACACGTATTGACAGACAGACGTACCGCTATCTACACGGACTAAGGTACGTTCGCGACGTATTGTAACACTAACTCTGATGCTTATAGTATATTTATATATGATAGTTGTATTCATAAACTAAGATGCTGTCTTAGTTCATTACTTATACATTCAGTTTTACGCGGGTAATAGTCTTGTTAATACCGTGAGTTTTCCTAGCGCTGAGGACACGATGGGCCGTCGTGGCCGAGATGGTGCAGACTAGAGATAATGGATATATGCAGTGGCTGTGCACCATTATCTAGACAAATCATACATCTGTTATGGGCTTTTGTATTGATTATTGCTATAATGTCATGAATATCTGTCATACATTGTTTACATAAGCATGAGGTTAACCGTTACCTGAGGTCCAATGGGCTTTGGACCTCAGCTCTTATAGCTTCAGGGTCTGGAGGACCGAGGGCTGGAGATAAGAGACAAACAGCACGTGTAAGGACTTGGCTGGACCCTCTTTTTAGAGACGTACTTTCATCGCTAGAGTTTTGTATTCTCCGATAAATGTATTGATATTATTAAGATATGCCACAGACAATATTGTACCACAGATTTATCAGTTACTCAATATTTTAAATTGCTCCGATGCTTTACTCGATGGGAAAGAAAAAATTATACTGCTTTTGAAAAATGGGATGTTACAAGTGCCCCCTTGAATTTGAGATTTTTTTTAAAAAAATATTAATTATAATTAATACATATTTGAATGATTGTCCACCCTTAATACATCAAGACTGTGCTTCAGTAATCGGATGGGGGATGAATGATTGTTTAGTGCCTTATATTGAAAAAGATGTATTTGATAGCATTGATAATAAGACAATTATAATGGAATTCCAAAAAATAAGGCTTAGAAGAATGACATTATAATTATTTTTATTGTAATATAATTTTGTTATTAAAATATATGTACTTGAACTTATTGAGTGCCCACCCTTCATTATAATTTATGTATTGCATTTATTTCTAGCAAGATTTAGCCTTGCTTTTCTAAATGACAGGTTTGTAAAATAATTGTCTCTCTTATTACATCATCAGTATTATTCACTTGATTTCATAAATATTTTTTTGATATATTTTTTTGTTAATATTCTTTTTTTTAATGCATTTAAAACTTTTCCTAAAAAAAAAAATGGGGTCAAGCACCCGAATATCCCCACCAATTGTGCCCCCTCGTAAAATTATGGGTCCACCACTAAGTAGTGGGATTGAGAGTGGTGCAACGTGATAAGATTTCAAAATAATTTGAAATTATCTTTTAATTATCTCTCTATTTTTAATATATTTATTTTAAAATAATTTATTTTATATTTTAATATTTCAAAATATTTTGTAATTTGCAACAATCTCTCAGGTGTCTCTCTTTAATTTTTGAGCATGATTTATTTTGGTGAGAACATGGGAGTTGGCGGGTGGGTGAGAGGAATCTGTTATTTTATGAAATATAAAATTAATTTTTAATTTTTAAAAATTAGTTGTGGGTTCGAGAAGTTTAACATGATAAGATTTTAAAATATTTTGAAACTGCCTTCTCATTATCCCTCTATTTTTAATAAAAATCTGGACATGGGGCTTCATTTTCTACTGAGTGATGAGGATGTCTGCTCCGTAAACGACGCGTTTGTGAAGAAGACTAGGTCATTTGAGGGCCTTTGAGAATATTGCGAACTCATGCATTGACTTGTATATGAAGAAACATAATAATAGAACGTAGCCTGTAAGTCAAGCAACAGAGACAAAGAGAACTAGTGGCTTGTATATAAAGAGGAAGCTAAGCTATGCATTTCACATGTGAAGCTCACGAGCATGATAAAAATGGAAGTGGTGAGTTTTATGGTTTTGGTTCAAACATTGGGAATCAAATGTTGCGTGAGAGAAGAGAGGGAAGCGCTTCTTAATATAAAGACATATTTTCTTACAAACTACAATGACACTCTCAAGGTGGAGAAGCATTTATCGTCCTGGGTTAGTGGTGATATGAAGAGTGATTGCTGTAGGTGGAATCGCGTTATGTGCCATCCTTCTTCGGGCCGGGTTTCCAAGCTTTCACTCCAAGATCTTAATGTCATAAAGTATCCTTATAAACATCCCCTCTATAGATGAGATCCCGCTAATGTTTCTATAGATTTCTCAATGTTCCAAAACTTCAAGGAGCTGACAAGCCTCAACTTCTCCAAAGGCGGATTTCAAAGTTTGGAAAACACTGCAGGTTCGTGTCACTTTGGATTAGCTAATGTTAAATTATTTTATGTTGTAGAGTTTTATGTTAGAAGCAATTTCTCTATTTGTGAGATTATGTGTGCACATCTGACTCTCTCTAAACTCTATCTAATAAGACCCTTGTGCATTAGGCTGCCCAGTCCTTTAGTCTTTCAACATAGAGGTAAGTAGTTGTTAATTTTTAATCAAGTATATATGCTTTAAATTCCAATTCTAAATATGCGTACAAGGTAACTAATTTACAACAATTAAAGAATTCGTTAAATTATTTATTTGTAAAAAGATTGTGTTGCGTTTCCTCAAGACACTCCTTTAATCATTTGCAATTGACACTATCCCATATGGAAACCTGTTTTGAATACGTATAGCAAATATGGATAAATTGAAAATATATATATTATAAATTCGAAAGATTAGATGGATTGGGGTCTTACATTTGAAGAGAAAGCAAACATCTCAATTAGTTCCTACACATTTAAGACCTAGTATTTTTGAATTTCTAATATATGATGAACCAATCCAACTTCAACTGAGTTTCAACGATGTTTAAAAGTTGTGGCGATTGAAGCACAAGTGGCTAATGGAATCTAGATAAAACTCATGCCTCCACTTGGGTGTAGCTCCTCCGAATCCACCCATGACTACTACTAGCTAGAGAGATTCCCTTCTGCCATGAGGCAATGTCAATAGAGAGAATTAATTATAGATCTTAATTAAATTACAAAAATTAATTACGCACAGATCCTAACTACTTTGTAAATCTAGAAATTTGATATATATATATATATGTGTGTGTGTGTGTGTGTGTGTGTGTGAATACAAAAGTTTACTAGTAAATGGGAAAGAGAAAAAAAATTGTAATTCTCCCACGCTAACGATTCTCAACAAATAATTGTGCAAGCGGCTCTATTCTTAACCAGTATCGAGTACGGTGAATTGGAGAGAGTCTTCCCCAGCTACTTACCACTTTGGATACCAAAAGAGAAAATTGTTTCTATACTGAATCAGAGGAAGTCAAGCTTTGAAAAGGAATTCAAATACTTTAGAGATTGTTCAGCCTGGATTCTCAGTGGTCCGACAGGAGAAAAACACCTTTTGTATTTCTCTTCATAAGTGTCTGGTTATGAAATCAGTGTCAATTAAATACATCTAACCAATTGTGAAGTGAATTCTAGATTTTGTTTCATCATTAATAAATAGGATATAAAGGGTTTATATACTCTCTTCACTCTTTAATATAAGACATATTTACCTAATCTGATTAGATTAAGGAAGTTAACTCGTTAAGTTAGTTAGTATTACTTGTATTTTCTAAAACATCATGGTCATGTTCCTTAATTCTCTCATTTTCTCTTCTCCTTGGTTATTTTTGAGGGAGCATCAAAAGAAGTAAATTAAGAAATGGTTGACAAATATAAAAAACATATCTTATATTTAAGACCATGATTAACTCCTTAAATAGGTCTTGTATCGAGGATCGAGTGAGTAGTTTAAATTTATACTAGAGTTTGTATACCATTGTTTATTCTTACTGTATACCCGCAAATATCCTGTACATGAAATAGATGTCCCCAATATATAGGAGAATTTTTTTTTTGGACTGAAATTTACAGGAGAATATTACTTGGCCTGTACCAGAATTTTTGGTCTCAGTATGGGAAATATCTGTGTGTATTCCTCACAAAATGAAATCACTTAGTTCTTTTATCAATACTCGCTAGATTTCTGCGGTTTTTGCATCTCTATATACAGCATAACTAATGACATTAATATGCATATTTTGCATTGGGAAAATTTAAGTAAACCCATTGTAGCCATTTTATCTCAGTCAGCCTCAAAGAATTTTAAAACTTCTCTAAACCCCATGAACTAAAATGGAATTAAGTTTTATGGGTGAAAATATAACGATGCCCTTACTTTATTTTTTTTGTTAAAAAGGTTCAATAGTCATTGGAGTTCCGGTCATCATAAATTAATTTGTCTTGTTCATCTATAAACTTATTCCAGTTATTCATATAAAGAATTTTACACTTACAATAGGACTTGTTCAATTAATGTTGTTCATATGTTTAATGCATTTGTTCATGAGGAATTAAACACTGGCAAATGAGACTTGTTGAACAACACAAATTGAAAAGTCCTATTTGTGAATGTGTAGCTCTTCATGATCAAGTAAAATAAACATATGAAAACCACAAATTAATTTCTAGTGGCTGGATTGAGCTCCAATTAGCTAGATGGCACCAGAGCTTCAATGGCCGGCCACTGATTAGGTGGCTACCAGTGATTGGTCATTGGAGCTTCAACAATAATTGAACATGTTTTTTTAAAAAAATAAAATAAAGTAAAGGCATTATTGTCCTTTCACAAACAAAACTTAATTTCATTTTGGTTTATGGGATGTAGTGAAATTTCAAAATTATTTGAGGTTGGCTGAAATAAGATTGTTGCTATGGGGCTTAACTGAAAATTTTCCCATTATAATTTGTTTGCTGTTTTTCATTTTTTTTTTTTTCATTTTGGTTTTCCAAAATTTTATTTGAACACACCAAATTGGCATGTATCTGATTGCAAGGCCAATAATGAGCCAATAAAATTTGGATTAATTAAGTTCATTTTGATACAGTTTTGGGCAATCTAAGCAACTTGGAAGTCCTTGAATTGAAATTGAATTACATATGGGGAACTCTGCCATTACACGGTGAGCAGGTGTCATTTGATTCATAACGTAGAACAACATTATTTTAGGGTCTACTTCATTTATGTATATTAACAGCACTTGAGTACTTTTGGCCATAGAAATATGCAAACTGAAGAAGATACGTGGGCTGGACTTTAGTGACAATTCATTCTCTGGTTCCTTGCACAAGTGCTTGGCCAACTTGACATTTCTTCAAGCCCTTGATCTCTCAAGTAATTTCCTATCCGGGGAAATACCAGCATCTGCCTTTGCCAGCCTCACATCTCTTGATTACTTTTCTCCCATGGATAACAATTTCAAAGGCATATTCCCTTTGAGTTCCTTTGCCAATAATTCACGCATTAAGGTACTTTCACTTCAAATGCATAATAATGTGTTTCAAGTGGGCACTGAGAGTGAAGTTGTTCCTTTATTTCAATTGGAAGTTCTAAACTTGGCAAATTGTAAAGTAAACGCACCTAGTGGAACCTTCCCCTCCTTTCTATTATATCAACATGACTTGCACTATATTGACCTCTCAAATAATGATTTGGTTGGACTGTTCCCAAATTGGTTGCTTCTCAACAACACACAACTCAGGTCTTTGAAATTGGACCATAACAAGTTCACAGGAAGATTTGAGTTCCCAGCCCACACACATCAACCTCCTGCACACCCCTTGATTACTTTGCAGCTATCTGATAACCAAATGGAGGGTAAGCTACCTACAAATATTGATCTAGTGTTCCCAAATTTGGAAGATTTACATGTTTCAGGAAATGGATTTAATGGCCGTATTCCTCCATCAATAGGAAACATGTCCAAGTTGATTGATTTGGGCTTAAGCAGAAACAATTTTTTTGGCCAAGTTCCCGAGTCTTTGTGGGCAAGTTGTGCTTCATTAGAATTATTGACTTTAGCAGATAATAACTTACAGGGAAAATTACTTCCTTCTCATAAGAACTCTTCCTCTTTGCAATTCTTGCTTTTGGACAACAACGTCCTCAGTGGGACACTGGATCATGATATATGGCACCTCCCATATCTTGAGACGTTAGATATCTCTAACAACAATTTCTGGGGTATGGTTCCTACTTTCATCACAAACTCTTCATATTTAAACTTCATAAACTTGTCAAGAAATAATTTTATGGGTACACTATCGACAGAGCTCTGCAAACATGATGTTTTCTTTTTACACCTCTGTCAAAATAAACTCTCAGGTTCAATACCAGCTTGCTATTTCAATATGAGTTCGTTGCATGCTCTACTACTACAAGGCAATAGCCTTATAGGCTCCATTCCATCATTCATGAGACCTAGTGACTTTCTATCAACACTTGATTTGAGGGATAACAAGTTATTTGGAGTTATTCCAAACTCGATTGTGACGGTGAAATCCTTAAGTTGTCTTCTACTGGGAGGTAATCAGCTACATGGGCAACTTCCTAACCAGTTGTGCCAACTAAAGGCCATCCAATTTTTAGACCTGTCACGTAATAACTTCACCAGAAATATTCCTGCTTGCTTCTACAATTTCTCACTTGGAGAATGGAGTGCTACACCTCGCTATGCTATATCATTTGTTTCTTCAACTGACATTTATTACTATAGCCCTCTTCATTTGACAATATTGTTTTCACAAGATGGAATTTTTGTTGATAGAGGAGAACTTGAAATAGCTTTTATGACAAAAAACTTGGTTCTTACATATAGTGGTGACATTTTGGGTCTTATGTCTGGAATAGATTTATCAAGCAATAATTTAACTGGACAAATCCCTCCACTACTACAAAACAGGGATACGGAGTCCTATTTTTTGTACTTTTGACGTCCTTTTCTGAGGGGACGTCTATCGGGGGGCGCCATAGGGAAAACTTAAGGAGTCCTATTTTAGAATTAGACGCCTAACATAAGGCGTCTAAGTTATAGAATTAGACTCCTTAAGTCATGACTTAAGGAGTTTAATTCCACAACTTAGACTCCTTAAGTGATGACAATTGCGCTCTTTAATCTCACTTAATGAGTCTAATTCAAGGGAATTAGACTCCTTAAGTCCCACTTTAGGAGTCTAATTCCAATAATTAAACTCCTTAAGTGTTCTTTTTTTTTAAAAAAAATAATTGCTTCGTATATTCACTATCCTACAATTTCTTGCAAAAAACATCCTTACATAAACAATCACCGAGAATGTGATAATTGCATACAACACCTAGCTATGTGCTAAAAGGTTAGCTCGGCTAACCTTATACGAAACATAATATGTGCACCTTTTATATAACAAATATCCCAAGATACATTAAAACGTGTTTAGCTTCTTCTTAAATGTCCATAAGAAGAAAGAGCCAAAGATTCTAAAGAACTTCAGACATATTCCATAGCAAGGGAAAGGGGATATTTGGACAAGTCACTTACGGATCAAACACTTCTCCCCCAGCTTCTCTAACAACGACGGAAGTACCTGCCACATCCCTAATGAAAGGAAGAAATCATGTTAATCACAAATTATAATACCACAATCTTCAGCGTTTATGCTGGACTTAAGGCTCATACCAAGGATCACCAAGCCAATTTCAAAGCTTGCATCCAGCCTTCCACATGCGACTCCACAAAGGTCCAAGGCACAGGAGCCAGCCATCCGCACAGATCTCACCTACTCAGAAAAATAACTATGATGGCAGTAAATCATTTCACTAAATTCCAGTAGATTCTGTGGCAGACTCTTGATTTTACCTTAAAAAGCTGTTTGTGCAGACATCTATTGTTTCTTTGTCACGTATTGTTCCAATCTGCTCTCTCGAAAGAAAAGGCCTGATCAGTTTGCAATGTTATCATATATGGAAACACATTTACAAGAAAGCATGACGTATCTAAATTTAGGGTGAATGCATATTCGGATCATTGAAAACTCAAGTTATTATTCCACAAATTACTATTTACTAGCCGTTCGAACCTTATCTTTACATAGTTAGACGGAAAAATTGAACAAGTGTACACTCCATGGAAATGCAAGAAAAAGTAGAACGGGTATATGACAAGTACCGCCTGGTTCTACTAATCAATCATATAGAATAGTCGAGTATTTTATAAGAACACAACTTAAAAGATGACATATATGAACATTTATTCAGAGATGATATTGTAATAATTTTATTCACCAATACCGATATTTCTTGGTCAATTAATTGCTTTCAGGCTTGCATTGCTTAGACAAGATATCAAATGCATATATAGGAGATGATCATAGGACTCCCAAAATCTGAGCAGTACATGGCAAGAAAAATAATGCAGTTCAACCTTTGCCTATCCTAATTTGTGCATAAATCATACTTATATAATGTACCAGAAATTGGTTCTTAACCCTAATGTAGTTGAGAATAATGAGGATGAAAATTTCAAACCCAATGTGCGCAACCCAAAAATCGTGTTTGAAATACATTATATGGCATCAATTCTGAGGAAGCTTTTCCTTTAGAAATTCTGGAAATAAGGACTTCCAACTCCAGACACACTCTACCACTACAGAATGAATGACGAGACGACCAACAAATCTATGGGTGTATGTCAGACATCTAATCTGACATTTGTCAGTACAAACTTAAAAATATAAAAGTAACTATATGGTAAAAAATGTCAATCAATAGTTGCCATGACTTCATGATAATTGATACAGTAATAAAGATAACATATACTAGATTCTGTTAGTAAGAAAACAGAAGCAAAGAGTTAGTCTGACGCAAATGTGCTCAAGACCTTCAAGTTATTTCAAGGATCCGTACATAGGAGAATAGGATTGTCATGGCATAGATAAAATAACGAGTATAAAGGCCAAGATCAGGACATGCAAAAGTACAGAACTTTGCCACACTTCTTACTAACTGTTTCATAACTGTCTTGACTTATTGGCAAAGCACTGAGTTTGACTTCCAAAAGCATTCTGCATTTATATTTTGAAGCTAGCTAATGTCGCAATTAAATGCTTTTCCCCAGAGACAATAGAGAAAGAAACTAAGAACATATAAACCACCCTCCCCCAAAATGCCACCCATAAGAAAAGTTAATCAGATAGGCATTATGTAGGAGAGGGAAGGAAGAATCCATATCTCTGGTAGATTTAACATAGCTCAGTTGCAAGAAGAGATCTAATTAGTTCATTTTGTGAGTTGGACTCTAAATTTATTGAACTCACCAAATGTGAACACTGAAACTGTAAAACTCTTGTTTTCTTAACATCATTAGAATGTTGGAGACCTTTAATGCACAGAAATTAATTTATACGCAAAATTTTGTTAAGGAATGAAATTGAAACTAGAGACGACAATGGGATTAGCCCAAACAATATATTCTTTTCAGAATTTGAAACATCATAAAAGGTTCAAACTTAGTACCTTTGGAAAGGTTCAAACTTAGTACCTTTGACCAACTGTACCTGAAACACAAATTGAGAATTTTATAGAAAAACAGATTTCTAAAATAGAAAGTTGATGATCACCATGCTCATAGACGAAGCCATCAAAGCTAGAACAGCCTGGTCCACCATTAAGCCACAAAACCACAGGATATTCAGGAGGTTTGTCTTCACAAAATAGTAGTACAGGTTCCTTCCATGACTTTCATGAACTGTCACATATCTTCAACATTCCATTACAAGAACCGCAGAATCAGAAATAAGGCAAGTCCTTTTTATTTGAGAGAGAATTTGAAAACAGCAATGGCAAAAATGAGAATGAAAGCAAAAAGAGCTAGAGAATCAGACTTGTCAAGTTTTTCTTTTCAAAGAAACCCCAGATTCCAGATCATAAAATAAGCACATTAAAATTAATTAAAAAAAACCATAATTTTACTGTGAGACTAAGATTAGACACTGCAGAAATGGGAATAGCAGCAAAAAGGATTTAATGTAGCCAAAAGCTAAAGACACAAGTCATGTCGTCTTCATTCATTCAATAAAGAAACAGTCTTCTTTATCAATGAAAACCACATTCAAATCATAAAATAAGTATGAAACTAATTTAAAGGAGGAAAAACCCGCCTTTTAGGTGCGACTCTGACAATAAGGCATTGTAGAGGTGGAGAAAACCAAAAGAAGAAATTAGTGCAATCAAAAGCTAGAGGCAGAAGGGCAAGTAATCTTTATGAAGAGTCCCAACAGTAAGACCACAAAATAAGCACCAACTTTTTAGAAGGGGAAAAACATAATTCATTTAATGAAAAAAATCAACAGTGAACAGTGAACAGCTGCAACAGAAATGTGAATAGAAGAAGAAAGCCATATAATGTAACCAGCATAGTGCTTGAAAGGTACAGTGCCATTAGAGCCAGAAATCTTCATGAAGAGCACTTTCTGGTGCTGATCGGGTTAAAATAGAGCTCAATAGAATGCGAAATAACACAGAGCAGATCAAATAATTAATCTTAGCCATTTTTCTGTAGACTGTTTGAAAAAAATCACAGACCTCAGAACCCTATTTATAATGAAGAAGTTAAACAATGATCAAGGGCATGACCCTCATTCCCGCAACTTGCTAATTAAGTGACTAGTCTTGCTTACAAGGCAAGAAGGCAAGATTAACAAAAAGATGGGTCAATAAGAAGAAAACAAACCCATTTTGACCAAAATAAAAGCAATTCCCCACATGTAATATAATGTACAAGATTCAATAGCTCCATCAATCATCAACAAAAATTCTATTCAAAATGTAACCTTCTTGCTAGTCTTATCAGCCAAAACCATGAAACTTAAAAAGCAGTTGCGGAAGAACCGAAGATTCAGACACTTACAGTCACAGTCGTAAATCGCAATGACGAGGAGAGGAGAGACCGATCTGGGACATGGAGAGACGGGAGAACGCGACTAGCCCACTTCAGACGAAGAACAGCTCACTGAGTGTCTGGGACTGAGCTAAGCGACCACCGAAGACGAAGACTGAAAACGAAGTCGAGGAGAGACGGCGACGACCGAATACGGGAAACTTGCGATTTCAGATGGTGGCGACTTCAGACGGTGGTGATTTCAGACAGTGGCGACTGGTGGCAACTTCAAAGTTCAGAGTGTAGAATCGGATAATTTCGACTTATTTGGGACAGAGCTCAGCGACATCGATTTAGGTTTGTGGCAAAAATGCACAATTCATTCATTTTGAATCAAATTACCGATAATGTCCACCTTCTCTGATACGCGAATCCAGGTATCCTGAGAGTATCCGTCTGATACACATATCGGATACGTACAAAAAGCCAAAAATCTCCCGCAATGCAATCCCGCCCTTTGTGCTTCACATTTTTTGTCCGGTAGAATCCTTTTCGACGGCGTGAGAGAGGAGGCAAGGAGGACGGTGAAGAGAGAGAACGTTGATCGGAGGAGCTATGGTGGAGAGGAGGACGACGGCGCGGTGGAGCGAGAGAAGAGACAAGGCGGAATGGGTTGAGAGGAAATGCGAGAGGCAAATCGACGGCACGCGGGGACAATACGATCGAGGAAGGGTTTTGGTGTAAAAATAAAAAATTAGGGAGTCTAATAAAAAAAGTTAGACTCCAAAAATGTTTCTTAGGAGTCTAATACTAAAATTTAGACTCCAAAAATGGCCCAATTTCCGCTTTGGCGGGCTTATCACTTGGTATGGCTGGACTTTTGGCGTTCTAGTATAAAAATTAGACTCCAAAAGTCACCCAATTATTACAAAAATGCCACCGCGTTTTTTTTTTTACTCCCTCTTTTTATAATAGGACGCCTATTAGAGACGCAAATGCCATTTTCTGTAGTAGTGCTCATGAGATTGGACACTTGAAATCCCTTCATTCATTGAACTTATCTCACAATCATTTGAATGGATCAATACCAAAAAGTTTCCACAACCTTTCAAGCATTGAGAGCATAGACCTTTCAAACAACAACTTGGATGGAGAAATCCCTATTGAGTTACAGGACTTGAACTTTCTTGTTGTATTCAACGTGTCCTACAACAATTTGTCAGGTACAGTGCCTAATGGTGGACAATTTTCAACCTTTGATGAAAATTGCTTTGAAGAAAACCAATATCTCATTCGGAACAATACCAATAAAGGTAACTCTGCATATGTACTCTTGTCAACAATTACACAGAGGAAGATGAATCTGCCATAGATTTCACTTCCTTTATTTGGAGTTTTTTTGCATGCTATGTTGCTGTGTTGGTTATTATGGCGACAGTTCTTTGGATCAACCCATACTGGCGAAGATTGTGGTTTTACTACATTGAAACATGCCTTTATAGATGTTTGTATCCATATCTTAAAGATGCATTCTGGTAGAATTCCCAAGAGTTTGAATAAATTGCACAACCTTAGACTTGTTAACTTGTGCTACAAGTAAACATGTATGTCACTTCACCTCTTTGTAAAACTATGTTATTGCATTATAAGTGCATGTAATGTTTTATAAATACATATCGTGAGGTTTTTAAACATATATTGTGTTGTTATGCTATTCAAATTGGGACTTACTGTGGTAGAAGGAGCCAAATTCTACATGGTAGCCTTTGCACATTGTAGTAGAACCTTGGATCCTAGATTTTTAAATTTTTCATGGTTTTGTTATAAGTCTTGCTCAAGGTTTACAATGTACCTTTTATGATTTATTTTCTCAAAGGTGAAAGTTTGTAAGTTATGTGCATGATTTTTAATATTTGTGAAGGTTGCAAATGAAGCATCTTTCAGGTAGATGAATAAAACAAACCAATATATGAACAAACATACTAAGGGCCCGTTTGGATGGGCTTTTTAAAAAAAGTGCTTTTTTTAAGCTCCAAATTGGAGCTTTTAAAGAAAGGAGCACTTTGGCTTATTTTTGTGACTTTTACTTTTTAAAAAAAATATCATCTAAATACATAAATTAATTAATAAAGCTTTTTTTTTTGGCATTAAAAAAGTGCTTTTTTTTCTCAAAAAGCCCATCCAAACGGGCTCTAAGAGTACTAAAAATATCTGATTAAGTCAAAAACCTTCAGTTTAAGAAACTTATAAAAAATAGATGTCTTTACCCGTGGCTGTATTAGTACACTCTTTAAACATGACATTACAATAAAGAACCTTTTAAACCTGGTTGTACTTTCATATTTTTATGTAATGATTGTATATATATTGTTCTAAAATGTGAACAATCAAGGTAGTTCCAAAAGTGAATTCATGATGGCTAAGTGATTTATTGATCAATACAATGTTTTCTGGATTGGATCAATATACATTAAACAAAATTATAATATAAATAAAAGATAATGGCTACTCATGTCATTAACCAGCTTCATTCCAATTCCTTGATCCAAACATGCTCTACTTTTCCATTTTCATCCATAAGCCTTTGGATAATGAAAGCATGGCACCATAGAGAAGTCTCTTACACAAGGAGGATCTCGGATGTTAGTGTCGATTAACTTGTGAAGAATCAGCGGTTTCGAGCCTCGCAAACATTGAGCTACATATCCAAAAGAAGATATAGAACTAGTCACCAACACATCACACATACATACTAAGCAGATAAATTTCAGTCAAAGCCTTTATATTGTGCATATTGTTATTGAACTTATGTTCCTCTTCATGACTTGGCTGATAAACTCATATTATGTCCCCAGTTAGAGCTGGTAATCAGGGTCGGCTCTTGAAGGGCATGGGGCTTGAGGTAAGAAAAATATATGTTTTTCAAAACCCGGCTCACGAACACCAAGGCCAAGGCCGACCCTACAGGGCCGGAAGTTACTATTCCAAATTTTAACTATTTTTCCTCGGGTAAAGGTGCAAAAATACACAAGTGTTTTACCCTGAAGAGTGCCCAACATCAAGTAAATTTTTTAGGTACAAAAATACACATGTAGTTATAAAACAGGTGCAAAAGTCACAGCACCGTTAAATTCTAACTTAACGGTGTTAATTTTGGGGTAAGGCCCACACTATTTTCATGAAAATACCAAAACACCCTCTAAAATCACCCTCCACACCTCGGCTTCTTCTTCTTCGACAGGCAGCCATGAATAATCTGAACCACCGAGACTTTCATCCTTCCATCATTGTCCCTTCTTGGTCACCGGTGACCATCCTTCCATCACCGTCCTTCATCGTCACGGGCAACCATCCTTCCATAAACGTGATCTCTCTCAAATTTTTAGTTGAAATTATGAAAGTGAAGAGATGGCTCCAAGCCTCAAAATTCTAAAGCCATGCTCTACGATGATGTGAGAAATAGAATAGAGGAAGATAAAACTATGTTGTGAGATTCTCCAATGGAAAGCATGTACAAAGAAGCACACAAACTAAAAATTTAAAAAAAGGAGATCGAGAGCATGGGGGTTTCAGATCGAGAGCTTAGGGGTTGATATCGAGAGCCCAACGCTCTATGCCCTGGGGTATGCAAAATTTACAATTAAGAGTTGCATTTAAATACTTGACAATTAGTTTTTTACCTTCTGTTCGATTTCGGGAACTTTGAGTACCTTCAAGTTCACCTCTCTCTTTCTGTTGCAAAGTTAACTGAAATAAAGAGATTAAAAATCGCAGCATACTGGAAGGGAAGAATAAAAACTAGCCAACCAAGAAGAATATGAGCTCGCATTTCTCGAACAGTTTGATCGAAGACCTTAATGAAATCTATGGCAGATCCAAAAAGATTATATCAAAAGGAACTAGATCAAAGAGACCAAGACGTCGTAGATCTGAAATGGTCTAGAAGTGTGAATGTATAATTGCAAGAAATTTGATGCCGTGAGAACAATGGAAGTTGAAGCCGATTAGATCGGAAGGGTTCTTTTTTTTCCTTTTTTTTTAAATTAAGGGCATTTTGGTATTTTCATAAAAATAGCATTGATGTGAAGATCAATAATGAAGAATAATCAAGAAAGGAGATATTGAAGAAGATGTGAAGTTCAATAATGAAGAATGATCAAGAAAGGAGATATTGAAGAAGGTAGAACTTACAAAGAATGATGAGTCCAAGTTGAATGACGAAGAATGATCAAAATGAGAGATTGAAGAAGGAAGAACTTGTTGAATGGAATGAGAATATCATTATACAAGTTCTTAGATTGATATTAGAAGTATCCAAGATCAAATGGAAGTTGGAATAGCACAATTCGGAGTTAAAACAAGCAAATATATGGTTTCAGATAAGCAAACTTGACTCACAAGGTTTCAACTCAAGTTTACTACCTTGCTGTAGTGATTTGCTTCTCGGATACGAGCAAACTTGAGTTTAGGACTCAAAACTCGAGTCAGCCATCATTAACTCAAGTCAATAAGTGTCTTCAGCATCTTTGGCATCTTTGGACTAGTTAAACTCGAGTTAGCCGCTATAAACTCAAGTTTGTCGTCCTTTTTAGCACCTCTGTTCTACTTTGTTTCACATTTCACACCGAGCTAGGTCCGATAATTTGATGATATCTCCTAAGCCAAAAATCAAATTGAGATGAACCAATTCTGTATGAAACTAGGCTCCTAGTACGTTATTTTGACATAAAATTTAAGCCCAAAGGAGTTCAGATCAAGGAACTATGAATTGTAAAAGTTGACACTGAAATCCACGCCACACAACAGATCAAGCTTCAATTTTTTAAGTGTATCTCACAAACTACAAATCCAATTGAGCTAAAATGAGTTCTATCAAGATTTGAACAAACCAAAACGGAGTTCAAACCAGGGAGATATGGCATTTGAAAGTTGACAGTCAGTTTAAGAAGTCGCAAAAATGCTCAACATACAATGAGCTTGGAATGAATGCTTAACTCGAGTGTAAGGATGAAGAACTCGAGTTTACGACAGGCAGAGAGCAAACTCTAAATCTTGAAGAAACCCAAACTCGAGCCTATGAATGGCAAACTCGAGTTTAGTTCAGATAGAGACCAATCCTTTTTGCCAAGACAAACCAAACTCGAGTCAACAAGTTGGAACTTGAGTCTGAGACGTTTCCAAGTGTCCAGTTTGAATTTGCTTTTGATTAAACCATCTTCTAAGTTGAAAGGACATCAAACTCGAGTCATTAACTCGAATCGCTTTATACAAACTCGAGTTTACATCTCTGCTTCAAAAAATCATCGTGTCCAAAATATTGTTTCTCATCAAGAATATCTAGATGATTACTCAAATGACTTATACTACTTCTTAACATTATTTATATCATTTGTGTACAAGTTTCAGGTGATTAAACAAAGGATTAGATGCAAATCCTCAAAATGTCAGATTTGTGTCAGAAACATGGAATGCTTTGCAGAAGCTCTAACGGCTAGTTCCAATTGATGTCCAATAGCTACTTTTCACAATGGTCATATTCTCAATGGTCAAATGATCTTCATCTATAAGAAGAGACACATTCAAGACACACGAAAAAAATGACGACAAGAGCTTGCCTTTGTCGAAATGCCAACATTCGAATCCAACGTTTATCTCATGCACACTCTATTCTCAATGCTTTCATAGCTCATATTAGAGAGTGAAATTATTTGTATTGTACTTTGGTGTTTACTCATTCACTTCTGAGACTAAAGATTCATTGTAATCATTTTATTTGAGAGTTACTCAAGATTGAGTGATCTTGAGTGGGAAACAAATTGTAACCTTACATTGTGTAAAGTGGAGTATTTCGGTTAGAGATTTGGCTTCACAAGTGTCTGAGTGAACTTGTGGGATTGTATAGGCTTCTCTTGTACCCAGATTAAACAAGAGGATGGTGGATTGAAAATCTCAAGTGAAGCTTGGGGACTTATAAATCTCAGTTTGCATATTCTCTTCCCTTATCTCTTATATTTCTAGTTTATGCTTATTTGAATATTTATCTATTGATTTAGAAGTCGCGAAAAGATTTTCAAAGTTTCTAAGTGTTTAGTCTTCACCCAATTCACCCCGTCTTGGGTTCAAACCGGTTCTTACAATTCATAATCAAAAGCAAACTATTGTCCACAAATAACTCACATAAAACATAAGAAGCTTACCATTAAGTAACATGACTATGATTACTATCATTGTCATCTTCTTCGCCACTATCATTAATTTCAAAGGCATTTGATTGTGCTTCACTTTAATTATTAGGCTCTGCTTTATGGGTAAAAATATCAAGAATTTCTTCTTTCACATCATGAATACATCCATAATCTTTACCAACCCGATTTAGAAATTTTTTTCTTTTAAATAGCTTTATATGAGATTTTCCCTAATAAAAATCGAACGAAGTATCTTATAATAATGATCACGCCTTCCTCCTACAAAGTGCATTAATAATAGCGAGCCGAGAGAGCTTATTATTTTCAGCACTAGCACTCAATGAGGAATATCTTAAACAATTAATACCCACTATTGATATGGCAACTAGACAAATACGCCGTTTCAGCATTATGCTCTGCCGAATTTGATCTCAATTTAATGCAATGTAACATTTTCGCATTATTCATATAAGTAAGGGTATAAAATGTACAATATAACAAATATCATTAAACTTTTAATAGGACTAGGACATATAAAAAAAGTTTTAAAAAATCTATATTTTGAAAGGAGATAGCAGTACATTATTTTAAAACACCGTCATTAGACAGACATCAAAAATCCAGGTCTACTAAGCATCTATTCAAGAATCGGTTTTGGAAAAATATAAAATACCTCAAGATAATCCAATACGCATTAGTTAATTAAAACATTTTTTCGGGGGCAAGGCTTATCTTAGAACACTTTGCTACCAGACGTCCCATACTAGCCTTATATTTTGGAAATCCCTTGAACCTATAGAGAATAAACCAAGAATGTTCTGAATATTTCAATATTAAAAATGACATAACAAAATCAAAAATTCATCCGAAAATACTTCAGATTTAATCTATCACGAATCAATAAACTAAATCAAACAATAATATTACTATCATGTGATATTATCTAGCGATCTCATCTTTTTACATGTATAGATAGTGCTTCTCATTAATTTATCAAAAAATAGCATGTCTTGTCGAGAAGTTCTAAACCTTCCAACTATAATAAACCATTTTAAGATGCCAGAGATAAACTCTTAACCTTACAAAAGTAGACAGGGCCACGCTTTTCAGAACAAATCGTCCTTCATAGAGTCACTTATTTTAGAAGAAGCTGCATTTCCTTATTTCTAGGGAAAATTACATGCAGATCTCAAGGACCAGAAATAATTACAAAAAAATCCTTTAAAATCACAAAAATATACCGAAAGTCCCAAGGGACTTTTTTTATATTATTTGTATTAACAACAGGAAATGTCATATTTATAACAAAAAGTGTCATATTTACAATAACATTTAAACACCTAACCATTTACAACAGAAAAACTCATATTTACAACAGAAAGTGTCATATTTATAACAAAATTTAAACACCTGGATTTTGAACGTAGAAAGGTCATTTACAATAAAAAAAAGGCTAGATTAACAAAGGAAGTGCTATATTTACAACAAAATTTAAAATCTGGTCATTTACAATAGAAAAAGCTATATTCACAATAGGAAATGCCATATTTACAATAACATTTAAACATTTGGATTTTGAACGTATAGAAGTCATTTACAACAGAAAAAAGCTAGATTTACAACAAGAAGTACTATATTTACAACAAAATTTAAAATCTAGCCATTGACAAATTGGAAAAAGCCATATTTACAACAAAATTTAAAAACTTAGATTTTTTATCCATACAAATAATATCAAAAAAGTCTCTTGAGACTTCTGTGTAATTTAGTGATTTCAAGAGACTTTTTTGTAATTATTTCTAGTCCTTGGGACCTGTACCTAATTTTCCCTTATTTCTAGTCTGGGCTAATGATTGACTTTTGATCTTCAACTCCTCAACCAAGAAACTACACTGGCAATGTAATTAGACATATCTCCTTTGTTGAGGACACTGTAATAGCAAATAGTTCAGTGCTCAGGTCATGAATTTGTCGCTGAGCGATGAACGCCAACCAGTTTCAATCCCTTATTTACATCTTCACAATTCATAATATGAGGAAAAAGGGAAGTAAATTTCACAATTCTATTCGCCTTACAATCATGTTTAGGTGGATAGATGATGCAGACAAGGTTCCATGGATACAGCTTGTAGGCATGGTGGATCAGGGATCTGTTCACCATATGCTCTCTGAAGAATCCATGGCTTCAAACCCCCAAGACTTTGTGCAACATACCCAAAAGTAGACTTGGAGCTGGTGATCAATGCTTGACACAAACTCAGCAGATAGATTTCAGTCCATGCCTTGATGTTATGCGAATTATCGTACGACTTTTGATGCCCTTCATGACTTGGTTGATAAACTCTTACAACTTCCCCAGTCACAGTAGTGTTTCTCAAATACGTAGCCCTTAGCTTCTCACCGTATTCTGAGTATAAAGACACAACTAGAACGGCTTTTGAGGTGCTATTCTTCGATGGAGATGTTACTGACTTATGATGGCCCAACTGAGGCAGCAGGTTATGCTTGAAGGCACAAGCTAATATTTCACCAATGATGGTTTCATGTGGAGCTCGATGAGTATTATATATTCTTACTTGGAGGCCAATTCTGTCATTTTCCTTGGCCAAGTGAGCTTTATAGAACCTGCTAATAGCATCCCACACCTCATTTGATGGGTGAAAAAGGTATCGTCCCAGATGGTGGAAAACAGTGTCTTTTTCGGGGAACATTTTACTCAGCTCTTGCCCAAAAGTCGGAATCATGAAAAGAGAAGGGGAAAAATATTGATTTGACTTCAAAATCAAGACAGGAACTTTCTCGAGAAGACTTTGGCTATGATCACAATGGAAAAAGTTATTATGACCATCATGGGTGTGTTGTGGATTAAGAATTAGAACTGATGGCCAATACACATTCGAATAACGTGTCTTGTTTAGTAAGCTTTCAAAGGTTTCCATATTTTTCTGGTCTTTGCGGTAAGGAAAATTCTGAGGCAATAACCATGATGAGTTGGGAAATGGCTCACAATAGAGACCAACCATATCAGACCCAAATCTGACAAGTAGAACGCGATCTGTGAGAATGGCATAAAGAAATGTTGCAGCCAATGTTATCATCCTGTTCCCCAAGCCATTGGCAGCTCTCCAAACAAGGTATTTGCACTTTGTAGCAGCAATATTTTTGCTAGAATTTTTGCCCATTTTCAAAACTTTGTCAAAGGATTTGGTAAGGGGTCCACATCTTCTATGAAGCTTTTCATAGTTGCGCAGCTTGGATATCAGATATGATGAGGGTTTATGAGGGGATGTCTTGCGAAATAAATAAGATTGATACCTACTTAGGCATGATGCTTCATCAAAAGTTGGAGCTAGAAGTTCGTTGAGGAGTCTATCATTGGTAAGAGTCTCAGATAGATATGAATCATTACTCAAATTTGCAATTATTTGATTCTTCTGATCTGCAGGTACAAGAAAAAGAGAAGTTGCAGATATTTGCAAGAAGATAAAGAAAAGCCTATGCAAATTAGCAACTCTCTCAGTGATTCCTCAAAAAGTTTCAATTGCAATGAAGTTTCAATAAAGTTATTGCAGATCATGCTGATAGGGCAAAATGTTATAGCCTAAAAAACTCCGCAAGTGCACGGGCCGTATCAAGTAATAAAGAGTAAGTAAAATATCGTTCCCACGAGGACTTAGTACCCACAACTTCAGTTAAGCATTAATCTTACAATTTCGTTTAAGTTGAGCAAATCAGATTGAATTTAATTAATAAAAGAAATTTAAACTACAATTAAAATAATAAAAACTACCACACTAATCGAACGAGCAACCTAGAGTCACTAATCCTTTATTTGTTTCCTAGATTTTATCCCCACTAAATTAATTTTGACTTAACCTAATCAGCTAATCTAGAGTATTAATGTCTATAAATGCCTTCCGGTCCACCTATATACCTACCTTAATTAATTATGTAATGCCTCACACAACTAAATAAGATGCGTTTTAAATCGGGCTCACTCTAATTTGATTATGCGGAGCTTCTAGGTATATTCCTATCCTAGACGCAAATTAGATTAAAACCTAATTCCCTATTAAATTTAAATCTAATTCCACATTATTTAATCCCAATGTCAATTTAGGATTCCCTCTTCCAAGTTCAAGCCTAAATTCCTAAAACATGCTTAATAGTGATCAATTACTAAGCAATAGCAATAAAAAGAAGAATAAATAAACTGAATAAAATTAATCAAAACTAACATTAGGAATAATCTCTAGAACCCAAACAAGTTCATAGGTTCTCTAGGTTGAAAAGAAAAATTAGCCACACATGGCTCTAATAAAATCCATAATAAAAAGATAAAAATAAGAATTCAGGTTTAGAAAGTAAAAAGAGCTAGGAAAGAAAGCTTCTCCGCCGCCTCCACGTCCTTCCGTCCTTCCGTAGAGATGATGAAGACTTGCTCGGCCCGCTACTCCTCGTCCCGCTATGTGCGTCGTCCTTGCTCTTGATTTTTTTCATCTCCGTCTTGATATATGTGCTTTAATATATATAGCCTAGGGTTACGCGTGTTCTTTTTTTGTGCCATCCATTAATTCACTCCTATTATTTCTCTGATCAGACACCTTTCGATTAATGAATATATGCCTTGGGTCCCACGCCTCCATTCCAATTCTCCTTTTTCTTCGCACAGGTACATGTAAGTCCTTTCTTTTATATCTTTTGTCAATTTAATATCATATAATATAATGATTTATTATATTATATCCAGTTTAATTTGTTGCCCGCTTTTCTTGTATTTTCTCCTCTCTTAAATTACATAATATCTCCTACACAAATAAATAGGATATCAATAGATTTTATATTATAATATTCTTTTATCCTATATTTAATTAAAAGATAAATAAATATATAAAAGATAATTGAATAAGTATAAAATATTAATAAATTCAATCCAATACATATCGAATCTATACCTGATTTAATTATAAAATATATACTTATCAAACTCCCCACACTTAAACATTTGCTTGTCCTCAAGCAAAAGAAAGAGAATTCATTATTTGAAAAGAACATTGCTCATGAAATTCCTAAAAGAAAGCAATAAAACACCACACTTAGATCATATCATCAAATCTTATTTAAATTGATGTCTTATAAGATAGATCACTAAGCCAATAGCCTTAAACAATTGTAATAATCTCTTAACATCCCATGATCAAAGGATCGGCAAGCAATAAGTTCAACAATAAGATTAGTAAAAGAATATTACGCTACTCAATTTCTCCAGAAAAATTCAAATGACCCCACTAAACCAAGATTTTCATTTAATTTGATAAGGATCCTCGGGTAGGAAATAACTCGATTGTTTTTTTTTTTTTTTTTTTTTGGTTTTTCCTTTTTTTTTTTACTTGAGTCGTTGTAGGTCCCCTTTTGACACGACCCGCACATGGGTGATGCGGCAAGGTTACTTAGTTACTCCAACAGGCATCTCAAGGGGCTTTTACCCCAACTCATAACCCTCTTTGACTTTACCGTTTGACGCGAGTGCCAACATTGGTGATGAAGTGCCCCCGGTTACTAAGTAAGGTCTAGAGAAGTCATTGGAGTTGTGTGTATGTGTGTGCGTGTGATTTTTTTTTTTTTTTTTTTTTTACACTACCTGAGTCATTTTCCCAAACAACAGTTTTACTTAGCTGGCAAAGGTCATCATCTAATTTTCTAAAGAAATCATGTAGCAAAATATTCATAAAATAATAGTTTGTTGATCATATTACAAACTAATCTCTATTCTCATAATCAATCTCAAGATTGGAAAAAAAAAATTTCAAGACTTTAGAGGCTTAGTTAGAACATTTTTTTTCTATTTTAATTTTTGACTTGATAATGTTCTCTAAGATGGGGAAAGCTCAAAATTAAGGTCAATCCTAAACAATGCAAAAATCTCAAATAAAAAAAATCTTTTCAAATGCATAAGGACAAGCATAACCAAAGAAATTATATTCCTCCCCCACACTTAAATCAAACATTGTCCTCAATGTTGCAAAACTCAATAAAGAGGGAAAGGAACTAGTACTCCCCTGGTTTAGGCTTCTAATTCTAATGTGGAGCGCTTCCTCTGGTACCATCCATGATGTTTCGAATTTTGAGAGATAAAAGAGTGCACAAGCAAGACTTTGAAACCACAAGAGGAGGGATTGTCTTCAAACCTGAATAAAACTGAAAGAAAAAAAGAAAAGAAAAATAATAATAAAATATGTAAGCAAAATCCTTGGGTTGCCTCCCAAGAAGCGCTAAATTTATAGTCTTCAGCCAGACTTCTCACAACAAACCACTAATCATAAGTATCAAACACCTCAATTACCTTGTCTTCATTCCTTTTCAAGCAACAAGGTTTCAAACACAAAATTTGATCATTCAAGTTAATGACTTGTACTTCCTCAATCATAGACAATTTTGGAGTACAAGCATTCACTAACTTCAAATGAAGCACAACATGCATATCTTTGAAAATAAATATAGGCACATCTAAGAATTTAGAGCATCCAATAAAATCAACTTGACTCTCATCAGTAAGAGTCAACACTTTAATAGGAGAGTCATTAGCAACAACTCTAGGGACATTCATATCAATTTGATAATCAAAATCACAAACTTTAGGTTCCACACAAACTTTAGGTTCCACAGCTGGAACCTCTTCTAGACGCCCATTATTCTCATCTAAATTAATTTCATGCTCGCAATCACTTTCTACATTATCCATAGTCTCATGCAATTCTATACCTTCAACTTGCTCACAATAATCATTATCATCATAAGTAGTGGCCATCAAGCTTAAGGAATTATCTTGCCCTATAGTCTCAAGGGTTGAAACAATTTGACTCGCATATACCTCAATATTTTGGACACTTGATTTAAGACTAGTGACAATCTCCTTTTGCTCTCTACTAGATCTCTCTAATGATTCCTCACACTCCTCCAATAATCTTTCCAAATTAGATTTTTCCCTATACTCAATGGTGTGTTCTTCAATAGGTGGATAAGAGTAAAAATGAGGGGTATTTTTATGAGAACAATAGACATGTGAATCCTTAAAATTTCGTTGCTCAAAACTTTCACTAGGACAAAATGAATGATCAAAATAAGTTTGGTTCCTAGCAAAATCATCTCTCGCATAATGACTAGTTGTACTATATGGACAATGCTCAAATAAATGATTCCCTCCACAATAAACACAAGACATGCAAACATATTGAGAAGAATCAACATATGGAATACAACTATCGTTTATGCTCCTTTTACGTTGCCTAGATTCATTCAAAGAATTTAAAATAGCAATCAATCCATCTTGTATAGAAGACGAAGAATTCATCTCCTTCTCAATATTAAAACCAATTAGTTCCCGATTGAAATCCATTTTTTTTTGTTCTAGAAACAATAAAAAATAAATAAAAATTACGATCTCAAACTTAAACTACTAATGCTCAATCAATTCCAACTAAGATAGTTGTGGCATACAAGTCCCAAGAACGGCGCCAAAAACTTGATAGGGCAAAATGTTATAGCCTAAAAAACTCCGCAAGTGCACGGGCCGTATCAAGTAATAAAGAGTAAGTAAAATATCGTTCCCACGAGGACTTAGTACCCACAACTTCGGTTAAGCATTAATCTTACAATTTCGTTTAAGTTGAGCAAATCGATTGAATTTAATTAATAAAAGAAATTTAAACTACAATTAAAATAATAAAAACTACCACACTAATCGAACGAGCAACCTAGAGTCACTAATCCTTTATTTGTTTCCTAGATTTTATCCCCACTAAATTAATTTTGACTTAACCTAATCAGCTAATCTAGAGTATTAATGTCTATAAATGTCTTAGGTCCACCTATATACCTACCTTAATTAATTATGTAATGCCTCACACAACTAAATAAGATGCGTTTTAAATCGGGCTCACTCTAATTTGATTATGCGGAGCTTCTAGGTATATTCCTATCCTAGACGCAAATTAGATTAAAACCTAATTCCCTATTAAATTTAAATCTAATTCCACATTATTTAATTCCAATGTCAATTTAGGATTCCCTCTTCCAAGTTCAAGCCTAAATTCCTAAAACATGCTTAATAGTGATCAATTACTAAGCAATAGCAATAAAAAGAAGAATAAATAAACTGAATAAAATTAATCAAAACTAACAGTAGGAATAATCTCTAGAACCCAAACAAGTTCATAGGTTCTCTAGGTTGAAAAGAAAAATTAGCCACACATGGCTCTAATAAAATCCATAATAAAAAGATAAAAATAAGAATTCAGGTTTAGAAAGTAAAAAGAGCTAGGAAAGAAAGCTTCTCCGCCGCCTCCACAGTCCTTCCGTCCTTCCGTAGAGATGATGCAGACTTGCTCAGCCGCTACTCCTCGTCCCTGCCTATGTGCGTCGTCCTTGCTCTTGATTTTTTTCATCTCCGTCTTGCGCCTGTGCTTTAATATATATAGCCTAGGGTTACGCGTGTTGGACTGTGCCATCCATTAATTCACTCCTATTATTTCTCCGATCGACACCTTTCGATTAATGAATATATGCCTTGGGTCCCACGCCTCCATTCCAATTCTCCTTTTTCTTCGCACATTGTACATGTAAGTCCTTTCTTTTATATCTTTTGTCAATTTAATATCATATAATATAATGATTTATTATATTATATCCAGTTTAATTTGTTGCCCGCTTTTCTTGTATTTTCTCCTCTCTTAAATTACATAATATCTCCTACACAAATAAATAGGATATCAATAGATTTTTGTTATAATATTCTTTTATCCTATATTTAATTAAAAGATAAATAAATATATAAAAGATAATTGAATAAGTATAAAATATTAATAAATTCAATCCAATACATATCGAATCTATACTGATTTAATTATAAAATATATACTTATCACATGCTCAATAAAACATAATGAATATAGACATATTTTATGCTTGTTTTACCAAAACCAAAGGTAAGTTGGTAATTAACGAAATAATAATAGCAAATTACCTCGGGTATTCAAAGTCCAAATTGAGCCAAGAATAACAGAAATAATTCTTCAAGTCATAAAAGCATCCGAGGTTTTATATACTAAAAAATTGACTAGGAATAATAACACAAATTGGAAAATTAAGCCATAAGCAATGATCATACCAAGATTCGAGGTTGTCTTTTTGGGGATGCTTTCTTGAAGCGGTAAAACATCATGAGCCTTTTCTTCCAAAATCTTATCCTTGGGTCATTCGACGCGCAGGTTAAACAAAGTAAAAGACACAAAGACATCGGAATCAGATATAGTAAATTTGAATAAACGACTAAGGACATATGATTGAGAAAACAACGATGTCATACATAAGAGAAGTAGAATACAAAAAATGGCCTTACCTACTTCGATCCCGTAACATTCGGCCTTTTCCTCCCATGGCTTGAGGGGTTACGGTTAAAGTAACGTCTTCACCTTCCTTTAAGACATTAATAGAAACGTTCGGGCTCTTTCACCCAAAGACGTCGGTTTTCGAAGATTCCTCAACAAGAAGAGGTATTGAATTGTGGTTTATCGAGTAACTATGACTAAAATGGGGAAAGCAATGAAACTCACAACCAAGAATGTTACGAATCCCTTGAATGTATTTGACTTTGTTTTATCCGTTGTGGTTTTTTCGCATTAATCGCTAAGACAACAGCTCAAATTCGATGGCGTAGCCAACACCTTCAATGAGCAAGGTGCGGGTAGCTTCGAGATATCAAATTAGTCGCCTAGAAATGTAACAAATAAAATTCATTACCTATAATATACACAATATTATAGCAGTTTAAATAATGAGGTTTTGAAAAGATAAGGTGATCTCCGGACCTATGCGAATGGCGTCATATGGAATCCTCAAAGACGTCCTGGATTTACTTCGCTCCGAACCCGGTTTCTCGATCAAGTTCTCTCCTCGTCGGGAAACAAAGCGGTGATCTTCTGCGCATTCACCAATAACGGGTGTGCCCCACCGGGTGGGTAGATCTACCCTTACCCCCTTTGTTTTCCGTTTTGGAGGAAGAAGCGAAGGCCACTAGGAGTCCAAGACATCGGGTTCGGGGCAGCCCGGAAAGCGTAGAAATGGAAGAAGTCGATGGTTCCTGTTCAGTTTAGTGTTCCCTGGTTGACTTTTTGGGC
Source organism: Acacia acuminata (assembly GCA_019022655.1). Classification (NCBI taxonomy): domain Eukaryota; kingdom Viridiplantae; phylum Streptophyta; class Magnoliopsida; order Fabales; family Fabaceae; genus Acacia; species Acacia acuminata. The sequence goes on from JAFJYI010000001.1 coordinate 1,844,195, forward strand.
GATCAGGGATTTACTTCTTTTGCTTTTCTATATCCAGCTTAATTATTACGTGGGACCTGGCTACCTACTCTCTGCAGTAAAGCTGATGTAATCGTTCTGTGAAGAAATAAATTCCATGGAATTGTTCAAAAAAAAAAAAAAAAAAAAAAAAAAAAAAAAAGATAAGGTCATCTTTATTTGGTAGTTACTCTCGCAGATTACACTTCCACCGTGATTAAAGTTTCTCAAGGAGACTAAATGCGATCGAAAGCTCAAAATTGAACAGTTTCTTCTCAAACAGGAGAAAAACAGGGAAGAATCGGAAGTACTCACATTTTTCACCGGAAGACCTCGTGCTAAAAATGCGCAATCTTCTTGAAGGTTCATCAGAGAAAGCTTTGGCTCTACCGACCCAACCAGACACGTCGATTGACTTGCTGTACAGTGTAAATCCTCAAGTTTCCTTCTTATTTTTCTGGGTTTGAAAGCAAATGGGATCAAATCAAAGGAGCGTAAAAGTAAAAGAAGAAATGGTCAGGTTGCGTCATTACTCATTCCCCAATAACTGTTCCGCACTGTAAATAATAAAAGTATACTAAAAACAAAAGGGAAAAAGAAGTTAATATCATTATTGCCCTTTCCAATTTTGGCTTCATAATATAATTATTTATGGAAAATAAAAAATGACGGTTAATTTATTAAATATATCATAAATTTAAAAAAAAAAATACTTTTACTCCTATTAAAAATTTGTTTGAAAATTTAATGAGTGAGCAAATTAAAAATGAGCATTAATGACAACGACAAAACTGAAAAATAAATATTAACTATCTAACAAGTTATTTATATTTTAGACCAAACTATTATTCTATAATGTCCTATATTGTGATCCGGAGGGAGTATAAGACATCATTTCTCATATTTGTAGTCTATTCCTTATTTACTCTTTATTGATACTCTCTTAACAATCATCAAGTAAGAGGGAAAGAAAGAGAATTAAATAACATAATTAGGTCTTTTTTTTAAAAAAAAATGTTATATTAATTAATTTAAATAATTTTTTTAATATAATTAAATTAAGTAAATGAGTCTTATATTAAGAATCGGACATAATAGTTAGTTTAAGTTATATAGTTTCAAATCGTTAGTTGGTTAGTTTCATAAAGATTTGATCTTAAGTTCAAGAACATCCAAAACCAAAACTTGTTAAAAATATAAAGACCAGTCATTAAACTCGATCGAATCGTTTTAAAGTTATAAGATCAAAAACCAATTATTTAAAACTATATAAACTAAAATTAAAATTGAATCCAACTATAAAAACTAATAATGATATTATTAAAAAAAAAATACAAACCTAATTGTTCCGTGCGAAAAACAGGGACGTGTTGGACTTGACTAGGAGCCAAGCCTAGGCCTACGTACCCTGTAAAGGGATCAAAGTCCACGTAGTTCGAACACACACAAAAGGGGGTGGGGTGTGTGCTCTGTGTGACCGTATGTAAAAGTCTAGGGTTAGAACGTAGAACCTGTGCACCTGGTTAATTGGCCTCTGTATTTATAGAGGTTGCCGTTGAGGAGATCATGGTTGGGCACGATCTCCATGGCGATTATGTGGGGGAGCACTTCCCAGATACGATTAGTCCACTCCGTGATGCTCAACGTGGAGGAGACCGCGGTTGGAATCCGCTATAATATAGGATCTTCCTATATTATAGGTACGCTGTTATCTTTTACTTAGTTGGGCCGCCTATTGTATATGGGCCTTATCCAGATCCGTAACAGTTGCCCCCCAGCTCGGTAGGTCGAGATTTCCGAGCTGCCGAGATGTCCTATGTCCCCTGCTGGCTTCATTGGCCGAGCTGTGTTACCCTTTCAAGAGTCCGAGGTGGAACCTCAAAGATTCTGAGTAGTGCCGAGATGGTTCGCCTGCGCATCGAATCCGGTGTTGATCTCGGTTATCAAAGTCGTCTTCTCCAAAGATCCGAGGTAATGTCTCAAAGATCCGGGGTAATGTCTCCAGGATCCGAGGTAATGTCTCAAAGATCCGGGGTAATGCCGAGGCGATTTGCCTGACTTCGAGGTTGGGATCTTTCTTCAAGCGATTTACCTGACTTTGAGGTTGTGTGAATCTTACCCTCTTGCCTATCTACCGCGCATTGCCGGATTATGTCATATTGACCCTGTTATCGATGTCTGTTGCTCAAAGATCCGAGGTATTGTCTCAAGGATCCGAGGTAATATCAAGGAGTTCGCTCGACTTCGAGGCTGAGATCCTTAGGCATTTGAGTTGTTCCAACTTGATTTGCTTTTGTCCGAGTCTTGACGAATTCATATTCATTCGTATTCGCTACCAATTTGCTTATTAGGCGATAGGTTTTTCCCTGAGGCGGGATTTATTTGCCTTTCCCTTGTTCTTTGTTTTCGCTTGCCTCGGCCTCGGTTGATGGTGAACCTGCATTTGAAAATTCAAATAACCCTGCGAGGGCTTCTGTTAGTTCTTCTCACACCGTTGACAACTGTATAGTAGTTGCCCCCACTGTGGTCAAGAGCTCAAGAGCTGGCGCCGGGTGCATTAACTATTGAACCTGGATCTCATGTCCGAGGTTAATCTTGATTCCTCCGGCAAGGTGGTTCCCTCAGATGATGCCGCTCCTCCGAGTTAAGGGTCGCGGCTTTAGTTTTGTTTTTCTTTTAACTGGTCAGGGCGTCTATGCCCTTTTGAAGAAAGCACTGGATGAGGCCGAGACCGAGATGATGGCCCCAGAAGAGGTGCGCGACGTCGCCATGGCCGCTGCGGGGAAAGCGGCGAGGAGCTGTTGCTCATCAAAGAGGTATTGGAGACGACGACCTCCGAGTGCTCCTGCTGAAAGCCGGGATGCTATGAAGTCACTGTACCAGCAGCGCGCCAATCTGGCCTCCGAGCTGGACTCGACCAAGGATGCTCTTCTGGCGGAGCAGCAGGCCCATTTGAAAACCACCGACTCGTTGAAAGAGACTACCTCCGACTGCTTCGACATGGCCTCAGAACAAATCAAGCACTTGAATCCGAACGTATCCCTGAACCTTGCCGGGTATGACTACCGAGCTTATGTGAAGGATGATGTCCTGGTTCGCCCCCTCCGACGTCGGATGGTGGGTCCATGTCTTTTGAGGAGGATGAACTGGAAGAGCAAGGCGATGATGAGGCCGGCAAGGAGCTCCGAGGCCGGCGCCCAACGAGGTGGTGCCTTCGGGTGATCTTTGCTCCCGAGCTAGGGTCGGAGTCCTTCACATTTTTTCTTTTGCTTTTTCCTTGGGGCGTTTGTGCCCTTGGCAAGCTTGAATTTTCCGGCCTGTGCCGGTTGTATACTCTTGCTTAACAATTAAATTAATGTTAATTGTCTTATCGCTTTATGAATTCTAAGCCTAGTTAGGAATCCATCGACCGTAGTGGGAACAGGTCTTTTATACTCGACCAGAGCTTAAGTCCGGGAGTGATGGGTGTGGTTGTCTGTTTTAACCTCATGGGGTGTTAACTTAACCGCGCTACCTCGTTCCGGCTTGATTAGCTGGAAAAGTGAATTGTAACCGAGATAAGGGCAAATTGTCACATGTCCAGCCGAGGTGTCCGTAACGCAATACTTAGACATTTTGACCTGACTAGGGTCGGCATGACAATTCGAATTCTTAAATCGGGCGAGCGTTGACGCGTCAATTCCGCGAAAGCCACGTATGGCAATTTCGCCGAGCTCTAACCAGGCGCGTCGGAGTACAACGGCTGGTGTCACACATCTAGATGGTTTTTGTTTTTGACCGGGTTTAAAGACCTCGGTGTCATGTATATGACCGGGTGTAATGACCTCGGTGTTTCTGACCGGGTGTATAGACCTCGATGTAATGCTTAAGCGATCAATAGTGCACGTTTGCGAATCTCCGCTGAGAAATCCTTTATCCGAGGTCCGTTTAAGGAGCGCGCGCAGTCAATTGTACATTAGTGTATCCGAGGTCCAATTAAGGAGCGCGGAGTCCACCGTTTAATTTTCGTTTATTCGGGGTCCAATTAAGGAGCCCGGAGTCAACCGTATAATTTCCGGTTTATCCGAGGTCCAATTGAGGAGCGCGGATTTAACTGTATTTTGCACGGATCCCGGATTTTAACTGGAATGCAGTGTAACCGGGGTCCTTCTTCAAAACCTTATACAGATCCCGGATTTTAACTAGATTCAGTGTAATTTTATCCGCCTTCAAGAATTTGCACGGTGCCCAGATTTTAACCAAATTTGGTGTAACTGGGTCCGCCTTAAAAAACTTCATCTGGAGGCCCTTTAGCAAGGACAGAAGTAGTAAATCATACAACCGAACAAGAAAGCTTAGCAGCTCCTCATTTCCAGAATTTATTTCAATGGGGAGACACAGAGAATACTGATAAAAGCTGCGCCACTTCATGGTTGGCTGGCTTTTGTAGATAGATAAGATGACCAAGAAAAGGTCTATTCATAGATGAGATTTTATAGAACCAAGCGTAGACAACAGATGCGTGCTTGGTAATCGTGACTTTACTCCCCTGAGAATTCAGATTAATAAAAGCCATCAATGTAACTTTTCCACGAGCAATCAATGTAATTTTTCCACGAGCAATACCAAATAATGGCATTGGAGCTTGAGGTGGCAGTGTACGGCATGATTTTTACTTTTGCACACATATGAAACTATATTGTCAAGATTGGATAGTTGCGAGAGAATCTTCAACAAGCTCCACAATGTTTGACTTCGTGGTCTCAATCAAGGAAGGGATTTGCCTCCTCTAAGAGATGTTCTCACTTTCCATCCGCAATGCAAAATCATCTATACCGTTAATAACATCATTCACCAAGGCTTATTGGCATGACAATTTTCGGAGCAATCAGAATTTTTCCTTTGATGACTTTTATCGAACCACAAACTCCTCAATTATGCAAAATTCCCAATCCGGGCATTCAATTCTCATGGTAGGCTAATTAATTCTCATGTCTTCTAAACAAACGAAATTATAAATAACTTCTAGCCATTTACTCTTAAGAAGAGTAAAATTTAGATCGAAGGTAAAGCACAAATGGCCTAGCCATGTGGGTGTCTTTGTCATCACTTTTTCAAATATAGCCCATTATTTTCAAACCAAGCCATTATTGTCGAGGCAAGATTTCGAAACCAGACCTTTGGACATTTCATTAGATTAATACTTTCTCTATCTTTCGCATTTTGCCATGGCAGGTACGGGAGTATTATCTAAGTCAAATATTTTGGCTATTAAAATCCAAAATTCAATAAAAGCCATATTTCAACAAACTCATATGGTAGGACCCATTAATACCATCCAATATCTCTTCCTTTGCATTCTAACGCATATTCTGCGAGAAAGAAAGAGACTAGATACATACCGGAGGAACGCCTATGTATTTAGAAAGAATTACCCAGTTGGAAGAAAGCCAAATATTCTGCTTCGTGCAAACGGAAACCAAGTGTGAGGCTTTCCGAGGTCTCACGACCTATATATATAACCTCCGCACTTTTTTGATTTCATCGGGAAACTTAAGGCAAAGACATGCAACAAATATAGGAAACAAAAACTTGGCAAAAAGTATCATATGGAATTGGTGCACAAAGGTGGGAAAATGACGAACCAATATAAATAGCAAGAAGCCAACCTGGGTATTGGGTATGTGCCAAAATATCAAAGCAAACCCAACCTGGAGAGCTTGACAAAAGCTTGACAAAGAATTCCTTGTTCCTTATCAAATCAGTCTTTTTCCTTTGACTCATGTGTTGGAATATGTTATGAAATTCCTCACTTCAGCAGACGTCTTCTTGGATAAATCAAAAGGCGAGAGTAATGCCCTCTCCACAGATATAATAATCATATATCAATTTTTGCTTTATAATGGGCCTCCCAGAGTTTATTATCTGCAACTACATCAAGCTTCTTTGAATTAACCAGGAGGAATCCCCCAATTTTTATGCGCGATGACTCAAAAACACAGCGAGAGCACTATGTGGCCCGTTGAATCTGCACTTCATTGATCCCAATTCAAATCAATTCTTGGGAGAGATCCGATCAATTCCAGCGATCTTGAAGCCAGGCATGCGGAGACAATCTTCGGCGAGATTCCTTTAAGCTCGAGTAAGAGGAGCAAAAGGTCAGCGACGCTAAGATGAGTGTGAAACGGAAAAACGCCATCGGAAAAAAGCTCGAGTAGCGTCTCAAGATGGCTTTAAATGGGTAGTGCCCTTATCATGGAGAAGCTCGCCTCAAATTGGTTGGTGCCAACAAATTCTTTCACATAATCGATTTCTATCAATCACGTATTCACCGGAAGAAGGATGTGGGAAGCACCATATAAAAAGAAGTGGGGCCACCACGGGATGAAGAGTCGGCCCTATCCTCCAAAAATAACACAATTGCACGACCCAGTTATGATTCGTCATCTAAAACCATATCCGCTTCGACGCCAACACAGTTGCCAAGAACAAACGACAACATCCACCGCCGCGCCGAGTTGGATCAAGCCAGACGAAGAATTTCAACAATCGATAATTCCACCATATTCCAAATCAAATCCTCCTAGATGTGGTGAAGCAAAATTCGGTATGAATTATAACGAGACACCCCGGCATTGGCTCCGAGGTATCTCGGAAACGAGGCTTCTTGGCACATCATCAAGAAGACTTTGGCATCTCGGACACCTCAATATTTCGGCATCAACCTGGACATACCTCGGCACCTATCCGCCTCGGCATATAATCATCATCTCGGCATCTTGAGGCAAGATCTCGGTTCAGACGTCTTCTTTGCAAATTCGGATGCAGTCAAGCGATCTATCTTCTAAGATCTTTGCAAATCCCAGCAAACGCAGCGGAAGACATCCTGACACGTGCATGATATTGCGCCACTGACTCTCGCGAATATGATTCTTGTCCAAGAAAGGAGATTCACAGCTCCAATCCGGCAGCCCAAACATTCGAAAAGGATCTCAGAGATGAACCTCTCCCATGAAGAAGCAAGAGTGAACCGAACAAAATGCTCAATTGCTTCTTCGAGAACCTTGTCGTCAGCATCAACTTCGGCTTTGCAATTACTGGAGGACGCCATGAAGGATCAGACTCATTCGTGATGAACGAACAGACGATTACACCTTCGCAATTCCAGAGGTGCGGTTGCCGATGCTCAAGATTCATAATTTTCCATGTGGTCAACATGAGGACCTCTTGGAGACCGGGGTGCATCCCACGTGGTCTAGGTGAAACGAATAGTCAACTCGCCTTCTCGGGTTGGGAGAATAAGACCTTGAATGGTATCTTCTTTTAGTCACCTCGCCTTCTCGCGTTTGCTCTCGTGGAACAAGAAACCATCTCGGCGTCTCTCCGATCCGAATTGCGAGCTTCAAAAGGTGGGACCCGGTTTCTATCTTTGAGTCCTTGACCTCGGCTTATCTCCGACCTTTAGAAGGTGGAACCCGGTCGTTTTTGACCTCGGCTTCTCTCCAACCTTCGAAGGTGGAACCGGTTCTCCCTGTCAATTCTTGATCTCGACTTCTCTTCGAAACTCAAAGATCTCATGACATCTCACCCGCATACCTCGGCATTTTCTAAATCACTCTTTCTCGGGTGGTGGATCGAGAGAGGATACGCGTTGGCGATCTCCTCTTAGGTTTTCATATAAAATTGCTCTGAAAAGTGAACGTCTGATATTTGTCACAACTTAGAGATTTTGAAACACCTCGTAGTAATAACCATCGATGGTCATGGGAATCGTAATTTACGGTTCCCCACGGTCGGCGCCAATGTTCTGTTCTGAAAACAGGACGTGTTGGACTTGACTAGGAGCCAAGCCTAGGCCTACGTACCCTGTAAAGGGATCAAAGTCCACGTAGTTCGAACACACACAAAAGGGGGTGGGGTGTGTGCTCTGTGTGACCGTATGTAAAAGTCTAGGGTTAGAACGTAGAACCGTGCACCTGGTTAATTGGCCTCTCGTATTTATAAAGGTTGCCGTTGAGGAGATCATGGTTGGGCACGATCTCCATGGCGATTATGTGGGGAGCACTTCCCAGATACGGTTAGTCCACTCCCGTGATGCTCAACGTGGAGAGAGACCGTTGGAATCCGCTATAATATAGGATCTTCCTATATTATAGGTACGTCGTTATCTTTTACTTAGTTGGGCCGCCTATTGTATATGGGCCTTATCCAGATCCGTAACACTAATAATGTTTTAACTATATCTTTTACCTAGGGGACACAAGACAAGGTGAGAGCTAACAGATTTTCATGCATTTTTTAGGTTATTTTTAGTTATCTAGCAAAGAAAAGTTTGTCCTATTATTTTATCAAAAAATATTTTTAATTTTTAATAATAATTAAAAGAATGTAAAACTAACTCCTTTAAGAGCAACAATTTATATTCAGGCAAAAAAAAAAAAAAAGAACAATTTATAAAATAACCTTTTTTTTATGCCAATAAACCATCATAGCCTATCGACCGAAAAAAATCATTGTAAGCCTTTTCGTGAAAATGATTTTGAAGTAAATTAGGAGTTGTCTTCCATGATAAGGAGCTACAAATTGACTTTTCAGAATAATAATAATAATAATAAAGGGTTGATGTACATGTTTAACAACAAAATTTACTCTAAAAACGTCATACACAAATAAATTGAAGGAGTGAAATTTACCACACAAAAAAAAAAAAAAAAAAAAAATTGAAGGAGTGAAAAATACAGAAAATGAATTAAAAATGGAGCAAATACAATAAACCGGTTAACTTGGTCGAAGAGAAGTTTGAATTGAAGTGGTGTTGTGGCATACACTGAAGTAAAAGCAATACAAGAGCTTGAAAAGTACAGAAGGAAAAAAAAAAAAAAAACGTGGCTGAGCTTAATGGAAACCAACTTTGTACTAATTCTACCAATCTTCTTGCAGTTTGTGGGTGATGCTGTGGTGCCAATAGTCAAAGAGTTCTTTGAAGGGGGTAGTAGCATGGCTGAGCTTAATGATGACTCTACTCCTAGATGAGGTGATGGGAACATTAAAGTCCCATTTTTTGTTTGACCGTTAAAAATTTTAAGATATATCACATATTATTATTATTATTTTAATTAAAAAAGGGTCAGGATGCGATAAGAAAAATGACAAACAGAATAGAGATGTGTGTGGGGTGGGACAAAGTGAGAATGGGGATTAAAACGATGTTGGGGGCAAAATATATGCAAAGGATTTAAAAGATATAATTTTTTTATTGGTTTTATTACAGTAATATATATTCGCATGCTGTGTATAATTAAATTATGGGGACCAATGAGAGCATAGGTAGCCATGTTGTCGAATGTTTATTTGTGTTAGCTATAGCTGTTTTTACACTGTGATTTATGGTGTATGATGTAAGAGAGATTTTGTCTTGACTTACGTACGTAGGCGGAATCCCGGGGGGGCCCGCCCCTAATTTTTTTTTTTTTTAAAAAAAATACATTGATAAATTATGTGTGTCTTCCTCTATTTTTCAATTCTGGGCCCTTTGGATGTTAATACTTCGGATCTGCGTGGGTCTTTATACTTTTGGACCTTATTGTTCACAAACCTGGGCTTCCATTTTTAACAACACTTCACCCCTCTTACTTCATTTTTTAAAAAAAACAAAAACAAAAAATTTACTTGTCAAAAGAAATTCTTTATGTTGTTTTAGAAAAAAAAAACTCCTCAAAATGTATCATATAGTTCCTATCGAATTCAAAAGAAAATTCTTCATATTTTCTTTCAAAAGAGCATATGGCTATTGTTTTGAGATACATCGATAAAGATGGTTTTATAAGTGAAATATTTTTTGGTCTTGTATATGTGCAAAATACAAGTGTTAAGACTTTAAAACAAGAAATATTCAACATTCTTTGTCATCATAATTTTGACTTTCAAAATATTTGAGGACAAGGCTATGATGGAGCTAACAAGCGAGGTGAATGAAATGAATTGTAGGCTTTAATTTACGCTAGCAATATACGAGGTGAATGTCACAGGCTTTAATTTTAGCAAGGATTTAATTATAAACGGGTTTAACTATATGAAAACAAGCTTTAATATTTAATTAGCAATATGTGAGGTGAATGTCACAGCCTTTAATTTATGTAATCTATTTCCTTCAAAAAAAAATTTTTGTTAGGTCTCGTATTGTATTTCAAATACTTTTATTTTCGCCCCCCGTGAAATTGATGAGGCCTTTTTGTCTTTAGCCTTGGGATCCACAATCAAACATTACCAAGGATTGCGTATAGACAAACCGATGATCGTTCTCTCTTTTGAGGAACCTTTTATTGAATCCTAAATAATCTAAATGCCATGCAAATGCAATTAAAACAAGGGAAAAAATTGGTTTTGGATTTTCAAATTGATAAACTAAAATAAGATTGCAATTAAATTAAATGCTAAACTATTATTTTTGGTATTTTTAATAAAATGGAATGGAGTATGAAAATGGGAATATGAATTATGGATGCTCTTGGTAATGGAATAGTGACTATCATAGTTTAATTAAATGTAGGAGTAAATTTTCTCTGAGCCTAGATGAAAAAACCCCAAGATACTACTTGAGTACAATATTCCCAATTAATAGTAGCTCCTACTAACGTAGCTAACTACTACCTCTTGAGTTATTGTTTAAAATCACTTAGTGTGTGATTAGGATTAAATTAATGTAGCTTGCTTCCTCTTGACAAGAATGCGATACCATGCCACTCAATTAATCCAATTCAATCATACTATTTAACAATACTACGTAGAAGGCACGTAGAAGGCACAATTTCACTGAATCAATAAGGAAATACAAATTTATAAATCCAATAAACCACAAAATTCAATCCAATCACATAGCTTTAATCCACAAAGTTTTCCAAACCGATAAACTAAGTCTCAGAAATACAAAACAATATTCCTAAAACTAGGAAATTAAAATGTAAATAGAGAAAAGAAATTAAACAAAATGAACTCTCCTTTGAAGCTTTGGAACTCAAGCACTTAATCCACCACCAAGAAAAGGGAACCAGCCTCTCATAACCATTGGAGAACCAAAATGAATCTGTCTTCCTCCTTCTCTGAAAAGTTGGTGGCTACTGAAGAAATTGATGGTGAAGGTGGAGGCGTGGAAAAGGTTGTGTTCGTGAGAATGGGTGGAGGGAGGTTGAGAACGCTGATGGTCGATGAAGGTCCGTGGAGAGAGCGATTGAAGTCCAAGGTTCAGCGTCGGTGAGGGTGAGAGACTGATGGTGGTGAAAGGAGTCGATGGTGTGTGTTCTGGAGATCTCTCTGGTTCAGAAACTCCACGGCAAAGTAATGGAGGTTGTGGGCTCACCGGAAAAAAATGGAGGAATGGAGGTGTAAGGGAGAGAGTCGCCGGCGGCAATGGAGGAGAGAGAGACCGCCGGCGACTAGGGAGGAAAGAAGAAGAAGAAGGTCGCTCGGTGGAGATGGCGTGATTCCAGGATGATCCTCCAAATGAGCTAGAGCCGGCCGTTTAAGCCTCGGCCCCGTAGGGCTCGGGCTTAAAAAATCGATCGAATTTTGAATTTGGCCCTGTAGGGCCGACCCTGCAGGGCTTCGGCCGCCCCGTTAGACCCGTTTCACCGTAGCATCTTTTTTTTTTTTTTTTTTTTAAATTAATTACTTGGCCTTTATCTATGTATTTTATATGTTATAGAGTTATTTATCCATCTAAGCACAACTACATAAATACATAATAACTATACTCCGAAGGTGACAATTGACAAAGATAGTTGTATGCTTCTTATATTTTATGTGAGTCATCTAATCTTGTTTAGTTTAATGCTTTTTATGTTTTATGTGAGTCAATTGTAGACAATGGTTTGTTTTTTGTTATGAATTGATGAATGTGTTTATTTGTTGGATGATTTGTATTGTTTAGATATTAATGTTGATAATATTTATTTGATAGATTAGAATTTTAATGGTTGCAATTTACTAATTACATTTCTCTCGAAAAAATCAAGAAAAAATAGTTAAAATTTGGAATAGTAATTTTCGCGCCTTGTAGGGCCGGCCTTTGGCCCCGGTACTATCGGTCGGGCTTTGAAAAATGGCTTGACATTTTCGTTCTTCCAGGTCCTGGAGGACTAGCCCCGATTCCCACTCTAAAATGAGCTCGCGGCGCTCCTTTTGAATTAAAGCTGTCGGTCCCCCTTTTGCTTCACGGGTCTGCATATTTAATCAATGAAAGAAAACCTAATTGCTAAATGGTCAAAAGTCAAAACGCATAGTTGCAGCCAGGGACTAAATTGAAATTTTAAAAAAAGTTCTGAGCAGGGACTCAAATGAGAATTATCAAAATATGTTGGGGCATCATCAATGTGTCGGATCTCCCTTTTTTTTTTTATTCTTTCAGCTGACCTAAACCCAAAACGCAGAGTTTAGTGACAGGGACCTAAATGAAAATGATAAAAGTTCTGAAATAGGGACTAAACTGAAATTTTTAAAACTTGAACTTAAATTTCCATTTTCAAATTTGGTCCAATTTCTTCAAGTACTTACAATTTAAACTAATTAATCTAACATCAAATATTCTCATAAAAATCAATAATTAAGAGTAATTATATTTTTTTTGACAATTTTTCCCTTTTTAGCCATAATTTAATGTTTTTACTCTTAATCTTATTTATCACAAGAAAGGCATTTTAAACTCAATAACTATGATAAAAATGCATTATTAATCCCAATTTAATGATGAAAAATCATATAAAAATATGATTTGATCACCCCGTCACTAAAATTCCTGGCTTCGCCCCTGCTTACGTAAATGTGTTTCTCAAACGTTAACTTAAATAGACATAATTAAGACTTATTTCCTCGTATGTCATCTCTAAACATTTTTGTTTATAACCTTTTGGACCAAGTCGTGCCTATAAACATTGTTCCGAAGACTGTGGATGCCCCTTATTCCTTGTGTCGCTCGTGTCCCCACATCACACTCAACGGTTAGCTATCTTCCGGTAATAATATATTATTAAGATATTTATGATAGGAGGAGAGCCTAACACATGGTAAGAGGAGGGACTCTCAATGTCCCTCTTTTTATATGATCAATATATCAAAGGATAGATTTTATATTTTAATATTTCAAAATATTTTTTAGTTTGTAAATATTTCTTGGATATCTTTCTCTAATTTTTTAGCGTATTTTATTTTTTTATATTTATTTTAGTTTTACGAATATTCATAGCTGGAGGAGGCCAACTCCATGATAGAGGACATGTGGAGGATAATGGCATTGGGGGTAGAGAACATGGGAGGTGGCGGGTACGTGGGGTGAGAGAAATCTGTTTATTTTATAAAATGTATATAAAAAATAATTTTTACTTTCTAAAAATTAGTAATGGGACCAAGAAGGTTAACATAATAAGATTTCAAAGTATTTTGAAACTGTGCCTTCTCATTATCTCTCTATTTTTTATATATTTATTTTTAAAATATATTACTTTACATTTTTATTTGTTGAGCGTATTTTATTTTTATCTTTATTTTAGTTGTTACAATATTAATGGTAGGAGGAGAGCGTGCCAATATGATATTTTTATCTTGGCTAAAGTATACTTTTAGTCCTTTAAGTTTTATATAAGGCATATTTTTAGTCCCTTAACTTTATAAAGTATATTTTTGGTCATAAAATTCTAACAATGTTAATATTGCTAATAGAAAATGCTGACACGACGAACTCAAGCGATGACTCGTAGATTTTATTACACAAATTTTATATATTCTTCAATTTACTCATATTTTAAATTTACGTTTAATAGCATTTAATTACAAATATCACTTAAATTTATACCATTATCACTTAAGTTTAATTACGTTTTCAGTTAGAAAAATTAATGGTATTAGAATTATAGGACAAAAATTATACCTTATAAAGTTAAGGGACCAAAAGTATACCTCATATAAACTTAAGGAACTAAAAATAGGGATATGATATTGTCACTACCAATTTTATGTCACTACCAAGTAACTACCACTTTTTCACCGTTAGATCGGAATCTCATCTACCTTTATCATTTTTATCTCCAAGAATTAACTACCACTTTTTCACCGTTAGATCGAATCTCATCTACCTTTATCATTTTTATCTCCTATTGAAATTCCAATCTAATGGTGAAAAAGTGGTAGTGATATGGTAGTAACAATATCTCAACCTCCAAAAATATACTTTAGCCTTTTATCTTTATTTTAGTTGTTGTGATATTCATGATAGGAGGAGGGACTCTCAATGCTCCTCCTTTTATATAACCACCCGGCTAAAGTATACTTTTAGTCCGTTAAGTTTGCATAAGATTTCATTTTGGTCTCTTAAGTTTATAAAGTATATTTTTGACCCTATAATTTTAACATCATTAACTTTACTAACGGAAAAACGCTGACCCATCAACTTTAAGTGATGATTGTGTAATTACACATACTAACATATTAATCTTAAATATAAAGTATAAATAAATTGAAAAATATCAAAAACCCTGAAAACTTCCAACTTCCATAGTCCCGTCCGGTCAGTACCAAAACTTCCAAGAAAATAAGAAAAAAAATATCTCAACAGCTCTCAACTAGGAATTGTTCTGCAACTTCAACGTACAGCTCGTATCTACAGATTGTTCCACAGCTTCAACAATTCTCCTATGCAATCACAAGTCTGGGACGTCCTTTTCTCTTTTCATATGTTATAGGACAAGTAGGGTTTGCTCTTTGCTTTCACCCGTGTATGGCATTCGCCCTTATCCTTGTGGCAGTGGGTTCCCTTATTTTCCTTTTGGCTCCTTTTCACTTCCTTTCTGGTATCTTTTCTCCTACAATTTTGTTAATTAATCAACCAGCAACCAAAAATACCATTGCATATAATCCGACATTAAGGGGGCCTTGAGAATGCTTCAGTTTAGTTTTGTCGGCACTCCGTGGTTCTGCTTGCTATTTCTAATTCGCCCAGCCGATACATAAATCAAACGAAATCCACAACAATATTTTCTGGTATTTGCTATTGTAGGTGAAGGAGGTATGGAACATTGGGGTAAATGACGGTAGTCGCAGAACGTGGGTAGGAGAAGCAGAGATGCCATGATCAAAGTAGAGGTGGAAGAGGAGTAAAACATTTTCATTTATCGGGAAGGTTTTGTTGGAAATAAAGCGATCTAAACATGTTCAAACCTAAATTAACATTTAGATCAATGCGGAAAAATAAAATAGAGATCATGGATACCTCCACCATTGATTTGTTTCCAGATGAAGAAGAGATGAACTCGGGTTTTGGCTCTTCTAAGTCTTCTCTCACACGCAGATTGTGTGTCTTCTAAACGTAAGAGCAGACTCAGGGGACCAAAACCTTATACACGTCTGAATTCCTACCTTTGGCCATCACAGAGATGAATGCCATTAATGTGTAATAATTGGCAATTATTGCGTATTGAATGGGCCGTTACTAAATTGATTGGTAGGTTACAAAACCGGAATTAATGTGGGCCACTTAATAGAATTAATGGAATATTTTCAAAATTAAATATATACTAATATAATAATTAAAATTCCAACATTATCCCACTTGGTCCACACACTTCAAAGATATATCTTCTAAGAAACAAAATGCATGGATCATAGCGATAGGTCCTCTTAAAGCGAGTATTATCTTCCATGTATCACAATGCATCATGTTTCCCAAGCCCATGTAACTTAATGAATAAACCCCATGTTTATTCTAGGTCCAAACTTAATGATGTTTCTCAAATTAAATAAACAAATGAATGTGTACACGAATTGAAATGAGAAAACGTCGCAAATAAAGTTTCATAAATAACATCGTTCTTACAACGAAAATCACATAAAGGAACCAAGTCCCATTCTTTCTGCATGATCCTGAAATTTCAATGTAGGCATGCTTTTAGTTAAAGGATCAGCAATCATCAATTCAGTGCTCATGTGTTCAATAACCACTGTTTTATTTTCAACACGCTCTTTTATGGCTAGACACTTAATGTCGATATGCTTGATTCGACTACCACCTTTATTGTTCTTAACCATAAAAACAACAACTGAATTGTCACAATTTTAACCTCAATGGCCCAGAAATTGGATCCATAATTCTAAGCCCAAGAATGAAACTCTTCATTCATACACCATGTGAGTTAGCCTTAAAACAAGACACAAACTTAACTTACATAATGGAAGTAGTAATTAAAGATTGCCTTTTACTACTCCATGATACAGCTCTATCGCCTAGCATGAAAATATATTCTAAAGCGGATTTTCTTAAGTCAATGCAAACCAACATAATCGAATCGTAGTAACTGTCACTTCCAAATTGTCAATTCGTTTGTACTTAAGCATGTACTCTTTAGTCCTTTAAAGGTATCTATTTGCAGCTCTCCAGTGGTTTATGTTGGTTATGATTAGTTTTGATGATGTCTTATATAGATGTCATTATCCAAAGCAAAAAGCTTGAATACTACATTCATGTTTTACTTTGTCTAATTCTTATATTTAATGTAGATGTGGAGTTTAATAATGAAAAATATTCAAGAAAGGAGATTGAAGAAAGAAGAACTTGCTCAATGGAATGAGAAAATCATTATACAAGTTCCTAGATTGATTCTAGAAGTCCCCACGATGATATGGAAGTTGGAACGGCTCAATTCGGGGTTAAAATGAGTAAAAACGAGCTTCAAGACTAAGTAACTCGAGTTATGGACTAACTACCTCAAGTTAATGACTTGCTACAGTGTTTTTGGGCATCCGGGATGATTACCACGAGTCAAGAACATCCCCACCTCGAGTCGATGTTTTCCAAGTCAATTTCGCTCCCGGAATGGTTTAACTCGAGCCAGGACTTATCTACCTCGAGTCAGGATGATTTCCAAGTGATTTTTGCTCCCTAGAACACTTTACCTCAAGTCAGGACTCATCTACCTCGAGTCAGGGACAAAAACTCGAGTCAGCTTTAGTGTACCTCGAGTTAAAGCAACTTACAAGAACTCGGGTGCACTCGTTCCACGTTCAAACTTTCCCGCGACCTTCGGTAATTTGATGATATCTCTCAAACCAGGAATCGGATTGACGTCAAACCAGTGGCATATGAAACTAGACATCCAACACGTCAGTGTGATATATAATTTAAGTCCAAAGTTATCTAAAGTTTTATCAGACACCTAATTCACCCCCCCTCTTGGGTGATAGCCAGGTCTAACAATTGGTATCAAAGCGGGGCTCTTGTTTAAAGAACTTAACCGTCTCAAGAGTTACAATGGCTAATTTTGGGTGTTGTTCGCTTTCTGAAGGTTTTGATTATACTGTTCCACCATTTTTCAAAGATGTTGATTTTTGGTTTTGGAAAGCTAGAATGACATCGTTTATAAAATGTTTTGATTTTGATATGTGAAATGTTTTATAAATGTTTTTGATTTCAAACCGAGAAAGGATTGGACTGAAAAGGAAAAGAAAATGTTTTCGTTGAACATTAGAGCAATGAACATATTATATAGTGCTTTAACCGAGAATGATTTTGATAAAATCAAGTCTTGCTCTAGTGCTAAGGAAATATGGGATACTCTTGATTCTATATATGCTTCTAACAAATATGTTGAAGTTGATAGTATTGGTAGTTCATCTGAAGTTATAAGTTGTATATCCACGATTGATGAACAATTGGAAGTTGAGGATGAAGAAGGAGAAATCTTAGAACACTTCCATGATCCAGTCAACACGAAAGAACAAGAGGGAGACGATTCCCAGGAGCCTATCATGCACAAGTATAATGAATCACCATCTGGAGATCAAAATGCATATGTGGTAAACAATTCCAATTCTTCTTGTGTAATTAAGAAAAATGATTTAGAACATTTGCATAAAATTATTTCTCAACCAATTATCGATTCTGTTTTGAAAAGCAAAACTATTTTCAATAATGATGTTGGAAAGTTTATTGGGAAGAAAGATTATTCAAATGAGACTTATTTGGATTTTCACCTTGATAACCGACACAATACTTGCATAAAATCTCATAATGCATATCATCATATAGTTTGCAATTATTGTGGTAAACTTGGTCATATATCTCACACATGTTATATTAGGAGAAATACTAATGTGAGGAATAAATTTGTTTGGGTTCTGAAAGGACATGTAAGGTCCAATACTAACGGTCAAGGACCCAAGTATAAGTGGGTACCAAAATGTCCATCTAGTGATCTATATGTGCAGGATGATTTGAAGATCAATGGACATAAGGGTACGATGAAGAAGCCAAGAGTTTCTCATGCACCGATGAAAAGGAACATAGCACCTATATCAAATATGAGAACTCTCAGGGCACCAATTGCTAGAACTACAAGGTCAAAACATCAAAAGAAGCAATGGATACAAGTAAGAGGAGTATGTTCCACCTCAAGAACAAACTACTATAGAGTACCGTTCAACTATCTTGAGGAGAACAAGAAAATAAGGATCTCTCAAGTATCAAACAGAAGACTCTGGAAGTCTATATCCTTTGAGAGAGCTTTGCCAACACCCGTAAGAAAATATATCAAGAGCCAGTGGGTAAGATAAGCCAATCCTCCAAGTGCCTAAGGTATAAGGTAGACAATGGTAAAACCTCCTTTGCTATCATCTGAAATATTCATTGATGTTTTATATTTTGTAACCTTAGGAATCATCATTGCAAACTACTTTTAAAATTGAGTTTTCACATCCTGATTTATTCTTCAAATAGATTGCAATGTTCAATGATTTAATTCTTTATGCATGCATGATAATTTGAAAAGAAAGCATATCTTTTATGCATAGAGTCATGTTTAATTCACTCGTGTTCAATTGTTCTGAAATGATTATATTCGTGAGAGTATGTGAATTTTTTATTCCTACAAGCTAACAATGGTTGGATCCAAGAAAGGTTGGATACCATGGAAGAAAAAGGTTTATATGCCTCTGTAGGATCAAAGAAAGCTTCTCAAGAATGCAACATAGAGAAATGATTCAAGTCTTGAGATTCTAAAGAAGCTATGCTTGATGTTGATGATGAAAGTTGAAAAAGGAGAGACATCTACATCAATCCATTTTAATCAAGCAAGCTACTACAAGGACAAGAGAAATTACGGTGACATCTAATCCTTACCCTATTTTGCTCTTAAATGAATTACATATATGGGTAATGAATACTTGTCCATTATTGCATTCCTTTAGCAATCAATCATTTATGTTGTTTCAAAATGCTTTCAGATTGCTAAATGAACCACAAATGAATTTGTGCATAACTTTCTGAGTTTATGTTTTTTGAAGTGCACAATTCTAAAATTTGTTGTTGATTTCAATTCACCCTGTTTCTGTAAAATGCATACAAATGTGTTTGAAAAATATTCATGCTTTTATTGCATTCAAATGATGTTTTAAAAATTGGAAGTTAAATCTTGGTATACCGAATGATGGATATGTTTCAAATTTCTCCAAATTGAAGTTTTTCCCCATCATTCACATATTGATCTTTAGTTTTTAATGCGATACTTGAACTCTTCATCCTCTATTCTCTGACTTGTTGGACCTTATATCTAACAAGTTAATCATATATGAGTCTCAAGTCTATCTTCAAGAAAAGAATCCAATTTGTAAAACTGGTATGCCTTAAACACTAATGTTCATCATTCAGAAATCTCAGTATTTACTTTGTTACTCAAATACATCAAGATTTGCTTTCATCCATACTTTGAGTAAATATATATGTACATTCAAACACTTGCCTTAACCATTCGTATATTTCTAAATTCAATTCTAAGACGCAAGATTATCCTTGAACAATAGCAAAGTCATTGTGCTCATATATTTGTTGTGCTAAGCATGTTTGATAATACTCCACCATCATGACTTTTGTTTCGAGAAAATTGTTCAACATGTTTTCTAAATCAAGCATATTGACATATTCATTAAACCTATTGACTTCTACCATGTTTAACATGAGCATCGATTTTTCAAGCATGTTTAAATAAATCTTTCATCCATGAAAATTTTGATTTCATAATGCATTATCACGTTTTTGAAAGAACATTCAAGATTTGAAACACTTTGCATGTTTCATTATCATTCTTGACAAATCAGATCTGATTCATGAACTATGAATTGATAAATGCTTATCTTTATGGATAAGATTTTCTACGCTCATTAATCAAACTTACATGTATTTTATCAATGACATCTTTTTATGCATAAAGTGTATTTACAAATTGTCATTGAGAAATAACATTCTTGACCTCGATTCAATTGTTTCCCTTTTGACTCATTGGCTTGAACTTTTTGATTGGGTAAAATTATGTTCTTAATCTTTGATTGACTTATTA
Organism: Acacia acuminata; assembly: GCA_019022655.1. Lineage (NCBI taxonomy): Eukaryota > Viridiplantae > Streptophyta > Magnoliopsida > Fabales > Fabaceae > Acacia > Acacia acuminata. The sequence goes on from JAFJYI010000001.1 coordinate 1,864,540, forward strand.
TACTCTTTGCTCAAATATCATATGATTTAATTCTATAAGAGCATAAGAGTTGTTATGTATAATCTTGTGTGGACTCAAGATTCATTGAGTACCAAAGAACATATTTTTTTGCAGGAGTTGACCAAAATGTTCTCGTTGTTGAATACAAAGAACATAGGAAAAGCAGAATAGACCATTTTCAAGTGGCTATGTCTGCAACTTCTGTGACTTCACTTGAATGACATCCCATCACTAGCAAGAGGCTTAGACTAAGATGATAAGGAGCATGCTAGCTTGATGAGAAGCTATGAGAAGAAAGTAATTTTGAAGATCCTATACAAAGCTCATTTGGGATTTCCGCCTCTAAGATGCAATTGGTGATTATAAAGAATCATCCTCTTGAAGCTCATTCACATCCATAAATCCTCAATATTGGTCACATCATCGTAAAGTGATTAGCCAATGATTCATCAATGTCTACGAGGATTATAACTTGAGTAATTACGATATTACTCGAGTGAGGTATTGTATTATGAAACAATATGCGTATTGTATATCATAATCATGCTAGGCTAATTTGATTTTATGCATTTAATTTTATCTCATGAATCTTAGCCGAGCAAACCCATCTCTAAAATGATCTTATGCTCTAAACTTTTTCTTTTATCATCATAAAAAGCATAAGTCTTACAATTATTTGGTATCATTAAATGGAACTTCATTCTTTAAGCATGCATCCATTAAGGGGAGCTTCACATTCACACGTGTTTGATATCTTAAAAGCTCATCTCATTTTCTTGAAGAAAATCCTTTTAAGTATACTCATCTCGTATTCACTATGTGTCTATTAGTTTTGATGATGAGTTAATATCATATTTTCCTTTCATTATCTTAATTTGAAAATATCATATAGAAAGGAACATCTTGACATTTGATTGCACTAATAACTCTCCTTTGCAAGAAAGTTTTACAATTGACTTAGGAGAATTTCGTCGTGCAAAAACCTTCCTTAATGTGCTCCAAGGAGAAATCATCAAATTGAGAAATAGTGTCTTCACGTTCCATCATTCAGTTGAGATATGCACTATGAAGAATTCCTTGAAGAAAAGGCAAGTAATGGAAGCCGAGTATTGACCATATTCAGATGAAATTGCCTTCAAGAAGCCAAGTACTCTTGCTCTATTCGCATCGTACAAGATATTCATGATTCTTCTATCAAGCACACTTCCAGGATCTCTTTCAACAAGAAAGCTAGCAAATGGACTTCATCGATTATTCAACAATTTACGTAACCAACATGAGCATTTCTAAACTCTACCTTTTTATATTCAAGAAAGAGAAACTTTGCACATGTTTGGTGTCTATATACTTTAATTGTGAAAGATTTCTTGAAAATAATAGTGGAGAGAAAATTGTTTTGACATATGGTTAAGGAGAGACAAGTCAATTTTAACTTATTTTCATATTTGTCTCTCCATCTGTATTTCTTCATTACCTCAATCTTTTTGCTAATGACAAATAAGAGGGAGAGAATGACAATAAAAATATGTGATCTAATATATTTTCATATTCATACATATTTTTCTTAATGTATTTGCCATCATCAAAAAGGGGGAGAATGTTGGTTATGATTAGTTTTGATGATGTCTTATATAGATGTCATTATCCGAACAAAAAGCTTGAATACTACATTCATGTTTTACTTTGTCTAATTCTTATATTTAATGTAGATGTGGAGTTTAATAATGAAAAATATTCAAGAAAGGAGATTGAAGAAAGAAGAACTTGCTCAATGGAATGAGAAAATCATTATACAAGTTCCTAGATTGATTCTAGAAGTCCCCACGATGATATGGAAGTTGGAACGGCTCAATTCGGGGTTAAAATGAGTAAAAACGAGCTTCAAGACTAAGTAACTCGAGTTATGGACTAACTACCTCGAGTTAATGACTTGCTACAGTGTTTTTGGGCATCGGGATGATTACCTCGAGTCAAGAACATCCCCACCTCGAGTCAGGATGTTTTCCAAGTCAATTTCGCTCCCTAGAATGGTTTAACTCGAGTCAGGACTTATCTACCTCGAGTCAGGATGATTTCCAAGTGATTTTTGCTCCCTAGAACACTTTACCTCGAGTCAGGACTCATCTACCTCGAGTCAGGGACAAAAACTCGAGTCGCCTTCGGTGTACCTCGAGTTAAAGCAACTTACAGCAACTCGGTGCACTCTTGTCCACGTTCAGCTTCTGGCGACCTTCGGTAATTTGATGATATCTCTCAAACCAGAAATTGGATTGATGTCAAACTAGTGGCATATGAAACTAGACATCTAACACGTCAGTGTGATATATAATTTAAGTCCAAAGGAGTTCAGATCAAGGAGCTATGAATTTTACAAATTGACACAAACATCACCGTCACAGTCAGAACCAAGCTTCAATGTTTTAGGTGTATCTCACAAAATACAAATACAATTGAGCTAAAATCGGTGCCATTGGAAAGTTGACACACAGATATTTCCAACAAGACTTGAACAGACCAAAACGGAGCAAAGACAAGGGAGATATGGCCCTCCAAAGTTGACACATGAATTTCTGGAAAGAATTCAGTATAGCCTCGAGTTTCTTCTATATCTCACTTTAGAGAACACTTTTTACCTCGAGTTAAAGAGTCTACCTCGAGTTTTTGGAGCAGACAGAGAGTTTGAACAATGGAGATCACTTTTTACCTCAAGTCAGAAGTTCCACCTCAAGTCAAATGGCCTTCCCGAGAGTTTGAACAATGGAGAGAAGCTTTTACCTCGAGTCAGAGTATGTGCCTCGAGTTTTTCCTTCACCTCGAGTCTAAGCCTTCCTCACCTCGAGTCGGATAGCATTTTCAAATGTTCACTTTGAATTTAATGATGCGATAACTCGAGTCAAGGCATTGGTACCTCGAGTCACCATCCGACAGAGTAACCAGAAGCTTGGAGACAAGGTGCAACTCGAGTCACATTTAATGCAACTCGAGTCATTAAGCAATCAAGGAATCAAGCAACTTGAGTCAAGCAAAGATCAACTTGAGTTAGCCTCTGTGGTTTTTGAAACTCACCGTGTCCGAAGTCTTGGCTTCTCATCAAGAACATCCAGATGAATTCCAAATGAACTTATACTACTTCTAAACATTATTCAACATTTATTGTGATATTATTAATCATAATGTTGAGTGATTTTCAGATGATTTAGCAACGGTCAGCAACAGAGACAAACATAGTCAAATTATTAAACCGTGAGATTAGCGCAAATGGTTAAATGCTAACAACGGTCATAATCAAATGGACGAATTCAAATCCTACCAACGGCTATTTCTCCAACTATTATAAATGCACGAAGGATTGAATTCATTAATGGCGAACACAAAGACACGAGCTTACAACTTCAACATGTCAATCCTCTGATATTCACTTACTCTTTGTTCTCAATGCTTACGTAGTTTAGAGAGTGAGATGATAGATTATGTACTTCAGTGTTTATTCATTCACTTCTGAGAGAGAAGATTTATCTATAAACATCTATCGAGAGTTACTCAAGATTCGGTGATCTTGAGTGGGAAACACATTGTATTGATTACAACTTGTAAGGGGGAGTGGAGTCTCGAGAGTGAGTAGACCATCCTTCGTTTACAGAGTGTGTAATCAAGCGAGTGTATCAATTACAACTTGTAAGGGGGAGTGGAATCTGAAAGTGAGAGGACCATCCTTCGTTTACAAAGTGTGTGATTGTTCTTGAAAGATAGTGGATTGAAAAACTCAAGTGAAAGCTTGGGGACTGGACGTAGGTCAAGGATTGGCCGAACCAAGATAAATCTCTCGTTTGCATATTCTCTTCCCTAAACTCTTACATTTCCAAAGATATATGATTGAATGACTGACTATTGCTTTATAAAATATTTCTGTCATTCGAACTACCTTTAGTAAGCTATGAAAAGATTTTCAAAGTTATCTAAAGTTTTATCAGACACCCAATTCACCCCCCTTTTGGGTGATAGCCAGGTCTAACAGTTTATACCCGGATTACTCTGATATCTACTTAGCATTTCAACAGCAAATGCAATGACAGGTCTTGTGTAGACCTGAGCATACATAAGACTTCCTACTACTGAAGCATAAGGAATGTGTTTCATTTATTCCCGCTCAAAGTCATTCTTTGGGCATTGGTTCAAATTGAACCTATCACCTTTCACAATTGTGAAAGTGGAGCTATATACCCAAGAGGGGGGGTGAATTGGGTATTTTAAAAACTGAAATCTGCTCTGTTTTAGATAACAAAAACGAGATGAACAGAGTAGAAAGAAGAGTAGCTGGACACGAGAATTTATCTTGGTTCGGTCTTAACAACTTGACCTACATCCAAAGTCCCGGACTCTCCGGGTTTTTCACTATCACAAAGATTACACACTCGTACTCAAAGAGTAGTTCTCTCTAGAACTCACTCCCCCTTACAAGTTGTAATCAATGAACTCCCAAATCACCAAGTCCCCTTGACTTGTGATTCTTTTCAATAAATGATTTACTGAGATAAAGACTCTCTCTAAGAGTAGATGATAATAAACACGAAGCTTATAATGTCAAAAGACGAATACAAGTGAAAACCGAAAGGTAGTTTAGAAACTTGAATGCTTGTGCGTTTTCGGTTGTTGTAGTAGTTGAGAAGAATTGAATGCAGCTCTATTTATAGCTAGACAAAGCATTAATAGACCGTTGCATTGATAATCGACCGTTGGAGATGATCCACGAAGTTGTGAGCTACTTAGGTCTTCTTCTCTTTCGAAACTCACTTAGTCCACTGGTTGGATGGTCGAGTTGACTCTCGCAAATTAATCCGTTGGAGAGGATGTTGCTTAATGAAGAAATCATTCTTTAATGCTTTGCAACCGTGTACAGATGGATTAACCGAAGGGTGCAAGTTTCGGGTTGAGCATTTAATGTTTCGACATCACTTTTGCTTTTACTTTAAACCTTCTCGTAAAACTTACTTGATCCATCTCGAAACTCACTAAAAAGATGATTAAATATATCCAAGTACCAATAAGGAATAATCATGGAAAGCATTGAGATCAAACATGAAGGTATAGCAGAATCATTAAGTTCAAATTTCAAACGGCGACCGAAAACCGGAGGTTTGTTCACAAACCTCGAGGTTTGCTCATTTAAGCTTGAACATGTTTTTACATCAAGAACCACAAACCCGGAGGTTTATAATTAAACCACGGAGGTTTATAATGTTCCAATCACGAAGGTTCCTTGGGTTTACCTCAAACCTCGAGGTTTGTCTAGGAACCTCGAGGTTTCACGTTATGTGTGAAACCCACCAAATATGCGATGAAACCAAACCTAGAGGTTTCTCAAGGAACCTCGAGGTTTTCAAATGAGTGTAGGTTCATTTGCTCTCGGGTTGCCACAATACTCGAGGTTTTAGGAAATACTCGAGGTTTTGGCTAAATGACAAGGTTGTATGATTTGACCCAAAAACACAAACCCGGAGGTTTCTATGGAAACCTCGAGGTTTTCAACTATTTGGAAAACACTAGCTCTTCGGGAAGTCGAAACCCGGGAGGTTTCGATAATACTCGAGGTTTCAAAAATGATTTTAAAATCCTTAGTTTGGCGCCAAGGCATAACCTCGAGGTTTGGAAGTAAACCTCGAGGTTTCATAACAGTGTGAAACCGGGTTTTCCGGAAGATCAAAACCTCGAGGTTTCTCAATAAACCTCGAGGTTTCACATTTATTTGTGAAACCAGGTTTTCTTAAGTTAGAATGCACAACCTTGACACTTCCTCATAAGACCAAACCTCGAGGTTTTCTCAGAAACCTCGAGGTTTGCTCTCACTCAGGGATTTCCAACATCTAAGAGCAAATCCTCATTCTTTGTTTACAATTGTTGGCAATCATCAAAATCTCTTCGAGAACCAACAAATTGGAGCTATATTGGGTGAACAATTCGTCATCCAAAATCTTTTCAAAACTTTGTTGATATAGGTCTCTTGAGACAAACCTAGAATACACGACATTTATCTCTATGTATCTTAATGCCAATGACATAAGATGCATCTCCCATATCCTTCAAGTCAAAGTTTTCAGAAAGGAATTGTTTCATCTCATATAGTAAACCATTATCATTGGTTGCAAGTAAAATATCATCCATATATAGAATGAGGAAACAAGTCTTGCTCCCACTAACCTTCTGGTATATACATTCATTCACAATGTTCTCTACACAACCAAATGAAGAGATAACATCATGATATTTTAAATACCATTGATAGGAAGCTTGTTTCGATCCATATACAGATTTCTTGAGTTTGCACAACAAATGCTCACCATTATTAGAGGAAAATCCTTATGGTTTGTTTCATGTAAACCTCTTCCTCTAGATCTCCATTGAGAAAGGCGTTTTCACATCCATTTGTTGCAACTTTAATTCAAAATGTGCAACTAATGCTAGAATGATTCGAAGAGAATCTTTCTTAGATACAGGAGCAAAGGTCTCCTTGTATTTGATTCCTTCCTTTTGAATGAACCCTTTAGCAATGAGTCCTACTTTATGTCTCTTAATGTTGCTTAATGAGTCTCCTTCGTTTTAAAGATCCATTTAAATTCAATGGCTTTAACACCATTGGGCAACTTAACAAGATCCCGCACTGTTAGATGCCTTAGTATTCATCTCATCCTTCATAGCATCACACCATGAGTTTGATTCTCTATAGTTCATAGCTTGTGAAAACGTTCCAGATCATTTTCGGCTCTCCTACATTATAGTCAGATTCCTGTAAATACACAATATATTCACTAGGTATCGTTGATCTTATTGTTCTAGTAGATCTACTTAATGTCATTTCATAATTTTCTTGAGGAACTTGTTGTTCAAATAGTTGCTCAACAATTTCTCATTGTTCCTTATCAACAACTTGATCTACTGGATCAATATCAGCAGGTTGTAAATCTTGAATGATTGATTGTACAATATTCGGTTGAACCAAGGAACATTGTTAACAACCAATCTTAAACTTGAAGTGGAAGGTTGAGCATTTGAATAATTTTTATTAGAAACAAGGTTTCGAAATTGATTACTCCCACTGATAAAGTCATATTCAAGAAATTCGTCCATTTGCATTTTCAGCCTTCCCTCCTCTTGAACACATATGGTCAAACGTTTATTGATTAACCATTTATCCTTATGTGTGTTGCAGGATATCCTAAAAGGTCTATATGGCTGTGGAAGAGTGTTCGAATATAGTGTACAAAGAAAGAATCGACATATCAACCTCAAGTGATTTCGGTTGAGCCGTAATGTCCTCATCTGTATGATGTGCTTACACACATCTTTTACTGTAGTGAGTCTCAGGGATGAAAACTTCATAATTAGGGTGCCGGCAAGTGTCTTATCTGAAGTAACAAATTGCTCATTAATTGCCTTCAGAAGTGGCCTAATTTTGTCATGCTGTTCGACAGAACCACGAATGCCAGCAGAGATTGAAGCCTTTATGAACATAACTGAGAGTCGATTAGATCGCTCCCACTTTTCATAAAGATCAACCTGATCTGGAGTGCTGGTTGCAGTAATGGAAGGTGGTTCATCTTTGCTTATAGCATAATCAATGTCCATCCACCCCAATTGGAGAAGAACTCTTTCTCTCCATACCTTATAGTTATCACCCCTCAGTTCGGGAATATCATTTTTCATATCAGAGAAAATCGCAGGTTGTATGATTGCATAGTATTGAACATACATGCCTATAACTAAAATTTGAGACTAATAATATATCATGTTTTACCAATGTAAATCATGCTTAAAGACCATGAATCTATTGACATACAACTTGCCTGTGGGCTAAAGTTATAATTCAATTAGATCCATATATACCTTTATGATAAAATCATCAAATTATTTCCTTATTCTTAATTCTTGCGGGTACAATAAGAATATAATTTGATATTCTATCTTAATTAATCATATAAGTTCGTATCATTAAAGTCTACCTGTGGGCAAAGACATTAGCATAGCATGAATTTATCTCGAATTGATGAAACTAGAATGCAGTTATATTCCCCAATACCTGTGGGCTACTTAGAAAATATAATGCCGTTCCATTCCACCCTAATTAAAACTATGATCATAATTATCTACCTGTGGGCAAAGATTAATTATAACCACACATTTAATTACAATGGATGTCTTTAAATCTTTGTGTGATGTATTTTGTTCGTTAGAACAAAATAGAGTGTATGTGCCTAGTAAGGATGTTTTGGCTACTCCTTGATTCTACATACTCATCACAAAGACATCACATCATTGTGTATATCAAATTTACATATGATCATAATTTTGATATGGTATAACCTTATGTGATCAAATATGCATACAATATGTGCGAAGGATATTGTAGCTATTCCTTAACCAAAATATGTATGCTAATCACTATTGTCAAATATGTACAATCTAGATACCATACACACAATGTCAATAGGAATCTTAATTTAATCAAATAGATCTTTACATTTATTCACCTTCCAAAGATTGATATTCTAAAATCCATATATGATTATTTATGCATGTTATAAGAGAGCGCTGGAGCGATCACTCTAGCATGCAAGTTAATCATAAATATCATTCATGTGCATTAAATTCTGTATATGCACAGCTTCATGGAAGACTTAACCAATTAATTTAATTAACATAAGTGAGTTAATCACAAATATCAATAATGTGCACTTAAATTCTATATATGCACGCTTCATGGAGGACTTAACCAATTAATTTAATCAACATAAGTAACTAAATACAATCCTCCCACTTTGATTAAGTTAATATTACTCATTTATCACCAAAATTAATCTTGTGCATTTAGATTCTTAATATGCACAAATCTTTAATGATAATTTAATTGATCAATTTAATCAACAAAATGTGATTAAATAATCATCTTATACAAATTCTCCCACTATTTTGTGCATTCAAAATAAATCTAATTTATGCACATCTTAATGGAGGGATTAATTGATTAACTAAATAATCTAAGGAAAAATCCTCCCACTATTTTATGTACCCAAAATTGTTTAAATAATTAATTTTGGCACTTTTCATCTTAAATTAAGTTTTACAAAAATTTTGAACAGTTAAATAATTGTTTAAAGTTAATTTTCCAAATATTTAGACAATTAAATAACATATAAAATATTTTGCAAACCTTTCAGAATATGAAAGAAAAACAAAAATGCCAAGATCAATCCTTTTCTTAATTTAAACAATTAAATGTGACATAATCAGAATTATACATAAAACAAGAGTTAATTTAGCAAACAATGGGAAAATTATTTAACCCACAATTCATTTCAGTAGATTTAAAAACCCAAAACACAAATATTCTTTCAATCATTCTAGAGCCCAAAACGTGAAAAAATGAATCTAAAATTAAATCACAAGGTTTTTGGCCCAGATGCTCAATGAATGACGAAACAATGATGCAACCCCAAAAAAAAAAATCGTCTTCCTCCTTAAACCGGATCCCTATGCCCCGATATTGACCCGATATCAACCCGAAACAGTTGCCACGACCCGCGATTTCAGATGGCCGTTTCAGCAATCAGATAGCTCAAAATACGGTGATTTCAACGGCAATAATCATCGAAAATCGTTCTTGAACGTAATATACGCACAATCTATCTAAATATACTCAAATCAAAACGAATGATTTAATTTTGAAATCAAAACGGAAATCACGTTCTCTGTTTCTTCAACTTCCCGATGAAGAACCAACAGCTCCGGTCGCCAAAATCTGAATGCGACTCGGTTATAACCTCATAGAGGCCGCCGCTCCCAGTGATTCCAAGGTAACGTCTCCGATGACATTTTTCAGTGATCGGAGAGCTCAAAACGGCGTTAACATATATCAACAAGAAATGAAATCCAGATCGAAAAATTAAAGCCAAAGGGATTTTCGAAGTTTCATTTACAGATTGATATGGTTTTCCAAATAAGATTTGAAAATAAGACCCCGATCCCATTGAAAGTATTAGAATCAAAAGAATCTGAATAAGGTTTATGATTGAAACATGAATTGATTTCTCACAAAAATCCATCGAAATCTCATATTAAAAGGAAAATCACATATTGATTCCGAGAGAACGAGAGAAATTCGAAACCCCAGATTGAACTCATCTCTTTTTCTCCAATAAAGAAGTGATGTTAAGAAACTCAAAAGAATCCAAGAAACCCATATTGAGATTAAGAACAACCGTTTCAAATGAAAAAAAAAATCTCAGATCCATGAATCAATTAAAATATATATCGATTCCAAAATAAGGACCAGAGGAAATTTTCGAGAAAACCCAGATTACATATAAAATATATGATATGAAAAGCTCAAGACCATCTAAAAGATTAACCCCGATAGAAACCATATCTTTTCATGAAAACCCTAATCGAATAAATTAAGGTAAAATCAAGGCAGAGGCATATGAACCGCTCGATACCAAATGTTGGAAATAAAGCGATCTAAACATGTTCAAACCTAAATTAACATTTAGATCAATGCGGAAAAATAAAATAGAGATCATGGATACCTCCGACCATTGATTTGTTTCCGGATGAAGAAGAGATGAACTCGGGTTTTGGCTCTTCTAAGTCTTCTCTCTCACTCGCATATAGTGTGTCTTCTAAACGTAAGAGTAGACTCGGGGACTAAAACCTTATACACGCCTCGAATTCCTACCTCCGCCATCACGAGATGAATGCCATTAATGTGTAATAATTGGCAATTATTGCGTATTGAATGAGCCGTTCGAATTGATTGGTAGGTTACAAACCGGAATTAGTGTTGGCCACTTAATAGAATTAATGAAATATTTTCAAAATTAAATATATACTAATATAATAATTAAAATTCCAACTGGTTTTTGTTTTAAAATCTAAAAATATTAATTAAAAAAAAATTAAAACTTAAATTTGTAATGTCATTTGTGTAATCATCGTTATGTTTGGTTTGAGGGAAGGGGAGGGGAGGGAGTGGGAGGGAAAGTTGAGAAAGAAATTTTTTTCTCTTATCTTTACAAAATTGTTCGTAGATAATTTTTAATATTCCTAAAATATATTCTCATCAAAAAAGAATTTTCCTCTCATTAATGGCAAAATGGTCAATGTCTTTCCAAAAGATTTTTCTCTCCCCTCCCTCTCCCCCTTTCCTCAAACCAAACATTGTTAAGTTAATATTTTCCATTAGTAAAGTTCACAATGTTAGCCAATGAGGATTAACACGGTTGGTTAAGGCGTCGTCTTCACCCCAAAAGGGAGGAAATTCGATACCGCGGGTTGTTGTAAGGGCCTCATCGGTAGGTGATCTGTAAGTACCTCTATAAGTGCTTTTTGAGCCTAGACGTATGCCTTGACCTTGGTGGGGTACTAGTGTTTACCCCCATCTAAACCTTTTTTTACCAAAAAAAAAAAAAAATTTAACAGTGTTAAAATTATAAGACCAAAAATATACGTCATAAACTTAAGGGACCAAAATGAAACCGCATGCAAACTTAAAGGATTAAAAGTATGCTTTAGCATAACTACCCATATATTAACTGGAGGTCAAATGAAAAATAGTGGAGAAATAATTGTGGGCCAAAATGGTAAACTTATAAAAATATTACATAATAATCTTTTCCATCTAAATGTGGAGAAAGAATGAGACATGGGGTATAAAAAGTAAAATAGAATGTAACACGATATAGAAAAATATTTGTATCTTTGTTTGAAACTTGGTATACTAAATAAAGATAGGATATTGTCACTACCAATGTGACTACCAGTTTTCCATCGTTAGATCGAATCTCAATAGGAGCGAGAAATAATAAAGATAGATGAGATTCTGATCTAACGGTGAAAAAGTGATAGTGACATTGGTAGTAACAATATCTTATCTCAACTAAATAATGTCCCTTATCTATAATTGAAAAATAACAGGAAATTAGGAAATGATTTATATATATGAATATATTAAATTAATGAGATAGTTATTTAAGATCTTACAACTTTGTTATCATCTCAATTTTTATTTTTATTTTTTTTAATATAATGTAACTATATAACTATGGCATGGATTTTTTAAACAAATAATTAAAGTAGATGATAATAAATTTTTTTCAAATATTCTAGATGATTAAATAATTTATTTAACCTAATAATTTAACATAATAAATAGCCACAAAATCGCAGGACAAATAACAAATGGTTACTTAAAATTCAAAATTATTTCATTTCAAACCACATACTACCCATACACCAACTGTAACCCATCTATGTTTTTTTTTTTTTTTTTTTTTTTGATACTCCAAGTGGGGGGTGGAGGGAGTGGGCTCGAGCCGGGACAAGGGGGAGGCCAAGCTCCTAAAGCTGCCACTAATGCCAATGTGCTACGAGGCGCTAGGCCATCTATGTTTTATGTAAACGGATTGAATAAACAATTAATGAAAGGACATGTCATTGGACCACAAAACTCGGCGACTGGAAGATAGAGGAAAAGAGGTCGTTGGAGGTGCGGTGGCAAGTGTTGAAGAAGAGTGTGAGTACGTGCGAGACGGGCATGGAGGCTCTTTCGTGGACCCTCAAGCACCCGATAACTTATCCTTCCACCTTGGTCTATCTCATCCACGTCTTCCCTGAGATCAAACACGTTGAATTCCTACTCTGTATCTGTAAGCCACAGTTTTCTTTAATTCTCCTGTTTCTTACTTTAATTCAAATTATTGGGACTCTCCAAAGATTTGCTCCTAAATAATAATCTGTTGAAATTATTTTGGCTGATAAAATAACACTTCATCTCCTCTCATTTAGAAATAATTGTTATGTTTATATCTGTAAATATGTATTATGCTCTTGTATTCTAGAATAGTCTTATAGAAACAGGTGTCATTGTAACATTGGTTATTATTTGCTATAAATAGAAATGAACAGTAGCAAGGGGATTCACCTTGTTTTGACCTATTCGGTTGAATCCTTTTCTTGGTATCAGAGCCAATAGCCAAATGGCGTCCGGAAATCCCTCTCTTCAATCAACCTCAGCCACATCCCTACCCTTGACCGAAAACCCTAATGCCTCCACTGTCTCAATTCAGCCCTCCCAAGAATCTGCCGTCACCACAGTCGTACCACCCCCACCGTCCTTCCCATCGCACACTCTGCCTCCATACTCGTATCATTTCCTTTACCCTCACTTTCCATCATCCTCGCACCATTTTGCTCCTCCGTCTTCTTTCTCGTTCTCACCCATTTCGCCGACCATCACCTTCCCTCCGCCAGTGACCTCGGTACCGACCACTTCTTTACCCCCTCACACTCGCTTACCAACCCCGATGATGCTCCTCCTCACCATTTCGCAGGATTTCCATTCGCTTCTCCTCAGACACCTCAGGTCACCACCAGATCCACGCCGCTCTTGAGTTCTCTCAATCAAGGAAACCCCGTCAAGTTGGACGGTGAGAACTTCCTTACCTGGCAATCGACGATTATGCCGCTCATTCGTGGTCATCGCCTCGATGGTCATATCCTAGGCACCAAAGCCATTCCTCCCGAGTATGTTTTGGATCAGGCAGAGCAAGTTTGTCCCAATCCTGCTTTTGATTATTGGCTTGCAACCGATCAAATCCTCCTCGGTTGGCTCTTCAGTACGATGACTGTAGAGATTGCTTCCCAGATGACTCAGTGCAAGACCTCTGCCTCCTTGTGGAAAGCTCTTACCAAGTTCATTGGTGCTAACACCCGCTCTCGAGTCACTTTTCTGAAAAGTGCCTTCCAGCAGATGAAGAAGGGTTCACTAAAGATGAGGGAATACCTTACCAAAATGAAATCCCTCTCTGACAACCTCACACTCGCCGGGTGTCCTCTATCTATGGCTGATCTTACTACTCAAACACTTGCTGGACTTGATAATGAGTACACACCGATAGTGATACTCATCTCTGAAAAAGATAACCTGACTTGGTCTGATCTTCAATCGAAGTTATTAACCTATGAGTCACGCATGGAACAACTTCACATTACTTCGACAACAACTCTGTCTGGTGCTTTCGCTAATCTCTCCTTTCAACCCAGTAGCAACAACAGTCACAGTCACTCTAATCGACCACCCAACTCACGTGGTCGTGGAGGTCGCAGAGGTCGTGGTCGCAACAACAGGGGCTCATTTGGTGGTAGATCACAGAACAGAAACGATACACGTTACTGTCATCTCTGTGAGAAACCTGGACATGAAGTTGCAGAGTGCTTTCGTCGTTTTGATAAGAACTTCAAACCTCCTCGCAAATTTGACAATGCTACTGCCTATCTGACCACTCCAGACACTACTGTCGATCCAGCCTGGTACCTTGACACAGGTGCCACTCACCATGTCACCCACACTCCTGAAAATGTGGAACCAGGGGACAACACAGGTATACGTTCTCTCTCAGTAGGTAATGGAGCTTCTGTGAGTATCACTGGTTCTGGAAATGCTAAACTGTTGTGTGATAACTCTATTGTCTTAAAGACTCTGAATATGAATCAGGTTCTTGTTGCACCTAAAATGGTTAAGAAATTGATCAGTGGCTCTAAACTTACTAGTGATAATCGTGATGTCTTTGTTGAAATTAATTCCCATGGATGTTTTGTGAAGGACAAGAGTCGGCATGATATTCTGCTAAGAGGAAAAGTGACCAGAGGATCCACTCCCGGGCTATATAAGATTGACAACAAAGTAGTTCCTGCAAAGAAGTCTGCTGCTGTTTTAGTTTCTGTTGCACAAAATTGTCATAGGACTAGTAAAGATATGTCTGTTTTAGAGTCTTGGCATAGGAGACTTGGTCATCCTAGTAAGGATGTTTTAAAGCATGTTCTGTCAGATTGTAATGTGCCTTACAGTTTTAATGAAGAATTTACATTCTGTGACTCTTGTCAACTTGGGAAATCTCATCGGTTACCCTTTCCTGTCTCACAATCTCGTGCCTTGAATGTTCTTGATTTAGTTCATACTGACCTTTGGGGAACTTCTCCAATAAAATCAATTGGAGGATATCGTTACTATATAAGTTTCCTTGATGACTACAGCAGACACACATGGTTATATCCCTTAAAGCCAAAAGGAGAGGCCCTTTCTGCTTTTAAGACTTTCAAGAACATGGTTGAAAACCTCTTTGAGCGTAAAATTAAGGTACTCCAAAGCGATTGGGGTGGTGAATTCAGGATTTTTCAGTCTATTTTAGATTATAATGGCATTATATTCCGACATTCTTGTCCTCACACCTCAGCTCAAAATGGTAGAGTTGAGCGTAAGCACCGTCATATAGTGGAAACCGGTCTTACTCTCTTGGCACATGCTCACATGCCCACTTTTTATTGGTGGGAGGCTTTTTCAACGGCTATTTATCTAATTAATCGGTTGCCTACAGTTGTTCTCATGAATGTTTCACCATTTGAAGTTCTGTTTCAGTGGAAACCAGATTATAACAACCTGAAAATATTTGGTTGTGCTTGTTTTCCATGTCTACGACCCTACAATCAACATAAACTTCAGTTTCACAGCACAAAGTGTACCTTTCTTGGCTATAGTGGGTCACACAAGGGGTTTAAATGCTTGAGTTCAATAGGAAGGATTTATATTTCTCGACATGTTATTTTCAATGAAGATGATTATCCCTTTTCTAATCATTTCTTGAATTTTCAGAGCTCTCCACATCCTAAGGTTGTTGATTTTTCTCACTTCATCTCTGCTAATCATAATGATGTGCTTCAGCCTTGTTCTACTGTACATAATGATGTGTTACCTATTACTGCTGGTCCCATTGGCGCTAAGACTCCTATTTTTGCTTCTGATGCTCCTCAATCTTGCTTGCTTCCAAGAGCCGTTCCTGACTCTAATCTCTCGGCTGGGAGTCCCACTATGGCTGCCTCTTCCCCAGATGCTACTACTGTTCAATCCCATGAACACTCAACTAGTTCTAAGTCTTCTGATCAGATTTTTACAGCAAATGATGCCTCGGATCGACCAAAGACACCGCAATCCTTGCCCCCGTTGAGTTTACGTCCATTTGAACCTCCTGATACAACTCAGTCTAACATTCTTGTACCTGTGCA
This sequence comes from Acacia acuminata, assembly GCA_019022655.1. Lineage (NCBI taxonomy): Eukaryota > Viridiplantae > Streptophyta > Magnoliopsida > Fabales > Fabaceae > Acacia > Acacia acuminata. The sequence goes on from JAFJYI010000001.1 coordinate 1,880,647, forward strand.
AGTTTCAACTAATACTCATCACATGTGCACTCGCAGCAAGCATGGGATTTCCAAACCGAAACTTCCTTATGTTGGTTTAACTCAGGCATGTGAAAATGTTCCTCAAACAGCAAGGGAAGCTTTACAGCAACCACTCTGGAAACAAGCCATGACAGAAGAATTTGCTGCCCTTCAACGAAACTCCACTTGGACTCTTGTTCCTCGCCTACCCAGCCATAATGTAGTCGACCACAAGTGGGTCTTTAAGTCAAAGTTCAATCCCGATGGAACTCTAGCTAAGAGGAAGGCACAGTTGGTAGCTAAGGGATTCCAACAAACAGAAGGTATTGACTTTTATGAGACATTTAGTCCAGTTATCAAGGCTTCTACCATTTGAATTATCCTCACTATTGCCATTACTTTGAATTGGGAAATTCAACAACTTGACATCAACAATGCATTTCTGAATGGAATCTTGACTGAATCTGTTTTCATGACACAACCAAAAGGCTTTGTTGATCCTTCTAGGTCTCAGTATGTATGCAAGCTATCTAGGGCTCTTTATGGTTTGAAGTAGGCACCTAGAGCATGGTTTGATAGATTAAGAAGTGTTCTTTTAGCGTGGGGTTTCACAAATGCTAAGAGTGATATTTCTCTTTTCATTTATTCTTACAAATCTCAGATTGTTATGATCTTAATTTATGTAGACGATATACTTGTGACTGGTAGCAACCCCTCTAGTCTCAAGCGATTTACTGCTAAACTGAATAGTATATTCTCTTTGAAAGATCTTGGGTCACTTCATTATTTTCTTGGGATAGAAGCTCACCGAGACAAGTCTGGTCTTTATTTAACTCAAGGAAAATATATTTGTGATATTCTTGATCGTTTTCACATGACTCATTGTTCACCTTGTCCAACTCCCATGTCTGCACATAAGTCCTTATTGCCTTTTCTGGAGAATTACTTGCAAATCCTTCAGAATATCGCAGCGCAGTTGGTGCCCTTCAATATCTATGCAATACACGGCCTGACATTTCCTTTAGTGTTGGCAAATTAAGTCAATTTCTGAGCAAACCGACCACAGAACAATGGAAAAGTGTGAAGAGAGTTTTGAGGTATCTTTGAGGTACTGTTCATCATGGCATACACATTAAACCATCAGTTTCTCTTGATATAGAAGCTTATTTAGATGCAGATTGGGCCTCCTACCTAGATGACAGAAGGTCTGTTGGAGGTTACTGTGTTTTTCTGGGAGATTCTCTAGTAACCTGGTCCTCTAAGAAGCAACAAGTTGTCTCTCGCTCTAGTTGTGAATCTGAGTATCGCTCTTTGTCTAATACAGCCTCAGAACTCAGCTGGATCAGATCCTTACTATCAGAATTGAACTTAAGAGTACATAGAACTCCAACCATTTGGTGTGATAACACCAGTGTAGCAGCTTTAGCTTCTAATCCTATCCACCATGCTAGAACTAAGCACATTGAAATAGATGTGCACTATGTAAGAGATCAAGTTCTTTCCAAACAATTACAAGTACAGTATGTTCCTACAGAATTTCAAGTCGCTGACTGTCTAACAAAGCCTCTGAATCATGCACGTTATTGGTTCTTAAGGGATAAACTAGGAGTCACTGTTGCTCCAGTGAAGCAATCAACTCAGCTTGATGTATTTACAAAAACAAATCAAACAAGCAAGAGGAAGAGGGAAGTTCCAAGTAAAGCAGGGAGTTAGAAATAATTGTTATGTTTATATCTGTAAATATGTATTATGCTCTTGTATTCTAGAATAGTTTTATGCTCTTGTATTCTAGAATAGAAATGAACAGTAGCAAGGGGATTCACCCTGTTTTGACCTATTCGGCTGAATCCTTTTCTATCGAAGAAGAAGAACAGTGTCGTGAACAGCGCGAGGAGACGCATAGAACATAGAGTAGATTCACTGTAGTGATAACGTACCCAAGAGTTTATATTACACGTGTTAACAATTTATAAGTATTTATCCTTAGCAACTCGATCGAGTGACCAAGTAAAGGGTAACATGGTAGGTCCATAAGTATAAGCTAAACTTTTCATAACGAACAAAAATCTGGACATGGAGCTTCCTTTTCTACTAAGTGATGAGGACGTCTACTCCGTAAATGACGTGTTCGTGAAGAAGATCAGACTAGGTCATTAGAGGGCCTTTGAGAATCTTGTGAACTCATGCATTGACTTGTGTATAAAAGAAACATAATAGTAGTACGTAGCGTGTATGACAAGGAACAGAGACAAAGAGACCTCGTGGCTTGTATATAAAATCATTTTTTCAGGAAAATCAAGTAAAAATTGTAGAACAACTATATCTTTAAACAAGTTTTTGTTAACTAATTAAGTGTTTGATAATTATTTTAAACAAATTTTTATATTTTTCCTACTATGATGTTTTTAAGCCATCATCCAATTCCAAACAATTTTTTTTTTTTTTTTGGTTTTTTTTTTCTTTTTAGAAACTTGTTTTGAAAAAAAAATTTATAAAATTATTTAAAGAATATAAAAGATAAAAATAGAATCAAACAAATGGCTAGTTATTTCATCCTTCAACTTTTGTTTATAGTTGGTATTACCATCCTTAAACCTTTTAACTCTGTCGCGACTTAGTCTTTGAAAATTACGTTGCCCTTGGACACCTACTTAAGAAGCATTCAGGTCTCTCTCTTCCTCTTGTAGCAACGTAATACGAGTATTTATAAAAAATTGAATCAGTAGTTATCACATTCTGATCGGTAGTACAAAACTTCAGATATCGATATTGTTGCTGCCTCCACTGACAAGTAATACTGAGTCTTAATTTTAGATGATTTGTGAGAGAGAACATCTTTAATTGGGTTAATTGTCTGAGTTTGAATAGAACAAATAATATTGTCAAAATAAGAAAAAGATGAATCAATATTTGAGGCTGCCTTCTTCTTTGGTCTTGACCACTTATCTTCATATATGTTCTCTCATTTGTTCTGTGGAGTGTGTGATATGTTGAAAATTCAAATCCGAAAAGAGATGCACAATAGACCATAAAGCAATTAATTCACTATAGTGATCGATAACTACACATGCAAGGCGATAATATGTTACACGTGTTAACAATTTATAGGTGTATATTATTATCAACTAGCTAGAGCGGCCAAGCCAAGGGAAAAATTGGTCCATGTAAATAAATAACTCGTTTATACATGAACATGGCCAAATGACATTTCGTGATCTCATGCATTCATTAATGAACGAGTTAATTACTTTTAGTGAAACCAAACGGGTATAAAATCTTAGCATGATCTTTTTTTAATCTACTCCCTCCGGTTCTTATTGTAGGCGATCAACTAATAAGTTTATTTGGTTATTTTTATAAGGTACTTGTTTATTCCTAAGGAGCATTAATTATTCTTTTCCATGTATGCCCATAATAAATAAGGGTAATAAGTGAAAGTAATAATTAATATGATATTAGGATTTAGTGCAATTAATAAGGGTAATATTGGAAGTTACTTAAATTGTAGGCTAAGTTTATTGACTTTAACTGTTTTTATTGATTTGTGAGAATTGTTAGTTGGTGTCTTATAATAAGGATCAAAGGGAGTAGTACGCTTTCCGGCTCAAAATATAGGTACTCCCTCAAGTCTTTTTATATAACACATATTTATGTAATTTGATTAAATTAAGAAAATTAATTAATATGACCCGTACTCTCTCTTATCATTATTATAAAACACCAACTGTCATTTTTCGTGGACTAAGAAATGGAAGTTAGCTCATTAAATTGATCCAAAATTGACAAGTGTCTCCGACTTTACCCCTGCTTTAATGATATAGATTTAAATGAGTCATTTAAAAATGAGAGGATAATGGGAAAGTAGTAATAAATGAGTTAGTTAGATACGGTTGGGTGCCTTATAATAAGAACAAAAACTCCGCTGGTACTTGGTACCTTATAATAATGACCAAATAGAGTATTTTCTAAAACACTCTAATCATCTTTCTTAATTCACTTATTCTCTCTTCTCCTTTATTATTGTTGAGAGAGTATCAATAGCGGAAAGTTAGAAAAATGTTGACAAATATGAAAAATGGGTATTATATTTAGAATCACAATCAACTCCCCAAATATGTATTTTATTATGAACTGGAGGGAGTGCTAGGTAACTAATTTATGGAGATTTAAAAAACTAGTTAAATTATTTCTTTGTAAAAAGAATGTGTTGGTATTGCATAACTATTAATCATTCAAGTGAAATAACAATTTTATTCAAGTTGCAGGACCATCCTTTTATCCTTTATGTTTTTCTTAACATACTAGATTAATTAATTGTTAATTAATTATTGTAGATTTTAAGAATTCTCAAATTTTACAGTCATTACAGGAACCTTATTGAGAAGATGTTGACTATGATCACAGTGAAAAAACTTCTCATGATCATGACTTGTATGCTGCAGATTTAGATGTAGAACCAATGGAGAAATCTGCCTTGAACTGTTTTTTTCTTTGTCCTTCTTTATCATGTTCTGATATGTTTCAATATCTCTGAGTTTGTGAAGGGAAAATCATTGGGCAAAATCCATGATGAATTAGGAAACAGAATAGGCCTTTCATTTCATCCTCAAAATTCACAATCAGAACTCGATCCGTGACGAGAGCGTATAGGAATGCTGAAGGCGCCTGAAGCCATGCTCACCATTCTGATGCCCAAGCCATTAACAGAACTCCACACGTACGTACTATATATGTAATTACATTCTGCAGTGTGTGCCTTGTTCCTTTTAGGTCTTATCAGCTCTTTCATGGTTTTATTGTAGAGTTCAATATGAGGCCCACACCTTTATGAATATCTTCGTATTTAAGCTTATTCAGTAATTGGTTTTTAATTAAGCATTTTATAAGAAAAACACAAATTTGTTCTAAAAAATTAAAACAAAAATCACAATAACTTTTATATGTTACCTTATTTTTTATTCTGTAAAATTATTTTTTATTCCCTAAAACCGGATAAAAAGTGGAAAATATCTTTAAATAAACGAGTTTGTTCTCAAATTAAGTGTTTGATAAATATTATGAACATATTCTTATATTGTTTTTTCCCCTAAAAAATGATTTTTTTTAGAGCACTCATCCAAACAGATTTTTTTTTTAATATTAAAACTTGTTTTGGAAAACTATTTTATAAAGCGATACTAAGATCATTAAAAACTAAAAACAGTATAACAAATGCCTTAGTCATTTCGTACTTCGACTCTTAACTCCATTCAGTGCTCTGATCATCTCTGTTTAAATCCTCACGGTTATTAGATAATCAAACTGATGGCGTCACAAATGCTGTTAACAAACAGAAAAAGTGAAAATTACGTAGCCGTTAGACATGACGGACCCATTTTGGGTGTCATCACCAAATAAATTTTGCCTTCTTGGTCGAAATAACAAAAGATGAATCAACATGGGAGGCTTCCTTCTTTGTTTTGTGAAGTTTGTGATGTTGAAAATTCAAATCCCAAACAACACGCACGCACAGACCATAAAAGTAGACTCGCTATCCTTGGTGATCGAAAACGTACACAAGGGAGGTTATATTACATGTGGAAACAAGTTATAGGTCCATATCACTATCAACTTCAGCTTTGTGTCCATGTAACACAGAAATAAAGATGTGGACATGGAGCTTCAGTTTCTACCGAGTGAGGACGTATTTTACGTAAATGACGCGTCTATCAAGGTTATTGGTGGGCCCCTGAGAAGAAGCTCGTGAACTCATGTATTGGCTGATGACTCCATCAGTACACCATCGAAGTTGCAGGGAAGAAAAAACAAAGTACGAGTAACCTGTAAGTAAAGAAACAGACACAAAGACACCTCTTGCATAGGCGGACCCATGTGTTGACTTGCCCCCTTGAATTTGAGTTTTGTTTATATATATATATATATATATATATATAAATTAATACATGTTTAAATGATTGTCCACCCTTAAATTAAGTCATGTCACCCTTAATACATTAAGATTGTACTTTGTAATTTGATGGGGGATGAATGGTTGAATATTGTTTAGTGCCTTATATTGAAAAAGATGTATTTGATAAAGCGATTGATAATAAGCAGTTATGATAGAATTCTAAAAAATAAGGCCTAGAAGAATAACATTATAATTATTTTTATTGTAATATAATTTTGTTATTAAAATATATGTCTTGAACTTATTGAAAGTGTTCATCCTTCATCATTGTAATTTATGTAATTTGCATTTCTAACAAAGACTTAGCCTTACTTTTATAAATGATAGGTTTGTAAAATAATAAGATCTCTTATTACATCATCATCAAGTATTCACTTGATTTTATGAATATTTTTTGATATTCTTTTTTTTTCTTGTTTATATTCTTTTATTTTTTTAATGCATTTAAAACTTTCTTTTAATTCAGAGCAAAAAAAAATAATTATATATATATATATATATATAAAATAAACTGACCTCCGAATCCCCCGCCACTAATGCCCTCCCTTAAGTATTTTTCTGGGTCCACCCCTGACCTCTTGTATGTATGTATTTAATTAGAATAAACTGAGGTCATTCCAATATTAAACTGGTCATAATTAAAATAATAAATATATTTAAAGAATATAAAATATTCTTATATTGTGCATCTTGTCATTAAACTCATGTTCCTCTTCACGACTTGATTGATAAACTCCTCTTATGTCCCCAATAACAGTCAGATTTTACAAATACATTGCTTTATATTCTTGCAAAAATACGAATACAAAGATGTTAACAGAACATATTTTGTTTAGTTTTTTCTTGGAGGAGAAGTTACTGAATCTCTCAGGTCCTGTTCAGGAAATATCTTATCCTTTAGGGTGCATCTTAATATTTGATCCATTGTTTCTTGATTTGTAGAGAGATCAGGATATACTCTAATGTGGAGACCAATTCTCTCATCTGCCCTAGCCATGTATGCTTGATAGAATCTGCTTATTATTCCTCATTCCTGATTTGAAGGTAGAAATAAGTATCATCCCAAATGGTGAAAAACGGTGTCTTTATTAGGGAAATTTTTTCTCAATTCTTGACTAAAAGATGGTACTATGAATAGAGAAGGTATGAAATATTGATTTTATCTTAATATCAACTGGGGAACCTTACTGAGAAGATGTTGACTATGATCACAGTGAAAACTCTTTTCATGATCATCACTGGTATGCTACAAATTTAGATGTAGAACCAATGAAAAAATCTTTCCTGAACTATTTTTTTCCCTCTATCTTTCTTTATCATGTTCTGATATGTTTCAATATGTCCCGGCCTGTTTATGAAAGGAAAATCTTTTGGCAAAATCCATGATGAATTAGGAAATGGTTCATAGAATACCACTCTGGTCTTATATATAAATCTTTTTAACTAAATCACATATATATAGAAGATGTTTTTTTTTTTTTTTGATACGAATAGAAGATGTAGTTAACTCGATGATTATTATGAGGTAAATTTTCAATTTTGCTCTCATTTAAGAATGAGTGTCTTTCAACTCTTTCTTCTTTCTCTATTTTCATTGGTATAATTAATATGAGCAAAATTGTCACAACTTCATTTATTAGATAAAAGAGGACTTATAAATATAACCAAATTTTTTGGTCAAAATAGGCTTATAAATAAGACCAGAATAGTAGGCCTTTCATTCCATCCTAGAAATCCACCATTAGAACTCGATCTGTGACGAGAGCATATTATGAATGCTGAAGCCACACAATGTAGTTACATTCTGCAGATTGTGCCTTGTTCCTACTAGGACTTATCAGCTCTTTCATGGTTTTCTTGTAGGGTCTAGTATAAAGATCTTCGTATTTAGGCCTTGTTTAATTTCCTATTTTCAAAATTTTTTAGAATAATTTTTTTCTTTAAAAAAAAAAAAAAAACCCTTTCAGTAATTAGTTTTAAACTAAGCATTGTCAAGAAAAATAATTTTTTTAAAAAAATTAGGATAACTTTTATATGTTACCTTTTTTTAATTCTGTAAAATTATTTTTCATTCTCTAAAATCGGATGAAAAGTGAAAAATAACCCTATCTTTAAATAAACCAATTTTTTCTCTAATTAAGGGTTTGATAAATATTCTAATCACATTTCTATATTTTTTCCCCTAAAATATGTTTTTTTTTAAAAACAAAAAACAAAAAAGCAATCATCTAAACATGTTTTTATAAGAACTTGGTGCGGAAAACAATTTTATAAAGCCATTCAAAGATCATTAAAAACTAAAAACAGAATAACAGATGCCTTAGTCATTTCGTACTCGAACTCCACTCAGTCCTCTCCTCTGTTTAAATCCTCGCCGTTATTAGATAATCAAACTGATGGTGTGACAAATGTTGTTAACAAACGTTGCCTGTTAGACATGACGGACCCATTTTAGTTGTCACCAAAGAAATTTTGCATTCTTGGTCAAAATAACAAAAGATCAATCAAGATAGACCATAAAAGTAGACTTAATATACCTCATTTGAACTATTCAAATCAGATCTAGACGGTTCAAATTTAGTTTTCTTAGCTAGTGATTCTTAAATGGAAAAAAAAAAGTAAATCATTTTTAAAAAAATTGTTTAAATGAGATCTAGATGGTCCAGATTTAGCTTTTTTTAGCTGGTGATTTTTAAATGGAAAAAAATCATTTTTTGAAAACATGTTAGCTAATAAAGTTGAAATGAGATCTAGATGGTCCAGTTTTAGTTTTTTCGGCTAGTTATGTTTAAATGAAAAAAAAAATTAATTTTGGAAAAAGTATTAGCTAAAAAGTTATCTTCATTTTATGCTATATTCTCTACCCATTAATATATATGTATATAAAGTTGAACTCCCCTTTCAAAACGTACACAAGGGGTTATATTGCACGAGTAAACCATTTATAGGTGCATATCACTATCAACTTCAGCTTTGTGTCTACGTAACACAGAAATAAACATGTGGACATGGAGCTTCAGTTTCTATTGAGTGATGAGGACGTCTACTCCGTAAATGACGCATTTATGAAGAAGACTAGGTCACTAGAGGGCCTTTGATAATCTCGTGAACTCATGCATTGAATTGAATAAAATGAAATTGTTATGGCCTCGTGTATTGGGTCCAGTTGTTTTGCGGCCCATCAAGGACACTTTATAACATAATCCATTCATAATCAGGTAAAACGCTAATTACCCCATAATCCCGGCTATAACCATAGAAAGTACAGATAGTGGAGCAGGCACAGGAGGCTGGAGGTGCACAGGGTCCAAGGACCAAAACCCTAGAGGTAATTTTTATAAATAGAAGATTAACCTCACAGGTGCACATTCTCTATTCACCTTATTTACTATGCAGTCTCACTGTGCACACACCCCATCCCCTTTTAGCTAACGCCATATCTGTATAGCACAATGATCCACTGATACTCTTTGATATCTTCCTCATAGATATCTGGGAGCAATCATCGTCTCTTTGATATCTGCCTAATAGAGATCTTGAAGAGATTACCCGATCCTATATAAATCACCAACTAACCCATTAAGGTTAGACATTTGTGTTCTTCCTCAGAATAGAAACATAATAGCAGTAGGCAGCTTGTAAGTCAAGCAATAGAGACAAAGAGACCTCGTGACTTGTATATAAAGAGGAAGCTAAGCTATGGATTTCACATGTGAAGCTCAGGAGTATGATAAAAATGGAAGTGGGGAGGTTGTGGGTATTGGTGGTGAGTTTTATGGTTTTGGTTCAAACACTGGGAATTAAATGTTGTGTGAGACAAGAGAGGGAAGCACTTCTTAATATAAAGACATATTTTCTTACAAAATACAATGACACTTTGGTGGAGAAGCATTTATCGTCATGGGTTACTGATGATCCAAACAGTAATTGTTGTAGGTGGAATCGGGTCAAGTGCCATCCTTCTTCGGGTCGGGTTTCCAAGCTTTCACTCCAAGCTCTTAATTACAGGCATATCATTAAGAAAGAAACTCATCCCGATGTTGGCATAGATTTCTCAATGTTCCAAAACTTCAAGGAGCTGACAAGCCTCAACTTCTCTGACGGTGGATTTAAAAGTTTGGAAAACACTGAGGTTAGTGCCATTTTGGATTAACTAATGTTAAATTATTTTATACTGTAGAATTTTATGTTAGAAACATTTTCTCTATCTGTATGGGGTAAGACTGTGCACATCTGACTCTCTCCAAACTCTATCTGGTGAGACCCTTGTCCACTGGACTATCCAGCCCTTTAGTCTTTCAACATAGAGCTAATTATTTGTTAATTTTTAATCAAGTACGCTTTAATTTCCAATTCTAAATACAGGTACAAGGTAACTAATTTACAAAATTTAAAGAATTAGTTAAATTATTATTTGTAAAAAGAATATGCTGGATTTCCTTAAGATACTCCTTTAATCATTTGCAATTGACACTATCCCATATGGAAACCCTTTTTGAATATGTACAACAAATATGGATAAATTGAGAAAAATATTACAAATTCAGAAGATAAGGTGAATTAGGGTATTACATTTATTTATTTTTTTGACCAAGGGTCTTACATTTAGGAAGAAAGCAACCCTCTCAATTAATTCCTACACATTTAAGACCTAGTATTTTTGAATTTTTAACATATGATGGACCATTCCAACTTCAACTGAGTTTCAAAGATGTTTAAAAGTTGCGGCGATTGAAGCACAAGTGGCTAAGGGAATCTGCTCCTCCGAATCCACCCTAGATGACTAGCTAGAGAGATCCCCTTCTGCCCTGGGGCAATGTCAATTGAGATAATTAGTTATAGATATCAATTAAATTACAAAAATTAATTACCCACAGATCCTAACTACTTTGTAAATCTAGAAGTTTGATATATATGTGAATACAAAAGTTTACTAGTAAATGGGAAAGAGGAAATATTTGTAATTCTCCCATGCTAATAGGTCTCAATAAATAATTGAGCAAGTGGCTCTATTCTTAACCAGTATTGAGTAGAATGAATTGGGGATACCAAAAGAGAAAATTCTTTCTTTACCGAATCAGAGGAAGTCAAGCTTTGAAAAGGAATTCAAATACTTTAAAGCCTGTTCAGCCTGGATTCTCAGTGGTCCGAAAGGGGAAAAACACCTTTTGTATTTCTCTTCATATTTCAAAGTGTCTGGTTATGAAATCTGTGTCAATTAAATACATCTAACCAATTGTGAAGTGAATTCTAGATTTTGTTTCATCATTAATAAATAGGATATAAGGGGTTTATATACTTCTTCGTTCCTTAATATAAGACATATTTACCTAATCTGATTAGATTAAAGAAGTTAATTAGTTAAGTTAGTTAGTATGACATGTATATTTTTCTAAAACACCTTAGTCATTTTCCTTAACTCCCTCATTCACTCTCCTCCTTGATTATTGATAAAGGAGCATCAATAGAGGTAAATTAGAAAATGATTGACAAATATGAAAAACATGTCTTATATTTAAGATCATGATCAAGTCTTATATCAAGGACCAAAATGAGTAGTTTAAATTTATACTACAGTTCATATGCCATTGTTTATTCTTACTGTATACCCACAAATATCCTGTACGTATAATAGATGTCCACAATATATAGGAGATTTTTTTTTTTTTTTTGGACTGAAATGTATAGGAGAATATCCCTTGTGTACTGGAAGCTTTGGCCTCAGTATGGGAAATCTCTGTCTGTATGCCTCACTGAATGAAATCACTTAGTTTTTCTTTCAATACTCGCTAGATTTCTATGGTTTTGAATCTCTATATACAGTATAACTAATGACATTAATATATATGCATATTTTGAATTGGGAAAATTTCACTAAACTCCATTGTCACCATTTTATTTCAGTCAACCCAAAGAATTTTGAAACTTCACTAAACCCCATGAACTAAAATGAAATTAAGTTTTATGGGTGAAAAAGATAATGATGTCCTTGCTTTTTTATTTTTTTTAAAAAAATTCAAAGTCATTGAAACTTCAATAGTCATTGGAGTTTTGGTCATCAAAAATTAATTTGTCTTGTTCATATACTTATTCAATTTGATCATGAAGAGTTGCACACTTACAATAGACTTGTTCAATTAATGTTGTTCATATGTCTAATGCATTTATTAATGAGGAACTAAACACTGGCAAATGGGACTTGTTGAACAACACAGATTGAAAACTCCCATTTATAAATATGTAGCTCTTTATGATCTAGTAGAATAAGCATATGAAAACCAAAAATTAATTTCCAGTGGTTGGATTGAGCTCCAATTGGCTAGATGGTACCGAAGCTTTGATGGCCGGCCACCGGCTAGGTGGCTACTAGTGATCGGTCGTAGGAGCTCCAACAATAATTGAAGCTTTTTTAAAAAATAAAGTAAATGTATCATTGTCTTGTCACACATAACTTAATTTTATTTTGGTCTATGGGGTGTAGTGAATTGAAGTTTCAAAATTATTTGAGGGTTGACTGAAATAAAATTGCTGCTATGGGCTTAACTGAAAATTTTCCCTTTTTAATTTGTTCACTGTTATGCTTTTTTTTTTTTTTTTTTTTTTTTTTTTTTTTTTTGGTTTTCCAAAATTTTATTTAAGCAAACCAAATATGCATGTATCCGATTGCAAGGCCAATAATGAGCCAATAAAATTTGCATTAATTCAGTTCATTGCGATACAGTTTTGGGTAATCTAAGCAACTTGGAAGTCCTTGCATTACAATTCAATCACCTTGAGGGAACTCTGCCATTACAAGGTAAGAAAATGTCATCAGATTCATATCCTACAACAATATTATTTTAGGTTCTACTTCATTTATGTATATTAACAACACTTGAGTTCTTTTGGCCATAGAAATATGCAAACTGAAGAAGATACGTGTGCTGGATTTTAGTGACAATGGATTCAATGGTTCCTTGCACAAGTGCTTGGCCAACTTGACATCTCTTCAAGCCCTTGATCTCTCAAGTAATTACCTATGTGGGGAAATACCAGCATCTGCCATTGCCAGCCTCACATCTCTTGAGTACTTTTCTGCCATGGATAACAATTTCAAAGGCATATTCCCTTTGAGTTCCTTTGCCAATAATTCACGCCTTAAGGTACTTTCACTTCAAATGATGATACCAATGAGTTTCAAGTGGACACTGGAGAGTGAAGTTGTTCCTTTATTTCAATTGGAAGTTTTGAACTTGGCAAATTGCAAAGTAAACGCACCTAGTGGAACCTTCCCCTCCTTTCTATTATATCAGCATGACTTGCACTATATTGACCTCTCAAATAATGATTTGGTTGGAGTGTTCCCAAATTGGTTGCTTCTCAACAACACAAAACTCAGGTCTTTGATAGTGGATCATAACAAGTTCACAGGAATATTTGAGTTCCCAACTGACGCAGATCAACCTCCTCCACACCCCTTGATTACTTTGCAGCTATCCGACAACCAAATGGAGGGTAAACTTGCCCACAAATATTGGTCTAATGTTCCCAAATTTGGAAGATTTATCTGTTTCAGGAAATGGACTTAATGGTCGTATTCCTCCATCAATAGGAAATATGTCCAAGTTGATTGGTTTGGAATTAAGCAGAAACAAATTTTCTGGCCAAGTTCCTGAGTCTTTGTGGGCAGGTTGTGCTTCATTAAAATACTTGATTTTATCACATAATAACTTACAGGGAAAATTACTTCCTTCTCACAAGAACTCTTCCTCTTTGCGATTGTTGCACTTGGACAACAACTTCCTCAGTGGGACACTGGATCATGAGATATGGCACCTCCCATATCTTATTAGGTTAGATATCTCTAACAACAATTTCTGGGGTATGGTTCCTACTTTCTTCACAAACTCTTCATCTTTAGACTGGATAAACTTGTCAAGAAATAATTTTATGGTACACTGCCCAGAGAGCTCTGTAATCTTCATGCTTCGTTGTTGCACCTCTCTCATAATAAACTCTCGGGTTCAATACCAGCTTGCTATTTCAACATGAATTTGTTGTCAGATCTATTACTACGAGGCAATAGCCTTGCAGGCTCCATTCCTACATTCACGAGACCTGGTGACAGTCTATCAATACTTGATTTAAGGGATAACAAGTTATCTGGAGTTATTCCAGACTCGATTGTGAAGGTGAAATTCTTAAATTTTCTTCTACTAGGAGGTAATCAACTACATGGGCAACTTCCTAACCAGTTGTGCCAACTAAAGGCCATTAGATTTTGGACCTGTCACGTAATAACTTCACTGGAAATATTCCTGCTTGCTTCTACAATTTCTCACTTGGAGAATGGGGAAGTAAATCTTAGCTGGCACCATTATTAGGTCTTATCAAGTAACGTATTTTATTACTATAGCCCTCTTCATTTGACACTATTTTTGAACAAATGCAAATTAATATTATGACCGGACCTTGAAATAGATTTTGTGATAAAAAACTTGGTTCTTCCATACAATGGTTACATTTTGAGCCGAATGTCTGGAATAGATTTATCAAGCAATAAGTTAACTGGAAAAATCCCTCAAGAGATTGGATACCTGAAATCCCTTCATGCATTGAACTTATCTCACAATCATTTGAATGGATCAATACCAAAAAGTTTCCACAACCTTTCAGCCATTGAGAGCATAGACCTTTCAAACAACAACTTGGATGGAGAAATCCCTATTGAGTTACAGGACTTGAACTTTCTTGCTGTATTCAATGTGTCCTACAACAATTTGTCAGGTAGAGTGCCTAATGGTGGACAATTTTCAACTTTTGATGACAGTTGCTTTAAAGAAAACCAATATCTCATTCGGAACAATAGCAATAAAGGTAACTCTGCACATGTACCACCAACTCCTGTCAACAATGACACAAAGGAAGATGAATCTGTCATAGATTTCACTTCCTTTATTTGGAGTTTTTGTGCATGCTATGTTGCTGTGTTGGTTATTATGGCAACGGTTCTTTGGATCAACCCATACTGGCGAAGATTGTGGTTTTACTACATTGAAACATGCCTCTATAGATGTTTGTATCCATATCTTAAAGATGCATTCTGGTAGAATTCAAAAGAGTTTGAATAAATTGCACAACTGTAGACTTGTTGACTTGTGCTACAAGTGAACATGTATGTCACTTCACCTCTTTGTAAACCTATGTTGTTGTATTATAAGTGCATGTAATGTTTTCTAAATACTTTATTATATTGTGAGTTGTTTAAACATATAATGTGTTGTTGTGCTATTCAAATTGGGATTTACTTTGGTAGAAGGCGCCAAATTCTACATGGTAGCCTACGCACATTGTAGCAGAACCTTGGATCCTAGATTTTTAAGTTTTTCATGGTTTTGTTGTAAGTCTTGCTCAAGGTTTACAATATAATCTTCTATGATTTATTTTCTCAAAGGTGAAAGTTTGTACGTTATGTGCTTGATTTTAATATTTGCGAAGGTTGCAAATGAAGCATCTTTCAAGTAGATCAATAAAACACACCAATATATGAACAAACATACTAAGAGTACTAAAAATATGTGATCCAGTCAAAAAAAGCTTAGTTCAAAAAACTAACCAAAAAAAGATGTCTTTATCCGTGGCTGTATTAGTACACCCTTTAAACATGACATTACAACATATAACCTTTTAAACTTGGTTTTACTTTCATATTTTTATGCAATGAATGTATATATATTTCCAAAATGTGAACAATCAAGGTAGTTCCAAATGTGAAATCACCTTTCATGATGACTAAGTGATTTATTGAGCAAAACGATGTTTTCTGGATTTGATCAACATATATTATCAAACAAAATTATGATATAAATAAAACATAATTGCTACTCATGATCATTAACCAGCTTCATTCCAATTCCTTGATCCAAACATGCTCTTTTATAAGGAAAAGCTTTACCATTTTCATCCATAGTCCTTGCTAGGCAATCATGCTTAGGTGGATAATGAAAACATGGCTCCATGGAGAAGTCTCTTACACAAGGAGGATTTGGGATGTTAGTGTCTATTAACTTGTGAAGAATCAGCGGCTTCAAGCCTCCCAAACCTTGAGCTACATACCCAAAAGAAGATATAGAACTAGTCACCAACACATCACACATACTAAGCAGATATATTTCAGTCAAAGCCTTTATATTGTGCATATTGTCATTGAACTTCTGTTCCTCTTCATGACTTGGCTGATAAACTCCTATTATGTCCCTAGTAACAGTCGATTTTTTCAAATACATCATTGTTAAATTCTCGTTGAAATACGAATACAAAGATGTCACCAGAACAGATTTTGTTTGCTTTTTCTTTGGAGAAGAAGTTATCAAATCTCTCAGGTCTAGTTCAGGCAATATCTTTTCTTTAGGGTACATCTTAATTAGTATTTGATCCATTTTGGCTTGATTTGTAGAAAGGTCGGGATACACTCTAATTTGGAGACCAATGCTCTCATATGCTCTAACCATGTATGCCTGATAGAATCTTTTTATTATTCTCCATGCTTGATTTGAAGGTAGAAATAAGTATCGTCCCAGGTAGTGAAAAACAGTGTCTTTATCAAGGAAAATTTTCCTTAATTCTTGACTAAAAGATGGTACTATGAATAGAGAAGGTATGAAATATTGATCTGATCCTAATATCAATAGGGGAACCTTACTGGGAAGATTTTGACTATGATCACAATGAAAAAACTTGATCATGTGAAGCGCCTACTTTATTTATATTTAACTTTCTAAAAGGAGGATGCATAAACATTTAATATATGCCATTTTTATGTAATGATCATATTTTTGAAACCTATTTATGCTAAAGTAATCACTTTTCCTTCCTCCAATTGAAGCCAGCCAGCTGTCTCCCAATACAATTAATCCTAATCATTTCATTTAAGTCTCATTGAAATATTATTCATTTCCTATGTGATTATAATATATATATATATATATATATGGGTTTATTGTTCGTCATATCACTTGACATAAGGTTTTGTCAAGTCAATGCAAAACTACATCGTTTTAGGAGTTAGAAGAATTAATAAATGGTGTTTTGGTAAAATTCATATAATAAATACAAAAACAAATATACCAAAACACCTTTCATTAATTTCCTCAACTCCCAAAGCGATGTAGTTTTTGGTAACTTGACAAAATCTTATATCGAGTGACATGACAAACGATAAATCCTATATATATATATATATATATATATTATCTAGCTAACTCTCCCATCTACTAGTACGAGACACCTTCAACATCATTAAATTTATTCGAAAATGAAAAAAGAAAGAAATCAAATTTACTCATGTATAATGTATTACATCTTGAAAAGCGAAAAGAGAAAATTAAACTCAACTTTATATATGAACATTTTTAAAAAAGATAATTAATACTCCTCCGATCCTTATTTATAAAAGCCAAAAATATGAATTGTCTTTGATTCATTTTACAAGAGTATGATAGGAGTTATCTTAACATTTAATGAACTTTTTTTAAAAAAAAAAAAAAAAATTGTCCCTCATTAATTATATGTATTGCATTAATTATTAGGTTGGTGATACTTATATTTACTCTATTTTTTTTTCATGGCGACAAAAAAACTCTATTTATCTCTTTTACTTACCCCTTATAAATAGGATTTGGCTTGCATTCGCTGCAAGCTATGATCATTACATGGCTTGTGTGGTTTTGATTGAAAAATTGTGCAGCTTTGGCCTTTTTTTTAAATAAATATGTTCCGATATGGAACACAAATGTCCAAGCCCTTGAGGCTGGTTAATGTTCAATATAGGATCTGGTAGGGCTTATCCAATGCTATCTATGGAGCAAATAACAATGGACAAGATGATCACTGTACACAACAAAGGTGTGGGGTGTGTGCATAGTGGGACGGTATCTAAAGGAGTAGGAGAATGAATCTGTGTACCGTTCACCAGGGTATGCCCCTATTTATAGTGA
The DNA here is from genome assembly GCA_019022655.1 of Acacia acuminata. NCBI lineage: Eukaryota > Viridiplantae > Streptophyta > Magnoliopsida > Fabales > Fabaceae > Acacia > Acacia acuminata. The sequence goes on from JAFJYI010000001.1 coordinate 1,898,572, forward strand.
GGCCGGGTCTGTCCGACTCTCTCGGTAACCTGCTCCCATGATGTCACGTTCTGTGCCCCCACTCCCTGCACTACTATGGTAGTGGGGGTAATCGTGGGATAGCTGGTCTTCTAATGGGCTTGACCTGGTTTGGCCCATTTCCGAGGTCCATAACAGTTGCCCCCAAAGTCGGCTGCTCGGGCTTACGAACTGCCGAGTTTATTCCAGTATAAGACCTCGACTTTCCAGGCCCTTGTTTTTCTTAGACCCTTCTCGGGCTTTGATCTCGATTGGCCGTAATCGCATCCCACATCTGCGCTAAGCAACGAATTGCACGAGCTTTGCCGCCAACTTACCTATTAGAACCTAGCCTCATTTGTTTCCGTAAAACGTCTTGGCCTCGTCATTTCAGGACGTCCGTTCGAGTTTGCCAAGTTATCTCGGCCATTATGCGTCTTGGTATTCTACCCAAGGTTTCAAGCGAGAATGCCGACATACCAGCAAACATGACCGCTCGCCTAGCAAGATGTCTTTTCATTTACTCGTGTCGCATCGTATAACCATCGCTTCCGATTTTAATGACACGTGCCTTCAAGAGCCGCCTTCGGTTCTGCGCCCATTAATGTCCCACGTCATATCGCCATTATAACTTTTTAGGGTTTTCCTTTTACCTCCTCGTAAGCGATGAAACGACTCGACTTTCAAACGTTACATCTCTAGCCTTTCTATAAGTGCTCCTCGCACCCTTCATCATCACTCTACTCCATCCTCTCAACCGTGAAGAAACGCACGAGCTCTTTCTTTTTGAACTGTCTTCTCGCTCTCTCGTTGTTCTCTCGCTTCCGGGTATTCCTTGAACTTCGGGTTATTACTTTTTAGTTGTTCTTGTTCTTTCTCCTGGTTTCTATTTAATTGAAACATGCACACATACATATTTCCCTTCCCTTTTCCATTGTATTCGGCAACCCACCCCACCCCACACGTCTCCCCCTCCCCAACACTCCCTTTTCCATTGTCCCCGCCCCCACAACACACACACACACACACACACACACATTCCCCTTCCCTCTTCCATTGTCTCCTTCGTCTGATTCCTTCCCTCTCTCACATTTTCTTCATCCTAATTTTCACTTCCTCCACTCATCATTTTCCTCCTTTCTTTCACATTTTCTTCATCCTCCACTCATCATTTTACTTCCCTCTTTCACCCCATTCTTAAAACTCCCCCGTCCTCCACTTTCTTAATTGTTTTTCACTTTCTTCATTGTTTCCTCCTTTCCTGAAGTTGAGAGAGGTTGAGAAACTTTGAGATATAAAAAAGAGAGAATCACTGGAAGGAAGAAGAAGAAGAAGAAGGCTCAAATCCTCTCTCTCGACTTCAAGCTTGCATAGGTAACATTTAATTTTTATTTTTATTTTTATTATTTAATAATTTGATTTAACTTTTAATTATATACATTTATTTATTATAGTTGCTTAATAAATGTATAACTGTAGGATAGATGCTTAATTACTTAAAAATTACTAATATTTATAAATAATAGAAAGAGTAAATAATAATTATAATTAATGATTTAGGCAATTAAAATATTTAAAATTTAATAATAACCTTAGTACAAGACCAAATAGTAAATTAATTAATTAGTGAATTAATTATTTATTTTGTATGTTAATTGTAAACCTTAAGATAGATGACTAATTATTTAATATTTTGTAAAAAAATAATTTCATATATAAAATGTAAAATATTATGCTTTTGCTAAATTTGATTTAAGAAATTTGTGAGAATAATAATTAGTCAATAATAAAAAGATATTGTGAAATATGTTGTATATTATTATTTATAGTACCCTAAGATAGATAAGATAATTTTAAATAGATAATAAAAATTAGTCAAATAATTATTTCAGTAATTAATTATTTAAGGAATAATAATTAGTGACCTAAATATGTTGTGTTGTTGTAAATTCTTAGTAGTCAAATGGATAACCTACGCGGCTACAATATTGAGCCCGGCCCCAAAGAGTTGGGAGTTCTTAATGAGGAGGTGCAGCAATCACACCGATCATAAGTTGTGTGGAACACAAGAGAATGCAATGATGATATTCACACATAATACAATTTATGCGAAAACATGGTAACTAATAACAACTCCATAACTAACCTGATGATTGTAACATACCTTGGTAGTTGGACGGAACTCTTGTTTTAGAAATAATTCATTGTTGTGACATGACATTATGATGATATTCGTCATCTACATCACTATCGATCGATCATGGTCAATTTATAGACAATAACGTGTCTTCATCTTCTTCCTCTTGCTCATCTTCATTATCAGATTCATCTACCATATAGTCATTTTCTTCTTCATGCGAAACAGTTGCTTGTGTTGACTGACGTGTACCAAAATAAGCCATACAATTTGACTGATGGAGTCCATGAGTCGGTATTGGTACACCCTCCTCTGACGTCTCAATATCCACATATAACTCAGCAAATTCTTTTCCGTCGAATGATTGAAGAAAAACATGCACATCCTCATCATCGGATATCTCAAAACCCGTATATTTGAGGTTTCCACAAGGAACTCTACCCGTCACTGAAGATATTACCGATTTTGTTGTAGCTTTAACTTTCGACGGATCTTTTCATATAAATCTTTAGCGGACGTACCTCGAACAATCAACATTGCTCTCTTTCACCTTCAAAGCTCAATCCGTCACACCTATATTTTTAGAACCATTATAATATACAAATGAACGAAGTTGATTCATTTTTTTGCTTATTTTATATTATGAAAAAGAAGAACAAACTATAGATAAAAAAAAAATAACAACAACATAAATTGCAACTAAGCAGAAGAAGTCACACAATGTATGGAATTAAAAAAAAATGAAGGAACAGAATAAAGAAGATGGAGGAAGGCGGGAGTGTTTCCAAGAGTAAAATGGTGAGATGGAGGATTGAGGGATTTTGTAAAATGAGTGAATGGTGAGAGGGAGAGGGAAAGAGCTATGGATAAGGGATGGAAGACGGAGGAAGTGAATAATTATATAAAGAGAAAGCATTGGGGGGTGTTTTCACGGGTCTTTGGGGGTTCACGGGTCAACAATTGGGGTGGGGGGAGCGGGGGGGGGGGGTGGCGGGGGCAGGAATCTTGTGGGCCTGACGACGCCACTTGTGGCGTCATTGGACCGACGCTAGCTAGCGTGACTTCCACGTGTCACGTTGGCTCTCCCGACGCCACTTGTGGCGTCGGTCAAACCACCGGCTTTTTTGACCGCACTACTCGGTATATATTTTCTAAAACTGCATTACTCTGAGAATTATTTTCTAAACTACTTTAATCTTGTACAATTTTTTTTCCTTCTTATTTTGGTGAAAAACCCCCCATTCTGAGACTTCTATATTATGTATTAAAGGTGGAGGTTAATTCCATGCAATTATAAGATAAATTTATTATGCATTAGATCGCAAGGGCAATAATGAGGCAATAAAATTTGCATTAACTCACTTCATTGCTATACAGTTTTGGGTAATCTAAGCAACTTGGAAGTCCTTTCATTGAAAAGCAATCACGTTGTGGGATCTCTGCCAATACAAGGTAAGAAGATGTCATCAGATTCATATCCTACAACAAAATTATTTTAGCTTCTACTTCATTTATGTATATTATTAACAACATATGATTACTTTTGGCCATAGAAATATGCAAACTGAAGAAGATACGTGTGCTAGATTTTAGTGACAATGACTTCAAAGCTTCATTGCACAAGTGCTTGGCCAACTTGACATCTCTTCAAGCTCTTGATCTATCAAGTAATGACCTATCAGGGGAAATACCAGCATCTGCCATAGCCAGCCTTACGTCTCTTGAGTACTTTTCTGCCATGTATAATGATTTCAAAGGCATATTCCCTTTGAGTTCCTTTAGCAATAATTCACGGCTTAAGGTATTCACTTCAAATGTATACCAGCGAGTTTCAAGTAAACACAGAAAGTGAAGCTCTTCCTTGGGTCCCTCTATTTCAACTAGAAGTTTTGCACTTGGCAAATTGCAAAGTGAACTCACCAAGTGGAATCTTCCCCACTTTTCTGTTGTATCAGCATGACTTACACTATCTTGACCTCTCAAATAATGATTTGGTTGGAGTGTTTCCAAATTGGTTGCTTCTCAACAACACAAACCTCAGGTCTCTGATATTGCATCATAACAAGTTCATGGGAACATTTGACTTCCCAACCCACGTAGATCAACCTCCTCCACCTCCCCTGATTAATTTGCAGTTATCTAACAACAAGATGGAGGGTAAACTCCCCACAAATATTGCTACAATGTTTCCAAATTTGGAATATTTCAGTGTATCAGGAAATGCACTTAATGGTGGTATTCCTCCATCAATTGGAAACATGTCCAAGTTGTATGCTTTGGACTTAAGCAGGAACAAGTTTTCTGATCAAGTTCCTGAGTCTTTGTGGGCACGCTGTGCTTCATTAGGATTCTTGGTTTTATCTACTAATAACTTGGAGGGAAAATTATTTCCTTCTCACATGAACTCTTCCTCTCTGAAAGGGTTGTTCTTGGACAACAACTATTTCAGTGGAATAGTGGAACATGAAATATGGCAGCTTCCATATCTTCGAGCATTATATATCTCTAACAACAGTTTATGGGGTAGTGTTCCTAGTTTCATCGCCAACTCTTCATTTTTACAAGCCATAATCTTGTCAAGAAATAATTTTACTGGTACACTACCCAAAGAGTTTTGCAAACGTAACCTTTTGCATTTACACATCTCTCATAATAAACTCTCGGGTTCAATACCAACTTGCTATTTGAATATGGATTTGGTATCTCTACAGCTACGAGGCAATAGTTTTGTTGGCTCCATTCCTACATTATTGAGAACAGGTAGCTACTTAGTAGCACTTGATCTGAGGGATAACAATTTATCTGGAGTTATTCCAGATTGGATTGTTAGGATGACGTTCCTGAGAGCTCTTCTATTGGGTGGTAATCAGCTACATGGCCAGCTTCCTAACCAATTATGCCAGTTTGAGAGAATGAGCTTTTTGGACCTCTCACATAATAACTTCACTGGAAATATTCCAGCTTGCTTGAGCAATGTTTCATTTGGAGTATGGGTTTGGTTTACTGAGAGTGATATGACCATAATTCCTTCAGATTCCCAATATCAGTATACTCCACTTCAACTTCAGCTATTGTTTGAACAAAATCATTATATTATTACAGCAATAGCTAGTGGACTCCAAGTAGATTTTATGACAAAACATTTGCTTCTTTCATACAAAGGCGACATTTTGAGGTTCATGTCTGGAATAGATTTGTCAAGCAATCAGTTAACGGGGAAAATCCCTCAGGACATGGGATATCTAGAATCTCTTCATGCATTGAACTTATCTCACAGTCATTTGAGTGGATCAATTCCAAAAAGTTTTCACAGCCTTTCAGCCATTGAGAGCATAGACCTATCAAACAACAGCTTCGATGGAGAAATCCCTATTGAGTTACAAGACTTGAACTCTCTAGGTGTATTCAACGTGTCCTACAACAATTTGTCAGGGAGAGTGCCTAGCAGATTAACCTTTGATGACAGCAGCTTTATAGGAAATAAATATCTTATTTGGAACAATAGCAATAAAGGTACCACTATACCTGTACCACCACCACCTTCTCTCAACAATGACACAAAGGAAGATGAACCTGCAATAGATTTCACTTCCTTTATTTGGAGCTTTTCTGTATGTTATGTTGTAGTATTGGTTATTATGGCAACGGTTCTTTGGATCAACCCATTCTGGCAAAGATTGTGGTTTTACTACATTGAAACATGCCTATATAGATGTTTGTATCCATATCTTAAAGATGCATTCTGGTAGAATTCACAAGAGTTTGAATAAATGGCACAACTGTAGACTTGTTGACTTGTGCTACAAGTGAACATGTATGTCACTTCACCTCTTTCTAAACCTATGTTGTTGTCTTATAAGTGCTTGTAATGTTTTCTAAATACTTTATTATATCATGAGTTGTTTAAACATACAATGTGTTGTTTTGCTATATAAATTGTGATTTACTCTAGTAGAAGGCGCTAAATTCTACATGCTAGCCTACGCACATTGTAGCAGAACCTTGGATCCTAGACTTTGAAGTTTTTCATGGTTTTGTTGTGAGTCTTACTCAAGGTTTTACAATTTAACTTCTATATTTATTTTCTCAGAGGTGAAAGTTTGTACGTTATGTGCATGATTTTTAATATTCGCGAAGGTTGCAAATGAAGCATCTTTTAAGTAGATCAATAAAACACACCAATCTATGAACGAATATGCTAAGAGTACTAAAAACATATGAGTAAGCCATAAAACTTTAGTTCAAGAAACTGATTAAAAAAACGTGTCTTTACCAGTGACTGAATTAGTACACCTTTTAGACTTTTATGTTCATATTTTTATGCAGTTAATGTATATGTATTGTTCCAAATAAAAATCAAGTATTTGTAAGTTTTTCCAAAAAATGTAACCTTGGGGGCAAAAAAGAAAAATAAAAGAAAAGAAAGAAAGAAAGAAAGAAAGAAAGAAAGCGCGCACACACAATAAGAAAACACACGCATAGGTTCAAAATTAGACAAGTTCCTAGGAATCTATAAAACTTGAGTATCAGCATGACCCTTCTCTCAGGCAAGTTCTCTTATTTCATGCAATTTAACTCAGTTGTGGCCTATAATAAATGCTTAACCTTTATTTTGAGCTCAAACCTTCTGCTCATCTTGGCTTCTGGGTGATGCCCTGAATCTTATTTTAGTTCAAACAGAGAGCATTCAAACATCACACTGACATGATAATCGATGAAAACAATTTTTTTTATTGACAAAAACTATCCCGGCCGTTTTGGTACTTGAAAGATTGCTGCTACCAATTTAATACTTTCATTAAGCAGGAGTTCAAATAGGAAAAAGTAGGCATTTTGTTCGATTTCACATTTCAAAAACGATTTTTTATTTTTTTTAAAAAAATATTTGATAATTACTTTTTAATTAATTGTTTTATAAAAAATATAAATGTGTTCTAAAAATTAAAAAAAAAAATCAGAAAATCATTTTTTATTCTGTAAAATCATTTTTTCAGGAAAATCAAGTAAAAATTGGAGAACAACTATATCTTTAAACACGCTTTTGTTAACTAATTAAGTGTTTGATAATTAAAAAAATTGAATCAGTTATAACATTCTGATCTATAGTACAGAACTTCAGATGTCGATATTGTTGCTGCATCCACTGACGAGTAATACTGAGTCTTAATTTTAGATGATTTGGGAGAGAGAACATCTTTGGTTAATTGTAGAGTTTGAATAGAACAAATAATATTGTCCAAATAAGAAAAGATGAATCAATATAATTTTTGAGGCTGCCTTCTTCTTTGGTCTGGAGTCTGGACCACGCATCTTCATAAATATTCTCTCATTTGTTTTGTGGAGTGTGTGATGGTGAAAATTCAAATCCCAAAAGAGACGCACAACAGACCATAAAGCAATTAATTCACTATAGTGATCGATAACTACACAAGGGGATTATATATTACACGTGTTAACAATTTATAGGTGTATATTATTATCAACTAGCTAGAGCGACCAAGCCAAGGGAAAAATTGGTCTATGTGTATAAATAACGGATTTATCTATGAACATGGCCTTTTAAATTTCGTGATCTCATTTATTAATGATGACTCTACTCCTAGATGAGGTGATGGGAACATAAGCGTCCCATTTTTTGTTGACCGTTAAAAATTTTAAGACATATCACATATTGTTATTTTTTTTATCAATTAAAAAAGGGACAGGATGCGATAAGAAAAATGATAGACGGAATAGAGATGTGTGTGGGGGTGGCTGTATTGGGATTAAAACGATGTTGGGGTGAAGCAAAATACATGCAAACGATTTATATAGACATAATTTTTTATTGGTTTTATCATTATAGTAATATATATTCGCATGCCGCGTATAATTAAATTATGTGGAATCCGTTATTTTATAAAATATAAACATAATTTTTATTTTCTAAAAATTAGTAATGGGATCGAGAAGGTTAACATGATAAGATTTTAAAGTATTTTGAAACTGCCTTCTTATTATCTCTCTATTTTCAACATATTTATTTTAAAATATATTATTTTACATTTTTATTTTTTGAGCATATTTTATTTTTATCTTTATTTTAGTTGTTACAACATCAATGGTAGGAGTAGAGCGTGTCAATATGATATTTTTATCTTTATTTTTGTTGTTATGATATTCATGGCATGGCAGGAGGAGGACTCCCAACGTTCCTCATTTTATATAACCACCAATATATTAAGTGGAGGTCAAATAAAAAATAGTGGAGAAATAATTGCTGGCCACCTGTTAAACCAAAAAATAATAATAATAATAATAATAATAATAAAGAAGGTAAATTTATAAAAGGATTAATATTTCTTCAGTAACTAAAGATAAGGTTCTCTCCTGTCACCCCCCAAAACTACACCGTTTCACACTTAAACTTGAACAGAGAGCTGCAAGAGCACAAACTACTGGGTGCAAGAGTACAAATGATTAATAAATTTTTTGACGAACTTGAACAGAGACCTGCAACCTATCATTCTCCGACTCCCACAAACGATGATACAGATACTATCCACGATGAGCAAGGCCCGTTTGGTAACTTTAAATTTTAGTTTTTTTTTTTTCTTGTTGGCTGGGTGCAAGAGCACAAATTAATTCAAGAAGAGGGGTTTGTGTTTTGTGGGCATGTCATGGTGTGTCAAGAAGAGGGGTCCTGTCTTTACTGCAACAAAAAATCTGGCATTTGCAGGGGAAAAAAAAAGGTTAATAAGATCGAGATGGTACGTGATACGTATCAAGATGAAAATCTTCTCCGGTTCCGATGACAGAGGAGCAGGTCAGGTGAAGAGTGAAGAGATCGAAGTGAGGAGAGCTCCCTATACGATGGAGGCTGGAGATGACTTTCAGTAATTAAGGTTTAGGGTAATTAGCGAGCAAATTAGATGTTTTTTTTTTTTTTTTTTTTTTTAAGTTTTTAAGTGTGAAACGGTGTAGTTTTGGGGTCATATTAAGTTTATAAAACCTTATCTTTTCATCTAAATGGAATGAGATGGAGAAATATTAATCCGTTTATAAAAATATTACTTAATAATCTTTTCCATCTAAATGTGGGGAAAGAATGAGATGTGGGGTATAAAAAGTAAAACTGAATGTAACACGATATAAAAAAAATATTTATATTCTTTTCTTTCGAAACTTGGTACACTAAATAACGTCCCTTATCCATAACAGAAAATAATATGAAATTAGGAATTGATTTATATATATGAATATCTTAAATTAATGAGATAGTTATTTAAGATCTTACAACTTTGTTATCATCTCAATTGTTTAAAATGTAATGTAATTGTATTACTATGGCGAGGATTTTCTTCAAAAATATTTAAAGCAGATGATATTATAGATGATTAATCCAATTTATTTAACATAATAAATAGCGACAAAATCGCAGGACAAATAATGACCACGATGGTTACTAAAATTTAAAATTATTTGATTTCAAACGACGTACTACCCATACACAAACTGTAACCCTTCTATTTTTTATTTAAACGGATTGAATAAACAACAATTAATTAAAAAGGCGAAAAATGCATGATTAATCCAATTTATTTATTAACATAATAAATAGCGACAAAGTCGCAGGACAAATAACGACTACGAGGGTTACTTAAAATTTTAAGTTATTTCATTTCAAACCGCATACTACGCATTCACAAACTGTAAGCCTTCTATTTTTTATTTAAACAAATTAAATAAATAACAATTAATTAAAAAGAAAAAAAAAAAGCGAAAAATGCATGATTTATGTGACACATGGTGTTGCCACGCTTTTATATTATGATGAAAGAACATGTCATTGGACCACAAAACTCGGCGACTCAGAGATAGAGGTTCCGAGGATAGTAGTGAAAGAAGTGACTTTTGTTTCGATGGACTTTTTATGATAGACTTTTTTTCGATGAATTTTTTCCGATGTGATTTGTGTTTAGGATAATGGTGGCAAAAGTAGATTTTGTATTTTATGGCCACTTGTTTGACATATTTATTGAAAAGATAGATGAGATGGATAATGAAAAAAAGGGCGTGAATTAAATTCACAACCACATATAAAATATGATAAATTTGGATAAAAAATAAATATAAATTTGCTAATAAAATAAGAATTACCATTAAAAAAATTACAACACAATAAGATTACCATAAAAAATTATATCTGCACAATTTTAAAAATATGCAAAATATATACGTAGCATAAAAATCATTTCATTATTTTTATTCATTAACGTAAAAAAAAAAAAAAAAAAAAAAGCTATATTTTACTTGAAGATGATATATTTCTGTAATCCCAACTAATCCTAGATTCATTGGAATAAAAAAAAACGAAAATTATATGCTTCATTATTTTGCTTGAATTTGATATATATTTCATCAGATTCATCAAATATAAAGGAGAGGAGAACATCACATGAAAAGGATAGAAGCTACACTTTTATGTTGGGGGGATATATTTCATTATTTTGTTTGAATGTGATATATATTTCATCAAATTCATCAAATATAGAAGAGGGGAGAGTATCACATGAAAAGGATTCAAACACCCCTTTCCCTCTTGATGGACTTTTTTCCCCATCTGATGGGATAATAAGTCTCCATCGGGATCCCAAACAGCCCAGAGGAAGAGAGGTCGTTGGAGGTATGGTGGCGGGGGTTGAAGAAGAGTGCGTGTGAGTACGTACGAGATGGGCATGGAGGCTCTTTCGTGGACCCTCAAGCACCTGATAACTTATCCTTCCACCATGGTCTATCTCATCCACGTCTTCCCTGACATCAAACACATTCCTAATTTGTATCTATAAGCCATAGTTTTCTTTAATTTCCCCTGTTTCTTACTTTAATTCAAATTATTGGGACTCTCCTAAGATTTACTCCTAAATAATAATCTGTTGAAATTATTTTGGCTCATAAAATAACACTTCATCTCCTCTCGAAGAAGAACAATGTCGTGAAAAGCGCGACAAGACGCATATACCATAAAGTAGATTCACTGTAGTGTTAACGTACACAAGAGTTTATATGGATCTGGTTTCCCTATGCACCACTCGTCTTCATATATATTCTCATTTGTTCTGTGGAGTGTGTGATGCTGAAAATTCAAATCCCAAAAGAGACGTACAACAGACCATAAAGCAATTAATTCACTATAGTGATCAATAACTACACAAGGGGATTTTTTATATTTGACAAAGCAATTAATTCACTATAGTGATCGATAACTACTCAAGGGTATTTGATAAAGCGATTAATTCACTATAGTGATCGATAACTACACATGCAAGGGGATTATATATTACACGTGTTAACAATTTATAGGTGTATATTATTATCAACTAGCTAGAGCGACCAAACCAAGGGAAAAATTGGTCCATGTGTATGAATAACGCATTTATATATGAAATGGCCTTTGAAATTTCTTGATCTCATTCATTAATGATGACTTTACTCCTAGATGAGGTGATGGGAACATAAGCGTCCCATGTTTTGTTTGACCGTTAAAAATTTTAAGACATAAGGGACAGGATGCAAAAAGAAAATTGACAAACAGGATAGAGATGTTTGTGGGGGTAGGTGGTGTTTTGGGGTTAAAAGACGTGTCTATGGGGATTAGAACGATGTTGGGGGAAGCAAAATACATGCAAACGAATTAAAAGATATAATTTTTTTATTGGTTTTATTATAGTAATATATATTCGCATGCAGTCTATAATTAAATTATGTGGACCAATGTACAGCTAGCTCATGATGCTGACGATTAAAGACTTATTTCCTCTTATGTCATCTCTAAAAACATTGTTCCCACATCACATATTCAACAGCTAGCTATCTGCCGCAAATAATTTATCATTACGACATTTGTAGCAGGAGAAGAGCATACTAGATAATAGGAGGAGGGATTCTCAACATCCCTCCTTTTATATAATCAATATATTGGATAGATTTTATATTTTAATATTTCAAAATATTTTGTAGTTTGTAACTATCTCTTGGATAAATCTTTAATTTTTTAGTGTATTTTATTTTTTATGTTTATTTTAGTTTTACGAAAATTCATATTTAATTTAGTTTCTAAAAATTAATGATGGGATTGAGGAGGTTAACATGATAAGATTTCAAAGTATTTTGAAATTGCCTTCTCATTATCTCTCTATTTTTAATATATTTATTTTTAAAATATGTTATTTTACATTTTTATTTTTTGAGCATATTTTATTTTTATCTTTATTTTAGTTGTTACAATATTAAGGGTTTGGATTCTCTCAAAATTCTTTTTCTTATTTTCTTCTCAGTATTTGATCTCCACCCTCAAATTTAAAATAATAGATGATCCTGATTTAATATTTTATAAAACTATTATTTTGAACATGAATAAATAAATTAAATCATGATCTAAACAATTTATACCTATAATACAAACAAAATTAATTTATAAAACACTTTCATCACAGTTTTAGTAAATATTAAATCTAAACCGTCCATTTTTTTCATCTAAGGATGGAAATGGGATTCGAGAAGAAAAAAAAAAAGATTCTGAAGATATCTTTTCCCCAATATTAATGGCAGGAGGAGACTGTGACAATATGATATTTTTATGTTTATTTTAGTTGTTAAGATATTCATGGTGGAAGGAGGATCTCTCAATGTCATTCCTTTTATATAACAACCAATATATTGAGTGGAGGTGAAAAAAAAAAAATAGTGGAGAAATAATTGTGGGCGGTCTATTAAACGAAAAAAGGGTAAACTTTTAAAAAATAAAACATAATACCTTGTCCATCTATATATGGGGAAAGAATGAGATGTGGGGTATAAAAAGTAAAAATGAATGTAACACGATATAAAAAAATATTTATATTGTTTTTTTTCGAAACTTGGTACACTAAATAACGTCCCTTATCCATAACAGAAAATGATATGAAGTTAGGAATTGATTTATGGGAAAAACACTTGTACTGTAATTGTATTACTATGGCAAGGATTTTCTTAAAAAATAATTAAAGCAGATGATAATAATTTTGTCAAATATTCTAGATTATTAATCCAATTTATTTAACCTAATAACTTAACATAATAAATAGCGACAAAATCGTAGGACAAATAATGACCACGATGGATTGCTTAAAATTTAAAATTATTTCATTTCAAACCACATACTACCCATACACAAACTGTAACGCTTCTATTTTTTATTTTAACGGATTGAATAAAAAAATTAATTAAAAAGGAAAAAATTAAAAAGGCGAAGAATGCATGATTTATGTGACACATGGTGTTGCCACGCTTTTATAGTATGATGAAATTAAAGGACATGCCATTGGACCACAAAACTCGGCGACCGTGAGATATATAGAGGAAGAGATGTCGTTGGAGGTGCGGTGGCGGGGGTTGAAGAAGAGTGTGTGTACGTGCGAGACGGGCATGGAGTCTCTTTCGTGGACCCTCAAGCACCTGATAACTTATCCTTCCACCTTGGTCTATCTCATCCACGTCTTCCCTGACATCAAACACATTCCTAATCTGTATCTGTACGCCAAAGTTTTCCTTAATTTCCCCTGTTTCTTACTTTAATTCAAATTATTTGTACTCTCCTAAGATTTACTCCTAAATAATAATCTGTTGAAATTATTTTGGCTGATAAAATAACAGTTCGTCTCCTCTCAAAGAAGAAGAACAGTGTCGTAAACAGCACGACGAGACACATAGACCATAAAGTAGATTCTTTTCTTGGGTCAAGTCCATAAAGTAGATTCCCTGAAGTGATAAGGTACACAAGGGTTTATGCTTTATATTACACGTGTTAGCAATTTATAGGTTTATATCATTAGTACCTCGAGTGACCAAGTCAAGGGGAACATAGTAGGTCCATAAGTATAAGCAAAACTCTTCATAACGAACAAAAACTGGACATGGAGCTTCATTTTCTAGTGAGTGATGAGGACGTCTACTCCGTAAATGACGCGTTTATGAAGAAGACTAGGTCATTAGAGGGCCTTTGAAAATCTTGTGAACTTATGCATTGACTTGTATATAAATAGGAAGCTTAGCTATGCATTTCACATGTGAAGCTTAGGAGTGTGATAAAAATGGAAGTGAGGAGGTTGTGGGTATTGGTGGTGAGTTTTATGGTTTTGCTTCAAACACTGGGAATCAAATGTTGCGTGAGACAAGAGAGGGAAGCACTTCTTAATATAAAGACATATTTTCAGAAAATATATAATGACAGTCTTATAGTGGCGAAGCACTTATCGTCCTGGGTCACTGATGATCCAAACAGTGATTGCTGTAGGTGGAATCGGGTCAAGTGCCATCCTTCTTCGGGTCGGGTTTCCAAGATTTCACTCCAAGATCTTAATTTCAGGTCTTTTGATGAGGAATATCCCTATCCCTATCCCTATCCGCCCTCCCCCTATTCCTTCTCTGGAGGAGAATCTGCTAATGTTTTTATAGATTTTTCAATGTTCGAAAACTTCAAGGAGCTGATAAGTCTCAACTTCAACATCGGTAGATTTCAAAGTTTGAAAAACCCTGAAGGTTCGTGTCACTTTGGATTAACTAATGTTAAATTGTTTTATGTTATAGAGTTTTATGTTAGAAACAGCTTTTCTACCTGTGGGGTAAGACTATACACATCTGACTCTCTTCAAACCTCATCTAGTGAGACCCTTATGTATGGGTTGTCCAGCGTTTTAGTCTTTCAACATAGACTAATTAGGTTCGTGTTACTTTGAATTAATTAGTTAATGTTAAATTATTTTATGCTATAGAGTTTTATGTTAAAAATAGTTTCTCTACTTGTGGGGCGACACTAGGCACATCTCACTCTCTCCAAATGTATTTCTCTTCATATTTCAAAGTGTCCGGTTATGAAATCTGTGTCAATTAAATACTTCTAAACAATTGTGAAGTGAATTCTAAATTTTGTTTCATCATTAATAAATTAAGTATGATATAAGGGGTTTATATACTCTTTTCACTCCTTAATATAAGACATATTTACATAATCTGATTAAATTAAGGAAGTTAACTAGTTAGTATATATAACATGTATTTTCTAAAACACCCTAGTCATCTTTCCTAATTCCCTCATTCTCTCTTCTCTTTGATTATTATTGAGGGAGCATCAATAAAGGTAAATTAGGAAATGATTGAAAAATATGAAAAAACATGTTTTATATTTAGGACCATAATCAACTCCTCAAATAAGTTTTGTATTAACGACCAGAGTGAGTAGTTTAAATTTATACTACAGTTCATATAGCATTGTTTATTCTTACCATATACTTACAATTATCCTGTACGTATAATAGAGATGTCCACAATATATAGGAGAATATATATATATATATATATATAGACTGAAATGTATAAGAAAATATTAGGGAAAATCCCTTAAAGATCCCAAGAAACCAAGAAAATATCAAAAAAATCTCATAGAAAATTCTAATATCAAAAAGTTCTCATTGACAACTCTTTTAATAGGGCATTAACAATTCCATTGTTGGGTTTTAACAACTCTTTGGAACTTTTTTAATATCATAATTTTCCGTGGGACTTTCGACATTTTCTTAGTTCCTTGGGACCTTAAAAGATTTTCCCAAAATATGACTTGTCCTATACCGTACCAGAAGCTTTGGTCTCCGCTAGTATGGGAAATCTCTGTGTATTCCTCACTGAATGATGAAATCACTTAGTTTTTCTATCAATACTCGGTAGATTTATGTGGTTTTTGCATCTTTATATACAATATAACTAATGACATTAATATGCAAATTTTCAATTGGGAAAATTTAAGTAAACCCGATTATAGCCATTTTACTTCAGTCAATCCCAAAGAATTTTGAAACTTCACTAAAACCCATAGACTAAAATGAAATTAAGTTTTATGGGTACAAAGATAATGATGACCTTGCTTTATTTTTTTTAAAAAAAAGGTTCAGCAGTTGTTAGAGTTCCGATCATCGGAAATTTATTTATTTGTTCATATACTTATTCAACTTATTCATGAAGAGTTGCACACTTATAAATAAGACTTGTTCAATTAATGTTGTTCATATGTCTAATGCATTTGTTCATGAGGAATTGGACACTTGTAAATGGGACTTGTTGAACAACACAAATTGAAAAGTCCCATTTGTAAATGTGTAGCTCTTCATGATCAAGTTGAATAAGCATATGAAAACCACAAATTAATTTCCAACGGCTACATTTAGCTCCAATCGGCTGGACAGTGCCAGAGCTTCGATGGCTGGCCATGGGCTAGGTGGCTACCAATGATCGGTCATTGGAGCTCCAACAATAGTTGAACCTTGTTTTAAAAAAAATAATAATAATAAAGGCATCATTGTTTTTTCACACACAAAATTTAATTTCATTTTGGTCTATGGGGTGTAGTGAAGTTTCAAAATTATTTGAGGGCTGGCTAAAACAAAATTACTATTGTGGGGCTTAACTGAAAATTTTCCCTTTCTAATTTGTTTGCTGTTATTCATTTTTTTCCCTTTTTGGTTGTCCAAAATTTTATTTGAACAAACCAAATTTGCATGTATCTGATTGCAAGGTCAATAATGAGCCAATAAAATTTGCATTAATTCAATTCATTATGATGTAGTTTTGGGTAATCTAAGCAACTTGGAGGTCCTTTTATTAAAAAGCAATTCCTTTGAGGGAACTCTACCATTACAAGGGAAGCAGATGTCATTAGATTCATATCCTACAACAACATTATTTTAAATTCTACTTCATTTATGTATATATTAACAACACTTCAGTTCTTTTGGCCATAGAAATATGCGAACTAAAGAAGATATGTGTGTTGGATTTTAGTGGGAATGAATTCAATGGTTCCTTGCACAAGTGCTTGGCCAACTTGACATCTCTTCAAGCTCTTGATCTCTCATATAATGCCCCTATCAGGGAAAATATCAGCATCTGCCATTGCCAGCCTCACATCTCTTGAGTACTTTTCTGCCAAGTATAACAATTTCAAAGGCATATTCCCTTTGAGTTCCTTTAACAATAATTCATGCCTTAAGGCACTTTCACTTGAAATGAGTAACAAGGAGTTTCAAGTAGACACTGAGGTTGAAGTTGTTCCTTTATTTCAATTGGAAGTTTTAACCTTGGCAAATTGCAAAGTAAACGCACCCAGTGGAACTTCCCCCTCCTTTATGTTATATCAACATGACTTGCGCTATATTGATGTCTCATATAATGATTTGGTTGGAGTGTTCCCAAATTGGTTACTTCTCAGCAACACAAAACTCATGTCTTTGAGGGTGGAAGATAACAAGTTCACAGGAACATTATTTGAGTTCCCAACTAACGTAGATCAACCTATTGCACACCTGTTGATTACTTTGTGGCTATCGGACAACCAAATGGAGGGTAAACTGCCCACAAATATTGGTTTGATGTTCCCAAATTTGGAAGATTTATGTCTTTCAGGAAATGGACTTAATGGCCATATTCCTCCATCAATAGGAAACATGTCCAGGTTGATTGGTTTGGACATAAGCAAAAACAAATTTTCTGGCCAAGTTCCTAAGTCTTTATTGGCAGGTTGTCCTTCATTAGCATCCTTGATTTTATCACATAACAACTTACAAGGAAAATTACTTCCTTCTCATAAGAACTCTTCCTCTTGGCAGTTCTTGCTCCTGAACAACAACTTCCTCAGTGGGACATTAGATCATGAGATATGGCACCTCCCATATCTTGAAGTGTTAGATGTCTCTAACAACAATTTATGGGGTATGGTTCCTACTTCCATCACAAACTCTTCATCTTTAGACTCGATAAACTTGTCAAGAAATAATTTTATGGGTACACTGGCCAAAGAGCTCTGCAAACTTCACCTTTCACATTTTAACCTCTCTCATAATAAGCTCTCAGGTTCAATACCAGCTTGCTATTTCAATATGAATTTGTTGTCAACTCTACTACTACAAGGCAATAGGCTTGCAAGCTTCATTCCTACATTCATGGTCGACTCTCTATCAACACTTGATTTGAGGGATAACAAGTTATCTGGAGTTATTCCAGACTCGATTGTGAAGGTGGAAGGCTTAAGTTCTCTTCTACTAGGAGGTAATCAGCTACATGGGCAACTTCCTAACCAGTTGCGCCAACCATAGGCCATTAGATTTCTGGACCTATCACGTAATAACTTCATTGGAAATATTCTTGCTTGTTTCTACAATTTCTCGCTTGGAGTATCTAATCAAGTTGCTGGAACTTTTCAACAAGTAGGTTATTCAAATAACTTTTATTACTATAGCCCTCTTCGTTTGACACTATTTTTTGAACAAGATATAATTCTTAATACAGAAGCAGATCCTGAAATAGGCTTTACAATAAAAAACTTGGCTCTTCCATACAGTGGTGAACATTTCGGCCTTATGTCTAGAATAGATTTTTCAAGCACCAAGTTAACTGGAAAAATCCCTTAAGATATTTGATACCTGAAATCCCTTCATGCATTGAACTTATCTCACAATCATTTGAATGGATCAATACCAAAAAGTTTCTGCAACCTTTCAGCAATTGAGAGCATAGACCTTTCAAACAACAACTTGGATGGAGAAATCCCTTTTGAGTTATAGGACTTGAACTTTCTTGTTGTATTCAACGTGTCCTACAATAATTTATCAAGTAGAGTGCCTAATGATGGACAATTTTCAACTTTTGATGACAGTTGCTTTAAAGAAAATCAATTTCTCATTGGAACAATAGCAATAAAGGTAACTCTAAACATGTACCACAAACTCGTGTCGACAATGGCACAAAGGAAGATGAATCTATTATAGATTTCACTTCTTTTATTTGGAGTTTTTTTGCATGCTATGTTGTTGTGTTGGTTATTTTGGCAACGGTTCTTTGGATCAACCCATACTAGCGAAGATTGTGGTTTTCCTACATTGAAACATGCCTCTACAGATGTTTGTATCCATATCTTAAAGATGCATTTTGGTTTGAATAAAGAATTCACACGTATGTCACTTCACCACTTTGTAAACCTATGTTGTTGCATTATAAGTGGATGTTATGTTTTATGAATACTTTATTATATCGAGAGTTGTTTAAACACATAATTTGTTGTTAAGCTATTCAAATTGGGATTTAATTACTCTGTAGAAGGCGCCAAATTCTACATGGTTGCCTATGCATATTGTAGCAAAACCTTGGATCCTTTATTTTTAAGTTTTTATTGGCTTTGTTGTAAGTTTTGCTCAGGGTTTATA
This sequence comes from Acacia acuminata, assembly GCA_019022655.1. Classification (NCBI taxonomy): domain Eukaryota; kingdom Viridiplantae; phylum Streptophyta; class Magnoliopsida; order Fabales; family Fabaceae; genus Acacia; species Acacia acuminata. The sequence continues at coordinate 1,917,973 of JAFJYI010000001.1, forward strand.
ATGTAACTTCTATGATTTATTTTCTCAAAGGTGAAAGTTTGTACATTATGTGCATGACTTTTAACATTAGTGAAGGTTGCAAATGAAGCATCTTTCAAGTAGCTAGATCAATAAAACACACCAATATACGAACAAATATGCTAAGAGTACTAAAAATGTATGAATGTATGATTAAGTCATAAAACTTTAGTTCAAGAAACTTACAAAAAACACATGCCTTTACCAGTGGCTGAATTAACACACCTTTTAAACATGACATTACAGCATATAACCTTTTAACATGGTTTTACTTTCATATTTTTATGCAGTGAATGTATATATATTGTTCGAAAATGCAAATAATCAAGGTTCGTAGTTCAAAATGTGAAATCACCTTTCATAATGGCTAGGTGCATTATTGAGCAAAACGATGTTTTCTGGATTTGATCAACATATATTATCAAACAAAATTATGATATAAATAAAAGATAGTAACTACTCATGATCATTAATCAGCTTCATTCCAATTCCTTGGTCCAAACATGCTCTTGTAGAAGGAACTTCAGACTTTTTGATATGTCCTGTCAGTTAATATTTATGTCATTTCTTTGTGTATGATGTGTTCTCTTTACTTTATTGCAATTTGAGTTCTTTAAACATATATATTCTTGTACTATTTAGACTCTTATTTGCTTTTGCAGAAAGAGCTAATTAATTCTACATGATACCCTGTGTAAAAAATCGTAGTAGAACCTTGGATCCTAGTATTTATAATTTTTCCTAAAAATTTAAACTTCACTACACCTGCCCCCCCCCCCCCCCCCCCAACAAAAAAAAAAAAAAAAAAAAAAAAAAGCACACACACACAACAAGAAAACACACGTGTAGGTTCGAAATTGGACAAGTTCCTAGGAATCTTTGAGAACTAGAGTATCAGCATGACCCTTCTCTCAAGTAAGTTCACTTATTTCAAGCAATTTAACTCAGTTGTAGCCTATAATAAATGCTTAACCTTTATCTTAAGCTCAAACCTTCTCCTCATTTGGCTTCTGGGTGATGCCCTGAATCTTATTTTAGTTCAAATCAGGAGCATTCAAACATCACACAAGCATGAGAATCGATGAAAACAATTTGTTTATTGACAAAAACTACCCCATTTTGGTACTTGAAATATTGATGCTACCAATTTAATAATTTCATTACACATAAGTTCAAATAGGAAAAAGTGGCCTTTGTTCAATTAAATATTATATTTCCAAAAGAATTTTTTATTTTTCAAAACAAAATATTAACAAACTTATTTTATAATTAATTGTTTTATAAAAAATAGAAATGTGTTATGAAAATTAAAGAAAAAAGTCAAAACAATTATTTTTATTCTGTAAAATCATGTTTCAGGAAAATCAAGTAAAAATTGGAGAGAAACTGTATCTTTAAACAAGTTTTCGTTAACTAATTTTAACTAAGTGTTTGATAAATATTTTAAATAAATTTTTATATTTTTTTCTAGTATGATGTTTTAGAGCAATCATCCAATTCCAAACAGATTTTTTCCCCTTTTTTAAAAGCTTGTTTTGAAAAATAATTTTGTAAATCTAAAGAATATAAAAACTAAAAGTAGAATCAAACAAGTGGTTAGTTATTTCATCCTTCAACTTTTTTTGTGTGGATATTATCATCCTTAAACTTTTTAACTCTGTTTCGACTTACTCTTTGGAAATCAAAGTGATCATATCCATGTGTCACAAATGGTGTTAACAAGCTGAAAAAGTTAAAATTACGTTGCACTTAGACACCTACTTAAAAAGCATTCAGGTCTTTCTCTTCCTATTGTAGCCACGTAATACAAGTATTGCATCCCCAAATAATAATAATAATAATAATAATAATAATAATAATAATAATAAATAGAAAAACCAACAACAACAACGTAATACGAGTATTATTAAAAAATTGAATCAGTTAGAACATTCTGATCTGTAGTACAAAGCTTCAGATATCGATATTGTTGATGCCTCCACTGACAAGTAATACTGAGTCTTAATTTTAGATGATTTGGGAGAGTGAACATCTTTAATTTGGTTAATTGTCAGCGTTTGAATAGAACAAATACTATTGTCAAAATAAGAAAAGATGAATCAATATTTGAGGCTGCGCGCCTTTTTCTTTGGTCTGGACTACTCATCTTCATATATATATATATATATATATATATATATATATATTCTCTCATTTGTTTTGTGGAGTGTGTGATGTTGAAAATTCAAATCCCAAAAGAGACGCACAACAGACCATACAGTAATTAATTCACTATAGTGATCGATAACCACACATGCAATGGGATTATATATTACATGTGTTAACAATTTGTAGGTGCATATTATTATCAACTAGCTAGAGCGATCAAGCCAAGGGAAAAATTGGTCCATGTGTATAGTATGAATAACGTGTTTATATGTGAACATGGTTGAAATTTCATGATCTCATGCATTAGATGAGGTGATGGGAACATAAGCGTCCCATTTTTTGTTTGACCGTTCAAAAAATTAAGACATATCATATATATATTTTTTTTTTTTTTTTTTTTTTAATTGAAAAAGGGACACGATGCGCTAAGAAAAATGACAAACAGAATGTGTGTGTGTTTTTTTTTTTTTTTTTTTTTTGGGGGGGGTGTTGGGGGTTATAAGACGCGTCTATCTTTGCAAGGTGAGAATGGGGATTAAAACAATGTTGGGGCCAAAATACATGCAAACGATTTAAAATATAATAATTTTTTATTGGTTTTATTATAGTATGGAGTAATATATCATTGTGATATTCATGGCAGGAGGAGGGACTCCCAACGTCCCTCCTTTTATATAATCAAGTATCAATAAATAGATTTTATATTTTAATATTTCAAAATATTTTGTTGTTTGTAACTATCTCTTTTGGATATCTCTTTAATTTTTTAGCGTATCTTATTTTTTATATTTATTTCAGTTTGTAAGCCACAGTTTTCTTTAATTTCCCCTGTTTCTTACTTTAATTAATTCAAATTATTGGGACTCTCCTAAGATTTACTCCTAAATAATAAATCGGTTGAAATTATTTTGGCTGAGAAAATAACACTTCATCTCCTCTCGAAGAAGAATAATGTCGTGAACAGCGCGACGCGACGTATGGACCATAAAGTTTATTCACTGTAGTGATAACGTGCACAAGGGTTTTTATTACACGCCTTAACAATTTATAAGTATATATCATTAGCAACTCAGGGGAAAAACACCAATGTGGCAATTTTTAGCAAAAAATGTATCAAACTAACGCAATTTTGAAAGTATTTATCGAAACAAGGTTGTTTTGGGGAGTCACGCTGGATGGTACGACGCGATTACACCCCGAGGCAGGTGATGCCACTAGTGGCCTCTTTGTGTTTGACGCCACTTTTGGCGTCATTTGAATGGACGCCACTCATTATTAAAAAAAAAATTATAATTATATTTAAAATTCTAAATAATAAAAGAATAAATAATAATTTTAATTAATAATTAAGGAAATTAAAATATTTAAAATTTATTATAAACCTTAGAATATAAGACTAATTAGTTAATTTCTTATAAACGTTAAGATAGATGACTAATTATTTAATATTTTGTATATTAATAATTTAATATATAAATTGTAAAATATTATTAGCTAAATTTAATTAAAGAAATTTGTGAGAATAATAATTAGTGAATTAATAAAAATATTTTGTGAAATATGTTGTATATTATTATTTATAGAGTACCCTAAGATAGATAAGATAAGCTTAATGGAAAATAATAATTCATCAAATAATTAATTCACTAATTAGTTAAAGAATAATTAATTAGTGACTTAATAATGTATTGTGTTATTGTAAATTTTTATTAGTCAAATAGATGATCTGCGTGCCCTCAATCACTATAAGTCATCCATTTTCTACTGAGTGATGAGGACGTGGTCTACTCCGTAAATGATGCATTTAGAAGAAGATTACGTCATTAGTGAGCCTTTGAGAATCTTGTGAACTCATGCATTGACTTGTATATAAAGAAACAGCAGCTTGTAAGTCAAGCAATAGGGACAAAGAGACCTCGTGACTTGTATATAAAGAGGAAGCTAAGCTATGCATTTCACATGTGAAGCTCAGAAGTATGATAAAAATGGAAGTGAGGAGGAGGTTGTGGGTATTGGTGGTGAGTTTTATAGTTTTGGTTCAAACACTGGGAATCAAATGTTGCGTGAGACAAGAGAGGGAAGCACTTCTTAATATAAAGACATATTTTCTTACAAACTATAATGACACTCTCGTGGAGAAGCATTTATCGTCTTGGGTTACTGATGATCCAAACAGTGATTGCTGTTGGTGGAATCGGGTCAAGTGTCATCCTTCTTCGGGTCGGGTTTCCAAGCTTTCACTCCAAGCTCTTAAATACAAGCCTTCTCCTATTGATATAATTCCCTTCTGGAAAGTAAATCCTGCCAATGTTACCATAGATTTCTCAATGTTCCAAAACTTCAAGGAGTTGACAAGCCTCAACTTCTCCCAAGGTGGATTTCAAAGTTTGGAAAATACTGCAAGTTCGTGTCACTTTGGATTAGCTAATGTTAAATTATTCTATGCTGTAGAGTTTTAACTTATGTTAGAAATATCTTTTCTACTCTTGAGGTGGTAAGATTGTGCATATCTGACTCTCTCCAAATTCCATCTTGTGAGACCCCTTTGTATTGGGCTGCCAACTTTTAAGTTTTTCAACATAGAGCTAATTAACTGTTAATTTTTGGACTTGGCTAGCACTGCTGCCATCCAATATTTAAAATTGCGCCGTTATGGCGTAGTTTTAAGTGAACTTTTGTTTTTTTTTTTTTTTTTTTTTTTTTTTTTTTTTTTTTTAAAAAAATTATTTAAGGGTTGGCTGAAATAAAATTGTTATTGTGAGGCTTAACTGAAAATTTTCCCTTTTTAATGTGTTGGTTGTTATTCATTTTTTTTCTTTTCCTTTTTTGGTTTCCCGAAATTTTATTTGAACACACCAAATTTGCATGTATTTGATTGCACTTAAGGCCAATAAAAGTTGCATTAATTCAGTTCATTGCAATACAATTTTGGGTAATCTAAGCAACTTGGAAGTCCTTGCATTACAAAGCAATTACGTTCATGGATATCTGCCATTACACGGTGAGTAGGTGTCATTTGATTCATAACATAGAACAACATTATTGTAGGTTCTACTTCATTTATGTATATATTAACAACACTTTAGTACTTTTGGCCATAGAAATTGAGAACTGAAGAAGATACGTGTGCTGGATTTTAATGAGAATGAATTCAATGGTTCCTTGCACAAGTGCTTGGCCAACTCGACATCTCTTCAAGCTCTTGATCTCTCATATAATGCCCTATCAAGGAAAATACCAACATCTGCCATTGCCAGCCTCACATCTCTTGAGTACTTTTCTGCCAAGGATAACAATTTCAAAGGCATATTCCCTTTGAGTTCCTTTAACAATAATTCACGCCTTAAGGCACTTTCACTTGAAATGAATAACAATGAGTTTCAAGTAGACACTGAGAGTGAAGTTGTTCCTTTATTTCAATTGGAAGTTTTGACCATGGCAGATTGCAAAGTAAACGCACCCAGTGGAACTTTCCCCTCAATATATCAGCATGACTTGCACTATATTGACCTCTCATATAATGATTTGCACTAGTGCAAAAAAGGCTTTTAAGACCGGACAAAAGAGGCATCGTAGGACCGGACCCGCTGACCGTCTTGTTCCAAAGCCAAGATAAAAGTCTACATTTAAGACCGACTACGATGTCTTAAAGAAAATATTTTAGATCGGACATTTAAAACATTGGGTCTTAAAAGTCGTACTAAAATAAACTTGAAATACTTTTTGTTTGGTTCTAAAACTCAACTTTTAAGACCGGCTAATAATTAGGCTGCTCTTAAAAGATAGAATTTTAAGACCGGACAAAAATAAATACGGTCTTAAACATAGCGGCTTCTAAGACCTGACTAATTATACGCGGTCTTAAAAGATTGACTTTCAAGACTGGATGATAAATAAATGCGGTCTTAAAAAGACCAACTTTTAAGACCGGCCGCTTCCTGACTTTTAAGACCGGACATATAAATACATCCGGTCTTAAAAACTCACCATTTAAGACCAGCGCATTTATTTACGGTGTAAATTTTCCTGAATTTTTCCCCTCGTTTCTTCTTCCGATTGTATTATACACACAAATCCACCACCCAATCCAAAGACATAAAAGTCGATACTTTAAGCCGTAAGCTATGAACAATTATTTGAATAAATGGAATTGGAAAAAGAATACAAATATTATTCACCATGAGTTATTTGGCCTCTTAATTAATGATTATACTATGACTACAACACCCAAATTAATTCATACAATAAGATAATTTACTTACAAATACAATAAGTTACAAATACAACACACATGTCCAAAATAATATTCACCATGCCTTCATCTGATTACCACCCGACAAAGTAACATCCTCTTTTATAACATGCCCCTTTGGATCGGATCCGCCAAAAAAATAAAACAAGAACAAACTTCATAGTCGGTGACATTGTTTATGAACATAGAAGGAATATAATATAGTTAAAACCTTAAAGTTTTCAAAGAAATCTGCATATGAATATTACCTTATGAATTGACTCTTTTATAAAGTGATATCTTCCCATATCCCTTCTTGATGATCACTTCTTATGCCGGGTTCATTATCCACTTCATCTTCTTCGTTTATGTCCGATAGACCCCTTGAAAAAGACGTACTCTCAGAATACCATAATTCGAATTCATTTTCTCATCAATATCAATGACCCTCTTTCCTTGGAGAGCTACAGACCACATTTTATTTTCTTGATCAGTGATATAGAACACTTGTTTTGCCTGGTCTGCCATAATAAAAGGTTCATCTCCAAAACTTCTACCATGGACATCGACTAATGTAAATCCTAGCCAATCGATCCGAACACCATTATTGACATTGACCCACTTGCATTTGAAAATGGGAAATCTAATTTTCACATAGTCCACCTCCCAAATCTCTTCAATAACCCCATAATATGGCATGACTGCCAATAAAGGGCTCTTGTCTTTCGAACTGGAGAAGTGCATAGATTCAGCCTCTAACATAACACCACCGTTCCGGGTGTGCTCCTATCATCTAGGGACTTCGTGTAGAATGTATAACCATTGATCACATACGAATTCCAACTTATGACATCGACCTTAGGACCACGTGCTAACCAGTTGATTGTATCGTAAACACATTCCTCTCCCTCGACCTTTTGTTTGAACCAGTTTGCAAAAGTTCGTTATGCTCCCTAATCAACCTTTGTTCGATCATTCGATGATTTTCTTTCCTTACAAAGCTTCTTTATGTTCAGCTATGCCGGCTTGAACTTCATCAACATTATTCAAGATGTATAAGTAGACTTGTGACAATTCATCGGGATCCACACTCTTTACGGAAGCCCCTCGTCTACCCCCTTCAAAGATCCGACGTTTTGGAAGTCCAATATGTCTTACTTTGGCCAAATAATTTTGACAAAATTCCATGGCTTCTTCAGAAACATATTTCTGAACAATCGATGCTTCTAGCCGGTATGCGTTCTTCACGTACCCTTTTAGGAATTTCATAGATCTTTCAATTGGGTACATCCACCGTAAATGGATAGGGCCGCACATCTTTATCTCCCTCACTAGATGAACCATGATGTCAAAAAATGTAGGAACAAAAAGCTTCTCAATGTGGCACAAGATAAACCGTCTTTCTTCCATGTTGAAGTTGATGGTAGCGTGTGCCTTCTTCACAAACCGGACATGCTTTATGGCCTTTTACACTATACCCTGACAAGTTCCCATATGCTGGAAAGTCGTTTATAGTACAAAATATCATGGCTCGCATTTTAAACACCTCCTTCTTGAAAGAGTCAAAAACATCAACACCTTCGCCCACAACTCCTTCAAGTCTTCGATCAAGGGTGAAGGTAAACATCAATGTCAATTCCGGTTGTTTCGTTCCCAAAATCAACATAGACAACATGATGTACTTTCGTTTCATGCATAACATTGGAGATAAGTTGTAAATAATCGCAGTATGTGCCATGAACTATGTATCTTTGCTAAGGCTTCCATATGGATTCATGTCATCCGTGCTAAAGGCAAGCCTAAGGTTCCTAGGTTCTTCGCCGAAGTTCGGAAATAATTGATCGATTTTCTTCCATTGAGAAGAATCGGCCGATGTCGAAGCTTTCCATCAAAAATCCTCTCATCTCGCATGCCACCTCAAATTTTTTGCATCATTTTCATTCGCAAACAACCGCTTGAACCTTGGTATGATTGTAAGATACCACAACACTTTTGCAGGCCCCTTATTTGACTTGTACCTTGGGGTTTCACATTTCGGACAATTCGCTTCTCTTCAAACTCTTTTCTATACAATACGCAATCATTCGGCATGCATGGATCTTTTTGTACTCCATCCCCAAGTGGAGAAAGTAATTTCTTAGCATCATAATATCGATGCGGCAACACATTATCATCCGGAAGCATGTCCTTAAAAGCCTCAAGCATTTCAGAAAAACTCTTGTCGCTCCATCCATGATGTGCCTTCAAGCTTACCAATTTCAATACGGGGTTCAACAATTGGTATTTTTTACACCCACGGTATAGAGGGTCTCTCGCATCACCGCACATATTACCATCATATGCATGTGATTGATGAAAAGCCTATTCTCCTACATCACGGATAATGTCCTCTATGCGATCATCCATATCTGTGTCATTATCATCAAAGGCCACTTCCTCATGTTGAGACCCACTTGGTATTTTTTCACCATGCCATACCCATACTGTATAAGGCTGACAAAATCCTTCACAAATTAAATGTGTGTGTAAAACTTCAACACTTAGTCGCCTCTCATTCAGACATTTTAGACAAGGGCAATAAAACTTCCCACTATCATCATGAGCATTTTGTTTAGCAAATTCAATAAAGTCCCTCACCCCATTCTGATATTCAACACTCGTCCGTAAATCATTTATCCAACCGTGGTCCATAGTAGTATTCCTATAGACGGAAAGATTTAACATATACATAATCCGAAAAAGGCGAGACTTGCATATAAAATAAGCTAATTCCAAGTGCATATTTATGCTCAATGTCGGTTATGCATGTCTTTTTTTTTTTTTTTTTTTTTTTGGTTTTACTTGAGAAACCGCCCATTAAATGCATAACGAAGAATCACTTTTGGTCATAAATGTATCACAGTGAATCCAAGAAGCAAAATAAATACATGACGAGGAAATTAAATGCATCGCATGAAGGTCTTGTGGACTCGCCTGTACCATATAAATTCAAATGCGTTTGCTGAGTCGTTCTTCTCCCGCCACGAACGTTGATGTTGCGTACAAGAAGAGTAACCTAAAAACATTTCTTTGTCGGTTGGGTAGTTCTAAAGTGCAAATATAATCTTCAAAATACAATATTCATTAACAAAGAGAAACCCACAATAACATTTCATCGATTTCGTTCAACCCATGAAAACCCCGAACCATTAGAATGAAAATAATAAAGTTATATAACCGAAACACCTCGTACATGCTTGGTCTATAGACGTTTAGCTAAGGAACCAGAGAGTTAAGCTCGAGAGAGGAACGCGAAGCAAAATGCGACGACGCAACACACACCGGAGACATTTAACCCGTGTAATCACTTTCGGCGCGATAAGAGAAGTTCGAGAGGGAAATTTAATTTTCCCCGCGACATAGACATGTCTTTATATTTTATATTTTAATAAGACCGGTTAATTATACGGTATACGGTCCTAAAGATATAATTCTATTAATAAATTTTTAAGACCGGGAGGTTAACAATACGCGGTCCTAAATTTTAGTATTGAGTTAATTTTAAGGCCGGAGATTTATAAAGAGTCCGGTCCTAAAAGTCAAACATTTATTAACTAATTTTTAAGACCAGCGATTAAGAATACTGGGTCCTAACTTTCAAGTATTCATTTAATTTTAAGACCAAGCGGTTATAAGAACTACGGTCCTAAAAGTATTTCGTTTATTAATTAACCAAAAAAAAAAAAAAAAAAAAAAAAAAAAAAAAGAAGAGGTTTGCATTTGGCGAGCTCAAGCGAAACCGAGTTAATAAAATAAATTAAAGGAAAACTGGAGAATATGAATATTAGAAAGACACAAGCTTAGTTTTACCGCTTCCATACATAACTGGAGAATATGCACGTATACAAGAAATTAAGAGAGAAAAACAAGCAGAAAATTATCAAAAACAAGAATCTGACTAAACATCCTAAAGCTTATTATCCTCCAAAGCCTTGGTGATTTCAACATGAACAGCATTAATTTCCCGCCGGAGATCAATAAGTTTTGTCTTACTCTCATCGACACAATGCTTCATTAGAGGAAAGAGGAGAGGGGTCGTGTAGTAGTCACGGTGGGGCCAAGAGGTTGGTGAGGGGGAGCGGGAACCTCTTCATCATCCGAAGAAATAACAATGGGTCCAACAACCCGAGACTCTTCGCAGCAATAGGACGGACTCTCGATGGAGGAGGCGCACCGTATAACGATCGACGGAAGGCACGAGCATCACAAGTAAGAGCACCCTACGAGCGGTTCTCTTGTATCTAACCATGGTTTGAGTAGTTGGGGCGAGAGAGGTATGAGGAGTTAATTAATAAAGACAGAGTCTGTTCTCGATAGCCACGTACGTAGTTTGGAGTTACGAGGCAACAGTGATGAGGAATTAATAAGGAGTTAAGGACGAGAGAGGTATGAGGAGTTAATAAAGGCGAGAGAATCTTTTAAGAGCGGGATTTATAGGTACGCAATATAAAATTCTATCATTTAATTTTTATTTTAAGACCGACCTTTTATAATATGTCCGGTCCTAAAAGTTTATTTATTTTTAAAATCAATTCTATTACTTTTAAGACTGACCTTTTATAATATGTCCAGTCCTAAAAGTATATTTATTTTTAAAATATTCAGTTCTATTACTTTTAAGACCGACCTTTCATCATTTACCCGGTACTAAAATTCATTCTTTTCAAATTCAGATGGCAGAGTCGTATCCTTACACTCTGTTCAAATGAATGATTCAGAGTCTCTTCGCCTTCCAGATAAACTTCCCAACTAGGTGTCTTCTCATATTCTGATGAACTATGCGTCTCCTCATTAAATTTTCTGGCGTTTCACATTGTTAGGATGGGTTCTCTATTTAAACCCGTTGTTACTTGTACTTTCTTCACATTCTTCTCCATCACTTCTACACGGCTCCTCCACCGCCTAGCCTCCACTGTAATGGCTGCTCCCCCAGGTCCTCTGTTTCCTCCTCCTCCTCTTCAACCTCAACCCCCTCCGCCATTCCCTCCTCCAATTCCGACTGTGAAGCAGTTGGTGCAGTCGTCAGGGCCCGCGTCGATCACATTGATCGACGCTTGGGCCAATTGGTTCAACTTGTTCATACCATGAACAACAAGCTGAACATGGTACTTCACGCCAATGACGTGGAGTACGATAAGGTCAAGACGACTCCGACTCCGACGACTCCGGCTCCCCTCCCTCTCCGTCTACGAAGAGGATTAGTTGTTTTTTTTTAGTTGTATTTTTTTTTTTTGCTTTTTTTTTTTTTGTAGGGCAGCGATAAAAATTAATATATAAAATATTATGCACTTTTTTTGTTCTCGTGCGAGTTTAGTACTTTAATTCGTTAGTTTATCAATTATCTAAACCCGGAAAGCAATAAACAAGGCAAGTATGAAAGATGGATAATGGCAGACTCAAAAAACTAAGATGAATAATTCAAAACGAACACTTTTAGGACCGCACACTTAGTAAATCGAGGGTCCTAAAAATATTGCCTCTTTTTGTCAGCTTTGGTTTCCATATTCGATCGCCTTGTCCTTTTCATTATCATCTTTCTTTTTCGACAAAAGGAAACAAACAAAACATTGTCCTCGTGTAAATCAACAATAGAAATTCGCAGAATACAGTTAAAAACATACAAAAAAACAAAAAACATCTTTTACCTTATTTGAATAAAAACAAACACAGTGACAATTCTTCTCAAGGTTGGACCTTCGTTGTCGTCGGTTTTACCTCCCCTGATTTGAAACAAAGTACCTTTTCAATACCTTCCTTCTTTTTCCGACAAAAAGAAAAGAGACAAAGAAAAGGGAAACCGATAATGCTGCTCAAGATCAAAAGAGGTAACATCGACTACAATGAAGGACCTAGCTTAAGGGGAACGCCAGAACCTCGGTTGTCTCGAACCATGTCTGAAAAGCGAGTGAACATTTCTATTTAAATGAAGACTATTAAGACCGGACATTTAACAATTACATGGTCCTAAAGGTTAACCAACTTTTAAACCTAAAATAAGAGACTTTTAGGAGCGGACAATAAAATAATATACGGTCTCATAATACTTTTAGGACCAGATGTTCACAATATACGGTCCTAAAAGTCTCGTATTTTTTTAAACGAACACTTTTAGGACCGGATGTTTATTATGTGGACTTTTAAGATCGCACTTTTAATTAATATACGGTCCTAAAAATGTCATATTTTTTTAAACGAACACTTTTAGGACCGGATGTTTATTATGCTAACTTTTAAGACCGGACTTTTAATTAATATACGGTCCTAAACTCGAGATCTTTCTCAAATTTCAAGCACTAAATAGCTTTATCCACCATCCAATACATTCGAAACCCAAAATAGACACAAGAAAATTGTTCGAAAAAAATTAAACAAATTTATTTATTGAATTTTACATTGCCTATGTATATTTACAAATGAATATTGTTCGGAAAAATAAACAAATTTACAGAATATTATTGTTGTACAGGATATATTTACAAATGAATTTAGGGCATTAATTATTGTCCTGACTTTAAGATCAGGTCATACAGATATTCACAAAACAAATTGCGTATGTGCTCCAGTTCATCATCAGAAAAGGGATCAGGGCAGTCAAACATCTCGTAACATCAAAGAGTAAACCGAATTAACTTGCGTGCATATTTCATATGTAACATTAAGCCACACACTGAATTAACTTGCGTGCATAATATGTAACATCAAATACATTTACCTTTACAGTTAATTTAGTCCTTCCTCTCGTGATAATATCATACATGTGTTTCATGACGATCACGGCCACATAAATTCGACCCCGGTGGTTGCTGACGGGTCTAAAAAGAACAAGAAATATATATAAGAGCATATATAGCATAATGACCAACTTCACAAGGCAGTGTGCCAGTGTACAAATATTGTACCAACATCTGGTGTGTCCCAGATGGGGTCTTTGGCCCGACGCCTCATCTTTACCTCGATTTGGAATGTCTTCATGGCACTATCATCAAAATCACAAATTTATCAATAATGTTCACTGAAAATTCACAGCAGAGATTTCAGACAAGAGAATCAAAATGACATGCTTACTCGTTGATGGTCTGCATCAACGAAGGCAATGGCTCTCTATGAGTGGAGCATAAGAAGATAACTTTATGCTCCTCCATGCACATGAGGACCAATTGCCAATGGCGGCTGAAAATTCACAACAGTAAAGTATACTTAGTGATATATGTAGCAGAATTAAGTGAATTACAGACAAGATTTGTGATATGTACCTGTGGAAGAATGGCAACAAGTACACCTTTCTTCTCACTTCACACACCCTCTTTGATATGTACACCGTCTCTCCCGCATGGATGTTTGACTTGAATAGACAGGGCACAAGAATCCAAAATCGTTGCTCCTGCCCTTTTGAACCAATTCTTGATGCAATAACCTACAATAATGATATTGATCAAGGAATTAGAATATATGTATGTGTGTCTACATGATGCATTTAAATTATGTACTCATAGACAGAAGATACTTACTTCATAAAAATTTGAACAATTGCATCAGTAAGCTCCTGTCGAGGAAGCAGTAGGAACTCAACATCAACGGTGTCAACTTGAACGGGAAGAGGATGAGGGACGCCTAATACTTCATTGACAGCCACGATTTATCTTTAAAATATCCAACTGTAAGTCCCGGCTGAACCCAAGAGGGGGTGAATTGGGTGAAGTATAAAAATTTAGATTCTATGAAAATCTTTTCTCAATTCAGTAAATTCAACTTGTATAAAAGAAGTGAGTTATAAACCAATTGACAAACATTCAAATGTAAATGCTAGAAATGTAAGAGATAAGGGAGAAGAGCTTGCAAACAGATTTATACTTGGTTCGGCCTTATCCTTGACCTACGTCCAAAGTCCCCCAAGCCTCACTTGGGATTTTCAATCCACTATCTTTAATCTTCTTGATTACACGATCAGAATCGAAGCAATCCTCTCTCTAGGATTCACTCCCCCTTACAATTTGTAATCAACACACTGCTTGATTACACACTCTGTACTCGAAGTAATCCTCTCACTAGGATTCACTCCCCCTTACAAGTTGTAATCAACACAATGTATATCCCACTCAAGATTCCCCAATCTTGAGTAACTCTCGTAAAGATAATGTGTTTACAATAATTTTCCTCTCAAAGGAATGGATAAATAATCACTGAAGTACAAACACAATTCATTTCACTCTCTAAGCTATCTAGACAAGTAAAACAGAGTGAAAAGGATGTAGAAGCGAGTATCAGCATTTTGGCATTGTGATCTTGTATCTCCACGTTTTTCGCTTGTGTCCATGACTTTTATAGATAGAGAAAGGTCTCGTGACCGTTTATGACCGTTGTAGGATGAATCGACCGTTGTAGTTGATTATCATTAAGTGTGGTCTGCTTCTCTCTCTAAACTCCAACTAATCCATGTGATTAATTGATCTGAAGTGGCTCTTTGGAGTTTTGCCCGTTGGGGAAGAGTTTGCTTGATGAAGAAATGTTTCTTGACCGTTGAGAATATTCAATGACTCGTTGGATAAAGAATTATAGCCGTTAGAAACTAGCCGTTAGAGCTTTTGCACGGCTTTTGATGTTCTTGCACAAATCTGATATCCTTCGTTTTAATCCTCGAAACTCACCAATAAAGTGGTTAAACATATCTAGGAACATTAGAGATTAATCATGGGAAGTATTAAGATCAAACAAGAAGGCATTGCAAATTGGCCGATTTGAAATTGAAGTTGGCGTTCAATACTTGAGTCTTTACTTGAGTAAGTAAGTCAAGTATGCAATACTTGAGTCTTTACTCGAGTAAGTAAGTCAAGTATGCAATACTTGAGTCTTTACTTGAGTAGGCAAGAACAAGTGTCATGTCTGGAAATCAGTTTAAGAGCTCTTTACTCGAGTTAATAAACTCCTACTCGAGTAAGCAATAGTTATAAAGTCTTTGGAGCTCTCTGTAAGTCCTTTACTCGAGTAAGGATTCATCTACTCGAGTAAGCAACTTAGTTTAAAGATATTTTTGCTCTCTGGAAGTCCTTTACTCGAGTAAGGATACCTTTACTCGAGTAAGCACGAACATGAGTTAAGTTGAAAATCATTTTAAGAGTTCTTTACTCGAGTATGCACGAGTTTAGAAAAACTTGGGATTATCTGTCAACTTTCGAGGGCCATATCTCCCTGGTCTGAACTCCGTTTTGGTCCGTTCAACTCTTGATGGAAAGCTCTTTGAGTCTACTTTCATATGCCACTGATTTTAGCTCAATCGGATTTCTAGTTTGTGAGTTACACTCAAAATACCGAAGGTGGGTCTGGACTGTGACGTTGATTCTTGTGGCAACTTGTAAAAATCATAGCTCCTTGATCTTGACACCTTTGGACTTGATTTATATATCAAAATGACGCTTTGGATGTCTAGTTTCAAATGCCACTGGTTTCACGTCAATCCGATTCCTGGTTTGAGAGATATCATCGAATTACCAGAGGTCGCCCGTGCTGAACGTGAAACAGAGTGGAGCTGAAGTGCTGATAAACACTTCCATACTCGAGTAAACACTTACTTACTCGAGTAAACCTTGCACTTGAAGACATACTCGAGTTTATTCACTTCCATACTCGAGTAAACCTTGTCCAGAGACGCAGAGGTGCTGAAGACACTTCCTTACTCGAGTATACACTTCCATACTCGAGTAAACACTTGCATACTCGAGTATTGAGTCCCAAACTCGAGATTTCTCATCCCGAAGCTAATTTTTGCTGATTTTAACTTCAAATTGAGCCATTCCAACTTCCATATGACCTTGAAGACTTCTAGCATCAATCTTAGAGCTTGAATAATGATATCTTCATTCCATTTACCAAGATCTTCCTTTCTTTCTTCTTCTCTTGATCATCCTTCATAAATCAACTCTTTCTTTCTTCCATCTCCCAACTTGATCATTCTTCATCATTTAACTTGTGCTCATCAATTCTTTGCAGCTCCTACCTTCTTCAATATTTCTTGATCTTCTTGATTAACCTCTATGATTCAACTTGAACTAATCTTCTTCAATATCTCCTCTTCTTCTTAATTAACCTCTATGATTCAACTTGAGCTAATCTACATTAAACATAGTAGTTAGTCAATGTAGGAGATAACTATATTACTCAATCTTTTTGCTTATAAGAATGGCATCTGTTTAAGACATCATCAAAACTAAGTATAACCAACATTCTCCCCCTTTTTGATGATGGCAAATACCTTAAGAAAAATATGTATGAGTATGAGAATACATTAGATGCAACATGTTTTTCTTGCCATTCTCTCCCCCTTATTTGTCATTAGCAAAAAGTTGAAAGTTAAGATATCGAAAACGACCAATTTTGCATTTCAACACAAGTTAATAAGAGGATGGCAGCAGCAAAACATATCAAGTATCATACACAACTAGAAATATATTCATTGAGTAAACTTCATACAAGCGTAACCGATACGTAAAGGATAAACACTCGAAAATCACCGATATCGAACCAATTACTACAAAATCAGCAAAATACAATGAAATGCAATGAGACACAACACCTAGAACCTATGCACCCTATGCATGTTTAAAAACACATATGAAACCAGATTAAAAGAGTCAAAGAAACTGATTTTCTCTCCCCGATTGAAAGTGCTTTCATTTTAAATATGATGCAATTTAGAATGTTTTTATGAAAGCAGATTTGAGAGAATTTGGAGAGGTTTTCAAGACAACTTTCACAAATAAAGCATAAAGATACCAAACATGTGCAAACTTTCTACCGAATATAAAAAGATAGGGATTAGAAATGCTCATGTTGGTTTTGCAAATTGATGAACGATTTGGCCTAAAATGAAGTCGTCGTATGAGATTCTTTGATAAGGCTCAATAGCAAGATCATGAATATCTTCCATCCTTTGATCTTCCTTTATAGATCATCCATGCGAGCATATCTCGGCTTCAAAGATTGATCACCAAAGTTGTAACACATAACCAAATCTCCTGCTACAAATTAAAAAAAACATCCTTTCTAGAAGAGATTTATTAGTGCAACCGGATATCAAGGTATTCCTTTCGAAAAGATATTTTCAAGAGTGAAATTAACTCATCATCAAAACTAATAAAAGATAGTGATCACCAGACTTAATGCTAAGTGAGTGTGGATGAGTATATTTAAAAGAATTTTCCTCAAATAAAAGAGAAGAGCTTATAGAGTATAAAACACATATGAATGTGAAGCTCCCCCTTAATGAATGCATGACTAAAATATGAAGTTTCCTTTAATGATACCAAATAATAGTATGACACCAAATGTTATAAGGTTTGGAAAAGTCTTTGCCCACATCATGATATTTCAGAATTGAAAAACTTTCAAGTTCACTTGGGTGGACTTGAGATTGTTATAAACAAATCACTTATGCTTTTTATGATGATAAAAGAGTTTTAAAGCATAAGGATCATTTTAAAAACGGGTTTGTTTAGGCTAATCTTCATGAAATAAAATGGAATGAAATCAAGTTAGCCCAAGATGATTATGTTTTATACGTAAGACAATACCTCACTTGAATAATATCGTAATTACTCAAGTTAATCCTCCGTAGTCCATAGATGCATTACTAGATAGCTATTATCCATTGTTTTGAATGCATCTTAGAAGCTGAAATCTGAATAAGCTTTGTATAGGATCAGTTTCGCTCATAGCTTCTCATCAAGCTAGCATGCTCTTTATCATCTTGGTTTAAGTCTCTTGCATATCGTGAGCCTTGGCCTCTCGTCGATCCATACTGAGTAAAGCACCCTATACTCGAGTAAGCAGCCCCTTTTCACAGATGTGTGCTCTCGCCTCTTGGATACTCGAGTATCCACTTCCATACTCGAGTAAGGCTCTTGAATATCGATTTAGCTTTCTATAATTCCTATACTCGAGTACCATTGCCTTTTCGGAGTATGCAACTTCGAAACATCAAAATATCCTGCAAAAACACTTGCTACACACTCCAATGTTTGAGTTAATAAGGATTAATCATCAAACACATAACTAACATTGAGTGGAGGCTATTCTCAACCTATTTAGATTAATCATTCTCGAATTTTCTCATAGAATGAATTGCTCTTAGATGAATATGTTCTTTCCACATATGTGTATTACTGATCATCTTATCAAACTAATTCATAATTTTGAACATACTCATATGCAACCATATGATTCCAAGAAATTTATTCTTTCATGCCAACTCAATCTTGAAGAAATGCTCAGAAAATCAATCTATCCATTAAGTACAAAGTGGTAGTTAATTTGAAATACCATGTGAGTGCAATCAAATCATACATATTTTCAAAACATTGAGATGTATTTTCCAAATACAAAATGAATTGTGAGTTAAAATATTTTGAATTGTGCATTTTTTAAAAAACTTAAACTTGGAGAATTATGCATAAAATCACTTGTGATTCGTTACCAATCTTGACTTCAAAAGTATATGAAGAATTTTGAAAAAAAAACCACAACCAATACTTGATTTTTCATCTTCTCCAACACTCAATGTTGCTATCGACTTTGTCATACTCGAGTATTCTCTTTTCGTTAGCAACTACTTGAATTTTCTGCAAAACAGGATGTACGTTCTTTGGTACTCAATGATCCTTGAGTCCACAATTGATTAGGCATGAAAACTCTTATGCTCTTATATAATTAAATCACATGATCAAAGAGAATAACAATCAAAGATCTAAACATAGTTTTACCCAAACAAATAAGTTCAAGCCATTGAATCGAATAGGGTAACAACTAAAAGATACCAAAAATGTTGTTTCTTAATGACAATTTGTAAACATACTTTATGTAGAAGAGATGTCATTGACAAAAATGAATATAGAAAACCTTATCTATAATGATAAGCATTTATCAATTTGAAGTTCAGATTATTCAAGAAGGATAATGAAATATGCAAAGTGTTTCAAATCTTGAATGTTCTTTCAAAATGTGATAATGCATTATGAAATCACAATTTTGATGAATGAAAGATTCATTTTTGAAACATGTTTGAAAACGATGCTCATTATAAACATATTGGAAGTCAATAGGTTTAATGCATATATCAAGATGCTTCAAGATTTGGAGAACATGTTGAACATTGAAGTTAACATGTTGAAGAATTTTTCGAAAAGCCAAGGTCATGAAAGTAAAGCATTATCAAGACATGCTTAGCACAACATATATAAGCTTAATGACTTTGCTATTGACCAAGAGATAATCTTGCCTTAGAGAGTAGGTCTTGAAAATATAAGAACATTCAAGGCAAGAGTTTGAATATAGACATAGTTACTCAAAATATGGATGATGACAAAGTCGATGTATTTGAGTAACATATATGAATTCTAGGATTCATGGATGATGAAGCACAAACTCTTTAATCCAAATGATTAGAGTTCCATAATATTATCCTAGTAAGTTATTCCATATAATGGTTAATACACTAAAATTTAATGCATTAATGAACATTCATAATTTTGGAGTAACTTGACCAATAAGAATTTATCCAATAAGCATGAGATTTTCACAAATTGAATTCTCTTATTGAGATAAACTTGAAACTCATATATGATTAACTTGTTAGACATAAGGTCCAACTAGTTAGATAATGAAACTAAAGAGTTCAAGCAAAAACATTTAATTCCAAAATCAATGTGTGAATGATAGGGAAAACTCAATTGGACAAATTTGAAGCATATCCAACATTCAATATACAATTTTAACTTCCAATTTGAAACATTATTTGAATGCAATCAAAGTATGGATATGTTTTCAAAGCATTTGTATGCATTTTCTCAAAAACAATGTGAGTTGAAATCCAAACAAATTTTACACTTGTGCATTTCAAAAACATGAACTTAGAAAGTTATGCACAAATTCATTTATGGTCCATTTAGCAATCTGAAAACATTTTGAAAAATATAAATGATTGATTGCTAAAGGAATGCAATGATGGACAAGTATTCATTACCCAAAAGTGAATTTCATATAATCAAAATATGGGGTAAGGATTAGATATCACCGTAATTCCTCTTGTCCTCATAGAAGCTTGCTTGGTTGAGATGGATTGGTGTAGATAACTCCTTTTTCGGTGTTCACCATCAACATTAAGCATAGCTTGTTTAGCTTTCTCAAGACTAGGATTATTTCTCTATGTTACATTCTTGAGAAGCTTCTTTTGATCCTACAACGAAACTGTATAAATCTTTTTCTTTCTTGGTATCCAACCTTGGATCCAATCATCGTTAGCTTGTAGGAACCAAAATTCACATGCTCTTATGAATATAATTAACTCATAATAATTAGGCAAGTGAATTAATCATGAGTTTATGCATAAAAGAAATACTTTTTTTCAAATCATCATGTATGCATAAAGAATTAAACTATTGAACATTGCAATTTATTTGAAAAATCTATCGGGATGTGAGATTTTCAGTTTTAAAGATGATTTTGCAATGCTCATTCCTAAGGCTATACAAGATATAAAACCTCAAAGAATATTTCTAGATGATAGCATAGGAGGTTTTACCATTGTATACCTTAACCTTAGGTACTTGGAGGATTGCTTTGCTACCCATTGATTCTTCATATATTTTGGTGAATTTAGTGTTGGCAAAGTTTCTCAAAGGATATAGACTTCAAGTATTTTTCCTTTGATACTTGAGAGATCCTTCTTTTCTTGTTCTTCTCAAGATAGTTGAATGGTATTCTCGATGGTAATCCATTCTTGAGGAAGATGATACTCTTCTTGCTTGTATCCATTGCTTCCTTTGATGTTTAAACCATGTAGTTCCAGCAATGGGTGCCATGGGAGTTCTCTTGCTTGATATAGATGCTATGATCTTCTTCAATGGTGCATGAGAAACTCTTGTCTTCTTCTTCCTCTTTTTGTACCTTGATGTCCATTGATATTCAAATCATCCCGCACACATGGAGTACTAGATGGACATTTTGGTACCCACTTATACTTGGGTCCTTGATCGTTAGCATTGGACCTTGATTGTCCTTTAGGAACCCAAACAAGATTATTTCTTCACATTAGAATTTCTCCTAATATAGCATGTATGAGAAATATGCCCAGATTTTCCACAATAATTGCAAATAATAGAGTGATGCTTGTTATGAACATTTTTGCAAGAATTATGTGGTTCTAGTGATAAAATTTCAAGTGAATCATATTTGTGTATTCTTTCTTCCCATATGATTTTCCAAAGCATCATTTTTTCAAAATATGTTTGTTTTTCAAAATAGAATCAATGAATGATTGAAAAACACTTCCATGCAATTGTTCAAAAACATTTTTCTTTCCTACACAAGAAGAATTGGAATTGTTTACCTCATGTGTATCTTGAGCTCTAGCTAATGATTGATCACAATCTTTCATGAGCTCTTCTTGGGAATCATCTTCCTCTTGTTCTTTTGTGTTGACTGGATCATGGAAGAATTCAATGATTTCTCCTTCTTCATTCTCCACTTCCAATTGTTCATCAATTGTGGATACACAACTTATGGTTTCAGATGAATTGTCAACACTTTCAACTTCAACACAATTGTTAGTAGCATATATAGAATCAAGAGTATCCCAAATTTCTTTAGCACTAAAGCAAAACTTGATTTTCTCAAAATCATTTTCAGTTAAAGCATCGTGAAGATTTTTCATTGCTCTAATGTTTAAAGAGAACATTTTCTTTTCTTTTTTCGTCCAATCCTTTCTTGGTTTGAAATCAAAAACATTTATAAAAACATTCCACATATCAAAATCGTTGCTTTGATAAAACTAGTCATTCTAGCTTTCCAAAACCAAAAATCAATATCTTTGAGAAGTGGTGGAATGGTAAAATCAAAACCTTCTGAAAATGAGGAACACCCAAAATCAGCCATTGAAACTCTTGAGACGGTTAAGTCCTTTAAAACAAGAGCCTAGCTCGATACCAAATGTAAGTACCGGCTGAACCCAAGAGGGGGGTGAATTGGGTGAAGTATAAAAATTTAGATTCTATGAAAATCTTTTCTCAATTCAAGTAAATTCAACTTGTATAAAAGAAGTGAGTTATAAACCAATTGACAAACATTCAAATGTAAATGCTTTGGAAATGTAAGAGATAAGGGAGAAGAGCTTGCAAACAGATTTATCTTGGTTCGGCCTTATCCTTGACCTACGTCCGTCCCCAAGCCTCACTTGGGATTTTCAATCCACTATCTTTAATCTTCTTGATTACACGATCTGAATCGAAGCAATCCTCTCTCTAGGATTCACTCCCCCTTACAATCCGTAATCAACACACCGCTTGATTACACACTCGTACTCGAAGTAATCCTCTCACTAGGATTCACTCCCCCTTACAAGTTGTAA
This sequence comes from Acacia acuminata, assembly GCA_019022655.1. NCBI lineage: Eukaryota > Viridiplantae > Streptophyta > Magnoliopsida > Fabales > Fabaceae > Acacia > Acacia acuminata. The sequence continues at coordinate 1,940,802 of JAFJYI010000001.1, forward strand.
TCAACACAATGTATATCCCACTCAAGATTCCCCAATCTTGAGTAACTCTCAGAAAAGATAATGTGTTTACAATAATTTTCCTCTCAAAGGAATGGATAAATAATCACTGAAGTACAAACACAATTCATTTCACTCTCTAAGCTATCTAGACAAGTAAAACAGAGTGAAAAGGATGTAGAAGCAGAGTATCAGCATTTTGGCATTGTAATCTTGTATCTCCACGTTTTTCTGCTTGTGTCCATGACTTTTATAGATAGAGAAAGGTCTCGTGACCGTTTATGACCGTTGTAGGATGAATCGACCGTTGTAGTTGATTATCATTAAGTGTGGTCTCGCTTCTCTCTCTAAACTCCAACTAATCCATGTGATTAATTGATCTGAAGTGGCTCTTTGGAGTTTTGCCCGTTGGGGAAGAGTTTGCTTGATGAAGAAATGTTTCTTGACCGTTGAGAATATTCAATGACTCGTTGGATAAAGAATTATAGCCGTTAGAAACTAGCCGTTAGAGCTTTTGCACGGCTTTTGATGTTCTTGCACAAATCTGATATCCTTCGTTTTAATCCTCCGAAACTCACCAATAAAGTGGTTAAACATATCTAGGAACATTAGAGATTAATCATGGGAAGTATTAAGATCAAACAAGAAGGCATTGCAAATTCGTCGATTTGAAATTCGAAGTTGGCGTTCAATACTTGAGTCTTTACTTGAGTAAGTAAGTCAAGTATGCAATACTTGAGTCTTTACTCGAGTAAGTAAGTCAAGTATGCAATACTTGAGTCTTTACTTGAGTAGGCAAGAACAAGTGTCATGTCTGGAAATCAGTTTAAGAGCTCTTTACTCGAGTTAATAAACTCCTACTCGAGTAAGCAATAGTTATAAAGTCTTTGGAGCTCTCTCAGTAAGTCCTTTACTCGAGTAAGGATTCATCTACTCGAGTAAGCAACTTAGTTTAAAGATATTTTTGCTCTCTGGAAGTCCTTTACTCGAGTAAGGATACCTTTACTCGAGTAAGCACGAACATGAGTTAAGTTGAAAATCATTTTAAGAGTTCTTTACTCGAGTATGAAAACTTTTACTCGAGTATGCACGAGTTTAGAAAAACTTGGGATTATCTGTCAACTTTCGAGGGCCATATCTCCCTGGTCTGAACTCCGTTTTGGTCCGTTCAACTCTTGATGGAAAGCTCTTTGAGTCTACTTTCATATGCCACTGATTTTAGCTCAATCGGATTTCTAGTTTGTGAGTTACACTCAAAATACCGAAGGTGGGTCTGGACTGTGACGTTGATTCTTGTGGCAACTTGTAAAAATCATAGCTCCTTGATCTTGACACCTTTGGACTTGATTTATATATCAAAATGACGCTTTGGATGTCTAGTTTCAAAGCCACTGGTTTCACGTCAATCCGATTCCTGGTTTGAGAGATATCATCGAATTACTAGACGTCGCCCGTGCTGAACGTGAAACAGAGTGGAGCTGAAGAGCTGATAACACTTCCATACTCGAGTAAACACTTTCATACTCGAGTAAACACTTGTACTCATACTAAACCGAGTGAAGACACTTCTTACTGTGTTTACTCGATACTTCGAGTAAACCTTGTCCAGAGACGCCGAGGTGCTGAAGACACTTCCTTACTCGAGTATACACTTCCATACTCAAGTAAACACTTGCATACTCGAGTATTGAGTCCCAAACTCGAGATTTCTCATCCCGAAGCTAATTTTTGCTGATTTTAACTTCAAATTGAGCCATTCCAACTTCCATATGACCTTGAAGACTTCTAGCATCAATCTTAGAGCTTGAATAATGATATCTTCATTCCATTTACCAAGATCTTCCTTTCTTTCTTCTTCTCTTGATCATCCTTCATAAATCAACTCTTTCTTTCTTCCATCTCCCAACTTGATCATTCTTCATCATTTAACTTGTGCTCATCAATTCTTTGCAGCTCCTACCTTCTTCAATATTTCTTGATCTTCTTGATTAACCTCTATGATTCAACTTGAACTAATCTTCTTCAATATCTCCTCTTCTTCTTGATTAACCTCTATGATTCAACTTGAGCTAATCTACATTAAACATAGTAGTTAGTCAATGTAGGAGATAACTATATTACTCAATCTTTTTGCTTATAACAATGGCATCTATTTAAGACATCATCAAAACTAAGTATAACCATCCGTAAGATACGGATAACGAGAAGCTTAGTCATGAAACATGTTTAGTAACTAAAAAATAACAATAACGATACTTACAATTCTTTCAAAGAACTACACGAGTTTGTTCACTCCCGTAGGCGTAGGTTGGCTTTTTCCGAATGTGCAACCATAACTCCTCGCGACGTATTGGAGATGGTAGATCATGTACCACGAAGGATTGGATTACGCTTCATCATCCAATCTCTTCTCGCTTGGCCACCATCAATTCTTCTTGCCTTTTCATATCCGCCGCGAGAAGCCCTATGCGAGCAATCATTCTTTCTCCCTATCTCCCGTGCTCGTTCCCTTCTTTCCGTGAATCGGCATTGAAAACAACTATTAATTATGAATTCCAGCCATCTAACTAAGAAATTAGAGAACTTTTGCTTGATATGAACCTCAAACACTAGTCAAATTCAATTCATCAAGTTTCAACATTTTATGTAAGGAAGATGTAGAATTGTAGAAGAAATTGGAGCTATGTCTTGTCTTGCTAGATAGATATGTTAAGAAACAAAAGAGAATTATGCTTACGAATAATACAAACTTGATCCTTTTTAAGGCATCCGGTGGGATCAGCGGTCCTCATTAGATAGTAACAGAACTAACAGCAATAATGTCTAACCATTACCTACTATAACAGAACTAAGACTATAATTATGGCTTGACTCTTATGCCATTATTATTTCCCTAATTACCTTCTTAGTATTTTACCTTTTAAGGGTTTACATATCGACTTGCATAGACAAAGGCGGGAAATGTATACTTCTATTCACACACCAAACAATTTAACTAACAGGATTAGATGAACACAATAACATTCACATATCAACACAAAAAAGGTTAATAAGCAAACAAAAGGGCAAAAAAAACTAAATATAAACTCACGAGCTTCGGGAATGGTCCCAGTGAACAAATTGTTGCCAAGTTTGTTCATCAATAAATGTGTACTTGTCCCAAGGATTTTGTCAGAAATTTGAACCTCGGCAAAAATATACTTGTTAGCGAGAGAGGTCTTAAACTTCCTCCACCGATCAAGACAATAAGACAATGTCTTGTCTTTCAACTTCTCGAGTCGAGACATTATATGTAAGTCGGATAGTGTCCCAAATAGGTTGCTTTACTTTGCCGAAGTCCACATTTTTCCACTCATCGGTCAAGATGCTAACCTTGCGTGCAAGACAGCCGACAAAACTAGTATATTTGCTTTTATTAGGACCGAAAGGTCGCAACTTTTCATCAAAATGAATCTCCGGCTTTGACCCTTAAGTCCGACTTAGGGTTACATCCATCATTCTTGTGCCTCTTCTACCACGGCGCGTCTGGGCGGTTACGAGGCACATTGTCAGATGAAGAGGGTTCGTTCTGACTCACACCAGTAACTAGCGTTCCCGGAACACGAATGGAATCGTTTTCACCGTTCATTTTCGAGACAGGAAGAGAGGAATGCCTGAGCAAATGAGAGCGTAACAGAGGCTAATGGTACGTGGGCGAGGAAGAGAGGGAATGTAACATGAAGAGTGGTTTCACAACAAGAAGAGGGGTTTCAGAGTTCAGAGGGACAACGTAAGTCGTAAGGTAACGTTTCACGTGGGCGAGGAAGAGAGGTAATGCACAAGGAAGAGTGGTTTCACAACAAGAAGAGGGGTTTCAGAGTTCAGAGGGACAACGTAAGTCGTAAGTGTTAGTTCTCAATGTGTTTTGATGATTAACAACAATTGTAAACATGTGTTGAAGTTTTTGCAAAATCTGTGTAAAACCAGTTCTCAGTTGTTTACTCGAGTAAAGGAAAGCTTACTCGAGTATAGGACTGTTAAAGGATTGCCCAATTGAATTTTACACGTACTTACTCGAGTCAAGAGATGATATACTCGAGTAAAGGTCATCCAGAAAGCAAATGCATTTTACAAAAGGTACTTACTCGAGTCAAGATATGACATACTCGAGTAAAGGTCATCCAGAAAGCAAATGCATTTTACAAAAGATACTTACTCGAGTCAAGATATGACATACTCGAGTAAAGGTCATCCAGAGAGCAAATGCGTTTTTCAAATTGTGACTTACTCGAGTAAAGGTTTACATACTCGAGTAAATACCATCCAGAGAGCAACCAATCTTTTCAAGTTAAATCAATACTGGAGTATAGATTCCTATACTCGAGTATTGGACTTACCGAGAGCAAATGAACTTTTGAACTTGAGTGTATACTCGAGTAAACATTGACTTACTCGAGTAAAGGGTCTTACGTAAAGCTCCCAAGTTTTTCTAAACTCGTGCATACTCGAGTAAGATTTTTCATACTCGAGTAAAGAACTCTTAAAATGATTTTCAACTTAACTCATGTTCGTGCTTACTCCAAGTATGAATTTATTTACTCCAAGAAAGAGGCATCTTTCACTTTGAGTTTTCAAGCAAATAGTTGCTTACTCGAGTAAACCACTAACTTACTCGAGTAAAGACTTTGGTTTCAAAAGTTCAAGTCTCGATGGTTTGCTTCTGGAAGTTGCTTACTCGAGTATCCTTTTGGATACGCAAGTAAAGACTCTCTCTCACGGTGAGGACTTACTCGAGTAACGAAGAACTTACTCGAGTAACCAACGCTGAAACCAATTTTTGAATTATACGAATTTGCATATCACTCTTGTTTGTTCTAATTGCTTTCATGAATCATTCACCTATGAACCCAACTATGTTTAACAAGTTTGTTGAGTGAATTTAGTTAGCACGAGATGAAGATTATTGAAGGTCAAAGCCATAAAGCAAAAAGTGTACAGTGCATTTAATGCACTTCTGCAAATCAACCTTCTTTTGGATAATCCATCTGAGCACGCATTCTCAACGGTCAAGAATGCTTTCTTCATCAAGTAAACTCTTCTCCAACGGGCAAATCCTCAGAGTTCCACATCAGATCATATTAGCACTTGGATTAGTTGGAGTTTAGAGAGAGAAGATGACCAGACTTAATGCTAATCACCTACAACGGTTGGATTCATCATTCAACGGTCATTTAATGTTCTCTACCTATAAATAGAGTGCATTAACTTCTTCTCAAGCGATACACCTGCGAGAGCGAAAATTTACTAAGTGTCATTTATTGTGTTCAGCTTTCACTTGTATTGTATCAATCGATACTTGTACTTTAGTGTTCATTTTATACGCTTTCATGAGAGAGTTCTATCTCGTAAATCATTTATTGATTGAGATAACCACAAGTCGGGCACTTGGTGGTTGGGTGTATTGATTACAACTTGTAAGGGGGAGTGAGTTCTAGAGAGAGAACTACTCTTGAGTACAGAGTGTGTAATCAGTTTGTGAGTATAGTGGATTGAAAATCCAAAGTGTGGCTTGGGAATGGATGTAGGTCAAAGATAAGACCGAACCAGGATAATTTCTCTTGTGCAAGCTTTCCTTCCCTTTCCTCCTTCCGTTTATCTCTCGCTTTCAATACTTCAAAACAGAGCATATTCTGAAAAGTTTTTAAAATACCCAATTCACCCCCCCTCTTGGGTATATAGCTCCATTTACAGTAAGGTAACATTTCGCGCGAAGAAAAATATATTTGGCACTTTATTTTTAAGACCGGATGAACTAAAAAGACGTTCTTAAATGTTAAGTTTTAAGACCTTCGTTTATTAAACTCCGAACTTAAAAGTAATAAACTATTTAGTACCGGTCACAATTTATGTCCGGTCTAAAAAGTATAATATTTAAGACCACCTGTTATATATATCCGGTCTTAAACGTTTATTTAATTTTTTCCTCATTATTTTGCACCGCAGAAAATATAAGTCAACCCCTGTTGAGATTTCTCTATAAAGAAATTTGAACTTTCAGTTTTTTTCAATAACATTTTTAAGACCGTTTGTTTTGTTAAGCGGTCTAAATAATATATTTAAGACTCATTGATAAAGGATGCGGTCCAAGAAGTTCTTTATATTTACAAAACTACCACCGGTCATACTATTAAGACCGATGCTCATTAGGATGCGGTCCAAGAAGTTCTTTATATTTACAAAACTGCCACCGGTCATACTATTAAGACCGGTGCGTCATTACTCCGGTCTAAATGAGGCGGTCTTAAAGCCCTTTTTTCCACTAGTGTTGATTGGAGTGTTCCCAAATTGGTTACTTCTCAACAACACAAGACTCGTGTCTTTGAGGGTGGAAGATAACAAGTTCATAGGAACATTATTTGAGTTCCCAACTAACGCAGATTAACCTCTTGCACACCCGTTGATTGCTTTGCGGCTATCCGACAACCAAATGGAGGGTAAACTACCTACAAATATTGGTCGATGTTCCCAAATTTGGAAGATTTATGTCTTTCAGGAAATGGACTTAATGGCCATATTCCTCCATCAATAGGAAACATGTCCAAGTTGATTGGTTTGGACATAAGTATAAACAAATTTTCTGGCCAAGTTCCTAAGTCTTTGTTGGCACGCTGTGCTTTATTAGGATCCTTCATTTTATCACATAACAACTTACAAGGAAAATTACTTCCTTCTCATAAGAACTCTTCCTCTTGGCAGTTCTTGCTCCTGAACAACAACTTCCTCAGTGGGACATTAGAACATGAGATATGGCACCTCCCATATCTTGAAGTGTTAGATGTCTCTAACAACAATTTATGGGGTATGGTTCCTACTTTCATCACAAACTCTTCATCTTTAGACTCGATAAACTTGTCAATAAATAATTTTACGGGTACACTGGCCAAAGAGCTCTGCAAACTCCACCTTTCACATTTTAACCTCTCTCATAATAAGCTCTCGGGTTCAATACCAGCTTGCTATTTCAATATGAATTTGTTGTCAACTCTACTACTACAAGGCAATAGCGTTGCAAGCTCCATTCCTACATTCATGGTCGACTCTCTATCAACACTTGATTTGAGGGATAACAAGTTATCTGGAGTTATTCCAGACTCCTCGATTGTGAAGGTGGAAGGCTTAAGTTCTCTTCTACTAGGAGGTAATCAGCTACATGGGCAACTTCTAACCAGTTGCGCCAACCACAGGCCATTAGATTTCTGGACCTATCACGTAATAACTTCATTGGAAATATTCTTGCTTGTTTCTACAATTTCTCGCTTGGAGTATCTAATCAAGTTGCTGGAACTTTTCAACAAGTAGGTTATTCAAATAACTTTTATTACTATAGCCCTCTTCATTTGACACTATTTTTTGAACAAGATGTAATTCTTAATATAGAAGCAGATCCTGAAATAGGCTTTACAACAAAAAACTTGGTTCTTCCATACAATGGTGAACATTTTGGCCTTATGTCTAGAATAGATTTATCAAGCACTAAGTTGACTGAAAAAATCCCTTAAGAGATTGGATACCTGAAATCCCTTCATGCATTGAACTTATCTCACAATCATTTGAATGGATCAATACCAAAAAGTTTCTGCAACCTTTCAGCAATTGAGAGCATAGACCTTTCAAACAACAACTTGGATGGAGAAATCCCTATTGAGTTATAGGACTTGAACTTTCTTGTTGTATTCAACGTGTCCTACAACAATTTATCAAGTAGAGTGCCTAATGATGGACAATTTTCAACTTTTGATGACAGTTGCTTTAAAGAAAATCAATATCTCATTGGAACAATAGCAATAAAGGTAACTCTAAACATGTACCACAAACTCGTGTCGACAATGACACAAAGGAAGATGAATCTATCATTGATTTCACTTCTTTTATTTGGAGTTTTTTTGCATGCTATGTTGTTGTGTTGGTTATTATGGCAACGATTCTTTGGATCAACCCATACTGGCAAAGATTGTGGTTTTCCTACATTGAAACATGCCTCTACAGATGTTTGTATCCATATCTTAAAGATGCATTTTGGTAGAATTCACAAGAGTTTGAATAGATTGCACAATTATATTGTAGACTTGTTGACTTGTCCTACAAGTGAACACGCAAGTCACTTCACCTCTTTGTAAACCTATGTTGTTGCATTATAAGTGGATGTTATATTTTATGAATACTTTATTATATCGAGAGTTGTTTAAACACATAATTTGTTGTTATGCTATTCAAATTGGGATTTAATTACTCCGTAGAAGGCGCCAAATTCTACATGGTTGCCTATGCATATTGTAGCAAAACCTTGGATCCTTTATTTTTAAGTTTTTATTGGCTTTGTTGTAAGTTTTGCTCAAGGTTTACAATGTAACTTCTATGATTTATTTTCTCAAAGGTGAAAGTTTGTACATTATGTGCATGAGTTTTTACATTTGCAAAGGTTGCAAATGAAGCATCTTTCAAGTAGATCAATAAAACACACCAATATATGAACAAATATGCTAAGAGTACTAAAAATATATGATTAAGTCATAAAAATTCAAAACTTTAGTTCAAGAAACGTCCCAAAAACATGTCTTCACCTGTGGCTGAATTAGTACACATTTTAAACATGACATTACAACATATAACCTTTTACCCTCGTTTTACTTTCATATTTTAATGTAGTGAATGTATATATATTGTTCCAAAATGCGAAAAATCAAGGTAGTTCAAAATGTGAAATTACCTTTCGTAATGGCTACGTGCATTATTGAGAAAAACAGTGCTTTCTGGATTTGATCAGTATATATTATCCAAAAGGAAAAATATGATATCAATAAAAGATAATACCTAATCATTATCATTAACCAACTTCATTCCATGTCCTTGATCCAAACATGCTCTCGTATAAGTAAAAGCTTTACCATTTTCGTCCATAGGCCTTATTAGGCAACCATGCTTAGGTGGATAATGAAAACATGGCACCATGAGAAGTCCCCTTACACAAGGAGAATCTAGGATGTTAGTGTCTATGTGAAGAATAAGCGGCTTCAAGCCTCCCAAACCTCTACATACCCAAAAGAAGACATAGAACTATACACCAGCACATCACATATACTAAGCAGATATAATTCAGTCAAAGCCTTTATATTTTGCATATTGTCATTGAACTTCTGTTCCTCTTCATGACTTCATTGATAAACTCCTATTATGTCCCCAATAATAGTCAGGTTTTTCAAATATATCATTGTTAAATGCTCACTGAAATATAAATACAAATATGTTACCAGAACAGATTTGGTTTTGTTTTTCCTTAGAGAGTTGTTGAATCTCTGGGTCTAATTTAGGCAATACCATATTATTTAGGGTAAATCTTAATATTTGATCCATTTTGGCTTGATTTGTAGGAAGGTTGGGATATACTCTAATTTGGATACCAATTCTCTCATATGTTCTGCTCGTGTATGCCTAATAGAATTTTTTTATTATTCCCCATGCTTGATTTGAAGGTATAAATAAGTATTGTTCCAAATACGAAATGAAAAATAGGATCATTTTGCTTAATTCTTGATTGGAAGACGGTAGTATGAATAGATTAAGTATGAAAAAACTTGTCATGATCATCACTGTTATGCTGCAAATTTAGATGTAGATCCAACAGAGAAATCTGTCTTGAACTATTTTCCTATCTATCCTTCTTTATCATGTTCTAATATGTTTCAATATGTCCTGGCTTGTTTATGAAAGAAAAGTTTTTTTGGCAAAATCCATGATAAATTAGGAAATGCTTCACGAAACATGTCTTTCATTTCATCCTCAAAATTTACCATTAGAACTCAATCTGTGACGACAGTGTACAGGAATGTTGAAGCCATGCTCACCATTTTGTTGCCCAAGCCATTAACAGAAGTCCAAACATTGTAGTTACATTCTCCAGAGTGTGTCTTGTTCCTTCTAGGCCTTATTAGATATTTCATAGTTTTGTTGTAGAGTTCAGTATGAGGTTCACACCTTTTCTAAAGATCTTCGTATTCGCCAAGTTTGGTTATTAGATAAGGAGACAATTTGTGAGGCGAAGCCTTACAATGTAAGTAGGACTAAAACCTACTTAAGCATGATGAGTTATCAAACTAAAACCATTAGCTAAAAGTCCATCAAGCAGTTTGCCAGCAGTAGGCTTTTTGGTTAGTTGGGATGATGAGTCCTTTGTTGAGTATGTGAATGAACAATGTTTTGAAACTACAAATTTGTAAGGTAAGATATTGATAAGTTCTTAGATACTGTATTCATAGAACTGAAATATCAAGCTAAGTATATAAAGTCATGTGAGCATGTTAAATGTGGCATAATTGAAACAAATCAATATATGTGTAAATGTGTATGTTTGTGTGTGTGTAAAGAGGATTGATATTGATGTTAATATATTGTAGATTCAGGAACAAGAAAAAGTTAAAGGCTCCCTTTTGATGAAGCAGAGTATCTCTAGTTGAACTTAGAATGTGATTGAATTAGATGAAAACATTGGACCCTACTTAAAATAGCTTAATTTATTTTATTCTTTTTCTTGTTATTTGAGCTTGGGACCTCCAAATTAAACTTCTTGGACTTACTAGAAAACCAAATGTGTTGGCTAATTCATTTTATTCTAAGTATATATAGTTTGTTCTCAATATAATGAAGATCCATTGGAGTATCTTGTTCCTAAAGTAAAGAGAGGGGAAAGAGATGGATGTGCCCTAGCTCACTTCATGTGGGTCCCACAATGGTGAAACCCACCTCTTGTTCTTTCTCCTCTCTTCATATTTTAGAAGATATGTTTCAATTGTTAGCAGTAAGTTGCTTCAATGACAGTGTCAACTATAATGCTTAGATGAGTTCCCAAGCTCAAACCTAACATTGACATGTTTGTATGTGTGCATGTTCAAATTGTATAATTTTTTTTTTTAAAAAAAAAAGATATTTTGGTTGTGAATGTAGTTACAAATATATGTTTTTACAATTTGTTTTCTAGAAATTATGACAGTTGTGAGAAAGAAAGGGAAAAAATCAGATTTGATGAACAAATTAATGGAGGAAGCAACCAAATATATATATAAATCAAGAAAACCAAATTATGAATTGGTAAAACAAACACAATCTGAGAAAAATATGTGAAATTATCTACTTCTGATTCTGCATTAGCTTGAATTGTTGATCCCAAATTTTCATGTGTCAAGTTTTGGCCTCTCCCTTCAAATTCCATATCATTAGAAAACCTCTCAAAATGATCAAAACTGAGAAAATATACAAAAGTTGAGGAAATAAGTGAAATTACCTGCTTCTGAATCTACATTTGGTTGAACTATTGATCGCAAGTTCTTACGTGTCAAGTTTTGACCTCTGCCTTTGAATGCCTTATCTTTGGAAAAGCTCCCAAAATGATCAAAAATTGAGTATTTATAACTAACTCTACAAAGTATAAGGAAAATTGTGCGGAGAACAAACATGGATGTTATGTATCTGTCAGAACTCAATCTCATTGTCTCCATTGTGAGTTGAACTGAATTCATCTTCTTAAATGGCTCGCTGCAATGATTAGAACCTTTATTTAGATTAAAGATGATAAATATATGGAGGTTATCAGAACATGGGAATACCAATAAAAAAATAATAAAAAATAGAATATTAATTTCATTTAGGAAGTTACATGGAACCTTGAAAAAGGTGCTTGACTTTTTAACCATAGAAACGTACGTACAAAGCTCATAGGCGTAGGAGAGGGCATTTTTGTCAATATGAGTTGGATTCAGAGAAATGAAATGGATTATTAATAATACAAATAAATATGAATCTGTAATATTTGTGAGGAATTCTTTATTAGTCTAAATAAAAATGATAGGCATGGTTCTTGAAGTAAAAGCAATACAAGAGCAGAGAAAAAAGAACAGAAGCCAGAAATCAAATCATATAAGAAGAAGACCTAGTTCTGCAAATGACATATCTTAGAACATGATCATGTGAAGCGCCTATTCCATTTATATTTAACTTTTTAAAGGGAAGATGCAAAACATTTTATATATGCCATTTTTATGTAATTATCACATTTCTGAAACCTATTTATGTTAAAATAATCAATTTTCCTTCCTCCAATTGAAGCCAGCCAGCTGTCTCCCAATACAATTAATCTTAATGGTTTCATTTAACTCTCATTGAAATATTATTCATTCCGTGTGCGTGTAGATATCCTGACTCTCCCATCTCTAGTATGAGACACCTTCAACCATATTTAAGTCATTAAATTTATTCGGAAATGAAAAACAAAAAAAATAACAATCAAATTTACTCATATTTAAAATCATGTATTACATCTTGAAAAGTCAAAAAGAAAATTAAATTCAACTTTATATATGAGCATTTTTTTAAAAAAGATAATTAATACTCCATCCATCATATCATTTTTTATACAAGCTCAAAATTTAAATTGTTTTTGTCCATTTTATAAAACTTTGACAAGAGTTGTTTGAATATTGAATGAATTTTTCCCCTCATTAATCATATGTATTGCATTAATTAATAGGTTGGTGATAATTATATTTACTCTTTTTCTCTCATGGTAAAAAAAAAAAAAAAAAGAAACTATATTTATCTCTCTTGTTTACCCATCATAAATAAGGGCATACTTGGAAAAAAAAAATTATTTTAAACATACTTATTATTTTTAATTTATTTTTTATTTTATACTTCTTCCAGTTCTAAAAATAAGACAAATTTGACTCTTTAGGAGATATTAAATAAGCTTTTAAATTATTTTAAAATAATTTTTTTTCTCCAAACTAATTAGTTTGACTAATAAACGTTATATAATTTAAGAATACACAATATATTATATAATTAAGTAATTTATTTAGTTTCTTTAATATCTTTAAAATAAATTAGCTTTATCCTATATTTAGGATTAAGTAATTCAAATATCAATCTCTTATAAATAAGACAAGAGAGAGTATGCCACTCGATATGTTATAATAATGATCACGCCTTCCTCCTAGAAAGTGCGTTCATAATAGGGAGCGGAGAGAGTATATTTTTAGCACTACTATTTAATGAGGAATATCTTAAACAATTAATACCACTGTGGATATGGCAACTAGACAAATACCCAGTTTCAAAATACAGGCTTTTAAGGTTTTAGACTTTAGCACACAGATTAATTGAATACAATTAATTTATTAAAATATTAATCAACAATAATAAGTCAATAATAAAGCTTTATATATGAATTGCTCTATCAAAATTGATCTCAATTTAATGCAATGTAACATTTTCGAGTTATTCATATAAATAAGGGTATAAATGTACAATATAAAAAATATCATTGAATGCTGCATTAAACTTTTAATAGGACTAGGACATATAAATTTTTTAAAAAACAAATCTATATTTTGAAAGGAGATGGCAGTAAACTATGTTCAACACACTATCATTAGACAAACATCAAAAATCCAGGTCTACTAGGCATCCATTCAAGTATCGGTTTTGGAAAAATATAAAATACCTCAAGATAAGCCAATACGCATTGGTTAATTACTAAACATTTTCTTCTATTTAGACTCAATTTAAAATCTCATTAATACAACATGTCTTTTTTCAAGAATGTACAGAATCAATTATTAGCATAAATGAAAAAAAAAAAAAAAACAACAACAACAACAACAACGGATTTCCAATGGTATAAACTTTATTCTTCAGTCAATAACATTTTATAATTTTTTTGGGGCAAGGCTAGCCTTAGAACACTTTGCTACCAGACGTCCCATATTAGCCTTATATTTTGGAAATCCCTTGAACCGATAGTTTATCGATGAGCAACAAAGAAACACCCATAGAGAATAAACTAAGAATGTTTTTTAATATTTCAATATTAAAAATGACATATCAAAATTAAAAATTCATCTGAAATACTTTACGTTTAATCTATTAGGACTCAATAAACTAAATCAAACAATAATACTACTATCATGTGATATTATCTGGCGATCACATCTTTTTACATGTATAGATAGTGCTTCTCATTAAATCATCAAAAAATCGCATGTCTTGTTGAGAAATACTGCACCTTCCAACTATAATAAACCATTTTAAGATGGAAGAGATGAACTCCTAGCCTTACAAAAGCAGAGGGCCACGCTTTTCAGAACAAATCTTTCAGTGTAATTAGTAATATCTCCTGGGCTAATTTGCTTTTGATCTTTAACTCCTCAACCAAGGACACTGTAATTAGCATATCCTTTTCAGTGCTCATGTCATGAATTTGTTGCTGAGCTGAGCGATGTACACCAACCAGCTTCAATCCCTTACTTACATCTTCACAATTCATAATATGAGGAAAAAGGGAAGTAAATTTCACAATTCTATTGGCCATACAATCATGTTTAGGTGGATAATGAGACAAGGTTCCATGGATACAGCTTGTAGGCATGGTGGATCAGGGATCTGTTCACCATATGCTCTATGAAGAATCCATGGCTTCAAACCCCCAAGACTTTGTGCAACATACCCAAAAGTAGACTTGGGGCTGGTGATCAATGCATTACACAAACTCAGCAAATAGATTTCAGTCCATGCCTTGATGTTATGCGAATTATCGTTCGACTTTTGATGCCCTTCATGACTTGGTTGATAAACTCTTACAACTTCCCCAGTCACAGTTGTGTTTCTCAAATACATAGCCCTTAGCTTCTCACCGTATTCTGAGTATAAAGATGCAACTAGAACGGCTTTTGAGGTGTTATTCTTCGACGGAGATGTTACTGACTTGGGATGGCCCAACTGAGGCAGCAGGTTATGCTTGAAGGCACAAGCTAATATTTCACCAATGATGGTTTCATGTGGAGCTCGATGAGTATTATATATTCTTACTTGGAGGCCAATTCTGTCATTTTCCTTGGCCAAGTGAGCTTTATAGAACCTGCTAATGGCATCCCACACCTCATTTGATGGGTGAAAAAGGTAGCGTCCTAGATGGTGGAAAACAGTGTCTTTTTCAGGGAACATTTTACTCAGCTCTTGCCCAAAAGATGGAATCATGAAAAGAGAAGGGGAAAAATATTGATCTGACTTCAAAATCAAGACAGGAACTTTCTGGAGAAGACTTTGGCTATGATCACAATGGAAAAAGTTATTATGACCATCATGACTGTGTTGTAGATTAAGAAACAGAACTGATGGCCAATACACATTCGAATAATGTGTCCTGTTTAGTAATCTTTCATAGGTTTCGATATTTTTCTGGTCTTTGCGGTAAGGAAAATTCTGAGGCAATAACCATGATGAGTTGGGAAATGGCTCACAAAAGAGACCAACCATATCAGACCCAAATCTGACAAGTAGAACTCGATCTGTGAGTATGGCATAAAGAAAAGCCGCAGCCAATGTTATCATCCTGTTCCCCAAGCCATTGGCAGCTGTCCAAACAAGGTATTTGCACTTTGCAGCTGCAATATTTTTGCTAGATTTTTTGCCCATTTTGACGACTTTGTCAAAGGATTTGGTAAGGGGTCCACATCTTCTATGAAGCTTTTCATAGTTGCGCAGCTTGGATATCAGATATGATGAGGGTTTATGAGGGGATGTCTTGCGATATAAATAAGATTGATACCTACTTAGGCATGAACCTTCATCAAAAGTTGGAGCTAGAAGTTCATTGAGGAGTTTATCATTGGTAATAGTGTCAGATACATATGAATCATTACTCAAATTTGCAATTATTTGATTCTTCTGATCTGCAGGTATGAGAAAAAGAGAAGTTGCAGATATTTGCAAAAAGATAAAGAAAAGCCTGCGCAAATTAGCACTCCTCTCAGTGATTCGGCAAAAAGTTTCAATTGCAATGAAGTTTCAATAAAGTTATTGCAGATCATGCTCAATCAAAAATAATGAATATAGACATATTTCATGTTTGTTTTACCAAAACCAAAGGTATGTTGGCAATTAACCAAATAATAATAGCAAATTAGCTCAGGTATTCAAATTCCAAATTGAGCCAAGAATAACAGCTATAATTCTTCAAGTCATAATAGCATTTGAGGTTTTTATATAAAAAATTTGACTAAATGACAATTGGAAAATTAAGCTATAAACAATGGTCATACCAGCATCTGAGGTTGTCTTTTTGGGGATGCTTTCTTCTGAGGCCGGTAAAACATCATGAGCCTTTTCTTCCAAAATATTATCCTTGGCTGTTCGACGTGCAGGTTAAACAGTTAAAGACAGAGCACATCAGAATCAGATATAGAAAATTTGAATAAACGACTAAGAACATATGATTGAGAAAACAAGGATGTCATACATAAGAGAAATAGATTACAAACAATGGCCTTACCTACCTCTGATCCTGTAACATTCTGCCCTTTTACTCCCATGGCTTGAGGGGTTACAGTTAAACTAACATCTTCACCTTCCTTTGAGACATTAGTAGAAACGTTCTGGGCTCTTTCACCCAGCACGTCGGTTTTCGAAGATTCCTCAACAAGAAGAGGTATTGAATTGTGGTTTATCAGAGTAACTATGACTAAAATGGGGAAAGCAATGAACCCCACAACCAACAATGTTCTGAATCCCTTGAATGTATTTGACTTTGTTTTATCCATTGTGGCTTTGAAAAATTTTCGCAGAACTGCTAAGACAACAGCTCAAATTCGATGGCAGTAGCCAACACCTTCAATGAGCAAGGTGCAGGTAGCTTCAGATATCAAATAAGTCGCCAAGAAATGTAAGAAATAAAATTAATAACCTAGAACGTACACAATATTATAGCTGTTTAAATAATGTAGGTTATGAAAAGATAAGGTGATCTTTATTTGGTAGTTACTCTCGCAGATTACATTTCCCCCGTGATTGAAGTTTCTCAAAGAGACTAAATGCGATCGAAAGCTCAAAATTGAACAGTTTCTTCTCAAACAAGAGAAAAACAGGGAAGAATCGGAAGTACTCACACATTTTCACCGGAAGACCTCGTGCTACATATGCGCAATCTTCTTGAAGGTTCATCAGAGAAAGCTGCAGCTCTACCGACACAACCAGACACGTCGATTAACTTGCTGTACAGTGTAGATCCTCAAGTTTCCTTCTTATTTTTCTGGGTTTGATGGGAAAGGGGATCATAGCAAAGGAGCGTAAAAGAAGAAAGTGTCGGGTTTGCGTCATTCTCCAATAGCTGTTCCGCACTGTAAATAATAAAATTATCCTAACGACAAAGGCCAAAAAAATAAGAAGTTAACTCATTGGTGTGATGGTGTCCTTACTCCTTACCATTAGTCGAATTTTGATTTTACTATCCAGAAACAAGTGGATCGTGATTTTTAAATATTCCTTCGATTTTAATTCATTAAATATATCATAAATTAAAAAAAAAAATCACTTTTTACGTCATAATTTTTTTTAAAAAAAAAACACTTTTACTCCTATTAAAAAATGCATTTGAAAGTTTAATGATTGGGCAAATTGGAAATGAGCATCGTTAGACAAAATTGAAAAATGAGTATTAATTATCTTATAAATGATTTATATTTTGAATCAAGTTATTCTTTTATAAATGTCCTATATTGTGGTTTGGAGAGAGTATAAGACATATTATTTGTCATGTTTGTCAATCTTCCTAATTTATCTCATATTGATGTCCCTCAACAATCATCAAATAAGATGAAAAGGGAGAGAATTAAGGAAAATAATTAGATCGTTTTAGAAAGGAACATGTTTTATTAATTAATTTAATTATCTTATTTAATCTAATCGAATTAAATAAATATATTTTATATTAAGAACCGGACAAAATAGTTGCTTTTAGTTATATAGTTTTAAATTGGTTGTTGGTTAGTTTTATAAAGACTTAATTTTAAGTTTAAAAACATCTAAAACTAAAACTTGTTAAGAATGTAAGGACCAGTCATTAAACTCAAACTGAATCTTTATGATATTACAGGATCAAAAACCAATTGTTTGAAACTATATAAACTAAAACTAAAATTTAATCCTACTATAAAAACTAATAATGATATTATTAAAAAAAAAATACAAACCTAACAAAGTTATATCCTTTAGAGTAAGTTTGGTTTGAGGGAAGGTAAGGGGAGGGGAGAGAAAAAAATAAGGGGAGGAGAAAATTGAACCAAAATTTAGTGTAGTAAGGCCTACAAAATTTTCCCCTCCACTCCCCTCAAACCAAACTTACCCTTACCTGGGGACACAAGACAAGGTGAGAGCTGACAGATTTTCATGCATTTTAGAGCTTATTTTTAGTTATCTCACAAAGAAAAGTTTGTCCTATTGTTTTATCAAATAATAATAACAATTAAAGGAATGTAAAACTAACTCCTTCAAGAGGAACAATTTATATTCAGGCAAACAAAGAGGAACAATTTATAAAATAACCTTTTTTGTGGTCAGTGAACCATTATATCTACGGAAAAAACCGTTGTAAGCCTTTTCTTTCAAAGGATTTTGAAGTAATTAGGAGTTGTCTTCCATGATAATGGTGCTACAAATTGACTTTTCAAACTTAAAAAAGGGCTAATGTATAAATTTAAGAACAAAGTTTTATTTTAGAACCGTCTAATACAAATAAATTTTAAATGGTGAAAAATACATGTAATGAATTAAAAATGGAGCAAATACAATAAATCGGATAACTTGGTCCCATGTGACTGTTAAGGAGAAAGAAGTTTGAATTGAAGTGGTGATGTGGCAGACACTGAATGCTTAGGGACTTGTTTGGGATAGTGGTGGTAAAAGTGGCTTTTGGTTTTAATAGACTTTTTTTTTTTTTTTTTTAAATGGAATTTTTTCGATGTGTTTCGTGTTAGTGATAGCGATAAGTGTTTGGCTTTTGTTTGATGAAGACTTGTTTGACTTAGCTTTTAAAAAAGATAGATAAAATGAAAAATAACTCGAAAATGATATGAATCAAATTCATATATATATATATATACATATATCTGTTGTATAAAATGTGATAATTTAGGATACAAAATTAAAAATAAATATTAATGTGCTAAATAAAATAGGAAAATTACCACTAAAAAAATTACAACACAATGAAGTGTTTAAATAAACCTATATCATAAAGTAAAATTGTAAATTGACACCCATTAAATTATATTGTTTTTATTAGTACAGCAAAAAAAAAAAAAAAAAAAAAAAAAAAAAAAAAAAAAAAAAAAAAAAAAAAAAAAAAACCAATAAACCACTCGGATGAAGAAAAAACTTACAGAGCATTTACAATAAATAAATAAAAAAACATTTCATAAAAATCGGATCGGATTACCAGTGAACCAATAAACCAGTAAAGCAAAAAATGAATGAAGGCCAACGTATAGTATCAGCAAACCAGTAAAGGAAAAAAAATCGAATGGAGGAGAAACCACTAAACCACCAGTATCATTTAATTGCAGAGCAACGAGCTAGGCGAAATTGAAAGAGGAAAGGAGAGGAGAGGAGAGGAGCATGAGTTTTTTTTTTTTTTTTTTGGGGGGGGGGGAGGTTGTTTACAATGGTCCTTTTTCAAATGGGACCACAGGAGCAATTGATGGAATTAAAAGCTAGGTAGTGTAAGCTTCAGAAAAAATCAACTTCTTCAAACCTTGAAGCCCATTAAACAAAAAACTATCACAAACACTCAATAATTGAGTTTTAACTTTTGAGGGCTGTCACTGAACTTATTTTAGCTTCTGAAGCTATGCCAAATAGGCATATGCAGACATGTGTATGGGGCTGGGACAATTGTTTTTTTAAAAAACCTTTTTGGGACAATTATTGAAGTTAAGTTTTTTTTTTTTTTTTTTTTTTAAAGATGAAGGAGCGAAAATACACACGAGCTTTTCCCCAGGAGCGTCTAGCACCACAAGCATTTTTTGGGAGCAAAAATACACATGAACTTTCAAAAATAGAGCGAAAATACCACCACAGTTAACTTTTCTTAACAGACGTTAAGTGCCTTACAAAAATACCAAAATGCTCCTCATATCATCTCCCTCCCAACCTTCATTTGCACCTCTCTCTTGTCTACCGAAGAACAAGAACAATCTATCGAAGAACAAGAACAGTGACCTTTATTTCAAATAAATCAAAACTCAACCTTCAAGAACACATCATCCATAAACTCAAATCAAAACGCAAAGACAGAAATCAAATCCAAAACCATTAGTGGAAGAAGACGGAATCAATCGATGTTTACACAAACTTATATAATCAAAGCAAAAATGATATCATCTACACAAATCCAGAAGCTTCAAAATTGAAGCCAAAAGCTAAAATCGAAGCATCAGAACCAAAAGCTAAGCAATTTCAGAAGAACCCAGAAGAACCCTAAAAACATGAAACAAGAACCCAGAAGCTTCGAAATTGAAGCCAAAAGCTAAAATCGAAGCATCAAAACCAAAAGCTAAGCAATTTCAGAAGAACCCTAAAAACATGAAACAAGAACCCGAAGCTTCAAAATTGAAGCCAAAAGCTAAAATCGAAGCATCAGAACCAAAAGCTAAGCAATTTTAGAAGAGGGGGAATCAAGAAAAAGAAGCCAAAAGCTAAGCAATTTCATGGAAGAAATCGGAAGGCACCGGAACCAGAGAAATCAAAGAAATCGAAATCGAAGAAAATAACGAGAATCTTGAACCGAGAGAAATTGGAGAATCAAAATTGAAGCATCTCCGTCGCGCCGCCATATTTGCAATTCCACCGACGCTCTACACGGACCCTTGTGAATGTCGTCGATCTCGAGTAGCATGAAAACGTGTTTAAAAACGCCATCGAGATTGTCGCGCGGAAGCAAGTCGTTTTCTTCTTCGTTTCGACTCGTTGGAGGCACCACAAGATCCTTAGGCATGAAAGCTTGTTGAAGCTTCCGCATTGATCTCCCATCCGGTTCTTTGCTTCTAGGGCAATCTGCGCGTGGGAAATTGGGGAAAACCGAAAAAGCTTATACACAGAGCCTGGGGAATCGACGTTTGGAAGGGCAACACGGGAAATTGAAAAATGTTCAGCATTTTTTTTATTTTAAAATGGCGTGGGCCCCACCTAAATTAACGTCTGTTAGGATATTTTAACGGCATTTGTATTTTTACTCCACTTTTGAAAGTTCATATGTATTTTTGCTCCCCAAAAAAAAAGCTCGTGGTGTTGGGCGCTCATAGGGGAAAAGCTTGTGTGTATTTTTGCACCTTCACCCTTTTTAAAAAAATAAAAAACACATGTTTATGAGGAAATAAGGAAAAGCATTGAGAGTCCCTATAACACATTCGAAAACTTGAGATCTAATAAGTTATCTTAAAGTTTTATTATTCTCCTTCAAACTTTATTGTTAAATTTGCATGTTAATCTTTAAAAAAAAAAAAAAAAAAAAAACTCCAAACACCTTAAACTTAAAGTAATTTTTTTTTTTTTGGTTTAATCATAAAATATGTTATATATAATTAAATTATATATCAATTTATAAGTATATAAATTAGTTTGAAAAAAAACAATAAAATTTTAATATAATTTATTTTAAATCTGTCCAATAAAAGGTCAACAAATTCTATACAAAGGATGAGAGATTATGAGAGGCCATGGCGTTGATGTCAGCCGCCGAGATTACAGCGTTTTGCTTCATGTCGTCCTTACATCGTATGTCTGAAAAATAATAAATAATATTACCTCAATTCCTATATACAAGCCTTGCCTTCTTCTTTTTTTTTAAAAAAGATTAAATAAGCTAAATAAATTACTTAATTATATTTGATATTGTGTATGATTAAATTATGTATCATTTAATAAGCTAAACAAATTAGTTTGCAAGAAAAAATGATAAACATAAATACTTTAAAATAATTTAATTATTTTTAAAAAAAAGTCAACTAAATCTTATATGTTAAACCTGGAAGTAATATTAGGGGTTTTACTTGTAATAAGCCTAAATACTTACAATACCCACCCGAGCCCGATAAAAAACGTCCAGCCCAGCCTTAAAAAATCATCCCTAAAGCATTTATGCATTTGAAGTGTATATATAATTATATTTAATATACATATACACACACATATAATATACGCATACTTCATTATTTGATAAAAGTTAACATGTATTTACTTGCCATTCAATTATAATATAATGAACAAAGCTGTTTTTTATTTACTTAGAAAATATGCATATTTTTTTACAAACACATTTAATTAATAAATTGGTAAGTTGAGTTGTTGAGGAATAAATTATTATTAAATAATAAGAAAATAATATCTATTAAATTAATTTGTCTTATTATTAAATAATAATAAAATAATATCTACTAAATTAATTTATTCTATTAGCGTGTGAATTGAATGTAAACAATAAAATTTAAAAAGGAAAATTATCTAGAATATATTTTTGAAATATCAAACTATACTTTTTTTTTTCATTTTTAGATGTTTCTTTATTTTCAATTTTAAGGTAATTTTTGGATGTGAAAGCCAGCTCTGCCCAAAATTACCCGAACTTTTATCAGATAGAGTGGGTATCAGGCAACAAAATACCACTCGTTCATCTTCCTGGTTTGGCATGGATCCGGCTCTCATCCTCTTTTTCCCATCCTCTTTCATTCTATTTTATAACTAATGAAAAATTTTATAATTATTTTTTTTAATAATATTATATAAATTTTTAAAAAAAAAATTCTGAGGTTTGTCATGGTTTTTTGGACTTTTTTGGCATGGGGCTAAGGTCTTGTGATAATTTGTTGGGCTTTTTATCCATAAAATTATTTTTTAATGAAAAAAAAAATGTCTTTTAATTAATTTATGTGTTTAAAAGATATTTTTAAAAAAAAATTTAAAATTTTGAAAAAAATGTCAAGATGGGGCTCCTTTTTTTAAAAGCTCCAATTTTGAAAATTGTAATCAAAAAAAAGACTTTTTTTAAAAGCCCATCCAAAAATTACACTAAATAATACTACGTACTAATAATATTATAGGGAAAAACATTCTATTTGTAGGATAAAGTGTTTCAAAGTAATTTGTACTTTAATCTTTTTTTAAATATATACACAATTAACATTATACTGTAATATATATTTGTTTATGGCCCCCTTACCATTTTAGCAGGGGCTAAGGTCATTCCTTCTAAATAATGGTACTACGTTCAAACCTCAATATTATAATATAAACGGCTGAAAATAGATGTTACTGGTATTTTCTCACGAAATTTCTATTTTTATAGGGCGTGAAAAATTATTACGCGCGGTGGGCGTTCGCTTTCGGCTTTCGGCTTCGGTCTGATGTGGACATTCCCGAGATATTCCCTCCATAACCACGGCGCACTCCTCTGTTTTCTGGGTTTTCGCCTTTCTGTTTCTTCCCCTCAGCCCAATCCATTGCCAAAGAGATTTCCCCCCTTTCAAATCCCTCTCTTTTCTTTTTCTTGTGATTATTTTCCCGATTCAAATGGCTGTGGCTATGGCTGCTTGCAGCGTCGGAACTCAGTTCATCGATAACCGTATCAGGAGAGATTCCGACAAATCCATTAGCTATGAGGCTTCCTCTAGCTTCGCTGCTTCCAAATCATTCCGCATTCTCCAAAATGTAAGGTAGGAAAGCTTCAATTTTTATGTTCTTTTCTGTTTCCTCACGCGATCTGATTCATTAACTATAGATATACTTGATTTCTCTGGTTTGTTCTGGATTATTATAATTCCTTCTCTCCTGAACCGTTATACTGTTTTGAAATGTTAATGCTGGGTTTCTGGAACATTCCAAAAGAAATCAACTATTCCTTAAGTGAATGTAACAGTCAGCTAGGATTGCCTCGTAGTCATGTGTCCATTCTTTGTGACTATTGTATCATACAATTTTGTCAGATTTTCATCTTCAAGAACTACACTTATCCCTCGAGCAACACCTGTCACTGATGTGGAGGTATTTGGATATGACTGAGGCATATTGCCTATGGATAAGCATCACTTAACGTTTTCTCATGCTTGATGATTGTGGTCACTGAAACTTTTGCTTTTTATTTATGTTGATATGAACAGGATGGAGTTCAACGGGAGACTGATGTCATTCCCACTCCCACAGTTATAATTGACCAAGACTCTGATGCTGATGCAACTGTTGTGGAGATAACATTTGGTGATCGTCTTGGGGCTCTTGTTGACACAGTAAGCCATCATATTTGTACTTTATGGTGGAAGCTGCTTTTGTTATGTTGTCTTTCAAATTCATCAAGACATGTTTGATTATTTGCTCCAATAAAAACGTTGAAACATAGATGAAATAAATAACTTTGTCCGCATGGTATACACAATACAGATGAATGCTTTGAAGAACTTAGGGCTCAATGTGGTTAAGGCAAATGTCTTCCTGGATTCCTCTGGCAAGCACACCAAATTTTCCATAACAAGAGCGTAAGTGCTTCCTGTGTTTTGCTGTATATATGTATTTTTAGCAGCTGCACTTGTGCCTATGGTATGCCGTTGGATCTTTGTTTGCAGTGACACTGGTAGAAAAGTGGAAGAGCCAGAGTTGCTAGAGGCAATTCGCTTAACAATTATAAATAATATGATTCAGTACCATCCTGTATGCATCCTAATTACTTTGCTTTACTTCAATCGAACCATGATTTGGTTTAACTGGTATGCACCAGCGTGTTCTCTGGTTGAAATTAGTGAAATGGTTCATGTTCCAGGAATCAAGTGCTCAGCTAGCAATGGGAGCAGCCTTTGGACTGATGCCTCCAAAAGAGCAGGTGATGAAATATTTACAATTTAGCTCGTAGTCATAAATACAAATTGATTATTGGTTTTTAGCACATCCAGATAAATTTTACTACGAGGCTCTTTGGACCAGAAGCTATATATGCTGGCAGCTTATTCTATACTACCAAGACGAATGTGGTTGAAGCTCATGATGAGCCTCTTGTCCTCTGCTAGTTTCTTCTTGTTAGCATTTTCATTAGTGTCAAATAGTTTCACATTTATGTAAAATATACATCTGTGACGCTTATTTCTGTCTGATTAGAGAGGAAGTTTTGATGTTAACCAATTATTATTCTTAATTATTGACAAGCATAAATATGAACATTCATCAAGTTGATGTAGGAATAGTTTTTTGTAATCTTGGGCCTCATACAAGTTGGTTTCCAAATGTTTCTCTCATTTTAGGTTGACGTGGACGTAGCAACCCATATAAATATCTCCAATGATGGCCCAGATAGAAGGCAATGCATACCTCCTCTTCATTTGCATATATGAAACTCACATAAACAATATTCTTGTTAGTACACTGTTTTTGCTTACTTGGTTTGTTCTTTCCTTATAATTTTTTCAGTTTGCTTTATGTGGAGACAGCAGATCGACCCGGATTACTGGTAGATCTTGTTAAGATTATTACAGACATCAACATTGCTGTTGAATCTGGAGAATTTGACACTGAGGTAATACAACATAGTCAAGATGTGTAAGTTTGAATTTTTTTTGTCCCTTGCTGAATGCATATGTCATCTTAAAAGCATTCATTACGAACGTAGGGGCTTTTGGCCAAGGCAAAATTTCATGTCAGCTACAAGGGTAAAGCAATCGTCCGGCCTCTCCAGCAGGTAACTTAGTATAACTTTGGCAATGTTAAGAGGTAGGGAAGATAACTATGCGGTCCTAAAGAAGAAATGTAATTACCAAAAGTTTCACAATATGTGAGCAGCACAATGACAAATTCCAATCTAGAAAATGACATGTTTTTACTGCTGCTCACTTATTATTAGTGCTTTTGGTAATTACATTTCTTTCTTGGGATTTCATAGTGGATCTCCCTAAGAAATGAGGGATCTTTAATTGCTTCACACATGATTGAGGTTTCGTGTTCGAACTGATTTAAGCTAATCTATATCATCATGCAGGTTCTTGCCAACAGCTTAAGATATTTCTTGAGACGACCATCTACTGAGGAAGCCAGTTTTTGAGTGACTTATCTTAAAATGAAAATGTCACATGGAATTGTAGAATGCTATAATCATATCCTCATTCAATGAACATGTGCATAAAGCAACAATATTTGTTCTGTTTGTAGACATTATCAACCCATTCGAAGTGATGGAAAATCAAGGAAATGTCACTCTTGTTGAGGAATATCTCTGCTAAGAGATTTTAGATGATACAGTCCTCTTCTTTAATATTTGATTTAAGGGATAATGTGTAAAAATACTTATATATTTTTCTCATATGGGTGTCTAACATCACATACATTAATTCGGTACAAAAATACTCATGAATTTTTCTAAATGGGTCAAAAATATCAGCTCCATTAACTAATGAAAATGTATGTGAACTTTTGGTTGTGGGCTCTATACTAACTATTTTTAGGATTAATGTGTAAATTTGCCAATGAACTTTTCATAAAAGTGTACTTAACTATAAATTTCTTTAGGTACAAAAATAGTTGTGAACTTTATAAAATGGGAATGAAAAAACCATTTCTGTAATCTACGCTAAACATTCGTCACTTTTTATTTGTGTGGGACCACGTGTGTCCAAGTGTCAACCTTTGGAAATCTATGTATTGAGTCACTATGGTAAATTACTAAACTTTTGTTTTGCCTTAGGTTAAGGATCCTTAAAGAAGTCATTCATATGTCAAAGCTCGTCTCCCTGTCTCTTAGCTCAATCTCTCTCACTCTCTCTCTCTCTAACCCCCATCTTTCTTTGTGCGCTTGTAATAATAGCCTTCTTATCTCTTAATTGTTTTGAAAGTTGCATATATTTTAATAGATTTGCAGGTGAAAAAGAAAGAGAAAGAAAAAGGAGGGGGAAGTGGGTGGGCGCTACTGGTGAGAGAGGAAAGAAAGAGAGAGAGGAAGGGTGCGAAAGAGAGAGATGATATTTTCGTTTTATTTTAAAAATAGACTTGTAAATAAAATCAGAATCATAATAGATATGATATTTTCGCCTTATTTTAAAAAGTTTAGGTATTTTTGCATTTTAAAAAAGTTTATGCTCCTTAACTATTATTTAAAAATAATTAACATGGGACCACAAAACCAAAAATTAATGGACGTTTGTCTTTGTTTTAGTTAATAGAGCTGACATTTTTTCTCTATTTAGAGAAATTTATGGGCATTTTTAAAAATATGGTGCTAGACCAACATGTGAAAAAAGTGCAAAGCTTAATCCTTGATTTAATAGCCCTTACATTTATCGATGGCTATTTGATCAACATAAAAGAGGGCAAAATTGTAAACAGGATTGTACTGAATTCTCCGGTAGTCTCAAATCTCATCCTCGGAGAAGACAACAGCAACCGGAAGTTGCATACCGAGAGGCGGAGGCTGAATTCTTTCCTCTTCAATGCTGCCTCGTCACCGACGGAGGATAAAATTAAAAATCTTCCCCCACCCGCCACGTCCTCATTGTACACTCAGCAATAAATTCCCCCTACCCTCCCTGGCATAAGCAATCCACAAAATTAACGGACGTTTGTGTTAAGCGTTTTACTCTCTTTTAAAGTGTTGATGGTTACTTTTGATTAAAATATAATTTTATTGTTATTTTTTCATATTTGCAAAAAGTTAAGTTTTTTTTAAAGAGAGTTAATCCAAAACTAAAAACTAAAATGGGTGGTAAGAGGGGGAGCTGACCGAGTACTGAAGTTTGAGCAATTGATCATCGTGCATGCGTGAAAGACTCTTTAGTTTATAGTAAAGCAAGAGTAGTGATTAGGAACTCCTCAGCAATAGAGATCATATTCACTACTTTTTTTTTTTGATACAAAGATCATATTCACTACTTTAATTTTACTATTAACTACTCAAATTTCATTATTAACTATTTTTGTTTCAGAAATTAAGATAAACATATATGAGGTCGCTGGCAAAAGTTTTTTTTTTTTTTAAAAAAAAGTGAGGGTAATGATATCATTTCTCAATATTTAGATTATTAAAATTAAACACCCTTATTTATTTTGTTGTTGTTTCAAAGGTATTTTTTTAATGATTTCATTTTCATTCATTTTGAAGTTTAAATAAAATTTCAAATCAGTCGATTTGATAGATATTATTGAAATTGAACAACTTTATTTTAGCAGTTTGCTTTATGTGGAGATGAAAAATTGACCCAGGTTACTGGTAGATCTTGTTAAGATTATTACAGACATCAACATTGCCGTTGAATCTGAGGAATTTTGACATTGACGTAAATATACAACATAGTGAAGATGGGAAAGTTACAAAATGCCAAGAAAAGAAAAGAGAGTTCGTTGTTTCATACATTATTGAGGTTTCATGTATGAACTGATTTAAACTAATCTTCATCCATCATCATGCAGATTCTTGCTAACAGCTTAAGATAATCTCTTGAGACGACCATCTACTGAGAAGCTGATTTAAACTATTCTCTACCATCGTGCAGGTTCCTAATATCAAATATTCAACAAGTTTTTATTGAAGTCTTGTCCAAACTTTTTCAAAAGTCACGAGGGTCAACAAAAATTACTGGTGAAGAGGATCGAGATATAATCCAATCAAAAGGCTCACATTTTTCCAGTTTCTTGATGCACCACATGTCCTCAGCCCATGAGAACTTCCTCCAATGTGGGACCGCCTCTCGAACCGGGTCGGTTTGCCCGAGTTCGGTTACAACAGCCCCACAACCAGCATCATCCTTAGCCATGTTATGCACAAATGCACACAAAGACCTCATGAGAAGCCTACTGTTCTTCCCTTCCATGTGTAATCCATACAAGAAATAAACCCCAAATGGCTTGAACACATCAGGAAATGAAGGTAGCCTCAAACATGGCATCAATGAATCTAACATCCTTGTCCCGGCGCAAAAGGCGTGTGCTAGAGGAGAAATACCCTTCACTTGTAACCTGAACACTTCCTTTGTATTCCACACACTTAACATGGCAAAATTTGGAGGAATAATGCCTGTTTTTGGGTCCCACTTCTTTGGGATGGCCATGAAGGTCCCAAAATTGAGCTTGTTAGACAATATTAACTCAAGGTCTTGTGGATGAAATTCTGAATTGGCAAGCAACTGGTTGTATATGGACCTGGCTAGTCTTGGTGGAAGGCGAACCACGGCGATGCTTGAACTTACTGGCTTGTAGTGAGCATGAACAGGTTGCACCAACATGGTTAGAGTTCTGAACTTTGAGTAGCCAAATTTTTTGGTGAACAAATTGATGGATGGTTCATTTGTACAGTCAGTTGCTATATATGCATACTTGGCACCTTTCTGCTTGCACCATTCCTCTAAGTGTTCAACTAGTTTCGTGCCAATGCCAAGTCTCCTGCGTATTTTGAAGCTCATTGTTCATATGTTTAATTAGAATGAAGAACGGACAATGAGGAAGATTTTGATTAGAGCTGAAGGAAAAAAGTAGGCACACACGTGGACCAAATAAAGATAATTGGGTGAGAATCAAATAAGACATCATATTTAATTCCTAGTTCTTAGTTCGTAGTTTCTTGAAAACGCATTCTTAGTGGATTCATTTGTCATACATGTGTCAAGGCCGGGCTAGCTGGCTAATAATTGCTTTTTCACTGTTCCATGATACGAGGAACATTACCTGTCTTTTCCATGGAATCTAATTTCCCAACCCCACAATATTTTTTTCCGATTTTTTTGCTTATTCTATGATGTCTGGGAGGAATAAGAACCAGGAAAGCACACACCACATGTGGAGAGAAAAGAATAGACTAGGCAAAACAATTTCTGAACCCAACACTTGTGATTGTTATGGTTCAAGAAAAGAGAACAGAAACTGTACTTGTGACTGTATATTTTTTCTTGCTTTTCAGGATATCTTAATCTGAAACGCGTGCACTAAACTCTAATTCTTGCACATGAAACTTCAAGGACCAATCCAAGAGCATTGAGTGACTGTCACGTTTCTTTGGATTCCCTTGTGACACTTTCATGGAACATGCAGTGCAGAAGAAACAGATGGTAGAAAACTGAAGAATATATATGAACCAATGAAAGAATGGAATTATGAACCAAACATAGAGTTGGTCTAGTGGTATAAAACCTCCCTAGATCCCTCTGGGTTCTAAAGAAGTCACTTGCCTTAGGAGGGCAATTATGAATCCCAAACCAGATACTAGATGATGATATATATTTAAAAAAAAAAAAAAGGAAAGAAGAAAGAGTGGAATTGTGTACCTTCTTGTTCGGGAGACCCGTAGCCCCAAAAGATAAGCCACCTTTACATAAACTGAACTCCCTCTTGCAACTGTTTTTACACATCCCCTTATCACTCCAACAACTTCTCTTTCTTCTCCATATTCTGCAACCTGCTTCAAACACATACACACACAAGCAAGTTATTAAGATTTCAATCTCAAACTACGAGGTCAATAAGGATATGGAGACTCTTGACATATTTTAATGTGGGACTTCTACTTTTACTTAAGCTCATACATATGTCCTTTTTTTATAACCTTTAAATTAATAAAAAAAGCGAGGTTGAAACTTAGAATTTGAATTTGCTTACCAGCATGATGTGTATTGGGAAGTGACGAATTCGACACATGGGGTCACCCAGAAGGTCTGTGACAAGAGATGGCTTTCCTCTTTGCCCAACCTCACAAAGACTCTCCATTTTCTCTACTGCTATCTTGTGTCTCTCTTCATCATACTCTCTTACCACCACCGCTTCATCCGTTGACTTCGCCGTCTCTAACGGTGGTTTTGGCCAACTTTCAGCCTCTATCTTCAGAGACATAATGACT
This sequence comes from Acacia acuminata, assembly GCA_019022655.1. Classification (NCBI taxonomy): domain Eukaryota; kingdom Viridiplantae; phylum Streptophyta; class Magnoliopsida; order Fabales; family Fabaceae; genus Acacia; species Acacia acuminata. The sequence goes on from JAFJYI010000001.1 coordinate 1,971,505, forward strand.
TAGAAATAATAACAAGAAACAGAGAAGGAACAAGGAAGACTAATATTTATGTTTCCTTGCTTCTTCTGGGTTATGCTAGTTCCAAGGCATAGGATGTAAGTATAAATACACACAAAAAATCTTAAAATGCCCCGGAATATGTTGACGTGGCACCTCCCCTGAATTTAGTGGACCTTTATTCTTTTGTGGGGGGAGAAAGAAAAGGGAATATCTAAAACTTCTCATTCTCTTGTTTCCATATTCTATCATGATCCTATCTATTATTGCTGTAATGCGTGATCTAATACACGTGGAAATACCCAAATGATGCATTGTTGAAACTATATACTTTTTTCTTTATTTTATAAGATAATAAGAGAATAAATATATCAGACATGACTTCAATTATTGTTGACATTTGAGGTATCTGGCCTTATTAATTTGACAGAAGGGGAAAAAGTACAGGTTAAAGGTTCTTTGCTCCACATTCACCTGCATGAAAAGTCAGTAAGGGGATAATCATGACACACAACAAAGACATATAGTAGATTAGGGCAAGGTTTTTACTGCAGTCACTGTAGTTGTTTTTTTTCTTCCAAATGGAAGGTGTAGGTATCTTATTACTATCTCTGATCCTTGATATAAGAGTTAATTAACTAATTTAAATAGATTGAAAAATTTAATTATGTTGGTTATTTGTAACAAATATATGTTGGTTTTTTAAAAATACAATTTTTCATTAAGGCTACCGTTGGATCGAAACTCTTTACTACATGTAATCAATAGGAATACTTTAAAAAAATTTATAGATTTGGAAGACAAATTGAAATGTGGTCTTATATTTATGACCAAAAGTCCAATCCCTAAATATCTCTTATATTAAAAACTTGAGAACTTGAGGTAGTATAAGGATTGAAATATCTCAAGATCTAAAATGAGAAAATCTTCTTTCAAGTTAGAAAGTAAATTAGTGAAGTTTTTTAAAATTAGAGTTGTAGAATTAAAGGAGCAGACACTAATAGCTTGAGATAACAAGCAAAATCAAACTCTCACGACCTCCTACTCATAAGAAAGCTTTTATGTCACTATATTACAAAGTGATTGGCGTAAATAAGTGAAGTTCTTATTTATGGCTAACTAAAGTACTAAACTGGTCTTTTTGTTCTTGGTTAATTTTCTCTCTTTTAGCAGCAGTAAATGTTCTTTTAAACGAACATATAAACATTGTAGAAGCGGTTCTCATTATAAAGCACGAATGTTACACACTCTTGTCTCTTTCTTTCTTATCATTATAACAACAAGCATTTACTCCCTACGCGTTGCACAGGATGCACTACAAACTCTAGATGAATAATAGTACAGTCACTCCAAATACTGTAACTCTAAAACCATGACATACTCATAGATTTTCCTGGGATCAAAGGACTATCACTCTTTCTCAATAATTAAATTTCATCCTTCACACTATTGATAAAACATTATATTGATGCTTTATTAACCATTGAATTATCTAGAACTCTACAGAATATTAAATATGATTTTTTGAAATGTTTAAATGTAAAAGGAGTCATAAACTCATAATAACTGTTAGATTATGAAGTACAGCCTAAAAAATAATGAATGGAACAATGTTGAATCAGTTTACTTACATGCAATCTTTATCATATTCAAAGTATCTAAATATACTGTGGCAGGATTCTCATCTACAGAAATACAGTGGTTGAGGCTTTAGTGCTCACATATCCTTGCTAAGTGTTTATTATGCACACATATCCTTTCATTCTGATGAAGTTCTGAGTTAAATATTATTGAGTTGAAATTGTTGCTGATCTGCATTGTTCTTTCCTATGAAATGGCTAGCCTATTAAGAGTTACAGCCTCTGTTTTATTTGGTTTATGGATAATTGAGTGAAAATGCATATCCCTCTAACTTGGCAAAACCATCATAATCTGTAGGAATCAATGTTTCATTCATGCATTATCTATGATCTTTTTTGTGTGGTACACTGAAAAAATAACGGACTTGTTTGATTTCAAAACCTTCCACTGACATATGACCTTTTGGCCATATAAAGTGGAAGAGCAAATTCTAATGTTCAAGTGCTTTTCCATTCATAATCTGTAGGAATCAATGTTTCATTCCTGCATTAGAATTGGACGTCGTCCCTGACACTGTAACTACTTCCAATGCTGACATGCAAAAGAAAAAAAAAAAAAAATAATCAAACATAGAACTTCAGTTTTGAATAACTTGTACATTAAAAACACACCTTAACTTGTTTGCAATTAGCTTATATTAAAAACACATTGTAAATTAAAATCTTCCTTTGCGCAAAAATGTTGGGAATAATAATAAAAGACAAAACTAAAATGGAAAATCACATGAACTATTTGCAGATATCTTATATTAAAAATATGGGCGGAAAAATTCTCATATTGAACTTTAATTTATGCAATTTGAAAATCAATATTTAAAACTAACAAACATTTTGAATTAGTTAGGTTTCAAACGGATATGCTATTTTTTAAGTTCAGATTTGAAATTCAATATTTAAAACTAACAACTTTTTTAGAAGTGGTTTAAATTTTATTTGAAGATATAATATATATCAAATTGTTTTAATTTGATTTGATTTGTTTTGAAATTCATTTTATAGAACTAACAAACATTTTGAATTAATTATTCAATTTGGTTTGGAACGAATTTGCAAGTTTTTAGGCTCAGATTTGAAAATCAATATTTAAAACTAACAATTTTTTTTTTTTTTTGGGAAAAATGACAAAAAAAAGAGAGACTTAAATCATCTTATTTAGCATTTTTAAAATTCAATTGAGATTTTTCCTTTTTTTTTCGTTTTAAATTTTATTTGAAGAGGGGAAAGCCACTGCCACAATGAGAACCAAATGTCCACTTTATCCTCCTTTAATCAAATGATCGAGTTCATTTTGAAAAAATGAAAATAGGTTGTTAGGACTATTGAGAAAATAGGTTGTTAGGACTGTTTTTTAAATATGATTTATAATTATAAATCATAGCCCCAAATTACTGAGTTCTAATCACCACACTAATTCATTTTACATACTTCCGTTTGAGTCAAAGATAAGAAACTATTTTTTCAACAAAAAAAAAGAAATAATTTATAATTTACATGATAAATATGTTATATGAGTTTTATTTTAACTTATATAAACAAACTTTTCTAACGCCAACAGAAATGAAACACGCAAACTCATTCTAATTTGTGGCCGCTTAGCAAAATCTAAGATGTCAAATATGATCATCTTTCACTGGTTTCCTCATTTAATTATAAGTGGGGGTGATCCTTAAAACTTTGTGACATTTGACGACGTTCACCTGAATAAAACTAAGAAGTCAGATAACTTTATAATTGACCGGACAAAACAACAACTTCATGTGAACTTGTTTGGCATAATATATGACTGGACAAAACACCTTTTACATGACAAATAAGCTAAAAACCCAGCTAATATGTTTCTTTTCAGTTAGCTAGCTGTAGAAACTGATCTTTCAATGTGATTTACAATATATAAAATAAATATGTAAGATGAATTTTGTCTCAATTATATTAACATACTTCTTGAATGTCTACTATTATGTTGATAGGGTTGAGGTTGAAGATAAGCATAATGGGTTTCACCACGTTTTTGTGGAACATTGTGCTAAGGTACTGTCAGGATGTTGATGATGATAAAGAACACGTACACACATACGAAGTTCCTTTTAAAATTCTCATCTATATCCATTCACTTGTTTGTTTATGTTTTAAAAGAATGGTGCCAAATGTCGTGAAATGCACTAGTGTCAAAATGGCTACAACCCTAGCTAGAAACTTCACTGGATCCCAATATTTTCTCATAGGCTTAGGTGTCTGATTCCCAAATTGGGAATACTTTTCCTCTTCACAATGTGGTCCCAATGTCCCAGAACTTTCCTTTCTGAGAAAAGGAAAATTTAACCTTAAATTTTTAAAACACCCTGAGCCCTATGGTTGGAGAGCAAGTTGCCCCATATGATGAGTACAGAAAGGTCAGAAAAACAACAGGTGTTTTGTTGTTAAAAAAACAGAGTAAGTGGGATTACAGGGGAGAGCTAGTCTAGGCGTGGTAAGATTCTCATTAGGCTTTTGAATTGTGAGGCAAATTATCACTGAAATGTGAGATCTTGTCAAGATTGTGTAGGAGACCATGACTTGCCATTCTGCGAATCCATACAAAACTACGGCTTATATCACAAGTTTTTCCCATTATGTCATGGCATAATCAAGATCTCTGTCTTTTACAAGTTTCGATTATCATCAAGATTTTAATTTGAATAGTTGTGGTTTATAACCTCCTTTCTCTAAATTTTTTCAGTATCATACTCCCTCTTGTCTAAAAAAGTCATTTGAATAGTAATTAATATTTTTTTTACCAATTTTATCTTTATAATTGATTTTAAATGTGATTGCTTGTATTTTCTCTCATTCAAAACTCATTTAATAGGCTAAGAGTTTGAAGAAAAATTGATTTAAAATAAATTTAATGAGTTTAACCGCTCTTTCTTGATTTCGGTGATAGGGTTGAAAAGAATTTATACATTGGATAAAATAAGTATATTGATGAGAAGCAAAGGAAGAAGGATAGAGTCATTTCTGAACTATTGTTAAAATTGGTTAAAAATAATAAATATGTATTAAAAAAAATGTAACTTACTTTTCTAAGACACCCTTCTTTGAAATGAGAGAGTGGGGAAGAGAATGAGTGAAAACAAAGATGAAAGAGGATGAGTAAAAAAGAGATGATATATGCATATAATTAATCAAGAGTATAATTAAAAAATGTATTAAATGATAAGACTCTCATATAAAAAATCAAGCCCCTCACATATTTAAAAGTTTATATTTTCAACCTCACAGAGTATTATATCAGGGAGAGGAGGTATTACAATTCTATGGGTGTTGTAAGGGAATCTCTACCGTTTTGTGAGATTGTTCATTATTTCTTTATAGTGAAGGAGTTGGTGCGCCAATTAAGTTGGTTCAATTAGTAGGCTATCCATGTCAATTCTTATTGATGAATGCGTAAAAACAGAAGTTCAATCTGGTTTTCAAAATTTTTTATAGATACATTCACTGATACACATACTCTCTCCGCTATACTTCAACTATATAAGGGAAAACAAGAAACAATAAATAAGTTATTTAATATATCTTTTTTTTTTAAAAAAAAAAATCACTTTTACCCTTCTTGAGAAATGTGTGTAATTGTCTTAAGAGTGTTATTTTAGAAGGCGATATAATATGTGGATAAAGTTGGAAAGTGAGTATTAATCACGAGAAAAAAACATGAAAAAAAATCATTAATTAAATAAGAGGTGACTTATATTTTAGATCATCCCTCCTCCTAAAAGTACCCTACACTATCAACTGGAGGAAGTAGCAAAGAATGAAGGAGAAATAGCCTTAGGTTGTGAAAGAGGCTGTGCTTTGTTGGACACTTGGACTAGAGGTGGTCTGCTTCCTTTAGCAGGGAATGCCCTCTCTCCGCTACCATCCTTTTCTCTCCAACGACGTCGTTTAATGTGTACAAGTGACTTTTGGAGCTGGCCTCATGTCCCCACAATCTAACCAAAATCTACTTTAATGTTTTCATAGTTTTTTTTCCCCATTAGATGCTATGCTGAAGATATTGTTTTGATAGTTAATAATCATAAATTTATGTTTTTATTTTTCAATTTGATGATAGGGTATAAAATCTCATCGATTTCTAACATTTTCAATTTTTATGCTTCTTTAATAAATTTACAGAGTTATTTACTTAAACAAATAAAATTAGATATAATACTCTCTGGTCCTTAATATAAAATATATTTGGAAATTTGATCTGGGTCCTAATATAAGACATAGTTTTTATATTTTTGATCATCTCCTAATATGTTCCTGTTGATTATCTCTCTACAACAATTACGAACCTAATTGATTAGATTAATTAGTTAAGTTAGTTAGTATAATATATATTTTCTAAAATACCTTACTCATCTTCCTTAATTCCCTCATTTCCTCTCCTCCGTAATTATTGTAGAGAGAGTATCAATAGGGGCATATTAGGAAATGATCGAAAAATATAAAAACTATGTCTTATATTAGGACCCATATCAAATTCCTAAATATGTTTTATATTAAAGACCGTGGAGTATTATATCTAATTTTATTTGTTTAATTAAATAACTCTGTAAATTTACTAAAGAAACATAAAAAATTGAAAATGTTAGAAACCGATGAAATGTTTTACCATATCATTAAATTGAAAAATAAAAACATAAATTCAAGATATAAATTTATTATTATTAACTATTAAAACATTAAAACAATATATTCGGTATCTGAGGGGGAAAAAATCTATTACAACATCTAGGGTTGTCCAAAAACCCGAAGTCCAGTTGGGGTCTAGAATGAAAAAAAATTGGTCCGGGACAATTTGACCGGATACAACATTAAAGGGCTTAGATTTCGACCCGAGGTCCTTTTTTTTTTTTTTTTTTTTTTTGGTAAATTACCACTACATTGAACCGTTCACCGGAGTCTTGGACATCCTAATATGCTTTTTAATTTATAGGAATCACTTTTCACTATGTTATTTTTTATTACTTTGGGAAGTCAAGTGAAATCGAGCTAAAATATTGCATCCCAAGAAGGCAAGAAAAAAAAAACTGGAAAAAAAACTAGAAAAAAAAAAAAAAGATTGGGCTCGAGTCAAGTCCCTAGGTGGTCCGGTCCGGTCCAGCCGAGGTCGGCGGTGGTACGGTTAGGCTGATTTTTTCAGCCCGAGCTCATATCGGTGGGACCTCGGGTTGACCTCTAACTGGCCGGTCTTTGGACATGCCTAGATTGCGGGGACACGAGGCAAGTTCCAAAAGTCACTGGATTCCCCCTTTAGTGGGTAGGATCGGTGAAGTTTAATGACTAGCTGTTACTATAATGAACATGGGGCAACAAAATTGCTGTAATCACTCATAATTATATGTTAATTATATACAATCAAACCAAAATTTTATTTTGAAACACATTTATTCATGTATGCATACTCCCACAGTTTTACAATATAGGGCACTAAAAGAAGTCAATAGAAGTATAATGGTGTTGTATTACACTAAAGCTAGGGACACATTAAATCTTTGAATTGCATTTTTCACAGCCTGAACATCAACATCAATTAACTTCCCAGTCTTTGATGATATTACAGTGCATTTCTTCTCTTCAGCTTGTGGAACAAACAGGTCTCCCTTTTCCTTTGAGCCAAATAACCCAATACTACAGTTGAAGGATCAAATAGGTACATGTCAGACTCATTCTAACGTCAGTTCAATGTTTTTTGGTACCTTTAAGAATCATTCATGTAATTTATCCACAAAATTATATCTAAAAGATCCACTTTTTTCTACAAAGCTAAATAAAGGTGTTCTTAGAGCCCATTTTGTATGATGAACATATTTGGAAGGAAAAGGAAAATGGCTTCTTTTTTTTTTTTTTTTTGAGAATGACTTTTAATTCCAATTAACCAAAGGAAATGATATCAGAAAAGTCCCCATGGACAAGTGAACAGGGGGATTAACAAGTGAATCAGTTAATATTAACAACTTATGAGACTTATCGATGTATTATTTCCCTTGATTGGGACCTAAAAGTCATTCTCTTTTTTCCCCCAACAGTTGAGCCGTTTGGTATGCTGAAAAACTATCCCATGAGAAAGGATTTTCATCTATCCATGGGAAAATCCCTTCCTCCCAATTTTGGTGAGAAGCACTTTTTCTAGTAAGGAAATTCCAGGAAACCCCCTTCATCTTCTTCCTTCATCATTGTATGAGGGAAGTTCTGTGTTTTTTTTTTTTTTTTTTTCTCTAACACATCATTTTTCTCCTCTTTCTTTTGCATGCCAAACATTCACGTGGTAAAAAAAAATTTCCCTTCCCTTCGCTTCTTTTCTATCAAAATACATTTTGTCTACCAAACAGGCCAGTGGTGTGGAATTTAGTTTGGCTAACCAATTCTCTATATTGTTCATAAAATCACCTGGGTTTCTCACGTGCATGTGCAAGTTGGATAGCAGCTGTGTTTGTAGCTATTACCCCAACAGAGTCATTAATAAGAGCAGCCAACTGAAACCTCAAAAATGAAATCCCATCAGTGATGTATAAAGACCAAAATGACCTATTGCTCTGTTTTTATATCTCAGGGTTTCCTTTTTAGTTTCTAAAATTAGACTAAGAGACATGTAATGTAAAGCACCTGTCCTGGGGTAGTGATGAAGACTATCCTAGCATCTTCTCCAATAACTTCAACCACATTTTCTCTTTCTTTCTCATGCGGAATCACAAAGACTGGCCTAAAATCCCTGTTAAGATGAACATCAACATGTATAAATAGTAAATTGAAACTATAATTCAATGTGGTGTCAAAACCAAATTCAATACAAATGCAAAATATCAGTCATATTCCTCCCCTAAAACTCATACGAGAGCAAAAAAAGAAAAAGCAAGCATTCTGATCAGTTAGACTTGTATTCTAAATACGCTAGTGCATTTAAAGAAGAGTACTCTTCTAGTTCTATTTAAAAAGCATTTTCAACATGTTTTACCAGAACAAAAAAAAAAAAAAAAAAAAAAAACTTAAACCTTATTAACTTTGCCTTAAAATTTAAAAACTTTCTAACTTTATACTTATTTAATAATTGAGAAGTCCAAGAAAATAACAATATGTAAAACAATAAATTAGGGGTAAGATTGTTTATTCATATAATAAGTTTAATGAGATGCCTTATATTAAGAACAAAAACAAGCTCTCTGCCCTTATAAATAGGACCAGAGGAGTAGTTCATATAGTTCAGAACCACTTTACTAAGGAGTGAGAAAGTGCTTCAAGGACTAATGCATTGAACATTATGAAGCATGCTACCTCCTTACATGCTGTCGTATCACATGATGAGAATTGAGAAACCATGATAATTCATAAACACTTCACTAAGGACTGAGAAAGTGCTTTAAGGACAGGACTAGTGAACATTATGAAGCATAGTGCCTCCTTACTTGCAGTCATGTCATATGATGAGAAGCAATCATAAACAATTCCATAAACATGGCAAAAGCTTACATCAATGCAATCATAATTTTATTTTCAACCCTACAGTTAAAGGGATATCCTTCCACACCTTATGTCCTCAACAACCTGAGCCCATACTTCAATGGGCAACAAGCTATCAGCATCACCTTTAGACTGCATGGAGGCCTTTGAATCTGATTGTAACCCATGAATTACAATATATTTCCCTTTTTGTAATCCTGCTTTCGTGTATTTTTCCTCCACATAATCCTTCAGCTTCCTTGAAAGTGATACTCTAAGTGGTGGCAAGGGTTGCCTTGGGACACTGCGAAATGGTCTTCCCAGCCAGTCAACCATCTGATGATACCTACACCAGCAAACTCATTGAAAGCAAATTACCAGTTAAAAACAGCCTCACAAATTTTGTTCACTTAAAGCAGTATTTTCATTACTCCCTCTAGTTCCTATTGTAAAGTTTGGTCCTTTTATAAAGCAATTGCTAGTTTCAAGGAGTATTGAATTTTTTCCATATATACTCATTTAATAAGGGCAGTGAGAGAGTGTAGAAATTGATACACTGTTGGAGTTTAGTCTAGTTAACAAGGGTAACATTGAAAATCACTTAAATTTCATGACAAATTTAATGTTTTCAACTGTTTTTATTGGTAGGTGTAGTCATTAGTCAGAAGTGACTTATATTTTGATACCTAGAGGTAGTACAAGGCAAGTTGAAGGCATAAAAGCAAAACCAAATATCTCTGAAATCTTTGTGCTTCATACTACATACTCACATATTAAATCCTCCCTCTGAGAGATTTAGACGATCTGGCTTGAATGTTTCAGATAGAAGTAATCCTGCTCCTGCAGCATTCACATTTGGGTACACATAGCTAACTCTATCTCTAGCTGTTGTCATAAACAAAAATGCAGCATGGCCTAGGCCTGCTAATTTGGTGGATAAGACCATGTCATAGTACCTACCCTGTAGGCACAACAGAACAATGCATTACTTTTGAGAAACCCTACAAATATATGTAAGCTAGGGAACTTCCATATGTGATTCCAAGATTTAATGTCTTTCTATGCATACTACACTCTTTTCTTTTCCACGAATGAGATAATATTACTTCAGTTCATAATTTTTGCAGCCAGTGTGAATGAAGAAGATAGCCTCTTCAGAGTGCTTTTTTTTTTTTTGCTCGATAGAGTGCTTTTATTTGAGAATGTGTTTTGATGCTTAGTACACCTCTGCTCAATAAAGCTTTAGCTCATCAGACTTGTCATCAAGGAAATTCTCTTCTCAAGTTGATTTAATGGAATTTATTTTTCAAATCACAAAAATTTGGCTTTCAACATTGACATGTATTTTGAGTCAAACTCGCTTTTAGTAATCAAACACTGTATAAAGCAACAGTGGTTGATCATTAAAATTTGGGTGAAATTGCATCCAGCAATGTGAGAAATATTTTCAGTAACACTAAGTACCCAAATTAATTTTTTGTTCATTCAGCATCCTAAAATACTTTTTCAATAACACTCGACATCCTAAAATATTTTTTTATGCAATTTTACCCTCAAAATATTTTTCTCAGTAGCAACGAACACCATAAACTTATGATAGTGATAAGTATTTTTACAAAAATACTTTAAAATGTTGGATGTATAAAAAACAAATTAGCTTAAAATATTCGGTGCTATTGAAAAATACTTTATAATACTAAATGCAACAAAAGTTAGTTTAGAATACTCAGTCAGTGCTTCTAGAAAAAATACTTCAGTTGAATGTGACTTCACCCATTGAAATTTTATTGTATTAACATTAAGATTTAGAAATGTGCCAACCTTGAGAAGTCCAATCATATCAGTGTATTCAGCAGGCTCAGGGAAATAATCATCCGGATCATAGACATCTGCCCACCTCACATTCTTATTCAGCTCATAAGTCTGCTTCCCTCTTTCTGAAGCTAACACATCAATCTGAACACCAGGATACCTATCCTTAAGCAACTGAATAGCTGGAAAAAACAACAGATTCTCATAAACACCACCAGAGACCACACAACAACACCTCCTCACATCTCCTCTCACTTTCGAAGCCAAAGAAGCTATTTCCACAGAATAGCCAGCAGGGAATTTCAAGAACCCGTATGGGTTATTCGGGTCATCGGGGAGACTCGGATCTTCTTCTTGCTTCCCGTCTGAAAACAAGGACCCGTACTCCATATTCGGGTCTTCTCCATCATCAAACGGGTCAAGCCAAGGGTTCTTCTTGGCATTTGTGTGAATGTTGTTTCGTCTGGTGCTGGAAATTTGGGGTTGGTGATCGAATGAGCTGAAGAATGGCAGTTGGGTTGAGTGAATGGAAGGAACTGACGGTGGGTTTGTGAGGAGAGGTGAGAAAGCTTTTGCATTTAGCGGTAGTAAATAAGTGGCCGCCATTGATGAGCTGCGAAAAAAAGGTGTACCTTGTTTATGCTCTGCTGGTTTTTTCCGTTAGTGAGAGTTGAATTGAAGAAGTGCCTTTTGGAATTTCAGTTGAGTGGACAAGAGATGGATAATGTGGATCATGAAGTTTTTGTCGCCTGAGGGAGTACAGCGTCACGTTATCTACCCAGCCCGTTAACTCCATTGGTTAGATTAGTTGTCCTCTCAAACTTATATCACACATTTACTTAATTTAATTAAATTAAGAAAATTAATTAAATTAGTTAATATAACATGTATTTTTTAAAATAGTTTAAGCATCTTTTTTAATTCTCTCATTTTTTCTTCTCCTTATTGATTATTGAGAGAGCATCAATAAAAGTAAATAAGATAAAGATTGATAAATTTAAAAATTATGCCTTATCTTATTACCAAAAACAACTCTCAAAATATATTCTATATTAAAAATAGTTGGAGCCTTTTTTTTTTTTTTTTTTTTTTTTTTTTTTTTTTTGGGTCTTTAGGATTGGAGTTTGGTTTTAGAAGCACTCCAAAATGTGCCATAGAAGTTAGTTAAATTTGCAAAAAGTTGGGCCATATTTCATAAGAATATTTAAGTCTCGTTTGGAGTAGCAATTGAAACCTTTAAAAATAATTTTTCAATTGTGATTTAAAATATACAAGATAAGTATGTGAGATAAGTCTAATTTCAATTTACGTGAATAAACATTTTTAAAACCTTAAAAATAATCCCAACATGCTTAAATCAATGTGAGAATTTAGAATTTAGTTGCTGGGTAATATGTAAGTTACTTTATAAGTAATGGTTAGGTTAGAACATTTAAAACCAAGTAAAACAAGTGAGATTCAAAGATATCTACTGTTGATATCAATCTTATAAGAAAGTCATTCATCTCACTTTCAAGCATTCTTATAATAAATGTTATCTTTTATATATAGTTTGTGTATAATTATGACATATGCTATATGTATGTATTTATTTTCCCATTAAACTTTCCAAAATACTTCAATTGATTATTGGTATACAATCATTTAGTTTTTTTACAAGTCAATAGTTTTAGTACTTTTTCATTAATCCCTTTAATAACTAAATCATTTCTATTGTATATCTTTTTGGCATAAATTAAAATTGGTTCTTAAAAATGTAATTCTCTAGTCACTCTTTCTCACAATTTTAATATTACTCCCGGTCTTAATTATATGAATACTTTTGTAGTGTAATTTACACTACAAAAATGTTCTATAATTAGAACCGAAGTGAGTATATGTTTTTGTAGGTTTTAGTCTTTCCTAACTCAATTTTGAATGTCCTTTTATTTTATTTTATTTTCCATTCATCAAGCATTTCTTGATATGTAAAATTCCACTACCTTCCTATCCTAAATATACAAGTTACATGATGGGTTTACTTTAATCTAAATATAAAACTTAATTTATATCTCTCAAATTTATAATTTCTCCCCCAAACCATGAAGGAATTTCCATCTAAATGTGACTTTTGGATCCGTTATGAGTTATGACAAATGGGTGAAGTTTTATAATTTTTTTAAAAAATATAAAAGAAATATCTTTTGGGCAAGGAGGGAAATTGTAACGTTATCGACTTGAGGACGAAGCTCTCAAGCGACGACAACTATAGTGCGGTTTTAACAACAAAAAAAAAAAAAAAACTATTTTTTTTTTCTGGTTGATAGCTAAAAAAAAAACGGCACATTCCATTACTTTTTGGCCGGACAAATTTGTCCTTTTAGTCAGAGGTCTGTTTCCTACGTGGCGAGCTATAAATGGTGAATTTTAACCTTTACTTTCTCCCTCTACGGCTGCTTCTCTCTCTCCTCTCACAGTCCAACTTTGATTCGATGCTTTCTCCACCCAGCTTCACCATCAGAATTTTTCTTGAAAGTGTTCCAAAAAAAATAAAATCGCTTCTGTAACTTTCTTTACTCTTTCTCTTTTGTTCTCAAGGGGACCATTTTCGTCGCCCAAAATTTAAAGTTCATACTTTTTCGGCCACAAAATTTTGAAAAAAAAAAGCCTGTTTTCTGTAATGCATTTGAAAGTTGAAACTCTCCTCTCCGTTAGGGTTTTGCGTCATAGAAGCCGCGTATTAAATTCCCAGTTGTCAACTTCATAAACCAAAATTTTGAGCTTAGAGTAGTGTCTCTTTGGCCATATATTTTTTCAATTTTTTGTGTGCAGCCTGGAATTTGAACTTCATTTTCAGCATTGACTTGGAAATTTCTGCAAGAGAGAATTTCTCGCAATGTCGGGCCCACCCAGAGTTCGATCCATGAATGTTGCTGATTCCGACTCACGGCCGGTGCTTGTTCCCGCCGGCAACAAAGCTCGGACTACCGATGGACGGAAACCAGCTTCGAAACCTGTCAAGAAACCAGAACAGACGATTCAAGAGCCTGAAGCCAAGGATAAGAAGCCAGCTGTGAATTCAAATCCGCAATGTGTTTCATTACCGACGATTTTGAAACGGCAGGATCATCATCAAGCCGTACTCAATTTGTCAATGAACGCTTCCTGCTCATCTGATGCGTCGTCAACGGATTCTTCAACTCACAGTCGGGCGTCGTCGAGTGGGAAGGTGGTTCGGCGTACAAGTGAGCCATTGAAGAAGAGGAACTCTGGTCCGAAGTCGGAGAGGCGTGAAAAGGTTGGAACAGATAATGTGGCTGTTCCTGATACTGTACTGGCAGATTCAATTGATAGTTTGGAGGGCAAGAAAAGGTGTGCTTGGGTTACACCTAATACAGGTATCTTGATTCCTTGGCATTTATTTAAAGTATTGTGGTTTCCTTTCTTTTGGCCAACAAAAGAATCAAGCTGTTGATATGATTTGTTTGAGGCTTCATTGTGATTTTGGGTACTTTAGAGTTGGGAATGAGTGCCAATGACACTTCTCTTTCTTATGGATAAAGAATGATGACAGTTAGGGTCCTAAGTGTTAGACATGATTGTAAAGCTGCGATTGATCACGACATGGAAAATGAGAAATTTTACTAAAGGCACATGATTTTTTATTTCTTCCACGACTTTTTATTCTGTGAGTTTCCCAATAAATCATGGTTAGTATTTCAACTAGTCATTGGGCTTGGAAAGGATATGGATTATTGGTCCTTTGACATAACATGACTCATCTTCACACTGCCATATCATGCTTGGTTTGGCAACATCCTATTCAGAACAGTCGCAAAGTTCTATTCTGAATCCGGCAGCTTTCAGGTCTAATATAACATCAGCAATCAAATATTAACAGTATTGTCTTTAAATAGTATATCAATGTCATTCACTAACTGTGGTCACTATGTTACGGTGCACTTTCTGCTGTTCTTCCCAATTTAAGATCAAGAGGTGCATTTTCAAGATCTTGTATGCTATGATTGATAAAGAATTATGGATATTATTCCTAAGTCTACATCAGCATTCAATTTAAGCAACGAGTTTTGATGATCTGGATGGAGACATCCCTGGAGTTAGTTCTTGATTATTTATAGAAGTGCCTGCTATGTCTTGCGATACTGGTTCATCTTGTGTTTGCTCGCTGTATCCTTGTAGATTTAACATTTTTCCTTTTGTTATAGTCAGTATTTTTTCAGAGTAAGTGAAATATAGATGTCAACATGGAAACTCTGAAATGTCACATCATTTTCTTGATATCAGAATTATCATACCTTGTTTGTCCATCTTTCAGTATAAGATCAATTTTAGCAGTCTGTCCCTGAAGTTGTATGTGCTGCAACTTTTAAGACTGCTTGGGGTAATGAACTGTGCCCTTGAAGGTTGATTTTTGTGCACAGAAGCCATTGGTGTCCTCTTTTCTCGTTTATAGACAACTAGGATGATTTCTCATTTACAAGAATTTTTTTCTCAATGATATGGGAAAACATGTTAGTCAGATGTCATTTCATAAAGCACTTATGCAGCTATTCCTTGGTTTTTATGCAAGAAATTCCAACATTTGTAAGCCTTGAGTGGGAGGATGAATAGAAGTAATAAGGATGAAGTTGGAAAGCTGCAGAAATTAGTTGTAGTGTAATGGACTTAACTGTTAAAGGAAGTACTATTAACATATGTTTATAACACATTGATCTTATCATCCATCTTATCATTCATACTCAGAGAACATGCTAACCTCTAGGGTCATAATACCTCATTAACCACATATTTGAGTAATTAACCTTATATTCCCTTTTTTCTGAGGTTAATTTTGCTGCATTTTTTGCCCTTAATAGAATAACAAATATCTGATTTCACTGTTTTCTTAATTGGGAGCTCGCTATATAACATTGCAGTTGCAGATTCCTTGTACTTCTTTGATTGCTTATTTGCTTTCCTTTTTGTCAGAACCAAATTATGTTGCTTTTCATGATCAAGAGTGGGGAGTTCCTGTCCATGATGACAAGTACGTGTGGTTTCTTCCAGTGTTTGTGCAATCTTTATGCTTCAGCTTTGTGGTTCTATCAGAGTCTCAATGATTCTATTTTTTCATGCAGGAAACTGTTTGAGATACTCAGCCTCTCTGGAGCTTTGGCTGAACTCACATGGCCCACCATCCTTAGCAAACGGCAGTTATTTCGGTATGAATGTCATTTGATGAGATATTATAGAGAAAAATTATTACAGACATATTACATGTTATATTAAATTATAAGACATTACTCATCAAATAATAGTTTTGCTTCTAATTGGCTTTTTAGTTATTAGATAGCTTCTATGCGGAAAATGCATTTTAAAATTTGGGGTTTAAACTGGATTAATATTTTTGTCACATATGACATGTCTGATCACAGTGAAGTCTTTTTGGAATTCGATCCATGTGCTGTTTCTCGAATGAGTGAGAAAAAAATAACTGCACCAGGAAGCCCTGCCACATCTTTGCTTTCGGAACTCAGGTTACGGGCCATAGTTGAAAATGCACGTCAGATATGTAAGGTAACTACATTCATTTATCCCCAAGCCTACCTTGTTTTTAACTGAAGTAGAGAAAAAAATTAACCCTTGGATTTCAAACTTTTCTGTTAGCTAAGAGAAGATGAATGAAAATGAAACATGAGGAAAACTTGTTCCATGACCCACTGAAGAATCATAAATGTGAGACCAACTTTTCTGAGGGTGATTTGTATGCCATTATGCCATGCAGGTGATTGAAGAGTTTGGGTCCTTTGACACGTTCATCTGGAACTTTGTGAACCATAAGCCGATAGTCAGTCAATTCCGATACCCACGGCAGGTACCCGTCAAATCTCCCAAGGCAGAATTCATAAGCAAAGACCTTGTAAAGAGAGGATTCAGGAGTGTAGGACCAACGGTTATCTACACGTTCATGCAAGTGGCTGGCCTAACAAATGACCACCTTATCACTTGCTTCAGATTCAAAGAATGTACAGCCACCACCGAAGAAGAAGCAGCACAAAAAGACGGCTCCCTTGTCTTATCTAAGGTCAATGACAAAAAAACTGAGGATCCCACGGAGGTAGGTTTGTTGCTTGCTGTGGATAAATTGAGCTTCAAGGCCAACTAGAATGATTGAAAATTAAAGGCCTTGGTTTATTTGACGGTGTTGACCGGGCTTTGCTAGTGGCGAAGGAGTGTACAAATCCATACAAAAAAAATAGCTAGCTAGAAAGAACTTTGTATCTAAAAAGCGCAATGACTCTGGCAATTCAAGTTCTCGTGTATTGAAAAAATTGCTGAAATGGATTATTCAGTCTCCTTTGTCCATTCTCTATTTTTTTAACCTTCCTTTGCATTATTAAATCTTGGTTTCTTGCGCTGATGACCATACCAGTTTGGATTTTCTCTAGTGCCATCCTCTTCATCATAATTCCATACCAGTTTGCAGAAGTTTTTTAACAAGTATTATCTTACTAAGTGAAATCGGCTATATAAATCACATGACGTCTTTGTGCTTTATTAAAAACTAAATCTTTTGATAGATTGTTAATCAAAATATCACACTTAATGACTTTATGAGTATTTTTTCTAGTCTTCTCTACCCCTTTCCAAAGACTTTAGTACTGTTTGATATACTCTCTCCACGTGTGCATACAATGGCCATCTTTTATACGTCTCCAAATCACCTCAAAGATTTTCCACCATTTTCTCCTTAAAAACAGGTCTTATAAAAAAACAGACCAACGAGTGTTAAAGATCAAATTTTTGTGGTGTGCTTTTAAAAAATTATCCCCTCTAAATCATCAAATTAATTTGACCGTTCAGTAATACAGTGGATTGTTGATTTTAGTGGAGAGAAACTGTTGGCTGTTGAGGACAACTCAAACATGTGCTAAAACAAAACCAGTTGATGGTTTTTAATGACATGTCAGCATTCCCAACCTAATCGGTGGTCTTGAAAATACAGAACAGCCTCCATTTTCGGTGCTTCATACTTTCTATTCATTACCTAATCTAAGCAGAAATTGCAGACATTTGACCAATGTGATTGGTGTGAAATGGTTGGTACTTTGTTCACAGCAAACCCAACATCAGTAATATTTTTGAAAAAAAATGCCATAGCAGACAAGGTGATGCAATTGCCCAATTAAGAAGGAAACCAAACTTGAACTAATTTCAATTTTTTTTACAATGAACTATAAAATAATTCATCTTATTTATGCTTAAGATGAGTCATAAAGGTTTGTGTTTGGTTACAATTTGCTCAAAACATTGAAGCCAGCAAGGCGGAAAATCTTAAATGGATGAAACTAAATATAGTTGTCGGTTTAGTAGATAAGGATTCGAGTATATCCTCACTAGAGAGGGAATTCAAATTTCATTACCAAAATGACATGTCTTTAGTGAATAATCTATGATCTCTGTTAATATAATACTCTTAGACGTTAAACCTACTCTGACCAACAGTTTCATTAGGTTTGACCGTTTGACTCGGCTCAAAATATCAATCTTTGAAGTAAAAGTTTTAGATCCTTATTTCATTGCCAAAAATGCTTCAGAACTTACTATCCAACATAAAGTGATGTTTTTAGAACTTGAAATTTTGTTGGCAAAAAAATTATGACTATGCAAAGAGAAGGTGACTAAATTGATTATGGCAGAATTAAACAGTAACGGGGTCAGCCTCACACTATGAAAAAGAAAAGTTCTTTTCATTTTTGGATAATTTTATGTAACACCAAATAAATTGGGCATCTCTGTTTGATTTCTCTATAGAAGCGGAAGATCAGAAATGGCTGAACTGAGCTGCTTTAGCTTAAGTTTAATCACAGCCGACGAGCTATCCTGAGTGAAAAGAATCAAATCTGAGGCATATCTACCAATGCTTCTCTGGTATATTTACATGCAGACCCCTACTGAAATTATAAAAACTAAAGCCAATTCTGGATTTCTTGAAGATGACAATAATCTACACTACTTAAGCTAAGCTCTAAACTACACTTAAACTTGTATTGTCTAATTCTTGTGCAACATTCTTCCTGAAATGGCTGCTAAAAGTGCTGATCTGAAATTTGGATCCTTGGTTAAGGAAGTAGCCATCTGCTCCACCAAAACCTGAGGGACTTCAGAAGAATCGAGCTTTGGAATTGAGTTTGAGGATTCATTGAAGGACTTTGACCTTTTCATGTCAACTGTAACTTTTGGAGGAGAAGGTCTAAGAGAAGATGATGAGCCTTGTACTAAGCCTCTGGTTGAACCTGATGCTGCAGCCTCCATATGAGAAGGTGGTTCATGATTATGCTCTCCTTCATAGGTTGCCACCACTATTGATTGATCATCCGCACTTCTTTGAACCTGATTAACCAACCAAAGACACAAAAACTTAGCATAAATACTTTTTTCTTTTATGATAAGTTCATTATTAGTACTTGAATTATGATTTAATTACCTTCTTTTTGACAGGGCATGAGGGAGCAAAAGAGCATTTGAAGTAAGCTCTGGACAAGGGTTGTCTCTGGTCACCTTTTGACCATATTTCCTCCACTGGTATCCATCTTTCACAATCTGGAAACAGAAACAAAGATAGATATTTGGACATGTTATTGAAGAATCCAAATACAAGTGTTAATGAAAATTTAATTAGTCATGTTTTTTTTTTTGGCTTACGAGGGTGGTATCAGATGCTGGTGTTCTGACATAAGCTTTGGAGATTTTTGCTTTGATGATCTCTTGCCTTGGTTTCTTGCTTGATTCTTCTTCATCAGCTGAGCTGCTCTCAGAATTGTTGCTATTGTTTCCATAAACCCCAACTGGATTGCTATTGTTATTATTGCTGCTTTGATCAGACTTCCTCTTCTTTGGTGGACTCATCTCCTTTTCTGAACTATTATTGTTATTGTTCTTTCTCATATATTCAGACAAATGGTTCCTCAAAGTATTGTAATTCTCACACATCTCTGTCAGCATTTCAGTCAGCTTCTTGTTTTCAGCACTCACCCTTTTCAATTCCTCCTCAAGATCACCACTCATCTGAAAAAAATCATTAAGCTCTCTAATCAGAAACAAATCATATACACAATGATGAACAAATTAATCAACCAAAGATCAGTACCCAGAAGGAAAAAACACAGCTTTATGCAGAAACAACTAACCTCTTGTCTTGAAGGAGATGACTTCAACTCTAATGCAAAAAATTTGCTTTCCACTTCCTTTTTCTGAACAACACACAGAAAAGATTTCCCAGGTCAGCTTCTATTCTGGGCATGAAAGACAAAAGAAGATATTTTTCTTTTTACTTACAGAAATCTCTTCAGTGACTCCGGAACTAGGATTAAGGTTGAGGTCCAAGGAAGTGTTGATCCATGATGAATAATCCATAGCAACCGAAAAAGTCAAAACAAAAGACCTTGTCGCAACAAAAACCCAGACGATATAAGCGTTCAATAAGCCCGAAGACTAAAACTTTATGCAGTTCTGTGAGTGCAGAAGGAAGGTCAAGTTGAAGAAGGATACTGAGAGGAAACGTAGAGAGAAAAATGAAATCACAGTCGGCTAAGATTGCTGGCACATGGACAAATGAGGCAAGTGTCGGTCTTTATTTATAGCGTTGTTGGATAAGAAGAAACGTGTGGAATTATTTGTATTTTAAAAGGAAAACAAGTGGAAGTGCCCTATATATCAAAAAAATAAAAAATAAAGGTTAGAAGTGCCCTGAATCTACGTTCATTCCATTGCTTTTTCCTTAAGTACTCTTTAGGTGTTTATCGCTCTAATTTTAGGGTATGGATCTTATATATATATATATATATATATATATTTCATATATATATATATTTATTTATTTAATTTATATAATATTTATTTATTTATTTAGATTAAATTATATATTACATTCTAAATATCTTTTATATTTAGTATATCAAATTAATTAATTTTTAATCTCGTATTGAGACATATTTTTCTTGTAACACCCATATCCCGAATATTAATTAATTTGAGATATTGAGTGTAAAAAAATATTTAATGATACAGCATATAATTTAATTTAAATAAATAAATATATAAAAACATGCTCAAACCCAAAAATTAGAGGGTTGACCACTTAATAAGCATCTAAGATAAAAACATAAAAAAAGAACTCTTAGTTTCGTTAGATGAGCTATCTGTTTGGATTAACAATAAAAATTATTATTTATTTTTTAATGTGACTTACTATATATAAAATAAATTTACGAGGAAGGTTTTATTTTTACCCTTTCCAACTAAGAATTCAAACTTGTGCTTAATTTGTCAAAGAAAGAGGAAAGAAAAGAATATCCCTTTGATGTAGTAGGCACGTCGGTGTGAGGTTCTCAGTACTGGAGAGAGAATATGGAAGAGAATAGAAATTCAAAAGTCAAGCACGCCTTTCAAATTCTAAAGACTGTTCAAAAATAAAATAATAGTAAAAAGTAAGAACTTGGGAATCCACCTGGTTTGACGAGTTTTCAGAATGTATGTACAGAATCTATGTATGTATCATATATATAACACTGGGCCCAAAAAAAAAAAAAAAAAAAAAAAACAGTATAATATATAACAACCCCATGCAAACCTGGCAAGCTACCTGCTGATTATCAGATTATGGTTATTATTAAATGTATCTTTGATTAATTTTCTAAAATTATATAAAATCTTACTGAACTTCATGTCATATATAAAATTGTAAATGCTAATATTTTCTAATGTCATTTAAAATTGTAAATGCTAATATACTTTATAATAAAGTGGCATATATATAATGGAGAAAAAAATGAAAAAATCAATTGACATTTTAGAAAAAATAATAAACCTTCCTAATAATCTTTTACATTTATACCCATACCATCCCTATTATTAGTTTTATTCATTATTTATTTACAAGTAATTCAGTTGGGGTGATTTGGATTATTTAAGATCTAGAATAATATTTATTTTTTATAAAAAAGATAATCTTATGATAGAAATGTTAAATATATAAAATTTTAGTTATCACAAAAAGCATGATGTTTTATTTAAAAGTTAAGGAGGTTATGTAAATATGGTTCTAAGTTTAGAGAAGGTTTTATATAATTGAGCCTTTGTAAAAAAAGAATATATTTATATAATTGAGCCTAATTAATTTAATGTTTGATCAAATAAAATAATAATAATTAAAGCAGAGTGATTATCTTGACAACTCAAACTTTTATGTTGACTAAGAAGGCAAC
This sequence comes from Acacia acuminata, assembly GCA_019022655.1. Classification (NCBI taxonomy): domain Eukaryota; kingdom Viridiplantae; phylum Streptophyta; class Magnoliopsida; order Fabales; family Fabaceae; genus Acacia; species Acacia acuminata. Next base: position 1,993,658 of record JAFJYI010000001.1, read on the forward strand.
TTGATTGGTCCTGGTCTTAGCCAGGTTATAATCATATTAAATGTGTCTGTGTGTGGTGGGCCCAATTTGTTTCTTCATCGTCACCGCGACAATTCCAAACATTTTTCACGTTGCATGTTATTTGTTTTTATTCTATTTTTCTACGCGCTTCACACACACTACTCTTCCTTTGGCCTATTTTGTTAGGTATGCGTACATTATATATATGCATACATTATATATATATATAAACGATAAATATATATATATATATATATATAATATGAACATATATACTTGATATACTCATAGTTCAAAGTCTTATTTGTAATCATGTACTTTGAGAAGTTTTTCTCCCCAACGTATCGACTAAATAAAATGTATCAATGTCTTTTTAATTTGGATTTCATCAAGTCAAAATGAAATTTTTTGGTCATATATATTTTTCCTATCATTATTAATACTACAAAGTTACCGAATTAATTAGTTAATTAGGTTTACTTTGACCTTTAAATTCTCAAGATCAAAGTGTATATATATTAATAACTTTTTTCATCAGTTTGACGATATAGTTTGTTGGAGTGATTTTGAAGTTTTTTTTTTTTTTTTTTTTTTTTTTTTTTTTTTTTTTTTTTTTTTTTTTTTTTTTTTTTCCTGGTTTCCAATCAAATCACATGTGGATGTTTTATTTATGCATACAAATACATTAAATATATAAGGTTAAGTAAATAAACCTTCCATAGTCAAATCTAAACATATGAATCAATTTTTGTCCCAAGACTTTGGGAAAAAATGTGTTCATATGAATCTTATTAGATTAATAAGATTATTTAAAAAATTTACTTTTATAACTATATAGTAATATTTATTGTGATATTTATAAATGAATAGTTGACCTACAAATTTACACGTGAATGCAGGTCAAAATAAAGATTTGTTCCAATGAAAGGCATATCTCTTGCCATAAGTCAAAAGCCAATTTTCCTTTTTGAAAAAAAAATGAGGCCTTTGAATTTTTCTATTTTTTCCTCCTTCTCGGATTTAAATTAGATGATGATTCGTCTTTGGTTATTATTATATGGTGGAGTATATGGATTACCTAATTAAAAAAATAATAAAAACATGCAGTGTACTATGTTTACCGTACCAAAAAAATAATGAACTTTCAGAGATTATTAGTTAACAAATAATAAAAAGAAAAGGGATGGTCAAGAATTGATGCATGCACATGGTGGATCTGAATCATTAATTATTTTTTGGTCAGTAAGGTAATTTTAATCATAATTCATGATTATAGTTGGTTTAATTAATTGTATGGAGACTTATATATGTCCTATGGTAATAGCTAGCCAATACTCTCTATGTAACATCAACGTAGGCCACCTTGGAAAAATAATTAGAATGAATGAGTTGAATTAGTTTAACATGATCATGATTAAAGAAAAAGATAAATACTCCCTTCATTCCCTAATATAATTATATTACATATTTATAAGTCAGATAAATTATTTTGGAGAAAAACGATAAAAATAAATATTTAAAATAGACTTAATCAACTTCATTGATCTCTAGAAAATAGTCAACTGGCCGGAGGTAGTGATAAAATTTTCCTTTTCATTGTTACTAAATAATAATGAGAAGTGATTAACAAGCCGTTGGTTGAGTGATATGCGACATCATCGGAAATACAAATTTGAATTCTCAGAAATGCACTTGTTAAAGGTGAAAACTCTCTACTTTCTAAACCTTGAAAGGAGAAACCCTTGGTAAAAAATAATGATGATGAAGAGAAGTGAAGAGATCTATAAATTTATAAATGATCTAAGTTATGTTACACACCTTTTATTTTTTAAGACCGCAAATATATGAAATTATCATGAAGATCCGTTGTCCTTCTTTGTAAAAACAAATGTGTGAAGACTAAATAGCCCTCATGTTAAATAATGGAAGTAGTGGTTGTAAATTCTTAAGCACAAGCATTAAATACTAAAAGTATAAGCTGTAAACCAGTAACTGACTAAGGTTGAGTCTAACAGAAGAATGAGAGAGATGATCAGAAATATGGTTAATGGTCGCATAATTGATTTTAATTCAAAACTAATGTCAAAAACCCTACTCATATCTTCACTTTCTTAATAGTTATATGAAGAGAAAATGAATGAGGATGAAAAGTGAAAGTGAAAAGGAAGAGAGAAGAAGAAGAAGGAGGAGTGAGAAATGAGAGGTGGTCAAATTCATTGAACATAGACGCTCTCTCAAGTCTCAAGTTTGGAGGCTGCAGCGTGCGTACGTTCCCATTGAATACTTCATTCATGAACTTGTTTCGTATGTTCCAGTCAATTTCCACCTCTCTCATTTATTATCCATTTCAATTATTCTAATTAATCAATCACGTGCCTTTGAATTACTACTACTACTACTCTTTACTTGATTAATTACTACTTTCCTTCTTTAATCTAATTTCTACCCTCCTCCTTAATTCAAAGTTTCAAAACCATATATTTTTACTATATTTTAACCATTACCAGCAACAAAATACTACACTTTATTAAAAAAAAGTCTTTTAAATTTTTTAATCTATCTATAAAATCTCTTATTTGTTTTTTGAAAAAATTAATTTCAAATTTTACCCATTTAATATTGTAAAAATTTCGACAACAAAATTTAGTTCTTATGTATGATATCTATAATTATGATATATTATCAATCATAGATATAATATATACATACATACATTATGTATATATATATAGTTTGAATTATTTTATTGTGATAATCTTTAAAAAGATTAATAATAATGCCTGACATTCTTTGCAACTATATATAGGAAATAATAGTACCAAAAATAGGTAAAGTAGGTGTCAACAAGGAGCCACTTGAAGTTAACTTAGTTGTTGAGGGTGGGTGAAATGTGAGTACAGGTTAAGGTTTAGAATCCTCTCAATATATCAAAACAAAAAAGAAGTTTCAACAAGTTAAGAACATTTCAGAACTTAGGAAATGCTTTTTATGAAATTTTATATATCTCATAGTATATAGAAATAATTATGATTATAATTTATTCATATATATATATATATATATAGGATTACTTTACATACATAATTGGGTTAATATTATTTAATAAATATGTCTGTTATTATTTGAAAATATGAGTATACATTTTATTCGAATTAAAAAAATATCTTGGGATTAAACCTAATTAAAATAAAATAAAAATAAGGGCATTTATTCTTTTCTGTGTGTGGGTGGGGTGGCTCATCAGGTGCTTGACTTCAAATCTGGCTGAATTTAGTAGGTCCTCTCTGTCTTTAATTTGTTTGTTTTCTAACACAAAGAAATGTTTTAATATATATTAAATATAATGTATCTGTACGTGTGTGTATTATGTACATGCATATGTGTTTGTATGTGCATATTATAGTGAAAGTGGTAATTTTTGACTTAATATACAATCCACTTGAAAATATTCATTCGTCATCTTCCCTCCACCCTCTCCCAGAAAAACATTTAAAACAAGATATCATGACATACAAGAACCTCATCAAACTCCATTTTTTCCCTTTAATTAGAAACCCTGATTATATTTATTAATGGGACAATTGCTGGAAAATTCCTTGTTAAAAAATTTGTCACCCAAAGGTAGACACAGGTCTTTGAGCAGATGCAACGTACACATTCAACAAGTGCAACTATTCTTCAACTTTGTACATAATTGAATATAAGTTACACATATCTGAAAGATAAAATTTTCCCCGTCGAACATAAGATACACTTGTATTTTTCTATGTAATATTTTATAACAATTTTTTCTTTTGTTGTTGATAATACAAATTAATTTCATTCCAAATGTGAAGGGTAAATAATAAACTTGTTTTAACATAATTTTGACATAATTTTGGATTTGACAATCGAGCACCTAGCATAATCCTTCTCTTTTATATTGACATTGGTTATAAAATATAGGCAGAATTAAATCTAAGAATTTAATTAGGAATAATATCATATGTTAAGATTTGCATAAACATTTAAAATTTAACTACCCTCCACTTGCTTAACACTCAATTCTCAATAAGCACTCAAGCTCTATCTAATTTATCCCATAATAGCCTCCATGCACTATTTGATATTTATGTCAACCTAAAATTAATTTATACTATTTGATTGGTTGAAGTACCATGAGATCTCCATATATATATATATATATATATATATATATATATATATATATGTGCGGAGTTGGATCCAAGACTTACTAAGAGGATTTGACCCTAATTCACTCAATAAAATATAATTATTTATACGAAGCTACTTGAGCTTCAAAAATGGACGTTCAATGTGGAGTTTAATTAGTCATCTTCAATCATCATTATTTTAATTATCCCCGGATGCCATTAACCATCTAGGCTAGCTCTAGCTGTTTAAATTCAATTCTAATTAACGAGTAAACCCTTCAATAAATAGTGTACGTTATTGGACTTAATCAAATTTATTTTGAAGAACACATTATGTTAATTATTTGCATTCAACTATATGTCTATAATAAATTTCAATTTTTAATAAACCAGTTATCATACATTATGCTGATATCAATTGCAGATCAGAACGCCAGGCAATTTTTATTAATATTTTTTACAAGAGTTATAGTTCATTATTTAATAATTTATAATAAACATACTAAAATTTAATAATAATTACATAAAATATCCTTATATTAAAATGTTGTCTATAATAAAAAAATGAAATAAAATATTACTCCTCTAATCATTAATGTAAGACATAATTAACTAATTTGATTAGATTAACAAAGTTAATTTATTTAATATATTTTTTTTTTTTTTTTCTGTAAAACACTCTAATAATCTTCTTTAATCTCCTTCCTCTCTTTCCTACTTAATTATTGTTGAGGCCTTGAGGGAATGTCATTAGGGCTAATTTGGTAACAAATTGATAAATATGTAAAATATGTTTACATTTAGGACCACTATTAACTTTCTAATTAGGCCCTCCATTAAGGATGAGAGAAGTATATATATAACACATGAGTTTTAACTGATACTAATTATTTAGTGAAAAATAAAATGATATAAAATTAATTACGTTAAATATTAAAATTTGACAATGACACTAAAATTCAAAACAATAAATATTTTAAAATGGAGACGGGAGCGAATTAACAAATGATGGGTTGTTGTTGCGTGTGAATTAACCTATGAATCATGCATGACGTTATGACGGCTTATTTATTTATTTATTTATTTATTACTTAATTGTTGAACTGAAAACATGCACGACGCCGAACTAATCCTAAAACATCATTATTTTTCCATTAGATTTGATAACTTTGACTCCAAACAGAAGAAAAGGGAAAAGAATGTAAAAATATATATTATATTATTGCGTGGGGATGTCAATTGAGTATAGTTTGGTTCGGTTGTGAACCAAAATTAAACTGAATCCGACCAACAATTGTGAACATGTGAATATATTCAATTTATCATGTTTTGTTCACCTTTGATTGATTCAATTCATGTTAATTATGTATTACTTTTTTTTTAAAAAAAAAAAAAAGGAAAAGAGTTTTTGCAATTACTGATATTTTAAATTTTATTCACCCATTTTTAAAAGTCAAAACTCTAATATGCTCATCATATTAGCTAATGTTTTAAAACTTGGATCAGATACACCTTATGATCCTAATTATAGGATAATATTTGAGAAGTCAATCTTAATCCTAATTATAAGATAAAGTTCTAATTTTTGTCAATTTTTTCTTAAAATACCCTATCGATACTTTCTTAATAATAATTAAACACAATAATAATTTATTAATGCATTTATATATTCTATAAAATAAGTAATACATGCAACTCAAATACTAAATACACCTTAATTCTATTGTTTTTTGTCATAACTCAAGAAGTCTACAATGTCAAATTGTGAGATCGACCTCAGTGAAGTTGACGATGCCGAACTGTGAGATGTCGTGTGAGGTTGGAGAGGTACAAGCGTATGAGACTATTGATTCAACAACGTTTTAAATTTTAAATAAGGGCATTTTAGAAAAATAAGAATAATTAACTAATTTAACTAATATCCTTAATCTCTCCAAAATTTAGTAAATATATCCTATAATTAGAACCATAAGGTATTAAAATGGAATGATCAAACTGGTCAGTGGGTCTCGATTTTCAAGGTTTAATAGATTGTTTGTTTTACATCAGCAGTAACAGATGAAACAGTCACATGCGAAGTCCATGGTACTCCATATAGGCAGGTTCCTTGAAATCTTTCATAATACTAAATGATGTATTATATACGTTACGGAGCCTTGTTAGATACCGTTTTATTTCATAATGCAAGGTTTAATAGATTAAACTGACGGCTGAACTGATGACATAAAAATGTAATAAAAATAAGGGTTAAAAAGCAATTTGGACAATAAACTATTATGGTTAACAAATAACTTTTAAGTTCAAAAAATATAAAAAAAGACTTTTAAAACCAAGTCTTTAATAAAATAACACAAAAAAAGTTTTACCATTTTTTATGACTATTTTTAAAAGTTTTTTTATTTTGAAAATATATTTAAAAGTTATTTTTGAGACAGGTAATAGTTTTTTGGCCAAATTTCCTTTTTTAAATAATCATACATATTAAAATCAATTCATAATAAGTTTAATGGTTAACATAATAACACATCAATATACCAAGTATTTCATTTAGAATTTTCTAAAAACAGTTTCAGTTGCCAATTTAATTTAGAATTTCAGCTCAATCACGGCTCAACTATGATTCAATGCACCAATAGAAAAGATTTTAGCTGCATTAGCATTAGGTTTCTCGTTTGAGTCCCTGTGAAGGAGCTAGCTACATTGCCATTAAACCTAATAATACTTTTCTCATAATACTCCTTTTGGTCTTTATTATAAGACCAACTAACTTTTCTCATAAACCAATAAAAGTAGTTAAAGTCAATAAAGTTGTCACAGGATCTAAGTAATTTCCAATATTACCCATAATAATTGCCCTAGACTCTAATTATTACTCTCACCAACTACCCTTATTGATTATGGGCAGACATAGAAAAACATAATTAATGCCCATTGGGAATAAGCAAGTGCCTTATAAAAAAGACCAAATAAACTTACTAGTTGGTACCTTATAATAAGGACCAGAGGGAGTATATAATACCTACCACTCTGGTCCTATTTATAAGTCCCATTTTGACCAAATCACACATACCAAGGAAAGGTAGGTAGCTCAATGATTATAGGGTAAAATTTCAACTTTACCCTTTTTATGATTGAGTATCTTTTGACTTTTTATTCTCTCTCGATTTTCATTGGTACAATAATATGGACAAAATTGTCACAATCTCATTTATTTGGTCAAAAGGGACTTATAAATAGGACCAAATTTTTTTGGTCAAAAGGGACTTATAAATATGATCAGAGTGATAGTCAAATAGCCATATAAAAAAATTCTTGATCCAGTTCATCTCGATTATGAAAATGGTTTTCTAGTACAAATTGATATTGTTGATCTGATTCGATTATGCCCTAATCATTGCATTAGCATCCTACAAAGTATGTACGGAAATGCATCCTTTACTAATTTTTTTTTTTTTGGGGGGGAGCCGAAGAATGTACAGTAGAAGAAGGCCATAAAGAGATGCCTCGAAGGGTGTCGAAGATGAGAAGTGGCCGTCTATGACAACTCATAACTTTCAGCCACGCGCGTGCCACACGTTCTCTTATTCTAGTCCCCTCTGACTGTGACGCTGTGTCCCTCCCTTTTTTCATCATGCATGACGTATTATTTCCACTTTATTGCAAGTTTGCAACTACCAATTTTCATTTTTCTTTTTTTTTTTTTTCATTCAAAAAAATGGAATTTAATCTCGCTTGGTCTTCAATTCATTTCATTCAAAATTTGGGTTTTACCAAGTATATGGTGGGTAAAATTAAAAGAAGTTTTTAAGTTATTTTATTATTATTAATTTTTTATTCATTACTTTTATTCGAAGATCATGTTAAGATGTTGTGTGTGGGGATATCTTAATACAAATTATTGGGGTCAACCTGTTCAACTTTAAAGCTATGTGTTTTCAATAGTCTTTATTTTGTTCACTTCAAAACTTAATTTTTAACTCTTTTTTTAACCATATTATGAAGCAATTTGTTGTGTATTCATTATCTTGTTTTTTTTTTTTTTTTTTTTTCGTTCAGCACCCTGAAATATTTTTAGGTGGAGGCACAAAAATTACTTTACGGTATTAGACGCACTTAAAAAAATACTTTAATATATTATATGCGCCTTAACCCATTTCAAAAAGAGAACTTTTAAAAGTTTATATAATATGGACCTGCACACTTAAAATTGTAATTAATTAAAATATCATAACATTTGTACTACAAGTGGCAATAGTACTGAAGGCAAGATTCAAGCATGTAGCATTAATTAAGGCATGAAGAACGTCCTTAATTATTATTGTCAAAACATAGTACAAGTGCTAAATTCTGAATGAATCCAACGTAATTAATATATTCCAACCACGTGTATAGAACTAGAATAATAAGTTCAACCGATAGAAAAAATGGTAAGAAAATCAAGTTAGTATTTGATAGCTAGAGGAATATAATGCATGCATGTAGCTATAGTTTAATTATTAATATTGATCTCTGCCTTCGTCCAATTAATTCTGACTAACATTAATTATATTATTCTGCCACAAAAAACAGTAATTCTATTGACAAAAATTTTATATACTCATTAACGCAAGACTTTTTTTTTTTTTTTATCATCAAGCACTAAAGTATTTTTCATGAGCTTTTTATTTTCAAAATTACCCTTCATAAATCCAACATGAAATTTTTTTCTCTCCTTTTCTCTTTTCATAGTTGTGATTTGTTACGGATCTGCACTAAGGCCCAATGTTGGGGCGGCCCAACATAGGTAACAGCTTACCTATAATATAGGAAGACCCTGTATTGTAGCGGAGGCCAACAATCAGCATGATGGGGGTATCCGAACTGAATTCGCGCCACGTACTCCCCTAATGCTTCGCCATGGAGATTATGCCCCAACCACGATCTCCTCCACTCCTCCACGGTGACCTCTATAAATACAGAGACCAACTAACCAAGTGCACAGGTTCTAACTACGACTCTTTACGTTCAGTCACACTGTGCACACACATCACCCCCTATATCGTGTACAGTGACCCCAGGCTCCCTTGAGTATCTGCTCCATAGATATTCAGGTTGAGCCCAACGATCCAACATTAAAGTACCAGCTCTAGGCTAGACATCCGAGTTCCACACCGGAACATGATTAATTATGATTCATTTTTAATCTTAATTAAGGGCAGTTTTTGGATGTTATAATTTATTTATTTTTTTTTAAAAATAATATTGGTTAAAATCAACCACCCTTCTCAAATTATTTATTCAATTAAAAGCAAAATATTGAAAACTGGATTGATTAATGAACCAGTTGAGGTAGTAATTTAAAATCCTTAAAGTTACTAAAACACAATATGGTGAAACACAATTATACGATCAATTACTATTTCTTAAAACTCAAAACAATGTCATTTGAAGTTCAATAAAGAAAGGAAATTAAAACAAATTACAAAACTAACCTAATCAATTCATCCAAAACTCTTAACTTATAGAACTGGTTCACTAGTTTATTGGTTCAATCGGTCGGTCTAGGTTGGGTTTTAATGCCATGGTTAGAAAGATGTATGATTAATATTGCGTGAAATTTGGTCTTCCTTCCAAATTTGACATAATTAAGTGTAGGGATGTAGCTAGGTAGATGTGTAGGGGTAGCTTGACTTTGTAAAATGAGATGGCCCGAAACCCTACTTGAATAAAATTCACACACACACACTTTTCTTCAGCGTACTGTCTTCAAAATTCAAATGGGTGGTAACAACTAACAACCCAAAGAATTCAAAAGCATGGCCCACAAGCCGACAAAAAAATGAGCACGAGATTTTGACTTCGTTATGACCAAAGACCCCCCTTATTCTAATCTGTCACTTCAATTGTCGGTCCCGGTCAACACGTTTAATTTTATAAAAACATCCACATCATCACTTATCTCTAACGATAAGGTCTTTAGCCTCGGGCGCATACCTTATTATACTTTCTCTCTCTATGTTCTAATTCTAATCTCCATCTAATTATCTTCTTTTTTGCTTATGTAAGTAACATTTTAAGTTACTTTGAGAATAATCAACCTTTTTCTTTTTATCTAAGTCAGTGACCATATTTACTTCCATTTTTTGAAATTTTCTAAGGCCTTTGATTTGTTTTTATTATTATTATTTAACAATTAATTCATTCAGTCGATCTATATCTGTGCAGAAGCCAAGCCGTTTGTTTATGACCGTTGATGATATTAATTAAATGCTTATAATTAATACAAGATATTAGCTAGTGTGAATTTAACTATTTTAGTCGATCGCCACTATAATTGCTTTATTGACAGTGGGATTTAGTAATGTTTCTGGCGCGCACACAAAAAATGCTGCTACATGCATGTGGAACTTATGAAGCATGCATAATGTTTCTGTTTTAAGTATTTGGAGTCATGTGATAGGTTCGTGAATTGAATAGTTTAAAAAAATAATAAAAATTTAAGAGGCATGCATAATGAGTTGACATGTTATATTTAAGACAAAATCCGACTTTCCAACTAGCTATTATGTTAGAGACCGGATCGAGAAATAGGTATTATTCTCCTCCACATATTACTTGTAGTATGTACCTTTGGAATAATTATGTTGTAAAGACCTTAACTTGAGCTCCAATGAATGTGCTTAAGAAAATACTAAATCTACAACAATCAATCTATATTAATTCTATACAGATATCTTAGTATTAAAAAAGATTCATCAATTAGGTAGAAAATGTAACAGAATCAACTCTATATAAATGAAAGAATCATTTGGTGCAAGATTTTCAGCCACAAAATATCTTAATCTTAAACCTGATGTTGGTGGTGGTGGTGACGGCGGCGTATTTCTTTGGACCATTGTCATCTTGCAAAGGGGTTGGATTATTGCCTCTTGTGTTGGGATGACTAAGCACTTGTTCTCTAAATTGTTGGTCAGAGGGAAAGAAGGAAGTAGCGGCAAAGGATGAGGGGAAGGTCGGCAGAGGAAGAGGGAAGCAGCGGCAGAGGATGAGGAGAAAGTCAGCATAGGAACAAGGAATGTGGCTGACATGCGACGGCAAAGGAAATGGGAGGTAGGGAACAACTTCAAGGTTTGACAACTGACCAATAAAGATGTCACCCAAAAAGACTGGGTGAGGCTGCAACAACAACTTGAGGATGGCACTATATCAAATTTAATTGATCTAGTAATATTGGAGGATGGCATTAATACTCAAATTAAATTAAAATCTAGTAATACATAATTTTTTAGAATTATAACAAATTAATCCATCTTTATGTACAATAAAAAAAGTCCACAATATAAGGATATAGTATGTCCATGCAATCATATAAGGATATAGCATGTTTTATTTTAAACTTAACACACATATTACTTGACACTTATAATCATATTTGCTCAAATTAAATTTTATATAATAGAACATTCTCTAAAGATGAACGAGTCCATGCAATATAAGGATATAGCATGTTCTTATAACTTAACCCACATATTACTTGACATTTATAATCATATTTGCTCAAATTAAATTTTATATAATAGAACATTTTCCAAAGATGAATGAATTGGAGATGAAATGTCTAGCCCCATAAGCTGCTTTATTTCAATTTCCAGTGGGAACATATCTGTTTTATTTCAATTTGAAAAAAAAAAAATTTAGGTTTCAAAGTCAAAAATTATTAATTTTGAGTAATGTCGATAAATTTTAGTTGATAAAATCCATTTCAAACTTCTATGAAATATTAATAAAATTGAACCAAAATATCAATCAGTTTTAAAATTGAAAAGGAGATCATTATGTTTTATTAATAAAAATTAACCGATATTTCAAAAAAAAAATATATAAATTCATATCCTGTCATGCAAGGTAAAGATAATCAACACCGTCATTTCTCTTAGCGGCCTATGCCAGTTGGCGAACCTTGATGTCATTCCTCTACCGCCCCCTTTCCCTTACCTGGTGGCCGCTTTCTTATTCCCCACCGGCGTTCCCCCTCCTCCTCCATTGCCGCTTCCATCTTCCCCTCCATCGGCCAAATCTGCGTCCTTCAAACACAAGAGTCGAAGGTCTGCGTTGCCATGAGTACAACTGTTGAAAGATGCATTTTCGACATCATCATTCTTGAAGTTTTTGGCTAAAACTCTTTTAGCGAATGACAAAGTCGTAAGAGAGTAGTGGACCAAAGTCTGATACAAGTTGCAAGAAATTGGGGTGCACCACTATTATCAGTTTAAGCTTTTAGCTATTGACACTTTATCCATAGGATTTGGTATTAGAGCCAACACATGTTCAAATCTCATTTCTCGAAAGGTTCTACAACAAACCTCCTTCAATAGGGGACGGAATGGGACAACAAATTCATAACAAACTAGTGGATCTATGTCTAGTCTGAGTTAAAAGAAATTGAGTGTGCCCTTGCTACCAATTTAAACTTTTAACATGATGGTTGACGTTTTGTTACCAAACTTAACCGGGCTCTTATACAAACCTCAGTCTTAAAAAATAATAAAATTCCATTAATCTCAAAATAATTATATTTATTTTATTATTTTGTCAGTTTTACATTTTAATCAAATATAATAACTTTCTTTGGCTAAAAGATTATTTTAGATTTCGGAGATTGAGACTTACTCACGAGAGATACTTATTTAAACAATTTCTATTTGGTACCTGAAAAGGGGAGAAGATAAACAAGTTTCCTCAGTGAAAACATGTTTGGAGTCAAATATTCCTGAAACTCAAGTTCCCACCTATTCCAAAGTTCCCTTAATTATGGGAAGATTGATTCCCACCAAAATTGGTGGTAACCCATCTTTCTTCACATGAGGGAAAATGCCAAAAACAAATTTATCCCTGAAAGTTTAAATTAAAGCGCCAAAACTAACCACAATTCTAATCAAATCTTGGAGATGCATGTTTGATGGAAGCATATGAATGAGAGAATTCACTTTGGTCATGAAAAGCGGCATTGATAGTGTAACCACATAAAAGAAGAAGTTAATTTGAAGAGCCATGAAGCATTGTAGCCAAAAGCACGAGTGCCACCATTCCTTTTTCGGCAGTTCTGCTCATTGTCTTTACTTTGTGTTCTTCTTCTTCAATTTGATCACTACTTCGTCTTTGCTCTATACCAAAGGTCTTTTGATGCTTTTAAATTTAGCAAGTGATTCTCGACTTTATAGTTTGTTATTACGCACTTTCTAATAACTACATTCATCTTTATTATTAAGAAAAACTTTGAGAATTCTTGTCAATAAACATTTGAGAACAAAGATTTTGTTACTCCAAAAAGGAAAAAGAGAGGCGAATAGAATTTTGCTATGTTTCAACAAGTAGGCAAAAAGAATTTGATTATCAAATTCAAATTTATTTAGCAAATTTGAACTTCGTTAACAAATTTATTAATGAAATTCAAATTTAATTATATATAAAAAAAATTAAGGGATATTTTGGGTATTTCACATTTTCTTTCCATGGCCACTATTTCATTTTCTTCTAACCAAACATTTTATTTCCCCTCAACCTATGTTCCGTTTACATCTCTACCAAATAACACACCCCCTTGAGTTCTCTCTCAATTTTTCCTTGAATTCCTTTTCCTTCCCTTCTCAAACTTTACGTGTGCCAAACGGGCCCTTAGTAATTTGAAGAAGAAAACTGAGAGAGGTGGTAAGGTTGCTGGCACAGGGACAAATAATGAAACAAGTCTTGGGGCTTGTTTGGTTCAAAGAAAGGGCTAGAAAGGAATAGAATGGAAATGTAAGGACAATATTTTACCACAAAGGTGTTTGTTTTAATTGGAAATCGGGTTGATTGGGAAAAAAAAAATTTGTTTTATTTGAAGAAAATGTGGTAGGAAAATGTGTCAAAAGACTATTTTACTTGTAGTATAAAAATATTATTTAAATGTGAATGAGACTCACACACCCTACTCATATTTTATATGACATCCAAAGTCATATCAAGGGATTTTTGTGTTTTTAGGCCTTTTTTCTTCCTACTTGAAAATGGTAAGAACACATTTTTAATTATATAGCTGAAAATTGATGGGCCCAGAAAAATATTTTCCTACATAAAATGCAAACAAACTCCGATCCGTCACCCCCGGAAAATTTCTCAATTTTCCATTTTGCTCCCTCAATTTTCATCCAGCCAAACCGGCTATAGGTCTTTATTTAAACGTTGTTGGATAAGAAGAAACGTGTTGACTTATTGTATTTTATAGAGGAAAAAAAGAATACAAGTGGAAGTGTCCTGAATCTAGTTTCGTTTGGTGTGCTTTAATTTGTTAAAGAAGGAAGAAAAACAGAATATCCCTTTGATGTCGGCTTGTCGGTGACGGTGAGGTTTTTTCTCAGTAATGGAGAGAGAATAAGGAAGAGAATAGAAATTCAAAAGTCAAGCACGCCTTTCAAATTCTAAAGACTGTTCAAAATAAAATAGTGGTAAAAGCTAAAAACTTCTGGATCCACCTGGTTTGACGAGTTTTCAGGATGAACGTATGTACAAAATCTATGTAACCCATATATACCTGCTGATTACCAGATTATGGTTATTATTAAATGTATCTTTGATTAATTTTCTAAATTATATAAAATCCTCATGAATTAACTTTAGAGGGATTCTATATTAGACAAGGTTTAAGGAGGTTGTTTGCACATGATTCGCAGTTTAGGGAAGTTCCAATGTTCCATACTGCTCCTACTAATTTAGTCCAACTAATTGAATGATTAATCAGAAAAATAGTAATTAAAGCAGAGTGATTATCTTGAAAACTCAAACTTTTATATTGACCAAGAAGGCAACTTGATTTGTCCTGGTCTCCGCCAGGCCACCGCCACCGCCGCCAAGGTCTTATTTAATTTGTACTCATGTACCACCACCATCAATGAATACTTATATTTCAAGGTCTTATTTAATTTGTACTCATGTACTACCACCACCACCACTGAATACATTGTATTTATAATGAATACTTATATTTCAAAGTCTTATTTAATTTGTACTCATGTACTTTGAGAAGTTTTTCTCCCCATCTTATCGACTAAATGAATTGTATCAACCACCACCACCACTGAATACATTGTATTTATAAATTTATAAATGAATACTTATATTTCAAAGTCTTATTTAATTTCTACTCATGTACTTTGAGAAGTTTTTCTCCCCATCTTATCTACTAAATGAATTGTATCAATGTCTTTTAAATTTGGATTTCATCAAGTCGAAATGAAATTGTTTGGTCGCATAAATATTTTGCTATCATTATTATTATTACAAAGTTGACTGAATTAAATAGTTAATTAGGTTTACGTTGACCTTTAAATTCTCAAGAACAAAGTGTGTTAATAACTTCTTTTTTTTTTTCATAGAGTAATATTTATAAACGAATAGTTGAACTACGCTGCTACAGATTTACATGTAAATAAAGGATTGTTCTTCCAATGAAAGGCATATCTCTTGCTATAACTCGATCGTATAAGTCAAAAGACAATTTACCTTTTCTTAAAAACAAAGAAAAAGAAAAGAAAAGGCCTTTGAATTTTTCTATTATTTCCTTCTCCTCCGATTTAAATTAGACGATGATTCATCTTTGGTTATTATATAGTGGACGATATGGATTACCTAATTAAAAAAATAATAAAAACATTCTTTGAGATTAATTAACAAACAATAAAAAAGAAAAGGAATAGTCAAGAATTGATGCATGCACATGGTGGATCAGAGTCATTGTTTCTTGGGCAGTAAGATAATTTTAATATATATAATTAATTATTATGTTTGGTTTAATTAAATGTATAGAGACTTATATATATCTCCCACGGTAATAAGCCGTACTCTCTACGTATGACCTTTCTCTCTGAATAAGACTTAAACATCAACGTAGGCCACCATAGAAAAATAATTAAAATGAATGAGCTGACTGTCTATTAGTTTAGCATGAACATTAAAGAAAACGGTTAATAGTAATTTTTCCTTTTCATTGCTACTAATTAATAATGAGAAATAACCCACAAATTGTTGGTTTTCAGGTGGTAAGCAACTCCATCACTCAACAAAGAGAAGAACACAAGTTCAAAATTTAGGATGCATATTTATTAGGAGAAGTGAAAATCATTTGTGCTACAAAATTTTGAAAGAAAAAAATCTTCGATCAAATATTAAAAAAAACTACTAATAATGAGAAGTGAAGTGATCTATGACTATGATGAATCTATAAATGGACTACGTTATGCTACACACCTTTTATTTTTTAACACCGCAAATATATGAAATCATTATCCTTCTTTGTAACAACAAAAGATGTGTGAAGATTAAATTGACCTTATGTTAGATAATGGAAATAGCTAGTAGTTGTAAATTCTTGAAGCACGAGTATTAATTAAGTATTAATAAAAGTAGTTGTACCCAATGACAAGGACGGACCTTGGGATAAATATTTAGGGTGGCCAAATGTATACTTATTAACTAATTAAAAATTTTATGATTATATAACATTTTTAAAATATTCAGATTTATAATTAACAATTCTAATGTATAAGATAACATATATGTCTCTAGTATGAATATTATATCAATTACAAAATAAGAAGATATCATCAAATTCCAGAAGATTTTATTTAGGAGATTTTATGCACCGAGAAACTTTTAATTATTATTATATAATTTTTCTTTTTCTTTTTCACAATGACCAGAGAGCGCGAGACTGACGGCAATTAAAGGACATTTTGAATGGACTGGGCCCCACAATTGAATGAGAATCGAAACCTAAAAGCTACAAGAGTGCCGCTAGAAAAGGAACGAAGGGAGGCTGGAAAACAGGAGAAAAAGTTTACTGTTCACCTTTCCTTCATCGAGCCGTGAGTGAAACAAAGGAGTAGAGAACAACACTGCAGAAGTTTCAACTAATCTGAACTTTTTTTTTTCGGGGGGAGTGCATGGCCCCCTTGTATCAACTAAGGTTCGTCCTTGCCCAACGAGAGTTGATCATAAGGAAAGAATGAGAGGGCTTAGAAAAATGGTTAATGGTCTTATAATTGATTTTAATTCAAAATTAACATCAACAACCCTACTCACATATATCCATACTTAAAATTTATGGTTATTAAACCCAAATAGGACTAGTCGATTTAACTCAGAAACCAACAAACTAGTCAACTAATAATCATAAAATCTTCAATTTCTCATCGATTTCGCTTTGGATTAGCTTTGGTTTGACTCTGATATTATCCATTGACTCTTGACCTAGTAACTCAATCAGTTCAGTAACCGATCTGAATTTAATAACATTATTTAAATCAAAAAAGGAAAAGAGAAAAGGGATTGCGGAAAGAATCTACTTCCACTTTCTTAATAGTATATGATGGAAAAAATGGGGAGAGAAGGAAGGGGGAGGAAGAAGAGAAAATGAAAAAGGATGAAAAGTGAAAGTGAAAAAGAACTAAAGAAGAGAGAAGAAGAAGAAGGAGTGAGAAATGAAATGAGAGGTGGTCAAATTCAATGAACAGAGAGGCTCACTCAAGTTGCGAGGCTGCGTGCGTGCGTTCCCATTGAGTAAGTCATTCATGAACTTGTTTCCTACTTTCCGGTCAATGTCCACCTCGCCCATTTATTATCCACTTCCCCTCAATTTCTATGCAATTGTTCTAATCGATCAATCACGTGCCTTTCAATTTCACTCTTACATTTACTGTCTTAATTAATTACTTTGCTCCTTTAATTATATAGTACTCTGTAAGAACCCAATAACAAAATTATGTGATTTAAGAAAGTGGTTAGAATTAATTAATAACATTAAGTGTGTTTGAAATAAATCTTTTTTTTTTTTTTTTTTTTTTTTTTTTTTTTTTTTTCATGTATGCTCTTGTTTATGATGGGCAAATAAGAGAGAAAAATAGATATGATCAATGATGGGGAAAAATGGAAAAAAAAAAAAAAAAAAAAACTCATTAAATGTCCAAACAACTCTTATCTAACTTTTATAAATTAAAAAAAAAAAAAAATCAAGGCAATTCAAGTTTTAAATTCTTACAAAATGGACCGGAAATAGTACAAGTATAATTCCCAACCTCCTCCTATTTCTCTCCGCTAAATAATTCCCTCTTACCTCTACTTTTCAAACTTCATGTTCATATTTTTTTCCCCCTTAGTTCTGCATGTAATTATATTTTCATCCTCTTTTTTTAGCATAATACTCCCTCCAATATGTTTTTATAAGAAACATTCTCTCTTATAGCTAGAGGTGATCCTTGATATAAGGAAACGAATTCTTTTTATCTAAAAATTTAAACCAATCTTTCCATTTTTACCCCATTATTATATATATATATATATATATATCTGTGTGTGTCACTTGTTATTTCTCTGGAATAAATTTTCATCAATTATCTCTTATCTTGTGTACTCTATTTATAAAAAGGATATAAATGGAAAGATAAATACATTTTTTTTAATATTTATTACTTTTAACTAACATTTTGAACCATGTGATTTTAGTTGTTGATCCTTATAAAAAATATTAGGGAGTAGTAACTAGTAACTACGTATAGTATTACCAAAAACAAAATATTAATACTACATTTTATTAAAAAAGAAATTCTCCACACCTTGTCTTTTCATGAAATCAATAGATGATGAGTCAATTTTCATTAAAAAAAAAAAAAAATTAAGCTATCTAAAAATCAATTATTTATTTATTTTTATTTTTTTTTTAAAAAAGAGTTTCAACTTGTACCATTTTAATTTTGTAAAAATTTTGACAAGCAGGTCCCAATTCTTATGTATAATATATATAATTTTAATGTATAATATATATAATTGTAATGTATATATATGCAAAGAACGTATGCATTATTATTAATCATTTTAAAAATTATCACAATGAAATAATACAAACTTTAAAATCATCAATATATACATGACATTGTTTGCAAACTATATGTATGTTACTCATATTTATAAGGTATATACATATACATATGTATATGTATATATATTACTATATATATGTATTATATAGGTAGATACATATATACATACATATATATAGATATATATATACATATATGTGTGTATGTAATCCTCTCAATATATTAAAACAAAAAAAGAAGTGCCAACAAGTTAAGACCACTTTAAAATTTAGGAAATGTTTTTATGAAATGTAATGCATCTCATATTATATAGAAATAATTATGATTATTATTTATTCACACACACATATATATAGGATTACTTGATGATTGGGTTAATATTATTTAATAAATATGTATTTTATTATTTGAAAATATAAGTACACATTTTTTTAAAATTAAAAAGTATTATGGGATTAAGCCTAATTAAAATTAATAAATAAAGGCATTTATATTCTTTTTTGTGTGGGTAGGCTGGGGTGGCTCATCAGGTCCTTGACTTCAAATCTGGCTGAATTTGGTGGGACCTTTCTGTCTTTGATTGTTTTCAAACACGAATAGAGATTTTAGTAATTTATTAAATGTATCTGTACGTGTGTGTATTATAGTGAAAGTGGTCATATTTGACTTCCACTTGAAGATATTTCTTAGTCATCCTTTCTCAAAACAAGATATTATGGGGTGCAGGAGAGCTTCAAAAACCGCGACTTTTCTCAGAACTCTCTCTCCCTCATGAAACCCTAACCCCCTTCTTCACTATAGCTCTTGCAAAGCCACCTTTGCCGCCGGCGAGCCTCCTTTCAAGCCACAACTGCGGCAGAAAACTAGATTGGTCCTCGATGAGTAAGGATCAGGCGGGTTTTAGGTTGGAACGGAGAAATAGAGCAGCGGCCTTCCTTCTTCTCCAGCGCCGGTCTCCTCTAGTCTCCCTCCTCACCGTCTTCCTTGCTCCAGCGTCCCTCTGTTTTCTGAGTGTTGCTGTGGTCCTCTCTCGTCTTTGGCGGTGGGAGTTTTTGCTTCGACGTCTCCTTCGATGGTGGTCTCTGGCTCGTCGGAGGTCTCTTGCTCGACGATGGCCTATAGCTCGACAGTGATCTCCTGCACGTCGGAGGCCTCTGGCTCGTTGGTGGTTTCCGGCGGAGGGGGTGTCTCTATTTTCATTTTTATTTTGTTTTTACTGCTTTATGTTTATATTTGCCTTCTGATATTGTGGATTTGGCTGTTTTATGTTTGTTTTTGTCTACTGATGTTGTGGGTTTGCGTAATTATGGTGGTTTTTTTGGTAGTGGATTGGATTTGTGCTTTTGGGGGAAGGGTTTTATGGATGGTTGCTACTATTTTGTGCTTTGTCTATGAGAGGACCATTTCTAGGATTGTTCGATGGGGGTGAATCCATATCGCTAATGTTAGCCAAAATTTGTTCGGAGGGTGGTTGATGTCACCAAGCTCGCTTCAACGGAGGAGCAAAAGTATTCTTCAAGACTTTACTTGTCTTTTTTCTTCTGAGGTTGGGTGTTCTCTGTCCTGTACCCCAAGTAGGGGTGATTATGTAGCTGATCTAATTGCAACTTTTTCTTATAAGGAGGTGTGCCCGATCGGGTGGGTTTTGCAACCAACACCTTCTTTCATGTCCTTTCTAACCTTGAATGTCCAAAAAGCTGATGAAGTCTTTGGAGTTACTTTTATTTCTATTTGTTTTGTGGTGACTAGCTCTTCTTACATTTGGTTTGGTGTTGTTGTATTTATTAGTCTTTTTATTCTGGTTTGTTGTTGTTTAGTTTGTTGTTATAATCGTTTGATGTAACCTTTATTATTAGTATCAATATATGTTCCTTGTTGAAAAAAAAAAAAAAAAGATATTATGACATACAATAACCTCATCAAACTCCTTCCCCCCCCTAATTAGAAAACGTGGTTATATTTTTTGGGAAAAAAAAAATCTTGTTGAAAAATTCATTGCCCAAGAGCAAATTCAGATCTTTAAGCGGGTGTAACATATCTTCAGTCAATGCAACTATTTTTCAGCCGTATAAACATATTTTTAGTTGTGTACAAATGTCATCAATTTTGTACATAATTAAAAATAAATTGCACATCGTATGGAAGAAAGTTGTTCCCACTGAAGGTAAGATGCATTATGTTCTTTAACAAAGTTCAACTTTTCAACTTTCAAGCATTATTGGGCAATAAATTTTACTGTGGGATATTTTTTTAACAATTTTTTATTTTTATTTTTGTTGGCAATAAAAATTAATTAATTTCAATCCAGATGCGCGGGGTATAGAATAAACTTGTTTTAACAAGATTTGATCTATATATTGGCATTTATGTGTCATTTGACATAATTTTAAATTGATTATCGAAAACCTAACATAATCTCCTCTTTTATAGACACTTGAAACTGGTTATAAAATATAGGCAGAACTTGAAAAAAAAAAATTAAATAAATTGATTAGGCTTAATATCATATGCTAAGATTTAATTTGCATAAACATTTAAAATCTAACTACCTAGCACTTGCTTAAAACTAAATTCTCAATTAGTACTCAAGCTCTATTTAATTTACCCCATAATTATAGCCTATAATATATTGAATTTTGAGCCTAGAGGCTTGAGGATAAGCCTATACTAGGCCGACGATTAAGCCCAATTCAGGAAGAGTCTCAACATATTTGAGAGAAAGAAAGCCTCTCAGGGACTATGTTGTACGGCCATACTGGGCAGAAGACCTAGTATGCATAAGCAATGGAATGAAAGTGGGGGTGCAAAAGGGCACAAAATGCTTATACGGTGTAATTGGGTTGGTAAAGATGCCACTTAGCTATGCTCTAAGATATGGAACGATTAGCTAAGAAAAATGTGCCAAAATAGGTATGCACATGACATTTTCTTAGTAGATATGTGTGCCTTGCCCTGCATTTTTTAGAGAAGATACCGGTATGTGGTGCCATTTGGCAGGTCTCGATGTGTGTATTGTAATCCTGAGTAAAAACCGAGCAGAATCCTGGGTAAACACCGATAAAGTAGCTTTATTAAAATAACTTTAAGAAAGTAAGATCATTATAACTAATAATGACATAACTTTTGAGTCATCCACATAAGATTATGACATGTGTCCCTCATCATAATAAAACATAAAGTTACTTTTGTATTAGTCTAATAAGAGCATGACACGTGTTCCATAATCATGACCAGGTACAAAGTTTCTTTTATATTGGCTCAGTAGAAAGATGACACATGTCTCATCATGATTACAAAAGATAAAGCTACTTTTGTGTTGGCAAAATGAGAACGTAACACGTGTCAACTTATCATGACAAGTAAAAACTATTTTTGTGTTAGTTGAATAGAAAAGTGACACGTGTCTAGCTTGTTTTCCAAATATATTAAGCTAGTAAGAAATCAAATGGATTTGACAAGCATTTAATGGAGTCATAAATACAATAAAGACAAAGGATTTGACATGATTAGAAGAGCATTTATTGCATGTGGACAAATGGACTTGCCATGTGTCAAGCAATTAATGCATGTACATCCAAAATTGCCATGTG
Source organism: Acacia acuminata (assembly GCA_019022655.1). Lineage (NCBI taxonomy): Eukaryota > Viridiplantae > Streptophyta > Magnoliopsida > Fabales > Fabaceae > Acacia > Acacia acuminata. Next base: position 2,016,290 of record JAFJYI010000001.1, read on the forward strand.
TCACACTAGGGTAAAAAGGGTTGACTTGGTATGTGACACCTATGCATCTAAGCATTTAATGAAAAAGACACCTAAGCACATGCATTGATGAAAGGACACCTAAGCCTTTCATGTATCTATGAGAGGGACACCTAAGCAAGAATGTTTATGTCATGTGGAATGAAAGTAAACAAGAGTAATCCTAAGGTGCCACTTGTCTTCTTAGGGAAGTAAAATGATTTCAAGAGGGACACTTAGGCACATGCATTAATGGCAATTGGATGAGTCATCAAACTTCTCCACAAAGCCCAAAATCATCCAAATGAAGGGGAGAGGGAAAAAAAAAGTCAACAAACTTGTTAAAAAAGCCACACGAAAAAAGATATTTTATAAGGGCACTTTGGTCATTTGGCTTGGGGATTTTTAAGTGTTCTCTTGGCATATTTCAAGACACCTTGCACTTCCTTTTGGCATAATATTTTGAAAATAAAGAGAGCAAGGAAGGAAGAGACAAGAAAAGTCTAGAAAAAAAGGATAGAAAATACAAGAGAAAAAGGAGATCAATATAAGGGAATTTGGTAAACTTACAAGAGAGATATTTTAGCATGATTCTTGTCTATTATTTAAGACTTCTTTCCCTCATATTTGCATGCCCAAGGTCGGCACAAGCAAGAAAAGGAGAAGAGAGGAGGAAGCTCACAGGAAAGAAAGGAATGAAGGAAGCTGAAGCAAAAGTAAATAGTTATAGATTTTTACCATACTACCTTCTATCTTCAAGAATATGTGTAAGGTCTTGATAAACAACTCTCCTGTGTGGTTTTGGAAGCCTGGGCCAAAATATTAAGGTGTACAAGGAGGAAAGATTTCAAGGAAGAGCTACAATTAAGGACAAGTAAGTTTCTTTCTTAACCTCCTTGTGATTGTTGTAGTTTTGAGGTTTGAATATGGTTGTTATTTTAAGTTTTATACTTGAAGAGGTTTTTGTCCAAATGATGAAATGGTTTAATGAATGTTTAAAGCCAAGATTTATGGTTTAGAAAGGAAGAACAAACATGAATCATAATGTATATGTAGATGGAATGAAAACTTGTTATGCTTGTTTTAGGGTTTGTTTCGGTCAAGGGCAATAGCATGATGATATGATCTGCTTTTGGTGGTTTTGATGTTTTCAAAGTGTTTAGAATGGAATTTTATATAAAAATGAACATGGAACATAATTTTGGAAACATTAAAGTCAAGTTACAAAGTATTGCAAAAAGTTGTGTGATTTTAAATATGTCGTTGTTGTCCAAAGGTCATGAAACTTTGCAGACTTGAAGTAGACATGCTAAGATTTATTTTGATAGGTAATTTGTAATTTTTGGTGTTATACAAAAAAAGATATGAATTCTTGAAGTTAGCATATGAATCTGGAATATGTTTCTGACCAGTGGGGATATTTTTGGTATATTGGAAAAGTACGCATATTTCTGGTCATAGAAAGTATTTTTAATCAAAAGTAAACATGTTAATAATTGTACAGCCTTTTGAACCACTTCAATTGGATTTTTCTGCAATTAGATATTTTGAAGTTGGTTGATAACTCTGGAATTTTTTGGAATAAAGCTGAAATTGAAGAGAAGATGACCAATGATAAGTTTCCTTTTAATAAAGGAGTTTTATAAGTTTTAAATCACTAAGGAGCCCTTGTTACAAATCAAATTGTTAAATATTTATTGAGGAGAGTTTGCATAAATGATAAAATTATTTATGTTTTAATATTTTAGGGTTGTCTATACTATTCAAGCATCGAGGAATTTATTATTATTTGATTAGCTACTAGGTAGTAACTCTAATCTTATGTACTTTGTGTATCTCTGTATGTGTGTTATACCATAATTGTGTATGCATTCAATTATGTTGGGTTAGAGTCCCAACTATTGTGAATTTCCAAGCGTTGTGAATCCGGAACTTGCTGTGTGCATTAGGGGTGTAATACCCTAAAATTCATATTTATCATAAATATTATATTTTGATAAATAGTGCCTATTAAAAATAGGTGAATATGTGGTCTCAAAATTGAGTAACATATTTATGTTAATTTAGGAAATTTTCTCTAAGAACTAAGGTAATCAAAATAATCAAGGAAGTGTTATGAAACCACTTGAATTAATTAACCACAATTAGGAGGCAATTAAATTTGCACTAATTAAAATAATGGTATAATACCCCAAAATTCATATTGCTCTTGATCACTACTAGAAAAAAAAAAAACAGCGACGGAAATTGCGACATAAATTTTTCCGTCGCAAATTCAGGGAATTTTGCGACGGAAAAAAATTCCGTCGCAAAACTAAGAAATTTGCGACGGATATTATAATCCGTCGCTAATTTGCGACGGAAAAATATTCCGTCGCAAAATATTAGCGACGGAACATGAATCCGTCGCTAACTGGCGGCCAAAAGGCCGCCAGTTTCCCACCTTTTGCGACGGATTTTCAAATCGCAAAAGTTAGCAAAAGTTCAAAATCCGACGATTCAAAATCCGATTTCAAATGCGCAAAATGGCCGCCACTTTCCCGCCACTTTGGCCTTTTGCGGCCGCCATTTCAAATCCGTCGCAAAAGTTAGCGACGGATTCGGATTCAAAATCCGTCGCTAAATGGCGGCCAAAAGGCCGCCAATTTTGCCACATCTTGCGACGGATTTGGAATCCATCGCAAGTGTCGGCTACTTTTTGCGACGGAAGTGGTTTTCCGTCGCAAAAAGTGATTTTGCGACGGAAGGAGTTTCCGTCGCAAAATCTCTTAAATGTTATCACCTTCTCCCTCGGCTCGCCCTCGCCCGACGGCCCCCACCCACAAAACCCACGGCTCTCCCCGCCCCCCGGCTTGGCCCCCCGCCCCCACCCTCACCCCCGGCTCGGCCGCCCCCTTCCCTCGGCTCCCTCCCCCTTCAACGCCCTCCCCTCCCCTTCCCTCCTCCCTCCCCTTCAACGCCCGCCCCCCTTCCCCTCGCTCCCTCCCCCTTCAACGCCGTCCCCCCCTTCAACGCCGTCCTCCCCCTTCAACCCCGTCCCCCTCGTCCCTCCCCCCCTCGGCTCCCTCGCCGTCGGCTCCCTCCCCCTTGGCCCTCAAAGCTCCCTCCCCCTTCAACACCGAAGCTCCCTCCCTCGTCTCCATAGTCGCCATTCTTCGTCACCGGTGCTCTTCTCCATCGTCCGCTACCCTCCCCTTCCGGTAAGCTCCCTTTTTTTCACCAGATTATTTATTATGATAAATTTAATATAGATAAAAATTGAAAAAATTAGTCATATTTATTACTCTTGAATAAATAGGTCTCCACAGTCGCCGTTCTCTTGTCGCCGGTGCTCTTCTCCGCCGTCCGGCTACCCTCCCCTTCCGGTAAGCTCCCTTTTTTTTCACCACATTATTTATTATGAGAAATTAGTATAGATAAAAATTGAAAAAATTAGTCATATTTATTTCTCCTAAATAAATAGGTAATAATTTAACATTATTGTTTATTTAGGTTATAATTTTGTTAATAATTAAAGTCTATTAAGTATTTAGAGGAGCAATATAAATATTAATGCAATGTATAAATGATTAATTTTGATTTGTCAATGATATTTTATTTCTTTTTATAATAAAAAATATACATGAATAACATTAATGGTACATAAAATGATATTGGTGTGATAAAATTATGATTATTTATTAGTTGGTAATGATACATAAATCTATAATAGGATGGTGTTGAAATTAGAAAAGTGAAGTGTTGAGAAATGATATCTAGGGATAGGGCAATAAATTTTTTTTTTAAATATTCCGTTTCAATTTTTTATTTGAATCTATCTTTAACAAGTTATACAATAAAATTGATAATGTATAAAACAAAATTACAAAATACTATTTAGATAAATAGGTAATTATAAATATAAAAGATAAAGTTGATTTTGCACATTATATAAATTTGATTAAGTCTTAAATAATCTTTATATGTTAGAAACTCCAAAATACTTATAGTGTTCTATTATTTGTTTGCCCCCTCCACAAGCATGTCCCCATATTTCGGTGTGCTATCCTCATTCTCTCGGTTGCTTCTTTGGGATATGTTCTTTGTTCAATGCATGTGTTTGTTTTTCACTTTCTTGACTAAATGGCAATTGGTTGATACAAGTGGCTAGTTGTATTGGTTACTTATATATATTTGTGGCATATTGAGATGTTAATTAGGTTAGTAACTGAACTAGCTAGGAAGTATGGAAGACAATCATGATAGGAGTTGGATGTACAATCGTTTAACTGAGAGAAGACAACTAACTCAAGTATTCTTGGCGGGTTTGAAAGAGTTCATCAATTTTGCTTTGGCACATTCACCTCATTCAAGTAGGGCGATCGGTTGTCCGTGTGCCAAATGTAGGTGTTTAAGATTTGAAGATTCGGAGACGGTCAAAATCCATTTGTGTAAAAAGGGATTCATGAAGGATTATGAGTGTTGGGAATGTCATGGCGAAGTCCGACAGACACCGAGAGGTTATTACGGGGATAGTAGTCATCGAGACAACCTTAATCAATATGAACAGCTGGTTATGGACACTGCGGGACCGTCGATCGGCCAATATTTCGATCCCATTACTCATGCTGAACCATCATACATGGGAGAGGAGACTGATACACATACTCAACCATCATACATGGGAGAGGATCCTCATCCGGAAGCCGATAGGTTCTATAAAATGCTTCAAGAAGCGCAACGTCCGTTATGGGAAGGTTGCGAACACTTTGAAAATAGTGAATATTCATCGCTATCGGCTACCCTAGCAACACTAAGCTTGAAGACCGATCACCATATGAGTGAGAGGAATTACAATGAAATGATGCAGATCATGAGTAAGGTTGTTCCGAACGACAATAATTTGCCGAAGGATTTTTATCAAGCAAAAAAAAAAAGGTGAAAGAGTTGGGCCTTGGATGTAAAAAAATCCACTTCTTTGCCCCATAGGATGTATGTTGTATTACAAGGATGATTGAGTGACCAACCGTAAATTTTGCGGACATGACAGATATAAAGTTGTGAGGATTGGAAGGAAAACGACCCGTCGGGCATTAAGCAAGATGACATACTTTCCTCTCGTGCCCGGACTTCGAGATTGTATGCATCGAACAAACATTTGCTCACATGAGATGGCACCAGGGAGCATCACGGGGATGAAAACTTTGTGACGCATCCATCCGATGCCGAAGCTTGGCAAAAATTTGACGAGGCGAATCCTTCCTTTGCTAGGGATCCCCGCAATGTCCGTCTTGGTCTATGTTCGGATGGGTTCGCTCCTTTCGACAGTACGGGCAGGATTTATTCATGTTGGCCTGTCATTGTGACACCGTACAACCTCCCACCTTCTATGTGCATGAGAAGAGAGTTTTTGTTTCTTAACGCGTTAATCCCTGGGCCATCCAACCCCAAAAAGAAGATAGATGTGTACCTCGGGCCTTTGATAGACGAGCTTAAGATGTTGTGGAGTGAAGGGGTTATTACGTATGATATATCGTTGAGCCAAAATTTCACCATGCGGGCTGCCTTAATGTGGACGATAAATGACTTCCCGCATATGGTATGTTGAGTGGGTACAGTGGCAAACGTCACGGGAAGCTTGCATGCCCGATATGTCTTGAACAAAACATGGGTTTTACCTTGGATTACACCATGCGGGCTGCCTTAATGTCACAAGGTCTGTTGGTTTGACATGGGCACCGGCGGTTGGTTCCGCCCCCGAGCATCCGTATAGGAGGAATAAAAAAGACTTCATGCGGAGTGTGGTCGAACACGCAGATCAACCTCGTCGTTTAAGTGGCCAAGAAGTATGGGACGGGGTCAAGTACATTCAAAGTGTTGAAGAGGGGGCTGCGTCCAGCCAACTTTGAGGGATACGGCGTTCATCATCATTGGAACAAACGCAAAGATATTCTCGGGGAGCTACCATATTGGAAAGATCAATTGTTAAGACACAATCTCGATGTCATGCATATTGAGAGGAATGTGTTTTGCAATATTCTGTACACCGTGATGGACACCAAGGGCAAGACGAAGGACACAGTCAACGCAAGACTGGACATAGAAGCGATTTGTAGAAGGCCTGATTTGCATTTGGTGCAGAATGGCACGGGACGGACTTCCAAACCTAGAGCGCCGTACACATTCAACAAACAACAGAATTTAGAGTTGTTACAATGGGTTAAAGACTTGAAACTCCCGGACGGTTATGCGTCAAACTTGAAAAGATGTGTCAACATGCACGAGGCGAAGTTATTCGGGATGAAAAGTCATGATTGTCATGTTTTTTTCCAGAGATTGTTGCCGTGGGCCTTCAAAGCACTTCCGAAGCATATATGGTCTATTTTGACGGAATTTTCAATGTTCTTTAGAGAAATCTGTGCTTCTGAGCTTAATGTTGAAAAGTTACGGCACCTTGAGACGAGCATGCCAATAATGCTATGCAAATTAGAGATGGTGTTTCCTCCTAGCATGTTTGACTCAATGGAACATTTGCTGTTCACTTGGCATACGAAGCAAAGGTAGGAGGGCCACAACAATATAGGTGGATGTATCCGTTTGAGAGGTAATATATATTTATTTCACACTTTTATTAATTGACGGACATGGTACTTTAGTTTATTAATACTCTCTCATTGTCCACTTTGTAGGTTTTTACGCACACTTAAGAAGAAGATAAAAAATTCAAGGTATGTTGAAGGATCTATCACAGAGGCGTACCTAGTCGAAGAGGCGACAAAATTTGCGTCATACTACTATCCCCCTGAAATGATATCAAGATGGAGAAGGGTACCTCGCAACGATGATGGCGGTGACACGAGCAAACAAAATTCAATATTTAATTTTCCAGGCCGAGTCTTGGGAAAACGTTGGAGGTCAACTCTGGAAGGGAACGATAAGAAAGTAGCGGAGTGGTACATTCTAAACAACGTGAAGAGGTCGCCCGGTATTTAAAGTAAGCTTTCTTTTGCTTTTTTTACGTTGTTACGGTAAGTATTAAAATATTAACTTCATTTTTTTCCCGTACAGTTACTTCTCTAATTGGGTCCGATCAGAAAATCCTTTAATGTCGGATTCCGCAGTTGATCAATTCACGACCTCGAGTTTCCTAAATGGTTTCAACGCTACTTCGTGAAACATCCAAAAGATCCAAGCGAAGTTGCATGGAGTTTATCTCATGGAGCTGCAATAGTTGTTACCGGTGCAAAAAATATTTAATCAATGGGTATCAGTTTTATACTGATGAAGCGAACGCAAGTACAGTATGTTGCAATTACGGTGTATGTTGTCGAGGTGGCCAAGGTGACGGGGTGGAGGCCGACTACTACGGGAAGTTAATTGACATAATTCAGCTGAATTACCCGTGGGACAAAGTGGTGACCCTTTTTAAATGTGAGTGGTTTGATAACAGTCCGCGTGGGACAAAAGTGGACATATATGGAAATGTTGAGGTCCACTGGACAAGGAGATATACGGTTGGTTATGACCCATTTATCCTTGCTCAACAAAGGCGGAACAAGTGTACTATACATTATACCCCACATCACGTCAAGGGTGGAGGGGAGTTATCAAAACCAAAGCACGAAATATTATACCCAAGTCGAAAGAGTCGGAAACAAATAACGGTATGACGGAACCGTTCCAAGCGCGATGCGGAACATTTACAGCCCATATACATTGTCGACGACGATGTACCAAGCAACCTGTTCAATTCTTCTGCGGAGTTAGAGTTGATTCCTATCCAAATTGACGATGAGGAATCAGACGAAGAGGCAGACGAGATTTATTCTGATAGTGAATCCGAGTTCGACGATTATGAGACTTCAGAGGAAGGCACGGAGGCTGAGGCTGAAGAAGAGGAATCGTCCGATTGATTTGTGTTAGTTCTTTGTTTATGACGATATATTATACTAGATATATCCTAATTTGCCAATGTGATATTAATTAAATTTCTTAAATTTATAAACATTTTGATATAATGTTTATGAGTGTTCAGAGATGGAGCATACAAGAGGGCGTTCAGGTAGTGGACGTAGTGGTGGTCGCTCCCAGCCTCGTCCTATTAGAGGGGGTAGGGCCACGCCATCTGCCCCTTCTGTAGTCCGAGGGCTCGGGGGTTCCCCAGAGTTGCCGCCACTTGATCATCTGTCATCTCCACCGTCGGTTTATTTGTCATCTTCACCGTCGGTTCATATGTCATCGTCACCGTCTACCGCCTCGATCCACAACAAGGGCAACAAAGGTTTTACTTTACGATTTCGATTAATTTACATATGTTTAGTTTTCTTGAACCATCTATGTACAAATATCTTCAATAGTTCACATTCGTTCCTTTAGCCCACCGGGTCGCCTCGAGCCACGTTGGGGAAGAAGGTAGTTCCTCCGATACACCCCATCGGGGAACGGTAGATCTGCGACAGGGAAGCTTTGGGTCCGTCCGGAGGCGAGCACGAGTAAGTAATGTAAAGTTACCGGTTATGTTACGATTTTCTACCTTCGGTTTGTATGCTAATATTTGCATCTCGTCCTCTCGTCTTCAGATTTTACCCTTATAATGAGGTTGCGGATTGGATCTCGCGTCAAATATTCCGTAATTTCAATCGGCCTTGGGGCGGTTGGACACAGATCCCTAAGGAGAATCGTGATCGTTGGTTCGAAGAGTTCTTGGTAAGTTGTGTGTTTTATCATCAAGCAATTTTAAAATTTAGAGCACTAATTGTTCATTATTGATTTGCGAGAATCGGTATAGCACGTTGCCTAAACATCGTGAAGATCGAAAAAAGCTTATAACTATAAAGGAGGCCGGTGGTTGATTGAGAGGTGTTATAAGTTGAGAAGGCAAAGAGGCAAGCAAAATTGGATTCAACCAGACATTGCAGAGGAATTAATTCAACAATGGACCAACGATCCGAAGTTTCTCAACAAAAGTGAGAAAAATAAACAAAATAGGGCTAAAATGGAAGGACCGTCATATGTTGGCGGATCCATTCCATTTAGTGAGCATCGACGCAAAATTGTGAGTAGACATTATTTTCTATTTAAGTATTCAATATTTTGTAGGTCATCATTTGTATTTGCGGGGAAGAGTCGGGGAAGTTCCTGCAGAGTCACTTGATTGGGCTACCTTTGAGCGAACCCATTCCCAGCAGTCTGAAGGGAGTGAGAGGCGCTGGATTAACAACAAGGCGAAGCAAGTAGCGGTGAGACATTTATTGCATATTATTTGTTTCATGCTTTGCAATATTTATTTCATTTCACATGCCTTATTTCTCCTGTATTTTTGTGCTTGTAGGAAACCTTTCGGAAAGCATCGCGGGATAGAGACTCGCAGAGTGGGGCCGACCCCGCATCGTCTCGGTCCGACAATGAGAATCTCTTCTTTCGGGCTACGGGAGGATTTGACAAGAAAGGGAGAGTCTTCGGGGTAGGTGCCTCGCTATTGAAGCAAACGAAGCGCTCCTTATCCGGCACGCGATGAAGGTGTTTCGTAGGTAAACGTTATGCATTTGCTACTAATTGTTACATTTTCATTCATTTGTCCATTTAAATGATGTTCAAAAAATAAACGTATTTCGTAATATTTTTTGCAGATGAGATAAAGAAGATGAAGGCATTGGTGGAGGAGCTTAACCAGACACGACAGCAAATGACTCAGGAACAGGAGATGATGATGCAGCAGATGACTCAGGAGCAGGAGATGATGAAGCGGCAGATGACTCTGGAGCAGGAGATGATCAAGCAGCAGATGCTCCAGGAACAGGAGATGATGAGGGCGAAATGTTCCAGAACGGGGGAGATGATGATGCAGCGGATGAGTCAACAAACGGAGATGATGAACCATATGCAGCTTCAACTTAAGTCCCTAATGAAAGACAAGGGTACGGAGCCAGCTCCTGATTGTGGTGATGGTGGTGACGACAATGATGATGATGATCTTTTTCTTTGTTTAGACTATACTTTAGTAGATTTTTGTTTTAAACAATATTATTTATATTTTATTTTATCTATGTAAACTATTTCGATTGTTATTTTAATCATATACAGTTTTACTATTATATTTTTAAATTTTAAATGCCATTTTTAAATGTTTTTAATTATTTTTTCAAAAAAATTTATTAAAAAAAAATTTGCAATGGGAATAAACATTTAAAAAAATAAAAATAATTATTTTATAAAAAAAATGAAAATTAGTGACGGAATTAAACATCCGTCGCTAATATAAAAAAAAAAAAAAAACCGAAAATATAAAAAAAGTGATTTGCGACGGAAATTTATCCGTCGCAAATGTCAAATTTGCGACGGAATACTATTCCGTCGCAAATTGCAAATTTGCGACGGATAACATTCCGTCGCAACTTTCCAATTTGCGATGGAATTGTATTCCATCGCAAATTTCCAATTTGCGACGGAAATTTATTTCCGTCGCAAATTTGCGACGGAAAAAAATCCGTCGCAAATTTGCGACGGAATGTTGTCGCAATCCGTCGCAATTTGCGACGGAATTTTTCGTTTTCCGTCGCAATTGTGACGACATTTTTTGCGACGGATTTTTTTGAGTGTTTTTAGGATGAATTATCATCTTAATGGTTACGTAACGCAAATAAAACGATGAAGGGGTAATTAAATTTTAATTAAGCCATAATGTTCAAGAATACCTAATTAGGGAATTTTTGCTAAACTAAGGATTTTTTTCCGCTAATCAATCACCAAAACTTGAAAGGGGAGAAACCACCAATGCCATTCTTGGAGCCTTGCATATTACCAAAGTTGCCATTGGAGTTTTCTATAAATAGAGACCTTAGGCTTCTTCATTCTTCACACCAAACTCAAATGAGTTTTAGAGAGAAAGAGAGTAGAGAGAAGTAGTGGTAAGCAAGAAGGATGGGGGGTAGCAATGATCTTCAAAAGGTAAGGTTTTAAAGCTTTAAGTCTTTAGCTTTTATAGTTTTAGTATAAAGGTTAGTTTGATCTTTAAATCTTCCAAGAGGTTTTGATTTCATGTTTTTATGATTAAAAATTTCTTATTTCGAAAATATGATGGAAAATATTGTGGAGCAAAATTCTTGGAAGTTGAAGATCAAAGTAGAAAGTTAGGCGAAATTTTCGGTGAAAATTATGGGCAAACAGCAATAGAAATGCTAATATTTTATGTGGAAAATGAAGCCCATAAATCACAAAACTTTCCAGAAATAAAGTAGATATGTAGGGCTTTCCGAATATATATAATATGTAGCGTTTTGATTTCTGTAAAAAGAAATACAATCAGTTGAAGTTCGGCTATTTTCTGGATGAAATTCTGGGAACGTTGTGAAAGATGAAAACTGGGAATTTTTCATAAATTCTGGGTATAAAAAAGTATTTTTATTTGAAAATAGACATCCTAAGGATTCCAAGGAATTTTACGGATCCTCGTTTCGATTTTTTTAGAATTAATTATGTTTTTCTAAAGCTGCTGCAAAATCTACCCAGAAAATACTGCACTGCGTTTTTAAATAAATGTAAGGGCAAAATTGTAAATAGCAAATCCACCAAGGGCAGAGAGGTAAATAGAGGTGGAAATATCTCTTAGGATATTATTCTAAGTGATATGGTGATATGTTAGGATAGTTGGGAACTCCAAGGCCAGATTCAAAGGTCGGACATATTGCTAATTACGAAGAAGGAAGGTACGTTCGCGTACTAGTAACTTTAATCGCCTATATCTTGTATGATATATGTGATAGATGATTGTACATGTGATGTGTATTGTTAAGATAGACAACTTTACATGTGATGTGTACTGTTAACATAGACAACTTTACATGTGATGTGTACTGTTGACATAGATAACCATACATGTGATATGTACTGTTGATACATTAATCTTATATCTACTGTGTGCTTGTGTGTTGATTAATGCTGTAATGAATATCTGTCATATATTGTTATATCTGCTATAGATGTTAACTGTTACCTGAGATTCAATTCCATTGAATCTCATTTCGACTAATAGTCCGGGGAAAGGAACCAAGCGAGAAGAAGAGGCACTTAGAAGGACGGAGCCAAAGAGAGGCACTAATGAACGGAGCTGTGAAGAGGCACCAACCGAGACGAAAGTTAGAAAAAGCTTAACAGGGACTAGTTCTGGCGTGAATCTAATAAAGTTATTTCAAACCATTTGGTGTCTAGAAAGGGTTCGTCTATGTGGTTCAGTCAGTGAGTCGCCGTGAATTCGGAGAGACTTCCACTAGACACCAGCCTGGCCAAATTGTTTGATTAACTGAGTTAGGTTCATTGCCCCAAGTCTAGCTACGGCTTGGTTGAAGATTGTGTAGTTACTACTGAAGAATTGTAATATTGTATCACATGAATATTCCATCGGGATTATTTTTATATATCAGTTTATGTTGGGACATCATCATATGTCTGGGCATTTTATATCAGATACTCATTGTCCAAATGTTAGCGCATGCTCTCCGTTTCCGCATTACTCTGAGTGGTAGCACCTCAAACTCTGGTGATTTTCTTAAAACCGACACATTTTGAAGTGTGGAATTTAGGGTGTTACAAGGGGGCTTGCTGTGTGCCGTGCCCTGCAGTTATCGTTAGAACTCGGAATCAGGGCTGGGCCGGCCCGGCCCGACAGGGGGCCAGGGCCTAACAGGGCCGGCCCTACAGGCTTGGGGGTAAGAAAAACATCTTATTTTTTAAAGCCCGGCCCGATAGTACCAGGGCAGAGTCAGCCCTACAGGGCCTGAAAATTACTATTCCAAATTTTAACTATTTTTCCTTCGATTTTTTCAAAGAAATATAATTAATAAATTGCAACCATTAAAGTTCTAATTTATCAAATAAATGTTATCAACATTAATATCTAAACAATATAAATTATTCAATAAATAAACACATTCATTAATTCATAATAAAAAACAAATAAACACAAAGAATATGTTTTTTTACTTTGTTTTCAAAAATATTAAACAAAGGAATTGATTTATGTATGCCCACGACAAAATGCCTTTTCCTCTCGTAATTTTGTGTGTGTTTGCAGATTCCTTAGGTTCATGCATGATTTTCCGATAGGTAAAAATAATTATACTTATTTTACACAAAATATATTTATAATTGATTACTTATATAATATTGTAATACCAAAGTATGTGTTATTTAATATGAAAATATCCCTTCTTTAAAATTTATAATAACTAATTATGTGTTTTAATACGAATAATAATAAACATAAAAAAGGGTTATAGTTTAAACTAAAAAAAACTAATTAACTACAAATAAATACATTCATTAAGTGGAAGTCTAAGTAATAAATTTTTTTTTTAAAAGCTACAGTTAAATGGGCCTACAGGGCCGGCCCGAGGCCTACACAGATGGCTGACCCGATTAAGCCTGAGGCCTTCTAAGGCCGGCCTTGCAGGACCTATTTCAAATTTCTAGCTTATTTTCAAGCCCGAGCCTTACAGGGCCATGGCTTAAACGGGCTTGGCCCGACGGTCTTGGCCCGATTTCCCGACTCTAGTCATCGTGGTGTGCATATATAACTATCAGTTCCGAGATTGGCTTGTGTACCATGTTGTGTGCATTATACTGAATGCTATGTGTTATGTGTTTATTTATGGTTGCTTGCATACCTTATATATGCTTTGTATATGAGATTAACAGTTACTCTGGGATTCAATTTTGAATCCCAGGTTATTCTAAGGATACAGGTAGGTTCACTAGAGCTGATCAAGGGACAAAAGGTAAGGATTTGGAGCATATTTGTGGAATTTGAGGAGATTGCCAATGGAGACTTGGTATTATTATTATTATATGTTATATTGGAGGACTGTATAATATTTAACTGTTATTTTGGTATTTATTTTGAGATGACTGTACTTTAACCCTATTGGTAGGGGTGGGAATAGGCCAGACCCCTATCAGGCGGCCTACAGCCTAGCCTATTTAAGGCCTAGTCAGGCCTGGCCCTTTTGTTAAAAAGGCCAGGCCAATGCCTATTTAAAGGCCTGAATACGTAAATAGGCCAAGACTATTTTGTTAAGGCCGGCCTGACCTGTTTAAATATTAAATAAATATAATTATATTTATATCATATAAATAAGATAATGTTTATTATTTTTCATTCTTATATTATAATTTCAAGATATATTTATATAAGTTTTGATAGACTTAAAGTATATCAAGCCTATTTATGGCCTCCAAGGCCTACAATATGAGGTCTTTTTAAAGGCCTACATTGTAAGTAGGCCTTTAAAAAGGCTTCAGGCTCGTCCCGGCCTTATGAAGGCTCAGGCCTGAGCCTAGAAAAAAACCTGAATTTAGGCCCAAGCTCAAGCCTTCTGCCCCCATTGCAGGCTCAGGCCTATTTAGCCAAAGCCTGACCTATTTCCATGCCTACCTGTTGGGGTTTATCCTCTTGGTATTTATTTACATTTACCAGTATTTGTCGTCGAGACTGATTGCATGCTTTGCTGCGTAATTTACTCTGATATATGACGTTAAGTAACATGATTTAATAATAAAGGTAATAATAAGAGAATATCACACTATCGCCACCCGAGAGAGTGAGGCTAGTAGGGTGTAACATAGCCTCCATGCACTATTTAGTATTTATTGCCAACTTAAAATTAATTTATACTATTTGATGGTTGTAGTATGAAGTGTGTGAGTTTATGTGTGTGCCACTCTAATCTTATTTATAAGTCCATTTTGAATTTTGGTCCTTATTGTAAGTCTAGTTTCAGAGTGATAAATATGGTTTTTACTATTTTTTCCATATTAATTGCAGTAAATAAAAAGAATTTATTCATGTTAACTTTTAAAACTAATCATAGATAAGGGCTAAATTTCCAATTTTTCTCATAATTAATTAGTTAACTAACTTTCATTGGTATGTGAGAGTTAGTTAATTTGGACTTATAAATAATACTAGAGTGATGTTACTCAATTGAATCTAAGACTTAAGTGAGTGCTTGTGAAACCATAAAACCATGGTTTTAGAACTATTTTTATAAGTTAAGATAAAATTTCTATCACATACTTACTTTATAAATCGTAAAAGCTATTATCCAAAAGCTAATCAAAACATATAATTATTTATACAAAGATACTTGTGCCTCAAAATTGTGACTTGTAAATTGTAAAAGCTAATCCAAAAGCTATATTACTTAGAGGATTTGAGTCGCCTGATTCACTCAATAAAATATAATTATTTATACAAAGATGCTTGTGCCTCAAAAATCAAAATTGGCCGTTCAATGTGGAGTTAGTTATTCGCGAATGCCATTAACCATCTTGGCCGGCTAGCTCTAGCTATTTTAATTCAATTCTAATGAGTAAAACCCTTCAATAAATAGTGTACTTTCATTGGACTTAATAAAATTGATTTTCAAGAACACATCATATTAATTATTTGACTTCAACTATATGTATCCAATACATTTCAATTATTAAGAAACCTGTTAGCATACATTATGCTGATAACACCTAAATTGCAAATTTTAACAATATTATTCTTAAGAGCTATAGTTCATTAATTAATAATTTATAATATACATATATATAATAAAATTTAACAATAAATAACTAAAATATCCTTATATTTAAATGTTACATTTAATAAAATAAAATGATATAAATTTAATTACTTTATATATTAAAATTAATGAAACTAAAATTCAAAACAAAAATTGTTTTGAAATGGAGATGGGAGTGAATTAACAAATGGTGGGTTGTTGCGTGTGAATTAACCTGTGAATCATGCATGACGTCATGACGGCTTTTTATTTATTTGTTTATTACTTAATTTTTGGACTGAAAATAAACATGCACGACGCCGAACTTATCCTAAAATATCCTTATTGTTCCATTAGATTTGATAACTTTGACTGTAAACAAAACAAGAAAAAGGAAAATAATGTGATATAAATTATTGTGTGGGGATGTCAATGAGTTTGGTTTGGTTGTGAACCTACATCAAACTGAATCCGACCAACAATGGTGAACATGTGAACATATTCAATTTATCATGTTTTTGTTCACTATTAATGAATTTGATTGATTCAATTCATGTTGATTATGTACTGCTTTTTTTAAAAAAAGGAAAAAAAAAAAGGAAAAAGGAAAAGGTTGTTGCAATTACTGATATTTTAAATTTATATTAGCCAATGTTTTAAAATTCGGATTGGAAATTAAATTGGAAAGATCAAACTGGTCAGTGGGTCCTGATTTTCATTGTTTAACAGGTTAAATTGGCGGCTGACTGGTAACATAAAACTTAATAAAAATAATCATATAGATTAAAATAAATTCATAATAAGTCTAATTGTTAACATAATAACACTTTAATATATTAAGTTTTTAATGAAATAACACTGTATGACTACAAAATATTTGAAAATATATTTAGCTTTTTTGTGAGAGCCGACTTTTTTATTTCTAGGGGTTTTCATTCTCATTTTCCTTTTGAACTGAAATTCATCCAATTTTCTAAAAAATCATTTTGGTTGCCAGTTTGATTGGGAATTTCAGCTCAGCTATTGATCAATGTGCTAATCGGTGTTGATCCTAATAAAAGAGTCTCTGGCAGCTTTAATATGGGGTCTCTAATTTGAGCCTATGTGAATATTAAAATCATTTTTAGGAGTGCTATGAGCCACCATTATACCTGATAATACTTAAATTTGATCGATTCAGATAGTTCTATCCTACTAATGATAATGTTGTTATAGTAATTTAACCTAGTACGAGAGTAATTGTTGATTCGTAGAATTGGTCATTGCGCTTGCGGTAGGTTGAAAAGCCAGTGACACAAATTAGCTATTTAGAAAACTCAATTATGCCTGATAATTCTTTTTAAAAAAATCTGATCCAATTAATCTCAATCATGAAAATGGTTTTCAAGGATAAACTGAATCGCTAATGAGTCTGGTTAACGATCTTGTTCATCCGATTGTCCCATCTGCTTCGATAATCTAATAATTGCTATGAGCAACCTACCTTTTTTTCGCCAAAACATTAGCACCCTGTCTAATATGTATGAAAATGCTTCCTCTACCTACTAATTATTTTAGCACAAGAAAAAACAAATGAGCCAAAGAAGGTACAGTGGAAGAAGGGAGAAAGGAGGCTATATTATAATGTGTTTTGATTGTTGAAAATGAAAAGTGGTCTTCCATGACACAGATCCAACACTGCACGCACGTGCACTTCAGGGACGCGCGTGCAACACGTTCTCTTCCTTCATCATCCATGACGTATCATTTTCCTTTTATTGTTCTAAATACTACTCCCTCCTGGCCCTAATTATAAGACATATTTAACGATTTTTGGAGATTAGGAAAGAAGTTAAATTAGTTATTTTTATTCATTTTCCTAAAATGCCCTTATATAAATTTAAAATAATATTTTTCCTGAATCAATACCTCTTATTTATATCTCTCCAATAATAATTAAAGACAATAATATATTTATAATATGTATACAGACATAAAAAGTAAATAATATATATATATCATATATATGCATATACACCTCAATTATGTTTTATTTTTATATAAAACATTTTGATCAGAAATTATAATTTGACCCAAAATATAAATATATGTCTACACACACACACACACAAACACATATTTGGATGAATGATTAAAAGTTTCATTGATTGGTCACTTCATTCTCATATATTTCACCAAAAAAAACCAAACACATTTGAGAAAATAAAATAAGGGTTTTTAGGGAAGATTTTTGAAAAAAATTAGAATTGTCTTATAATTTAACCAAAATCAAGTCCCAAGTGATTGTCTTATAATTAGGACCGGAGGGAGTAATATTTATATTACTTATAATTTTGTCCCCAAACTAATTTCTTTGACCATTTTTAAATTGATGTACTAGTATAATTTAATCATACAAAATATATAATATGATTAAGTAATTTATTTAAATTTCTTAATCATTTCTAAAAAAGTCAACTAAATTTTACATTTAAAACATGAGGTAGTAACATTTTTTAAGGTTTTTCTTCTTAAGAAAATTGAATTCTAGTCTTGTGTGGTGTTTAATTCATTTTATCCAAAATTTCATCAATATTAAACTATTTTTATTTTTGAATTAAAGACGCCTTCGTACCCATAACAAAAAATGGTTTTTACGATTTATATGGAGGGTAAAATTAAATCAAGCTTTCTGTTATTTTATTACTTTTTATTCGTTACTTTTATTCGAAGAATTTCATTACAAATTGGAATCCACTGCAATCTGTTCAACATTTTTTTAATCAAAAACCTGTTCAACGTTAAAGTTATGTGTTTTCAATAGAATATATTTCATATCGCCTAAAAATACACACACACACACATATATATATATATATATATGGGATCATATTACTTAAGTCTTTATTTTGTTTTCGTTTGAAAAAAAAAAATTATTTCTCTCTATTTTTTTAACCATATAATTAAGGCTAATAGAGATTCAAGTATTGACGTGAACCACCCACCACACTGGTTAGATTCTATTACAAGAGAGTTACCGTTGTCAAACTCGTGAGTTGACTCTCCAAATTTACCGTTTTTACGCTCCTAACCTGTAAAAACGAGTGAAAAGTGATAAACTCGTGCTAATTGTAAACTCGGTTAAATTCATGAGTTTATACACCGAGTTTACCATTTTTACGTTTCTAGCTTACAAAACCATATTAACTTACTCTTAAACTCGTGTTAACTTTTTTAAATTTGATCATACTCATCGGCTTTATATAGAAATTTTAAAGAAATTTCTTTATTAAATATGATAAATGATGAATCTTGATGGATTTAATTTAGGTCATTTGGATTTAAAATATATTTAAATCAAATTGTTGTGATTTTTATATTTTAATTATGGGGTTTAAACTTCTCATGTTGTATGGGAAGAAGAAGATTCCTACACACACATAAAATGGTGGGACCCACATATATATATATATATAATATATATTATATATATGTGTGCGTGTGTGGGTCCCACCATTTTATGTGTGTATAACATGAGAAAACACTTCCCTTACAACATGAGAAGTGTTTTTCCTTTAATTATACACTAATAATACTTATTTAGTAATAAAGGTAAACTCATACGAGTTTGCGATTTGAGTTCACGATACGAATTTACGCCATCGTCATAAGTTTGCTTAAACTCGTAAGTTTGACAACCTTAATTACAACTTAAGAATAAATGTATATAATTGTAAAAAATATACTACTTACGGTCCTTAATTTATTAAGAACCGTTTGTAATTACGTCATGAATGAGCTCAACGGTTGGTAGATAGTAATATTTTAATTTGGTTAAATAGTACTAGTGCTTTTAAAATTTCAACTAAAATATCATAACATTTGTACTACAGTATCGAAGGCAAGATTCAAGCCATGCATGCATTTAGAACGTCCTTAATTATTATAGTCATAACATAGTACAGTACTGAATTCTGAATGAATCCAACGTAATTAATTGTATTCCAACCACGTGAATGAATATGAAAAAAGAATGCATGCATGTAGCTATAGTTTAATTATTAATCTCTGTCTTCATCCAATTAATTTTGACTAATATTAACTTTATTTTCTGGTAAAAAAAGTAGTAGTTCTATTAACAAAACTTTTTATATATATTCCTTAACGCAAGACTTTTTATATATATTCCTTAACGCAAGACTTTTTTTAACACAAACTACTATAGTACTTATCATGAGATTTTTATTTTAAAAAATGCCCTTCATAAATTCACTATGCAATTTTTTCTCTGTTTTTCAATTTTCGATGTTGTGATTAATTATGATTAATTTTTAATCTTAATTAAGGATAGTTTTTGGAGAGTATAATATTTTTTAAAAATAATCTTGGTTAAAATTAACCACCCTCCTCAAATTATATTATTTAATTAAAAGAAAGATATTGGAAACTTGATCGGTTAGTAAACCAGTTGAGATAGTGGTTCAAAATCCTTAGAGTTACTAAGCACAATATGATGGAACACAATATTATACGATGGATTACTATTTTTTAAAACTCAAAACGATGTCATTTCAAGCTTAACAAGGGAAGGGAAAAAATACAGAATTTATTAACCCAACCAATTCATCCAAAACTATTAATAGGATTGATTTTAGAACTGGTTTATTGGTTTAATCGGTCTGTCCAGATTGGGTTTTAATGCTGTGGTTAGAAAGATGTATGATTAATATTGTGTGGGATTTGGTCTTCCTTCAAAATTTGACATAATTAAATGTATGAATATAGCTAAGTAGGTGTGTAGGGGCAGCTTGACTTTGTAAAATGGAACACTACTTAAATAAAATTCTCACACACATACATATTTTTCTTCAATGTCTTCAAAATTCAAATGGATGGTAACAACCCAAAGAATTCAAAATCAAGGCACAAAAGCGGACAAAAAAAAGAGCACGAGATTTTGACTTCATTATGACCAAAGACCCCCTTATTATAATCTCTGTCACTTTCTTTTGTCGGTCCCGTTCAACACGTTTAAATTTATAAAATCATTCACATCATCAATTATCTCTAACGATAAGGTCTTTAGTCTTCCTTATTACTTTCTCTCTCTATGTTCTAATTCTAATCTCCATCTAATTATCTTCGTTTTTGCTTATGTAAGTAACATTTAAGTTACTTTATGTATAAGTCAGTGACCATATATGCTTCCATTTTTTGAAATTTCTTTTTTGATTTTTTTTTTTAATTATTATTTAACAATTTATTCATTAAGCCGATCTAAGGCTTTGTTTATGACCGTTGATGATATTAAGTGCTTATAATTAATATTATTGTTTAATTAATCAGGCATCTAGTCAGGGTATGGCTTTGGCCACTCAAGATATTTGCTAGTGTGAATTTAACTATCTTGGTCTCCGTTATGATTGTTTTATTGATAGTGGGATTTAATAATGTTTCTGGCACACACAAAAATGATGCCACATGCATGTGGAATTTATGAGGTTCTCTTTTAAGTATTTGGAGTTATGTGATAGGTCGGTGAATTTAATATATAGTTTAGAAACAAAATAATAAATATAAGAGACATAGTGAGTTGATATGTTATATTTAAGTCAAAATCCATCTCTGTAACTAGCTATTCCATCTCATCCTAAATATAAGATAAAGTGGATTTTTTGGAGAGATTAAAGAAACTAATTAAATTACTTTTGAGTGTTTGTATTTTTTTTTTTTTTTTTTGCTACGTCCAAACTAATTAGGTTGACTAATAAACTGATATATAATTTAAGGATATACAATATGTAATATAATTAAGTAACTTATTTAACTTTCTTAATCTCTTCGGAAAAAAAAAAAAGTCAATTTTATCTTATATTTAAGACCTATGTATTATTATTCTCTATAAGAAGAGAGAAATAGTGAAGCAAATGGAATAAGCTAAGAATTTTGCTGTGAAACTAGCTCTTCAGGGAGGTATTTCATTGAACTCAGCCCACAATTAGTTGTCTACAACAAGAGATTAACATGATCCTCAAATACAAGTAAATCTATAAGGAAAGATTTTTTTTTTTTTTTATTTTATCATTTATTCATTTGAAACAGGTAACAAGACTGGTAACTAGAAGAATACTCATTTCTAAATGAATGAGGAAGAAACTGTGTACAAGAAAATGACGAAACGGAATTCAAGAAATTACAAATTTACAAAAATGTCTTTGATACAAAAAGATTAATCAATTAGGTAGAAAATGTACTAGAATCAATCTATATCAATTTTATACTGATGAAATAATCAATCAGGTGCCAGGATTTTCAGCCACAAAAAGGTCTTAAATGTGATGGTGGTGGTGATGACCACGGTGATTTTCTTGAATTTAGCCTATTGACATCTTTCAAAGGGTTGGGTCGTTGCCTCTTGTGCTAGAACAACGTGGCGGACTTGTTCTCTGGATTGCTGGCGGAGGGGAATAGGAAATAATTTATTTAGTTTCCTAAGTTTTTAAAAAAATTAAATAGGTCTTATATTTAGTATAAGAGTTAGTATATTTTCTATAGATTTATTACTTTTAAGTTTTAACAAATTTTATCAGTAAAAACCCACAGTTTGGTCAAAATGACCTTTTATATATATAGAGATAGATAAAATAATATATAATCTAATGATGCACATATATTTTATAGGATCATGTGACATATGCCAGTATGATCTACTAGCTAGACCAACTCGTTTTATGTTAGATTGTTAAAATCTAGTTAAGTTTATGGGGGAAAATAATTCTACATTATACATTATTATTATCAACTGTACATACGGTATGATCCCACAAGGAAGTGGAATGTTAATTAAAGATTGAGTTGAGAGAAGTTATTTTCCAGCTAAGGACTGATTCAGATTGTTTTTTCTGTAATGTGACCAAATTGAAAAGAGTCCCTCGTACAGGTGGGCAAAATATGCTTTCTATTTTCAAAATAATAAACCATGTGTGCTCAAAAAGTGTCAGATACTTGATAGTTATCTTTTCAAATCTACAAGAACACTTCATATTTATTTGTGTAACCTGTGCTTAATTTAGTGTACAAGCATGCGTCTTAGTTTCAGAGCAATCTCATTTCATTCAAATTTTGATGATAGATTCCCAAAGGAATACCATGTTCCCCAACTTACGGCAATATCTGAATGCATCTGGAAAAGTTGTTGAGACAGCCACCCTGTCCTAAGTCCAAACAGCTTTTAACCTTATGAGATTATCTAATCAAGTTACTAAATTTACATTTACTCTGTTTCCATGTTTCAACCATTTCACACTTTTGGGCCAAATCTGTTCAAAGAAAGGTGTGGTTTAGTGACTGCTAAATTCAGTTTTTGATCAATCAATGGGAGATGTGGTCTTTGCTGAGAATTTATGTTCATACATTACTCCTCATTGCTCTATTAGTTTCCTCCAGAGCTCTTCCTCCAGCATAGCCACAAAATATAGTCGAAGCAATTCTTCAGAGCCCCCGGTGTCAACCAACCCTAAACATTAGATAGCTATTTTGACCTTATTAAGATCATATTTAGGCATGATGTGTAGTAATTATTAAGCACGTACTCCATTAAAATTAGCTCATAACAATGACAATATGAGGGGAAGAATCTAAAGAGCTTGTTCAGAACCTGGACCGTGCCTAGTGATGCATGATAAACCTGCTGCACGAATAACCAAAAGCTAAAAAATATGGGCTACACGTACAAGTGTATTGCTTTATTTAAGGTTTATGCTTTTCTGGGTTACACACTCTGCACTACTGATGCTTTTCAAGGACTCCAACGTGGCGCTTCCTTTGGATTGAATTGCCCTCTACACAAAAGAAAATCAACAACGGAAGTTTTTTTTTTTCTTTAAAAAAAAAGGAACAAGAACCAGCTTGATAACAACAATGGTTTCCATACAAATGTGACAAGGATTGATGACTTCGTCGACTCAAAGGCTCTGTATGGTATAGAGTCGGAAATCGGGCAGCCCATCGGGTCGCCTCTCCCCAGCCCGTAGGGCTCGGGCTTGAAAAATAAACTCGAAATTTGAAATTGGCCCGCAGGCCTCGGCTTAATCGGGCCAGCCCGTAGGGCTCGGGCCGGCCCGTTAGGCCCCGTTATTATTGTAGCATTTTTATTTTTATTTTTAAAAAAAATAGTCAAAAAGTAAAGAAGCCTTCGCGCTCAAAAGTGAAGACAATCAAATATCTATGAAATTGATGATAGTGATGAAGAAGGTGACAATTGACAATGATAGTAGTATACTTTTATATTTTATGTGAGTTATTTAATGTTGCTTAGTTTAATGCTTCTTACGTTTTATGTGAGCCAATTATGGACAATGGTTTGTTTTTTATTACAAATTAATGAATGTGTTTATTTGTTGGATGATTTGTATTGTTTAGATATTAATGTTGATAATATTTATTTGATAAATTAGAACTTTAATGGTTGCAATTTACTAATTATATTTCTTTAGAAAAAAACCCAGAAGAAAAATAGTTAAAATTTGGAATAGTAATTTTCGTGCCCTGGTACTATCGGGTAGGGCTTTGAAAAACAAATGTTTTCCTTATCTCGGGCTCGTAGGGCCGGTCTGTCGGGCCCAGGCCCGGGAGGGCCAAGCCCCGTAGGGCCGGGCCGGCCCTGATTCCCAGCTCTAGTATGGTATGAGGTATTTAGAGGGAAGGGAAGGGGAGGGGAGGAAGAAAAATTCTAACTTAAATTTGAACAAATGGAAGAAGTGGGGTTACAAAATTTTAACATAGACAAGACAAATCATATGCGTTCAATCAGAATCTTCAAAATGGGGCCAAGAAGCAGGAACAAAGTAAAACAAACAAACAAATAGTGAAGTACCTGCATTATGAATTTGAATTAGAGTCGCATTAGGTGATGGATATTGAAAAGTAACCCGAGAGGTGATGGCTGTTGATTAGTTTGGTTTGTTGGATGTTCGTGAGAATTGTGATCCTTGTCATTTTGGATTTTGAGCTATTCATTTTAATTTATAGATACGAATAGAATCTGTTTGTTATGACTGTATGGTCGGTTTATCTATGAAAAGTTTTTTTTCTCATTGTACATAATTGTGTATATAACCTTACCTTTTAGGGAAAAGTGGTTGTAAGGGACCGACAGGCACTTATAGTTATTTATACTCGAGATTAACAAAATTGATATTGAAGCTGATTAAATTAGTGAAAACAAGATTTATGAAGCTAACAAGGGATTAGTGACTCTGGGTTGCTCATTTGATTATTGTGGTAGTTTTCTTATTTTTATTTTAGTTTTGATTTTCTTTTCCTTTATCTTAATTAAATTCAATTTGTTTTACTCAACTTAAACGAAATTGTGAAATTAATGCTTAACTAAAGTTGTGATATTAAGTCCTTGTGGAAACGATACTTTTCTTATCACTTTATTACTTGATACGCCCGTGCACTTACGAAGTTTATAGGCTATAAAGTTTTGTACTATCAGATATTTAACTTAATTGGATGAAAAGAAAATTACTAATTTGATAGCGACTTCGGCAAGTGCACCGGTCGTTATAAGTAATAAAGTAGTGAGAAAAAGATCGTCCCACGAGGAATAGTACTCCAAATCTCCAATCACTAATTTGCTATTTTCGCTTTAGTTGGATGAATCGAGTAATATGGAGTGAGTTGTAACCAAAAACGAGAATTTAAAGAATTAAATAAAGAACAAGAATCCAAAATCAAGAATTTCAAGAACAACGTTTAGAAAAGATGAGTAATTAAGAAAAACGTAGCTAGGGATGAGAATCCCCCTATGTTCCTCCAAGTATTTGAATTGAATCCCTAATTGATTATTATTCCCATGATTGACGATCAATTCTCTAAAGTTAGACCGAGTCCCAATGTCTTGATGCTACCTTAATCCGTTATCTTTGAAAACAACCTAATGTCTTAGTATTGTTTGGAAAGATCATATTTTTAAACCAGAATTATGAGATCGCATAAACTCGTAAGCCTATGTCGAGGTCATGCAACTCTACGATGAATTAATGGTTCTTGTTAAATGCACCAACATCTCTATTGTCATACATCAACCTATGAACAATCTAAAAGGTGATCAATCTTTAAGAAAGCTTTAAGCAAAGATAATTCATTCAATCAAGAAAATAACGATCAATAAAGAATCCAACCGGAGACTTTAAATTCGCATAGGGTTCATCCTCGCCCAAACTACAAAAGAAAACTAGCCAAGCATGGCTAGGTTAACAAAATAATAAAAGAGATGAAAATCAGACTCGTTCTTCAGAGATTGGGGAAGGTTGACCTCGACAATGGTGCTTTGATCCTCTTTCTCCAATGCCGTCGCGCGTGTGTCTCCGTGATTCTGATTCTCCTTTAATATATAATGCTCCTTCCTCTGCGTCCGAATTGCGTCTCGTGCTCTGTACTGTTCGCTTTCTCGTTCTCGCGGCACACCCCCTAATTTCTTGTGTCTAATTTATATTAATAGCTTAGGGTTCGTGCTTTCTTTTTCGCGTCTTGTGCGTTCTGATTCTTTTTTTTTTTAATCTCCCATGGAATATTTGATATATATAACAATATATTATATTATAAATAATATAATAATATATTATATTATATCATTTTCAATTTAATTTGTTGCCCTTGTTGCTTTTCCTATATTTCCTCATCTCTTAGATCACATAATATCTCCCGCACAAATAAATAGGATATCAATAGATTTTTTGTTATAATATCATTTTATCCTATATTTAATTAAAAGATAGATAAGTACATAAAGATAATTAAATAAGTACAAAATATTAATAAATTCAATCCAATATATTCCAGAATCTATATTTATTTAATTATAAAATATATACTTATCATTTAACTTAATTGGATGAAAAGAAAATTACTTTTTTTCCAGCTTCCCGTGACCTGCAACATTATGTCTTTTGGAAATGACATGTGCATAGCAACATATATTTCCTGCATATTGATTGATTCAAAAAGGGCTTAACTACTTAATTGTTCTAATTAAGATGAATGCATATTCCATAATATAAGACCCCTGCGAAGTCCTGTATGGACAGCGAATCTTTGGTTGGTCGTAACAAATTAAAGAATTCAATAATTTGAATATTTTTCATTTTCACATGTGGGGTTTGTAAAACACGGTATTTCTAAAGTGTTCTTCGGATTAAAATACAATATTTACTTTTCTTTAAGCTGGAGTTTGTTTGGAATAACAACGTAACCACAGGTTGTTAAGTTGGTCAGCTTGAAATCACCAATCTAGAAAGTTACTCCTCCCGTCCTTAATTATTTAATAATAAAATATGTGCTATAATCTTTCTAAAATATTTTTATGTAACATTAGATTATAAATCAATTTATAAGTTAAGGAAATTAATTTAAAGAAAAATATTAAATAATCGAGACGAAAAACATTCAACGAACTCTTATATTAGATACCCGAGAGAGTATTTTAGATCCTGTTGTTAAATCCATTCTCTCAAAAGAAATGAATATACTATCTCTAACCCTTAATATAAGACTCAATTGACTAAGGATTGAGCTTGAGATAAATATTTGGGGGCCAAATGTATAAATTTTTGAGCTAAATGTATAATTTTTGGGCTAAATGTATAAAAAAAATCCAATTTGCATTAAATATTTGGGATAAATTTTTGTTGGGGCCAACCAAGAAACTCCATCTCTGCAATTGATTGAATTTAAAAGATTAAAGAAGTCAAATAAATTATATAATTATAACATATATTACATAATCTTTCCGAGATACTTATATATATTACTAGATTATAATATCATTTTATGAGTCAGACAAATAAGTTTAAAGTAATTTATTTAACATACTCAATCTTCTCAAATTAGTTAATTGAGTTTTATATTAAGGATGTGAGGTGATATTTACTCAACATGGTATGTGTTACGGGACCGGCCCAAAAGCCTCCAAGTCCATAGCAAGGCCCAAGCAGAAGGCGTAATCCGCCAATAATGGCCGGAGAGCCAGAAATCGTGGCTAGGCAGGATTCGCCCCAATCATATCAATCCACCGAGATACCCGTCCTTTTAGAAAGTATCTCGGATATCCGCCCCCTTAATGACACGTCACATTAATGGAATATCGTTCAATATCCGCCCCATTAATGGCCCCATTAATGGCGTGCCTCGGATATGGCACCGTACGCCTCTATAAATATAGAAGGCAGGTAACAAGGTGCACACACTCTAAACCTAGACTATTTACATAGTCTCCACCGTGCACACACCGCACCCCTTTGTCGTGTACGGTGATCCCCGCTCTCCCGGCTATCTCCTTCATAGATACCCAGTCCGCGCGATACATCCAAGATCAATCTTCCAGCCCTTGGCTGGACATCTGTGTTCTATACCAGAACATTGGCGCCGACCGTGGGGACCATAAATTTCTATCCCCGCGACCATCAATGGCTCACACCAGAAGCCACACGCAAAACCAGCAATTGGACAAGCCGAACGAGGAAAGCCCGGTACCCCCAAATCAACCTCAAAGCCGGCCCGAGCTTCTGGTCACGCACCCATGATCGACCATCCCGAGGAAAAACTCCGGAAGGATACGTTACTGACTCAGAAACCACCTCGCCTTCCATCGACAAATCTCTGCATGAAGAATCCCCAAAGGGTCAGCCCCAGCCAGATCCGGTTCCGGACGCTCAGGTACTAGACACCGACGTCCGCATACTGAGGAGAACCCAAGAGGCGATGATTCAGAGATTCGAAAACAAGGAAAAGTTCGATCACCTCCAAAGACGGAGGATTTCCATGCTCGGAACAAATGATAGAGGAAAAGCTTGAGAACCTTTTCCAACGCGGAAACCCGAGAAGCCCACGTAAGAGGAAGGAGGTGTACGCCCGGATAGCAATAGTCCGCGTACCGGCCCGTAAACGAATCAACATTCCCGTGGCGGGGAAAGAGGGGACGCGGAGAGGGACCGAGACCGCCAACCAACCCCCAAAAGGCACAAAGAGGCACCTTTGCGGAGCCGGGATAGGGAAGGCCGGAGGCGAGCAGGCCACCATGACGATGATAGGGAACCGGAGAACCGAGATCGTGAACACGACTCGGACGAACTACGCGAGGCGATCACTACGCCGCGGACACGAGGATCGCCGCGGCAGTATAAGATGAAATACTTGGCCGGCGCGGGGGGACTCCATTCTCACGAGCTACGGCCACGGCTCCTTATCCGAAGAATTTTGACCTAGCCGACCTCCCCCAATATGATGGGACCCGGGATCCACGTCATCACCTCGAGCTATTTGAGAAGTTAATGTGGGTAAGATCAATAGAAGGTCTGGTGATACTAAGACTCTTCTCGGCCACGCTAATCGGGCCGGCCCACAAATGGTTGAGTTCGCTACCCAATAATTCCATTCGGAATTTTGAAGACCTTGGTCGTAAGTTTGAATTACACTTTGCCACCAAGAAGAAACAACCGAAATCTCAATTCACGCCGAGTAAAGTGAAGCAAAAGAAGGGCGAAACATTGCAGAAGTATCCGGATCGGTTCGAGAGATACGGCAATACAGTACGATCCTTATCCGAAGAGGTCCATGTGCACACGCGCCGTCAACGGATCGGACCCGATGACGCGCCCGGCCCGACATCTATGCAAGAATCGAGTATATTCCTTGACGGAATTCTATACCGAAGCGAAGAAATATCTAGATGTCGAGCAAATGGAAATCGCCAATGCGAGATGAGCCCGAGAAGGCAAGGAATTCATCACCCGAAAGAAGAGACCGGACCGACAAACACAAGGCGGAGCCCCGCCGACGTGGCGAGAGAGCGGCCCAGACGAGCGAACGGACAATAAGGGGACGTACGGAAACTATACCCCCTTGAATGTCCCGCGATCCCAGCTGTGGAAGGAGGTCGCGCAGACCGAGATGAGGAAGGTGACGAAGCCAAAGCCTCTCAGAAACCGGGCCAATACAGATCGGGGGAAGTTTTGCAGCTTCCACGACTGTTCCGGTCACACCACGGACGAATGCTACGAACTCAGGGATGCTATTGAAAAATTTGTAAGAGAAGGGAAACTACGCCAATACGTCATCAAAACTCAAGGAAATCCGCAAGCGGAATGGTAGCCGCCGAAGCAGGAGTCCAGCCACGAACGCTTCGGACTCTGAAAAGAAGCGGAGAACCGGCCCTCCATTGGGGCTACCGGGACGCCGATCTCCAATGCACGGATCGGTGGCGGCTTCGGAGGAGGTGGAGATACAATAAGTCGCGCAAGAAATACGCGAGAGGTATTAACGGTAAAAGAGGTGCCGAGGTTCAAGGGCACGTCGGCAAACCCAAAACCACCCTTGGTCTTCACCGACGAGGAGCTCAAGGAGGTTATTCCGCCATCAAGACGGATTGGTCATCACCGGATCGTTGAACCTGCTGTGTCAAACGGATATTTGTCGACGCGGGTAGTTCGGCCGACATAATAAGCCGGGATGCATACCGAGAATGCACCTCGATGTCGAAGACCTAAAGCCATGCAAATCTACCCTCATCGGGTTCAATGGAGAGCGTTCCTTCCCAAAAGGATATGTCGACCTTAGACCGACTTGGGAACTAAGGAAGCCTTCAAATCGGGACGGGTGAGGTTTGTAGTGGTGATTTCCGCTCCCCTTACAACATTATACCGGGCCGACCCACTATACACGTTGGGATATCGGCATCCACTAAGCACCGAAATTGAAAATGATCAATGATCGAATCGGGTGGTTGAAGTGTCCGGGGACCGAAAGCGTCGCGGCAAAGTGTTACTTCGAAGCCCTCCGTGTAGAGGAGGAAAAGACGTCATCCCGCCACGGCCGCAAACCAACGAGGTACCGACTAATGACGAGAAAAGAGGGGCGACCCGGCAATCGGTCAACATGGTAGAACTAGACCTCCGTGAACCAGAAAACCCACGCCCCGAGCCGGAAGGAGAGTTGGAGGAATTAATCCTCGGGACGGACCCCGCCAAGACAACTAAAATCGGCAGGGACATGGACGCAGAGATCAAGGCAAGGCTGATCAAATTTTTAAGGCAAAACCAGGACGTCTTCGCCTGGACGTCAGCCGAAATACCCGGGATCGACCCACACTTCTTGTCACAAGTTAGCCATATGGCCGGGTCGAAACCAAAGTGGCCCGAAGAGGAGAAATATCTCGACGACGTGCGTAAAGCCCTTGAGAGTCACATTGAAGAGCTCCTTGTCTGCCGGGTTCATAAGGGAAATACAATACACGACCCGGCTCTCTAACGTGGTCATGGTGTTAAAACCAACAGCAAATGGAGGGTGTGCACCGACTACACCAATCTGAATAAAGCATGCCCCAAAGACTCCTTTCCCATGCCCAGCATTGATCAGCTAGTGGATAACTCGGCCGGATACCAACTGCTCTCTTTTATGGATGCCTACTCCGGGTACAATCAGATCGCTATGCACCCCGACGATCAAGAGAGAACCGCCTTCATGACGGATAAGGCGAACTATTGCTACAACGTCATGCCATTTGGATTGAAGAATGCCGGAGCTACATACCAACGCATGATGAATCGAGTCTTTGAAGATCAAATCGGTCGTAATGTGGAGGTATATATAGACGACATGATAGTGAAGTCAAAACACCCGAGAAAAGACATCCGGGATCTAGAGCAGACGTTTGACAAACTAAGACAATACCGCATCAGGTTGAACCCCGCGAAATGTGCGTTCGGGGTGCCCCACGGGCAAGTTTTTGGGTTTTATGTTGACCAACCGAGGGATTGAGGCCAATCCGGACAAATGCAAGGCCGTGCTAGATATGCAGGCCCCCAACTCCAAGAAGGAGTGCGCAAAGAATCGACAGTCGCTTGGCGGCCCGACAAGATTCCTACCGAGGTCACCGAGAAAGCTCTACCTTTCTTTAAATTATTGAAGAAAGAAACCCGGGGAGGATGGAATACGGATCGCGAGACGGCCTTTGAAGAAATCAAGAAATGCTTGGCAACCCCGCCAGATCGACAAAGCCGGAGCGGGGGAGACCTTGTTCCTATACCTCTCGGTAGGGGATGAAGCGGTAAGCGCCGCCTTGGTAAGAGAAACCGAGGCCGGACGACACCCATCTACTTTGTGAGCAAAGCGTTACAAAACGCCGAGCTAAGATATCAAAAGCTGGAAAAAATGGCATTCGACATCGACAACGGCAAGGAGACTTCGCCCATACTTCCAAGGGCATCGGATTGTGGTCCGGACCAATCGGCCCGATCCGGCAGATTTTGCACAAACCGGATCTCGGTCGGGCGGATGACAAGTCGGGCAATTGAATTATCCGAGTTCGACATCACCTTTGAGGCACGGCAGCAATCAAATCACAGGCATTGGCGGACTTCATCGTGGAATTGACTCCGGTTATGACCGACACCGACTGGAAGGTATTTGTGGACGGGTCCTCCAACCCAAAAGGCGGAGCAGAGTCATTGTCGAAAGCCCCGAGGGAATCGCTATCGAACATTCCCTCCACTGTGGAGTTCCCGACCTCTAACAATCAAGCCGAATACGAGGCCCTCTTAGCCGGATTGGCTCAAGCAAAAGATAGCGGAGCCGAGCGAATTAAGGTGTTCACCGACTCACAACTCGTCGCCGCACAAATTGATGGCGGCTATCAAACAAAAGGCCCCTTGTTGGCCAAGTACTTGAATAAAGCAAAAGAGATAATGACGGAATTCGAAGAAGTCGTTGTCTCTCACATCCCGAGAGAAGAGAATGCCCGGCCGACATCCTATCCAAACTCGCAAGCACCAAAGGTCCGGGAGTCAAAGAACGGTCATCCAACAGAATTTGGCCGAGCCCACGTGCATCATGACTATCTCGTCCGGACGGATCGAGAAAACCAATCGAAGATTACCCGGAAAGAGGGATCATTCCCACGACTCTACCGAAGCGAAAAAGCTGATAAGAGAAGCCGCCATCTACACTATGGTCGATGACCAGCTATACCGGAAAGGAGTACATTGCCCAATGATGCGATGCCTCGGCCAATCCGAATCCAGGTATGTACTGACCGAAATACACGAGGGATGCAACGGCCAAAGACATGGGCGGCAAGGCTTTGGCTAGGAAGGCATTGCGCGCCGGATATTATTGGCCCACCATGATGCATGACGCCATGGAGACCGCCAAACGGTGTGACGGTTGCCGAAACATGGCGGGATCTTATGGCCGCCGCCACGAGTTAAAAGGGATGCCGGCTCCATGGCCCTTCTATAAATGGGGAATGGATATTCTTGGCCCATTCAAACCGGCGCCGGACGGCTCAAATGGCTCATTGTCGCTGTTGACTACTTCACCAAATGGATCGAAGCGGAAGCGTTAACTACGATAACGTCATCCAGGATTATGAAATTCGTTCGTCACAATATCTTCGCTCGGTTCGGGATACCTGCTGAAGTCGTCACTGACAACGGAACCCAATTTACGGACCAAAGATTCCAGGCCTTAATGTCCAACCTCGACATCAAACAACACTTCTCCTCCGTCGAACATCGCCTAATGGCGAGGCCGAGTCCGCCAATAAGATCATTCTCGACGGATTGAAGAAACGCATGTTAAAGGCCGACTCTAGTTGGACCGAACAACTCCACGATGTTCTATGGGGATACAGGACAAGTATGCAGACCTCTACCCGGGAAACTCCCTTCCGGCTAACATATGGATGCGAAGCAATGATTCCGTAGAAATCGGGCAGCCATCGTGGAGGAAGATCGAGCGGATGGGATGGACCGGCATCAAATGAAGACGCCTTAAAGACAGATCTGGACCTGATAGATGAGATCCGAGTCACAGCTCATTGTCGGGAACTTGCCGCCAAGCAGTTACTCGCGGCCAAATATAATCGCAAGGTTCGGCCACGATCCTTTAACCGGGGTAACCTGGTACTTCGGAGGGCCGATATAGGTAATAAGAACTCCCGAGATGGAAAGCGCGGCAAAGAACCGGGAGGGACCGTATCGTGTTAAAGAAAAGCTTGACGCGGGGCATATGTTCTCGAAACTTTGGCAAGAAAGCCGGTTAAAAGGACATGGAACGCCGATAAGTTGAAAATCTACTACTAGCCCAAGACCGCGGCTCGGTCATTCCTTACTTTCTTTCATGTTTTTTGCAATTGCTTTCCAACTTTCCCTTGCTTTGCATTTGAATAATTTATGACCATTTGTACGCTCTTTAGAGCTGCTTTATTTAATGAAGGAATACCTCAAAGAGGAGGCGCCAACGTGCACGATTATTTGCTTAAGCTTGAAGCCGAGGCCACCAAGCCCGCAAAAACCCGACTCCGAGGTACCCATACCCGGTCAGAAACCAAAAAAACATCTAGATGTATGACACCGGCCGTTGTACTCCGACGCGCATAGGTAAGAGCTCGGCGAAAACGCCATACGTGGCCTTCGCGAAATTGACGCGTCAACGCTCGCCCGGTTTAAGAAGGCGGTCGTCATCCCGACCCGATCAAGTCAAAATGTCCGATCGAGGTACTAGACACCTCGGTCGACATATGATGCCTCGCCCTTAAAACGGTTCCTACCATCGTTCCCGGCTATTTAAGCTAGGATGAGGCAGTGCGGTTAAGTGAACACCCCCTGAGGGTACGACACACAACCCTGTCCCACTCTCCCACACCGCAGTGTTGGTCGAGTACATGACTTGTATATAATGCGATCAATAAATTTCAAACAATGGAATTTAAGAAAGCGCGTAAGGGCGGATAAATACATTCCCCATAAGTCATATAAAATTACGGCACAAACGCCGGAGTCAATAAAATACAAAAGGCGAGACGCCCACCAACAATGAAGATTAAAGCTTAACTAGAAGGACCGGCCTCGGGGAGCATTCTTGGTCGCCTCACTCTCCGCATCCGACTCTCCCCTTCCGCACCCGGACGCGTTAGCGGCGGAAGGAGGCTGATACGAAACTAACGTTCCGTCTTCCACAAAGGCACGGAAGTCATAGCCGTCCAAGTTAAGCTCCGTCTTCGGATTCAAAAGTTGGATCTGCTCCAGTGCATTCTCGAAGCAATCGCCGGCGCCCGCTTTAGAAGTTCGTCGACTCTAAGCGTTCCATTGCGCGATACGGCCGAGCCTCCTCGACGGCTTTAACCTTATCAAACAACGAATCACGCTGTTTTTGCGGGGTTTTCACCACATCCATACTTTCGCTCGGCGCTTTCGGGCCCGAACACACTCGAGGCCGACTTCTCCGCCCCCTCTCGCGCCTGTTGCATATCTGACTCCACCTTAACAAACGCCTCCTTGGCAACATCCCATTCCAGCCGGGCAGCATCCCGCTCCTCCTCCATAAGGCGGAGCTTGGCCTCAGCATCGGCTAAAGCCCTTTTCACGGACGCCGCCTCTGCCAGAGCCTTCTGGTTGGCCTCAACCTCGGCCCTGGACGCCTTCAATTTTCTGTTCTCTGCATCAGCCAGGGCGTATTTTTCCCTCACGATCATATAAGCTTGCAGGAAACCAACGGACTTACACAGGTACCGCTCTGCGGCGAGCACCTCCTCAACACTAGGAGGGGACAAGGCCCGGCTCTCCATGAACTCCCGAGGGGGGAGAAACGCTACATCCGGCTCCTTGGTCACCCCTTTTCAAATACAAAACCCCGAGGAAGCATGGAAGAAGGACGTAAGGGCCCCGATCGAAGGAGGTGGAGGCGGCGGGGCAGTCGAAGACGCTGGAAGAACCGAGGCAGAAGGAACGGTCACGGCCCCAGTAGCTGCACCTTCACCCTCTGGAACGACAACCTGCTTCCCTTTGGAAGTTTCAGGAACGCCCGCCTGAGGGGATCCATCGGGCACGGATGGGGCCGAAGTCTCAACACCGGACACCTTGGCCTTCTTGGCCACAACGGGGGCAGCAGCCTCGGGCATGGTAGCCTTGGTAGGGGCAGCCCGCTTCCGAGACCGACCGCTCGAAGAAACCGCGGCCGGATTCACCTTCTTCAAGTAGCCAGGAAGGGCCTTCATGTCTTGGGCTGAAAAGGACAGGTAAAAAGAAATCAACACTAAGCACAAAATAGGCAGCCAATATACAAAACATGACTAAAGGAATAAAGAGCATGGCAAACAAGGGACTCCTACAATTCGAAGGAATTGGCCTAGATCCCTCCCGGATATGAAAAAGGCTGCACTCGGGATGCCATAATGCTCCACAAAGGCGTCCAATCTTGGGACGTGAGGAACCATCTCGGGTAGGAGGTCCTCTTGAGAGATCCGGAAGGACGAGGGCTAGCCTTGTGATGATTCTCCACCCAAGTATAAAGGGAAGCGCCACCCTACATCGGCGGCCTCAACCCCCTTCGAAACCAAGCCGGCTTACCGGTACGGCGACAACCTTAAAAAACGCACTCTTAAACCGCTTAAAAGATTCGAGAAAGGCTTCATAAGTTTCCTCGGGATTAACGCGGAGAGACACTAGCCCTTTTAACTTATCACCTTCCTTAGGTGTGCCGGGGTAAAAGGGCCGAAATAGTAGAAGAAGAGATTGGTCGAACAAGGGATTGGAACCGGATAGGAACGACACAATTGCTCGAAGGCTACCGTGTAAGCCCACCCGTTCGGATGAAGTTGAGACGGGGCGAGTCTCGTGTGCATCGGGGCAAGCATTTGAAAACGGGTGAAAGGAAACCGGACACCAACCCGTGTAAGGTAATCCCGATAAAAATGAAAGAAATTGGGACCGCCCACTTCTCGTTCAACACAAACGGGCTCGTCGGCTTCCGGGGCGTAAGACGCACCCTCCATGGCGGGTAGGTCTAACCGGGCAATATCCTCGTCCGACATAATGGACCGGGTCTTCAAGACCTCGTGGGACACCCTGTGGATACCTACGACACGGGGCCTCGGGTGGACTAGAAGAATCGAGATGTCTCGGCCTCGGCCCTTTTCTTTGAAGGCACGGATTTGGAGCCATTAACCTATATGCAACATAAAAGGAAATCGCAGAGTTGGAAATACTCGGAAAAACAGGATTAGAAGGCAAAACAGACGGCGGACTCGGACGAAAGGGCACGCCTGGAAGGGGGACCCAAAGGACGCCGATGCCGACAAGATCCAATAATCGAGGTAGCTCTGAAGTCTTCGCCACGCGCGATGTGAAATGAACTCTCAGCCAAGCAGTCCCAACAAGGGCCGAGATAATCACTAGGATAAGGGTCCAAACTTGCAGGGGATGGACCCTCACAAAAACTGATCGGTTGGGCCATCAAGGCAGGAGCACTAGAACCGGTAAAAGAACCTACCCCGGCCCGGAAAGGTGAAAAGGTAGGAACGGTGTTTGCCGGAATTTGAACCATGGAAGGTGACAAAGCTCTAGCGAGATATGGGTTGAGGCCCAATTCGCCCGTAAGAACCATTCCCACCTCGACGAAGAGGTGCTAACCTCTCTGTTTCGGGAGCTCGGTCCCAAGAACCCAAAGAAGAAGCTCTCGGGTAACGAGCGCGAAGAAACTCCTCTTCCTCGGGGTGAGCGTTGTTCGACTCTAAGGAAAGGTCTATGTCTATCCATCGAAAGAGGAACTAGAACCTAAGGACTACGAGACCTCACGTCAAAGGCAAGGAGCATATAGAGCGGAGAACACGAAACTAATCTTAAAAGAAAGCTCGAAGGCCAGGAGAATGGGAAAAACAGAGGAAAAACCAGAGATTATCCAAACAAGACGAAGTATGCCGTAAAAGAGTAAAGGCAAGGACGGAAAATACCTGAGTAGAAACAAAGAAGATGACTTGAACGAGTGAAATGTAACGAAGAGGATGACTTGAACAACCAAATTGTAGGACAATGGAGTTCTCAAGGGAAAGAAACTCGGAGCAAGTTCACTACAAGATTGTATGCGTGAAATAGTGAAAAACGCAAATATAAAACGAAAACTCGCGAAGAAGGAGAGGGAACGCCGGGGGCATTTCGGTCTTTAAACATGGACACGATGGGAAATGCACGACATGATGAAGGAGCATTAAATGCGCACGCTAATCGGCACACGGAACGGCGCGACGTATGCAGACCCTTTCCAATCAGGACACGCCAGGTGTGAAAGACACAATGATGGCGCCTACGGAAAGAAGACCAAACGGTTTACCCGCGAACAGGGGACTTACAATCTAAATCCGAGGCCGCCTAATGTGCCCCGGTCTGGAACGGCCCAAGGCACCATCCAGGGCGATATCACAGAGGTAAGCCGCGGCATAAGGAGCCGGGCTGGCCAAAGCATAGGCCCCGGACACACACCGGACCGGGAGTATCACACACCTCGGCCGTCCAACAACATGAACAAGCCTAAGCCGGGGGCAAGCTGATACGGACCGGCCCAAAAGCCTCCAAGTCCATAGCAAGGCCCAAGCGTAAGGCGTAATCCGCCAATAATGGCGGGAGAGCCGAAATCCCGGCAGGGCGGGATTCGCCCCAATCATATCAATCCACCGAGATACCCGTCCATTTAGAAAGTATCTCGGATATCCGCCCCCTTAATGACACGTCACATTAATGGAATATCGTTCAATATCCGCCCCATTAATGGCCCCCATTAATGGCGTGCCTCGGATATGGCACCGCACGCCTCTATAAATATAGAAGGCGGAGTAACAAGGTGCACACACTCTAAACCTAGACTATTTACATACAAAGTCTCCATTTGTGCACACACCGCACCCCTTTGTCGTGTACGGTGATCCGCGCTCTCCGGCTATCTCCTTCATAGATACCCAGTGTCCGCCGATACATCCAAGATCAATCTTCCACCCCTTGGTCGGACATCTCGTGTTCTATACCGAACAGTATGTATGAGAAAGTAAATAGCGCCAAGACTGCCTAAAGGAGGGTTAGTTAAGTTCGGAGACAGTAACGTTTTGGAAATCTTCCTGACTTGATACGTAATGTACGTAGAAAATCAGAGTGAATATAACTGATGGAGGAGTACCTGCAACTTCATGGAAGACGTACACTAATTGGAAACAGAATTAGTCCCGAAATTATATATAGTCTAGTCAAAATAAAGTGATATATATATATATATATATATATATGGGGCAAATCTAGAAATTTATGGAAATAGGACACTATTGGTGGGGGTTCGGGGGTAGCGCCCCCGAAATTTTTTTTTTCACTTACCATCAAAAGCATAAAAAATAATACAGGATTCAGAAGGTTTTCACTTGTCATCAGTTGCAAGTTTTATTGTCATCAATAAGAAAAAGAGTAAGTGTTAGCCATAAAATGTCCATGGCAGAAAATTAGCAACCTACATGCTCCAAGCAATTTTTTGTGTTGGGAATATCCACATAAAATATAGAGAAACGGCAACAAAATGTTAGAAAAGTATCTCAAAAAAGGAAGCAGATCTTTCCCAATTGAGGCCACAATACTAAAATATGTCTGCAGGTATTTTTATAGAGGAAAGAAGAGCAAGGCAGAGTGAGCCCGACGTGTTGAGAAAGACATATAGAAAAGGGAAAAAAATAATTAAAAAAATTAAAATTGAAAAAAAAAAAATCAAGGGGGGCACATGCCCCTTCTAATATACTTGGATCCGCCTATGTGTGTGTGTGTATATATATATATCACCACCATAATTATTAGGTCATCAGGCAAAGTTTAATGGGGAAATGCTGCAACTACGACGTACATACGTACGTAGCTATTAGGTTGCTAAGTGCTACGTGATACCCATAGAAAAGCTATACCGTATAGCGAATTACGACCTTAGCAATGGAGATACGTACAAAACGTAATTGCTGCTACAAAACGAAATGGACGTAAATGTGTGCTTAAGAGTGTGAAAAATGGGCTAGACTTTACAAATATATACACAAACTCATTTGGCATACATGTGTGTGTGATGGAAATGATAACATATTGTGAATTGGATATTTATCAAACACTTCTCCTTCCATTTTCATGGATAGTGTTTTCTTCATAGGGAGTCACTCTGGAGATAAATTATCTCCTGTGACCTCTAAAACTACGGTGTTTTAAATTAATGAAAGATGTATTTGTAATTTTAGGTGAATTAATAAAGAGTGTAAAATTATATAAATACCCTTCATTAATCCAAAACGACTTAATTTTTGGAGTTACTTGAGATAACTTATCTCCATGAATCGGAGAAATCCTTTACCCTTCTTCATAATATCAGCAAAAGTATATAACTCGTTTTCTCAAACCAATTACTAATTAATATAAATACCAATTGCCATTTTTTGTCGTTTTAAATTAAATAAAATCACCAAATAATACTTACTAACAGAAAACGACATGTATATGAGTTTATTAAGCATTAAGCTTTCGATAAATTTACTGCAAAGAATTTCAATTTCCCTTTTCTAAGGAAACTTCACATTTTATTTTTGAGTTAATGGTATATTGATCAAGCCGATTTCTTCTATAATGAGAGGAGAACTTTATTTTTAAATTTTTGTAATTTAATTTTAAAGACGTCAATTAATAAACAAAGATATAACCAGCAAAAAATAATACCAAATAGACGCTTTTTTTTTTAAAACCCCGGAAGATGCAAGTAACCAACTATCACAAGCTGATATTATTTGACAATGGAAAAAGTTTAATGGATATTTATATTATTAATAGAACACTAATTTAGTGTTTTCTTTTATTTTCTGCCCCGGCAAAATTGAGGTCAAATTGCTTATATCGGTCAAGTTTATAGATAATTTTACAAGTGTACATATTTATTTTAATAACTAACAAATAACAGAATAACAAGTTTAAATATGAAAATTTAGATATTCTAATTTTAACAACTAACCATAGCTGAAAAATAAGTTTTCATTACAAATGTACAAATCCTAATTTATATTACAAGAGTTTATACAAAATCTATACCAGTGTTCCTATAAATGAATTTATAAATACATATTTAACCATGACAAAATAACATGTGTGATTGAAGAATTCCAATCATTCATGATCATATATAAATGTAGTATGGGTTCCACTAGTTTCAACTCAGTTACCATTAATTCCCCATTTATAATCATAAATGTAGTATGGATTTCCACTAGTTTCACACCACTACTAAAAATGTAGTTAAAATGATTTTGTGCGTTTAAAGCAAACAAAAAAATCTTGCCCACATCATTTGTAATAGAGAAGTATGAGTTTCTACTCTAGAAGAGAGACTTTTTGACTATAAAAAATCTTACCCACATAATTTGTAATAGAGAAAAAATCTTGCTCCCATTTATAAAGGTGATTCGATGTTGTCTGCATCTGCACGGGAAGATCTCAAAGGCTTGCTTTGCATATTCAGCAACCTCCGATTCAAACCTGCGCTTGAGTTTCTGCAGGACACCTATTTATAGATGTATCATATAAATCTTACTTTTATTAACGAAACTACCTATACATGCCAACTGAATTCCATTGTTTATAAGCACCGGCCGTGTCACAAATCTGCAACATTTTCCTTTTCTAAGGACTGAGAACCACAAAAGACCAAAATAATT
Source organism: Acacia acuminata (assembly GCA_019022655.1). NCBI lineage: Eukaryota > Viridiplantae > Streptophyta > Magnoliopsida > Fabales > Fabaceae > Acacia > Acacia acuminata. The sequence goes on from JAFJYI010000001.1 coordinate 2,057,339, forward strand.
GGGCTCAACAAAACCCAACTTTCTATTTTACAGAAGGTCTAATTTTGAGCTTAGCCCATTAGATTTTATATACTCTTTTTCTGCAAAAACAAACGGCTTGAAAGCCATTTTTCTCAATTCTTTATACGTTCATTAAGATTCCTTACAATCTTGCATCCACGTTCTGCAATTCGTGAAGTCAATTAACTTAGGTCTTCGTATTTGAAACTTCTTGGCAATGACCTCGCTCTGTGTAACTGAGATCTTTAAAAATATATGCTTATGCGGATGAATTTGAGGATTTAATTTTTAACAGAGCATAATGCAACTGCAACTAAAGAAGCAGAATTCTTAAGATGAGTTGGTTCATTGAATATATAAGTCTGGCGGATTATATTGAATTAACAAAGCTTAAGGTTGATCACCTATATTGGGATTCAAAACATGGGGCCTAATCACTTGAATTCAAGGAAAACAAAGATCCAAAACATCCTAAATCTTACATTACATGCAAATTACGACATTTCAAAGTGTCCCGGAACAATAAAAAAAAATTCAGGCCATGCTAAACTTGGAAATAATGGCAGATGCCACTACATACACACATTGATAGATCCTAAGAATTAGGATCTAGTAGAACAATTCAAGAACCAGAATCTGGAGTTCTTGACCAATTACTCAAAGTAATTCAAAATATATTTATCTGTCGATCATCTGTTTACACAATAGGGAAATATATAGGAATACATAACTGTCATAACAAACTGAAAATAACTTCCTAAGTGATAAGACAACATAACTTCCTAAGGATAAAATAATATAACTTCCTAAAAATCAGACAACTTCCCCTAACTAACTAAGTAACCTTATCCAAACGCCTTTTCCGACTTGGTATCCTATCATTACCCTCCCCTTGAAAATGAGCCTTGTCCTCAAGGCGAAAGTGAGGCAATTTTGTAGCAATCGCATCGTAGGGTCCCCAACTAGAGTCGTCAGGTGGTCGAGTAATTCCTTGAAGCTTATACCGTTTGCCATTAACCCAGAAGATCATGAATAATTGCTGCCAATTAGCTTCAACAGTGTTTAAGGAGGCTAACCATTTAATTCCCAAGACCATATCAACTACTCCACCGAGATTAAAAGGGAAGAACTCTTCACAGATTGTCACTTGTTGAACCTTTATTTCCACGTTCCTACATATTTGTTGGCAAGAAATCATTGCACCGTCCCCTACTAAAACTCCGAATGGTGGTAATTGTTGAGTTGGAATGCCCAAATCAGTCACCAATTTGTTGGAGATGAAATTGTGGGATGACCCACTATCAATTAAGATAAGGATTTCCTTTGAAAATATTGTTCCCTTCACCTTCATTGTAGTAGTCGATGATCTGCCCAGAATTGCATGGAGTGTTATTTCCGCCATAGGAGGCTCGGTCTCATCGTGATTGTTTTCAATATGCGTCTGATACAGAGCTGGATTGCCCGCAATTTCTGCACTATCCGAAAGTTCCATTATTCTCAGTGTCGACGAAGTACAGCGGTGACCGGGAGAAAATTTCTCGCCACATCGATAGCATAACCCTTTCTCTCTTCGAAATTGTCGATCTGCGTCAGTTAAGGTCTGATTTGGCGAGAAAGTTGGGATCTTGGAATTACCAGAATATCCCGATGCGATTTGTGCGGGAGTCCGATCCTGATTTGGTGCAGTATTTGAATAATAACCAAGCGCGTATTGTGTCCGACTCTGATCCTGCTTTGGTGCAATATTTGAATTATATTGCTGATGTGGCGCTGCAAATTTATTTTCATTAAAATTGCTTCCCCATTCGTTGCCACAAAAGTAGGAGGATCTTTGTGGAGGACGCAGAATCGGCTGACTTTGCAATTTGGATTCAAATTCTAAAGCCAAACTTGCGGCCTTATACACCGTTCTGGGCTTTTGAATTTTAACATCAGCCTTTAATTCCTCCTTTAACCCATGAATAAAAATTGCCAATAAACAATGTTCTGGCCAGCCGTTAACCCTAGATGAGCGCCTAATAAACTCCTTCCTATATTCTTCCACTGTTCCAGATTGTAAAATATCGCACAAAAATATATCAGGATTCTGGAACTCTGTTGGACCGAAGTTATCTTGGAACACTTGAATTAACTCGTCCCAAAAACGAATTGTCCGGCTTGAAGAAACCCAGGCGAAAACATCCAAGGCATCGCCTTCCAAATTCATCGCTGCTACTTCAACTTTAATATCTTCCGGTGTTTGATAATACCGGAAGTATTTTTCAGCCTTCATAATCCATCCTCTTGGATCTCCACCTTCAAACTTAGGAAATTCTACCTTTGTATATGGCCTTTTATGCACTGGTTTATTCCACCATGGATTGTCTGTCTCAAATTCTTCATAATCCACAGTATGTCTTCCTATTCTTTTGTCTTCTTGTTCTTCCACTGGTTTCTTGTTATGCTTCATCTCCTTCATCTCAGCGTCAATACTCTGAATTTTATTGACCAGGAACGCCATTTGCTGAGCCAAATCATCGTTTGGTGGAACATGCTCCCGTTCCTTCGAAGATTCTGCTTCATGGCTCATATTTGGATGATCCGTTGCTTGCTGCTTCTTCCGGTAGTTTCCCATAACGCACAAAATGGCCCAGAGAACGAAATTGCTCTGATACCAAATTGATAGATCCTAAGAATTAGGATCTAGTAGAACAATTCAAGAACCAGAATCTGGAGTTCTTGACCAATTACTCAAAGTAATTCAAAATATATTTATCTGTCTGATCATCTGTTTACACAATAGGGAAATATATAGGAATACATAACTGTCATAACAAACTGAAAATAACTTCCTAAGTGATAAGACAACATAACTTCCTAAGGATAAAATAATATAACTTCCTAAAAATCAGACAACTTCCCCTAACTAACTAAGTAACCTTATCCAAACGCCTTTTCCGACTTGGTATCCTATCACACATTGGTTTGCTGGATATAAGTGGCGACAGGCACATACTGTTGGTCAGGAACTTATTGGCAAGAAACAATGATCGTAGAAACAAAGTGAATATACTACCTTCAATCTTCAACATAGGACTTAATTTTGTAGTGGAAACCAAAGAAGTATTTTTTTGCTAGCTGGGAAAGAGCACTAGTCTTGTTTGGTTTGTTGCCTGATATCTTGGATGAGCAGGCTCACATTCAACTCAGAAGACCCACCTTCTTGTACAGCTCCCTCGGCCATCTTTGCAAGCCTCATAGCCTTATTTCTTCTTTTTTCACTTTCCTCTGTTTCATCCATCAACCTGTGTATTGCCATCAGAATGTCTTGTTTCTTCACCAACACCCCTATTTTCTCTTCCTCGCCCCAGGTCATGGGGCTCTCAACCCCAACCCTCACTCCAATTCCCAATACTTGCTCCACAAACTTCTCATTTAAAAATTGATCTCCGAATAATGGCCACGTCAGCATTGGCACACCTGCACATATTGCTTCTAAAGTTGAGTTCCAACCACAGTGTGTTATGAACCCTCCAATTGCTTTGTGTGACAATATAAGTACCTGAGGAGCCCAGCCTCTGATCAAAAGGCTCCTCCCTTTGGTCCTTTCCTCAAACTCATCTTCTTTAATCCACTTGTACAGTTCTTCTGAGTGACTTCCTGCTCTGATGACCCAAATAAATGGCATGTTTGATGCTTCCAAAGCCAAACCAAGCTCTTTTAATTGCAAAGGAGTTAGATTGCACATGCTTCCTAGGCACACATAAATAACAGACCTTGGTTTCTGCAAATCAAGCCATTCCATGCACTCGTTCTCGTCAATTGAGGCCTTGTTCCCTCTGTGAGCCTTATCCAAGTCATCCTTGTTGCTGAGTGAAACAGGGCCAATACACCACAGTTTATCTTTTCTTGTCTTCTTGTATTCTGTTGCATATGCTGGCTCCAACTCTTGAAAGGAATTCACGAGTACCCCATAAACGGCCATTTCAGCTTCAACCATTTTGCCAGCAAACTCCTTCCAGCTTTCCGGTTGTCCTGGTAACTGGGCTTTGGTGATCTCAATTTTATCAGGCAAGTCAGGTATAATGAAGTATTCTGATTCGTCCCTGATGTTCTCATAACCCTCATAACTCATGGCTTTAAGGTTCCATAGGAGACAGAAGCAGCTCACTCCGTAAAAAGAAATCCTAGGAATATTGAATTTGCTGGCGATGTGGGCTGTATATGGCAAACCCACATCAGAGATTATGCAGTTTGGTTGAGGCGTTAACTCTCGGAACAATTCTTCAGCTGGTTTCTGCAGAATGCACAGTGATTCAAACAAGCTCCAGCCCATGCCCAGTGAAGGTAGCATGTCAAAATTCTCACACCCTTCAGGCACTCCAGCCTCTTCATATGGGAATTGAAGCTGGACTAATCGGATTGGAAGGCCAGACTCAGAGAAACGAGCAAAAGTTGCTGAGAAACGAGCAGCGTTATGCTGCGTTGTGACCACCGTAACAATCACGTCATGGTGAGCTAAAATTCTGGCTACGTCAACCATGGGATTCATGTGACCTGGGGACATGAGTGGAAACAAGACGAAGTGAGGCTCAGATGATTGGGAAGCCATCTGGATATGAGATATGCTCGATCCAATTCCTTTCAACTAAGTTATGTGCAGCAGGCCTTTTGATTTGCTTCAAGTCCTCGAAGTGCCTAGAATAGCAACAAAACACAAGTCTAGCTCCTGGATGACACTTCAGCACGATTTAGACACCAAAGTTGACCCCGAGCGTGGAATTTAAAATCTTTTCCCCCCTTTCCTTCTATTAGCCAAAGAAATTTTCACAAATTGAATTGGAAAGTACAAGTGTCGAGTATACAAGAAACAAAATATGAAATTTTAGTACACTTTATTTATTTATTAAAGATCTGAAAATAATTTTTCAAACTCATGACATAATGTTTTTTAGTACTGGTCAGTATCATGAAGTATATTTTTTCAAAATACTAAAATAATTTTTTAAAATTATGAAGTATTTTTTTGATCTTGTCAAGATCCTAAATACTTTAGCACCCTAAATATAACTTAACTCAAAAAAATAAAAAAGCAACTACAACCTTTTTTTTTTTTTTTTTTTTTTTTTACCCATCCGGTATTCAAAACTTCACCCCGACTAATCTGAATCTGACTCAGGTCACACACCTCACTAACAACAGCCATTTTTTAATGCAAAATGAGGACGTTTTACATCAAAGGATGGTAGCGGATATTAACAGCAAAGTAGAGAAATCATTCCCGGTATGTATAGTGTGTAACAAGTGTTGGGGGACAATCGAAATGCACAAAGTAGTCGAATTATTTGGGAAAATCAGGGCCCTTTTTCCCAAAAAAAATTTCAAAAAAGACCTCAAGATTCTGACAATTTCATAAAAGACCCAAGATTCTGAAAATTTCAAAAAGACCCTTCAGAATTTACGGAGTTGTTAGTGGGGCTGATATAGTTGTTAGCGATTAATCGATATAGTTGTTAATTGAAATTTTGATTTAGTTGTTAAAAAAATTGTTGCTAACAACTAAATCAGCCCAGATAACAATTATATCAATACCCCACTAACAACCATATCAGCCCCATTAACAACTCACGTTGGGCCTTTTCTGGAATTTTCAGAATCTTGGGGTTTTTTCAGGAATTGTCAGAATCTTAGAACTTTTTTGGGATTTTTTTGGTAATATGGGCCTAAAAAAGATTTTCCTGAATTATTTTGGTCAAAAGCAGCGTCATGCATTGATAGATAACTGGCTTCTCCACAATTATCTATGGGAGTTGTTAAAAAAATACCTTTCAAAAGTCACGTCTTTCTTATGTGCCATGTCTAGGAAAAATTAGAGTGAAAGGCATAGGAAAAAAAAAATAAGATTTACTAGACAGGATAATAAAAATCGAAATTATAATCAAATATCAAAATATAAATTTAAGAATACTAAATTAACCCCAACTATATTGATTTTTTCAAAAAAAAAAAAAAAAAAAAAAAAAAAATTTGAACGTCGAAGTTAAGCTAGAATGATAGGGAAGTTAGATCTTACCCAAATTGAGCTTTTCAAAGCAAGAAGTGTTGCCAACCTGAAAAAATAGGAATAAGAAATTTTTTAATGTGATTAACAAGTCCCGAGTAACATAAATTCCACCCAATGAATGAGTTTGTTAATCGCATTAGTGAATCTGTTATTCTCATTACTAATTTTGTTAATGGTGTTTTAATTTTGATTTTTTCAGAGTCACTTAAGTTCCACCTAACAAATGAATTTATTAAACTCATTCTTGGATTTGTTAATCTCATTAAAGAATTTGTAATTCTCATTACGACTTTTGTTAAATCTCATATTTATTGTTAACTTTATTCTTCCTCAAAACCCAAATACTAATCATTTTGAATTTCAGGTGGTATTTTCCTTTCCTTTTCTTAAGTTTTGTGTGTGTGGATAGTTTTAAAATAAAATCAATTTAAACCTTAACTCAACAGATGACAAAGCGAGTGTAAGTATTAGAGGAAGAAGAAGTTAGAGGCCGATTTGTCTTTTCCTCTTCATTTTCTTCTTTCTGGTTCTTTTGATCTTCCTTTACATTTCGCTAGAATCAAACCTTCGACAAGCCCTATACCATAGTCAGCCAAAACTCCAGCATGATTCCGTTGGCCTCTAAGGAGATCGTGAAGGTCGAAGCCTTGGATCTTCTTGATGTTCTTCATTATATGAAAGGCACAGTTTGGACTTTTCTTCAAAATTTCCATATCTCTGATTGCCTCTTATCCCTTCTCTATCCTTTCACAAGTTTAATATGCTTTCTGGGTTTAGGAAATTTATATGATATTTAAGTATCATTTTCTCATGAATTTATGGCACACGACATTTCTAGAAAAAAAAAATACACTCATGCGGTCTTTAATGTAAAACATATTTACTTAATTTAATTAAATTAAGGAATTAGTTGAATTTGTTAATATGACATGTATTTTTTATAACACTCTTAATCTTGCTTAATTCCCCATCCTCTCTCCTTCTTAATTATTATAAAAAAAGTATCAATAAGGGTAAATTAAAAAAAGTTAACAAATATAAAAATTGTCTTATATTTAGGATCAAGATCAACTCTCTAAATATATCTTATATTAAGGACTGAATGGGGTATAATTTTGTAATCCGGGTATAAAATTTAACTAACCTCAGTAACCATGAAAATCCTACCTATTTTTTCCCGAGTCCTATCTAACTAAGCAAATTGAGCGACTTCATGAGAGACATGATACATGTGTGCAACATAAAGCGTCGGATACATATTTTGCTGAAAGTGAGCCAGGGAAAATAATCCTGTCACCCACTTATTTTAGTGCCTAATTAGAACTTGGGGCAGTTCTAGGTCGCATGACTATGAATTATGTCAAGCTAGAAACTGGACTACCAAGAAGTTAGTAAAAATAGCATATAATTAGGGGTTTTCAGAGGAATATCCGAAGCAGCACATGTATTCACTAATCGTTTGAAATAAAATCTCAAGATCCCTCACACTTAAGCAAACCGAGTAGAATAATCAACAATTAATCACTATTTCATGACAAGAGTCAGTGAAATAGTTGGTATAAAGAAGTTAATGCGGAACGTGTTTGATCCTTTAAGTTAAAATAAAAACCCGAAAAAACAACCCTAAACTGTTCAGGTTGAGGATAGCCTTGAGTTGATTCAGATAAGCGAAACTTGTTTGGATAGCGGTGAGAAAAATGACTTATAGTCAATATCACTTATAAAAAAGTCAAATTGGATAAAAGTCACATTGTGAAATGTGATTTATTTTTAAATTAACAGTAGTATAAGTAACTTTTGTTATTTAAACTCATAGTCAATCTGAAATATTTTTAAAGATACTAACTATTACTAAAAATGTACTTTAGGATACTTGACAATACTAAAAAAAATACTTCATGATCTTAAAAAATTATTTTAGGATTTTGAAAAGATTACTTTTAGTACCAGTTAGTATTCTAAAATATTTTTTAGAGTACTTAATGGTACTAAAAATATATTTCAAGATATTAAATGGTACTAATAAAATACCTCATAAGTCCATAAGCAACTTTTCAAAAACTCCCCAAAGTAACTTTTGATTCATAAGTGCGTTTGGAATAACTCCTCAATCAAACATTAAAAAAAAAAAAAAAAAAAAAAATCTCCTCATAAGTCCAATAAGTTCACCCAATACCAAACATGCACAATATCCCCCAGTAAACAGGAAGAAGCACACAAGAAACTATATCATGCAAGAATGACTGCATCATTTGAGCTTTCTAGAAATCGATGAAAGCATAAATTATTTTAAGAACATTTACCTTCCACTTTAAAATCATACCAGTTTATAAAATTTCTCCAGCTCAAACAGGTCATGGCTTTCTTCTTTTGGGTCACGACTCACGATTAAAAGCCAAAAGGGGAATATGACGGTATTTAATATCCCCGCTTTAGTGAATCACCTAGCATAAGACTCTATACACTCTAGACAATGAGCTCTATCCAATTTAACATTGGTTAAGTGTACAAGGCTCCCATTAGGTGAAGTCTGAAGAGAGATAAATGTACGCAACCTTATTCCCATATGGAGAGGATATGATAGAAAATATAGGAAAACTTACCCTAGAAAAAAGTATTAATTTATTATAATATATATCTTTTTCAAGCAGGCAGCAACATGTCTTTTTGCAAGTAGGCGGCCACTTGCAACTTGCTGATTACTTTTTTTTTTTTTTTTTTTTTTTTTTGCTTCCTTCATGAGGATTGAGGAAGAATCCTAGCTTTATAAATAGCTCTTGATAACTCATGTAAAATCACAACTTGATGAATGAAATGCGTCATTTTGATATAAAATGAAAGCCCAAAGGAGTTCAGATCAAGGAGATATGATTTTTACAAGTTGCCACAAGAATCCGATTGAAGTATTATGGAATCTCTCTCCCTTTTCAGTTCTGAAATTTTCTCCTCCTTTCTATTCTCTTTCCCTCTCTCTTCCAGCTCTGTTTTCTCTCTCCCCCACCTCTGTTTCTGAATTTCCCATTTGAGCCGAATCCATTTGAGTGAGAATCAGTGTGGATGTGAGTGTTTTACATCAAGCTCTTTTCAGGATTTGAACTCATGACATCAAGGTCAAATAGCAGTAACCTTACCATTGATGTGCCCCTCTACAATGAGGTCTGTCCAAAATGAAAAAATATCAAATCTCTGCCGCAACTTTTAGACACCATATTTGTGAAATAGGTTTTGAAGAAGTATCATATACGATATGAGCTCTACCAGAAAATTTGCATTTAAACTTGATAAGTATTGGGGATAAGCTGTTATGATTAGTTATCAGTCATTAGTTGTAACGACTAGATTCTAAGCCACTTGTCATACATGCCCTTATACTCTATCCCGATAATAATCATGTTCACTTTATGATTCTCACGTACTCTCTTTATCATTTTGTTATGGTCTATGATATACTACCAATAAATTTGTCTGGATGATAAATCCCGGCAATCCTGTTGATAAAGGGCAGCGAATTAGAAGAAAGAGGTATTATTAAGACAAGAGATCTTTGACACAGGGAGTCAGTAAACAGCGAAATAAAGGATAATGCGTTGAGTTTGAAAAAGCTTTTTACTGTGCATTAATGTCTTGACCGAACACCCCCCACCCCACCATAAAAAAAAAATGCAGAGGAACAATAATTTTTGCCTGATCCAATTCAAAGCATCCCGACCTCATCTATGTTAGAGTAAAATGAAAGAAACCAACCAATATTCTGATGAACAAACACATAACTATTGTTGTCATAATTATCTTTAATGCATGTTATAATTGCAAGGCTTCATATATGCATATAATAGTAAGTGTGAGCAGAAATTTAACTAACATTATCAAACAAGTTTTCAGATATCTGAAGCCAGCACCTAGAAAGTGAAACTGCAAGACCAGAATTAATGAGTTGGAGATCACTGGATAAACAAAGTTTAGTCCCTTTCAAATTTTCTTACAGACAGAGGTTCAGTAACTTTATTGGAGCCTGCAGTCATTAAAAAAAAGGTCAACAACTAATGGCTTTGGCAATTCAGAGAACCATTTCCTTATGAGGTTACACCTGCTGTCATGTTCATGTATGCATGGAACGGTCAACCTACTTAGGTTTTCAAATTAAACAAGCTTTTAAATAAAGATCATAAATACTTAAAAGACACTCCTTAAGATAACGTATAATAATGAAATTTCAAGTTAAGTATACCCAAATGTCCCTCCCTCTCTCTCCTCTTTGCAAACTGAGTCAATCTTGGAACTTACTAGATTGCAGAAAGATTTTCCTTCAACACAGTTAGGATTCATCTCACATGGAATTCACACATGACACCAACCAGCTTCCAAGTAAAACAAAGATTAAGTAACCAAATATAAAGTGACTTATCTAACTGCCACTAGCTATGATACAGAACATTGATCAAATTTAAAATCAAAGCATTAAATATAACATGAAAACAATGTCATGTAACAAAAGGCAATCAAAATTACACGATTCAACTGAATTAAGAGGTTATTAGCCATGCAAACTTCACTTCTTTTCTGTTTGGCATTGACAAGTAACAATCATTCTATGGCTCTTGATGCAAATCATAGCAGTCAATGGGATCAAGAACAAAAATTACCATGAGTTCATTAGAACTCTCGAGAATAATAACTATTGCTTCAAAATGTTGTGGTCCTTGAACACAGGAACTGTAGGCTTCAGGATCTTAAATACATTTATTCATTTAACAATCAGAGATTTTTTTTATTTTTTGTTTTTTTTTTTGGTGGGGTTTTTTTTTGTTTGGGGGGGGGGGGGGGGAATCCAAATAACTGAAAGAAGATTGCAATAAACAAACAATTTCAAAATGAAGTGCATGCTTTCAAATTTGATTGCATATAATAAGAGTTTCATACCTTGAAAATCCCTATGTTTTGTGAAGCTATTTGTGCAAGAGTACATCCTGCATAGTTTAAAGTTATTAACTTCAAGACAAACATATTCTCTCCTTGTTTTTGGACAATCCACATTTATTGATCAAAATTTACTAAATATGAAGTAATAAATTTAACTTGGATGCTGGACATCACATTGCTAATGCTGGACATGTTGTTTGCATGTAAACTAAATACAAAGCACAAGGAAAAAATATGCACCCAGGGCCTTAGTGCTATATATATAGTAATACCACAGACAATAGATTTCTTAATGTGCTAGATTCATCATCAGTTTTAATCATCAATGTTCCAGTCTAATTCAGATATTGTCAATTCTAAATTAAATGTTTCAAAAGGATTCCCCACATAAGAAAGAGGATTGAAAGAAAAGTCACAATTTCTTCAAACATCTTTTTCACGAGTGATATATAGCACATCAAAGCAAAATGGTGGTAGCAATAAAAATTGTCAAGAAATCAATTTCATTTATACCATAATCAAATCATTATCATCTTGGTCGAGTCTTCTTTGCCTCCAAGACCAGCTTTTATAATAGCAACATTAACCCATGAATGTGATTATTGGAAACATTGATTAACACACTATTACAGAGGAGAAAAAGGAAACATATAAGTAGAAAGATAACATGCAAGAAACATGTGTCAATGTCGACCCAAACTAAACTCCGATACCATTTATAAAATCTCAGCGATTCAGAATCTGATACCATTTGTAACATACCAGCGTCCTCGTTGGCACATCAACCAAACTAGACCATTTGTAACATCCCAGTGTTCTCACTGGCACGTCAAGGCGAACTAGGCTCTGATACCACTTGTAAGATTCCAATGTCCTTGCAGACATGTCATGCGAACCGGGCTTTGATACCATTTGTAACATCCTAACGTCCTCGTTGATTGTTTTGTACTTCAATTAACCTCATCCTCCCTCAAAATCTAGATTATTATTCTCATATCTTTTGAAAGTTTTCGATACGAACATTTCTCCTTTTCATCTTTCTGATGATCCACTCGAATAATAAGAATATGTATAGTCTTGATATAATCCTTTTCTCCTTCAACGTCTATATCTACATCTACATGATAAGATATTAAAGCTTTCCTTGGCATACGCAAGGACCTCATACCCAAACCTACATTTTAGTTTCCCAAGAGACACCTGTAAAAATAGGTGTGTATAAATATATGAGTGTGTAATTTGTACTATGTATGTGACACTTAGAATGGAATTATTGTTATAGTGTTCACCGACTCGAACCTAGCTCTGATACCATTTATAACATTTCAATGATTATTTTTATAGTGTTTACACCGAATCATGCTCTGATATCATTTGTAACATCCAAGCATCCTCGCTAGCATATCGATCGAAACCAGACCATTTATAACACCCTAGAATTCTTACTAGCACATTGAGGCGAGCCAGGCTTTAATACTAGCACAATAGCACTATAAATCAATTAGTTTGCTTATTTTTTGACTTTAGTGGGCTTGCTAAGGTTTAGAATGAGATATCAAGATGAAATTTTAAAAAAAAATACGTTGGGAACTTGGAAATACCTTCTTTAATGGATGCCAGCAGCCCAGCAGTTGCGTGTAGAAACAACGGCAACATGAAGGCAATCTTCATGCCTTGCTTCACAATGATGTTGTGGAAGCACCCAAAGGTGCTTTGACGTCGTCTGCATCTGCACGGGAAGATCTCAAAGGCTTGCTTTAGATATTCAGCAACCTTCAATCCAAACCTGCGCTTCATTTTCCGCAGGACAAAGCTGTAAAAAAAGGTGATTAAAGAGTCTTCAACTATCAGAGAAGCAAGGAGAGAAATAAAATAGAGATTGTATTGATGATCACAAATCAGGGTTTGTACAACTTATGTAATAAGAATAAATATCTAACTACTATCTCAAACGAACTTGTTGCACAGTAACAATACTAACTAATTCTAGAATATTTCCTAACTAATATAGAAAGTCAGAGATTGTGTGTGTGCAAGAGTGCAATAGGTACCTACCTGGAGGTCCATAGCATTAGGTTATGGATTCCCAAATTAGTGAAGAGAGACTTTGGTGAGATTTTCTCTGAAAAGTACCGGTATATCCGCTCGCCAGAGAGCAGCACCTCTATCTTTGGATTAGAATAGAGTTTCTCTTTCTTAGTGTTGGCCACGACAGAGTAGTGCGATCTTTGCCTGAAGAATACAAGGGTTTCAATTGAGAATAATACAAGATTCAGCAATCAACCCAAATTAGACCATTTGTAACATTTCTATTGTGTTCGCCACATCGACCCGAATCAAGCGTTGATACCCTTTGTAACATTTCAATGATTATTTTTATAGCATTAGTTTACACCGAATCATGCTTTGATACCATTTGTAACATCCAAGCATCCTCGCTAGCACATCAACCCAAACCAGACCATTTGTAACACCCTAGAATTCTTTCTAGCACATTTAGCCGAGTCAGGCTCTAATACCATTTGTAACACCCTAGAATTCTTTCTAGCACATTTAGCCGAGTCAAGCTCTAATACCATTTGTAACATCTCAACGTCCTCGCTAGCACATCGACCCGAACCAAGCTCAGATACCATTTGTAACATCCCAACGATTCAGAATCTGATATCATTTGTAACATATCAACATCTTTGTTGGCATATCGACCCAAACCAGACTGTTTGTAACATCCAAGCGTCCTCATTGGCATGTCAAGGCGAACCAGGCTCTGATACCACTTGTAACATTCCAATGTCCTTATAGGCACATCGGCCTGATTGATTTGTGCTATGTGTGTGACATTTAGAATAAAATAATTTCTATAGCGTTCACTCCTAAGTTGCACATCAACTCAAACCAGACTCTTATACCATTTGTAATATCCCAACGATTATTTTTTATAGCGTTGACACCCAAATTATGCTTTGATACTATTTGTAACATCTCAACATCCGCGCTAGCATATCGACTCAACCCAGACTATTTGTAACATTCCAAAATTCTCACTAGCACATTGAAGTGAACCAGGCTCTCATACTATTTATAACATCCCAAAGTCCTTGCTAGTAAATATGAAATGATTAAGTAAGCTTTCTTAATTTCTTCAAAAAAAAAATAAAATAGTAAGTCTTATAATTAGAAACGGAATTAGTATCAATTTTGCATTGTAGTATTATCTCCTGCTTACGTCCAAGAGGTCAAGACTTCTTAAAATCAAAATTGTTTACCCATATCTAAAAATCACTTTATATTGGACAAGACATGTATTTTTTTAAAAAAACTTTAACAATCTTTCTTTATTTTTCCTCCTCTTATATTATTGTTAAATGAGTATTAATATAGATAAATTATAAAAATAATAATAAATATAAAAATATGTCTTATATTTAGAACCAAAAATCAACTTCTAAAATATATTTTATATTAAGAATTAGAGAAACTTACATGGAAAAGAGTCCATGAAGTAAATCACATGTATATTATTCAATTCCACCCCATCAATGTATGGAGCCATACATGGAAATAGAAAAGATCATTTGTCCTTGTTGATTTCGGACACGATATCTTGAATAAGCAAGTTCACATTAGAGTACGAAGACCCACCTTCTTCTACAGCATTCTTTGCTATCTCTCCAAGCTCTCTAGCCCTCCTCCTTCTCTCTTCACCTTCCTCTGTCTCATCCATTAACTTGTCTATTGCCTTCTCAATGTCCTCCTTCTTCACCAGCACTCCTATTTCATTTTCCTCACCCCATAACATAGGACTCTCCACCCCAACACTTACAGCAACTTGTAATATTTGCACCACTAGTTTTTCATTGCAAAATTGATCCGCAAATAATGGCCAAGTAACCATTGGCACACCTCCACATATTGCTTCTAGTGTTGAGTTCCAACCACAGTGTGTTATGAACCCACCAATTGCAGGGTGTGATAGTATCAATACCTGTGGAGCCCAACCACGAATCACAAGGCCTCGTGCTTTGGTTCTCTCTTCAAATCCATCTTCTTCAATCCATTTGTTCAATTCCTCCCTTCCTTCCCTGATGACCCAAATGAATGGCCTGTTTGATGCTTCTAAAGCCAGGCCAAGTTCTCTCAACTGTGACCATGTTAAATTGCATAAGCTTCCAAGGCATGCATAAATGACGGTGTTTGATTTCTGCAAATCAAGCCACTTCAAGCATTTGAACTCGTCGATTGAAGCTTTGTTTCCTCTTTCAGCCTTATCCAAGTAATCCTTGTTGATAAGTGAAACAGGGCCTATACACCACATTTTGCCTCCCCTCAATTTCTTGTATTCCCTTGCATACGCTGGCTCCAACTCTTCGAAAGAATTCATGATTATCCCATATGCATCTTTCTCTGCAGCAGAAATTTGTTCAGTAAACGCGTCCCATCCATTTCTTACTGGACCCGATAACTGAGCTTTAGTCATCTCAATTCGATCAGGCATTCCTGGCAAAACAAAATAATCCGATTCTGAAGCTATGTTATCCAAAAAACCATCAAGACGAACATGGTACGCACACAAGAGACATAAGCAGTTTGCTCCCACAAAAGAAATCCTGGGAATGTCAAATTTTCTTGCAATATAGGATGTGTAAGGCAAACACATATCAGAGACTATGAAACTTGGCCTCGGTGTTAAGTCTTGGAATAGCTTTTCCACTGGCTGCTGTAGAAAGCTGGTTGCTTGGAAGAAACCCGAAGCGGATATTAGTGAAGGCAACATATCAAGGTTCTCACATCCTTCAGAGACTCCAGCCTCTTTATATGGGAAAGGAACCTCAACCAGTCGGATTTGAAGGCCAGAGAGTGAAGAACGAGAAAGAATTGAAGTGAAACGAGCTGCGTTACGAGGTGTTGAGACTAGTGTGATGATAATATTGCGGTGAGCTAGTATTCTTGCAATATCGACCATGGGAATCATGTGGCCTTGAGCCATCAATGGAAACAGGACAGCGTGAAGCTGAGGCTCTTGTTCTTGGGATGGCGAATCCATTTTAGTGCAGGGGATTCAATATGCTTGGAAGTATGAATTATCAAGTTACAGGGGGGGGGGGGGGGGGGGGGGGGGCATAAATGATGCTTAGCTTGCAGATGAAAGCAGCGGCAGTGACACTGTTGGTGATGCCAGACCATTGCTTAAAGGGAGTAGGGGGTGAGGGTGCTGTCCTTCAAAAATTTTCGATGTCCTATGAAAAATAGAATTATTTTTATGATTTTTTAAAATATTTAATACCTTAAAATTGTGTAGTTTTTTTAAAAAAATTTAGAATGTTAAATTCTTAAAAATTCATAAAAAAAAAAATTAAAAAAAATTATATTTTTTATGCATTTATATCATTTGTTTTACATAGAATTTAATGATTAAATAATAGAAAATTAGGAAGTAGATCCAATCTTTTCTTCTTTTTATCTCTTATTAGTTTATTTAGGTCATTAATTAGGAAGATAGGAGAAAAATAAAAGTGATATTATGATTTTAAATTAATTAAATAAACATAATTTAAAGATTATTGAGGAAAAAAAAAAATTGATAACAAAAAAAAGTGAGTGATAAGAAGGCGAGAAATCTTTGTGGGCTCCTCCCTGCATAAAGCCATAATAAGTTGATTGGTCTTGGTCAGTAATGACAGCTTGTCTCATCACAGCAGGGAAGAGATTGATGTCACAGCAGTGGCCAATGGGAGATCACTTTTTTTTTTTTTTTTTTGTCTTTTTAAACATTTACTATATTATTTAATACTACATGCATCTTTATTTATTTCAATATTGTTAAAATCGGATTGGTCACTAAATTAGTTATGATATTAAATTAAGGGTTAGTGGGTTAGACTGAAGTTAAACTAGAACTAAACTGGTAACTAAATATCTACAATTTATTATATAATATTAATTAAGTCTTATAAATTTAAACAAAAGAAAAAGGACAACAAGCACATCTTTTGAGAC
The DNA here is from genome assembly GCA_019022655.1 of Acacia acuminata. Lineage (NCBI taxonomy): Eukaryota > Viridiplantae > Streptophyta > Magnoliopsida > Fabales > Fabaceae > Acacia > Acacia acuminata. The sequence goes on from JAFJYI010000001.1 coordinate 2,074,299, forward strand.
ATGAAACTCCATGTGCTTTTCATTGGAGTACATCTTCCACTGAGCCAAAAACAGAGCAGGTTTTGACCCCAAAAAAATAGAGCAGGTCTTCTCATTAAGGGAAAATTCACATCATGGCCCTTTTTATAAAAAAACTAAAAAAATGCCTTAAGATTTTGAAAATTCCAGAAAAGGTTCCAAGGCCTTTTTTAGGATTTTCAGAATCTACGTGAGTTGTTAATAAGGTTGATATAGTTGTTAATGGTAGGTCATTAACAACTAAATCGCACCATTAACAACAATTTACTAACAACTAAATCAACCCCGTTAACAACTCACGTAGATTCGACAATCCCAAGGACCTTTTTTAAATTTTCAGAATCTTGAGGCCTTTTCTAAAAAAAAAAAAATTTTTGTAAAAATAGCCCTGATGTGAATTTTCCCTCTCATCAATTAATGAATCAAGGAGACAAAAAAGAGCAAGTCTTGTCATTAGTTATGCCTCCTATTGAGCATAGGCACAGCCATGCAAGAGCAACGGAGGACAAAAAAAAAAAAAAGAGGAGGAGCATGAGCAACGGCCAAAAAGCAGAAGGAGGAGCACGCAGGGACGGAGTCAGGTTTTTAGATTTATGAGTGCACAATTAGTTGTAAGATTCGGGGTTCGGGGGTAGTGCCCCGAAAAATTTTTTTTAAAAAAAGTTTTAAATGCATTAAAAGACAAAAGAATATAAACAATAAAAGAAAAGAAAACTTCAACTTCACATAGAAAAATAATAATCAAGAGTATACTAACCTTTACATCGAACGATTACAAAAGATTCTTCGATTCTTCATTCCTTGAAAATATTAATAAATGAAGAAAGAAATGGACATATAAAATATTTAAATCTATAAAATAATAACTAACATAAATTCATGGCTAAACTCTATAAGAAAAACATACTAGTTGAAGAAAAGCAGGATAAGAGGATTTTAACTTGGGAGATGGGTCCATAGCAAGTAACCAAGCAGGGAAACCGCCTAAATCCCATTCTGAATTAAATCAATAATCAAATCAGATCTCTATGAAATCTTGCCAATTCTTCCATAAGATCTATTTTATTTTGTTTCTTTTACATTAAACAATTTGGCTTACATCGGATCTCTGACATTCATGCATCTGTGTAGTAAAAATATAATGAGTGACATAAGAAAGTATGATTGTTTTATGAGGTCCACATATAATCATTACGATTACCAACTACTTTCTCTATTTTCTCTCCAAATATTTCATATTCAATTCAAACAAAAATTCGATTGCTTGTTCGATTACCAATTTGAAAGTTCAAAGGTCGCAAAGCTACTTTCTCTGTTTCTCCCCAAATATTTCATATTCATTTTCCCATTTTCCAACAATCACATCAGTAGCAATTCCATTTCGTACTTTCCCCCTACCCAGAAACTAAATTTCAGAAATACTGCATATCAAGGCTTGTTTAAGGTGGAACAAACCTGGAAAACAAAAAGAGTGATGAAGCCTTTGAGCGCCTGAGTCTGGTACAGATCTGCGACGCCGACGGAGTGAAAGTTTGGGAGCAGGGATGGGGACGTTTTGAACCCGAAACCTTGTAGAGAGTTGTGGAAAGTTATAATCATCCCTCCCAATCAGATTAGTTGTCTTAAAAGTCCTTCACAACATATATATTTTTTGAATTTTTTATGTCTGCACTTGGCCCCATAGGCACTAGTGTGCCTCCGTCTCTGGGTGCAAGAACCATCAGGAAAAAGAAGAAGAAGAAGAAGCAGACACAGCTTCACTATGGAATCATCTTGTTCCTTGAAACGCATCGAAACCAGAGAGGGAGAGAGAACGCGAATAGGGTCTATGCATCGTCTTCATCGCGTAAGGTACTGTTCATCATCTTTATGGACGTCGAACAAGGAGCCGCGGTCCATTCTCTCCCTCTCCATCTCTCTCTCTGTAACCATTGAAATCACCGTCGATTCTCTTTGGTGTCAGGGGAAAAAAAAATCTGACTCCGGTGTCTATGGTAGACCAAATCGGTTTCTTGACCAATCATAGGTTTCGGTCCGGGTTTAATTACCATGCTTTATTTTAATACAAAAGCCGTTAATTTTTCTTTTTTAGAAAGATTTAAAGAACTTAAATAAATTATACTCCCCAACTTATTATTTATATTTTATAAGAGCTCAATGAACCGACTATTTATAAAAATTCAACAACTGAATTACAAAGTTTAAAAAATAGTTAGAACTAGTTAAAAATAATAAGTTTGTCTGAAATAAGCTATATTTTCTAAGTATACCTTTATTTATGAAGGGCAAATAAGAAAGAGAAATAAAATTAATATAAGTATCACTAACTTTTAAATTAATGCAATATATATATATATATATTTATATTTAATGAGGGGTAAAAATGAAAAAAAAAATCATTAAATGTTCAGACAACTCTTATAAGACTTGAAGTAAGACAATTCAAATTTTAAACTCTTTTATAAAAAAGACTGGAAGGAGTATTAAATTACTATTTATATTTATTGTTTTTCTCCAAATATATTTTTTAATTATAAAATGATTTATAATCTAATAATATACAATATATAATATAACTAAGTAATTTATATATTCTCTCCGGTCCTAAATATATGATAAAGTTTTTAGTGTAAATTGCGGTATAAATTTTATCCTATATTTAAGACTAGAGGTAGTAGCCTCCTTAGTCTTTCCAAAAAATAAAAATAAAATAAAATAAAATTGGCTCTTTTATTAAGAAAATCATGAAGTTGGGATCTTGGCAGTGAGAAGCACCTTGTGAGGTCTCTAGCGCTTAGTAAGCAGCCTCAGTGACTATTTTGGTAAAAGTCGTTCCCATAGGAAACATTGGGTCTTTAGTACTACCTTCGGTCTTAATTATAAGATATAGTTGACTTTTTTAAGAGATTAAGGAAGTTAAATAAGTTATTTAATCATTTTATATGTTATATATCCTTAGATTATATATTAATTTATTTGTTAAACTAATTAATTTGAAGAAAAAAATAAAAATAAAAATATTTTAAAGTAATTTAATTAACTTCTTTAATCTTTCTAAAAATGTCAAATATATCTTATAATTAGGACCGGAGGGAGTATTGTTCATAATCTAAGGACACTTGTGAAGTTGTGATGGTATGACCTATGGGCATATTTATAGACGAGGCATTTTTCTTGATTACTATTCATCATAATTGGGTTAAAGAAGCTTCCCATACCTCACAAATCTATATGGGAGAGGACTGCTAATGAGGATTAATACAGTTGACTAAAACGTCGGCCTTCACCGAAAGAAAGAGATTCGATACCTGCTGGTCGATATGAGGGTCTCGTTGATGAGTGATCTGTAAATACTTTTGTAAGTGCTCTTTGAATCTGAAAGCATCCTCAGACCCTAGTAAGGTACCGGTATCTACCTCCACATAAACATTTCAGTATAAAAAAAAAATGGGAGAGGACTGGATGGAAGGATATACTGATGGAGGATATGGCCAAATTACAAAATTTTGTATCAGTCTTTATCTTTTGATTTCTCACTCTGTTTTATTTCCAAATTGACACTTGTCAGATCATGAAAAAACCTTGTGGAGATTGTAAAAACTTGGTTTGGCCACTATGGCCACACTTCTTTGTTCACCTACGTTACAAGTTTCTTTCTCTTCTAGCTACGGCAAACCCTATGTATTTTTGTTTTTGTTTTTAAAACATTTGGATAATCACGAGAGGCTGGTTTGTGGACCTCATTCCAATCTTGATTCGGTTAGATCTGTCAGGTCCAGAATTCCTCTTCGTGAAACAAAAGCCAAGATGTGTTTGAATAAGATGTGTTTGAATACGACTGCCTTCAATAGATACCATGCTTAACCGAAAAAACGCCTAATGTGCCAACCAACATTAAAAGCAGCCCCCAAATTCAAAAGCAACTTTGCCACTTACAAATTTGTATCGAGTTTGGTATCACGGGTACCATTAATAATAGATTGATTTTCTCGGGTTTTAATTCGGCACCAAGTACTCATGGCTTAATGTAGTGAGATTTCAATTGTTGAAATTTAATCGAAACATCTAAATTTAAAATTTTTAATATGTGATTTTAAATTATAAATTTGTATGAGATAATATTAATCTTTATAAAACGTTATTTCAAATATAACATTTTAATTAAATTGAATCTAGATAGTCTAGAATAAATTAATGAGTGGTTCGGTATGAGGAATTTTGAGGGAAGGGGAGAGAAAATTCTTATAAGCTAGATTTAAAAATTGGAAAAGTTGAGTTATAAAATTATAAAAAAAGAGAAGATGCAAGATAAGAGTAAGAAAAAATAATTTAAAACTTGACAGGCAAAATTTATAGCCTAAAAACTTTGCAAATACACGGACTTTATCAAGTAATAAAGAATAAATAAGATATCGTTCACAAGGATTTAGTAGTTAGTACATACAACTTCAGTTAAGCATTAATTTTATAATTTTTTTTAAGTTGAGCAAACCAAATTAAATTTAATTAAAAGAAAACTAAAATCAAAATAAACTAACTACCAGAAATATTAAATAAACAACCTAGAGTCACTAATGCCTTCTTAGCTTCATAAACCTTATTTTCACTAATTTAATTAAGTTTAATATCAATTTTGTTAATGTCGAGTATAAATAGCTATAAGTGCCTGTCGGTTCACTTACAACCCTCTCTTAAATATAATTTGTTATGTCTAACATAATTATTCAAGAGGAAAATAAAATCCAACACACCCTTCCACAATTATATGGGGCTATTAGGTATATGTCTATCCTAACCACAAATTAAATCCTAATCTAACCCATATTACTTAATCTCAGAGCCTAATTAAAATTCTTTCGTCAAGGTAAATCCTAATGCTCGAATTCATATTCAATGATGGTCAATCACTAAATAGATAAATCTAAACAAGATTAAGTAACCAAAATTAATATCAAATTTAACTAAACAATGAAAACCAAATTTAATCCACCTATAAATTGTTACTCTAGGTTGCAAAAAAAAATCCAGCCACATTAATATCCATAACAAAATTATAGGAATTCAGATTCAAATAATAAAAGAGAGAGGAAAGAAAGCTTCTCCATCATCTTCATGATGATCCTGTCCTTCCATAGAGATGAAGAAAATAACCAAAAAGTCTCCCTCACTTTGCTGCCGTCTGAATTCTTCCCCTCATTCAGTTTCGTGCTCTAACCTCCGCTTGCGTCTGTGCGTTTCCCCAATCTGTTGCAAGTTGCCACCCTCCAATATATTTTTCCCTTGGGCTCTGCGCGTTGTTTTTTAATAGGGAAAATCCTTAGGGGCCTTTTTTGGCAAAAAGAATATTGCTTCCGTCTTTGGTTCCTTTACAACAATTTTTTTTGCGGGTCCCACACATTTCAATTTTTTTACAACTAAAGTCTGATTTACAACAATCCAAATCCAAGATAAAGTAAGATCTTCTTTTGATTCTTTTTGCTAAAAAGGGGACGATTTTCCCTTTTTAATATATATTGCTTCCGTCTTTGGTTCCTTTAGGTTGCGGGTCCCACACGTTTCAATCTCATAATCCAAATCCAAGATAAGATTAAGATCTTCTTTTGTCTTCATGCAGGGACGCCTTGGTCAATTTGATAGTATATTATATTATATAATATAGTAATATCCTGCCAATTTATATATTTTCTCCTCTCTTAAATCATATAATCACAAAAGGGAACCAAAAAAAAAAAGGAAACTAAATTAGTAAGCAACAAGAAAATGGAAAGACCATTCAAAAAAAGACAACTAGATGGTACCGATCCCATTGCTTTAGCTAACCCAAGCCTATTTGTTGGGATAGCAATGTTGGCCTGTGTATACATCCAATCTATCTTATCACGAACATAAGCTCTGTCATTAACCTTTTGAAGAAGCATTCCCAAGCATCTGCATTCAAGACCAATGTCATTTCGCAAATCCTGTCCAATCTTAAACAAGTGGTACTTAAATCTGATGCAGAAGCTATGGAGTAATAAAAAATTGAGTCAATAAAATCGGAAGTAATTGCCATATTGATAACAGCATCTAAGGAGTAAGATATTATATATCGCACAACAGATCAAGGAAAAAAAAAAAAAAAAACAGGGAGAGAGTTTTCACACATCGATCATGCTCTCACTGAGTCTAAGAATGCACACTTAAGACATGAAGCATCAGTACCTGTGAAGAAGAGCAACATGTTCATCATCAGATGCATAAAGTTCATAATGTTTGGTAAAAACATTACCAAGAGACATGATCCAATCAGAATCTTGAATCACGTCCAAAGATTCTGCAAGAAACTGCCACAAAAAGACATCAACGATATTAATATCTCCTATGCCTGCACACTTATGAATTTTAATTCTGGAAACTTTCAGGGACAAGCAGTGTTGTTAAAACGTAGTGGCTACATTGAAACGGTAAGGGTGAGCAAAAACGTAAAAATGGAAAACGTAAACGAAACGTAAGAGTTTACTACGTACTACAAAAAAAATAAAATCCAACATATATAAAACCAAAACATACCAATATATTAAAGTCATCACAAATTTAAGTCCAAACACTAAAGGAAATAATTAAGTTCATAATTTAATGTGATTTTTCATAATTAAATTAGGATTCTTAATGCATTTTCTTGAAAAGTGTAGTATGCCCCAAAAATATTTCAAACTTTTCAGTTTAATCCCTTCTCAAAACTTTAAGTTCTTGCATTTTAGTCCCATTGGTCAAAACGCATGTGTTGACCATTAGGGATTAATTAGGTCACCGAGATCTTCATCTTTATTCTACCCGATATCTTCATTCGACCATTCGCCGTCCAGCCCTAGCGATTAGAGAAGAAGAGGAAAGGATTCAAGGAAACTCGAAGCAGAGCAACTACGACGGTGGACAGTCGGACGAATTCGAGGCAGAAGCTACGGTGGATGAAGAAGAACTGAAGAACGCAAGAAGCAGCGGCTCAAATCAGCGAAGAAGAGGAGTGTCAACTGATAGGGTTTCCAGAACGGTCAAGTCGCCGTTTCAACCGATCTGAACGTCGTCTCAACCGTTTCGGTCCCAATTCCGTCTCAACCATCGAGTCGACACGTTTTTCGCTAGAAAAACACAAAAACGGACGTTTTAACGTTCTGACACGGCGTTTTAACAACACTGGGGACAAGTAACTGTACCAAATTAGCTATGCACATCTAGAATAAACTTTATCGTATATCCATATGACAATTTTAATATGCACACTGAATTTAAAACTGTTTTAATGTCCAAGAAAAATTTTATTTTGCCCCCTAAAATTGACCTAATTAAAACAACAACAAACTTAGACAGCAAACAAATCAAGAATCTGACATTCTTAAAGAAAGCATATCACAGATTGACCAAGAAGTTTGGTTGCACAGAATGTATTCCTACCAAGCAAAACACGTTCAAAAAGGATAACAGGATGGCTTAGTCAATCATACTCACATTGATTATCATGTCATCCCAAGTGTCTTGATATGATACGTCCTGTTTCAAGTCTTCTTTATCACTAACATATGCCTTCATCTTTGGAATCTAGAACTTCCCAATTCAACAAATATTACATTCAAATATTCAATCAATAATAACCAACTTAAAATTGTAATTGACACAAGTCAACAGGACGTGACGTATTATAAGAATAAGAAGCGTATTGTTCATTTATCAGTGAAATTTAGGATAGATGGTGACATGCGTTATGAGATGATAAATCATCTAGGCGATACACAATTAGAGAACTCAACAATAATGCAGATTTATATAAACTCAGTATTTATGAAAACAAAGAACATGATCTGATTATGCTACAAACCCAATGACGTGTAACAGTATAAGTAATCATGACACACATCACCATTCTAATGAGTATAATTACAAAAAAGATTTAAAACATTTGACTAGTTTCCCAACATTCATAAAAATGCATTCACTAAGAACTTGTGATTCCAACCAGTACAAATGAAATACAACGTACAAAATATTACCTCGTCTTGCCACAACAAATTGATGTTTTTTGGAAACAAAGGTGCGATGTGATAAAGAACCTGCAAACACAAAATATTTCTATCACCAAACTCCAAAGGAAATTAATGCATTTAATGTATTCCTGACCCCACCTAGTGGGATAAGGCTTACGTAATGTATTCACAATCAAGAAAAAATATAGACAGGAAACTTGTCATTCAAGTGTCGAAAATGCATGTATCATATAAGCACACAAAATAACAAAAGTATGTTGACAATAATGACTCAAACATTTCATTTTTTATACATCAACTTGCTTACTTACCCTTACTCTTAGTGAAAGAGAAAAAAGATACAGAATAGGTAGAATTTTGATTCTGATCTCATTCATCAATTGAAATTCAAACCTAATCTCTTTCATGGCCTGATTAAGCACTTTTTATGTGGAGACTGAGCTGTGGTTTTTTTCTCCAAAAAGTCAGCCCTATGATTTCCATCTTCAGCTATCTTTTGTTCATAAATTTATGCAGTTTTTAATTTTGCCATTCATGCTTTTATAATTTAGAGGATCCACAAGCAGCTTTTTTTCCCAAGGTCCAGGGATCTCCTATACATATACAGCTTATTCCATTCCAAAGAAATAAGAAATCCTCTTTAAGAAAATTTAAGGGACAAGAACATCATTTCTCTAAATTACTTCAAGTTATGATAACCTACCAGCGGAGACGAGAGATGGTTTGATGATGGAAATAGTACATGCGGGGCTCAAGTCCAATAGTAGCTATAGGGAGAACTTTTTAGTTATCAAATTCAGTGATATCTAATAAGGCCTAAATGATCAAATACAATGGTGCGTAGAGTTAAAAAATCATACACTAATGGTTAGCATGAGAAAAGGCATAGTTTAGTTCAGTCGTTAACATGAAGAAGCAATACTTGCTGGTTGACGTGAACAAACCATAAGCTGGACTTGGTGGTTAACAATTAACATTAAGAAATATCCTTTGGTGTTTAATGTGAGAATATCATACGTTGTTGGTAATCATGAGAACACCCCAAACCCAAACTTAATACCAAACTGAGGTGAGGAAGATCATCAATAAGGGGAAAATCATGGAGACTTCATAACAATGTGGAATAAACATGAAGACATTCAAAGCCAAAATAAAATTACCAATTAGTAAAAAGAGCCTAAAAGAAATAATACTTCCTCGGATCCTTTTTATAAGCAATGTAAGTCACAGAAATATAACCTGAATTCTGTGTTATTCATGATCAGAATGCGTGTTTATATACAAGTATGACGAGCCTAGTCATTAGTGGCTCGTAATGATAATTATCCTAATTACAGTCCCTGATTATACTCTTGGTTTACTTTAGTGATAATTCCTAACACGCAACAACTACCCAATTTATGCAAAATGAACCGGTGGTTAAAATTAGTTAAAAGCAATGAATTTGTAAGAGAGATAATCTTTTGCCCAAAAAATACCCTCATTTATGAAGATAATGTGTGGGACAAAAGATGAGAGAGAATAAATGAGAAAAATTGATGAGAGAGACATTATTATTGCATTAATAAAAAAGTGCATTAAATTTTAAGACAAAACAAAATTATGGCTTCTATATATAGGAACAAGCCCATGAGAGAGAATGTTGCTTACAAATAGGACTGGAGGGAGTGATTTAGATAGTCTTAGCATTTATTACGTCGAAAAGTATTATCTATTCCTGTCTCAACAACATTTAAGTCTTGAAACACCCTAGCAGACTTCTTTGTGACAAGTGAACGTCAAAGCATAATAAAAAAGAATGGAAGAAAAATTCTCAAGGAAGAAATATGCTCACAGTCAAAACGTGGGTAGCCAACTGGCCCCTTGCCAGAGGATTATGCAAAAGAACCACCAAACGAGCAAAAAGATCCTATAATAATCATCAAAAATAAAAACCACAGATCATTCTCATTATATAAAACAATAAAATGTTGTGATAGAAATAAGATGTTATAGCAGAAATTTTACCTCAATAGCTGGCATACCAGCATTGTTTTTACATTCACTCAACATATCATTGTCATGCGATCTATGCCTCCACAATTCAGAGATACATCTGCAAACCTGTAAAAGTGGGAACATATATTCTGATTTGCTGGGGAGAAAGTATTATCAGAAACAGACACGGTCAAAACTGTTGGAACCAATGTCAGCACCCATTTAGAACTTAACAAATCTGGCAAAAAGAGAACCAGTCAAAACTGAGAAAATCAGTCAGGTTACAAGCTTGATCACTTTATACTTTTTTAGTTGTTAGTACAAAACAGCATCATTTTCTGGTATAAATTATTTTTCTTCCTATCATTGTTGTAAAAAATAATTATAGCAATTATATATTTACTAATCGAATACTATGATAATTGATTATTATTTGAATTAAATTTGTAATTATGAATGAATATTAACTCATTTAGATTTAAATTATAATTCATGAAATCTATTAGCAATAGTTTCTTCATCTATATGATATTTTAACATATATATAAAATTAAAAACATTTTTATTACTACCAATATGATCATATGATTCAATCACTGTCGAATAAGTGAACCTTGAACTTGTGCCTTGACCAATTTAATCACCCATTCAATTTTAAAAACACTGGGAAAACTTGTGCGAGAACAGAACATGTCCAAAGCCCGTGCATGCACATGGGCTGAACAAAATAGCTTTTACAAGCAAGATACAAGGAGGAGGAGTGGAGGACAAGGAAAAAAGATGCATTAAAGCAAAAGGACGTCAAATCCTGGCAGGCATGGGAAAAAGTTAGTCAAACATCTGAAGACGAAGTTGAAGGACAAGGTGGAAGGAGCCATGTGACAGGGAGGGGGTAGACGGCATAAAAGAAATCAAACATCCAAGAATAAAGTTGAAGTGTTGTATTCTATGTTTACAAGCCAACAACAAAATTTACCATGGCAACAGCACTTGTATAGGTCCGTGGGATAATCATTTTCAGTAGAAAAGGCCAAAGAATGAGCTGTAGAAAAGTTAAATACCAATTAAGATGTATTTTCATGTAATTAACAAATAGGAAACTAATAGAATAATCACCTCCAATCAAATTTACTCACAACCATAAATTAATATAAATATCCAATTTACCTCCATTTCAGGAATCGTAATAGCTATTAGAAGGAGCCCTTTTTCACAAATAGCTCTCAAGTCCCCTGGAGTCACAGCACCAATTTTCATCTAATAAAAAACACCACGCTATTAGGAGTTTATGATGGGTAGAGACCAGGGGACAAGTGTACAAAAATATTATCATCATTATTACAATTACAATTTCCAATGAAAGAAGTGATTTGATTTAAGAAGAGATATTAAACGTCAACATCAAGGATGCAACACCCTCGTTGAAGTAAAAGGGAAAAGAAGATAACAAAGCATGAGTTTGAAGCACAGGAACTTTCCCATGACATCAACCTAGAAAAATGCTCTCGTATGAAATCAACCTACCAGTCTGGGAAACAGAGTGCAAAACAAAAGTGCAAGACTTAGAAGAGTACTTTATCACACTAGAGTGTGTGTGTGTGTGATCAAGTGGTTTCTAAAAAATCTAGCACCAAGCTCCTAAAACCATTTATTATAAAAACAAATCATGGGATAATAAACAATAAGGACAGGGTAAGAACGAACACATGGATACCTCAAATTTCTTATTTGGCCTGTCATCACTATCACTCTGACGATGATCTATCAGAGCACAATGGCGTACAAGATATTCAACGAACAACTCACCAGATGAACCAACCAAGTAACAGTGTGAAGCCATGACCACAATCAACTACCAACAAATTAAAAAATATCAAGTGCAGAAGAAACAAAACACAACATGTAAATCACTAATCAGAAGAGGGAAAATGGGTAAGGATTAGAAACAAACCAGAGGAATATTGATTCACAATGGCTTACCTCTGAGAGTGCCTTTCGGACGCCTAAATTCTGCTCATCTAGCAAGGATCTTACAGCTTCAACTAGCAGACGCCTTTTATTGTGCCAAACTTCCAATAACCTTCAGAAAAGAATACTCGGTCAACTCAAACTAGGGAAACAAGGTTAAGAAAGATCAGCAATAGCATTAGGAGAATAAAAACCTTGGCAAAAGGTGCTTCAAAACACAAAGTGCACTAAAGGTCAGTGGTTCTTCCCTCAGCCTGCATTTCTGGCAAAAGAAGATTCTTTTATAACATGCGTGGAAAAATGGAATATCATAATCCTCCTCAACACAATACATGTTAGGAAGTAATCAGGAATTATTGCCGAGAAATCTGGGATTGTAAATATAGAGGATAATTAGGGATTGTGATTAGGTCAATTATCATTATGAGCCAATTAATGTGAAGGCTCCTCATTCTTATATATAAACACATACTCTGATTACAAATATACAAGAATTATTCAGAATACTCTACTCTCTTTCTCTCTGATTACATGGTATTAGAGCTCTAGGACTTCTAGGGTTTATGTTTGCTTTAAATTTTCTGTTGTTGTCACTGGTTCAAACAAAGAGTGAGTGTGTGATGTTGTCCGTTTCAGCAGAGATCTCCTTTGGTGACATGCGCCACAGATTCTGTTTGCTTTCTTATTTGTGGTTTCTCATTCTCGGTAATCTAGGCGCTACAGATTCTGTTTGCTTTCTTATTTTCCATGGCAGATTCTAAGACTAGTGTGATAGTTGAGGTTGTCCCAATTTCTAATAAGATTACCGATCATAAGTTAAACTGGACAAACTATTTGGATTGGATTGAAGCAAGACTGTTCAAACGTACTTACTAATATTGAAAATGAGGGCCATTTGATTGAGCCCCTCCAAAGGATGATCCTTGGCTGGCTTGAGCTAGAGCAGATGCCCAGTTATTCTTACAAATTCAAAATTCTGTCAAGAGCAACATCCTTCTCTCTATTTGTTATTGTAATATTGCTAAAAAAATTATGGACTACTAGGAGTTCCTGTATGCTAGGAAAGGGAACATTACTCATATTCACGAGGTCTGTAAAGGTTTCTATCGTGCCAAATAGCAAGACCGCCCCCTGAAGAGTTTCTTCATGGATTATAAGTGAATATACGAGGAAATGAAGATGTTAATGCCACCTATAACTGATCTTTATCACAGGTGGAATACTAATCTACACCAAAAAAACCTTCCCAGAAACCAGCTACTCAGTGTACTTTGTATATTGGTTTGTTTACAAATAAAAGATTGGTGATTACACCATCTGAAAATCATGGGAAAAGTACAGATATTGAAATCTGATATACATTCCTAATATCATGGAAAAATAACAGCTATAGCATAGTCAAACTTCTAATCTTGACCAGTCCAAGTGGGCCCAATTTAGGCCTCTATATCATCAACTCTCTTTTCTTCAATAAAATCCTTTCTGTCATAAAAGTTTCTCCTGGTATGAACTGAAGTACTAAAAAAATACAAGGCTGAAAGGAAAATCTTATAAGAAGTTGAAGCAAGAATCTCACTCTCAACTCACTAATAGCTAGAGCTGGCAATCAGGGCCGGCCGGCCCTCCAGGGCCAGCCCGTGAAGGGCCAGGGCCTAACAGGGCCGGCCCTCCAGGGCCTGGAGTAAGAAAAACACCTGTTTTTCAAAGCCCGACCCGAGAGCACCAGGGCCAGGGCCCGAAAATTACTATTCCAAATTTTAACTATTTTTCCTCCACTTTTTTTTAAAAAAATATAATTAATAAATTACAACACGAATCATCCAATAAATAAGCACAGTCACTAATTCATAATCAAAAGCAAACTATGTTCACAAATAACTCACATAAAACATAAAAAGTATATCACTAAGCGACATTAGTACGATGACTATTATTGTCGTCATCTTCGTCACTAACTCACTATCATCAATTTTAACGACATTTGATTGTTCTTCACTTTGAGTAGTAGCCTTTGGCTCATGAGTAAGAATATCATGAAATTTTTCTCCCGCATCATGAACACATCCATAATCTTTATTTGTAACAAATAATAAATTAAATCATAAAATTAGAGTATAGTTATTATGTATTTGTAGTTAAATGGATAAATAACTCTATAACAAATACAATATATATATATATATATACATATATAAATTAATAAATTTAAAAAGGAAAAAAAAAAAAAAAAGCTACAATGAAAAGGGCCAACGGGGCTAGCCCGAGGCCCTCCAGGGCTGGCCCGAGGCCCTCCAGGGCCGGCCCGTTTAAGCCCGAGGCCCGTCAGGGCTAACCCTCCAAGGCTAATTTCAAATATCTCGTCCATTTTTCAAGCTCGACCCTTAAAGGGCCAGGGCTTAAATGGGCCGGCCCGAGGGGCCTGGCCCGTTTTGCCGGCTCTAAAAAGCACCATGGTAGCAACTTTTACCAAATAAAGTGTCTAGTTAAAGCACATTGGATAAGTTTTACCGAAATAAGCAATCAATTACGTCATCTGATCAGACTGCATCAGTGGCGTCAAGAGGTGTGACGCCATGATTAATGGCGTCACAACTTTTGACGCCACTTTAATCAATGGCGTCAAGGTGTGTGGCGTCACAACACGTGGTGCCACTGAGTGCTCAGAATTCCACTCAGCGCCACCATACCCAGTTTAGAGGAATTCAGGTTGTATAATTGTACTCGGAATTCAGATTTTACCGGATTTGAGCCAGAATTCAACAAAGTGGTATAGAGATTGGTGAGGCCACTAGTTTATAATTCTCTATATATAGGGCATTTATATGTTGTGAAGCTTTACGAATTGACACTCAGTGTTCCATCACATTGTATTTCGAGAGAGAGAGAATGAGAGGGAAGGCGTGTGAATGAGGGAGAGAGCTCTGAGAGGTTGGAGACGCGAGGGGGGAAGTTTTGCAGGGGGGTGTTGTTGGAACACTGAGTGTGAATTCGTAAAGCTTCACATCACATAAATACCGTATATATAGAAAATTATAAACTAGCGGCGTCACCAATCTCTACGCCACTTTGCTGAATTCTAGCTCAAATTCGGGTAAAATCTGAATTCCGGGTACAATTATACAACCTGAATTCCTCTAAATTGGGTACGGTGACGCTGAATGGAATCTTGACCACTAAGTGGCGCCACGTGTTGTGACGCCACACACCTTGACGCCACTAGTGGAATCACAACACGTGACGCCATTAATCAGTGGCGTCACACCTCTTGATGTCACTCATGCTGTCTGGTCAGATGACGCCATTGACTGCCTTATTTCAGTAAAACTTATCCAACGTGCTTTAACTGGGCACTTTATTTGGTAAAAGTTACTACAATGGTACTTTTCCCTACCTTTTATCAATCCGAGTTTAAAACCTGAGATTTCTACTAATGTATTTTTTCTGGGTATTTCATCAATTTGATTTTGATGAGCATTTCCCTCATCTTAACTGAACCTGCTTCAGAAGAGGAGTATTTTGTGATCGATGCTTGATTTTCTTAATTACCTTTTGTGGTACAGTTGCTGGGCTAGAATGATGGAGCCCATGATGAGGATGTATTGTGCCCTATAATGAAATACAGAACTTGTTCAGTACAGATGCTAATTCCATGTTTCTTTGCTTTGGTTTTATACATTGGCTGGAGATTTATATTATACAGGGAGAGGAGAAATCTTCCATTTGACCCTTTCATTCAAAAAAAGAGGAAATAAATCTTCCATTTGGACTATTTTTCTAACTGATATGGACTAATTAATTTTGGTGTTCAATTTCTCCTAATGATAGTTGACATTTTAAAGCCTTATTTTGCTTTTCTTGATCTTGGGCTTGTTATAATGTCAGGCTTTCTCATTTGAATTGCATTTGGGTTCAACAGTGAAATTTCTGTCAATTTTAAACTGGAAATGTAGTTGTTTTTACTTTCCTCAGCTGGTTTTGCAGAAACTCCTTCCTAGTCTTTCCTCTATCATCAGTTAAGAGTGGCTTCAGGTACTTGGAATCTTCTGAGTTATATTCTTGAGCTTGACTTTTTTTTGCAACACCCAATGCTTTGATTGCAAGATTCAGAACCATATATACAAATACATACACACGAGTCCTGGAGCTTTTTCAATATCGAATATAATAACAACCTACTCAATAGAGAAATTTATAGAAAAAGAAGAAGTAATGGCTCATGCTTTTATCTAGAACATGGCCAAAGGAGGATCCCTATATGCTTAGGTAATATAAGATGATGCTGTTCCAAACTTAAATGCTATTATTTTTGTTGTTTTGTTCATTTTACCTTTTTCTTGATAAGCAGAAGCATCAAAGTATAAATCTATCGAGTTAAGTCATGAACTTGACATTTTTCTGAAAAAAAACCACTGATAGACTGTAAGAATCAGAATTCAACATCAAATAATTAGCACAACTGAGAAGAGAAATTAATTAAGAATCAGAAGATGAAGTGATGAGTTGATCCAGGCTGTATATATTCTGATAATATCTAGTTGAGTTCTTGGATACTCTAAATCAGATTTAACATACCAGAACACTTATCTATTCTACAACTTCCTTATGTCCATATCTACAAGCTTGCGTCATGGAACAAGAAAATTATAGAAACCCAGAAAATTTTCATAATAAAAGTTGCGTTTGGCATGAACCCAACAAGGAGATTGACGATATGTGTGGCTGCATCTTTGCCATGAATTAAATTCCCAACCAATTGATTACATGCCTGTTTAGATTAGTGATATAAGCTATTTTTCTAACGTAATTTCCAATGTACGAAAAGAGTTTTGTCTCGACTTACGTAAACGTATTTCTTAAACGCTATTTCAAACACACCCTATACAACAGCAAATAAATGGCTACAAAAGTAAAAACTCTAATTCGAAAGTCATAATTCCCAAGTGGAACAACATAATCCAATCATCAATTTCTAGACTATCAGCATGCAATCCTCTTGCAAGCAAACAAATAAGAATTAAGCAATTGTTTGAACCACTTGATGATTTTGAGTAACACACTGGAAAAAAAATATCATTCACAAGGTCCCGATTATGGTAGAAATTAGGAAATATTTTTCAGCTAAAAAATTGTACGTCAAAGAGACCACCAAAAAAATCCCAAAACACTTTGTTGGACTTTGGGTCAAGGTCCGTCCATGAATATAGGAAACAAGTAGCCCTATCAAATAAGAAAGAAATCGGCATCCATTATTGATTTATTTAACTGAGAAACAAGTAATTGTATATTATGAAATTAATAAAGAATTAATTTTCTTATTATTACTTAGAGAGCAAGAAGGAGTGCATATAACTTCCTAATCAGTGGTCTCCTTAGACTTCTATAAATAAGATGTGCCTCCATCAGTTATTTTTATCCCTGCCATTGAGCGATCTGGTCTTTCTTAATTTGATGATCTACTGTGTCAATCGCAATTAGACTCTAGTGGCCTAATAATTGCATGAGTATTATGATTGTGTTCTAGTTATGGAGCATTGAAGTTTTGACCCAGATTCGAACGTGAATTCGCTTCGTACCTAAATCTATTCTCTCTTCTAATTTTTTCTTCACACTTGAACCATGAAATCCACTCACCTTAGCTGGTATGGGGATCTGGCCGGCGGTGGCAGCTGTATAAGCGGTGGTGGCCAGTTGGTCAAGGCATAAGGCCTCTAGATCGTAAAGACAAAAGAATCCATTATTGAGGGAAATCTTATGTTTTGAAATTAATACCTCAAAATACCATATGGGAAACAACGGGAAACTTGCATGAATGTGTTCTCTAAGGCTAACTCAAACATGTCAATAGTGAGAGATGGTGAGAGAAGGCAGACCGGGAGCAAAGGAACAAAAGAAAAAAGGGCATATATGTGTAGTGTTAATATAGGAAATAAAAAACTAAAAATTAAGGAATATGTGTGTGTATAATAATTAAAGTAAATTTAAAAACTTGTAAGCAGCATATAATTAACAACAACAAAAATTAATATCTTTTAAGGGAACGAAATAAATAAATAAAAACAATTTTTTCCTTATGTTTAATAGCTTTTATTTCATAATTCATATGTTTGTTATCTTGATTAATTTCTGGTGGTTGGAAGGTATCTCCTTATCTCTAGTGCATCTGCCGTATCGGTTAAAATTATTCTAATTCAGTATATAATTTTAAAAATTGTGTCATATTTTCTTATATAAATATTATATCGTCAAAAATGAAAGCTGCTAAAACATAATCAAATATCGTGAATTCTTTAATAAAATTTATGAATGGACTTGAATCAGAGATAAAGTGTCAACAAAATTTATAGATGGGGCTCCAGAAATTCCTCCATATGGTGATAGATACTGCAATATTAGAACTATTTTACAAGAACGCCATTGTCAGGTTCCAAACATGCAGTTAAACAGAGAGGCACATATCAATACTCACTAGTGTAAAAATTGCTTTTTAAACTGGATGAAAATTACTTTTTAGACCAATTCTGGATCAAATCTCAATAAAACAGGTTTAAAATTACTTTTTGGACCGGTTGCTAAAAATATTAGGTCTAAAAATTCAAACTTTTTAGACTTGACTTAGCTTATATTATGTCTAAAATGTCTTACTTCTTAGACCAGTTGCAAAAAATATTAGGTCTAGAAATTCAAACTCTTTGGCAAGTCTCTTTATTAAGATATAAATACTTGCAGCAAGGATTAGGACGAGACTCACCATCTTTCACCTTGATATGCATTGTTAGCTAGATATGTGTTAAACTTCCTCCAGCGCTCACAACAATACGTCATTGTTTTTTTATACAATTTTTCACTTTCAGGAACATCGTAAGTGAGCTGTAATGCATGCATTGAAGTAGTTAGTCACAAATTTGATAATAATTACATACCAAAAAGCATTTTATACTTGGATAGTATCATAAATATGTTGCTTTACACAATCATCGATATTTCTCCACTCCTTTATCATGATGCTAGGCAGTGGCGGAGCTTCTCAAGGGCCGGGAGGGGCCATGGCCCCCCCCTCCCCCAAAAAAAGAAAAAATTGTCCTAAATATTTAATATAAAATGGATTTTTTATACAAAATTTATATATTTAGCCCAAAAATTTGTACATTTGTCCCAAAAATCTATACATTTGGCCCCCCTCAATTTTTTTTTCCTTGATTAGTTAATGAGTATATATTTAGCCCCCCAAACATTTATCCCAAGATTCGCCACTGATGCTAGGTTTGTTTCGTGTTACGAGGCCAACAAAACTCCTTTATCGGCTTGCATTACGCCTGATTGGTATCAAATATCTATCAAACTAAATAATGATATTTTTCCCGGCACTCCAACTTAGAGCAATCTCTCTCAATCGCATGCCTCTTCTACCCCTCCATAAAAACTGGTTACTAGGCTCATTTTGAGATGTGTAAGGCTCGCTCTGATCCATACTAGCTGGCTCGCCTTGAAAAGGACTAGAATGGCTTCAACCCTTCATTTTCCTATTAAGAGACGACAAAATAAGGTTTAATAGTGGGTGATGCATAAACAAACGAAAATATGTATTGCATACATACATAGTTCTATAATAGTGGGTGATATAGTAACAAAAGGATCAAAATAGCCAAGTAATGAATAGGAAGATAACTACATTTCAGTACAACGAAAATACCATTCTAACATGTTTTGAACACCACAAAATCTTGTTTAATGAGTAGACATATGTATTGCATACACAATTCTGACTGAAAAATAATTTGCTTTGCCTTTGTGGGAATAAGGAGTTTAAACCTAATTACTAAGGCTAATGACTGATTTTCTATATATGCTCCTTGAATACCTTCTAAGACTGAAAGCAAGCTATCATACCAACTTAAAACTACTTAGTAACAAAGCAAATTGCGCATAGTTTTGAGCATGTCAACAAAGACACACATTGTCTGCCAAATAATAATAATAATTAAAAAAAATGTCAAACTTAGAAGCCAAACACTCACCTAAAATCCACCAATACATGTAGTACTTATATCTTATGGTTTTCCTTACATCTTTACCAACTTAAAAGAAAATCAAAGCTAATCAACTTCATATAACATAGAAGTTCCCAATATAACTGAAAAGGCATCACTTCAGAATTCAAAGGAACACCTTCAAGATTATTATGCGCAGCCAAAGAACTCTTTTATGCCAGCAAAACTAGAAAAGTTTAGAAGATACTATATAAATTTAAAAGACAAAGTAAATTGAGACCTTATATTTAGGGGAAAGGAATGTCTTCACTAACCTCTCTCTCCACTTAGTGAAGAAGCTGTTTGAAAGGGAGAGTGATTGATCAAAGGAATTTTCAAAAAGGATATGACACCATATAGTGGTAGGGACAAATTGTTGCAAACATCTATTGAAGCCTTCTTTCACGGTATATGAGCCAGAGGGACACTTTCTACCAACAAAGTTCATCAATAATACTCCTACCATATAAGAGAATAGGAATTCTTGAAATTAAGCAAGCAATGATTGGGGGGATGCAAAATGTTTAACAAAGGCACGTTCTATTCATTGGATTCCAATTATAATAAGTATGCATAATATAATAAGGTCTCCAACATCAAACAACTTCTTTGAAGTTGTGGAACCTTGTTGCGTATGCTACCAAAAAGAGAAGTTGAGAGAAACTGGGGGAAAACACACACACACACACACACCATTACTAGCTCTTTATTTCAAACGCCTAATGATCATGCTTGCATCCTCAAAAATCCCTTTACAAATCCATGAAGAGTTATAAGGCTTCCTTATACAAGATTATAATTATTCAAGTCAAAATATTTGATCTTCAAGGCGTAAGTCAATACACTAGGAGGGTGGAAGGAGAAAATGGTCCAAACCTGTTTGGCCTGACACACTTTGTTGGTCGAGATCATTATTTAAAGTTAACAATGTTAACAATGTACAAGTTGGAGGATAAAAAAAATACTTTATATATAAGATTGTGAGACCGAACTAAAATTTTATACATAGTAAAACTTTGACCCACTGTTCCCTTCCAACATCTGAAAAACCATAAGCTAACTCTCGTGTGTTGATTGAGTAATAGTTTATTTCACTTCCAATACCTGAACAAAAATAACAGATTTTCTCAACGTTCAACAACAATCCATATCATCCTTAGGCAAATCCTCTAAATTAAATTGCATTAAATTAACTTCAGAGAAAGAAAAATGGCGTGCAAGGAGTGTGTAAGGGCATCATTGTACCCAAAAAAAAAAAAATTTAAAAAAATGA
Source organism: Acacia acuminata (assembly GCA_019022655.1). Classification (NCBI taxonomy): domain Eukaryota; kingdom Viridiplantae; phylum Streptophyta; class Magnoliopsida; order Fabales; family Fabaceae; genus Acacia; species Acacia acuminata. Next base: position 2,095,580 of record JAFJYI010000001.1, read on the forward strand.
TGAAAAGTAAACTTATTGGAACTAGCTTGTCGAAAGAAAAACACAAAGTAACAACGAGGCCACACAACAAACATTGGCGTCAATGGTAACGACGGAGAAGTGAGCTATGAAAGAGGACCGAGGAGTGACGAAGAAGTTTAGAAAAGCGACAGAGCTCAAAGTTATCACGACAAGAAGAGAGGTTCTGAGAACGAAATTCAATTTTTGGCGCAATGAAGAGAAGATTCAGGGGAGCAAGTTTTAATTTGGGGCTAATCTTTTAAACCAGTTATGTTTAAAATCATGTCTTAAAAGTTTACCTTTTAAACCGGTTATTTAAAACATCTGGTCTTAAAAGTAATAAATATATTATTTTTTTAATCCGCATCTTTTAGATCAATTATAAGAAATATTAGATCTAAAAATTTCCATCTTTTAGACCAATTATAAAAAAAAACAACCAGTCTAAAAAGTTTTTGACGTTTTATTTTTTTTAATCTTTTTAGACCGGGTGTTCGGAAATTCAGTCTAAATAATATTTCTTTTAGACCTTATATTAAAAGAAACAGTCTAAAAAAGTTTTTTATATTTATAAAACTACTACCGATCACTTTTTAGACATGATCTTCTATAACCGGTCTAAAACATCTATTTTGTACCAGTGACTGCTAGATATGATTTGTTCAACATCTCACTTAGTCAATAAAGCCAGCAATAAACTATATTCTTTCTATTCTTAATGTTCCAGAACAAATTCAGAAATACATGGCTCGACAGATTTGGGATTATGCGGAATACGTAGTTAACCATCTGGGCAGAACTTTCACATTGTTTTTTTATGATTGTGGGGGTGAATGCCAACATTTTTTACCACTACAGTAACAACTATGATAGGTCTATAGAAAGACCTGTGAAGAAAGCTAGGTCTATATAGAAAGACATGGGAAGAAAGCACAGCATAGATCTATAGAAAGACCAACAAAAAAGAACGCAAAACTTGCGAGACATGAAGCATCTAACAATAAAGGGTTAAGTAGTAAATTCATCCTAGAAATATAGGTCTAGGAGCAATGTTGCCCTGAAATTTTGATTTACAAGATTTATACATGCAAATTCATGTTTTTGTTTTTGGCCGCCTTAATCGACACTCCTATGTTCCTATTTATAAGGCGCATCCAACATTTTTATACAAACTAAGAAAAACTTTAAATTTCATTAACTATGTTTTAAAATCTTACAACATTTTAACTTTATCCTTATTCAATATATATTATAAATAGGATATGAATAGTTAGTTTGTCGTTCAACTAGGCCATATTTGCAGTACTATAAATTGAAGATACTATCATATGTTTTTGAAAGAAAATAAAGCGATTTCAACTTTTCATAGCTAAAAAATATGGTTTTTTTTTTTTTTTTTTTTTTTTTTGCAAAAAAAAAAAGTAATTTACTATAGATTTTATATTATAGGTAAATAAAATATATTGATTTTATATTGTATATAAAGTACAATTCGTAAAATAAAAAAATACAATTCAGCCTTATTTTATCTCGAAAATATCCTAGCCAATAAACCATAATTCATGAGGTACTAAATATGTGGATTTGTCAACATAGAGTTTTCTAACGGTGTTAGGTCCCGTTATATTCTGTTAGGTCTCAAGTTCAAATTCTATAGGAGACATGTGTGTTAGAAGAGCAGTCATAAGTCTTCAACCGGGATGATAATATCAAAAAATAAAGATGTGGAGTTTAAAAAAGAAAAGAAAATGAAATAAGAAGATTACAGTTAAATACTATTGTTGATATTAAAAGTGGAAGTTAATCAGGGTGATCAGTCAGGCATCAGGAACCTAATCCGGATGCTGACGTGGCTGATTAGATCGATGAAAGTCCAATCCTGTAGCTTCAATCGCTTTATATATTCTTCATAGCTAAAAACTATAGTACGAGTATTTTTTTTGAAAAAATTTAGTAATTTACGATAAATTTTATACTATAGGTAAATAAAATATATTGATTTTATATTGTATATAAAGTACAGTTTCGTAAAATAAAATAAAAATACAATTTAGCCTTATTTTATCTTGAAAATATACTGGCCGACAAACCATAATTCATGAGGTACTAAATATGTGGATTTGTTAATATAGAGTTAGTCTAGTGTATCACCTTAATTTTTATATTAGGATTTAATTATAGATAAGATAAACTAATTAAACTAATTAATCATGATACATGAATGTATGTATTTTGTAATTATCAAAATAAATGTTTGTATGTAAAATATCATTTTTGATAGTAAAAGAAATTAGTGGAATAAGGGTATAGAAATAATAAATAATTGTCATAAAAAGAAAAACAAAACAAAAAAGAGAGAGAGAGAGAGAGAGGAAAAACGTGTATAAGAAGAAAAGAAAAGAATAATAATATTAATTAATTAATTAATTTGTTACCCAAAAAAATTAATTAATTAATAATAAATTAACATTTATTTTAAAAAAATAAATTATAAAACGGTGGCAGTATTTAATACATGTTTAAAGAGCAAGTATATGGCGTTCCACCGCCTTCCTCCTATGTATATGTGTGCTTGGTAAGGAGTCACATTTGGTGCTTATTTATGTGCTTATATCTCTAATTAGAGGTATAAGCAATTTTTTTAAATTTTTGTATATATTGTATTTATTTAGATTTAAATTATATGATGCTTTTTTGAGATTTTTTTTACAGTATCTCAAATTAATTAATTTTCGATTCTATATTTGTCTATAACACCGAGTATTATAAAAATTAATTAATTTGAGATATTGGGTACAAAAAAACATCTCGAAAAAGCAAGATATAATTTAAATCTAAATAAATGCAATATATTAAAAAATTAAAAAAATTGCTTATATCTCTAATTAGAGGTATAAGCATATAAATAAGTACCTAAGTATAAGCACCAAATGTGGTGGACTCGCTTGGTGAGTGAGTAAATGTCAAGTGGCATGTGAGACTGTGATTTTGTTCGGCGTCAGTGACGTGGGGAGCAGGAGAGAGAGAAAGAGAAAGAGGGATGATGAGAAAGGAATAGGAAGAGAAAAAGAAGTGGTTATTTGAGTTTTTAAGGTAAATTATTTATTTTATTAGATCATTTAGGTAGTTAAATAAATTTCATTTCAATAAAATTTTTTCATAAAAGTTATTCTAAGTATTTTTATCTTTCTAATGAGGGGTAATATAGTACTGATTAGTAAAAATTTGGGGACTAGAATTTTGGTACAATTTTGAGTTTTGATAATAGATAATGGTACATATTTAGAGCATAATTAATATATAATTTTAATCTATTTAGATTCATTATTTGGTTGTTGTAGGAATTTAAATTTAATTTCCTACTTTGAAGAATTTAGGATTTATGTCCGATAGGATAATTCTACCGATTAAATGAGGTTTAAGACATTTATTTGGATTACTAAAAGTATTATTGTCAGTTTAAAAAGTCAAGTTTTGCTAAATCTTAAAATATAGAAAATTATGAGTTAGGATAACTATGTTTGATATGGTTTTGATTATGTGGAGGTTTGAATATTTGTTAGTGTTAGGTTAATAAATTGAGATTTGTGATAATAGGTCTTTTGTATTGAATTTATAATTCATTTTTAATTTATTGAAGGTTATATTGAGGATTAGATTAATTAAATTTGAGGTTTATAAATGAATATGAATATTTAAATTTTCAGGTGAAACTTTTATTGTATGAATTGGGTATTTTGGTCTATAATGATATTTTGATAATCATAATTAGTGAGAAATAATTTATGAAAGAAGGAAATAGGATTGTATTGTAACGATAATTTGAAGAATAGATAAATTGTTACTTTTTCTAAGAAAAATTAAAATAAGACAATTATAGTTTAATTAATTGTTTGTTATTGTATTAGTTGGTATTTTCGTTAATTCTATTAATGTATAATTATATATTTATTTTATTTATAGAGTGGACTTGATATCTCTTAAGTTTATTTCTTGTGTCAAGAATTTGAAATAACCACTTTCCACTTGTTGTACTTGCTTATATGATGTTTGTGAGTAATTTTAAATCTATGAAACTACGCTAATAATAAAGTTGCCTTGTGGGATTTATTTTGGGATGATAGTGATATTATACGTTATGAATAATGTATTGTTTATGGTTTCTTGAACTAGAATAATATTATTATCTTAATTATTATTGTGACAATGCATTATTTTTATAATTTTTCGTTTGAAACTCGTATATACATGCCAAGATTATGATTTTTATTCATGATGTGGAGCGGTGATGGATGTGGAGTAATGATGGGAATTATTGTGTATATAATACCACGTGGCATGCCATAACTCGATGCACAATGGATGGTCTTAGGGCCCTTGGTATCACCCTTTTCCTTTGGTCAAGTTAAAGGTCAGCTCTTGGATAGTGACACCTTTCTATATTCGAAGGAGAGGGAACCCATAGTCCAATATAAGTTCTATAGTCTTTGATCAAGTTATACCTCATTATAGGAAAGCTTAGTGCAATCTTGTCATAAAGACTAAACCTATTATGTTACAACCCATGGGTTCTATCAATGGAATAAGGGTGGGGGTTGATAAGGATTGTCAGGGTATCAATTTGTTGCTTGTCATGTTATATATGTGATTCATGATATGAAATTTGATATAAAAATTTTATTACAGAATTTATAACTTGATAAACTTGTAAATTAGATATCTAGTACTTTGTTATTTAAAATGTTCCACTTGGCACGATCACATATTAGCATTTATAATGAGTTGGATTGATAGTTACAAATATTTTTCAAATGACAGTTCTCATGTAGGTCAATCAGGGTAGACTTTGGAAGCTTAAGTTATTTTTGTTAACGGTAATGCTTCCACCCTTTTAGTATATGTTGAATTATTGTATATTGTCGCATTATGGCTCCTTTGGGTACTTTAGTATATTTTGGCAAATCTTGAAGCAATACTTAGTTAAAAAGTACAGGCCTAGTAAAATCCAAAGTTTAACTGTGTATAATATTCTTTTTAAGGAATAATTTAATCAAGTAAGTAATTAATATTGTCCTTTAAAATGGATGATGTTACATCTAGCGGTATTAGATCCTATTATATCCATCGGGGTCTCAAATATGAGTCTTAGAGGAGACATATGTGTTAGAAATGGCAATCACCAATCCTCAACCACAGATATGGGATGATAATATCAAAAAAATAAACATGTGGATTTTTTTTTTCAAAAAAAAAGAAGAAAATGAAATAAGAAGTTTACAGTTAAATACTATTGTTGATATTAAAAGTGGAAGTTAATCAGGGTGATGAGTCAGGCATCAGGAACCTAATCCAGATGCTGACGTGGCTGATTAGATCGATGAAAGTGCTTTATTATTCCTTTTTCTTCAGATTTAAAAATTGAAATTATTTCTGTGGGTGTCCCATCCAGGCATCCACCTTCAATTATTTATTTCTGTGGGTCACCTCCGTACGTAGCTTCAATTTAAAAATGGCACGTCACCCTCTGTCCCATCTTTGCTTTCTCTGTTTCCTCCAGCTATCTAGCTAATTAACTAATTTTTGAGATTAAATCTAAATAATTTAAAATTATTAAAATATAAAGTACAATATTTTCCTTCTAAACTACTAAGTAATTTGAACCATTCAAATTCAAATTTATTTTGTTAACAAGATAAATAAATTAATTTCTTAGAAAAATCAAATTTACAAGTGCCTTAAATATAGTAAATCAAATAATCCTATGAACGAGAGTTATAGTTTTATGAACAAGATAAATTTATTTTGTTAACAATTACTTATTTATAAGTACTTTGCATTTTATGAACAAATGAAATAGTCTCATGAATAAGTTTTAATAAAAGTATTTGCAGACATGTGATAGATTATTGAATGGTGTACAGAAAAATAATATATATATATATATATATATACTTGCAAACTTCTCATTATCCAAGACTTCTCTCTTTTTTGGAAATGGTGCTTATACATATAAGCATGTAAGAAGCATGTAAATATAAGCATGGAATGTGGACTCGACATGACTCTGATTCCCACATGGTATTAAAGCCACGTTTGTTGAAGAACCTACCTCTCATTTAATGTGGGGTGCACCTAAATTTTTATTTTTATTTTTATTTTTTTGGCGAAATAATCTTTATTTTTTTTTTTTTTTTTTTTGTTTACAAAGGCTGATTAAAACTAATCGAGGAAGCCGGACATAACCGAGCACATCCTTCGCCTACGCGCATCGCATGAAGCAAAAATTGCATCGCACTTGGTGGATCTTGAAGGAGATGAAACCCTTCTTGCAAATCCAAAGCAAAAGTTGCTAGGAAGTCCGCACATTTGTTCCCTTCACGATAAACATGGATAATATTTACCCTCCAGTCTTGAGCCAAACTCCTTTGTATACGCGACAATGCTACGCACGCATTGACGGGATTCGAGGTCCGTAACTAGCTTCAACGCAACAAGACAGTCAAGTTGAACATCCACCTCCTTATAACCTCGACTCCACGCCAACTGAAGCCCGTCTAACAGTGCCCAAAGTTCTGCGAGAAGAGAGTTGCAAATTCCTATATTACGACAGCAACCCTGTAACCACCGACCCTCATGATCTCGAATTATACACCCAGCCCCTGCTCGCATTGTGTCACCCTTTTTGCTCCATCACAATTAAGCACTACCTTTGGAGGCGTGGCTTGGACCAAAGATATAAGGCGAAAGCGCTTGCTAGGCGGTTGTGCGCACGTAGTATGATTGAATAGTGCGGCTTGGTGACTAAAAACACCGCAAGGCTCCTAACTTCACATGCAATAGCATCAGGACGTAGCTGTATCTGCTGGAAAATCTCCTGGTTTCTGGCATGCCAAAGCTTCCAACACACAAGGCCAAAAAGAGTTGCCCACTGACCATGCTCCTCGTCTGCAGCCATCGTTGGAGTAAGATTATGCAGTAACCAATTCTGCAGCTCCCCCTGAAAGAAACCGAGCCGGCGATTGCGTGGTAAAATAAGGTCCCACACCTTCTTTGCAAAACCACACTTGCGCAAGATGTGGTCAACATCTTCCCTTTCCATATGACATCTCGCACATGCATCAGAATCTGTCATACATCTTCGCCTCCTCAGTGCGTTAGTCAGCAAGCTCCCACGCGCGGCAAGCCATAGGAAAACTCTCACCCTTTGTGCACCCTTCCACTTCCAGATGGTCTGCCAGATTTTATTTGGCATCGCACCTCCTGATTCGTCTAGCAATTCATACGCCGAAGCTACAGTAAAGCGCCCATCCGATGAGAGGTCCCAAAAATTGGTTGCCTCGGCATCACGATGATCTGGGGGTTGGCATCCCGAAATTCGTGATAGGACGTGAGGTGGCAGATCGCTCCCAAAACGATTCCAATCCCAAGAGCCTTCAACTGTGACATATTGACTTACCGAGTGTGATGACTCAACTGCGTCAAGTCTCTCGAAAGCCAAGTGTTTTAAAGGTCCAACCGGAACCCAGTTATCATTCCAAAATCTAACTCTTGATCCGTCGCCAATTGACCAACGCATTCCAAGGTCCACCTCCCCCCATACTTGCTTCAAATGTCTCCATAAATAGGAAGATCGCCCGTTTCGTTTAGGCGCCTCTAAGTTGTCATCCACCGCGTACTTCCTGCGTAAGACTTGCACCCACAAGAGGTCAGGTCGTGTCTTAAGTGCAAAAACCAGCTTCATAAGAAAGGCCGTATTTTGCTGCTCCATCTTTTTAAAACCACCCCCGCCCTGTAATCGTGGCTGGCACATATCACCCCAATTGACTAAGCTTGGACGATGCTCCGTTGCTGTTCGGCCCCACACAAAATTCCGAATGTGACGCTCAATACGGTGACAGAGACCAGACGGTATTCTTGTGGTTTGCATTGTGTATGTTGGGATCGCGGATAATACAGCTTTTGCAAGGGTGAGCCGCCCTGCTAGGGATAGAGACTTGGCTGCCCATCCTGATAGCTTGGATTGAACTTTGTCCTCTACATACGCATAAGTTGCAGTACGAACCCTCTCATGCAACAACGGAACCCCCAAGTAATTACCCAGGTCCTCTGATTTGCAAAATCCCAATTCATCACTGATGCTTTCTTGTCTACTTAAAGGAATGTTCTGGGAGAAGAAAATTGCAGATTTGGAATTGCTAACTTTATGGCCCGAGCTAGAGCAGAACTCCTGCAAAACACTGTTAATTAAAGAGATCTGGGAGCCTGCTGTAGAACTAAAAAGAATCAAATCATCTGCAAATAAAAGGTGAGAAAGAGGTGGCCCATTCTTCCCTAATTTGATTGGCTGCCACTGTTTTCCTTGCACCTTCGTAGCAATCATTTGAGAGAGCCGCTCCATACATAACACGAAAAGGTAGGGGGACAGGGGATCCCCTTGTCTAATACCCCTAGAAGGTGCAAATTGCCTTGAGCGACCTCCTTTCCAAACCACCCTCATGCTACATGTAGTCACACACCTCATCACGGCGCGTACAAATTTCTCAGGTAGCCCAGCATCAAAAAGGGTCTCCTCAATGAAGTCCCATCGCAATCGGTCATAAGCCTTTTCCAAGTCCACCTTAATAGCCATCCACCCTACTGCTCCCCGCTTATACCTCATGGAGTGCAAGACCTCTTGAGCAATTATAATATTGTCTGTAATCTGCCTGCCCGAAATAAATCCAGCTTGATTAGGTAATACTAATTTTGGAAGCCATCCTTTGAGACGATTGGCTAAAACCTTGGTGATGATTTTATAAGGGACCGTGCATAAACTAATCGGCCTGAATTCCTTAAGGCGCTCAGGGTTAGGGATCTTGGGTATCAATGTGATGAGAGTTTCATTAAGGCTCGGATCTAAGATACCATCTTCAAAGAAATCGGTGACCATCTTACACATCGACTGTCCCACTATCTTCCAATTATTTTGGAAAAACATCGCATGAAGGCCATCTATTCCTGGCGCTTTGAGCGGTTTCATTTGGAAGAGGGCAGTATGGATCTCACCTGGAGTTATAAAAGCAGTCAAAGATGAGCTCATGCCAGATGTAAGTCTTGGAAACATTCCTTTACCAGAAAAGGGTGGAACCTGATCCGAGTCTTTGGAGTAAAGATTAACGTAGAAATCTAATGCCCACGACGCGAGAATCTCATCATCGGCACTCCATTGTCCAAGTATCATTACGAAGCCCTATGACAAGATTCCTTCTGCCTTTGCGGATTGCCTTAGCATGATAATAAGCTGTATTCCTATCTCCAAAATTAATCCAATCGCTCCGAGCACGTTGAGCCCATGTCAAGCTTTCTTGTTCACATATGAGCTCAAATTCCTTGCGCAATTGGCCTTCCAGATGGTCAAGATGAGGAGAGGGGTGTGTCTCTTGGGCTTTTTGTATGCCCCTTAGCCGAGCCATAATGCGGCGCTTGCGCTGCCCTATACTGCCAAAAACCTCTCGGTTCCACTTTTGCACTGACACCGTGAACTGCTCTATATTGTCTTTCAAAGAAGCCGTCGACGACCAGCTATCAGCAACTACTTGCTCAAAGGACTCCACTATCGCCCATGCCGCCAAAAATCTAAACTGGCGCTGCTGCTGGGGGTAACGTTCCTCGCCACGCACTTGGATACAGATAGGTCTATGGTCAGAACTGAGCTTGGTTAGGTGCTGCACCTGCGTATGACAATAATAATTCAACAGGTTAGTATTTCCCAACGCACGATCAAGGCGCTGGAGTAGAGTACCGCGACGCCATGTAAATTTTGGTCCCGAGAAACCCAAGTCCATTAAACCATTGTCAAAAAGAAATTGTTGGAACAGTGGACATCCACGAGCACGAGTTCCGACGCCACCAGTACGATCTTCACTGCTAAGGATGGCATTAAAGTCCCCCGCTATGAGCCAAGGGCCAACTATAGAGCTCGCCACTGTAGTTAACGAACTCCATAAACTTTTCCTAGGGAGAGAATTTGGGTTACCGTAAACCGCAGTGAAATTGACCTCATTGATAAGCCCCTGCATGCCTATCTTAGTGTGAATGAACTGGGCATTACATACTTCAACCGTGACAATCAAGGTATTCTTCCATAGCAGCCAAATGCCACCCGAGTATCCTCTCGCCTCCAATCTGTATGAGAATTCAAAAGAAGACTGTTTGATGAACCTATCAGCTTTTATTCCAGCTATTCTAGGTTCAACTAGTACTACCATATCAGGACGTTGTTCGGTCATAAAGCGCATAAAAGTGCCAAAGAAGCTTCTACTCGCCGCTCCTTGGCAATTCCAGACGAAGATTTTTAAAACCATAAAAACCATAAAAATTAGGCCCGCACTCCTGATCCAGTAGGACCATCATCGTTTCCATCCTTAGTAGGAGGCCGCGCAACCGAGCACACAGGTGAAAAGGAAGGATCATGCTTTGACACCAATTCTTCCTTTATAGCGTCTATGGCATCCTGAGATATTTGCACCCCAGACACCTTTTTCCTGACTTTTAGAGTCCGCTGGCTATTCGGTTGGAGCCGTATGCCATGTGAGCCTTGTCGTTTTGGAGTTTCTTTGGACTTTTTATTTTCCTTTCCCGGTCGGTTGGTGTGATTCAGTGTGTCCAAAATATTAACGCTAGGCCTGGAATTTTTTGTGGAGTGGCTAATCTCTTCCAACGCCTTCCTGCTATCCTAGAGTATCATTACCGTGTGCTTGTCTTCCTCAAGAGATGAGTTGGTCCTGGTCGGTTGGAGAGTTTCTTCTGATTGGTGCAAAGTCCTTCTTACCTCTTGTGCTTCTTTGTTGGATGATCACTCTCTTGGTCGGGATTTCTTGATTGACTTACCCCATTTGCCACTTGAAACATTAATATCCATAGTCTGGATAGACCGGTCATCCGAGGTGCTCGTTGTTTGAGACAGATATAGGTTCAGCTGGTACTGTCTTGGCCTTATACACCTGAATCTTCTTTGCGGAACCAGTCTTGGGCCCCTGTGTGCTGGGCTTTGGGCGATAACTAGACCCAGCTGGAGTATGCTGATCCGCCTTGTTTCCTCTTAAGGGCGTGTGATTGGATTTGTCTTTCTCTTTTCCGCCACGTTGAAATCCTTTTCCTTTCCGCCACATTTGAAACCGTGGCCCCTCTTTCTTCGTGCGTTGATGGTGCCGTCGAATCCTCACTATCAAAGAGGACATTAAATCGGATCTGTCATCATATCCAATCCCCCCAAGTTAGCTTCTTTCTTCTTTGGAGTTTTGTTGCCTTTTTTAGGATACTCGTACTAGCATCCAAGAACCATACGGTGAGGAGGGCACGGCCGTCGCGTCGCCATTATTGGGCCTGGACCACCACCACCACTTGCTGGGCTCAAAAAGTCTGAGTTAGACGATGTCCTTTTATCCTGAGGATGCTCAGTCGCCTTGGGTTGCTTCCTATCACCACAACGGTCCTTGGCATGGCCATACTTCCCACAGGTGAAGCATATGAGTGGGAGCCCTTCATATTCAATCCGATAAGTCGTCCCATCAACCTTGATGCTAGGGATCAGTGGATTTAACAGATCGATGATAATTGCAAGCCGTGCAAACTTGCCCCGTCCACGCGACTCAGTCCTGTAGTCAATCTTAACCACTTCCCCAAGCAACGCACCAATCGCTCGGAGAGTGCTTTTGTGGTAATACCGAATGGACAGCCCAGGAACTCGCACCCAAGCAACAACTCGCGAAACTGTGGCTGTTGTGGATTCAAAATCCAAAGTCCATGGTTGTACCGTTAAGTAGGCGCCATAGATCATCCAAGGACCACCTGTAATGTTCTTCTAAATCAAAAGTAGCACAGTAAAAGCTCCTTTCCATGTCCACCAACTGATAGGACCCTTTCATTTTCCACAGCGCCTGCGTTCTGTTCACGAGGTCATAATAGGTGATAGAGCGTCCTAGCAATTTGATGATCAAGGAACGCTCCATACCTTTGGCCAGAATAGCCCTAATCTCGTGTGAGAACTCGATGCAAGGCGTATCCCCTTCCTTATTCACTTTGTAATCAGCGTCCGTCAGATTCACCTCCGGCTGCGTCTGGATAAAACTTGTGCCTTGGCTTCCCTTCATGAGTTTGGTTCGGTAAGAGACGCCCCCACTCGGCTCCTGCTCAGTCATTGGTACATCCGCCTCCGTCGTGCCTTCTACTATTCCACCATTCAAAACATCCGTCCGTATGCGGACCTTCTTGGTTGATCGGAGGTCATCCTCCGAGAGCTGTGGAGAAACCTCTTTCGCTAGCAACGCCATTTTTTCATTTTTTTCTCTAATCTTGTCTGTCTCTGCGTTCCCCTCCCCGCCGTCAGTCATATCTTCGCCGTGCATCATGGCCGCCTCCGTCTTCCTTGCTATCACCCCTCTCAATGCTATTTGAATAATCTTTATTTTTAATTATATCCATGTGTACCGCCCTGATACATAAGCTTAACGGGAGATTTGTTCTAATGTAATTAATATTGGGCCAAATAAGGCTATTGAGCCCACCCTGAGCCCAACCCTGAGCCCAAGTACGGAAAAAAATGTAAAGAAATACAAACAGACTCACCTCTGAGTTATTTTGGTAATTGAATTATTTATATTTGTAAAAATTGGGAATAAATCCCCATTGAAGAAATTAACTAGGGAATAAGATTTAGGATCTAAGAGACCTCATGCCTTTCGCCTTTTCCCGTTAGTTGCTATTCTACCATTAATTTTAGGAAAAATGAAGATTCCAATTAAAAAAATAATACCAGAATAATCTCATAATTTATCAATTATAATTTTTTTATTTGTCATTGGTAAACTATGAGATTTTTTTTTTTGTATTCTTTTTTTTTTTTTTTTTTAATTATTTGGGACTTTAGTATCATTTTCCCCCAATTTTAATATTGGGGTTGATTTCTAGGGCACTCCATAATCTTCTGACTTCTGAGGCAATTTGCAAAAGTCACAAAAAACCAAAGGTGAGGATTTGAAGTGGCGATGGCACATTGGGCCACGTTTTCTATCGAAAGAATAACATTTGGTGCCGTTCTATTTTATAATACTGAGACAAAAATAAATGTGATTCGTTTTGAGCCAATAGGAATAATCCAACGCTTCAAGTTTAACGGTTTAGTGGGAGTTGCTTTAATGTGAAGGATTCTGTAACAGCCAATAATGTTGTTTCCTACTATAATGCTTTGTTTTTCTCAATGTACGTTTGTTCCATATAATTTCCCTTGTTTTATTTCATATTTATATATTTCACAACCTATAGATTGTTGTTAGTGGCGGAATCAGGAAAAAATAATAATAAATTAATTCTAAAAAATAAACATATTGAATTATTCTTTTTAGTCATTATTATTAGGCATCAACTAATAAATGTATTTGGTCATTTTTATAAAGGTACTTGCTTGTTTCCAAATAGCATTAAATATTTTTTTCATGTATACCTATAATTAAAGAGGTATTGAGTTAGAGTACATTTTTTTTAGAAAAAAAGAATAATAATTAATATGATATTAGAGTTTAGTGTAATTAATAAGAATAATATTGAAAATTACTTAAATTTTATGATTAATTTAATGACTTTAACTATTTTTATTGATTTGTGAGAATTGTTAGTTGGTGTCCATGGACGGACCCACATACAACACAAGGGGTTTTGTTTTCTTTAAAAAAAAAAGAATTTAATACATGTTTGAATGATTATCCACCCTTAAATTAAGTGTCTACTCTTAAATTAAGTGTCAACCCTTAATATATCAAGACTGCACTTCGTAATCAGATGAGGGATGGATGGTTGAATGATTGTTTAGTTCTTTATATTGAAAAAGATGTATTTGATAGCATTGATGATAAGACAATTATGATGGAATTCAAGAAATAAGGCCTAGAATGATGACATTGTAATTATTTTTATTATAATATACTCCCTCCGGTCCTAATTGTACGAACACTTTTTAGTACAGATTGCACTACAAAAGTGTTCCTATAATTAGGACCGGAGATGGTACTTTTGTTATTAAAATACTTGAACTTATTGGTGTCCACCATTCATTGTAATTTATGTAGCTGCATTTATTTCTAACAATACATAGCCTTGCTTTTCTAAATGACAGATTTGTAAAATAATTGCCCTCTTATTACATCATCAGTATTCACTTGATTTCATAAATTATTTTTTGATAAATTTTTTTCTTGTTTATATTCTTTTGTTTTTTTAATGCATTTAAAACTTTCCCTTTAAAAAAAAATAAAAAAAATGGTGGTGCTGCCCCCGAACCCCCAAACATCCCCTTCCGTAATTTTCTGGGTCCACCCCTGTTGGTGCCTTATAATAAAGACCAGGGGGAGTATTTACTAAATAGTATCACATAACTTTGAAAATACAAATAAATAATAACCGATAATTATAAATCAAAACAATATATAAAATGATACTAACCTTTTCTGTAGGTATCTCAAACAAGAATTTTAGTTTCCTCTCACAAATTTTTAATGAATAATGAACTAAACATTATCCTTATAGAAAAGATAAAAAATTAGATGGGACCAAATTATTAACTAAATAAAATAATATATAATAAATACATATATATTCTAACAAATTTTAGAAAAACAGCTAACCACACAAAGTAGTTGTTTTGCTTATTACTTTAGGTGCATTAGTATTCCTCTATAATTTTTTTTAAAAAAAAAAAGAAAAAAGAAAAAGAAACAGGCAAATTGATGAAGACAAGTTATGTGGCTGCCTAATTGGAATCATACATGTCACGTGATTGTCTGCTTCGCTGGGGACTTGGGGGTAAGTCTCACGTGATGGACTGACTCTCTTCCAAACTTCAACAGGAGCAGAAACAGGCAAATTTAAACAAAAGCAAATTGGGAAGTTCATTATGAGATTAGGCGATTAGCTACTAGATTTTGGTCTTTTTATTTTAATTTAATTAATGTGAAAGTTTATCTTTCAATAAAGTAGACTTTGTATTTTTAAAATAAAGTGTATTTTTTTTCCCTGTGAGTAAAGTAAAGTGGATTTTAAATATGAGTAAGGCTATAAAGTTAGTATTAAATTTTTAGACAAATATAATGAGATTTATTATTATTATTTTTAATAAAACATGTTGGAATAAATAGGATCAGAGGAGTATATATTTTTATACTTTTATTAATTTTTTAAAAACAAATTACCTATGATTTTAATTTGCACGTTGTACATATGTAAATTCATGTTTTTGTTTGAAACATTTGGCCACTTTTTTTTTTTTTTGGATACAGGTAGCCACTTTAATAAATAGTTTCTTGTTCAAATAGATTGTCTTTGTTTTTTTTTGTTTTTTTTTTTTTGATACAGGTAGCCACTTTAATAAATAGTTTCTTGTTCAACTAGGTTATCTTTACACTACAAAATGAATTTTATATTAAGTATTGATAGTATTAAATGTTTTTGAAAAAATGTAGGGTGACTCAAACTTTTCATACCTTAAAAATATAGTAATGTTTTAGCAAAAATAAGAAAGTAATTTATCATGAATTTTATAGTATGGGCAAATTAAATATATTGATTTTCTATTATATACAAGTATAAATTACAATTCGCCTTTCTTTATCTTAAAAATATATTACCTAATAAACCAATAAATTGTAATTCATGAGGTATTATTGTATTAAAGGTGTGTATTTTATTTTTCTTTTTTCTTTTTTCTAAAAAGAAATTGAAATAAGAAGATTACAATTGAATATTGTTTGATATTGAAAAGTGGAAGTTAATCAGGGTGATTAGTCAGGCATCAGAAACCTAATCCAGATGCTAACGTGGCTGATTAGATTGATGAAAAATTCCATAGGTTCAATTATTTATTTAAAAATTGCACGCTTTACCTTTCTTGACATTTTAAAACTGAAATTATTTCTGTGAGGGTCCCCTCCATTTCCAACTTTATTTATTTATTTATTGACCAACACTGTCCAGCAACAACGTGGCTTCAAAAGAATTTTGTTTCCCTCATATAATAATTATATTATCAATTTTTTTTCTTTTTTCTTTTTTTTTTTTTTTGCTCATTCTATCTGATATTCTTATCTCAATCAAATTAGCGATTTCTTTAAACCATGTGATGATGTCCATATTCTTATCTTCTCTAATATTAAATTATTAATTTAGTTTAAAGTATCAATTTTCTCCTTTACATCCTAAAATTAGGTATGTAGTTAATTTCGTGCTTCTAGTGAAGATACAAATATTGTGCCTTTAACACTCAAATTTCAGAGTAACTAATGGAAGAGAGAGCAGAAAGCAAGGGAGTAAATAAAAGACGCTTATTAGGGGAAACCTTTTATCCCAAATATAAATTATTCACCGAAGAAATTTTGTAAATATAAATTATTTGAATATTTAAATAGCTTTGTGCTCAAATACGCTTCATTAAAATTTTATATTCAAACGACTACGCCCAAAAAAAAAAAAAAAAAAAAAAATCATGTTTTCTCAACATTTATTTGCAGAGTTACTAATTTTGAATTTGTTGAGACAATAATTTTTTAGGGGAAATTCTAATAAAAGAACCTTAAAAATGCTAATAGAGATAAAAATGTGTTTTGAATATTCATAATATTATCGAGATATTTCACTCAATTAATACTTTTTGTAATTAAAAGGAAATGACAAGATTACCCTTACATTTTTTTCAAAAAAATAACTCTTGCCGTTGGTAGTGATGCCGGTGACATACTCTACTGACAACAGAGCTCTGATGACTAGCTGGCAGCCATAAAAGATCCGGCTGAAATAAATATTTTCAAAGTGGTGGGGGTGGGGTTTGAATCCCCACCACTTTGTTTGGCCAAAAGATTGGCCATCAATGGCTTTCAAGATATTTTTTGGCTAACAAGTATATACGTGTTAACTAATTGATCTTTAACCTAACTACATTCACAAGTTTTGTTGAGGAATTCATAACATTTAATTAGATTTTAACAAATTTTGTTTACTAAGTAAAACATTCAAACTATCAGGTTATTCATAAATTTTGTTAAGAAATTCACGACATTTCATTAAATTTTAACAATTTTTGTTTATTAAGTAAAAAAGTCACACTATCACGTCATTCATAAGTTTCGTTAAGGAATTCACAACATTTGATTATGTTTTTTTAACAACTTTCTATTCCAAAAGCAAAAAAAGAAAAAAAAAAAGTTAACTATCAAGTCATTCACAAATTTTGTTAAAGAATTCATGACATTTCATTATGTTTTAATAACTTTCATTTACAAACTAAAAAATTCACATTATCAGATTATTCATAGGTTTTATTAAGAAATTCACAATATTTTATTACGTTTTAACGACTTTTGTTTTCAAGAAAAAAATTCAAACTATTAAGCCATTCACAATTTATGTTAAAGAATTCACCACAATTTTTTTAAGTTTTAACAAGTTTCTTTTTCCCATAAAATAAAAGACTATGAAAGGACAAGCAATATGTAAGAATTAAAAGTGATGTGTTATAATTATGTGTTACTCCGTATTTGATTTTGATTGACCTTTATGAAGATTTCCTATGAATTAGTATGTGGAACTTATGAAACTTATGAGGTCTTGGTTATGAAGATTCAAGTATTTGCTGACATGTGATAGATTATTAAAGGGAAAATTACGCTCAGGTCATAAGGAAGGGAATTAATCACAATAAATTGTGATTATGTAAAACTTAAAGGACTAAAAGGATATTTTAAACTATTTTATAATATTTGAGAGTAAAATGGGAAAATCCTTTTCAAGGCCTATATTACCAAAAGAATACCAAAAAAGGCCCTAACATTCTAAAAATACCCAAAAAGGTCCAAGGATTTGACAATTCGGGAAAATGCCCTTCGAATTCACGAAGTTGTTAATGCGTCGATCAAGTTGTTAGCGATGATTTAGTTATTAGATGAAATGATTTAGTTGTTAAAATTTTTTATTTTTAACAACTAAATCACCCATCTAACAATTAAATCATTTCCGCTTAACAACTTGATCAAACCCATTAACAACTCACCTTTGGGCCTTTTTGGGAATTTTCAGAATCTTGGGGCCTTTTTGGGAATTTTCATAATCTTAGGGCCTTTTTGGGTATTTTTAAAATGTTAGGGCCTTTTTTTATATTCTTTTAGTAATATGGGCCTTGAAAAGGATTTTCCCGAGTAAAATAACTGTGATTCGTTTTGGGCCAATGTGAAGTTGCCCATTTTAACCTACCGTAATGCTTTGTTTTTCTCACTTTTATTTTTAATTTATACATTTCACAACCCATAGATTGTTGCTTATTAGTTTGGGTGCATTAGGATTCCCCTAGATTCCTTTTTTAAGATAAAAAGACAAATTGATGAAGACACTTTATGTGGCGGCCTAATTGTAATTATGCATGTCACGTGATTGTATTCTTCGTTGGGACAAGTCTCACGTGATGGACTGATTCTCTTCCAAACTTCAATTGAGAAGTTCATTATGAGATTAGGCGATTACCTACTAGATTTTGGTCTTTTTTCATTATTCCAAAACATAAAAAACAAAAACGAAAAATCGTATCTCTGGGCTTGATTGTTATATATTCCTAATTTTTATGGTGGAAATTAAAATGAAACAGTACATGTTTGTACGCTTTTATTATCATTAATTATGTACGCTTTTATCGTTAGGCCACGTCAAGGGTCACGTGTTAGTGTGTGACTACATTTGTACGAGACTTGTCAATCATTCCATTACTTTCTCAATTAATAGATACAGTGATACACAAATTACCTGCTCCACCCTCCTATTTATTTATGTAGAGATATTTTTTTTTTCCCTACTTATAAATCATATAATTAAGTTTTTATTTTAATGAATGTACAAGTTTATCTTTTAATAAAGTGGACTTTGTATTTTTAAAACAAAGTGTATATTTTTTTTCCCCTGTGAGTAAGGTAAGGTGTATTTTAAAAATGGGTAAAACAATAAAGTTAGTATTAAATTTTTAGATAAATATAATTAGATTTATTATTATTATTTTTCAATAAAACATGTTAGAAATAATTTATAAATAGGATCAAAGGAATATATATTTCTATAATTTTATTAATTCTTTTTTTACAAAAATACCTAGGATTTTAATTTGCAAGTTGTATATATGTAAATTCATGTTTTTGTTTGAAACATTTGGCCTTTTTTTTTTTTTTTTTGTATAATACAGGTAGCCACTTTAATAAATAGTTTCTTGTTCAACTAGGTGGCACTTACACTACAAACTGAATTTTATGTTAAGTATTAATAGTATTAAATGTTTTTCAAAAAATGTAGGGCGACTCAAACTTTTCATACCTTAAAAATATAGTAATGTTTTGGCAAAAAAAAAAAGTAATTTATCATGAATTTTATAGTATGGGTAAATTAAATATATTAATCTTATATTATATACAGTATAAATTACAATTGGGCCTTACTTTATCTTGAAAATATATTAGCCAGTAAACCAATAAATCGTAGTTCATGAGGTATTATTGTATTAAAGGTGTGGATTTTCTTTTTAAAAAAAATAAAAAAGAAATTGAAATAAGAAGATTACAATTAAATATTGTTGATATTGAAAAAGTGGAAGTTAATCAGGGTGATTAGTCAGGCATCAAAATTCAAAAGCCTAATCCAGATGCTGACGTGGCTGATTAGATTGATGAAAAATTCCATAGGTTCAATTATTTATTTAAAAATTGCACGCTTTACCTTTCTTGACATTTTAAAATTGAAATTATTTCTGTGAGTGTCCCCTCCATTTCCAACTTTATTTATTTATTTATTGACCAGCACTGTCCAGCAACAACTTGGCTTCAAAATATTTTATAACTTGGCTTCAAAATATTTTTTCTCATATTATTTTTTTTTATGTTAATTTTATCTCATATTCTTATCTAAACCAAATTAGCTATTTCTTGTAACCATGTGATAATGTCCATATTCTTATATTCTCTAATATTAAATTATTAATTTAGTTCAAAATATCAATTTTATCCCTTACATCCTAAAATTAGGTATGTAGTTAATTTCGTGCTTCTAGTGAAGATACAAATATTGTGCCTTTCACACTCAAATTTCAGAGTAACTAATGGAAGAGACAGCAAAAAGCAAGGAAGTAAATAAAAGACGCTTATTAGGGGGAAACCTTTTTATCCCACATATAAATTATTCACCCAAGAAATTTTGTAAATATAAAGTATTTGAATCTTTAAATAGCTTTGTGCTCAAATACGCTTCATTAAAATTTTATATTCAAACAACTACTGTCAAAAAAAAAAAATTATCAACATTTATTAGCAGAGTTAATAACTTTGAATTTGTTGAGGCAATAATTTTTTAGGAAAAATTCTAATAAAAGAACTTTAAAAATGCTCACAGACAAAAATGTGTTTGAATATTCATAATATCATTAAGATGTTAGACTCAATTTATATTTTTTGAAATTAAAAGAAAATTACAAAATTACCCTTATATATATATATATATATATATATATATATAAACTCTTGCCACTGGCAGTAGTGCCATTGACATACCCCACTGGCGCCAAAGCTCTGGTGACTAGTTGGCAGCCACTGAATATCCAGATAGAATAAATATTCTCAAAGTTGTGGAGGTTGTGTTTGAACCCCATCACTTTGTTTCCCCAATTGATTGGCGACCAATGGCTTTCCAGATATTTTATGCCAACAAGTATATATGTGTCAACTTTAATATTTAACCCAAGCTCATTGACAAATTTTGTTTGAAAATTGAAAGAAAAAATCATATTTTAAATAATAAATTATATTTTTAGAAGCAAAAAAAAATATATCAAATTTGAAAAAAGACAGATTAACACCACACTTACTGGATTATAATAAGAACTTTTTTTTTTTTTTTTTTTTTTTTTTTTTGGCGATACATGATACTAGTTAAGATGGGTTGTTCTAGCGCTTCCAAGCTCTAAAAGTACTTACAACAATATAATAAAAAGAGTTAACCTAATAATTTTTTGTTATGAGTCACCTCCTTATGGAGGGAAAATATTAAAAGGGGAGAAAATTTTTGTGGGCCTCACCACAAATAACTTTTCTCTCTCTCCATTTTCTCTCCCCCCTCCCCCCCCCTCCCCCCCCAACCAAACATACCCTAAGGAGGGATTTATTTTAATGTAAATAATATTGGGCCAAATAAGACTATTGAGCCCACCCTGAGTCCAAATATGAAAAAATGACATTAACGTCCTAATTTAAAATAATATTATTATAAAAGTCTCATAACTTATCAATGATAGTTTTTTCTCTTGTTATTAACAAGCTATTGGATTTTGCTGATATTATTTTCCTTATTTAAGACCTTAGTGTCATTTTTCTTTAATTTTAATATTAGGGTTCATTTCTAGGGCATTCCATAAGCTTGTAGGTTTTGCAAAAGTCAAAAAAAAAAAAAAAAAAAAAAAGGTAAGGGATTTGAAGTGGCGATGACACATTGGATCCAGTTTTCTATTTCAAGAATAACATTTGGTGCCGTTTTATTTTATCTTTCTCCGATTCTAAATATAAGATATAATTATATAATGTTACACTACAAACTATGCCTTACATTTAAAACATGAGGTAATAATATTGAGAGTAAAATAACTGTGATTCGCTTTGGGCCAATATGAATAATCGAACGCTTCGATTTTGTTGGTTTAGTGGGAGTTGCTTTAATGTGAAGGATTCTATAACAGCTAATAGTGTTGTTTCCTAGTTCCTACTATGATGCTTTGTTGTTTTTCTCAATGTACGTTTGTTCCATTTAATTTCCCTTGTTTTATTTCTAATTTATACATTCCATAACCTATATAGATTGTTGCTTATTGTTTTAGGTGCATTAGTATTCCTCTAAATTATTTATTTATTTTTTAAAAAAGACAAATTATGTGGCTGCCTAATTGTAATTATGCATGTCACGTGATTGTCTTCTTCGTTGGGACAAGTCTCACGTGATGGACTGATTCCCTTCCAAACTTCAATCGAGAAGTTCATTATGAGGTAAGGCCATTAGCTACTAGATTTTGGTTTTTTTTTTTTTTTTTTCCATTATTCCATAACATAAAAAACAAAAATGAAAAATCGTATCTCTGGCCTTGATTGTTATATATTCCTAATTTTTATGGTGGGAATTAAAATGAAACATCACATGTTTGTACGCTTTTATTATCATTGACTATGTACGCATTTATCGTTAGGCCACCACAAGGGTCACGTGTTAGTGTGTGACTACATTTGTACGAGACTTGTCAATCATTCCATCACTTCTTCCATTCATAGATACACAAATTACCTGCTCTACCCTCCTATTTATTTATGTAGAGACATTTTCTTTCCCCTACTTATAAATCATATAATTAAGTTTTTATTTTAATGAACTCACAAGTTTATCTTTCAAGACTTTGTATTTTTAAAACAACGTGTAAATTTTTTTTCCCTGTAAGTAAAGTAAAGTGTATTTTAAATATGAGTAAGGCTATAAAGTTAGTATTAAATTTTTAGACAAATATAATGAGATTTATTATTAATTTTTTCAATAAAATATACTGAGAATAATTTATATATAGGATCAGAGGAGTATATATTTCTATGCTTTTATTAATATTTTTTAAATCAAATTACCTAGAATTTTAATTTGCAAGTTGTATATATGTAAATTCATGTTTTTGTTTAATTTTTTTAATTTGCAAGCTTTGTGCTCAAATACGCTTCGTTAGAATTTTATATTCAAACAACTACGGCCAAATAAAAAAATTCATATTTTCTCAACATTTATTTGCAGAGTTACTATATACTTTTGAATTTGTTGAGACAATAATTTTTTAGGGAAAATTCTAATAAAAGAACCTTAAAAATGCTAACGGATAAAAATGTGTTTCGAATATTCATAATATCATCGAGATGTTCGACTCAATTTATATTTTTTGTAATTAAAAGGAAATGACAAAATTACCCTTACATTTTTTTATTTAAAAAAATGTACTCTTGCCGTTGGTAGTGATGCCGGTGACATACTCCACTCACGACAAAGCTCCGATGACTACCCGGCAGCCACTAAAGATCCGACTGGAATAAATATTTTCAAAGTGGTGGGGCTGCGGCTGCGGCTGGGGTTTGAATCCCCACCACTTTGTTTGGCCAAAAGATTGGCCATCAATGGCTTTCAAGATATTTTTCAGCTAACAAGCATATATGTGTCAACTAATTGATCTTTAACCTAAGTACATTCACAAGTTTTGTTAAGGAATTCATGATATTTAATTAGATTTTAACAACTTTTGTTTACTAAGTAAAACATTCACACTATTAGGTTATGCATAAATTTTGTTAAGAAATTTGACATTTCATTAAATTTTAACAACTTTTTGTTTATTTAGTAAAAAAGTCATACTATCATGTCATTAATAAGTTTCGTCAAGAATTCACAACATTTAATTATGTTTTTTAACAACTTTCTATTCCAAAAGGGGGAAGAAAAAAAAAGTTAACTATCAAGTCATTCACAAGTTTTATTAAAAAATTCATGACATTTCATTATATTTTAATAACTTTCATTTACAAACTAAAAAATTCACATTATCAAATTATTCACAGATTTTATTAAGAAATTCACAATATTTTATTACGTCTTAACGACTTTTGTTTTTAAGAATTTTTTTAAGATTAATGGTATTAGAATTTTAAGATTAAAAATATATTTTATGAAGTTAAGAGACTAAAAATATACTTTATATAAAACTTAAAAGACTAAAACCATCCTTTATACTTTAGTCTATTTTATAATATTTGAGAGTAAAATAATTGTGATTCGTTTTGGGCCAATATGAATAATCCAACGCTTCAATTTTAATGGTTTAGTCGAAGTTGCTTAAATGTGAAGGATTCTGTAACGGCCGATAGCCGATAGTGTTGTTTCCTACTATAATGCTTTGTTTTTCTCACTTTGTTTCATATAATTTCACTTCTTTTATTTTTAATTTATACATTTCACAACCTATAGATTGTTGCTTATTACTTTAGGTGCATTACTATTCCTCTAGATTAAAAAAAAAAAAAAAAAGAAGAAGACAAATTGATGAAGACAAGTTATGTGGCTGCCTAATTGTAATTATGCATGTCACGTGATTGTCTTCTTCGTTGGGACAAGTCTCACGTGATGGACTGATTCTCTTCCAAACTTCAATCGAAAAGTTCATTATGAGATTAGGCGATTAGCTACTAGATTTTGGTCTTTTTCTTTATTCCAAAAACATTAAAAAAAAAAAAAAAAAAAAATCGTAGCTCTGGTGGCTTTGATTGTTATATCTTCCTAACCACAAGGGTCACGTGTTAGTGTGTGACTACATTTGTATGAGACTTGTCAATCATTCCATTTACTTCTTCCATTAATGGATACACAAATTACCTGCCGCACCCTCTTATTTATGTAGAGCTATTTTTTCCCCCTACTTTTTAGAGTTAGAAAAACGGACCGGGTCCATTTGAAGTTTGGCCCTTTAAGGATCGGGTTTATAAATTGGAGGTGTGAAGTGAAGTTTAACCCTGAAGGGCGAAGGGCTTACACGGGCTGGCCCATCGGGCCCTTTAATTTTATTTTATTTTTAAAGTTGAATACTTATTGAAGTTGGATCATTTAGTAATTTATATGTATTTTGTATTTGTTATAGAGTTATTTATCCATTTAAGTATAAATACATAATAACTACACTCTAATTTTATGATTTGGTTTATTATTTATTGTAGATAAATATTATAGATGTGTTCATGAAACGGGAGAAGAAATTCATGATATTCTTACTTATAAACTGGAGCCTACTACTCAAAGTAAATAATAATCAAATCTCATTGAAATTGATGATAGTAGTCATCGTCATTGTACTAATGTCATTTTAGTGGTATGTTTCTTATGTTTTATATGAGTTATTTGTTAACATAGTTTGCTTTTGATTATGAATTAGTGACTATCTTTATTTGTTGGATGATTAATGTTATAATTTACTAATTATATTTTTTGAAAAAACCAGGAGGAAAAATATTTAATATTTGGAATAGTAAATTTCAGGCCCTACGAGCCGGGTTTTGAAAAACAGATGTTTTCCTTACCCCGTGCCCTAGAGGGCCAGGCTTGATTCCCAGTTCTACTTATAAATCATATAATTAAGTTTTTATTTTAATGAATGTACACGTTTATCTTTCAATAAAGTAGGCTTCGTATTTTAAATATGAGTAAGGCTATAAAGTTAGTATTAAATTTTTAGACAAATATAATGAGATTTATTATTAATTTTTTCAATAAAACATACTGGAAATAATTTATATATAGGATCAGAGGAGTATATATTTCTATGCTTTTATTAATATTTTTTAAAGCAAATTACCTAGGATTTTAATTTGCAAGTTGTATATATGTAAATTCATGTTTTTGTTTAAAACATTTAGCCACTTTAATCAATAGTTTATTGTTCCACAAGGTTTTATTTGTATTATAAAATGGATTTTATATTAAAGATAGGATGTAGTATTAGATGATTTTCAAAGAATGTTAGGCAACTCAAACCTTTCATAACTTAAAAATATAGTAATGTTTTGGCCAAAAAAAAAAAAAAAAAAAAAACTAATTTACCATAAATTTTATAGTATAGTAAATTAAATATATTGATTTTATATTGTATATGAATTAAAATTGGCCTTATTTTATGTTGAAGATATATTAGCCAGTAAGCCAATAAATTGTAATTCATGAGGTATTATTGTATTAAAGTTGTGGATTTTTTTTTTTAAAAGAAACTGAAATAAGAAGATTACAATTAAATATTGTTGATATTGAAAAGTGGAAGTTAATCAGGGTGATTAGTCAGGCATCAGAAACCTAATCAGATGCTGACGTGGCTGATTAGATTGATGAAACTATGAAAGTCCAATTCCATAGCTTCAATTATTTATTTAAAAATTGCACGCTTTAAACTCGAAATTATTTCTGTGGGTGTCCCCTCCATTTCCAACTCTATTTATTTATTTATTGACCAGCACTGTCCAGCAACAACTTAAATTCAAAAGAATTTTATTTATTTATCTCATATTCTTTTTTTATGTTCATTTTATCTCATATTCTTATTTCTGTAGTATTCCTTTTAACCATGTGATGATGTCCATATTCTTATCTTCTCCAATATTAAATTATTTATTTTGTCCAAAATATCAATTTTATCCCTTACATCCAAATATTAGGTATGTAGTTAATTTCGTGCTGCTAGTGAAGATACAAATATTATGCCTTTAACACTCAAATTTCAGAGTAACTAATGGAAGAGAGAGCAGAAAGTAAATAAAAGACGCTTATTAGGGGGAAAACCTTTTTATCCCAAATATAAATTATTCACCGAAGAAATTTTGTAAATATAAATTATTTGAATCTTTAAATAGCTTTGTGCTCAAATACGCTTCATTAAAATTTTATATTCAAACTACTACGGCAAAATAATAATAATAATAATGTTTTGTCAACATTTATTTGCAGAGGTACTACTTTTAAATTTGTTGAGACAATATTTTTTAGGAAAATTCTGATAAAAGAACTTTAAGAATGCTAAAAGACAAAAATGTGTTTCAAATATTCATAATATCGTTGAGATGTTAGGCTGAATCTATCCTTTTAAAAAAAAATTAGAAAGAAATGAAAAAAATTGTCCTTACATTTTTTTTTTCCTAAAAAGTTAACTCCTACTGCTGGTTGTGGTGCCAGTGACATACCCTACTGGCGCCAGAGCTCCGGTGACTAGCTGACAACCACCGAAGCTCCATCGGGAATAAATATTTTCAAAGCGGTGGGGGTGAGGTTTGAATCCTCACCTATTTGTTTGCCTAAAAGATCAGCAAGTCGGTGGCTTTCAAGATATTTCATGCAAACAAATATATGTGTGTTAAATTTGATTTTTAACTTAAGCCTATTTATAATTTTGTTAAGGAACTCACAACATTTTATGAGGTTTTAACAACTTTTGTTTTCCAAGTAAAACATTCATGCTATTAGATCATTCACATATTTTATTAAGAAATTCACGACATTTCATTAAGTTGTGAATGACCTAATAGTGTTTTTACTTGATAAATGAAATTTGTTAAAACCTAATGAAATGTAATGTATGAATCTCTTAATCGAACTTGTGAATGACTTTAGAGTGTGAATTTTTTCTACAGAAAATGAAAGTTATTAAAATTTAATCAAATGTCATGAATTTCTTAACAAATATTGTAAAGTGACTTGATAATGTGACTGTTTTTTGGGAAAATGAAAATTGTTAAAACTTAATCAAATGTCGTGAATTCCTTAATAAAATTTATGAATAGGCTTAAGTCAAAGATAAAGTATTAAGTTATATATATTTGTTTGCCCAATGTATATTAAAATGCATCGGGCCCCAATGGACACCATTGTTTTTGGAAAATAAAGTTGTGAGGGTTCATATCCTACTATGACAACTTTACTGTTATGGACCTCGGAAATGGGCCAGACCAAGTCAAGCCCAATAAGAGGCCAACTACCCCACACCTATCCCCACTACCTCAATGGTGCGGGAAATGGGGGCCTGGCGCACGGCATCATGGGAACATCTTTGCCTAGAGAGTCGGATCAACCCGGCTCGGTTATAAATAGGGCACGCCCCGGTGAAGCGATACACACGTATTCCCCTTACTTTTTAGATATCGTCCCATTTGTGCACACACCCCACACCTCTATGTAGTACGGTGATCATCTTGCCCACCGTTATCCGTGCCATAGATAACATTGGACAAGCCTACCAGATCCTACATTGAAGTTAACTTGACCCGGGTGAGACATTTGTGTTCCACAACGGAACATTGGCGCCGACCGTGGGACGATTAAACTTCGAATCCCATACCATAAAGCCACGAACCTATCGAGCAAATGGCGAATACAAGAGGACGTGGTGCAACAACTCGGCGAGAATCAAGTGCCAGAAGAACAACCAGAGCAACATGAAGGACAAACATCACAACCAAGGGGCCCGATGAACCGGAAAAAGAACCAATGTTGGTAGAAACCGAAGAGGAGACATCGGGCAAACGAAATCTCAACCCCTTGAAGTAGTTGACCCGATATTCAGTTGTTACGAAGTACCACGGGGTCCGTATTGACGAGAATAGACGAGATGGAAACACGGAATCGATTACAAAGGGAAGAGGACGTCCGGACTATGAAAGAAGAGATGAACCGCCGCGAGGAAGAATTCAGAAATTAGTCGGGCGTCACGCGGGACCAACCCCGGATCATGACGGCAACACGGGAAGGGCAATGTGGACCGAGCCAAAATGGCATCCCCACTCCTCGGAATATTGGGACGTCACAGACGACTTATGAAGACACTCCCGAGATGAGGAACGATACACGGAAACCGAAGCAAGAAAATTCCAGATCGGACGGTGGCTAATCGGGACAACACTGATAACACTCGAAAGGAACGATCGTCGGTCGGAACGTCTAAGAAAGACAAAGGAAAGATCCTCTCTAAAAAAGAGGTGGCATCGCCGTCAACTGATGCAAGCTCAGATGAGGAGGAGAAAGTCGCGACTCCCTTTACGGCCAAAATAATGGCCGCGCCTTATCCAAAAGGCTTAGACACCAAAGATTTCCCGAAATACGATGGAACCCAGGACCCCGCAAGTACATGTGGGCAATTTCGAGAATGGAGATCATGGTCAAAGGATACTCGGGGCCGTGGTACCCCGGTTGTTTGCGGAACGCTACGTGGACCAGCCAAATCGGTTCAACACCTTGCCGTAAAACACAATCCCGGACTTGAAAGATTTGGAGAACAAATTCCTACTCAACTTCGCCACGAGCAGGAAGCAACCCAAAACCGAGTTCCAATTGGATCAGGTGAAGCAATCACCCGGGGAAACGGTGCAAAAGTATTTGGATCGCTTCAAGGACACGGCAATACAAGTGCCGGGATTAAAGGAAGACGTACATTTGCATTGCATCATAGCTGGCCTGGACAAATCCTCACGATTGAAGAAGTCGGTCGTGAAACGACGTCCCAAAACCCTGGCAGAATTCCGAGATCGTTCAAAGACTTACATAGAGCTGGAACAGATGGATATCATGAGCCATGCACCACGGGACAAACGGAGGAGTCCATCTCCCCGAGTGAAGGAACGATACAATCCGAACAGACAAGAATCCCGAGGACGAAGGGATGCTAAACCTCGGAGAGCAGAAGGAAGATATGACCGATACGCTCCACTAAAAGTATCTCAGGCCCAGGTCTGGAAGGAAGTCTCCCTGACCGAGATGAAAAAAGTAGAACGGCCACGCCCGATGCGGAATGAACATACCCTGGACAAATCTCGATATTGCGAATTTCATGACCAACACGGGCACACCACGGATGTCTGTTGGGATTTGAGGGACGCCATCGAGAAATTCATACGAGAGGGAAAGCTCCGTAAATATCTGATCCAAACGCAAGGGCGGCAGGGTAAGCGCAGAGGACAACGGAGTAGAAGTCCGCTGGCCGAAAAGAGAAAACGAGAACAGAACAAAGGAAGAGAAGCACATGATGAATATCCCGAGTCGAAATATGAGCGCAATGGGATTGTTGGAGGTTTCGGCGGAGGAGGAGATTCCGCCAATCAAAGAAAAAAATACTTGAAAGAGGTTCTATCCATAGTTGACCGTCCGAAATTTAAAAGGAGTCTCGCAAAACCAAATTTGCCAATGCTCGGGTTTCGAAGAAGACTTGGAGGATGTCATGCCGGGACACCACGACGGGCTCGTCATAGCCGGAATCGTCAAAGATTGCCGAGTTAAGAAGATTTTTATTGATAATGGAAGCGCGGTGGACATAATCCCCGGGATGCGTTTAAACGCATGCGATTCGACTTCGGAAGACCTCAAACCATGTAGGACCACCCTTACAGGCTTTAATGGAGAAGACACCCGTCCAAAAGGATACATCGACATCAAATTGACGTTGGGGACGAAAGAGGCATTCAAGTCGGGGGATAGTCCGTTTCGTTGTGGCCGACTTCCCGTCTCCATACAATATTATCCTCGGACGACCAACTATCCATGATTGGAACATCTTTGGTATCGTCTAATCACCGAAGTTGAGATTTTATGATAGAGAGAATCAGGTCGTTACCGTAAAAGGAGATCGGAGAGACTCTCGGCAATGCTACTTTGAAGCGGTGAAAATTCCAAAGACGGACCGCCAAAGGAGGTGAAAAGAAGACGGACAAGAAGCTTTGTTTACATAGTAGAGTTAGACTTGAGGGAAGAAGACAAGATGCAAAGGTCCGAGCCTAATGAAGAGACGAAGATTTCGTCTGGGAATGAACCCGAGCGAGACAACCAAAATCGGGAAAACATTGAATCCGAGATGCGAGCAAAATTGGAGTTGTTCTGCGAGCAAACAAAGACGTGTTTGCATGGACGCCATCGAGATTCCAGGAATTGACCCCGAGTTTTGTTGTCACAAATTGGCCATCCACCATGGGTCAAACCCCAGTGGCTCGAGAGAAAGAGGAAAAGGGGGTGCGGACCAGGGGTAAAGCCTTGGAAGCGCATGTCCGGGAGTTGATCACGACGGATTTATTAGGGAAGTGCAATACACGCGTGGCTGTCAAACGTGGTCATGGTCAAAAAACCTAACGGCAAATGGCGCGTATGCACGGACTACAAAGACTTGAACAAAGTATGCCCGAAGGATGCATTTCCCATGCCTAACATTGACCAATTGGTTGATCGGTCGGCCGGCTTTCAACTTTTGTCATTCATGGATGCATACTCGGGATACAACCAGATTGCCATGCATCCCGAGGATCAAGAGAAAACGGCCTTCATCACGGACAATGCGAACTATTTTGTTATAACGTGATGCCATTCGGCCTCAAAATGCGGGGCGACTTACCGAGAGAATGATGACAAAGGTCTTTTCGGATCATTTGGGAAAAAACGTGGAAGTCTACATTGATGATATGATAGTTAAATCAGAGAGCGAACGACCATGTTCATGATCTACAACAAACCTTCGAAAAATTGAGGAAGCATCGAATTCGGTTGAATCCGACGAAATGTGCTTTCGGAGTTCCGTCGGGAAAATTCTTGGGTTTCCTTTTGACCAACCGAGGCATTGAAGCTAACCCGAGAGAAGTGCGGCCGTGATGGAAATGAGACCCCGGAGAACAAGAAAGAATTACAACGGTTGACGGGCGATTGGCGGCCTTGACAAGGTTCTTGCCCAAGTCGCGAGAAAAATCCCTCCCATTCTTTAAGCTCTTGAAGAAGGAAGCTCGGGAAGGGTGGAACTCGGAATGTGAAGAAGCGTTCGACAAAATAAAGCAATGCTTAGCATCTCCTTGATGTTATCACGGCCGAAGTTGGGGATAAATTGTTGCTTTATTTGTCAGTTGGGGAAAAGGCAGTAAGCGCGGTCTTAGTTCGAGAAACCGAAGACGGGCAGAAACCAGTATACTTCGTAAGTCGGGCACTTCAAAGTTCCGAGTTGAGATATCAGAAACTGGAAAAAATGGCCTTTGCACTCTTAACAACGGCAAGACGACTTCGCCATTATTTCCTTGGCCATTCGATCGTGGTAAGAACGAATCAACCCATCCGACAAGTTTTACATAAACCAGATTTGGCTGGCAGGATGATAGCTTGGGCCATTGAATTGTCCGAATTTGATATCACATATGAGGCCGGCGGCAATCAAGTCACAAGCTTTGGCTGATTTCTTAGTCGAGCTAACCTCGGTTCAAAATGAGAAGACGGGAGCCGAACCATGGAAAGTTTTCGTGGACGGATCGTCTAACATAAAGGAGGCGGTGCCGGAGTTATCGTGGAAAGTCCCGAAGGCGTGGCGATGGAATTATCTCTCCGACTTGATTTCCCAACATCGAATAATCAAGCGGAATATGAGGCCCTCATTCCCGGGTTTTTGCGCAGCCAAAGAAAACGGAGCTCGGCAAGTACATGTATCCACGGACTCTCAACCGGTCGCTTCCCAAATTCGGGGGACCTATCAAGTGAGGGGGCCCTTTGTTGGCTAAATACTTGACAAAGGTGAAAGACATTATGACATATTTCGACGAAGTGACAGTGGCGCACATTCCTCGGGCAGAAAATACGAGGGCCGACATCCTCTCGAAGCTAGCTAGCACGAAATGCCCGGAAATCTCCGCACAATTGTCAGCCAGAACCTACCGGAACCAACTTGCGTGATGCGATTTCGATTCGGGGGATTGGAGAAAACCAATTGCGATTATCCGGAAAGAGGGATAACCCCGAGGATGCGGCCGAATCAAGAACTCTGGTCAGAACAGCGGCCGCCTATGTGATGGTGAACGATCAGTTGTATCGTAAAGGCGTGCATTCCCCCATGGCTAAATGTCTCAACGAAGATCAAGCTCAATACGTCTTGGCGGAAATCCACGAAGGCATAAACGGACAACACATGGGGGCGAAGGCTTTGGCCCGTAAGGCGTTCGGGCGGGATACTATTGGCCTACGATGGCGCAAGATGCTAAATATCATGTTCAAACATGTAATAGTTGCCAGAAGCACGGCAAGTTATTGTGGGTTCCACCATCCGAGTTGACGCAGATCACGGCTTCATGGCCATTCTACAAATGGGGCATGGACTTGTTGGGACCGTTTAAACCAGCTCCAGGCCAATTGAAGTGGTTGATCGTAGCGGTCGATTACTTTACTAAGTGGATCGAAGGCTGAACGCCGGCGACCATTACCTCGGCCGAGTGCGAGAAATTCCTACAAAGGAATATTATATCGCGATTTGGGATTCCGGCAGAAATAGTCACGGACAATGGGACGCAATTCATGGACAGAGGCTTCCAGCAAATGATGTCCGCCCTTAAGGTGAAGCATCATTTTGCTTCCGTGGAACACCCACAATCCAACGGGCAAGCCGAGGCAGCAAACAAAGTCATTGTCAACGGACTTAAAAAGCGAATGACCGAGGAACGGGAAAGTTGGGTGGAACATCTCTATGCGTCTTGTGGGGTTGTCGGACCCACGGTCCAAACATCCACGGAGAGACGCCGTTCAGCCGACGTACGGATGTGAAGCCATGATTCCAGTAGAAATCGGCGAACCCTCATGGAGAAAAACGACGACTTCGCAGCAAGGGCAGGAAAATGACGAGGCTATCACAATCGAGCTAGATCTAATAGACGAAGTTAGAACCACAGCTCACTTGCGAGACTTAGCCACAAAGCAACTCATCGCGGCTCGGTTCAATAAGACGATTAATCCCCGATCCTTTAACAAGGATGACTTGGTGTGCGAAGGGCCGATATAGGCAACGTAAATGCCCGAGACGGAAGCTCGCGCAAATTGGGAAGGTCCTTACCGCATCCGACACGAACTCGGAAACGGCGCTTATGTGCTCGAATCACGAAAGGGGAAGCACTCAAAAGGACTTGGAATGCCGACAAACTTAAGGCTTACTATAGCGATTATCGAAGTCCATGCACTCGTTTGTTTTCAATGTTTTGTTTTCAGTTAATTTCAGTATTTCCTTATATTGACTTGACTTTCAGGCTTACTTCATCATGAATATGTATCAAATTCCTACGGGAATCGAGTCGATGTAAAGCTGAACAATGAATGAATCAAAAGGACGGGCACTAATACCCGTATTCCGCAACTTGTTCAAATGAAGTCGGGCAAAACATGTATGGACCAAAGTTCATAAATCATGTAAAAGAAATTATCTCGCTTAAGGAAGTCGGACGTAACATGTATGGACCAAAGTCCATGAATCATGTAAAAGAAAAGCCGCCGAATAAATATCCTAGTAAGCACATTTACAGGATCGTGGCAACGAAGAGCCAAATGATAGGATTGATACAACTCGGATTACTCAATTCGTGTTTATCGATTATCCACGTTGGCCAAAGTACACATGTGCGAAATGGCAAACGCCCATTTTCAGTAAATCATGTAGCGGCATAGCCGCCAAGTTTAGTGTATACACCATTTAAATGCCGAAATTAGGCATACCGAAAGGATAATTCCTTGACCTTGATCACGTCGGGGAAACCTTCAATTCGAAAGACGCTAAATAGAAAATAAGCGCATATGATTAAAGCGGTCAAATTAAACGTTTACAAATTAAAGCCCTACGGGGGCAAAGCAAGATTTACATAACCTACGACAAATTTGTAAGGGCAAAATGGCAAATTGCCGACTATTGCTGAACAGACGGAGACCGACCGCCAACTTCTTCTTCTGAACCGTCTCGACAAGGTCGGCATCATCAACCACGGGCGGAGCCGGAATAAATATCCGTCTTCAACGTACGCGTTCATGTGCACTCCGTCTAAATTCAAATCAATGGAGGAATTCAGGAAGCGAACTTGTTCCACGGCATTCTCGAAGGCCTCCTTAACGCCCGCCGTTAGCTTGGAAATATTAACCTCGGCGACATCAAGGGCGCCTCGGTACGAACTAAGGTTGGCCTGAGCGGCTGTGAGGGCTTGCTTACAAGCTTTGAGCTCCGTCGCCTGTTCGTCAATAAAGTTTTTATATCTGGCAATGGACTCCACATCACTCTCGTGGACCTGCGCCCTTCGTGTAAGCTCGAGACTCGGATAAGTGCGGCGCGTCACGGACTTTAACCGGCTCGTCGAGAGGCTTTCCTTCTCGGCCTCGCCATTTGCAGATCCTCCGTGCTTGAGTTAATGCCTCGTCGTTCTTCCTCTTCTCTTCCTCAAAGAAGTCCAGATCCTTCTCATTCTGACCAACCTTCTCTTTGAGATGTGCCACCAGTTGACAAAGGCCGACGTTCTTCAAGTTGGCATGCTCAATCTCCTTCGGTTCCGTCTCGGCCTCGACAATGTGCGCCGTCATACCAATGGTCGGGCGGACGAATGCCCTTACGGAGGGAGTTGGGTATTTTATGCCCCCGAAATAAGAACGGGGGAGCTGAATGGTCGGACGGACATCGGGGTAAGAGTTTCGGGCTCATGACCCCCGGATCTCGGCTGGAGAAGCGGGATAGGAATATCCTTGCTTGTGGAGGGATTATCATTCTTCTTCTTCTTCGGAGCTTTGGTTTTCTTGGCGGTAGTAGAGTCATCATTTTGTCCCTTGGCGCACCGTTTAGATCCCGGAGTTGTTGGACGAGTGGCGGGGAATAGTCACATCAGATACTCGGGTCTTTTTCCCATCGATGTACCGAAAAGCCAAAGCAAAGAAGTCAAAGTCCGACCAAACACGCCACGAGAGGGATAAAATTGGGGGAGGGAGCCCTATGAACACCTACGGGATGTAATGTACTCGGCCGACTCCACCAAGTCGTCTTTACGTACCAAGGCAATAAGGGCGCGATGGTTTCTCTCAAGCGGCGGATAATTGCGACTTGATTGGCAAGAAATCTTTCGCGTCAAACTTGTGGTGTTCGTCAGACCAATATAAAGGGAAGCGTCCCTCGACTTCCCCGGACGTCCGGGTTCGAAGAAACCACGGTGTATCCCCGGGCTTCGCGACAACTTTAAAATAAGATGTTTTGAAGCCTTTCCATGAATCTCTAAAAGGCCTAAGAAACTTGCGACCGTGAGACGCCCGAAATGAGGTCCAACAAAACCATTTCTTGTCCCCGTCCGTGGTAGTCTTAATGTCTAAGGGAGTGAAGAAGCTACAAAACACGGAGACGGAACACTCGAGGTTATGAGTCAGGCAATACTTTTCAAAGGCAACGGCCGCGGCCCAACCATTGGGATGTGGCGAGAAGGTGCAAGGTGGAAATGGGTGAGAAGGTTCATTTGGAAATCGGAAAAGGGGAATTCAACCCCGAGATAGGTGACAAAATCCTTGTAAAAATAAAAAAAGTGGCTGGACTCATCGGTGGGTCGACCCGAGGCCACGGACTCGTCCCCGGAGGCAAGCACACATCATACCCCTCTCCACTTCGGGCAATCCGCGAAAGCACTTTTCCGGACATCTTATTCTTACGGTCAAGTACTATATTGCTCACAAAGATAGTCTCGACGGAAGGCATTCGTGAAGGTCCTCGGAAGGGCGGACTCTCCGATCTCGGAATGAGTGGTTTGGTGTGAAGACATTTAAACCTAAAATAAAAACAAAGGCCGGAGAATCGAACTACGAAGTATACGACAAGACGGGAATTTCGGGACGAGCTTGAACAAGCAAGGGCCCAAGTGAAGAGGTATGCGTCGGGTTATTGCGGCGGCATCTATCCAATAGAGACTCGGCTTCTGTCATGGCCATGACGAGCAAGCTCGATCGCTTTGTGGCAAATGATCTTCACAAGGACCCGAGAAGGGCCCGTGTTAGAAGACGGGGAATAACCTCGGGAGAAGCCGACAATGGGAGAAGGAGAATTAGGGGTTCGGCATCGGGTGAAGAAGGAACCCGTACGCTTGTCCTACTCCCACTTCCCCGAGATCGGAGTAAATTTTCCATCTCTCTTCTTCGCAGGAAGAATGGACCATAGCCAAAGTTTGGTTCGACCAGGCACGCGTTCAAGAATCTCTCTATCTTCTTCTGGAATAGGATTACCATACATGTCTACTAGTGGGGGTTTGGGATCCATCTTGGGAACAAAGTATATAGCATGTTAAAACATGAACGAATATATGCATATCAAACCCGGATAGCCCAGATCGCCCAAATTTGCCCGGATAGTGAAGGATTCAACAAATCAAAATCACTCAAATGCAGAACGACACAATAAAGCGGCGATAAAGCCGAGAAGGAGTGAATAGCAAAAATATAGATGGTGTCGAAGCAACTCGGACAAGCAAAGTTCAAAATGGCATTCGACATTTTTCGTTTGGAGAGGAATTCACGATCATCACACGGCTCGTTCAACACCTCAATACCCAGTCCAAAGAGCAAAATACGAATTATAACATGCTGGTGTTTCAAGAACAACTGAGAAAACAATACCTGGAAGCAAGAGAACGAGAGAGCAAGAAGCAAGAGAACGAGAGAGCAAGAAGCAGATTCGGAAAAGGGGAAGTCCTGGTGCGATTCTTCAAAGTTGAGAAGACGAAGAAAAGTGATGATGAAGGGTGTGAGGAGCACTTATAAGAGTTCTAGAGATAGGACGTTTAGAAGCCGATACGTTACATCGGTTACGAAGGGATAAAAGAAAAACCCTAGAAAGCTATGATGACGATATGACGTAGGGCATTAATGGGCGCGTTAACCAAAGGCGGCGCTTGAAGGCACGTGTCATTATAATCGGAAACGACAGATATACGATGCGACGCAAGCAAACGAAAAGACACTTAGCTAGGCGAACGGTCGCGTTCTTGCCGGTATGTCGGCAGTGTTGCTCAAAACCCTAAGCCGAGTACCAAGTCATACAACGTCCGAGGTGAATTGATGAATCCAAAAGAATACCCTAAAACGACGAGGTCGGGATCTAGGTGGGGACCGAACCCATTCCTAGGCGGCTTGTGGAAACGCACGAGGTCGGGTTCTAGTGTACGAGGTCGGGATCGGATATATAAGATCCGCGGCAATGCTTGTGCAAGTCTCTACTCACCACGAATGTAGGATGTGGTTACGGCCAATTGAAATTAGAACCCAAAATGGCTCAGAGAAATAAGGGCCTGGAAAATCGGGACCTACACCGGAGTAAAACTCGGCAATTCGTAAGCCCGAATAGCCGACTTTGGGGCAAACAGCTTGTTATGGACCTCGGAAATGGGCGGACCAAGTCAAGCCCAATAAGAGGCCAACTACCCCACACCTATCCCCACTACCTCAATGGTGCGGGAAATGGGGGCACAGCGACGCACGGCATCATCATGGGAACATCTTTAGAGAGTCGGATCAACCCGGCTCGGTTATAAATAGGGGCACGCCCCTGGTGAACGGTACACACGTATTCCCCCTTACTTTTTAGATATCGTCCCACTGTGCACACACCCCACACCTCTATTGTGTACAGTGATCATCTTGCCCACTGTTATCTGTGCCATAGATAACATTGGACAAGCCTACCAGATCCTACATTGAAGTTAACCAGCCTCCAGGGCTGAGACATTTGTGTTCCACAACGGAACATTTACGAAATAATTATTCCTGGCCATCGATCTTTGGAGTTGCGATCGATAGAGTGGTTGATGGTCGATGGGGTATATATATATATATATATATATATATAGGGTATTTGTTTCATTTCCTTTAGATTTTAATAGGAAAAATAATGTATTAATATCTTTTGGTATTATGAATATTCGAAACACTATTTTTTTATTTCTTATTATTAATGTTATTTTTATGGGAAATTTTTTATTAGATGATACTAAGGTTGTTAAAATTAAGAAATTAAGAACACACTTGATATATTTAAGAAATTGAATTGATAGTTGATATAAACTTAATTCATGATGGTAAGCATAAATTTTTTTCAATCGACTTGTGCAAATATGAGATATGATAACTTGATCAGATAATGTAATGTGATTTATGTTTAAATTGATTGTAAAAGAAGTGTCTATTTTAAACTGGAACATATTTAAATGATTATTTTAAAAAACAAGTTTAGATGAAAAATAATTGAAAATAACTTGAATCTTATTAAATAATACATATTATATATATATATATATATATATATACATGTACATATATACACACACATATACATACATACATACATATATATATATATATATATATATATCTCCACACACACGTAGTGATAATTTTAAGACAAAATTTAAATTATAAAAAATAAAAATCGTTAATTTATTATTTAGAAAAACTTAAAAGCACTAAAATACTTAATTAAATATATTTAGAGATGTTCAAAACCGAGACGGACCGAAATACCCCAATCTTGGTCCGAGTTTTAATCGGGATGCAAATTGCGGTAGTCCCAAGACAAGGGAAATCCGGCTTCATTTTTTAAAAAGTAATTTTAAAAATATCATTATATTAATTTAATTGTTCATATTCTATTGTTTAAAATGATCATATAACAACTTACAAGGCTATAATAATTACATAAATTGGTCTAGAATTGAATAATAACATTTTATAATTATTAGGGTTAAAGTGCAAAAGTACATATGTGGTTTTTTTTAAAAGTGTGCCCTACATTAAGTTTTTTTTGTGTAAAAGTGACTATGTGGTTACAAAAATGGAGTAAAAGTCACATATTTCGTTAAAGTGATTGTGGGCCCCACTACTATAAAGAAATGAAGTATGTGACTTTTGCTCTAGTTTTGTAACCATATAGTCATTTTTGTGCATAAAAAAACATTTATATTGGACACACTTTTAGAAAAACCACGTGTATATTTTTGTGCATTAACTGTTATTATTATTATCATCGTCATTATCATCTTCGTTATTATCTTTATAAATTAGATAGTTAGGATTAACAGCACGATATATGGTTTAACCCGAACTAAAGATTTGATACACATTTTATCAAATGACAACTTAATTTATAGGGTGAAAAAATACAAAAATAAAAGGATAATTTAATTTATAAGGAAAAAAAATAAAGGACTCAGATTGGGATTTTAAGGGTGATCCCAGTTCGTTCTAATCCCAATCCCAATATGTCATGGTCCCGACTGGGACGGAAAATTCTCAAGATCAAAATGCCCGAGGCCGAGTTAAGATGACCGGTACTTGAGATACTTTATAAATACCCATAAATATATTTAATGAATAAAAATACATATAAATTAGAAATTATACGGATATAAAATTTTCTAACAAATAATATTGCATATCTAGCTGTATCATATTTCCCATGCAATTGGCCTGATGAGAAAAGAGATAGTGACACTAATGAAAGATGTGAATCAAGGTTAATAAAAAATATTAAATGCCCTAATCGTCATAAACTAAAACAAAGATGGCATAACATAAGCGCCTTTGCCCTTGCTTTTAAACAACTTTTAGACCATAAGCCAAATGGGTTAAAAACTAATATAAACATCTCAAATTTTTCTAAAAGCACTTCAAAGCACGTTTCAGCATAAGTATATTCAATCATGAATCTCACTGATCGAAATATAATTTAACCTATTTTGTATTGATTTAAATACAATACGGCAAAAAAAAAAAAAAAAAAAAAAAAAAAAAAAAAAAAAAAAAAAAACCTATATTGCCGCACTACTACTAGGGATGTTCCTGGGCGGGCGAGATCTTTGCCCAATGCCTTACCCGGAAGAGCATTGGGTAGTAAAGTGTAGCCCAGTGCCCGGCTTTAGTCGATAGAAGACCTAATATTTTTAGGCTTGGACAATAATGGGCTAGGTAGGATGGGCCTTCCGCCAAAGTGGCGATACCTTGCCACACTCTATATGTAAAAAAAAGCTTCAATCATAGCCAATAAACAATATTACAAACTTCAAATGAAATCTATAATTCTACACTTTGAAATATTCTAAAATAAGTTTACAACTAGAGTCTTAAAATTAAAAAGACAACCATATGTCTTAACAAATAGTCAAATACCTATAAGTGAAAATAAAATATATATAATATTATTGTATCAAAAAATTAAAATAAAAACATAATACTATATATACTATAGGGTAAGGCCAAATGGGTAAGACGACATACCGTGCCCGATACCGACCCTTGCCTGCAAAAATACTCCCAGTTGTACCCAATTTTTCCTGGGTTGCTTTTCCTTGAGCTGGGCAATGTGATTTTTCTGTGGGCTTAGGCGCGCATGGGGCCATGGGCATCATGAACACCACTAACTACTAATAATAGAGTTTTTTAATGGATAAACTAGATTAAAATTGAAGGTCTAAATTGTACAATTTTACTTCATTGTTACGTTCCTAAGCCGAGTATTAAAATATACCACCGGTCTTCAATAGTTATTATTATTATTATTATTATTAAGTGGTTAAGGAAGGGAATTAAAATATTTTTATTTTTTTTAATTTTTTTTATCCAAATTAATAAGTCTACTTATAATTTATAATATAATAATATACAACCATATGATTAAATAATTTATTTAGTTTCCTTAATCATATCAAAAAATGTCAATTGCATCTTGTATTTAGGATATGACATAGTAAAAAGTTTTTATAAATACTTTTTTACAATATTAAAACTATGAAGTGTTAATTAGATTTAAATAATGTAAATTTTATCTGAAAAATGGACCTATGACATCTCGCATTACTACAGCTACCAATAATGCCATT
The DNA here is from genome assembly GCA_019022655.1 of Acacia acuminata. NCBI lineage: Eukaryota > Viridiplantae > Streptophyta > Magnoliopsida > Fabales > Fabaceae > Acacia > Acacia acuminata. The sequence goes on from JAFJYI010000001.1 coordinate 2,136,868, forward strand.
GGGACCTTGATCTATCCTATCTAACTGATTTGGAAAACCGAGAAAGTTTGATAAACTGAATTTTTTTTTTTTTTAAAGAGCTGAAGATAATGAGGAGGGCACTCAAAACTAAACATTAAAAATGGTGACCCTTTACTTTCCTCTTAGCTGGAGTCCACTTCCTTTTTTTTTTTTTTTTTTTTATAAATTGGAGTCCACTTCCTATTCCCTGCAGCCATCTAATTAAATTAAATTTATTTAAGAAATTTAAATTTAAATAAAAAAAACCTACTTAAATTTCAAAATCTCAAATAAATTATTTCTTATTAAAATGTATATTTTTGTAGTTAATAATTAATACCTATATGTTTATAGCCAACAAGACTTATTTAAGATTTTAAAATTAAATGGTATTCTCTTGTTTTTTTCATTTAAATTATAAATCTTTTAATAGTAATGATTTTTTTTATACAAAATATATAAGAAATTAAGTTAAATTTAAACCATTCCAACTTAATTTAAATGAGCGAAATCACTTATTGAATATGATTTTTTTGGGTTTTACCTTTTATAATATCAACTACTAGAATAAATTCAAATGTTTTAAAATTTATATTTTAGAAAATATATAATTTTCCCTTCTAAAATACCTAGAAATTTTTATAATTTAAATTAGATCTACAACCTATAATATGAATAATAATTTCATTAATTATTAAATTTAAATTATTTAAATGTAGTGTACTGTTTAATTGTATTTCAAGGCACTTCTAAGCACCTCGCTAAAAGGAAAAATTTTGATTAAGTTACTGAATTTGTTTAGAATTTTTTTTTTTTGGGGGGGGGGGGGATCAAATTTATATGTTTAAAATAAAAAATTGCATTTTGCGAAGTAGAAGGTACATCGAATCTTAAATAAAGATAATTTAAAAGGGTTAATATCATCTTTAGTCCTCATATTTTTAAATCATGGGTTTCGATCCTTTAAAAGGTAAAATGATCCACGTTTTTAGGATCTGGCTTGCATCCGCTGCAAGCTATGGTGGGTTGCGTCCGCTGCAATAGAACTGCGTCCGCTCCAACAGAAATGCGTCATTTTAATTGAAAAATTGTGCAGCTTTGGCCCCCTTTTTTAATAAATATTTTAGGATACTGACTCGTACTAAAAAGATACTTCACGATACTAATCGATGCTGGAAAAATGCTTCATGATTTTGAAAGACTATTTTAGGATCTTAAAAAAATATCTTACAGTATATTTTTAGTATCAGTCAGTACCTTGAAATAATTTTAGGATACTAACTAGTACTGAAAAAAATAGTATCTTGAAAAATTATTTTACGATCTTATAAAAATATTTCAAGATGCTGACTAGTACTAAATGATACTTTAGGATACTAACCTGAGATCTTGAAAAATATTTTATGATATTTTAGGATCTTAAAAAAATATTTCAGATATTGTGACGGCACTAAAAATATATTGTAGGATATTTTTTTAAAATTCTAAAATATTTTTTTTAAGATTATGAAGTATTTTTCTAGCACTGTTTGGTATTAAAGTATCTTTTTAGTATGAGTCAAGATATCTAAAATATTTATTATAAAAAAAGGAGGGGGCCAAAAAGCTGCACAATTTTTCAATTAAAACGACGATTCATTTGTAAATGCAGCGGACGTAAGCGCACCATTGCTTGCAGCGGATGCAAGCCAGGTTTTTATATTACATTTTAAGAACCAATACTTTAAATAAGATGAAACTTAAAGATTAAAAACTATGATGAAAAAACTAAATAAAGGTATATTTTGAGTTCTATTTGGTCTCTAAGTCTCAAAGTGAGAAGGTGGACTCCTAAACCTAGCTCTGTTACAAAACATTAGGAATGAATTGTGAATCCGATCCACGCCCACATACGGGGATGCATTATTCCCTTCCTCTTAAACTTAAAAGAGGTTTCGTCCTGGGATTCAACTTCGTGTAGGATTTGATATCAGACTTTATAAATGAAGTGTTTATTGCCGGCTCGATGAGGAAGGAAAGGGAAACACGTCAGCGGGTCAAGGGAAGACAACAGCATTGTAAAAGTCAACGTAGGCCACCTGGCTAGATTTAATGTCTACCCTAAATGTCTGGAAGCCTCTGCCATTAAGAGAGGTGACAATGAATAGTACTAAAAATATTTGGCAAAATCATAGTGATGTTCCAAAATATGGAAATAATCCAAAAAAAAACCTCAAACCAAATTCTCCTTATAAAAGAAAGTACATAAGGACTTTTTTGTGATTATTGTGAATAAGATGTTGAAATCCCTTTACAAAAAAGTTTTGTTGCCAAAACAGTTTTTCATATTTCAAAATGGTTTTTCATATTGTTAAAATGATCTTATGAAAAATGTCGTGAAAATGACTTTTAATGTTGTCAAAATGACTTTGCATGTTGTTAAAAATTTGAGTTTTTCATATGTGTAAAATTTTTAGAATTTTTTTAGCAACATGAAAAGTCATTTTGACAACATTAGAAGCCATTTTCACAATGAGATTTTCATGGGGTCATTTTAATAACATGAAACGTCATTTTAACAACAAAAAGCCATTTTGAAAAGCGGGGTTTTTGTGTGTGAGGGAAATCCAAGTAGTTTATTCACAACTAATCACAAAAAAAGTCTATAAAGAGAATTTGATATGTGAATTTTTTATGATTATTTTCATACCTTGAGACCTCACTATGATTTTTCCAAAATATCTCAGAATGTTACATTTTTTTATATTTTATTTAAAAAGAAGTTTTTGTTTATCCCAAAACTGCATAGTGAGAAATGGAGGTAGAGGGTGGGCAAAAAACAGAAGGAGATTCTCTGCATATCTCTTTTCTCAATTTTTTTTTCATCGACTCAATTTGGGCCTTTGATTGAGAAAATGATAGAAAAGTAAAAGTAGTATTGTATTGATTGGATGGATGCGATTTAAAGATTATGAGGGATAATGAGAGAATGATGATGAGAGAAATCCAACCCACAAAAAATATAGGGGGAAGTCAGGTCTGTGAAAGAGATAGCATGAACGACAGAGAGGAAGTACTCTCTCGAGTCTCGGGAACTTTTTATAAACAATTTTTTTATTAATTATATAAAACAGACTTGTGGTTAATATTAAATTTTTTTGCCAAGACATTAAAGATTAATTAAAAATAATAAATATGTTAAAAATGTCAAGGTTTTTCTAAATATGCTCCTCTATATGAATTGAGGATAAGAGAGGGAATGAGTTAAATATATGAGAGAAGATGAGTATAAAATATTAGAAAAAATAAATAATAAATGATTGAATGAATGAAAATTAATGGTGAGTGAAAGTAATTAATATAAAGTTATTATTATTTCATAAAGGGAGAAATGTAATTTAAATTTTAAAACCAAAAAAAAATTATTTATATTAATGCCCAGTCTCCTCATCAAAGATAAAGTTATTTATAAAAAAGGTCAGATGGAGCAATGATTAAAATGACATGTGAAAGAAAAAAGGGTGAAGGTGCACATTTACCAACTAACTATTACCCTAGGAGTGTCTGGGCCAAATAACTATTGAGGGGACCAAAATTGCCAATCAACAATTAAAATGTGAAAAAAAACACCAAATAACTATTAAAAGTGAAAAAAAAAACACCAAATAACTATTACAAAAAAAACCAAATAATTAAGTTAAAACATGAGGCATTGGCGGAGGACGGTTACGGAAATCTTTGGAGAAAAAAAGCGGTTAAGCTTCTTGTTGGAAAAAGAAAACACCAACGAGAGATGGGACTCATGGGGAGCAAGAAGCGTGGCGGCCAGTTCTTCTTGTGGCATCGAGGATGGAACCAAGGTACAAGGTGCGTGCTTGAGTCAAACGCCTGTGGACTATGGATGAGTTCAAGAGGGTGAGTGGAACACCCAAAGAACAATAGAAGCTTTGAAAATGCCGACGCGTCGATTAACGCGGATGACGATCAATGGAAGAAGGAGATACCAAGATAGTGACGGGGTAATAGTTCGTTGGCGAATGTTTGCTCCAAATTGTGTTTTTTTTCATTTTTTAATTGTTGATTGGCAATTTTGTTCCCCTCAATAGTTATTTGGCCGACGCCTCTCGGGTAATAGTTAGTTAAGCAAATCTGCACCTTGACCCAAGAAAAAAAAAAAGGAAGGGAAAGAAAGCTTGAACGGCAGGTAAGTCGGAATGGATTCCCGGGTCGATTGTTTAGATTGATTTGGACGGTCCATTATATTTTTTTTTTTACTTTTTATTTTAAAAAAATTATTTTAATAAGATACAAAATTTAAAATAAAGATAATCTCCAACTAACATTTGTTCAAAAACTAATTTTTTTATTCAAAAAACAGTAATTAAGATGCTCCAAGCTCTTGAATAGGCATCAAAACCGGTTACCAGCTAAGTCACCCTTCACTCCAATGATTAAAAAATTTATAGCAATTCATTAATGACTAAATTAAGCCTAATAAAATAATTAAAAACTTTAATTAGATATTTAGACCTAGAACGTGCGAGAGAGAGGGAGAGATCAGGTCAAATTAATGAGACGCCTGCCCCCACCACGTCACCACAGGCTCATCCCTATTTTCTTTTTAAAATTTATATATTTTATTTCATTATTTTCCTCCCACAGATATTTCTTCTCGTCAATTTTAAAACCGCGGATTCTCTCGTCGTTTCTCGCTCTCCTTTACTAAAAACCGCGTCTTGGTTGCTCAACGCAACGCATATTCCTACTCACCATTCCAATCTCTCTTATCCTTCCCTTCTTCGTTCTCATCTCTTTGACCTCCTTAAACCCTTATATCTTCTCTCTGGTTTTCTTCTTTCTCCCTTCTCATATATGCACCATGAGAATCTTTAGCCCCTCCAAAGGCTTCTTCGCCATGTTGCGTATTCGTCGTACTCCTCTCTCATGGAAGAGGTTCATCCTCGTCGATCTGGGTCTCTCCCATTTCTCTACGTTCCTTCCCTTAATCACCTTCTAGTCTGTTCCTTCTCCCTCTCAAAATTACCAGTAGTAATTCCGATTACTACCCTCTTCTTCTTCTTCCATTCTTCTTCCCCCACCACCGCGGCCACCACCGCACCGTCCCCGTCTTCCTCCGTCCCCGTCCCTCTTTTCCCCTTTCCCGGCGACATGGCCAGAGTCAACGAACAAGCCCCGAATCAGAGCCAGAATGACTCGCCCAGGAGCATTCTGTTCAACAAGTACGAGATGGGGAGGCAATTAGGTCAGGGAAATTTCGCCAAGGTCTATTACGCCAGGAATCTTGTGACGAACGAGAGCGTCGCGATTAAGGTGATCAAGAAAGAGAAGCTGAAGAAAGAGAGGCTCGTGAGGCAGATCAAGCAAGAGGTCTCTGTGATGCGATTGGTCCGGCATCCTCACATCGTCGAGCTCAAGGAAGTTATGGCCACAAAGGGAAAGATCTTCTTGGTTATGGAATATGTCAAAGGTGGAGAGTTATTCTCCAAGGTCGCTAAAGGCAAGCTCAAAGAAGATGTCGCCAGAAAATATTTCCAGCAATTGATTAGCGCTATTGATTTCTGTCACAGCCGTGGGGTTACTCACCGTGATCTGAAGCCTGAGAACCTTCTCTTGGACGAGAACGAAGATCTTAAGGTTTCCGATTTCGGGTTGTCGACGTTGCCAGAGCAGCGTCGATCCGACGGAATGCTTCTCACGCCGTGTGGAACGCCGGCTTATGTGGCGCCGGAGGTTCTGAAGAAGAAAGGGTATGATGGATCTAAAGCTGATCTTTGGTCATGTGGCGTGATTCTCTATGCTCTGCTTTCTGGGTATCTGCCATTTCAGGGTGAGAATATTATGAAGATTTACAAGAAAGCATTCAAAGCCGAGTACGAATTTCCGGATTGGATTTCACCCGAAGCTAAGAACTTGATCTCTAATCTTCTACTCGCCGACCCAGAAAAGAGATACTCAATCCCAGATATCATGAAGGACCCCTGGTTTCAGATCGGATTTATGAGACCAATCGCGTTTTCGATTAATAAGGAACCGGGTTTTGATTTCGATGAGGAGGAGAACGAAGTTAAAGAGAAAGAAGAAGGAGAAGTGGTGGTAAGATCAGAGAAACCATCACGACCATTTTACAATGCGTTTGAGATAATCTCATCGTTGTCAAATGGGTTTGATCTGAGGAGCTTGTTCGAGACACGAAAGAGGTCGCCGTCGACGTTTCTGTCGAAGCTTTCGGCTCCGGCAGTCGTCGGGAAGCTTGAGTCGGTGGCGAAGAAGCTGAATTTTAAGATCACAGGGAGGAAGGATTTCAAGGTGAGGATGCAGGGGGAAACAGAGGGAAGGAAGGGGAAGCTGGCCATGACGGTGGAGGTGTTTGAGATGGCGCCGGAGGTGGCGGTGGTGGAATTCTCTAAGTCGGCCGGCGATACGCTCGAGTACATTAAGTTCTGTGAGGACGAAGTGAGGCCTGCGCTGAAAGACATAGTCTGGAGCTGGCAAGGAGATAGCACTAATAATAATAATAATAATAATTGTAATCAAAATTAGGTTGATAAATTTTTATTTTTCGGGGCGTTTTTGTCAGAGTCAGTTAGTTTTTCCACCGATAGTACCATGAGATATTTGGAGTGTATAAAGTGTCTGAAAATAACAAAGAATTGCAGAGTACATATGTTATCTAATGGGATTTGGATGTAAAAGTCTGCGTTTTCCGTTAATGGTGTGTGGTTGTGTATGATGTGTGAACTAGGGTTTGGCCATTGGTTTGATCAGAGTGGATTTTCAGGGCTGCTTCTTTTATGTATTTGAATTACAAAATTAAAGTAAGTGGGAACTTGGAAATCAATGAACATGTTTAAAAATGGGTGTTAAAATAAAAAAGGTCTCTTTTTCTTTTTTTAATTAAGAAGACATTAACAGTGTGAAATTACAAATAGGATCTTACCCATAATATGCTACTTACAAGAAAAATGTGCTTGTCACTACGTAATAAGGCTATTTATTTAGTATTTAGCTAAACAGGGTCTTCTTGAATGAGAACATTTGATGGGGAGTGGAGTTAAAATAATGATTAGGATACATTGAGGAGATGAAGGTTTCAACTTTAAGTTTATAATGTTGGGTCCATCAGGACAGTCCATCACATAAGGAATATTGTCTATAAATGAAGACTTTAGATCAGTGGTGAGTGAAATAAAAGCAAATGGGAGATATCATTATTATTATTATTAAAAAAAAAAAAAAAAAAAAAGAGAGAGAGAGAGACCAAATGGGAGATCAGCTTCTATCTCCGTGTGTATAAATATATTATATTTATTTCGGATAACTTTCCTTGCACTTGCCACTTGCAGTCTATCATAATTAAGGTTATTAAACATGGATGAGCCTTAGAATCAATTGAGGAAGTGAGTTAAGGGTTAGTGGGTTAGATCGAAGTTAAATTAGAGTTTTAATTCAGGATTAGATCTGTGAAAAAATGAATGTTTCAAAGTTATACATATGAAATTCTGAATAAAATATGATAAAAATGAACTTTAAAAACAATAAATTATTTACTTAATTAAGTGGTCAAATCAGACTGATCATAAGATATTTTTTTTAGCTCGAACCGACTAGTCTAGTCTAGGTTTAATAATCCTGATTATAAGATTTTTTTTCTTTGTTTGACGTTGATCATAAGAGATTTCATATCTCTCTCATAAAATATTGTTAGATTCAAGATGAGAATGCTGAAATCAACCGAAACATTTATGTTGTAGTTAAGATTTGAAAGCAGATGAAAAATACAACAGGGATAATATATATGCATAACAAATGGCAGCTCTTGCAGTCCTCGAGCCCAGAAAAGAGATAAATAAGAAAGGGATTCTCTTGCCCTAGCAGTTAAACTTAACTTTTAGACTTGTTGGGATAGTTCCAAAATGGCAAAATCATAGTTTGACATAAGTGACAATTTTCTTACATTTTGTCTCATTAAAGGACATCTTGACACCTCTAAAGTGATCACTAATGTAGGTTCTTAGTAGTTGGGGATAAATTTTCATAACAGAATCTTTATCTACTTAAAACCTATTTGAATGGATGGTTGTTATAATCATGACGTTCTTATTTTTATTATTATTATTATTTTTTTAAAAAAAACCCCAAAACACTCTTGTTACGTTATCTCATAAGTTTGATAACTTATGAAATAGACATAATTCAATACTAAAATTCATGGTTAAAACCAATTATGAACCCGAAATTAAACATCTTTGATAACTACAAAGTCTCCAACTTTAGTGAATTGCTAAATTTGGAGGATATTATAACTACATGTACACATTAAGAAATGAAGAAAACGATGTGTTGAGAAGAAGACGATGAATAATAAATTAGCAGAGGTCTCGTATATGTACTTTTCTTGGCTTGGCTCTCTCAAAAAACAAGAGGCTATTGTATCAGTAAGCTTGATTCCACTTTAATAAGCTGAGGTGTACCAATAGGAGGCACAAGATTTCTATCTTCTCATAAAGAACTGGCGTTTGGTTATCGTATAAATGAAGACTTTAGATCTGTGGTGAGTGAAATGAAAGCAAATGGGAGATATCATTATTATTTAAAAAAACAGAGAAAGACCAAATGGGAGATCAGCTTCTATCTCCTGGTGTATATATATATATTATATTTATTTCGGATAACTTTCCTTGCACTTGCCACTGCAGTCTATCGTAATTAAGGTTATTAAACATGGATGGGTCTCGGAATCAATTGAGGTAGTGAGTCAAGGATTGTGGGTTAGATCGAAGTCAAACTAAAGTTAATTGGGGGCTAGATCGATAAAGAAGTGAATGTTTTAGAGTTAATAATATGATATTCTAAATAAAATATAATAAAAATGAACTAATTTTTTTTTTTTTAAATTATTTACTTAGTTAAGTGGTTAAACGAACTGTTTAGGTGGCTCTGGTTTGCCGACTCGTGGTTTAAGTTCTAGCTCGACAGTATAGTCAAATTTAATAATCTTGACCATAAGATATTTTTTTCTTTGTTTGACGTTGATCATAAGAGATTTCATATCTTATAAAATATTGTTAGATTCAAGATGAAAATGCTGAAATCAACCGAATGATTTATGTCGTAGATAAGATTTGAAAGCAGATGAAAAATACAAGAGGGATAATATATGCATAACAAATGGCAGCTCTTGCAGTCCTCCCGCCCAGAAAAGAGATAAATAAGAAAGGGATTTTCTTGCCCTAATAGTTAAACTTGACTTTTAGACATGTTGGGATAGTTCCAAAATGGCAAAATCATAGTTTGACATAAGTGGCAATTTTCTTACTTACATCTTGACAACTATAAAGTGATCACTAATGTGGGTTCTTAGTTGGGGATAAATTTTCTCAACAGAATCTTTATCTACTTAAAACCTATTTGAATGGATGGTTGTTATAATCATTTATCTTACTTTTTTTTTTAAAAAAAAAAAAAAAAAAAAAAAAAAAAAAAAAAAACACCCCAAAACACTCTTGTTACATTATCTCATAAGTGTGATAAGTTATGAAATAACCATATATAATTCAATACTAAAATTCATGGTTAAAACCAATTATGAACCCAAAATTAAACATCGTTGATAACTAAAAAGTCTCCAACTTTAGTGAATTGCTAAATTTGGAGGATAACTACATACACATCAAGAAATGAAGAAAACGATGTGTTGAGAAGAAGATGATGAATAATAAATTAGCAGAGGTCTATTATATGTACTTTTCTAGGATTGGCTCTCTCAAAAAACAAGAGGCTGTTGTAATAGTAAGCTTGATTCCACTTTAATAAGCTGAAGTGTCCCAATAGGAGGCACAAGATTTCTATCTTCTCATGAACAAGTAGCGTTTGGTTATGAGGATATGAGAAATTGATGACTCTAAGTGGATAAGAGTGTTGAAATATATTATATATCAAGATCAAGAGCATAGAGAAGAAAAGCAACAATAATGAGCTGAGTCAGCTCAGAGTCATCAAAGGCTCCCCATTCGGCCATTCCCCTTCAACTTGCAACTCTACTTTGTCTCAACTTACATCTCTTTGATGTTGACCAACACCAAATTTATTTACTTATTTATATATTTATTCTCATTCCACCTTATTTATTCATCATTATCATCTTCTATCTTCATTCATCGTTTTTAATCTTTTCCTTCGAATCCGCTTACCTGATTAGTTGATACAAATTTTGATGACAACTAATGGCTCTAATATATATTAATTTCTGGTAACAACTCATTGTCATCATCATATAATATCCTCTCAAGATTCTAATCTTGTTTCTTTCCTCGATTAATATCTTGTCTTCACTGTATAATAACCATTCTTATGTTCTCTCTCCAAATATTTTGGATAGCAATTTAATTTATATTAAACTTGGTTGTTAATAGGGGACAAAGGTGTTGTATAATTCATGTAGCCGATTAATATCTTATCTTCATTCTTAAGGCTCATAGATGTTGTTGTTAGTTATGTACTCCCATATAAACCAAGTTCCATTTATTTATTCATTCTAGAAAGTGTTTCGTGTAATGTTAAGGTTAATGATACAGAAGAGCACAAAGAAATTAGAATCGCATCCAAATCATTCAACAAGATCTCATGATAATGTTATAAAGGTAACCCAAATTAAAATATTCGAACCAGAGTACCAAATAACAAGTAATGTGCTCTTCACAAAAGAAAATGAATAGCTCCCTTTATTTAACTTGTTGAAAATAATATACAAAAAAAGTGACCCTAACTAAGACTCTTAACACACTAGAACTCTTAGGGCCCATTTGGTTCACGGAACTTGGGAGAGGGAATGAGAACTTAACAGAGTTCTCGGTCGAAAATATGTTTGGTGCACCAAGTGCCCTTAAAACCAAGTTCCTGGGCCCACATCGGGCCCACCACCACTATTCTCTCATACTTGGTGGGATCTCAAGTTCCCACGTCATTATTTTTTTTTTGACAAATTTACTCTTGAAATTCAAACTTATGGAAAGTTTAAATTTTTTTTTTTTTTTTTTTTTTTTTTACACGAGTCCGAACCTAACAAGAACATTTTTTTTTTTAAAAAAATATATATTTTAGCAAAAAAATATTTTTCTTTTTTATTTTGAATTAATTTCTTTTAAGGGTAAAATAGACATTTCTAATTCTTTACCAACTACCACCCCTTCATTTTCTTCCTACCAAACAACTCAAGCCATTTTCCTTCATCTTTCAAATCTTCATTTCCTTTCTTTTAAGTTCCTTTCCTCCTCAAAAATTCCTTGAACCAAATAGGCCCTCAAAAAATTCAACTCTAAGGCCAATTTCAATATGCTGGACTGATTTTTAGGGAATTCAAAATGGGATTGGAAAAAAAAAAAAGCTCTAAATTTGTGTTTGGTATATGTACATTTTTTTTTTTAAAAAAAAAGTAAGACTTTATAAAAATGAGACTCAGATTGAAACAAAAATGAGATAAAAGGCATTGAGAGAGAGAGAGAGAGAGGCATGAGGTGAGGTGAGGTGAGGGGCAATTTGGAATCCTAAGTACATAGTCTCAGAGGTGAATTGTAATTAGGGGCTAAAATTATAGAATAAAACTTAAATTTTTATGAAATTACATTTAAACCATATAAAATTTTAAATAGTTTCGTCTTAGTCCCTCTATAAAATGTTTAGTGTAGTTTGTTTGGGGGAAGGGGGAGGGGACGAGGGGAGAGAAAATGGAGAGAGAGAAAAGTTATTTGTGGTGGGGGCCCACAAAAATTTTCTCCCCTTTTAACATTTTCCCTCCATTTTCCTCCTCCTTCCCTCTCCTCCTCCTTCCCTCTCCTTTCCCCCCAAACCAAACATGACTAAAGTAAAAAAAAAAATTGAAATTTTTATAGGTTGAAATATAATTTCTTGAACATTTAAATTTTATCTGTAATTTCAGGGCACCCCTACTTGCCCCTAGTTTCACCCCTGCGTGGTCCTATGAAAGCTCAAAGGAGTGATGATAATAAAAAGTGGGTGGATAATAAGATGGATGTTTTATGTCACACCCATCAAATATAGTTTATGATAAGATTCCACTTCTCCTCCTTTTAAGAAAAAAATTATTATCAATAATAGTAGTTAGGTTGAATAGAGAGAACTTCATTTTTCTTAATCTTATAAAAGAATAATGTCATATTATGATAGCTATTCCTAGTTAAATAAGACAATACTAGTTTCAACTTGTTAATAATATATACTAAATACTCCCTTCGGTTTTAATTATAAGAGCTAGTTGATTTTTTTTATAGAGAAATTAATGAAGCTAATTAAACTACTTTAAAGTATTTTTATTTTTATTCTTTTCCTTCAAACTAATTAGTTTAACTAATAAACTAATATATAATTCAAGCGATACACAACATATGAAATGATTAAGTAACTTATTTAAATTTTCTTAATCTCTCTTTAAAGAAAATCAACTGTGCCTTATAATTGGATGGGAGGTAGTATCTCATAATTGTATTAAAAAATACAAAAGACGATCTATCTAATATCTATCATACCTAATCAGGCACGAGTAAATGAGAAGTTAAACATCAAATAATTGTGGGGTTACTTTGAATTGTAATGAGGAGCCATGGCCTGTGGGGCCTTCAGATTGTCTCCAGTGTGATCATACGACTTTAGCTATTTTGGAACGATATGGAAAAAAAAAAAAAAGGATTTGGTGAGTCGAATATCTAAACATCTATCTGAAAGAAACAGGAAGCTGCCTAATACAATTATTAAAAGCCAGTTACATATCTTAGCCCTAAAAAAGTGACAATTATTTAACCAAAAAAGCTCTCTCTCTCCCTCTCTCTCTATATATAGAGAGAGAGAGAAAGGGGGGGTGTTTTGGTTAAAGAAATTATATATGTATGTATATATATAAATAAATAATAGTCACACTGCTAATAAGTTGACTAATAGGCCACATGAAATTAATTTTTTTAGTATAACCCACATTTTAAGGTAAATACAAATATGCCCTCGAAGGCAAACTTTGTGGGTAAAACTTCATTAAATTAAAGGAGCCCTGCCTTTCTCATTGGATGTGGAGACTTCATATGGTTGCAACAGCTACTGCCTTGTTATAGGTTTTCCTTGTATTTCTTTTTTTTTTTTTTTTGTCTGAAACTTTTAATTTGGTGTGTTTGAATTGTTTGCTAATTTCATCTATATAATTAATGAAATTATATTATTTTGATGGTAAGAAAATTAGCTAAATTGATATATGAAACCAAAGGGAAAAAAAAGGAAAAATTGAAATTCCCATGATATATTTGTTTTTCTAATGAAATTTTAAAACATATCAAAATATTTTGTAATACTCTTAGATATTAACTTTTTTTTTTCATTTAAAAATGAAATAAAAATGATACATCTAACAAAAATATATTTGAGTGTGTGCGCATGCGCCCAAAGATAAGACTAAACATTTTTTTTAATCATTCCTTCAACAACAATAGCATTTCATCAATTTTTTTTATGTAAAGGAACGAAACTTATTGTTTTGGAGTTGAAGAAGGTTGATCTATTTGTAAAAATGTGACTTATAATCTTTTGTAAGGTACCCTCATTGATTTTCAAGCACAATCAGTAATTGCCATCTAATAAAAGAAAATTAAACCACAAGAGCAAATTACCATTGGAATTACAAACTAAAAGTCAGGGCTTTAAAGGTCTAATGACAACAAATTCTCCCTTTAAGTCTTTCTTAATACTCCTTCCCGGTCCTAATTGTAAGACCAAATTGAATTTTTTTGTAGAAATTAAGCTAATTAAATTACTTTAGAGTATTTTTATTTTTTCCCTCCTAATTAATTAGTTTGATTAATAAATTAATATATAATCTAAGGATATATAATATATGATATGATTAAGTAAACTTATTTAGCTTCCTTAATCTCTTCAAAAAAAAGTCAATCCAGCTAGACCAGCCTTATAATTAGGACTTGAGGTAGTATTAAGTTGTAAGTCATAATAAATGCCTGAGTTATGAAGAAGAAGAAAAAAAAAATCACTTGCTAATTAAGTAGAGTATATGCATGCTCCGAATGGAATCTCCATATATTCATTTGCAAAGAGTGTACATACAATCTCCAACCAGATATCATTCGCTAAGTCAATTGTTCACTTCAGTATTTTTTCTAATAATTCTTTAAGTAATTACACTCCTATTATATTACTATTATTTATTATTTATGGAGCAATTTTTGTAGCACTCCTGTCTTTTGTTTTATTTATAGGACAAAGAGGGTAGAGTATTTTTTATCATTAATATAAGCCATCTCATTAAATTTATTATATAAATATAAAATTTTATCATTGATTGTTCTAAATATTTTTTTATTTGTTAAATAGGGGTAAAGCTGAAAATTTATTAAATTTTAAAATAGGGTTCATGAGATCTAAAATTTTTCTTAATATTAACAAAACTTGTTAGAAGTGCTTTATAATTAAATAGGATGAGAAGACCCTCCCCCTCTTTAACATACACACACATAAGGAAAACAAAAAAAAAAAAAAAAATATAGCCAAATATCAATTGATGATTACGAAATAACTTGTCAAAGGTATCTAAAAATACCCTTGATTTAAAATCTGAAGAATGAAAAGTGAAAAGCCAAACACAGTTTGACAAGTAAAAATGTAAACTTATCAAATGGCAACAACAATTAAGACAATGACAACCGATTTCATTGAGGCCTATTAGATCATTTCACTAAAGATTCACAGTACAAAATATCTGTCAATTAGTAGCGGTTACATAAACCGCTACAAACACTACTACAAAAATTTGATATTATTATCCTCAAATACGTCCTAAATAAGAAATAGGTAGTAATAAATAAGGCTAATGGCAATCTTGTAATTATATACAAGGAAAATGAGCCTTCAACGTCCTGAATATTTGTTTAGGACTTCTAAAATTAATTTTTGATGTTCTAAATTTTTTTAAAGACGCTTTAATTGCTTCCCGTCATGAGAAATATGAGAATTTTTTCTTTGGCGCCATGGTATTTACTTTTTTTGGAAAAAAAAATCATTTTTGGCGACGTGATAATGTTTCAAGATGCCCGAAAATCGCCAAAAAATTTGGCGCCGGAGGAAATATGGGAGAATATTTTGTTTGCGCGCCATATATGTTATTTAATGGGAAAATTGGCGACGATACAATTTCGGGTTGCCTATATATGTGCCAATTATAAAAAAAAAAATTGCCATAAACTAGAAACGGAGCATTGAAGGGACATGGGTTTTTTTTTTTTTTTTTTTTAAAAAAAAATGGTTAAAAATTGTCAAAAATAGGCGACCTAAACAACAATCAGTCGCCAATTTTCCAAAACAGCGACGATAAAATTTCAGTCGCCTATTTTTTTTTTTTTTTTTAATTCAAAAATAGCGACTGATTATTTTTCAGTCGCCTATTTTCAAAAAATAGGCGACGAAGCCCATTCGGGTTGCCTAAAATCTCCATATAACCCTTATTTTGCCAACCCGCGAACGTTTGTCCTTTTATTTTTGAAGTTCCCCCTCGCTTCCCTCGTTCCGTCAAAAACCCCGTTCATATCTACGCTATTTCCCTCATCTTCCCCTCATCGCCGCGAACCCTATCATTCGTCGCGACGGTCCGTCGTCTCCTTCGTCTTCTCTCTTCTCGCGTCGGTTATTTGTCGATCTCTATTTCCCCGCCGTCCCCCACCTTCTCCGACGATCTCTATGGTACGCCCTTAATTTCTTTTCTTTTCTTTTTTTATTTTGTCTTTGTTGAACATCTAAAACATGGGATAAGAGTGTTACATGCATGATAGTCAAACCAATCTTTGTTCTTTGGAAGAGAAGTATTGGTGTTGTTCGAGAAAGTAGCTTCGGAAAGAATATTTGCCACCATTTTTCAATTTGATTGTGAGAAATATATATATTTAAACTAATTGGTCGCATCTGTGACTTTTAAACTTTGATAGCTTTGTTGAATGAGCAAAGCTTTTTGTGTAGTTCTTTTAGTGTTTCAAATTGGTTGATGGATATGGTGCAATATTGTTCTCCATTATATTTGATTTATCAGCTATTGAAGGACAAAAGTTACCAATTAAAAGGGCATGTTATTTACAATAATTTTGGAAACTGTCTCAGTCTCTCTTTTCCTTTTGTTAGGAAATACATTAGTAGGAAATATATTGTAATTAGTACATAGTCAATTGTAATTAGTATATAGTCAATCAGTATCCCTAACAATCAGGGATTAGAGGAAATCATCATAAATTATCATTAAGAGCCATCAATACTAAGGCTCCTCTCTCTTGTATAAATCCACATACGTTTCTCATGAATATACACAACTTTCTGATTCTTTTCATTACATCTCCTGAGAGATATAGGAGACTCATTGGGAAGATGAATTATCTGACAGTAACTCGCCCTGATATAACCTTTTCGGTCAGTGTACTTAGCCAATTCATGGCATCTCTCACAGTGGCACAGTGGGAAGCCTTGGAGCATATCTTGCAATATTTGAAAGGTTCCCCCGGTCGTGGCCTTCTCTATACAGATTATGGGCACACTAAAGTCGAATGCTTCTGTGATGCTGATCATGCAGGATCTAAGGCCACAAGACGGTCCACTACAGGTTACTGTGTATTTGTTGGTGGTAACTTGATATCTTGGAGAAGTAAGAAGCAAGGCGTTGTGTCAAAATCAAGTGCGAGATGAATACGAGCCATGTCACAATCGGTGCAAGAAATTGTGTGGGTATTTCAGCTCATGAAGGAAATCGGCATTACCACAAGATACCGCAAAACTATGGTGTGACAACAAAGCAGCGCTCCATATAGCATCAAACTCTGTGTTCCATGAACGTACGAAGCATATTGAAATTGATTGTCACTTTATTCGTGACAAGATAAAAGAAAATGTTGTATCCACAGGGCATGTGCGATCAAATGACCACTAGCGAGATCTTTTAACGAAAGCCTTAAATGGGACACGAGTTGAGTACCTTTGTAACAAGTTGGGCATGATAAACATATATGCTCCAACTTGAGGGGGAGTGTTAGGAAATACATTATTAGGAAATATATTGTAATTAGTACATAGTCAATTGTAATTAGTACATAGTCAATCAAGTATTCCTAACAATCGGGATTAGAGGAAATCATCATAAATTATCATTAAGAGCCATCAATACTAAGGCTCCTCTCTCTTGTATAAATCCACATACGTTTCTCATGAATATACACAACTTTCTGATTCTTTTCATTACACCTTTATCCATGAGTAAAGGGTTTTCGATTTAGTATAAATTTGAGGAGGGGAGACCGGAGAGAGAGTCTGTCATTGTGTACATTGCTCGCAAGTGATTAAGCCTTCCCATTCCTCACATCTAAGTTTTAAACTTTTAAGCGCAACTTTCAGTATTTTCATTGAATGGTTTTTGATTGGATGATTTTTCATAGATGCATCCCCGCTCACACCTTATTTAACTTGTTTTCGGTGTGGCGAAGAACTATACCAAATTGGTTTCATCGGTTATCCTCGTACGTAAAACTAATAGCTTTTCTTCAAGGACGATTTACATGTGGGTAACTTTTTGCCTCTGTCCAAGCATGTATAACTACGTAGTTATAGATCCAAGTTAGCGTAGGGATGCATTTAATGGTGAATATTTTTTGTATAAATTTTTGCCTCTTGTCCAAGCATGTATAACTTTTTGTATGATGTTAATACATGTTGATGTGTGTTGTGGTCTATATATGTTACGCTAACGTGTGTTATATGTGGGAATATCTTTAATTTTTATTGTAAATATTTTTTTTTGATTTTATAAATTTTATCGGCTTATTAGCCTTTATTCTCTTGTCTTTTTCCCTTCTTGTATATATTTGGATGTATCTTATTTTTTAGTATTTTTTTTATGTTAAGTTAAAGTTTCTTTTCTTTTTTTGTCTATATTATTTTGTTTTTTAATGCATTTAAAACTTTCCTTAAATAAAATTTACTAGATATCTTCTTGAACATATTAGGTATATAAAGTTTACTTCGCATTTTTTGGCTCGATCATGTGATCAATCTGTTGTAGATAAATCTTTTGAATTGACAAATGCTTCTTGAGATTCTTCTGGAATTGTGATGTGACATTTACATTGCATGAGATTCTTTTGGAATTGTGATGGTGGCATTTATGTTGTAGTGGACATTTCTTTGCTTTTTTTGGATTGATGACGTTTCTTAGTGAAAATTATGCACTTGGTTTCTTTAATTTGTTGGCTTTTATGGCTCATTTGGAAGCAACATAATGAGAAAGTTTTTAATCTTTGTTAATCCAGACCCTTATTTTGTGATTTTTTCATTTGATAGGAGCAATTGAATTCTAGGATTCGGTGGAAAAAGTGCAACTCACCTCTTTTGCTTCCTCCCCCGGATGCAGAAGAGGAGATAAATGGAAACCTCCAGACTTGGGTTGGTTGAAACTCAACATTGATGGAGCGTTTGTACCAAGTACGGGTTTTTGGAGTTGGGGTTATGCGGGGACCATTTTGGGGATTTTAAGTGCGGATTTGTGGAAAAAATCAAGTCCATTTCAAAGCATTTATGTTAGAGGATCTAGCTCTCAAGAAAGCCTTCATGTTGGCAATAGATCGGGCCATGAGAATGTTATCTTTGAATCAGATTGTCTTACTTTAGTAAATTTTGTGAATGTCAAATTTCTTTGTGTTATGTGATTGGAAGAGTAGAAGCATAATCCATGACAAGTATTTTATTGTAGTTTTCTTTGTCGGTTTGTTTCGTACTCATATGTCCGGTTGTATTTCATTTTGTGTTGTATATTGTGTTATCTGTTTGGACGTTATACTGGGCATATGCACTTATTTTGTGAAGTGAGTGTATTCAATTTTGCAGCAAATTGGCCAAACAGAGCGAGCAAGCATAATTTTTTTTTAAAAACTAATAAATAGGCGACCTGAATTGTATTCAGGTCGTCTCTTAAGAGGCGACCTGAACTAAATTAAGGTCGCCTCATAAGAGGTAACCTTAATAGTATTCAGGTCGCCTCTTAATTTAGTTCAGAGGCGACCTGAATTATAATTAAGTCGCTAAATAAATAAAAACAACGACACTCTCACAGACGTCCATCTGAAAAGGGACGTTAATTGGGTCTTATTTAGGTCGTTTTTTAGATCTTTTGTAGTAGTGAAATATTAGATTTTGTAGTAGTTTATGGAACCAGCTATAGATTTGCAACGGAAATACTCACGCAAAGACACACGCTTGTTAGCAATGAACTTTGTAGCAGTTATAAAAAATTGACCGCTACAATATTGGCGCCAAGATAGAACCGTTACAATTATTTGCCGCCACTCAATCATTTCCCGCCAAATTGTTAAAATTCTTGAACGTATTTAGTCACGGTTAGCTATACTTGTCTCACAACACGTATACACATATATAGTATTTGGCTTCTTCTATTTCATTGAAATATCAACTTTGGATTTTGCTGATGCCCAGAGTTATTGTCCTTAGCTTGTTTTTCATTTTATCCAATTCCAAAGATTCTACCGATCGAATCAAGCCAGGTGAGCCCCACGGGTGGAACTTTTTAGATGCCACGTGCTGGCTTTCCTCCCAATCGGAATATTCCTGTCTCTTAGAGAAAGAGTCTCTCCACTAATTTCCTTCTCTATTTAATATTTTAACTATTGAATCTTATTTTAATGAGTGAGAGATTCAATGTTATGTATGAAATAATATTATAAAATCAAATATAATAAAAATCTGCAATTATAATTCAATCTGACTCATTAAAATAAAATTCAATGATTGAGACATTAAGTGAAAAGAAAAGTTAATAAAGACTCTCCTTCATCCTCTCCCTCAGCGCCACTTTTCAGTTTCTGCAATCTTCTACGCGTCCCTCATTCTTATCTTTCAAGGGTCACTTATGTCACCTCATTAATTGCTACATCCTTGAGTATCAGTCATCACTTATAAAAAGATTAATCTCCTCAATGTGCTCGAAAGGAAACTTGGAAAAGGATTTAAAATTGTTATTTCAATCAATTTCCAGTCACTCCTTTTATATGATCTGATGACTGATATAACTGGTACATATTTCCAGTCACTAAGCTTTCATTCCGTTGTCCCTATTTCACCAACTTTATTTGTACAAATTCAAATGTTATATAATCGATCATTTATTTTAAAAAAATCTACTTCCATCACTGTGTGCAAAGAAATTGCCAAGGCACTTGTCCCTGATTGCATACTATGAGTATGGATAATGTTCCCTTGAGTCCTTAATATAATATATATATATATATATATTTATATTTATCTAATTTAATTAAACTATAAAACTTAGTTAAATTAGTTAATAGTATAATATATATTTTCTAAAACAACCTAGTCTTATTCCATAATTTTCCCATTCACTCTCCCCTCTTAATTATTATTAAGAGAGAATCGATAGGGGTAAATTAGGAAAAGATGGATAAATATAAAAACTATGTCTTAGCTTATATTGAGGATCAAGATCAATTTTTTAAATATGTCTTATATTAATAAGCTGGAGGGAGTACGATTTATCCCGTACTCCATCCGGTTCTAAATATAAAAGTTAGACAATATGTTCACTTTGATTCTAAATATAATATCTTAATTTACCATGTCTCTCAAATTTGTAGTAATTTTTCCAAAAATATTTCTATTAATTGCATATAATAAGGGGATTTTCATCAAGGAGTAGTTATTGATTGCACATGAGAAGAAAGGGTGTTTCAGATAGATCAAGTCTTTACAAATAAGTAACTAAATTAATTTTTCTAATATCCATAAATTACTTATCTAACTCACTCCAATGTTAAGTACTGGATGGGGGCGAGTAGCGTTTGCAATTTATAACAAACACGGATTTGGACACTACAACAGAAACAACGCTTTTAATGTCTGTTTTTTTTTTTTTTTTTTTTTTTTTTTTCCTTTTTAAGTTTGAAATAGGAGGATGCCTATGTTAGGGATATAGTAAAGTTAGGATATGTTAAAAAAGAGGTCCATAAGAGACTTACGACGTCCTTTTTAAAAGGGACCCGTAAGGTGTTTTTTTTTTTTTTTTTTAATTTTTATTTTTTTTTAAAAAAATCCTCGGCACGATAAAAACACGACAGCTCAAGCGCTGTCGCCATGCTTGGCCTGGACGCCTTCCTATTAGGGTTTGTCAGCACCAGCTTCCTCCTCCACTCCACCTTGAATGATACCTACGGTAGCTATAGAAATTGCCTACTGTTTCTAAAACGATGTTCTGCAAGATTGAATTTAATGTATGAACAAATATTAGAAATAAGCTGGACAAAAGAAGAGAGAAAATATCAACAGTTCAACCAAATAACTATATATCTTACATTACATTCAAAGTTCTGTTCTATGGAGCGTTCAAGGGGGAAAAATCAACGCAACGGAAAAACAAATATTTATGCTATGACAGGGATTGAAATTCTCAGCAAACAAAAGGAACTTTTAATAGGCATCACATAGAAAAATTTATGCAAGACCTTAATGTATCGTAAACAGATATTCGGAATTGCACCTCTAGATCCAACGTTGTCGCCGTGCTCTTTTCCACGGCATTGATGGTTTCAACATTAGCTTTGGATACCGTATGCGGAGCAAGATAATGGTACTTGACTAGAAAAATGTTCTTCAAAAACCATTGTTTCTGTTAGGGCTGAGCATGGAAACCCATAACCCATGAGCTACTCCAAAACCCAATGTGATTAGGCCATATTGAGTCCACCCAAAAATACTTTATAATGGGTCGGGTTTGAACCTGCCCATTTAAGATTTAAATGGGCAGGTTATGGGCACACTTACGGGCTACCCATACCCGTCCATTTAGTGTAATTTTTTTCCATCAACTACCCATCCCATTCCACATTCCGCGTAAAGTCATCTCCTGAATCCTTTCCTATTCGAGTATTCAGCCACCTTTAATCCCTAACCATAATGGCCATCGATTCTCAATCTCGCTCTCACTCTCTCCCTTTGTGGCTCTGTTTATTCGAACTTGTGAGTTGCTATTGAGTTTACATGTAATGTACAAAAGATTGTAGAAGTGGATGAATGTTTTCAAATTGAATCAGTTTTGGCATGGTGGAGAGTGAATGTTTCCAAGTATTAAGTTTTAAATCTGTTGGTACATAATTTGTTGGGTATATTAGTATCTACATTATCTTCAGAATTAGTTTTTAGTACAAGGTCGAATACTAGATTCTTTTAGGAGATCATTGTCTTCAAAGATGGTTGAGGCACTCGTATGTGCTGAAAATTGGCTATTCAAGACACCCCCTAAATTTAAGGACCTTGATATAGATAATCTTGATGAGAGTGCAAATGTTGTTACTAGTATTTTCAATAATATTCTCAATTTGTATTGTTTTATTTTTATTTTATTTTATTTCATATTAGATTATTTATGATATGTTTTCTCTTCACTTATTTTGCAAAGAAAGATTTAGCGTTTGGAGCTATAGTCCCTTCCTTAAGTGAATTTGAAGATGATGAAGACTAAAGCAAGCAAATTCAATGGAAGCATGCCATTTTGATAATCTATGAACTTTGTAGAGTTGTAGTTGTAATGTTTTAATTTAAAAGTTGGAGTTTGAACATCAAAATTATGTAATGATAGTACTTCTCTAGATTTATGTTGTTTTGTATGAATTTTGATTATTGAACTTTGAAGACTCAGATTTCAAAAATTAGAATGATGAATTTGGATGGATACTTAACGCTTATTATGTATTTTTTTCAAAAAAAAAAAAAAATCAAATGTAAATAGGTTACCCAAAACCCGGTTAGCTCGCCCATTTATATGATAGGCCATTTATACAGGTTTAAATGGGTTGAGGTACGGGTATGGGCTAACCCGTATCCAATTAAAGTTAAATGGGTGAGCTATGGGTTTGGCGTCGGGTTACCCAACCCGCCCATTACTCTACTTAGTTTCTGTGCAATTCACAGAGGTGGCTGGAGAAATTGCCGTGTCCAAGAAATGTGAGCTTCGAATTTGCTCACCAAAAGAAGGCAACTGCCTTTGTACAGAAACATGCTTATTAATTGCCAGCTTCCTCTTCCTCTATTGCAGATTTAGATTCAAAGTGTTGTCTGTCGTCCTTCACGCAACACAAACATGAAGTCAAAGGACAAGAAAACAAAGGTTTGTCATCATGTGTCGGGGATCTAAAATCGAAGTATCGTTTATCATCTTTCGCCATTGCAGATCTAAAGAGGTAGTAGAAGAAAAATAAGGTTTTCTTTTGCTATCCACTGACGCCTTCGCCGTCCATTGTCAAAGAGCTATATTGTCGTATAAATTGCAGATCGAAGAGCTAACCGTCATCATCGTGATCTTCACATTTGCCTTCTGTTGATGCCTTCACCTTCACCATTCGCCATCACCTTTACCTTCGAAGCCCACCGTCATCGTGACAAAGACAACCGAAGCTAGATCCTGATGGTGAGTGAGGCAGCGGCAGAGTGAAGACCAAAGAGATGAGGTGAGTGATGACCTGACAGTAAGGGAGAGAAAGCCATGAACCTATTGTACATATTGGTGCCGGAGAAAGACATGCTTGGGCTACTAAGATCTGATCCAACACCCACAACCGCCCGCACCTTTGGGTTTTGGGAAATGGTTGAAGGGTGTGTGAGTGTGAAATGAGAGAGCACCCGAGAACTACACCTTTTCAAAGTGTTTAAGTGTTTCAATTTTGAATTGAGAAAAATGACGCCAAAAGTAGTGCTCTGGTCGCCAAAAGCTTTACTTTTGGCATCCCTTTTTTACTTTCCTTTTTAAAATGTTTTTTAAGAAAGTAAAAACTATTTATTGTAGTATAGAGACTCTTCATTTGTTTCATCAACAGAAATATCTTAACATTAGTCGAAAGTTATGAGAACGCCATTGAAAAGTTGTCCGCTTAAACCTTAGCCAAAACCCCGATTTAGATTATTCATGGTGACTATAGTAGTCCCAAGAGGGAGGAATACCTGATGTAAAAGCAAAGGGAAAAAAAAGTATATGTAAATATTTGCACAATGTTTAAGGTACTATGGTAGCTAGTTATAATTACTATCATTATGCTGATTTTATATATTTTATATTGATTATATATAATGTAACGGGGACTATAAAATTTCCTAGGTAAGTTTTGTGATGAGAGCAATATGAATCCTAGTTAATGTGGGAACAATTTGTGTGGATGTGCTGAGAAAGCGGGAGTCATTATCTGTTGGCCAAGGCTAGCTTGGGTAGTTAGGTAAAATGAAAGCAATAGACGTTGGTGTGTGTTCAAATTATTGAGAACGAAAGTGAAGTGAAAGGAGAAAACGACGAAGACTAGTGACCCACTCTGCGCACGGCACTTTCATCAAAGTCAAACAAAACAATAAATTAGCCTCAATAATTGCGCTTATTCTAGATTTTATATTGATGTTAGTGATGACTACTGTGCTAGCCTTATTTTGCTTTTGAGAGTTAAAAAAAGTAATCTGTCTTTCAGTGGAAAGGAGAAATATATTAACAAGTCAATGAGTACGAAATGAAAAAAATACAACCATATAAGATGGTCGAGTAAGTTAGGAGCTCATTCGAGAAAGAATATAATGGATAATGTTTATAGCCCTAAATTAGAACGTTACATATAAATTATAATCCAAAATAATGACAAAAAACACAATACATCACCAGAGAAATATTCATTGGCAAAAATCTTATTGGTTATAACCCTAGCATTTTTTTAGGTTGGACTCCACTACAAAAAACCAATTAGTTGCCTTTGGAATTACCGGAATAAAATCCGTTGAAATTACTAAAAGATTTTTGCCAAAAATTTCGTTGGCAATAATACCAACAGAAATCCCTCAGTACTTTCTGACAGAAAAATTCAATCAGAAATTCCGTCGGCAAGGGTAAATCTTCGAGGGACTTATTACATCAACAATTGCCGACAGAATTGCGACGGAAATTATCAATAGAATGGTTTCATCATTGAAATAGTGAATTCTTTTTTTCCAAAAAAAATAAAACATTACTCACAAAATTGCATGGGTAATTCGGTCGGTAATGTAAGGTTACTAACAAAACCACAAAGATTGCACGACAAAAACTTTTTCCCTCAACGAAAATTTTCCCTCTGGTCACTAAAACTCGACCTTCGAAATCTCCACCTTCTTGAACCTTCGAACGGCGATTTCTCTAAGGAATCTACAAGATTGAGCTTCTCCAAAAGCCCTAAGCCCTTTTCTAAGTTCGATCCGGTATTATTTGCAACCTAGTTTCTTTGTTCTCGCATATCCTTTAGGGTTCTTGACAATAAATCTTAAATTGCAGTTCCCATTGCTTAGTTTTGTATGTCAAGTTTCCAATCTTCCTCTTTTTGGAAGTACACGCATAACGGTGAAAGCAAACAACAACGTATTGCTTCTTCAACCTCTCACTCATCGTGGCAGTCTTTCAGAGCAGAAATTCATTTCGGAAGTAGCTTCACAACTTATCGCAGGTAAATGCGCATTCCTGATCTCTATCTTATTTGCCCTCTGCTTCTCCTCTATGTAATTCACACTTGTTTCATAATGTTCTTGAGATAGTTGCTTTAGATTGTTAGGGTTTATGGATTTGGTTGTATTTGTCATTATTCAAATTGCGATTCACTCGCTTCTACCACTTGAAATTTTTTATTATCAATGCCTTAATACAATTCAATGGGAGTATATATTGGGATTTATGTCGTCCGTTAGGAGTTGATATGAAAATTCTTCCGGACTTGGTTTAAAAACGGGAGCGCGGTGTTAGTTTCTTTTGGGATGTGGAAGGGGCATTTGAAACCCTCTAGTATTGATGTATGCTGGTAATGAACCAATTTGTGCCTGCAAAGCCTGTCTTGGTCTGAAAATATATCACTTGGTCTGTTATATTGCTAACGATGTTGCTGAACTGTTACTTGCTATTTCTATATTCCTTTTATTTTTATTATTTTTCTTGCAAAAGCAACCCTTGTCCTTTGTTTAAGCATGAATGATCACACTCATGCACAAGTAAAGTTGATGTGTACACTCATAGCTTTGTTTAACCTATACTCCTTGGGAATTATGTTCTCAGTTGGGTGCAGCGCATGTACCTCTGTGAAATCCTAGAATTTGTGCCAGTACTAAATTACCAATAGTTTTCATGCCATCGTCCTTAAATTTTAAATTGCAGTGTATAACTTGATGAGAATGGGTTTGACACTACTCCCAATTCCTAGGCCATAAGAGTTCCCTGGTTCCTTTGTAACACAACAAATTAAAGAAACAAAAAATAATATGTATTCGTTGTTTCACACCCATATATGCTATTGTCCTAATAATGTTTCTAGAAGAGCATGATGAATTTATATCGTCCATGTGATAAATTTTGCTGGGAGAGTTCACAAATTACTTTGACCTCTTGTTATTGTTCTTTTTTATCTTTGGTAGAATTTGGTTTTGGATTCGATCCCTTTATATGTTTATGTGGAAGAAAATGAACTTGAAAGAAAAAGATGAAGATGAAGACGAAGACGAAGACAATAATATAAAAATTATTAAGATTATGACATTTTGTTGTTGTTATTAAGTTCTTGAGTTTAACTTTGAGTGCACTGATTTTCAATTGATTTAGTTTTTTTATCATTAAATTTTTTCATGATTTATTTATTTCTTATTACTAACTGAACTCTTACAATGAATATGTAGATGTTAGGCCGTGGCTCAAAGCGTGTGGCCAATCAAGTACTCCACAATCTTTTCTTCATCATCAACATCTTCAGTTGTCTATTTTTCATGTGACGACAACTTCTGCTCCATCTATTCTTGGGGTAGTTAGGCCATTATTATCATTTGTATCATCTCCTTAAGTTGACATTTAATTTAATGGTGTGACTTTTAAAAAAAAATGGATTTAATTAAATCTATTCAATATATTATATTCTAAGTGAAAATAGTCAAAATACTGTCACTTGTCCAAACATATGATATTTGAATATCATATGTTTGTTTATTAATCTTCGTTTTAAGTTTTAACAAACGTCATATAATCCTTAAAGGATATGAATGAAGGAGGAAAAAAAAGACAAGATGAACAACTCATCAGGAGTGATTTTACTTGATCATAAATTCTGCAGACAAGCAACAGTTACAATTATTGGATTATTCATGAGATCAATAAATTAAATATAGTAATAATATCTCTCATCTCCTTCTTCCCTCTATTGCCCCACATATATAATTTAAAAAAAAGAAAGAAAAAAAAGAACTGATATGCAATATTAATGCTCCTAGTAAAAAGAAGTATAGCCACTTAAACACGAAATTGTGTATTAGTCAAAACCTAATGTGATTTTAAATCTTGAATGCTTCGTCACCAAAAGGGCTCATTATATCTGTAAACAACCAAAAACAAATTTGAAAAAAAAAAAAAGCTAAATAGTTTTTTTTTTTTTTGTTCTTCTAAATATATAACATCAATCCATTTTATCTATTAATTTATAATGCCCCAAAGTATAATGATTGCACATATTAAGAGCTTTTTTCATTAATTGATAGTTTTAATATATACGGTCAAATCAGATATTTTAATTTAGAGAAACTAATACACATTTATTATAAATAAATTACATTAACTAATTTTTTTAATCTCCATAAATTAGTTATCTGGATCTTAATTTTTTTTGATCTTCATAAATTAGTTATCTAGATCTTATATTAACTTCCGTAAGAGTAAATAGTGATGAATGAAGGAGGGGCATATACATGAATAATTTTTTTTTTTTTGACTATACACATGATAATTGTTGAAAACCCACATTCATTCAACTTCAACTTCGTGTTTCTATACCTAATGAGGTGTCTATTCCCTTCATCATCGGTCACAATCGCTAATAAACCAAACAAAAATATTAATAATAATGGAAAACTTCACCTAAATTTGAAATTTTGATAGCTTCCGAACTAAAAAAAAATCTCAAAAAACGAAGAGAAAAATTCTGGGTTTTGTTATATATGGTGATTGGTCGGACGGCCATATTATAATGACCCTTGCAGGCCTGCCTTCCAATAATTTAGGGTGTGACTTACCACCTCTCTTCCCTGACAAAGAGCCACACCTCTTCATCAACCTTCCTAAGCATAACAGGGTTTTCTTTTCTTTCTTTCTTTCTTTTTTTTTTTTTTTTTTTTTTTTTTTCTTTTGACAAAAATCATTTGGCATTATTAGCTGCTAGCTGGCCAATACTACCCGTCACATTTGTATGAGGTTCTGTACTTAAACTTGGCATTGACTGTACTACTAACTTATTTGAATTTGACCTCTGATTGGGTTGTAATTTGGGAAAACTTCTCCTAACATGGTTTTTTCTTCTCATCCATGGGACAAAAACTTGATACCTAAGAGTTTCTAACCGATGAAAAGTTGAAAACAATTTTTTTTTTCCTATTTGATCAAGGGTTCCCCTTTTAACAAGTACAGTAAAAAGTGTTTTCATCTCCCAACAAGTGTGCTTTTCAAGATTTGGGTTTGTATTCTCCTCCTTATAGGTGACGGGGTAAGACTGCTTATCACCTCGATCAATAGTCTATTGGTGGATAAAAACAATTTTTTTGATAATATGAAGGGTTTCCCTTGTTGAGGCTTAGCGCATAAAGGGTTTTTACCCTCCTAACAAGTGTGTTTTTCAGGATTTGAACTTGTATCCTCCTTCTTAGGGAGGTGAGGCCACTAAGGGTAGAAATAGGCCAGACCCTTATCAGGCTACCTACAGCCTGGCCTAGCCTGACCCTTTTAACAAATAGGCTAGGTTAAGGCTTATTAGAGACCTAAATATATAAACAGACTAGACATATTTTATGAAGGTCTGGCTTGTTTACATGTTTAAAACTATAATTTTATTTATATCAGAGCCCATATGCCATAAGAAGATAGAAAAAGTTATAGTTAGAGAAAGTGAGTAAGAAGAATTTACAAATATGAGTAAAGCTTCTAGTTCTTCCGTACTAGTTCATCTTTCATATGCCCTTTCCCTTGATAGAATTCCCTCTTCCCTTCATCGTACTTTATCCTAAAAAATAGATAACCTAGTTGAATTTATCTATCTTTTAGAATATGCCCGTATTAATTCCACATAATTACCTGTAGTTAGTCCTTACTCCCCTTACCACCAATAGAGAGCTTTGACCAGATATATTTGCGATATTATCACCAGATCTTTCCCACCTTTAAAACAAATTGTCAATAGCACTTCCTTGAACCAGTGTGGTTTATCTGCAACTATTGTAGAACAATATATTACTCTGAAGATTCCACAACCTTTGATTAACCACTATCTTAATCAAGGCCATAATCATCTTCAAATTAATGCTATCCATCTTATCTTAACTCTACGTGGATGAAAAGGTATCCCTACTACAGTTAGGGTAGCCCTCATCGATACTACCTACAAGTCATACCAAAATGATTTGATTAGTGCTCTCCTTACCACTCTCAACAATGGTAGTGTTATCATGACCATCCCCTGATTTTAATACCAAGCTATCTAATAGAGTAGCCTCTTAGCGGCTAAAGGTTCAAATTCTAATCACTGGTGTAGATCATGATCCAGAAGCCACAATGACTACACTTAATTACTAGATGATTTACAAAGTCCAGAACTACTCCTAGAACTCAATTTTCCCAATTCCACCAATGATGCTCTTTATATGTGTACATATAGATACCATGGCCTAGACATCATCAACATCCCTAGGTAGATTGGCACTGACAAACTTGCACAAATTATGCCTCTTAAGTAGGTAAATAATTATGAAAAAGAGTTTCACTCCACTCCAATAGATGTCCTTACTACTGCTCCACCTCTTGTGCAAAGGATGTCTAACGGAAAAATCAGATCTATTTTTCAAAGACTAGGAACTGAGGGATCATCATTCCCACCAAGCAGGACAATTGCAACAATCACTCTTATTTATAAAGCAAGGAACACCCCCCAGTAGATCACTTCACAAAGGAAGGCAAGCCAGTCTTTGTCTCTCATATCAATGGACACTTCATATAGGACTTAGACTACCCATATGTGAGCCAAATTGTGAGTGCCAGTACCCTGACTTTTGGGATCTATTAGATGATAAAGAATTGATAGATTTTAGTTCCAAAAGAAATCACAAAAAAAAAAAAAAAAGGATCCTCCTATTTTCATTTTGATAATTGAAGGCATGACAAAGGTGATCAGGCCCTTAAGATGAAGGTTAGTAGACCAATCTGACAGTCCCAGTTAAAGAGTTAGGACATGATGATCTAGCTACTAGCATTTTTCTACAAGTAGAATTGCAAGTTGTTGCTTCAACAACTCCACTGATAACAAGTACTCACTCTTATATCAAAAAAAAAAGTCCTCACTCAATATAATGCATTCTCATGGTACAACCTAATTCCTATGAAGAGGACTTTCCACCTCTTCAAACAACACCACAAGACCCTATGTCCCGGCAACATAAGTTACCCCTCAAGGAACTTACAAGCCAATCACATCATCTAAGGAAGTACTAAACTAGTAGACAAAGAATGATGTTAGCCCGAACAAAGTATTGCACACATAGACAAAAAATTTGATCATCTCATGATAAGGCTAAAAATCTTTCCATGCAAGTAGATGAAGTGACAAAAGAAGTCAAAAGTCTGCACAAAAGACTTTCTACTCAAGCTCAGCAACTGGATCAAGACTTGAGGAGATACATTGATCACAAGTATTATGGCCCTAAATTCCAAAGGAAAGAACAAGAACATTCTAACACCAAAAAGGAGCTACGCCATATTGAAGCTAGTCTATCTAATTCACCACTACCTTTTCCACAACCTACCATATATCCTTTCTCTCCATATTCATATATGCCAACAGCCTATCCAGTATATAAGCCTCCTTACACATAACCTGATTATGATTCCATTTTCATATCCAATTACCCTCTAGCCAGACAATTGAGGGAAACTACTTCCAAAAATCCTTCCAAAAAGAAGGTAATAACCTCTTCTAGTATTCAAACAAAATCCATCAAGTAACCTCACATCCTTCAAGATCCGCACCCTATATAGGACTCGCCTTCACCTATGTCCGACACAAAACGCCCTAGCAATCACTTAGAATCCATACGCCACCAAATTCTATGCCAAAAATCTCAATACCACCCATATATAGAGAAAAATGAGTAGCTACTAATTCATCTAGAACTATTGGATTCTTGGCGATGATGATGAATTCCCTATTCTCTCATCAAGTTCGACCTCCTATGAGAATAAATAGACACAATAAAATCTACTGATGTTAATAAAGGCACTTCTAATGATTTCACATTAACTAGAAGAAGAAGAAGAAGAAGAAACAACCATTGATGAACGACATTATGCTAACTTGTCTATTATTTCTATGGTAGAACAAGTTGAAACTTCTCACAGAGCTCTTGTATAGAAGGCCCATCCTCTGAAGAAGAAGGACAAATAGGAAATCAAAGTCCTCAAGAGCCATAAATCGAAAAGGAAGACTTTCCTCTGGACTATGGTTCACATTTAATGACATTCCCCAATGTAAGTG
The DNA here is from genome assembly GCA_019022655.1 of Acacia acuminata. Taxonomy (NCBI): domain Eukaryota; kingdom Viridiplantae; phylum Streptophyta; class Magnoliopsida; order Fabales; family Fabaceae; genus Acacia; species Acacia acuminata. The sequence goes on from JAFJYI010000001.1 coordinate 2,168,529, forward strand.
GTGAGAAAGACTTCATGAATTTGGAGCATGGATCAAATAACAAATGACCCAGTCCTCAATTAGTCCCCAGGAAATCCTAACAAAGTCTATCTCCAGTATGATTGGAAATTTGTGTGAATGGTTTACAAAACTTAGCAAGTATCAAAAGCTTCAGGCTGTAAGAGCAAAAAGCCCAGGAGCATTTTTCGGAGCTATTCATAAAGAATTCTTAGGTGATGTCAATGTTGTCCAACGAAGACATCATCAAGAATATTTTTTGAAATGAAATGTTGCTCGCTCAACCAAAAGGATTTACAAAACTATTTCACCCATATGACAAAGAAATATTATCTATTGGGAGGTTCCCAGGATCACAATCTCAAACATGCTTTTGTTGCCTTACTTCAGCCAGAGCTACATAGAGTGATCAACTCTCTCTCAAAAAAAAAAAAAAAAAAGTTTCTCAACTCATACTTGGAGAAATATATCACTTGCTTTAGCAATGCTAGACAAGTTATTTGAACAACAAAAACTCTTCAAATCTATGCTCAAGGGAACTTCTAAGCTCAAACCTGCTTGTAGCAAATCTCACTTAAAGACCAAGTGCAAAGACAAGTATGCATGTCATTGCTCTACCAAAAAAAAGTTTAACTTCCACAAGTATAATATGGCAAGGAGCCATGGAAGAAAAAGAAAACCATTGAAGCATAGTCCATAAGTGGAAGTCTTTATTTTTGCCATCATGGAGGTAATGGTAAATAGGAAGAGGTTCAAGGACTATGCAACAGGTATAAAGGGCTAAGAGAGACCATAGATACCATTACATTTCTTTAGGAATGGAAACTTTGATGAAAAGGATAGTCAAGTATGGTTTTTCTAAATTAAAAAAAAATCAAAAGATGGTAAAATATGAAGGGAGTTGATAAGGATATGAAGCCAATAAAACAAATTTCTTCTAATGTAATTTTCAATCTTGACCATCAGATCAGGAGGTTTAACTGATGACCTGGATCATGCCAAACTGTCTAAGCCAAAACCAAATTGGACTTAGAGAGTGGGGAGCTTATTATGTGCCCATAATCCAGCAAGTAAGGACCACAAGCAAAAGAACAAACCCAACAAGAAGGATCCAACCCAAGAGTAAGTAGCCGTTCACGAGAAACAAGCCCACCAAGTAACGAACCTAGGCTAAGTCCACTCAAAACAGGCAACCCAACCACTAGCCGATAGACAAACTTGGAGACTCGGGATAGCAAGGATGAAGATACCCAGATTCGAAAATAGCGCAACCAACCACTATGGAAGGACGAATATAAGTTGTTCAAAGACCATTTCCCTTATACACATTGGATACCCCAATTCACCAATTACTCTTGACTTACGCCTTTCCTCTGGTTTGATGGTGTATCGCACGACATTCTCTACCATATTTTGATCTTTGACGCTCTATAATCATAACAGGGGCGGAGGGAGGGGAGGGCTAGGGGTGGCCTCCGCCCCCTAAATTACAGAAAATGACCCAAATTTTTAAGAAATTGCATTTTAGCATCATAAAAATTTTAATATTTACTTTAGTCCCTACTAAAAGTTTCATGGAGGGACTAAAATGAACATCTTAAACTATTTATAGGTCTTGGATGCAATTTCATAAATACCTAAGTTCTATTCTATAATTTTCGGCCCCCGTAATTACAATTCCTAGCTCCACCCCTAAATCATAACCAACGAACCATCAATAAAGTCATTAGTTCTCTCTTTTTTTCTTACTACTTTCTGGGAAATTGAATGTTGTTGGTGGCCCAATAATTAAAATCCATCATTACCGAATTTTGGTTAGAGAAGAGTCCTAATAAATTTTGTAGGAATTAAATCATTTGATGGACTATTTTGAGATTTCCATATTTCGGTGATCAACTTATATCTTTTTAACGTGCGTGCAGCATGTGAGTATGTATATAAGGAAATCAGACAATATTAAGAAATATTTACGCTTTTAAAGGAGTTGGTGTTGATAATTGTGATTTCTTTAGGGGCAAAACTGAGCTGTGTATTGTTGAAATGTTTTTTAGGTTGCGACAACAAGAAGAGGAAGCAAAGGAACGTTTGCGGAAGCCTCTCAATTTCTCGACGTGGAATTGTCCCTTTCGTTTTTGTTTTTTGTTTTTTGTTTTGGCTTTGATTAGCAATACTTTCTCACAACACGACATATATTATTGGGAAAATTACGTGCAGGTCTCAAAGAACAAAAATAATTACAAAAAAAATCTCTTAAAATCATCAAATTACACAAAAGTTAGGAGACTTTTTTGATATTATTTGTATTAATAGCGAGAAAAAGACTAGATTTACAACGAGAAATCTTATATTTACAACAAAATTTAAAATCGGCAATTTACAAAAAAAAGTCATATATTTCAACAACATTTAAACATCCGGATTTTGAACGTAGAAATGTTATTTACGAGAAAAAATGCTATATTTACAATAGGAAATGTTATATTTACAACAAAATTTAAAATCTATCTATTTACAAGAAAAAGCCATATTTACAACAATATTTAAACACCTGGATTTTGAAGCGTGGAAATATCATTTACAATGAGAAAAGGGATATATTTACAACAAAATTTAAAATCTGGTCATTTACAAACGAGAAAAAGTCATATTTACAACGAGAAAAAGTTATATTTACAATAACATTTAAAAATCTGGATTTTTTTCCATACAAATAATATCAAAAAAGTCTCTTGAGACTTTTGTGTAATTTGGTAATTTTAAGGGATTTTTTTATAATTTATTTTGTTCCTTGGGACTGCGTGTAATTTTCCCTATATTATTTGGCTTCTCCTATCTCATTGAAATATGAACTTTGGATTTTTCTGATGCCCGAGGTTATTATCCAACTCCAAAGATTCTACCGTCGGATCAAGCCTAGTGGGCCCCACAGGTGGAACGTTTTTAGATGCCACGCGCCGCCTTTCATCGCAATCGGGATATTCTTGCCTCTCCCTTCCCGCCACTTCTTAGGCCCCGTTTGGTTGACGGAATTGCGGCAGTTCCAAGGTGGAACTTAAACCAGTTCCCTCGTTCGGGACGTGTTTGGCGCGCCATCTTCCCGGTAGCTCGGGTTCCCGCGGCCGTGAAGCTCCGAACCGAAGGAAAAGGGGATCCTTCCCAAAATGGCGGGATCTTGAAATTTCACCCGGGAAAGTGAATTTGAGGACTAAAAAGCCCCTGTGAGGATAAAAAAAGCTGAAGCGCGACTGGAGCTGGAAGAAGGAGCAGACGAAGGAGGAGACGAAGGTTGAGCTTGTGCGAAGGAGTTGGCAAGCAACATCGAATCGAGGTAAGCTAAACCTTCCTGTGCTTGAAAACTTTTGTGCTTATTTGTGGTGGGGAACAATGGCGCTGTGGTTGAGTGCTTTGCTGTATAGGGGGAAAATGTTTCGTCTGCTGTGTAGGATGCGTAGCTGTGGTAAATGCAGAAGTTTGTCATGTTTTTTAGGGTGGTTTGATGGGTATTGTGAAACATGTATATAGGTTCAAATATTTGGTTTTTCGGTATGTCCCGTATGTTTGTGGTTTAAGCAACGGTCAAAATGACGATGTGAAGCTATTTGTTGCCTTTCCATATTGACGTGCTTCCGGTGATGTGAAAAATTTTGATGTGCATGATGATTTTTAGTTGTGTGTTATATATCTTTGGTACAATGCTTTTACGGTGACATGGCTTGTTGTGATTAATAATTGATGTTGTCAATTAAAGTAGATAGGATGAAAAAAAGTTATGTTTGAAGATGTAGTTTGTAAAGTGGAGTAGTAGATGACATTGAAGGGCAAATGGGTGTGGGAAAAATTGTGTAGGTATGGACCAAGAGGCGAGAGGAAATGGTTGCAATGTTGGCTGGATGCTTAGCTTTGCTTATAGCGGTGAGGACGTTCATTGTGAATATGGTAGTTGCAGTGGGAGCAAGTAGACCGAGGCACCTACCGGATAGGTCATATAGATTAGACTTTCATGCCAAGAGAGCCAATTTGAGGGCAATGATATATAGTAGTGATACAACATGCTTCAACCAAATTAGGATGTATCGGGCAACGTTTGATAAATTGTGTCACATGTTAGAGACAATTGGTGGATTGAAACCAACTAATCATATGCTAGTTGATGAGCAAGTGGCGATGTTCCTTCACATCCTAGGTCATCATGTCAAGAACAGAGTAATCCAATTTGAGTTTGGAAGGTCGGTGAAACCATTAGTAGATACTTTAAACTTGTGTTAAATGCTACCATTAGACTACAAACATTCTGCTTAAGAAAGCGGAGCCTATTCCAGGACTCAAATGATAATCGATGGAAGTGGTTTAAGGTACGTTGCATGTGTTTTTGTGTGACACGTTAAATTCTGCATATATAAATAAATAATGGTTTGACCACATGCCTTGTTAATTGTTTATGTTTGCAGGGTTGCCTTGGTGCATTAGATGGGACGCACATACGCGTACAAGTCCCTGTTGAGAAAAAGGGGAGGTACGTAAATAGGAAAGGAGAGGTAACAACAAATGTTTTGGGTGTATGCTCACCGGATGGTCAATTCATATATGTCTTGCCTGGATGGGAAGGGTCCGCCGCGCGGATGGTCGGGTGTTGCGCGATGCTATACGAAGACGACATGGTCTGCGAGTACCACAAGGTATACATGCTATAGTTCGTGCAATATAAGTACGTATAGTTCCTTGTTCGGCTTCTTAAGAATCAAAATAATGTGGGGTGGTTTGTTTCCATAGGTAACTACTATTTGGTTGATGCGGGGTACACAAGCGCGGGGTTTCTTGGCTCCTTATAGAGGCCGAGGTACCACCTTAATGAGTGGAGACATGGAAGCCAACCCCGAACTCCGCAAGAGTGCTTCAATATGCGACATTCGCCGCTCGTAATGTCATTGAAAGGTGCTTTGGCATAGTCAAGTTACGTTGGGCAATACTCCGGAGTGCATCTTATTACCCGGTGAAGATCCAAAACAGATACATCCTTGCTTGTTGTCTTCTCCATAATCGATTCGACGTGAATCAGTTCAAGATCCACTTGATGAGCAAACTGGACTCATTTGAGGGTGGACCTCCCACAATCGAAAATACCCCCATTTGTTCCAATGGAAACTACGACGCGTGGAATAATTTTAGGGAGAATGTTGCAAATGAGATGTTTCTTTGCCTTTGTCACATCTATCGATAATTGATGATGTTGTACACATATTTTAATCGGGACAATATGTCGTATTATGTTATGTTGTCTTATTAGTATGAACTCCAAATTCAGTTGTCACTGTAATGAAACAATTTGTGTCACACTTGGTTAAATCTGTGTCATATTTGGTATATGTTTATGCTGAACATAATGCAAATTAATATTTGCTATTGATTGTGCCTTTTTTAGATGGAGCAGGTTGATCTAGCCGCAAAGGGGAAACAAAAAATGTGGACGCTCGAGGAGGACAAGGTCTTGATAGAGCGCCTTGTAACTCGAAGGTTGACCCACAGTTCATAGCCGATAATGGCTTCAAGAGTGGATTTGCCAATGCGCTCCAGCTTATGATGGAACAAAAGCTTCCCAGCTGTGGGATCAAGGCATCTCCGCATATAACATCCAGACTTAAGACCCTGAAGAGATTGTGGCAAACCGCTCACGACATGGTCTATGGAACCAACACATCAGGCTTTGGTTGGGATCCTGACACAAAATGTGTCACAGCTGACAAAGAGGTGTGGGATGAGTATATCAAGGTATGTTGTCGCATTTGTCACTCATATGCATGGCACTTTACTTATAATGACATTTAAAGTTATACCCGTCGTTCTCACATGCTGATATGGTGAATTCACAGGCTCATTCAAGGGGCGGGACAATTTCGCTACATGTGCCATTCCCAAACTTTGAGTCCCTCACCATGGTATGGGGTAAGGATAGGGCTGTGGGTGAGGATGTGGACTCCCGTGGGGATGGAGGAACAAATTAATCTAGAGGATGAAGAACTTCCGTAAACACCGAATCTTGTTACCGCTGAAACTGTTTTCACACCAATATGATCAAGTGATACCACAAACCGCATTGAATGGAGCTGAACCATCTAGCGATCGACGAAGAAGAGACGCTTGAACCACTCGAAATCATGGTGATGCATTGAGGGACACAAGTCACCTCGTTGGAAGGGACAATGGTCGTGTGGTTGACAAAGTTGCAACCAGATTTCGCTCAACAAAGGCAAAGACAAGCGATATTGATGCTCAACAAAGACAAAGACAAGCGAGATTGATGCAAAGGGTGATGATCTTTTTATGCAGCTCGCTTGGAGCTTGAAGAACTGTCATGTGATGAGAGGAACCAGGCTCATATCAAGATGCTTGGCAATGAGAGACTGTTGAGTGCCTTTGGGAAAATGCCTCCAATATATAAAACCTCATGGATCCGTAGCCTCCTTCAACAATAGAGGTTGCCATCTAAAGTTAACACTGCTTTTTTGTGGGGGTCGGGGTTAATAGAGTTGTGTCATTATACGTGGCGATACTCTTGCTTTTGTGTTGGACACCAAACTTTGGACCATGTTCATTAGGGAAATGCGGTTACATTGAACATGGGATAAATTTTGGTCTTCCACTTTTGTACATGTAGTAGGACATCTTTTGTTTGACCCCGCCATCTCGTATATAGGCCAATGTAATAGGTTTTTTTTTTTTATGTATGTAAATTCAGCTGATAGGCCAATATAATAGGTTTTTTTGGGCTGTATGTAAATTCAGCTGATAGGCCAATGTAATAGGTTTTTTTTTGCTGTATGTAAATTCAGCTGATAGGCCAATGTAATTGTGATTGCTTGGCAAGTGTAAAGTCCACCACAATGCAAACACTTGGTGGTTTTGAATATAAATATTGATATAACTTTCCTGACTGTTATAAACCAAATGGAGCGCTTTAATTTGTTAATTACGGGGTTATTATGGATTTTGGTTTACATGCCGATATGGCCGTCTGTCACCCTCGCGTTCGAACTTTACGGTTACGTTCGAACTTCATACTAAACATTCCCATCCTGACTAATATAAACATTTTACATTTCAAAGTTCGAACGTAGTGTTTTGGTTCGAACTTCACTCTTGTTAGCAGGAAGTCCAACGGTTGGCCCAAAAAAACTTAATTTATTAAATTTAAATTTATATCAGTCAAAAAGGGCATCTGTCAAATATTGATACGAAGTCCAAACGCACGTCCAAATCGAGAGGAAACCCGCCATAACTTTTTTCTGTTTTGCGAGTAGGCATGTACCTATAACCGCCACTTATCTAAACCAATCGACACCCACCGCAATCGCAAAGTGTTCCCCCATTAATCGCTCAACCCACACTACTTCAAACCCTAGAAAATCTCCGTCGCTTAGGTGAAGTTCAACAAAAATGGCGAGGGTGAAAATGACGACCGATCGATTGAATGAACGGGAATCACAATGGAGGATGTCAGGATGTACAGGAAGCATATATCTTCAATCCAACGGGTGGTCATGCCGGGGGATCAAAGTACAAGACGAAAGATGACTATGATGAGTACGAAGGAGCAGCCAAGTGGAAATGTGATAATGAGGCAAAGGAGGCGAAGAAGAGGAAACGTCCGAGAAGGGGAAGGCAAAGTGCGACCGTGTCTAAGAAGAGGAAGGCGCAGACGGAGGTTGACGGTGATTCATCGTCGACATCCTCTCGGTAGAGGAAAAAGGAAAAAGGCGGAGACCAAGAAACAGGGGAAACCAACGCGCATTTGCGAGTGAGAGTTCGATGGGGACGACAAGGGATGGAAGCCAACCGAATCGAGGATGGAGCATCGAGGAAACCACGAAGAAGAGGAAAATGTAGTAGAAGATAAGAAGAGGGCCAACCTGTATAAGAAACTGAAGAAAGTCCACCGCCGGCCAAATAAGGTGCCTGAAGCGAAGCCAGACTTCAACCAGTCCCAACTTGAAGACTACGATATCAGGTTGGTTGGTCGTAGCCTGTGTAAAATGAGTACTATTAATATGGATACATTTGAAGAAGATTATCCTTTTGGGGTGTCAGACATCGTTAGACCTTTCAGGGGCCTACTAGAGTTGTCATTGCCTTACTCTGAGTCTGTCGTTAAGGTTTTTTACACCAATTTGAAAATGTCAAGGGGAGGCGTAGTTTCTTCATGTGTGAGAGGGCAAAGGATAGAAGTAAATGAGAAGAAATTGTTACAGTGGTTAAGTGTGAAGTGTCCTCAGTCAAAGGACACTAAATTCAGTGGACATGAAACCGACAAAATCCTTCTGGAAGGTGGTACAACTGACGATGATCGTGGACTATGCAGACCTAAGCAGCTCCCATATAAATATAGGGTCCTACATTACCTCTACAGTAGGAATTTTGTGAACAAGGGGAAGCACTACTCATCATTGAGCACTGAAGACAAACAAATTTTGAGTTGTTTAATTCAGAGGAAGCCTTTTAACATGGGGAAGAAGATAGTGGACACAATGCTCGGAGCAAATGCGGCAATGGGAAAAAAGAACACAGACCTCCCGTATCCATCATAAGAACAAAATTTGGAATTCCAAGTGTCTCCTCATATTGGATAAGAACAAAATTTGAAGAAGGCCATGCTGATGGTGACAATGCAAACAAAGGTCCAACAGACGAGGAATTCGAACCAGTCACCCCACTCTCACTTGTGACTCTACCTGACCCTGTCAACCCTCCTCCTGCCCCATCTAGGAATATAGTAGATGCCGTTCCCTTGAGGTTCATACCTGCTTCAAGTTTCAGCAGCAACCTGGCAGCTCAGAATTTTCCCGACATCTTCTCAGCTGAATCACGCATGCCTGCTCCACCTCCTAGGCCTCCAACCCCCATGTACATCCCAGTTAACTCCGCTGGCTCACGCACTTCATCGCCAAGACGGGGCACTAGGAAGTCACCAGCCAAGACGAAGAAGAAGAATTAGATATTAGTTTTGCTTTTTATGTTTTAATCTTTTTTTACATGACTCATCAGTAGACTAGGTTGGCTAACATGATAAGTCCTTACTGCTGATATGACCTGTTGAAATGTTTTTTGATCTGATACAGGATAGTCGTTTTGGTTTTTAGTGTACTGGTTCAAATTATGTCAGCTGAGTTCAAACTTCACTGTTTCGTTCGAACTTTTCTGTTAGGTTGGCACTTGAATGTGTTCTCGTGACATTGACAATGCTGGTTGGGATATAACTTAGCTGATTTGTTTTACATGCTTCCTGCACTATTTGTTTGATATTGTAATTTTTGGTTCACTCTTGTTAGCAACTGTCAATTGGGACATACATGCTTTAGATTGGATTTTTTTGTGAAGTTTGGTTTTATGCAGGTAAGTTTTCAATCCCTGTGGTGGGTTTTCTGCACCATTTTTGTGGACTGCAAAGAAGGTCCTTCAATGAGTTTCCTTTTTTCCCTCATTTTTATGCAGCATTTGACCACCACAAAGTGGTTTACTTTTACATCTTCCATTCAATCCACATTATGGTCATTTTCATTCATCTACAACCAACCTTTTTTCATCTTAAACGTTGCTGCATTTGTGGGGTGCATTATGGTCCTTCAATGTGACTTGTTTCTTCATTTTAGTGCAGCATTTGAGAAGGCCAAAATGGCATATTTTTACTTCCTTTAACCCACATTGCATTGAATTCAATTTACGGTGGTGTTGCTTGACATTTGGCCATTTGTGGGGTGGATTGTGTTCGTTCAAGGTAAGTTGTTGTCATTTTTTATACAAAGCATTTGAAAAGGCCAAAGTGGTTTTTATTTTTTAATTCCTTTCATCCACCTTAGGTTGAATGCAATTTATGGTGATATTGCTTCCACTATAACCACGCCTTTTTTGTGCATCACCTTCTGCATTTGCAATCACCTTTTCTACAACCGTTCACTGTCATATGCATTTTTTATACCTCAGTGCTTATTAACTTGCTCGCTTATAAACTATGCTAATGGACTTGTCAATTCTCGAGATATATCCTTTCGTTTCGCCGCTACGATAGTTTCTCGCATTTCACCTCAACTTTATCGATTGTGTTCCCACTTTCAAACAGTCGGTTTGGTTATTGTCATCTTCAAGCTCAAATGTTCTGGATAATTCTTCATGACACATTCCAGTCCTTTTCGTCATTTTCTTGAAGGCAACTCGTTTAAAATTACCAACATTGTCATTTTTTCCATCCATTTTACAATTTCGGGGACTTAGCACCGATGCATTTTTAATTTTTCGTTTTTCCCCTATAAAATCAGCACTGGGTTCAATGTCCAAACACATTTCCTTCCCTATTCCGCTTGCAAAATTCATGTCCGCACAAGATTGGTCCATTTGTGGTGTCGTCCCCCTCTTTTTCCTTCCATATCGGTCCGACCACCTTCGCACCTCGGCACCCGTTATGATCGTTGCGTCCCCGCCGTTTTCAAATCTATTTGAGGTCTCCACCATCTTCCTTTCTCCTCGAAGACGCGCTTCGATTTGCTTCTGTTTCTGTTCAAATCGCACGACGAACAAAAAAAAAAATCCTTTCTCTGCGTTTTTTTTCCTGAGGGCATTAAGGGAATTTTACCAAACTTTCCCACTTAACCAACACCCAAATCTTCAAACCAAACAAATTATCTTCCCTCAACTTAATTAAATTCCCATGTCAACCAAACATGCCTAAATTTTTTAAAGTTCCCTCTCAATCTTCCCTTCAATTCCTTTCCTTCCTTTAAATTCCTTTCCTCTTTAAAAGTTTTAACCAAACGGGGCCTTAGTTTCTTCAATCTTGTACGTGTCCCCCATGCTTATCTTCAATGGATTTACTTCCACCAGTGTACACACAGAAATTGACAAGGCACTTGTCCCCTGTTGCGTAGTACGAGTATGACTAATATGATTCATCTCGTGCTCTATTGGTCTTAAATATAAAAGTTAGATAAGATGTTTATTTTGATTTTATATATAAGATATTGTCACTCTAATTCTATTTATATGTCTAATTACATAATTTTCACATACCAAAGAAAAGTACTACCCTCGGGTTCTAATTATAAGACCTAATTGACTTTTGTTGTTGTTGAGAGATTAAGGAATCTGAATAAGTTACGTAATCATTTTATATGTTGTGTATTCTTAGATTATATATATATATTAGTTAAACTAATTAGTTTGAAGGAAAAAATAAAAATAAAAATACTCTAAAGTGATCTAATTAGCTTCTTTAATTTCTCCAAAAAAGTCAACTAAGTCTTATAATTAGGAATGGGAGGGAGTAATAAGTTAACTTAATAAATATGAATTAAATTGATAACAAAAAAAAATCAATTTTGTCCTCATTTATGAATAAGTACTTTTCATCTTTTTCTTCGATTTCTACCTTTAATAGGGGCAAAATTATAACAATCTAATTTATTTCTCTAATAGTAGACTTATAATAATGATCAAAACTTTTTCCTAAATTGGACCCATAAATAGGACTAGAGTGGTAATTCACCATGTCTCCTAAATTTATAGTTTTTTTCCCAAAAGTATTTCTATTGATGGTTCACAGAGAGGAGATTTTTATTAAGGAATGGTTACAGACTCCACAAATGAGTAGAAATGTTATTTCAAAGAAATCGACGCACTTTTGTTATAAATAACTAACTAAATTTATTTCTTTAAATATCCGTAATTTAGTCATCTAACTCACCCTAATATGAAGGACTGGATGGGGTTGAGTAGCCTCTATAACAAACACACGGATTTGACACAGACTCTACATCTGTTATAGAGAGAAACATCTTATATATAACAAACCAAAGTAAGTAATGTTTCTCAAAAAGGGTTTGCTCAATGACACTAGACTCTGAGACCGACTTTTCCTACAATCTCATGAGTTCAAATTTTGGAAAGAACGATATTGAAAATTTGTTTGCTTAAACATTAGCCGAAATCTCAATTTAGATTATTCATAGTGATTAGTAGTCCCAAGAGGGCAGGAATATGTACATATTTGCACAAAGTGAGTAAGATTTGTGATAAGTGCAATATATGAGTTTTGGTTAATGCGGAAACAATTTGTGTGGATGTGCTGAGAAATCGGGAGTCATTATCTGTTGGCCACGGCTAGCTTGGGTTAAACGAAAGCAATAATTTAGATGTTGGGGTTATATATTTTCATGCTAGAACGAAGAGAAGCAAAGAGTCAATTTGTGATGGGCGTGTTCAAATTATTGAGAACGAAAGTGAAGTGAAAAGAACATAATGACTTAGTTAATTATATCACTACTTAATTAACCCGCTTCGCACGACACTTCATCAAAGTCAAACAAAACAATAAATTAGCGTTAATAATTTCCCTAGTTATAAATTTTATATTGATAATAATGATGACTGAGCTAACCTTATTTTGTTTTCGAGTGTTTAAAAAAGTAATCTGTCTTTTATTGGAAAGGAGAAATATATTAACCAATCAATTAATACAAACAGAAAATAAATACAACAATATAAGGTGCGTGGTCGAGTAAGTTAAGGTGGTCATTCGAGAAAGTACATAATGGATACTGTACATAGCTCTAAATTAGAACATGTTACAAGTAACCCCAAGATTTTTTTTTTTTTTTTTTTTTTTTTTTTAAAAAGAGTAAAAGTGCAAAAATGCAAATATGTTTTACTCTTAGGAGCGATCAACACCAATTTTTTGGAGATGCAAAACTACTTATGAACTTGTAAAATTGGAGTAAAAATCACAGGAACGTTAAAAGAGGCTAACAGACGTTAATTATCATTTGAAAGGACCAAAATGTCCCCAACCGCCAACCTCTTCCTCCTAACATCTCTTGCAAGACTCTTGCATCAAGGAATCGAAATAGCACGAGAAGAATTAAACTAAATCAAAATAATGAAGGTAGAAAGTGGAACATAGTCAACAAAAAATGATCCACCCAGATCAAATATTCGAGGGGAAAAGAATAGGAACTCAACAAGCACAGTAAGAACCTTGAAACCAAAAACATTAGTTTCCCCTATCACTTATTCCATGAACAAGCAACAGAATATTGAAATCCAACTTCATCCAAAAGGAACCAAGACCAAAACCAAAGAAATCCAGGGGCAACAAATACCAACCATATCTAGCAAACCCAAATCAAAATCAGGATCTGAATCCACTTAAAAAAAATGCAACACAGAAAAGAAGCAATCTTGTTGAGTGCACAAGAGCGAGGAGCGGCAGAACACTGAAAATTACAACTTTGTCGGTGAGAGCGAGGTCCGGACTTATTTTCTATCTGAGAGCCAGAGTGAGGAGCGATCAAATAGATTGTCACTGCACGAAGTTGAAGATTCGAAGAAGCAAAAAGTTTAGGGTTATTTTGAAACATGGCATATGAGAAGGAAATGGGGCGATGAAAAGAGGAAGGGAGGGAGTCGCCATTATCGTCGCTAGCATCTAGAAAGGGAAGATGGAAATGAGACGTGGAAGGAAGGTAGTCGATCAAATATTAGGAGGGCAATTAAGGAAATTAGAAAATTAGATATTTTTATTTTAAAAAAAACAGGGGTCCCACAAACAAAGTTAAGCTCTTTTAATGGTGTTGTGAATTTTGCTCCAATTTTAAAAGTTCATTAGTAGTTTTGCATCTCCAAAAAACATTTGATGTTAAGCGCTAGATGTAAAACATATGTGCATTTTTGCACATTTACCCTAAAAAAAAACAATACATCAACGTAGAAATATTCAGTGGCAAAACTCTTATTGGTCATAGCTCTACCATTTTTTAGCCAGGCTGAACTGAATTATATCATCTCTATTCAAATAATTTAATAGTGTAGTGGCTTTAAATAAAATATGGATTTAATTAACTCTAATCAATATATTATATATATGAGTCAAAATACTGTCACTTGCCCAAACATATGATATTCAAATATCATAAGTTTGTTGATCAATCTTCGTTTTTAACACGTCATATAATCCTTAAAAGGATATGAATGAGGGGGCGAACAAAAGGACAAGATGAACAAGTCGATCAGGAGTGAGTTTACTTGACCATATATTCTGCAGATAAGCGACATTATACTTTTGAAATTATTGGATGATTCATAACATCAATAAATTAAAAATAGTAATTATATCTCTCATCCCCTTCTTCCCTCTATTGCCCCACATATATATAATTAAAAAAAAAAAACGCTGATATGCAATATTGCTCCTAGTAAAAAAGGAGTATAGCGACTTAAATAGGGGTTTATTTTACTCTTAAATATATGGCATTGATCAATCCATTTTGTCAAAAATTTATAATTTTTCCCCCAAAATATAATGATTGCGCATATTAAAATCTTTTTTCATTTAAATGATAGTTCCAATACATATTTTAGATAAACCAATGTACATTTGTTATAAATAAACTACCTTAACTAATTTTTTTTTCATATCTATAAATTAGTTATCTGAATCCTATATTAACGACATAAAAAGAGTATAAAGTGGTAAATGAAGGAGGGAGACATACACATGATAATTGTTGAAAACCCACATTCAACTTCAACTTCAACTTCGTGTTTCTATGCCTTATGAGGTGTCTATTCCCTTCAGCATCGGTCACAATCGCTGAATAAACTAATCAAAAATATTAATAATAATAGAAAGCTTCACCTAAATTTAGAATTTTGATAGCTTCCGAACTATACAAAATCTAAAAAGGAAAAAAAAATGAAGAGAAAACTTCTGGGTTTTGTTATATATGGTGATTGGTCGGACGGCCATATTATAATGACCCTTGTAGGACTGCCTCCCCAATAATTTAGGGTTTTGAGTGTGAATTATTACCTCTCTTCTCTAACAAAGAGCCACACCTCTTCAACCTTCCTAAGCATAACTGAGGTTTTCTTTCTTTCTTTCTTTTATATCTTGTTTGTTTTTTCTTTTGGCTAATCATCTGGTATTATTAGCAGTTTGCTGCCCTAGTGACAACCATTTGTATGAGGTTCTATGCTTAAACTTGGCATTAACATATTCGTGTATGTTTTTAAATTGACTGCATTTAAAAAAAAAAAAAAAATTTGCTTCATACTACTAACTTATTTGAATTTGACTCATATTAGGTCGCAATTTGGGAAAATTTGAGGTTTATGTTCTCTCATAATCTTTTTTCTTCTTTTCTTCTCAGAATCTCATCGCCACCATCAAAGTTTTTTTTTAAAAAAAAAAAATAGAAGGTCCATATTTAATATTTTATAAAACTATTATTTTAAACATAAATAAGTAAACTTAAAATGTTAAAACATTATCTATGCAATTCATAACCACAATTAAAAAAAAAATAACTTAAGAAACACCATAATCATAGTTTAAAAAAAATATTAAATCTAATTCATCAAGTTTTTAATCTAAAGGTGGAGATGAGATTCTAAAAAAAAAAAGGAGAAAAATGATTATGAGAAAATATGCTCCCAAAAATTCTCATAACATGGTTTTTGTTTTTGTTTTTTTTTTCCTTGCATCCACGTGACAAAAACCTGATACCTACCTCTTTTTAAATTTGATCAAGGGTTCTTCCCTCTTTCAAGACATAGAGTGTAAAAAAAGGGTTTTTATCTCCCAACAAATACACTTTTGAAGCCCCAGGGATTTGCAGCAGAAAGTGCCGAGAGAAAAGGAAGTTCTAAGATTAACAAGTAGGAGTGTAGAAGTGCGTGAACAAGGTAAGGATGGAACAATGGGGGTGTCAGGTACGGTTTTGCAGAGTGAGGGGCCACATGTTGTGTTGAACATTTTTTTTTTTGTCGAGGGGACTCTGAGGGGAGATTTTCAATACCACCAAGAAATGTCGACTTTCGAGGATTTCAATAAGAATCCCTGGAGATCAAGTGCGTCTCTCTAGCTTACAGGGAAAATTTTGGGTTGGGCCGAGTTGCCCAGACCCAAATCAGGCCATGCTGGACGATGAGGATGGTGATGGGCCTAAAGGAACAGTTGTCCCAGAAACCCAATTGCCCACTGGACTTTAACCCAGTTTGTCTTTTCTGTTAGCTCATCCTACTTTGTATTTTTTTGTTTTCTAATGGAAACCTTATTTTGGAATATTAGAGGTGCTTATGCAAAAAAAAAATTTACAACAAATTCGATTAGTTTGTAAAGATTCAAAGCCTGACCTAATCATTCTGGCTGAAACCAAGTGTGAAAGTGAAGCTCGGTCCAAGTTTCTCAGGAACTTGGGTTTTGACGATTTGGCTTTTGTTCCTAGTCTCGGACGCTCTGGAGGTTTAATTGCTGCGTGGAATTCCTCCCTGGTTAATATTTCCAACATCGGATCTAATAGGCAGCTTATTCATCTGTGTTGTTCTGTGACGGGGAGTCCCCCCTTTGTTCTAACAGCGGTTTATGCTATTCCAAATCCTGGAATGAAGGTTGCACTATGGCAAGACCTTCTGGATTTTTCCTTTGGAAGCTCGGATCCTTGGGTTTTAATGGGGGATTTCAACGATATTGTTGCCTCGGTTGAACGCATTAATGGCCAGGCGGCCAATCCCAACAGATTGAGGATTTTCAACGATCATATCCAAGTCTGTTCTCTATAAGACTTAGGGTCTACCGATCCTAGATTTACATGGCGAGGCCCGAAGGTGTCTAATTGCTCCCGTCTTTTTGAGAGATTAGATAGAGCGTTGGCTTCTACTTCCTTCCTTACTGAGTTCTCCTCTTGCGTTGTCAAGGTTTTGCCAAGGACAAAATTTTCAGACCATAATCCTCTTCTGCTAAGTCTGCATGATTCTATGGCTTTAAGTTCCAATTTCTCTCCTTTTCGGTTTGAGGCCATGTGGACCTGTCACGAGCAGTATAATGAATTTGTATCTGATTAGTGGGTTTCTGTTGGAGAATTAAACTCTTCCCTCGCCCTGTTTCGCAATTCTTTAGGGGTGTGGAATAAAGATGTCTTTGGTTTTGTTGAGAAACAAAAAAGACGTATTTTAAACAAACTGGGGGGCATTCAAAATTCGAGGAATTATCCATATTCGTGTTTCCTTTGCGATCTGGAAGGGAAGATGCAACTTGAACTTGACAGGCTATTGATGCTCGAGGAGATTAAGTGGTTTCAGAAGGCTCGTACAGAATGGATTGCCAAGGGTGATAGGAATACTAGATACTATCACCTAAAATCCAAGATGAGGAAGAGACGGAATCGAATTATTTCCCTTAAAGATGCCGCTGGTGTTTGGGTGTCGGAGGAGGGGACTTTAAAGATGTTGGTGGTGGATTTTTTCAAGAGTTTGTACAGTGATGATAGTGCGGAATCGATGGTCCTTGGCACCATAGCATCTTTTCCGATTGTCGATGGACATCTCTTGAGGCATCTAGCTGATGTTCCTGATGATGCAGAGATAAGAAGAGTTATGTTCTCAATGGGTAGTACAAAGGCCCCGGGTGTTGATGGCTTTCCCCCTCTGTTCTACAAACACAATTGGGACAAAGTAGGTTCATTATTATGAACCGTGAAGAATGTCTTTATGGGATCTGCTAATATTGAGGAATCAAATAAAACCCTTATTTCCTTAATTCCAAAGAGAGAGAATCCAGAATTAGTTGTTCACTTCAGGCCAATTTCACTTTGTACTGTGCACTATAAATGTGTTACAAAGTTGATTAGCCAGAGGCTTAAAAACGTCATGGATAGCATAATTTCTCCCTTTCAGTCAAGTTTCATTAAGGGCAAGAATATCCAGGATAATATCATTATTGGTCAAGAATTGCTGCATGTCATGAGTAGAAATAAAAGCAGGAAAGGTCTAATGGCTTTGAAGATTGACTTAGAGAAGGCCTACGACAGAGTCTAGTGGGATTTTTTGAAGCAAGTGCTTATTGAGGTTGGCTTTGAGATTGAGTTTATTCATCTGATTATGGGGTGTGTGACGTCTATCTTGTTTAATGTCTTATTGAATGGATCGCAAACGGAGTTTTTCTTTCCCCAGAGAGGTTTGCGCCAAGGTGATCTAATTTCCCCTCTACTCTTTGTTTTGTGCATGGATAAACTCTCCCATGTTATATGTGATGCGGTGGATGATGGTAGCTGGTCACCTATTTCTACTTCTCGAACTGGCCCTAAGATTTCGCATTTGATGTTTGTGGATGACCCCCTCTTATTTGGTGTTGCCTCCAAGGATCAGATCCACTGTATATTGAAGTGCTTAGACAATTTTTCAAGGACCTCAGGGAACAGAGTCAATAAAGGAAAGTCTTCTATTTTTTTCTCTCCTAAGGTAGCCGGGCTCCATAGGAAAAGAATTAGTGATTTAGCACAGATGCATATTTCCACAGAGATTGGAAGTTATCTGGGGTTCCCTCTAACTCGGAATAGAAGGAGTAGAGAGAATTTCAACTATATTATTGAACGTGTTCATTCAAAGTTACATGTATGGAAGGCCAATTACCTCTCTTTAGCTGGGCGTATTACTTTGGCAAAATCAGTCCTAAGTACCATTCCATTATATCCTATGCAAGTCACTAGATTACCATGGGGTGTCTGCAAAGACGTGGAGAGACTTCAAAAAATTTTATTTAGGGTCATACTAAGTCATAGTCTCATTATCATCCGGTAGGGTGGGACCTCATTACTCGCCCAAGGAGTATGGGGGTCTAGGTTTCCGAAAGTTGATTTCTTTCAACCGTGCATGTGGGGCTAAGCTAGCTTGGAAGCTTGCTATTGGAGTTCATGGCCTTTGGGCAAATATTCTTCACCATAGCTGCGTGATGATTCTAAATTGCTAGCATATAAGCAGGGGGACTCAAAGCTATGGAGGTTTATAACTTCTCAAAGTGAAAATCATTGATTTGGGTGCCAAGTGGAATGTTAGAAATGGCCTTTCGGTAAGTTTTTTTTAATGACCATTGGCTTATTGAGGGGACGAAGATTAAGGAGCTATGTATAAGGCCATTGAATTTGGTGGAATCCAACTCTAATGTGGCTGATTGGGTTGTTCATGGTATGTGGGATCTGGGAAGGTTGAGAGATGTTGTTTAGCCTGAGGTCTTACAACGACTAGGGTCAGTTATTCCTCCGCGGGTCGAGGCGGGTTATGATGCCATGGTTTGGGGAGCGGTGAAGGATGGTAATTTCTCAATGAGAAGTGTGTTCTTTCTAGTTGAACCCCTATTATTGATAGCGGTCGTTTGTTTAAGACCATATGGCAATGGCAAGGTGCTGAGCGTATTCGGGTCTTTCTATGGATGGTAGCCTTGAATTGTTTGCCTACGAATGCCTGGAGAAGCACATGGTCTAGGGTCTCTTCAATATGTGGCTTTTGTAATGGTGCCTCGGAAGATATCCTTCATATTTTACGGGATTGTTGTTATGCTAAGCTTCTGTGGCTGGAGCTTGTCCCGAGCTGGTATGCATCTCAATTCTTCTCCTCTAGCTTGAATGATTGGATTTTAATGAATATTATAGGGGAGCCTGAGCGGGGTTTAGGCTATTTTTGGCCTCTTATTTTAGGAGTAGCCGTATGGAATTTGTGGGGGTGGAGGAATTTGTTTACGTTTGAGGCTGGCTTTGAGAAGTCTCTGCTCCCAGGGAAAATTATGTTGCAAACTTGGAGGAAATATACTATGTTTCATAATTTTGTATCATGTTTAGCAGGGGATGCTGTGTTGTCTGCTGATATTCAGTCTTGGCGAACCCCTCCTATTAATTGATTTAAGTTGAATACGGATGGTGCGATGGTGACGAGTTAGCTCGGGCTGACTATGGGGGTGTGCTTCGTGATTGCAATGGTGTTTGGATGGTAGGTTTCACCAAAATGCTAGGTATCTGCAGTGCCCAGTCGGTTGAGTTATGGGCGGTGGTTGAAGGTCTCGTGTAGCATGGGATCTAGGCCTTAAGCAAGTTATTCTTGAGTTGGATGTTGCTGATGTGGTTCAATGCCTATCAAATGGGGGTGAAGGCTCTGAATCCCTGCTGGTTTTGCATGCTAGATCGCTGCTTGCGAAGGATTGGTCTGTGATAATTCAACATGTGCCTCGTCATTTTAATCGCATAGCTGATGCGCTAGCAAAACTTGGTTTATCTAAATCTTGTTTGCTAAGTGATTGTCCTCTCTCCCTTAAGACATGGGTTGATGAAGAGGCTTTGGGATTTGTTTCTCCTGTTACTGGTTTTCATTAGTTTATTGTGGCTTGTGGCTTTTAGCCATTTCCTCATATTATCCTTTTTACAATTGACATGGGTGAAATCATTTACCATCTAAACTAATAGGTTCTTTTTTTTTTTTTTTTTTTTGGTTGGTAGACAAAAACAACTTTTTTTTTTGGTATTAAAGAAGGCCGAGCCTTAACTTAAATTAATCTGAACGAGGGGAATAAGTTCCCATACAATCACTTAAGACCAAGGACTTCACAAAAGAAGGACAAAAATCAAAAGAAGCTGAACTATTTAACCCTTCCTTTGCAAGGCGGTCTGCAACCTGGTTCTGCTCCCTGCCGACATGTCTACACTGCACAATCCAGTCCTTAGCGAGTAATTGCCTAATTTGATACATGATCAAGTTCTCAGCATTGAGATCAGGAGGCTGAGAGAGTGTTGTAATTAGCTCTAGAGAATCAGATTCCATGATAATCCACTCAAGCCCTTTGTTCCTCACCAACTGAAGGCCTTTTAGGAAGGCCCATTGTTCAGCCTCTATTGGAGTACAAGTCCCCAGCTGAAATGACAGACCTGCTATCCACAAGCCACTGGAATTCCTCAACATGACACCACAACCTGCAACTCTTCCAGTAGAAGTGACCGCACCATCTACATTAATTTTATACCATTCATGAGGAGGAGGTGTCCACACAGCGCTTCTCCCTTCATCAACCACATTTAGCATAATTTGGGGATACTTGTGAGCAAAGAGAGGCCATTCATGCATAACTGCATTCGCTGGACAATTGGGTTTGTGGAAGTTATCATCAAAAATCGCCTTATTCCTCCACAGCCACAGCTTCCAAGCACTGACAGCAAAAAGTAGCGGCCAGTTGGAACAAGAGAACCTCCCCAACTCCCTTTTTAAATTCAAACAGATCCAGTCTCGAAAATGAGCACTAAAGAAACATGCATGCTAGTTTGGATGGACTAAATCCTCCCACATCCCTCTAGCATAATTACAGTCCCTCAGAATGTGCAAGACAGATTCAGTTTGCAAATTACATGAGCTACATAATGGTGAAATGGAGGACCATTTGCTACGCCATTCATTGGTAGGTAGTCTATTATGAAAAAAAAGCCATAAGAAAACTCTAATTCTCTCAGCTCCTTGCCATCACCAGATTAGCTTAAAACCATGATGGAACAAATTAGGATCATGAGTCTCAATCAAATCATAAGCAAATTTAAGTGTGAAAATTCCATTAGAAGTAGGTCCCCATACCAGCACATCTTGACCAGAACAATTTAAAGGAGGAGGGGCAGCTGATAATCTTCTAATTATATCGCTGGAAACAACTGAATTCAGTCTCCGGAAGTCCCATGCCCCAGACACCGTCCACTCACTCACCTTGCTGTTTCTCTCAACCTCTGTCAGCTCCCTAATACAGTGGTCCTTGATGCACATCCCTTTTGATAGCCAGGAATCAGTAAAGAAATTGACAGTGAGCCCATTCCGAATTCTCCAGTGAACACTCCTATCAATGTACTCCTTTTGTCTACAAATAAATTGCCATAGTGTCGAATCTCCTACTCTGGCCTCCAACAATTGTGTCTCACTTCTGATTATATATTGGTGTAACAGGGTGTCATTCCATAGACCTTGGCCCCCCCTGTCAGCTTCCATGCAAGTTTACATCCAAAGGCCTTGTTCATTGATACTAGGCTCCTGAACCCGAGTCCACCCAGATTCTTCGATAAGGTAAGTGTTTGCCAATTGACATTATGATAACTATGACTACTAGTGCTTCCCCAAATGAAATTGCATTGAAGCCTTTCCACTTCTTTGCAGATGCTTATAGGCAATTGGGCAACTTGCATCGGATATAATGGCACGGAGCTCAAAACCGACTTTGCGAGGGTGATTCTACCGGCCATAGAAAGGGAGTTGGCCTTCCAAGAAGCCAATTTTGAATTTATTTTTTCCACAATATGCTGAAACATTTCTCTCGGTCTTCTCTTCCTCGATAGGGGAAACCCCAAATACCTACCAATTGT
Source organism: Acacia acuminata (assembly GCA_019022655.1). NCBI lineage: Eukaryota > Viridiplantae > Streptophyta > Magnoliopsida > Fabales > Fabaceae > Acacia > Acacia acuminata. The sequence continues at coordinate 2,190,719 of JAFJYI010000001.1, forward strand.
TGGTTTTGATTAGTTTTGATGATGTCTTATATAGCGCAATTATTAAAAGCAAAAAGGTTGAGTAATATATTGAGTAATATAGTTATCTCCTACATTGACTAACTACTATGTTTAATGTAGATTAGTCCAAGTTAAATTAAGGAGAATGATCAAGAATGAGATAAGAGATGAAAGAAAGAAGTATCTCGAGAGGTTGTCAAGAAAGCAAGATGCTATCAATGGATTTTGGAGGATAACCAAGAAGAAGAGAAGAGACTAGAGAAAGATGTTATCAAAAGAACTTGCACAATATAATAGGAATATCAACATTCAAGTTCTTGTGATCTGGAAATCTATATGATAAGCGAAGTTGGAATGAAGTTTCATCACTTTATGGATATTTAAGAAGGAAGAAGCTACAGAGAATGATGAGCTCAAGTTAAATGATGAAGAATGATCGAGTTGGGAGATGGAAGAAGGAAGAACTTGCTGAATGGAATGAAGATATCATTATTCAAGTTCTTATATTGATGCTAGGAGGCTCCAAGATCATATGAAAGTTGGAATGGCCAATTCGAGTTAAATCAAGCAAATATGAGGTTTAGGATGAGAAAACTCGAGGTTTGAGTACAAACCTCGAGGTTTGAGTGTCTTCAGCGTCTCTGGTGTCTCTGGACTAGCAAAACTCGAGGTTTCGGTCAAAACCTCGAGGTTTCAGCCAGCCAAAACCTCGAGGTTTCAGCCAAAACCTCGAGGTTTCAGCCAACATCAGCTTTTCAGCTTCACTGTTTCACGTTCAGCACGGGCGACGTCTGGTAATTCGATGATATCTCTCAAACTAGAGATTGGATTGAGGTGAAACCAGTGGCATATGAAACTAGACTCCCAATGCGTCATTTTGATATAAAATTAAAGCCCAAAGGAGTTCAGATCAAGGAGATATGATTTTTACAAGTTGCCACAAGAATCAACGTCACAGTCCAGACCCACCTTTGGTATTTTGAGTGTAACTCACAAACTACAAATCCAATTGAGCTAAAATCGGTGGCATATGAAAGTAGACTCACAGAGATTTCATTCAATACTTGAATAGACCAAAACGGAGTTCAGACCAAGGAGATATGTCCCTCGAAAGTTGACAGTCAGCTCAGGACGTTGCAAAAATGCTGATCAAGAACAGCCTTCATTCATCAGATCATAACGGACATAATGCAATGAGTTTGGAGCTGATTCTTCTTGCAATGGATTCTCACCTCGAGCTTGGACATATAAACTTGAGTTTAAGATTGACCAAGAATTTTCCAAGTTTTCAAAACCTCCAGGTTTTGGTGAAAACCTCCAGGTTTGTTTTTGGGTCAAATCTCAGAATTTTCAGATTTAAGTGAAAACCTCCAGGTTTTGGAGAAACCTCCAGGTTTCGGCATCAGAGAGAGCAAAGTTTTTCACGATTTTCAAAACCTCCAGGTTTGTGAAAAAACCTTCAGGTTTTGTTTGGCGCAAAAACTCGAATTTCCACTTTTGACGAAACCTCCAGGTTTTGAGAGAAACCTCCAGGTTTGGGCAAACAGAGAGCAAATGACTTTTCTCCGGTTTGAAAACCTCCAGGTTTCGAGAAAAACTTCCAGGTTTCTTCGCGACCTCGAATTTCAAATCGACAAATTTGCAATGGCTTCTTGTTTGATCTTAATACTTCCTATGATTAATCTCTAATGTTCCTAGACATGTTTAACCACTTTTTTAGTGAGTTTGGATGATTAAAATGAAGGATTAGAAGCAAACCTTCAAAATATCAGATTTGGTTGAACATCAAAATTTGTGCAAAAGTTCTAACGGCTAGTTTCTAACGGCTATATTTCTTTATCCAACGAGTCATTGAATCTTCTCAACGGTCATATATTGATCTCTACCTATAAAAGAAGACAGATTCAATGAGTAAAAACGTAGAGACACAAGCTTACATCTTCAATATCGATACTCGATTTTTACATCATTTACACTCGTTTTTCATGTTTAGACAGACTTAGAGAGTGAGATGATTTGTATTATTCTTCAGTGTTCATTTATTCACTTCTGAGAGAGAAGATTTATTGTAATCATTCTATTTATCTGAGAGTTACTCAAGATTGGGTGATCTTGAGTGGGAAACACATTGTGTTGATTACAGTTTGTAAAGGGGAGTGAATCTTAGTGAGAGGATTACTTGAGTACAGAGTGTGTAATCAAGCGGTGTGTTGATTACGGTTGTAAGGGGGAGTGAATCCTAGTGAGAGGATTACCTCTTGTACGAAGTAACGTGTAATCGAGTTGAAAGAAGATAGTGGATTGAAAATCCCAAGTGAAGCTTCGGGGGATTTGGATGTAGGTCAAGGATTGGAACCAACCGTATAAATCGGTTGCACATTCTCTTCCCTTATCTCTTACATTTCCAAAGCATATATGTTTGAATGTGCATATATATTTGAATGACCGATTATTGCTTTATAAACCGATTTCGATAAGTTACGAAAAGATTATCAAAGTTCCTAAATTTTTATACTTCACCCAATTCACCCCCTCTTGGGTTCAGCCGGTTCTTACATTTGGTATCAGAGCTAGGCTCTTGTATAAAGGACTTAATCGTCTCAAGAGTTTCAATGGCTGATTTTGGGTGTTCCTCATTTTCAAAAGGTTTTGATTATACCATTCCACCATCTTTCAAAGATATTGATTTTTGGTTTTGGAAAGCTAGAATGACTAGTTTTATCAAAGCAACTGATTTTCATATGTGGAATGTTTTTACAAACGTTTTTTATTTCAAACCAAGAAAGGATTGGACGAGAAATAGAAAAGAAAATGTTTTCATTGAATATTAGAGCAATGAAAATTCTTCACCGTGCTTTAACCGAAAATGATTTAGAGAAAATCAAGTTTTGCTCTAGTGCTAAAGAAATATGGGATACTCTTGATTCTATATATGCTTCTAACAAGTGTGTGGAAGTTGAGAGTGTTGACAGTTCATCCGAAACTATAAGCTGCGTATCCACAATCGATGAACAATTGGAAGTGGAGAATGAAGAAGGAGAAATCATTGAATACTTCCATGATCCGGTCAACACAAAAGAACAAGAGGAAGAAGATTCCCAAGAAGAGCTCATGGAAGATTGTGATCAATCATTAGCTAGAGCTCAAGATACACATGAGGTAAACAATTCCAATTCTTCTTGTGTAGAAAAGAAAAATGTTTTCAAACAATTGCATAGAAGTGTTTTTCAACCTTTTACTGATTCTATTTTGAAAAACAAACATATTTTTGAAAATGATGCTGGAAAATCATGTGGGAAGAAAGAATACACAAATATGAGTCACTTGACATTGCATCCACTAGACCCACAAAATTCTTGCAAAGTTGTTCATAATAAGCATAATTCTATTATTTGCAATTATTGTGGAAAATCTGGACATATTTCTCATGCATGCTATATTAGGAGAAATTCTAATATGAGAAATAAATTTATTTGGGTTGCTAAAGGACAGTCAAGGTCCAATGCTAACAGTCAAGGACCCAAATATAAGTGGGTACCAAAATGTCCATCTAGTGCCTTGTGTGTACAGATTGATTCCAAAAAGAATGGACATCAAGGTACAGAAAAGAGGAAGAAGAAGCCAAGAGTTTCTCATGCTCCAATGAAGAAGATCATAGCATCTATATCAAGCAAGAGAACTCTCAAGGCACCCATTGCTGGAACTACAAGGTTTAAACATCAAAGGAAGCGATGGATACAAGCAAGAAGAGTATCATCTACCTCAAGAACAAATTACCATAGAGTACCATTCATCTATCTTGAGGAGAACAAGAAAAGGAGATTCTCTCAACTATCAAATAGAAGACTCTTGAAGTCTATATCCTTTGAGAGAACTTTGCAGACACCCATTGAAAGACATATGAAGAGTCAATGTGATAGGAAGAGGCAATGGGTAAGCAAAGTCAATCCTCCAAATACCTAACCCAAAGGTATACATGGTAAAACCTCCTCCTATATCATCTGAAATATTTATGAGGTTTTATATCTTGTAGCCTTAGGAATGAGCATTGCAAATTATTTTCTTAAAAAAAAAAACTGGGTTCTCACATCCTGATCTATTTTTGAAAGAAATTGCAATGTTCAATAGTTTAATTCTTTATGCATACATCATGATTTGAAAAGAAAGTATTTTTTTTTATGCATAAACTCATGTTTAATTCACTTTGCTCAGCTGTTCTGAATTAATTATAAGTATAAGAGCATGTGAATTTTGGTTCCTACAAGCTAACGATGATTGGATCCAAGGTTGGATATCAAGAAAGAAAAAGATTTATACGGTTTTGTAGGATCAAAGGAAGCTTCTCAAGAATGTAACATAGAGAAATAATCCTATTCTTGAGAAAGCTAAACAAGCTATGCTTAATGTTGATGGTGAACACCAAAAAAGGAGTTATTTACACCAATCCATCTCAACCAAGCAAGCTTCTATGAGGACAAGAGGAATTACGGTGATATCTAATCCTTACCCATATTTTGATTATATGAAATTCACTTTTGGGTAATGAATACTTGTCCATCATTGCATTCCTTTAGCAATCAATCATTTATATTTTTCAAAATGTTTTCAGATTGCTAAATGGACCATAAATGAATTTGTGCATAACTTTCTAAGTTCATGTTTTTGAAATGCACAGGTGTAAAAAAATTTGTTTGGATTTCAACTCACATTGTTTTTGAGAAAATGCATACAAATGCTTTGAAAACATATCCATACTTTGATTGCATTCAAATAATGTTTCAAATTGGAAGTTAATATTGTATATTGAATGTTGGATATGCTTCAAATTTGTCCAATTGAGTTTTCCCTATCATTCACACATTGATTTTGGAATTAAATGTTTTTGCTTGAACTCTTTAGTTTCATTATCTAACTAGTTGGACCTTATGTCTAGCAAGTTAATCACATATGAGTTTCAAGTTTATCTCAATAAGAGAATTCAATTTGTGAAAATCTCATGCTTATTGGATAAATTCTTATTGGTCAAGTTACTCCAAGCATTATGAATGTTCATTAATGCATTAAATGTTAGTGCATTAACCATTATGTGGAATAACTTACTAGGATGATGTTATGGAACTCTAGTCATTTGAGTTAATGAATATGTGCTTCATCATCCATGAATCCTAGTATTCATTTTGTTACTCAAATACATTAGCTTTTGTTTTCATTCATATTTTGAGTAATTGTTTCTGAATACTCATATTCTTGCCTTGAATGTTCGTATATTTTCAAAACTCTACTCTAAAAGGCAAAATTATCTCTTGGTCAATAGCAAAGTCATTGTGCTCATATATTTCTATTGTGCAAAGCATGTTTCCTTAATGCTCTACTTTTATGACTTTTGCTTTTGAGAAAATTCTTCAACAACATGTTAACGCAATGTTCAACATGTTCTCCAAAACTGAAGCTTTCGATACATTATGATATATTGACTTCCACCATGTTTAAAATGAGTATTGTTTTTCAAACATGTTTCAAAAATGAATCTTCCATTCATTAAAATTTTGATTTCATAATGCATTATCACTTTTTGAAAGAACATTCAAGATTTGAAACACTTTGCATATTTCATTATCTTTCTTGAAAAATCTGAACTGTAAGTTGATAAATGCTTATCTTTATAGATAAGATTTTCTATGTTTTATGATCAAACTTATATGTATTTTATTAATGACAACTTTTCTGCATAAAGTATATTTACAAACTGTCATTGAGAAATAACATTCTTGATATCATTTAGTTGTTACCCTATTTGATTCATTGGCATGAACTTATTTGATTGGGTAAAACTATATTTTCGATCCTTAATTGTTATACTCTTTGCTTCAAATATCATATGATTTAATCTTATAAGAGCATAAGAGTTGTCATGTCTAATCTTGTGTGGACTCAAGGATCATTGAGTACCAAAGAACATATATTTTTGCAGGAGTTGACCAAAGTGTTCGGTTGTCGAATACAAAGAACATAGGCAAACAGAATAGACCATTTCAGTGCCTATATCAGCAAATTCTGTGACATCACTTGAGTGACATCCCATCACTAGCAAGAGGCCTATATCAAGATGATAAGGAGCATACTCGCTTGATGAGAAGCTATGAGCATAAACTAATTTTGAGATCCTATTCAAAGCTCATTTGGGATTTTCGCTTCTAAGATGCATTAAGAGAAAATGGTTATAGAGACTCATCCTCATGAAGCTCATTCACATCTAGAGATCCTCAATATTGATCATATCAATGTGCAAAGGATTTATGACTCAAGTGATTACGATATTACTTGAGTGAGGTATTGTATTATGCATATATCATAATCATGCTAGGCTAACTTGGTTGTATTCATTTCATTTTATTTCATGAATCTTAGCCTGAGCGTAATCATTTATTTAAAATGATCCTTATGCTTTAAAACTCTTTTATCATCATAAAAGGCATAAGTGATTTCTTCATACCAATTTCAAGAGAGAACTCTAGGTATCATGAAAGGGAGCTTCATATTTTTAGTCATGCATTCATTAAGGGAGAGCTTTACATTCACATGTGTTTTATAAAAGATCATCTCTCTTATTTGAGAAAAACTCTTTTAAGCATACTCATCTGCATTCACTATCTTTTATTAGTTTTGATGATGAGTTAATATTTGTAAATATCTTATGTTTTCCTTTCATTATCTTTATTTGAAAAATATCACATAGAAAGGGATACTTTGATATTTGGATTGCACTAACAAATCTCTTTTGGAAAGAATGTTTTCAATTTGTAGCAGAAGATTATGTTATGTGCTAGGACTTTCCTTAATGCCCTACAAGAATAGCTATATAAAGAAAAGGAAAAGGAGGGAAGCTGAGTCACCGATCATATTCATTCGGATGAGATACAACTCAAGGAGCCGAGTGCTTTAGTCTCATCTCGAGGTTATTCGAGCACATCACAGATCTTAAAGCAAGCAAATGGACTTCTTTGATCATTCATCAATTTGCGAGAACCAACATGAGCATTTCTAAACTCTACCTTTTTATATTCAAGTAGAAAGTTTGCCCATGTTTGGTATCTATATGTTTTAAGTGCGAAAGATATCTTGAAAACCTCTTCAATTTCTTTCAAATTTGTTTTCATAAAAACATTCCAAATTGCTTAGAATGAAAACACTTTCAATCGGGAGAGAAAATAAGTTCCTTGACTCTTTCTAATCCAGTTTCATATCTGTCTCACTAAGCATCTCTTCTTTACTTCAACTTTTTGCTAATGACAAATAAGGGGAGAGAATGGCAAGAAAAATATGTTGGGTCTAATATATTTTCTCATTTATACATATTTTTCTTATAGTATTTGCCATCATCAAAAAGGGGGAGAATGTTGGTTTTGATTAGTTTTGATGATGTCTTATATAGCGCAATTATTAAAAGCAAAAAGGTTGAGTAATATATTGAGTAATATAGTTATCTCCTACATTGACTAACTACTATGTTTAATGTAGATTAGTCCAAGTTAAATTAAGGAGAATGATCAAGAATGAGATAAGAGATGAAAGAAAGAAGTATCTCACGAGAGGTTGTCAAGAAAGCAAGATGCTATCAATGGATTTTGGAGGATAACCAAGAAGAAGAGAAGAGACTAGAGAAAGATGTTATCAAAAGAACTTGCACAATATAATAGGAATATCAACATTCAAGTTCTTGTGATATTGGAAATCTATATGATAAGCGAGAAGTTGGAATAAAGTTTCATCACTTTATGGATATTTAAGAAGGAAGAAGCTTGAGAGAATGATGAGCTCAAGTTAAATGATGAAGAATGATCGAGTTGGGAGATGGAAGAAGGAAGAACTTGCTGAATGGAATGAAGATATCATTATTCAAGTTCTTATATTGATGCTAGGAGGCTCCAAGATCATATGAAAGTTGGAATGGCTCAATTCAGAGTTAAATCAAGCAAATATGAGGTTTAGGATGAGAAAACTCGAGGTTTGAGTACAAACCTCGAGGTTTGAGTGTCTTCAGCGTCTCTCGGTGTCTCGGACTAGCAAAACTCGAGGTTTCAGTCAAAACCTCGAGGTTTCAGCCAAAACCTCGAGGTTTCAGCCAAAACCTCGAGGTTTCAGCCAACATCAGCTTTTCAGCTTCACTGTTTCACGTTCAGCACGGGCGACGTCTGGTAATTCGATGATATCTCTCAAACTAGAGATTGGATTGAGGTGAAACCAGTGGCATATGAAACTAGACTCCCAATGCGTCATTTTGATATAAAATTAAAGCCCAAAGGAGTTCAGATCAAGGAGATATGATTTTTACAAGTTGCCACAAGAATCAACGTCACAGTCCAGACCCACCTTTGGTATTTTGAGTGTAACTCACAAACTACAAATCCAATTGAGCTAAAATCGGTGGCATATGAAAGTAGACTCACAGAGATTTCATTCAATACTTGAATAGACCAAAACGGAGTTCAGACCAAGGAGATATGTCCCTCGAAAGTTGACAGTCAGCTCAGGACGTTGCAAAAATGCTGATCAAGAACAGCCTTCATTCATCAGATCATAACGGACATAATGCAATGAGTTTGGAGCTGATTCTTCTTGCAATGGATTCTCACCTCGAGCTTGGACATATAAACTTGAGTTTAAGATTGACCAAGAATTTTCCAAGTTTTCAAAACCTCCAGTGTTTTGGTGAAAACCTCCAGGTTTGCATTTTTTTGGGTCAAATCTCAGAATTTTCAGATTTAAGTGAAAACCTCCAGGTTTTGGAGAAACCTCCAGGTTTCTGGCATCCGAGAGCAAAGTTTTTCACGATTTTCAAAACCTCCAGGTTTGTGAAAAAACCCAGGTTTTGTTTGGCGCAAAAACTCGGAATTTCCACTTTTGACAGAAACCTCCAAGTTTTGAGAGAAACCTCCAGGTTTGGGCAAACAGAGAGCAAATGACTTTTCTCTGGTTTCGAAAACCTCCAGGTTTCCAGAAAAACCTCCAGGTTTCTTCGCGACCTCAGAATTTCAAATCTGACAAATTTGCAATGGCTTCTTGTTTGATCTTAATACTTCCTATGATTAATCTCTAATGTTCCTAGACATGTTTAACCACTTTTTTTAGTGAGTTTCAGATGATTAAAATGAAGGATTAGAAGCAAACCTTCAAAATATCAGATTTGGTTCAGAACATCAAAAGCTGTGCAAAAGTTCTAACGGCTAGTTTCTAACGGCTATATTTCTTTATCCAACAGTCATTGAATCTTCTCAACGGTCATATATTGATCTCTACCTATAAAAGAAGACAGATTCAAGCAGAAAAACGTAGAGACACAAGCTTACATCTTCAATATGCTGATACTCTGATTTTTACATCATTTACACTCTGTTTTTCATGTTTAGACAGCTTAGAGAGTGAGATGATTTGTATTATTCTTCGGTGTTCATTTATTCACTTCGAGAGAGAAGATTTATTGTAATCATTCTATTTATCGAGAGTTACTCAAGATTGGGTGATCTTGAGTGGGAAACACATTGTGTTGATTACAACTTGTAAAGGGGAGTGAATCCTAGTGAGAGGATTACTTCGAGTACAGAGTGTGTAATCAAGCGGTGTGTTGATTACAATTTGTAAGGGGGAGTGAATCCTAGTGAGAGGATTACCTCTTGTACAGAACGTGTAATCGAGTTGAAAGAAGATAGTGGATTGAAAATCCCAAGTGAAGCTTGGGATTTGGATGTAGGTCAAGGATTGGGCCGAACCCGGTATAAATCGGTTTGCACATTCTCTTCCCTTATCTCTTACATTTCAAACATATATGTTTGAATGTGCATATATATTTGAATGACTGATTATTGCTTTATAAACTGATTTCAGTAAGTTACGAAAAGATTATCAAAGTTCCTAAATTTTTATACTTCACCCAATTCACCCCCCCTCTTGGGTTCAGCCGGTTCTTACACCAATCTCCGCACTTATCCTCATGCCAGTAATATTTTGGATTCATCCTCTAACCTCTCTGCTCACTTTTGTAGAAAAGAACATAGAGGACTTTGCGATACTCACTTTCTCCCCCGAAGCACCACATAATCTGTACAAGCACTCCATCATGCAAGTGGCCTGCTCTTCGGTAGCCACCCCAAAAAGGAGGAGATCATCGGCGAACATTAAGTGTGGAATGTTCGGGCCCGACCTGGAAATTTTTATCGGAGACCATTTCTTTAAATTGACTACCTCGCAAATTAGGTAAGATAGCCGATCAATGCAAAGGACAAAGAGATAAGGCGATATTGGGTCGCCTTGCCGGATACCACGCTTCGGAATGAAATATTATGTCTTCTCCCCATTCCAAAGCACATTGTAGGATGTAGTGGAGACACATTCCAAGATCAAGTTAATAAACCCCTGCTCAAAACCTACTTCTAAAAGAATTTGCTTGATAAAGCTCCAGCTAAGCCGATCGTATGCCTTCTCAAGGTCGATCTTAATTGCCATGTAGCCTCTTCGACCTCTAGCCTTTTCCATAGTGTGCAGCACCTCCTGTCCAACTATTAAGTTATCCTGAATATTCCTGCCCCTGATGAAGCTTGCTTGAAAGGGAGAAATCAGTTCATCCATAAGTCCCTTTAGTCTGGCCATAATCACCTTCTTCACACATTTATAGTGTACGAAGCATAATGAGATGGGTCTAAACTGTTGAACACACTCTGGATTCTCTCTTTTGGGAATGAGGGAAATCAGAGTTTTATTTGCCTCCTTAATCGACATAGATCCATCAAATACCTTTTTAACGAAGCTGCAAATAACTGGGCCCACTTTACTCCAGTTTTCCTGGAAGAAAATTGGTGGAAATCCATCATCACCTGGAGCCTTGGAAGGTCCCATTGAAAATAGAGCTCCTTTTATTTCATCATCTGACGGAACCAATCCCAACACCTGTAATCTATCCTGAGCCAATTTCGGAAATGAAATACAGGTTGCTAAGGTTCGATCCGAAATCTCCTCCTCTTGGAAAAGATGCTTAAAGTACTCCAAGACTAAAGTCTTAATGGCATCCTCGTCCTCGATCCAGCGACCCTCATCATCCTTCAGCGCAACAATTTTGTTCCTCTTCCTACGAATATTAGTGCTTAGATGGTAGAATCGCGTGTTCCGATCCCCTTTGGACACCCATGTGGTCCTTGATTTCTGGAACCACTTGAGCTCTTCAGCTCTAAGTACTTCCTCCAATTCAACCTGGAGCTGCCTTTCCAAACTGGACAAAAATCTGGAGAAAGGATAATTCCTTGATTTTTTAATATCGTTGAGCCTAGCAAGCAAATCAGCTTTCTTTTTCCCCACCAAGCCGAATACTTCCCTGTTCCAGTATTGAAGTTGTAGCTGTAAATTTCCAAGACTAGTCTCAAGATGATCTTGGACATTCCAATTAGCGTTAATAAAATCTTTGAAATTGTCATGTAGGAACCACATGGCTTCAAAACGAAAGGGCTTCCTAATTCTCCTACTATCTGCATTAAAACCTACCAACAAAAGGATAGGATTATGATCAGAAAATTGGGTTCTCGGAAGTACCTTTAGATATGAGTCCGGTAGACTGGAGAGCAACACAATTTGTTAAAGCTCTATCTAGCCGTTCGTAAAGGCGTGCACATCCAGGCAATCTTGGCCCTTTCCATGTCATTCTTGGTCCACTTGCTCCCAAGTCGAGAAGGCCACAGTCATTAATTCGATCACAAAACCAGCGCATACGTCGGAGATTACTATTTCGGCCTCCCACTCACTCCTCCATAGAAGAGATATCATTAAAATCCCCGATTACAAACCATGGCACTTTAATCCCTTTCGACAACCTTTCTAGATTATTCCAAAGAAGCTCACGGTTATTTGCGTTCGGTGTCGCATATATTGGAGTGAGCAAAAAGATCAGATTTCTAGTGCTCTGGAACCTGAGATGGAAGAATTGGAAATTCTCCTCCAAAATTGCCACATGATGCGCGAAGAGTCCCATGCAACCACCATGCCTCCCGACCGCCCAGAGCTAGGAACCATCCTTAATGAATCATAACCCATTCGGCCAAAAGACTTAAACCGATCCAAATCCCCGGTTTTTGTCTCACTGAGCACAATGACACTGAGCCTAAGCCCATGACAAAGTGCCTTTAAATTCCTGGAGAGACCTTTCCCGCAGCTCCCCTGGCATTCCAATAGAAGATAGAATCCATAAGACCAATTAAATTAGCAATATGAGGCCCAGACTTGCTAAGCCAACTGACTTTCAGGAACTACTGTTCCAGCCACCCCCATTTCCTCGGTATTATACACCGCCTTTTGGCTCTCTAAGTCGGCCTCATAAGAAATCAGCCCAAGTCGGACTGGGCCTTGTTCCTCCTCCCCACGGTCGTATGGGATTGGAGGATCCACTGGGCCTATGGATTCATCCGCTAACGGGATCCGGTTTGCCACTTCCCACCCCTTTTCTGTCTCCATCTCCTTCTCTCCCCTAGTTATGCACAGAGCTTCACCTTCCTTCTCGCACGTGACTACCTCCATTTTATCTCTCACTCTTTTGTCAACTCGTTTGTACCACGTTTGTTCCAGATTTCCCAATTCCACCCTCTTATTCTTTTCAACTCCCATACTAACCGCCACTGCAACGCCATCAGATTTCTGCTTTGGATCCTTCCGAATCTTCTAAGCATGCCTCATTGTGACCCGTTGTTCTTCGACCGTACCGTTTCCTGTGAAAACAAAGTGGTTGGGCAGAGAAACCATCGAATAGTCTTCTCACCACCCTCGTCATCCGCCAACATCACAAATCTCGATCCCGCCGGAGCCTTACTGTTTTGCTCACCCTGCTTCTCGCTGCTCTTTCGAGGCCGCCGTGGTTTCCGGACCACAATCCAGGTATCTTTAATGCTAATATTATCTCCTGCAGAACCGCCATTCCCGTCAGCGATATTCTCACCAGTACCTTCCTCAGTAATTCCTTCAACGCCGTGCCTTGACTTCCTTGGACAAGTTTCTTGTCTATGTCCATAGAAGCCACAATTAGAGCACAACATGTGAAGTCCTTCATATTCTATATAATATTCTTGTCCGTCAATGGAAAACCCCGCCCGCCATAAGCTGCTTTGTTAGATCCACAAGAACACACAATCTTGCGTAATGTCCCCTTAGGTGAGATGAAGTATTAATGTCAACTTTCACCGTTTCCCCTATCCTGTCTCCAATGAAGGTCAATGCTTCCTTGTTATAGTACTCCAGAAAAATCATTGGAAGCCTGATCCAAACAGCCACTCTATCAATTTTAGCTGTAGCTGCATTGAAACAAGGTTCCCAAGGTCTTACAACTAAATAATGATCATATATCATCCAGGGGCCTCTTGTTAGGGCGTTGTTATAGTCCTCTCTGTTCGTAAATTTAACAACATGATAGCCATGTCCTATGTCAATTAGGTTAACTACTCCTTTCCTAAACCACATGGACTGTATCCGTGATTCCAGGGCTTTGAATCCAATATTGCGCCCCAATAGGGTGATGATGACAGAGGTATCCCACGCTTTGTACATTTTCCTTTTCATTTTGTCCGAGAAGAAGAACCATGGAAAGTTTCTCTTACTATCTTCCTCAATCCTGCATAGGGGTTCCTTTTCATCCGGCAAGGAATCATCCGTCATGGCATCTTCAACTGCATCTTCAGCATATCCATGTTCAGGTCCTGCATCCTCTTCCATTCCCTGTTCTATACCTTTGAGTACATTGGCGAATGATGTGCCTCCTTTGGAGAAAGTCAAAACTTGCTGTCCAAGCTTGGGCCATTATTCTTGTGTGGATTCTAACGGGACCTATTTTGCATTTTTAATCTTCTTAGAACTTCTTGCAATCAAATCTATCTCCTCTTTTGATGAAGGCGTTGGCACTTGTTGGGACTCAGAAAGAGAAGAGGACGCCATTTTCTTTTCCTTGACGAAAACAACTTTTTTTTTTGGTTGCTCATGAAAAAGTATGGAGGAGCTTCATCCCGACTAATCCGAATTCGACCGGGTCGCACTTAGCTATGGTGGGTGAGTCTCCCGAGATCGCTTTTCTGCATTCACAAGGCTCAGGGATCGAACCCACGACCTTGCTTAAGCACACGGATCCCTTACCATCTACGAATCAACTCTCATTGGTGACGAAAACAACTTTTGATGAAGGGGAGATGTGGACTTAATGGTTAATGGATTTGTGTGGATATTTGATGGGCTCATCTCAAATAAATAGCCCAACCCTTTTAAAAGTGTTCGCACTATGGGTCTAAATTTAAGTCTGATCCACATCACATGACTACAGCCCCAATTTTGGCATCCATTTCTCTTTTTCTTATTTTCATATTGATCCGTAATCAAATCTACATTGATTGTATTTATCAAAAAAAAAAAAAAAATATATCTACATTGATTGTGATTTCTAAGCCATCCACTATTTTAACCATTCCAGTTGACATGTTCATTGCTTGAATATAAGACTCATGTTATTTATTATTATTTTTTTAGAAGTTAAGGAAGCTAAACAAAATACGTAGTTATAGCATATGTTGTATATTGTTAGATTATATATTAGTTTATACGTCATACAAATTAATTTAAAAAGTGATAAATATAAATACTCTAAATGAATTTATTTAGGTTCCTTAATCTCATAAAACATGTTTTTTTTTTTATATGGAGAAATCTTAATTCACAGAGATTTCTCGCGTACTGGTTACACTATGAAAGAAATCAATCCACTTTTTCTAACCAAAAAAAAAGAAAAAAAAGAATCCTCTTTTTACTTAGACACTCTTGCTTCTGTGTTACCAAGAGCTCGTTTGAATTTTGTAAAGTCTGGGAACTCTCAAGTGCTGGAACATAGACCACGAGAATTAGCTTGAATTTCGAACCAATACATTTAAGCTCATGTATCGTAGCTAGTAACAATGATCAACTCTCTCGCACTGTAGACTTTCAAAAGGAGTTTTGTGCGGGACAATGGCGGATCTAGGTGTAAGATTGGGGGACAAGTGCCCACCTTTAAATTGGAGAATTGAGGACTTTTTTTAAAGAAACAAATTAATACATGTTTGAATGATTGTTCATCCTTAAACTAAGTATCCAACCTTTAATACATCAAGACTGCACTTTGTAATTTGACGGGGGATGAATGATTGAATGATTGTTTATTGTCTTATATTGAAAAAGATATATTTGATAGCATTGATAATAAAACAATTATGATGGAATTCCAAAAAAAAAGGCTTAGAATGATGATATTGTAATTATTTTTATTGTAATATACTTTTGTTATTAAAATATATATACTTGAACTTATTGAACGCTCACCCTTCATTGTAATTTATGTAGCTGCCTTTCTAACAACACTTAGCCTTACTTTTCTAAATGACGGGTTTGTAAAATAACTGCCTCTCTTATTATATCATCAGTATTCACTTGATTTTATAAACATTTTTTTGATATTATTTTCTTTCCTTGATTATATTATTTTATTTTTTAATGCATTTAAAACTTTCTTAAAAAACAAAAAATTTTCAGGGGAGTCCAAATTCCCAAATCTACTGGTACCCCCTTTAATAATTTTCGGATTCATCCTACTGCGGCCCACAAGGCCCTCTCCAGACATACCGACAGAATATGTTGAGTATGCTTTCTATGACTATACTTGATTACAAACTGTGATATTCTTCCCTATTTCAATTTTTTTTTATTGAATTATTTGCTTCAAGTTTAATTTTACAAAAAATTATTTTCCCTCAATTTAACTCCATTCTAACAGTTTTCACTTTTCTTTTTTTTTTGGTATAAAGTTTTCACTCATTTAATTATTCTATTTTGAACTTTATCTTTGAGCTCCGATATAGTTTGGGTTGGCTTTCTATCATAATCATTTTCTCATATTCCTTCATCATCTTAAATTATATCCATCCAATCAATAACAATACTACTTTAACATCTCTCTCCTATTCCCAATCAACCTCCCAGATGGGTTGATGAGGGAAAAAGTGAAAAAAGATGAGAAGAAGATCCTCTTCCAATATGGTTTGGCTACCTCTCTCTCAAGTCTCATTTTCTTTCTCCTTCCCTTGGGAACAAAACTCTCAAGCTTTCCTTGCCAACGAGGAATGACACAGCTGACTAAAACGTCGGTTTTCACCTCAAAATAGAGGAGGTTGATACCCCCTTGTTGATGTGAGGGTCTCGTTAGTAGTACCTCTGTAAATGCTCTTTGATCATAGAGCGTGCCCGACCCTAGTGAGTTACTAGTATCTACCCCACCTAAATTTTTTTCTAGAAGTCTTATATTTATTCGTCTGTATTTTAGAGAGATAGCCTTAATGATAGCATCTCATTCTTATCCAGTTATCCTTGACATCTGTAAGAAAACTAATGCCACTGCAAAGCTTCTTTAGTCCATACCCACTAAATGTGGGCCAAATAGTAATGTATATCTAATATGAACAGAATTTGAGCAAAAATAATATGAACAGAATAAGGTAATGTTCTTTAAAAAAGGACCAATAATTGTAATTATACTAACAATCAAGCTGACTCATTAGTTTTTTTTTTTTTTTTTTTGGACAAAGAATCATTAGTTATTTCAGACAGGCCCATGACATGTGCATAAATAATACTCCCTCTGGTCCTAATTATAGGAACAAATTACCAAAATTTGGAGGGATTAAGGAAGGAAGTTAAATTAGTTAATTATGTGTATTTTCCTAAAATATCCTTACCCAAAATTTAATAGAATATGGTTATGTGTATTTTCCTGCCTACAATTCAATTTATTCTTTGCTTCTTTTAACAGTTGATATGCGAGTCTAATCAGTCTCTCAACTCATGCTTCTATAAAATATCTTTACCTAACGAACACCCTCATGATGATCAGTTGATCACATGTTCAGACGTAGCTATATAAGAATGATGCTCCATTATTATCATTGCCATGACACATAACAACGGTTTTGCGTAGATTTTAAATTACTTCTAATAAAAAGGTGTATTTGGATGAATTAATAGAATAAAATTAGTTTAAAAAAATATTCTTAAAGGAATATTAAAATTATTTTATTTAAAAATAAAAAATAAAGTAGAATATCTCACTTGATAGAATATAAGCGTGTTGTTAAATTAATTATTGTAGAAGAAGTATTAGTAGGGGTGATATGGAAAAAATATGACAAAAATTGCTCAAAATCATTTTATATAAAAAAGTATAATTTAGGTGTATGTGACATTAATGAGTTGTAAACATTATTTACTTTATAAAATATATAGGTATATTATTAAATTATTATTGTCTTTAATTATTATTGAGAAAGTATAAATAGGGGTATTATAGGAAAAAATTGACAAAAGTTAAAACTTGATCTTATAATTAGGACCAAAACCAACTCCAAAATTTGCTTCTATAATTAGGACCGGAGGGAGTATCACATAAAGTGGAAGCTGCTGTTTATAAAGAAAGAATATGATTCCTAATATATTTTTGACAAAATTAATCTGGAAGTTCCTATGATTTCACTTGATTTTTTATTAGGTTCATATAATTTTTTTATCATATAACTTTTAGATTCACTTTATTTTTGATGAGATATTCCTCATCATCTCAATGACACATATCCATTATATCAAACATGAACAATTACAATTTAATATTTAAAAGCACTAAAATAATTTTTTTAAAAATATATCAACCAGCCAAATTTGATCTAACGGAGAGGAAGTGGAAGAAAAAGTAAATGAAGAGAAGTCAATTGTTTGAAAGAATTTTGGTCTTTTTTTTTTTTTTTTTAAAATAAGGTTCCAACTGGGTTATTTCATTACAAATTCTTCATTTTGTCCCTAAATATACACTCCCAGATATTACTCTTTATTATTTATTTATTTTTTAAAAAAGATGAATTTGATAGGTGTAAACTTGGGAAATTTTCTTAAGTTTAAGAAAAATATAATTCCTGATTAAGCTTTGATCTATTTCAACTAAAATATTAGAAAGGACTTTCGGGGCTGGTGACCAATCCATGAGTTGATGAATGTGTGGGCCACATTGCAAACAAAACATCGAGTGAACTCGAGACACCCAAATCCAATTTAATTTTGTTTAGAAAGAATTTTAAAAATGTTAAAAGATAAAAACGAGTTTGGAATAGTTATAATGTCAAAAAAAAGTTGTTAGAACCTATTTGTCCTTTTTAAGATTAAAAAGAAATAATAGAATTATCTCTCGGAGTTCAATTTTCATTTTGACATAATTAATTGTGAAAAACTTGTCTAAATTTGTGATTTTTATAAGATCTTCTGAATAAGATTCGCAACTTACAAAATTATTTGAAGATACATCTTCTAAATCATTGTGAAGATCCTATCATTTATCTCTCTTCCACCCTAATAAGGTATTTTTGGTAAAAAAGTTAACTTCTTTTCATACCTTGTGCCCTCTTATTTGGCATATTCTCTCTCCGCTATACATATTCTTTTTTATAAGATACAATTAAAAATATGAATAGAGGTTAACTTTTTTACCAAAAATATCTCATTATCTCTCTTCCGGCCTAATGAGGTATTTTTGGTAAAAAAAAGTTAACTTCTTTTCATACCTTGTGCCCTCTTATTTGGCACATTCTCTCTCCACTATACATATTCTTTTTTATAAGATACATTTGAAGATATGAAAAGAGGTTAACTGTTTTTACCAAAAATACCTCTGTGGTAAAAAAAAAGTTAACCTCTTTTCATACCTTGTGCCCTCGTATTTGGCACATTCTCTTCGCTGTACATATTCTTTTTTATAAGATACATCTAAAAAAGTTCACTTTTTTTCATGGTTCTGAAACCCGGATCGGACCGAATGGTTCAGACCGAAAACCGACGATCCGGCCGGAAAATCGGTCCGAGTTAGGTTAAAAATCGGGGTCCCGAGTTGACCGGGGTCAACTCGGGAAACTCAGCCAGAACCGGCCGAGTGAAAGCCAAACAGATTTAAAAAAAAAATTTCAACTAAACGAGAAGGAGATGAGTGTGTTGGCGGCTTCGTTGAAGCCTTGGAGGTCGAAGATCGGCAACTAAATCCTCTATCCATGAGGAAGGTCCTCCACCATGATAATAACGAATGACCTCCTTTAGCGACGGCGGCAACGGACCTCCGTCTCCTCCTCATGAAATGACTAATGACCGAAGGCTGGCGGAGCCAAAGATTTATATTTGTGGGTGCACAATTTGTGAAGGGATTTTGCCCCGAAATTTTTTTTTTAAAGGAAAGTTTTAAATGCATTAAAAATCAAATAAATATAGATAAGAAAAGAAAAGAAAACTTCCTTCATGGGTTCTAAGTAAATCATATGTGCATAAAATAGGATCAGTATCTACCATCAAATCAATAATAAACTTTGAATGTTCTAAATCCTAACAAATTTCATCCGATGTCAAGAGGCATAACTATTCATCACACGTAAGACAAAAATTGGAGAATTTTTAAAACCAAAGTTTCCACCTCATTACAATTTTAAATTAAGGTAATCAATGAAATCTGGACGACCATTGACTAGCGATGGCCCTTGTTTATAGTGGCTGGTTATAAAATGAACATGTTTCCATCCTATTTGTTTTTCATAAGGAGTAAAAACTTGGGAAAATAATAAGAAATGAAAAAGGTTGGTTTAGAGATGAGGGAGTATAAATGCCAAGCTCAAACTCGCAATACCCAAAAATCAATGATTAATGACCCTTATTTGGGAGGGAGAGTGGCAAAGGAAAAAATGGGGCACCGTTTGAGGGAGCAATGAAAAGAGCCCATCCGGAGGAGACCAATGACCTCATGCTATATGACCAAATGAACCGAGCTATGGGTCTACGATGCTTAATGACATCGGCTCGGGAGGGAGAGTGGCAAAGGAAAAAAATATGAGTGAAATGGGAAAAGAATGAGCAATGAAAAGGCCGAATAAGCAATGGAAAGAGAGGATTCGAAGGTGATATGACCAAATTTTTACTTAAATGCTAAATAATATATATATTTAAAAAATGACTAATGACCGAAGGTGATTGACGGATTTCTAAGCAAAAAAAAAGGTGTATGACGGATGGAGATCTTCAAAGATCTCTTTTTTTGAAAAAATATAATATAGTAGTATTACAATGTCACATGAAGAGCTCTTATCTTAAGAAATATAATATAATATTACAATATCACATCCTCTTATATTTTAACCTCAAAATTTTATTATTATTATTAAAATATGAATATTTTACCTATCTTAATTAAATTATTTTTTAATTAATACCCGTCGACTCGATTTAACTCGGTTTGACCTACTAACCCTTAACCCGATACATCTACGGTTCGGTGGACCGGTCCGAGTTTTAGATTCTTGCTTTTTTTTTTTTTATTACCAAAAATACCTCATTAGAATGGAAGAGAGATAATGTATAGCCCAGAGAGAATGTGCCAGAATTAAATACAATGATATGAGTAATTAAATGGGGTTAAAATGAGACATCAACAAAATAAATCTTTGGCAACTTCTAAATGTCTTTTATAAATAAGAAGTTTTGTTTTTTTGGCCACAATAAGAACAAGTTATAAGTAGTACTTGTTTCTTATGAAAGTGATTATGGTAAGTAACATAATATTATAATTAACGCACCACTTTGTTTTTCATAATAAGGACTAAAAAGAATAAAAAATAACTTATATTTAAAAAAATACACAAATAAATATTGAGAAATCATGGTACTCCCTTATTCTATTTGTAAAACCCTAAATTTTATATTACTTCGACCTTTTTACAAGATCTCGACAAGAGTTATTTAAGCATTTAATGGGTTTTTCTATGTTTGTCCCTCATTAATTATATATATTACGTTAACTAAAAAATTTGTGATAGTTATCGTTAGTCTATTTCTCTATTTTACATGCCCTCATATAAATAAAGGTTTATTAAAAAAATCATTTTAAACATACTTATTATTTTAAACTATGTTTTGAGCCGGTACTTATTAAAAAAGTAAATGGAGTTTAGATGAAGTAGGCCGGTATGGAGTTGGAAGTAGGGTTGAGTTTTCTTATCATTTCTTATAATTTTTATATCATATCTATCTAATCAATCTAAAAACTTATAATATTACTTTGATTTTTTCTAAATCTTTTCAATCAATCGATCGGATAAGAGATAATAATAATAATATTTTTTTAAAAAAAAAAAAAAAAAAAAAAAAGATGAGAAGATCATCTACTCCCATTCCCATTGAAAGTAGTGGTTGTGGTCAAAGCACGGCACGTGGTACCTCCAAGGACTCAAGAGAGGATCTTCTACAGTACGACAATGCTGGTTTCTACGGTACAGCCTCAAGCGGGTCCCAGTAGCGACCTTTTTCATGACACGTGACGCTGATTCCCTTCTCATCCATGTTCTTCCACTTTCGACGGCTTCCATGCTTCTCACTTTATTTTTACCTCTATAAAATATAAGATAAAATATTATCACTATTAATTTTAATCATTATCAATATATTATATTTTTTTAAGGTTAGATCAGAATTTTATTTACTTTTATTATTTTCCTCTCCTATCAAAATTCTTATCTAAAGGTAAAAAAAAAATAGTATTAATATTGTAGTGATCAGAACAACTAGTAATAAATATCCTATCCCATTAAAAATATTATATTTTATGCTATTTGCCTTTTTTGGGTTTTGCCCAGTTTGGATCAAAGAGCACAAAAGACGGTTTGTTGACGGCACGGCACGGACTTTTGGTTTTGCTAGGGATAGCGACTTGTCAAAGAGAAGTATAAAACCAGACATCTTCAGCGCAATTTGCGACAACAGAGAGGGAGAAAGAGAGTCTTGTACTGTCGCTTCTAAGTCCAGCTTCCATGTTCCTTTTCTGACGGCGCTTGTTTGGAATAACTACTGAATTCTTTAAGTTTTCATTTACTGCAGACGAAGTAAATAGGTGATTAGAGTTTTATCTTCATTTACATAAATATAAAGTGATCCCAATTTTCAACAATTTCCCCATATTTCATTCCTGTTTGGTTCCTGAGAAAAATGTCACCCGCGTCCCCACCTAAACTTTCAGTTTATATGACTTAAAATCTTCCATCTTTTTCATGTAGATGTAGCTAACCCAGCTGAGGTCTTGTTTGCTTCTGGGTTAGAAAAAGATTGCATTTTTATTACGAATCTAGAAGTGGGGTATATCAGATTGTAGTGCGATTTTCTCTCTGCGGAGAGGAAAAAGGAAAGATGGTGGGGCTAGTTCTTGGGTTTTATTGATTCGTTTTGATTGGATCTCTTTTGTCTGATTCGTTGGCTCAATAATATTTTTGTTTTCTTCAGTATTAGACTCAGAAAGGAACAAAAGAGAACTACAGGGAATATGGTTATCACTGGTTCAACATCTGGACAGCCGCAATTCATTATGAGCACTGGAAACCGAAGCTCTTCCAATGCTCCTCTCATTGAAAACACAGACACTGATCAAATTGTTGTCCCTGATGTGAGTTATCAACTCCTCTCATGATTCATTTATCTGTTTTTTCCCCAATAAAATAGACCAATATTATATTTTTGAGAGTTTCTAATTTTTAAGTTTCCTTTTGTCGGTTAGATTGGCATAGTGTATCTTTGATGATAGTGATGAGTAATTAGCAGCTTTAAGTTTTTATTCTCTTTGTTTGCCAATGACTAATCTTTTCAGCTACAAGTATTTCATGTCATTAGTTGATATAATGGAGTTAACACTGATAAGAGCATAAGTCAACAAGCAGAAGTGTCACAAGCATTATATGTAACACTCTTCAAATAGTGTCAGAGCATGTACGTTTTATGTGAACAATCAACAAGTAATCAGCCTTTTCAGTAGTTTCATAAAACAACAAAGAGTTAGTTACAGGCATACAGTGAAGAAATCCCATGAGTAATGAGTTGAAAAACAATATTAAGATGTCAATGATTCTTTTTGTTCTTGTTCCTGATATTTTATTTCAGTTAGTAATTGATGTCTGAAGCGATTTGCCCTGTGATCATGATTTGCTTGTTTCTATTCTGCAGCAAACAAGCTGGAAAAACTTATTTGCATATATGGGTCCTGGGTTTCTTGTATCAATTGCATATATAGACCCAGGAAACTGTAAGAGATTTTTCTTTCTTTGTGATTTTTTTCCTTCTTCAAATGATTCCCTAATATAATTAAAGGAAAATACATTTCTATCTTGCTTATTATGTTCTAATACTAAATTGCAGTTGAAACGGATCTTCAGTCAGGGGCACAATATAAATATGAGGTATCTTTTGGCAGATTTTCTTTCAATTAAATTTTGTCTTCAACTAATGTTGGAATGTTGAACTCATGTATCATGTATGTGTTTGTTTTTTTGTTTTTTTTTTTTTTTTTTTTTTTTCTCAGTTACTTTGGATTATATTGGTGGCCTCTTGTGCTGCTCTTATAATTCAAACAATGGCAGCCAATTTAGGAGTTGTAACTGGTACTTGATTTGATGAAATCTTTGCCTTTAATTGAACAAATATGATATGTTCATGTATGTTAGTTTGCTTTCTTTTTCTCCAATTATTTTAATCTTATTTGATGCTTTTAGGAAAACATTTAGCAGAGCATTGTAGAACTGAGTATCCTCGGACAACTAACTTCATCTTATGGGTTATTGCTGAAATTGCCATTGTGGCCTGTGACATACCTGAAGGTAGTTTAATCTTGTATAGCTGTTAAGAATGCTTTAACTTTAGCTTGGCAATAAATCAAAAAGAAACAACATTGATCTAAAAATGTTCAGTAACCAAATTAAAGGACGAATTCATCGCTCTCCTTTTCTTGTTTAGATTTGAGCTACCTATAGCACACTTGGAAAAATATGGTACTGAATTCTGGCAGTTCAATTGTAATCTTGTGGAACACAAATTACAATTTCCTTATTTTCTTGCCTGTCTAGAACGTTTATTTATATTATCTTGTTTTTTCCCTGTGTATATGCAGTGATCGGGACGGCCTTTGCATTGAACATGCTCTTCAGCATACCTATTTGGATTGGTGTTCTTTTAACAGGGCTCAGTACATTGATCCTCTTAGCATTACAGCAATATGGGGTAGTTTTTTTCCTCAACTCCAAATTCCCTTCCCCCCATAACTATTTGACTTCATAGAGTGAATTTTCGTATGCTGAACAAGTCTAAGGTTTTGCTACTACATATTTTCATGAGCCCTTTTTTATTGTTTTGTTTAACAGGTGAGGAAACTTGAGTTCTTGATTGCATTTCTGGTGCTTACAATTGCTGCATGCTTTTTTGCTGAACTCGGGTATGCAAAGCCCGATGCTAAAGAAGTTTTGGAGGGTCTTTTTGTACCAAAACTCAAAGGAAATGGTGCTACTGGTCTTGCGATTTCACTACTCGGTGCTATGGTTATGCCGTATGTCCCTTGCCTCCTATGCAGCCACTCTGTTTATTTTTCTTCTTCCAAATTAAAAATACATTCTGATGTGTATGTCTCTTCATGTATTTGTGTTAGGCACAATCTCTTCCTCCACTCAGCACTCGTGCTTTCTAGAAAAATACCGCGATCAGTTCATGGAATCAAAGTAAACATCTAATTCCTCATATGACTGCTTAATCTTATTTAAATTCCTAACTTGAGTTAGAGTTATGCCTTCTAGAAGTATGCCAGCTTAGATGATTGATTTAAAGATCAGTGGATAGTTATTGCATATATGCTTGCATCAGAATTTATGCTAGAATAATATACTTTTAACTCTGTGATCCATAATCTCTTATGTTATTAATTTGTTCATATTATTCTTTTTTGTTCGAACCCCACAATTAATACAGTATTTGATTATATGTATGTCTTTCTTTTCTCTCTTATTCTTTGCCTCAAGTTTTCAGAACAAGATTCTTCGTTGATATTTAAATTAAGCTGTGCCATTGAAATATGCCTTACAATGGGAATATGCTTAATCACGTGGTGCCTTTTAATCTAGAAGATTGAAGCATATGGAAAGTTTAATTATTGTTTTGAGGTTACCTTATTGATGCCCTGCTAATGTTTTAACTTTGCATATGTCAGAAGATTAGACGTAATGCCGGCTATCACAATATACAAGTATCTGATACCATCCTGTTTCAATTTTTTTTTTTTTTTTTTTTTTTTTTTTTTGTGCTTAATTTTTGTTTTTGACAGGAGGCTTGCAGATTTTACATGATAGAAAGTGCGTTTGCTCTTATGGTAGCTTTCCTCATAAATGTTTCTGTTATCTCTGTGAGTGGTACGGTTTGCAATTCTCCGAACATTAGTGCAGAGGATCAAGCAAGCTGTCAGGATTTGGACTTGAACAAAGCTTCCTTTCTCCTAAAAGTATGTGCAACATAGAGAGGCCTCTTGTGCTTTTGTATAAATTATAGTGTGTTGCTGATAAAAGCACAAGTTTCTGGTCCTTAAACTTGATGCATAAATTTGGCCACACAAAAAAAATGAAAAAGACACCTTGATGCATTAAAATGCTGTTAGTAGCTGTGCTGATTAGCATAGTTAATTATAATTGCCGATACATGTCATACACAGAATGTACTGGGTAAATGGAGTTCAAAACTGTTCGCAATCGCTTTGCTTGCTTCGGGTCAAAGTTCTACTATAACAGGAACATATGCTGGGCAATATGTCATGCAGGTATACTGTTTATGATTATTAACAACTATACTTTAATGTAAAAACTGGATAAAGCATTGTCATATTGTGTCAATTCATTCTTGTTTTGCCCTGATTATTTTTTTATTTGACTTTCAGGGATTTCTTGATTTACGACTGAAACCATGGATTCGAAATTTTTTGACTAGATGTTTAGCCATAGTCCCTAGTTTAGTTGTTGCAATCATTGGTGGCTCTGCTGGGGCAGGGAAGCTCATAATTATTGCATCAGTAAGATATCCCTTTCATTAACTTCTCTGAAATAGTTTTCATTAACTTTTGCACATGGAAATATTGTAGTCTTTGCCTTACTTTGTGCTAATGCCTTCATTAACTTTATCAGATGATCTTATCGTTTGAGCTTCCTTTTGCTTTGATTCCACTCCTCAAGTTCACTAGCAGCAAAACCAAGATGGGCGCTTATGTCAACTCATTCGCGGTAAATTAAAAAGAAATTATAGACAATCTAGCTTAATTCATGTGTTCTTCAAAGGAAAATTAATCTTTTGGTCCATATAACTTTGACTTGATTGTAACTCAGTCATTAAATTTTGACTTGTTGCAGCTTAATCTTTATAGTTTGACTTATTTGAAACTCGGTCCCTGAACTTTAGCTCATTCCAACTGATTCCTTATAGTTTTAACTTTTTAAAATTTTAGTTCCTAAGCTTCATGAAACATAATTTTTCCTCCCATAAACTATAGAGATTGAGTTGGACTTAGTTACAATCAAGTCAAAAATTATAGGGACTGACTTGTACCAAGTTAAAATTTAAGGACTAATTTACAACAGAGTTAAAACTAGGAGGACAAAAGAATTATTATTATTATTATTTTCAAATCATGGTTATAACTAATAGGCATGGAATTCGCCACCATAGTTCTTCAAGTGAATGAATTAGAAAGCAGTTGCTAGCAGCTTAGCATCATGTTCTGATATATTATGGGCTTCGCTCTCATTTCTTGAATTGCAGTTATCAGTTGTGACATGGATCATCGGTTCGTTGATAATGGCGATAAATCTCTTCTATTTACTGACCAGCTTCGTCAAGTTGCTTCTTCACAGTGACTTGAAAATGGTGGGTAAAGTGTTTGTGGGGATGTTAGGATTTTCAGGCATAGCAGTATATTTGGCAGGGATTGTTTATCTGGTGTTCCGCAAGAACAAGAAGGCAACACATCTTTTGTCACTCACAACACCTGAAAATAGACAAATGGAAAATGAACAAGGCAATGGATCAATGTTATGCCTCCCAAGAGAAGACATAGTTAGCATGCAATTGCCTCAGAGAAGTAACTTACCTGCTGATCTCTGACTTTTAAAAATTTCTGAAGTAAGATTTAGTTTGGGAAGTTCACTTAGGGTGAGATTATAGTGATAAAGGCTGTATCACTTGACTTGGTAATGCACATCTTTGAATCATTGTTCTGATCTGATCTCATTTCTAAAGAATTGTGTTTGTGGAAGCACAATTTCAGTCAAAAATAGAAAAATAATTCTTGAGTTTTTTGAATAAAAATATTATGTCTTCCGGTTTTAAATGTAACAGCTAGTACAGTACAGGAATTTGTTGTGACCCAATTTACTTTATCGTGCTTTTTCTAATTTATAATTTTTACTCAAGTTATCCCTATTAACTGTGCATGTAAAGGGAGTTTTCATCAATAATATTTAATACAAATTATTCGAGAGGGTATTTTGCACAAGGCAACATCTTTTTTTTTTTTTTTTTTTTTTAAACAAGTAACTAATTTAACTAATTTTTAATATTTGTTTTAAGCTCTTGTATTCATGACTAGATGAAATATATAATACTCCTTCTGATCTTAAATATAAGACTTATTTACTTAATTCGATTAGATTAAGGAAGTTAATTAATATGATATGTATTTTCTAAAACACCATAATTGTCTTATTTAATTATTTCATTCCCTTTTCTCTATAATTATTGTTGAGGTAGCACCAATAGGAGTACATTAGAAAAAAAAAAAAAAAATTGATCCATATTATAAATAGAAATTATACCACTCTTGTTTTAATTATAAGTCTAAATTAACTAAAGTGCCTATTTGGAAAATCTCAAACCATGGTTTCAAAAACCATTTTCTTTAAGTTAAGATAAAACTTCTTTCATATATTTACCTTTGTAAATCATAAAAATACTTTAAAAAATCTAAAACAAATTGACACTAATTCCTACATATTAATGAGAGTTAGTTAACTCAATAAATATGGATCAATTTAATAAATTTTTGTATTTTTTCCCATCATTTATGAATATTTA
The DNA here is from genome assembly GCA_019022655.1 of Acacia acuminata. NCBI lineage: Eukaryota > Viridiplantae > Streptophyta > Magnoliopsida > Fabales > Fabaceae > Acacia > Acacia acuminata. The sequence goes on from JAFJYI010000001.1 coordinate 2,218,745, forward strand.
CTTCTCATCTCTTTCTTCTCTTTACCTTTAAACTTTATTCTCAATTCTCTTATTCATTACAGTTAATATGGTTAAAACTAATTCAATAAATATGGATCAATTTAATAAATTTTTGTAAATTTTCCCTCATTTATGAATATTTACTTTTCACTCTTTCTTCTCTTTACCTATAAACTTTATTTGCAATTCTCTTATTCATTACAGTTAATATGTTAAAATTCTAACCTCATCTTTTATTACTTTAAAAATGGATTTATAATAATGACCAAAAAAATTTCTTAAATTTGACTTAAAAATATAATTAGAGTGGTATTTATAGCTAACATCAACTTTCCAAATAAGTTGTATATTAAGCAGTGGAGGGAGTAATAATTATTAAAACAATACTCCCTCCATCCTAATATATAAGGTTTTCTTTTTTGAATAAGCTTGTCCCTTTTTATAAGATCTATTTTGAGTTGGTCTCAATAATAAATATACTTTTACTCATTTTGCCTTCAATTACTCTCACATCATTTATTCTCCATACATTCTTTTTCATCCATTTCTTATTATCTCTCTCTTACTCATTCATAAGTAAGGGTATTGTTATGGCAAAAAAAGGAGTATTTGATATATCCCGATTTTATCATAATATTCAATATCTTATTGAGAGATTTTATCATTAATTTGGGCTAAATAGCATTTATTATGATTTAATTGAATTAAAGATGATTGTGTGAAAAAAAAAATGCTTAAAATGATATATTTGTTATAATCTTGTGATTTTTCTTTAGTATTTAAATTTTGAATGAAGATATTACAAGATATTGATTTGAATTGTAGGTCATTTGGGAAAGTTGGAGTTGAAGAACCAAAAGTAAAGAAGCACAAGGACTAAAACGGAAAATGAAATTCTTGTGTGATGGATTTCCTAAGATAGGATTTCTGTTATGTCGTTAATTTACTAAGATTGAGAGTTGTTTATCTTAGTTTGGATTGAACAATTGTGATTTGGATTGGATTGTTTGGTTTGATATTTATATTTATATCTTCCCTTTTCATTTTAATGTGGTTGTGTTATTCTTTCATAATTTAAATGAGTATTAATTGTGTTTGATGTTGAATATGATTAGTTTTGATAATGTCTTATATAGATGCCATTATTAAGAGCAAAAAGTTTGAATACTACATTTATTTTCTACTTTGACTAAGTCTTATATTTTAATGTAGATGTGAAGTTCAATATTGAAGAATGATCAAGAAAGTAGATTGAAGAAAGAAGTTCTTGCACATAATATAATGAGAATATCATAATGTCAAGGAAGCAAGAAGTTATCAAATGATTTTGAGAGATGAATCCAAGTTGAATGACGGAGAACAATCAACAAGAAGATCAATAAAGAAGTATTGAATTAGAGAAAGAAATTGAATCAAAGAAGATGTGAAGTCAAATGATAAAGAATGATCAAGAGAAGAGAAGAAAGAAAGAAGAACTTGTTGAATGAAATGAAGATATCATTATTCAAGTTCAAATATTCATTCTAGAAGTCTCCACAATCAAATGAAAGTTGGAATGACTCAATTCAGAGTTAAAACAAGCAAAAATGAGGTTCTGGATGAGCAAACTCGAGTCTCCAAGTATTAAACTCGAGCTTATTACCTTGCTATAGTAATTTGCCTATCTGATACAAGGAAACTCGAGTTAAGGACTCCAAACTTGAGTTTAGGACTCAAAACTTGAGTCAGCCATCATAAACTTGAGTCCATAAGTGTCTTCAGCATCTTTGGCGTCTCTGAACTAGGAAAACTCGAGTTTATAAGTACAAACTCGAGTTTACAGTGCTGATCAGCACCTCTATTCTACTTTGTTTCACGTTTCACTTGAGTAAGGTCTGGTAATTCAACGATATCTCCTAAACTAAAAATCAGATTGAGGTGAAACTAGTGGCAAATGAAACAAGACTCCCAATGCGTCATTTTGATATAAAATTCAACCCCAAAAAAGCTTAGATTAAGGAAGCTATGAATTTTGGAATTTGGAACTGAAATTCACATCACATAGCAGACCAAGTTTTGATGTTTTGAGTGTATCTCACAAACTATAAATCCAATTGAGCTGAAATTGGTAGCATATGAAAGTATACTCAAAAATATTTCCATTAAGACTTTAAGCAACTAAAACGGAGTTTAGAACAGGGATATATAGCCTTCTAAAAAGTTGACAGTCAATTCAGGACATTGCAAAAACGCTGGTTAAGAACAGTCTTCATTCATCGGATCATAATGGTCAGAATACAATGAGTTTGGAGCTAATTCTTTTTGTGTTGGAAAGAAGACTCAAAGAGCTATATGGGGATAAGTGGTTTGCCAAATTTGGAGCTATATCAAGTCAAAGATCAACCAAGGGCAGAACAACTTGCAAACTCGAGTTTGTAAATATCAAACTCGAGTTTAGCTCAGATAGAGAGCAAACGATGGTTTTGGAGAGAACCAAACTCGAGTCATTAAGTGACAAACTCGATTTTGACTCAGTCAGAGAGAAATCTAGCTTTCGACAACAAAAGAAAACTCAAGTTTACTTATGCAAACTCGAGTTTACGTCTCTGCTTCAAAAAATCATCGTGTCGAAAATCTCGTTTCTCATCAAGAACATCCAAATGATTACCCAAATGACTTATAATACTTCTTAACATTATTTATATCATTTGTGTACATGTTTCAGATGATTAAACGAAGGATTAGATGCAAATCTTCAAAATGTCAAATTTTTGTCAGAAACATTGAATGCACTGCAGAAGCCCTAACAGCTACTTCCAAGGGATTTCCAAACGGTCTTATTCCTAACTGAAAGAATTTCTCAACGGTCATAAATTACAACTACCTATAAAAGAAGAAGCATTCAAGATAGAAGAAGTTAGAAAAGAGCTTGCATTGTCAAAATACCAACATTACGAATCCAATATTTTTTTTTTTTCATACACACTCTGTTTTCAATGCCTATATAGTTCATTATAGAGAGTAAAATGATTTGTACTTCAGTGTTTATTCATTCACTTCTGAGAAAGAAGATTCATTGTAATCATTTTATCTGAGAGTTACTTAAGATTTGGTGATTTGGAGTGAGAAACAGATTGTAACCTTACATTGAGTAAGAGGGAGTATCTGGTGAGAGATTTGGCTTCACAAGTGCCTGGGTGAACTTGTGGGTTTGTAAAGGCTTCTCTTGTGTCCAGATTAAATAAGAGGATAGTGGATTGAAAATCTCAAGTGGAGCTTGAGGACTGGACGTAGGCCAAAGATTGGACCGAACCAAGATAAATCTCAGTTTTCATATTCTCTTCCCTTATCTCTTTATTTCCAACATAATCATTTGAATATCTGACTGTTGGTTTATGTATTATTACTATCATACATACTACATTTACTGAGATGCGGAAAGATTTTCAAAGTTCCTAATTTTTTATTATTCACCCAATTCACCCCCCTCTTGGATTCAGCTGGTTCTTACATTTGAATATCTCAGTTGAGTGTTCATGTGGTAGAGGAACAAACTATATAAATCAAATCCTAAATTGCAAACTCAGTGATATTTAATATTGAATTAAGAAGTAATTGTCTAGCTAGAGTTCTAGGGGTAATCACTAATTAATATTACTAGACTTAGTGAATTGCTGAGGTTTAATTTTTGACTTTATGAATAATTAATAATTTAACTCCCAAATCATACAACCTATATTCCAATTTTTTCAAAAGCAGTCATTATCAATTTGCTTAAATCAAATTTCGTTACTTATATCAACAATTTTTCAAAAAAAAAAAAAAAAAGCGGTTTAGGTTCTTTTTCATTATTAAAAAGAAAATCAATTTCAAACCCATCTCAATATTTTTATTACTTAGTTTAGCTTATGAATTAAATAAAAGACTCATCGAGAGAATACGACCTGAGTTGTGTCATTCACTGCATAATTTAATTAGTTTAGAGACGACTAACGGTTTAAAATCAATTGTTAGAAAAAAAAAAAAATCCTATTTATTTATTATATTTTACTAATTTTAACTATTTTCTATAAACCCACTTTATAGGTGGAGGGAGTAAATATTAGTGGGATTGTGGCCTGGAGCCGGGGGATAGAGATCCTTTTTCTTTCTGGCTTTATGACATTCCTGACTTTTTTCTAATGAGAGAGATAGTGACATGGAAAAAAGAGCAGTGTGAAACAAAGAAGATGCCACTTCCTTTATTACAAAAAAGAGAAGTAGGCAAGAAGGCACTTGGGACCGAAAACAACCAATTAAAATTATTTAAGACAAATTGGATCCGTTTATTCTAAATGAACGAGAGTTTGTCACGTGGCCAACCTTAAGTTGCATCCGTATTCTCTCAAAATCCTTCTCCTCAGTATCTTTCAGTATTCGTACATTCTGACCATCCAAAAATTGATCAAACATTTAGAAAGAGACATATCATCTATTTTTTAAATTTTCATCTTTATCGCGTGTGGGAGTTTTTACCACATACGGTAATTTTTAAATTTCTATCATGAGGTGTCTCTCTCTAAACGTTTAGATCAATTTTTGGACGGTCAGGATGTATGGATACTGAGATAAGGGATTCTAAGAGAATCCAGATCCACCTTAAGTTTGGGGCAAAAATGATTTACATATTTTATTAAAAAAGGAAAAGCAAAATTGAGGTACTCCATTAAAGAAGTTTTTTTTTTTTTTTTTTTTTTTGGATAAGTAGAAGTTTGGAAATTTTAATTCTTGATGTGCATGAGATTAACACACGACTCAAAGTATTATACAGAGAAATCTTCAATAATCTACTTTTTTTTTTCCAATGAACAATCACAATTCATCTTATGCATTTTATTTAGTAGTTTAAACTTTATTTATATATGGTATAATATGAAAATATTGTATATGACCCTATATTTCTCATTAAATTAGAATATAATTTATTTAAAAGTGATTAAAAAATTTCCTCATGCGTGGTTTTAGTGCATTACGATTTTTTTTTTTTTTTTTTGCCATCAAAATGAGTAGCACTATATATCTTATTATAAGTCACTTGTATTCAAAAAGTTGGGTTCAATATATAAGTGATAATGAATGAGATTTTATCAATTTTACTCCTATTCATTATTGGTTGGACATATCAACCTGGACTTATAAATAGGACCAAGTGGTATAAAAATGAATGAGATTTTGTCAATTTTACTCCTATTCATTATTGGTTGGACATATGAAAAAGAGAGAAGATGGAGGGAGGTGTAAATGCACACCCTTTTATAAATTAGGAAAACATGGAAAAATTTATCCATTTAATATTTTTTTAAATTTTTTAGAATATGATACAAATAACTTATGAGTTATAAAGAAATAATGGAAATTGAAACAACAAAGCAAGAGTCTGTAAAGAAATGAAGAAAATCCAACAAAAACAACTATGGAAAAGGTCTCAGCATCCATTGTCCCCTGAAACTTGGTCATAGTCTTCATATAAAAGTTGCTGCAACTACCTTGGAAATCTCAGCATTTAATTAGGAGGACACTATTTCAATAATGAGGTTTGAGTTAGTGGTAGGAGAAACGACTTATTTTTTATCTGACTTTTGTAGAAATGAGATAAAATAAAAGTTAAATTATAAATGTGATTTGTGTTTGGATTGACAATGGCAGAAGTGATTTTTTCCCAAACTAAAACATGTTTAGTTTATTATTTGAAAAGTCGGTTGAGATGAAAAATAACTAAAAAAACATGAATTTTATTGAATATCACACACACACACATATTAAATGTATATATTATGATAATTGAAGATAAAGTTTTAAATTTAAATTTGATAAAAACAATAGTTAAATTATTATTAAAAAATTAAAAACACTAAAGTGATTAATTAAAATTAAATATATTTAATAAATAAATTTGTATATAAATTATAATGCATATAAATGTATATGATATTGAATACTAATACATTGCTAATTGAAGGTGTGAGGAATTAATGCTGCAAAACATAAAATATATAAATAAAAAAAGGGGGGGCTGAAGACTGAGTTTGAGATGCTAAAGGACACGTGGCGCCATTTGCTGTCATAATAGAACGTTGCTGCAAAAAATCAATGTTAATGGTCCTCGTAAGAAGGCCATGCGTTTCCCGACTGCCTACTAAACTAGGGCGTGTCACGTGGGCTAGAAATTTTGTTGCTTTCCTTTGGACTTTCCCTTCCTCAATCATCACTTCTGAGGTGGATGCTCTCCAACTTTTCTGCCCAATGCTCCCAACCTGAGCATTCAAGCAAAAGTCACTTTTTTGCTATAAGCTTAGTGAAAAATAAGTCAATCTAAACATCTCTCAATAGACTTTTTTAAAATTGAAATTCATTTCAACGTTCTAGTGGACTTTTTTGTCTGCAGCTAGCCCAAACATGCCGCTTGTCGGCAACCAAATTTGTTTCCCTGAAAATCAACCCACGAGAATGATTTTGTATTATTTTAAAACTAAGGTGATGTTTGCAAATAATTGAAGAGCCATTCTAAAGACAAATCATGATCTCAAATAGCCATGGACCTTTAAGGTATCTGTAGTTGAATTGATTGATTTTGACGTTTAAGGTCGCTTGTCTTCTATCTACCTTGGTTAAACACAACGTGGAAAAGAGGGCACTGTGATGTCTCCATGTTGGAGTCCTACAAGAAATGAGGAACAAACTAGATTAGATTACGTGCAAAATGAGTTGTGAACAATGGACTTTATGGGATTTATAGATCCGTAGGTAAGAAAAATCAAGAGATAAGACATAAGGTCATGAATCAAAGTTTAAAAGGCAAAACAGATTAAACAAACTCGGAGATGAGTAGGGATAACAAACACGGAGTATAAATATTTTTTAGTGAGGAAGGGAGGAGTATACTTTGTCCCAAGAGTATTCCACACTGACACATAGAGAATTGGCTAGGCTGATCACATCACATCTTAACTCAGGACCTTAGTAAAATGACTTTGAATCATTCCACTTATATACCACTTCATCAACTCAAATCTTCTTTTTTTGGTCAAACATCAACTCAAATCTTCTGTGAAACTTCTCTTGCCTTTTCACTTTGGTTAAGTTCCAAAAATACAAATGAGATATTTACAAAAGTGCTTCTAATACCAAATATTTTTTTAAGGGACAAAATTAATTATGAACTTTTAAAATAGCTATAAAAATATACATTGACCATTAAGTTGACTATCTGTTTAATTTTTTAAAAGGGTTAAAATACAAAAATATATATGAGATTTCCTTAAAAGTGCACCCAATATAAATATGTTTTTAGGGTAAAAGTAGATGTGAACTTCCAAAATAAGTGGAAGAATACACATTTATCATTAGTTAACTGTTTGATTTTTTTTGACTTAAAATGATGGCATTGAAGATTAATTGATGATTAGGAAGTAATTGGGAGAGGAATACTTACATACTCAGTACCATGTCATCTGAATTCTGTACAATGAAAATATAATAACTTATATCATGTTAATCCTAGTTGGCTGATAACTAATCTAAAATTTTTAAATTTTATCTTGTTTTTTAGAAAAATATTGAATGATCATTATGTTTTAGTTTTTTAAATGAAAATGTTTGTCTTTAGAACAAGATAAAATTTGATTATTTTTTTTCTAGATGAGTCATCAACCAACTAGGATTAAAAATGATATAAGTTGTTATGTTTTGACTTAACAAAGTTCAAATGACGTGGTATTCTTAGAACATGTAAGTATTTCTCTAACTTGGAATAATAATTTGCTAACTGAGCAAGGAAAATTAATTCCCACCTAATCTTTTATATCCACCTCATCACTTCTTTCAAAAGAGAGAAGGAGATGAGAGGAAGGGTTGAGTGGAGATAAAGTAATGAGGTGGAAAAAAGGGCCGTGTATTTTTGCACATATTTTGGAAGTTTATAATTACTTTTGTCTCTCAAAAAAGAATTTATGTCGGACGGACATTTAGAAAATGACATGGGTATTGTTATTCCTTAACCCTTAAAAAATTCAAACAAACGGTTAGTGTGTATTTTTGCACCTATTTTGAAATTTCATATTTACTTTTGCCATTCAAAAAAGCATTTAGTGGTAAGTGCACTTCTGAAAAAATCTTATGTGTATTTTTGTACCTTAACCCTTTGACTTATTAAATTAAATTCACACCAGCAAAGGCTGATTCAATCAATAAGGAGTTGACTCATAACTCACAAGATCGTGAGTTCAAATCTTACCACTAATTTGAGAATTTTGTTATTAAGCAATCTATAAGTACTTATAAATTTGACTATTATTTTTTCTAGATGAGTCATCAACCAACTAGGATTAAAAATAATATAAGTTGTTATGTTTTCACTTAATAGAGTTCAAATGACGTGATATTCTTAGAATATATAAGTATTTCTCTAACTTAAAATAATAATTTGCTAACTGAGCAAGGAAAATTAATTTCCACCTAATCTTTTATCTCCACCTCATCACTTCTTTCGGAAGAGAGAAGGAGATGAGAGGAAGGGTTGAGTGGAGATAAAGCAATGAGGTGGAAAAAAGGGCCATGTATTTTTGTACATATTTTGGAAGTTTATAATTACTATTGTCTCTCAAAAAAGAATTTGTGTTGGACATACATTTAGAAAAATGACATGGGTATTTTTATTGCTTAACCCTTAAAAAATTCAAACAAACGGTTAGTGTGTTTTTTTGCACCTATTTTGAAATTTCATATTTACTTTTGCCATTCAAAAAAGCATTTATTGGTAGGTGCACTTTTGAAAAAATCTTATGTGTATTTTTGTACCTTAACCCTTTGACTTATTAAATTAAGTTCACACCCAAAGGTGATTCAATGAATAAGGAGTTGACTCATAACTCACAAGATCGTGAATTCGAATCTTACTACCGATGTAAGAATTTTGTTATTAAGCAATCTATAAGTACTTATAAATTTGACTATTATTTTTTTTCTAGATGAGTCATCAACCAACTAGGATTAAAAATAATATAAGTTGTTATGTTTTCACTTAATAGAGTTCAAATGACGTGATATTCTTAGAATATATAAGTATTTCTCTAACTTAGAATAATAATTTGCTAGCGAGCAAGGAAAATTAATTTCCACCTAATCTTTTATCTCCACCTCATCACTTCTTTCGGAAGAGAGAAGGAGATGAGAAGAAGGGTTGAGTGGAGATAAAGCAATGAGGTGGAAAAAAGGGCCATGTATTTTTGTACATATTTTGAAAGTTTATAATTACTATTGTCTCTCAAAAAAGAATTTGTGTTGGACATACATTTAGAAAAATGACATGGGTATTTTTATTGCTTAACCCTTAAAAAATTCAAACAAACGGTTAGTGTGTTTTTTTGCACCTATTTTGAAATTTCATATTTACTTTTGCCATTCAAAAAAGCATTTATTGGTAGGTGCACTTTTGAAAAAATCTTATGTGTATTTTTGTACCTTAACCCTTTGACTTATTAAATTAAGTTCACACCAGCAAAGGCTGATTCAATGAATAAGGAGTTGACTCATAACTCACAAGATCGTGAGTTCGAATCTTACTACTGATGTAAGAATTTTGTTATTAAGCAATCTATAAGTACTTATGTAAGCACTCTTTTACCGCATATAAATGCTTATCCTGAGGAGCCCATGAAACCTAACACAACTAAACTTTTGAGTGCCTTGAGATAGAAAAAAGTTTATTAAGTTCACTCACACTTGACATCTTAAAAATTGAGTTGGTTTTTGAAATCCATAACTAGTCACTTTAATTGACAAGGCCTCATATATTGATTTATCAATCTTCCACGCAACAAGAAGAAAGAAATAAAAAAAAAACATCGTTAGTTGCAAAAGAACTGTCAAATACAGATATCAAACGCGTTCACAATCCTATCTTAAATATTTTCAATAGATTCATATGGACCAAGATTGCTAAGAACTGCTTCTCTTTATCTTTAAAGATGATGATAATGGTAGTAATATTTTGTAACTAATTCGCCACTTCTTTTCTGTAGTAAAGAGAGGTGAGCATGAATCAGCCACTTTGGACCGAAAAGGACACGACTAATTTTTATTTTAAGGAAACAAGTAAATTTCAAATATTTTTAAGGAATATAAATTATTTGCAAAAGATTTTCCAACAAAATTAAGTTTCGTAATGGGGCTGTATATCAACCAGATTGGATCGGATATGTCATTAGCCCTTAGTGCGGTTCGGAGGGTTGTTTGAACTGGAATGCCCAATCGAAGCCCGGTCAATTGCCTTGAGAGAAAAACCCGATGGCTCTTGGGTTGAGCAGTTGGGTCAGACTAGATCGGGTTTGTGGTCTATCTAGCCCATGAAATAACCCAAAAAAAAAAAAAGTTCAAGAACCTAAAAACAATTCAGAAGCCAAGATCCAGTCAATCAAAATGAAGATCCAAAAAAATTCTACAAACAGAATGATCTGTAGTTATACAATAATGTTCGAAATAAAAAATCCAAAAAAAAAATTCCGAAACCCAAGACTAGTCGATTGAAATGAATTTATATACCGTCAATCTAAAAAACAAAAAAATCCAAAAACTAAAAAAATTCCAGAAACATAACGATCTGCGATTCAGAAGACAATAACGAAGAAATAAAACAGAAGGTTCGATGAAAAAAAAATTACCAAGCAGATCCACGTGATCAATGAGAAATTGAGAATAGTCATCTTAATTCTTGATAGAGTAAAAATGGCGATACAATCGAGGCAAGAAAAAGAAGAGAAAACGGAAAAGGACGATGATGGAGCTGATTTATGTCTTTTACCCAAAAAAAACAAAAAACAAAAAACAAGAACTGCTTTATGTAAACTTGAGTCTTACTGTGACGGAAAAGTGACTGAAGTATTAATAAATATACATATAATAATTGAAACTTTAATAAATATGTATCCAAGTAGAATTGGATTAACTGGTAAGGGATACTAACCCGAAATCCAGTCTTATCCAGACATCAGGTTAAACTCAGTCCTGTCTAAATATATGTTCGGACATTTTTCTTTTTTATTTTTTTATTTTTTATTTACTGGATCAGCTTAGGGTTTGGCCGGTCCAGGTTGTTGGGGTTTATATTCAGCCTAATTTCATAAGAAAACATTTAATCAATTATCATATTTAAAGATTTATACTTTTTATTTTATTTTCCTTTCAACCCCATTAATAAAGCTGCCACGTAGTTATATGCTCATCATTTCCCATGTTCAAATGATTCAGAATTTTTTTGACATAAAAAAAAAAAAAAAAAAAAAAAAAACCACGAGAGATTGCCACATGGCAACCATATATTAAGTTTGAGGTACAATCTTCATTAAGAAAATTAAAAATTAGTGGCTGGTTTGAGGTACAATCTTAATTCTTGACGTGGATAAGAAACTTAATAGACAGAAGTTTTTAATGATTGAGTTTACTTACTGTATGTTTTGCCGTACGTCATCCTTTATACATTTTATCTAAGAAAAATCTTTTTAAAGTCCAAAAAAAAATTTAAAAAATGTCAAAAAAAATCTCATAGAAAATTCTATATCAAGGAGATTTTAAAGAATTGTTAAAACTTATAAATAAAGTTGTTAATCACCCCTGGAAGAAGTTGTCAATGTATTTTTTTTACATCAAAATTTTTTATGATATTTTTTTGGTCCCGGACGTTTGAGGGATTTTCCCTTTTATCTATCTAATACCAAACACTTTATAATTTATATAATATGATAAATAGTCACTATGTTTTCATAAAATTGACTTGACATATAGAGATCATGAAAGAAAACACCCTTTGAAATATGCGAATCAACCCAAAAATATCTAGTTACTCTAAATTCTTTAGACACTGAAACGATATTAATTTTTTAAAATTACCTCAATGTCCTCAATTTGAAAAGATGAAATGACAACAACAACTTAACCAATAGTAAGTTTAATTTATCAAATGACCACAATAATAAAGATCATAATAACTAAGTTCCATAAAAAAAAATTGCTAAATATTAATTACAACAATAATGTATCAATTACAATTTTAACCGATTACAATGATAACAATTAAGACAGTTACAACTATTTTTGTAGTGCACAATTAAGTCTTTTCACCAATGTTTGGAAACCGGACAGATCGAAACCAAATGACGGGCCAGAAAAAACAGTTCAAATTAAGGGGAAAACCTGGGTTTCGAGTTGATCGAGTCACAAAGTCACCTTTTATTTTTAAACGTCGATTGAAAAAAGAATGGTTGGTCGTGTTAGCGTTTACAAAGAGAGAAAGAGAGAGAGATGGAGAGAGAGAATGGACAACTACTCCCCTGTTCAATGTCCCTGGTTATGTGCGATGAAGATGACAAATAGTGCCTTGTGCGGCTGCCTCCTTCTCTGTCGATGATAGTAGCAACTATGCCTCCCCTTCTGTGCAATCACATTATCTCTCTCCCTCTCTGGTTTAGATGTGTTCCAAGGAAAAAGATGACTCCAAAGTGATGCGACGCCTCCTTCCTTTTTTTCATTGCTCTTGCGCCTTGCTACTTCAAAAAACGATTCAAGTGTGACAAATCACGTGTCTCATCAAGTGTGATAAAAGAATGTGAAGGAGCGGACTCTTAAATGAGAAGTAGAGAAAGAGCATACTCTCAAAAGGTACGACTCTTCATATCCTTTCATCCTCATTAAAAGTCGTGTCTTTTTCCAATTTAGGTCTTCCTTAAAAAAAATGTGGAACCTAAACCTAATTTCCATTAAATCCAAATGGTGTCAAATCTTGCTAGATACTCCATCCAGTTCTTATTATAAGGTACCAATTAACAATTAACATAAACCAATAAAAACAGTTAAAGTCAATAAAGCTGTCCTAAAATTTAAGTAATTTCCAATATTACCCTTACTAGTTGTATTAAACTCTAATATTATATTATTATTACTCTCACCCACTATCCCTAATAATTATGGGCATATATGAAAACAAACAATCAATGCTCCTTGAAAATAAGCAAGTGCCTTATAAAAAGGACCAAATGTACTTACTAGTTGGTACCTTATAATAAGGACCAGAGGGAGTATAATTTTCAATCTCGTGGCTATCTTTGTCAAAAGAGAAGGAAATAAATATTTATAATAAATCCCAGAGACCTAGTACCCCGATCCAGGTTTCAAAATCTTGCTTTTCACAAAAAACATTAATTTTAGAGTAGTCCTTATGAACTTAATAGAGATAAGTACTTTTAAAATACAATATTAGAATTTTTATTATAAAAGCCTTGTAGCTTAGTAGTACGGATACTTCCTTATAAGTAGGAAGTCGTGGTTTTGATCCCATGCACCTATAACTCACGCCGTTAGTGTTTGCTTTTGTAACTCAAAACAATTTTATCATATTTTGATGGCTATATACCTTATAAATTATAATACAACTTATTTGAAAGGTGGTTATTACAAGTTATTCCAAAACCAAGTGGATGATCGCAAGTAAGTCAATAGCTGTTTTTCCCCAGAGTTACTTGTTCCTCCCACAATCGTACGTTGACCTAATGATTCATACTAGTTTTAATATTGTTCACAGGTGAGTTGATTTTGACGTTTCTATCTTCAACTTAGCTGTGAACTAAGTTCCCCACAAGAAATCAAGAGAAAACTAAATTGGCTACGTGCAAACTTAGTTGTGACAATGGAATCTATAGGTTTTAGATTAGAAAATTAAAAAGATATAACACATATATATAAGGTGATAATAAGTCAAGGTTATAATAAGAGAAACCAGACATAAACAAACGTTAATTAACATAAGGAAAACAATTATATTGATGTTACCACTTTTACCACATTACAAGGAATAGCCTGATACAACAAATATGCAACACGTTCGCAATTCCATCTTAAAAACATTACGATCAATAGCTTCAAATATATGGATGGACCCAGATTGCTAAAAACTACTTTTCTCTTTAAAGATTATGATGAAAATAACAATAATAATAATAATGATACATATCAGATGGCTAAAAACTGCTTCTATTCATCTTCAATGGTGATGATGATGATAGTTGGCAGTAGCTAATTAAAGTGTTTCTAGGATTTTATCTGAACAGATTCTTCTGCTTGCTTGGTGGGAAGAGGAAGATGGCCTTTGTCCTGCAGGCTCTTAACGGTGTCGTATAGACACTGATCCACCGGCGTAAACTCTAACCCTAAATCCTTCAGCTTCTTGTTAGAGAATGTGTAGGGTTTTGCTCTTGGATTTTTCTCGTCCGAACATCTGTAATTAGTGCCATATAAGTGAAATGTATTCCCAATTTTGAATAAATATTTAGGTTCATGATCAGAGAATGCATCCAAATCCACCAAGTTTAGTCAAGAAGAAAAGCATAAGCATGATGTAAGAAAAGCATAAACATGATGTTACGTGCTTACCTGAGTTGGTATTCAGAAAACATGTTCACTTAAGTCGAGATAAAATTCTATTCACATACTTGCTTAAATTATAAATCACGTTAAAAAATACAGCTTCTATCGCTAACACAAACAGCATGTAATATTTCTTAGGAAATAACCAAAACCTAATTGACCCCTTCAACGCAATTAGAATCCAGATTAAAATAATTCTAATGACGAAGCACGCAGGCACTTAAAATACTCCAAATAGATTAGTTTGACAAGGACGTTGGGTTAGGTAAGGATTAAGGACCTTTTTGGGCTCCATTCATTTTTGTCCTAAAATATCGTTCACGGGCTTTGTTTTGGTTTGAAATTTTAATCTTGGGTGACTCAAAAAGTTGGTGCACCAATTTAATGGACCCCCATTGCTAGGTAATATCCATCTCCACATATTTTTTAAAAACGTTTTCAAATTTCAAAAGTCAAGACCAAAACAAAGAAGGACAAAATAAAAGTCATTTATGGTAGACTTATCACTGTTATAACATTGGTTTTCTCACCTAATTAGTGACATGAAAGCCAGAGGATGATGATTGACTAGCTATATATCAAGTGGTGAGTCATTTTCCACCAACCCCCGTATGGGATAATCCCAATATCCCAATGTTAGAGATGAAAATTTACTTCCTTTGAAATGAACATATAAAAAAATATATATATATTAAGTATTTCCAAGAGTTGCCCAAAAAAGTGAAAAACTGAGTTCTTGTAATGTTTCTCTTAGTAGAAATAAGGAACACAAGATTAATGTTTGAGATAAAAAAAGGACTTACTTGGTGGGAGTGGGGTATTCAGGGAAGTGCTTGGCGAGGATCTCGACGAGTTCTCCGCGGTGGAGTGATCTCTCAGAACATAAATAACGGCCAGAAGCAGAGGGGGTCTCATAAACCAGAACATGAGCTAATGCCACATCCTTAACATGAACATAAGCCTGAGTGGCATTTGCATAGGTTTTAGCAGAGCCAGTGAGATATTTGAGGATGTGAATTGTGCTTGCATTTATGGTGGATTGAAGCAATGGTCCCAGCACTAAAACAGGGTTCACCACCACCAAATCCACCCCTCTTGCTTTTGCCTCATCCCATGCTGCTGCCTCTGCCACTGCCTTCCCATAGCAATACCAGTTCTGCAAAAAATCCATATCCCTCATTGTAAGTTCCTCACATATAATTAACCACATACTTTATCTAATCGTAACACAAGTCAGCCCGAGCCCAGTGCACAAACATCACACCAAGTGGGGGGTCTTGGGAGAGATGCACATAGTTTTATCCCACAAGTAAAGAGGTTATTTCCAACATTTGAACCCGTAACTTCCAAGATCACAGCCTTACAAGGTGGGGTCTAGGGAGGTGGATGGGATGGTTGTTTCTAATACTTGAACATGTGACTTCTAGGACCATATATAGAGGGAAATACAGAGGCAACTTTATGGTTGAGATGAGGAGGGGGCAGTGGGAATAAGTATACCTTAGTGTTCTTGCAATATTCCAGATTGCTCCAGCAAGACTCATCAACAACCTCATCAATGTTCCTGTTGGGGTCCATATAAACAGCTCCAATGGATGACGTGAACACTACTCTTCTCACTTTTGCTTCTGCACTTGCTATGATCACATTCTTTGTTCCATTCAATGCCGGCTCCACCATCTCTTCCTGTCATCATTTTCAATATATCTTTGTTAAACCTCGCCTTCATTCTCTCATTAAATGCAATAATTAAGCAACTTGGCTGGTTCAATCATATATAATTCATTCAGAGCCACACCACAGATCTTACAGTACTATTTGTTTTGGCAATGTGTATCTTAATTACTTAATGTATTACGTAAGCATGTGAATCCCTATCCTTATGAGAGGAAACCATTAGTGGCGGGACCCACCAGACGCACCCAATTATGAATGGCTCTCATGACATTAGTCTAAAGTGCCTTTGACAATAATTTCAATTTTCAATGAACGCTTCTTTTTCTTTTCTTTCTCATCCACCTTCTGGGTACCCGAACGGTGCATCGTGAGTGAGAGAGAAAAATAATATGAATTGGAAAGAGAAAAGACGCGGTTTAGATCGAGAGAGAAAACTCACGGGGTTGTCTGTGACGGGAGAGGCCGTGTGAATGACGCCATCACAGCCATTAACAACAGATTTCACAGAATCAAGATCAAGAAGATCGACCTTATGGAGAGTTAGCCTCTCTTGTGCTCCTTCCAACTCTCTCAAGTGTGCGTTCTTAGAATCATCTGATATGATCACCAGATTTTTCAAAAAAAAATGAGTCTCGAACAAACAATTATTTCGTTAAAAAATTCGGAAGGATCAATATATATATACATATAAACACCTGGATTTCTGACGGTTCCTCTAACAGTGTAGCCTCTCTCTAGGAGAAGCTTGACAATCCAAGAGGCGATGAAGCCGCCGGCACCTGTGACGCAGATGGTTTGGCCGGAACCTGATGGGGTGGCGGCGGCAGGCATGGTGACTAGTGTTGAGATTATGTGTTAACAGAGACGAATTCGGAATCGAAACGAAGTACGATTGGGAAAGAGGAAATGGCCTGCTCGGGGGTTGGTGAGGAGGAGAGAGAAAGAAAGAAGGAAGACGTCAGAGAATGGAGAAGATGGTCTAACTTGACGATAGAAAATGTAAACAAGGCATGGCCGTTTTATAACCCCAAAGAGCCTACCAGAATTACCAAACTTATTATTTTATTATTATTACCATTACTCCCTACTTTTCCCGCCATTTTTATTATTATTATTATTATTATTTACTATTACTCCCTCGTGTCAGATTTTATAGATTTTATGGTAACTGAATTTTACTGTTTAAGAAAATAGTTGAAGTTATTTAAGAACAATAAATATGTAAAAATAAATTATTATTTTAACATACCTTTATTTATAAGGGAGCAAGCAAAAGAACAATGAGGTAGAAATGACGAAAAGTGTGAAAGAGAATGTGATATGGGGAAAAAACAAAAATAAAGAATAATAAAAGTATAAAACAATTAATTATGGATAAAAATATTAAAAACACAATAATGTCCGATGGGATCTTGTAAGAAGGATGAAGGGAATTTAAATATTATCTTATTATTATTTGAAAAAAAATAAAAAAGCAATGAAGGGAGCATTGTTATACCCATTGTTGTTAAATTCGCGAGTTAACTCTGCGAGTTTATCGTTTTTACGATTCTAGCTTACAAAACGACTCGAGTCAATGGTAAACTGTCTTAGTTGTAAACTTCGGTTAAACTCACGAGTTTATACACCGAGTTTACCGTTTTTACGTTTCTAGTTTACAAAACCGTGTTAACTTACTCTTAAACTCGTGTTAACTTTTTGGATTTGATTATGTTTAGTGGCTTTATATAAAAAATTTTAAGAATTTTTTTATTAAATATGATGAATGTTGATGGATTTAATTTCAATTATTTGGATCTAAAAGATATTTAAATCAAATTGTTGCAATTTTTATATTTTAATTATTTAATTATATACTAGTAATACCTATTTAATAATAAAGTAAACTCTTACGAGTTTACGATTCAAGTTCACGATACGACTTTACGTCACTATTACGAGTTTGCTTAAACTCGTGAATTTGATAACTTTGATTATACTTCTCTCCTCTCTCTCTATACGTGTCTTCCTTTAAATCAAGCTCAAGTCTTTTTTTTTTTTTTTTTTCTTTTTTTTGTCTTCCTTTAAATCAAGCTCAAGTTTTTTTTTTTATTATCAATATTAGTGTTATCAACGAATATATCAGTTTGTACAAGTATAATATAAATCTTGATCCAACTAAAAATATTAGTGAGTGGTGAATAGTATACTCAATGTAATATATTTAAAATTTATATAATAAAATTTATAATCAATCGTATTATTTGAAAAAAAAAATTTAAAAAAATCATTCTCTGTAGAGAGAAAGAAAGAAAAAACCACCCATTAGTCTCAGATAAGAAAAGTAAATATAAATATGTTTTCAAATTTTATTTAATATCATACAATCTTAAGTTAAATATATTGATGTGTTATTTACGAGTCAAATTTAATAATTTAATGTTTACATGAAATTTGGGGACCTCTTTATTTATTTTTTAAGTCACCTTCATGCATTGTTAGGCTCTATAAGATTAGCTCTTTTTAAAGTATTTATTACTCAAACTTCACACCTCATGTCTGTCTTGTTTAATTTCATATAGCTTGATTTTTATCGCAAATGGTCCACCCAAACAGAAGATTAGAATTGAATATTGTGCAAAACGATGTATCTGCTTTTTTGAAATAATCATATTGAACTTTAAAAACATCTTTTTTAAATGGATTCTAACATAATTTTTCAATGCTTCATCATGAGATGGCAGCATATGTTTATACAGCCTAAGCAAAATAAATGAGTTATCTTCAAGTTAATTGTGACTTTAATTTGTTTTATAAATAATGTTATCTTTTAAGTATAGCAATATCAAATGCAATAATAATATTGATCTTCCAATTTTAAATGTAAAACTTAGTTTATAATATCTTATATTTAGGACCTAGTGTAGTTTTTGTTTTAATCAACTCAAAGATTAAGTGAAAGAACTTATTAGATTATAAAAATAGGAATATTAAAGCTATAGGGCTAAGATTCAATATTTTTTCATGCCTTCCCATATTTTATTTGGTGTATAAAAGGTGTATGCCACTTTCTTTTTTTTTTTTTTTGCTAGTAAAATTTTAGGAAAGGGGTTGGGCTCACCCATGATCCAAGAAGCGGGCGCTTAGAGCCCAACCCATAGGGTATCTTTGAGTACATACGCCTCCACCTTCCCCAGCGTTTTCTTTTTTCATAGACCGTGTAGGATACTTCCCTCGATATCTTGACCAACACGAGGATCGAATCCCTTAAGGTGAGGAAGACCGCCGACCCCCACGCCGAGTTAAACCCAAGGGGGTCCACTTTTTTATTTGTTGCAAACCTTCTTTTACTTTTACGGTTGAATGTGTATTTTTTTTTTTTTTTTTTTTTTTTTTTTTTTTTTTCGGCCTTTCCTAACCGGAAGTGTCTACTAGAATTACCAACCTCATTATAAAATCAAATATTACTTTTTCTCCATCATTTTATTATTATTATTATTCTCTCTCTACTTGTCTTTCACTTTAAATCGAGCTCCAGTGTTTTCGTTGTGGGAAAATTTCATATAAGGATCATTGCAGAAAATTAATTTCTATTAAGTCTTTAAAAAAAATATGAAATTTCACTGTAGTCCACAATGAAAATTAATTTGGGATGTAAAAAGATAGAAATAACCTTTTCAAAATCAAGAGAGAAACAATATGATTTGTAAGTGACCGACATGTCATAAACAAGTCAAATAGTCCTATGAACAAGTGAATTAATTTTTGAAAAGAATGTATTGGAGCATAATCAAGTCAAATTCTATTTGCAAGTAGTGAATATATCATGAACAAGTAAAATAATCCTATGAACAAGTCAAATTCCACTTTTTCACCAAGTACCATCAATTGTTCATGGCACTATTCCACTTGTTCGTGATATATTCACTACTTGCAAATGAAATTTAATTTGATCATACTCCAATGAGTTTTTGTTAAAAAAATTGATTTCACTTGTTCATAAAACTATTCCATTTGTTCATAGGAGTATTCTACTTATTCATGATATATTCACCACTTGCAAATCAGGTTATTTCTCATTTGATTTTTGAAAGGTTATTTTTGTATTTTTGCTTCACAAATTAATTTCACCGTAGGCCTACCGGAATGCAGTAAAATTTTAGATTTTTTGTGCTTTAATAAGAATTAATTTGCTACGGTGGTCCTTACCTGAAATGTTCCCTTTCATTTTTTTTCTCCTTAGTTAATTATCAATATTAATGTCATCGACGAATATATCCGTATATTAGAATATATAACTTTAAACTTAATGCAAATAGAGTTATTTGTTAGTGGATAGTGAATACTATACTCAATGTAGTAATATACTTCTATATGAACTTATTATAATACATTTTCCAAAAAATATGGATTATTCCTGTTATAAGTCATTTGATGTTAATTAAGTTTTTCAAAATCACCCACATATTTACAATTATTAATTAATTATAAGAGAGAATATAATATAAATTTAAAAAATACTTAAATATGAGTAAAATCAAAAATTTATTTCATTTTCATACAAAGTTAATGATTTAACTCTCCCCTTCTGCCTTATGATAAAAACTGGATGGAGCATTAAAACATTTTATTATAAAATTTATAATAAAGTATATTATTTGTAAATTAACATAAATCATTCTTTGTAGAGAAGAAAACTACCCGAGTCTTAAATGGGGGAAAAAATTAAACATAAACATATATCCAAATTTCCTTTGGTTCAAGGAATTTATTAGTTATCCATCAAACTTTCGTATTTTCGTGTGTCATTTATATGTCAGGTTAAATTTAACAATTCAATGTTTGCCCGCCAAACTTTGGAATGCATTTCCCAGCTTGTTTTTTTGGACGAGTAGGGGCTCTTGTCTCTTTTGGGGAGAGATCTGATCGTCAGATATTATCTGACGGTCCATATCTAATTTTTTTTAATTAAATTTTTCTAATAGTCCCAAATCAAGTATACTAAAGTGTCTTAATGGGATTCACAAATTTATTAATGGGTTTAATCAGTACATTCATCATGTGGAAAACATCTCATTTTGGTGAAACCAAAATCTAAACTTGTGAATCTCATTGATAAACTTGTTATTCTCATTACAATTTTTGTTCATAGTACTCAGATTTTGTTTTAACTAGGGTGACATGTTTTTCCACTTGACAAATGAACTTACTAAGCCCATTAATTAATTTGTGAATCTCATTCTTAAATTTGTTAATTTTATTACGACTTTGTGAAATTCCACATTTGCTGTTCATTTTCTTCTTCCTCAACCTCACATTGTCTTCCTCGTGTGTCATAGTCCTTCTCAATCAGGTACTTTTTCTACTTTCACACTAGGTCGTATCATCAATTGAGACATGAGGAGAGAGGCATTCTAGTAAAATACTTGAATTTCAAAATTCCAGATTCTTCTCAATTATCTTTGTCCTTTTAATTTTTTAACAGACACTTTGAGATTTTGGAATTTCATATGGTGTTTAAATTAGATTTTTCCTATAATTAACTGTGGCCAACAAAAAGGTTGGACAAATTAATTAAGTGAAAGATTTTCCAAGCCATTTCTTTCTCCGTTTCTTCTAGATAAGTGCAAAACTGTTCTTCAAAGTCAAAACATGACAGTTAAAAAATAAAGGAACAATTTCCATTTTAAAATATATAGGACTGCTACCAAAAAAAATAAAAATATATATATATATATAGAGAAAAAATATATATTATTTAGAGTTCACGTCATTTGTCTAATGGCCAATCTTTTATATCTTACACTCAACAGCACAATGACGTATAGAGTACATGTGAATTGTCTAAATATAGCCACCCTTTTTTAATCTTAAACTCAACGACGTATGACATAATTAGAATACGTACACGTGATAACCATTCTCTATCTCAAGCTCTTCAACATAACACATATGAATTTTACAATATAATCCTCTTGTCCTTATCTTACCATGTCATGAAAACTAATTAGAGGTTATCAAAGTCATAATTTTTTTATTAAAAAAAAAAACAGGATTTTTTTTTAATTTATTCATATTTAATTCCATGATCAGTTATATCCAAGAAGTAATAAAAATTGTAATTAATGAGATTTCAAACAGGTAAAATATTTAAAAAAAATGTAATTAATTAATATCCACATAGTTTCTTATAATTAGGATAATCTATTTTTTTAAGAAGGTGGTTTATATATTATAATAAGAACGAGCAGAGAAGTATATGCAGCAATATAATGTTTGTGTTGGAAAAAAAAATACATTAGAAAATTTCTTATATTGAGAGTTTGTTTCCCTAACTTCTAGAATCCAAAAGAATTTAGATACTTAAGGGCAAAGTGTAAAGAAAGAGATTGATGGAAAAGAAAGAAGTTTAATCAATTTAAAACATTTAAATTGAGTTTGTATATATCTCTTAATATAATATGCATTTTTGAAACTACATAACATCGATTTTAATAGAAATTAGGGGAAATAAAAAGGTCTCAATTAAAAAAATTTAATCATGTATAAATACATGATATATTTGGAGAGTTAATATTTTTCTTAAATATAAGACATATTTTTATATTTATTAATATATTTTTTTTAATTTAAAGAGGGAATGGAGGAATCAATAAAGATGATTTAGGTGTTTTAAAAATACACGTTATATTAACTAATTTAATAAGTTAGATACATATCCTTTACTAGGGATTGGAATTGGTCATGTACTCATATATAATTATTTATGAAAATCGGTCGGTGACATGTACAATTTTCGTTGGCTGAAAGGGAGCAAATAATGAGGATTGTTTTTATAAGTTTTCCTATGAATTAGAGAGAATCCCAACTTCTACAAAGAGGAGTGACTGGATTGCAGTTTTTCCATTTTTATATGATAAAATATGGCCTTTCTCGCTATTATTAAAGAAGAGATGATTTTTTATGAAAAAAAGAAAGCGATTATTTTTTTTATAAAATACACGTGATTAATAAATAATAAAACAAGTATGGAATTTTTTATTATCAAAACTTTTATTCAGATTATTTACTATCTAACCTCTTGTAAGTTTGTAACACTATAATGTTTAAGAAAAAGAAAATATTAGTCGATAGTTAAAAATTTAAAAGGCAATTCCCATGTTTTTTTTTTTTGGCACAAAAATTTAGGAAAGGGGTCGGGTTCAGCCACGATCCAAGGGCGTGACAAAATCTCTCTTCCTCCTAGGTGATACCGATGTTGGGCAGGGCGAGCCGTCTATTACCCTCAGGCGTTTACCTAGGCACCTAAGAGTTAGGATGCTTTTTCTAACGCCTTGACTAACTCCAAAATCAAACTCATTCCTTTTAGTGAGAGTGTCAAGTGTAGTTTTTTTTTTTTTTTTTTTTTTTTTTTTTTTGGTAAAAAAAGTTTTGGAGGGTTCGACATCGGTCCCTCCAATGCGGGGCACGAACTCGGGCTCTATGAGCACTTGCGGGGACTTACGAGATCGCCTACCAAAGGAGTTTGAGGGGATCGAACCCACGACCCAAGGGCCTAGTCCTGGATCCCTTACCATCTATGCCAACTCTCATTGGCTAATTCCAGTGTAGTTAATTAACGAGAGATGAAACAACAATTCATTGGGCTTGATTAATAAGGAAAAGCATGAATTTTTTTACAGTAGAATATTCTAACGGCCTTTCTATTTTATCTTAATATTTTGGAAGCATACATTTAAATTTAAATTTTTCATTTCTTAATATTCTAAAAATATATTTTCAATTAAAATTTACGTTAAAATAATTTTATTTACCAATTTTCCCTTTACCATATCAAATCCCTGATTTATTTTTGAATGTTTGCAAAATATAAGATCCTTTTATCTATTTAAAATATTACTTATATAATATCCTTAACTTATATTATTTATGATATATGATAATAAAAATATGTGTTTCAAATTATTTTTTATCCATTTTTAAAAACCAAAATAAATATGTTTCAAGAAATGTGATAAAAATTAAAATTATAAAATTTTATAATTTAATCAAAATTAATAAATTTTAAAACATACTGTAATCTTGAAAATATATATTATTTTTTTACTGACAAATATAAGTGCTTAAATGATTCTTATGTTAAATAGAGATATTTTGGCTAAAAAAAAGTTCGAGAGTCACACTTATTTTTTTTTTCTTGTATTTAAAAAAACTATTAAGGAGGTTTATATGAGTTTTCAAAATAAAGAAAAAAAAACTATGTAATTAAGGCAAAACGAAAGGGATATCATAATATTTTACTCAATTTTTTATGTATAATAGCTCTGTTCCATTTTTTTTAAGAAAGCAATGTATGGACAATCATAAATTCTAGGGAAAATTCTAATTAAATATCATTTGAATTTGCAAAACATCCAAAAGTCTCTCGAATTTGTAAAAAAGACCGAGAGGTACCAAGAACCTATGAGGGATATGTAAATTCAAGTGAAATTACCCTTTTGCCCTTATTTTAAATAAATAAATAAAAAATACCCTCATCGGAAGGCGCCACGACCACCAACGACCCGGCAAGGGTAGGGGTTTTTTTTTTTGGGGGTGGGGGGGTTTAGGGTTTTCTTTCTTTAAAAAAAAAAAAAAAAAAAAAAAAAAATTGTTTTCATTGAAAGTGTAGGGGGTGGGGTTGGAACCTCCAACCCCCCACAGTCCCATACATCCATGGGGCCAAGTGGCCCAGTTCCTTTGATATATACACACATTAATAAATATATATATTCTTCTTAACATTTTTTCAAGAGTATTTATAAAAAGCGATTTACAAATTGTATAAGGCCATTTACAAATCTCATAACACAATTTACAACGTTTTTCTGAGATTTACATTTTTTTTACCCCTGATGCCTCTTATTGAAAAAAAAAATGTAAACCTTCAAAAAAACGTTGTAAATGGTGTTATGCAATTTGTAAAAGTGCATTTTTTTTTTCAATCAGAGGCATCAGGGGTAAAAAAATGGAAACCTCTAAAAACCGTTGTAAATTGCGTTATGAGATTTGTAAATGGCGTTATACAATTTGTAAAAGTGCATTTTTTTTTTTTTTTTTAATTTTCAATCAGAGGCATCAGGGTAAAAAAATGTAAACCTTCAAAACAACATTGTAAATTCCGTTATAAGATTTGTAAATCGCGTTTTGTAAATACCATTGAAAAAATGTTAAGAAGAGTATATATATATTTGTTAATGTATATGTGTGTGTGTGTATATATATATATCAAAGAACCAAGTCGCCCAACTGATCGGGCCACTTGGTCCCATAAATGTGTGGGGTGTTGGGGGTTCGAACCACATCCCCCACACTTTCGATGAAAACATTTAAAAAAAAAAAACCCCCCCGCCGGTGGCCACTGGTGGGCGCTAGACAATTTCAAAAATTGAAGATATAAAATTGATGAAAATAAATACTTATTTGATAAAATCGGAGAAACGAATTTCAAAAATTTTAGTGACCTTAAAAAGCCGAATTTGAGTATGGATAAATGAAATCCCGAAGAATATCAGTACTTTAAAGGAAGCTTCATAATATTTTTTAAGAAGGAACTTTGAAATTACAATGAAATAAATAAATAAATAAAACGAGGAGTGGGTGATAGAACTAGTGAGGAATGGGCATGGCGTGGGCAACACTCACAAAGTGTCAGACGGCTTCTTTGTGGGCAGTTGTTGATTCCATTCCCATTTTCCATTTATATTTGTCTTCTTCCTTTTTCTCATTCACCAACCCCACTCCACCAACTCTTTTCTTTTCTTTTTCATTTTTTTTTCTTTTCTTTTCTTAATTTTCCTTAATTTAAGCAACCCAACAACTTTTTCTTTTTTTAAATTGAAAAAAAAAGGACTTTATTAACAGCCTCATGTACCCCCTTTGGTCTATTACGTCTTCTTGTTGAATTTAACGAGGCATTTAAAATTAGTTTTTTTAAAAAAATTAATTTCATGAGATTTACTTTGAATTCATTGGGGATGTGACTTACTTTTCTTACATGTTCAAATTAGTTAATGGTTGTAACATTTAAATTACGTATTAAAGATGTGACTTAGTATCTACTTAAACGGTCAAAGTTCTCATCCCTCTGGAATCGGTCACATATTAAATTTTAAAACCATTAACTAATTTTAATATGCAATTTGATTGGGGCAAAAAAATGTGTTGACTGCTTAGAATGTATAGTACATTATAGTAGTCCTTCCAATCTTGAATATAAAGTACAATTAATTGTCTCATTCAAACTAAGAAAAACAATTGTCACATGTATCAAAGTTTGAATTTTAAGTTTTTAAAAAACAGAATCCACAAATTCGGTCAACTTAATGTTTGAATTTTAACCTTATATTTAATTTATTTGGCTAAAGTATATGTTTGGTCTTTTATGTTTTGTAGGGTATTATTTTAGGCCCTTAAATTTGTAGATAAAAAAGTCCCACGTTTTGTTCTTTTAATGTTAGCACCATTTTTTTTTTTAAAAAAAAATATTGTGTTCAACAATTTTAAGCGATGACTATTCAATTAAATACTAACCAATCATACTTATATGTTACTACCCCTTAATTTAATTATAAGAGTTAGTTGACTTTTTTTGGAAAGATTAATTAAGCTAAATAAGTTACTTAATCATTTCATATGTTGTGTTTTCTTAGATTATATATTTTGAAAAAAATAAAAATACTCTAAGCTAATTTAATTTAACAATTTTAATCTCTCCAAAAAAAGTCAATTAGCTCTTATAATTAGGACTTATATGTTAATATTTTAAATCCTATTAATTAAAAAATATTTAATCTTTACCTATTGTCTACGGTTTTTCACAGTTTGTGAAGATTAAATACATTTTTTTGTTGAAGAAGATTAAAGATTTTAAATCAACAGGATTTAAAATACTAACATATAAACATGTTTGATCAACATTTAATTGAACAGTCATCATTTAAAATTGTTGAATCAGCATTTTCTATTAAATCAGACTAACGGTATTAATATTAAGAGATCAAATGTGCACTTTACAAACTTAAAGGATTAAAATGATATCGAGACAAAATATAAAGACCAAACGTATACTATAACTTTTTTATTTTTACTCCCATTTAGTCACCTGAGGTTCAAATGATAACAAGGAGTTGGTACATGGATAGAGGTTAAAAGTTCAAACATTATGATAAAAATAATAATAATAATAATAGTTAGAGTATCTATCTATAAAGTATTTTGCTTTGGGCATCTGACACCATAATTTTTCTTTAGGTATAAAAATATACAAAAACTTATTAAAATAGTGTGAAAATGTCACTGTTGTTAAGTAAATTAATGTGGATCATATAGCAAATATGTCAATGTGATCACATAAACTTTGGGCATCTATCTACTTTTTGAAGTTTTTTCTGCGATCACATTTCTGGTCTCAGAAGTCTGAATTTTGAATCCTCATTTACCTATATTTCCCTTTGGGTTGGTGAAATGGATTGCAGGATCTGAAAGAGTCAACCATTGGGTTCCAACATGAACCTACTAAGATGGTTCTTGTCTCCATAGCATGACCCGGGCCACTGGGCCAGGTCAACTCTCAACAACCCCTCCCGCCAATTGTTGTTCCTTCCTCGTTTATTTTAGGATCTCGCTTGTACCTTTGCGTTTCATATCCGCTGCGGTCCTTTCCTGGAATACGGTGCAATTTTTTGGCGTAAATACAAGCTGTTGCTTTTTTTTTTTTTTTTTTTTTTAATGAAAAAATATTTCAGAATATTGATAAGAACTAAAAAAATATTTTAGGATACTAAAAAAAATACTTTATGATCTTTAAAAATTATTTTAGGATATTGAAAAAAATATCTTGCAGTATATTTTTAATATCAGTAAGATATATTAAAATATTTTTTCAAGATCATGAAGTATTTTTTCAATATCAGTAAATACCTAAAGTATCCTTTTAGTACCAGTTAGTACGTTGAAATATTTTTTTAAGATCCTAAAATAAATTTTCAAAGATCATCAGGTATTTTTTCAGCATCGTTCCGTATTATGAAGTATATTTTTAGTATCTATCAATATCCTGAAATATTTTTTAAGTTTCTAAAATAATTTTTAAAAAATATGAAGTTTTTTAGTACTATTCAGTATCTTTTTGCTACCTATTAGTATTCTGAAATATGTTTTGAAAAAAAAAAAAAAAAAAAGCACTTACTTGTATTTGCACCAAAATGGCGCCGTATACTAACACAGGACAGCAGCGGATATTAAGCGTAAAAGATACAAGCCACATCCTTTATTTTACAGCACTCCTTTTTTCTTATATATAAGCCACTCTTGTGGATTTCACAAATTCAGATTCAGATTCAACGCAAAATAGTGTTAGGTATTTTAGTACAACATTTTTTATTTGCCATCGCTTTCTTTCATTCTGCCCCTGAAATGGGTATTCTTTTTCAGGTCGGATATGGTTTCTCTACTTGGCGGAACTCTCCTCATCCTTTATTATCTCTTATATGTTGGTACCAATCAAGTATTATAAAATATATTTTTAGTATCAGTTAGTATCCTAAAATATTTTTTTAAGATCCTAACATAATTTTTTAAGATCATGAAGTATTTTTTTAGTACCAAAGTAAGATTATCTTGAAATATTTTTTTTTGTACCAGTCGAAGATCTTGAAGTATTTTTTTTTTTTTTTTTTAGTACTAGTCCTTACGGTGAAATATTTTTTCAAGATCTATCTTAAAAAAATATTTTAAAATACTAACTGATATTAAAAGATACTTCAGGAGGGACAGTTAAGATTAATTTAAATCAATGGTATAGATTGATTGAAAAGAGAAATTAAGGGTTGAGATTTGATGGTGAGGGATGAGGAGAAGAGTGATATGGAGAGGATCCTCTCCCATTCTGTTTCTAGAGATTTGAATTTACAGTATATTCAGAAGCAGAAGTGTACAAGAAACATTATAGCAAAAAAAAAAAAAGAAGAAGAATAAGAAGAATAAGTACAAGAAACAAATCAGTTTCAAGCGTTTTGTAGGCTTTCTAAGGGAGAAGGATAAAGAAAAAGAGGTCAGAAAATGCCTTCAAAATTTTAAATTAAGTACTACCTCCGCTTTTAATTATATAATCGGGTTAATTTTTTTTTTTAGATATTAACTTAATTATATTATATATTGTGTATCCTTAGATTATATATTAGTTTATTAGTTAAACTAATTAGTTTAAAGAAAAAAATAAAAAATACTCTAAATTAATATGCTCCCTCTGGTCTTTATTATTAGGCACCAACTAGTAAATTTATTTGGTCCTTTTTATAAGGCACTTGCTTATTCCCAATGAGTATTAATTATTTTTTTCATGTTTGCCCCTAATTAATAAGGGTAGTGGGTGAGAGTAATAATTAATATCACTCTGGTCCTATTTATTTATAAGTCACTTTAACCAAAAAAATTTGGTCCTTTTTATAAGTTATTTTGACCAAATAAATGAGGTTGTGACAATTTTGCCCATAGTAATAATGATAAGAGAGATTGGCTAGTCATGTTGGAAAGAGAAAAAGATGAGAGAGATTTGACAATAAATTTTAAAAGGTACCCATTTATAAATGAGGATAAAGTTAGAAATTTGTTCTATAATTATTGAGATACTTACCTCTCCTTGGTATTTGAGATTTAGTCAAACTGGACTTATAAATAGGACCAGAGTGGTATGACATTAGAGTTTAGTGTAATTAGTAAGGGTAATATTGGAAATTACTTAGATTCTAGGGCAGTTTTATTGACTTTAACTATTTTTATTGATAACAAGGAGTAGTGTTTAATTCTCTCTCTCTCTCTCTTTTTTTGCCAGATATGTGCTTGCGCTCATTACACACATATTAGTATTTTACTTCATCTAAATATCGAGAGAGAGAAATTAAAATTTACCATCAAGTTAAAGAAAATTTGCAATTAATGAGAATTTAAATAGGAGCAATCTTTAAGAAAAAAAAATGTGATCAATATTACTTGGGTACTTCAACTAATAAAGATTTTATATTTTTTCAGGAATGTATCTTATAGTAAGCACCGTCCGATCAATAAAAAAAATTCACAACCTATTTATTCGCTTAATTGATACTATTCTCGTTCGTTCAATTGATAACAAGTTTTTTTTTTGAATTAGTTTTATGTTTCATGATATAAGATATTTTTGAAAAAATAATAATTTTATGATTCGTTACAATTTTTTTTTACAAAATAATTTTTGTTCCAAAAATACCCTTAATTAATACACTTATCATCTCAAAATTAAACTTGCTGTTTTTTTTTAAAAGAAAAAAAAATCGTGATCTATTGCCAGATTATTATATGAATGATGCATCCAATGAGCCGGCGCTGTTTGTTCGTTGATTCATTCATTTTTTATTACTCATTTATTCTTAAATATAAGATTTATTCTTAAATATAAGATGTTGTATATTATTGATTTTAAAACAAAAATATTAAATAAGTTAAATAAGTTACTTAATTATATTTTATGTTGTTTATTATTAGATTATATATTAGTTTATAAGTTAAACAAATTAGTTTGAAGAAAAAAAGTTTAAATATAAATACTTTAAAATAATTTAATTAACTTCTTTAATTATTTAAAAAAAAATCAATAGGTGTCATATTAGGACCATGTATCATATACTCCATATTCATATTCCACTTTTTTTTGGTCAAAATATTCATATTCCACGCGATGAAATGAAAGTCTCACTATTTTATTATGTCAAAATTACAATTGCAAGTTCCAACTTCACAAAGGAATCTTAATAAAAGGAATCTTAATTATGAAATCAGGGTTGATGCTTCCGTATGTAGACAGACACATACGGAATAAATTCAAAGGATTTGAGATCCAGAAATTACTTCGCCGACCCTCACATGTGGCTGCATGTGGTGGCTGTCCTAAGGAAGGCCGGAAATGAATGAAAAATGTTAATTAAAAGATTATTTTTATTTTATATTTTTCACTCATTAAAATAATTATTTGCTAAAAAAAGTAGAAAAAAATATGAACCTTCTAAATCTCATCGGGATGGTTTAGATGAGATGAGTTATCTCTGCCTATCCAAAGATTCTGTATATCTCTTGCAAGTTGCTACCCTCCTCTTGGGCTTAGTCTTCTCCTAAATATAATATTTCAATTCACTTTATTTATTATATTTATTATTTTCTCTCAAACTAATTTACTTAACTTTTATAATTATATACACACACATTAGTAATTTAGGGAGATCATGTTACATTTGTGATAATTAACTAATTTATTCGATTTTCTTAATCTGCTCAAATTAATTGAATTGCTCTTATATATATTAAGTACCAAAGTAAGTATTTTATTGTTGATCCTTGTTGGTCAATTTGGCGTCACTCCAAGTTGATTAGGATTTAGGGGTTTAAAACCTCAATGTAAATATTTATATAGTCTTATTTATAAGTTAATTTTAACATTTTTCACTAAAAGTAATAAAAATCTTAAATTGTATTATCTCTGTCTTGAAATTTAACAATTTTATCCAATTATCCCTATTTAATATATACACTTTCAAAAAAAAAAATAACAGTCTATATAATAATAAGTAAAGAGTAATTGTGTGAAATTAAATGATATAAGTTATAAATAAGACAAAAAATCACAAACACACACACCACACTTCATAAATAGGATAACATAAGTATATTTAAGGTTATTAAAGTTCTTTACCATAATTTTTTTTTTTTTTTCGGATTGTTAGACTTAATGTCTGGAGAATTTAATTTAAAAAGTGGGCGAACCTGTTAAACTGAATAAATATGTTCATTATGAAGGAAAAGAGAACTGTAGATCAAACCCGAATGAAAACTCAAGGCCTGTTTGAGCTGGTATTCAAAAAACACATTTACGTAAGTCGAGACAAAATATTTCTCACATATTTATCACTCTGGTCCTATTTATAAGTCCTCTTAACCAAAAAAATTTGATCCTATTTATAAGTCCTCTTTGACCAAATAAATGAAATTGTGACAATTTTGCCCATATTAATTGTACCAATGAAAGTAGAGAGAGAAGAAAGAGTTGAAGGTACTTAATCATCATAAATGAGGGTAAAGTTGAAAATTCACCTCATAATCATTGAGTAACTACCTCTCCTTAGTATGTGTGATTTGGTCAAAATGAGGCTTATAAATAGGGCCAGGAGTGGTAACTCGTATATACTATAAATCATATCGGAAAAGTCACTTCAACCACTAATTCAAAACAGGCACTCAATTGTTGGGAAATGTAGTTTTGGTATGAATGTCTTAAGTTGAAACATGATGAAGTCTGAAAGGTAACATTAAGATCTCTTTCATGTCAAGAGACAGCTACATGCATCTCCGATCATTCAGGGAAAAATTTATAAAATATTTAGTTTAAATAAAAATAAGCCGTCACGAATTAACAAAATAACAGATAATGTTTTCTATATTATTTAGTTTAAATACATTAATTCGTGACGGCTTATTTTTATTTATTTTGTTAAGAACGCAAGGAATAAAATCTCTTGCTTCTATTATAAAAAATAATAATAATAATAATCTCTTGCTTCTGATCTGATCATCATCGGGAAAACAGGTTCATGAATGGATCCTCTCTTTATTTATTTATTTATTTGAATTCCAAATTCAAGGAATGCATTTGAAGTTAAAGATTGTTGACCCATGAAATTCACAAGGAATCACTACAGAAATTTCCGAAAGGTAAAAAACGAAAGCATAAAAAGGAAGCAATAATATGTTATTGATGTTGGCCTGTGCGTGTAGACAAAAATAGCACATGGGCATGCATTAACATTATCTGATGTCACAATTCAAACCACAAATTAGTGGGGTTGTGGTCACACGGGACACAATAATTAAATAAAAAATTAATTAAAAATTGTAGACAAATATATTAGTACCATATGTAAAATAAAATTCATACAAAGTCTAATTGTCATGAAATTCAATTAAATAACACCATATAACTACATATGGTCTAGAAACATATTTGATTTTTTGAGATCGTCTATTTTTTAAAGGGTTAATGTGTAAAAACACACATTAATTTATTCATATTCACCTAACATTTAAAGTCCGTGTAAAACTATTTATAAACTCTTAAAGTCCGTGTAAAACTATTTATAAACTCTTAAAGTCAGAGCAAATATAACATTGTCGTTGAAATCCCTTAACTACCATCACTTTTGTGGTATACCCCATTAAAAGAAGAAAATATTCTCTTCAAGGGTCAAAGTAGCCAAAAAATTGTTAAAAAATACCCAAAAAAAAGTTAGATGTCAGACAAGGCCCTAGGACCTTTTCTGATATTATTTCAAAAAATGTTGTACGGATGTAGTTATTAATGTGTACTGATATAATTATTAACTTGTATTGATATAGTTGTTAATGTGTATTGATTTAGTTGTTAGGATATTGTTGTTAACGTCTACTGATTTAGTTGTTAATGTTGTACTGATATAGTTATTAACATCTATGAACTAATAGTTGTTAACATTTATGTACTAATACCAGAAAATGCCCTAGGCCTTTTTTGACATATGACTTTTTCTTAAGTCTATTTTAACAATTTTTTGCTACTTGGGCCCTGAGGGGGTATTTTCCTTAAAAAAAATCTGCCTTGGTGGCAAACCAAGCACAGAAGGCCCAATTATGGGACGCGGTTTTCATCCTTTGCATATAGTGTCCGCTGCGCTCCGATGCATATAAAACGGCACAGTTTTGTGCAAAATCAAACTGTTCCTTCCTTTTTTTTTTTTTTTTCAAAATAGTATTCACTTTCCCGTAGTATTTTCTAAGTACCAGTTAATACCCTAAAATATTTTTTTCATAATCTTAAAATTTTAGGGTCAAGAAAAAATATTTCAGGGTATTAAATGGTACTAATAAGATCTTCGAGATTGTGGGCTTGAAAAAATATTTCAGGGTACTGATTGGTACTTAAAAATACTTCATGATCTTTAAAAATTATTTTACTATCTTTAAAAAAATATCATTCACCATCCTGTAGTATTTTTTAAGTACCATTCAGTATCATAAAATACTTTTTAATACCATTCCGTAAGAAGAGTATCTTCTTGTACGGAGATTCCAAATATTTTTTTAACTTGAAAAAATTATTTTAGGATACATTTCTGGAGATTACTAAGAACTTACAGGATCTGAATCAATTGAAAAATATATTTCAGGTACTCATTGATAGTTATAAAGTAGTATAGGATGGCGCTATTTTCCAAAAAAAAAAAAAAAAAAAGGAACAGTTGGATTTTGCACCAAACGGTGCCATTTTATATGCACCGAAGCGCAACGGATGCTATATGCAAAGGACGAAAGCCCCGTCCATCGTTTGACAGGTTGAGGGAGAGATTTTTTGTGTTGGGGTAGGTTGGTACTTTCACATTGTAAGTGACGGCAGGTGAGGGGTTTTAACGGCGGAAGTATTTTTTACTCTTGAAAGTCTATAAATAATCTTGCAGCTGATAAGTGTTTATGATGTTGGGGGCACATTGTGGATAAATTTATAGGTAATTTTCCCCTTTAACCCTTTTTTCACATTTTTATATAGTATTTTTTTTTTCCAACACTTTTTACATTAGGCTGAAAAAAACCACCGTTTTTTGGAGTTTTAGCTCCATAACAGTTTCACTCTAATCCAATCCGGCTCAATCATAAAAATGAGTCTTAGTCCAAACCAAAATGGGCGGACCGTCCAGCCCGGTTCTTAAAGCATTGCTAGCAGCAATAATGGAGACGACGGTTTCCTGGTATCAATCCTTGGTTCAGTATTCTTTATAAACCCGACTAATAATAATGAACTTGCAAATATAACTAGAGCAACGAGAATAACGGCTAATTCAAAAATTCAAAATTGTGATAACAAGTTAAAACGCCTATGCAGGTACCAATGCTACCAAGCAAAAATGCAACAATTGACTCCAACGAGAGACCCAAAAAAGAAAAAGAAAAATGAAGGTTTCCAGAACTCAGTGAGATTTAACATGCTCCAAAACAACGTTGTAGGCTTCATGTTCCTCTCCGAAATCCTGCAAGCAGCTAGTAGTTAGAACAAGCAAGAAGCAAGACAAATGCTGCAATAAACATGTGTTGCTATGCCCAGTAAAGTTCATACCTTGACAACCACACAGGAGCAACCAACCACCTTCCTAGCCTTCCCTTCTGAATCGATCTTACACAACTGAGACATGACAAGTCTATCAGGTTGTATTTTGTACAAGTATACTGATAACATTTATTCAACACCTAAATTTGGAGAGAATGATATTCCTAAAGCATGATGGTAATATTAAGTTAACTGTCACTTACACCGGCCCACTCTCCGAGGGTTTTTGCACTAGGAACTGTCAGCAAGCTAACACTGTGGTCAGCACAGAGGGCTTTGACAAGTTTTACGTAGTCCGGTTGGTCACAATCCTCGGCAAGAACACAGAGCTGTGCAGCATGCTTTTCAATAACCTTTGCTCCTTCATGAAGGCCACAAGCAAGACCACCATAAGCCAGTGCTTTTCTCAGCACAAGCTGCACGGCGGTCATTATGTCCATTGGCTCACCAATAACTGGTGCAGTTGTCTCAGCAGCAACAACAGCCTCTTCTCTGCAAAGGAAACAATTCATAAATAGTGAGCAAAACATATCAGACCCTCTTCTTCACCTAAAAGAAACCAAAACAATGTTGGCAAATGAAAACTTTTACTAGTTCATAAATGAACTGATTTCCAACCCTCATAAATATTTAGTCCACACAATTTATTATCCTTGGATTTTCCTCTTGCAGTTCAATACAATATTTTCCTGGCTGTTCAATCCATGAGCGGGACCAATCATGTTATAATGATGAAAATAACATACAAGTGTAGAATTGAATTCATCAAAGCTTAAGCTGCTGATGAGTTCGAATCTAAATATAATCCACGCTAATGCTCAAGAAAGCACAAGGCATTGTGACAATATTGTATGAAGTATAATAATATGCAAATATGTCCCCCATGAAGCATGAAAACTTAAAAAGTTGGTCCATATCGAATGCATATTAGGAATTGGTATTAGACATAACATCACATTATTTGAGAGGTTAAAGTACATGTGAATTTGTGACCAGTTATCACATTGCCTTATCAGGGTCAATGCCATGTTACATGTCCGACTCAGTGCTCATTAATTCAAAATCAACAACGATTGGATTATGAAAAGATCTTACTTAAGAACTTGCAATGCTTCCCATTAAAGATATCTTATAAAACATCAATAAATGGTTATGACAGTATTAAACCCTCAAACAAAAGGCCGCACAACAATTTTCTGATCATACACACTGAAAACACAAAACAAAGGATATAATATAATGATTATTCTTGAAAGCAGGATATTCATACCCTGACATTTTCTTGTAGGAAATTGAGCTCTACTTCCTGCACAAGGAAAAATAAACAAAACACATTAAATCCATAGTACAGAGTTAGTAAGTGTGAAGCAGCAAGTGCACTTTCAAAATTAGACTTGAATTTTTTTTTTTTTTGGCTGGGTTAATGTCTTTTACGACAAGGACAAGGGCAATAATAAAATCCGCATCAACCAACCTAACTGTAGCGGGACAATACTCCTTTTTTTTTTTGGCCTCTTCAAGACATACCCACCCTTCATTTACAAGTGTTACTTTCTCCTAGCCCTATCTTTATTGTACCAATATTTAAGCTATCCTTTATAACTCGCCCCCTTCCACCTCATTTCATGTCATCCTCGTTCTTCAGCAGTTCTTTCAAAGGTTTTTGCACCACCCGAAGGATTCCACTATTTTCTTCCCTTCCACCTCATTTCATGTCATCCTCGTTCTTCAGCAGTTCTTTCAAAGGTTTTTGCACCACCCGAAGGATTCCACTATTTTCTTTCAAGCTACCACCATGATCAAAACTTCACATCATCCTTGTACCAAAACAAGGAGTCTTCTTCACCATTCTTTTCCCAAAATAATCACTTCACATTCTTAATCTGGTTTCTTTCCAACACAAACACACACATGCATACAAGTATATATGCAGAAACCCATATGCATGGAATAGTATTTCCCTATTTCCTTATGTTTCTCTTCTCAACTGCCCCTGGGGCTGAGAGTACAAACTAGTCTTTTGTAAATGAATTATTGGCTAGAAGATTAGTTTATATGGTTTCAATTAGAAAAGTAGAGAAATTATTGTTTTGGTGCATTTGGGATGGTGTGTGAGCAGCGATATTTAAAACCTGATATAACAAAAAATTAGATTCTTCTTCTCAACTAAATGAAGGATAATGCGATGGTCTGTGCGTGTTTGTGTCCTGATCCCCATTTCTCTCTCCTTCAACCGTCGTCCATGGAGGACCAATACCCTCTGTGCACCACTCTCACAGATCCGCCACTTCACAACAGAATCACAACAAATATCTACTAAAAAATGATTGCACTCATTTAATCAAAACAGGAACATTTTAAGCAAATCATATTGATGGTCTGAAAATATAGATGTGCTAGTAAATTCACTGTGAGATAGAAAGAGAAGAAGAAGTTGCCACATTTGAAAAGAATAATGCTAAGAGAGTAGAGATTGACCTGAAGGATGAGTTTGCCGAAATCCTACGAATTGTACTCGCGAAGCAAAATGAAGCGAATTGAACAAGCTAGGAGATTTATCAGGGGAACCATAAAACCTAATTTTGAGCCTAATTTACCGAAATGTCCTTCTAACTAGTTTCAGATTTTGGATAAAGACCCAAATTTTGATCTTGGGCTAGGCCCTCATAATTTTTGTTTATTTAGGAAGGGCCCATTCGGTGAGATCAACAAGTTTTTTTTTTTGAAGTAAGTAAAATGATAGAGGGAAATAGGGAATAGAAATTAACAACAAGGGTTGAGTTGGTAAAAAGAATTACTCCCTACATGACAAAACAAGATTCGATTTCAGTGATTAAATTTGGTGCTCGATTAAGGAACTAGATAGGGTGCAAAAATACACGGATGCGCCTAGACCTTGGACAAGGTTGTGGCAAGTGGGGCAATGATGGGTAAAGTTTGGACATGGTCTGAGCAATGTGGTGCAAGTGCGAACAATCTGAGTGGACCCTTGGATTATGGTCCTAGCAAGTGGGGCAATGGTGGGTGAAGCTTGGACATGATTCGGGTAAGTGTTGGCAAAGTGATAGCAAGTTCCAAAACTTGCCCAAGTAAGGTCCAAAGCCAGACAAGAATTTGTAACAGTCTGATTTTCTGTGGCATGGGTTGGCAACCCATTTCAGGGCCCGAGCAAGACTTGACAACTTGGACAAAGTGGTGGCAAGGTTTGACAACCTTGGAAAGGGTCGGGAGAGGTTTGACACGCTTGAGCAGGGTCCAAGCAAGTCTTGACACGTCTTGGACTAGTCCTGACAGGTTTTGGACTTACTCAGGACTTGGTCGAGTAAAGTCCAACGCCATATGAAAACTTCATCACCGTTCCGAAATGATAAAGTTTTACCCAAAATGAGCCCAACATTAAATGTGTTTTTCTAGGAACAAAATTAACTATAAACTTAAAATTGGGACAAAAGTAACACAACCGTTAACTAGAGCTGACGTAGATTAAAATTTTCAAGGTTGGCAAGATGTATTTACACTAGAGCATGTCAATCGGCCGCTCTCCAGGGTTCTGGAGTAAGAAAAACACACTTTTTCAAAGCCCGACGAGAGCACCAAGGCCGGGCGGCCCTACGGGGCTCGGAAATTACTATTCCAAATTTTAACTATTTTTCCTCTTTTTTTTTTTTTTTTTTTAAAAAATATAATTAGTAAATTACAACACGAATCATCTAATAAATAAGCACAAATCACTAATTCATAATCAAAAGCAAACCATGTTCACAAATAACTCATATAAAACATAAAAAGTATATCACTTAGCGACATTAGTATGATGACTATTATTGTTGTCATCTTCGTCACTATCATCAATTTTAATGACATTTGATTGTTCTTCACTTTGAGTAATAGCCTGCGGCTCATGAGTAAGAATATCATGAAATTCTTCTCCCGCATCATGAACACATCCATAATCTTTATTTGCAACAAATAATAAATCAAATCATAAAATTAGAATATAGTTATTATGTATTTGTAGTTAAATGGATAAATAACTCTATAACAAATACAATATATATATATATATATA
This sequence comes from Acacia acuminata, assembly GCA_019022655.1. Classification (NCBI taxonomy): domain Eukaryota; kingdom Viridiplantae; phylum Streptophyta; class Magnoliopsida; order Fabales; family Fabaceae; genus Acacia; species Acacia acuminata. Next base: position 2,258,095 of record JAFJYI010000001.1, read on the forward strand.
TATATATATATATATATAAATTAATAAATTTAAAAAAGAAAAAAAAAAAAAAGCTACGGTGAAAAGGGCCTACGGGGGGGCCCGAGGCCCTCGGTCGGCCCGTTTAAACCCGAGGCTCGTTAGGGACCGGCCCTCAGGCTAATTTCAAATATCTCGTCCATTTTTCAAGCTCGACCCTTAGGGTATGTTTGGTTTGGGGGAGGGGAGGGGAGGAACGGGGAGGAAAATGGAGGGAGAGAAAAGTTATTTGTAGTGGGGCCCACAAAAGTTTTCTCCCCTTTTAATATTTTCCCTCCATTTTCCTCCCCCTTCCCTCCCCCTCCCCTCCCCTCCCCCCAAACCAAACATACCCTTAAAGGGCCGGGCTTAAATGGTAGGCCGATGGACCTGGCCCGTTTTGACGGCTCTAACACTATGAAAGATTGAAAGTACAGAAAGTCACCCACTCACCCTTGATCTCGGCCTGTACGCCGGAAAGGTTCTGAAGCTCCATCTTCCTCTGCATCTCCAGAATAAAATATTCCAGGAAAAGTAAAAGTCTTATGCATTGTCAAAAGATAAGACTCGGCAGAAAAATTACTAAGTAATGATCAAGGAGAATAATCATCTTCTTCAGAGAGAGTAAATATGGCAATAAAAGTGAAGTAGGAAGAAGATAGGAATCACCAAACTCAAAAATCAATATCCAAGACAAACGAAACCCAGAATCAACAAGAAGACAAGATGAAGAGCAACGGGATCAAGGGAGAAAGAGGGATCGTGAGAGATGAATGGCAGATGGATCAAGAGAGGAATGAAGGGCTGAGAGGGATCCAAAGAGAACGTGAGACGAGAGAGATGAAGAGAGAGAAAGAGGGATTCAGATTTCGGGGAGAGGGGAGAAGATACTCTCCTCCTCATCATTTGTCTGCCCATCTCTCATCATCAACAAATTCTGGCCGTCGAAATCTTGATCTAAGGGCCCAAAATAATTTTTAGCAAAACCGCGCGCGGATTTTCTAAAAATCATCCTGAGCCCTTGGATCAAGATTTCGACAGTCAGGATCCGTCTGTGAGAGATAATGAGAGAGTTGATGAGGAGAGGATCCGAATGCTCGGGGACAATGGAAGAGAGATTGAGGGAAGGGGGAAGGGTATAAGAGGAATAATAAATTTTTAAAATAATAAACGTGTGGCCGACTTTTATTTTTATTTTTTTCCACCACCGTCAACTAGTGTACCATCATGGCCATGCATACATCACCGGTCACCACAATATCTTTAGTCAAAAGCTATCAATCTAATAGTCAATTAACCGTAGTTGATTTGGGCTAATAGTGGTAGAAGTGACTTCTTTTTTTAAAAAAAAAAAATTAAACTTTTTTGAATTATTATTTAAGAGGTAAGTTGAGATTAAAAAATGGTATGAATCTTATTGAATTAGTCTAGGCCCACACAATGCACGGGCGAGAGGTTAGGTATTTATTAATGTGTTGTTATGTAAAAATTTACCTAGATTTTCAACGGAATAATCAAAATATTAAATTAGATAGTTACTAAATATTTTGCACTTAACTCCCCCATTATAAATTTACAAAATATTGTACTACCTTTTTCATTATATATCTTTCATAGTTGTCTCACTTTTTTTAAAAAAATATATATTTTGTACATATCTCCCCATTATTAATTTACAAAATATTGTGTAACTATCTTTCTCATTATCCATATTTTATAATTGCCTCGCTTTTTTTTTTTAAAAAAACAAATTATTGTCCTCCATTATTAATTTTCAAAATATTGTGTAACTACATTCCCCATTATTCATCTTTTATAACCGCCCCGCTTTTTATTTTAGTGTTTTAAACCTGTCATTTTGCTTATGTGTCGATTAAGGAGATGCTTGCTACTCTACATTTATATAGTTAAGATATATACATTGTATATTGTGATAATTGAAGAGAAAAATTTAAATTTAAATTTTATAGAATAAAAAGAGTTAAATTATTATTGAAAAAAAGTAAGAAAATACTAAAGCCCTTAATTAAAATATTTAATGGATAAAATATATATAAATTAAAATGCATACAAATGTATATAAAATGTTGATACTAAATAATAATATATTGATAATTGGATAACTTATCTCTAACAAGCTGGTCTTTGATTCTCTCACGAACATGATTCATTTATGTTGAAGATAATGTAGATATATTTGTTGAGGATGCTACATCAATTGGATCATTATTATCTTTATCACTCATATTTCCTCGTTCACTTTTAAAAAAGTCCACATCAATTTGAGAATTTCTCCGGATAAGATTATGTATAGCCCCATTATTGCAGAAACTATGTGGATTTGTGTTTCAAAGCTATATCAGTGCATAATTTGCAAGATTTAAAATATATTCTTCCAAACTCCAATCGTCATTCTATAGTGCACCTTAAATTTAAATGATAATAATTGAAGATCTCGTTATAATTTCCAAATCCAGGTTGTCGCGTAAAGTCTAGAAGGTGATAAACACTTATGTCTATATAGATCAAGTAGGCTGGAAACAGGTCAGGCCGGGCCGAGCTTTGGCTAAACAGGCCTGAGCCTATAATGGGGTTAGAAGGCTTGAGCCTATAATGGGGTTAGAAGGCTTGAGCCTGTGATGAGATCAGAAGGTCTGAGTCTGTTTTCATGATTTTTTTTTAGGCTCAGGCCTGAGCTTTTCATAAGGCTTGATCGAACCTGAAGCCTTTTTAAAGGCCTACTTATAATGTAAGCCTTTAAAAAGGCTTCATATTGCAGGCCTTGGAGGCCATAAATAGGCTTTGTACATTTTGAGTCTATCAAAACATATATAAACATAACTTGAAATTAGAATATAAGAATGAAAAACAATAAATATTATGTTATTTATATGATATGAATATAATTATATTTGTTTAATGTAGTAAACAGGTCTGGCCTTAACAAAATAGGCCTAGCCTTTTTAACAAACAGTCCATGCCAGACCAGGCTCTAAATATGCCAAGTTGTAAGCCGCTCGATAGAGGCCTGACCTATTCTCACCTCCAAGATTAAGATATCTAACTGGTGTTGGATAGCCAACATCGACCAAGTAATATTTGTACACTTTGAGCCTATCAAAACACATATAAACATAACTTGAAATTAGAATATAAGAATGAAAAACAATAAATATTATGTTATTTATATGATATGAATATAATTATATTTATTTAATGTAGTAAACAGGTCTGGCCTTAACACAATAGGCTTAGCCTATTTATACATTTAGGTCTGTAAATTGGTCTTGGCCTAGCCTTTTTAACAAACAGGTCATGCCAGACCAGGCTCTAAATAGGCCAAGTTGTAAGCCGCCTGATAGGGGCCTGACCTATTCTCACCTCTAAGATCAAGATATCTAACTGGTGTTGGATAGCCAACATCGACCAAGTAATATTTCCGATAAATGATGAATCTTATAAAATAAAACATATATAATTTTTCCCCAATTAATGTCTTTTGTGTTTTCCTTTTTATTTCTCAAACAAATCCAAACATGTGACATGTGACCTTGTTAAATATGTTCAACAGGTAAATATATAAATTATTAATTATTAGAATGTTAAATTTTTAATAGATGAAAATATATTACTACTAATAGATATATTTGAAAATAAGAATTATTCACTGAAGAATAAAAAAAGATGATTATGTTGAGAGTATTAAACGAGAATTGAGGGACTAAGAAGGAAAGGGTTGAGAGGAATTGACAAGATGAAATATATGGAACTCATATCATTTACACATCTACATTTTCCACTGCAGCGTAACCCAAATGTATGAAACTGTGGCTTATGATAAATGGGTTTTTGAGGGATAAGCACATCGTGTTTTACCCCAAATGTATGATGTAACATCCCAAATTTTTGGACCATAAGGTTGGAAATAAAACTGAGATAAGAAGGCTTCTTACCAGTAGAGTCCAAAAGTCTTAAGCTTATTATGAGGAAAAGCTTAAAATAATTATTAAAATTATTTTGGACCTTGAGGATTTGGGAAGGGTGTGAAATAATATTTCGAGAATATAGAAATATTATGGTGCAAAATTAATTATGAAATGTTGGCTTAAAATAATTATGAGAATAATTATTAAAAATTTAGGTTTAGTTTTCCTTAGTGTATTTTGGGAAAAGAATAATTCAAATATTTAAGCCTAAAAATTTAGAAATCCATATTTTATGGCCTAAGAGAGATTAATTAAGGAGGAGCAATCCTTACATGGAACTAAGGATTTGTTTATAGTATTAATCCAATGTTTGCAATTAAATAAGTGAAGGACCTAATTGCAAATAAAAGGCGTGAAGAGGATCAAATAGGTATTAGCATAGGCCTCCCAACACAACATTCACCTCATACCCCATGTGAACTATCCAGCGTCTTATTCTTTTTCATTTCAGCCCAAAAAGATGAAGCCCAAACCAAATAACCTTGTAGCCTAAATCATATGATCATCAGCCTATATCCTCCCGCCTTACTAAAACGCAGTAGCAAGAAGCACCAGCTGAAACACAATGAGTGAGAGTTCAACGGAGAAAAGGAAAAAAAAAACAAAGAAAGGGAAAAACACATCAGCACATCAGTTCTCTTCCTTCACCGTACACGAGCCGAACGCGTTAGATCAAAAGAAGATTCAGCAGCGTCGATCACGCCGCATCTCAGATATTACTTTCGGCCTCACTGTTCACACGCAAACCAGTTCCATGCTTCTCGAGCACAGCACCCATATCCGCTGTGTTTTTTTCTTCTCAGTCCGGTCTGTGCTCGCAATATATATATATACATACACCACGGTCTCTTTTGTTTTAAGTAACCATACTCCATTGTCTTCTGCGTTTTCAGCAGCACCCATGCTCCATCCAGCAGTTTGTGCGCACTTGTGCATTCAGACAGACACACCATGCTCCACTTCCCATTTTCGATTCTACATAAAATCATTTCAGCCCTCATCGTGCTGCACAAAGTGAACAGTGAGGGTTGAGAACAAGAGACAGGAAAGTTGAACGCTAAGTGAGAGCAAGAGAGTTTGATAGTTAGAGAAAGAGAGAGTTAGAAATCGAGAGTGAGAGAGTTTCATTTCCTTGGTGCTCTGCATGGTGATTCTAAAAACAGGGGTGTTCGATTCCAGCCGAGATCCTAACGTACCAACCAGCAACCCAAGGTAAATTATCGCGTCTCTCGTTCCTCAGGTTTCTGTCCATTTTTCAGCACAAACTATGAGTAATAAATCATAGGGTATGAGTTTTGAGCTAGCTGCCACATGAGTAATGAAATAGAGTATTCTCACTGCACACCTATACGCATAAAATATAGAGTCTTCTTTTGTTTTATTTAGAGAAAGCCAAACTGCCTTGTGTTGTGGGCCAGCACGCAAAAGCATGGCTCTACTATAAATATATAGAACCAATAAACCTTGAGGGTTTGCTGTAAGTTGCTCATATATAGATACAAGTGAAAACTTGCTGATATAAGTTATTGAGTATATACTGCTAGTTTCTGAAACAAAAATATTAAGGTTGCTTCACACGTATAAAAAAGACCAAGCCGTCATGTTTGCCTTGTCGTTGAACTTGGAAAGAAAAGAAAGAGTGTTGCTGTCATAAAAATAAAGGTAACTGTCATAAATGTATGTACATGAAAACATGGGAAAGATAGGTTTACTTGTTTCCTTAGAAAAGCACTACACTATAAACGTAGGTGGATATTTTATGTGGTTCTGTTTGAAGCATAAACTGAACCTAAAGCCCTTATTTAGAAGAGTTGGAGTCAGGTTTAATAATGAAAAATGCTTTGTGAAGCTTAAACGAAATGCAAAACGTGGAAGAGAATAAGCTGCTATTTTCTGGAAACTGAGTTCTGCAGCTGGAGCATTAATCTTTGGGTAAGTAAAACCTAGGGTAAATGACCTCATTTGAACCTGAAATGTTGTGGGTAATTAGTACACATCATGATCTTTAAAAGGAGCTTTGGATCACCCAAAAATGACGTCTGTAACTCCAGTTATGATTTTTGGAAGATGAGCTAAAAATCTGGAAAGTTTTAGTATGATTCTGGAGCAACAAAATGACGTTGCATTTTGGACCAATTTAACATTTTATTTTTCCTTGAAATTTTTACAGTAAATAGTAGACATCTCAATCTTTCCAACGAGCCAAAGAACACCTAAAACGGATTTTTATAAAGGGAGATATGATTTTCCAAAATTTAGTCAAAATCTGGAACGTTTTCTAAACTTCCGGTGAACAGTAATTTTTGGGGCTTGATTTTGAAATGGAAAGCATTTGTGTTTCTCCTTGAAATTTTTACAATAAATAGTAGACATCTCAACCTTTCCAAAGAGCCAAAGAACAGGTAAAACGGATTTGTACAAAGGAAGATATGATTTTCCAAAATTTGAAGCCAAAATGTGACCCACTGTTTTGATGCTTTAATTCATTCAAAAGTTATGGTTAGGTGAATGATACAATTTTATGAAAACTCCAATATGATAGTTGGTGGATTTCTTTGAGGCTAGAAATTTAAGAAAATTTATTGTTCCAACGGCCATAATATACTCAAGTTATAATAAAGAATTGGCAAAAAGTATATATGACCCATAAGAGGAAAAATATGGAGTTTAGGAACATCAAAATTTTTGTACATGAAAAATGATAGGAAAAAGTAGTGTTATAAATATTAGTAAAATAGATAAATAAATAATAAAAAAATAATATTATTATTTATCAAAAAGGATATTATTATTATGGGAATTTTTAGAGGTTAATCCACTTTTAATCCTCTAAAAATAATTCGTATAGTTAGTTACTTTGCGACGCGAGTAGTGACTAATGACAATGATAAACGTTTATAGGCATACCTTGACAGCTCTACCGATCCCAACATCTACCGGACCTGTTAAGGATTCAAGTTTGAGGTGGGTAACTGTTATCTCATTAGCTTGTATGTGTGTATTACATGTATGACTGATCATGGTTGCTAGATAATTTGCATGTGTATATCCTAACTATGGATTGATTTTGCGTGTCTCATGGGTGCGTGTCCTAAGAATGGAGCTGCGTGTTCCATAAGGGCTGCGGTCCTTGGCCGTTAACTGCGGTTACGGTGTGACTTGTTTATTGTGAATTATTCTATACTTATACATGTGTTATACTGTGATTTATACTTCATACCTGCATATGAGATTGACTGTTACCCCTGGGGTTCATTCATTTGAACTCTAGACCGCATGAAAGAAACAGGTAGTGGATCGGGATCAAGAGGGAAGAAGCAGTTTAAGGGTTACAGCAGAATGGACTTTTTGGAAAAATAGGATTAGGTAGACTGTATTGTATCGTTTATCATTTGTCTACTTTTTTGGATTATTGTAGTAAGATATACCTAAGGGATTGATTCAAATTGCAAAAAAATTTATCCTCGTATTTACAAACTAAGTTATTTTATGAAAGTTTTATTCCGCAATTAAGTCGTCTAAATCATTTCGATGCCTGTAAGCTATAACTCCGATAAATAAAGGCGCATTTAGGACGGACGTTACATATGAAACTGTGGCTTATGATAAATGGGCTTTTGAGGGATAAGTACACCGTGTTTTACCGTGAACTCAAACACACGAAAAAACTAAAATAAGCCAAAAGTAGGTTTACCATGGTAGAAAAGTGGCTTTTCTTGATTCTACCGCTTTCCCAAATATGTAAGACTAACGGAAATCGAAATTGTTATCTTTGCTTATATTTTAAGTATTCATGAGTGTTTTTATACCTTCGAAAAGTATTTGATATTTGATGCACTTTTAACAAAAATTTGTGGATATTTTTTCACCTTAACCCAAAAAACATTCACAACATTTCCCAGTCAATATCATAATTACGAAAATTTACCAATAGCCATAGATCTCAAAAACAGATGCCATCAAGAGCCAATATTTAAACAAGAACAAAATTAAACCGAATCCAAAACCACAAAATATAGAACAAAAACTACAACATCTAATGAAAAAGAAACATAGAGACACCATTTTATTGTATAAAGAAAGAGCACAACAATGACAAATCAAGACAAACCAGACCAACATTAAGTTCCAAATATCACCTCCAATCCTAAATTTTGCATTATATTCTACAATTTAGGACTCGTGAAAATCTGAGAATCATCGAACAAAATAGAAAGCCATCGAGGAAGAAGAAAGCAAAACTACTGAACCAGAGAGCTATCGGGTCGAGAGAGAGAAGGAAGAAAAGAGTAAAGTGAAGATTAAACTGAGGAAAAAATATATTCCGCAATATTTTCTGTGTACATGTGGTTTACATATATAGACCAGTGCTTACTCTTGTACACGTGGCAATTACACATTTAAATCAGTTACAACAAATAACAAATTAAATAACAATTACTAAAATCCTAACTACCCATTTTCTTTCTTGTTACAATTTGTCAGCCCCCCACAAGCTGGAGCATGAATGTCAATCATGACTTGGAAATGAGAGAATGAAAGGGACTGGACTAAGTGGCTTAGTGAACACATCAGCGAGTTGGTTCTGAGATCTCACTGGTAAGAGTCGAATGATGCCCTCCTGGATTTTGTCTCGGATAAGATGGCAATCTATCTCAATATGCTTAGTTCGAGCATGAAAAGTAGGATTAGAGGCAAGTTGAATAGCAGATTGGTTATCACAGTATAAAAGGGCAGCCCGAGAACGAGAAATATGCAAATCATCCAACAAATACAATAACCACTGAAGATCACATGTAGTCATAGAGAGGGCACGATATTCAGCCTCACAAGAAGAAATAGACACAATACTTTGCCTCTTAGATTTCCAAGAGACAAGAGCATTATCAAGGAACACACAATAACCGGTAATAGAGCACCGGGAGTCAATACAAGCAGCCCAATCACTATCACTAAAGCCTTTTAAGGAGAGATCAGATGTAGATGGGAAGAAAAGACCTTGAGAAGGGGTAGACTTCAAATACCGCAAGACCCGATGAGCAGCCTGAAGATGAGAGTCAGTAGGAGTGGCCATAAATTGACTCAATTGTTGTGTAGCAAAAGAAATATCAGGCCTAGTAGTAGTTAAGTACAAAAGGCGGCCAACAAGCTGTCGATAGGATGTAACATCAGTTAGAGGAGTACCAGAATTGATGCTCAATTTAGCCTTCGAATCCATGGGAGTAGATGCAGGCTTACAATCAAGATACCCTGTTTCAGTGAGAAGATCCATAACAAATTTACGTTGACATAGGGAAATACCAGAAGAGCTACGAGCCACCTCAAGTCCAAGGAAATACTTAGCAGAACCAAGATCCTTAATCTTGAAAAGAAGATCAAGATTGCTCTTAACTTGAGCAATTTCAGTCAAATCATTACCAGTAAGCAATATATCATCCACATACACCAATAAGGCTGTAAAACTAGAACCAGTAGCCTTAACAAACAATGTATAATCAGCCTTGGATTCAACATAACCATAAGATACAAGGGCAGATGAAAGCTTATGAAACCATTGGCGGCTAGCTTGTTTTAAACCATAGAGAGACTTTTGAAGGCGACATACAAGAGAGGAATCAGTAGAATAAAAGCCAGGAGGTAAAACCATATAAACTTCCTCATTTAAATCACCATGTAGAAAAGCATTATTCACATCAAGTTGTTGAATATGCCAATTATTTGCAGCAGCAAGAGCAAGTAATAAGCGAACAGTAGTCATCTTAGCAACCGGAGAAAAAGTATCAAAATAATCAATACCTTCGGTTTGTGTAAAACCCTTAGCAACTAACCTTGCCTTGTATCTATCAAGAGTCCCATCAGATTTGTATTTCTTAGTAAACACCCATTTGTAACCAATGGGTTGTTTCCCATTAGGCAAAGAAGTGAGGATCCAGGTCTTATTCTGTTCAAGAGCAGCAATTTCAGCATCCATGGCATCACGCCAAGGTTTATATTTAGAAGCTTGGCGATATGTAGTAGGAATGACATCAGAAGAAATATTAAGACAAAAGGTTTTATAGGAAGGAGAAAAAGAAGAAGACAAATCAGTAGGAAGGGAATACTTATCACCAGAAGAGAAGGGACCAGCTGAAGTAGTGAAAGCGGAGCAATAGTAATCCTGCAAATAAGTAGGAGGCTTGTGTGGTCTAGTCGATACACGGGTCGGTAAAGGGGCAGGATCAGGCGTAGGTGAAGGTATAGGATCAGGTAAAACAGACAGAATAGGGGAGGAATGGTTAGGAGGGGATGTATGTGCAGCAAGAGACTCAGGAATGGAAGAGTGATGGGAAAGAGGAGGAGTAGAACAGGGATAGTCTAGAGGAGGTGTATCTGCTGGAAGGGGGATATTGGGATCATGTGATGTAACAATATGATAAGGAAAAGATGATTCATAGAAAACAACATCACGAGAAATAAAAAACTGATGAGTGTGAAGATTAAACAGCAAGTAGCCTTTTGTATTTTCAGGAAAACCAAGAAAGATGCATTTAGAAGCCCTTGGATCAAATTTAGATCGATGAGCGGAAATAGTAGATGCATAACACAAAGAACCAAAGACCTTTAATTCAGAATATGAAGGGGTTCTGTTAAACAGTAAGTCAAACGGAGTGGAATGATCAAGAAGTGGAGAAGGCAAGCGATTAATCAGAAAAATAGCATGTGAAATCGCAAAACACCAATAGGACTTAGGAAGGTGAGCTTGAAATAAAAGAGCTCTAGCCACATTTAAAATATGTTGGTGTTTCCTTTCCACAATACCATTTTGTTGAGGTATTCAATACAAGATGTTTGATGAATAATGCCTTTGGATTTATAAAATGATTCCATAAAAAATTCCAGACCATTATCTGATCTTAGAATCTGGATTTTAGCATTATACTGAGTTTCAACAAAAGTAGTAAAATTCTGAAGATGTACCCGAACCTCAGACTTAGATTTCATAGGAAAAATCCAGGTGTAACGACTAAAATCATCCACAATGGTCAAAAAATATTTAAAACCTCTAACAGAAGTAATAGCAAAAGGACCCCAAATATCTGTATGTATTAAAGAAAAAGCTTTATTACTTGAAGATGTGCTTACAGGAAATGATAATCGCTTTTGTTTAGCCATATGGCATACATCACATGGAACAGGTTTTGTATAACAAGGAATAAAGGGAAATTGCTGATGTAAAATTCTTAGGACATAAGGGGAAGTATGACCTAAACGATGATGCCACAAATCAAAGGAGGCTTCAATTTGAAAGCGAGGTGGTGGTAGGTGTAGTAGTGGTGGCTATCATCAGAGTAGGTGTTGCAGGAGTAGGTGTTGCAGGGTTGAGAAAATATAGGCCCTCAAAAACTTCAGCTGAACCAATCATCTTCCAATGAGAAAGTTCCTGGATGTAGCAAACAGATGATAGAAAAATAAGACAGCAAGGAATGGCGTGAGTTAGCTTAGAAACAGATAGGATATTGAAAGCAAAGTCTGGGATGTAAAACACATTGTGAAGGACTAAAGAATGAGAAATACGTATGATTACCGTAAATCGTAGCGAGAGAGATAGCTATGATTAGGAAGTTTAATAGGAACAGGGTTAATCGAATGATAATCGAAAAACATTCTAGGGAATGACAAACATGATCTGTAGCACCAGTGTCAATGATCCAGGAATTTTTAGGCGAAAAAGTATGAGGAAGAACTGATATACCTGGATCTTTATGTGAGGAAGAAAGATTATGAACAGATGGAACAAATGTTGATGGAGCCGAGGCAGCAGAAGTCTTTTGAACCAGAGCAAGAATTTTTTGATATTGTTCTGGAGTAAACTGTGGAGGAACAGATGACAAAATACCATCAGAAGCCTTCGGCTGCTCTAAAACAGAATTAGTGACCAGATCCTGGGATTGCAGATGATTAACTGATGAAGAAGCTTGATTAGCTTGATTACGGAACTTAAATCCAGGAGGAAATCCATGTTTACGATAACATGTGTCAACAGTGTGACGAGGCCGATTACAATAGGTACAGAATTTCTCATTGGCAGAACCACGTCCAGAACCACGACCAGGATTATATCCAGAACCAGAATGAGGAGGATGTGAAGGTCTCGGTGGTCCTTTGTTAAACAACACAATAGATTCACCTCCAATTCCAGTCGGCATCTCTCTTTCTTGTTGCAGAAGCATAGAAAAAACTCTATTGACAGAAGGTAATGGATCTAGCAACATAATCTGAGACTTGACTAACGCAAATCGCTCATTCAAACCCTTCGAAATCTCAAAGTGTAATCATTTTCACGATATTTGACACATGAACATGTAAAATTGCACAGACAACGTGTAACAGGCCTCAGAGTTATGTATTCATCCCAAAATATTTTGAGTTTGGTGTAGTAGTCACTCACCGATAAATCTCCTTGCCTGAATGAGAACATATCGTCTTGTAGTTCAGCCACTCGGAATATATCACTCTGAGCAAATCGGTCTTTCAGATCCATCCAGACGTCATACGCCTTGTCCATCCAGAGAATACTTTGAGCAATCGTTGGAGAAATTGCCCTAACAAGCCACGAACAGACCATCGTGTTACATTGCAACCAGGCCGAGTAGGTCGGACTTGACGTCGATGGCGCCAGAATCGATCCATCCACGAATACGAGCTTGTTCTTCGATTGTAGCGCCATTCTCATAGATCGCGACCATGTATGATAATTCGGTCCTGTGAGAACCGGATTAACCAGAACCAATGACGGATTTTCATTGGGATGGAGATAGTATGGACTCGATTGGTTTGGGGATGAATCGGTGGAAGGCAAATTGGAGGAAGATCTACCAGCATCGGAAGCCATGGCGACGGCTTCGCTCTGATACCATGAAAATCTGCAGAATCATCGAACAAAAAGTAAAGCCATCGAGGAAGAAGAAAGCAAAACTACGAACCAGGTAGAGCTATCGGGTCGAGAGAGAGAAGGAAGAAAAGAGTAAAGTGAAGATTAAACGAGGAAAAAATATATTCCGCAATACTTTCGTACATGTGGTTTACATATATAGACCAGTGCTTACTCTTGTACACGTGGCAATTACACATTTAAATCAGTTACAACAAATAACAAATTAAATAACAATTACTAAAATCCTAACTACCCATTTTCTTTCTTGTTACAATTTGTCAGACTGAGGAGTAACAAACTAAGATAGTGTTAAATGATAGGGATTTAAAAGTTGATTTATACCTCTCAGATTACGGCATATGCACGGACGAGGAAAATTGGAAGTCATTTGTGTTTAAAAGGAAATTCATCTCTCTCGGCAAACTTGAATCCTCTCCAATTACCAACATCTATGGACTATTATGACAATTTTGATTTATTAAATGTTTTTTTTTTCATTTTTTAAGGAAAAAACTGTGTTTCATTAACTCAAAAAATAATAATATTAAGTGAATGAACAATTACGCCTGTCATTCTCTTCACAAAAAGGCTCTAACCTCATCAACTATATCCTTAAATTGGCGAGAAATGGAAACAGATAATCTCTTTATCATTTTTTCTTATTATCTTTCATCACCTGATTGGAAATATGAGAGAAAAGTCAAAATAATATTGTGACATTTTAGATTAATTAAACGGATATGAGTTAGAGATTATAAGGGATGATGAGAAAATGATGATAAAAAAAATTAAACCCGCAATAAATATATCAAAGCCTGTTCAATTTTGCTTTACTCATACAAAAATACTTATTGATCTTAAATATAAAAATTAGTTGAACTTTTTAGCCTGTAAGATCTCAATTCACTTTACTTTTCAAATTTATAATTTTGTTCCAAACTATTCTCATATAGATTGCATATATGAAAAAAAAAAGACTTTTCATCATTAGCAATAATGATTAAACAAGGTATTTTAAATAAATTAATACATTGATTACAAATAACTAATTTAACTAATTTATTTTATATTTTTAAATTAATTACCAAGCTCATTCGTTAAGATTGGGAGATTATAATTTGGTTATTAGCGAGTCTCATATATTTGTATAAATATGATTTATATTATTTTATAAGCTATTATTTAACTTTTCAATTTTATAATTGATTTTAATATTTAGTAAATGTTTGATAATTTTTGAGATAGCCTGATATGAAATTCATAATTTTTTTTTTTTGACATGGATGAAGTGGTTGGTTTGGCTTCATAATTAATTTCAACATTTATTGGGATTTTTGAATATTTTATTTTCAAAAAAAAAATCATGGTATTGACATTATGAGAAAAATTCAAACAAGTCCTAAATATTATTATTTATATTTATTTATCTCAATGGGGCGGGGCGAGGAAAGGGATATAACTCAGTGGTAGAGTGTCACCTTGACGTGGTGGAAGTCATTACTTCAAGCCCGATTATCCCTAAATTCAATGTGAGTTTTTCTATTTTGACTTACTCCTGTCGCAATTGGATGAGAATTGAGAATGGATAAGAGGCTTGTAGGATTGACGTGAGGGGGTAGGTAGTTTTGGGAGCAAACTCCAGCGACTATGAAGCATATGGATACAAGATATGTCTTGGAATGAAAGAGAATTCCGAATCAGCTTTGTTTATGAACAAGGAATCTATAATTAATGCAACTATGAATCTCATGGAGAGTTTAATCATTACTTACTCCCTTAAATTTTCATGATCATAAATAAAATATTTTTGGTAATATGAAACATTTCATCTTTCCATTACTAACAGAAAATTTAATGATCCTTTAAGTATGAGGGATTTGAGTGAAGAGGAGTGAAATTTTTTATAAGTTGGATTTACAAAAATTGGAGAAATAGGGTTTTAGAGTTTTAACAAAAAAAGAGAGTGTAAGATATTGACAAGCTGTTGGTTGATATGGTAAGCGGTCTCACCCCTGAAAAGTGGAAACACAAGTTCGAATCTCGGGAAAAACACTTATTAGGAGAAGTGAAAACCCTTTACGCTCTAAGCATCGAAAGAGGAAACCCTTGACTATATCCAAAAAGGAAAAAAAAATGTAAAATGAAAGTGTAAGAAAAATTAAGAGTAAATACCCTATTTGGTCCGGAAAAAAACACGGACCTCATTTTGGTCCCTCAAACAAAGAAAACCCTTTTTAGTCCTTGAAAAGGGACGAATCATGGATTGGTGAACATTTTGATCCCTTGTAAATTTCCAAAAACCCTTTTTAGTCCATAAAAATGTCCTATTTTAGTCCCTAGGGACGAAAAAAAGGGTCTGTGTTTTTTTTTTAGGGATCAAATAGGGTATTTACTCAAAAATTAATTAAAATTTTTAACTTCATTTCTCTATTTTTTTAAAAAATCCAACTCAAAAAAATTTTCTTCATTTCAGTTTTCCTCCCCTCCCCTCCTATCAAACAAACCCTAAAATGGTGTAATTAAAAAAAAAAAATTAAAACAGTATGCTGCGTGGGCAACATTAATCTTTAAATAAAAATGAATTATGAACTTGGCTAAACAAAGGGTATATCATAATTGGGTTCGTCATTAGAGCAAATTCAAAACTAATCCATCATAATAAAGAGGAAACGACAAAGAATAATTCGTACCCAAAATTTTAAAAGTGTATTCCTATTAAATTTATATAACACTCCCTCCAATTATTACTCCAATTATTAATGTGTGATACAATTAGAAAGTTGATCTTAGTTCTAAATATAAAAATTTTTTTTTAATATTTATCAATTTTTTTTAATTTAGGAAGAAGATCAAACTGTTAAAAAAAAACATGTTATTACTTATCTGATTTAACTTCTTTAATCTAATTAAATTTAAGTAAATAAGTATTACATTAAGGATCGAATGTATTATTATATCATAAGGAAAATTGTTGAAAAATCTCCTACTACAAATTTTTTTATCCAAAAGTATCTAAAATTTGTATAAAACCACATGTGCAACGTTGGTAACTCTTCTTCTTCAATTGTATACGACATATCCTTAACTATTTATAATAGAACAAAATTATATATAGCTGAAAATATATTAAAGAGAGTTAAAGAAAAGTTGTACACCCTCAACGTCATGAATCCTTATGTATATTTGGTGAGAAATTATGTAATGAGAAATTTTTCAACAACTTTCCTTATATTATACTCTCATGGTCTTAAATATAAGAATAGTTTATAGTGAAAATTTTACTACAAATTTTATTTTATATTTAAGACCGGAGGTAGTATTAGATTATTGGAAAATCAATGAAAAATCTCTATTTAAAAAATTTCATCTAGAAGAAGAAGAACTTCAAATGTTTTTTACTAATAAATTTTTTAACAAGCACGTGTAAGCCGTTTTCCCATTATTATTTGTTGACAATAAGTGACATTTTAATTTGGGGAAAAGACACATAGATATCATTTGAAGTTTTGAATTTAGATAACTTTAAAAAGTCTATTAATATATGAAAAAGACAAAAAGGTGATTGAGTAGGAATCTGGAATTTGGAAGTATGTGTTTTTACTAAAATGCCCTCGAGTTTGGTTTTTAAAAAATGATAGAACCTTGACGACGCTTGTCACCACCTCGCTAGCAGGCCAATTGCTAGAGCTCCGTCGTATGTGGTCCAAGCTCTGGTGACAACTTGAGTAAAACGACTAATTACTTGGGTATACCAAAATGACAACTTGAGCTTCGTTGACAAGTTGAATAAATGCAATAATAACTTTCATATAACAATTCACAATTATAGTATAGAGAGTGACAACTTGGGGAGCTCAAATTGTCAATCTTAATATTCAAACTATCATTTTTCTTATTCAATTTGTCAACAACGCCTTTAGTCTATTCCCTTGCATCTTTTGTCATTTTAATTATTCATTTAATCAATATCATTACACCTTTAGTCAATACGTTTCCATATTTAATTAATATCATTACTTATTTAGTCAATACCACTATGCTTTTAGCTATTTAGTGAAAGCTATTATGCCTTTAATCAATATGGTCATGCCTTTCGTTAATATTATTACTCAATACTAATATGCCTATAATCAATATGGTCATGTATTTAGTTAATATCATTACTAAAAAATACTTCAAGATCTATAGTCAATAAACGCTTAGTATCTTGAAAAAAAAATACTTGAGGATCTTGAAAAATTATTTAATGTTTAAAAATAGTAGTCAATTGGTATTAAAAAGATATTTCAAGATGATAATTGAAAAAATACTACTTAATCTTTAAAAAAATATTTTAGAATACTAATGGTACTAAAAAAATACTTCAATATACTTATTGATGTTAAAAAAAATACTCCGAGTTCGGGATGTTGAATGTTATCATTATTACTTTTTAAAAAAGGTTGAACAGTGCCATTTTGGCACAAAAACGAGAAAAAGGAGAGCAACGGATATTAATAGTACCGGAGGAAAGCTTGGTCCTAAAAAAAGTGGAATATAACACCCAGAAAAAATTGGAATTACATCCCTCCTTATCTTGTCTTGGTCCAATCTTGATTGAAGGGTGCAGAATTTTTTTTTTTTTTAAAAACCGCATGCGGTTTTTCAAAAACGATTCTAGACCCTTGGATCAATATTTAGACACCGATTGAAGATGATGTGAAAATTTCGAAAAAATTACAATGTCTCCAACTCCTAACCTCTCTCTATCAGAAAGTTGTGAACTTAATCGTCGTACAGCTGTTCAGTTTTTTCGATATGGCCGAACCTCTCTCTCACCGTCGAGAACCAAGGACTTCACTCACTTGGGAGGTCAATTTGGAAAACGAAAAGGAGGAGGGAGCTACCATTGACTTCACCAAACATCCTTCACCTGCACCTTCGTCTTTACTTGCTACCATCTCTGACGGCTTCAACTTCACTACTAAGCTGAGAGATTAGAAGGAGTAGAGGAGGCGAATGAAGACAAAGGGAAGAGGAGAAAAGACTCCACCACCATCATCAACAGATTCCATAGCTTCAATTTTGAAGATCTGGTGGATATTTGGGAGAAGGTAAGGAAATTGGGGAGAGGGATAATGAAAGAGAAGCATACACCATGGACCCCCTTTTTTGAAAAAAAGGTGATAGACATTATGGTAAAAAAGAACCAAACTTCAAAATACCTTATTCATATCACATCACATTTATATTCATTTTAGGCATGGAAATAAGGCTAAGCTTTAATTAAATAGATCTAAACCCGTAATAGAAATCTAAAGCTCCGGCCCGAGCCTATATGTAGGTTTTTTTTTTTAAGCTCAAGCTTAGATAAATCTGAAACCTTTCGTCTTCTTACAATGTAAGCCTCTAAAAAAGCCTCATATTGTACGCTTTAAAAACTATAAGTAAGCTTTGTACTTACTAAAACTTGAATAAACTAAAACTTGAATAGTAGGGTTTCAAAGCCAACATATTTACAAATGGTAGACTTTAACATAAAATTAAAATAATCATAATTACTAATAATAGAAGAATGTATCCATTATAATTTAGCACTGAATATACTCATATCATAAACCCAAAAACTCAACATCCATGATGCAATATATAAAAATATCATGAAAAATTAAAAAAAGAAAATATCACCATAATAGTTAGGATTTATAGACCTTGCTTGTGCATGGTCAGCATAGTCCGATGATAGAACATCTCAGGCATGTTAGAATTTGGAAGTATAGAAATTTGAAATTACGCCACAGGCTGCTAAGACTAGAATGGAAATAAATTTGCAAGGTAAATGAACAAATTTATTTGAACTAGTGGTCCAAGGGATATGATATCCAACTAAGCTACAAGAGAAACTGCCTATGCACCAACACTGAATTAGAGAAAGTCAGAAAAGAATGCACTGTCTTCATTCTTCAGGTTGAACTGTAACATCCTCCATTTTGAAGGACAATTTATCATTTATCAACTTAATTAAACCATTTATTAAAATATTTTATGCAGTTAAGCTTTGAATTTTTTTTTTTTTTGCTAAGCTCATTTTTTTAAAAAAACAATATTTCTTTAGAATTTGTTAAAATATCCAAAATATATTAGAACAAAAGTCAAGTGAGCCTGGTGGCGACGTGGCAATATACAATAATTCAACATGTACCAAAAAGGTGGAAGCACTATCAAGTTAGCAAAAGTAGCTTAAGCTTCCGAAGCTTTCCCTGATTGACCCACACGAGAACTCTTACCTGAAAAATATTTGTAACCATCAATCCAGCTCATTATAAACGCCAATATGTGCTCGTGAGGTGCCAAGTGGAACATTTTAAATAACGAGTACTAAATATCAAATTCACAAAATTATCAGATTACAATCAACTTTTAAATCAAATATCATATCACGAATCACATATATAACATGCCAAGCAATAGGTCAATACCCTGACGATCCTTATCACCCCCCATCCTTATAACCGCTGACAGAACCCATGAGCTGTAACATAATAGGTTTAGTCTCAATGACAAGACTACACTAAGCTCACCAATGATGAGGTATAGCCTGGCCAAAGGCTATAGAACTCATATCGGACCATGGGTTCCCTTTCCTCCGAATATGGAAAGGTGTCACTCCCAAGGGCCGACCCTAATCCCTACAAAGGATTAAGATGATACCAAGGGCAATATCCGACCATCCACTGTGCGCTCAGTGGCGGCAATACCACGTGGTATTTAATACACCACAACTCTCATCATCCCTCCACAACCATCACTGCTCCACATTATCATGGTCTTGGCATGAATATATGAAATTCCAAACAAGATATATGATAGTACTACACATTAAGATAACAATATTATTTCACCTCAAGAAACCATAAAAGTACATTTTCCATAACATATAATATCACTAATCATTCCAAAATAAATCCCACAGGCAACTTCGTAAAAAAAACATAGTTTTCATGTATTAAAAATCACTCACAAACATCATACAAGCAAGTACAATGATGAGTGGAAAGTGGTTACCTCAAATTCCCCGATACAACGTTAAGCGTAAGAGAAATCGGTCCCCTTTAACAATAAATATATAATTATATGTTAATAGAATTAACAATGATCAATAATATCATATTTAAATAATTAATTAAATTATCATCTCACTTTAGTCTTCCTAAAAAATGTCAATTTATCTATTTTTTCTCAATTTTAATCTAATACTAGCTTTTATAATTATAATCTAATTTATTAAACAATTTCCAGGTCTCCACATACTCAAAATCATATCAACTCTAATTTAAAAATCTCAAATCTCAATTCATATTTTCATGTAATTCAAGATTTAGCGAAACCAACCGATTGAACCTTAAATAATATTTCTAGTAATCCAAATAAATGCTTAGATTCTCATTTGATCGGTAAAAATATCCTATTTCACACAAAGTTAAATTTGTTTAGATAGAAAATAACTCTAAATTCCTCCAAGTAACCAAATAAGAAATATAAACCAACCAAATTTATTTATTAATTATGCTTAACATATATACAGTCTTCTATTATCAAAAATCAAAATTTTACCAATATTCTAATCTTAAAATTTTCACTAATCAATACTATTTTACCTTCATTGGAAAGAGAAAAATACATTAGAACCACTTTCATGAAGAAAGTTTATTAAAAAGAAATTAATTTAACTATCTAAATGATCTAATAAAATAAATAACGTACCTCAAAAGATCCCTTTCTTCTCTTCTTTCCACCTTCCCTCGCCTTTTTTTCTCTCTTTCTCTTTTTTCCGGATCACTCGCTCGGTCTCACTCTCTCTAACTACACACACATAGACTAATACATGCATAAACACTACACAAGTATATATAAATAGCAGAGGCGGTGGGTATATGGCGGTGGAATCATGATTTCATTTCTTTTTTTTTTTTCTTTTGATAATAATACTCCCTCTGCCACGTTGTGGTGTC
Organism: Acacia acuminata; assembly: GCA_019022655.1. NCBI lineage: Eukaryota > Viridiplantae > Streptophyta > Magnoliopsida > Fabales > Fabaceae > Acacia > Acacia acuminata. The sequence continues at coordinate 2,278,983 of JAFJYI010000001.1, forward strand.
ACACATTTTTTTTTTTACCTCCTCCCTAAACATATGAATGTGGCAGCAAAGGCTGCCACGTTTTATAACTTTTTTTTTTTTAAAATTAAATGTTAATTTATTAATTATATTAGTATTATTAATTATTATTATTTTTAATTCTTTATTTTTCTTTTCTTCTTCTCTGCACTCCACCGCCTCCTCTTTTTTTTTTTTTTTTTTTAAATTACAAAAAGGGAAAATTACCTAAAAAAAACCAACTATTTTCATTATATATATATATATATATATTTAATCATTTGTTAGTATTATTATTTTCACATCATTATTTCATCAATTTATTTTAATTTTATAAATCATACTTTAAATAAAAACTTTTATTTTGATAATTATATGTTAAATTCATGTATCATGATTAATTAATTTTTCTTATCCGTAATTAAATCCTAATATAAAAATTAGGATGTTACATTGAACATGCTCATGTAAAGTGAAAATTGCTCTATAGTTTATTCAAAAAATTTGTCCAAGCCAATTTTAAAATAATCTGGGGGCATCCACACAGATAACATTATACTAGTCCCATACCTATTTTCAAACATTACAACCAAGGTACAGTCAAACAGCTTCAGACAATGGATACAAAGCAAGTAGAGGCAAGAGTTAAGACTTATAACATATTATATACACAAGTAAAGCAATCTAGACATAGGATGATAACTCCCTAATTAGAGTACGTTTTAGCAGAGAATTAAGGTTCAAAGCAGTGTTACATTTTTCAGGCTTACAAAATGGCTTAAGGTGCAAAGCGGTCCCTTATCTTTCTTCTTCTTCTTCCTCCTCATAGTCACCAGGATCTGCTTATATTTTACACGCAATTTATTTGCTTTGTGAAGGAAGACCGCTTATCTTAACATGTTCATCTGAAATATCCACCAGCAACCGTGACCACGGGCATAGGCGGAATCAGGGGGGGCTAGGGTGGCCCTCGCCCCCCCTAATTTTTTTTTTTTGGAAAAAAAAACATGAGATTATATGTGCAAATCCCTCCCTGTTGCAGTTTTGGGCACTTCAGGATCTCCGTGTTGTGCTTTTGGACCTTATTGTTTTTTCTTTTACAAATGTGGGCGTTCATTTTTAATGACACTGCATCCCTCTTCATTTAAAAAAAAAATTTTTACTTGTCAAAAGGAAATTGCCATGTTGTTTTAGAAAAAACTCCTCAAAATACATCATATAGTTCTCATAGGATTCAAAAGGAAATTCTTCATGTTTTCTCTCAAAAGAGCATATGGCTATTGCTTTGAGTGATAAAGATGGTTTTATAAGGGAAATGTTTTTCAGTCTTGTACATGTGGAAGATATAGTGCTAAGACTTTGAAACAAAAAATATTCAACACTCTTCGTCCCCATAATCTTGACGTTCAAAATATTCAAGGACAAGGCTATTATGGAGCTAGCAAGCGAGGTGAATGGAATGAATTGTAGGCTTTAATTTACGTTAGCAATATGCAAGGTGAATGTCACATGCTTTAATTTTAACACGGATTCAATTATAGATGAGTTTAACAATATGAAAACAAGTTTTAATTTCTAGCAATATGCGAGGTGAATGTCACAGGTTTTAATTTTTGTAATATATTTCTTTCAATTTTTTGTATATTAGGTCTGTATTATATTTCAAGTACTTTTATTTATGATATAATATTTTTTATTTTCGCCCCCCGTCACTAAAATTCCTGGCTCCGCCCCTGACCACGGGAAAGAATCCCTCGACCCAATCACTAAGGATATACTTAATACAATGCATATAGCAGCCAACAAAGTAAGGAAAAACCCTGAATTTCCTGTTGGCCAGCTCTTCAGAATGAAATTGGCACAAACCTCTCCATCAAGACTATTGGGAGAATCATTCAACTTCATTACCTCAATTCCATTCAAGATACCATCAACAACATAAGGGATGCTTTTATTTGGGGGTCTTATATTGACACTCAGAGCCCCAAAGCTGTCTGTATCAACAACAAAATCAACATAAAAGGGGGAAGCTGGTAAACCAGTAATGCCAGAGAGATCCAGATCTTCATAAGCTAAATTCCCATTGACATAAACATTGAAGCACAGCAACCCGATCAAAATACTAGCAATGTCACAGAATTGCAACCGAACAAGATATTTATAACCCCCAGTACTGGAAATTGCCATGTCATGTTGATCCTAGGAACAGAAGCATTCATACTTTTGATCAGCCGGGCACTGTTATACATATTGTCGAGCCCAATTTCGCGGCTAGCACCTCATTTTTTATACTTGATCCGACCACCGAAGTACAGTCTTTTAGATTGAGGATTGGGCTTGTAAAACTTATCATCAAGCATCCATGTCCTCCACAAGGAATCATTAAATGGAGTGACTTTAGGACCCCCAACATTCAACCTGTAGACAACTTCAAGTGCTTGGTTGCTTGAACCATCAAAATGCACTGTCAACAAAATCAGTGCAACGGCAAAAAAAAGGCCAGCGGCAAAAAATAGTTTCTAAATTGGGGAGAGATTACAGAGTCAACAAAATATTCAAGGAAAAATTGAAGGAAAAAGAGATTGCAGCAGTAACAAAATAATGGTTGCGACAAACCGAGGCATTGGGCGAGGAACAAAGGAGAGCGAGAGGATTTGGGCTGTGAGTTGCGACAGAGTGAGCGAGAGTCGAGACCGAGAGGAATAGCGAGCCATAGAATGACTGAATGAGGGAGAGGAATAACAAGCGACACAACGCGAATACGGAAAAGATGATGAGAAATACAATGAATATAAATTTAAATTAAAAATCCCAATATAACAATAATTGGGAGATAAAATTAAAATATAAGAATAAAAAACATATAAATTAAATATTGTGCATACTGCATAAACATCTATGATTAAAATAAAATTACAATTTTTGTGTAAATAGGCTAGGCTTAAAGATTTACGGATCAGGCCTTAACAAAATAAACTTGACCTATTTATACATTTAGCCTTTAAACAGGTTTTGACCTGACCTTTTTAATAAATAGGCTATGTCAGACCAAAACCTAATCAGGTCAGACCGTAAATCACCTGATAGGGGTTTGGCCTATTTTCATCCTTAGTTCTTTTCATAAGTTCATAGATTTTTTTTTTTTTTTTTTTTTTTTTTTTTTTTATAAATTCAAACGGTATTTATTTATTTTTTTATTATTTTACAGTAATTTCTTAATTGCCGTAAACGAGAAAATCGCATTTGGGATCAGATCAGGGGCATGTCTCCCCTTCTTTTCCCTCTCTTTAAAATTCATGACCGCAGTATATCACCAAAAAATTTGGTTCTCTCGGGAAAAAAAATCACATGTCGGAGAAAGCCCATACGAAGCAAAAACAAATCCACCTATTTTGACCTAAATATCTCGCTTTCTTACGCTTAACCATATATTCAAAACCCTAGAAACGGGAGAGATACCCACCCAGCCAATCTCTTCCGTCTCTCGGTATATTCTCCGTTTATCGATCACTTGGCCCCTTTCGTATTCAAGGTTTGTTCTCATTTTCTCTTATTGGAATGATTATTTGGTTCTCCTGGTGATGTTTTGAATTTGAGGGGTTTGTTATGTTTTGCAATGTATCGGCCTAATCTGTTCCGATTTGAACAGATCTGGGGATTTGATTTGGACCGCGTAGGATTCAGTGATTTCCTGTATGGTTTGTTTGGTGACCTGGTAGGAAAAATCTGGCAGCTTTTTCGTTCTATTTTGCTTTCAAGGAATGCCGCTTCTGCCGAAGAGTGATCCGATCCATATTCGCGAGGTGTGGAACGATAATCTTGAAGAAGAATTTGCATTGATACGGGAAATTGTCGATGACTATCCTTATGTTGCCATGGATACAGAGTTTCCCGGAATTGTTCTTCGCCCGGTCGGCAATTTTAAGAATAGCTATGATTACCATTACCAGACTTTAAAGGATAATGTTGATATGCTCAAATTGATTCAGTTGGGCCTCACCTTTTCGGATGAGCATGGAAACTTGCCTACATGTAATACTGACGAGTATTGCATCTGGCAATTTAATTTCCGGGAGTTTGATGTGAACGAGGATGTTTTTGCTAATGACTCAATTGAGCTTTTGCGCCAGAGTGGCATTGACTTTAAGAAGAACAACGAGCATGGAATTGATGCCCGCCGTTTTGGCGAGCTCTTGATGTCTTCTGGAATTGTGTTGAATGATAGCGTTCACTGGGTCACTTTTCATAGTGGTTATGACTTTGGCTATTTGCTGAAGCTATTGACCTGCCAAAATTTGCCGGATTCTCAAGTTGGATTCTTTAACTTAATCAACATGTACTTCCCAACCATATATGATATCAAGCATTTGATGAAATTTTGCAACAGCCTTCACGGAGGCTTGAACAAACTTGCAGAGTTGTTAGAGGTGGAAAGGGTTGGGATTTGCCATCAGGCTGGTTCGGATAGCTTGCTCACTTCTTGTACATTCAGGAAATTGAAAGAAAATTTCTTTAGTGGATCTTTGGAGAAATATGCTGGTGTTTTGTACGGCTTAGGTGTTGAGAATGGACTGAATTCTCACTGAGAAATGAAATTAGTTTTTTTTTTTTTTTAAAAAAAAAAAAACAGAAAAAAAGTTTGTTGTTAAAAAGTTGTTGGAAATGGATTGGGGATTACCATTATCCTCTGTAAACCTATGGCATTGAGCGTCTGAAATTATGAAAACTTTTATTATTACTTCTCCTGAGTGCTATTTTAGCTTATTTTCTGGTTTTTATATGGCTAATGCTTCTAGTTTTAACTTGATCCATGTTGGCAATGGTACACGGCTTCTTCAATCATTCTAAAAAATGGCTTGCATTATTGCTGTTCAAGTTTTTGGTTTTTTGATTTAATCTTTGTATTTAAACTTTCTCAGACCGTATGGAGGATATCTAGGTGACAGAAGGGAGCAGTTGTTGTTGATGGTGTGTCTAAGAGGGTACAAAAAATAACAAAATGCAGACAAGTGTTCTTCACAAAACTTTAAGCCTGTCTGTGGGGGAAAAATTGAAGAACTGTATAATTTACAGAGCATTAATATTCACCTCAATGGCCATTAAACATCTTGCTTTGTAGCATAAGCTACCTAGTAAAATGGACACATTTTACTACAATGTTTACTTTTTAGATCTTTTTGTTCTCCCTGGTATTAGTCTTGGTGATTCCATCACCCAAATGATTGCCTTAGTCTTGATTCATGACACTTCTGCAGGTTGGTTGGTGGGTTAAAAATTGTAGAACAATTGATTTGGATCTTTGAATGTATTGTATTCTATGTACTCTCATCTATAAGATGCTTAAACAGATAACTTTTCTTGGTGAGAAGGTGAAGAAGTCTTGATTTTATTAATACTCTAAATGGTTTTTTATTGACCTGTCTGCGTTGCTTTAGAAAGAAAATATAATCATGGGCAATGCAGGAATGATTATGAATTTGCTTCTAGAGTATTCAACTTCTAAGGGATGTATAATTGCCACTTTGACGATGGAGTCTTATTTTTTAATTCTCTGATCTTGTCTTTCTTTTTTCTCTGCAGGGATCTCATTTAATTTTGTTATAACTAATAATCTGTTTTGCCAGGGCCGGCAGGGAGTTATTTTGTTATTCCTGCAGATGTTAAATCTACCAGATATTATTCTGCAGGTTATAAAGCTTCAGTTACTTGTTGAAGTGGGGGTTAAGATATTATTAGTTTCGCGGTTCAGTTCAAGTATTCTCCTCAACCAAGTACTTCTTTCCGATGTAAATATAAAAGCAAGTTAATTTTGTTTTGATCTTAAATGTAAGATTAAAAAGAGGATTAAAAAGAGTTGGGGTATTTTAATTGGCGGTCGCATGGGACAATTGACTTGATTACCTTGTGCGTTCTGAGTAACAAAGAAAGTAGGTAGGTGCCTTGCATGTGGTGAAGCATTACGCTTGATCTGATTTTTCAACAGTGAAAAGGTGAATATCTGTGTGGGCATTTATTGAAGTGAAGGGGCACCCTTAAATGGTTCAGATGTCATACTGTGTTTTTAATTTGTACTATATGGCTGACATGTGATATACTTGTTAGTGTTCATGGAGGCTTCTGACTGACGCAACTACATTTTTCACTTGCCACATTGCTGCAAGTTTGAAGTACTTTGGAGGCAAGTATATTGGACATGGATTCTTTATCAGTGTATAATGGAGTAAGAAAAGGGGAAATCTCACATTTAGACCATTACAAATGATAAACCATATAAAGGTGATTCCAATATTCATATTGTCAGAGAGGTGTAAATACTTCACTTGTCCTTTTTCAAATTAAAAGGAAATTATGGAAATGACCCTTTGCATAATAAAAGAAAAGATTGAATTAGAGAGATAGAAAGTGGTGAGTTGGGGAACAAGAGAGGAGGGAATCAGTGCGGAAGGCGTCGAAAGGAATTCATCACAATCTTCTTTTCTTCATCACCCGATCCTGACAATGGTGTTCTTAGTTTTTTTTTTTTTTTTTTTTTTTTTTTTTTTTTTTTTAATGGATGTGTTTGGTGGGGAGCTGATTTTTTTAGCTTGGAGGATGGTAAATGTTGATGGGTGAAGGAGTTAAGAGATTGAACTTGGAATGTCAATTGTGAAGGTGAACTTGAATGCTGTGACCTCCTCAAGGTGTTAACTTTATTGATATTGGTATATTATTGTGTGACTGGGAGGGTGATTGAAGTTGACGAAGGGTCGAGTGTTGTAGGGGAAATCGGAGAAGGTATTCGTTGGTGTTGTGAGTTTTAAGTTTGAGGATGTACATCAAGAAATGAGTGGGTTTTGTTGCTAATAGTAATGAGAAAGAGTGAAACCCTAATGAGAAAATGTCAAATCCTATCCTTGCTGGTGTTTGGGTATTTCCTAAAGTGATTTTTCATACCGGAACTTGTCATTTTTAAACAAGAACTTAGTAAACTCATGTCTAGTGTGGGAATTCTTTCAAGTTTGGATCCTCATTTTCTCAAGTGGTCATTTCCTAAAATGAATTTGTCATTTTCATATCAGAACTTATCATTTTTAAATTGAACTTGGTAAACTCATGTCTAGTGTGAGAATTCTTCGAAGTCTGCATTTTCATTTTCTCTAGTGGTCATTACCTAAAGTGAACTTGTTATTTTCATATCAAAACTTGTCATTTTTAAATTGAACTTGTAAACCCATGTTTAATGTGAGAATTCTTCTATGTACGCATTTTCATTTTCTCAAGTGGTCATTACCTAAAGTGAACTTGTTATTTTCATATTAAAACCTATCATTTTTAAATATGAACTTGCAACCCTCCACTAACAAGCATGTTAGGGCAAAGTCACAAACCAAATCTCTCCGCCGACGCATTCCAACCTCCTCAATTACACAATAACAAGTTCCAACCCAATCTCCTCTCTCACAACGAGCTTCCTCACCCCTTACAATGAAAATTTTCGGCTACAATTATTAGAGAAAGTCATTGAGCAAATGATAAGCAATGTGTGTGAAGTGAGCTGAAAATTGTGACTTCTTCTCTTATTTTAAAACTCACCTAGGGACATTTTTATAATTTTCTTTTAATTTGAAAAAGGATAACTAGTATACTCACACCTTTATAGTAATATGAATATTGGAATTACCTCTATGTCATTTAGTATTTGTAATGATCTTTTTGTGAGATTGACCCTAAGGGTTTATTTGGTACAAGGGATTTGGAAGGGAGGAACATTTTTATAAATTGATTTTTAAAAAAAAAAAAAGAAAAAGAAAAGAAACGGGTTAAAAGTTTTTAATTAATTTTTCATACTTTTTTATATTACATTTCCTCTTTATTAAAATTTTATAACTACACTTCTTCAATTTCTTTATATTCAACTCATAAATTTTTTATTTTTTCTCCCCTTCCCCCAATATCAAATAGCCCTTAAGGATCTGTTTGGTTCAATGGAGGGAATGGGTTTTAATGGAGGGAAGAGGAAAAGGAGGGAATGAGAAAGATTTTAATATCATTTCTTTTGGATTGATGAGAATGATTTTAATGTACCTTGTTTGGTTAATAAAGGGAGGGCGGTGAAAATATTTTCAACTTTATCTTTATTTTATATAATTCATTTTTTGAATTTTGTAGAATGTTTACTAATTATATTAAATTATAATTTTATAGTTATTAAATCGAATAATTATAACTTTCATGGGCATAATAGTCACACCAAGCCAAAATATTGAAGCGAGGATGGGGATGAGAAAGAAAGTCAAAAGGTATTAGAAATATTGAAAATTTTCATGGGTATAATAGTTAAACTATACCAAAATATTACCCATTCTCTCTAAATCCCCCGTTTCGAGGGAATGGGAAATTTTGAAAAAGGTTCCTCCCCTCCTTAAAATTTTATGTTGCCAAATAAAGGAGAAGAGCAAAATCCATCGTCCCTCTCCCCTCAAACTAAACATACCCTAAAAAAAAAAAAAAAGTACAAGAGCTTCTTGTGTTTCTAAAAAGAATTAATATGCGCACCTTTTGGACAGGTGGTTTGTTATTTTTCGTAATACCATTTGTTTTGGTTTTCTAAGAAAGCAAGTGGGAAAGTTTGGGGTATCAGGCCCTAGGGTCAGGTTGGTATAGGGACTACGATATTTTTTATGGGTAGGATTTAAAACGTTGGAGAAGTAGAGTTACAACATTTTAATAAAGAGAACTTAGAAGAAAAATTAATTAAAAACTTTTAACCCCACTTTTTTTTTTTAATAATTAAACTGAAAAAAAAAAAAAAAATTCCTTCCACTCATATTCCCTCACCTCTCCTCATACTAAATAAGTCCTAATGAGCCATTGGCAAATCATCATTTTCATTACAAGACAAGGGTAACCAATAGGGGTTGGTATAAGCGGTAAGCGGCTTGTGTCGTTTAAGTAAGGTCTCAAATTCGAACCTTGTAAATGCAAAAAAGCCGAAAACTCTCTCACTATAGTCAGATATACGATTAATTGGACCAAAAAAAAAAAAAAAACATTGGGTAATAATAGACTTAAACTGCAAAAACGATGACTGAAACCTAATTGCAGGTCTGTTCACAGAGGGGATCTAATCGAACATTATTAATAATAATAGCATTGAAGCAATTGCTTGTATGTCTCCCGCAGCCTTTTTCTCATCTAATCTTTGATCCTTGAATTTATCCTCTTTGCAGTTTTAGTCTTTCAAAATTTAAATCATAATTTCCTTTTTGTCTCTCAAATTTCATTATATTTAAAATATTCATATGATTTAATAAGTTGAGAGATTGAAACCATCCTTTAAAACTTGAGGATTAAAATTAAAATGAAGAAAGATTTATATAGTAATACTTTTTTTACAAATTACTTGATTGAACAATTTATATAGATCAAATTTACACGGGTTAAGTAGTAAATCTTTTCTAAAGGTGAAAGGTTATGTCCAAGAGCAATATTGAAGTTTTTTGAGTCTTAATATCACATCAAAAGTCTAAAAACATAATAATGTTACTCTTTTTCATTAAAAAGTTAAAGGTTAACGTTAATTTTTTCACAATTATTGTCAGTTTTTTAATAAAAAAATGAGAAGATTGTTATATTTTTAGATTTTGGAGTAACATTAAATCTAATATAACTTCTAGGGCCATATTATTTTTCGACGTATATTTTCTGGACGGATTCATTGCTTAACCCAATTTTCACTGAAAAAGAAATTCTATTGCTCAATATAATCGATAGCCCTTCTTGTTCGTTGGGACAGTACTTTAAGTGCCTTGACCGGAGAAACTATAAATGCAAAACAACACATCACTTGTCAACTATTTTAGGAAAAGTCTCATAACTGGAATCCATAAATGACTGGTGAGGGTACTTCATCCTTCTGCCCCTACATTTCAAAGTATTTTATATACCACTACATTTCAAAGTATTTGTCAGTATACATTTAAATACTATTCTTTTAGCCCTAAAAGTTGTTAAACCTAACATGGATTTTTTTTTTTTTTTTTTTCTAAATATAAGATTTTTTTAATCTTTTATATTTTTTATTTTTATTCAAACTAATTTATCTTAAATGTAAACTGATATATAATATAATGTTATACAAAAATATTTTATAGAAATCATATAACTTATATTATGATTAAATAAATTACTCAGCTTTTTTAATCCCATCAAATTTTATAAATATATTTTACATGAAGGGGAGGAGTACTACTCCTCCTAAAAACCATTTAACTAATTTAGTTAGATTAATAAGATAATTAAATTACTTAATTATAAAAAAATATCAGCCTTGTTTAAAACTAAATTTCTCCAAGTCTACATAATGAATGACTTTTATATGTTTAATGTTAGCTTATAGATTTTTTTTTTTTAAAACGAATTTTATATATTCAGATTTTTTTTTTTTTTTACAAAGTTCAGTGACATTTAGATGTTTAAAGATTAATTTAATGATAATTAGGTTTCGAAAAAATTACTAAAAGATGAATTGTATATATTGATTCAAAAAAATTATAAATATGAAAATTTTAGTTACAAATTAGACACTTAAATTTTATAAGCTTTTTTCTTAACTATTTCTAACTAAAGTTCGCAAATTAATTGTTATTTAATTTGATATTTATGAATAATTTTTTTTAACAAAATTTATTGAGATTTAACTATATGCTAGTTTGAAGATCTAAAATAATTTTTTAATGTGTAGAATTTATTTTTTATTTTTTATTTTATTTCTTGGGTCTTCTCATAGATGGAATTTTCTATTAAGTGAGTATCTATGTGATCCGTTAAAATATAATTGGAATTTTATATCACAATGCTTAAAATTATTTATTTAAAAAGAATATGGCATTAATGAATGGGAAAATCACTGTGAAGGACCATCCAAAAAAACTAAAAAAATTCTCATACCAAATTCCCTTAAGAAAAAGGTCCATAGAAATTGTATTGTGATTAATTCGAATGTGAATTTACTTTGTTGCCCCCATGCAAAAAACTGATATGAGATAAATAAATAAATAAAAGTGTTGTTAATATGTACAGTTGTAGTTGTTAATATGATCATTGCAGTTGTTAATACAAAATGTATGTTGCAAATTGTCATGAAAGATGGCTAATACATAGGGGAAGAATATATTCTGTTTCTTTCATGTGGGGCGGGGGAGTTTTTAAATAGTGAAGGAGAAGAAATTCAATATGTTGATGGTTGGGTAAGAACAAGATCTAGGTGTCAAAGTAGGCTTATGAAGTTGTGAAAATAGACATTAGAATTTGTCAAAAATCATATATACACTTGTGAAAGTTAAGACATTAACTTATGTAATTTCATAACTTCTCTAGTTAGGAAAATCTAATTGTCAATGTAAGCTCATGAAGTTGTGAAAATAGGAATAAGAACATGTCAAAATTCACATATGCACTTGTGAAAGTTGAGACATTAACTTGTGAAATTTCATAACTTCTTCAAGTAAGAAAATCTAGTTGTCAAAATAGACTCATGAAGTTGTAAACATAGGCATAAGAACTTGTCAAAATTCCCTTATGCACTTGTAAAAATTGGAACATTAACTTGTGAAATTTCATAACTTCTCTAGGTAGGAAAATCTAGTTGTCAAAGTAGGTTCATGTAGTTGTGAAAATAGGCATAAGAACTTGTCAAAATTCGCATATGCACTTGTAAAAATTGGGTCATTAACATGTGAAATTTCATAACTTCTCAATGTAGGAAAATCTAGTTGTCAAAATAGACTCATGCAGTTGTGAAAATAGGCATAAGTGCTTCTCAAAAATCTCATATGCACTTCTCCAAGTAAGGGCAATTCATTAACTTCACATTCCAAATAGACTCATGCAGTTGAGAGGGGGAATTGGTATGAGAGTTTTTTTTTTTTATAATTTTCATAGTTCTTGAGACATCACAGTGATGTTTCCATAATGAATTGTCTTACCGTGATGGCATGGCAAGTATTTTTTAGGTGGCACTTTATTAAATAATTTTCATAGTTCTTGAGACATCACAGTGATGTTTCCATAATGAATTGTCTTACCAAGGTAAAGTATGATGGCATGGCATAAATGTTAAGATAAAATTTGCATTTTCACCTTATTTAAAGGATAAGTGGCACTTTATTAAATTATTTTTGTAACTTTTCAATCATTAAGAGTCCAGGAGTAATAATAAATAATTTCTAAATTTTGTTGTACTCCCTCCGCAAATTATTTATAAAAAAGTCCTATATTTAAAATGGAACCAAACTTGATGGTCTATGAATCACATCACTTTCTATGGATTTTATATTATATATTTAGGTATAGCTACTTCAACCTGGAACTGGAATCTAATGCTCACTTGAGTTTTAATGGTCCTTGGTCCTTACTATTGTCGGAATTTGAATTAAATAATCCTTCCCATAAAGTTTCTTCAACGAATGTAATATTTCTGTCTTTTATTTTGCTTCCTCCATATATTCTTTTTGTGAAATCAAAGATGAATGTTGTGTGGTAATTCACATGATGTGATCCAAAACGATAGTGGTTGACCACTAGCTAGTTGTCAGATGAGATTAAAATACTGCAAGAAAGAAAAAAGATGGTTTGAAGGAAGACAACCACAACTGTTAAAATCACAGGAAGATGGAATTTGTGCCCTCATCATTTCACCTGGGTGATTTGATTGTTTCTATGATTCTTCTAAAATATTAAGATAAATTTTTTTTTAAAAAAAAAATCATAGAACTTGTTTGGAATAATTGTTATAAGAATAAAACTTGGAGAATTGAAAGAAGACAAGAGGCAGAGTGGAGAGGGTAGCAACGACGGATAGAGAGTCAAAAGACTTAATTATGTGTTTGGATTAGTTTTTGAAGAATAACTTTTACGATTTAAGCATATGAAAGAAGTTTTCTCTCAGCTTGTAAAGAAGTACTTCTCAAAACCACGGTTTCAGAGTTACCTCAATAATCAGTAATAAGAGAAAAGGAGGGCAAACAAAAAGGTGAGCCCAAGGGGCAAAGTGAGCCCAAGTGGAAAAAGTAAAAATTTGTTGAGTTTTGGCGTATTAATAGAAAACCTTAATTAAAAGGGAAAATGAGTGAAAAATAATAAAACAAAACAAAAAATAGAAAACATGTAAAAATTTGTTGAGTTTTGTATTTTAAAAAGCGTATTAATATTCTTTTGTTTTAGAAAACACTTAATTAAAAAGTAACCATCAATTTTTTTTAAAAAATGTGAAAACAAAAAATTATCTGTAGAACAAGAACTCAAATGAGGCCATAATTTCAACATTATTATTTCTAAAAAGTAATTAGTTTATTTGAGTCATGAATAATCATTTTAGACATATAGCAGCAACCTTACCATTATACTAAGATTCTGCCACATAGAATCACATCATTGAGTAAACAATTCCCACTAACAAACAATGATGGTGGACTGATGTAGCAGTGCTTATGCTTGTTTTGAGCCATTGGATTTTTTTACATGTTTTGAGTAGTTCTTCAAGCAATATTTAGTCCAAAATCTTGATTCCTTGTGATTGAAGAAACCTTGTCTTTGAAGATTCATGTTAGCTCTTCCTTATTCACTTTAAATATATATAAGCCAAAATTGGTAGCTGATTCTCCAGAAGAATAGAAAACTTTTGACTAAATAGTCAAGAAAAGTTTGACACAAATACTACTCATGAACTAGGATATGATTACACATGCTAAATGCCCCCTCCTATGTTTGTGCTAAAACCCCATTCTCCCCCCCCCCCCCAAAAAAAAAAAAAAAAAAAAAAAAAAAAAAATTCAAAATCAAAATCAAAATTCAAGCCATACTAAGCTGTAACAAAAACTTTTTACCAATAAATATTTTTAAAGTTGGTAAGGATTTGACCGATATCCACAAGGGTCTGTTTGATTCGAGGAAAATGGAGGGGAGGAGAGTTTTTAATGAGTTCAATACTTCACTTTACAAGACATGGAGAAGTGGGTTGTAAAATTTAATAAAGAGAATATATAAAATTAAACAGTAAGAAAAATTAATTAAAAGTTTTTAAGCCTAGTTCTTCATTTTTTTTTTTTTTGAAGTCAAACTCATTAAAATTTTCTTTCCACTCATACCAAACATATCTATGTCGATTGAATTTCGCTACTTTATGAGAACCTCTATTATAAATTATAAGTCATTTATCAATACATTTTGAGTTTATGCTTAGTCTGATCTTATAAATTTTGGGCCACAACTCACCTTCTCTTACAATAGTGACGGAAAGAATCTCTCATCACCATTTTTCTCCTTTCAAGTTGTTTCAAGTTTATTGACAGAGTAAAACAACAGAGTTCCAATTTATGCTCTGTTTATGATTGATGTGGACTGGTACTGGTCCTCAGGTTTCATCACCATCTTCTCAACAATCTCTGAGTGAAGGAATGAATGGTAGGGAAAAATGTACCAAAAAGAAATATATAGATGGACCAAAAATAATAACATAGGAATGGCAGAATCATTAAAAATCTTCTGCCTATCAAATCTGATATGCTAATTTTCATCACTGAGATTCTTTGCACAAGCATTAACTAGTTATGTTGGTAACATATGTTGGCCATAAACTGATCTATCTTGCTGATAGCCAAAACAATGACTGAAGTTGAGTGGAATGTTAGGCAATTAGTATTAAAAATGCCATATATCTGCACTACCGAATAGAAATTAAACTTTAAACTACAAGTTTAACAGTGATAGCCAGAGACCTGAATTTGTGTAAACACAAAAAAATGTATTGACCTGTTGTTCATGTGGAACTTCCTAGTATTGCAAATTGCAGTACACATAAACCAATGATGCTCCAATTATATAAACTATAACAGACAAAAGAATGTGTTTGGGAAATCACATGATTGATTGCTAAGACAAAAGCTTCCGTCAATTGATGAGTTGATGAATTGATCTGCTTTGCTTAACTAGTTTAGAATGATAATACGTATAAAATGGATGGTCAATAACCAACAAGCTATTGGTTAAAGTAGTAAGTGACTTTACTCTAGTCAGGAGGAGAACAAAAGTTCGAAACCCAAGAAGT
The DNA here is from genome assembly GCA_019022655.1 of Acacia acuminata. NCBI lineage: Eukaryota > Viridiplantae > Streptophyta > Magnoliopsida > Fabales > Fabaceae > Acacia > Acacia acuminata. The sequence continues at coordinate 2,294,065 of JAFJYI010000001.1, forward strand.
ACACTTTTTAGGAGAGATAAAAACTTTTCGCATTCTCAATCTCAAAATGGGTTATACCTTGACCAAATATTAATAAAAAGGATGGTCAAGAAGGATAGTAATTTTTTAAAAGGAAAAAGGAGAACGAAGTTGCAGTTACATGATAGAGAAGGGAAAATTGCATTACAGGCATTTGAAAGTGGCATATCCACGAAATTTAGTAGAGTTAAGGTTTAGATCCTTCGTGATGTAGAGTGAGAAGCTCCTCCTTCTCTCTAGCTTTAACCATGTATCACCCTGTTTCATTTGACTCCAATCCTAAAAACGATCCCCCTCCCCACCCTGGTGATGATCTGTCCTCCAAAAGAGCCAAGCTTGATGATGCACAGGCGTTCGCAGAAAATCTGATGGTGGAGGCCATTGTTGAACCAGTGTCCTCATTGGAACAATCTCCTAATGAAGCTCATGTCGCTGTCCCTGAGACCCAAATGGCCGTGGAGCCCTATGTGGAACCCCGTGCTGCCCAGGATGGCCAGATGAACGTCGACACTCAAGTTCCCTTATTCAAAGACAAGCTGCTGAACTTGGTTTCAGTGGCTCATGAGGAGGAAGACGATGACATCATACTGAATCAGGGAGACGTCCAGATTGGACTTAACGGAAATATACCAACAGTAGACTTTGCCTCTCATATTATTGAAACCTTAAATAAGAAAATGGGTCTCACCGTGGTTGTCAAACACCGGGAAGGAGAATAGCTTATCGGTATCTCCGCGCCCGATTCTTAAAAAATTTGGAAGCCATCCGGTCGATAAAAATTATTGATCTTCACGACGCATGCTTCCTAGTAAAGTTTCAAAGATGAACTAGACTACTGGATGCTCTCTTGTCGGGACCTTGGGTGATTTTTGGACACTATCTTTCACCCAACCTTGGACCCCCGACTTTAAGCCCCATGCCCACGTAATTAATCAAGTAATGGGATGGATAAGACTCCCAAGCTTCCAAAGAAGATATTATCATAAAAGTGTTATCCGCTCCATTGGAAGTGTTTTTGGTGAGGTTTTAAAAGTGGATTACAACATCGATCCGCGATCGTGCGAGGTTTGCAAAGATCGCAGTGAATATTGACCTTACAAAGCCTCTCATCTCCAAGATCCTCGTCGATGGAGAACTCATCTTGGTGGAATATGAGGTCTTCCCTCCATCCTGTTTCAACTGTGGGAGATATGGCCACCTCCAGCAAGCGTGTCCGCTAAAGCAAACCGCCCCCACCGGAAGTCAGTCGGAGGTCCAACCTGTACCTGATCCTGTCGATCGCCCCTATGATACTGAAGCGCAGGAAGATGAAGTGCGGGAAGATGCCCAGTATGGGGCTTGGATGCAAGTCCAGCGCCGTCGACGTACAACTGTCAGAAGTGACAAAGTGAAAGAGACTCATGCCAGTAAGAAGGGAGCCAGTACGTCGCGGTATGGGGCTCTAAGCGAATTTCCTGAGGAGGAGCAGCAGGCTGTGTACGATCTAGCCAGGGAAGAACATCACCCTAAGTCTACACCCGCTGCCCAAGAAAAGAAAGGGCCCGACACCAAAGGGTCGAAAAAGTCTACCTCGGGAGGGATGAAACAGAGAAGGCGCACGTGGGGCAAGGATCTAGTCAAGATTGTCTTTTTAACTCCACTCCTTATGTCGCCCAAAAGTCAACCACAACCTTAGATCAAACCCGTAATGCCGCCATCCGGTGTTTGATGCAAGACTCGGAAGAGCCAGGTGTTATGTGGGCCCAGCCAAGGAAATGATCCACTTTCTAAAAGCCGGGGTACAAAATTAGCTTCAGGGGTCACTATTCATAATCTTGGTGCCAAGCCCAATCCAGACTCCCCTGGGCCTTCGGTTCGCCTCATGAAGCAATTGGCCAGGGATATTCAGATTGAATGTGGAGCATTGGAGGACGGGATGATTGACGGGAGTTGCTTCCCCTTTACCTACTCATTCTTAATATGTCGATTATTACTTGGAATTGCCAAGGAGCCTCTAATAAAAGGTTCCCTTCAATTTTCAAATCCATAGCGTCTACCTACAGGGCTGAGATTTTTGTTCTGGTTGAACCAAGGATTTCAGGTATCAATGCAGACAAAGTGATTAAAAAGCTCGCCTTTCTCCATTCTCACAGAGTGGAAGCCTCTGGCTTCTCTGGTGGAATTTGGATTTTATGGACTGCTAAAGTGACTATTAATGTCCTTATCAATCAGGTGCAATTCATCCATATGGAAGTAACTAGCCTGGGGAACAATATGAAATTTCTCTTCACTGCCATCTATGGGAGCCCTCAACCTCATTTTAGGAAGTTCCTTTGGGAAGATCTTCATCAATTGGCTTCCTCCTCCTCTTCTCCATGGCTCCTGGCGGGGGATTTTAACGCTATACTTCATCAAGATGAGAGAAAGGGAGGAGCTGTGCACCGTGCGAGTGGCTGTAGATTATTTAATAACTTCCTTCATTCTAATGGCCTTGTTGACTTGCACTTTAATGGGCCAAGGTTCACCTGGAGGCGTGGTACACTCCTTATGCGCCTGGATAGGGCCCTTTGTAGCCCATCTTGGATCCAATTATTCCCAAACTCCTCGGTGGCCCATCTCCCTAAATTGAAGTCTGATCACCGGCCCATATTAATTAAATTGGACTCGGATCACCCATCTGGCCCATCGTCTCCACCCTTCAGATTTTTGGCACCGTGGCTCTCCCATCCAGACTTCCCCATCATAGTTCAGCGCATATGGAACTCAGGAGCCGATCTTCTTTCCTGCTTAGATTCCTTCAAATCTCAGATCCAGCGATGGAATATAGAGGTCTTCGGTCATATAGGACGTCGCAAAAGGCGTCTCCTCCGTCGGCTTAATGGAATTCAAATGAAACTGGAAGACGCCCAAGACTCCAATTCGAGCTTCTTGGCCGATCTGGAAACATCCCTGAGGGAAGACTTCGAGGAGGTATGCTTTCAGGAGGAATTGCTATGGATTCAGAAGTCGGCCTCCGATTGGCTCTGCCTAGGTGATCGGAACACCAAATATTACCACATGAAGGCTCTTATGCGCAAGAAGAGGAATCGCATCTCACAGCTCAAGAGCCCAGATGGTTCGTGGATAACTGATGAGGATCAATTATCAAGCCTCGCGAGACAATTCTTTGTGGATTTATACTCATTGGATGACCCGGTGTTCACTCCTCTCTCTCTGAATAGGTCGTTTCCTGCCCTATCTGATCAACTTCTCTTGGCTCTTGATCGAATGGTGTCCCCTGAGGAAGTCAAACAAGCCTTGTTCGAAATGAAGCCCCTCAAGGCGCCTGGATGTGATGGCATTCATGCTCTGTTTTTTCAGTCACATTGGGATATTGTTGGCCCCAGCATTTACTCATATGTGCTCAGCCTTTGGGAAGGTAACTCATTAGACCCCTCCTTGAACCGTACTCTACTTGCTTTAATTCCCAAGGTTAGTCAACCCAGGCTTATTAAAGAATTCAGGCCGATTAGCCTTTGTCCTGTGCTTTACAAAATTGTGTCCAAGACGTGGCTAATAGATTGAGATTAATTATGCCTACCCTAGTCGGACATACCCAGTCCAGTTTTGTTCAAGGAAGAAGTATACGAGACAACATCATAATTGCTCAGGAGGTCATGCACTCCATGAGGGGAAAAAAAGGGAAATCTAGCTGGATGGCAATTAAAATCGATTTAGAAAAGGCCTTTGATAGACTCAGATGGGATTTCATTCAAGATACTCTAGCGGATCTTTGGTATTCCGGTAACAGGGTGCGCTTGATCATGAATTGCATTTCATCCACTTCTATGGAAGTTTTGTGGAATGGGAAAACCACTCCCTCTTTCTCTCCAAAACGTGGTGTTAGACAGGGTGATCCCCTCTCCCCCTATATTTTTGTACTCTGTATGGAGTGGCTTTCTCAGCTAATTGAGGCCAAGGTGTTTTCTGGGGAGTGGAGGACTATAAAACTGGGCCGCAATGGAGTTGCTCTATCACATCTCTTTTTTGCCGACGACCTAATACTCTTTGGGGAAGCGTCACCCCATCAAGCCAATTTAATAAAGGCAATCTTACAGAGTTTTGCATTTCTTCGGGCCACTCGTGAGCCGGGGAAAAAACCAAGGTACGGTTCTCCGGGGAACACCGGTCCTCGGGTATGCAGATTTTGTGTGACTTACTAGGATTCCATAAGACGGATTCCCTAGGCAAATATCTTGGAGTTCCTCTTCTGAATGGTAGGGTCTCTAAATCCACCTATGAGTACATCATTAATAGGCTGCAAACAAAACTTTCAGGTTGGAAGAGCCAATCCCTCTCCTTGGCGGGGAGGATCACTCTCGCCAAGTCGGTTTTGGCTTCCCTGCCCCTTTACACCATGCAGAGTACTACCATACCTTCCTCATGTTGTGCTAAGATAGAGAAGTTGATTAGGAAATTTATTTGGGGCTACACAAGTGATCACCGTGGCACTAGCTTGGTTAAGTGGACGGATCTATGCCAACCAGTGCGGAATGGAGGATGTGGATTACTCAATCTTCAATCCCAAAATAAGGCTTTCATGATGAAGCTTATTTTCAAGATACATGCTCAGCCCAACTCCCTTTGGGTTCGTGTTTTGAAGCAGAAATATGTTGTATCGAACCTCAAGGAAGTGCCTTGTCGCTCTAGGATGTCGTACTTCTGGAAGAACCTTATAAAACTTTGGGATGAGACCTCTCATCATATTAAATGGTCTCCGGGGGATGGCAGCCAAGTCAAGTTTTGGGATGACTTTTGGATAGGGGATAAGGGCCCCCTTAAACATCTTTCCTTCGCCCCTCTCACAGATCAAGACCTCCAGAAGACCATTATGGACTATAGGACGGATGATGGATCTTGGCAATGGCCACTGTTCCAGCACCTTTTGCCCCCTGACATATTGCAGAATATATCTGCCCTTCATCCCCCGACTGAGCAACAGGGGCCGTCTTGCAGCTGGAACTTATCCAGCAATGGTTGTTTCACCACCAAGTGCGCTTTATACAAAGACCGGAATCCCTAAACTGGAATGGGTGCAACAAGGTTTGGTCCTGTTTATGGAAGCTCCCGATGGCCCAGAGGATTAGAACTTTCATCTGGCTCCTTTTGAAAGGTAAGCTGCTAACCAACGTGGAGCGACTTCGACGTGGGCATGGTGATCCACTATGTTCCCTCGTAAATCCAAAGAACGAAGGGGTCGATCATGTTTTTAAAGGCTGCAGACTTATCCTCTTCGGTTTGGCGGAAAATTTTACCACTTGATATGGGTACTGAATTTTTTCGGGTTGGATATCTCGAAATGGGCCGGGTTGGCATAATCATCATCCCTCCTTAGACTCTTCTTGGAAGGTAGGTATTTGCATAACCTATTGGAAGCTCTGGGACTCTCGTAACAAGAGAATATTTCTCGATGTTTCTTTCACCTCGATGAGATTGTGGCTAATGTTAAATCTTTAGTTGTGCATTCTCGGGCTTGCTTCGCCAGGTTTAGGCTTCTTTTGTAACCTTCCAGGTGTCTATGCCATTCTTTTGAACAGTTGTATATTCCCGATTTTTAATGAAATTCCCATTCATTCAAAAAAAGTGGCATATCCACAACTCCTAGCAATTTCACATGGTCCACTTCTAAAGCCATAGTTAGGTTCTTTTCTTTTTTACCAGCACTTTCAGCCACTAACTACCCTTTCTCTCTCTTCCATTTGGATTCTGCAAGCAAACAGCAGCTATATATATGGCACATAGTCTGAACATTCTCTTCACAAAGGTACAAACATTTGAAACCATAGTTTGAACATTCTCTCTGGTGCTTCACCGTGGTTAAAAAAAAAGAAAAAGAAAAAGAAATCAATTCAGATGAGCAAACATCCCAGTGCTGAAGAATTGACCTTAGAAGAAGGAGGCTTACCCAAAGTCTCTGGCTCATTGCCTTCCCCTCTTGTCCCTCTTGGAAGAAAGGTAGATCAAATAGAGATATATGATAAAAACTGCAACTTCTTTCTATTCTAAGCTCTCTCTCTCTCTCTTTTTTTTCTCGTTTTGCATGGAAAAATTGGAAACTAACACTGATCCACGTGTCTTTGATGTGCTCATATTAACAGTTTGGGTGTTAAAACAGGTAGGAGCCGAGTTTGTAGGAACCTTAATTCTCATGTTTGCTGGTATTTCCGCTGCTATTGTGAACCAAAGGACACCAGGTTCTGAGAGTCTAGTTGGGTGTGCAGCCTCTACCGGTCTTGCTGCTATGGTCGTTGTCCTCGCCACTGGTCACATCTCCGGTGCTCATCTCAACCCTGCAGTCACAATTTCCTTTGCTGCTTTAAAGCACTTCCCATGGAAACATGTAAAAAACGTTTTTTCCCCTTTCCCCTCTTCTCTATTTTAACCTTATATTCTATTTCGTTTGAGCTACCTAGTGCTTACCAAAGCTAAATTTTAATTCTATATTGTAGGTTCCTGTATATATCGGCACACAAGTTACTGCGTCCATATGTGCAGCATTTGCTTTAAAGGGGATGTTTCACCCGTTCATGAGTGGAGGAGTCACAGTTCCTTCAGGAGGATATGCTCAAGCTTTTGCTTTAGAGTTCATTATCAGCTTTATTCTCATGTTTGTTGTCACAGCAGTCGCCACCGACACAAGAGCCGTGAGTATTATTTTATTCATGAAATGTAGTTTACTGAAAAAAGAGGATATTATGATTGGGAAGGAGATACTCTCCTCATCTCCCCTCTGCCCATCCCTCATCATCCTCATTATGACTGTCCAAATCTTGATCCAAGGGATCAGAATGATTTTTTAAAAAACAGTGCCCGGTAAAAATTACGATTTTTTTAAAAACAGTGCCTAGTAAAAATTACCGCATGCGATTTTTTGAAAAATCATTCTGACCTCTTAGATCAAGATTTGAACGGTCGAATGGAGGATGATGAGGATGAGCAGAAATCTGCCAAGGAGAGAAACCGGAGGCGTTATAATTGAGCAAAGCTGTTTACATCAAATAGAGAAAGAGAAGAAATAATAACTTTTGGGGATGTTCCTTGTTTAAACTACAACAATTTCTTGTTGCATCCCCACTAAGATTCAAGGATCATGGCCACCGTAGTTACCATTATAGTTACAATGGTTGAAGTAATTGATCTTCTCAGTGTGAAATCAGATCCTAAGCTAACCTTTTTTCATTTTTCTTTTTTTGTCTGGTCGAATTGTTATTCCCTTACCATGTTAAATTACGTAAATTCATTTAAGATCAAGATCATCTTTCTGAGCTTTCCTTCCCTTGTGCCTTTCTTCCATTGAAATCGAACAGTCGCATGTATAAATAAGATATCTTCTCTATCCTTACCAACATATAGTAAGACTATCATGAATAGTGCTTGAGCCATATAATTTCCAAAGAATTGTCTGTTTTCTTCTGTTGCCATTATAACTCAAAGGAGTCAACCTAGCTGGGGGAGTAAGAACAGAGTCACTCTTCAGTTTTTGTCCTTAGTAATTCTACAGGATATATTAGTCAATATGAACATGAGTTGCAATTAAAATGCAATCACTGTCTGCACAGCAAGATATAACCACCAAGTTGCACCAGATAACTCGATCTTTTAGGTTCTGTTTGGCATGAGGGAAATGTAGGGAAAGGGAAAGGGAGGAGAAGGAAAATTTTTAGGACTTGGATTTAAAAAAATTAGAGAAGTGGGGTTGAAAGTTTTTAATTAATTTTTCTTACTCTTTTATTTTACATGTCATCTTTAATAAAATTTTATAACCCCACTTCATCAATTTTTTTAAATCCAACTCATAAAAATCTTCCTCCAAATCCCTCATACCAAGCAGCCCTCTAGGTTAAGAGCAAGCATCCTTATCTAACACGAGTATTTAACAAAGCTAGATATATCGAGCATCATAATATGGATAATAATATGGTTGATTCTGCATTTTTATGCAGGTGGGAGAGCTTGCTGCAATTGCAGTGGGAGCGACTGTCATGCTCAACATACTTATAGCTGGGTATGTCTCACATTGCTACTCAAATTCAACGACAGTTATTGCTTTGTCAGCCACCAACATCTTTTTGTCAACGAATTTGAAATTGGTTGGTGTAACTAATAGCGTTCAAGTAACGAGAAATCCAATCATATATCACTTTGCATACTAACTTCAATCATTTAAATATAACAAAGATCTGTCCTTTCCCCGGTAGAAACCACCTTAGATTTCCTTTGGATTGGTTTACATGATGGTAGGGTTTTTAATTGTTTTTCAACTCCATTCAGTATAACATCATCATCATCAACAACGACGACAACAGCAAATCTTATCTCATTAAGTGCGATTGGTTACATAGGTTGCACGGGGTTATCGTATTTCATCAACAACCAATTATTTAGATATATTATTTACTGATAGATCAAAGTTGATGCCCATAAAGGATGACAGTCCAAAAATAATTGTTCGTGTTCAAGAAATGTCAAATATTAGTATAGGCAAGCAATGATTTTTTTTTTTTGGTTGTAGACAAGAAATGATATTTTAAATACATAAAGGCACCTCAAAACTTACCATTTTGCAACGTCCCATGCACATACCAATATCCTTGCTTCATAGTGCATGAAATGGTTTTCAACAAATGACCGCACAATAAAAACTAACTACACATGTTTTTAAACCATATTGATCATGATTTATGAATAGTGGAGTTTCAAATTGATTCTATATAATATATGTTGATTAATCATTCAAACGTTTGCTTCACCATGTATCACAGGCCAGCAACAGGAGGATCAATGAACCCAGTGAGAACGCTAGGTCCAGCTATTGCTACAAGTAACTACAAAGATATATGGGTCTACCTCATTGCTCCTATTCTAGGAGCTCTTAGTGGGGCAGGAATCTACACTGCAGTCAAGCTTCCAGAAGCGGACGGTGAAACACAAGGAAAGGCTTCAACACCACGGAGCTTCAGAAAGTGACGCATCTGCATGATCATAAGATTGTGTTTCATGTTCTTATTAGACACTCAGCCACAAGATGTTTGTGCTTCATAACATAAAATTTGGGTGAAGCAAGCAAAAAATAAACACTGCTGGGTACATCCACTTATTGGATACGCAATATATATCAAAGTCAATATGTATCAATTGATCTATCATGCATGCAAAGCACAGTGCACATTTGGCTTATCCCACTGTATTAAATTATCGGCAGATTACCATAAAGAAATATAAACACAACTTTTATCTACAGGAAGTGACATTAGTAGAAACCTCTATTGAAAGAGCCTGTGAGTATCTCCAACCACATGCACCGTATGAAAACAAATACAACATTTTTCACAGCACTGGAAAGATAGCAGTAAGTCATCTCTATCCAAGAAAACACATTGAGTGGAACAAATTTAAGTAAAAACATATTAATACACAGGGATTTAGGCAAGTTATCAAATATACAGAAAAACCTTTCAGAATACACAAATTTTCTACAATACCTAGCCTTTCCCATATCCCAGATATTTATGTTTGCATTAATGCACAACATAGATAACAAGGTGATGAGCTTATGCAGTGTCAAACATATAGTAACTAACTCAGAAGTTTGTTGTAAATCTGGCTACAAAAAGCAGATCACAGCTAATGCAGGGAACTGGCATGATGCAGATAACACCATACTCATCGTCATTGTGGAATCAGATATTCATGTGACGATATTCAAAAGCTCATACTTTTTCCTGCTCTACTTTCTAGCAAATAATATGGTTGTTACTACTCCAATCCATTTGCTTCAACATGATCTTTATGATTTCATGTATTTCCAGTGCAATTAGGCCCTTTGGAAATCAGATAGAACCTAGAGAGTACAGAGATACAAGTGAAGCTTTTTTTTCCCAATAAAGTTCATCATCTTCATCTGCGGAACTCCAAGCTGATCTTGGAGTCATCAGTAAAGCCTCATCCCCTGGATTATTGAGTACAGCATTATTTATTGATAGTCTAAATATTGTTCTCATTTCAACTTTGTTTCTATTATAAAAATGTCAACAGAGCTTCCAAATGCTAGAGTTGTAACTATCTTATACTTATAGAAGTTCTACAATGTAAATACAATGAAACTGCTATTAAAGAAGTGCCTTTTTTATATCAAAAAGAGGTTTGATACTCAATGATCTCATTCTCAGATCAAGAATACAAATTTGCATGGGTTTGATATTTAACTCTTCTTTGAAAGGGAAACTCTAAGAAACATAGATAATCATTATAAATGGAATTAATCATGTTGGAAACATTTGTATATGAATTTGGAGAGCATTTGCCCTTGTCTTAGCTCAAGCAACCAGAGAACTACGGATTTTTGAAGTTTGGATCCAGTTCAGCAGATAGAAAAAATTAGACTAGCCTTTCAAACTAAAGCACCGAGGCATATTAGTAATACGGTTCTATTCAAGGACAAGTGCGATATTACTCTCATAATAAAGACCAAAGCATTGACTTTGGCCGAGTATATAAAAAGTTCAAGACCACAAATGAACAGAGGCAGTGATGTCAAGGAAATTTAATAACTCATCATCTCGCATTCAGATATATATATATATATATCACCATCAGTAGAATGAAATTTATAGCCCAGCCTAGTTCACCCAAAAGAAAATCTGGACCATCAATGGCAGAATCCCCCTTCAAGACCCATAAAAATAGGCAGAATTCTACAACTGTGAAAGAAATCCAGTTAAAGTTCTATCATCTCAATGACAAATACAGAGCCGCGTTGACCTTTTTTTTTTTTTTAATGCCATATCTTTAGTTCAGAACCATACAAATAAATATATCACCTATCCCATGCTCGAACATACGAAGAAAACCCATCCTAATTAAATTTTGAAACTTTATCGTTCCCTTTGAAAATCAGTTTCTCGGAATGCCTACAAATGCAGAATTGGGAAATAATATTCTGCCTTTACACTTCTGTTTTCTAAATTCATCAGCAAGTTTAAAATAAAACCCACCTCCCAAATGCAACAAAAAGAATGCGAACTCTTTCGCGTATCAAAAATAAATTCGGATCCACCCCATCAAACCAGCGATATCCCTCGGACCTGACCCATTTCTGAGTCGCGTCGTGTTGAGCATCGGAACACAGAGAGAACGAAGAAAGCAAGCAACACACCAACTACGTCGGCAACCGCATCTCTAGCTGAAGCTCCGGCAGATCGAAAGTAGCCAAGCTCATCGGCGGTCTCTTTGGCAGCGCCTGCGAGGAGGGAAGCGATTGATCCGATCGAAATGGCGTGGCGGCGAAGGAAGGGTATCTGGTGAAGGTCGCGAGGGTGGTGAAAACAATAGAGAGGGTGAAGCAGAAGAGGACGTGGTAGACCTTATCTGGGGCCAACCACGGGTCTGTCTCTTCCATTCCGTTGGAAGCATCTGCTTCTTCTTCTTCAAGCTAGCTACGAAATCGAAACACGCTGTTACTCATTCCAATCGTCATTCTGAATCGATAACAATTTTTTTTTTTTTTTTTTTTTTTTTTTTGCATAATACAGGCAAGCCGGAGCTTGGGCAGATAAAATAGGAACTAGATTATAAACTCTAGTCCTAAATAAACAAACTAACTATAATACTAAGATTGGCAAGTCATTTGGTCCCTTGTCACCAAGTGAAGACACCCCACAGGAACTGTTGGGATGATGATCACGTCCTCATGAGGAGGAGCATCGTGGCCTTCCTTAGCCAAATAGTCCGCATGTAATGTTATCTCTTGGCGTGTAGTAAAGCTCGACGTCCCAATCCCGGAAGAGAAGATCTCTAATATCACCGATGATACCTCTTAGCGGATGATCATCATAACAAATAGTCTCTCATGATTATATTGATAGCATCCAGGAATCGAGAATAGAGCATAATCTCGATGCAATCCCAACCCAGCCATTTTTAACCTAGAATATACAAATCGACATGATTTGCAAAACCCCATTAGTTTTGAGAACGATGACTCCTCCGCAGAACCGTTGTTTAACCGATCCATCAACATCGATCGAACCACATTTCCGGGAAGTCCAAGTTCAAGTTGAAAGATTTGGTGAGATAAATTATGAATCAAATAATAAGTAATTCAAGTGAAGATCTTCGTGTTCTCAATATTTTTTCCTTGGAACAAGGATTTGCATCTTGATGTCCAAAGGAAGCTGACCCAAGCAAAATATTTTCGACCACGGAAAGTTACGGAATCTCCCTTTTCCTGGCTGTGATGGATGTTCCACTTAAGCCAAACCCGTAAATTACCCGCAAAAAAGCGGGAAAAATAGTTAGGTCTTAACATTTCTTTCCAAAATTTTCTTGCTCCTCGATTACATTACACTCTCATCACTATTACTTTCTTGACGTAAGACCAATTTTGGCTCGAAAGAGTTTTGGCAAGTCTTTCATGGGCAACCGCCACATGAAATATTTCACGATCCGCCATTTCCATAGTAGAGACCAAAATTGGTTTCCATTTTCACCTTCTCGCCGAGAGAGATATTGATAAGCCGACTTAACAGAGAAGCCTCCATCTTTTGCCGCTCTCCAAGTGAAACTATCAGAAGAACTGCTAGTAGGTGGTTGAGTTCTCAATATTGTGTTAATTATGCCCAAAGGAAGGATTCCCTGCCACCTACTAACATCCCATCTACCATTCATCAACATATGGTCCCTCACCAATTCATCCTCATCTATCAATGATGGATTGTGGGCAAATGTTACCAGAGGGCGGTCAAGGGGAAGCCAAAGGTCACACCAGAATTTTGTGTCCGCCCCATTATTAATCTTCCTCCCCACTCCATCTATGAACTTATCCCAAACTTCAACAATCGCTTTCCAAGGCGATGATGAGCTTTTCTTTTTTGATACTTTAGGCACAGATGAGTTACCACAGTTATACTTAGCCCAAAGGCATTGAACCCACAAAGCATCTTTTTTATTGAGGAGGTGCCAACAAAGTTTCATGATGAACGCCCTATTCTGACGTCTCAAATTTTTGAATCCAAGACCTCCCTGCTTCTTAGCTTGGACAATCTTGTCCCAAGCTATGAGATGCAATTTTTTCACCTCCTCGTCCTGCGACCAAAGGAAATTCCTCGAGAGCTTGTCAATCTCATTTATAGTACATATGGGTAAGAGAGCTGTCTGCATATAGTAGCTAGGTAAAGATGATATCACAGATTTAATCAAAACAGATCGCCCAGCTATAGTCAGAAACTTGCTTTTCCACATGGAGAGCTTTTTACGAGCTTTTTGAACAATCGGATGATATGTGGCCTTTGTGACTCTTTTGTGTATAATCGGCACACCCAAATATTTCCCCAGATCAGAAGTGATTCCAATTCCAAGCATTCGACTGAGATCAAGAGCTCTATTGAAATGGACACTAGTAGAGCAAAACATTCTTGATTTTTCTAGATTAATTCTGTGTTCCGAAACTTCACAGAAGGTTCTGTCATTTGATCAGAAGAAGCTTCAACGAAGAGGATGAGATCATCCGCGAAGAAAAGATGGGATATTTTGGGGCCTCCTCTTTTGAAAGTAAAAGGTCTCCATCGCCGAATCTGACATTCATTTTTAATAAAATGACTAAGGCGTTCCATACACAAGACAAATATATATGGACTTAAAGGATCTCCTTGTCTAACCCCTCTAGTAGGATTGAAGCTCGAACTTTCATCACCGTTCCAGAGAATAGACATAGAATTCGTGGTTATGCAAGCCATAATGATTTGAATAAAGTTTGTCTCCAAGTTCAAACACTTAAGCGTATGTTCTATAAATTTCCAATCAAGCCGTCATAAGCTTTCCCCATATCAATCTTGATGGCAAGCAAATCCTTTCCTCCTTCCTTTCATTCTCATAGAATGTATAATCTCTTGAGCAATAAGGATATTATCACAAGTGGACGCCAGATATAAATCCACATTGCTCATGTCCTATAAGATGTCCCATAATGCTCCTAAATCTATTCGCCAAAACCTTTGTAATGATTTTGAAGCTCACATTGCACAAGGATATTGGACGATACTCTCTCAACGAAGAGGGGCTGTCAACTTTAGGTATGAGCACAATCTTGGATCTATTAATGGTAGCCATATTGGAGGGGTTATCAAAGCAATCCTCAATGAAATCACATATTTTATCTCCCACAACATCCCACTGAGTTTGGAAGAAGTGAGCATTAAGGCCATCCGGTCGGTGCCTTAAAAGCCCCCATGGCAAAAGTAGCATTTTTGATTTCCACTGGTGACATTAATGTTAACCCGCGCAAATCATTAGCGGAATGAATGGGAAGTCGACATAGCTTAGCGGGATCTCTAATGAAGCATCTCGGGTATAGAGCTTAAGAAAAAAATCGTGGGCCATCATTTTTGCGGTATCATGATCTTCAATCCAGTCTCGCCTCATTAAAAACACCTCCTATTTTCTCGCTTTTTTCTTTTGATCATGGTGGAGGCATGAAAAAATCTTGTATTCCGATCACCCCCTGCAACCATTTACTTCTTGATTTCTGGAACCATGTGATTTCTTCTTGAGTGGCAACTTTATGATATTCATTCCATAGCTTTTTCTCAAGTCTGAATAAAGTAAATTCATCCTTCGGGGTTCTATCAATTCCTTCTAAATCTCCTTTTTCTTTTTAGTAAAACTACCAATGTTTGTTTTCGTTCCATTGTGAAGCAGATGTATGAAAATTTTCAAGCCCTTGAATCCAATTTTTGTCCTGCCAAGCTTCCTTGGTAATATCTTTAAAGTCGTTTTCTAGGGTCCAAGCAGCTTGATAGAAAAAAGATTTCCTGAACCGTCTCTGCTGGGATAGAGGATGCACATTGACTACCACCACCCTATGATCGATTTAAATTTAAGCTCATGCCGGACTGAGAAATTGGGAAAAGTATTAATCCAATTGAAATTTGTAAAAACCCAGTCTAGCCTTTCTTTCAATCCCTGTTTCTCCCAAGTGAATTTGTCCCCTTGAACCGTCGTCTCAATAAGATCAGTAGCGTCAATACAATCCCTGAACTGCTTCATAGCGGTCCATGGGGGTTCAGCTCCACCAAGTCTATCATTTAAGGACAAGAAAACATTAAAATCCCCAGGACTAACCAAGGGAGATTAGTGTTGGCATTGGCAAGCATCCGAAGAGAGTTCCATAAATTATTTCTACCATTTTTGTTGTAGTTTCACCATAAACAATCGTCACAAGGCTTAAGGTATTAGCATGAAGATCTTTAACTTGGCAATGAAGCAATTGAGTAGTGGAATTAATGTAGTTAATATCAAAAGTATTAACAATGCATAGCAGTTCATGAACATCAAACCCAGAACCTTAACGGGAAATACAAATTGACGTTTTACTAAGGGCTCATAGTTAATAGTTAATACAATCTTCGTGATCTCATTTTTTTGTTTCATCCTTTAACTTATAAGCTATTAAGGCTTTGGTCCTCAATTTTCTTTCTTTCTTTTTTCTTTAACATTGATCACTATATTAAACAAAGAAATATTTTTTAAAAAAATACTATATAAATTTTAAAATGTTAAATAGGTGATTTCTCAATATAAAAAAAAAAAAATTGTCAATTATTATAATTGTTTTTATTAATCCTACGTTGTTGTTGTCAACAAAATTTTAAAGTTAAAGTAATATTTTCTCTATTATATTCCTTTCAATAAAGTTATGGATCATTTTACTTTTTAAGGTCTAAAACTTTTTGTTTGAAATTTGAGGAATCAAAAGGATAAATTTAAGATACTAAAAAATTATATAAACCATTTTATTAATTATAAAGCAGGCATGTTCATGCGGCAAGACAAGAATGAGACATGCTTGGTCAGCATCCCGTCCCAGAAAAGGACATGGGACACCTATGTTATCCGGCGGATCGGGAAAAGACTGATATCAAGACAAAATTCACTAGGTATATTTTTTTAACCGACAACAAAATTCAGTTGAGTGAAGGGGGTGACAGTATACTTGAAAAAAAAAAAAAAAAAAAAAAAAACGTGGTAGTTCACACACCAAGTCTTCAGGCTCTATGGAGAAGAAGAACATGGCTGGAAACCACATCCAAAAGAATATGTTCCATTGGATATCGTTGGATCCGTCAAAATCAGAAAGAAGCAACATGTAGTGGAGCACTAAGACTCCAATGGGAATTGGATTAGAGGTCCTGAAAGATAACGGTCATCATCACCGGTTAAGGGAAGAAATCAATGAGATTAGATATCTTCTTCTCTCTCTCTCTCTTTTGTTCTATATAAAAATTTTAGGAAAGGGTTAGGTTCACCCACAATTTAAGCGAGGTAAAAAATCTTTCTTTCTCCCAAGAGATTCTAAGAGACAAGTCATTTACTTGAGGCACCTGTGATCTTGGGATCTCCTCCAAAGACTCGACCAACTCCAAGATCGAACCTCTCCCCTTGGTGAGAGTATCCGACCCCTTTACCAATTAAGCTCTAACATGAGGGGTGAGATCTTCTCTTCTCGAATTGAGATATTGAGCTCCAATATGGACAACGCTAGACAATGTGTGTAGACTACCTTGCTGAAAATGCCCATAATCTCAGTGAAGACATGCTGATTTTGTAAAGCCTTCGTCCGAGATGCCTCTCCATCATGCAAGAAGACCAATCCCAACTACCTTCAAAAAGTGAACACAATGGCGGAGCCGAACCCTCCCTTGATCTTATAAAATTTGTGAGAATATATATGTATTTATTGTATGATATTTTATTTGGCCACAAATCCAAATTTTTATCTTCTCTAAAGATAATGTTTGTTTCATTACTCATTGAAATTTTGTAAGACGAAGGGGTGAGATCTTACATCGGTTATTATTTATTTGTATTTTCAAGGTTATTTGATAGGATATTGTATTAATTTAAAGCTCCAATACGGACAACGCTAAAAGACAATGTGTAATTAGACTACCTTATTATAAAATGCCCATAATCTCAGTGAAGACTTTTTAATTATGTATATATGATTTTGTAAGATGCCTCTCCATCATGCAAGAAGACCAATCCCAACTACCTTCAAAAAGTGAACACACGTTAGGTGAAAGGATTTTCGCCCACAATGATGAAATTACAGGGCAAGCCTTAAATATATTATATTATTACTATTATTTTTTTCATTGCCTGTGACAAAGAGCACATCACTGGTTTAGTGTCATTCCCTTTTTATATCTTTCTGAATTTGTGAGGAGTCTTCCCTAAAGAGGAGCTAGAAAAAGTCCTCACTCTTTGAAGTTTTCACAAATGAATCCATTTTGTTTCAACATTGCTCCAAACTTTCAAATCAGATATGGTGGTTTGCTATGCTCCATTGCTACTCAACATGTTAGTTGGGCCAGACCACATCTAAAGGTCAAGCAAGAGCTTGAATCCCAACATGCATTTTGCCCCTCCAAATTTCAATCTCTTGTTCAACTTTGGTTGTGTGTGTAAATAATTTAAAATTTATATTATGTTATATACACTCCATCCTGTACTTATTATAAGACCTTTATACTTGCTTCTTCACGAAATATCCTTTATTTAAGACACTATTTTTTTCCCACTTAGTATCCCTAACTAACCATACAACATTCTAATAAATTAATCAAAACTCTTTTAACTAATAACTTTTGTTAAGGATAATTTTGAAATCTTGTTAAAAAAAAAAAAGAATCACTAGATATTTTAAATTGCATAAAATTATTAGTAGGAGTTTATAAATAATCATATGAAATATTATTCTTGAGTCATGAACGTTTAGTTTGCCAATATCTCTATAAAATATATACAAAAAAACATGTCTAATTATTTCATTCTCATGTATTTGTTTCACGTTATATATTGTTTACTCTTGTGCTTAAAATGGATAATGTTACTTCAAAAGCACAAAATGCACTTTGAACATTCATTCAAATTTATACTCTCTCCTGGTGCCAAAAAAAAAAAAAAAAAAAACTTATAATCTCTCCGTTTTAAATATAAGATAAAGTTGATTTTTTTTTTGAGAGATTAATGAAACTAAATATGTTACTTAATCATATCAAATATTGTGTATCCTTATTATATATAACTTTATTAGTCAAAATAATTAGTTTAGAGAAAAAATATAAATATAAATACTATAAAGTAATTTAATTAGCTTCCTTAATCTATATATAAAAATAAAAAAATCAATTTTATCTTATATTTAAAATATGAGGGAGTAATAAAGACAAAGGGTTATACCAGAAGATTGACACTGAACATAGATGATCCCATGAACTTATATATGGAGGGGGTCCAAATTATATATTCTTCTACAAGTAATGGTCAACGTTAAAACTTTCATTATTTCATAGATAAACCACGGATCCTTTTTTAAGGGCTGGAAAAAGGAAAAACTAGTCCTAGCTGGTTCTTAGCAAAGAAAGAGGTTTTTTTATGTAATTTCTATCCATCAAAGTTTCTGTTTACTTGGAAATTGGAATGATGCCATTTGAATTCATTTGTTAAAGTTTACCCTGGTTTACATTACCGCAGGTAAATTCTAAATAACCTTTGTGTCGGCAATAAAGCTACCTACCTCCATGTTCTTCCCATGTAGCAAAAATCAATTAAATTCCTCATTTTCATTTTCTGGTAGCTAGGTTTAATACTCAATAGTTTCATCCATGTTCAACTTTTTTGTCCAGAAGCAAATAGTTACGTGAACAAGAAAAGTCTTGTTCCACACCACCAAGTACACAACTTGATGAATAGCATAATCTCTGACTAATAGAAGCTCCTGACAAATGAATTGTAGAGTAATATAACTCTGAGATTTTTCAGGAATCCAACCAACCAACGAATACATAAGTGCCCTTCTTAAATGTCTTGTGCAAAACTCAACTTGTGTCCTTTTCCGTAAACACATCACATCAAAATTCTCAAGTCTCTGAGTCTGAACCATTATTTCCACCGTATATGACCACTGAGAAAATCACGTGATTCATATATATAGATATATGCCACTTGAATTGTCCAAAATGGAACTACAAAGCACTGTTCTAGATCTCACTCAGATGCTGTCTGTTCTCTCTTTCACACACAGATACAGCCTGTCATGGTGCACCTAGATATCAATATTATATGGCTCTTTGAGGCTAAATTTTCATATGACTTAGCTTGAGTAGTAGTGGACATAAGTGGTCAAGTTTGATATGGTTGAAATTGAACTGGATATTTGTGATGTTGTTGTTAGTGGGTGGTGGGGCTGGTTGGTGATGGAGAAGTGCAAGGACTTGCTTCTCGTGAATTTTAATTTTTGGCACAAACTCACAGAAAAATAGACAAGCAAGGAGGTAGATGGTATGAAAGGGGATGTTGGATCAAATTTGAAAAAGCAAGAAAGCAAAATAGTACACGAAGGAATGAGTGAATGTTTATAGATTTCAAAGAATGACAGTGTTATGAGTTTCACATCAGGAAGGAAGGTTAGCTTAAAACAAGGGGCTTTATAACCGATAGCTAGCTTTTGGTGTGTGGTTCTTACAAGGTTTTGTGCTCTTTACCCAGGTGCTTTCATTAAAAACGGGCCAACCGGAACTCACTACAGACTGAGGAGCAGATAATATGTCTAAAAGCAGGTGCTTTAATGGTATATCTATCCTTGGACTTTTAAATTTGTGACCAAGAATGAATGACTTGTAAAAAGAGGTGTTTGTGTGTGTGTCCACCACAATGATGGAGTTTGGGAAGGGAATGAATGATGTAAATTGGAAAGAATGAGAGTTATCAAGCACAGCACAGTTCTAATGGAAGAAGCTTTGCAATTGCAATTATCTCTCTCTCTCTCTACACTTGTCGGCCACAGGTCAGCGTCCCCACGTGTGGTCCCTCAGACATGTGGGAATGTCTCATTGGCTTCTCATGTGTACATGTGGGATGTCTAACATCAATATCAGTGAACTAGTGCAAACTGTCCTTATCACGCTCCACCCTGCATCATAATATTACTTCCTTTTAAAACCATGTGTGTGTGTAGTGTATATGTCTGTACATGTTTGTGTGAGAAAAACACAACTCGAGTCAATGACTTATATGCAATGGAAATAAATTTTCATTACTTGCAAGAATCTCTTGAGAACAATTAAAGGGAATATATATGATGAAGATTAAATAGCATAGCAGCAATTAGAGATACCAAAATTATTGACGTGGAAAACTCCTCAAAGCAAAAGTAATATAAAAACCGTGGATTGTAGAAAATAATGAAAATCAACTCCAATTAAGGTACAAGAGAATCTCAATTGGGTGCACAAAACAACTGCTAACAGCAAGCCAAAACTACAAACTTGCAGTAGAGAAAGAAGCTGAAACATGTCTAAAACTGAGGCTGTCCAACTTTTAACAAATGTACTAACACCCAATTTTGCTAGTTGTATATGCGAAGATGGCTTTCCCTCATCTCTCTCAAAGTGGCTGCTCTTTCACTTTACATTTTTTTACTAGGCACAAGTACTCTCACATAGAAGATAATCCTATTCGAAGTATTGTTAAGCATTAAATGTAGACATATTCAATAAGGATTCAAACATTGGTTCGCTATATTTATAAAAACTAGCCCTTCTACTATATACAACCCTTGTTGTTGTAATTCCCTCTCCAATTTAGTTAGTGAGACACAAATGATCTTCAAATATTGGGTCTTTGTTGGCATTGTAATGGAGCCCACACCCAACAATATCCATATATTTTTTAGTTTGTTCATGTGGAATCTTAGAACAGGACTAGTCACTGGCTAAGAGATTGAGATTCTAATTGATATTAATAATTGAAAAAATATCTTAAAAGAAAAGCTTATACAGTATCAAATAATTGACTGAAATAAAAAAATCACAAGACCAAAATCTTGCATGATATTGCAGATATAAAGTTGAAAATGAAGTTAAGGGTGAACTTGAGTTTATCATATTCATTTTGTTAATTGCATCACGAGCCTTTAATAATAAAATCATTACCTTTTTCTGAACAATTTTTTGTTTTATACACGAATCAATCTTTTTCATTAAACGCACACTTCCACACATGCAAGATGCAAAATTTGATAGAGATATGTTGCATTCTCAAATTGTTCAAATATCTCTTTTTCTCTATTCTCTTTTCCCCAGAGAAAATGCTTGCCACGTTCATTTAGCATTGGTTTTTATTCACTTTTTGTGTACAGAGAGCCTTTATCTTTATCTATAAACTATAAAGGACATGTCTAAAATCAGAAAGCGTTTTTAACAAATTCAAAAAGCTTCATGTTCTATATGCCTTTGAATATTAATGGAGCTCAACCTACCATTATACTGATAGATTGATTGATTGACCTTTTTTTTCATATTTTATATACTTTAAGATTGATTGTTTCCTTTAATCAGTATGCATACAACAATTAATACACGTCCAAATGGCCCAAAAAATAAAAATAAAATAATTTTCTTAATTTCTTAATCCTTTTGTTTATGGTTGCCACACAATGATCAGACACCTGCAAGGGATAATATATAAATAATATGGCAAACAGACAAGATCCCACTAAGCAAAGTTGCTTAACGACTAATATATATGCTTTAAATTTTATATTTAATTTCATAAAACACGCATCAATGTTTAAGAAATACCAAAAAATAGTCCAATCTGATCTTTTCACCAAAAGAAGCCTAGTCTAATCTAATCTGCATGCATTACAGATGTCATAAAATAAAAACTGTAGAATTTGAAGGTTTGGTCCAAAGAATAACTAAAAGGGCTTGCTTTTTGCCACTAATAAGTGCTGGTCATTAGTGTAATCCTTTGTACCTAAAAAACAAAACAAAAAAACCCAATAAAGATAAGGTCTGATGCTTGCACATGAATCTTATTCAAGTCAAGATATAGCACATATTCATACCACCACACCCCACAAAATATAACACTATCAAAACTCCAAGTGTCACTCATATTTAAGGGAATAATAATAAAAGGAGTACCAAGAATTCTAAGACTAAACTTTATTAGAACTTATCTGAATTCAATATATACAGGAATCCGAATCTATTGTACGTGGCTTAATATGCTCAGGAAATTGAGATAAAAGCAGCTCACTCATACAATATCACTACAAAAAATCATTGTATTAGAGACAAAAATTACCGCCAGAATTTCGTCGGTAATTTAATTTGCGACGGAAATTACCAACAGAATTCCGTCAGTAATTGGAGTTGTGACGGATTTCCGATGAAAAAAAGTCTGTCGCAGAAAAAACTGTGGCAAAAGACATTACCTACGGAATTCTGTCGGTAATTTCCGTCTCTAATGAAATTACCGATATGATTCCATTACTAATTTCAGATGGATATTTTTTTGTCCGTAATTCCGTCTTTGATCCGGCATTATTTTGCAGTGTATTGTGCTAAGCTAAACTAGCATAGCATCATCTATAATAGTAGCCTTCTGTAACTAATGAAGTATATAGAGAAAATTTCAATTAATTAACTCCCACTTATGTGATTTCATTTCAAATAAATATCAAAAGATTATGAAATTACATTGCAATCCAAAGGAAGGACCAAAGTGAGCTTATGTTTTGATGGTAAACGACCAAAATGTCCTTCGATTCAATTTTTTTTTTTAACAAGTGCACATATG
Source organism: Acacia acuminata (assembly GCA_019022655.1). Classification (NCBI taxonomy): domain Eukaryota; kingdom Viridiplantae; phylum Streptophyta; class Magnoliopsida; order Fabales; family Fabaceae; genus Acacia; species Acacia acuminata. The sequence goes on from JAFJYI010000001.1 coordinate 2,316,745, forward strand.
CATTTTAATAACGGATAATAGCAAAATTTACAAGTAACGTAAATGATGAATCTATAAGCGCGCATAAATATTTTAACAGCTTATAATACAAAATATAAGTATCCATATGAAGAAAGGACATTTTGGACATTTACCATCAAAATATAATTTCACTTCGGTCCTTTGGTAGCGCAGTGAACTGAAATTCTCCCAAGTTTAAACATATTTACTTGTCAGGTTAACCCAATGATGTCAATATCCTTTTGTACAGAAAAATAGCGGTTGACCATTTACAGGTTACTGCACTATATATAGGATTTTAAAAAGAAGAAGAAAAGAAAACAGTCAAAACACAGAAAAATAAAATGGAAGTTTTATTGAATCTAAATACTACTATTATGGGACCTTTTGAAATATATGAATGGAATTGAAAAATGATGCCTTACGCCACCTAATTCTCTGATTCATTGAACATAGAAAACAATATGAAGGTACAGTAGAAGTGATACACAATAATGTCTATTAATGTCAGGGGAAAATTTCTGTGCTTGAGGAAGAAAAAACACAGTACTATGTGGGTTTTCCCCCATAGTATTCTTGTTCTTTCTGTTCATGGTACTGTGAATGATTGATTGTAACTGCGTGAAACTCTTGATGATGCCTTTGCCTATTTGAGGCTGACACAAGATGTCATGATCTTGTCACTTTCTTTTCTTATCAAGCTTTTAAAGCCTAAACCAAACGTGAACGTTCACAAGCAACTAGAGAGAGATAGAGGAAATATTAATATTAAAACACTCAGGAAAAAAAGAAAAACTTTTGAAGTTATCACTTATCCATCATATGTGGTCACAGAATTCTTCTTTTGCTTGGTATCACAGAACCATTGTTCAGTCGCTTGTGTCCAACACATTGTGTGGTTGTTGTGACATTAATAAGGAAAAAAAGCTCCAACCTCAGTGGAAAGTGAAAGCTTGGAAATTGGACGATGCACCATTTGCCAATTAGTATGATTAGAATTTCAAAAAAAATAATTTTTTCATTTTATAGTTTTGACTCAATTGTAACATTGTCCTTTAAAATTTAAATTGGTGCAACGCTAGTCCCTATATAGTCTTGAACTTTAATTCACCCTAATTTTGTTCCTAAGTTTTAACAATAAGGACTAAGTTGTACTAATTAAGAAAAAGTTTAAGGACTAAGTTATAATCAAGTAAAAACTATAAGGACAAAAAAATTAATTTTCCCTTATAACTTTGTTTGGCGAGAGATGATTAGGAATATTAATAATTGACTGTTGCCTGATTGGTGGCTAAACTTGAGATGAAGATGTGTTAGGGGACCAAAGCTAAAAACAGTTTAGGATTTATAATGGTGGAAGCTTACCTAACATTTGGTTTATTGCCATGAAAAATTCAACTCTCTCACCTAAATCTATAGCTAACTCTGATAGAATGAAACAATTAATAGCAAAGGACACATATAGTTTTTGGGCCCCCTCAATGATATAATATACCCACCCTCTTTGGCTTTTAATTCTTCCTTCTGCGCAATTCAGCTCCTAAAGTCTTTTTACTCCTTACTTGTTGGTCCCCTAGCAGTCAAAAACCAGACAAAGTGTAAGCTTTAGGAATTACTACATCTGGGCTAAAATGTAGGAGCTAGTTGGGTGGGTTGGCTTTAGGTCTAGATGTAAAATATCAATTCATTTTGTCATGCAAATTTATAATTTTTCCCCCAGACTGTTAAGAGAGTTTTCATCAATGGAGGTAAGGATTAAATGTGATATTTTAGGAAATTTGACACATATTTATTATGAATAATTAATTTAACTAATTTCTCTAATATTTAAAAATTAATTGCCTATCTCCTATATCATTTCATCAATGGAGGGCATAACAAAGGCGGTCCATTGCATAAGGCTCTCCCCAAGTGAGTTCTGAGGAGGAATAAATATATGCGGTCTTACCCCCCACATGTGGAGAAGAGGCCGTTTCCAAGATTTAAACTCATAACCTTCAAATCACATACCAACAACCTTATTGCTATGTTAGGGCATAAGTAAGAATGAGTAAAAAATTATTCACACACTAAATTGGGTAAAGGTGAGGTTTAAAGATCAAATAGTTGAAGTAGATATCTTTCAAAATATATTTATAATATTTTCTTAGTAATTCAACTTGGGAGAGGGAGCAAAGATGTTTACTATATGTGGGTATTTTTGGAAATTCAACTTCTACATGAAGTCATTCCCACATATTGTGTGGGGCCAGGAAGAACCATAATGCGGATATAATAAAAGAATATGAATGACCAGTGGAGCCCTCAGGGGGAGAAAGTTAAAGAGGTTGGCTGAATGAAAATTGTCCATTATTTCATCATGCTTTTTAGTTGTCCTTTTTTTCTTTCATGTGGAACAAAGCATATCAAACTGCCTTCTGAAATTCCTAGACTAGGTTTGGATTATCATGAATCATGAATGAGAAACATTTTTGAGAATCGGGAAAGAAGAAACAAATACCAAACAATGAAAAAGGTAAGCTACAGTTTGTGATAGTATTTTTGAGTAGTGACCTTACCTAGTTCATGATGTCATATCAACCAGGAAGTCTCTAGTACAATAACATAGAACAGTTGAAGCAAAAAAAAAAACATACTTTATTCCAAATATCAAAGAAACTATATAATATATATACAAAATATCATCAAGAACAGTGACTTTTATAAACTCAAGTTTATTTCTGAGATGTCAAGTATTTGAATAGCAGTAGTTAGCTACGTTTGCTGCTAGAAAGCTTGAGTAATCTTTTGAACTCCAATCTCTGAGATAAACAAAGTTGACAAAGACCTTTTCTGGGTACAACTTGACTAGATTATCATGAAGTGTGTGTGATTTTAAATACTTTCTTTTGCTAAATTATTATCATGAGACTGTTTTTTTAGTGCATATATATATTAAATAATAATAGTGTGTATGAAATCATGTGTAATAAGTATGAAAGATCAGGTATATCCAAGCTGCCGCCATTATTGCTTTGGTAATCATAATAATAATATTTTTGTTTGTCATGTTATATAGAGACTAAGTAAATGGATCACGCCTCCAATAATTATTCAGACAGAAACAAGAGGAAACTAGTTGATGCCTCAAGCCTATAATGGTGGGGTCGGTACATAAAATTTCAAGGTGCTGTAGCTTTCTAGTTGAGTACCTCATGGTATAGAACTCTTCTCTTTTTTCAATACACAAAAAGTTCAGATTAGTTGGATCTCGGAGGCTCACTAAGGTCAAGATAAGCCTTAAAATCCAAAGAGCCTTGAAAAGTACCCTCTGAGTTATGAGCCACATAAACAATGAGATTTGAATTTAGAACATTATGAGTTATGATCCAACTTTTTCTTATACACAAAAAGTTGGTCCTCGGAGGCTCAAGGTCAAAACATGCCTCATAGTTCAAAAAATATTTATAAAGATACTTACAAATCGTCCATCAATAAAGTTCCAACATTAGGAGTGAGATTTGAACTCACAACCTTATGGGTTATAAGTCAATTCCTTACTAACTCGACCAACTTATGATGGCTGTGGTATATAATAGAACTCTAATAATAACAATGATAAGCAAATTAATTTAAGGAGAGAATATGAGTAGTATAAGTTTATCTATTGTATGATGGGATGCACAAACCATTATTCAGGAAAAGGACAGAAGAGTTTCTGTGAAGATACTGCAAATCCACCAACTGGCTTAAGAAATTAAGAGTACCACACCTTTTTATAAGACAAGTCCATTCAAACAAAACTTACATTATTCTAAAATTCAAAAGTAAGCTATATCTTATCTTGGTTTTTTTTTTTTTGGTAGTCCCCCCTGTCATATAGAACTATATAGACGTTAACATACCGAAAGGGAAGGGGGAGGGAAAAAAAAAAAAAAAAAAAAAAAAAAAAAGCTGACTCCAGGACAAAGGAATGTAAAGAGACAAGTGGGAAGACAAAATAAAAGTTAGAAAGAACATTTAATGGGGTATGCTATAGCAAAAGTTGTACATGGTTGTTCCTCATAAGTTCCAATCAAATTGGTTTCTAACCCAACTCTCTCTCTCTCTCTCACACACACAAGCACACACATACATTATACACTCACAAAAGGATGTCTTATTTTCTAGGTCTTGCTATATTAAGACCTTGTAACTGTAAAATAGTGATAGCTACTTTCACACTATAGCAGCACAGAGCACTTATTGTTGTTACATCATATACAAATCCCATCTTTCTTGCGGTTAAACCAAACTTCAATCTCCCCCATAAAAAGGTGATCTTGGCATATATATTTCTTCCCCATATGGACCTTCTAAGATCAGAGCCATGTTCATCTGAAAAACCCTCAATGGATTGCCAAACTGAGAAGAGAGACACACAAAAAGATGATCAAACACAACAACACCCACATGACTCGGCTCCTCTTCTTCTGAATCTAAACCTCTCTAATGAGGATTCAGTGGATGGATCAAAGCCAGAACTCAACCTCATCAATTGTTTTGATTCCAAGTCATCCTTAAACTCCTCAGAATCTTCTCATGACTTGGAACCTCGGATTTTCTCATGCAACTACTGTCAGAGAAAGTTTTATAGCTCGCAGGCTCTTGGAGGTCACCAGAATGCACACAAGCGTGAGAGGACTTTGGCGAAAAGAGGACATAAAGTTGGAGCTGCAATTTCAGTAGAATTTGGACAAAGGTACACTAGCATGGCTTCTTTGCCTTTGCATGGCTCATATAACAGATCACTTGGGATTCAAGCACATTCTATGATTCACAAGCCCTCTTATCAAGCTCCAAGTACTCTTGGTTTACCGCGATTCCATGCTCAAAATGCCTGGTGGAGGAAGCCTTTAGATTCACAGCCTACAATTGGGAAGCTTCCTTCTGGAAAAGTTCATATTGGAGATGAAACTGCTTCCTTTTCTGGTGGAGTTTCAACGTCAGCGAAGTTTTCTCCAAATATGGTGGTCAAAGAAGGAACTGGAGCTTATTGGTTGGGAAGTGTTACTCATGTAAAATCTAAACAAGAAGAGTTGCAGAAGCTTGACTTGTCCCTCAAACTCTAAGTAGTATTAGTAGTAGTAGTACCTAATACCCAGTTCAATTGTGTCCTTTTCCCTCTATTGACCAAGAGCTTAATTTCTACCTTTATTTCTTTTTATCTTTTGCCATATGTATCTTTAGTTTCAGCTGCTGTAAATGCATTTTGGCTACTCATATTAGAGTTGTTTACTTGGCATTACTTGTGGATTTATTTGGAAGTTTGATAGCTTTTGATTATCATAACCAATTGAACCTCAAAAATTATCTGCAGCCAAGCTTTCTCAAATCTCAATTCTCCCCTGATAAAAGGGGGGGAAAAGTTCAGAGAAATTCTTCATGTCTTTTAGCAGTTAAAAGTTTGGATTTTTAAAATAATTACCTATAGTTTATAATGAGATTGTGGAGGCTGGAGCTTTATCCCACTTCACTTTGTTTTTTGGCCATGGATCAAAGCTACATTCCACTCACAAAAAAGAAAATGAGAACTGTAATAATAGCTTTTGCAGTTTCTCCTCTCTCTCTCTCTCTCTCTCCAGGAGAAAAGAAAGATATCCTAAGAGGGTTTATGCGTTTGTTTTGATTCCAGAAATATATGACAGTGCTCTTGATGTCACCCTAAGACTTTGTTTTAATCAAGGTATATCTGTCTCACATTTCGGGTGACAGAGGTCCACACTGTTCAGAATTTTGGACGCTAGTAATGTATCATTTCTCTATTTTTTTTAATTTATTCTTCTTCTTCTTATGCAAAGGTTGGTCCACCAAATGTACAAAAAAAAGATTAAAAAAAAAATTGGTTTTGATTGTCACAATGGCTCCTTACTTTGACCCACCTGCAGTTGGAGAAATAGACCATCTCTATTGGGATCAAAAAGAAGTAGGTGAAGCAAACAAGCCATGTGAAAGAAAGCCACACAATGACCCTCAGCTCTGCTATCACATCAGCTTAAAAGATATATATATAAAACCAAAGGTTAAATCTTTTTTAGTCTTTAATCTTGATTACCTTGATTTCTTACCTGCAAAATATCTTAGAAAGAACCCCACAATATGGTAGGTCCATATCTGCCTGATGTTTACAAGCTGATAATCTCATCCTAATCATGAAACATAAATACCGTGACAGGAAATTAAGGAGGGAAAGTTAACTGAAAATCTAGTTATTATGACAGCTAATAATCATAGTAATCTCACACTAACATTAGCTGAAGAGACAATGTGGGATCTAATCTCTGATGTTTGCTAAACACATAAAAACGTTTTTGAGTATTTAGATTTTGTTGTTTCCAAATTGTAGCACTTCGGTTGGGTTGTCTATTTTACTTGTGGTGGCACTTCTCAGTCCTCCTCACCATTCTTACATTAAAATATTGTGAGGGGGAAAGCTTTTATCTTTTGCCTCTTAAAGAAAGAAGAAAAAAAGCTTTTAAATGAACCAATCAGAGCATTTGGAGCCATCATTTTTGCTGGGATTGAGCAAAATTTTGAAGCAAGCAAGTGAATCTTCCTCTTCAAAGATCTTATGATAATCAAAAGGAAGAGATTGTCTGTCATCTGTCTTAAACAAAACGATAGGATGTGAAAAAAATGAAATGACATCAACTTCTCAGTTAGGCTAGTGACACTGTACATTTATACTATTTCCTATTTTCTTCACTTGTTCTTTCTTTGGCGCCACAGTTTCTTTGCCCTTTATTTGGTGTACAATTTCATGTTCTGCTGATGGAGTTTCAACTGTGTTGTGGTTCAGTGTTTTAGTTAACAAGGGCGTTATAATCTTGGTTAAGCTCTAATTTTACCCCAGAAGTTTTTGTATAAGAGCAGTAGATATCTGAAAATTTTTTGTTGGATTAATTTCACCCGGAAGCATTAAGAAAATGAGTGGAAGTATTAAAAAAATGAGTAAAATCACCCTTGATTGTTAAAAATGTTAGTGGTTAATATTAATTTTTGGATTAACATGTAGATTGACTAACAAAGTAATACGCTAGGAGCACCAGGCACATAAATGTTTTGAAGGGAGCAAAAATACCAATGAAGAATTTAAAACTTGTGAAAATAACACAATCCCCACTTTTGGTCTATTCGTTAAAGTTTTAAATTCTTCATTGGTATTTTTGCTCCCTTTTAATTGTTTATTAGTATTTTGGCTCCCTTCAAAATATTTATATGTCCGGTGCTCCTAGCATAATACTTCATTGGCCAATTTATACCTTAACCTTTAATTTTTTAAATGTCAACGTTAGTTTTTTAACGGTTATAGGACTTTGCTTCCTTTTTAGTTTTTAATACTTTTAGGGTGATATTTTTTGATAAGAAAAATGGTGGCAAGTGTGCAACCACTCCGGGTTCAGATTCAGTAAGGACGGCCTCCCAATAAAGTGGTAAGCTCCATACAAGGTGGATTACGAGTGGTTTTACATTTCGAAATAACCCTGCACTCTTAAGGAATCCACATTCGTTCGGACCAACCACATGTTGGTACTTTTAGGGTGATATTTTTTTGATACAGACGAAGCACTTTTAGGGTGATATTAATCCAACACAAATTTTCAAATGCCCATAAATCCTATACAAAAGCTTTCTGGACAGAATTGGGCCTTATCCCTATAATCTTTGCATCTAGTTTTATATATTCTATCTAGTGTACTTTCTTATAAGTCCGTGTGTGATGCAAGTATGTTTTTATTTTATTTGCTCATCTCTTTTTTTTAATCTTAATATAATTGATCATTTTATAAAAAAGTAAAACATTTTACCCCTATTGGCTTGAAACTCAACCAAGGAGCGAATCAGAAGTTTGCATTCCTACATGTTTAGCTAAAAAGGGAAACATGAGCTGAACATATGTGTTAATGATAATTGGATAAGATAATTACAGTGACTTGCATTGTCTAAGTTCAAATTCTTTAGGTGTCATGGACTTTTACCAACAGTTAATCCATTTCAAGAAGATTTCTTAACATGTAATCTTCTGAGTAAGCCTTGTCTGACACTTCAATTTTATGAGTTTGACATGTGGGGATGGAGTTGAAAGAGGAATTCAGTAATTCACACATGCCATTCACACCTAACTAATACTATTACAATAACATATATTTATTACTTTATTTATTACTACAGTACTTTTTTTAACCCACAGAAAATTGTACAGTAGTTAACACCCCCTATGAGATACAACTTTTATTAACATTTATAGAGTTGAAAAAGGAATTCTCACATACTATTCCCACATAACTGCTATAATTAAAAGTCTCTGCCAACAATCTTGTGATCTAGTGACATAAATACTTTCTTTAAAAAAAAAAAAAAAAATGAGTCGTATATTCATTTCTGCTTATAATCTCAATCTGTTAGTACATACCCTTATAAATAATATTATATATGTATTAGGAGACCCTTTTTTATTACTACTTTCAGAACTTTTTTACCAAAAAGATAAATTCCACAGCAAATGCTGTGTTACCCGGGATTATATAACTGTGTATAGAAAAATACATGAGAAAGAAAGTTGTGCAGAATTATGGGTGAAATTATTGAAAGTTGTGGATCATTTAATACGTGAGCAGAAAATCAGATTCAATATTTCAATAGTGACCTTGCTAACATTAAACTAAACTAATGTCACTATCCCCAAAACAAGGCAATCGTTCTTCTAATTAACAAGTTCACGAGTGTAACATTTCATCTAGGTCTTGTACTATAGGACCAATTCAGACCTAAAAACCCATAAATAATAAGAGACATCATCCGACTTCAAAATAATGTTTATCACAAGTATCAGAAAGGGGGTACAGAACAAATGTGAGTACTGAGAGCATGTAAATAAGGATTCATACAGCAAAACAGGGCATTGTTTGGTGCAGCACATGAAGGGGAAAGTGACAGTTGAAGAAATACAAGTAATGTCAGCTAAGTCAATTCTCAGAACAAACTCAGACCACTCATACACCTTTAAGAAGATATATCTAACTACAGTATTTTGCTCACCACACATAAAACTGCCTTCATAATTTAGCTATTGACCATCATTCTACCACCCCTACTACTACTCATCAACGATCAATTGTCATCATTTATTCTAGAAAATGCATCCCTCTCAATTTCTCTCTGAAAATGAGAGTGCCACTTCCAGGAAAAATAAACAAATAAATAAACACAAAGGAAAATTGGAGAGAGTATACCAGTACTTTGCAAATTTTGTACAAGCAAAGTATAGTGCTATGATTTACTCCCTCCGGTCTTTATTATAAGACACCAACAATTTACACAAACCAATAAAAATAGTAAAAATCAATAAAGTTATCCTACAATTTAAGTAACTTCCAGTACTACTAATTGCATAAAGTAAACTCTAATATTATATTAATTATTACTCTTACCCACTACCCTTATTAATTATGGGCATACATGGAAAAAATAATTAATACGCTTTAAAAACAAGCAAGTGCTTTATAAAAAGGACCAAAATACAATTAGTTGATGCCTTATAATAAGGACTAAAGGTAGTAGCTAGTAGGTCATTCTCACCGACAAAATTTTCACTAGGGAATTTTCCCTAAACACAAACATGTGTAAAGACCATTTGAGTAATAAGTTTTACTTCAACGAGAGATTTAACATACTTCTTGTCCATCTCAAACAAATTGAGATTGCAGCTTGGAGAAAAATTGAAAGGATGCAAATCCATACTAAATATCAAAATAACAAAAATGAATGAGCATGCATTAATTCTCTCGATTGGTAAATAGGGACATTTTCTGAAACTAGGAAAATAACTCTCGAAGAAAGATATGGTGGTTCAATGCTTTCGTAATCTTTGTTTTTTGGGAAAGAAAGGTGGGAGCATAGTGAAAGGATGCAGCAAAAACACCAATTACAATAAGGCCTTTCTCTGTTTTAAGAAATTACACCCACACAAAACTATTGAGAAAAATTATAGTCAAATTAAAAAAAAAGGAAGTGCATGCCAGACCAGGCACTGTTACATATGATCTAATGGTCTACTCATCTAAGAGAGGGGAAAAAATCCAATCCCTTGAACCTTTTATTTCTTTTCAATGAAAGACTTAACCGACCCCATCCATCTTATGAGCTCCATTTTATTCTTGTTTTTCATGTACTCATGCAAGAAAACAGCAAGTTCATCATTTATACCCCTAGCTTCCAAGAACTCATAAAGGCTATCTTGCAATGCATCATCCAATTCCCTGTCAAGAACCAACAGAATAATGCGTATTAATAGAATTCTGATTCAGCTACCATCTAAAATCTTAAGCGATAAAGGTGGAAGAGGAACAAAGTAATAAACCCACTTGAATTGAGGACCAGCATAAGGCTGAGATAACTTAGAATTATCGCTTGCACGTACGAACAGCCTTTTGATCTCTATAGTATCTGGCCAAGCAGAACACATGATTTCCACGACACTGCCACAGCCTTCTCCCTTAGATATGTTGACAATGAATGTAATGTGAAGCTGCATATCTTCCTCTTTGGCAGCATCACCTGAATTTGGAATAGGAATGGCTCCATCAAATGAGCTGACTTCAACTTTAATATCTTCATCCCCAAATTTGCTCTTCAATCTAATCCATTGTTCGCCAGGTCGATCATCAACCATAAATGAGCCAAACTTTGTAACAGGCTACAAAACATTAACAGCCCGAGTGACCCCCCATACAAATGGACAAAGATTAGATATTTCTGGGAACCAAAGTCATGAATGGAAGTGATATATTTTTTTAAAGACTCCAATCTGATAAAAGAAAGGCAATAAATAACCAAAAACCATACATAATTGCTAATATAATGCAAGAAATAGAAAACATGAAACTTAATTAAGTAAAAACTCATTGCCCCTTTCATTAATTTAGAAACCAACATTTATCATTTCCATGGTGATATTCAGTGCATTAGGAACAACTAAATATAAAATACTTTCATACGCTGAATTCCAATATCAAAGAAGCTTTTCAGGGTTCGTGCATATGATTTCTTTTCTTCTCCAACATTCTCTAAATAAAATAACCTTTTCCTCTAAACTAAAATCCATCGCACATACAAAGACAACAGAAGACCAAACCTTTCTGGGCAAACACATGATGAAAGGAAGAAATGTGTTTTGTGTAACTTGCCAAAATATAAATGAAGAAATTTAACAAAATATCTCGAAAGCAAGTTCAATGGCTAAGAGAAATGAAGGCACGGAACAAAGACAAAATAAAAGCTGAAATTTAGTAAGTTAGAACTCGCCATCCCTTGCATGAAGAAATCGAATATTGTTTGTTAATTCCCAATTCCCATAACAAAAATCCAGTGCTTGAAGCAACAATAGGTATTATGATCTAATCTCCCAAACTCCAAATTCAAAGCAGCCCTTCCAGTATCAAATTGTTTCAAGTTCTTTTCTTATTCAGCTTTCTCTCAATTGGGAATCAAATTCAATGACCATTGAGTCTTTAATCAAAGTCCATTACACACCGAAACGAACATAAAAGAACGGATTAAGAATGAATAACAGTCAATCGTAGACAATGATGGACTGTAATGTAATGGTAATTATTTAAAAAAGGGGGAAGGGAAGAAACCTGCTTTGGAGGAGAGTGTTCGAGCTCGTACTCAATCTCATTTCGGAGGTATCTAAGGATGTTTCCTTCGAAAGCTGATTTGCGCATTTCGGAGACGTAAGAGTAAGTCCTTCGACAATAAAACATGGGGTTGTGAATGGCGATGTTATTTCTAGTTGCGGAGGCAGAGAATGGTAAACCATGTCGTTGATGGTGAAGTAACTGGGAGAGGGTTTTTCTGAGGGAACGGGAAAGACGATCCATTGAGGTTTGTCACAGTGTAGAATGAAAATTGCAGAGTCTTTTGGGATTGTTAAGGGGCCAGGGTTTATGGTCTGAACCCAAAACCAAAACCCCAGCAATTGAAATTCACATAAGAAAGAAACTTGACAAGAATTTTATTTTGGTTGTAAAAAGCAAAATATTATATATCAATCATTTCATTCATTTCTCTAAAGTCTCAAACATAATAAGGACAGCAAAAAATGAAAATAAGAAAATCTATGCTAAAAAAAATATTGAATGAATGTAATATGGTCGTACATTTCACATATTTAATCTTTAAATTTTTAAATAATTATCCTCAAAATATATGACGCGATTACTTTTACTTTTTTTGTGCTAAACCCCAAGAAATTGTAGTTTAGTTTCAAAACCTATTAAATTGGTACTGAGCATTAATCTTAATGAAAAAAGCTTTAATCACTTAATAAGAAATTTCGTGTTTAAGTGTGTGTAAAACACATTAGCCGGTAGGAATTTTAGATTAATTTTTTAAAAAACAGAAAAAACTAAAATGTTACTCCAAAAGTTTGTTGGTTCCACGTATTTGTATACCATTCTATTCTATTTATATGTCCTTTTTTACCAAATAAATGATGTTGTGATAATTCTATCCATATTAATTGTATTATAAAGATAAAAATATAATAAAGAATTGAAAAATATTCATTCATAAATAAGAGTAAAGTTGAAAATTTGTTCTATAATTATTGAGATACCGTTGAAAATTTGTTCTATAATTATTGAGATATATCTCTCCTTGATAGATGAGATTTAGTTAAAAAAAAACTTATAAATAAAATTAGAGTATAAAGTTTTATTTGGTTTAGGGTGGTGGGAGAGAGTTTGCCACCATGCAGATATGTGAAGGCTGTTGGGCTTTTTTTGGTTTCCTTGGTGCTTGTTGGGCTTGTCCTGAAATGGTGTTTATTTGATAGCCCCCAACAAAATTATTTTAACGCGTACCTCTTGTTTTTGGGTTTAATTGGTGAAAGGGCGGACTTAACTTCCATCTAAAGGAGGGTTCGATCACAGAGTTGGTCAAGGCGTTGGGGAGACATCCAGGCGTCACGAAGCGGTGGTAATCTTTGGGCGGAGGTGGAGGCATGTGTATTCTCTAACCCGTATTCTTGTGGGACTGGCTCCAAGCGCCTGCCATTGGATTATGGGTGAACCCAACCTCTTTCCTAAAATTTTATTATAAAAAAAAATTATTTTAACTCGTTAGTCGGAATTGAAGGTTTCGGTGAACCGGGGGGATACAAAAAAAAAAATCATTTTAACTCTCAAGTCAAAAAAAAAAAAAAAAAATCTACATCTGTCTTCAAAATTATTTTGGTCCTCATCTAGTGTCTACAATGCCTCAAATAAAATCCCATGTCTAGCAAAAGAGCACATTGAAGACCATTTTTTGTCACTTCCACTTTTTCGCCGTTAGATCAGAATCTCATATACTTTCATTATTTATCTCTCCTATTGAGATTATGATCTAACGGTAAAAAAGTGGTAATGACATTAGTAGTGATAAAAAATGGTAGTAACAATAATCCCTTTGTATATATTAAAAATTTAAAATAAATTAGTTATTTTTTTATTAAAAAAGTGTATGAAATAATTATTTTAAATATTCATTGGAAAAATGGAAAACCCTATTAATATATGCAATTGATATGAGAAAGTTTAGGGCAAAAAATTTATAAATTTAGTAGATAAAATAAATTAAGATATTACATTTAGGACCAAAATATATCCCTCTACTAACTCCTACATATGGAAGAAGTGAAAGTAATAAATAGTAAATGAATTGCAGTCAAAATCCAACATGTTGGGTTTATTGCTTTATCTTTTCTTAATATAATTATTTGATATGCATTACTACTGATCATATTTGAACATTTTTTAGCTCAACAATTAAATATTTCTATCTTTATCAATAAATTGTTGGTCAAGGGGTAAGCAGTCTTACTTTTATAAAAAAGAAAACACAAATTCAAACCATAAAAAACACATTTATTTAATTATAAGACAATGCCAAAAAAAATGGGACGAGTTTTTTGTCCCAAGTCTCGTCCCGCCCCGAGACGGTTGAAGATAAGAATGGTGAATGAGAGCTGAGAAGTGCAAACAATCTACCCCACAACTACTCAAAAGATCTCCCTTGCAAAGACTCAAATTCATCTAAATTTCTACTCTTGCATATCTCAAGAATCCCCTCGCCATACCCTCAGCATTTCACATCTCCCTAGAAGCTCAACAATCTAAGCTTTTGAACCAGAGCAATGAAGAGTAGCAGAGGAGGAGAACAACTATCATATAAAGAAGAGAATGAAGGAAACAGGAAAAATAAAACCAATACACCATACACGCATGAGATATATATTCAAAACATAAAGGCTACATGATGAAACTCAAGGGTAATCAATGGTAACTGGTAAGGGCATGAATTCAAAAATTTATTGTCCTGAATCCTGATTTGCTCGGGTCCAGGATAGGATAATTGAAACAGAAAAATCTTGAACACCTCTAATTGTAAGAGTTAAAAATCCTATACTCTCTAAGTCTTATAAGGGATACATTTCATCAAATAGAAAATAGAAAATTTACCCCTCTTTAAATGTATGCATCCAAGGGGTGAAATGAAATACCTAACCTTTAGGTAGAATATTATTCTCATGCAAAGCCACACTCACAAAAAAATAAAAATAAAATAAAATAAAGTCAATTATTGAACCTACTTTTAAGTTTTACAATGTTTTGATGATCGTTGATATGGTTTTGTTTTCGGGTTTTTTTTCCCCGGGGGAGAAAAAGAAAACTTTATACTAGTAAATACATAAAAAATAAATTTAATTTTTAAATTAATAAAAAGGACATTTGATTGGGACTGTTGGGTAACGAAAACTTAACTAACTTGAGAGTTTAGCCACTTTATAGATATATACATAAAAAAAAAAGAAATTTAATTCTTAAATTAATAAAAAGGATATTTGATTGGGAATGTTGGGTAACGAAAACTTAACTAACTTGAGAGTTTATAATTAGGGAAAACCACTTTATAGGTCCTATATTTTTCTCAAATTCAAATTTAGTACCTAATTTTTTTTCTCTTATTAACTTCTTTAATCTGCTATATTAGCACTGTTAATCCCCATACAAGGCTTAATAGTGTAAAGTTACACAGACCAGAAGTGCCAACAAAGTAAAGTTACAAACTTCAATAAAAAAGGTATAGGTATCAAATTAAAAATTAAAAAAAAAAAATTGTAGATACTGCAAAATGATTTTCTCTAAAAATTATAAGAAATTAGGATAAAGGAGGTAGTGTCGTGTTGTTGATAGCCATAACTCTGTTTGTCTGCATATCGTTGTTTTATGAAAATATCTGTTGCAACTGCTATTTAGGATAGAATTTGATGTGACATCCATCCAGTGAGGACCTCTCAGAATTTATAGAAACACTTATGATCCATCTAAGAAATTAATCACTAATGTATAGACATAACCAACAAATTTGATTCTTTTATATGTGTGTGAGAGAATATAATGTTTAGTTTTCCGTTAAAAATCATTAAACTTATATTTAAATGAAAGTTGTCTTTTATAATTCCTAAGGAAAATCACCTTAAGTCCTTAAAGAAAATATAATTATAATAAAGTCTCACAACAAATTAATATCATACAATGACAACATATACATACAACTCGCCTATTCTCGTATTCTTATATTTTTTTAAGTTTAAATAGTAAATTTGTTCAAAAAGTTTTCGTTGAAGAGTAATGTTACCTTGAAAGTTTTTTGTGTCTCAATGCTAGTCTAGAAATTTCAAAGCGTAAAGAATGTTGCCAATTTCTATTAAAATGCTATCGGTCAACGTTAATTTTTTGAGTCAACGTTAGTTTTTTAATGGAATATAGTAAATATTGCTATGATTTTGAAAACTGGGTAATTTTGAGACAAAAAAAAACTTCAAAAGTAACATTATTCCTGAGCCTATATTTCCAAAACGAATTTGTTACTTAATCCTATTTTCTATAACTCAAATACATGTATCCTTCTATTTTAGGTTATCATATTGGAATCAAAGTTGGATATTATCCCTCAGTAGATATTCAAACTTTAATTTATCACTTGTGAGAAATCACCGTTTGTGTTAGACTAAACCCCATTTGATAAATCGTATTTGACCATGGTAATGAAAACGTAGATTTTACCCGAAAATAGAAGGAGAATGAAAAATTGTAAAACGTAAAATCGTAAAAACATAAAAAAGCGTTTAGAAAATTAGTAAAATCGTTTTAATAAAAAAAATCGTAAAAACGTAAAATTGTAGTGATAAAATAAGTTTTTAACTACCATGGTATTAACAACTCAAAAATAATATATGTGTATAAAAAAAAATCATAAATAATATATAATGTAAGGAGACTTAGATTAGATCCATACCTAGTAAAACTAAAAAATGTTACTGTTGTGTGAATCTTAGAAGACTCCAATAAATAGAATTTCGAGACTCAATCACCAACATTTTTACAAAGATATGTTTTGTTTTCCAGCATAAAAATCTAAAAATACATTTACAAAGTTCATTCTATAAAAGTTAGTCAGTTATTTTTCCAAACTTGACTTTCTTGCTTTTTAAAATATATTTTTTTTTAAAAATACCCTAGCAGCCTAACATATTCAAATAATGGGTGATAAAATTATTTTTGACGTTTCAAAAATTCAAAATCAACCCCACTATAACTTGAGTGACTTGGAAAATCGGGTACTTCTCTGACTAGAAAAAGAGAATAGGAAAAAACTACTCCACAAAAACGGATCATGACCAGACATTCATGATCTTAAAATCCACAATAAAAATACATTTTTTTTTTGTATTGTAATTACTAACAGTACTTAATTTATTTTTATATCTATATATTTATAAATTTATAACAGGCTGCATTAAATTATCAACAATATTTTTTTATGGTCATACTGTTTTGCCGCATGCATTCAATACATGGTTATAAACATTTATTTATTAAAAAGTTTGGCAATCCTCTTAGTCAACAATTTGTAACTAGGGAAAATCCCCTTCAGGACCCAAGTAATTAAGATATTGTTAAAAAAAAGTCACATGTCGAAAAAGCGCCTTAAGACCTTTTTTAGTATTATTTAAGAAACGTTAACAATTATATCAATACAACATTAACAACTTAGTTAACATTTATATCTTAACAACTAAATTAATAAACGTTAACAACTATATCAAGACAACATTAACAATTAAATCAATACAACATTAACAACTAAATAGCACATGTTAACAACTAAAAAGTTTGGCAATCCTCTTAGTCAACAATTTGTAACTAGGGAAAATCCCCTTCAGACCCAAGTAATTAAGATATTGTTAAAAAAAACGAGAAAAGCGCTTAAGACCTTTCTTAGTATTATTTAAGAAACGTTAACAATTATATCAATACAACATTAACAACTAAATCAGTACATGTTAACATTTATATCTTAACAACTAAATTAGTAAACGTTAACAACTATATCAGTACAACATTAACAATTAAATCAATACACGTTAACAACTAGAATGTTTTCTGACATATGACTTTTCTTCGAGTCTTTTTTTATAATATTTTGGTTACTTAGGCTCTGAAAGAAATTTTCCCTTGTGATATCTAATTTACCTAAATTTTTTTATCAAAAAAAGGAAAAGTATCACAATGCTTTATGGAAGACTCGAATTATGCTATAAAAATAGAAGTAAAGTATTTTTAAAAAAAAAAAAAACTGGAATATAAATGATTCAAATTTTCCTTATGTAACTTTAAAAAATAAAACTGAAATGACAAATTACTCACCTGCCATCTCTCAACTGTTTTGAACTCCCTTTAATACAATCTGGTCAAAAAATAAATAAATAAATAAATAAATATCTTTATTGACCCTTCAATCCTTCGTCACGTTAACGTGATTAAAACTTTACCCAAGCCCAGGGGAAACGAAAGCATTCCACTTGTGATTTCAGAAAAATAAACGTCATATCTTTCAGCCACATGAAAACAGAAGAATGACATTGAATTATTAAAAAATTAATTTAATAACAATTAGATCTCAAAAAATTATTAAAAATAAGTTTCAAATATAGTTTTAAACTGTTATAAACATTAGAGTGTTAGTTGTAAATTAAGCATTTAAAGCACTTCGGTCACTTATGGTAATTTATAATAATGATGTTCATATTTGCAACTGTTTGAATAAATATTTGCAACTCATTTTTCAACCAAATAACTTTTGCAGGATCTTATTATCATTAAAGTAATCTTTTCAGTGTTCTCATAAAATTTTGACAAAACAGGTAAACAACCATACAAAATTAAGGTTTTACATTAGATGCTTGTCTTTATGTACTTGTTACAAGCTTATTATTTTAATTTTTTATATATTTTATTTATTTAAATTAAATTAAATTATATGTTGCTTTTTTTTTTTTACACCCAATATCTCAAATTAATTAGTTTTCAGGATAATGGTGTTACATGATAAATATTTTTCTTGAAATTAATTAATGAAGATCTTGAAACTAATTAATTTTGTGATACACATAAAATGATACACATATATATATAATTAGCATTATATATAGCATATAATTTACTTCTAAATAAATAAAATATATAAAAAAATGTCTCATCTCTCTAATTGAGAGACAAGCATATAAGAAGTACATAAAGGAAAAGCACCTCATGTGCTTCCACAAAATTAGAAAGGAATAATATTATTTCCAATATTAAATGAGGAGCTACTCTTCTAATTATATTTATAAGTCATTTTCAACATGTTTTATTACAATTAATAAAAACTCTTAGTCTCATTAATTTCATATTAAAACTTAATAAATTTTTAACTTTACCCTTATTTAATACACATTCTACCTCAAAAGTACAAATTCAACACAATAAATAATACATAAATGGTAAAGTTGTATATTCATGTGAAATTTTTTAATAATGAAAACTAGCCTTATAAAAATTAAAACCCCTTAATACGTATGAATTAAAGTTTTATATTTATTATTATCTCCGGTTTTAATTATAGGACCTAGTTGACTTTTTTTGGAGAGATTAAGGAAGTTAAATAAGATATTTAATCATCGTATATTGTGTATTATTAGATTATATATTAGTTTATTAGTCAAACTAATTAGTTTGAAAAAAAAAAATAAAAATAAAAATACTTTAAAGTAATTCAATTAACTTTTTAATCTTTCTAAAAAAAGTCAAGTTTTATAATTATGATAGAGAGGGTATTTATTATCAAATTTAGGTCCTATGTTAATTCTGATATTTAGGATGAGGTGGAGTTTTTTTGCGAATATTTTCTTAGCCCCCACGTGAGTTGGTCACTAAACACACATAAAGCACACCATGACACAAACACAAGAGAGGTAGGTCTTTATTCGTTTCCCTTTAACGACTGCCTTTTTATGTTTTTGGTCAATGTCAAAGTCAGTCACTTTCTAAGTTTTCTATCTTCTCACCTACCTGACTCTCTGTGTGGAAGACTTAACATCATGATCACTTGATCACACACATCACTCTCATAATCACACAATCCCTCTTCTCTAATTAATCTCCAAAAGCTAAGATTATACTATTAATTATCTCCCCTAATTCCACTGTGGACCCCACCCCCACTTTCCATCTCAATTATCTTTCCCCTTCATATACTTTTCCTCTTTTTTTTTTTTTAAAGAAAATTTAAATATTTCCCCTAATCGCATCTCTCGCTCCTTATTTTATTTATTATAATAAAGCAACCCCACCCTACGCCATCATTATAGCAAGCGTTACTTCCTTTGTCCCAAGACAACTTTTTAATACTTTTTTCTTTCAAAAAATTAGATCTTAGACTACACATGTATAATACTCATCTGTCCTAAATATAATATAGTATCTCAAAAGTTTTGACTGATGAATACTAGACACCTAAAAGTTTTTTTTGGAGCAAAATTTTTCTAGAAGTTAAAAAATATAGCAATCTTGCCTTTCTATTAATCTTGACCGTTAAATTGTTGCCTCAATCTGTAAACTTTAAGGGAAAAATTTCTCCTAAAAAAAGCTTTCGGTGGAAAATTGCTTTTAAAAAAACTTACAGGGTAAAATTGTTCCGTTTTGTTAACTTCCGGAGACAATTTTGCTCTCCAAAAACTTTCCCAGTGTCCAGTGCTTTTCAATCAAAACTTCCAAGGCAAAAATGATACTTATTGTTGATAAAATTTATATTACAAAGTATATACTATATTTAAAACCGAAGGTAGTAGTACTATATAATATAAAAAAAAAAAAAAAATAGGCCAAATGACATTTTAGGGCCTTCTAAAAAATAAAATAATGAAAACTCACTTAAAATTTGAAAATTGTAGGATCTTATTTGTAAATAATCCTTAATTATCATTACCAATGTACCAGCGCCCAATATAAATATGGATAAATATATACACATTATTGATAACACTGGGGCACGAGGCTCATAATTTAGCTTGGGAAAGAGACCAGCTCAGCCGGGGCATTTTGGTAAATTTAGCCAAACCATGCGAGTCCATCTATGTACAAACACGGATTTTGTGTATATATGCCCATCACGCTCTGAAAATTACAGAGATGGTGCTCTACCACCTGCCGCCGGTGGAACCCATTATCAGAAGCTTCTTATTCTCTTCCTTACATTTCAAAATTCAGTCTCAAATTTGGGTGAAAATGATTATTAAATTTTAATTTCCTTTTAGCAAAGAAACTTGCTCCACATCTCTCTTTTCGAAAAGTTCTGTGATCGATTAGTGTAGCTTCTTTTTGAAATGAAGTCGAAGTAGGCCGAGAATAAAGCCGCCGTAAAATGCTGTGTAGGAAAGGTTCCCGGAGGCAAAGTTCAGGATCGGTGCCGGTGTACCTGAATGTATACGATCTGACTCCCATTAACGGTTACGCATACTGGTTCGGCCTCGGTGTGTACCATTCCGGCGTTGAAGGTTAGTCTTGGAGCTTAAATCTCTTTCAGTTTGAATTTGAATTCTCAGATCTGTAATTTCTCAAGACAATTCCGTATTTGGCTGTTGTAGTTCACGGAGTAGAGTACGCTTTCGGAGCTCACGAGTACTCGACGACGGGGATTTTCGAAGGCGAACCTAGACGGTGCGATGGATTCACGTTCAGGAAGACGATACTAATCGGGAAGACGGATATGGCAGCCGATGAGGTTAGGCGCGTGATGGAAGAGCTCGCCGGCGCGTACAAAGGAAATACCTATAATCTCATCACCAAGAACTGCAACCATTTCTGTAACGATGCTTGTATCAGATTCACCGGAAATCCTATCCCAAACTGGGTGAATCGTCTCGCCAGAATCGGTATTGTTCTATCTCAGATTCCGATTTCTGCAAGTACAAGTGATTTGTACGTGTGGAATTGATGATTAGTGATTAATTGAGATGCAGGTTTTTTGTGCAATTGTGTGCTTCCGGTGACATTGAACTCGACGAAGGTGAGGCATCACAGAATAGAAGATAAGCACTGTTGTGAAGGAGAGAAGCAAGCATTAACGAGTGAGTCCAATAATAATAATGATAATAAGAATACAGTGACTGCTTCGAATTCAACATCATCGGCGACAGCATCGCCGGCGTATTCTGGCTCCAGATTGCGGAGGGGAAGGAGTAGAACCAGACGCCCTCTTCCTCCTTCTTCACCGCTGATTATTGGTTCTTGTGCATCTTCTTGATCTGTTAAGCCAGTTCTGAAACTTTTTTTAAAGTTATTTATTTCTTTTTTCCCCTTTGTTTTTGTGCTTTTTCATTTTCAAATTCACAAGAAAGAAGGAACATCTTATTTAATAGGTTTTTTTTTATCCTTCTCAGTTTGAATTTGGTGAATCTTGTTCATTCTTTATCATCCAATTAGCAGCTTATAAGGCTCATACCATGTCAGAAAAACTGGCAGGAATCCCGGAGATCATAATTCATATAGATTGCCGTTTGTTTTTTCTTCTTTTCTTAGGATTTTCAAATTTTGTAGAGAACTCGAGTTCTTGTCAGCTGTTGCCATTAGCCCATGACAATTGAGTAACCAACTAACCATAATTTGCCCCCATCCAATTTATTTAAAGGCCCCTTTAAATAATTTAATTTAATTGCCATAACTACGATGAAGGCAAATTTTACTTTTTGATTTAAAGGATCTTAATTTTTTTTTTTTTTTTAATAGCTTCAAAATCTTGTAATTATATTATTATATTTTAAAGTCACTGGTCAAATGAAATTTAAATTACTTTATGTTAAATCAATATATTAATTTTTTATTTTTTATATTTATTATAACTAAGCGCCAGATGATTTTAGTGGAAAGAGCTCGTCCTTTTGTTCACATTTAGCAGCCAGTCTTGCCTCTTACTTAATTGCCTCCTATGGAAAGATATTAGAGAGCAGGCAAAAAAATAAAATAAAAAATAGTATTCTGCTCTATATGAATATAATTTTATTAATTATTATTAGAAAAATTATTGAGGATCACATCGTTATTTTACACACCATGAGAATTGTAAGATCATTATTTGTGGAAGTCGACATGTGTTATTACATGTATTACATGAATTTTAAAATAAGATGTAATGTTAATGAGTTATGAATATTAGTATTATGCCTTTGTAAATTTCATATTTTATATTGATAGTATTAATTTGGGAAAATGATAGAAAATGCTACTTGAACTTTAATATCTTATTGACAACTGATAACTTGTTTTTGTTGTGAAATGGTATTTTCTTATGATTTTCCCTATTAATTTTGAAGTATACTTGTAAATTTAATAAATATGTAGAATGTATGGCTTTTTATTTCTTTCTCAAAATTTTAAAATAAAAATTCAGTGTACATTGTAAGAAAAATTATAAAATTTCTCTTATTTTAGAAAATATGTGTTAGGATCATAATACTTTGTCAGTATCATTTTTTTAAAAATTTTGAAGATTCAAATTTTTCGACTTGTAAATTGTAACTTGTTTAGGCTCAATCAATTTTTTTTTTCCTTAAAAAAAATATTAGATCCTCGTATTTCGTAGTAGACTTGATACACACGAAGAACCAATCTGACGTGTTCTTCAATGAAATGATCATATGACCTTCATGATGATGAAGCATCTTCTGAGCTTCCCTCGAAATAGACATTAACATGATCACTTCGTGGATAATATAAATTAGGCATAATAATACAGGATTTAAATAATATTTATTGATAAACTCATTTTAAAATGAAAAATTGTTTAACATAAGTATAGTTAAATGCTAAGCTTGATCTATCCTCTTATTCCCACCAGATTAAGCGTATATATAAATATAGTTGCTAATTCAGAAATGAAATTATGCGAAAAAAAGAGTACCAGAGTCTTCATAAAAATTTATAAAATGTTCATATTAAAAAATATTCATATTGCTATAATTCTTAGATTTTCCACCCTCATTAAATATATCAATAAAAGGATTTTTTAGAAAAGTTTTGAAATTTTATTTTATATTTAACTACTTTTAACTAATTTTCTAAATTCATAAAATTTGTTAATAGAGTCTCGGATAGGAGGGAATTAAAAAAAAAAAAAAAAAAAAAAAGTATGATCAGGAGTCAGGACACCAAGAAACTTTACCCATTTATCTTTTCTGGGCAAGGCTTCAGAAGATTGATCCACAACTCATTTTTTACGTTTAAAAGTCAGTCGTTATAATTAATTAATTAATTAAATTAACGTTAAGAAAAAGTAGTC
Organism: Acacia acuminata; assembly: GCA_019022655.1. Lineage (NCBI taxonomy): Eukaryota > Viridiplantae > Streptophyta > Magnoliopsida > Fabales > Fabaceae > Acacia > Acacia acuminata. Next base: position 2,340,466 of record JAFJYI010000001.1, read on the forward strand.
CGAGTACCTTTTTTTTTTTTTTTTTTTTGTCCTCCATGGATGCTTTTACAGTCAACAAAGCCAGACGACAGAGCTCAACCACTTTTGACCATCCTCTGCTAAAACAGGGGCAATGAAGATAACAATAGTACCTTTAACTGTTGACTAAGTGCATGAATTAAGGGTGGAAATTGATTTTACAACGTGATTTTCAGTATATAATATAAGTATGTAAGAGAAGTTTTATCTTGATTTACTAAACATACTTTTTAAACCTTTCAGAATGCTTAGTATTCTTTGGAACCAGCTTCTCTCCTCTACCCTTTCTCTCAGCTCCCCTCCTTTTCTTTGCAACCGCGCTATTTTGGCGCAAAAAAAAAAAAACAAAAAAAGTGCAGGTGGTCCCTTTTAGAAAAAAAAAAAAAATTAGGGTATTAGTGGAGATTTAAAACGATCTTGCGGATCGATTAATGAAAAAATACTTCATCTTGAAAAATTATTTTAGGATCTTAGAAAAATTATCTGAAGTACTTTTTCAAGAGAAGTCAGTCCTCAAGTATCCTTTGAAAGACTTTTAGGTTAGTACCTTGAAATAATTTTTCAAGATCATAAAATAATTTTTAGTATCTGTCATTAGCATGAAGTATCTCTTTAGTACCAATCAAACCCTAAAATATTTTTTTAAAATCCTAAAATAATTTTTAAAGACTTATAGTTTTTTTCAAGATCATGTAAGTATCTTTTTAATATCTGTCAGTATCTTAATTTTTATTTTAAAAGGGACCAGCTATACTATTTTTGCGCCAAAACGGCACCATTGTGAAGAAAAGGAGGGTTTGTATTCTCTCATTGGCATTCTCTTATTGTCCCTCATTAGCTTTAAATCTGGATCATACATTTGATAAAATTGTCCACATCAATAACCTCATTAAATCAAATCAATGGCTTGAATTGGATAATAAAATATAAGGAGAAAGTTTGCTAGTGAAAGAATCCTCCTCCAAAAAGAAGGGAAGCGGAAAGTAAGGTAGACAAGTGAAGCCAGTTCCATTTTGTTTCCTTTAGTTTTCTTTTTTCCGAATGATGAATCCTATGAAGAGAGGGAAGGACACAAGAAATAAGTTAAGGATTTGACAACTGTGTTCCTTAAGGACCATCCTAATTTAGAGAACCTAACCTCCTTTATTTTTTTTTTCCACCTTTCTTAATTTAGCTCCTGTCATTTCATTACTGTTTAATGATAAGAAAGGACCAAAATTAGCAATATCAATGGTTGGATTAGCATCAGCAGTAAACTCCACAGAAGCGCTAACTCTAGTTACTAGATAGTACTCCATGAATCATCTAATCACTACTTTGGCCAAAATTAAGACTTTATGTGAGACTTCTAAAATCTAAGTTAAGTTTTGGTAAAAATTCGTCAAAGGCTCTAAAATTTTTTAGAAACTATTCTGCATCGAAATTTAGGTTTTGTAAAAGTTTTCAAACACTCCAAAATTTTTAAAAGCCTATTCTCGCATCAAAACCTAAATTTTGAATTCAAAAAAACTTTTTTTTTTTTAGATTTTTCTTTCTCCTATGTCATCATTAGTATTTTTTCAATACCAGTCAGTATCTTTAAGTATTTTTTTTACCCTTCAATATTCTAAAATATTTTTTTTAAATATTAGTCATTACCCTGAAATATTTTTTCAATATCGGAAAATAAATTTGAAAGATAATGAAGTATTTTTTTAATATCCTTAAGTATCTTTTTTTACACTGTCAACATCTCTAAAATATTTTTTAATATCTTAAAATAAATTTTTAAGATCATGAAGTATTTTTTTTAAGTACCAATCAGTATCCTGAAATATTTCATGATCTTAAAAATTTATTTTAAGATTTTAAAAAAATATTTTAGGGTAATGATTGATTTTGAAAAATATTTTAGGTACCGAAAAAATACTTAATACTAACTGATATTGAAAAAAATACTTCTTATGGTCTTAAAAATTTATTTTAGGATTTAAAAAAAAAATATTTCAGAGTGCTGATTGATCTTGAAAAAAAAATTAGAGTACTAATGGGTATTAAAAAGATACTTAATACTTGATTGGTACTGAAAAAATATTTTCGTACTCTTAAAAATTTATTTTAGGATCTTGAAAAAATATTTTAGGATACTGATTAATCTTAAAAAAGAATTTTAGGTTACTAACAGGTACAAAAAAGATACTTAAAACATACTTTCTGATTTTGAAAAAAATTTAGGATATTGAAAAAATATTTCAAGGTAATGACTAATCTTGAAAAAGTATTTCAGGGTACAGAAAGGTGCTAAAAAATATCTTAAGGATACTGATTGATATTGAAAAAATACTGATGATGGCAGAGGAGAGAGAAAAGGCTGAAAAAAAAATTAGTTTTTCACAAAATCTAGGTTTTGGATCCAAAACTTAGGTTTTTATGCAAAATAGCTTCTGGAAAAAAATGGGTGTTTGGTAAGTTATGACAAAACCTAGGTTTTGATGCCTGAAAAAAAAGGGTGTTTGGCAAATTTTTGCCAAAACCTAGGTTTTGATGTAAAATAGCTTTTGAAGTGGGGTGTTTGACAAACTTTTGTCAAAACCTAAGTTTTGAAATTATCCAAATACTATCATTTTTATTTAAAAGCTATTTTCTTAAAAAACATTTTTACCTCGTAAATCCAAAAGTTATTCTTCAAAAGTCATTTTTATCTCATGAATTATGAAAATTATTCTCCAAAAACTAATCCAAATAAGCCCTCATCATGTTGGATCACCACATACTCAATTATGCTAATTCATGTGCCAAATAGCCTTTTTTTTTTTTTTTTTTTTTTTTTTTTTTTTTTTTTTTTTTTTTTTTTTTTCGCGCACAAGTGTCCTACAGATCCATTCAAGGCATAATCAAATACTAGGAGTTGTTTAGTGCACAGGTCTTTGAGTGATGGAGAGAAAAAAATTGGGAAAATGACAACAAAAAAACTTTAAAATTGTAAAATCCAAAATCAGGTTTGTTATTAATAATTGAAAAGTAATCATGAGACTTGATAAACAATTCACAACTTATTTTATAACAAATACCTTATTTGAGATTTTGTAATTTCAAAGTTATTTTTCTAAACTCTTTTTCTGTCATTCTCCCAAAAATTTTAATGAGTTGCATTTAAAAAAATTGAGAAATGAGGTTATAAAATTCTAATAAAGAGAATATATAAGATAAAAGAGTAAGAAAAACTGAGACTTCTCTATTTTTTTTTTTTTTAAAAAAAAAAATCCAATTCATAATTTTTTTCCTCCTTCTCTTCCCTCACACTTAGTGGGGATTTAAACCTTTGTTTACTATATTGTGATGGACTAGTATTTCCACTAATCTTACCCTTTGATATGCCAACTAGCTTTCTTACCAATCTCATGAGTAGAATGTGGGATTCCAAACATTGCTTATTCTTCCTTTTGGGTGCATTAATGTGTTGGTTGATAGGCTTAGAAATTAATTTTCTTCTATGTTCATCCTATACCCGCTGTGTTTAAAAAAACAAAAAACCATTGCTACAATCATTAGGCTTAAATTAAACCTCCATCTTCTAAAAGCATCTCAAAACTCCCTAATACGTACTCGTTACCTTGCAAGCTAGTCAACTTACAATTTACTTCAACCCCATTGTGCCTTAATCTCCACTACGCACTGTACAAAGATTGCTTCATCTTTTCTGCCTCATCATGTCACATGGATTTGGCTTGCGTCCGCTGCGGGGCAGCGTCATCCTTTTCTTAAAACTATGCTGTTTTGGCATAGTTTTAAGAAAACCTTTTGTTTTTTTTGTTTTTTTTAAAGATCTTGAAAAGATACTTGGATGATCGGTGTTGAATTGAAAAAATACTTAACCAAAAAAGTTATTTTAGGACATTAAAAAACATATCTCAAAGTATGTTTTTAATAATAATCATTACCCTGAAATATTTTTTCAAGATCCTAAAATAATTTTTCAAGATTATGAAGTATTTTATCAGTACAAGTCAGTATCCTCAAGTATTTTTTTAGTATCAGTCAGTAGCATGAAATATTTTTTCAAAATCGTGAAGTATTATTTTAGGATATTAAAAAAATCTTTTAGGATACTAACTGGTACTAAAAATATGCTTCAGGATTTTTTTTTGAGGCCCTAAAATAATTTTTCAAGATCATAAAATATTTTTTCAGCACCGGTCAGTATCCTAAAGTATGTTTTTAGTACCCTAATTTTTTAAAAAAAAAAAAAACAAAAGTGTTTTCTTAAACTACATCAAAACGGCGCCGTTTTAAGGAAAGGATGGCAGGGACAGCGGACGCAAGCCAAGCCCACGTCACACTAAGGTGAGTGTTCCCGTGTATAAATAAATATTCAGATTATTTGACTATTCCTTGGGATGAAGAAATTTAACCTTCCCTGGTTATATAACTTTTTCTAGTTGAGGAGTTGAAAATTTTCAGTTCAACGGGCAGTAAAAAAAAGGCGGCGCATTATATAAGGCTTCTACAAGGTGGAGTTTGTTAAAAAGTAGCCTGTTACCCCTACAAACAAAGATGTTATTTCTAAGATTTGAACCTATGGTGTTCAGATTACATGGGAGCAACTTTACTCCTACGCGAGTTCAATAGGGGTAGTGCCAATAATAGAAAGAATGATGCTATAACATGTAATGCATCAACTTTTCAAGAATGACGGTATAAGTTGTATATAAGCAACAAGTAAAAGCATTTATAAACAATCAGGATCCAATCCCAACAACATATATGGTATGAAAAGGGGAGTTTGAAAGGGATCAAACAAACAATAATTCATATTTCTTAAAAAAGAAAAAAAATGGCCAACAAGAACATGAGCCAAACAGCAGGAAAGGAAAAAATAAAAAGAGAACAGAATGAGCCACATGGGCATACTCATGTATATCTGTTTTTAGGTGATCTGACAGTTTCTCTGTTTATATGGAAGTAGTGCCAACAAAACAATGACAATGAGAATATAAAGTTGGCAGTCCGATGTAGAAGGAACAATCTTGGAGGTTGCTTTTTCATGGGAGCAGCTGTAATAAAAAAGTGATGATGTCTTCTTCAGAGGGTTAAAAAAAGACAGATTCATTAACCCTATCATCATCATCATCAATTATAGCAGTTCTCAGTAGCAGACCACAGAGAATCATGTTACTTTTGCTTTTCTCTCACCCACTCAACAAAATTGTCCAGAACCAAAGGCCAAGCATGTTCTGGATTATAGTTGCTCAGGTCGGGAAAACTTATCTGTGGGAAAAAGGAATCTGTCAGAGACAGACTTTCAAATAAAAACAAACATGAAACAACAAATCCAGGACAATGCTTCATTAATAATAGCAACAACAAAAAAAGAATACCATGGGGGGAAAAAATAAGGCCTAGAGTTTCTGCCAACTAACAGATTTATTTCTCCCCACTGTCCTCTTTTAAAACCCAACCCACTAGTTCTCTTAATCTTCTCTCTGTTTTGCCTAACTTTTGTAGGGGGAAATGTCGCTTATTTTCATTAAAAAAATGGTTAATTTGCGGAAATGAAGGGTTAGGACAAGCTCATGCAAATAGAATTGAGGAAAAAAAGATTGCTTTAAGCAGCACGGTGGAAGCAATTTTTTTGCTATAAGAATAGGTAGAAAATTAGGCCTAACATAGTACATGTTGAGGTCTCATCTTAGTTTCAAAAGTCTTTTTTATGTCACCAATATTTACCAATAAGCGTGTATTACATATGTAAATTTTTCCATGTCCATGTCCATTGTCCACAACAAAGCAAATACAATTACGGTAAATGGACAGACATTGAAAGGAGACCTAATCACACTTTAATAATTAAAACCAAAACAAATAGCTCATGCATCAATACATTCATCAACTCCCAACATTGAATTTTGTGACCTCCAGTTATTATACCTAGACAAAGAACTTTCCACTCAACATTGCAATACAAAAAAACATTGAACATGATTATGTCTTTGTAAATTGTTATGGTGAAAGGTAATTAGTGGCCATTTTATCATGAGTTTGATTTATGCAACTGTTGTGCGTTTCTTAGTAGAGCATCAAGTGGTGCATCAAGAGTGCAAAAGTAGGTAGTAAGATGAAAATTTGATAATTGTGTCATAGCAAAAAGTAAAAAGTGATCCCTGTACAGGATAATTATCTAGTAAAATCTTGCAAAGCAAAGGAGAGAGTACCTCATTGCAAAACCGGAAAAATCCCATCCATTGATCCATGTTGATGACCTTGTAATCACTCTGAGTCTGAAATAATACAAGTATGCAAGAACCTTTAACATATTTATCCTTTTCCCTTTCATTTTTAACCACTCTAACAGGCTACAACATTAGAAGCAAATAAAGGAGGCGTCCATCAAGAATAAATTAACTGAAGAGTTTGTGCAACTTACTTATTCCTCTGGTTTAATATCTCATTTTAAAAGGAAAATATATGGAAAAGCATAAAAGACCAAAAAGCAACAACCTTGCTGATACAATAAAACATAAAGGTCTTGTGGTTTGCTTATCTGGTGGACCCAAATCTTTTGGGCCACAACCCAGCATTGCTTATGGTAAAAAGAATAAAAAGAAACAAGTGAAGGGGAACCAGCGACACTGTGTCCCAAGTCTAACTAACTCTCACATGCTACACAGGGTGAGTGAGGAGTGAAGGAAATACTGAGAAAACAGCATGATAGATATGTGCTGGTAGCTGAATAGATAGGACAGGTAGGATTTCAATCTGTAATGAGAGTCTCTAGCTCCGTAAAGCTTGGGGCTGTTTTGAGTCCTTAGCTCTTGTTTTGTTTTTCTGTATTGCATTCTAGCACAGAGGTGGATGAAGTGGAAGTAAACTTGAGATTGCAATAAGATAGATCAGAGTTGAAGAAGGTGCCTATCACAGAAGCATCCATTTGATATTTCTATCATCAAGAAAAGTGCAAAAGAGAAGAAACCAGAGATTGGTGCAGCATTTGAACCCAGATGAATTACCCAAGTCTTTAATTTCATCAACAATTGTATTGGATATTGAAAAGATGAAGCTGTTTTCTGCAGAGAAATCAAGTAAATGAATCTTCCGATCTTGGATTCAGTCATAGAGGTCAGACTGGCTAGAAGCCTAAAACTGAAATGGGAAGGCAACCATGGGCTTAACTACAGCAGAAGGGTGGCCCAATTACAAAGAAAATTGGGTTCAGTTTGCATATAGACGTTGGGGGCATACAGGAGGCTCAGTGGTTGTGCATTGGATGAGTGTCTTTGGATGATGTCTATGATATAGAGGCATCCACGGGAAATTTTGGGTTTTGCATAAAGAATTGAGACTCTGAATTGTATATGCTATTGTGATTGGTTCTCACTTCTCATGATAGGTTGGAACATGCTTGTTTTGGTTCTTTTGTGAAACAAGCACAAGGTTCTGTTGGAAAGAAGCAACTAGTCCAAACTTCTTGTTTCCGCCTTAAAGACAAGGTAAAACTTGTTTGAGCAGAGGTATAGATGAACCCAAATATGTTGGGCCAAGACCTAGTAATGTTTATGCAAGAAAAATTCAAAAGCCCTCACATACTACATGGGCTGGGTGAGGCAGGGAGGGCATTCCTAGATAATATAGGTAGCCTCATGAAAGGAAGGGGAACACCCTACACATCTTCCCTAAGTCCCTCATTCCCTCTCCTCCTTAATTATTGTTTAGGGAGCATCAATAGGGGTAAATTACGATAAGATTGACAAATATGAAAACTTTGTCTTATATTTAGGACCAAGATCAATTCTTCAAATATGTCTTATATTAAAGATCAGAGGGAGTATTATTATTATTTGTTACGTCACTGTTGGTTTAAGTTTTGCTTCTAAAGCTATCACTTGTTACAGCTAGTGTTGAGAATTCTATTTGCTACTGTGAGTGTATGGAAGAAGTCCTATTTTCTTTCTGTTAGTCAATAATATTCAAAAGTTCTCGGAACGTCAGCTGTATTTTAATTGATATGGCAAAATATTTTAAACATCAAACCAGATTCAACGAATCTTAGTTGTGAGGGGAAATTAAGAGAACTGTATAGAGACAGATAAAGCAGAACTGAACTAGGAGAACAGAGAAAAGTAACTGAATTTGATTAAGCTCCTTCAATCAATAGTGCGTGAGAAACCTGAGAGTATAAATCACGTCCATAAAAAAAAGCCAAATATTTTCAGTAACCATTGTGAACAAATACAATAACATTGTAAAAATAGCACTCACCTTTAAATATTCCACAAATAGGTTGACTTGGGACGGAAATTGGGAACCCAATACAAGAGTAAGTAATTCACAAACACTCTCTATATCGATGCTTTTCTGCTTCTCTTCTGCCAAAATTGGGGGAAAAAAATCTAGAGATTAGAGAAGAGACATTGGTGAAAAACGAACAAGGAAAAGGAAAGAACTCTCCTAAAATTTATTTTTACATAACACATCTACTGTACCTGTCAAACAATATCGGAATGCATAAGAATAGAAATCAGAAAGATTTGACGGCCGCAAGACCTTTAAATGTCAAAGAACAAGATTCATCAGTTTAATACCATTATCACATATCAACAAATACAGTTATTAATTTTCCAGAATATAGTAAAAAAGCATAATAATTCGATCAGTATACCTCCTTTTCTAGATCAGGAAGTGACTTCTTCAATTTACTTATTGTATCAGCCCTTAATGCTTTAAGGCCTCTCCTCCACTCATCCTATAAATAGTTAGAGGTAAGTAAATAGATTTTAAATATAATAACCAATAGAAAGAGAAGGGTTGAATCAAGACTCTGTTTAGTGAATATGCACCTAACTTTCAATGTAAACGAAGAGAATGTCTAAAGAAATGTTATGTAACTCACCAAAAAAAAAAAAAAAAAAGAGTTATGTAAGTATGGACAACAGATTTTGATATGCACATAAACATTGCTCCTTACCAAGTTAAAATACCCCTGCTTCTCAGCTTTCATTTTCCTGTACACATTAGTCTCCATAAATTCCAATCACAGACTAAAGAAAAAGCCATGGTAACAAGGAATCAACGGACTATAAGAAGAGTTTACCATGCAAGCATCAATATCCTCACATCAGTATGATCCACCTCCAAATCAGCACAAAGTGCTTCAATTCCTTCTGGGCTGTATCCAAAAAAATTAATCAACTACAATATGGATTGCCCTTTCAAATTAAAAGGGGGAAATCTTATATTTTCTGGTAAAGTAGGTGATAAATGTCTTGAACATAAGGGGTGATTCTGTCTTTCTCCAGGGATTGAAATAAGAATATCCCGAATTTCAGTAGATCTACTATAAAATGTGATTTAGCATTTCCTCATACCAAATAACTTATCGATGGACTTCAGTACGCCTATCATGTTTTTCATACATAGCCTAAGCTGAGATAATCAGCTAAGCAGTACACTGTTGAAACTCCCCCAACCACATTAGATGTTCCAAAACAGTTCCATAAGGATTACTTTTGCCTAGATATCCATGTCTAATAATTGAACTACGAAATAATTATTGAATACTACCTCCGGTCCTTGCACTACAAACTATGTCATATATTTAAAATCAGAGGAGTAGAATAATTTGGGATATATAATGATAACTCATAGATATCAACAGAAAAACAGCATATTCTCGGATGAAGCATACTTACTCAATCAAACCAGAAGAAGCATTGGCATATGAATAAAATAGACTATCAATCCGTTCTGATTCTTTAGAACTTGCTTTACTTGAAGCTGAGGGAAAAAAACGCTTGCTTAATTATAAACATTGAAAAATAAAATAAAATAATGCTTCATTCAGTACTGCTTTATAAATAACAATAATCAAAAAATGGTCACAGCTAACTTTGTAAACAACATATTATTGTAGACAAAATGATAAAATATCTACTGCAATATAGAAATAGGAAGGAAGAACCGATCATAAGTTCATTTCAGAAAAGTGATTAAAAGAAATTCAAGGACATCAAGCACTTCACATAGAAGAACCGATCACTTGCACAAAAACCCAACTAGAAGAACCGATCACTTGCACAAACACCCAACTAGAAGAACCGATCACTTGTACGAAAACCAACTCATAGAGTTGAGAAATTAATATGAAATATCATTCAATTCAAGCCAAAGTTACAATTTTTTGTCAGCAGAAACTAAAAGGGCAGAATCATTTGCTAGTAGAAGGAACGCTTGCTAATTTACATTTTCTGTTCAAATAATCAGCTGCAAAAATGAACCTTTCAAAAGAAGGGAAACAAAAACAAAAGAAGAATGACAAACAGAACTTTCACAGGCATAAATGAAAAATCAATTCCACAGGGGAAAATTTGAGAAAAATAACTTCAAAAAAAAGCATAGTACGTGAAATTGAAGACGAAGTAAAAACAATACACTTCATCAAAGCTTAGTTCTTCTGACCATAGTTGCCCAGAAAAAGAAAAACAAGTTTGAACACACACAAAAACGATATAATTTTGGGAAAAGAGGTGAAAGAGAAATGAATTACCAGAACGGAAGAGATCGGAGGGGGAGGAATTAGAATTGGATTGACCCACTTTCTTGGATGTAGAGGAACGACGCATCTTCAATAAGAAATCCAGAGGGAAAAACTGAGAGAGACGGATTAACAGTGAAGAAGCAAAGGAGAGAAGAATCTCCGTCGCTCAAAAATCGGAATTTCTTCAGGGTGGGCCAATTAGAAGATGGGAAAGAAAGAAAGGCGTGTGTGTGAATATGTGAGATTGTACGTTGTGTTTCAGGGCACAGAGGTTGATGACGAGATTGATAAGAATACTAAATTGACTTGGGACGGGTTAAAGGCGGGGAAAATCCTCCCGTAGGACTTTTTTAGTAAAAAAAAACCTAAAAAACGACCTAAGAACCGATCATCCCGAAAAGTCTTAGTTTTTTTTAGGTTTGTTTTTTTTTGGTGAGTTGTAAATAAGACCGATATAGTTGTTAATGATGACTGATATTATTGTAAATGAGGACTGATTTAGTTGTAAATGAGTAAAAAAATTGTTGTAAATGAGACTGATTTAGTTGTAAATTTTTAATGAATTTATCTCAAAAAAGGACCAAGGGGCCTTTCTGGGATTTTCATATTCTTAGGTCCCTTTTTGGGTTTTTTTTTTACCAAAAAGGTCCCTCAAAAGGATTTTCCCTTAAAGGCGAGCGGTGAAAATAAAGTCAAATACTTGTATTTTTTTTTTTTTTTTTTTTTTTTGGTTGTCCATCCAAAGATCCGGAGTTTCGCATTCATAAGGTTGAACTCGAACTCGGCTTGCTTAAGCGACATGGCCGCTTTCACTTACGCCAACCCCGTTGGTAAATACTTGTATTTATTTAATTAATAGAGTACTCCCTAAGGCACCTTCTCTACATGATTTTGTTTTTCTCAAGGAGTGTCTGGAATTATTATTGTTAAATTCGTGAGTTTACCCTCTAAATTTACTGTTCTTACATTTTTAACTTATAAAAATGAGTCAAGTCACTAATAAACTTGTACCAACTATAAGCTTAGTTAAACTCATAAGTTTATACATCAATTTATCGTTTTTTACGTTTAATTTACAAAAATGTGTTAACTTTCTCTTAAACTCGTGTTAACTTTTGTGATTTAATCATACTTCGCGACTTTATATATAAATTTTATAGAAATTTTTTTATTAAACATTTATATTTTAATTATTTAATTTATTTAAAATATATGTAAATCAAATTGTTGTATTTTATATTTTAATTATTTAATTAAAGTAATAAATTTATTTAATAATAAAAGTTTATAATTCGGGTTCAGCGATATAAGTTAACATCACTATCACGAGTTTCTTAAACTCGCGAGTTTGAGAACCATACTGATATAAATATTTTTTGGCTTAGACAAAAATAACAAAACCGTTCACTTTTAAAAAACGTTCGTTACTTTATACTTATGGGGCCCATGATGTCAGGGGAAAAGTTCTCTCTCTTGTTGAAGTCTGGCTTCTCTCTTTCACATAATGATTGTTGTTAAACTCTCAAGTTTGCCTTTCAAAGTTTAACGTTTTTATGTTTTTAACTTACAAAATCACGTCGTATCATTTGGTAAACCGTGATCGTTGTAAAATTAATTAAACTTATGAGTTAATATACAAATGTTACCGTTTTTATGTTTTTCACTTATAAAACCGTTTTACCTCATTTTTAAACTTGTGTTAACTTCTTCGATTTGATCATGTTCAATGGTTTTAAATATAAGTTTTATAGAAATTTCTTTGTTAAATATAATAAATTATGAATGTCGATGGATTTAATTTCAATTATTTAAATTAAAAAAATTAAGCTAAATTGTCGTTATTTTTTATATTTTAATTATTTAATTATACACTATTAATATCTATTTAAAGATATATAAAAAAAAAAAAAACTCTTATGAGTTTACAATAAATCCACGATAAGAGTTTATGTTATGAGTTTACTTAAACTTGTAAGTTTAACAATCTTACTTACAGCCACGTTCCTCTCACTCTCTTTTTCTTCTTTTTTCTCATAGGCCTAATCGTGGGCTACTCTCTCCCTCCTGAAAATGGAGCTTGACTCGTTACAATCTCCATTTCCATCAGCACCAAGAATATTACCGGTTTTATCCACCTAATCACTCTTAGAATTCATCCAACTTCTGTTTATTATATAGCAGAAACACAAAGCTGCTTCCACATAACACAGATAACAAGTGTTTTTTAGGCAAAGGAATAAGGCTCATAACAAAACAACATAAAATTATACAGCCATAGAGACAAGCCCTATTTCAAACCTTTCAAGAGCTTCCATTTTTTCTAATTATTAACCTTTTATAAATAATCAAATGGAGATCTGGTAACAAGACCCAAGGTCAAAAATAGAGAACAATTCAACGTGTGTGTGGAAACTAGTTCCTAACAAGCTTTCACAGCATTTGAGACAAATTTCTTCACATATTGCTTTAATCACAAAAAAGCAATTCCCTTCACCAATGGAAGGAGAGATCTGAACAAGAAACTACAGAAATAAGAGTGGCCGGCTGTTAGGCTTGTGAGCGGAGAGGGAGGAAAGTGGCTGTGAAAGTGAGAAAGCCGACTTGGACAAGAGAGAGAACTTTTTCCCAGACATCGTGGGCCTCACAGGGATAAAGTAACGGAGGTTTTTTAACAGTTAACGGTTTTGTTATTTTTGTCTAATTTTAAATTATTTATTAGTATTTTTGTCCCCCAATACTTTTTTTGATAGCCTTTTGTCAGGAAAAAAAAAAAAAGTTGGTAAAATTACACTTTAACCCTTTAAAGGTATGAGAGAATTCCAAATAAATACTAAATGAATTTGTAAAACACCCGAATACCGTCGAATTTGAAAAAAAGACCGAGAGGTGACAAACTTTTGAGGGATATGCAAATTCATGGCAAATGACTACAATGCCCTTCCATCTTCTTTCTTTCCTCTCTCCCCGTCCGAACGAGATCCGTACCGCATCGCCGTGACGCGTGCTGCCGTCTACCTCCACCATGGACGTCGACACCGACGCCGCACCCACTGCCACCTACGCCTCACCCACCGACGGTGAAAAAGAAAAGAAAAACGAAACACACACGAACGAGAACGAGAACGAACGAACAATAAATTTTTTTTGGTCGATCCGGAAGAAATTAGAAGAAGAAGACATGAGTGTAGGAAGAAGGAAGAAGAGAAAAAAGAGAAGAAGAAAAAATTTTGTAAATGAAAGTAAATTTTGTAAATGGGTGAAAAAGTGTGAAGTTGTAAATTACTTATATTTGTAAATCGCGTTATGAGATTTGTAAATGGTTTCTTAATTCAGGTTGAAGTGTGAACCTAAAAAAAAAAGTTGTAAATTGCGTTATGAGATTTGTAAATCACGTTATGAATTTTGTAAATGGTTTTTTGATTCAGGGTTGAAAAGTGTGAACCTAAAAAGAAAAGTTGTAAATTACGTTATGAGATTTGTAAATTGCGTTATGAGTTTTGTAAATCGCGTTATGAGTTTTGTAAATGGTTGGTTCACACTCAAATGAGTGCACTGGAGTGCACTGAAAGTACGAACAACCCATTTACAAAACGTATAACATGATTTACAAAACTCATAACGCAATTTACAAATCTCATAACGCAATTTACAACTTTCTTTTTTTTTTTTGATTTAGGGTTGAAAAGTAAAAAAAAAAGTTGTAAATTGCGTTATGAGATTTATAAATTGCGTTATGAGTTTTGTAAATGGGTTGTTCGCATTACCTTTGGAGTGTGCTTTCGGTGCACTCGAGTGTTCACTGAGTGACCGAAAGTGCACTCCAGTGCACTCATTTGAGTGTGAACCAACCATTTACAAAATTCATAACGTGATTTACAAAACTCATAACGCAATTTACAAATCTCATAACACAATTTACAACCTTTTTTTTTAGGTTCACACTTTTCAACCTTGAATCAAAAAACCATTTACAAAATTCATAACGTGATTTACAAATCTCATAACTCAATTTATAAATCTCATAACGCAATTTACAACTTTTTTTTTTTAGGTTCACACTTTTCAACTGAATCAAAAAAACCATTTACAAATCTCATAACACGATTTACAAATCTCATAACGCAATTTACAAATCTCATAACGCAATTCACAACTTCACACTTTTCAACCCATTTACAAAATTTACTTTCATTTACAAAATTTTTTCTTCTTCTCTTTTTCTCTCTTCTTCCTTCTTCCTCCTTCCTTCCTTCCTTTTCTTCTTCCTTCCTTCCTTCCTTCACTCATGTCTTCTTCTTCTTCTAATTTCTTAGGATAGACCAAAAAAATTTCTTGTTCGTTCGTTCTCGTTCGTGTGTGTTTCATTTTTCTTTTCTTTTTCACCGTCGGCGGGTGCAACGTAGGTGGCGGTGGGTGCGGCGTTGGCGTCGACATCCATGGTTGTCAATAAATTTTTCATATTAAGATTTAATATACAATTTTACTGTTTTTGCTTTTGTTCTTAGCTATGATATATATTATTTGAATTTGTTAATAATATAAGAATTAATTACTATTTGAATTCTAAATTAAGAAAATTATTTATAAATTATGTTTAACTTTATTCATTTATAAAATATATATTGGTTTTCTAAAATATCATTTTTCATCATGACTACCCTTATATAAAAACTTCTTAATGTGTGTAAATATTTTGAAACAAATTTAATCCTTAATTAATTCTTACATTAAATAATAAAAGTAGTATTAAATAGGGTAAAACGAGAAAGTTATTGAATTTTAAGGTGGGAGTTAATGAGGTTTACTACCGTTGGTCCTTTTTATAAACAATTTTTCCTCTCTTAGAGCTAATTCTTAATATAAGCAATTTTTTCTCGTGTCTCAAAATTTAAGCTACATTTTTCCTTTTCAACTCCTATTAAAATATATTTTTATATTAATTATTATCCACTCACCATTAATTCTCCTTTATTTATCATTTATTACCCATTCCCTCTTATATTTTTTACTCATGCTTCTTTCATAAATAGGAGCATATTTAGAAGAAATATGACATTTTTGACACATTTATTATTTTTAACTAATCTTAACCTCTAATTCATTTTGTGCAATAAAAAAAAAGTTGGGCTAAAGTACACTTTAGTCTTTTAAATTTTCATGGGGTATACTTTTGGTACCTTAATTTTAAAAAGTATACTTTTAATCATATAATTCAAACAGTGACACAATTAATGTTAGTGACGAGAAAATGGTTACAAAACAAACTCAAGTGATAACTATGTAAATTTAAGTAATAATTATGTAATTAAATATTATTAATCTTAAATTTAGAATATGTGTAAATTGAAAAATATCTAGAGACCTAATGAAGCAATGAATATCAAAATCTTGATTGCATTAAAAAAAAAATAGCTCTATAATCTAATTATATTAGTTCAATAATATGAATATCAAAACCTCAATTTCATTTGTAGTGATTATGGAGACAAAGGAATTTGTTTGTGTTCCAAAAGAAGCGAGAAGCGATTAAGGAGTGGGCATCCAGGTTTGTTATTTTGTGTTGGTGGATATGGAGACGGAGGAATTTGTTTGTGTTTGAAAAGAGTTACACCTTGAATGACAGTATTCTTGCTAATACGGGTGCCATGATAGAATGCTTGAATTCAACCAATGACCACCTAGCAGGGAAGAGACTTAGAGGGTCACTTTGGCATATAGACGAGCGATTTGGCGTCCACCAAAGGAGGCGTGGGTGAAGGTGAATGTTGACAGGCTTACTCTAGAGCTACGAATAAGTGTGCTTGTGGGGGAATTATCCTTGACACGTCTGGAACGTTCATTAAAGGCTTCATACATCCATTGATTATGGAGATGAATTATCTATGGAAGTTTGGGCTTGTCTTTTGGGGCTTAAAACAACATGGGTGATGGGGTTTAAGAGAATGTGGTTGGAAATGGATTCTACAGAGTGTCTTGAGTTGCTCACGTGCAAATAGAGTATTAATCATCGAGATTCCAACATCCTTAATGAGGTCAAAAAGTTGCTTCATATGGATTGGGTGACGAAGGTTACTTGTGTACCGCAATTCTATAACTCCACGGCGGATTACCTAGCCAAGAGTGGCCTTGAGTTTGGATGGGGGTTTCATAAACATTATCAACCTCTTGAGGAATTATAAATGATTCTTTGTCAGGATTACAATTAGTGTAATAATCTTAAAGGTGTTACCTGAGATGTCCTGATTATATTATATATATATATATAAGAGGGAGTATTATTTGATGGATTTAATGATTTTGTCTCCTTAGGTACAACAGTGAAAAGGTAAGATATACCCCCTCCCGTCCACAATATATCCTCTCTCTAAAGTAACATTTTCAATGAAATTAAACGTATTTTGCAAAAAGGATAAAAGTAGAAAAATTGATATTTTTGAACATATTAAATAACTTAATTGTTATTTTTATTTCCTGTGATATAGTCGAAGTATCCTATATTGTAGACCTGGAGAGAGTATGTAATTCTCATACTCCCTCCAATCCATAATATGCCTTAGATACGAAAGGTAAATTAAACCCTTAGGATATTATTCTAAGCAATATGATATTTATCAAATATCATATAGTAATCCGACGATAACGTATAGGATATCCGGAAGTCCGAGTCGGATCAAAAGGCCGGATGTTCGGCTATTTCACGGTGAAAGGTACGTTCGCATACAATAACTTTAACTCTCATCTATCTTGTATGGCTTTGATATGATTGGTTGATTCATGATTGATTGTTTTCCAAAGCTGTGAATATTTGTCATATATACTGTTTATACTTTTCATATGAGGTTAACTGTTACCTGAGATTCAATTCGATTGAATCTCAGCATTGACTAAAGGTTCAGGGAAAGGGACCTGGAACAAAGAAGGCATCGGTAGATAGAGCCATGAAGAGGCCCCGGTCAAAGCAAATGCCAGAAGAAGTTTAACAGAGCCTACCTTCTGGCATGATTCTAATAAGGTTACTTCAAACTATTTGATGTCTAGAAAGGGTTCGTCTATGTGGTTCAGTCAGTGAGTCACCGTGAATTCGGGAAGACTTCTACTAGACACTGGCCAGGCCAAATTGTTTGATTAACTGAGTTAGGTTCATTGCCCCAAGTCTAGCTACAGCTTGGTTGAAGATTGTATAAAGATTTGTAATTATACAAAGCTTTGGATTGTTGTATCACATGAATATTCCTTCGGGAAATTTTTAATATATCAACATATGTCGGGCATCAAGATATGCCTGGGCATTTTGTATCGCTTACTCGTCGTCCAAACGTTAGCGCATGCTCTCCGTTTCCGCATTACTCTGAGTGGTAGCACCTCAAATTCTGTTAAGTTTTCTAAAACCAAGTGTCAACCGACACATTTTAAAGTATGGAATTTGGGGTGTTACACTTTGGTATCAGAGCTAGTTTCAGAGCATGGTTTGGATATCTAGGTTATGAGTACTGATATAATACTGGTATTGTGATACAGAAAGGACGTATACCCTAAGGAAAAGGGTTAGGGTTTTGTTAAGCTAAAACCCAAGGATAGCGGGCGATGTTCGGAGTAGCCAGAAGATTAAAGTAGAACAGACTAAGCATTCTACGGATGGCTTGAGTAGCCAAGGACAAAGGTCTGAATGCGTTTAGTTAATGATGACCTTCTAAGGTTAGTTGTATGGTTCTTGAGAACTTTTAAAAATTGACTTTTTAAAACTTGGCAATACACCGCTATATTTGAAATTTCGGAATTGATTTTTCGAACATGTGAATATTTGAAACCGAGTTTTCGAAAGAAATGTTTTCAACAGAATTTGAGACCATAGTGATGGTTATTTCGAAATATAAAAGGGGTTTTGTTAGAACCCAGAGTTTGAAATTGAGTTTTTAGCTGTGTTGTGGTAAAGTCGCATTTAACCTGGAAGGAAGTAAAACCGTTGTAGATATACATGGTTTGTGGGTCTTGCCAGATGTTTTATAATGTTTGAAATCGCTGACCTTTGATAAAGGCTCTTTTTGAACAAAGAGTTTTTGAGGGGTTTTGTTTGAGAGAATGAAAATCGCACCAACAGTGAACGCACCCAATCCATAATATTTCACCGAGGGCGTATGTTTTGTCTAGTAGGACCGACTATCTATGGCTGGACTGAGTTTCGGAAGATAGGGTTGCTACTCTATGTGCCAGTGTGAACACTGGGTCTCTTATGGGAGGGGTGGAGGTTCTCCCACATTTGATGGTACTGTTGATGCCTGATGACTCGACTTGAGGCCAGAGGGATACAAAGGCCGGATTTGGGGATTGGGATAGGGCGCTCACTGTATCAAGTGGTTGAAATGGTGGCGTGAGCTCTCAATTGTTAAAAAATTTTGTAAAATGAATTATCTCCCTCAAAGATATGTGCCGGTAGTAAAAGTTTTTAAAACTGATTCGGTAGTGAATGTGTTTTCACAAATTTGTGTCGGCAGCGATTGAGTTTGAAAATGTGATAGCACTATTACTTTTTGGTATAGTGCGGATTGTGAAATGTACTGAGACCATAAGAAATTTTCAATGTTTGAAAATTTGAAAATGAAACAACAAAATGGTTTTGGGTAGTGATGACATGTTTGTCGATGCCATTATGTGGAAAAGTGGTGTAGTTGAAAATTTCAATATACGAACAGGAGCTAGTAGAAAGGTCTAAAACACTGAACTAGTTAAGTCAGATAGTAGTTGTCAGCTATAGTGCTAAGTAAGCAAAAGTAGTTTGAGAGCTTGAATGGGAAAGGCTCAGATGAATAGACGAGCAAATGCTCGAGGCAATAAGACCTAGTATACAAGTGTGCACGGGGTGGTGTCCCTAGGCCATAAGACCGATGATGCTTAAGCACTGTGTGAGATGCTGATTGTCATGGTGATTTTAGACTAGTGTGTCTAGAGAACCTCTTAAGGTTGGCAAAACATTCACTGTACCAGGTAGTAGTTGAGATGCTTAAGGCCTGAGGATGATTTCATAGGTGGTGAGGCTAAAATCTCCAGTGCTGTGGTAATAGATTGAGCCGGAGGGCCAATGTGTGTTAAGCCAAGAGGCTAAATGAGTCAGGCAGTGAAGCTTGCGTAACCAAGCGCTGTGAAAATGGACAGTGGGTCCTGTATTTGAATACTATACCTGGGTACAATATGAATGAGATTAGGGTGTGTGCTAGATAAGCATGCATAGAGAAGAAATAAACTTTTCGGTGTTATATGGTAAATTTTGAGGGCGAAATTTTATTTAACGGGGGAGAAATGTAATACCCAAAATTTATATTTCTCTTAAATATTATATTTTGGCAAATTAATACCTATTTAAAATAGGAAAGTATGTTGTCTCTAATTTTAGTAATTTATTTGATTATTTTCCTTGGAAATTAAATAGGCAAAAATCCAATACTATTTTAGGGGCCACAAGTTGCCCTATGATTATTAAATAAATGCATGGTGCATAAATGGCTATAGAAAATCAAAAAGTTGTGAGAAAATAATTAAACCAATTAAACAAAATTGCCAACAATTAGTAGATAATTAAATCTACATTAATTAGATTAATTTCATAGAACTTCCATAATTAATTTAATAACATGTTTTAAAGTCATAAATTGGGATGTGTGACCCTAATTAAAGACCAATGGCTAATGAAGGGCCAAGATTAGCATAAAGATGATTACTAATGATCATGATTAATATAGTAGCCAATCAAATAAATTCAATAACACCATTTTAGGATTAATAACCAAAGATTAAGCTAAATAAAGACTAAACCTAAGTGAAAATTCAAGAGGCAACAAAGGTTTGTGTGTGGATGATTGTGGACCATGGAAAAAATAAAGCAAGAGTGCATGGGAGAGGAGAGGCCACCAAGGCTTGCTTGAGAATGCATGAGGGTGGAGAGGCCACCAAGGCTTGCTTGAGAATGCATGAGGGTGGAGAGGCCACCAAGGCTTGTATGAGAATGCATGAAGGGAGAGAAGCCACCAATGTCATTCTTGGAGCCAAGAGTGCCATAGCTTTTTCCTATAAATAGGCACCTTGTATTCATGCATTCTTCACACCAAACAAGCAAGAGCAATCTGAAATTACAGAGAAGTGAGGTTGAGTGGAAAATAGCTTGAAGGAGTGTGTGACTCGGCAAAATAAAAAGAATAAATGTTGTGTCCTGTATTTCATATACAAACTTTACATATATATAGAAGATAAGAGAGCCTCAATAGTAATGGCTAATAATGACTAATAATGACTATTAATAAAGATTATTCCTAATCCCCACAAATCAGGGATTCCTATCAATCAGAATACAATTTACTATGTAAATCAGAATACAATTTCCTATGTAAATCAATTTCCTATATAATCCCTGTCACCCCGGCAAAATTTGGAGCATGGATGTCTTGGATGCCCGGCTTCTCGCAAGCGGAGCATGGATGTCTTGGATGCTTGACTTGGACTTGAGTTCATGGCGAGTGGGATGAACTGACTTTGTGAATATGTCGCAACAAACGATCTCATTGGGGACCAAAAAATACTCCAAATGTCTCATCAAGGACCAATATCAAACGGTTAACAAAAATGATTAGAAGATAAATCAGATACAATTACAAAAAAAATGTGATTAGAAGAAATAATATGGACAAAAAAAGAAAGATGAAGAAGACCATGTTAACTCCTTCTTAGAGAGAGACCATGTTAACTCTCTCTTGGAGGGAGACCAAGTTAACTCCAAAAAAAAAAAAAAAAAAAAAAAGGATCAATCGAGATAATAGGTCTCAAGAAAACAAGGAAAAACTGAAAGAATCGAGAGAATAGGTCTCAAGAGAAATGAGAAGGAAAAAAAAAAAAAAAAACTAGAGCCGACGGGGGAAGAACGTGAAAACCTAAAAAAGATAAAATAAAAAAAAAAAAAAAATATTTTAGAGAGGACACAACCCTGGGCTCTGGTACCATGTGACTCGGCAAAATAAAAAGAATAAATGTTGTGTCCTGTATTTCATATACAAACTTTACATATATATAGAAGATAAGAGAGTCTCAATATTAATGGCTCATAATGACTAATAATGACTATTAATGAAGATTATTCCTAATCCCTACAAATCAGGGATTCCTATCAATCAGAATACAATTTACTATGTAAATCAGAATACAATTTCCTATGTAAATCAGAATACAATTTCCTATGTAATACAATTTCCTATATAATCCCGTCGAGTGAGCATTTGCAAGTAAGTTCTTTAAGTTTTAGTCCTTAAATTCATAGTTAGAAGTAGCTTTGATTTTAAATATGTTAGAGTAATTTTAATATCATGTTTTAATAGTTAAAAATAGTGGTATTTCGAAAATTAGATGAGCCATGTGGTATAGCAAAATTTTTGGGCGTTGAAAAGCAAAGTACTCGAAGCTCTAGCTAAAAATTTCATTGATTAGGAATTTCTGAAATCAGTGGCAGAAACGCCATAATTTTATGTTGAAGATGAAGTTAATTAATTCTGAAATTTTTCATGGTTAAATTAGACATATAGGGATTTTTAAATATGCCAAGAAAATACTATTTTGAATTTTGTGCAGAGAGATAAAAATTCCCAAATTTAAGCTACGTTTTTCTGGAAAATTCTGGGCAGAGGTTTAAAGAATATTAAACTGGGAATGATTCACTAATTCTGGGTGAATGTGAGTATTTTTACTTGAAAATAGACATCCTAAGGATTCCAAATAATTTTACGGATTCTCTTTTCTATTTTTTTAGATTTAATTATGATTTTACGAAGTTAACCAAAAATTCTGCCCAGAAATTCAGCATAGCGTTTTTTAGAAAATGTGAGGGCAAAGTTATAATAATAAATCCACCATGGGTAGAAAGGTAAATTAAACCCTTAGGATATTATTCTAAGAAATATGATATTTATCAAATATCATATAATAATCCGACTATAACGTATAGGATATCCGGGAAGTCCGGAGTCGGATCAAAAGGCCGGACGTTTGGCCATTACACGGTGAAAGGTACGTTCACATACTAGTAACTTTAACTCTGATGTGTCTTGTATGCATGTATGTGATAGAATGATTGATGAAGTGATGGACAAGACAGGTCTTAGATCATGCTTGTGACTAAGTTTATGGGGCTTAGATCACCTGTTTATACATTCACTTTATACTTTGGTTATGATTTTGATAATATCGTTACGTTTTCCTAGACCGAGGACACGATGGATAGGCCATCGTGGCACGGTGAGGTGCGACATAGATAACTTTACATGTGATGTGTACTTGTTGACATAGATAACTTTACATGTGATGTGTCTTTGTTGATATATTAATCTTACATCTATTTTGTGTGCTTATGTGTTGATTAATCTTTGTAATGTTATGAACATCTGTCATACATATACTTTTATACTTTTCATATGAGGTTAACTGTTACCTGAGATTCGATGGGTATTGGACCTCAGATTTGACTAAAGTTCAGGAAAGGAACCTGGAACAGAGAAGGCACCCAAAATTTATATTTCTCTTGAATATTATATTTTGGCAAATTAATACCTATTTAAAATAGGAAAGTATGTTGTCTCTAATTTTAGTAATTTATTTGATTATTTTCCTTGGAAATTAAAGAGGCAAAAATCCAATACTATTTTAGGGACCATAAGTTGCCCTATGATTATTAAATAAATGCATGGTGCATAAATGGCTATAGAAAATCAAAAAGTTGTGAGAAAATAATTAAACCAATTTAACAAAATTGCCAACAATTAGTAGATAATTAAATTTACATTAATTAGATTAATTTTATAGAACTTCCATAATTAATTTAATAACATGTTTTAAAGTCATAAATTAAGATGTGTGACCCTAATTAAAGACCAATGGCTAATGAAGGGCCAAGATTAGCATAAAGATGATTACTAATGATCATGATTAATATAGTAGCCAATCAAATAAATTCAATAACACCATTTTAGGATTAATGACCAAAGATTAAGCTAAATAAAGATTAAACCTAAGTGAAAATTCAAGAGGCAACAAAGGTTTGTGTGTGGATGATTGTGGACCATGGAAAAAATAAAGCAAGAGTGCATGGGAGAGGAGAGGCCACCAAGGCTTGCTTGAGAATGCATGAGGGTGGAGAGGCCACTAAGGCTTGTATGAGAATGCATGAAGGGGGAGAAGCCACCAATGCCATTCTTGGAGCCAAGAGTGTCATAGCTTTTTCCTATAAATAGGCTCCTTGTATTCATTCATTCTTCACACCAAACAAGCAAGAGCAATCTCAAATTAGAGAGAAGAGAGGTTGAGTGGGAAGTAGCTTGAAGGAGTGAGCATTTGCAAGTAAGTTCTTTAAGTTCTAGTCCTTAAATTCATAGTTAGAAGTAGCTTTGATTTTAAATATGCTAGAGTAATTTTAATATATGTTTTTATAGTTAAAAATAGTGGTATTTCGAAAATTAGATGAGCCATGTGGTATAGCAAAATTTTTGGGAGTTGAAAAGCAAAGTAGCGAAGCTCTGACGAAAATTCATCGGTTAGGAATTTCTGAAATCAGTGGCAGAAACGCCATAATTTCATGAAGAAGATGAGGTTACAAAATTCTGGAAAAATTCATGGTTAAAGTAGACATATAGGGATTTTCAAATATTCCTAGAATGTATTAATTTAAGCTCTGTACAGTGAGATAAATATTCTCAAAGTTAGGCTATTTTTTTGGACAAAATTCTGGGCAACGTTGTGAAAGATAAAAACTGGGAATTTTTCATAAATTATGGGTATATAAAAGTATTTTTACTTGAAAATATACATCCTAAGGATTCCGGAAAATTTTACGGATCCTCATTTCGATTTTTGTAGATTTAATTATGATTTTGCGAAGTTAACCGAAAATTCTGCCCAGAAACTCAGCATAGCGTTTTTAATAAAATGTAAGGGCAAAATGGTAATAATAAATCCACCGAGGGTAGAAAGGTAAATTAAACCCTTAGGATATTATTCTAAGCAATATTATATTTATCAAATATCATATAATAATCCGACGATAACGTATAGGATATCCGGGAAGTCCGGAGTCGGATCAAAAGGCCGGACGTTCGGCCATTTCACGGTGAAAGGTACGTTTGCGTATGGTAACTTTAGCTCTCATCTGTCTTGTATGGCTTTGATATGATTGGTTGATTCATGATTGATTGTTTTCCAAAACCGTGAATATTTGTCATATATACTTGTTTATACTTTTCATATGAGGTTAAGCATTACCCGAGATTCAATTCGATTGAATCTCAAAGATTGACTAAAGGTTCGGGGAAAGGGACCTGGAACAGAGAAGTCACCGGTAGATAGAGCCATGAAGAGGCACCGGTCAAAGCAAATGCCGAAAGAAATTTAACAGAGCCTACCTTCTGGCATGATTCTAATAAGGTTACTTCAAACCATTTGGTGTCTAGAAAGGGTTCGTCTATGTGGTTCAGTCAGTGAGTCACCGTGAATTCGGGAGACTTCCACTAGACACCACTGGCCAAATTGTTTGATTAAGCGAGTTAGGTTCATTGCCCCAAGTCTAGCTAAGACTTGGTTGAAGATTGTATAAAGATTTGTAATTATACAAAGCTTTGGATTGTTGTATCACATGAATATTCCGTCGGGAAATTTTTAATATATCAGCATATGTCATGGCATCAGCATATGCCTGGGCATTTTGTATCAGTTACTCGTCGTCCAAACGTTAGTGCATGCTCTCCGTTTCCACATTACTCTGAGTGGTAGCACCTCAAACTCTGTTAAGTTTTCTAAAACCAAGTGTCAACTGACACATTTTGAAGTATGGAATTTGGGGTGTTGCACCTTAGATAGATTTTTTGTTTTGTTCAATTTTGCCCATACTAAATTAGGTTTTAAATGAGGAAGAACATATAAAAATACACAATTAATAAGCATTAACTATATAAGCAACATTCACAAATAAGCATTAACTATTAGTGACTTATACTGAAGATCAAAATATTCTTCTAAAAATAATTTATATTATCGACAGAAGGAGTATATTGTACTCTATCACTATGGTCCTATTTATAAGTCCATTTTGACTAAATCTTACATACGTTGTTGTTAAATTCGCGAGTTGACTTTCCGAGTTTATCGTTTTTACGATTCTAATTTATAAAAACGAAGTCGAGTCGTGGTAAACTCATTACTAGTTGTAAACTCGGCTAAACTTACAAGTTTATACACCGAAGTTTACCGTTTTTTAAATTTCTAGCTTACAAAATCGTGTTAACTTACTCTTAAACTCATGTTAACTTTTTTATTTGATCATGCTCAACGGTTTTATATACAAATTTTATAGAAATTTCTTTATTAAATATGATAAATGATTAATGTTGATGGATTTAATTTCAATTATTTGTATTTAAAATATATTTAAATCAAATTGTTGTCATTTTTATATTTTAATTATTTAATTATATACTAATAATACCTATTTAATAATAAAAGTAAACTCTTACGAGTTCACGATCGAAGTTTACGTCCATCATATTACGAGTTTGTTTAAACTTCGAGTTTGACAACCTTGCTCATATACCAAAGAGAGGTAGTTAACTCAATGATTATGGGATAAATTTTAATTTTGCTCTCATTTATGATTGGGTATTTTTCAACTGATTTTTCTCTTTTTATCTTCATAAGTACAATTAATATGGGTAAAATTGTTATAATCTCATTTATTACATCAAACTAGACTTATAAATATGACTAATTTTTTTTTGATTAAAATGACTTATAAATAGGATCAGAGTGGTATTAAAGGAGAGGAGAGAGAGTAGTAATGAATAAAGCTTTATAGTATTCCATGAGATACCTTCGCCTTTAGTGGCAATCTAGACTGGTTTGTACTCTGTACCTTTATATTCCCATCTCATAGAAGTGAGCTCAATCAATCTTATGTATAGTCTTACTTCTTTTTTTAGTTTTGATTCCTTTGAATAAATATGTCTCTTCATTAAAAAAAAAAAGAAAAGAAAACGGAATAGCGTGTAAATGGTTAATATTCATGTAACCTTAAAAAGCCTCTCACTTTGGAAGAGGAAGTGTTGCTGGGAATTGCTTTTTATGGTGTGTGTCCACAAAGTCAAGTACGCATCAAAGAAACTTTCATTCACACATCAAAAAAACTATTCTGATGAAGAGTTAACATTGGACAAACAATATTTTTGACCCAAAAAAAGACAAACAATATTGAAACAAACGTACGTACGTGTCTCATTATTTCCTTTGACACTTGCCTTTTAAACTCAGTATCGTCACTATAGCTAACTAGTAGAGTACATCTCTGATCACACTTCCCTTTTTTCCATACTCATCTCATACGTTTCACATAGCTAACCTCCCCATTGTCATTTTTAATTTATGAAACATAAACTGCTCTCCTAGCGCATTTTTAGTTCTTAAATTTCATATAAAATTTTATTTTGGTATAATTTTATAACATGTCTTTTCAGTCATTTACCCTATGTTTACAAACAAACAAACAAAAAACTAATTTTGAAGATTTAAATGTTGATGAAACATTCACAGATGCTAACATATTAAGGGTTTTACACTTCTCATGCTATATGAGAAGAAGAAGATTCATACACACACATGAAATGGCGGGACCCATATCTTTTTTAAAAAATAAAAAACTGAAGCATGAAAATCGAAGTAACTATGACATTGGAATACACTTCTCCTACAACATGAGAAATGTATTTCCTTAAGTTTAATTTTAAAATAATAATTATTGGTACAAAAATATCGTTTTAGACTCATGTTGTTAGAGTTAGAGGAGAAGATATACTTTATAAAATTAAGAAATTAAACTACAACCTTGTATAGAGTAAAATGACTAGAAGTGGAACCAACGGGGGTTGGTACAAGTGGTAAGCAGCTTGTGTCGCTTAAGCAAGGTCTCGAGTTCGAGCCTTGTGAATGCAGAAAAGCCCCACTGGGAGACTCACCCACCATAGCCAGGTGTGCGACCGGCCGGATTCGGATTAGTCGGGCAAAACCGGATGGACAACCGAAAAAAAAAAGACTAGAAGTGGATGTTTGCCAACTACTCCTTAGATCCTAAATGTAGGTACTAGTTGAGAGGTTAGTTTTGATTGTAAACGTAAGAGCTAATCTATTTTATACATGTTTGGATTAGCGGTGACATATTTTTTTTTTTTTTTTTTCAATTTGAGTTTCGGAAACCTAAGTTAGTACAAAATTTAGATTGTCTAATGTAATTTATATTTGGATAGGCAATAATAGAAGTGAATTTTTTTAAAACTGAAACTTATTTAGATGATTATTTAAAAAGCAAGTTTAAATGAAAAACAACTGAAAATGACATGAATATTATTAAATAGTAGCCACATCTCCTAATTAATGTTATTAGTATTTTCCCAATTATTTCTCCAACAAATCTCAAATCTGAACTTTGTTAAGAATTTATTATTGTCAATAGGATTTTCTTTCATATTTTTCCTATTATTTCTCAAACAAATTTGCTAAATTTGAATTTTAACTTTTTTCCTTTCCATAAAATTATAGCACAATTTTTTTTTTTAATACCAGGAAACCGAACAAATAAAAATAGGCAGACAAAGAGGAAAAAAGGGCTAAGGTCCCAGCCCCCTCCTAAAATGAGCTACTCCCATCACATCAGCTAGAAGAAATTGATAAAGTCCAGTAGGAGGGTCAGAGAAATGAGCTTCATTAGGGATCTCCACATGGGACAGGACCGTGTTAGCCAACCAATCCGCACATTGATTCCCTTCCCTAAGGACATATACAAAACCGTATATCCCATTGACGTCGAGTAACTGCTCGTATTTTAGCCACCAAATGGGACTCACTAGCTGGACTACATTTTTTAGAAAGTAATGTAATGATTGTTTGACAGTCACTTTCAACTACTACATGCCTCTAACTTGCCTCTCATGCCATCTCTAGGCCCCTCAAGACTCCCCACAACTCAGCTGCTAGCGTCGAACACCTTCCAAGTCGTGAAGAAAAACCTTCAAGCCAGTTACTAGAACAATCCTGCAGTAAACCCCCACATGCCGCCACCTTTCAAAAGTTGAAAGACAGACCTCGGCTGATATCTAACACTCTCTTCATGCGAATTATGGATGGAAACATTCCTCCATTTCCAAATGAACCAGCAAGAAATAATGAATACAGCATGCTAAAGATATCTGCCAAATCCAGAAAGTATAAAATTATATCACAGTTTAATCTAGGGTTAAATATCAAATTTGCCACGGAAGTTTCCCAAATGGAGCGTCCAGCACCCGGAAGTTTTTTGGGTACCAAATTTGCCCTGGAAGTATTGAAAAGGTATCAAATTTACCCAAAAGTCACGGAAGTCCACGTAGATCGTTAAAATGTGAGGTGGCATGCCACCTCATCACATGTGTTATGCCACCTCATCAATCAAAAGTATCATTTTTGCCCTGGAAGTTTTTATTAAGGAGCAATTTTGCCCCGGAAGTTTTCATTAAGGAGCAATTTTGCCCCGGAAGTTTACAAAAGTAGCAATTTTGCCCTTCTTTCTCCCAATATTAAATTTGACTACTAAATCAGTCAAAGACCGCACATGTCATGCCTTGAAAAGGTCAAACTTGGAGTCGAGAAGGAGATCCTTGACATGTTGAGCTCAAGGCGCGCGAACTAACGTGAAGCCAAACCTGGTCACATGACTAAAAGGTCCGTCGCAAAAACCCAAAGGCATGTTGAGCGCAAAGCGCCGGGGAATTTGTGGCCGAACCGTCACGGGCGGCGGAATCGAGGGGGCTAGGGTGGCCCCCTAAAATTACAAAACTTGACCCAAAAGTATAGGAAATTGTGATTTAGCCATATAAAATTTTTAACATTTTCAATTTAGTCCCTATTGTAAAGTGTTATAGAGGGACTAAACTGAAAATATTGAAAGATTTATGAGGCTCAAGCATAATTTCCTAAAATTTTGGGTCCAGTTCTGTAATTTTCACCCCTAATTTCCATGCCACGTGGACAAGTTAGTCAAACTTAACGGTCAAAATTAACGGACGGGCAAATTTGGTACCTTTTTCATACTTCCGGTAAATTTGGTACCTTTTTCATACTTCCGGGGGGCAAATTTGGTACCCAAAAACTTTGGTCTTTGGACGCCCATTTGGGAAACTTAGTGGCAAAAATGGCCTTTAACCCTTTAATCTAATCAATTGTGTTTTTTCCCTGTTATTTCTCAAAAAAATTCACCAAATCTGAATTCTAATTAATTTCCATAATTCAAGGAGTTGTCATAATTCAAAATTATAACACCATTTAACCCCTTTATCTTAATTAATGTCATTTTGTGTTTTCCATATTTTTTCTCAAATAAAGTAATCTGAATTTTGTTAACAGTTTAATATTATCAATAGGATTTTTTTCCCAACTTTTCCCTATTATAACACCGTTTAACCCTATGTTAAAACAAAGAAAGAAAAAACACTGTTTAACTTCTTTGCAGATCAATAGATCTCTCATCTAAGATTGGACCCACACGACGATTGAAGAAAGTGGCGAACGAACATCATCAGGCTCTGCGCTTCTATGCTAAGAGAGATTTGCAGCTACTGCTAGATATACGGGCTGCGGGCTGGGCGGTATCAACCCGCAGCCCACATTTTTACGAGCTAGCAAAATGTCAATCTTAACCCGTAGTGGCAGGTTGGCCAGCCAGCTTATAGGCCTTATTTTTTAAAAAAAATTCTTAAATTTTTTTAAGGATAAATTATTCTCCCTCTACTCTTATTTTGTTTATCTTTACCTACCCTTTTCAGTACTGTTAGATTATAATCTCATTTAACGATGAAGATTTGATGATAAAATAAACCCACCCTTTTTTCTCTCCCACTGCCTCCTCCCTTTCTCTCTCCTCCTGCCTCCCACACCCCTCTCTCTCTCCTCCTCCTCCGGTGGGTCCACTGGAAGTTTCCGATGGAGAATTCGAGCATTTAATTTCTCGCACACGCACGTGCAGTGGTGTGTGGCCGGTGAAGACATAGGACATTGATGATAAGTGTTGTGTGAAATCAATCCAAACTTTGAAAAATCACGCACCAAACATACCGATGTGGTCTCGTGTGTTATGAATTACGAGGGCATCTTTTTTGTTATTCACCCCTCAGATCTCAGTCATCTCACATATGGGAAAGTTAACTACTTGAGTCTTCTACCGTCAAACTGCTAATTTTTGTTTTCACATTGAAAGAATGGATCCAAGAAATTTAGAGATGACTGAGATCTGAATTTCTAACCTGGGGGAGAGAGAGGAAGAGTTTATTTTAACCTTCAAATCTTTACCATTAGACATGATTATAATCTAACGGTATTGAGAGGGGTAAGCAAAGATAGACAAAATAAAAGTAGGCAGAATAACCTATCCTATTTTCTTAAGATGACGGAAAATATGAGACACATATATATGATTTATAAAATTTGTAACCTAGCATTAATCATTCTTTTTTTAAAGAGGGAAAATATGAGACACATATATATGATTTATAAAATTTATCTTCCTAGCATTAATAATTCTACTTATAAAAATTCAAAAACATAAATCATAATTCAAAATATAAAGTTATCAAAATTGTCGAAGCTTATAAAGAAATAATAATTTGGTTTAAAAGAGGAAGGAGGCTGAGATTTTTATTCTCTTTGAGATCTAAAAGTACCAAGGTGAGAGTGTGGGACTTGTGGGTTTTATGATATCAACATATTCAAAAAAAAAAAAAAAATGTGCGGGCCAACCTTCCAACTCGTGAGCCAAATGTTGGTTGAAAAATCCCCAACCTTGCCCAAACTTGTGGGCTATTAGTTGAGCCCACGGGTTAAACCCCTCTTACCGGTTCTATTTGCAGCTCAAGGAGCAACAATCCTCTTCTACCAACCTTGTTCTCAATCAAACCTTGGCCCCTTTGCCGTTTGCGGCGCATAAATTGGAATTGTCTTCATCATTGTTGGAATTGGCTGCTGATCTTTCGTCTCCGGTTGCATGCAAGAATTGGGCAGAAGAATGAAAATTTCAGCCTTAGCTTGCAAGGGAGAGAAGAGAAGAGAGAATTAAGTGTGAGGGGAAAGACCGGTAGGGAAAATTTTAATTGGGATAACCTTCTCTCACCGTGATGCACCATGGAAGTAAGTAGGAGATGCTTTTTTATTGAAGTTACTTTTAGGCAAAAAGCACATTCATCCCATATTGTCAACCCAAACATAGCAATTTGTGTTGCCGTGTCTTTTTTCGAATCAGATACTCTCCCCATCCCTCATCATCTTTGGATCCTAACCGTCGAATTTTGATTGAAGCGTCCAGAATGAGACATATCATCTTTTTCAAACTACCGCACTTCTTGACGCTTCAATCAAAATTCGACGATCAAGATTTGAAAACGATGAGAAAAGGACAGAGAAATTGTGTTTTTTCTCCTCACCTACTACCTATATTCATACTCCATCAAAGATATTAGCAATCAAATTCAAATAGTTATAAAACATTTGCTACATAGGATTATTTTAAGGAGATTGTGCTACATTTGTTACAATTAACTAATTTATATAACATTTTTAATCTATCCAAATTAGCTTTTACGTTAAGGATGAGAGCAATGTAATTAGATTTCAAAGCCTGGCTGTCTATTGGGCCTTGTTAAAATTATTCGAGCTTCACGCAATAAATAATTGGGCTTAATTCTAGTTTAGCCCAATAATATTTAGAGCCACGAGAAGATCTATGATTTTGTGATGTCACTTTCCTCACTTTATCTCAAATAATTGTTAGGTATTCATGGTTATTTGTATAGTGTTTCATGGGAGAATTGCAACCAAGGACTAAATAATAAAATTAATTGTTTATAAGGACTTCCAATTTCATAAATTATTCCTAAGGATCCTGGGCTTCTCCAATAAAAAAATGTATCATCACCAAAATGCTTTTCAATGTTAAGATAGTTACACAAAGAAAATTTAGAAGTACCCCTCTCACATTTAACATTCAATTTCTCAATATAATTTCACATTTAGTCTAATAGTTTAATATTCATGCAAATGAAATTTACAACAATTACTTCTAAATTTAGGACCCACTTTTAAAATTTCTCAATATAATTTCATAAAAAGACAAAATCTCTTAAATATAATTTCAGAAAATTGGAGAAACGGATGTGAGTTTATGTTTGTGGGAAAATTACCCCCACTTTTGGTTGTTTAAACGCACATACACGAAAAAATATATTACTTGTATAGTATTATGGCTTTGTTTTCTTTTTAAAATCCGTATAATATTACTTCAAGTGCCACGTTATGTTGGATCAAATATTTCTATATATTCAATATACATATACATATCAAGTATTTTTTTATATACATAATATATTTTGATATTTTAAATTTGATATTTCTTAATTTAATAAAACTAAAACATTTTTAAAAAAATCTTATTTATATTTCACCTCCCTAACCTTCTTCTCAAGCTTCATTTATATTCTTTGTGATCTTTCTCCTTTTTTATTTTTTTGTTATATAAATTTGAATTTATAGTTTTGGTACTACCAATGGTAACAACTAACAACAAAAGTTGAAAGATTGTCATCACTAAAAAAATCAAATATGAAATCCTCTAAAAGACAAAACGCTAATTAAATACTTGTTTGATTAATTATATATAATTCATTCAATGTTTCTAGTACAAAAACTTGTTGAAAACAATTAATTATGATATAAACTGATATATTTTCATAACATTATGTAATGTTTGTGTGGGCAGACAATTCTCCCATGTTTGATGCTTTACCGACTTTCTACTATTAGGTCGTGGATCACACGAATCAAATATTAAAATAAATATATATATGTATGTATGTACATATAATGCATACTATTAGCAACTATTGATCACTATGCTATATAATATTGAATACACAGTTAGCATAATTTAATGCTTGTGGGAATTATGGATAGAAATTTATTCGGCAATTATAATAAGTTAATGCACTTTCCTATTTACTTTGTAGGAAATACTTTTCCACGTACATAACATGGCCTTAATCTCTATTTCTTTGTAGACTTTTTTCTCACTCTAACTCTAATTTCAGACTAAAGAAAATTTGCCCAAGAAACTAACTCTCTTAGCTTTAGTTGGTGAGACGCAAATTAATGAGTTTTAAATATTGTTCTTTTATCCGCGTAGAAATGGAACCCACACCAAACATATTAGACATCACTTAGAACGAGAGAAACTTTACAAATTGACCTTGTGGGAGATATATATATATATATTTTGCAAGTGTTCTTGAGCCTTCAAACATGTCCAGGCATGAACACCTAGCTAGGGTTCAAATCACCAAAGCTTTTCTGCATCGAATAAAAAAAAAAAAAAAAAAGACTTCACAAATTAGATTTAGACACGTATCTTTATTTTTTAGCTCTGTGTGTAGTGGATCATGTATCAAATCAAGCCAGATTCGACAATTTCTTTATTGTATTCACTGAGTATTATTTGTTTGGTGAGTTAAAGAAAATATGTCACCTCCTACATTTTGGTGAAATGATATGAGTCTTAAGTAGCATTTTGATTGGTAATAACAACACACGGAGGTTAGGTTTCTGCTGCGCTTGAATCACATGGTACGTAGTAAAAGATTCAAAGTTAGGTTTTCAAGGTACGTAATTGCATCCATTCATTAATAATATACTTGACCTTTTGTTTATTATGATATTTGACATCCATGTTTTTGTTTTGGACCATTATTCAACTTTCTTGATTTGTGACTTTGAAAATGACCAGAGAACAACTTACGACTCTATTTCTGGAGAGAGAATCGAGGAAAAAAGAAAACTAGAAGTGTTGACAAAAACAAACATAGATTTTTATAGCAAGAGAAAACTATAAAAAGGAAATATAAAGAATTGGTAAGCAATGGGTTAATACAATTTCTACTCACTCAAATTTTTTTTCCTTATTTTGGCTTTGATCCCTTAAGTTTCAAATCACAGGTTTCGGTCTCTTAAAAGGCAAAATTGTTTAGTTTTTTTTTTTTTAAAAAAATATTATAAAGAACTTTAAATGGAAAAAAACTTGAGGAATTAAAACCAAAATAAAAATAAACTTGATAGATTAAAGATTGTATTAATTCACAAGCAATTAATTCCTCGCAACAAAATGAACCAATAGTTGAATCTTCGTTCAAAGTGATATCCATATTTAATGTTGCGCCTCAAATATGATTCTATTGAAAAGGAGGATGCGTGTGGAAGAAAAATTCATAAGCAAAAAAAGAATAAAATGAATTATTCGAGCTTCACGCAATAAATAATTTGAATAGAACTTTTTAATTACAACATAGGAATGAATTTTATTGCCCGTGTGAAATTAGTTAATTTTATTTCCTATATTTTCTTGTTGGAGCATAAACATTAATGGGTTCCTTTGTTTCTATTTTTAAAATTTTTATTTTGTTTTTAAAAAATTAAAATAATAAAAATAATTTGAAAAACTGTATTTAATAAGTTGTTTTTTTTTAAAAAAAAGTAAAATTGTTTTTTTTTTTAACTAAAAAAATCAAAACAGATTTTAGATGTTTTCTTATTTTTATTTTACTATATATTTTTTTTTTCATTTTTTGAGGATGCTACATGTTCACTATCAAAATCAACCACTATCGCCACGGCCGCGCCACGTCATTTCAAAAAGAAGAGAATATAAATTCAAAGCCTGGAAATGCACTTATTGAGAGAGGACAAAAAACCTTTTTGCGCTCTAAACCTCGAAAGGGGAAATTTTTAATCATATAATTTTTTTTAAAATATAAAATCAGTCCCATTGTTTTTTTGTTCACTTTTCTTTTCCTTCTAAATAAAGCTAAAACTAAAATTTATAAATATTTATTTACTTATTATTCCACTTGTTCATGATATGTGCCTGCCACTTATAAATCATATTGTTTTTCCTTTAATTTTGAAAGTCTTATTTTTATCTTTTTACTTCATAAATTAACTTTATTGCAGGCCCACCGAGCTACAATGAAATTTCATATTTCTTTGGTTTCTAGTGGGAATTAATTTGCTACAATGATCCTTATCTGAAAATTTCCCCAAAATAATTTTACAAAAAATTAATAATAATATAGAGGTAATTAAATGGAAATGTTGTGAGAAAAACGGAAGTGTATAGAGTAAAAAAAAACAACAACAACAACAAACAAAAGTGTGCAACACATGTATGCATGTGTGTGAAGGTCAATGCCTTTTAATTGATTCGAACATCTTACTCTCTCTCACACACACATCACTTTCGGATTGTTTAATAAAGAAGGTTCAAACAAACCGTAGAATCAGAATGATGCATGCATGCATGAATAGTTTTCTCAAATAAGGGAATTAATAGAGATCAAAGCCGGCCAGCCAAACCCAATACTCCTTTTAAAGATAGAAACATATAATTAACAAATCGATGGTGAGGGCCAACAAGACACTTAATTAATACTAAGTGTTAATTCGTATTAATCAAAAATTGGCACAAGTAATGTAAGTAAATGATATGACTCCTTTATTTATTTATTTTTTAATTTTAAAAATCATGTAATGTATGAGGCCGACATCTATTTAATTACTCTCTTAGTCTTTAACATAAAAACGAGATCGCTAATTTATTGATATAAAAAAATTAATTAAGTTAGTTATTCATAATAGATGTACACATTAGTTTTCCTAAAATATTCTCTTTAATATTAATTATCTGCTTTGGAACTGTCTTATTAGTAGAAATCTTCTTAATTAATATGCGTAAATAACATGAATAATTTGGAAAAAAATTTATAAATTTGAGAAATAAAGTGGATGTTAATGTTTGTATATAGACATCAAGACCAAAATAAACCCCTATGTATACTTAATTCGAAATTAAGGGAAGATGAAGACTACTTTTGAAAGAGTGAATGATGTTTGGGTGAATGTGAAGCTAAGAAAAGAAAAATAAAGCAACTCATAATTGATAGAATAGAAAGTTAATCCTCATTATAAATCATCACTACTTCTTCGGAGGATTTTACTTATCATTCTAAGAACCCACGCGTAATCTTTACTTTCCCCATCTTTTTCCCTCCACTCATAATCCAAAACTCCACCTTTTATTAGTATTGTTATTATTATCATAAATAATAATACAAAAAGTTTGTACGTAGATATTTAATTTGTTGCATGATTAATCAATATATATTAATTCATGACACGACGAACAATATTATTGGATGGCCTCTTAAGAAGATAAAGACAAGAATTGATAATGAATAACTTTAATAATTAAGGTTGCTATAAATATATATCACTGTATTTGAAAAACATATATATGATTGGTAAATTTGGCCAAATCAATCCAGTTCATCTACAAAACCCTAATCTTATCTCAATTCTTTCCTTTTTGCCTAGTCATCGATCTAAAGGCGAATTATAATCAATGCATGACTGCCAATGTGGAAAGAAAGTTCCTGAACTTTATTATGTGCTCGAAGCAATTATTCAACTACACACACATATATAAGGTTTTGAATGTTTGTAGATATTTGTTTCAACTTCCAATTTTTTTCCTAATTGTGACAAACAAAAATTACCAAGAAATGGGAAGTCACTTTTTAGGGTTCCATATTAGAGCATACACACACACACACACACACTATGATGTCCCTATATATATATATATATATATATAGGTAGGTCTTTCTTCCCATCATCCTTTGCCCTGCACGTGTCAATTTATCCTCTAACGTCTAAATGTACTATGCTTGAGAGAGAGAGATGCTTTCATTCAAGTTGGATATCTAATTTGATCTGAAGTTACAAGAAACAGAGTTGTTTAAGCATTTTGAAACAGTGATATGCCTTTGGAGACCAATGTTGAGTTAGGCTTACTGCAACGGTTATGAGGATTCTATTTGTTGCTGAGAATATATGTATATATTTAAGTCCCCGTTGACTTACCAGTATTAACCTCAAAAGCACCAAACAATTCATGTTTTTTTTTTTTTGATACAGTGAAAGATAACATAACGAAGCAAAAGAAACAAAGGGAAAAACAAACAACGGTTAAGTTCCCAGGCCCTTCCTGTTGTGCTCTACGCCCATCAGATCAGCAACTAAGAAGCAATAGAGCCCAGAAGGGGATCAGAGAAATGAGTTCCATCCGGGGCTTCCACATGTGACAAAGCAAAATTAGCCAACCAATCTGCACACTGATTCCCTTCCCGTAGAACATGTTGAAACCGTAGAACCCATTGCTCGCGAGTAACCGCCGTATCCGAGACACCGATGGGACTCACGAGCCGCACTACCTTGTTTGGAAAGTAATGCAATAACCGAATAATAGCCACTTTCAACAATTACATGCTTCCAACCTCCCTCCCATGCCATCTCTAATCCTCTTAAGACTCCCCACAACTCAGCCGTCAACGCTGAGCACCTTCCCAGTCGTA
The DNA here is from genome assembly GCA_019022655.1 of Acacia acuminata. Classification (NCBI taxonomy): domain Eukaryota; kingdom Viridiplantae; phylum Streptophyta; class Magnoliopsida; order Fabales; family Fabaceae; genus Acacia; species Acacia acuminata. Next base: position 2,378,536 of record JAFJYI010000001.1, read on the forward strand.
TAGCAAAGCCTCCAAGCCACTTACCAGAATAGTCTCGCATCAGACCCCCACAAGCCGCCACATGTTCACTTCCCTTTGATGCCCCGTCCGAGTTCAGTTTCACGAAGGGAACTTCTGGAAAGGACCAAAGAAACAAAAGAGAAAGATTCTGTGCTAAACTACAACACCTTTTTTTGGTACTTGGAGATTGTACTTCTCTCAATAGCTCAAGGATGGGCCTCAGGCTGTATCTAGCACTCTCATCTTGCGTGTTATGGATAAGAGCATTTCGCCATTTCCAAATGAACCAGGAAGAGACTATGAATAACTCATGCCAACGAAATTCGCCTAGACCCAGATCATCACACATCCAATTCTCCCGTACCCAATCATTCCAGACATAACTACAAGAGGATTGGAACTGAGGAACGGGAAACACCTCATACCAGAAAGCACGCACCACAAGACAATCTCTAAAAGCATGTAAACTAGTCTCTTCTTCTTGTTGGCACAACGGGCACAAGCCATCATTGTTGGACCAAATATGGATCCATGACCTCAAGGGTAGCCTTTGATGGAACAATTTCCATCCAAAAACTTGTATTCTATGTGGTCCCGCCCATTTCCATAGTTTAATCCATATGTCACAGTTTAAATCGGATTGTTGGAAACTAGCTTCTGCTAAGTATAGATAACAACTTTTAACACTAACACCATTTAAGTCTCCAGACAACCAGAAGGAACGATCAGTTCCATCATTTGAGGAAGGAGGGAGCATACCTTTAATTAAATCAACCACATTATGTGGAAGAAGGCTGTGTAGTAACGGTAGGTCCCACCGTCCTTGTCGATCAACGAATCTATTGACCATGCAATCTCGCATATCATCAGGAATGGTGTTCACTACATAATCTTGCAGACAAATAGAAGAGGACACCCATTTATCCTTCCAGAAGGAGATAGTAGCCCCATCTCCAATCTCCCATACCACCTCTTCCTTCATATTATTAAAAATGTTACATAGAGAGCTCCAAAACGTTGAACAACCAACTTTAAGAATAGGTAGACAACCATTTTGTACCTTGTATTTACCTCGGAGAAACCGAACCCAAAGAGCATCGTGTTCATTTTGGAACCTCCAACCACACTTCATGAGAAAAGCATCATTCATAATTGTCTTTGCCGATTTTAACCCCTGACCCTCCCATGGGCTTAGGACTAGTTAACACGTTCCAGCTTAAAGCATGAAAAGCTTTCCGCTGATGGGAATCACCCCAGATGAAGTTCCTTTGAATTCTGTCAATTTCATTGCATATATTTAGGGGAAGCCTAACATATTGCATATGAAAATAAGGAATGGCAGATAACACTGATTTGACAAGAGTTATTCTACCTGCTTGAGATAGGCACTGTTGCTGCCACCCACCTAGTTTCTTCCGTAACTTGTCCACAATATGTTGATAACATTGTTTTGTTGCTCGCCCATGCACCATCAAAGCCCCCAAATATCTACCAACACTTTTAACTCTCTTGAATCCACTTTTAGCCGCCAAGGAAACAGCCAAATCTTCTGACATATGTTTGGAAAAATAAATGACAGTTTTCTGAATGCTTACCTTGAGACCTGAGATCTGTTCGAATAAAGAGAGACACTTCATAATAATCTCCATTTGGTCAGTCCTTTTCGCAAATAACATAAGATCATCCGCGAACATTAGGTGGGAAACAGGGGGGCCTCCCTGACCCACCTTGATAGGGGTCCAGAGTCCTCCATCAACAGCTGTAGAGATTATATGAGACAATTTTTCCATAGCTAATGTAAATAGATACGGTGATAAGGGATCACCCTGCCGGATGCCCCTAGAAGGCTTGAACGATGAAGTTTTACCCCCATTCCACAAGATATTAAAGGAGGGGTGGTAATGTACCGCATAATCAATTCTATACATTGCGCACGGAAGGCCGCCTTCCCCAAGGATATTCTCGTAAAAAATTCCAATTCACACGATCATATGTCTTTTCCAGATCAACCTTTATTGCCATAAATTATCTCCCTCGCATTTTATGCATTGAATGGATCAATTCTTGAGCAATGACAATGTTGTCATGTATCTGCCTATGGGGAACAAAACTGGACTGGAAGGGCGACACAACAACTTCCATTATCGGCTGTAAACGCCTCACAATCAGCTTGGTAATTAACTTATACAAAACTGAGCATAGAGATATGGGCCGAAACTGAGACATAGACGTAGGTACCTGGACTTTAGGGATCGGTGCTATCGAGTAGCATTTAAAAACTGAATATGAGGCGGATAATGCCAAACATCTATAATTAACCTCATAATCTGATGACGAAGCTCACTCCGCTGTCTCTGAAAGAACACTGCCGGGAAGCCGTCAGAACCAGGGGCTTTATAGCTTCCCATGCTAAAATGTGCACCTTCGGACCTCCTCACAAGAAGGAATCGCCGCAATCCATCCAACGGGTTATGGGGAACACTTGGCCAAGTAGAAGTAAGCCACCTACAGGTAGGTGCCTCATCCAGGAACAGGTTATGGAAATAAGTAAAGGCCATGTCCTTAAGGAGATCATCCTTTTCCACCCAAATGTTGTGCTCATTCCTCAATCTGGCTACTTTATTAAAACTCCGCCTAGTTACGGTTTTAAGATGATAGAATTTAGTATTACGGTCCCCTTCAGTAAGCCATTGATGCCGAGATTTTTGAAACCAAAACATCTCTTCCCGCAATAAGACCTCATTCAAGCTATTTTTGCACTCCAACTCCTTCTTACCCAATATAGCAGAGTCATTACTTACACGTTGTTGCTGTAGCAATTCCAATTCAGAGCTCAGGGAATTCTTCATCTGAAAAATATTACCATAAACCTCCCTATTCCATCGCCCCAATGGTGTAACCAAACGAGCTAACATAGTTGGAAGGTCTAAATGGGTCTTCCATTGAGAATGCATAAATCCAGAAATTCAGAAGAGTGATTTATCCAAATCGGCTAAGAAGCGAAAAGGTCTAACCCGTTTACCCTGGAGGACCAGCCAACCTCAGCAACATAGGCGTATGATCTGAACTGTACCGCGGAAGATTAACCACATCTGCCTTGACGAACGTCATTCTCTAGGATGCGTTAGCAATAACACGATCAAGCTTCTTGTAAACACGATCTAGGTGACCCCACTTTGGGCCCATCCAGGTATAGTAACTCCCCGACACCTTAATATCATCAAGTTGCCACCCCATCAAGCGATTTGAACACCTAAGACGGACCAATGGGGCAGCAGCGTTACCACCTTTTTTTTCCTTCACATCCGCAATCTCATTGAAATCACCTGCAACCACCCATTGATTCACAATAGTGTCTGCAATAGTATCCAGGCACTCCCATAAACGTTTACGCTCCTCCTCCCTAGGGTTCCCATAAACTGCTGTAAAATGAAAAACATGGCCTACAACATCTACTTTCATATGAACATGCTTTGAAAAGAATTATTTAAAATATCAACATGAGCATCCCGAGATTTCCAAAGTACCCAAATTCCTCCGAATAACCCCTTGCTTCCTCCACAAAGGAGCTATCAAACCCAATCTTCCTCCGCCGTTTCAAGCACTTTCCTCTACAAAGGAGCTATCAAACAATTCATGTTAATACAGTCATTTGGCTACAAATTAAACTAATAACAACGATGAAAATAGTACTCTATTAAGAAACGGAAGCCATGCACACTTAATTAAAGGTTATCGAATTCAGAAGTTTAAGTAAACTTGTGACAATAATGTAAACTTGTAAGAGTTTACTTATTATTAATAAATATTTGTTAAAAGCATGTAATAAAATAATAAAAATATAAAAATGAAAATAATTAAATTTAAATATATTTTAAATATGAATCATTGAAATTAAATCTACCAACATTTATAATTTATCGTATCTACAAAAGATATTTCTATCAAGTTCATATATGAAGTTGTCGAATATGATGAAAAACGAACCAAACTAACACAACTTTAAGAGCCAGTTGACATAATTTTATAAGATACAAACGTTAAAACGATAAACTCATAATTAGCTTAACTGAGTTTATGATTAGCATACATTTAAGTACAAATCGACATGATTTTGTTAGTTAGAAACATAAAACCGGTAAATTTACAAGTTTGACAACAATACACTTAATCCCTTAACAACTAAAACTAATTGATTATATAAAAAAAAGTACATATCTACTCCTTTAAATTTATACACATTTTTATGACAATATGGATTTGCATGGTTGTAGAATACTTTACTACATCATTAATTAAAAAAAAAAACATAAAAATGAATCATTCATGACTAAATGTTTTTCATATAGTTTTTCCATTATATTAATTTGTTCAAGGAAGTTGAAAAAAAAAAGTAAAATATTATATTTTATTGTGGCATTCGATTCAGATTTGTCAATCAATCATGCACATGCAGCCCTCCATAGTCAATAAAACAAAGTATATAAAATATTATTAATAATATTAGTAAGTATATAGCCTAGAAATTAGAGAGTGAAAGGGACAATTATGAGGCTGTAAGTAAAACAAATGTCTAACAATGAGTCTTGAAATTGACCCCGCATCAAAATTAACTATTGTTTCTTCCATAATTATTACTTTACTAATTTATTTGGTATAATAATACCACTGATTATGTTTATAAGTCCAAATTAACTAACTCTCACATATCAAAAAGAGTTAGTTAAATAATTAATTTTTCAATTTTGTCCTTTATCTATGATTGGTTCCAACAGTCTTCTTGTTTATTACAAGTAACAGGGGCAAAAATGTAAAAAAAAAAAAAAAAAAAAAAAAAAAGCATTTATTACTCTGAAACTGGACTTATAATAATAACTAAATTTTTTAGTCTAAATAGACTTATAAATAGGATCAGAGTGATAGGTTATGTGTTATACATGTGTGTAGTGTCTTCTTCATTTTTTTTAAAAAAAATAAGTACATGTATTCTTCCTTTGGAAGCCTATTCAATACACTATCAGACATTCAAAGCGAGCACTTCTCCCACTTGGAATTTAAATCTTGGTTTGCTACATGTCTATTTATTTTAATTTTTTAGAAGTGCTTTTACAATATTTAAGGTAAGTATGTAAGAAGATTTTTGTATTATCTTGAGGAAAAAGCACCAACACCTTTCCCGTCGATGGGTAATGTATTCTCTAATTGTCTATGGTTTTCTTTTCTTAACGAAGGTTGGTATTCTTCTTCTTTTAATTTGTTATGATTGTATTTCTTATACATGACCATTCTTAACATAATTGATCCTTTTGTTTATTTAATTGAATTCAAATATAATGCATTAATTAGTCTCACTGCTCATGGATTCATTGTTTTCTGATGTTATGAATATAATTATGATACTCATGATGTATTAGAATGTCTAAGCATAAGTGGAAATTGAGTTTACATGAAAAGTCACACATTAGATATAATTATGCTTAATAAATATCTAATAAAATAGAAACATCCATAAACTCAAATATTAAGTGTTGGAGTTAAGATGTGGCATCCCCTACACGATAAAATACATGATAGAGGTTTGAATATATACTACACGTGTTGTATTGAGTATATATTCAGTCAATAGCCGATAGTTAAGATAATCAAAATCATGCGAATGTAAAAATACAATAATAAAACTTTATATGATGGCCTAAGCAAACAAAAAAACATTATATGTTATTATCACCTAGATGATGAGGACAAGACAAAATATACATGTAATTATCGTAAATAATTTTTTATCATCATCATTCTTGATTAGAAAATTATATATTTACCATCCTACTATTCTTGGCTCCAATACTAACCATTATGTGTTATGTATCTCACTAATAATTAATCTTTATTTTAATCCTACGAAATATCATGTGTCTCGGCTTTTAAGTTAGGATGAAGGGCATCAATATTAATTTATGTATAGCGTCAATAAAATGATCACCTTGTGATAAAATTTGTCTACTGTTAATAAATAAATGTGGAAAAATATTTTAAATAAATTTGTTACTACTTATACCACACACACACATAAAATTCCATACCATAAATTAATTTCAAATTTTAAGGAATTAATTTTATGAGTATATATATTTTTAGTCTAGTCCCTATTTAATTTATGTGGGACTTATATACTTTGATCCTTTCCCGAAAAAGATGTGTGTACTAAAATTATGATTCAAGAAACTAAACTATAATTTTCTAGAAAATTTGGGGGATTATGTGTGAATGCTACTCCAGCTGCCGGCGTGTTATATATATATATATATATATATATATATACATACACACACATATATAAATAAAATAAGAATTTGCTAGAGGGTAAATGAGTGCATGGAGTTCCTTTTACCGGGTCAACGATGCAGAACATAAAAAACAAAACATAGGTTGTTTGCAATAATGTCCTTTCATTGTGCATAGAAAACCCATCCATATCTGATATCTGTGAGACACAGCAAGAGTGATTAACTCGGAATTTTTTTTTAAAAAAATTATATTAATTTCGTTTTTTATAATATGTGTTAAAAAGGATAGGGATGAGGATCATACTCATTACTCAACTAAATGCTTAAAAAACCTTAAAACCATTAACAGAGATATAAAGCTTGTTCATCAGGGGTTTAATTAAACGCATTATTCAATTGATAATTATATTTAGGCTTTGGAAGATAAACATATATGTTTATTTCCCAGTAGCATTTAGTACCATAATATTGTTTCTGGTGCTTCTAGTAGTGAAAATTTGGGAGAAATATTCTAAGGCTAAATTAGAATAGGCTATTCCAAAATTTGTGATGGAAATATATTAAGGGGAATGACTTTTATGTCTTAACCAAGGAAAATAATATTAGAAAAGTTCCTATTGAAAAATGAACAGGCGGAGATTAACAAATGAATTAGTTACCATTAATAACTTATAACACTTTTCAATATATTATTTTCTTTAGTTGTGATCTAAAATTCATTCTCCCTATCTTCTATCAGTGAGTATTGATAAAAATTCTGTGGCTAATCTTCCATGAAAACAAATAGCCACAGAAAAATTAGTCATGCACGGTAATAAATTGTTTTTTATATGTAAGTAGATCTTTTTTTTTTTTTTTTAAACTTGACTTACAAAAATAAATAATAATTTATTTAAAAAAAATACCGATTTGAACTTTGAACAGAAGTTCACCAAAGCAAAAAAGGAAAAACCAATATTGAATTGAATGTTTAAAAGAAAGAATGACAATAAAAATGCCTCACAATATAAATTGTAATATTGTATTATGATTTGTTAATTAATGAAATCACTTTATTTAGAATATTTCAAAAATTCAAGTCTATGCTATGTTGAAGCTTAAAAAATCATACACTTAATGGAAGAATTCTGTACTCTTTGTAGTCCCACTTGATTTGACCCAAGTAAATTGAAGATAATTGTAACTTCCCTACAATAAATGGTAGTTTGTAACAACACAAGTATAAATTTTATATTTGTGAAAACATAAGAATTAATTATACATATATTTACAAATTTTCATGCTAACCATTATTAAATAATTTGATAGAAAAAATATAAAATTTATGTATATTTAAGTTTCTTTTTGAACGGGACAAATTAACAAAATCCCCTCCCCCCATCTATCTGTAATTCGACACGTCTCATGTCCACTAACAACTGGGCCAACACAAAACAAGAGTTATTATGAGTAGCTAATTAAAGACATGCCATATGCTATCTCCTTCAAAATGAAGCATATTTGGATTATTATGAAAGACAACTATGATTATGAATTAAGGTTATTATTATTAATTAGTAGTAGTATTATTAAAATAGGTGGCTACCCTACATATTTATACATTTAGATTATCATGATTGCCCTGTCCTACCTACTAATTGCTAATCTTGCATACTGATTTTTGTGTGTTTGGGACACATACATGATCTTTTCCAATATTCGCACTTAGATTACATTCATGTGTATATATTATTGTATGTATTACCTATTTAATTTTGTATCATTGTACATTTAAAAAGAATATGTATATGATTGTTACTCAAGTACCTAAATTTGTATACATATGTATTATCATGTGAACATGTGCGGGTGATCATTGAAATTTTGAGAAATTTTTTTTTTTACCTCTAAAGTTCATTTCTATTTCTTTGGGGATGATTATATTGATGATTTATAGTGGATGTGTGTCATAATAATTAGTATTATCAAGTTTTTTACCCAAAAAAAAAAAAAGTATTATCAAGGTGAATTAAGATTTTTTTATTTCCTTTTTTAAAATATTTTTAAATTCTGAAAAAAAAAATATTGGGGAAAAGTCCATCATTAAAAATTTTATTTGTTACAAGGACCTAAATCAGAAAACCCACAAAATTTATAGAATATTGGTACTTTATTGTGTGTAAAAATTTATCAGCTTCTTGTCATTAATGAAATTTTCAATGGGGTTCTCCTCCAAAAAAAAAAAATCAAAAATCAAAATTGCGTTTTTATTTATGTGTTATAAAAAAATCAGAACAAAGTAGTTGTGTTTTTATTACATACAAACATGCCAATAAAGCAAACTATTTTTTTACCCTCCACCTCATTATTTTAGATATGTTTTTTTAAAATAATGGTTCAAATATTTTTTTAAAAAAAAATTTTTGGTTTTCAAAGCTTGTTGTAAAAAATTTATTCTACAAACTTGTTCTTAAAACATGAAAATAGTTAATAGAATCAAACAAGCTCTTAATTATTCTAATCCATGATTGATTCAAACTAATTAGTGGAGGTAAGGTCACTTTATCTTTGCTACTACATACTAAGTAATAAGCACCCAATTTTTCGCACAAATTAAAATTTTGCATGAATAAAGATAAACTCGTTATGATCATTTCTATTCGAAATTCACTCGTTTGTGAAAGCAAAAATATAAATTTTATTGTTAAGTAGGATTTAATAATTGCTTATAGAGAAAATTTCAGTTAGCCCATTGATGGCAAATTAATTTCAATCAACCCCAAAAACTTTATGAAGTTTCATTGCACTCTATTGTCAAAATGAAATTAATTTTTATGCGTGAAAAGATAATGATATCATTCTTTTGGTGAAGTGAAGTTTCATAAAGTTCAAATTTTCCCTTATTTATATATACATAGAAAGTATTAGTATTTTTTAGAATTTCATACTCATAATATACATATTCTGTTTAAATTGATAGAGATGTCTAGTCCGTTGGATTAATATATTGATATTGGATCGGATAGCTCTCTCTTAGAGGTATCTATAGATCAGATACCTATGAGTATGTTAGATTGTTGTACATGAATTGACTTTAGCCAAAGGAGGTGGTGTGTATGCAAAGTGACCATGCAGAATAGTAATTGAGAGAGAGAATCTTCATATATTTAGAGTTTACCTTTTATTTATAGAGTTTACCTGTGAAGTTAGGGTTTGAACTCATGGGCCTTTGTACCTCTAAGCCCAAATGTTGTGCCGCCATATCTGTGTCGCGTAGTTTGCCTCTTGTTAGGCTATACGTTGAATAAGCCTCATATATAAGTCCTAACAATACTAGTACTCATATTTAAGTATTTTGACCCAATAAATTTATTTAAATCGGTTATCGGTTTTTCCTTTGTGAAATCTCAAAAACACCCGCTTTTTATCATAATATACGTATCTATTATGATCAAAAAATTAGAACTCCCACTCGAAATAAATCGGATTATTATTATTTTATTGACAATATATTAAAAATAAAATAAAATTTAGGAAATTTATAAACATTCCCCATCATTTTCTACTAAAAAAAAAGTGTCTCCACTAACTTCTCTCACCACTTAATATTTCAACCATTGGATTATGTTTTAATGGATGAGATTTAAGAATATGTAAGAAACATTATTATTATATTACATATAATACAAATCTACAATTATAATGTTGTCACATAACATTGATAACCCGTTTGGTTCGAACATGGAAAAAGATTATATGTAATCATGATATAATAGACCGATTACAACATTTGGTTGAGCTTATTTAATGTAAAGAAGATTATATTTTGTAATCCTGATTATATCATTTAATGTAATCAGGATTACACTATTAGAAGTGATGAATGAGGATACAAACATGTTGTAATCAATTGAAAAAGACATTATTTCCATTATAATTTTCAAATTGGCCAAAGTGCCCATCCATAAACCTATTAAATATTAAATAATTACCACCATGAAATAGTGAAAAATTAATTAATAATATTAAAATTAAAACATCCTATTAAAAAATAAAAAAATATTCCTCCGTTAAGAAAATTAAAATATTCCATTAGATAATATTCCCACAAATTAAATATTAAAAAATTATTATGAACCAAATGTGCACGCTGCATAATATTTCCACTATTAAATGTTAAAAAGGTACTATGAACCTACCATATACACCGCATAAATTGAAAAAATTACCTTGAACCCAACATGTACAAGTGTAGTCTGACTATATTATTCTCATATATTCTTAGGGAAATACACTTCTCATATTGTAAGAGAAGTGTATCCTCATGTCATAGATATAAAAAGATATAGGTCCCACCATTTCCATGCTTGAGTTTTTTTTTTTTTTTTTTTAATAAAAAAGATGTGGGTACTATTTCATGTTTGTGTAGGAATCTTTTTCTTCTCATACAACATGAGAAGTGTAAACCCCATATTCTTATGTAAGATGTGATCAAACTAAACGTTTTTATGCACATGCATAATTTTTCTTAATGACAAACCATATAAATTTATGTAATCATCATTATATTTACATTTCATTACTTCTGTTCCGTGAACCAAATGGGTACTAAATCTTACCTATTAAAACATGATCTAATGATTATTATCTATTGTTGTCAAACTCGTGAGTTGACTCTCTAAATTTACCGTCTTTACGCTTCTAGCTTACAAAAACGAGTCGAGTTAGTGGTAAACTCACGCAAGTTGTAAACTCGGTTAAACTCACGAATTTATACACCGAGTTTACCATTTTTACGTTTCTATCTTACAAAATCGTGTTTACTTACTCTTAAACTCATGTTAACTTTTTGGATTTGATCATCTTCTTGACTTTATATAAAAATTTTATAGAAATTTTTTATTAAATATGACAAATGATAAATGTTAATGGATTTAATTTCAATTATTTGGATTTAAAATATATTTAAATCAAATTATTGTCATTTTTATATTTTAATTATTTAATTATACACTAGTAATACCTTTTTAATAATAAAAATAAACTCTACGAGTTTATGATTGAGTTCACGATTAAACTCGTGAGTTTGACAACCTTAATTATTACATTAAATGGAGGAAAGAGTTAGTGAAGACACTCCCCACTTTTGAGGATTGGGGTTTTGATGAATTTACAAAGCTCCTAGCCTCCCATAATAATAATTTTCTTTATAGTACATAAAAGTTTAAATCAAGAAATTAATTAAATAAATGGTATTAATGAAAAACATATGTGGGCCCATAATAAATTAAATCGCGGAGAAGGCCGCAAATAATGAGCCTATATAAATCCTAGCTTCCCCTGCCTCGCTTCAGTCATCTCTGTTCTGTTTCCAACAGAATCTTCACTTTAACGTTTCGTCTCCTCCTTCTCTTTCTTCTTCCTTCACCCCCACAAATTAATTCAACCATGGCCAGACCCCAACAACGCTATCGAGGTGTGCGCCAGAGGCACTGGGGCTCATGGGTCTCCGAAATCCGCCACCCTCTTCTGTAATTTCCCTCTTTCTACTAAAAAGTTCTTTACTTTCTCTCTCATTACTCTGTAACTTATGAAACGTTTCTTTTGGGATACAGGAAGACGAGAATTTGGCTGGGGACGTTTGAAACGGCGGAGGATGCAGCCAGAGCTTACGATGAAGCAGCGAGGCTGATGTGTGGAACAAAGGCAAGAACCAATTTTCCGTTTAATCCCAATGAGCCACAATCGTCTTCTTCAAAGTATCTCTCTGCAACTTTGACGGCGAAGCTTCACAAGTGTCACATGGCGTCGCTCTCACTTCAAATGGCTAATAAGCAGAAACAGCCACAACACCTACAAAAACAACAACCTCAGAGGATTACCTATAGTGACCATAACAACAACAACCCATTTGCCGCCGGCAATGCCAGTGCCGGAACGAGTTCCGATGGGGGATTCCGGTGGCCAGAGATGAGATCTGACGAATCTCAATGGGTGGTAGAAGGCCCGGGTGAAGAAGTTGGGCCTGTACTTGAAGATGATCACATTGAGCAAATGATTCAGGAATTGCTTCATTATGGCTCTGTTGAGCTCTGTTCTCTTGGCTCTGCCTAGCCTCCAAAATTATGCCTTTTTTTGCCTTTTTCAAGGCACTAAATTTAGGTATGATCATTTGAGGGGTTGCTGCCATTTCTCCAAAAAGAAAAAACAAAAAAATTGTGAAAAATTACTCATTGCAAAATTTACAGCCCAATGGTCCTTAAGGACTAGTGCATTTGAGCCGGACAACTTATCTTCAGTTGGCGCAACTCTTTTTTAGCCGTGGGCAATATATCTTTAGCTATATACATATATCTTTTATTTTGCACACAAGTGAAGATAAATTGCCCACGGTTTAAAAAGAATTACATTAGCTAAGCTAAAGATTGGTTCCACTTGTGTCCTTAAACAAATTTAATATATTTTGGGACATAAATTTTGCAATGGATAATTTGTTAGCAATTTTCCCAAAAAAATAAATAAATAATGTATAAAAAAATTATTTATAAATCTAATAATATGATCTTGCATTGGAGAAACTGATTACAACCACCTCAAACTATACCTAAATTTTGTTAGTAGTCTCAAAGCTCATTAGCCATGGAACTTTTCTTCACCATATATATATATATATATGTAATAAGACATGAGTCTCTATTTTTTTTTACTGCTTAAGTCACTTCATAAATCTAGTATTTAGTAGAGATGCATGAGAAAACCAGAATGTAGTAGTCAATCATTTAGAAGTCATGCATTATTATGAAGATGATGATGAGTTGTAATATAAGTATCGGCATATATATAATAATTAAAAATTATATATTTTGTTCAGCTTCCATTCTTGTTTGTTTTCATACTGATAAAATGTGTCTTGTCAATTACTTGATCAAGAGAGTACAGAGAGAAGAGGAAACTGGACGCTTGAGCCTGACAAAAACTTTGACCATTTTGCTAATGGCCTACTGCTAAAGGTTGAAGAAGAATGAATTATTGAGGGAACATTTTTGGCAGTAGTAGGTAGTGTAGTGTGAGAAGGGATTGATATATGAAAAGATAAAGAAATTAAAGATGATAACAGTGTTTATACTATGAGACAAGGAAGGAAGGTGCCCATATAAATATGACAAAAGGGGAACAATATTTCGGAGCTGATGATCGATCATGATGATAAATCAAGCATTGCTTCTTCAGCAAACAAACATTCTTATTGCTTTCTCACTACCTTTTTTCCAATTTTCCTAGCTGATAACAGACCAGTCGACCTTTTCTTTTTATTAAGTTATCTTTAGAATTATTCTTCTTCCATATATATATATATATATTACATCCAATTATAAATATAAGATCCAGGTTAACTTTTTAGGAGAAATTAAACAAACTAATAAATAATTTAATCATAGTATATGTTACGTATTATTAGTTTATAAGTCACGAATTCTTTTGAAGAAAAATAATAATTATAAATAGTTTAAAGTAATTTATTTAGGATTTTATATTTAGAAATGGAGGGACTATATATATCCTCAGTTTCTCTCTCTCTATTTTTTTATGGGGATCGGAACTTTTGACCCACATTACTCTTTTTTGCTCACTAACCACAAGACAAATCTCATTCACAATCCACGTACCACTCGCCTTTCTGTGTGGAGATTTCATCATGTGTTGCATAGTATTTCTCTTATCTCTGTCACTTTCCTCTTTTGCACAACGACGACGCTAAAGTAACTAAATTATTCCAATTTCTTTTGAAAAAACGATGTACCAGAGAGAGAGAGAGCAAGTTTGTTTCAGTGATATTGAAGTAATTGGCTAAACTTGGATCCAGTTCACATGGCATAGAGAATGAAAATGCCGTGTCTATCATATGTCTTAGATCTCTTTTTCATTCTTCTGTGATCAGTTATTTTCAAAACTAAGGAGAATAAAGAATGAGGGAAAATGGTTGTGGGCTGTGGCTTTTGGAAAAATGTAGTAGTTTAAGAGGTAACAAATCAGTGACAACTTTAATGATGTGCATGGAGGTTGTCGTGCATGCTTAGAAATTAGAGTCAACAACTTATTGTTTGTTTCCAACACAGTGGACCCCATCTGTCTCTTTGGATTACAAAATCATTCCTAAGTCTTTTATTATCACTTGCTCATAATAAACGCGTACACACACACTCACAAACACAAAGGGCAATCACTCTCACAAATTAACCAAGTTTTGCTGATACTTAGTGCTTGCTAGCTAGGGGCACTGAAAATAAGTGCTTTTGTACTTTATACCGGGTTTCCAGTAAGGCTATGAACAAAAGAGGCACAAATATTGTCAAATGCAGATCAAACATACTAGGTCTGTAATTTGGTATATATGAGAATGAATAAGAATTTGTTGTCAAGTGGTGATAACAATGAGTGTTATCATTGTACTTTCCTTTTTGTTTCTGGCATCAATGATTTTGTGTTACTCTATTGGTTTTAATGTTTTTTCTTCTGAGCAGAAAAGGGTGGGCGGGACATTAAGTTGCACTATTATAGGCTCATGCTTAATGATTGTTTAGCTATGTATGAGAATTGATTTTGTCCCCCACAACGAATAAAAGAACAAATTTGATAAGCCTAATGACATGACCATGAGAAGCATATATTCAGAGTAGTTGAATACTCTCTTTGATGGCATGTTTTTGCCTAAACCATCCCCCATCAATTTACATGAAAAAAATAACCTCTAGTTTAGTTTAATTTGTTTCTCAATCTTAAAATAAAATCACTATGTGGTGTATTACCAAAAGATTGTTACTAAGGGAGAACACGTCTCAAAAGCCTAGTCTATCAGGTTGGAAGAGCCCCTTAAAATTATAAACATCACTTCTCTTGTAAGGTTTTCGATCTAGGACTCATAACAATACACTCTTCCATGAAAACCACAAATCTAAAAGAAAAATTCATTCCAAAAGATTAATTCATATCGGGTGGGAAAGCCCCTTAAACATATATAAGCTTCACTTCTCTTATGCGGCTCTTTGGTGTGGGACTCGTAGCCATAACAAAGGTACAATACAACAGAGACATTGTAAACGCAGTAAATTATCTCGTTTTACAGAGAAGTATGGTAATAACAAAGCAACCACACGTCTGAGAGTCAATCAAATGAGCTACTAAGATGTTACAAGAGAGGAACCAATTCAAACAAGTTCAGTAGTATACTTTGGGAAAACGACAATAATCTGGGTTCACGCAGGGTTTTAAGTAAAGATATAGTCAAAAGAACTAATTAATTATAGTATCCACATGGGATTGACCCAATATATCTAAATATTGAGATTTGAGAGAGGCTTGTCATGTTTTAAGAGCGCAAACACATGCATGCGTATATTTGGCCTGGATCAAACAAGACAATGCAAGTTCATGTTTGTTGATAAAGACAATTTTTTTTTTTGTCTCTACTAGAATGCTGAAATTAAAGTGTTCCATGAGACAAGCAGTGTCAGATACACATGGGAAACCACGTTATCCAAACAGGAAAAAACCTCAACAATTCACATGGCTTCAGATGTTGTATAGATCGATCATCTGATTCTTTCAAATATACATATGTTCATGTTGCTTTGTCATGAGATATAATGGACAAGAATTATAATATACAGTGTACCCTGCCGTCCAGAAAGAATAAACGTCCCAAGCTTGTTTAGTTTGCTTCAATTCTTGCTATTGGAAAAATTGATATATCAAAGGAATCCATGTGTGTTTGTGTATCCAAATACATTGAATCTCAAAAAGTGTTGCTTTCGTTTAGTCTCTGACATCAAACATATGGGAGCCACATACAGTCAATGCTCTACGCTCATTATTGAAGGTGATCTATATCATTCTTACTTCTATTCCTAACTATGGATGAATTTCATGATGATAATGCAATTACAGGTTTCTCAATAAGGATGATCATGATGAATTTACAGGTTGTAAACAGAATAAGGACAATAAATCAAAGCTCTTGATGATAATTTTTTGACATAGGTTGACATTCAAAATTCGAGCAATTGAGATTATTAGTTAGAGAAATCTAACTAAGTTTTTTTTTAAAAAATATCTATATATAAATTAGTTATCTAACTCATACATTTAGAACTAAAGAAAGTATCAACAAGCATAGTTCTAATGGAATGAGATTTTGATAACTTAAGTACGGGATTTCAAGTTTAAATGTATATGAATACAAATATATCTTTGAGATAACATCAGCTAGACTTGATAATATTTAAATATGACTCAATCAAATAGCTATATCAAATAATAAAAAGAATTACAGAGAGTCCCCCCCCCCCCCCCCCCCCCCCCCTTTTATCACCATATATCAAGAATATAAACATTTCTCTCCCGGGTTGTTTTGGCTTATATAAGAATCCCACAATTCTAAGTTCCAACAATATATAATTAATTGACCTTGATTCTTTCTCTACAGTTTGGTCTTGAAATTTATAGCAAGGAAACATGTTTCTATCCTAATATACGAATGCTTCATGTGTGGAGATTTGTCAGAGAGGCCGATCATACTGAGCTTTATTTTATATATCTATTTTTCAGCTCTTAGGGTCATCACGTGATGATAGTAAATGACATTATTATTATTCTGGACAATTAAAATTTGTTATATGAATTAAAGTCCATGATGTCTGACAATATTGGTTCGTGTTTGTTATCTACTATTTGGAAACCTTCAAACTTTTTTGCAGATAAAAAAAAAAGTCAACTTCGTAGTCAAATAGTTCATAATTTTTAAGATCTAATTATACCAGAATATTGAAAGCAAATATAGTTACACGATGTTGGGGGGATTAAAAACTTAATTAGATAATAATATAAAAAATTAACAACCTTTGAACGATATAGTCCAAGAAAAAAACTTTTCTCCCCAATGATCCAGTTTGAATAAATAATTCCGTAGTTTAAAATACGATGAGATATGATCAAACTAAAAATAAAAAATGGATGAATATATATATATATATATATATATATTAAATTGTGAAAATAAAGACGTAACTAATTCAAATTCACATGGGTGACCATATAGAAGGGACCTCAAGTTCACGTGGCCTCAGCCAAAGAAAGTATTCATTATTCAACGAAGCTTAATTTTCTTTGAGGCTTGAATATGTGAATCTTGTCAATTCCACATATGGATTGGTTAGTTGGCCAAAAAATCCAAATAAATAAATAAATTGGGTTGGTTGATAAACATTGGAGCTACATGTCTCCCCAACAGTTTCTTGATAGTCATTTTGTTTTTATGTATTAATTAAATGTAACTATATTTGCATGTGAAAATTTGATATGATATACCTAAGTACAATGAACCTCAAAGGCATCTTTGACTTTATGGGACCCATGGTTTATCAATACCCTAAGCTAATAATTCGTATATGGCAACATCACACTTCAATACATTTATGCAAAATTTATAATGCTAAAAAAATATTGTGTATATATATATGACTAAATCGATAAGGGCATAACTACTTCTATAAACGCTCTAAATCGTAAGATCAACTCTGACATTAATAATGCCTTAGTTAGAACTTAATTCATCTAATTCTATCGTCATTGTTTTAAGAAAATAGTAATTGTTTTCAAAATTAAACTAGAAATATTCAAGATTGCGTACATCAAAGTCATACAATATATACAAATAAATTGTTGGTTGAGATTATAACCAAGATCACCCTTATAAGGTGAAGAACATAAGTTTGAATCTCAAGAAGCACATTTATTAGAAGCAATGAAAACTATTTACATTTTAAATCTCAAAATGAAAAAACAAAGGTCACACAACGTATAATTAAGGGATGACAACTAATTAGTGGAGCGTGCTTGGAAGGCGAGACCGATTTATGCTTATACTTCAATTAGAGGTGAAAGCATATATATTTTTATTTAATATTTTGTATTTATTTAGATTTAAATTATGTGGCTTTTAAAAAAAAATTTGCATCTAGTATCTCAAATTAATTAAGATCTTTGGTGCTACAATAAATATTTTTGAATGCGGGATTGAAAACTAATTAATTTGAGATAATGGGTGCAAAAAAAATTAACACATAATTTAAATCTAAATAAATACAATATATATATATATGCTCATACTTCTAATTGAGGTATAAGCATGTAATGAGCACATAAGGTCTAAGCACCTAATGTGGACTCTTTTCCATAGGGGTTGGCCTATATTAGGGACAACCTTTGCGCCTTATTTAACTTGGTTTTAAGAGTTTTCGTAATACTATCAACCGGTATTTGATTCCTTTTTCTGGATCATATTACCAAATATTCGAGTAAAATATTACTTTAGTTTTAAGGTTTGTGACTTCCTCTCCTAATATAGGTATCTCTTATGTGACTTGAACTTGAAACCCGAAGGAATTTAGTAGGGCTTTATACATTAGACCAACTCTATGTTGGTTGGTTTTAAGATTTTTTAATTGAACTTATACAAGAATAAATCCTTAAGTGCATATTATTTTTTAGTACACTAAGTGTATAATTTTTGCCCGATGATATATAGTTAACATGGCGGAATCAAGAGAAAATTACCTCTAAACTTCAGTTACGAAGAAGGACCTTGGAATCCACGAATTTCTACCAAAATAGGAGTAAGACAAAGTACATGCACTGCAAATTTTTGAAAATAACTAGTTAGAAATGATTAGAAGGTTAAATAGGAAGATGAGATCATTTCACAATTGATAAAGTTCAAAAATTAAGGATCAGTTATACAAAAGAAAATTGAAATTGATGGAGATGTTACATATAAAATACATGTTGGTTGTTTTAAATGGAGAAAGACTACTGAAGTTACTTGTGATTAGAAAGTATATAACACATTAGAGGGAAGTTTATCAAACTGTTATAAGATTTGTGAAGCTATATAATAGTAAATATTGGATTTTAAAGGAACAATAAGAGCATAAAGGTGGGATAGTATAGATGAAGATATTGAAATATACATGTGGTCATAAAAAAAAGATAGGTTTATAATAAACATGTATGAGAAAGAAATGACGTGACAACTATTAAATAGAAAATGATAGAAAATCATTTCTGGTAGCTTGAAGACAAAAGAAAAAGAGTAGAGGAAAACAAAACAAAAAACATTTAATGAAGACATTAAATGAAACATTTTCGTTAACAATATCTTTAAATATTGAGTTGTCGATAAAACACAATGACATGACACCGTATAATTCATATTGCCAACTTAATCTTATGAAATAAAACTTGATGGTGTTGTTGTCAAGCTGGAAACTCAATGACGGGTTCTTTCATCAAGTTAACCAAGGAAAATCATCAAGTTTGGTTCACCTCGATATATGCTTCAGAACATATGGTTTTATAGAACACCTTTGTAATTAGTATTAATAATCAGCAATTTTTTTTTTAAAAAAAAGAACTTCCTTTTCATTTTATAAACTCAACAAAATACGATATTTCTCCTTTTTATGTTTCTCGCATAAGATAGTGATTAACTAGTCAGCATTTTATAGGATTGTGAGACCGTAACTTTTAAATTCTAGAATACTCATCAGTGATATACCAGTTTAATAGTATTCGTGGCAACTATGTGGGCTTCTACATAGAATAAAATAAGTACACTTGTAATAGAATTTATTATAAAACTTTATTGATATTGTTATAAATTTTTAAAGCTCCTTTCTCTAGGCCCATATATATATATATATATATATCTACACACACACACATATATATATACTCCATCTAGTCCTTATTATAAGGCACCAACTAACAAGTTTATTTGGTTCTTTTTATAAGGCACTTGCTTGTTCCCAAGGCACATTAATTATTTGTTTCTATGTCTGCCTATAATTAATAAGGGTAGTAGGTGAGAGTAATCATTAATATAATATTAGAGTTTAGTATAGGGGTAATATTAGAAGTTACTTAAAGTATAAAGCAACTTTATTGACTTTAACTACTTTTATTGGTTTGTGAGAATTGTTAGTTGGTGCCTTATAAAAAGGAGCAGAGAGAGTATATATCCTTGCTCCTTTCTCTAGGCCCATATATATATCTACATATATATATATATATATATATATCCTTTTATAACTTTAAAATGGGTCAACTTGGGCCCTTGAACTATGGTCTCACAACAAACCGAATGGCCGATATCCTCTAGGTCCAAAAGGCCCATGCTTATTGTTTTGGAAGGGGACAGGGCTTTAATCGCATTAATGTCTTGAGAAAAAAAGATTCCAAAGGGATTTGTATTACAGGATTTTCTAATCAGCTGGGGATTTGTAATCCATTACAAGCTGAGGTATGGGGTTTTTTTAAGGGTCTCTCTCTTGCAAGAAGGAAGGGATTCAAGAAGATTATTATGGAAATTGATTCCTAAGACCTGGTTTCTTCACTTACACGGGCTGTTAATATTCATATGCAAAGTCTGGTTGTGTTCCAGATTAGACAGTTACTTGAGCTTGACTGGGAAGTGCAGATTATTCACATTGGCAGAGAACAGAACAAGGTCGCTGATAGGCTGGCTAAGGAAGGATTATCTCACCCTTGCCTTTTCGATTCATGTCTTCCCTTTTTAAGGACTTGTGTTAAATGACTGTTTGGGAATTCATTCCCCACTTGCTGATTTTTAATTCAAAGGCTAGGCCTACGTTTATACCCCAAAAAAAAAAAAAAAAAAAAAAAAGGATCCTGAAATTTTGATTTTTTTTTTTAAAAAATAATTAATTTTTAAATAGTCATCTTATATATTTTCAAGGAAAATTTCAATAAAATACCATTTAAACTTGAAAAATTCTAAAAAGTCTGTTAACAAATGAAAAAGACAAATAGATTTCTAGGGAGGAATCTAGAATTTTGAAATATTGTACCTTTACCAAAATGCCTTTCAATTTTTGTTTTTTGTTTTAAAGAAAGAACCTTCACCAAAGTGTCGGAGCTTGGTGACAACTTGAGTAATGAGATTAACTACTTGAGTAATGAGATTGATTACTTGACTAATGAGATTTACTACTTGACTCCTTTAGCCCTATCAAGCATCGTTGACAAGTTGAGTAAATGTAATGCAACTTTGGTATTGATAATGATAACTTGAGTATAGCCATTAACAATTTTGGGAGTGCAAGTTGTCAATCATTATACTCAAGTTGTTATTGCCTTTATTGAACTTATCAACCTTTATAGTCATTTTTCAGTACCTAATGATTTTGTCAAAACCATTACAATTTTTTCGAAACCATTACAATTTTTGTCAAAACTATTACTTAATTGATTACAACCCAAAACTCTTTGGCCATCATTTTACACATATTGTCCTTACTTAACAATTTTGTCAAAACCATTACTATTATAGTCAATCTCATTACTTAATTTGTTACAACTCAAAACTCTTTGTCAATCCTTATATACATATTGTTCGTACTTATCGATATGGAATTAAAAGTGTAAACTTACCCACTTAATGAGTAAGTACATTTAGTCAATACTATTACTCATTTAGTCAATCCCATTACTCATTTAGTCATTGTCATTATGCCTCTAGTCAATCTGACTACTCATTTAGTCAATGTCATTACACCTTTAGTTAATCTCATTACTCATTTAGTCAGTATGATTATGTCTTTAGTCAATCTCATTACTCATTTAGTCAGTATGATTATGCCTTTAGTCAGTCTCATTACTCATTTAATCAATCTTATTGATAGTGATCAAAGCTTCTTGAAACATCAAACAATCCATCAATGGAAAGAGTTTATGAATATGAAATCACAACCTCACCGAAATCTGAAAGCTCTTCGTCGGAAATTGGAAAAGCTTGCTGGAAAATTCATAAGCTTTTTAGAAAACTCATGAACTCTCTAGAAACTGCATAACTTCACTGGAAACTAATTTCTCGACGTTGTGATGGTGAAAGTGAAGAGAAAGAACAAAGTTGAATGGAGAAGAAGAAGATAACAGTGGTGGTAGATGGTTGTGGTTCTGACTCTAGTGAAATGAAAAACGATGAAGCTAGTGGAGATAATAGCGGTGGTGAGTGAAATTGGCAGTTCTCATGTCCACTTTCTCTCCTCCTATTAGTTCAAACTTGTCTCCTCCTGCCTCCTTCAAGTTTCGATTATTCTAGTGAACCTCTCCCTCCCTCTCTTAGCCCTCTATTTCCTCTCCGTAATGCTGTGATAGTGGAGTGGTGGTCGTGTGGAGGAAAAGAGGAGATGTCGGTGGTAAGGGTGGTAGTCTTCTCCTTCTCTCTCTCGTTGAAGCTCTTTGGTGTGACCCTCATCTCAGTGCAACTCTCCTCGCAACCAAAGAAGATGGAAGTGGTGGTAGACTAGGTTGCTGACGACGATGGAAAAGAAGGCAAAAGTCGCCAACGACAATGGTGGATGGAGATGGGAGGATCAATGTCTTCGATCCACTCTCCCTCCTCCTCCTCCTCCTTTATGTATCTCTCATTTTCTTCCTTTTTTAATTTTATTTTAAAATTGAGGGGCATAATGGTAAAATCATCAACACTTTAAAACATCAATTTGATCTTTGTCACATTTATATCATTTCCATACGTTAACAGACTTTTTGAGGTTTTCTAAATTCAAATTATATTTATTTAGGAATTTTCCTTATTTTCAGTGCTCATCTTTCATGTTTTCCACCTTATCTTTAGCCCCTTTTAGTACTGAAACCATGAAACACTTAAGTTGAAATGTTAAATGACTATTAACTATATGGAAGACGAATACTAAAAACATAGTCAAGAACCATGATTTTTTAATAGGACCATACTTATATCAATATCAAGTTTTTTATATCTATTTCGTTAAGTTCTCCAATCACAAAAGATTATATGTCCTATTTTTTAATATGTGTCTATAGTTAAGTGATACCCCCTCTGGTCCTTATTATAAGGCACCAACTAACTTTTCTCACAAACCAATAAAAACAGTTAAAGTCAATAAAGTTAACCTACAATTTAAGTAACTTCCAATATTACCCCTACTAATTGCACTAAACTCTAATATTATATTAATTATTACTCTCACACACTATCCCCATTAATTATGGGCAGACATGGAAACAAATAATTAATGCTCATTGGGAACAAGCAAGTGCCTTATAAAAAGGACTAAATAAACTTGTTAGTTTGTACCTTATAATAAGGACCAGATGGAGTAATAATTAAAAAATAGGACACATGGTCAGATATGATTGGAGATCTTCACAAAATGGATATATAAAGAAGTTGGCATAAGCATTTTCCTTTTTAATATACATATATATAATTTAAATTTGTAGTTTTAAGATATGCTTTATCAATCAAATTAGAATAAATATATTTAATGTTTAAAAAATAAATTAATTTTTTTTATTTGGACAATTTAACAAATAACAACCCAGGGAAAGGGACCTACACACCCATCTCTCATATACATCCAACCCTATTTTCGGGACAAGTTATGTATAAAAGAAGGGATAGGTTATTCTGCTTATCTTTATTTTGCCTACCCTTCTCAATACCGTTAGATTATAATCTTATCAAACGACGGAGATTTGAGAGATAAAATAAAACCTTTTACCCCTTTCTCCCTCCCACCCCCTCTCTCTCTCTCATCCGCTGGCAATAACCAAAACCCCAGGAATGGAAAACTTGGTTCGATGTCGGGATCCGTCGGGGAAGCCGTGAGGGGACTCTTGATCTAGACAGTTTGGTATTCTAGGTCCACCAATCACAGCAAGCAAAAGCTGTGATTATGAACACATTTGAGGAATAATCTTCAAAATAACCTAATAATTTGTTCATAAAATGCTTGCTCCCATTTCAATTTAGTAAATATGAAATCTCTCGATTTAGGTATTAAGAAAAATTCCGAATAATATTTGAGCCAGACGTCCTTGAATTTCGAGAGCAAAGCGTCTCATGTAAAATTCTTAGGCGCATCATCTAGGCCCATGCTTTTAGATAAGATGATTTCCCTCGTGTTGAATTTGCAAGACAGCATAGTATTGTTTATCAAAGCCCCATCTCTCCTCTATTTCTTCCCTACCCTGTACATGTTCCACAGGCGCGTCACCATTATTTTTCAAATTGCTCATGGGGAAGATATTTTCGCAAGAGATGTGTTTATCCATATCAGTGGAGGAGAGAGAGGGTGGGAGGCGACAAAGAGTTTATTTTATCTCTCAAATCTCCACCGTTTGATGAGATTATAGTCTAACGTTATTGAGAGGAATAGGCAAATGTAAGCAAAATAAGAGTATGCAGAATAACATATCCCATAAAAGAAATATCCATATTCCTTAATTTAATCATACAAGTTTTTTTTTTTTTTTTTTTTTTGAGGCTAGCTATGCGTTAGTACATAATACAGAATCAGTTTTCTTTCAAAAATATATTCTTAACCTTATAAATTTTATGAATATATAGCATTGATTCAATTTGTTAAAATTACATTAAACTTATGCTTTTTAGGTTAATAATTTATTTTTCAAACTTTACGGTTTATTTCACTTTTCTAATTAAATTTGTATGGGAAAATTCTTATAAAAAGATTGTTGAATTATTCAAATTTTAATTTGGATGGTTAAATTCAAAAAATTCTAAATCAAGTATTATGGTTTAAAATAAGATTTTAAAATTCGATAATTTTATAATACTACCCCTTATTTGAGTTGAATATCCAAATTTAACAGATCACAAACATCCATTAATGTTATAAAAAATAAAAAGCATCCCGTATGAAGAAAAATGATAGAGGAACAAAATCAAGATTATGAAGGTGGTGAGGTAATGAGGATGAAGGGAGACCCCTACTGATCATGAATCTGATCTCTGGCATTATTGTTAAGATTTGGAAGATTTTTTCTTAAGATCAACGGACCTAAAATTTGAAATTGCTTTGTTTTTAATATTTAGGAATAAAATTGCACCCTAAATTTTTTTCAAATGGTAGATGTGTAGGATTCTTATTAGAAACGCGGAAGCATATCGTACCACACGATATAGGAAAAGTTAAAACCTTCATCATTTTGATTACCGGAAAGATGCGACGATCTAAGCGAAAGCCTCTTTACGAACAGTCCTCGTCTGCTTTATGATCGATCTTCCAGACTATCTCTCGAGGGGAATAAGATGGTTGTGTGGGCAACCGTTCAGATGATGAACGTCTGCCTCTAGGATTTGTTTCTGATGAGAGCCTCCTTATGCGTCTATCTTATCGTCACAAGAGGTGAAAGTAGGTTTATATGCTACTACACCCAAGACCTAACCCTAAACCACATGGGCCATAGAGTTCTTGGGTTGTAGTCTCAATTAAGCCTTATTGGGCTTAAGTGACTAAAGAGCACATTAACCCAACAATCTCCCACTTGTTCTTTAAGATACAAACTTGAGTTCGTAAACCCAAGACCATGTAGCCCATAAGCCATCATCATCGATAATATACACCATCCCTTGTCTCGAGCTAGCTCGGGGATCTACCATTTGTCATTCATCAAGGCTCATGATAATCTACACAAGATTATCTAGTTCGGGTGCTACTCCACTAAAAGCCCGAACGTGATCTCCAAGAATAATGACACGATAACAAGAATATGCATTACCCCTTTATAGAATGTCTATAATTTGATTGACTAGTTTTACGTAACCCAATCAATTATTTATTCCCTTGACTTTAATAGTTTCTCTAATGGATTACATGCACTAGCGATTGGCGTGTCTTCAATATCCAGGTACCGAAACATATCAATGGGACATTTCCTATAAATTCCATGTTGTTTATCTCATAAACACCGATAACCAAACAGTTTCAATCCCAAAATACCGAGTTGTTGGCCGTCATATAGATCAAACCTCACCCGTTGGTAAATCAAAGAATGAAAACTATTCGACTACCTATTTAAAATAAACTCGGGATTAAGAGCAACTACATGACTATAGTTATCCGGAGATTTGATTCCTTATGACGAAAGAACAACCTTAATCAAATTTCTCCTTGATCCATTCAATGTAAGTATTAACTTACACCAATATTTTATAATGATTCGAGACAAAACCATTTCATAAAATATTGCAGCCTAAATAAAGTGCCCAACTTAATTTAATAGTCATGAACCAATTCATCAATTGTGAGAACCTATGACCATGTCCTCTATGAACGTATTCATATGATCATATACTCCACAATTGATCCGGACCTTAGAGTTTGTAAATAGTGTGTGAAATAAATGAAAGACACCTCATTTATTAACATTTAGAAAAAAAAATGCAATGTCATAATGTCTTGCTCAAAAGGCACAAAATAACAAAGTGAAATAACAACTATCTAAAGCTATAGCAAACGGAATCCTCCTAAGACCCATAGATGAAACATGCCTCTCGAACACACGTTCGGGCAAACTCTTAGTAAAAGGGTCGAAGGTTCTCGTCGATGCTATCTTTGCTACCAATATATCTCCTCTTTTAATTATTTCTCGGATCAAGTGGTACTTCCTCTCTATGTGTTTTTGTCTCTTGTGACACCTTGGTTCCTTGGACTATGCTACGCCCTTGTTGTTGTCACGGTAAAGTGTGATAGGACAATCAACACCGGTATCACCCGAAGGTCCGTCGGGAACTTCTTTAACCATGCAGCTTCCTTTGCGGCCTCGAAGCGGCTACATACTCGGCCTCATTGGCAGAGTCAGCCACACATGATTGTTTTACACTTCTCCAACAAATGGCACCGCCATTAAGGGTGTACACATATCCCGAGGTAGACTTTCTTAAGTCAATATCTCATTGGAAATCTAAGTCCGTATAACCAATGGTTTCAAGACTCCCACTTAAGTAGACCAACATATAATCTCTCGTTCTCCGTAGGTACTTGAGTATATGTTTAACCGCTACCCAGTGTTTCTCTCTAAGATCAGATTGGTACCGGCTTACTACTCCCATTGCATAGCATATATCTGGTCTGGTACATAGCATAGCATACATGAGACTACCTACTGCTGAAGCATAAGGTATCTTACTCATGCGTTCTCTACTCATGAGTTTTAGGAGATTGCTTCTTAGAGAGATGAATCCCATGCCTGAAGGGTATAATTCCCCTCTTGGAATTCTCCATGCTAAACCTGGCAAGCATTTTGTCAATGTATTTAGCCTAGGATAATGCCAAAACCCTATTCTTCCTGGGTCTCGCAAGAGTTTAATACCAAGAATATAATTGGCTTCCCCCTGTGTCCTTCATATCAAAATGCTTGCTCGGCCA
This sequence comes from Acacia acuminata, assembly GCA_019022655.1. Classification (NCBI taxonomy): domain Eukaryota; kingdom Viridiplantae; phylum Streptophyta; class Magnoliopsida; order Fabales; family Fabaceae; genus Acacia; species Acacia acuminata. The sequence continues at coordinate 2,406,095 of JAFJYI010000001.1, forward strand.
GATTTTTATGCCTAACAATACCTCGTATATCATTTCCGATAAGGAGTATATCATCCACATAAAGTACCGAGAAAAGATACCGCATTACCTTGGATCCTTTTATACACACACGGCTCATCAGGACTTTTCTCAAAGCCATAAGATTCAATGGCTTGATCAAATCTGATGTTCCATGATCTGAACACTTGCTTAAGTCCATAATTGGACCTTTGCAACTTGCATACCATTTCTTCTTGCCCTTTGGCTATAAACCCTTTTGGTTCTGCATATAGATTTCCTCTTCCAAATTTTCATTTAGAAAAGTAGTTTTGATATCCATTTGCCAAATCTCATAATCAAGATTTCTTTGCAAATGTGCCTAAGAGAATCCGGATGGACTTGAGCATGGCAACTGGCGAAAAAGTTTCATCATAATCCACACCTTCTTTTTGGGAGTACCATTTCACCACCAATCTAGCTTTGAAGGTTTCAACCTTCCCATCCAATCCTCTCTTTCTCTTGTAAATCCACTTACACCCAATGGGTCTTACCCCTTTAGGTGCATCTACAAGAGACCAAATTGAGTTGGAATACATAGAATCCATTTCACGATTCATAGCCTCAAGCCATTCCTGAGCATCAACATCTCCTAGTGCTTCGTCATAACTCGTGGGATCACCATCTTCATCAATGATGACATCCTAATTTGACTCACCCAACAAGAGATATCTTACAGGTTTACGAATCAATCTCCCACTACGACTTTGTTGCACTTGATGTTGTGCATCTACAGGGGGGTCCACATTTTGTGGGTTAACAATTTCTAGATGAAGACCCTCATTAAGTGGATTAACCAATTCATGATTTTGTTCTTCATTAAGTTCATTATCATGTTGAACTTCATCATTATGCTGAACTTTTGGTTGTCTCTCCGGTTCTGTGTATGTTCGGTACATTTTCCCCTCTTTGAACAACCACGGGGAACAAAAGCTGGAACCCTCGAGGTTGTGGTGAAACTTGATGCGAGACTAGCTCATCAAGAATAACCTTACTCATTGGCTTATAATTTGTCATATAGTCATCCTCTAAGAAAGTCGCGTGAGTGCTCACTATGACCTTCTTTTCTTTTGGACTATAAAACAACCAACCTCTAGTTCCTTTAGGATAGCCTATAAATATGCATACTTCAGTATGTGAGTCCATCTTATCTAGTTTCGTTGCAAGACATGTCCGGAGCACCCCAATCCGAATATGGTTCATGGTGGGCTTACACCCTTTCCACAATTCTATTGGTGTCTTTGAAACCGACTTGGACGGAGCTAAGTTCGATAGATACATAGCTGTTTCTAAGGCATATCCCCAGAATGAATCAAAAAGAGATGAATAACTGAGCATAGATCTTGTCATTTCTAAAAGGGTTCTATTTCTCCTTTCAGCAACTCCATTCTTTTGGGGTGTCCTTGGAGAAGATAACTGTGAAACTATCCAGATAGGTATTCACCCCCTCGATCAAATCGAAGAGTCTTAATTTGAACACCAAGATTTTTTCGCCTCGGCCTTGAACTCTTGGAATTTTCCAAAAGCTTCGGACTTGTGACGCATAAGTACACATGTCCAAATCTAGAGTAATCATCAAGTAAATGTGATGAAATACGATACCCACCTCTAGCTTGGACATTTATCGGTCCACATACATCGTATGTACCAATTCCATTGAAGTGTGGCACGTTTTCCCTTGGCCTTGAAAGATCTCTTGGTCATTTTACCCTCTAAACAGATTCACATACGGTATCGGTTCAAAGTTTAGGGATTTTAAAATCCCACTTTTGACCAAACCTTGTATCTGTTAGAGTTAATATGACCCAATCTCAAATGTCAAAGATAAGTTTCATTGGAAACTTTTCTTTTCTTTGATGAATTAATATGTTCAACATCTTTTAATTCAACATGATTAACTTCATAGGGGAACAGGACTAAGGAAATAAAGACCATTATACTTTATACGAACAAATAAAAGAAGATGAACTTCTTATTGAAACCGAGGAATTAAACTGAACTGTCAAACCATGTTTATTCAAACAACTAACGAAATTAAATTCCTCTTAAAATCTGGAAATAAATAAATAGTCTTCTAAAACTAAAGTTCTGTAATTATCAAAAGATAAAATAACTTGTCTCACTATTAGTGCAGACACAAGCTCCCCAATTTCAAGCTTCAAATCTCTTTGTCCTTTACTTACAGGCAAGCTATGTTTGAACCACTGCAAAGAGTAACAAACATGGTTAGTGGCTCCTAAATAAACGATCCATTTATCATCGTGATTCTCTACTAAACAAGCCTCAATCACATTTAAATTACCCATAACATTTTGCCTAGCGGAGCTGCTAGGAGTAGCAAACATGCCATCAAGAGTCTAGAGCAATGTTGCTCCACTCTCAATCATGCTCACTTGCTCCTAAAGGTGATTGGCGAGACTGGCCAAAATGTAGCAGCGAAATGACACATTCGCCTTCTCCCATCTTTCCTTCTCCTGCTGAAATCGAGTCCGAATTGCATCAGACGCATCTGCAGCGGGTAATCGGCATAGGGGCATAGTGAGAACAAAGTTGAGCTTTTATATTGAAGAACAATATCCAAATTAGTTCTCCATTGTTTGTAGTTTGTGCCATCCATAGGTTTTTGGCTCAAGATTGTAGCTAAAGGATTGAATGAAGACATTTTTCCGAAAATAAGGAAAAAGAAAAAACACTAATTAAAAACTTATAATTAACAACAAACAGATATTTGCTAGTAGAATCTAATAACTACTATTCATTTATTGTTTAACAATCCATTGGTTATCTTTATAAGGCTTACGATGGGCAAGATTCTTGTCAAACTAATATTGTTAATTTGGGCCTTGGTTCCATTGTCGAGCTTCGATGGGGGGGTTAACAATTTTACCAAAGTTGAATGTATTTAATCATTGTTTACTTTCAAAGTTATCTTTAGTGTCTAAGTGTTGCCGACGATGGACCGTGCAAAACTTTACTAAAATTTTGAAAATATTAGGGTTTAATCTAGCGAAATCCAATTATCCTTATCCGATGGGGCTTCAAATGATAACTATTTCACTAATAAACTCCCAATTGGGGCCCGTAGGTTTTAAAATTAAATGCTTAATTTAAAACCTTCCCCATTCAATATTTTAAATTTAGAATTTTCAATTTCCAAGAATTTGTTTAATTTAGAGTAAATTATTAGGTATCTAAAATCTAATCATGATTAGCAGAGTGTGCATCACATAACCATTTTAAATAACCCACAAATTACTCTAAAAGGTACAATTCTCTTAGGAAATTTCCTGGATTATTTGTCTAGATCTTAATTCCACAATTATTATTCTAGATTTTAATTTAAAATCATAATAATTGATAATTAATGTCTAGATTTTAATTCTACAATTAATTAATCAATTATTATTCTAGATTTTAAAATCATAATAAATGATAATTAATGTCTAGATTTTAATTCCACAATTAATTAATCCAATTATTATTCTAGATTTCAAAATCATAATAAATGATAATTAATGTAGAGATTCTAATTCCACAATTAATTAATCCAATTATTATTCTAGATTTCAAAATCATAATAAATGATAATTAATTGTCTAGATTTTAATTCCACAATTAATTAATCCAATTATTATTCTAGATTTCAAAATCATAATAAATGATAATTAATGTAGAGATTTTAATTCCACAATTAATTAATCCAATTAATGATTTCAAAATCATAATAAATGATAATTAATGTAGAGATTTTAATTCCACAATTAATTAATCCAATTATTATTTTAGATTTCAAAATCATAATAAATGATAATTAATGTAGAGATTTTAATTCCAAAATTAATTAATCCAATTAGTATTCTAGATTTCAAAATCATAATAAATGATAATTAATTGTCTAGATTTTAATTTCACAATTAATTAATCCAATTATTATTCTAGATTTCAAAATCATAATAAATGATAATTAATGTAGAAATTTTAATTCCACAATTAATTAATCCAATTATTATTCTAGATGGTCCTCAAAAAATATTTCAGGAGTGTTAGATGCACCTTAATCCTTTTGAAAAAGAAAAATTATTGCAAAGAGGAGAAAGTGTAATTAATGAGCCCATATTTTTGTTAAAAAGATTAAATAATGGAGATGGATATTCAACTCAAATAAGAGGTAATAAAGTAAAATTATCGAATTCTAAAATTTTATTTTGAATAATATGATATGATTTAGAATATGTTGAATTTAACAACCCTAAGTTAAACTTTGAATAATTCAATTGCATTTTAAAAGAATTTTCCCAATTTATATCTTGATTTATTTTAAAATAAATTTTAAAAAGAGATATCTCTTGATGAATGGTATCTTTATGGTTTACACGGTTAATTGTTAACCGATTCCAATAATATCCCGTGATCCAGGTAGCTTAGATCATTTTTTGAGACATTAAATAGAAAAAATAGGGGTTTTTTTTTTTTTTTTTTTTTTGGTACATAAAATAGGGATTCTAAGAGAAAAATAAAATTATGATTGTTTTAAATAGCTGAAATGGTCACTTACTAAAAAGAGATAAATAGCCATGAATCCAAACATGCTATGATAAGCATCAGTCGGGGGAATTCAAACATATGAGTAGTTCTCATACGAATAAAACGTGTTATGATTTTTTTAAATAAAAAATGATAAATATTATAAATAAAATTGATAGACATATTATATTTAGATCAATATTAACATCTAAACTAACTACTAACCAGATGAGTACAGTTATAAAAAAAAATAAAGTATGATTTTTTTTTTTTTTGGTTATTTTCTGTGATGATATTTATTTTTATTTTTTTAAAAAATCAAGTTCATAATTATCCGCATGACTCCGAGGTAAAATGTCAATGTTAAAAAATTGTATCACATAAATGAAAATTGTATTTTTTTAAAAAAAAAAAAAAAAAACTAAAACTAAAACTCTGTAAAGGGCTTAAAATTTGTGTCTTGCATATATTTAACAAATTAACATATATACATATAATTCAAATTTAAACTGTTGGGTCGTTAGAGTAGTGAAACAAACACAGGTGGTTACAGATTTGATAGATATCAAGATCGTCCAAAATCACAGATGAGAACAAGTCATTGACACCATTTTTATGTAGAAACTAATGTTAAAAAAAAAAAATAAAAAAAAAAAAAATAAATAGTAACAAGAACTGTGTGATTGAGATAAAAAAGGATAGCGAATGGAAACGAGAGATTTTAGACAGAGAGAGAGAGACAATACAGCACTGATGAATAGGCCAACCCTGTTATGTATATGATCTGTTTGAGAGAATAACTTTGCTCCCTAACTTATTGCAGAATCAACCATGGCGAGCCTGGAAGATATTAGGAGAGAGAATGTTGATCTTGTACGTTTTTTTCTGAACACAAATAATAATAATGCAGAATTCAGATTTTGGTTCTTCTTCTCTGCGAATTTATATATGTAAATATGTATATGAGAATGCCTTTGTTGTGACGCTTATTGCAGGAACGAATTCCATTGGAAGAAGTATTTCGTGAACTGAATTGTACAAGAGATGGTCTCTCAAGTGAGGAAGGGCAAAAGAGATTATCAGTTTTTGGCTATAACAAGCTGGAAGAGAAGAAGGCAATTAAATTAAATTCTCTGCTCATCAAGTCTTCCACCTGTTTGATGAAAAGAAACTGAATCATTTGTTCATGAAAACAGGAAAACAAGGTGCTTATATTCTTGGGGTTTATGTGGAACCCTCTATCATGGGTTATGGAAGCTGCTGCAATCATGGCCATTGCCTTGGCTAACGGCGGGGTACTTATGAATCATACAAATCTGAATTAATCCATAAAAATCAAAACTTTTTTTTTTTTGGTTTGTTGAATGAAAACTATTGCAGGGAAGACCACCTGATTGGCAAGATTTTTTGGGAATAGTGGTGTTACTGGTTATCAACTCAACCATTAGTTTCATAGAAGAGAACAATGCAGGGAATGCAGCTGCAGCACTTATGGCGAATCTCGCCCCGAAAACCAAGGTTCGTCGAGATGGGACATTTGACGAGCAGGATGCAGCTATATTGGTGCCAGGAGATATTATCAGCGTCAAGCTTGGAGATATCATCCCTGCCGATGCTCGCCTCTTGGAAGGTGATCCTCTTAAGATTGATCAGTCTGCCCTTACTGGCGAATCCTTGCCGGTGACTAAGTCTCCGGGCGATGAAGTCTTCTCTGGATCCACTGTGAAGCAAGGTGAGATCGAAGCCATTGTCATTGCCACTGGTGTACACACCTTCTTTGGTAAGGCTGCTCACTTGGTGGATAACACCAACCAAGTAGGACACTTCCAAAAGGTAAACTAAATCAGTGAAAGGTCACAATTTGAAATGTATAAAAAAGATTCTCAGTTTGAATGTTGTTATGATTCTCGATTTTATAATGAATCCTTGAATTGATTTGAGCAGGTGTTGACAGCCATTGGTAACTTCTGTATTTGTTCCATTGCTGTGGGGATCATTATAGAGATTGTTGTCATGTACCCAATTCAGCACCGTACGTATAGGGATGGAATTGACAATCTCTTGGTGCTTCTCATTGGAGGGATTCCCATTGCCATGCCAACAGTCTTGTCGGTGACGATGGCCATCGGTTCGCATCGGCTTTCCCAACAAGGAGCCATCACCAAGAGGATGACTGCCATTGAAGAGATGGCAGGGATGGATGTTTTATGTAGTGACAAAACCGGCACTCTTACATTGAACAAGCTCACAGTGGACAAGGCCTTAATTGAGGTAATTTTAGGAAGATGTTCAAACATAGTTTTAAAGGTTTAATTCAAGATTGTCACCTATTTAAGAATTCTCCTGATTTTCTATTCTCTTGCAGGTTTTTGATAAACATGTTGACAAGGACACATTACTTTTGCTTGGAGCCAGGGCCTCTAGGGTGGAGAACCAGGACGCTATTGATGCTTGCATTGTTGGAATGTTGGGTGACCCAAAGGAGGTGTTTGTGCATATATATATATATATATGCTCAAAATATTAATTTCTGGATACTTAAAGCATTTTCCTCTACTACCTGAATTATAAATGGATCTTGAATTGGGAAAAGACAGATTTGTATTATAAAACAAAACTTGCTGCCCAAGTTTAGGAAGATGAGAATATTGCAATATCAAACTTAACTTGATTTAGTTACAACTTGTTGTTACAGGCTAGAGATGGCATCCAAGAGGTGCATTTCCTACCGTTTAATCCGGTGGACAAGCGTACGGCCATAACATACATTGACTCTGCAGGCAATTGGCATAGAGTTAGCAAAGGTGCTCCAGAGCAGGTAAATAGATGTGATTAGTGCAGGTTTTGTTTCCTTGAACATTTTCCATAACCCCCTTTTTCAAAATTCATTCCAGATTATACAACTGTGCAATCTCAAGGGTGATGTGCTGAAAAGAGCTCATGCCATTATTGATAAGTTTGCTGAACGTGGTCTTCGATCTCTTGGTGTTTGTAGACAAGTAAGTAATGGTTGCTTACGATGGAAGCAGTGGTGAATAATCAAACTAAACTTTTTGAGTGATTGTGTTACTTATAGGAAGTGCCAGAGAAGACAAAGGAAAGTGAAGGAGGACCTTGGATATTTGTAGGTCTCTTGCCCCTCTTTGATCCACCTAGACATGACAGTGCTGAAACCATCAGAAGGGCTCTTGGGCTCGGAGTTAATGTGAAGATGATCACTGGTGACCAACTAGCTATCGGTAAAGAGACCGGTCGTCGGCTTGGAATGGGAAGCAACATGTACCCTTCTTCCTCTCTCCTTGGTGAACACAGGGATGAGTCCATTGCTGCTCTTCCCATTGATGAGCTTATTGAAAAGGCTGATGGTTTTGCCGGCGTCTTTCCCGGTAAAGAAATGAAAAGATATAATGATTCTGATCACTATTATTGCTCATTAACTGTGCAAAAAAGACTAATTGATTAATGGATTTTTTCATAATGAAGAACACAAGTATGAGATAGTGAAGAGGCTGCAAGATAGGAAACACATTTGTGGGATGACTGGAGATGGTGTAAATGATGCGCCAGCATTGAAGAAAGCAGATATTGGAATTGCAGTGGATGATGCAACCGATGCGGCTCGAAGCGCGTCTGACATAGTCCTAACAGAACCAGGTTTGAGTGTGATCATAAGTGCAGTGTTAACAAGCAGGGCTATTTTCCAGAGGATGAAGAATTACACCATTTATGCTGTCTCCATAACAATCCGTATCGTTCTCGGATTTATGCTCCTTGCTCTTATCTGGAAATTCGACTTCTCTCCTTTCATGGTGCTCATCATTGCCATACTCAATGATGGAACCATCATGACCATTTCCAAGGACAGAGTGAAGCCATCTCCAATTCCTGATTCCTGGAAGCTCAATGAGATTTTCGCTACCGGCGTTGTTCTTGGAGCCTACCTTGCAGTCATGACTGTTGTCTTCTTTTGGGCTGCTCATGCTTCTGATTTCTTCACAGTACATGCCAAAAGCTCTAAACATTGTTACATAACTTCCTTTAAATATGTTCTATAGTACTTAGCCAAATGTAATGAATCATTATTATTATCGGCAGGATAAATTTGGAGTAAAATCTATCAGGTACAATAGTGAAGAGCTTACTGCAGCTGTTTACCTTCAAGTGAGTATAGTGAGTCAAGCTCTCATCTTTGTCACTCGCTCGAGGAGCTGGTCTTATGTTGAACGCCCGGGACTGTGGCTTCTTATCGCCTTTCTCCTAGCACAATTGGTGAGTCTCAAAAAATCCAACCCTTCTTTCTTCACTCTAAATTCTTTTGTTCTTGAAAAAAGATTTCTAAGCAGCAATCTCTCTCTGTCTCTTTTTTTTTTTTTTTTTTTTTTTTTTTTTTTTTTTTCTTTTGGTTCTGTTGGTTGATTTATGATCTAGACTGCGACCTTAATCGCCGTGTATGCTCACTGGGGCTTTGCAAGGATTCAAGGAATTGGGTGGGGCTGGGCTGCTGTGATTTGGCTCTATAGCATCATCACCTACATTCCTTTAGATATCCTAAAGTTCTTTATTAGATATGCATTGAGTGGAAAGGCTTGGAACAACATTACTGAGACCAGGGTATGGCATCATCATTCATAATTTAGTTGAATTCCCTAAAGAACACAATGAACAGATCAACTCTTTCTGACATGTTTGGATTGGATCTATCTTCTGATACAGACTGCTTTCACAACAAAGAGAGATTATGGAAGGGGGGAGAGAGAAGCACAATGGGCTGCAGATCAACGCACAATGCATGGTTTGAATCCTCCTGAAACAAGAGATATCTTCAAGGACAAATCAGATTACAGAGAACTGAATGAGATTGCAGACCAAGCAAGGAAACGTGCTGAGGTTGCAAGGTAAAAAAACTAATGACAACTCAAATTACTATGTTTAAGGGTGTGTCTGCATTAGATTCTGGAGAAAACCATGGTTTTGTGGTCAAAAGGGTGACTCAGTGCACCAGGCTCCTACCAGGTGAGGTCTGGAGATGGACAGATATACTATCCCATAATCAAAGAAACTGTTTCTAAGATTTGAACCCGTAAAGAAAACCATGGTCTTGTGGTTAAGAATCTTTTTTGGGTTTTGGATGGGCGTTTGGTTACTCTACTTTTAAAGCCTTTGTTTAGGCCAAAAAGTGTTTTTCTCTCCAAAAGTTATCCTAAACACCCACTAATTATCATGCAGTGTCTTCCTTTTTAAGTTGAGTATTATATAACTAGGAACCAAATTGAATTGTGTTGTGTTTTGTTGTCGTTGTGAAGGTTGAGGGAACTTCACACGCTGAAAGGGCATGTGGAATCTGTGGTGAAGCTGAAGGGACTTGATATTGACACAATTCAGCAGCACTATACTGTGTGAGGGAAGGCAGGAAACAAGCAATGATATGCACATAGGCATGAAAGATCATAGGGAAGATTATTTCTTATATTCTTTGCCTATAGTTTTGTCCTCATTTTGGCTTTAAGCTTGCACTTTTTTTGGCAATAATCCAACATTAGGAGATTGTGAAACACAATCTGAAAATGTTGGAAGCAGAGAGACCCAAAAGATGACTTAATTAGTTGCAAGTGTTATTTATTACATGAATATGAATATGAAGATTAATTTATTTTCTATTCGTGTGAAATAATAAATTATCCTCTTTTTCAAGTAGTTTTCTTGGGCAGGTGGATGATAAAAAATTGTGGAAAAGGAAGGGTTAAAAAAACTAAATTCCATTGGGATAATTAGAGTACATGTAGTGAGGGGTTATCATTCCACGGAATCCACGCCCATCTCTCTAATTTTAGGGTGAGGACCATTTTTTTTGTTTTTTATTTTTATTTATTTGGATTAAATTGTATATTACACCTTGAGTCACTCAGTATCTCAAATTATTAATTTTTAGTCCTATGATCAGATATATTTTTTGTGTAACACCAATAAATATTTTGTTAGTAGTACTTAATATCTAAAATATTTTTTCAACATCCAATATCTTAAGTTAATTAATTTTTAGTGCATGACAATTTTTTTTATAGAAAAAAACCTTTTATTTGGGGATGAGCATCTCATGCTCATTGATGAGCATAAAATGTGGATTCTGTAGTGAGTGTCTCGTCGGCTAACTAAAACAAGCTAATCATATTATTATTAAATCAGAATTTTTCTCATAATACTAACTAAATTATCTGCCACTTTTTGGAATTAAGTCTGGTTGACAAGTGGGCAAAGAATTTATCTTTCTTTTTTTCAAACTTGTCCGTGTGGCTTGATCTCAAGAAAATGAAATAAGAGTGTTTTTTGAAACAAAATATTTGTGTACATTAATTACCTGTAATTAATTCTAAAATCAATTTTTTACCAATATAATTCGGTAATTTGCATAAGAGTGATTCACTGAACCTCACACGGTATGTCCAAAACATCTCAAGTATCCTATAATGATATCGCTGCCCCATGCTCTCTTATTGAGATGGTTATTAATATAAGAAACAATTTTTCATTTTTCATTTTTATCCTCATTAAACATGTCTCTCACTATCTCTCTGCAATAAACTTTCACTCATTATCTCAATGTACTCTATTTAATAAATAAGGACATAGATGGAAAAAAAAATGCAAATCTTACGCATTTATTGCTTTTAACTAACATTCTAAATGTGTGATTTTAATAATCCTGTGGTCTTGTTTATAGGGTACTTCCAACATTTTTTTACATACTAAGGAAAACATTAAATCTTATTAACTTTTCCATAAAATTTAACAATTTTCCAATTCTGCCTCTATTTGAAAATAAAGTTAAGACAATGACAAATCAATGTTAAATTGTACATTTTGTTCAAAACTTTAATTAGGTGCCCTATAAATAGGACAAAAAAAATATCTTCTCTCTGCTTTATATATGAGACTAGAAGAGTAGTTGTTTCTTATAAAGGGAGGGAGTACTATTTATGAAGCTTTCCAAAAAAAAAAAACTTTTTTCTTTAATACTAAATTTTTTTGAAAGGGGTTGGCTGTGATGAAAGAGTAGAGACAAAATCTTCATTCCTCCAGGTGATACTTAATATTGGATAAGCATGCGGCCGTCTATTACTCTTAGACGTTCGTTCAGAAAGTTCAGGAACTTAGGATACCTTCAACAACTTTGACCAACTCCAAAATTAAACTCATTCCTTTAATAAGAGTCTCCGATCCATTTCCAAAAACTTCAACATCATCAAACATTAATTTCATCATTCAACCTTTTTTCAGTTTAATCCAAGTTTGTGGGCCTTACCATGGCCCCTTAGAACATACAGAGAAGATTGCTTTAAGTGCTGGGCTCCCATCCTGATGTAGTTTTGTCTATTTCTTTTCATCCAATGATTTCATTTGTAATACTTTTTGTCCAAAACATGGGTGAAGAAAGAATCTTTGCCACCTAGTCCCAATGTATATTACTTAGAAAATAATTAATACTTATTTATCAATTTTTATTTATATAATTAATATTTAAATATAGCTCCCCTATTTATTATTTTTAATTCATGTTCTTTAATAGGAGTAAAGTTGGATTTTTTTTTTTTTTTTTTGAATTTGTGACATATTTAATAAATTTAATGTTCTTCATTGGATTAAAAAAGATGGTTCAAAATGACTTTTCTTTTTTCAATACAAAAAATGACTTGTCTTAAGCCACAAGAATTATGTTGATACATTGTGATAATTTCACATTTTGTTGAATAAAATACCTTAACTATCATTATTTAAAACAAGGATAAGTTGAAGAATGACCAAGGCCGATCAAAATTGATCAGGAGTGACTCAAACGAAGCCGTGCACGTCCAACCCCATCCGCATCATCTCGCAGAAGCGTTTGCAAATCCTCAGGAGGATCCTCAAGGAAGTGGATTCCCTCACGAGGGTAAGTTTGATTTGAAGGGAGGGGAGGGGGAGAGGAGAGAAAAGAATGAGGGGATAAGAAAATTATACCAAAATTGTATGTAGTGGGGCCCACAAAGTTTTCCTCTCCATCACATTTTTTCTCTCCCCTCGTCTTTCCTTCCCTCAAACCAAATTTACCCTTAGGACCTGTTTGGTACAAAGAATTAGTGGGGAGGGAAAGGAAGATTTAAAAGATGAGGGAAGATGGCTTGAGTTGTTTGGTAAGAAAAAAAATGAAGAGGTGGTAATTGGTAAAGAATAAGAAAATGTCTATTTTACCTTCAAAAGAAATTAATTCAAAATAAAAAAGAAAAATATTTTTTTACTAAAATATATTTTAAAAATATATATTCTTGTTAAGTTCGAACTCGTGAAAAAAATAATTGCCAAATTCGAACTTCCTATTAAATTTAAATTTCATGGGTAAATCATTCAAAAAAATAATTTCTGGGAAGATTGTAGCTTTCCCTCCATTGTCGGATGGAAAGCATCTTCCCTCAAATAAGGAAGATGAGCACTCCTAAGGAAGATCTTGTTAGACTTTCCGTACACCAAACACCCAAAATATATGAAAACTTTAGGATCTTCCTTTTTCTTCTCTAATCTTCTTTCTACCAAACAGGTCCTTAAAGTTCAGAGCATAGGTAGCCAAAAGTCCTCACATTGGTTGCCTTCTCTATAGACATGTGTCACCGTGACCCTCCAATCCTGATGTAGTATTCATCCAAGGGTTAAAACTTAAAAGTGAAAAATAATCATTAACTATCCTGTCAAAGTGTCAACCTTTTACATTTCAAACCAAAATTTTCTTTCAAAACACTTGTATTCCCTCCATTCCTCTATTTTTTAAAAATCAATTAAAAGTAATAAATATATATAAAATAATTTTTTTAAGTATATCCTTATTTATTAAGGGCAAATAAGAGAAAGAAATTGAGTAAACAAGCATCATTAACATTTTAATTAATACAATCTATGTACCTAATGAGGGACAAAAATGGAAAATAGGATGGAGTAGTATGTTTAGACCCCATCGGACTCTTATAAAAAGAATTAAGGCAATTTAAATTTTAAATTCTTATAAAAAAATATAATAGAGTAACAATTTGTGCCTAAATATAAATAACTTGTATCTCATTCTCCCATACGGGGAAGTGCAATAAATTGATAAAATTTTCTCCAATTATGCTTATTAAATTTTTTTTGTCACGCTCTACTTGATAATTCGCACCTCTTTATCCTCTTACTCTCTTTTCAATAGAAATTAAATAAGAATAAAATTAAGAAAATATTATTAATTTTCCTACAAACTTATATTTCGAATCAAATTTTTTTTTTTTTTCAAGGGTAACTTACTTTTTCCATTAATGAAACTGGCACTCACAAGCAGGCATTGATGACATGCCAATCCGATTCCATGGAAAGGTGTAATTGCAGTCTCTCTTCTTCTTATCTCTTCCCATCCCATGCATTTAATCCTCCTCCTCCATCTCCATACATCTAAACTCTGTTAGGTTATTCAACATTCAATTCAAAATGAAACCAAATCTGGTGATTTTAGCTCTTCTCTCTCTTCTTCTGTCATCATCGCTAGCACAAGTTACAGTATCACCTTCTCATCAACTCAAACATGAGCCCCTGCAACAACTTCTGAGAAGACAGAATCCAAGCAGAGCAAGAAATGGTGGTGCGGGAAGAAGGAGTAGACGATTCAAATGCGACCCATTTTATCTTTATCTTTTTGGTATCTGTGGTCGTTGGCCTTTTCCTACCTATCCTTCCCCGGAAAACCCCCTTCAACCACCGCCCTCACCTTCTCCTCGCCGGAATCCTCCGTTATTTCCTCCATTAGTTCCATCCCCACCTCCACCTTCTCCTTCTCCACCACCTCCTTTAGTTCCATCCCCACCTCCGCCTTCTTCTCCTTCTCCACCGCCGCCTCCCTTGGTTCCTCTCCGCCGCCACCCGTGGTTTTCCCACCGTGGCTAGTAATTCCCCCACCGCTTGTCTTCTCCCCCTCCATTTCCATATATACCAGAAAAGCCAATACTTCCATGGCTACCACCTCCTCCTGATATATTCACCGGTTCCCCACCAGATTTCTCCTCCGGTGGTTTTCACCCAAGTACCGCCCTTGGTCCCTGAACTTCTACCTCTGCCGGCGCCAAAGAGCTTTGCTCCTGTCCAACCGTCGCCGCCGCTAGTGGTGTTGCCACCGCCACGTGAGTCACCTCCCTTCAAGAACTGAGATTTTGTGTTATCCGCCGCAAATCATCGTTTTGTATCCAAATATTATAGTACAAGTACTGTTATGTTCTTCATTACTGGTTTATGTAACTAAAGAATCTAGAACTGTAAGAAATAATGAGCCTGCGTTTTACAAACTAACAATAGAATTAATAAATAAATATCTAGATTATTAAATATTTTAGATCAGGATCATAATTACATTAAATTCCTTATATTTATATATCGATTTTTCCAATCATACATGGTCACGTATTCTATTCTTTTCATATGAAGTTATAATTAAATGATAATAATTAAAAAAAAAAAGACATATTATCACATATGATTGAAAAACTAGACGAAATAACCTCAGTATTTTCCTTGAAGTTATTGTTACCAATTGTATATAATTTCTTAAAAGTTGGGGTATAGAACCCATCACATATATAATTTTTTCCTTGACCTGAACATCACATCATATTTATTTATAAGAGAGGTGGGGTACTGTGAAGTGAAGGCTCTTGACTTTTTAATCAAAAGTTTGTGAAAGTTTTGATATCGTCAACAAATAAAATTTTCTGAAATGATTGTGTGCAAATACAACAATTTCTATTCTTAATTTTTAAAAAAAAAATTAAAAGAAAAAAAAATTCAAATAATTAGAATGGTCTTACCCTTCCTTTCCTCTGTCGTTTTGTTGCTGCCACGTGCATTACATGACTCAAGCGACGCTTGTTGACACACGTCATCTATGCCATCAATATAATAATTAGGGATAAGGAAGCGATTTTACACACGTGCTTTTCCACCACGAAGACTCCAACACCACGCTTTTCGGATCAAAAATACACATGTGGTTACGTTTTGGGCGCTTCAGCACCACGGCCGTCGGTCAACCGTTAGTTGACCCTTAACTCGACGAGAATGTTGACGTGGCGCTCATGTGGATCGACACACCGACGTGAGCGCCGACGTGGAAAAAAAATTCAAAAATTAGGAAAAAAAATTCAGAAATTAGGAATTTTTTTTAGAAAAATTAGAAAAAATTTAAAATAATTATTAAAAAAATTCAAAAAATTAGAAAAAAAATTAGCAATAAATTTAAAAATATAAAATAATTAAATTATTTTCCAACATAGTGGTCATAATTATTAACCATCATTTATTGAATCACAAAAATAATAGTTCTAACGAAAAAAAAGTCATGTAATAATTATAAATGATTTATCTCCCAACTTTATATTAGCAAAAACAAACGCATAATGGTCGTAACATTTGACCATAAAGTATGAATCACAAAAATGACATTCCTAAAGAAATAATTATCATATAACACTTGATACGATATGTCTTCCCCAACTATTTTTATTTAAAGTATCTTTTCATAAATCTCTAATTAAACTCATATGAAAAGTTTCACAAATCTAATTATCAAAAATTCTATGGACAATAATTTCCAGGGACACGACTCATTTGGCCCAATAACCTTCAATAACCTTTTCATTCCACTTCTATTTAATTTTAACAAGAAATGATCTTTCCATTCAGCTCTCTGGTTGTTGCTTTGTAATATATATGATGGTTGATTACTATGCAACCTCCAAAATTAAATATGTCAACTACATAAAAGTTATTTAATCAAACTTGTCACTTATTAGCATATCATGTCAAATAAATAATGACTAATATGAAATAACCATCACCATTATTTATAAAAAGGACACGATTGGCTCGATATTCTCTCTCTCTCTCTATCTAAACACGCAAAAATTGAATTTCACTTCTCTACTTCCATTTCAACTTCTTATAGCTAACTGCTGAATTTTGTTCCTCACCAAAATTATGGACAAACACAAGAGATCTTATAAACCATCATCTATGAAAACACTAAAGATGAATTCCCTCTACCAACAAGCATTGAAGGTCTGATTCATACCACCCTATGAGCTCTATCATTTGGTCTAGGTTTACATGCTTGTAAGGACGAATAGACTGGTGTTTGAAGGAACTGACCTCTCTTATCCGCTCGGTGAATGAGAAGGTGGACAAATTCTGGGGAATAAAAAATCGATGATGGATCATATTCTTAAAATATCTCTATAAATTTTTATTTTTAGTTTTTTATTTACATAGTCTTTTTTTTTTTTTTTGTAATATATATGGTGGTTGCATAATCAACCTCCAATGTTGAATAAAAATGACAAATACATAACGGTTATTAATAAAACTAGCCACTTATTATAAGAAATTTTACAAAGTATACTATGTTTTCAATAAAATATGTTTATATAGAGGTTGTAATTATTAATCGTATAAAATTGTCTCACAAAAATAAAAAAAAATTTATGAAAAAACTGTTATAACACAATTACAAAAGATTTTTTTTTTCCAACTTTATGCATCAGCTACAACTAAAACACAGCGGTTTCTATTTGTTAGTAACTGTCAACTAACGTTTGAAACATTGATCCCCTTCCCCTCACTAGTGATAGTATTCTATGCTTTTCGTTCTCCAATGATTGGCATGAGAAACAAGTAACAATACATTACCCACCACGGCGTGTAGGGGTGGTCATGTTTCGTCATCATTGGCGGTTCAACCCAACCCAAGAAAAACCAAACCGGGGGGCATTTGCGGCGGTCTAGGCATCGGGCATTGTATGCCACCCGCCCATTTGGCCCCGCCCAATAGTTATCATATTTTTTAATTTTTTTTAATAGAAAAAAAAAAAAGTATTATATATTTTTATTTTTTTTATAAGATGGTATAATATATTTTTTACAAAATTATATATAACTTAAGAAATATGATTGTCTTTTTAATTTCAAGACTTAAGTTGTAGACTTATATTTGACTATTCTGAAGTGTAGAATTATGTATTTCATTTGAATTTTGCAATATTGTTTATTAGGTATGACTAAAGCTGTTTTTTTTCACATAGGGTGTGGCAGGGTATCGCCAGGCGTTAATTGGCCTTGATTATTGGCCCAAAAATTTTAGGGATGGGGAGACTTGGGCTTCATTTTACCGCCCAATGATCTTTTGAGGAGAGAATCCCTCGCCCCCACCATGAACACCTCTAACGACGTGCAACTGCTACTCTTCAACTTTAATTCCAACTTTCTTTTTACTCATTTCTTGTTTTCTTGGTTTAATTCCTATAAAGAGACAGAGGGTAGATGTCAACAATTACATTTTTATATAGATATAGGTAAGGAGTAGTGTCTTTGATTATTGGGTTAAGTAGTAATTTTACCCGAAAGTACACCCCTAGGAGTAATTTTGCCCTAAAATTTTTTGTTTGGAGCAATTTTTTCCTTCCGTTAATAACCCTAACGGTTGAAGTAGGGTTTTGTTTGGAGGGGCAATTTTGTCAAACAAAAACTATTAACAACAAAATTGTTCCAAATAAAAATTCGGGGCAAAATTGTCACTTAACAAAAAAACATTAAAACCGCTATTTATGATATCATATATTTTTAATTCTTATTTATATAATATTTAGGGGTGGAAAAAGCCAAACCAGGCCTGGCTTAAAACTAAAATTATTTTACAACAAAGTGTCTTGTTTTAGAGGACATTTTTTTCCATCCAGCCAAACGCGTTAATTAAGGAGGCCTATATTTTTAAAATTTTGTGATTTTACCAAAATACCTATTTTAAAGGGCAAAAATTAGGCCTTTAAATATATATGTATTACATAAAAAAAAAAAAAGATAAAAAAAAGGGTTGCATTTTTTTTACTAGTCATTATTACAAAATTAAATATTAAATATTAAAAAGGGTTAAGTAGCAATTTTGAATATAAAGTTTTTTTTTGGGTTCAATTTTGCCCCGGAGGTTTTTTTTTTTTTTTTTTTTTTACCATATTTATTAAAATTTTGCCCCGAAAGTTTTTGTTTTTAACAACCCTAATGGTCAAGTTAAATGGGGAAAAATTGCTCCAAACAAAAAACTTTCGAGGGCAAAATTGAATCAAAAAAATAATAAACAAAATTTCTGAGAGGGGTGTACTTTCGGGGAAAATTTGTTATTTAACCCTTGATTCTTCCCACAAAGCCTGGAATGTCCCGATCCATCTTAAATCGCATAGCAACTCGTTGTATGAGGTATTGTTATTATATACAGCTTAGTCTAACTAGCTTAAAAACTCTTACATAAGAATCTAGCATCGATATATCACATTTATTATATAAAAATCGTCATGTAATATTAAATTTCATGGTTCTTGCTTACAAATCATTATTTATGTTATTAAATAAATAATGCATGCTATTTACGTGAGCCCTTTTATTTATATATATATATATATATATATATTCTTATTATTCACGGTTATTCAATAAAAAAACCGCTATGTATGTTATTGGAAAAATAATGGTTATTTACGTGAAATTGTTATATATTAAGATAGCATTATTGATTATATAACGGTTGTTTACATGAGCTCGAATTTTTTATTATGTCAGCATTATGCGGATCATGGCCTCATTAAGCTTCGATATATAACGGGTATTATATTATATAAAACCGTTATAATAGATATTAATTAATAAATTAGGGTTTGAAATCATTATTTATTTACACCGAGCATATATAAAGCCTTTATATATAATAGTTTGAAATTGTCATGTATGATCGATAGCAACCATGTGTGATTCTATAATAGTGCATAGTAGTTTGTCAAAATGGAACAATAATGGCCAACAAGAAATACGCATATAATTTGGTCCATATCAATTGAATGTAATTCAAATTATAGAAGGAGAATGAAATAGCTAGGGTAGTTGCAATGCATTTTTTTCTTTTCTTTTTTAAAAAAGTGACTAAAATGTTTTTTTTTTCCTTTTAATTTCTGGTCTCAACAAGTTTATTCAATAATAATTATATGCAGCCTCAGTTGTTTTTATTTTTATTTTGGATAGCAGTCATATAGTCAAGTTGCAATTGCAGGAGTTTTTTAAATTATTTTGGGTTGCCCTAAAAATTCTAAATGTAAAAAGACAATATAATATAAATTTAGTTTTGTAAATTTCATATGAACACTTACTATTTTGTTATTGTTAGTTATTAAAATTAGAATTTATAAATTTTCATATAGGCATTTCTTATTTTGTTATTTTTGTGGTTAAAATGGCCACATGCACTTATAAATTCACATATAAATTTAACCTAATAATTATAAGCAACTTAACGTAAGTTTTGTCTGATTTTTACTATCTAAGTTTTGTCCTTAACAATTCTCTATATAAATTTTATTATATATTAAGGATGTTTTAGCAGACGTATATTTTGGTGGGAGGGGCTATAAAATAGTGTACTCCTTCCAGTACACAATATAAGAAACTTTTCAAAAAAAGACATGATCCAAAATATGTATCATCTTTAGTTGACTTAATTTTTTTCCTATTTCTTAATATGATTAATACTCACTTTTTAATTCTGTCCACTCATTATATTCTCTCTCTAAAATAGCATTGTTAATGTAATTAAATAAATTTCTCAAGAATAAGGGTAAGGTTATAAAAATTTATATTTATTAAATGATTTAAATGTTATTTTTTTCCTTGTTATAATTTAAGTGTCCAATTTTGTGGATAGGATGAGTAATTATGTTTTTATAAGAAAAAAGGAAAGTGGTGAAGTGGCTAGCATTTGACTCGGACATTTATCGGCACATGAAGAGGGACACCTGGAAGATCCTAGTGGACACAGCCACATAACGAACCGAAATTTGGATGTTTCTCATGTTTGATTTCACCCTCACGCGCTCTTAACATGGGGATCGTCACGCGTTCTAGTTTAAGTGCGCGAGTCCAGGTAGTTTGGGTTTGGTGGAGATTTTAGGTGGCGAAAAAATGAAAAATAGACCGACAGCTAATGAGAAATAAAGTTTATTCCAAATTCAAAATAAATAATATTATTTCGGTCATTAATTATAAGATCTAGTTAATTTATTTTGGAGGGATTAAAGAAGTTTAAATAAGATCTTAATCATTCCATATATTGTGTATTCTTATATTATATAGGGATATGAATATATTATCATTATCAATTTTGTGATTCATGGAAATATCACTATCACTTTTTTTATTTTGTTAGATCAGAATCTCAAGAGGAGAGAGAAATAATAAAGCTAAATGAGATTCTGATCTAATGGTCGAAAAGTGGTAGTGACGAAGTAGTTGCAAATAATATCTTATCCTTATTATATATTAGTTTATTTGTCAACTCCTCCGGTCCTAATTATAATACCTAATTGACTTTTTAGAGATTAAGGAAACTAATTAAATTACTTTAGAGTATTTTTATTTTAATTTTTTCCTCAAATTAATTATGTTGACTAATAAACTAATATAAAATATAAGAATACACTACATATGAAATGATTAAATAACTTATTTAGCTTCATTAACCTCTTAAAAAAAGTCAATTAAATCTTATAATTAAGACAATAGTGTGTGTATTGTTTTTTGTTCCCCAAAAAAAAATGTTTTTTGTTTTTTGCCCCCCTCCCTCTCAAAAAAAAAAAAAAAAAAAAAAAAAAAACTCAACAAGTAATTTGGGAAAGCTGAAACAAAATTAAAAGTGGTAATATCAAAAGAGCAAAAAGAAAAGGCATAAAAGTTTGCATCTAGGCATCTCTCTTACAACAAAAGGGAAAGTGCCGTGTTGCTTCTTTTTATCACTCCTCTAAAAAAAAAACAGCGTTACAGAAAACAGCGTTTGCGTTACAGAAAAACTTTATAGTATTCAAGAAACAAAAGTTATTTGAAACTATTTCATGAAACTTGAGTTTGTAAAACTAGGTTTTAGCCTCCAAAACCCAAACTGGCTTATAAACTAGGAGTGTTCATGAGACGTGACAAGACTCAGACAAACTCTTCTCAGTTTCGTCTCATGAAACAAAAATGGTATGGTTTCATCTTCGTCCTAACAAAATTAGAGCTAAGGTGATAGATATATGAGACATGAACAACCTTAATATGGACACACATGGATTTTTTTAATCAATTTTATTATTATATATGTTTATAGAAGTGAACTTGTGTGCAAATCTACATATTTGGCATGGTTGACAATGACATTGGCCCCATTAAAATATATGACGTTTTCTTCCCAAATTGTTGACGCAGGTAAGCCGGGTAATGCTCTTTCTTTTATTGGTTCTCTTTCATTTGTATGGATTAATCATAACATTTTTTTAATTAAGAAATTCCCAATTTTAATGTATAAGCAAAAAAAGAGTCACAACCTGGCTTTGGTCCTTTTCAGACTATTGTCCGCTGAACTCCTATACTTGAAATGACGTTGAGCCAAAACATTGAGCAGCTGTCCCACCTTTTTCCTCTTACTTTTAATGTCTTGAAATATTTTTTAAAAATTTTAAAATAAATTTTCAAGATCATGAAGTATTTTTTAAGTACCAATCAAGTATCATGAAGTATTTTTTTTAAGTACCAATCCATATCTGAAGTGTTATTTTAGTAACAATGAATGCCCTAAAATATTTTTTTAAAGAAAAGAGAGAGAGACAATGGCTCAGTATTTTAACACAAAACAGCGTAGTTTCAAGGGCATAACAGATTGATTACAGTCCGCAAAGGACCAAAACTAGATCCAAAAAGTCAAGACAGGACGAAGGGGGAAAAAATTAAAAAGAGAGAGAAATTGAAGTCAAGCTGCATCAGCACACGTAAAAAATATTAAATGTCTGTGCAGCCTATTGATACCTAAGTAAGAAAGAGAGTTCTTTTTGGCAAAAATAGAAATTAAGATCTAAGAATGAGAACAAAGTTGAGAAACGTACCCAATTCATAATCTACTGTTTCTTTCATTCATCCATTAATTGATGAATTTCAGGAAATATTCTAATTTGATCCCTAACTTGCTGCAAGAGTCATCCCGGGTCCCACTTTCTACCCACTTTATTCTAACCACGTAAAATCACATATTCCATCACATTTGAATATTATGGAATTGTTTTTATATAGAGTTTGTGTAAAGTCTCATTAGATATTTTTAAGTTTCGAATTTGTCAAGACATTTATTACCCTGGTCTTATTTAAAAGTTTTTTTTTATCAAAAAAATTTGGTCCTATTTATAAGTCATCTTTGATCAAATAAATGAGATTGTGACAATTTTACCCATATTAATTGTACCAATGAAAATAGAGAGAGAATAAAGAGTTGAAGGTACCCAATCATAAATGAGGGTAAAATTGAAAATTCACCCCATAATTATTGAGCTAACTACCTCTCCTTGATATGTGTAATTTGGTCAAAAAAAGACTTATAAATAAAACCAGGATGGTATGTCACGAGGAGCAAACATGCACCCTAAGTTGAATTCGGATGATAATATTAAAATATATATATATATATATATATATAAACGTGTGTTTTTTAAAAAGGCTTTTATTAGTTTCAAAACCAATTTACATAATTTTTTATAAAATATATTTCTTTTTTAATACAATCAATCAAACACCTACATTGTCATGTCAACACTAGACTCTTGCCTTAGGACAATTTACTGTTCATAAATATATTTTTTGCTTTGAAAATAGGGTTAAGGACCATTTTTCCCAACGAACTATTGGGTAGGTGCACACAACACAATATACTTTTTGTTGGACCTTAAATGCCAACAAACTTTTAAAAAGGAAGCGTCAAAGACAACAAACTTTTAAAAAGGAGCGTCCAAGACAACACAGATTAACAAAAAGTTAATGTCCGTTATCTAAGGTGCAGATTGGCCAACGAACTTTTACTCTAGGAGCGCCCAGCACAAAATTCTAAATTTTACTAAATTAAATAATTTTTTTCTCAATTATCATTATTTAAAACTACTTGTATAGATATCTATGGACAAAAATTACTCATTCTTCAATTTTGTCAAAATTATAATTTACTAAAATAAAAAAAAAAGTTATAATTAAAAATATAATTATATGATTTAAATAAAACTCAAGGTGTTTTATAGTTTATTATATATGTTAAAAAATGATTTGTTTTTATTTTAGAAGAAATATATGTGAGTTAAAAAATTCATTTAATGTTAATAAATGTCAACGTGGTTTAATCGATCGGGACGTGAGATGGCCAAGGACAAGAAACAACTAGAATATATTTATATCGACACCCCTGCACAAGCTCCCCAGGAAATCATGAGCAACGTCATTTAATAAATGACAACTAATAGATTAGGAATAACGGAGGGCAAATAAAACCAAGTATGCATATATAAATTTGAGAGAGAAACAAAGACACATTCATGGTTAACTGGATCTTCACGAGAAGGGAGCGAGAGAATAACAAAACCATGACCACGGGAAATTAATCCCTGGAAAAACTACGTAAGAAAATATTTAAAAACATTAAATATAACATCGAACAGTTTCCATAAGAGAGATATCAACATTAAATGAATTTTTTAACTCACATAAAATTTTTTAAAATAAAAATAAATCATATAATTTTTTTTAAACATATATAATAAACTATAAAACACCTTGAGTTTTATTTAAATCATATAATTATATTTTTAATTACAATTTTTTTTTTTATTTTAGCAAATTATAATTTTAACAAAATTGAAGAATGAGTAATTTTTTGTCCATAGATATCTATACAAGTAGTTTTGAATAATGATAATTGAGAAAAAAATTATTTAATTTAGTAAAATTTAGAATTTTGTGCTGAGCGCTCCTAAAGTAAAAGTTCGTTGGCCAATCCGCACCTTAGATAACGGACATTAACTTTTTGTTAATCGGTGTTATCTTTGGACGCTCCTTTTTAAAAGTTTGTTGTGCTGGACGCTCCTTTTTAAAAGTTTGTTGGCATTTAAGGTCCAAGAAAAAGTATATTGTGTTGTGTGCACCTGGCCTAATAGTTCGTTGGCAAAAATGGTCCTTAACCCTTGAAAATAAAAGCCATAGGAGTACGTGATTTTTCCTTTTACTATTCATTCAAATTTCCATCTAGTGGGATCGAATAATACTCCTCAACTTTTTCTTCCTTTTCTCCTATTTAATCATATACTTTCCCATTTGTTCTTGCTTTTTCCCTCCCAATTTCTTCAACCCTTTCCTTTCCTTTTCTTGAAATATATTACTAGCAAGCTTTGGACTTTGGACTTGTGACAAATTTTGGAAAGACGTGATATGTATTATCATCATCATCATCATCATCATTTGGAATATAATATAAGCATTGAGAAAAATAACTACTTATGGAAGAATAGATCTTTAAGAGACCATGCCATTCAAAAACTACAACAATGGCCAGATAAAATAAAAGGTTATTGTGTAAAAATACCTACCAACTTGTATCAAAACTGCACTCAACACCATAAACTTTTCTTAGGTACAAAAGTATATCGGTAAACATTCAAAATCAGAGCGAAAATGACATGTTCGTTAGCGTCCGTTACTTTTTGTAGTGGAGCCCACATTTCTTTTTCTGAAAGTATCAACATGCCCCAAGCTCAAAAATGGCAAATGTGTAAAATAGTCATAATTTTTTTCTAAAGTGCGTCAAACACCGTATGTTTTTCAAAGATGTAAAAATACCAATAAACATCCACATCCAATTGTAAGTTAATTTCTATTATATGTATTTATATTATTTTTAAAAAATGAAATAGAAAATTTAAGTGTGTTAATTGTAAGTTAATTTCTTAAGAAAATATAGAAAAAATAAAACAAATAAATAAATAGAAAATTTAATGCCATGTACTCCATCTGGCATAATATAAATTATCACGTCCAATTGATAAATTATCACATTCAATTAATGGGTTGATTGTATATTAATTAGGGATAAAATTTAAAAGTTGTTAAGTTTAAAGATAGAATTAACAAAATTTAAGATTTTTCCTAATTCTGATAAAACATGTTAGAAATTACTTATAAATAGGAGTAGGTGAATAGATAATAGTAATTTGTTCGTTAATTAAAAGTTGATGTATAGAATTTTGCATTATGTTCATAACAATAGCATAGAATTTGAATAGTTTGATAAATAGGTTTTTTTATAAGTGGTATTTTGGTACTTTCATGTCCATTCTGATGTTTATGGGTATTGTTGCACCTCTAAAAAATATATGGTGTTTAAAATATTTTGAGAAAAAGTATATGAGTATTTTTGCACCCAATAAGAGTTCATGGTATTGAGTGTAATTTTTATATAAGTTGGTGGGTATTTTTACACCTTAAACCTAAAATAAAAAGAATTAATTTTTATTATTCTTTTATGAAACAATTATATTAAGCTAACCAACCGTACATGTGAGATAAGATACTTGTCACGTTGGAAAATAACTTGAGAAGCTGATTATCTAATATACTATCCCAGGCCATTAATATAAGAGTAGGTTAGCTATTTAGAGAAATTAATATAACTAAATAAGTTATATTAAAATATTTATATTTATTATTTTTTTCTCCGTACCGATTTGGATGACTTATAAATTGATATATAATCAAATGATACACAAAATATGCTTTAATTAAATAACTTATTTAGCTCTCTTAATCTCACAAAAGAAAAAAATCAACTACCTTTTATATATTAAGAATTGGAGGAAGTAGTTTTATCAGAAACATAATAAAAGCATAGGGATAAAGATAATACGGCGAGCCTCCAAAAGGACTAAATCTTATAATGAGCTTGAATTATTTTTTATTGGTTAAGATTAAAGGTTAGCATTATCTAGCCAAAATAAAAGATAGTATAAAAACCTTTTTTGGGAAGTATACGATGTTAATGGATTAGTCACTTGGATTAGTCACTACTATCATTATCGGTAGTAAAAAAAAAAAAAAAAAATGGATAGTTCACCAAGAAAGGAAACTTGGCCCATCTAAAAGGCTACCTCATGTTTTATAACGCCCAAACTTAAATGCCCACATGTTTCATATTCAATTTAACCTTATCGATGACCCCTTGTTCTTAGGTTTAATTGGTATGGGGTCGAACTTCCTCACTTTAAAGGAGAAGATTCGATCCTGCGTTAAGTAATGTCTTTGGAGGAGAGCATCCAGTGGTCTGTGAAGGAAAGTGGAAAACACCGATAGAGGTGGAGGCATGTGTTTCCGGGCCACAAGATGCCCTATGGATTGAGCTCCAAGCGCCCCGCTTTATCTTGTGGGTGAGCCCAACCCTTTCCTAAAATTTTTGTACACAAAAAAAAAAAAAAAAAAAAAAATGTAACCTTATCGATTTCATGGGAATGTATAGTTAATTTCATTATTGTCAAACTCGCGAATTGACTCTCTAAATTTACCGTTTTTATATTTTTATCTTACTAAATCAAGTCAAGTGACTGGTAAACTTGTTTTAGATATAAACTCAGTTAAACTCACAAGTTTGTTGATTTTACGTTTCTAACTTAAAAAAATGTACTAACCCACTTTTAAACTTATGTTAACTTTTTCAATTTTTTCATCCTCAACAGCTTGATATATGAATTTTATAGAAGTTTCTTTATAAATATAATAAATTATCAATGTTGATATATCTAAATTCAATTATTTGGATTCAAAATATATTTAAATTAATTCTTTGTCACCTTTTATATTTTAATTATTTAATTATATATTATTAGTACCTATTAATTATAAAAGTAAACTCTCATGAGTTTATGTCATTGTCACAAATTTGCTTAAACTTGTGGGTTTGACAACTTTGGCTATTTTAAAATTCAGCCCATCTAAATTTTTTTATTAAAAATAATATAAATTTTTTAAAAGAAAATTAAGAAATATATGTTTCCCTTGATATAAAGGGTTAAGATGCAAATATACACATGTGGTTTTTTCAAAAGTACACCAAACATCAAGTGTTTTTTTAAGGTGTAAAAGTGACTATGTGGTTACAAAAGTGGAGTAAAAATAACCATTGACCGTTAATTTGACTTCTTCTTGTTTTTTTTTTTTTTTTTTTTTTTTGTTTTTTGTATTTTTAAGGCTGACATAGATGATGATTCGCCTAAATTTCATCCTAGCTGGCAGTGGAGAGCTGGAAAAAAATTACAAAAAAGGGCCCAGATAGTTTTAAAAATTACAGAAAATCGGTAACATCGGTGAGGAGGTAGAGATGGGCGGCCTAATGTGTAAGATTGGGATTAGGAAAGAGAAGGGGAATTGGAGAGAGAAAGGCTAAATTGTAATTTTTAAAATATCTATGTTATTTTCTATAATTTTCTCATGTTCTTTATTGCTAGCCGTGATGAAATTTATTGAAAGTCGTCGTCATACGTCTTTTAAATACAAAGAAGTCAAACTAACGATCAATGGATATTTTCACTTCACTTTTGTAACTACATAATCACTTTTACATACAAAAATACACTTAGTGTTGGATGCACTCTTAGGAAAACCACATGTATATTTTTACACCTTAACCTTAGTTGCATTTTTGTGTAAAAGAGAGGTACAAGTATACAAGTGGCGGATCTTGAAGAAAATGTTTGGGGGGCCAAATGTATATTTATTAACTAATTAAATTTTTTTAA
The DNA here is from genome assembly GCA_019022655.1 of Acacia acuminata. Classification (NCBI taxonomy): domain Eukaryota; kingdom Viridiplantae; phylum Streptophyta; class Magnoliopsida; order Fabales; family Fabaceae; genus Acacia; species Acacia acuminata. The sequence goes on from JAFJYI010000001.1 coordinate 2,434,351, forward strand.
TGATTTTATAACTTTTTTAAAATATTATATTAAATTTTACATTATATTAATTTTTTTAAAATATAATATTAAATTTTACATTATATTAAAAAAAATTTTAAAAATTCTGAGGTTTGTCATGATTTCTTATACTTTTGATATTAGGAATAAAATAATGATACTTTGTTAATTATTCATACAAATTATTTCTTAGACTTTTGATACTAATTGTTCTTAATTTTGCATTGTAGGTATTTAAGAAGAAAATTTGAGATTTTGGAGGGTCAGAATGAATGTTTTGAAGACTGGGAAAAGTTATAGAAAAGTCTCTGGAATTTCTGAAAATTGTAATCAATGAAGAAAAATGATTAAAGAAAATTACAGAAAAATACCCATAGTTTTCAAAAATTATAGCACTTTCTACAAAGTTTTCAAAGATTTGTACTTTGGTTCCTTTTAAAAAAAACATTAACAAAAAAAACTAAACAATTTTTTTTTTTTTGGGACCATGAAGATCTGCCATTGCACGTATATGAATAGTAAAATTGTTATAGTTTTCTAAAGTATTTTTTATTTTCATCTGACTAGTTTGATTGCGAATTTAATAGTTTAGGAGAAATTAATTCATAGATTGTGTTGCATCTTTAATTTAGACCGTAAAATATGTAGACTTGGTCCACGCCAGTGTACATATTTAACCAATATCGCCGCATCTTTGAGGAATTCAAAGGAGAATTCTTTGGTCCTTCTCTTCCGTCTATTTAAAAATTGGCGATAAATAATTAATAATATACGAGTAATACTAATAACTACATTTTTTTTTTGCGCAAATACTAATAACTACATTGCTGGTACATGTTTATTTACTAAAGTAAATGATCGCATGTACACAATAAGGTTAATTATTAAATTGTAATGTTGTATCATTGTATGTCCCAGAGCCTTGCATAACAAGGAAATATCTTTTTTTTTTTTGTTCGAAATTTACAACTTTTCTACTACCACCACCACCCTAATTTTATTTACAATTTACTTCCAATATGTTTTAATTTATCAAGTAAAAAAAAAAAATCTTAAAACCCATAAATTTCATGTAAAACTTTAATAAATCTTCAAACTTACCCCTATTAAATATAAATATTTTAAAAATAAAATAACATGCACCAACATTTAATGAGAGGTAAAAGAGAAAACTAGTGATAAAAAAATTAATAACATGTCAATAAATATTCACCCGGTTAGTAAAGAATTGGCTTATATATATAAACGTATAAATTTATGATTTCAAATTCCACCATTTGTTGGTAGGGGATAATATAAGTATTTTTGTAAAATCTTTTTGAGTAAACTGAAAAACGAATACTTTCTTAAAAAGGGGAAAAAATTCTTGATTTTATTGAAATATTTGATCTTTTTTTTCTTTTTCTTTTTTTTTTTATTTAAGAAATTAAAGGGTGTTTTTTCTAGTTGAAATCCAATTAATATTCATTACTTGAAGAGCTTTTTCATGCATTCATTAAAAGGGGCAATTGCATTCAATTTTAGCAATGGATATCTTTATTAGAAACAATTTTTTTTTTTTATAAATATAAATTTTCATTGAAAGTAAAATGATTATACATCAAAATTCTACAATCATGTTAGGGTATGATTGTAGAGAAAGAAATAAAGTTTGGTTAATATTATCTACCTTACAGGCCCCATCAAAAACAAATAAATGAAGATAATTTTCAATTATGCGAGTTAGATTTTGTTCCTCCTAGTGGCGAAAATTGCTTTCCAATTGTTAGATTATGATTGGAAGAACAGAGAATTGGAAATCAATAAAAGGATGCTCTAAAGCCCTTGGGGAAAGAGGAAATGCTTGTTAGTTGTTATAAACACTTCCAACAGAAACAGAAAGATTGAATAGTTTGTCTTTGAAAGTATATCCATAATCTGTAAATAATTTTCCTTCCATTGTTATATTTCTTCGTGAGGATAGACCACCCCCCACATTTGGAATTTGACCTACAGAGAACGATTAATACTGGGTTGCCATTGTTGTAGTTATTCCTGAAGTCCTCAATTCAGAGTTTGCTAGATTGCATAAAGAAACTGCACAATGAATTTCCTCAACGACTACTCTGCTTTCTCTTCATCCTACTGAGAATTTTGACCATCAATCGAAGTTTTATGCGCAACTGATGACTAAACTTCTCGATTTCAGAGGTAGACGGGAGTAGATGCATAGGCATTTTCCATCGGTAGCATCTAGGGTTCCTAGAACAAACTACTTTCAAGATCCACAAAGCCAATGAAGTTTGAGTATAGCCACAGAAAAACCAATTATCCATCAGAAAAACGATTACCAATATGAAATTAAAGAAAGCCCCTTCAAAATTAGAAACACTTCGATGCGGTGAACATAGATGAAAGGCGGAGGCAATCGGCAATGAATCAGCGACTAACGAAGAGAGAGACGAGAAATCTCCAGTGAAGCCTTCTTCTAGACTCGAAGCGTTTGATTTGTGGGATGAAGGGCGGAGGCACGTCGACAGTGAATCGGCGGTGAATCAGAAGTGAGTCGGTGGTGAAAAGTAAAGACAGACGAGAGCTCTCCTCTAAACCGTCGATTGGCTATATTCACTATTTCTATTTTTTTCTCTTCATTCAAATTGGAGGTACCGAAGTAGACTCTTTCTTTTTCTTATTCTATTTGTTTGTGTGTGTGTGTGTGTTTTTTTTTTCCCAATTCACCAACAAATGAGACTTTAGTAAATTACATATCACCGAAAGAGGACTTAGGGCCTGTTTGGATGATTTTTTTTTTTTTGGGATAAAAAAACACTTTTTAATGTAAAAAATGCATTTTTTTAAATTAATTTAGTGGTTAGATGATTTTTTTGAAAAAAAGCTAAAGTCACAAAAAAAAAATTAAAATGCTGCTTTTTTTTTTTTTTAAAAATTTCAACTTGAAGCTTAAAAAAAAAGACTTAAAAAAAAGATTTTTTTTTAAAAAAATCCATCCAAACGGCCTAACCTTGCCCACCATTAAATAGTCCTTCACTAAATTAATGACATTTTAAAGATAAGATAATTTTTTTTTCTCTTACAAATAGGACTAGAGTAAAAAACATAAACAAGTGGAATGAAAATACCTTTATTATTATCCATAATTTAAAAAAAATTAAAAAATCATTATTGATAGCAAAACAAACTCAAGCTGGTATTCTTTTTGTTGAATAGAAGAAGAAGAAGGAGAAAAAGGAGAAAAGAGGTGGGAATGAGGAAACAGTTGGAAAAGCCACGTATAAGATCGAGAGAGGTGGGCCCCGATATGTGGGAGTGAGGAAGAAAGAAGGATTGATCCTCACAGAGCCAAGGGTTTGTCAAAAACACAAACAGCCCCCACAAAAACACACACACACACACTCTCTCTCTCTCTCTGATATAAATCTCTCTCACGCCTCCCCCTTTTCTCTTGTCATTCATTATTCAATATTCCAACAATCCCCACGCCTCCCTCCTCACACCAATTTCCTCTCCTCCTTCCTTCCTTCCTTCTTCTTCTTCTTCTTCTCTCCACATGTGCGACGACGATTGGGTCAAGCTTGCCATGTCCGACGACTCCCTCGTCGTCGACGTGCTCCTCCGCCTCCAACAAGCTCCGCCGCCTACCACCACCACCACCAACAACTACTCTCCCTGTCTTCACCTCAACTGGACCGTTCGTCAGCGCCGTTCTAGGTCCGCTCCTAGACACGTTGGTTCCTCCGCCAACAAGAAAGATGAGCCCACTAGAGCCAGTCCTACCACGCCTCTCTCCTGGAGCGGTGCCACCTCTCCCAGCGGTGGCGGCGGTGCCGCTGCCGACGGATCTGAAGAGTCCACCCGTCACACGAAACCCCTCAAAACCTCAAGATCTAAGGTTTGATGCTTCTCCTACTTTTTCTTCTTTTCTTTTCTTTTCTTGTTTTGTTTTCCTCTCAGTCTCTCTCTCTCGCCGGTGGCCGTTAGCCGGCGTTCGTGCCTGACAAATTCGGTTAGCGTGTCGTGTGTCTTCGTTGCGCGGCGAGTGCACGACTCGGCAACTCCGTTGTGTTCGTAAGTTCTGTCAGATTTTATCTTAATTGACGAAAATGACCTCGGTAGCCTCCGGTTTTTACGTCGACGAATCCACGAGAGGCAGTGACACAAGTGGCCTCCGGATAATGGGCAGCCACCACCTGGTTTCTCTGTTTTTCCTTTATTTATTTCCTTTTATTTCAATTACTGTCGCTCGGATTTATAAGCAAGCTCCACGTGTTCGAAAATCCCTCGTGGCAGCTAGGTCACTTCACCAGCCGTCACCGGAGCGTCACCACTCCGATCAACATCGCCGCCACCGTTGTCTCTTTTCCCCCTCCTTAAAGTTTATTCACCCGGATGCCCTTTATAGAGGTTCCAACTTATGACTTTTCTTTCTTTCAACAGATACACAGAGTAAAAAAAAATATTCTGATGCTATTAATTAAAAAACTCATTATTATTTGAAAAATTTCAGAGAAAATGGGTGACTTTCATTCAACGCATGGAGTCAGAGGCTTCAATGACTCTCTTACCTCCTTTTCTCACCACTTTTACGCGCCGGGTCATGCCTTATCCCTGAAATGACGATAACACCCTTCCCGTGAAGGGCATTATCGTCAAGTCAGGATAATTGTCAAATCCAAAAGAAAGCCGTCCATGTATGTAAAATTCTGAAACCGAAAGTCCCTCGGATAGTCGCATCCGCCGTACTAACTTAACTGATTCTGACATGCTCTCATTCACATTCGACTCCGTGAGGGGTACTTCAGTAAAATCACACGTGGAGCCCTCATTTTTTAAAGAAAATGACAGGTCTCAATTAAAAAAATATTATCGGAATATTATCAAAACTTATAAATTGTAGTTCACCACTTTGCTAATAATTACTCTTTCACTTATTTTTATACTCTTTCACTTGTTATTAATATGGTATAAGATTTTTTTGATATTGTTTTTTTTTTTTTTTAAAATTGAGACTTGGTGTCATTTTCTTTTCTCCTATTTTGGTTTTTTTTGGTGGCGTGTTTTCGTGGCAAATGGGTCTGCGTGAAGTTTGGTGTGTTATTGGTGGTGGTTGTGCCCTTTTAGGGCTTTTTTCGCAATGCTGCGTAAGGATGGGGGAGATATGATTCGGTGTGGTCTCGCACACCGTATGGAGGCTAGTTCATGTTGGTTCGTTTTCGTTTAATTCCCCCGTCTACGTCGTCGTTTTACGCGCAAGGGCAAAGGACAAAAATGTGAAATATTTGTCAGTGAATTTTTTAGGGTCTGTCTGCATGACAGCTTGATTGCAACCCTTGGGTTTCGTGGGAAACATGACAACGTTAAATATTTTAACAGGACTGAGACTGATGATGCTTTTGGGGTCGGAAAGTCAAACGTAAGAGGGAAAGTTTTTTTTTTTTTTTTTTTTTTTTAATGGGGCAAACTGTGATTCTTAAGAATGACAGGCTGTTGTTTCTGGCCTGTTTATTTTACTTGGTAGGGCCCATTTAGGTCATAAGTCAAAGTTTGTTCTTGTGCCATCTGGGATTTGAAACCCAGAGAAATGAAGCTAGCTGCCTTTGTTTCGGGCCCATGGGGATGGAAGGGCAAAAAGAAGAAGAAGAAGAAAACAGGGTTCTTTCTTATCTCTATTCCAAGCAAATAGTTGGTAAGGGCCATTTGATTTTGGGGTAGTTCCGTCCCCGAAGTGGGGAAAGTGGGGACCACTTTTCGTCACCAAATTTATGGCACGAAGCTACTACTTAAGCTGGCTCGTTGGTTATTGGTGTTTACTAATCTTCAGCATCGCTATCAAATAATCCTTCAATCAATCAATCACATTAGATGGAAGACACGCATCACATATTTTTTTAATAAAAAGCACTACTACTCCTTCCCGTAGTTAATATAAGACATAAGACATAGGATATAATTGATTTTTTTAAAGAAAATTTAAGAAGTTAAGTAAGTTAACTAATTGTTATGTGTTGTTTGAGTCAATTCATAAGTTAGACAAATTAATTAAATTTATTAGAAAAAAAGATAAATATCAAGTGTCTTTTGTATTAGCAAACAGAGGAGGATTATGATCTCTCCTGATAATCCCCTGCTTCTCTCACATTTTTCTAAAACTCATCATCCTTTTAATTACTATTCACCAGCAATATATATATATATATATATATATATTCATCATCCTTTTAACACTTCTATTCCCATCTTGGTACACCTCTTTAATATGTCAGATTTCTTTTTGGGTGTTTGGTTTTCAATCTTCTAGAACGGTTCATAATTGTGTGCCTTACTTTATTAACTCCCATTAAAGGTTGAAGCTGTTAATATTTCTTGTCACGTTCTTTCAATGTTTATAAATATTGCCCATTTTGATATAATTAATGTCTTGCAGGTTGCTAATCTGAGCGAAACGACCACCAGCACCAAGAGGTCTAGAAGAAAAAAGGTAAAACAGGAATGCTTTCAAGTTTGCATTTTCTTCTCCTGGTTGTTAGAGAAACTCATACGACTTTTTCAGCAACACGCGAGACTGAATGTAAAACGGCTTACTGTGATCTGTTGTAGAATATCTAGAATGAGTTTAGTATGCACCCCTATGATAAAAATATAGCAATTTTAAAATGGAAAAGAATAGGAAATGATGTGGGAGGTTGTGAGTCACAACAGAGTAATATGAAATCTGGAGAGCCAGTCAAGTGGGGTTTCTTAAAATTTATGGAATTTGCGTCTTCTGCTCACTTTTTAATTGAATTGATTTGCCAACAACTAAAGAAAAATCTTTCAATGGTGGCAGGCAAGGCACCCCTACATTAGACATATTACTCGATGCATTGATATCTTGCTAAACAATATACTGAGAGAGATACTTTTTGCAGCTTTACCTGTAAGGTTGCTGGTTCTAAGCAACAGTCATTAAAATAGAACTTAGATGAGCGATAATATCCTTATTTAGTGAACTAGTGAGTGAGTTTGTATCCTCCTTTTCTCCTTTTTCACTTCTGTAATCTAAAGTTAAAAGAACCCTTTAAATGTGTGTTAGATCCGGATAATTTGTGCCGTCCTGGCTACCTGCTTGCTTGTGCATATATATTAATGATGTTAAAACTTTATGTGTTTGCAGACTTTAGCTGAACTAAAAGAGGAGGAGAGTTTGTTGTTAAAGGAACAGACAAATCTGAAAAGTGTATGTCCCATAATTTCTTTCTGGGCTAATTGTTAATTGCTTGAGTCCTTGATCCTTCTGATTGGAGCTAGTTTCTTATTTGCTGTTTATTGTCACTGTTGTGACTTTGGAACAGGAATTGGCATCCCTGCGTCTCACTCTAGTGGATAACAGGGCAACAAATGAACGCCTAAAGAGATTAAAGGTCACATTCCTGTTCTCATACCTTGTTGCCTTTGTACTACAAACTAATTATGCTCACTCTAGTTTTAAATATAATACCTATAGACCTATTTTGATCAGATTAAGGAAATTAGTTAAGTTAGTTTATATGAAATGTTTTTTTCTAAAATAACATAATCATCCTCCTTGACAAATACGACAAGTAGGTCATTTAGAATCAAAATCTACTCGTAATTAGGTTTATATGTTAAGGATCAGAGGAAGGATTAAGGACCAGGGAGGTGGTATATTAGAATTAGAATGTAGAGTAATTATTCCTGAATCTGTTGTTTAAACAGGTTGATTGGGAATCAAGACAGCACTTGAAAACAGAGGCAACCCTGGTGGCGTCCGACAAAGCCATGATCGACCTGCCTCCACTTGTCGACATGCAGTGTCATGCCTCTCATTCAGTGTCTCCGGCAAGCGTTCCAAGAATTGTAGTTGATAATGTAGTACCTGTCCCACCAGCAAATGACAGTTACAAGCCTCATGAGATTGTTAAACAAGAAGCTTCCTTTGAGCTGCCTGATCTAAACCTGCCGGTGGACGAGGATTTAAGCCCCATTCCTACAAACGACTTAATAAGCTAATAAAGAAGTTGACGTCCACAGAGTTAGACCAAAAGATCATTTCTCTCATCATAAGATCTATAGAACATGATGTCAGTCCTGACTTTGTAGGTTGTGCTAATGCTTACTGTAGGCGCAGTTTCGTCGGTTAGTTCTTAGTACGAGGAAATATGTTCTTTTTTTCCATTAATTTTTCTGATTTATTAAGGTACCTTGGGTAGTGATGTAGAGATTGCTCACATCATTGTTCTATAACTTCAATTCTTTTTCTCCCCTCACAGGATTCTGCGTTGTCCGAAATTCTAAAGGGCAGCCCTGGATCCGTCTTCTTCATCATCATAGAATTATATACTTATAAATGTAAATCACATGTTTAGATAATTCCAACAGTTTTGTTTCTCTGTTTCCTTGTTGCTTTGTCATATGCAACATTTGTGGGGGAGTGTGAACTTTCTGGTGTCGATGGATAGGCGACAGTAATGATTTCTTTCTTTCATGTTCCTTTTTGCAAGAGCAGCAGGTACTTGAGCTGTTAAGCATGCCAAGATTTGCTTCCCTAATTTACCCTATGGATGGGAAGAAAATTAGGGAGGAAAGATTATTAGGAGGGAAAAATTCTAAAAATAGTGAAGTTTTTTACTTTCTTGGGTCCTTAATGTAAGACCCTGTTATTTTTTTTTTAAAAAAAAAATTAAAGAAACTAAATAAATTATTTAATTATATTATATGTTGTGTATCATTAGATTATATATATCAGTTTATAAGTCAAACAAATTAGTTTTTTTTTTAAAAAAATGATAAATATAAATACTTTAAAATAATTTATGTAATTTCATTAATCTCAAGAAAAAAACTAAATTTTCCTTTATATATTCTTCTCTCTCTATTTTCCTCCCATTTTTTTATCCATCCAAACAATAGGTAGAGTCAAAAGCAAGATTATGTGGAAACGTCAAACGGGTAAAGCGAAATTCTCGTTCGTGTGAACGATATTCCCACTCTCTGTGAGTGGTAGTGGTTTCCGGTGAACCTATCTCGTCCGACTCGCTGACTCGGACGGAACTTGGTTCCATTAATTCATCTTCTTTCTTAGCAATCTGTCTGGGGTGTGAGAAGTATCTTGGCTTGCGTGGTTTGGAGGTATGGAGGTGGGTCAGGGTGGTAGCTCGGGAAAGATGAAGCAGGTGGTTTTGAATATGGAAAGGGATCTGAAAAGTATGGTGGTACGTTAGTAGGGAAGATTCTTACCGGTAAAAAGTTGAATGTTCCTACGGTTATTTCAATGATTAAAAAGGGGTGGAATCTGGATGAGGATGTGGAGGTGCATGACCTTGATAGAGAACACCTCGTCTTTCTCTTTCGGTTTCATGATAGCAAGGATTTTGCCCGTTTTAAAAGGAAGGCCTTGGTCGATTCAAGGTTTTCTGCTTAACATTCAAGTTTGGGAGGACTATATGATCCTCAATGATGTTAGATTTGATGAAGCGCCTTTTTGGGTCCAGTTCCACGGGATTCCATTAGAAGCTTTTGAGAATGCTAATGCTGTGACACTTGGTAATGCGGTTGGGGAAACACTGATGTATGAGAGCCCGAAGGTAGGTGGTCGGTTGGAAAGAGGCTTTGTCCGGGTTAGATCAATGATTCGTCTTAATGAGCCCCTGGTCTCCGGTTTTTGGGTGCCGCGAGTTAATAGAGAGCCGGCGTGGGTTTCCGTCAAGTATGAGCGTCTTCAATATTTCTGCTTTACGTGTGGCCGGATTGGCCATGAGGGTCGCAGATGCCAGGAACCAGCAGCTCGTAGGAATGAGGAGGATAGGGTGCACGGATTTGGAAGTTGGCTGTCTACCCGGGGTTACGCACTGTGGAGGAAATTCTGGTGGTTTGCAATAAGGAATGGTGTGAAGCTCATCACATCGTGATCAATGACCCTGGTTATAGCTCCCGCCGGTGGTGGTCGCCGGGGAAGAAAGGAAGGATCTGGGGGTACATCGGAGTCGACTGAGGATTTGGGCGGCAAATCAGATCCTAGGAAAGGGGACTGTCAGAGTCAGATGCGAGTTGGTAAACAAATTATCTGCCATAAAGTAGATCCGATGGGACTGGACGACGTGGGTATTGGCACAACATCCGATGCAGCGTTGACTCCTGAAGTTCTCTCATCACGTGAACAACCAAAGTCATCTGAGGTTCCAAATAATCCTTTAGTCTCTATGGATCCGATTTCCATGGTCTTCTCTCCTGGGCCTATGAAGGAACAGGCCCATACCAAAATGAGCCCAGTGTCCCTGTGCAGGAGTATGTTTGTGAGGAAATAGTTGGCCAATCAGCCCAGGACGGTAATCACGCTTATACGGTGGAATTTCCTTGTGAATTTGAGCCCAGTACTAAACCCACTATCTATCCGGTTGAACCTGAGCCCAGAATTATTCCCATTGTTGATCCTAGTGGTTTATCCCCAATCTCATCCATGGCCCTATCTCTTCAACGGATCCAATTAAAAGGCCACGTGAATTGGAGCTGGTTCCAGATAAAACTAAAAGGCAAAGAAAGCTAGTGTTTGATGACACGGTAGTACAAAGTTGTGTTCGTCCAGTTGGGGGTCCTAAACAAAGCGCGTCGGAAAAGTGTCAGAACGTTGAAGTCTTTCATCCGAAGTAATCGTGGAACGGCTCCATCTTCTCCTCTGTGTGACTCCCAGGTAACAGGTGAAATAGATTTTCCAATTAGTTGGATTGAAGGGACTGGGTATTCTGATAGGGCACAATCTGTGGGTATTAATGGTTCTCTTTCTTCATCTTCTGATCAAACCACCGGTGGCTGGATGGGACCAGCCACCGGTTCATTATGAATACTCTAGCTTGGAATTGTCAAGGTTTAGGGGTTGCCTTGACAGTTCAGAATTTGAAGGAAGAGTGCTTCCGGAAAAAACCCCAACTGGTGTTCTTAATGGAAACTAAACAAAAAGCTAGGTATGTCAGGAAGATTAGACGCCGGTGTGGTTTTCATGAGGAATGGCTGGTGGAACCGATAGGTCTTAGTGGTGGTCTCGCTCTATGGTGGATGGATTCGATGAGTGTGGAAATTCTCTATTCCTCCTCAAATATAATTCATACTCGCATAGAGTCTTCTGAATTGGAATCACCTGAATTTATTTCCTTCATATATGGACCACCGGTTGAAGAGGAAAGGTATTTGTGCTGGCAGGAGTTATCTCGTATTAGCAGGAACATTCAGGGGTCATGGCTGTGTTTGGGTGATTTTAATGAGATTATGTCCCAAGAGGAAAAGAAGGGTGGCAGCCCTAGAGCTTGGAGAAGAATTTTACATTTTAAAACCTTTGTTGCTGGATGTGAACTGGAGGATTTGGGTTTTAATGGGGCTTGTTTCACATGGAGTAATAAGAGGGACGAACCTGACACCATTCAGGAACGTATTGACCGAGCATTGGGAAATTGGCAGTTGAGAGAGCAATTTCCAAATTTACAGGTGTTTAATGTTGATCCATTGGGATCGGACCACCATCTCCTGCATATTGTGTTTTTCCCCCAGGCTCAAAGAAGGAAACGGGCTTTCAGATTTGAAGCAACTTGGATATGTCACCCTGATTTTAATCGAGTTGTAGGTAGATGCTGGAATGCTATGACAGATGGGAACCTCTCAGCGATTTATGATTTTGTGATGAAACTCCTAAGATGTAGAGATGGGCTTTTGCGATGGGGTAGGAAGGAGTTCCCTAACAATGTGAAGCTAATTATTGATTTGAAGGCTCAGTTAGCGTGTGTGTCTCAGTATGGTTTGAATTGTGATAATGTGCAAGCCATTAGTGAACTTAAAATGGCTATCGAGCGGTTGCTTTGAATATTGAGGAAAAATATTGGCTTCAACGGTCAAGGGTGGCGGCTCACGGCGGGAGATAAGAATTCCCGATTCTTCCATCTGTCGACTATAAAGCGAAGACACGGAATAGTATCCTCGGGCTCAAGGATAATTCGGGAATCTGGTTGTTGGAGAAAAAAGACATTGATGATAATATCACTTCCTTTTTTCAACAGCTTTTTTCCTCTTCTGGATCAGATGGCTCAGATTTGGTGTTAAGTTATGTGGATTGCAAGATTTCTGATGAGATGAACCAGCGTCTTATGCTTCCTTTCTCTAGAGAGGAGATCAAAGCACGCCTTCGGTTTGGGAGGGTCAAAAGGCTCCGGTCCGGATGGCTTCTCGGGTATGTTTTACCATAATTCTGGGTGAGATAGGTGATTCTATTTGTTCATTAGTAGAAGATTTTTTTTGGAAATTATGAACTTGACTTGATTAATGAGACAAATATCACTTTGATTCCTAAAGTTGATAGGCCTGAGCATGTTTCCCAGTTTCGCCCTATAGGCTTATGCAATTTTTCCTACAAAATCATTTCTAAGCTTATGGCTACTAGAATGAGACCCTTACTTGATTGTTGTATTTCTCCAAATCAAAGTGCTTTTGATTTGGGTAGATGCATTCAGGATAATATAATTATTGCCCATGAAGTCTATCATTATCTGAGAAGGAAAAAGGAGGGGGACAAGTTTGAATTTGCCCTTAAGATAGATATGAGCAAAGCATATGATCGGATAGAATGGGACTTTCTTGAAATGACCTTGTTGCGGTTTGGTTTTGATGCAAACTGGGTGGCCTTGATCATGAAATGTGTGCGGTCGGTTACAATGAATATATGTTTGTCGGGCAGCCCTGTTAGCTCTTTCTCCCCTAGTAGAGGCTTGCGTCAGGGAGACCCTCTCTCGCCTTATTTGTTTATCTTAGTTGCGGAGGTGCTCTCAAGTATGCTAAGTAAAGATCAGGTGGCCAATTTGATTACTGGTATTAAGTTGAGTCACAGCTGTCCGGTCCTTACTCATAGTTTCTTTGCGGATGACGCCCTGTTCTATATGAATGCCTCTCGGTCTAATTGTAATCATTTGAATAATCTCTTGCATCTGTATTGTGCGGCCTCTGGTCAAATTGTTAACCTTGAGAAGTCTAGTGTGTTTTTCTCCACTAACACCCCGGATGATGTGAGATCTATGGTTGGGAATATTCTTGGTATTCCGGCAGCAGTGGATCCTGGCAAGTACCTAGGCATCCCGAGCATTTGGGGGAAAACCAAACAACAAGCCCTTGCCTACATTAGAGAGAGGGTGATCAGCAAGATTCAAGGTTGGGGTCACTCTTTTCTCTCATTTGCAGGTCGTGAGGTCATGATAAAGGCAGTAATTCAGGCTATTCCTATATATCCAATGAGTTGTTTTAAATTCCCCCTCAAGACCTGCAGAGAAATACATAGTCTTATTGCTAATTTTTGGTGGGATGGAAATGCGTTTGGGAATCGGACTCATTGGAAGGCGTGGGACTCTCTTACTAAGGGGAAGAGCCAAGGAGGTATGGGTTTTAAGGATTTGATTATCATGAATAACGCCCTGCTTGCTAAGACGGCTTGGCGCCTTATGACGGAACCTAATGAATTATGGGCTCGAGTCTTGAAGAGTGTTTATTTTCCCAAGAAGGAATTCGTTGACGTGGGTAAGGGGTCGAAAGCCTCATGGTGTTGGTCTAGTATTGTGGATGGTAGAGAATTCATTCAGGAGGATCTGCGATGGGATCTGGGTACGGGACGATCTATCAGAATATGGGGAGATACTTGGGTGCCTGGTTTTTCCTCCCTGGTGAAGCCAAAGGAATGTGATGATCCTCGGGTAGCTAATGGTAAGGTGTGTGATCTTATTGTGGAGGGTCATTGGGATCTTTCCCCTATTTCACATTATATACCGGAGGATGTAAAGTGTGCTATCCGGGCCACACCTATCCCTAAAAATGGTTTGAAGGATAAATTGGTTTGGACCTCCGCAAGAAAAGGGGATTATTTGGTTAAATTGGGGTATGTGAATGGCAAGGATAAGGCCCCTGTTGATGCTAATAGGGCGGGTACCTCAACCGTGTTTGCCTCTTCTTCTTGGAAATCTGTTTGGTTGGTCAAAGTTGTTCCTCGGGTCCAACAATTTATATGGCGGATTCTCAATAATGCTCTTGCCACTAATTTGGCTTTGTTTAGAAGGAGACGTTCTCACACTACGTTGTGCCCTATATGTGAGGAGGCTGAAGAGAGCATTGAGCACCTTTTCTTTGCCTGCCCATGGACCCGGGGGGCTTGGTTTGGTAGTAGTTTGGGGGGGCGATTTGATCTTGCCAATTTGACAAATTTTAATACATGGTGGCTTCAGATTTCATGTTCAAAGTTGCTTAATTCTTGTGATATTTCGTTACTTTGCTGGATTCTTTGGTTTATTTGGAAGCAAAGGAACAATTTTGTCTTTAATCACCTTAAGCCTAATCCATTTGCCGTAATAGAATTTGCCAACAAAAGTAACTCTGATTTCTGGGGGAATATGGAGTGTACACAGGCTGCCAAATCCTCCCCAAACAGATCTGATTTGCCCGCTGTTCTTTGGTCACCACCTGGTTATGGTGTGGTCAAAATTAATACTGATGCTGCCTTCTCTTCTGAGAGGGTGTCTGCTGCGATTGGTGTTGTGTGCCGTGATCATTTTGGCTTCTTTCAGTGGGGTTTTGTTGATAAGGTGAAATCTATTTCAGCCTTTATGACTGAGGCACTTGCACTGAAAAGGGCCTTATTAATTGCAGTGGATATAGGACTAGATAAAGCTATTTTTGAATCTGATTGTCTTTCCTTAATTTCTTGTATTAACTCTAATTCCCCTGACTTCATTGAATGGAGGAGTAGGAGTATTATTCAGGATATTGTTTGTCTCTTGTCTGACAGGGTTGGGTTTTCTCTATCTTTTATCCCTAGAAGGGGTAATCGAGTTGCTGATCTACTTGCAGCAAACGCTTTTAAGGAGGTGTGCCCGATCGGGTGGGTGTTCCAGCCAACACCTTCTTTGTCTACTCTTCTAACCTTGGATGCTAAGGAGGCTAATATTGTTCTGGATGATGATCTTCCTTCTTGTTCTGTTTGGAATGGGATGTAATTTGTTTTGTCTTTCATGTTATTTGAGTATGTTGTTTAGGAGGACCCCTGTTGCTTTTCTCCTTTCGTTCTGTTGTTGGTTATGTTACTTCCCTTAGTAGCCGTATTGCCTATACTGTTTGTAGTGTTGGATGGTTTTTTAAGTAATATATGCAGTTCCCTTTCGAGCAAAAAAAAAAAAAAAGCAAGATTATGGTATTGTTTCTGTTCCGTGTAGAATAGATTAAACTAAAAGTCTTATTAGGTAGCTTTTGTGTGGCTCCAGCTATGATTCTGACTTGTCCTTGTATTACACATTACACACGTACAAAAAAAATGAAAACAACGGGGCAAGGGAACAATATGATGTGCTTTAATGTCCTATGACCTGCAATCAAGTCTGGGCCTCTGGGCTTAATGGTATTTTGGGGGAGACAATGTAGCCCACGATTTTGTGCTGTGGAAATCTCTCCATGTTGGTGTTGACTCTACTTTGGCCTTTTTTTTTTCCTAATTATTTTAAGATTTTTCCTTTAAAGTTTAGAGGGTAAAAAATTCTCATTTTTCGTAATAAGCACATTTCTTAATATTTAAACTCGAGTTCTGCCTCTTTCAGGATGATGTCCCTTACCACCTTAACTAAAAGCTCGTTGGTTATTTGATTTTTTAGTGGTCACCTAGCTATTCTTGCTTTTGTATCTCTTTTGCCAAGACGGATCAAAACTTTGAAATGGGTCCTTTTTTTGGGGACATTTTAATGTTAAAATTGTTCCAACTTGTTTTAAAATTTGTTTTCTCTTGGCCAATCAATACTTTTAAGAAAAAAAAATTATCTGGTCATTACTTAATTTATGAGATATACTGATCTAAGCCTTGTCTTTTCCTCTCTTTTTTTGGTTATTAGCCTCCCCAGCTTTTAATATGAAGCTGTTTGTTTCCGGATGTCCTACAGCTCCTGAATGCTTTTCCAAGTCAATTTGAATTGAGGGAAAAAGTATTAGGTAAAAGTTCAAATTAAAATGACTAATTATTTTTGAAATAATTAAATTAGAGAAAAATAATTGAGAAAATCTTATTTAAATATCATCTGAAATTTTAAAACCCCAAAAGGTCTGTTAAAAAATTAAAAGGACACAGAAGTGATTAGAAGGAATATAAGATTTTGAAATTTAAGTATTTTTACTAAATGTCTCTTACATAATTTAAAATCACACCCCTCTTTCTCTCCCCCTCTCCCTCTTTTCATCTCTTTCTCTTCTCATGCTCTTTTTCTCTCTCCTCTCCCTCCTTTTATCTCTTCCTCACCCCCACCTTGTGTCGGCGCTTTCCTTTTCTTTCACTTGTATTGAAATCCCTCTTTCCCGTCACCTGGGTCACTGAAGCTCCTCTCACCTTTCACTAATGCGTTGATCTGAGCCTTACTCTCTTAGTCGAAGCTCCTCCCTACTCTCACTTATGTTGATCCGAACTAGCTAGAGCTTCTTCTTCTCTTCATCTTTATCTTCATCTTCTCCATTCAACTTCATTCTTTCTTTTCACTTTTCCCATTACAACCCAATATCGGTGAAGCTTTGCAGTTTCCGTCGAATTCATGAGTTTTCCGACAAACTTATGAATTTTCTAGTGATCTTTTCTAGTTTACTAAAAGAGTAATGTTTTGACAAAATTGGTAAGTACGAGTAATATGTGTAAAAGGAATGACTAATGAGATTCACTAAAATAGTAATTGTTTTCACAAAATCTGTATTGGTTTTGATGTAATCAGTAAGTAAGAACAATATGTGTAAAAGGATTGACTAAGAGCTTTGGATTGTGACCAATTGAGTAATGATTTTGATAAAAATCATAATAATTTTGACAAATATCGTGGGGTTTTCAACCTTGTCACATTTTTTAAAATTTAAAAATTGAGTGTATAATGGTAAATTTATTAATATTTTAAAATCTCAATTTGATTTCTTATTTTTATGTCTTTTTTAAATTTGAACAAAACTCTTGGGATTTTAAAATTTTAAATGGTATTTAAATGAAATTTTTTCAAAATAATAATCAAAATACTAATAAGAAATTAAAAAAAAAAAGTGAATTGGTGGGGGCAACAAAAGGTCATTGAGTTAACTAACTGAAACTTCCCCAACGTGTTCAGGTGGTCCGACCCTATCCGATCCTCTTTTAAAAAAAAAAGTTGGTTAGGGACAATATTATCCATATCCATCGATCGGACCTCGGTCTAGGTTCTCGACCCTTTGGACTTGTCCCGGTCGGCTCAAAAGTTATTTATTTATTTTATCATTTATTAATTAGAGAGCTGTGATTTTTAATTTTTAGGAATCATTTTGTATTCAATTTTGGGAAAATGAAAGTTTTATTGAAGGTCCAATTCGGTCCAAAGAAGTGGCAAAATAAATTAAAAAAAAAATAAAAATAGGTCTTGGGACCGCCTGGACTAGTTCGGGGAGTCCATTGGACGCCGGTCCAGCCCAAGTTGGGTTGGTGCTGGACCAGATTAGACCTCGGGTTGACTTGTCTAGGTTGAGATCCCTCATGGATCGACCTCATGTTGCCCCTAATCCGATCCGGTCTCGTTCATGGATATCTCTAGTTCAACACTGCTTCCATTTCTTCCTTCTTTCTTTATTTTTTAAAAATAAAATATGATTTTTTAATCAAAATGTTCTATTTTAATTAAAAATAATCATAATTTATACCCCATTAGTTACATCCTAGATCCTATGGTTTATAGTCCTTTTGGTTGTTGATAAAATATATAGTTATTTACCTAATTTGTTTAGATTAAAGAAGTTAGTTAAATTAATCAATATAATATTTTTTTTAAAGAAAACACTTTAATAATATTTTTTAAGGGGTTTAAACTTCTCATGTTGCATGAGAAGAAGAAGATTCCTACACACACATAAAATGGTGGGACCCACATATATATATATAATGCTAATTATATATATGTGGGTCCCACTATTGAATATATGTGTGACATGAGAATGCACTTTTCCTACAACATGAGAAGTATATTTTCCATTTTTTAATTCCTTAATCTCTATTTACTTTATTGTGATTGAAGAAGCATCAATAGAAGTAAATAAAGTAAATATTGACAAATGTGGGAATAAAGTCTTACATTTATAACCAAAATCAACTTTTAATTAGATTGTACATTGAGGACTGAGAAATACTCCCTTCTTTCTTTCTTTTTTATTTTAATAAAATATAAACACCTCTCTCACTACTAAAATAAAACGTAGGTTTAGTTTCAAATTTTAAATACACACACGTCTGCTGTGGAGACAAAATTTCTTTTTATAATATCCTTTATCTCTCTCCTAGTAAATCTAGCATCGAAAATAAAGCAAAAGAAAACATTGAAGAATTACCCTCACGAAGTGGTGGATCTTGAAATAAATGTTTGAGGGTTAAATATATACTCATTAACTAATTAAGAAAAATATATATTTGAGGGGCCAAATGTATAAATTTTTGGGTAAAATATATAAATTTTGTACTAAGAAATCCTTTTTATATTAAATTTTTTGGGACAATTTTTTTTGGGGGGGGGGGGGGGTAATGGCCCCCTCGACCCTTGAGAAGATCCGCCATTGCCTCACAAGATCATGAGCCACCCCAAAGTTCCATGAAAACCACATCACTCATAAGTCCAAAATAGAAAGTGTAAATATGTTTTGAAGTACAATTACAAAAATATCCTTGGGTTTTAGCCCCAAAAAAGTACTCCATCCGGTCCTAATTATAGTACAATATTTTGGAGTTGGTTTTAGTCATAATTATAGGACAATATTTTAATTTTTGTCAATTTCTTCCTTAAATACCCCTATTTTATTCTCTCAAGTATGTTTAGTTTTTTGGTGACTATATGTATGTAGGTGCATAGACTCTTTCAATCAGTGAAACTTTTAAATTGTTGGATCTTAATTTATCAATCAGCTAGCGTTAATTTACCAATATATATATAGACACACACATACATACACATACAGATATGTGTGTGTGTGCGCGTCTATATATATGTGACTGTGTATATGTGTATGTGTGTGTGTGTGTCTACACACAAATATATATAAACACACACAAATGTGTGTGTATGTATAGATATGTGTCTGTGTATATATGTATGTGTGTGTGTCTACACACAAACACACATATGTGCGTGTGTGTGTTTATACATATATGTATATTTGTGTCTATACGTGTGTGTGTGTGTGTGTATATCTTTGCGTGTCTCTATCAATATCTGTGTGTGTGTGTGTGTGTGTGGGGGCGCACACCAACACATATACACATACATACATATAAATATAAATATATATATATATATATATATATATGTATGTATATGTGTGTTTGTGTGTGTGTATATATGTACACACACATGCATATATATAGCAAGACCATTATTTCAATTAGAAAGTGTGTGGAAAAGAAAATTTTAGATCGGAGAGGTATATGATAGGGGCTATTGATTCATTTTTACTTATATCATTTTAAATTTATATATGGACATTCTAAGAAAATGAGTAAAATTAACTAATTTAACTCATCTCCTTAATCTCTCCAAAATCGATTAAATATGTCATATAATTAGGACCGGATGGAGTACTACCAAATGGTACATGGAAAATCTAACAGCATATTTTAAAAATCAGCCACAATGCTTCCTATACATCTTCTTCGCATCATCCCTGCTCTACAAAGGATCCAAGGGAAAATTTTTCTGTATTATAAAGAATTTAATTGAATATTTGTGTTCGTTTGGAATAGTAATTGAAGTCTTCAAAAATAAATTTTTAATTATAATTTACAATATATAAGGTAAGTATGTGAGAAAATTTTATCTCAATTTACATAAATATACCTTTTGAAAACCCTTGACACACAATAACATCAACCACAAAAACAAAAACATGATGGTACAAGGAATTTTGAGTGAGAAAATGTTTGACTTTTGCACTTGAGTTAGCTGCCTCTAGCAAACTACCTTGAGAATTGAATTAATTATTTTTTGTATCAATTAATATCTTAACTGTTAGTATTAGAGAGTGGCATTGAAAAATAAATAAATTAATTAAATTTTTGGGGAGGGGAAATCAATCAATCAAAGGTTCTACGAACATCAAATCAGAGATCGGCAATGAGAAGTAAGGTGGATTTACAGGGCCCATCTCTATCTCTTCTTCATCATCATCATCACTCGTTCCATCTCCCTCTAAGGTTTATATATATAACCTAATTCATCCCTTCAATGTTTCATGCTACCTATATGAAAGTTTCTCTGTAAGTTGAGGTTGTGCAAGAATTTTAATATATGTGTGTTACAAAAAGAAGTCCCATATTGATTAAGATCATATTAAAGTTTGAGTTTAATCTAGTAAGAGGATTGGGAAGAGGAGTATTTAAAAGCGACAGTTAAACAAAACCATTGAAGTATTTGTATGTTCTTATTTCTTGGTTTTATCATTTCCTTATTAAAACCTTGAAATGTTTAAACTTCATAAACTCACCATTAATCGATTGTTTAGAAACTGCAAATTTAATTGCCATTAGTCTTTTAATAATCACTGTGTGGCCTAACAGTCTTGTTCATATTTCTCAACCTATAAAAGACTATGTATAGCACATAGTTAGAGGTAGCGGCTGTAGAGGCTAGAGGGAGTCTAATGGCCTGTTTGGGATGATATTAGATGCTGAAAAAAACCCATCAGTTGTGAAAACCTGATTTTTGTGTGTCTGTGATGGCTTCAACATCTGATAGGCTTTTGGTTATGAAGTTGCTTCTTGGCTGAAGCTAATGGGTGGAGCTTCGATCTCACCAAAATGACTTTTGAAGTTGTTTCTTATAATGAAGTATACTCATTATCTGAGTTTTGTAAGATAAACATATACATACTTGTTGGGGATAAGTTTATTTAAGCATTTCATTGTGTTGTATTTTTTTAACAGTAATTTTACTATTTTATTTAAAAAATTTAAATTTAAATTTAATTTTTTATCCCAAATTATCAAATTTTATACAATATATATATATATATATATATATGATTCATACTCTTTTCAATTATTTTTTATTTCAACTATCTTTTTAAAAGCTATGTCAAACAAGTGCCCGTTAGGAAAAAAGCTACTTCTGCCTCCGCTATCCCAAACACAAATTACATCAAGAAAAATCCAACAGAAAAAAGCCCAAAGTCTAGCAGAAAAAAATCCACTTCTACTATTGCTATCCAACACGACCCCAAATTCTAAAGATGGTAAACTTTCTCACTCCCATAATCAATATGTCTCAAGTAAGTTTGCATAGTAGAAAGCATATCTATTGAGAGAGATTAAAACTCTCTCTCTCTCTCTCTCTCTCTCTCTCTACCAAAAAAAGTCTTTAAAAATATTATAGCTTAGATCAAATAATAAATAAATTAATAACTATCTTCAAACTCTCATCCTCCTTCCTCCTCTTCCGAGTTTTGAATTTCTATTGTTTTGTAAACTTTTTTTTTTTTTTTTTTTGTATGAAGAGTTGGATTAATCCTCTTACTAGATTAAAGCTCATGACACTATTCTTGAGCACAACTCAACCATATGTTGTGTGTTTTTTTTTTTTTTCCAAGTGTTTCCAAGAAGGACCAAGTTTGGTCTGTTTGCAAACTTAGACAATGAGTGTATATTTCCTTTAAATTTTTTTATTTTTTTAAAAACATGACATTAGCCATTTTGTTTGTTCGTACTTGACGAGAAGGACGATGATGATTGGTTTTCGGGTCATCTCTATATATACACTCCTTTTAATCCTTATGGCATTTTTTATTATAAGACATAAAATAACAATTTTTACAAATTTAAAAAAATAGTTAAAATCAATAAAGTTATTATAAAATTTAAGTATTTTTCAATATTACCTCTACTAATTACATTAAACACTAATATTATATTAATTATTACTTTCACCCATTATCCTTATTAATTACAGACATACATGAAAAAAAATAATTAATACTTAACAAAATAAATACTTTATAAAAAAAGACCAAAAACACTTATTATATTCCCCGTTGTCTGCATCTTTTGAAGCTCATCCTTATATCAACCGAGAACGCAAAAGATACCATGTAGAAAAGCGTTGTCCTTCTGTTTTTTTTGACCTCTTCTTCGTTGCTTGGAAATAACTCATCATGACCTCAAATCTTTCTTACTGCAAGCTTCTGCCACAATTCACCAAGGAGGGAATATAACTCTCTGTTCTGTTTTGTTTCTTTCTTTCTTACCATCTCTGACGCAAGCTAGAGTTCTCTGCCACTGAACTCAAACTGAAACAGATCCAGGTTATTTATTAGTCCTATTTATTAACCCCTGTGAATGCTTGCGTGTTCTCTCCCATAATGATAGGATGTTTCCCCTCTCACTCTCTCTTAAAAACACAATCCTTCCTTGGAAAAGATAATCTTCACTGCCACACTCTTCTAAAATGCCCACAGCTATACTTACGTTATCACTTCCAGTTAATTAATTCAAAAATACAATAACTGACCAAACTGCTTCCATTAATTATTTCCCTTTCTATCATATGAGGTTCTCTTGTTCAAACCTGAGTTAGGTCCCAAAAAAAAAAAAAAAAAAAAAAAAAACCTTGGGGTCCAAAAAAATAACAACATAGGAATCCAGAGACACACATGTAGTAGATATATCTGCTCCAAAGTACAAAATATACCTTATCTTGTTTACATGCACATCCATCACCATTCATTCATTACACTAGATTCAGCCATAGTCCCAAAAAACGTAGCAAAACAACCCTAAGTCAATTATCATCATTAGATTCAGATCATATAGAGTATAAGTGAACCTTTTCTAGTAGTACTAGTTTTTAAAGCTTTTAGCTTTTACACTACTACACGACCATTCTAGTGGATCTACCTAGCTTCAAGTCTAGTTCTACATTGTTACGAAAACCTGAAGAACTTGAACCAGTCATCTTCTCATTACGATCATTATATTTCTCTCTCACAGTCTCAGGCACCACACTGAACAATTGAGCCATAGAGTTAACAACACAGCATTTCTTGTTATTATTCCCCAAAGCCTTCCCTTTGACTTTTACTACTTCTGAGCTTGAATTTGAAGACGAAGAAGACGGCGGCGACAGCGACGGCAGCACCGACGGTATCTCGAAGTTGGTCCTGGCCTTGGAGCCTCTCAGTCGCCTCGCCGCCGAGTCATACGCACGGGCCGCCTCCTCCGCCGTGTCGAACGTGCCCAGCCAGTGCCTGCACCGCCCGATTCGGTCGCGTATCTCCGCCGACCACCTCCCCCACGGCCTCTTTCTTACTCCCCTGTAGCTCTTGTTCACCGACGACGGAGTACCCTGTTTCTGCACCGGCACGAAACTTTTGGGGCCGTTTAGGTTGTTGTCTTTTTTGTTGTTACTGGTAACAATGGTGGAGTTTGTTGTGTGGCTGTGTCCGAAGAGCACGTGCTCACCTACCACGGCGGCAATCCCCTCCAGAGGTGGTGGTGAAGGTGGAACGTTTGTGGTGGTAACCGGCCAGCTGCATGGTGGTGATGGGTCAGGAAGGAAGAAGAAATTGTTATTCATGTTTCTCTTCAAGGAGACGAAGATGGTTTGTGACTTGTGAGAAACTTGGTTGTGTAATTCTCTCCTGTAGCGATCCATTTATATGGGATCGAAAGCAATAAATTGAAATTTAAAATGGGAAAGAAATAAAAGAAAGATAGATTTTATTAGAGGGGTGGAAGATATGGCCGTCCATATCTGAAATGACCGTAATCAAAAAATCCACTCGGAGAGATTGCGTCAAGAATGACAGAAGTACCCCTATGGGTAAGGGGAGGTGAGTGGTGGGAAGGGGCATGGAAGTAAATTCACCGATGAGGACGGAACGATGTGAATCGTGAAGATATCGAGGGTTTGAGAATGAAGGATTCAAGGATAGGCGTCAGGTGGCGTCCAAAACCATTTGATTTCATCTCATTATAACCGCTAGTATATCTATGAGCAAATGTTTAAAAGTTAATTAATTAGTGCCAATATTCTTAATATAAACTCCGTTGATTATCTTTAAGAGATTAGAAAAATTTTAAAAATTATTTAATTATAACATATATCTCTCTAAATATATGTGTAATTAGATTATATATTATTTCTCATATCTCTGTATAAAATGTGATTTAAACCAAATTGCGGAATCCAAGAAAAATAGTTAAATGTAATAAATTAATAATAAATATACTTTTATTTAAATGTGCACTTATTTATCAATAAGTAAGAGAGAGTAATAATGAGAAAAATATGAAAGATAATATACAAGGAAAGATAATGTAAAAGAATAATTAAAGGGAATGAATAAATATTTTAATTAATATAATATCTGAAATTAATTGAGGGTAAAATGAGAACAATATATTTATTATCTTGATAAACTCAAATAGGATAAAAAATTAGTAAGAAAAATGATAAAAATAATTTATTTAATTTTATATTAATAAACAAAGGAAAGTAGTAAACTAGAAATACATTTTGTACGTGCGAGTTAATGATCCGTTGAAACCGAAAAAGAAAAGTTGAAAGTGAAGACCATAAAAAGCAGGGCCTGAAATGGGGTTAGATAAAGAAGATTTGATGGCGTAATGAAGGGATTTGTGAGGTCAACAAAACTTTATTGATGATGAAAAGAAAAACTGATGGATTGGATGGGAGAAAACCCAGTTTTCTCTGCACTGTGTTGCAATCAAAGTGATTTGAGTTGGGGGTTCAGAATTCAGATGCTTTCGTCAACACTTGTGCCTTCATAATGAACCATCCCCATTGCAATTTCAGGATCTCTTGTATTATAATATCAACACAATCTCTATTTTATTATTAATAATGCCTTGAAAAATGAGTAATCACTAAACCAGGCAGGGTTCTTTAGCTCCTTTGGAATAGATGCATACATATAAAACTAAAACTAAAAATGAGTAATATATATGAATTTTTTCTTATAATTGAGAGTTCATAAGTTATATCTTGTTTGTAATCCTAGATTAGTAGTGCCTGTCCCTCTTATTTAATTAAAAAAATATAAAAATATAAATTTTTTTATGGGAGGCAATCCAATTTAAAATATTATCGAGCATTGAATATTTACACCTCTCTGGGTGAAAATTCGAGCCTTTCATTAATTGGTTTGTCACATTTTGACAAATAACCCCATTACTACGCTTATCCCAGTTACTGCGTTAAAAAACAAAAATTCTCAATGATTAAGCATCATTTATAGATGAGAAAGTATCTTGCAGCACCTACTTATTAGGGTCATAATAAGTATCTAAAATACTGTGTTTTTCTTTCAATACAACTTTGGGGTATCACCCCGAAGACAGGTTCAACTTGTCAACAGATTGAGATAATTTTTTCTGGTTATTAAATTCATTTTAAAGCTCTATTGATTCTAATTCTTCAAATAAAAATATTAAATATGTGTAGTAATTAAAAAAAATGGTCTCTTAGTAAACTAATTAATTTCCATCAAGATGTCTTCTTCATTTAATATTGGGTTTTTTTTTTCCTAAAGTGACTTTGACTCTGTGGTAATTTAGTTTTTAAATTTTATAACTCAGTGTAACTTAATCTTTATAATTTTTACTCAAGTGAAACCCGTGATGCATGAATTTTAATTCACCGCAACTCGATCTCTTTAGTAATTTTAGTCACTAAGCTTCATGAAACATATGATTTTTTTTTTATAAAAAAAAACATAGGAACTAATATTTTAAATGGTTAATCTATAAGGATGGCTTTGTATCAAGTCAAAGTTCATGTATTGATTCATACAACCAAGTGAAAACTATATAGATTAAGTTGAATCAAGTTATAATTTAAAAACTAAATTACAACCATGTCAAAATTATAGATTATTATTCATAAGATTGAACTTATGTTCTATCTTTATTGAGTGGATGCTCTTACCATCTTAATTAACAATTTTTTTGTTAGTTAGAACAAGGAATAAGGTTACGTGTCACCTTATTATGCCTGTAAGTAACACGTGATGATCACGTGAGGAAACTGGGAAGGCGAGCTTTGGAGTTACAAAAACTCATTCAAAACAAATCCCCTTGCTTGCTCAAGAATCCTCTTTTTGAATGAACACTACATTAACTTCTTTTTTTTATTGTCAAAACAAAAACTTTGGTCTCATTGTACATATATAATAGTACAAATTAAAAGGCGCATGTATAGACAACAAATGAGCATGCATGGCATATATGTGTCGTTTACTAACGTTTTGTGATTATCATAATATAACATGGACTGAGAGAGAGATCTAAAGCGATTCACCACATTTTGTCGTTAGTTGAAACTTGAAACTAAGTCAATCTTTATATAAATTATATTTAAGGCTTTCTCGAGCGTCCATGCAAAAGAATCCAAAACATAAAAAGCCTCGTCTCTCTAACACATCAACTACCTACTATAGTGAGAATATCTAGTTTCCGAGGTGGCTTCGAAAGTGGCCTGTGTCTCATATTTTGATATATTTAAAGAAACATGCTGTTAGGAACCACAAAGAATGTCGGTCTATAATATTACTATATAACACCACATAAACACACACACACACACTTATAGCATAAACTAAAAATGGAGAGAGAGATGAAGATGGAGAGATCGAGGTTGAGGTTAATATTTTGAGGCGTTTAGGATAAAGAGAAGGTGGTGAAGCACTCCAAGGTTTTCGTGTTCTGCACAGTGCCTTCTCTCTCTATCTGTATATATATCTCTCTCACTCTTTGGACCAAGAGACTGGGCCTTGCATGGAGAGAAGTAGGTGTGTAGTAGGGCTTGCTCTTGGCCTTCTCTATAAAAAAAAAAAAAAGATATAAAGAGAGAGAGAGAGAGTGGAAGAGAGAAAATCCCAAAGAAGGCGTGTGATGATGATATCTTTACAATGTTTGTACTTTAGTGTGTGAAGTGCCAAGTTTCTGTGGGAGCTGTGTCTACGACATATAGAAAATAATGCCAACCTTTTTGTGGGTTCCATTTCGGATATTCTGTTTCTGGTACGTCATCAGCATAAGCTTTTCATCAAAATGGCAAATCTCTAAAGATGGAAGCCTCACTGGGAGATATCTGATCGTTAGTCAAAGGAAAGCATGCATATCTTTTCTCTTTCATCCCCTGGAGTCCTGGTCCTCACCTTGTTCTTTTCCCCCGCCTTTCAGAAGCACTGTTAGGTCCCAAAGAATAAATACAATCATCAAAACAACCTCATAACAAGTGAGCGACATGAATTTATTATCATTTCCTATAGTAGAATTTGTCATTACATACTATTCATTTGTTTTAAGATTTTTTTATGATTACGCCCATTATTTGAGATCTCACAATGTTTATATGTTTTATCCTTTTGGAATTAAAGAAGCAAATATTAATGACTCAGATATTACAAACATGTTCGAACTAACGATCTAATTTTCATGCCATTAAACTACTAGGGCTATTGGCCGTCTCTCCTTCATGTTTTTTCCTTTTTGGTCAAATTCTCTCCTACATCTACTTCCTCATTTTACAACCGTTTTTTTTGTTTTGTTATTCTCATCTATTTATAATACTATAGATATAGATAATAATAATAATAATAATAATAATATAATTGGTGGGCGTACACTAAAAAAAAAAAAAGTCAATTCGTAATGGTTAGTTTGTAATAGTTAAAAGAAACCGCTACAAATATGAGGATTTGTATAGTTGTTTATTTCGAAATCGCTACAAACTTGTAATATAATTTGGCACGCTGGGTAGTGAATGACATTTGTAGTGGTTTTCTAAACAAAAATTGTTACAAAATATGGTGCTAAAATTGTAGCGGTTTAGTTAAACAAACCGCCACATTAAGCTTGTGCCACATTTGTGGCGGTTCATTTGTAGTGATTTATATGATAATGCAAGAACTGCTAGATAATGCAGAGGGTTTGCAGATTTTTAGCTGTTATATATAAACCTACAACAAAATTTCATGTTGCGTGAGGTAGCGTTTTTTGATTTGTAGTGGATGAGGTAGCGATTTTTGTAAAACCGCTCCAGATATCAATACTTTGTAGCGGTTTTACATAAAACAGCTACAAATGTCAAATCTTTAAACATGCCATCACCCCTCATTTGACCAATTTTCGCAAATTCATTTCTCACACGCTCTTTAGAAGATTTTTCTCGCATCTCCGAGGTTCTACTCGAGCATTTACGAGTTAGGCACTTGAGGTTAGTAAAGTTAACTCTTTTATTTGGTTTTGTCCCCTATTATTCTAATTTTGTTATACATATTGATACTTTTTTTAATTATTTTATAATAATTGTAGTTATTATGACTTCTGGGAGAGATAAGGGTAAGAGGAAGGAGGTTGAGTGTCCCCGACTTATTTTGTAGAGGAGCGTAGTAGAGGGGGCAGTGGTAGGGGCAATAGAGGGTAGCACAGAGGTAGATATGTCCCCATGCCATCATAGGAGGCGCCCTCGCCACAACAACTAACCCTAGGGCAGCCATTACACACCCCACCAGAGCTGCCTGTTCAGTTAGAGGGGGCTGACATCAGTTTGAGCAATTACGACGAGAATGATGAGTTTGACTTCAACATTTCCATTCTTAGTGACATGGACAGTTCCTGGATGAGGAGGAGGCTCGGGACCAAAATAACCCATGACGATAGTCTTCGTAGTCGATAGGGTTTGAGGTGCAAGTTCAAGGTAAAATTAATTATTGTTTTAATAAATTTAATATTTCAATTCCATAGGTTAATATGTGGATTTAAACTTAATTAAAGTATGTGTTAAATTGTGCAGATGAGCAGGTGAACATAACCACCAGGAGGCCGGACGTGGTCGATCTCAACAACAGACGAGCCGAGACTATGTGTCATAGTTTCGTGGAATAAGGTCACAGACTAGCTGATCAAGAATGGTCACCTATTCAACTTGTATTTGAATGAGCTTGGCTCAAATTGGATGTGGTTCCCCATCCAGTTCAAGACATGGAAGAATGTTCCCGGTCGCCATAGAATATAGTGTGGGATGAGGTTGTGAAGGTGATTAATTGTATTTAATTAAATTATAAATGTAAATAGTTATAATTTATGTCGTTTATAATTAATCAATTGTATTTAGTTATTATTGACTCAATTGTGATCCAAGATAACGTGACAATAGGAAGAAGTACACGATGATCAAGATTGGGGATGGCTGGAAGAACAGGAGGAATTGTCTTTATCACATCATGAATAAAGATGGGACAATAGCTCTAGCACAGCTGATCGAGAACGTACTTGACGACGTCCCACCTAATGATTGGGCGAGTTTTTTCTAGTACAGGAGGAGCCCAAAGGGACAAATAATTTTTTAATAATGAATATTTTTTTAAATAATTTTAATGTTTCGTATCTTTTTGCAGGCTCTTTCTCCGAGAAACACCAGGAGCCGAGGGTAGCAGATGGTCCATCATACGACAGGATCGAAGACATTTGATATCACTTACAGCGAGCTAATTTTTTTTTTACCTTTATATTATGAATTTATAATATAAGGAGTTATTCACAGTTACCCATAGACAAAGGGATAGGATGATGACCTCTTAGCAACCAGAGGAGGTCATTGTATGATATAGACATTTTGTTGTTTTAATATTTTTATTTATTTTAATTAAATTAAATTTCTAAATAAATGTTTTATCAAAATGTGTGCGACATGAACGGATTCAACAGTCGCAAGCTCAATTGCGAGAGAGTCGACTCAAAAGTCACGGGGTCTATGGATCCCACTACGCCCTTAAAAGCTGCTATGGGCCCAATTTAGCACCCTTGACATTATAGGGTATGGGGTTAGGCGCCAAACGTAGCCTGGTCTACTGCAGGAGTGGCACCTTTGAGGCTAGCACCTCTCAAGCAAGGACCTTTAATGTCAAAAGGCCGAGGGAGGAGACTATTTAGGAGATCCGTGTGGAGCTTGCTAGGCGGCTTCAAGTGCAGGTTGATTTCTTCTACGCTCGGTGACCAATGGTGGGGAATCATGAACGTGATGTTGACGAGATCGTGGGGTTTGTTGTTTCGATGAGGAGCATCCGGAGGTCCCGCCAATCCGAAGGTTCGTCGTCCGACCACCTTCTCCTCCCGTCGATGACAATGGTGCTATTAACTCGGGTCAGCCCCTATGATCCTACCCCCTGAAAGAGGACATGATGATCAGCCTCCAAATAGTTATTTATAATCATTTTTTATTAGGACAGTTGTATTTTGATTTAGAATAGTTGTAAAAGATTTTAACATTTGTATTTTCATTTAAGTAATGTCTTGTTCCAAATAGAACTTATCCCAAAAAATTTAAATAAATAAATAACAACAGTTTGTAGCAGTTTCTTTCTAAAAACCACTAGAAAGTGTAGCTTATTTTTTAAAATATATTCTTAAAAAATGTGTTTATATTTGTAGCAGTTGAAAGTTGTAGCGGATTTCGACAAATAACCACTACAAAGTGTGTCATTTTGAAATTTTTATACTCTGTATCTTGCCAACCGTCATGAATTTTGTAGAGGTTTTGGGAAACTAACCGCTACAAAGTATGACATTTTGATATTTGAATATTTTGTATCCTGCCAACGATATGAAGTTTTTAGTGATTTTGAACAATTAACCTCTGCAAAGTGTGTCATTTCGAAATTTGAATGTTTCGTATCCCGCTAACGGTCATAAAGTTTGTAGTGTTGTTTTCACTGAAACAGCTAAAAAAATTTACACTTTGTAGCTGTTATGAACGTTGGAGAATTTGAATTTAAGCATCCTGAAAATTTCTTGGATTTCACATACTTTCACACTAGCTGTAATGTCATGTGTCCATGTCCTAGATATAAGTTTAAGAAGTGGCATACACGAGAAGTTGTTAGGAAACATTTCCTTGTGAAGCCTTTCCTGAAAGACTATACGTTATGAAGAGTTCATGGTGTGAAACCCGGTATGAGATATGATGATGATCTTCCTTGAAGTTCGTAAGTAGGAGTCAAGTAAATCAAGACGATTTTGTTAAGGGTTAAAGAGCAATTTGACCAACAAACTATTGGCTCAGGAACGTCCAGCACAATTAACTTTTAAGTGGACCAAAAATACCAATAAACTTTTAAAAATGTGCACCCAAAGACAATAAACTTTTAAAAAATGTGTCAAAAAACGCCTTAGTTAGAAAAAGATAACGTTCGTTATCTAAAATGTAGATTGACCAACGAACTTTTACTCCAGGAGCATCCAAAGACAAAAAACTTTTACTCAAGAGCACCAAGCACAAAATTTTAAATTTCACTAAATTAAATAATTTTTTTTTTCTCAATTTTCATTATTCAAAACTACTTGTATAGATATCTATGGACAAAAATTACTCATTTGCTAAAATAAACAAAATTTTTCATTAAAAATATAATTATATGATTTAAATAAAACTCAAGGTATTTTATAATTTATTACATATGTTAAACAAAAATAATTATATGATTTATTTTTATTTTAGAAGAAATTTATGTGAGTTAAAAAATTCATTTAATGTTAATAAAATTTAAAAAATCTATTATATCCGGAAAGAAATGAAATGCGTTTAAAATCTATTATATTCAAATTCAGATTAAATATTTGGCACAATTTTAAAAATTTCATTCAATATTTTTAGCGGCTTCATTAACCGCTACAAATATTTTGGAGCCCATTTTTTGAAATTCCTGGATGTATTTAGTAGTGAATTTTAGAACCGCTACAAAATTGATTCCAAATTTTCAATTCACCTTTCTTGCCACACCAAATTCTGCCAAAATTTTGCCCTAACATTTGTAGTAGTTCTAAAACCGCTACATGATTATCAGATAATGCATTATTTAGATAAGCATCTTGTAGCGATGACTCAAAACTGCGAACAATACAGTAGTGGTTATGTTACTTAACTAATGTTTCTAAAAAACCGTTACAAATCCATTTGCAACAGTGTGTTTTATAGCGATTTTTTAAACCGCTGCTAATATTATTTATAGCGGTTAAAACTACTACAAATATATAACTTTAATTGCTATAAAACGACAGTTTTTTGTAGTGATAGCAGCTATGCTACATTTGCTTCAAGTCAGTGTCTGTTTAAAAAACAACATTAAGATCAGAGGCTAAAAACCAGGATTTTGAAGTTCAAATCATATTTTATTAATGGTGGTTAACTAACAGTACAATTTCCAAAATCAGTTATGAACTTTAAAACCGAACACAAGACTATCGCGTCAAAATGTTTGCTCGTGTATGATGGTTTCTATGAAAATCAAGATGCAACAAACTTTACTCGATCGAAGTATTTTCAAATGCAAACATTGCCTTCCTGATAAAAGACCCTATAATGTTGAGGTAAAGTTCAATCTTAGTTATAACCTTAACATGTTAATACCTACCCCTTCAATTAGTGGGGGAGAAGTGATAGAAGGCCCAAAGTTGCAAGATATGAAAGATGCATTAGGATTAAACAACGTGAACTCCAAATGTTTACCACTAGTAGCGAGTTGGCTTTGTGGATTATATATGGAGGAGAAACTACTACTAGCACACTATATGTGATAAAAACAATGGTATTATAAGTGGTTTCCTGAGAAAATTGGAATATCTCATGAGCAGTGTGTCGAACTTGTATAGGGACTTTAAATGGTTTAAAGATCTACTTCCTCCGATCATTAATATAATATTTATTTACGTAATTTAATTATATTAAGAAAGTTAGTTAAATTGATTAATATGACATTTTTTTTCCCCAAAACACTCTAATTATGTTCCTTGATTCCCTCCATCTCTCTCTTAATTATTGTTGAAGAAACATCAATAGAGGTAAATTAAGAAAATATGAACAAATATGAAAAATAGTTTTTATATTTATGACCAAAATCAACTCCCTCATGAGGTCTTATATTAAGGACCGGAGGGAGTATTGGAGTAGAAAGCTGTACAATAATAATGGTTTGGAAAACAATAGGAACTGCTACATCATTATGAGTTTAGAAATTCACTCATGAATGACTAGTTACATGTTTTTAGGAAGTTCACTTATGTAGTAATTGGTTCACTTAACACATAAGATGAATCTGAATTCTCTGTAGTGTTAGATACACCTCATGAGATGGAACCCTTTATTTGTTGATGTACGTAATGAGAAAAAATATTCTTAATCAGACATCTTTTTGTTTCTTTATGGTTTAACACCATATAGTTTCCTATTCATATAGGGAGGGCAGAAAAGCGAAATTTGTGTCTGTATGGATCATATAACATAAACCACATCTAAGGCTTAAGGCCAGTTGGTTCATAGAAAACGTCCATGAGAAAGAGAAAAGAAATGAAAATGAATTACTTACACGACAGAAAATGAAGAGCAGTGAGCATTAATATTTCACCATATATTTCTTTTAGTTTTTCCACATCAGCCTAAGGAGAAAAGCTCCAATCAAAAGTTTGACCTCAGTGTTGCATCTTTACATGTTTGATGATTCATGGTTTCAACTTATAAATCTCAAATGCGGATTATACACATGAAACATAACATTTGGCTGGAATACTAGAATTATATTATGATAAGATCACATATAATGACAGTTGAATGAATTATGCAATCGGAATAAATAATAAACATGATAAGAAACATAGCATATAAACAGATAACAGACGCAAATAAGAAGCATTCTGGATATAAATGTGGACATAGAAAACCAGAAAATTCAGTATATCCAAGATAAGTCTTGTTTGAAAGACACAGATTCTCTCAGTCCAAAATTAGACTAGGGAAATTAAATCCCATACACTCTGAGGCACTTGCTTTCTCAGGCCACATCATTCGAGTTAATGATAGCCTTAGCAATGTGCATATAGCTTGAACCATGATGCATGTTTCCTACGCAATTCATTGTACTGTGTTATTAGCAGCTCCTTGTTAGGAAATAGGAAATATATGGTATTAATGTCTATACTAAGATCATGAGATTATAATCATATCCCAATCAAATCCCATATAATTAGGGATTACAACATTATGAGCCATTATGTGTAGAAGCTCATCTCTCTTGTATAAATATCAATACCTTTATCATGAATAAAAGATATATGTTTAGCTGATTCATTTCATTACATGGTATCAGAGCTAAGGTATAGTTCTTGGGAAATTTGAGTGTTTTTTTTTTCCGGTGCC
Organism: Acacia acuminata; assembly: GCA_019022655.1. Taxonomy (NCBI): domain Eukaryota; kingdom Viridiplantae; phylum Streptophyta; class Magnoliopsida; order Fabales; family Fabaceae; genus Acacia; species Acacia acuminata. The sequence goes on from JAFJYI010000001.1 coordinate 2,468,589, forward strand.
ACTTTATTCTTGTAGCGTTAACGATAGAATGATGGCTGACCAACCGAGTCATGTACGAGTGCCAACCAGAGTCTGTACGAGTGCCATCTCTGTTTCTTTTCTGGGAGGGGAGAGAAAGTGTGTACCGGTTGTTATGCTTTGTCTTTGTAGGCTCCGGAGCTTGTTTCGGGTTGTCTCCTCTACTTTCTTCATAGGATTCTTTGATTTTTCGATTCCGGCGAACATTTCCAGATTCAGGCGAGATTTTGTAGTTTCCGGTGAAATTCTCCAACTTCCGGCGACTCTTTAATCTGGTGGTACTCTGCATTTCCAGCAAGTTTTGTAGCTTCCAACAAGTGTTACGAGTTTTCTGATTTTCCCAAAGACTTTTCTAGTTCCCGGTGAAGTTTGTAGATTCCATCAAGTGTTCTAAATTTTCCGAAATATGTTATTTGGTCACCGGGATGATTGTTGCTTCTATCTGGTCACTAAATGTGACGTTTCTTTGTCATTTGGTTCTTGCACTTATTTTTACGGTCTTGCTTTGTTCTCCGACATCGAGCCTTCATTTCGGTGTGTATTAGTCGATTCTTTGCTTCGAAGGTTGCGTTATGAGAATAGGTTCAATGGTTTCTACTATTTGAAAGCATTTTGATTTGTGCACGTTCACTTGGCTCTAGTGGTTGGATTCTTCGTTTGTTACGTTTTCCAACACGTTCGTGAAGTGCTCTTTTGTCTTGAATGTCGTGCTGTGGTTGGGTAATTTCGTCGGCATCTTCTGTGCTTTGTGTCCTCTGGTGAGGAGTTTGGTGGTCCTTATGTGACCCATTCGTTGCTTTGCCTCCAGTGAGGTGTTTGTCTCAGGTAAGGCAGTTTGGTGGTCCTTGTGTGACCCGTTCGTTGCTTTGCCTCTGGTGAGGTGTTGGTCTCTGGTGAGATCGTTGGTGTTTATCTCTCGTGAGATGTTTGGAGTATTGTTGGTCCCTTGTGAAACCATTTGGTTGAGCGCTTGGTGAAGTTGTTGGATCATTTCTTTTAATTAGTGGTTTTTCGCATTCAAGCCGCTTACGGCTTGAGGGGGAGTGTATGAGAATTTTGTGATTTGTTACTTAAAGTTTTTAAGGAACTCGAGTTGACTATCTTTGTAATAAGTTGGGCATGTTTAACATCCTCCCTCCAACTTGAGGGGGAGTGTTAGGAAATAGGAAATATATGGTATTAATGTCTATACTAAGATCATGAGATTATAATCATATCCCAATCAAATCCCATATAATTAGGGATTACAACATTATGAGCCATTATGTGTAGAAGCTCATCTCTCTTGTATAAATATCAATACCTTTATCATGAATAAAAGATATATGTTTAGCTGATTCATTTCATTACACTCCTCTTTACATATTATTTGAATATTTGCCTAATGATATTTCTTCTTCACTCCAAAAAAAAATAATAATCTCATACACACTCTTTATCAACCAAGATTCAAAGATGAGACAGACACATAACCAATAAGCAAAAATTAATTAAATCATCTTTGGCTTAAAGTATTAGCAAGACAATTACGATCTCTTAGAGTTATGTTGTATTGGCGTTCGGCTTCTTTGCCCATCTCTCATCATACGGTAGTTTGAAATCGATGATGTGTCTCCTTATAGACGCTTGGATCAAAATTTGACGGTCAGGACCTGAAGATGATGAGGGATAGGCAGAAAAGTGCTAGGGAGAGTATCTGCTTCCGTTGTATTGCATCTATATATTGAATAGTATTTCAAATAAAATCTTAATATTATATTCAAGAATAACTTTCTTGAAGCCCCAATCCCAAACTAATATGAGACATTTGAATAAAGCCTACTCTTTAGCTTCAAAAGCACTACACTGAGCACAAGTAAAACTAGCTACTCAAAATCAATTACAACAACAACTACAAAGCCTTATCCTATTATGTGTGCCGGCTACATAGATTACACGATGTCATTGTGCATTATCGAAAACCATATATTTGAATATATTATTAACCAAAAGATCTTGGTTATATCTCATTGAGTGTTTGTTTCAGTCTTCCTTAACCTCTTTTTGAAAACTTCACACTGTTTGACTAACCCTCCTCACCGATGCGCTTAATGATCTTCTTATCCAAACCACTTCAAACGATTTTCTATCATTTTCTTATTAATAGATGCCACTCCAACTCATTTGTATATATGATCATCATTAATTTTATTTCTCTTTCTTTCTTTGTTTTTTTTTTTTTTACATGACCACACATACATCTCAATTTCCTCATCTCACCCCCACTTTATATTTATTTTGTCTCTCTAAAGTCTAACATTCACTACCATATAACATGACTGGTCTTATGGCTATGCGGTAAAACTTTTCTTTTATCTTATTAGGTACTTTTCGATCACAAATAACTCTAAGAACTTTTCTCCACTTATACTATATAGTTTGAATTTTATGATTAACATCTCCAGCAATTTCGCCATCTTGTTGTATAACTGATCCTAAATATCTAAACCTTGTTACTTGTGGAATAACTTTCCCTCCCAATTTAACTTCTACTTCACTTGTAATTTATCCCTTATCAAAATTGCAATGCATATATTCAGTTCTGCTCCTACTCAGATGAAAACCCTTAGACTCCAGAGTCGTTCTCCATATCTTAGGTTTAGAATTAACTTCCTCCCTGGATTCAACCAACAAAACTATAATCAGCAAAAATCATGCAGATAGGGATCTCCTCTTTGATAGGCGCAATTAGAACGCCTACTACTAAGTTAAACAAATAAAGGCTCAAAGCTAATTCTTGATGTAGGTTAATCTTTATAGGAAAGTCATTTGTCTCACTTTCAAGCGTTCTAACACTGATTGTTACAACCTCATTCATGTTTGAATGGTTTTGATATATGCAACAGAAACCTCCTTATTTTTTAAGACCACCAACATACATCTCTTGGCATACAATCAAGATCCATTATGATCTCATAAAATTAACCGCACCACTAGAAATGCCATGGGAGGGCTTGACGTTAATTGCTTCGTGGATTATAGAGCAGAAGCTACTTTTAGCAGGTTGATATATGATATTTTTTAATTCTTTTTGGGTTTAAGAAAAGAGCACGTTAGATTAGTGTTGGAACACCTTAACTCATATAACGATATTGGAGTCAACACCTTGACTCATTTACATATTTTAAATGGATTAAAATATGTATATTGGAGAAGCTAGAAGCTTTGCTGCAACTTTGCAAAAGCTCTTAATCGTATTAGAAGTGAAAATAATAGGAACCACCGCCTTATAAACATCATTATGAGTTTAGAAATTCACTCATGAATAACTAGTTAATTACTTTCAATCGTGTTTTTAAGAAGTTAACTTTTGTATCATAAGATGAATATGCATGAATTTTCTGTAGTGTTAGATTTACCACATAAGAGGGAACCCTTTAATTTGTTGATATATGTGATGAGCAAAATATTCTTAACGAGTCACATTTTCATTTCTTTATGGGTTAACACCATATAGTTTCCTATTCAAAAGAGGTAAAGGGAGGAAAAAAAAAACGATATTTATGTCTGTATGGATCACATATAACATAAACCACATATAAGGCTTAAGGACTAGTTGGTTCATGGAAAACTTCTGAGCAAGAAAATGCGCAATAGAAAGGAAATGAAAACGAATGACTTACACGACAGAAAATTAAGAGCAAGGAGCACACAATATTTCAACATATATTTCTCTCAGGTTTTCCATATCAACCTAAGGGGAAAAGCTTCGTCACCCGGGAGATCCAATCAATCTTAAGTTTAACCTCAACGTTGCATCTTCAAATGTTTGATGATTCATGATTTCAACTTATAAAGCTCAAGTGCAGATTATATATGAAGCATAACATTTGGCTGGAAAGCTAGAATTATATTATGATAAGATCACATATAATGAATGACAGTTGAATGAATTATACAATCAAAATAAATAATAAACATGAGAAGCAAATCATATACACTAATAACAGACGCAAATAAGAAGCATTCTGGCTTAAAAAATGGTCATTAAAAACCAGCAAATTCAGTACATCCAAGATAAGTCTTGCCTGAAAGACACAGATTTTGCAGCTCCTTGAACAGCCCTTTCAGAAATCTGAGGACAATCTTCCACAACTAACCGATCCAGTTTGAATGATCCAACAAGTGGCTTCAACCCCTCATCAGAAATTCCCAAACACTTGCTTAAATGTAAATTGCTCAATCTCGGAAACTGGCTCACAAGCTGTAGCGCTTCATCACTAATTTCCTGGCATTTCACAAGTGTCAAGGATTCAAGATACTCTGCTGAGCAAAGAGCTTCCATGCCCACATCATTGAAGGAATATACGTGGTCAAGAGCAAGATTGCGAACTGGGCACCTTTGCATCAAACAAAGTATTCCATTTAAACTAAACAGAGAAGATGAGGGAAACTCCCCATCAGAGAAAGAGATTCTAACTGATTCAAGCTTTGAACAGTTTTGAGCTATGGCTTTAAGACTCTCATCCGTTAACGTCAACCGGTTGTTCATGAACGAGGGTAAGGAAAAATCAGATGGAACTCTGAATGAAATTGACTTCAAATTACTTGATCTTTCAGATAGAGAAATAATGTCAGAGTCCCTTACCCCAACACACATGTCTAAGTAAATGTTTTCCAAGTTCTTGCACTTCCCCAGCACACAAGCAAGACCTCTCCCAGGGCTGATAATGCAATTTACCAAGCTTAAATCCAGCATATTTTCACATGGAAAACACTGCTTTTGCCACCCATCCACAGATAACCGATCATAGACCTTCATATATCGGTAATTAGCATCAACTCCAAATTGTAACCTTTTCAGCTTTTTCCAACCAGGGCCAAGCTTTATTAAATCACCCTCGCCAATTGCCCTGCAATTTTTAATTGAGAGAACCTCAAGTGTTTCAAGCTTGCCAAGGTATTCGAGCCACTCAACGCTGCTTACATTGAGGCATCTGATGAGGTGAAGGCTAGAGAGGTGCTTGCAACCCATGACAAGAGACAGTATACCGCAGCCAGTGATTCTAGGCATAAAATTTAACATCAAAGATGACAGTTTGGAACAAGAAGCCAAGCAGCGCAGGCCTACATCCGTGATGAATGTGCAGTAGCTTAAGGTGAGATCAGACAGAGAAGGGCATTGACATGCAAGAATGAGAAGCCCTTGGTCATCCAATTGTTTTCCCAGTTTAGACATCCAACCAGAATATGTGATCTCTACTTTTGACAAGCTGCTAAACCTATTGCATAAGGAAGTCAAGGCATCATTGGCAGGGTCCATTCCACATCCAACCTTTAGAGAATATCTTTGTGCATTGTCTAAGTGGTAATGGCGTTTGCATGTTAATGAAACAGAGTTTCTGTCTTTGGTTTTCTTTATCCTTGTCAATATCTCCCAAACTAGATGTTCTGGCAAGCAATCCATCAAGAAAATCTATATTCAAGAACGCCTTAACCACCTGAGAAATGATGTAATTGACGCATTCAGTATAAAAAAGTTCACCTTTATAACAGGATAATAGATTATCACATCAACTTTTGACCAAATGGACAGAATTTCTACAGAATAAACATTCAATGACCTATATTATGATCTAGTTGTTTGACGATCACTTCAATTTAACATAACTTTTTTCTTAGGGTCAAATTGCTGAAAACAGAAATGCATTCAATCATACTGTTACATCAGCCAGAAAGTTAAAAACAGAACGATTTTATTCTTTTTCAAGAATTAATCATCTTATTGATGGCAGAGTCATGAAAGATTTTTTTTTTTTTTTTTTTTTTTTTTTTTTTTTTTTTTTTTTTTTTTTTGAAAAAAACGAAGACGAACAAGATATTAAAGTCCAAATTCCAAAAGAAATACGAAAACATTCCCTCACCGACAAGAGATCGGTAATATCTGGATTCTAGAGAAAAAATTCAACGCTGTGATTCAATCGTTTCGAAGCCTAAAACTTAATGGGGCAGAGATATGCAGTTTTACGAAGCAACGATCAACAGATTACAAAGAATTTGTCAGGAGGAATCATTGTCGAAGTAATACAGAAGTTTGCCGTGATGATCAAAACCACGAAGAAGACATGATGACAAACTCACAGATGCTTGCACATGAAAATAACTGAAAATGAAAGCAAATAGTAGGACGGAATCTCAGATAGAAACGTTTACCAGCACAAATGATGGATCAGCGAGTAAGCGAAACAAGGAAAGCGGGCGAGATATTTTCCGACTCTGTTTATAGATTTTTCTTCCTAAATGATGATTCCTACAACAAAACGCATCCTCTAGACCACGTTCATTGGGTATAAGGCCATTTAGCCCAATCATTTTAAGGGCCTATAACCCAATAGCCCAATAGCCCAAAACAAAGCCCACTTGTACAGAATTAATATATGGATTAATCATGGGTTAAATCATCAGGTTGTTCAAGTGATGTCCCATTTGTATTAAAAAAAAAAAAAGTGATGTCCCATGCTTCTTTAACTTCCAAAGGTACCAACAACGAGTAAGTGAAGAGGGGCTCGCTCTTCCTTAACCACGTGCGGGATTGATTTAGCTCAGAAGCGTCCTCTCTTTCACAGCCAAGGAGTGAGTACACATGGATGAGTTTAAGTAAGCGTTTTTGACTACTACACTTTGTTGATTCAATGAATTAATGGCGTTGGGAACTCTTCCCTCACGACTGTAGGCTCGACGCGAGACAAAATCTGGATTAGTCGAGACCAAGGAATCCAACGAACCGGGTGGGATAAAAAAAAAAAAAAAAAAAAAAAAAAAAAACTTCCAAAGCTAACTCCTATAGTTTGGCTTCAAGAATCATACTAGATGTCAAACCCAACGGTTTGAATAGGCAGGGCTGGAACTGATAAAAAAATTAAATTAAATTAAAATTATAAACATATATAACGATATTATTAATATAACAACTACGAAAGGAATGATAAGAAAGGAGCATTAAGAAATTTAATATAATTAATTCTCACATAAGCTTGTTTCTATAACGATCATGTAAATGTACTGAGAAAAATTGCATCCTAATGCCGATCACAGAGTAACAATTATGCTTCAAGAATGTAAGACATTGGGTTAAATCATTTCAAAAATATCATAACAAACTTTTATGATACTACCGACTCTTTTGGAGAGATTAAAGAAGTTAATTAAATTATTTTAGAATATTTTTATTTTTACTTTTCTCCAAACTTAACTAATAAACTGACATATAATCTAATTATTTTGTTTTTGTTTTTTCTCCAAACTTGACTAATAAACTGATATATAATCTAATAATACACAACATATGATATGATTAAGTAACTTATTTAATTTCATTAATCTCTTTAAATAAAGTCAACTCTATTTTTATATTTAGGATTGAAAGAAGTACATTAGTACATTGACAAAACTGGCATTCTCAAGAGATCCCAGGCAAAAAAAAAAAAAAAAAACAGAGAGCAATATATAAGTACTTATGCGTTTTTTTTTTTTTTAAAAAAAAAATAAACAAAAAGGGACCTATATAAATTAAGACCTATCTGGTTCCTTTAAAATCGCTTTAGTTCACAGTTTAATCTCAGTTCCTAATTCAAAAGCTAGTTCAAAACGGTTAACAGATTTGGATTCTCCCCATTCATCTCTCCCTCCACTTCTCATCTCTTTCATCTCACCTGTGAGTTTGAAATATGAAAGTTTCAGATTTAGTGTTTTGTAAAAGTATTAATAAAATGTTAAATTATTAGAAAAAATAAACAAACTCATAACTATTAAATTTAGTCAGTCTAAAATTGCAATAAAAATATTAAAAATTACATAAATAAAAGTAGAAATAGAAAGCATAGAAGAAGTGCAGACTAAATCCAGATTTAACTTCTAGCCGTTGTGCTTTTTGGAATAGCAATTGAAATATTTAAAAAGCAGATTTTCAATCATAATTTACAATATACGAGATGAATATGTAAGATAAATTTTAAATAAATAAGCATTTTTAGAGTGTTTAAAAGTGATTTCAAACAAGCACATTTATCTCAAATATGACCTGCAAACCATCCAATTCTATTGCTCCTTTAATTTTGAATATAGAATATAGTTTGTAACATCAAACAATGTCATATATTTAGAATGGGATACTATTTGTTAAGATCATATTCAAACCCCTCATATATGTTGGAGGACATCCTTCTTTGCATGGTTATCAAACCCAAACTAGATCGGCCAATTCGAACTGGAAATCGGCGAACCGGTCGTGAAGCTGGTTCGGAAAACCATAGAAACCGGGGTCACAGTTCGATGGTTTTTCTTTTTTTCTTTTTTTTTTTTAAAAAAAAAAAAAATCACCGGAAACTTGCCAGACATAGAAGGAGAAGGAGGAGAGAGAGAGACATAGGAGGAGACGGAGGATAGAGAAGGGATGGAGAAGGAGGGAGTGGAGCCAAACCCAGATCTAAAGAGTCAACCATATCTAAAGCCCTCTCTCACTCATTTCTCCTCACTATCAATAATCTTGCTGCCTATGAAGAAGAAGAATACGATGTGGACATAGAGGAGATGGAAGAAGATTTTGAGGAGTATGAGAAAGATGAAGAAGAAGAAGAAGAGAATGAACATGAAGAGGATGACAACAAGGAAACAAAGGAGGACGAGATTGACAAAAGTGAGCCAAAGCAGCAAGCACCAATATTATCTTGTAGAGTTGATAGTGTGTATAGGTTAGGAAGCCAATTGTGCATAGGTGTCCCCTCACGTGACCTAGCTCAATCCCCATTCCAAGAACGTTTCTGCACCCACCCACCTAGAGCTGGAAAATGGGTCGGGCCGTCGGGCTTGCCGGGTTTAAAGCCGTTGTGAAAAAATTTGAAAAATAGTCCAAAAATTTGAAATTGGCCCTGCATGGCCTTAGGCTTAATCGGGGCCCGTTAGGCTCGTTTAACTGTAGTTTTTTTTTTTAAAAAAAAAATTATTACTTATACTTCTATTTAATGAATGTGTTTATTTGTAATTACTTAGATTTTTTTTTTAGTTTAAACTATAACCCTTTTTTATGCTTATTATTATTACGTATTAAAACACATAATTAGTTATTGTAAATTTTAAAGAAGTGATGTTTTCATATTAAATAAACACATACTTTGATATTACAATATTATATAAGTAATAAATTATAAAGATTTTTTGTGTAAAGTAAGTCATAATTATTTTTACTTGTCGGTAAAATCATACATGAACAGAAGGAATATGCAAATACACACAAAATTACGAGAGGGAAAAGCATTTTTGTGTGGATATAAAGCAATTCCTTTGTTTAATATTTTTTTGAAAAAAAAAGGAAAAAACATATTCTTTGTGTTTATTTGTTTTTTTATTATGAATTAATGAATGTGTTTATTTGTTGAATGATTTATATTGTTTAGATATTAATGTTGATAATATTTATTTGATAGATTAGAACTTTAATTGTTGCAATTTACTAATTATATTTCTTTGGGAAAACCGAAGGAAAAATAGTTAAAGTTTAGAATATTAGTTTCCAGGCACTGGTAAGACCGCCCCGGCCATACTATACTATCGGACGGACTTTAAAAAAGCGAGATGTTTTCTTACCCTGTAGAGCAGTGCCCTAATTCCTAGCTCTACACCCACCTCCCAATCCCATCCATGCCATGTTTCAAATTAGTATTTGCCCAACTCCTATCACAGTCCCATCTTTATGCTTCCCAAATCATTATTTTATGTGAATATAAAATCAATTTTTTTATATTTTCATATAAATAATCCTAAAATATTTACTTTTTCATCGGTTTAGCTTTAGTTTGATTTTAGTTTGGCCCATGACCCTTAATCTAATACTCCAACTAATTTAGCAACTGACCCGATTTTAATAAGCTTGTTTCTTTATCAAAAAAGCAATTTCATTACTCCAAGTGTACAAACAAACAACGTACAAATAACGTCCCACCAAACATCGTTAAGATATTTTCATGCATTATCGTTCAGCACTTCTGCCCACTTCAATCGTGCAACTTGAATTATTGGCCTAGAAGAGAAAGAGGTACCACAGTAACTTTTGTACCTCGTAAACGGCGTCCGAAGGTCATGGAGAGACAGGGCCCCACGCCACTCTAAACTCTCGCGGGTGCCGTCCCAGTACGTATGTCTAGTTATATCTGGCAAAAAATATGTTTGCTGAGTTCTGCCTATAAGAAGATTTCTAATAAAAGTATGAGAGAATTTTAGTTTGCCCCTTTTAGTAATAAATTAATGGAAAAATTCTTTTTAGGTCCCAAAAAACCAAGAAAATATCACAAAGTCTCAAGAGAAATTTAAATATAAGAAAAATTCTAAAGAATTGTCAATCTCATATATGAAGTTGTTAATCTCATAGATTGGAGTTATTAATCTCACAGATGGAGTTATTAATAGAGTTGTTGATCCAACATATGAGGTTGCTAATCCTACATATGAGAGTTGTTAATCCCACAGATGGAGTTGTTAATGAGACTTTACTAACATCTAAATTTTTCTTGGGATTTTTTTGATATTTTCTTGATTCTTTAGAACTTGAAAGAAATTTTCCTAAATTAATTTCAGCCAATCCAAAAATTTTCCGAGAATTCACTATATCCTATGGTCAAAGTGATATTAATTGTTTGGATGAAAAAACAATGATGCCCTTCATTTATTTTTTTAGAAGAGCATTTACAAAATAAATAAGAGCATTTACAAGATAAATAAAGAGATTTACAAAATAAATAAAGTGATTCAAAAGAACATTGGGAATTAAAAATATTTTGGGCCATTTACAAAAAAAAAATGAAAATTCATTAGACAAATATGGGCATTTACAAGATAAATAAAAAGGATTCAAAAGAACCTTGAGAGTTAAAAATATTTTGACTATTAACAATATTATATAAGGAAATTTACACGAAAAATATGAGCATTTATAACACAAATAAGAGACTGACAAGACAAATAAATGAATTTAAAAGAATTTAGGGAATTAAAAAAAATTGGTCATTTATAAAACAAATATGGAAATTCACAAAATAAATATGGGTATTTATAAGACAAATAAGAATATTTATAAGACAAATAAAGTAAGGGCATTATTATCTTTTCACCCACAAAAATTAATTTCGTTTTAACCATGGAATGCAGTGAAGTTTCAAAAAATTTTGGGGTTGATTGAAATTAATATCCTATCAAGGGAGCTAACTGAAAATTTCCCGGAAAGTTAATACTACTGTGCTAACCCAAAACAATGTAATTTGGGGCTAAACAAAAAAAGGGAGAATTTTTTTTTAAAACAGATTCCCTTGAAACATTTTTCAGCATATCCCAAATTAATTTTCAATGCACTAAGCACCCTAAAAATACTTTTTTTTTAGTAGCACCCAACATTCTGAAGCATTTTCCAACCGATACTGAGTGCCAGTATAAAATTTTTTAGGTTGTTTAGTGTACTAAAAATTAATTTAAGATTTTGAATGATATTGAAAAATATTTCAGTGTACTATATGTTTTTTTTTTTAATTTAAAAAAAGTACTCCGCTTACTTTGTTAACCCCAAACCTACGAAGTTTTGAAGTGCTGGGACCGTTTGACAAGGGATTGTTCTTATTTAATTACTAGTCTCTTGTTTTAACCTTGTATAGGTAACCTCGATAATTACTTGAGGCAGCGAGGTTCCTCTCATTGTGAACATACATTCTCACTAACGTCGGCTCCTACTAGTGCCAGATATCTTTGAATTAATCTAAAAATATAAAGGTTAATTTTTAAAATAATTATCATTTAAAAAATAGGATTAATGTGTGAATTTAGCAATAAACTATTTTCCTATAGCACCCAATATAACTAACTATTTTCAAATGTAAAAATAGATATAACAATTTATTTGATAACACTTATAGCAAACCCATTAATCTAGTTAACTGTTACATTTTACTTTGTGTGTCCCACAAGTCTTCTCACTCTTTATTATTTTAATATATTTTTAGAAAAGTTAAAGTACAAATTTAGCAATGAACTATTTTTCTATGGGTACTTAACACAATTAATTTTCATAAGAGCATTTACAATACTAATATGGGTATTTACATAAGAGCATTTACATTAATGCCTTTACTTTACTTTTTTTATAAGAGCATTTACAAGAAAAGTATAAGCATTAATAAAACAAATAAAGGGAGTTAAAAGAATTGAGAGAGTTAAAATTTTTTGGTCATTCACGTATTTATCTTATAAATACTTGAAAAAAAATCAAGTAAGGGCATTATTCTCCTTCCATTGACAAAACTTAATTTTATTTTGACCCAAAAGGTGCAGTAAATTTTAAAAAGGAGAAATATGTTAAGGGTTAAGTAGCAGTACACGTCCAGAGTAATGTTGTCCGGAAAGTTTTTTTGGTTTCAATGTTGCCCTGGAACTCCTAAAACGTAGCAATGTCGCCTCTCTCCAAAGCACCATTTATGTTGGCGGTTAATTTTGATTGAAAGCTTACTAGGAGCCACATCTGCTCTTATTTTCCAACTCATTATCACACGTGATTCCTTTTCTCTCTCCCCCTCCTCCAATCTATTCATGTCTCTCTCCTTCCTCTGTTAACTGTGGCAGTGGTGCCACACAGGATGGAGACATACCCATTATTATTGGGTTGTGCTAAGTTGTGTTGTTGTGGTTCCATGAACATATCTTCCGACATCCTCAAGGCGCCATGAACGCAAACAATGGCAACGCCAATTATCATAGACAAAAGTAAGATCGATCCAACGCTGGTAAAAAACACAACATAGAGGGACAAACCAGAGAGCAGGACCAATGTCTCAAAATCGGCTGACCAAAAAGAACCAGAGGCTAATTGGCGGCTCAGAAGACGTAGAGAAGATCCAGGCTACAATAAGGCATGGGCGGATCTAGAAATTTACGGAAGGGGGCACAATTTGTGGGGCTGCCCCGAATTTTTTTTTTTTTTAAAGAAAATTTTTAAATATATTAAAAAACAAAAAAATATATAGAGAAGAACAAGACTAAGTGTTATTAGAAATAGCAAGGATGAGCATTAAATAAGTTCAAGAACATATATTTTAATAACAAAAGTATATTACAATAAAAATTGTAACATCATCCATTTTAAAGGACAATTAATAATTATAAACTTAATCAAATCATTTATTAAAATGTTATATGCACAGTTAAGCTTTAAATTTTTACTAGGCCCATATTTTACAAACTAAATATCACTTTAGAATTTGTCAAAATATCCAAAAATATATACTAAAATATGCCAAGTGAGCTCTAATGACGTGGCAATATACAATAATTCAACACGTACCAAAAAGGTGGAAGCACTACAGTTAGCAAAAAGAACTTAAGCTTAGAAACCTTCCCGATCGACCCACATGAGAACTACTACCTGAAAAATATTTGTAACCATTAATCCAGCTCATTGCAAATGCTAATATGTGCTCGTGAGGTGCCAAGTGGAACATTTTAAATAACAAAGTACTATTTAACAAATTTACAAAATCATCATATCACAATTTTAAATCAAATAACACATCACGAATCACATATATAACATGCCAAGCAATAGGTTGATTCCCTGACAATCCTTATCACCCCCACCCTTATAACCGCTGACAGAACCCATGAGCTACAGTATAATAAGTTTAGTCTCTGTGACAAGACTACACCAAGCTCTCCGATAATGAGGTTTAGCCCGGCCAAATACTACATAACTCATATCGGACCATGGGTTCCCTTTCCTTCGAGTATGGAAAGGTGTCACTGTCCCAAGGGCTAACCCTTATCCCGGCCAAAGGATAAGGATGATACCAAGGGCAATATCCGGCCATCCACTGTGCGCTCAGTGGTGGCATACCACGTGGTATTACATACACAATAACTCCCATCATCACTCCATATCCATCACCGCTCCACATCATCATAATCTTGGCATGAATATATGAAATTCCAAGCATTTATGATGATAATACATTGTCACAATAACCATTAAAATAATAATATTACTTCAGCTCAAGAAACCATAAAAAGTACATCTTCTATAACATATAACATCACTAATCATTTCAAAATAAGTCCCACAAGGCAACTTTGTCAAAAACATAGCTTTCATAGATTAAAAAGTACTCACAAATCATCATACAAACAAGTACAACGAGTGGAAAGTGGTTACCTCAAGTTTCTTGACACGACGCTAAAGCGTAATAGAAATCAGTCCCCTTTAAAAATAAATATATAATTACACGTTAATAGAACTAACAAAAATAACCACTAATACCATAATTAAATAATTAAACTATTATCTCACTTTAGTTTTCCTAGAAAAATGACAATTTATCTATTCCTCAATTTTTAACCGAATACTAACTTTTATAAATATAACCCACTTTATTAAACAATATCTAAACCTCCGCATGCTCGAGAATCATATCAATTGTAATTTAAAATCTCAAATCCCAATTCATAATTTCATATATTTCAAGATTTAGCAAGACTAATCGATTAAACCTTAAATAACACCTTTAGTAATCCAACTAAATGCTTAAACTCTCATTTAATCGGTAAAGATATTCTATATGATATAAATCCTAAATTTCTTTTAGATAGAAAATAACTTTAAATTCCACAACAACAAACTAACAAATCTAAACCGATTAAATTGATATATTAATCATGCTCTTCATATATACGGACTTCTATTATCAAAACTCAAAATTTTACCAATATTCTAATCCCAAAATTTTCACTAATCGGTACTATGTTACTTTTATTAAAAGAGAAAAATAGGTAGAATAATTTTCATGAAGAAAATTTATTGAAAAGAAATTAATTTAACTATCTAAAAGATCTTATAAAATAAACAACATACCTTAAAATATCTTCTAGACTCCTCTTTTCTTCCTTACTCACCGTCTCACTCGCCCCAACTCGTCCCGGCCTCCCCTCCCGCGCACAATTCACACACACACACATCCAAATCACCACACACACGATTACACATATATATAAATCGTTAAGGCGGTGGGAGATTATAATTACTCCCTCCCACCGTCATATATTTGTGGTGGGCGGCACGCTACGTGCGCCCATTACACACAATATATATATAATATATATATTTTATAATTATTTCATAATATAAGATAATATGAATTATCTCTTTTTTTTTTTTTTTTCTTCTTTCAATCCACCGCCTCCCCCTTCTTCTCTCTCTCTCTTTTTTTTTTAATATGTAACAACAACAACAATAAAAGTTTATTATTTTCATATCATTATTCCACAAATTTATGTTTATATCATAAATGATATTTTATATACAAACCTTTATTTTGATAATTACACAATAAATTCATATATCATAATTAATTAATTTTCTTATTTGTAATTAAATCTTAATATAAAAATTAGGATGTTACAAAAATAATTACAATGTCATCCTTCTAGACCTTATTTTTGGAATTCCATCATAATTGCCTTATTATCAATGCTATCAAATACATCATTTTCAATATAAATAATTAAACAAATGGCGAAAGTTTGATTCAGAGAAGCTGGCTATTTGATTCTGGGAAGAAGTTTAATACTGTGAAAGGGAAGAAAAAGTTTGATTTTGCGATGCGAAAGGATTCTCTGATATTTAGATTTAACCCTAAATTTAAAAATTTAAAAAAAAAAATAAAAAAAAAATAAAAAAAAATAAAAATAAAAAAAAAACACGTCTTTTAAGGGGGGGGGGAACTTGCCCCCAAGTGATATACCTGCGTCCGCCTATGCAAGAAGGCCTAATAGAATAGGGAGAGAGAAAGGGCGTGTGATGAGAGAGACGGCCAGAGCAAGAGCTCCAAAAGGAAGAGACAGAGGAGGGAGAGAGAGAGACAAATGAAGACAATCTGCCTGTCCTAGCATCCGACCTGCTATTCTATCTCACGCAACTGGTCAAGTTCGACTTTTGATGGTAACTCATCATGATGATATTGATCTGTGTTCCACTTGGTAAAGTCGAGGAAGGGTTCGATCTCCACATTGCGGCCGTCGGAGTGTTGACCGATGACTCGCCGAGAATTGGTGAAGAGGTTGAAGATGATGGCATTGGAAATGAAGAAAACATAGAGGGGACTAGTGATGAGGGTGGCGAGTCTGTGGAAGTAAAGGAGGAAGATTTGGAGGGCAGAAGAGCCGAGTGAGGATCCAACATAAATGCGAGAAGGAGAGAGTGACAAATGGATCAGAGGAAGGAAAGGACGGAGGAGGGAGAGAAAAAAGGGATGACGTGTTGGAAAATAAGAGCATATGTGGCTGCCCAGTAAGCAATTTCAGTCAAAACTGCCAACATAAATCATGGTTAAGAAAGTGGTGGGCTTTTTTACTAAAATAATAATATTTTACAAAAAATATACTTCAGACATCGCACATCGAAAACATTTTCCAAACTAGAGCGAGTCAAACACCGGGTTTGATCGACGTGACAAGTCGCGTCGGCCCAAGAAGATCGACGCCACTTTGGTCGATTTGGATTTTTTAAAAAAAAATTGTGTAGCGTCGCAAATGCGACGCCCACACAATATATATGAATTAAGTGGGCGACACGCTACATAAAAAATATATATTATATTATATATAATAATATATAATATATAATATAATTATAATTATAATAAATGATAAAAAACTGGAATAATTTAAAATCTTACTCTCCCGGTCCTAATTATAAGGGCTAGTTGACTTTTTTGGAGAAATTAAGGAAGCTAATTAAATTACTTTAAAGTATTTTTTTTTTGAAACTTAATAGTTTGAGTAATAAACTAATATATAATCTAAGAATATTTAACATATGAAATGATTAAATAACTTATTTAGCTTCCTTAATCTCTCCAAAGAAAGTCAACTAGCTCTTATAATTAGGATCGGAGGTAGTACTTCATTTAATTTGGAATCCAAAGAAAGAAAACATGGGGCTTAAATAACTCACTAAGAATGCCCTTTAAAAGATTACGCGGTACAATTTGGTTACAACAACAGATTTTTTTTTTTTTTATGTAGGTCGACACGCCACTTTTGAGAAAAGTGGCGTGTCAGCCACTTAATTCATATATATTGTGTGGCGTCAGTTTTATTGACGCTACACAATATTTTTTTTTCTAAAAAATCCAGTCAGCCATCCAGTCAACCAAAGTGGCGTCAGTCACTGCACAGTTGCGTCAGTACTGCTGACGTGACTTGTCACGTCAATCAAACCTGGTGTTTGACTGCTCTAGTTTGGAAAATATTTTCAGATATGCAGTAATCTGGTACATTTTTTTGTAAAATATTATTATTTTAGTAAAAAAGCCGAAAGTGGTGACATTGCTACGCTTTAGGACTTTCAAGGTAACATTGAGACTAAAAAAACTTCTTGGGTAACATTGTTCCTAGGTGTGTACTTTCGAGGCAAAATTGCTACTTAACCCATATGTTAATGACCAAGCTTTTTAAACTCTGTGGACTTTATTAAATCCAATCCCTTTATGTGTCTTGTAAATACTCATATTTGTATTGTAAATGTTTAATGAAAAAATGTAGTAAGGGCAATAATATAAATGATCATATTTATTTTGTTAATGCTCTTATGAAAATTAATTGTCTTTGGGTGCTTATAGAGAAATTGTTCACTACTAAATTTGCATCTTAACCTTACTAAAAATATATTAAAATAAGGGATAAGGAGCAATTTTACACACGTGCTTTTCCTCCAAGAGCGCACAACACCACGTGCTTTTTTCTGGACCAAAAATACACATGTGGTTACGTTTTGGGAGCGCTCAGCACCATGGCCGTCAGTCAACCGTTAGTTGACCATTAACTTTGACGGAATGCGACGTGGCGCTCATGTGGACTAACACACCGACGTGGGCGCCGTGGACGTGGACGATGGAGTTTTTTTTTTTTTTTTTTTTTTTTTTTTTCCGAAAATGAGGAAAAATTATTAAAAAAAAATTTAAAATAATTATAAAAAAAATTCAAAAAATTAGAAATAAATTTAAATAATTAGAAATAAATTCAAAAAAATATAAAATTATATAAAAAAATTAGGGAAAAATTAAAATAATTAGAAAAAAAATTCAAAAAATTAGGAAAACATTAAAATAATTATAAAAAATTAGAAAAATAAATTCAAAAAATTAGGACAAAAATTAAAAAAATTATAAAAAATAGAAAATAATTAAAATAATTAGAAATAAATTAAAAAATTAAAATAATGATAAAAAATTTAAATAGGAAAAAATCAGCCATCTTGCCGTCGAGGTTAGCCGGATGGCGGCGGTCGGTTGTCGGGGCCACCACTCAGCGAGAGGCGATCGGTTATTTTCGAGAAACGAGGAAAAGAATGTATTTTTAGTCTTTTAGGGAATTAAATTTTCATATGAATATTTTTACTCTTCATTTATTTTATGTAGATAATTATTTTTTTAAAAAAATCTATAGTTAAATAGGTTTAAAGTTAAAAAATTGTTAAATTTTGTGATAGAATTAATAAAGTTTAAAATTTTGCGGTCGGTCCCCACCACACGCCAACCGACCGCCATCGTGGCGGTTGTGGGGCCCACTAGCGGGAATATTTATTTTTTTAATAATTATTTCAATTATTTTTGAATTTTTTTTAATTTTTTTATTAATTTTTTTGAATTTTTCCAAATTTTTAATTTTTAATTTTTTTCTAATTTTTCAAAAAAATTTCATAATTTTTGAATTTTTTTTTTCCACGTCGGCGTCCGTCATCGTCCACGTCCACATGAGCGCCACGTCGGCATTCCGTCGAGTTAACAGTCAACTAACGGTTGACTGACAGCCGTAGTGCTGAGCGCTCCCATAACGTAACCACATATGTATTTTTGATCTAGAAAAAAGCACGTGGTGCTGGGCGCTCCTGGGGGAAAAGCACATGTGTAAAATTGCTCATTATCCCTTAAAATAATATAGAGTGAAAAGATTGATGGGACTCACAGTGTAAAAAATAATGAAAGTTAACTCGGGTTAACGGCGTTGCTATAAGTGCTATCAAATAAATTGATTACTTTTGCACTTAAGTAATCAATTTAGAATAGGCAGGACGGGCCGTCTATTAGCCTCAGACGTTAATCTAAGCACCTATGTAGGGTATATGTATGTGCTAAAATCCAATATTTGGAAATCATGAATAGTATGCCATTTATAAACAGAAGGCCTTGAAGGTGGGTTAGAGGCAACTAATATAACTTATCTAATGTGCTCTATATTGCTCTTTAGAATTTTACAACTTATCAAGTTTTTTTTTTTTTTTTTTTTTTTTTTTTTTTTTTTTTTTTTTTTTTTTCCGTTTCTTGTAGTCATTAGACTCTATATAAAATCTGTGATTCTTTTTATTTTTTAAAAGATATATAAATCATAATTTTAGAGCATTTTTCTTTAAAATTGAAATTTTTTTGAAACCACACTGTTATATGCCAACAAAAATATCAAATTAAAATACCAATTATTTTATAAAAAATGTAATGGTCACCCAAAAAAGGAAATTTTCTTTTTTTAGAGGGATCTGGGGCATCACAATTCACAAGAAACATCGGAGAGGCACAAATTAAAGGCCTCAAAACCCACAAAGACGTCATCAACACGTGCTAATATATGCCAAAATTACACCGACACTGTATAGTGGGGATTAATACAAAATATAATGGTGGCGTGGAGCACGCGCCTCCATTTGAATATAATTTCTCATGGGGCGATATGGGTCCCTGGGTCCACATACATATACAATAAATCCGTTTTTTGTTTGATCATGAATTATCTCAAATATAAATAATATTTTATAAGGATTTTTTATATGAGAATCTATTTTTTTTTTATATAAAAATTTTAGGGAAAGGGTTAAATTTCCTTTCTGATCCGATAAGCGAAGGCTTTGAGCCCAGTCATGAAGGCATCTTTGGCCATAAATACACGTATCTCCACTTCTACCAAGTGTTTCCACGGTTTTAAATCTAGGAGGATCTCTCCCAACGCTTTGACCAACGTAGGGATCGAACCCCCTCCTTTAAAGTAAACAAATCCGACCCCCACGCTAGTATGAGAATCTAGTTGGGTTAGATGAAGGATTCCCGAATCCAATTGGGGATAGTTCGGGGAAAAAAAAAACGTTTTTAATTCAGATGGATGGAACCCGAGCCCTCATGCCTTACCATGAAAGTCCCTTCATATGATTCACTCAAATAGCGGTTAATACTTATTTATTTATTGGGTTTTTTGCGTACTGGTCATCTAAATGTTTTTTTTAGTATCATTTTTACTCTGAAAGTTTAAAAGCATGGCAATCTTGGTCATCTGTTGATTTTGACCTTTAAATTATTACTCTTCTTTATAAGCTTATAGGGGCAAATTGCTCATAAAAAAAAAAAAAAAAAAAAAACTTTGGGAGCAAATCTGCTCCTAAAAAAACTTCCAAAATATATTTGCTTTGTTTTGTTAACGTCTAAGGCAAAAATGAGACTAAAAAAACTTCTCGATGACCAATACTCCTTAGACTAAACTTTTATGATGAAAATGATATTTAACATTTATCAATTTTACCCCCATAATTAATATTTCAATATGACTCATTATATTCAAAACCTAATTAATAGCGATCAAATTGAGAAAATTTTCAGTTTAACATTGATTTAATGACATCTCTTTCTTCAGTTTCTTGATTCCGAGGAATGATTCAAAGTGACTTACCTTTTTAATTGAGTGTTCTAAATTTAAAAGCTAGTAAAATAGTTTATTTTAATTATAAATATAAGACGTATTGTTATTCAATTCTTACCTAGATTTATAATTTTTCCCTACATTTTCCTTATTGATCATTGAAAAAGTTTTGAATTTGAGAGAAATTTAGGGTAGAGTGTCAAATTTTTTTTTTTTTATTTTGTATGATAGAGAGAGAAATTTTTTATATGAATATATAATTTTATCCTTCATTTATTATTATATTGATTTTGTTTTAATGGGTTACTACCATGTACCTAAATTTAAGCCCACCACATTTTTGCATAATAAGAAATGCATTAAATTGATAAAAATTTCTACATTTTCCTTTATTCAATTTTTAAATTCTTTTTTACTTTATAAGTGACTTCCACACCTCTTTCTCTCTTTTCAATAGAAATTAAATAAAGATAAAATTAAGAAAATGTCATTAATTACCCACAAATTACTTATAGTTTGAATCAATTTTTTCCCCGCAAGGGGTGTACATTTTGGTAAAGAGGAGTATAATGCATATGAAACATAGGTAAGTTAAAAAGTTGTCGAACTTTAAAATATACCCCATTCATCTCTATATATAAGGATTTTTTTTTTTTTTTTTTGAATGAGCTGGTCCCTAAATATAATATCTTTTTTGAGTTTATCTCTATTTTTTCCAATTATGCTATCAATTAATAATAATGCTAGACATTTTCTTTCATCATTTTCTCATATACAACTCTTTCACATTCTTTCATAAACATGGACATTTTTTAAAAACATAAATTTCTAAATAAATTTTATATTTAATTACTTTTAAGTGTTTTTAAAAATCTCATGATTCAATTGAAAAGCTCTTATGTATAGGGGCAAAATGAGTAATTAATATAGTTTAAGGTATTATCTTGACTATCACTCTAGTGCTATTTATAAGTCTAATTTTAGGATAATAAATGAGATTATGACAATTTTATCTATATTAATTATATCAATGAAAAAAAGAAGAAGAAAGAATTGAAATATACTAATTCATAAATGAGGGACAAAGTTAAAAATTTTCTATATAATCATTAAACTAATTATATCTTTTTAGTATATATGATTTAATTAAAATAAACTTATAAATATAACTGTATTTAAAACATGTTGAAAGTACCCTTTGAGTGGGGGAATGAGTAAAACGGTGAAACGAGTATTTTTAGAAAGCGCAAACACATTTTTTCACAAATGGACGTCATAATAAATGAATGTCAGTCTTCCACTGAGTCTTGCCATGGAATATATTTAAGCACGGACTTCCCTTAAATTAATTACTGCATTCGTACAAAGGACCCCTTATTGAATGCCCTACCCCAACTCTGGTATGGACTGCCAAATTTGAACGGAATCTTGTCTCCCCTTTCTTCATTTTCACAACTGTTTTTTTTTTTTTTAACCTTATTTCAATTTCACTACATGAGATATTTTTTTGTTACAAAATAGAAGTCGCTTCTAACAAACTGATTTAGTTTATAATATAAATCATTTAGTGTTGTAATTTCTAAAGAGCAATGGTGCAAGTGAAAATCGTTTGAGATATGTTGTGAATGAGCATGCTTAATAATTGTGGAGTCATCTCAATCGATTTTGTGAGGTCAAAAAGTTGACCTGCGGATTTGTTGAAAAAACCCCCCAAGAAGAATTAAATTAGTCGAGGGGAATGAAACTAAAGTCAATTCGAAGTTAACAGCAATAATAACCCAACTTCTATGATTGGTGATCACATGAATGAGGTTCAATGGAGAAAAACAAGTCATTTGTTAGTTCTACTAGCACTAAAATAAATTACTAGTGACAACAACCCAACATTTGTGATTGATGTTCTCATTACAGGTACATTTCATGAAATTACCTATATGAATGAGGAGTGGGCTGCTCCTATGAGATCATAGCAAAATCTCTAGAGCATTAGTTAAATACCAAGGCACAAATATGGCAATTTTAATGTGCAAAAACACGTTAACAACGAGAAATGTGAGGGTATAATCTGACTCTTGATGCTTCTAGTATACACCTAAAGGTGTGGTTTAAATTCATAACACTACCGACATCTTTGTGTACTAAGTGTTATTAGTCAAGGTTTGGTTTTAAATCCAAAGGATCGCCAAATTCAATGGTTGTATAAGGCTAGATCTTCCTTTGACACAAGTGGGGATTATTGTAAATATTGCGTGTATAGGTGTGTCAAAGGAAGAAATCTAATACAACTCAAAATTGGGAACGCCTTAGTATATGTTTAAGTATGAGCTTGAGTGAGTAAAATGATTGAGAATTGAAGTCTTTGAACTCACAATTGGTGATGACCATTTGAGTTTAATTGACCGGTTTTCATGACATTTAAAAAGTTTTATTATATTAATCATCATTAACACTTGTTTTTTTAACTATAATCTTAATTGTCATTAAATTGTTTTTAATGGCCATTTGCCACTGAACTGTTAAATGATTTATGCCTATAAAAGGCAATATACGAAGCAAGGTCAATAGGATTGAGGTCTAAGCACCAAGGTTAGGTGACACCAAGTTCTATCCTCGACCTCCTTTCCTCTCACTTCTCCTGAGTTACACTATTATTTCTCTGTTGCTCTGTCACCCTACTTTCTCAAGAAGGGTTTGATTTATTCTGGGGAGTACTGCTTCCTAATTTATTAGGGGTTGTGGAATATCTCCTAAGGATAGTGCCCCCAAACGCGACTTAAACCTTATGCTTGTTATGTTTTTGCAGGTGCTACCGCTAATAATTTATAATGTGTAAGGCGCTCATGCCAACAACTTTTTGCAAATTGGATTGGCAATGAGAAAAGAAGTGAGGTAGACCATGTCAACTTTCACTATTGTAAACCGAAGGAAATTTAGAAATTGGCCATTTTCTGCTAGCTATATTCAATAGGTCCCATCAATTACACTTCTGTAAGTTCTAGTTCAATTTCTTCAAGATTTTATAAACATTGAACAAAAGAGGATTAGGGCCCACCAATTTCTTGGTAACTTTGGAGCCTCAATTTCTTCATGTTCTTGTAGCTCTTCCATAACCCAACTTTGCATCGATTTCATCACTTTCTGAAAGCTCAAACTAATTGTTGGAATCAATTTTTTGTCCGCTGGAGGGCCAAGTAATTGAGAATTCTCTTAGGGACGAAAAAGGCAAAACCCACTTGAAAGCAATAGATTTGGGGAGATTACTATGGAGAGGAGTCAAATGAGTGCACTATTGGATGTGGGTGTCAAAAGTCCCACATCACTGAAATGTAGAGGGAGGGGGTGATGGTTTTGATATGAGTAGGGAACCCCCCTCCCTTTATCAATCATCCCACCAATTGTCACATTATACGACATTTGGATTTCTTTCTCACTTGGTATTTCACTTGTAATTGTTGGAATGAAATAGATTCTGGTATTTCTCTTATTGTTGTCTTACTTATTATTTATTAGTTGCAATTAGATATAGTAATTGTGATTTATTATATTATTAAATTACGTGTAGAAACTTTGTTTTCTAGTATTTTGATTTTTTAGTATAATCGATTACACTATATATATCTTGCCTTCGCAACAATTGGTATCAGAGCCGAGGTTCTGTCTGAGTATGCTCTGTGGTTGCAGCATAGTCTGAGCTTCCACATCAGAAAAGAATTACTTTTAGGCTTTTGTATTGGAAGCTATTAAATAATATTTGGAGCAGAAATGGCGGACAAAAGGTTGGAGAATCCACATCAAATTCGTCGTTCGCATCTTCGCTTTTGACAAGAATAGTGTCCAATGCGAAGTTTGCAGTTGAAATTTTTGACGGATCAGGACATTTGGGGATGTGGCAAAGCGAGGTTCTGGATGTCCTTTTACAACAAGGACTAGACTTTGATATTGAAGAGAGGAAACCGGATAGCATGGAAGAGGAAGATTGGAGGGTTATCAATCGTGTTGCTTGTGGTACTATTCGATTATACCTTTCAAAAGAGTAGAAGTATCCATACACAAAGGAACTTCTGCATATAAACTCTGGAAGGCACTGGAGGACAAGTTCTTGAAGAAAAGCAGTCATAATTAACTCCATATAAAAAAAAAAAAGACTATTTCGCTTCACTTTTTTTCCTGGTACCACAACAAATGAGCATATCACTAACTTCAATAGGTTGGTGACAGACTTGCAGAATATGAACGTGACCTTTGAAGATGAAGATCTGACCCTGATGTTGTTGGGATCACTTCCTGATGAGTACGAGCACCTGGAGACTACGCTACTTCATGGCAAGGAGGAAGTTTCTCTAAAAGAAGTTTGTTTTACTTTATACAGCTATGAACAAAGAAAGAAAAAGAAACAAAAGGGTGGAGAAGCATAAGCTCTAGTCGTTAGAGGACGTGATGAAAACCAAACGAGGTCAAAAAAAGGGCGATCCAAATAGAAGTCCAGACTCAGTAAAGATGAATGTGCCTTTTGTCAAGAAAAAGGCAACTGGAAGAAGGACTGTCCAAAGTTGAAAAACAAGGCTAAACCTAACAATGGAAAGGCTGTTATGAACTCAAATGTAGCTGACTGTGATGATGAGAATTCAGTTTTCTCACTAGCTACAACGATGTCGCCAAAACCGTCAGATGTATGGTTGTTGGAGTCGGCTTTTAGCCATCATATGTGTCCTAACAGAGACTGATTCATTGACTTTGAAGAAGCAGAATGCGGAGTTGTCCACATAGCAAATAACTCTTATCTTACCGCATATGACATTGGTTCAATCAAATTAAGGAACCATGATGGATTGATTAGGACATTGAAAGATGTTCAATATGAACCAAATTTGAAGAAGAATCTCATTTCTATGGGAACTCTAGATTCAAAAGGCTTCAAGATCACTGTAGAAAATGGAGTGATGAAGATATTCTCTAGTGCACTGGTAGTGATGAAGGGTATATGGAAGAACAATAATACGTACCATGATCATGGTAGTACAGTTATTGGGACAGCAGCAATGACATCCAGTAGTAAGAAGGATGCAAAAGCGACTAAGTTCTGGCACATGCGCTTGGGACATGCTGGAGGAAAATCCTTGAAGGCTTTGTCAAATCAATGATTGTTCAAAGCATTGAAGCATTGCAGAATGAAGATTTGTGAGCATTGCATAAAGGGGAAACATACAAGGGTTAAGTTCAGTACAACTATCCATAATATAGAAGGTATTTTGGATTATGTACACTCTGATGTTTGGGGTCCTTCCAAAACTCCTTCATTGGAAGGAAAACATTATTTTGTAACCTTTGTTGCCGATTTCTCCGAATAGTGTGGGTATATACAATAAAGACCAAATACGAATTGTTGGAAATCTTTCTCAAATGCAAGGCGATGATAGAAACACAAACAAGTAGGAGAATCAAATGTCTTCGCACAAATAATGATGGAGAGTACAAGAATGATCCTTTCCAGAAGGTTTGTGAGGATGATGGCATCCTTAGACACTCCACCGTCAAAAATATATAGAACAGAATAGGGTGGCACAATGCATGACCGGACTTTCCTGGAGAAGGTTCGGTATATGTTGTCCAATGCTGGTT
Source organism: Acacia acuminata (assembly GCA_019022655.1). Taxonomy (NCBI): domain Eukaryota; kingdom Viridiplantae; phylum Streptophyta; class Magnoliopsida; order Fabales; family Fabaceae; genus Acacia; species Acacia acuminata. The sequence goes on from JAFJYI010000001.1 coordinate 2,494,968, forward strand.
TGGGCAAAGAATTTTGGGATGAGGCAATAATATATGCAAGTCATCTCATTAATCGTCTACCATCTGCTGCTATTGGTGGTAAGACATGTTGGAATAGTGGTATGGAAAGCCTGCTATTGATTATGATTCTTTGCATGTGTTTAGCTCGATTGCATACTATCAGGTGAAGGAATCAAAATTGGATCCCAGAGCAAAGAAAGCCATTTTCTTGGGGATCACTTCTAGAGTGAAATGATATCGTTTAGGTGTCCAGAGACAAAGAAGATTGTTTTTAGCAGGGATATTACTTTTGATGAATATGCTATGGTGAAAAAGGTAGCATCTGGAGATACCAAACAGACTGATGGCATTTTATAACAAGTGGAGTTTGAAGGAAAGCTGATTTTCCCAGTACAGGGAATGAACGGGGAAAGAAAAGAAGACTTTCCTGCGGAGGAAGAAGAGCCAGTTGAGAGGGAGGTTTCAACACACGAACCTTAGCAACAACATGAATCAATTGCTACCAGCAAGCCAAAATGAACAATTAGAAATCCTACTCGCTTCATGGATATGATGGCTTATACAACTTCGGTTGCAATTGATGACATTCCTTCAACTTATAAATGGGTTGTCCGGAGCTCAGAAAAGGATAAGTGGAGGAATGCCATAAATGAAGAAATGCAGTCCTTTCATCAAAATGATACGTGGAGATTGGCCAAACTCCCAAAGGGTAAGAAGGAAATTGGTTGCAAATGGGCGTATGAGAAAAAGAAGGATTTCCTAACTAAGGTGATGTACGCTCGAAAGCAAGATTGGTAGCTAAAGGCTATGATCAGAAGGAGTGAATTACTTACAATGAGGTATTTTCTCCAGTTATAAAACATTCCTCCATTAGAATTTTGTTGGCTTTGGTAGCAAAGTTAGATTTGGAACTAGTTCATGTAGATGTTAAAACTGCATTTCTAAATGGAGACTTGGAAAAGGAAATCTATATGACTCAACCAGAAGGATTTAAAGTTGCTGGAAAGGAGAATATGGTGTGTAAACTTGAAAAATCGTTTTACAGATTGAAGCAGTCTTCGAGACGATGGTATCAACGATTTGACAAATTTATGTTGCAGCATAAGTACATGAAAAGCAAATACGATCATTGTGTGTATTTACAGAAGCTTGAAGATGGATCCTTTATATATCTTCTTTTGTATGTTGATGATATGTTAATTGCTTCAAGAAATCAAGCAGAGATTGAGAAGCTAAAGGGTCAACTAAAAAGGGAGTTTGAGATGAAGGATTTAGGTGAGGCAAAGAAGATACTTGGCATGGAGATAACAAGAGATAAACAATCAAAAGAGCTCTTTTTATCTCAAAAGGAGTATTTGAAGAAGGTGTTAAATCGTTTGGGTGTGAATGACAAAACAAACTCGGTTAGCATTCCACTTGCCCCGCATTTTAAGCTCAGTGCTGATATGTCGCCGAAGGATGAAGATGAACAAGAATATATGTCAAGAGTACCACACGCAAATGTTGTTGGTAGCTTGATGTATGCTATCTAGCATTTCATAGGCTGTTGAAATTGTGAGTAGGTATATGCATGATCCTGGAAGGGAACATTGGCAAGCTGTGAAATGGATTCTACGATATATTTCTAATACTGTAGATGTTGGAATGGTTTTTAAGCAGGATGTTGATCAATGTCTAATTGGGTATTACGACTAAGATTTTTCAGGTGATTAGGAAAAACCAAAATCAACTACTTGGTTATGTGTTTACACTAGTTAGTTGGAAGTTACTTTGTCTACAACAAAGGGAGAGTACATGGCGATTATAGAGGCTGTAAAAGAGGCAATTTGTCTTCAAGGATTGCTTGGAGAGCTTGGTATTGGTTAAGAAAGCATCACAGTATTTTGTGATAGCCAAAGTGTTATTCAGTTAGCAAAGAACCAAGTCTATCATGCAAGGACGAAGCACATTGACGTCTGCTACCACTTTATAAGAGAAATTTTGAAAGAAGTTGGAGTCGCGATACAGAAGATACGGACATATGATAATCCTGATGATATGTTAACGAAAGTGGTGACTTCTATTAAATTTCAACATTGTTTGGATCTGATCAACATTGTTAAATGGTATTTTTCCTTTTACTAGTTTAATAGTCATTTTAGAGTTTTTGTAATTCAAATTGTATTTTTCTATAATTGTTTTCAAAAATTAATGTACAAAAATAAATTAAACAAGATTTTTTAAAAAGAAAATATATTTCATATACCTATATTAATTAGGCATGTAAATAGGTTAGGCTAAGTCATGCTTTAGCTAAACAGGCATAAGCCTATAATGAAGGCAAAAGGCTTGAGCATAAATGCAATTTTTTAAGACTCAAACTTGAACCTTCATAAGACCTGATCAAATTTGAAACCTTTTTAAAGGTCTATTTATAATGTGCACCTTTAAAATGACCTCATATTGCAGGCCTTGAAGGCCATAAGTACACTTTATGCACTTTGAACCTAACAAAACCTATATAAATATAGGTTTTTAATAGGATTCAAAGTATAATATTTATAAATTATACATTTTAACTAAGCTTTTAGCTTAGATATAATTAAAATAAAATCTTCTTCTTATTATTATTGTTAAAAAAAATATTTCACGAACGTTCAAAGCTAAAAATATAATCATCTAAAATAAAATATTATTGTTATTAAAGAGAATAGTAAGGATACAACCATAAATAGTTAAGATGATTTTTCAAAGAAAATTTTCCACATAATAGTAGAGATAGTATTGTAATTAATTAATTATAACATGAAACTAGAATATAAGAATAAAAAAAATATTGTGTTGTTTATATGATATAAATATAATTATATTTATTTAATGAGTAAACTTATCAGACTTGGAGATTCTTAAATAAGCTTTAACTGGGCTGTTTACACATTTAAATTTTTAAATGGATCTTGGGCCAACCTCTAAAACAAACAAGCAAGACTGGACGAAACTCTAATCTCTTCCGCCCCCACTCACTTCGATTGGGTAGGGTTTTTTTCCCCAATCCTGACATTTTCTAATTAAGCGTAGTGGCCCAAACTGTCATTTTCAATTTAAAACTAGTGTGAAATGATATTTCAGATTTTATTTTTATTTTTTTTGTCCTGATCTGTAAATAAGGTGCCATGATTCTAACTGAAAATTTCCGGAAGTGGAAGCTCAAGAGAAAATGTTACCCTCATTTAAAAAAAAAAAGATATATTTAGCTAATTTGATTAAATTAAAAAAAATTAATAAAGTTGGTTAATTTAGCCTATATTTTCTAAAACATCATAATCATCTTAATTAATTCCCTTATTTACTCTCCTATTTGATTATTGTTGAGGGACCCTCAATAGGGGGTAAATTAAAATAATATTGATAAATATGAAAAAATATATTTTATATTTAGGATTAAAATCAACTCCCTAAATAAATATATCTTATATTAAAAATAGAAAGTGGCATTACTTTTTTGGGGTGGTTTGGCATGCGGGGAGGGGTGGTAAAGTGTTTGGAGAAATTTTTTTTGGAGATGCATTAAGGAAAAAAAAAAAAAAAAAAAAGAAAAAGAAGTGGCCTTTAAAGCCTGTAATTAATTTTCCTTACTTATTCTCTCTATTAAAATATGTTATGGTTAAAATCAAATTAAATATCAGTAATAAAAAAATCATATTAAATTGAACCACATCAAATAATTTTAAATTAAATTACTTGTTTGTGTGTGTGTGTGTATATTCATATTATTTTATATTAATTAATCATGTTTAACATATAATTTATCCTTGGGAAAACCATATTGCTCATGTACAGCAACACTAGAAAAAGACAAACATGAATCCAAGTCTATATTTTTCATCGGAAAATCAAAGTTCCTTATTTTTTTTTCCTTGAAAAAAATAATGAAAGTCTTCAAATGTTTGGTCTTCTTCTTCCTCATATTAATCATACAGTTACAGTGAAGCATTTCCACGTGATGAACAGAAACTTGCTTAACTATTGTCATACACAATGTCAATAATGGTGGCGTTCGATCACCTCAGCCATTAAAGTAAGATATCGGACCCACTCCATTTTCTCCTGCATTTTCTCCCTCACTTTTCTTCTTCTTTCATTTTCTCCCTTACTTTTCTTCTTCTTTCATTTTCCCTCCATACAAACGCAGAAGCTTTTCCTTTTCTTCTTTGGAACAGTGCCAGAATTAAGCCGTACAAGTCATGTGCATGTAATACTCTTGTTATGAAACAATGTAGTATAAATTAAGTACATGCACGTGTGTAAAATATTTTTGTGGGAAGAGGAAAGCAAATGCAGTGACCCAATTATTCTTTATTTATGTTTATATGAAGTAAAAATGGATTGTTATCTTATACCTCCGATTATAAATATAAGACATAATTTGTAATGTACTATAATTTATATTATAAACTACTTCTTCTAGTCCTAAAAATAAACGTAGTTTTCTATATTTAGAACCGAAAGTAGTATGTCCTATATTTAAGAATGAGAATGAAGGAGTAATATTATTCCCCACCCTTCATTTTTAACTTTTCTTAGGACTGCCACCAAAGTCGTCGTATTCACAATCAACTGGAGAGTTTGGAGTTTTCCTGAAGGGACCAATCCCCAGAAAATTGAGACAAAGAAAGACGGCCCCGAGAAATGGAAAGATTGGGTCACGTAATTAACTAGCACCTTCCCACAATTTTTTTTCAGTTTAATTAATGCATCTTACCCCTCGTTCTAAGGCTTAACTGGTAAAGGGATCGGACACTCTCACTAAAGGGAGGGGGGTTTGATCTTAGAGTTGGTCAAGGTGTTGAGGGAGGCATCCTTACTCCTAGGTGTTTAGGTTAACGTCTGAGGGTAATAGGCGGCCGCCTTGTTCAACATCGGTATCACCTATAAGAAAGGGAGATTTCGCCCTACCCTTAAGTCGTAGGTAAACTCAACCACTTTCTAAAATTTTTATATTAAAAAAAAAAAAATTAACGCATCCTTTTTAATTAGTTTATAAAAGAAATGTACAAAAAAATACATTAAAAGTTCAACGTATTTATTTCTAGTTTCTTCTCTGTCGCAATGGTGTGGTACAGGAGCGCTAAAATAATCGCACTCACCTATATATGATTTTTTTTTATTATACTCTTTCCTGCTATTTATGAGTATCACTATCTCACATAAACTTATTCAAAAAATGTAAGTGAAGTAGCACGTTTGATGCCCCCATACTTGGCAGGCCTATTTTGAGATTAGTTTTTGTTATATCGTTCAGTAAAGATATAATTCTATAATGCGTGCTTCACGTTGAAATTTGTTTCTTGCTCCATCACAAAAAGATAATAAGGTTTAAAGATATGAATAAATCCAAAAGTAGTGCTGCAAATTTGTGTATTTCCTTTGGTGGTTATAAGAGGAAAACACACAGCCTCTCTTTTCTCCTCATTCTCAATTCTCACACAAATGGATCAGCTTTCTTGGGATGCGTGGCTCTCTGAACTGGTAAGTAAAACTTCTCACACACTACTCTCCATTATCATCACTTCAAGCTTTCTAATTTGTGTGTGTATTGTTTTTATTTTTTAAGGAAATGGAAAACGAATCTGTTTTTTTAAGAGGAACAAACTCGGAGCAGAATGAAGAAGAAGCTGGAGAGTGTTTTCTCAGAGATATCTTACAGGACCCAACTAATTTATCTTCTGAGAGTGAGGCCATTTTTGCTCCAGCCACCGTGGCAGGCAGTGGCGCTACCACCAACTCCGTCGTGAACTCTGTGCAGTGTGATTCTCAAACAACACCACTAACTGCCTGCGTTCTGTCTTTCGATAAATCCATTGTCATACCAGACATCACAGATCCTAGCAGTTATTCTTCGAAGCTCAAACGGCGCTTTGAAGCAGTTAACGATGAACCGCCGCTGGTGGACGCCGTCAGAGGAACAAAGAAGACTAGAAGCGGTGCTGATGCGACGGATCACATAATGGCTGAGAGAAGAAGGAGACAGGAACTCACAGAAAGGTTCATAGCTCTCTCCGCCACCATCCCTGGCTTGAAAAAGGTTACAACTTACAACAAATCAACAATTTTGTGGATTTGGATTCGTTTTGTTTTCTCATCTGCCCCATCTTTTACCCCTTTGATCAAGATCTAATGGCCCCGTTTTAATATTCTATAAAAATATTATTATAATGGAGAGAGAGAGCCTTGGCGAGAGAAACCACGTCCCATCTTTGAATCTTGAACTTAATTAGTAGTACCATGAAACACGTGTCATATTAAATATTTATTATGCGTAGATTGATAAGTCGACTATACTGAGCGAAGCTATAAGCTACGTGAAGCAGCTTCAAGAGCGTGTGAAGGAGCTAGAGCAAGATACGAAAAACAAGATGATAATAATGGAGAAGCCCTATCATCATGCGGTGCTGTGTTCTGGAGATGATAATGTTGACGGTGGCACGCCACCGGCGATGAGTGAAGTGAACTACTTCGACGGCAACGGCAACAACGATGTTGTGCTGCCTGAGGTGAAAGCAAGAATCTCTGACAACAAACAAGTGCTGATAAGAATCCTGTGCAAGAAACAGAAATCCACCATGCTTACAATCCTTGATAAGCTCAAAAGCCTTCATCTCATTGTGTCTGGTAATAGTGTCATGCCCTTCGGCTCCTCTACTCTTGATGTCACCATCGTTGCGCAGGTAGGTACTATATGTACACACCATATATACTCATGTCCTTGATGTAAACTCAGTTGATTATTCTATGAGATCAAGGAATTTGAATAAACTACTCTCTCTAGTATTTATTATAGAAGTTAGTTGAGTTACTTAACATAACATGCATTTTTTAAAACACCATAGTCATTATTCCTTAATTCTCTTATTCTCTCTCCTCCTTAATTATTATTAAGGAAGCATCAATAGAGTGACAAGTATTAAAACTATGTCTTATATTTAGGATCAAGATCAACTCCTAAAATATATCTTATAATAAGGATGGGAGAAGTACTTAATTATAACATATCATTAGATTACATATCCATGTATAAGTTTGAAGATAAATGAAAAATATATATACTACTCTAAAGTAATTTATTTAGTTTTTTTTTAATCTCATCAATTGAGTTTCGTATTCAAGACAGATGGCAGTATATGTTTATTTCGGAATAATTATTCTGACGCTTTTATAATTTCACCCAAACATATATATATGATGTGCAGATGAGTGAGGAATACAGTGTATCGGTGCAGGATATAGTGAAAAGTATGAGGATGACTCTTAAGTGTAATGGAGATCCCTGCTAGTGTATCAAAAGAGGTGTACTCATTGGGGCTTCAAGATTTCCAAGTTCTGGAGAAAGCTAAGCTTGCTTTGTGCCTTCATTGGTCTGTCTAGTGTATCAAGAAGTCTTGTGGTTATCCATGAATCAATATATTAGTTGATGAAAAAGAATTGGAATAAAAGTGAGTGTACTTGATTTTTGAGAGCGAAGTTCGATGATGAAAGTTTAAGACACGCGGGCTGTACCTTACCATATGAATGAATGCTCATTTTGAAGTTTGAATAAGCCATTGCTAATTACTACAGTTTTAATTGAAAAGTAGGGTTAAAGGCATTTTTATCTTTAAAATTTTTCACCACGAGTACTAGTATTGCATATCCTAGACTATTTATTGGAGCAATTTCATCATTTCAAGTGTCAAAATTATTGCAATGGCATCCCTTGACTTTGTGACCTTAATTATTAATTTCAAATTGACTTTACATTGAAGAGTTTTTTTTGTCCTTACAATATCCGTGGACAAAAAATTAATGATAAGGAGCAATTGGTGCCCCAAGCTCGGTGGGCCCCACTAGACTGATTTATAACCTCATTTATAACCTCAGGCCGTTAATGTCTGCCCTGTTAATTAAAAAAAAGAGTAAATTAGGAAAAATATTGACAAATATAAAAGTTATAATTTATAATTAGGATCAAAATCAATTCTCTAAATATGTTATATATTAAGTTATAGGGAGCATACTGTCACGCGCGGAAGCACACCAGCATAGGAACTTCCCAGGAGGTCACCCATCCTGAGATTTTCCTAGGCTATGCACGCTTAACTTTAAGAAGCGCTAACCATCATGCCAAAAGCTCGAGTTGATAGCAGAGGCGCACCACATATTATTTATGTCCCAAAAACCTTCCCTCATCCTGGGCGATGTGGGACTTGTCATGATCGTGTGACAAGCTCCCCCACCCATCCTAGTGATGCCCCCATCACCCAGTAGGGGTCCCCCATTCCATCCACGGGGGAGGCGGCCCACCCCCTCCACACGGGGGCCCCACCACCACTGCCCATCACCGAGTGAGAGTCCACCTCCATTCCATCCACGGAGGGGCCACCACAGCTGGGCGAGGCGAGGTCGGCTATGATACCATTTGTCTCGCGCGGAAGCACACTTGCACAAGATCCTGAGATTTTCTTGGGCTGAGCACGCTTAACTTTAAGAAGCGCTAACCATCATGCCAAAAGCTCGAGCTGATAGCAGAGACGCACCACATATTATTTATGCCCCAGAAACCTTCCCTCATCCTGCCAGATGTGGGACCTGTCACGGTCAGACCGTGACAATACGCACAAATACGCATATCCAAATATGGAAGTGTATCTTGCACGGTACGAATGTTTCTCATGAATCATGACGAAACAGGCAATATCACTTTGAAAAAGCAAAATGTACTGTGAGTTCATTCTAATTTTGTAAAGTGCCCAGAGACTTTCTATTTATTACACTCATCTCACCGAGGCTATTTTGCTGATTGCTTCGCCTCTTTTATCATTACATACTTGACCTTTTTAAAAAAACATTAAAGAATTTAAATAAGTTAGTTAATTCTAACATATTTGGTGTATTATTTGAAAATATATAAGTTCATAAGTCAGATAAATTAATTTAGTATAAAAAAGATAAATATCAATACTTTAAAATAATTTATTTAGTTTTCTTAATTTCTCTAAAAAAAAATCAATTATATCTTATATTAACAACTGGAAAAGTAGCATTACAAAACTTGACCTCCTCCTTCTGCTTCTGCAAGCGCTTCCTTTTGAACTCAGTACCTCTGCTACATTTTGGAGTTTGCCAGCAATTATTATTATTACGACAAGAAAAATGATTTGCATTCTCACCTGTTTTTAAAACTAGCGTTAAAAAAGTAATTTCGTAAGAGCCTTCGGTATTCTAAACTATTTATTGAAGCAAGTTTCCCATCCAAATATCTAAATCGTTGTCGTGTCACCCCTTAACTTACAGCCACACATTAGGTTAGAAGGCATTAAGAAGCATACACACACACACATAGGATCTTTCCAAATATGGAGTGTATCTTGCAGAGCACAAATGTTTCTCATCAGTCATGAGGAAACAGGCAAGATCACTTTGAAAAAGCAAAAGGCTGAGTTTATTCTAATTCATAAAGTTCCCAGAGACTTTCTCTTTATTACACTCATCTCAACAAGGCTGTTTTGCTGCTTGCTTGGCCTCTTTTATCATTATTTAGTTGACCTATCAATTAAGATATAAATAATCATTAACAACGTTATCAAAAGTTATATGTATATACTCTTCTGGTTCATAATGCAAGATCCACTTAATCAATTTGAGCAAATTAAAAATGTTAGTTAAGTGATTAGTATTGTATTTTTTTCCCCTACAACATCCTAATCATCTTCTTTAATTTTTTCCCTCTATATATCGCTGATTTAATTATTATTGCTGGAATATCAATTGAGTTAATTTAAAAAGAAAATTGATAGACACTTGAAATATATCTTAAATAATTACAGTTTGCCAACCGACATTAAGGTTGTGTTTGGTTTGAGGGGAGGGAGTCTATCTTCTTAGTATAAAAAGTCAAATATGACCATAAATTTGCATTATTTTCCATACAAATATTTCACATCATTGTCACATTTGACTTTTCACACCAAGGAGGAAAGCTCCCCCTCCCCCTTCAAATTATACGACTGACTTAATAACACTTATGCACCCTACCACTTTGATCCTATTTATAAGTCTATTTTGACCAAAAATATGGTCATATTTATATGTCCAGTTTCAGGTAATAAATGAGATTGTGACAATTTTGCCCATATTAATTGTATAATTGCAAATAGAGAGAGAAAAAAATTTGAAAGATATGATACCTATTAATAAATAAGGGCAAAGTTAAAAATTTATCACATAATTATTAAGCTAACTACCTCTCCTTGGTATATGTGATTGAGTCAAAATGAACTTATAAATAGGACCGGAGTGGTATAATAATACTCCCTTCGGTCCTAAATATAAGACATGATTAGTTTTTTTTGGAGAGATTAAGGAAGTTAAATAAGTTACTGAATAATATTATATGTTGTGTATCCTTAAATTATATATTAGCTTATAAGTTAAACAAAATGGTTTGGAGAAAAAAATGATAAATATAAATATTTTAAGATAATTTAATTAGATTCCTTAATATCTTTAAAAACGCGAACTCTATGTTCCATTTTGGACCGAAAAGAGTATATATCATAATGCGACATCTTTTAGCTAAAATTTTAACCTCCCCAACTATTGTGGGGTGGATTTTCTTGAATGCCAATGTTACTGTTGGAGGAAACAGGAAATATTACTTTTTAAAATAAAATAAATAAATTAGAAGGGCGTGCAATAATTGTATGAGGTTCAACCATGATCAAACCCTCGACCTCCGATTTATATGGAGCTTTCATTCCACTAAACTACAGAGTAACTAAAAAAATGTCACTTTCAAAATCATAGGGCCTAAATGTAATCTAATCTCATATAGGGCTCAGAGACTTTCTCTGTATTACACTCTTATGATTCGCCTCTATGTTGTTAATGCTTCATGAGACCTGCTTCCCACTTCTTCGTCAAGCCCTTCCTGTTGAGCTCCATGGGTACTTCATTGTACCATTTGGCTCATTGGTTTTGGAGCATCCAAATCTACCTCCACCATCCTTAAGGGTAAGTTTGGTTTGAGGGGAGGGGAAGGAAAAAAATAAGGGGAGAGAATTGTAAAAAAAAAAACAGTCTAGTGGGGCCCACAATTTTCTCCTGCCCTCTCCTCTTTTTCCCTCCCCTCCCCTTCCCTCAAACCAAACTTACCGTAAATCTCATGGCCACATTTAATTATCACAATATATATAGCGGCTTTTAATATAAGCCCTAGTATGGATCAACTTGTTTTAAGTAATTTTATATTTTACTGAGATAAAAGTATTCTCAAATATGTTTGTCTCGTACAAGGCAAAGTTATCTATCTCAGTATACTTACATTGTGAATGATTACACTTTTCCATTTAAGAAAATTGAAGGTCAAATATGACAAGGCTAGCTTTGTGACAATAGAGAGATTAAAGTTAAAGCAAGACTGATATTGGCTTGAATGAGATCTCTATAAAAACAAAATCGTTCTTAAATGCCGACTGAATTGTTGTCTCATATCAGCAAATAATTGTTGCATGTCTGCTACAGTGTTATGGATGTATATAATTTAAATTCTCAATGAAACAAACTTTTGAAGGCAACGCGCGCGGCCGGGTTGGATTCCCTTTTGGAGCTTATAATGCAACAAGTGATAGTTTGTTTTAGCTTTTTAGAAATGTTTTTATACTTTTGAAAAATAAATATGTGAGAAGAATTTTATCGGAAATTTTTTTTTTTTTTTTTTTTTTTTTTTGGGGTTTCCCATAACTCATTATAATGGAGGCAAGTCTAGCTCAGGTAATACTTACTAAAGCACTTATATGCGAAGTGAGTATAGCTTCTTGATATATTTGGGTTTGTTTGGATTACTATGGGTAAAATGACTTTCATTTCATTTGATGTTTGCATACTAAAGTCCAAGTTAGAAGTCAAATAGTATAATATGATTTTATGTTTGAATGAGTTTTTCTAAAAAAAGGTCATTTTGGTATAAACTTATTTGGATAATATATTAAGAAATTAGTTTTAGAACCATCAATATGTTAGTTTAGATGATAAGTGACCTCATCTCCATAATGAAAAAGTATACCTTCGAATCCTAGGATGTTAGTTATGATTAGTTTTGATGATGTCTTATAGATGCCATTCTTAAGAGCAAAAAGATTGCATACTACATTTATCTTCTACTTTGACTAATTCTTATATTTAATGTAGATGCAAAGTTTAATAATGGAGATTGATCAAGATAAGGTATTAAAGAAAGAAGAAAAGAAGAACTTGCAAGGGTTATCAAGGAAGCAAGATGTTATTCCAAGTTCAATGATGAAGAATGATCAAATTGGGAGATGGAAGAAGGAAGAACTTGCCGAATGGAATGAAGATATCATTATTCAAGTTCTTATATTGATGCTAGAAGGCTCTAAGATCATATGGAAGTTCGAATAACTCAATTCAGAGTTAAAACAAGCAAATATAAGGTTTAAGACGAGAAAACTCGAGGTTTGAGTACAAACCTCGAGGTTTGAATGTCTTCAGCATCTCTGGCGTCTCTGGACTAGGAAACCTCGAGGTTTCACATCAAAACTCGAGGTTTTAGCACTGATCAGCAACTCTGGTCTACTCTGTTTCACGTTCAGCTTGGGCGAGGTCTAATAATTCGATGATATCTCCCAAACCAGAGATCCGGTTGAGGTGAAACTAGTGCCATATGAAAATAGACTTCCAATGCGTCATTTTGATATAAAATTCAAGCCCAAAGGAGCTCATATCAAGAAGCTATGAATTGTGGAAGTTGACTGTGAAATTCACACCACACAACAGACCAAGCTTCAATGTTTTGAGTGTAACTCACTAACTAGAAATCGGATTGAGCTAAAATCGGTGGCATATAAAAGTATACTGAAAAAGATTTCCATCAAGATTTGAATGGACCAAAATGGAGTTCAGACCAGGGAGATATGGCCTTCAAAAGTTCACAGTCAATTTAGGACGTTGCAAAAGCACTGGTCAAGAACAGCCTTCATTTATCGGATCATAACGAGGCATAATACAATGAGTTTGGAGCTGATTCTTCTTGCAATGGATTCTCACCTTGAGCTTGGATATGGTAACTTGAGTTTAAGATTGGCCAAGAATTTTCCAAGTTTTGAACAAAGCAAAACCTCCGGGTTTGAGCTCAAATGGTGTTTTCTCAAGTTTCTCAAAATTGTGAGAAACCTCGAGGTTTGGACAAACCTCGAGGTTTGTCTAGGCGAGAAGGATCTTCATTTTTCCAAGTTTTCAAAACCTCCAGGTTTATGTTTTGGCGCAAAGCGAGAATTTTGAAATCTAAGTGAAACCTCGAGTATTCGAGAAAACCTCCGGGTTTTACGCCATCCGAAGAGCAAACGACTTTTCATTGATCTTGAAAACCTCCGAGGTTTCAGAAAACCTCCAAGTTTGCTCTTGGCGCGATTTTGCAAGGTTTCACATTCAAAGTAAAACCTCGAGGTTTTTAGAAAACCTCGAGGTTTTGACACTCGAGAGAGAATGACGCTTTTCTACTACTTTGGAAACCTCCGGTTTTGGGAGAAACCTCCAGGTTTGATGTTTTGGACTTAAATCTCTTTCACTTGCTATAGTCCAAAACCTCAAGGTTTGAAGAACAAACCTCGAGGTTTGAAGAACAAACCTCCAGGTTTCTCAGCGTCTTCAGAAATTCAAATCTAACGATTTTGCTATACCTTCTTGTTTGATCTTAATACTTCCTATGATTATTCTCTAATGTTCCTAGACATGTTTAACCACTTTATTCTTTGAGTTTCGAATGCAGTTAGAGAATGTACATTGAAGGTTTAAAGCAAAAACAAAAGTGATGTCAAGCACATTAAATGTAAACCCGAGAAAGTTGCATACTTTTGGGTAATCCATTTGCACACGCTTACAAAGAATTAAAGAATGATTTCCACATCCAACAGTCGCCACTCCAACGGACGAATTTGCAGAGAGTCAACTCTGAACTTCTGCACAACTAGATTAAGTGAAGATTAGAGAGAGAAGAGAACCAAAGCTTAACTTAAACCTTATCTAATGAAGGCAATGGTTATATTGAAGATTCAAACGGTCATATATTGATCTCTACCTATAAAAGAGGACAGATTCAAGCAGAAAAATGCAGAGACACAAGCTTACATCTTCAACATGCTAATACTCTGATTTTCACATTACTCACACTCTGTTTTTCAATGTTTACATAGTTTATCATAGAGAGTGAGATAATTTGTATTGCACTTCATTGTTTATCATATTCACTTCACGAGAGAAGATTCATTATAAACATTCTATCTATTTATTTGAGAGTTACTCAAGATTGGATAATCTTGAGAGGGAAAGTAGATTGTAACCTTGCATTGTGTAAGGGGAGTATCTCGGTGAGAGATTTGGCTTCACAAGTGCCTCGCACTACAAAAAAAATCAGTTTTAGTGACGGAAAAAAATCCGTCGCTAAAAAGGGTTTTTCCGTCGCTAAATGAATTTGCGACGGATTTAGTCCGTCATAAAAATCCTCGTCACAATTGCGACGGATTTCAAATATCCGTTGCAAATTTCAAATTTAGCGACGGATTTTTTTTTTTTCCGTCGCTAAAGCCTGGGATTAGCGACGGAAAAAAAATTCCGTCGCTAAAGCCTGGGATTAGCGACGGATAGTGATCCGTCGCTAATCCCCGGGTTTAGCGACGGATTATTATCCGTCGCTAAGTTAAATTGAATTTTTTTAAATTTAATATTTTTTTAATTTGGTTTTTTTTTTTAAATTTTTTTTTTAAAATTATTTATTCCTATCACAAATATTGATTTTAATTTTTTTTTTGAGAAATTAATAAAACATTTAAAAATATAATAATAAACTGTATATCATAAAAACGTGAAATAACAATCCGAAAGAGTTTTACACATCGAAAACAAAATATAAATAATATTGTTTAAAAGAAAATCTACTAAAATATAGTCTAAACGGTAGCATCATCATCATCATCAACACCACCATCATCATCCGCACCACCGGGAGCCGGCCCCTTACCCTTGTCTTTCATTAGGGATAGGAGTTGCCGCATCTCCCCATCATCTCTCATTCTTTGAGTCATCTCGCTGCATCATCTGCTCCTTTATCATCTCCTGTTCTTGAAGCATCTCTTTGCTTCATCATCTCTGTTCCTCAATCATCCATTTGCCTCATTATCTCCCGCTCTGAGTCATCTGTCTTATGCGGCTCATTTCACCGCTTGCCGACTCATCTCTTGTTGCTTGCTCCTCCACCAATGCCTTCATCTTTTTTATCTCATCTACAAATGTATTAGGGAGTACGTTTATTTTTTGTCCATCATTTAAATAGACCGGGGAATGAAAATGTCACAATCAATAGCAAATGTATAACGTTTACCTATAGAAACACCTTGGTCTTGCGGATGAGGAGCGCTTCATTTGCTTGATCGGCCGCAGAGCCACCGAACCCAAAGACTCTCCCTTTCTTGTTAAATCCGCTGCAGCCTCAAAGAAGACTCTCGTTATCGGAGTAAGACGATAAGGGGTCGGTCCCGTCTGACGAGGCTCTATCTGCGATGACTTATGAAAGGTTTCCTACAAGGAAAAAAATACATAAATAAGACGTGTGAAATAATATAAATATAGTGGTGCACGAAACAAATAATAAATGCAATAAATGTCTCACCGCTATTTGCTTTGCCTTGGGGTTAATCCATTGCCTCTCGCTCCCTTCGATTTGCTTGGAATGGGTCCGCTCAAAGGTAACCCACTCAATCGATCCCGGGCAGAACTTCCCCGACTCGACCGCAAACACAAATGATGACCTTAATTAATTACTTCACAAAGTACAAAATATTGAATACATAAATAGAAAATAATTGTACTCACAATTTTTCGTCGATGCTCACTAATTGGAATGGAGCCACCAACATATGACGGTCCTTCCATTACGGCCCTATTTTGCTTATTTTTGTCACTTTTGTTATGAAACTTGGGATCCTGGGCCCATTTTTGAATTAATTCATCTGCAGTGTCGGGTTGAATCCAATCTTGCTTACCTCTGTGCCTTCTCAATTTATAACACCTCTCAGACAACCACCGGCCTCCCTTATAGTTATAAGATTTTTTCAAATTTTCACGATCTTCGGGCAACGTCTTATACTCACGTTGCAAATCAATAATGAATAATTAGTGCTTTAAATTTTAAAGCGCTTAATGATAAAACACACAACTTACCAAGAACTCTTCGAACCAACGATCCCGATTCGCCTTAGGGATACGTGTCCAACCGCCCCAAAGGCTGATTGAAATTACGGAATATTTGGTTCGAGATCCAATCCGCAACCCGATTATAAGGGTAAAATCTGAAGGCGAGAGGACGGGATGCAAATTAGAGAATACCAACTAAAGGTAGAAAATCGTAACATTACTGGTAAATTTACATGACTTACTCGTTGTCGCCTGCAGAACAGATCCAAAGCTTCCCTGTCGCAGGATCTACCGTTCCCCGAGATGGGTGTCTTGGAGGAACTACCTTCTTCCCTAAACGGCTCACGAGGCGACGTAGTGTCTTTGAAGGAAAGAATGTCAACTATATTGAATACGTTTGTACATAGATGGTTAAAGAGAACTTAACATATGTAAATCAATCGAGAAATTGTAAAGTAAACCTGCTTGTGCCCCTTCTTTGTGGATCATTGGAAGTTCTGGCACACGTGCACCGCCCATAAAAGAGTGGGGGTCGGCGGAGAAGATGACATATGAAGTGACGGTGAAGATGACATATGAAGCGCGGAGAAGATGACATATGAACGACGGTGAAGATGACATATGAAGCTGAAGGTGAAGATGAGATATGATCAAGTGACGGCAACTCACGGGGAACCGGAGAGCCCTCTGCGAATAGAGGGGGCAGATGGCGTCGCCTACCCCCCTACGATAGGACGGGCCCGAGATCGACCACCACCACGTCCACTACCCGAACGCCCTCCGTATGCTCCATCTCGAACACTCATAAACATTATGTCAAAATGTATATAAAGTTAAGAAATTTAATTAATGACACGGCGAAGTAGGATGTATCTAGTATAATATATCGTCATAGACAAAAAACTAACACAAATCAATCGGACGATTCTGTTCTTCGACCTCTCGCTTCCATGCCTTCCTCGGAGTCTCATAATCGTCGAACTTAGATTCACTATCGAGAAAAAATCTCCTACGCCTCATCGTCGATTCCTCATCATCAATTTGAATAGGAATCAACTCTAACTCCCATGATAGAATCGAAGCAGTTGCTCGGTATATCGTCGTCGGCAACGTTTACTGGCGTACATGTTCCGCATCGGCTTGGAACGGTTCCTTCATACCGTCATTTGTTTCCGACTCTTTCGACTTGGGTATAATATTTCGTGCTTTGGTTTTGATAACTCCCCTCCACCCTTGGCGCGATGTGGGGTATGATGTATAGTAAACTTGTTCGCTGTTGAGCAAGGATGAAAGGGTCATAACCAATTTGTATATCTCCTTGTCACTGGATCTCAACATTTCCATATTTGTCCACTTTTGTCCCACGCGGACTGTTATCAAACCACTCACATTTAAAAAGGGTCACCAACTTGTCCCACGGGTAACTCGGCTGAATTATGTCGGTTAACTTCCCGTAGTAGTCGCCCTCCACCCCATCAACTTGGTCACCTCGACAACATACACCGTAATTGCAACATACGAAGCATTCGCATTCGCTTGACAGTTGAAAACCGATACCCATTGATTAAATATTTGTTGCAGGGTAACAACTATTGTAGCTCCATAAGATAAACTCCATGCAACTTCATTGGGATCTGGTGGATTTTTCACGAAGTACTCTCGAAACAATTTTGGAAACTCCGAGTTCGTGAATTGATCAACTTGGGATTCGACATTGAAGGATTTTCCGATCGGACCAAATTAGAGAAGTGACTGTAAGAAAAAATGAAGTTAATACTTCAATACTTACCGTAATAAAAAAGAAAAGAAATCTTACTTTAAATGGGCGGCCTCTTCACGGTTGTTAAGAATGTACCACTCGCTACTTGCTTATCTCTTAGTCAAGAGTTGACCTCCAACGTTTTCCACGACTCGGCACGGAAAATTAAATATTGATTTTTGTTTGCTCGTATCACCGCCATCGTCGTTGCGAGACACCCCTCTCCAGCTTGATATCATTTCGGGGGATAATAGTATGACGCAAATTTTGTCGCCTCTTCGACTAGATAAGCTTCGCGATAGATCCTTCAACGTACCTTGGATTTTTTATCTTCTTCTTAAGTGTGCGTAAAAACCCGCAATGGACAATGAGAGAGTATTTATAAACTAAAGTATCATGTCCTTCAATTAATAAATGTGCGAAATAAATATATATATTACCTCTCAAACGGATACATCCACCTATATTGTTGTGGCCCTTCTACCTTTGCTTCGTAGGCCAAATGAACGGCAAGTGTTCCATTGAGTCAAACATGCTTGGAGGAAACACCATCTCTAACTTGCATAGCATTATTGGCATGCTCGTCTCAGTGCCGTAACTTTTCAACACTAAGCTCGGAAGCACTGATTTCTCTAAAGAACATGGAAAATTCAGTCGGAATAGACCATATATGCTTCGGAAGTGCTTTGAAGGCCCCGGAAGCAATCTCGGAAAAAAACATGACAATCATGACTCTTCATCCCGAATAACTTCGCCTCGTGCATGTTGACACATCTTTTCAAGTTTGACGCATAACCGTCCGGGAGTTTTAGGTCTTTAACCCATTGTAACAACTCTAAATTCTGTTGTTTGTTGAATGTGTACGCTCTAGGTTTGGAAGGCGTCCGTGCCATTCTGCACCAAATTCAAATCAGGCCTTCTGCAAATCGCTTCTATGTCCAGTCTTGCGTTGACTGTGTCCTTCGTCTTGCCCTTGGTGTCCATCACAGTGCTCAGAATATTGCAAAACACATTCCTCTCAATATGCATGACATCGAGATTGTGTCTTAACAATTGATCTTTCCAATATGGTAGCTCCCCGGAATATCTTTGCGTTTGTTCCAATGATGATCAACGCCGTATCCCTCGGGTTGGTGGAAGCAGCCCCCTCTTCAACACTTTGAATGTACTTGACCTGTCCCATACTTCTTCGCCACTTAAACGACGAGGTTGATACGCTCGTTCAACCACATTCCGCGTGAAGTCTTTTCTATTTCTCCTAAACGGATGATCGGGGGTAGGAATCGCCGGTGCTGTCAAACCAACGGACTTTGTGACTATGTTCCAAGGTAAAACCCCTGTTACATTCAAGACATACCGGGCATGCAAGCTTTCCCGACGTTTACCCGGCCACTCAACATCCCATATGCGGGGAAGTCATTTATCGTCCACATTAAGGCGGCATGCATTGTGAAATTTGTCTCAATGATATATCATACGTTAGAACCCCTTCAGTCCACAATATCTTCACTCGTCTATCAAAGGCCGAGGTACACATCTATCTTCTTTTTTGGGTTGGATGGCCCGGGGGATTAACGCGTTAAGAAACAAAAATTCTCTTCTCATGCACATAGAAGGTGGGAGGTTGTACGGTGTCACAATGACAGGCCAACAAGAATAAATCCTACCCGTAGTGTCGAAAGGAGCGAACCCATCTGAACATAGACCAAGACGAACATTACGGGGATCCATAGCAAAAAAAGGATTCGCCTCGTCAAATTTACGCCAAGCTCGGCATCGGATGGATGCGTCACAAAGTTTTCATCCTGTGATGCTCCCGGTGCCATCTCATGTGAGCATTTGTTTGTTCTAATGCATACAATCTCGAAATGCAGGTACGAGAGGAAAGTACCACATCTTGCATAATGCTTGAAGGGTCGTTTTCCTTCCATTCCTCACAACTTTATATCTGTCATGTCCACTGAGAATTTACAATTGGTCGCTCGGCATCATCTTTGTAATACAACATACATCTATGGGCGTGAATGGATTTTTTCACATCAAGCCCTAGCTCTTTCACCTTTTTTTTTGCTTGATAAAAATCCTTCGGCAAATTATTGTCTTTGGGAACAACCTTACTCATGATCTGCATCATTTCGTTGTAATTCCTCTCACTCATGTGGTGATCGGTCTTCAAGCTTAGTGTTGCTAGGGTAGCCGATAGCGATGAATATTCACTATTTTCGAAGTGTTCACAACCTTCCCACAACGGACGTTGCGCTTCTTGAAGCATTTTATAGAACCTATCGGCCGGATGAGGATCCTCTCCCATGTATGATGGTTGATCAGTATGTGTATCGGTCTCCTCTCCCATGTATGAAGGTTCAGCATGAGTAACGGGATCGAAATATTGGCCGATCGACGGTCCTGCAGCGTCTATAACCAACTGCTGATATTGATTAAGGTTGTCTCGATGACCGTCCCCGTAATAACCACTCGGTATCTGTCGGACTTCGCCATGACATTCCCAACACTCATAATCCTTCATGAATCCCTTTTTACACAAATGGATTTTCACCGTCTCCGAATCTTGAAATCTTAAACATCTACATTTGACACATGGACAACTGATCGCCCTACTTGAATTAGGTGAATGTGCCAAAGCAAATTGGATGAACTCTTTCAAACCCGCCAAGAATGGTTGAGTTAGTTCTCTTCTCTCAGTTAGACGATTGTACATCCAACTCCTATCACGATCGCCCTCCATACTTCCTAGCTATGGCAATTACTAATCTAATTAACATCTCATTATGCCACAAATATATATATATATATATATATAGAAGTGCCGCCAACCAATTGACACTTACTCAAGAAATTAAGAAACCAACACATGCATTGAACTAATAATGTAATTTTATAGTTGTAATAAAATTCAAGGTTAATGAATTATAATCTTTTAATTGTTCAAATTATCCATCCATATGTATAACTTGTTGACGAATTTTTCACAAACAAAAACAAAAAGATAAATAAAATATGTAATTCATATTTTCTAATTACATATTTCAAATTCTATATATTACATATACGAAATTCTATAATAAAATAAAAAGTTATAAATTAGAATACTCTAAACCCTAATAAAATAATTATATAAATTAATATATATATATAAATAGAAATAGAAATATATAAAATAAATAATATTATATCCTTATTCTTATTTTTTTAAACAAAGAATATACTAATTAAATATTCTTTTTTTTTTTGATACAAAATTAAATATTCTAATAAATTGAAAAATGGAATAGAAATATTTATTAACATATTATAGATTATTAAAAGATACTTCCTAAATTGACATCTTCCTCAAACTTAGTACATAAAACTAGTTTAATTAAGATACATATATAAAAGCAATATAATAGTAGTAACTTAAAAGGTAAAAAGAATCCGATGTTCACCCATAAAAAGAAGAAATTATTTCATGCATGTACACAAAATTAACGAGAACACGTACACCTTATTTTTTTACCACAACATAACCATATACATAAAATTTTCGGAGATATAAGAGGTATATAACTAATAAAGACAACAACATTATAACTATTTTAACAAGAAAATTTACGACATCAAAATCCACGCATGCAATTGTAGGTTTTTTAGGTTTTCAAATTTTTCTACCCAGATTTATCATGAAAGAACGAATATCAAATATTATAAGAAGTTGTTAGACTTACACGGAGGTTCACCACAAGTAAGGAGTGTCTTAGAAGGTTGTGAGGGCAAGAAGGAGCAGAGAGGAGGACCCAATAACGAACTAGAGACCACCTAACTCACTTGATCTTCGCCTCCAATACACCAAAAAAAATTTTGACCTTTAGTGATTATACTACTTTAGGAAAGGTAGAAGAGAGTAAAATAAATAGTCATAGTTCTCACCTTAATCTTAATCTTTCTAAGCTTCTTGGATCTTTGTAGGCCGCAACAAGGAGGATCGGGAGCAACCGGAAGAGGAAGGAGAAGGGGGTGGGGACGATGGAAGGAGGAGGAGGGGGAGGGCCGGCGGTGGAAGGGGGAGGAGGAGGGCCGGCGGTGGACGGGGAGGGGAGGCTCGGTGGTGGAAGGGGTGGGGTGGGGGTCGAAAATGGAAAATGGGGGTCGACGATGGGTGGTCTGGGCGACGAGGGAAGGAAAATGGGGAGGTGGAAGGGGAGGGGGGAGGGCGGCGGTGGAAGGGGAGGAGGAGGGCCGGCTCGGCGGTGGAAGAGGAGGCTCGGACTCGGTGGTGGAAGGGGTGGGGTGGGGGGGGTCGGAAATGGGAAATGGAAAATGGGGCGGGGGTTCGACGACGTCGAAAGGGGAAAATGGTAAGCTGGGGTAGCGACGGAAATTGTTTCCGTCGCAACCCCACCGGGTTGCGACGGACCTTGAGTCCGTCGCAACCCCGGCCTCGGGGTAGCGACGGACTCTAGTTCCGTCGCACCCCCACCGGGGGTTGCGATGGACCGGTTCCGTCGCAACCCCCCCCCCACTGGGGTTGCGACGGATTGGCTCCCCGTCGCTACCCCGGCTCGGGTCGTGACCCCACCGGGGTTAGCGACGACGGAAGGCGTCCCGTCGACCCCCCCCGGGGTAGCGACGGAATTTATTTCCGTCGCAACCCCTGGGCTGAGGGGGTTGCGACGGATTGGCTCCGTCGCTACCCCGGCTCGGGGTCGTGACCCAGGCGGGGGTTAGCGACGGACAGAAGCGTCCGTCGCAACCCCGGTAAATGGGGGTAGCGACGGAAGTAATTTCCGTCGCAACCCCGGTACGGGGGTAGCGACGGAATTTATTTCCGTCGCAACCCCGGTAGCTCCCCGTCGCTACCCCTGCTCGGGGTCGTGACCCAGTGGGGTTGGGCGGCAGACGGACTGGTCCGTCGCAACCCCTGGGGTTAGCGACGGACATTAATTCCGTCGCTAACCCTGGTGGGGGTTGCGACGGACCCTCAATCCGTCGCTAATTTTCAAAAAAAAAAAAAATTTGTTTTTTACTCGAAATTTGCGACGGAAATAAAATTTCCGTCGCAAATTCTCAATTTTTTGCGACGGAAAATTTTCCGTCGCTAAATCCGTCGCTATTTCCAATTTTTCTAGTAGTGCTGGGTGAACTTGTGGGATTGTAAAGGCTTCTCTTGTTCCCGAATTAAACAAGAGGATAGTGGATTGAAAATCTCAAGTAGAGCTTGAGGACTGGACGTAGGTCAAGGATAGGACCGAACTAGGATAAATCTCAGTTTGCATATTCTCTTCCCTTATCTCTTATGTTTTCAGCATATATGTTTGAATGACTGTCTATTACCTTAGAACTCTCTACTGTTATACAAACTGGTTTTACTGAGTTGCAAAAGGATTTTCAAAGTTCCTAAATTTTTATACTTCACCCAATTCACCCCCTCTTGGGTTCAACCGGTTCTTACATAGGAAGTGTTCTTTATGGGAGAGGCTAAAGTCCTTGCGCTCTAAGCTTTAAAAGGGATTATAAAACCCCTCGTCCTTGGATTTAACTGGCAAAGGGGTTGGACACTCTCACCAAAAGGAGAGAGTTCGATCCTAGAGTTGGTCAAGGCGTTGGGGGAGGCATCCTACCTCCCGGGTGCCTAGTTAAACGCCTGCAGGTAAAAGACGGTTCGCCCTGGCCAACATTGGTATCACCTAAGAGAAAAAGAGATTTCGTCATATCCTTGAATCGTAGGTGAGCCCGACCCCTTTCCTAAAATTTCAGTATAATATATATATATATATATATATATATATATAAGAAAAAGAAAAAGAAGTAAGTTTCTGAATGTCCGAATACTGAGAAAAGACGAAAGCTGAAAGCCAAAAGTATGAAAAAAGTTATTCCAACTCTCAAGTTTCAAGTGCCTTTTTGGGAAATAATTCAGTTCCCCCAAATCTGTTTTTTTTTCCCCCTTTTTCATTAGACTTGAGTTCAAGTGTTTTTCATGCTTAGAAGGTAGTTTAACAATTACAATATTTTGAACCTTAAATATAATATATGATTAACTTTTTTGAGAGATTGATAAATTTAAATAAAATATTTAATCATATCATATACTATGTATGATTAAATTAGATATCGGTTTATAAGTCAAACAAATTAAATTTTTTAAAAAATGATAATATAAATAATTTAAATAATCTTTTTAATCTTCCAACAAAATTAAATGAATCTTATGCTGAGAAAGGAAGGTAGCATATCCCAAGCAGTGGCGAAAGGTCTCTATGGCCAGTGGTGCCCCCCGTGTAGCATTTGATCTTATAAAATTTGCTAAAATATACTATATATATATATATATTTATTATATGATATTTTATTTGGCCATAAATTTGGCACTTGACTAATTTTTTATCTTCTCTATAAGGATAATGTTTGTTTCATTACTCATTATTTGTGAGAGGAAAGTAAAATTCTTGTTTGAGATCTAGAAAAGATCAGTATCATCTTATATATTGTTTTAATTTATAATTATCTGTTATTATTTGTTTGTATTTTCAGATTATTTAATACTATTTAGTAAATACCTCCTCTGGTCCTTATTTAAGGAACCAACTAACAATTCTCACAAGTCAATAAAAACAGTTAAAGTAAATAGATTTATCCTAAAATTTAAGTAATTTTCAATATTATCTCTATTAATTACACTAAACTCTAATATTATATTAATTATTACTCTTTTTTCTCGAAAAAATGAGTTAATTATTACTCTCACTCACTACCTTTTTAATTATGGGTATACATAGAAAAAAAATATTTAATGTTATTTGGAAACAAGCAAGTGTTTTATAAAAAGAACCAAATATACTTGTTAGTTGGTATATTATAATAAGAATTAAAAAAAATAGTTCAATATGTTTATTTTTTGACCTGGGCTACAAATTTTTCCTGGTTCCGCCACTGATCCCAAGTTGCTTCTATGCCACAAGTTCGCTTGGGCCCAACACTGCGTGTCTGTAATTACAGGCTCTACAGCTATGACGTTTCTAAAAGGTGAGTAAACTGAAGAGAACACATGGCCATTAATGCTTGGCCAATTAATATTATTATTCTCCTTTACTCAAGAGGCATGGGTGAAAGCTGGATGCTCACCCCACATCAATCCACGATAAGATGAAAGATCCCGAGGTGGGATCTCTCCATTATCACTGCAGCTCTTCAGTTATTTTTTGATCCAAATAAATATTCTACGTGTAGGTGTATGTGTATTTTAGTTTTTAAAAAATGTTTTTATGATTTACGAGGTCTCAACTTATAAAAAAAAATGTTTCTAAAATGATGGTTTGAGGTTTTCCAAGCAGACCAGTACATGTGATATTGTAACTTCCCTGTGAAAACCCTAATAATTTTACAGTGTTCATGGAGTGATGGACTGACTCGGTTGAAAGAAAGAAGGGACCCAAGGCTGGATACTGCAGCCTGCAGGCAAAGATTACAACTTGACTCCCACGAGAAGTTCAAAAAGTAGTTCTGTTTGGAATGATGATTGTAATTTGCTCAATAAGAATATAACAACGTAACAAGGGTTAAAGTCTAATTTTTCTTCTAATTTTTTTCCATTCATTTTTAGTAATTGTCACTCCCACACTCGCCACTGCCGGTAAGTGCATGTTAGGGAAATTCTAAAAGCTAAAACAAACATATTCATATGATTTATGAGATAAGTATATAAAAAGAATTTTGTCTAGGCTTATTAAAAAATACTTCTAAAACCATAATTGGAAGGTTTTCTAAACATACAATTTGTAAGGAAAAAATGTCTTTTTTACACAAGTTCTTAAATCCCGGTTGAACTACCTTGTGCGTGGAAAATAATTTTTCATACCGGGAATAAGTATGCTGTAGAAAGTGATTTTCGCTGTGTAGAAATGAACTTTATTTAAAATATAAATAAATAGATACACTTTTTGCACCTATTATAATTACTTTTTTTATCCTCATTATAATGCATTTCCAATATATTTTACTAAATTAAGAAAACTTTTAAATCTTATTAACTCCATATCTTAAGATTTAATAACCTTTTAACTTTACCACTATTTAGTATGAAGAGATGAGTGACAATTAAGAAATCCAAAAATAATTAAATTCGGGATGTAATTATACATTCATATGATAAACTTATTGATGTAACTGCGTGAAGCGAGGTTCTCTCACTGGTACAAAAAAAAAAAAAAAAAAAAGGTTTTTTTAAATTGGATATAAATCGCTTTTTAGACCAGATATGGAAACAGTTTACTTTTAATACCGGATGCCCTACCGTTATTAAAAAATTGCCTTTTAGACCAGTCAAAAAAATTTTAGGTTTAACAATTCGAACCATATAGACCTGAAATTACTTATATTAGGTTTAAAAAATATGATTTTTAAGGCTGGCAATATTATATGTCCAGTCTAAAAAATCTGACTTTTAAGACTGGAGGTATCATACAACATGTCATAAAAGTTTAACTTTTAAAACCGGATATTTAATTAAAGACAAACAATAGGTCTTAAAATTCTGACTTTTTAAACCGGATATTCAATTCAACAGGTCTTAAAATTCATACTCACCTATTTTAGGTTTGATGACAGGAAGAGAGATTCAAAGAGAGCAATTTCAGGTTTAGGCACAAAGAAGAGAGGATATAGTGAACAAGTTGTATCATGGCGCTAATCTTTTAGACCGGATATCCTTAACTGCAGGTCTTAAAAGTTCAACTTTTAGACAGGCAATTATTAACATCCGGTCTTAAACGTAATAATTTTTTTTTCTTATCTTTTAGACCGGTTCTTATTAATGATGGGTCTTAAAGTTTCCTTAAAAAAAGTAATCAATATTTTTATTTTTTTTAACCTTTTACACCAGTTGTTTGAGAAACATGTCTAAATAATTTATTTTAGACCTCATATAAAAGAACCGATCTAAAGAATTCTTTATATTTGCAAAACAAGTCATCGGTCATACTTTTTAGACCTAATCTTTTATAATCCGATCTTAAATATGATGGTCTAAAAACCCCTTTTATAGTAGTGTCTCTCTGAAGTTGGCACATGTGTGGTGCTTTCCAGTGCCTTTGTTGGCACTTTCCAGTGCTTTCTAGCTTCATACAACAATTTCTCAACTCTCCTCTCACCATCTCTGCATTTCGTCTCACAAGTTGTCGCCTTTTTCTCCTGGAAGTTTGTTCCTCTCGTTTGTTTTTCTTTTACCACCATCAACTTCTATTTCCTTTCTTTTAGGACCGGAGGGAATCACATTTTTTTTCACCCTTCTACACCAGTTAATACTTAATGGTCAACTAAAATATTTAAAAAATTATTTAACTTTCTACACCAAGCGTCAATTTATACGATGGAGAAAGTGAGCCGTGAAGAAATTTGGGGAAAATTGTAGCTAGGTCCCAAGTAAAGGAAAATACGATAAAATGGTTCATTAAAATCTCAAAAGTGAGGTAAAGTCCCATGAAACTTTTTTGTAATATTTTTCATATGTGAAAAGACCCAAATGCCCCCATAGAAGTTCATGGACTTGTCAACACGAGTTTATGGACTTTTTAACATAAGCACATGGTCTTTCCATAACATGCTTATAGACTTGTCAACACAGGCACATGGGGACATTTGTGTCTTTTCATATATAGAAAATATTGCAAAATAATCTCACGGGACTTCACCATAATTTTAAAATTTTAAGGGATCATTTTTATTGTATTTTCCCTTTTTTAGGACCTAGGTGTAATTTTCCTAAAATTTATTTATTAAACTACCACCATATACAGCTTTTGTAACATCCTCTTACTCAGAATCAGGTTTGACATATCCCATAGATATGCTTACATACTTTAGGTGCGTCATCTCATACACAATTGACTAATTAAAATGTAATAACTCTTCTTATTTTAATTCTATATAACAAATGAGTCATATGGAGAAATTCAAATTTTATGATTTTTAAATAAAAACTCATGAGAGACAATTGCGTCTTTTATTTTACTAAATTTTATATTTTTAAAATGATAAAATTTAAGTTTCCCAGAGACTCATCTACTATGTTGGATTGAAATAAGATGAGTTATTATATTTTAATTAGTTAGAATAATAAGTGACGCTCATAAAGTATATAAGCATATGCTTAAAAAAATATTTAATGATTTGTAAGTAATAGTATTTCAAATGTTTAAAAATATTTGTAAAAAAAAATAATCAAAAGATCAACAGCTCAATAATTGCTTTAAACCCACATATGAACACACATATTAACTGTATACTGTACATATATTATTCAGAATTGAATTAAGAAGCCCATAAGGGCATGGAGCTGAATTGTTCACCACGGGAGAATTGAATTAAGAAATATTGTTGTAAATAAATAAATAGATTATTTTCAATATTTTAAAAGATTGAGATTAGCTTACAGAATCATTTAGATATTCTTTATACTTAATCACATGTTAATATTTAGATAACATTTCACGCGTTTAAATTTTATTTTTATAAAACAAACCAAACATACGTAAGACAAAAATATACTCATTCGATCCTTAATATAAGACATATTTGAAGGGTTAATCTTGGTTTTAACTATAAGACATGTTTTATATATTTGTCAATCTTTTCCTAATTTACCCCTATTGATGTTCCCTTCATTGTTGTCAAACTCACGAGTTGTCTCTCCGAGTTTAACGTTTTTTACATTTCTACCTTATAAAAACGAGTCGAGTTAGTAGTAAACTTCGTGTTAGTGATAAACTTCGATTAAACTCACGAGTTTATACACCGAGTTTACCGTTTTTATGTTTCTAGCTTACAAAACCGTGTTAACTTATTCATGTTAACTTTTTTGATTTAATCATGCTCAGCGACTTTATATACAAATTTTGTAGAAATTTCTTTATTAAATATGATAAATGATGAATGTTGATGGATTTAATTTCAATTATTTGGATTTAAAATATATTTAAATCAAATTATTGTCATTTTTATATTTTAATTATTTACTTATACACTAGTAATACCTATTTAATAATAAAAGTAAACTCTTACGAGTTTACATAACTATCACGAGTTTGCTTAAAACTTATGAGTTTGACAACCTTGGTTCCCTTAATAATAATCAAGGAGAATAGGTAATGAGAGAATTAAAGGAGATGAGTAGGGTGTTTTAAACCATAAATATCATATTAACTAATTTAACTAACTTTATTAATCTAATCAAATTAGGTAAATATGTTTTATATAAGGACCGGAAGAGTATTTTTTAATAACTTAATTGTCAAAATCCTAATAAATAATTTCTTTTTAATTTTCTTTCATTCCACCCACCAAACGCCCCTTCCCCTCTTTGGCTCTCTCATCTCTTCCCTATTCACGCGAGTTATCATTTAATTTCGTAGGTGTTATGCTAATCTTTTATATGCGTTTGGATTAGCAGTAGAAGCTATTTTTCTAACTACATTTATAATATATAAGGTGTGAGAGAAATTTTGTTTCAACTTACATGAATATAATTTCCCAACGTCAACCTAAGCAAGTCCTATGTATCTCTTAAAGGAGTCCCCTTTCTTTCTTTTTTCATTTTCCTCTCAAGTTTGCATGAAGGTATCGCACGAGACTGGAGTGTCAGATACAATCGAGTGGTTGGCCTAGGGGCCTTCTTTTCAGGTCATCACTTGGAGCGGTTATGAAATAAACGGGTATACCTTCTACACAAAAGACCAAGATGACAGAAGTTCTGTGCAAAATAGTGGGGTGATGGTTGAAGCTGAATCCATGCACTTTGCGAGTACGAAAGACAAAAACCCGGTATTAGCATCAATGGCTTATTATGGAGTTATTGAAGAAATATGGGAGATGAGCTACAACAAGTTCAAAGTTGCTCTATTGAAATGTAAGTGGGTTAGCAATAATCTTTGTTGTAATAGATCCACAATTTGGAGTTGTCTCAATTGATCTTCAAAGAGTTGGTCATAGAGATGAGCCATTCATTCTAGCAAGCCAGGCGAAACAAGTGTTTTATGTTCTGAGACCCCTGCAAATAAAATAATGTCCATTGTACTTCAAAGTAAAAAGCGAGAAGTATGGTGAAGAATCCTTCGACCTTGAAGATACACCTTTCACAACAAATCCCCACAACACGTGAAGTGGAATTGGTAGATGATGAAGAAGATCTTGCAAGAAAAGATCATTGTGAAGGAATATGGTAAACCATATAAAGTAAGATCTTAAGTTATGAAATAGTAATATGTTATTTTTGTGGTGGTTTAACATTTTAGTTCATTTTATTAATCTGTTTACTATTTAATAACCTATCTAACATTGATTTGTCCTTGATGAACGGGAACATATCTAGCTCTAGCTCGATGAGTCGGGAGGTGAGAGAGTTGACGAGCCCGTTGTGAGAAGGGGTAGAGGTTGCACACAGATGAGTGCGCTAGTGGCCTATCGTGACGGTCAAAAAAAGAGGCTGCATGTAGATTTTGATGACAAGTTGAATCCAATTGGCCGGAGGAAGACAATTTCATTAGCTATGTAGGCTATCGGCTCGAAGCAAAGTTAGCATTGTGATCTGCTTGGAAGTTCGTTCGGAGAAAACGAAGCGGTTGATTTGGGCACAAATTTTGGTTCGTCACTTTCAATATATATGTATTTATATCATTTGGCTTATTACTTGAAATTTAATTATCTTTCCTTTTACCTTGCGGCAAACGTACGACGTCCCTAACACTACAACAATGCACAAGCATTGGATGGGGAAGTCCGTATACGTTGGAAAGACTTCAAGAATAAGTGACTAAAAAAAGTTTATTCGAGGGAAAGGAGGAACGAGGATCCATGTCGAAATATCCTTATATTTCTCCCGAGGATTTGGAGGGAGTTTGTGGCGTCACGGCAAAATCCACAATTTATTGTAAAATTTCTTTCATATCATTCCTTTTATTTGACAACTTAGGCTCAGTTTTATTTGTTTTCGTGTCACAGGAAATAAATCAAGCCAATAAAGAGAGGCAAGCGGCAAATAAGTATCTGCGTGTATGTCTCGTGGTGGGTATAGAAAGGCTGAAACGGAGAATGATGGAAGAGCGATTCTGGAGACAATGAAGGAAGCTGCCGAATCCGATCCTTCCACTTGTTGTCCAGCCCGAACCTCCTCCTCGTCACAAGAAATGGAAAGTCTGCGAGGATGAGGGCGACACATACATAAATGCAGATGTTGTTGAGGTTGCCTCAAAGATTGTAAGTAGTTAAATTAGACGTTTTAAATACCCTCAGTTGTTTCATTTTATAGGGTTTAGTTGTTATTTATGAAACATCTTATGATACAGGATGCACTTGAGGAGCAGAGTTCCCAAGGTTCATTTACGCCGGGTTCATGGATGGATATTTTGTCAACGGCGATTGGGAAGCCGGATTACCACGACAACATTCGAGGGGAGCCTAGGGGAGTTACTGCCGCAAAATATTTTGGACGGCGTTCACGATTCTATGACGATGACAACCCTAGTCCTCAGCTTGTAGCCAAAATTCGGGTGGGACTATTTGACGAAATCATGCAACAAGTACGATCCGAAGTGAAAACTATGATGGATTCAAGGGACAATACGGAATATACAACCCGTGAATCCCCGGCCTTCCCCAGCACTAAAGAGAGTTTTCAACCTCCGGATGTTAATCTCGGCGAACCTTCTCACATTCCACAGGGAGGACAACCTTGCACTCTCTGTTTGGATGTCCCACACCGGCATATTGTTGCCGATGCTCTTATTTACACTGATCACACCACCCACCATAATATTGAAATTCCAAAAGACCTACGTAGGGTGACTGTGAAATGTGTTCGAGAGGGGGAAGACAAAACAGCCATCCCGATTGAAGATGACGAGGTTCCTGATTTAGGTTGGGCCATAGGATCGTTCATCTTTTGGCTGAATCATCTTATTCAGATGGCGGCGGCGACAAATCCAATGGTAGGAAATACATGACTAGCACTTGCTTTTCATTGGTAACTCACTCAAAATATGTTTGTTTATGTTTTCATAGAATGAACAAGATGCGAGAAATTTTCCACACTTAGCACTACTACGGGACATGTACACGGACATCAGCTATCTCTCCTTCAAGATGCAACCTGGCATTGTCGGCCTGAGACCGGACATATGACTTTACGGTTGACAAAAAGATCTTGTCGAATTTATGCATATGGAGGATTTAGATTTAGTCGTTCTTGAAGCGCGATAATGTAAGTTTTTTACCCTTTAATTATTGCATTGATCTTTTTTGTTTTCTATACTTAACAACGCTTATCATTTTATTTCGATCATAGTGTGCAGCGACATATGCGTCTAGAAAGGTCGAAAGGGTTTGTATGGATTCTTAAGTCCAATAAACACGGCCCGGGCTGCGGTGTGTTAACCAAAAGGACGCTTTATGTTGGTGCTACAATTGTCGAGCAAGATGATTGTTGTTATCTAGCCCCAATACTTGAAGGGTACGTATTTTAGTTTTGTCTATTTAAGATTTTTAAGAATAAATTCCTTTCTTATCTTAATTAATATTAAAATGTATATGTTGTAGTGGTCATTGGACCTTGTGTGTTGTTTGTCCCTCCAAGAACGCATGTTATTGGTTTGATCCCTTACGTGGTGGTAGGCCAAGCGATGAAATCAAATCCATGTTTGCCAAGTAAGTAAATTTTCGTCTAAATAATTGATTCTTCATTTATGATTTGTTTTCATGTGTTGTTAATTTCCATTTTAATGATAGTGCATTCGGGGCGGATAGATCGATTCTTTGGATCGGCAAAGCGGGGTGGACCGAAGTGGTTTTATCCGAAAGTAAGTAGTTTCAATTCAAGTTATTTCATTGACACAATGGTAGCTTGCGATATGCCTTTATTCTTTTTAACAATTTGCTTTTGATTTATAGTGCCCAAAACAACCAGGGAACTACGAGTGCGGATACTACGTTATGTTTTATATGCATACCATCGTTGAGAAGCGAGCGTACTCTGGGTTTTCAAAAGCGTGCGTGATCGCTCTGTGTTTCTCAAATGATAATATTTTTTGTTCTACTTGAGTTAATTATTTCATTCACTTCATTGGTTTAACTTATACCTTGTTTTCCAATTTATAGCTTTTTGATAGATGCTGGATTCGTGCTCGGAGGAAGAGATCGATCTGATTCGAGACGCTTTGGTCAAATTTTCTTCAACGCATATAGATATGTACTTCATGTGTTGCCTTGTCGCCTTAATACTCTTGGTTTTGCAGAATTGGTAACTCAGATTTGTTACGTTAATAGCCGTGAAAAGCATATCAATCATTTAGAGTTTCTTTGTTGTTGTGATCTTTATTCGTATTGGAATTGAAACTTGGAGTGAAAGTTGAATTTTTGGTCAGTTTAAGTATAATAGTTTGTTGTTGCTGTTGTTGGTCACTTGCTGTTGTTGCTATTGTTGGTCTTGTTGGTTGCCAAGTGCGTTTTGTGTTAGATATGATTAGTTTTGATGATGTCTAATATAGATGCCTTTATAAGAGCAAAAAGTTTTGATAATATATTTATCTCCTACATTGACTAACTACTATGTTTAATGTAGATTAGTTCAAGTTGAATTCTGAGATCAAGAAGGAGATAAGAGATTATAAAAAGAAGAAATTAGAGAAAATGTCAAGTTCAAGAAAAATAAGAAACATTAAAGAAAGAAGAACTTGCGGAGGTTGTCAAGGAAGCAAGATGTCATTCCAAGTTAAATGATGAAGAATGATCAAGTTGGGAGATGGAAGAAGGAAGAACTTGCTGAATGGAATGAAGATATATTTACTCAAGTTCTTATGTTGAAGCTAGAAGCCTCCAAGATCATATGGAAGTTGGAATGACTTAATTCGGAAGTTAAAACAAGCAAAAATGAGGTTCTGGATGAGCAAACTCGAGTCTCCAAGTATTAAACTCGAGTTTACTACATTGCTGCAGTATTTTGCCTCTCTGACATGAACAAACTCGAGTTCAGGACCCCAAACTCGAGTTTAGGACTTCAAACTCGAGAAACGAATCACAAACTCGAGCCAATAAGTGTCTTCAGCATTTCTAGTGTCTCTGGACTAGGCAAACTCGAGCCTGTAAGTGCAAACTCGAGTTTACAGCGGTCATCAGCACTTCAGCTCAACTCTGTTTCACATTCAGCTCGGGCGATGTCTGGTAATGTGATGATATCTCCCAAACCAGAAATTGGATTAAGGCGAAACCAGTGGCATATGAAACTAGACTCCACATGCGTCATTTTGATATATAATTCAAGCCAAAAGGAGTTCAGATCAAGGAGCTATGAATTTTACAAGTTGTCACAATCATCACCGTCACAATCAGAACCAAGCTTCAATGTTTTGGGTGTATCTCACAAAATACAAATCCAATTGAGCTGAAATTTGTGCCATTGGAAAGCCGACACACAGAGATTTCCATCAAGAGTTTAATCGACCAAAACGAAGCTTAAACCAGGGAGATATGGCCTTTGCAAGTTGACAAAGTTGCAAACTCGAGCCAGACCAAGTCGAAGCAACCAAGTCACAATACTACTAGCAAACTCGAGTTTGCTAGTTACAAACTCAAGCTCGAGAGTTCCAGAGAGAAGAAATGAACATTTGAAAAAAGCCAAACTTGAGCCTACAAGTGAACAAACTCGAGTTTAGCTCAGGACGGAGAGCAACCAGGTCCCAAGAACATCCAAACTCGAGCCTATAAGTAACAAACTCGAGTTTGTGGGTTCAGAAGAGCAAACTTTGGTTTTGAAGAGAACCAAACTCGAGTCTATTAGTTGGAAACTCGAGTTTAAACCAACCCGAGAGCATTTCAGTTTTTTTTTAATGTGCGGAAAACCTCGGGTTTGGAAAAACAAACCTCGAGGTTTGCATCGCCGGGAATACGAAATTCAAATTCGACGATTTTGCAAAACCTTCATGATTGATCTTAATACTTTCCATTATCATTCTTCTATGTTCCTAGATATGTTTAATCACTTTGTTAGTGAGTTTCGAGATGATTTAGAAGATGTTTAGTGAAGGTTTAAAGCAAAAGCAAAAAAGTGACGTCGGCACTATTAAAAGCAAGACCAGAAAAAGTTGCATACTTTTGGGTAATCCTTCGCACACGTTTACAAGGAATTAAAAAATGCTTTCTACATCCAGCAGCTATCCTTCCAACGGATCTATTGTCAAGAAGTCAACTCGAACTTTTTGCACTAGATTAGCGAAACTAGAGAGAAGAAGAACAAAGCTCAACCCAAACCTTGTGCGATATGGGCAACATGCTATAAACGGTCATATGGTGTTCTCTACCTATAAAAGAGGACAAATTCAAGTAGAAAAATGTGGAGATACAAGCTTATTAACGCCAACATGCTGATACTCGCTTTCTCATCATTTACACTCGTTTTACATGTTTAGATAACTTAGAGAGTGAAGTGATTTGTATTTGATCTTCGGTGTTTATCTATCCACTTCTAAAGAGGAGATTTATTGTAAACACATTATCTTTCTATCGAGAGTTACTCAAGATTGGGTAATCTTGAGTGGGATATACATTGTGTTGATTACAACTTGTAAGGGGGAGTGAATCCTAGTGAGAGGATTACTTGAGTACGAGTGTGTAATCAAGCGGTGTGTTGATTACGGTTGTAAGGGAAGTGAATCCTAGAGAGAGGGTTGCTTGATTCTGAACGTGTAATCAAGTTGAACAAAGATAGTGGATTGAAAATCCCAAGTGAGGCTTAAGGGACGGACGTAGGTCAAGGATTGGGCCGAACCGTATAAATCGGTTGCACATCCTCTTCCCTTATCTCTTATATTTCCAAAGATTTACATTTGAATGTTTGTCAATTGATTTATAACTCACTTACGTTATACAAGTTGAATTTTGAATTGTGAAAAGATTTTCAAAGAATCTAAATTTTTATACTTCACCCAATTCACCCCCTCTTGGGTTCGGAGAACTTACATTTTGGTCTAAACCGATCTATCTTATTGGGTCTTAAAATTTTTGGTTACTTGTTGTTGTTTGTTTTGTTCTTTGTTGTTGGTCTTGCTGGTTGCCAATTGTCTTGTTCTTGTTGTTGGTTTTTGCATCTATCTTATTTGCATTGTTCTATCATCGTTTATAGGTTTCAGTTTATTCTTTGTAATCAAATAGCTCACGAAATAGCGGGGACATTCTTTTTAAAAAAATTATAATATAAGGCGCTAAATTTACGTCTAGGACCCCTTAGTTACATACATGACGCCTTAAAAAAGGCGTCCGTAGTTTATTCGGGACGCCTTTTTAAGGCGTCCCGTGTATTACGTATAGGACGCTTTAAGGCGTCCAAAATAAACCATAAGACGCCTTTTTAAGGCGTCCTTATTTAACCTATGACGCCTTATAGGCTATTTTTACAACTACCCCGGTCCGAGACGTCCTTATCAAAAAGGACGTTAATTGCCTCTAATTCAAGACGTTTTTGACGATTTTTGTAGTAGTGAAATTTATCCTAGAAGTTTTTTGTTGAGGAGAAATGTTATCCTTCAAGTTTTTATTGTCTCAATGCTACCATGGAAGTTTCAAAACATAGCAATGTTGCCCATTTCCGTTAAAGAGTTAATGGTCAACATCAATTTTTAATGGTTAACATTAGTTTTTTTAATAGAATAGAGAAACATTGCTACATTTTTAAACTTCCGAGGAATATTGATATAATAAAATAAAATAAAAAAAATTTTAGGGTAAGGTTACTTCTAGGCCTATATTTCGAAGTGGATTTTCTACTTAACCCCTTCTTAAAAAAAAAAAGGGTTAAGTATCAATTTTGCTCCTAAAGTATACGTCCAAGAGCAATTTTGCCCATGAAGTTTTCGGTGGTTGACCGTTAGGGTTGTTAACCGTGTGCCGGGGGGGGGGGGCAACATTGCTACGTTTTGATACTTCATGGGCAAAATTGCTACCTTTTTTTTGGAGCATTGTTGCCCCCTGAAGTTTCAAAACGTAGCAATGTTGCCACTCCATTAAAAACCTTAACGTTGACCGTTAAGGCAGTTAATGGAGGGGCAACATTATTACGTTTTGAGACTTCAGGGGTAACATTGCTACGCCAAAAATTTTAGGGGCAAAATTGATACTTAACCTTAAAATAAATAATGAAGGATATTTTGGTCATTACCCATTTAAACATAATTTTAATTTAATCCTTTTGTCAGTATAATTTCATTTTTTATTTCATCCTAATTTTAAGTTAGTTTGTTACCTGTTACTTTATTGAGATTCTCCCTCAAAACATAGCTGAGAAAATTTTTTTCTACCACACTCACATAAAAGTGAGTAGATCTTATTGTAAAGAGAAGAGGAAAAATATATCAGTAAGACCCACTCACTTTTATGTGAGTGTGGCCGATAAAAATTTTCTGCAGTAAAAGTAAAAATATTAAACCCTCAAACATATTCATACATAATTAATAGATATTTAAAATAGTAAATGATGCAAGCCCAACTTAAATAATCAAAACAAACTCCATTGAAGGATAGTGAAAGACGGCAAACTAGTTTTTCAACAAACACTGCAACTATTTTTTAACAAAATAATAAACATGATGATAAGGATAACAGCAAATAAAACTCAAATAATATATACTGAACAAGAGAAAGAGAAAAAGAATAATCAAATTTTACTTGATAAAGGGGAAATAAATGACTTTAGCATTGTAAAATAACAAAATTTTGTTCCTGAAAATAGAGAACAATTTGGCAATTTGCTATCATATTCGACTTATGGTGTAAGATAATAAAACTGAAGTAAGAAAAACTCACAACCAAAATTTTGAAATTACTATTAACGAAAATTATGTGTTATAGATAAATAAACCTATAATTATCTTCAAAATCTTAGACTCTTGAAGTAAGCAAGCGTTAAAAGTGGAACTTACCATGTAATGATAAAATTATCTGAAGATAAATTTTATGACATCTGGCCCATGGTTTAGGGCCTATTTGATCTGAGGGCAGAGAAGGTAAGTGGAGGGAAAAAAATTGAGTTAGATTTTTAAAAAATTAAAGTAGATTTAAAATATTTTAATTAATTATTCTTACTATTTTATTTTAAATCTTATCGTTGTTAAAATTTTATAACTCCACCTCTTCATGTTTTTTAGACTCACCTCACGAAAATTTTCCCACCCCTCCCCCCCTCTCCCCTTCCTTTTTCCTTTTAATAAAAGAATCCATTATTGGCTCATGTTTTGTTTTTTGCCCTCAATTCTAACCCAAATTTGTAATCTCATAACCAAATGACAGCTGGCCCAATACAAACAAATTACAATTTAAAAATAAATTAGGGTTTTAATATAATGAAGAGTAAATTAATAAATAAAAATTATTTTAATATTAATTTTAATTATTTTTTAAGAATATTTTTAATGGAATTAACTGGTTGAACATAAGAATAAGTTTTAAAAATAATAGAGAAGTTTAGTATGGTGTGATTTTTTTTTTCTTTGGTAAAAATTGGAGCTCCACAGTATCACTAAATAGAAAATCTATTATCCTTGCTAAAGGAGAATAAAAAACAATAAAATCTTCATTACGAGTTAAAGCTATAATTGGCTAGCTAATCTACAACGAATTACCTTCTCTTAAAGTGAATCCTCATCTCCTTGTTGTTGTTGTCCCATAGCTAGGGTGGAACTTATGGCCATGGCCCCCCCCCCCCCCCAAAAAAAAAATTTTTGTTTAAAATTTTTTAATGGAACTTTTTTTCTTTTTTTTTTTTTAGTGTAATAATACAACTTTGGCCCTCAAAGTAGTGAATATAACTTGACAATTTGTGAAGACTGTTGCTTTCAATCTCCATCATCTATCAATTTCTCCTTCTTCTTCTTCTTCTTCTTTTTTGCTCATACGTTTTCTTCTTCATTGAAAAGTATTGAACTTGAGCTTCCTTCACTAGTCAATTTTCTGAGTTTCTTCATCTTTGAGCTAATGATCCAATTTTTACTCCACCCCCCCCCCCCCAAAAAAAATATTGTTTAGAATTTTTTTTTAAAAAAATTAATATAATGTAAAATTAAATTTTGGCCCCCCCAACTTTTTTTTTTTTTTTTTTTTAAAAAAAAAAAACATTTTCTCCTCTTTTTATATCTTTGGGCTTATAATTCAATCTTTGTTCCATGTGCGGTCTTGTATGATTTATGCTAATCTTGTCATTCTTTTCTATATTTCATTCTAATTACCTAAAATTTTTAGCTTATCAGTGAAATTTACTTTTGTGGTGTATCCCTTACTATGTTTTTACCATTCTACATTACACTTGTAGATGAAGTTAATTGACTTAATTTCATGAATTTTTTTTTTTTTATTTTTTTCATTTTTAATGCATTTAAAACTTTCTTAAAAAGTGCCCCGAATCCCCCCACCACTATTTCCCCCCCCCCCCCCCAAAAAAAACTTTTCCTCCAAGTTACGCCATTGCCCGTAGCCATGTATTCGGTGTTACTGTCTCTAATCATTCTTTATATCCAAGCTTCCTAAATTATGTGTAGAACCATGGTTGAATCTCCTTCCGCAATAATCCTAGTGAAACCTAATTTGTGTGTCATTCTAAGACCCTGCATAACCTTCCAAAGTTTCACAGCCAAAGCCTTGTTTCGTTCTAACTTCCTATCAAAATCACAAATTCAGCTACCATCACTTCTCTTCAGTACTCCTCCACAACTTGCCAACCCTAAACAAGTGGTGTGAGTATTTTATTAGAAAAGAAAGATGTGAACTTGGGTTTATAATCAAATATATTCACTCGAGTTTTGAGATTTTTTATCCTAGAGAATTACGCACAGGTCCCAAGGAGCAGATATAATTACGCATAGGTTCCTTCAAATGACAAAATTACACGAAGTCCTAGGGACTTCTATGTAATTATTTCATATGAGTTCTTTTCCATTCTCCTTCTCCTCTCCCTTTTTCATCTCTTACTTCCGGAAGTTATTTACAACAACAAATGCATGTAATAACAACAGAAAATGCATATATTAACAACAACTTTTGAAAACCTGTATTTTTTCACCTATCACTTCCAGAAGCTATTTACAACAACAAATGCATGTAATAAAAACAGAAAATGCATATATTAACAACAACTTTTGAAAACATGGATTTTTTTCATCTCTCACATCCAGAGGCTATTTACAACAACAAATGCTATATTAACAACAAAAAATGCATATAATAACAACAAGTTTTCAAAACCTGGATTTTTTCACCTCTCACTTCCAGAAGCTATTTACAACAATAAATGCATGTAATAACAACAGAAAATGCATATAATAACAACAACTTTTCAAAACCTGGATTTTTTCACCTATCACTTCCAGAGGCTATTTACAACAACAAATGAATGTAATAATAGCCTTTGCATGTAACAAATTCATACTCGAAAAAATCCATATTTTGAAAAGTTGTTGTTATTATATGCATTTTCTATTGTTATTACATGCATTTGTTGTTGTAAATAGCCTCCTGGAAGTAATAGGTGAAAAAAATCCAAGTTTTGAAAAGTTATTGTTATTATATGCATTTTCTGTTGTTATTACATGCATTTGTTGTTGTAAATAACTTTTGGAAGTAATAGGCGAAAAAATACAGATTTTGAAAAGTTGTTGTGATTATATGCATTTTTCGTTGTTATTACATGCATTTATTGTTGTAAATAACTTCTCGGAAAGTGAGAGGTGAAAAAAATCCGGTTTTGAAAAGTTGTTGTTATTATATGATTTTTGTTGTTATTACATGCATTTATTGTTGTTATTATAGTGAGAGGTGCGGTTTTGAAAAGTTGTTGTTATTATATGCATTTTCTATTGGTAATATAGGAAAAATGAGAATGGGCAATAAGGTCTTTTACTCATATAAAATAATTACATAGAAGTCCCTAAGGATTTCTGTATAATTTTGTCATTTGAAGGAACTTGTACATAATTATATCTATTCCTTGAGACCTGTGCATAATTCTCCTTTTTATCCATCATTTCAATTTTAGAATAGATTCGAATCTCATCCCATATTCCCATGTGAGGACTGAGGCCGGATTCGTTGTGTACTGACTATAGCCTGCAACGATCATTAATTAGTCTACGGCTACTAGCTTATCTTAATGGGGAAACGAGAGATAGACAGACTCCTATTTAGGAAAGTGGCCTTGGGGAACCAACTTGGGTCCACATATAAAAGATATGA
This sequence comes from Acacia acuminata, assembly GCA_019022655.1. Classification (NCBI taxonomy): domain Eukaryota; kingdom Viridiplantae; phylum Streptophyta; class Magnoliopsida; order Fabales; family Fabaceae; genus Acacia; species Acacia acuminata. The sequence continues at coordinate 2,536,201 of JAFJYI010000001.1, forward strand.
TGAAGGAAAAGAAAGAAGTGAATGGAAAATGAGGGATTGAGATGGAACTTTAAAGCGTGAATTGCTTAGAAGATATGTGAATGAAGTATAGGTCAACGAAAAAAAATAAAATTTTTGAGAAAGGGAATGTGTTAAGTAGGAAGCATTTGTTAAATACCCATACTACTCCTTACATAAACTAATGCTGAAAAAAGTGGAAATCAAATTTTACTCTGAAAATGAATTAATAATTATCTATTAATCAAATTTATATTTCGATTCATACATTAAATTATTAGTAATATAATAATTTTAAAATTAAATAAAAGGAATAAATTATAATTAAAAAAAGCTTTAAAAATAACGGCAGATATCAAATGAATAGAAAATATAATAATAACACGAAGAATTTAAGATACTCAATCAAATCATTTTATTTGGACACTCATGGCCTTATTTATCAACTATATTAATAATAATAGACTGAAATAAATAGTTAAATTAAATAGTAACTTGCCTAGAATTTAACATGTGCGGAGCTTACGCTTTCAACGACTCAAATTAATCCCAAAGATTTCTCTCTCATATTCTCTTGAAGCGATTCTTATATTAGTCAAGAAAATAAAGAAGCTATCTAATTGGGTTATAGAAAATAATCATTAAGAGCGAAAATAATCATTAAGAGCATAAATAAGAAGAACGAGTGAAGAAAGAATAACCTTTATCATATTAAGTCAAAGAAAGAAAGAAGTTATCAAGTTGGAATGATCAAAAAGACAGAGAGATTAAAGAAAGAAGAACTTGCAAAATTTAATAGGAATATCAAAATCCAAGCTCTTAGATGTGCTATTGGATGTCTCTATGGTCAGGTGGAGGTTGGAATAATTTAATTCAAAGCTAAAATAACTTATATGGGAGCTATACCAACTTCACTTGAATGATCACTCAAATGGCAACTCCATAGATAATTAATCAAGTGGTCACTCGAGTGATGTTCTTTATCAATGGCAGCATCACTCGAGTGATGTAATAGTGATGACCACTCTATTGAGCTCTGTTTTCGTTCAGCATGACAGATGTTTGATATTTTGGACATATCTCTCAAATTACACATTCGATAGAGATAAAACTTGTTTCATATGAACTAGACTTCAAATTAGAAACACAAACACCAAGATCGGTCAAGCACAATGGAGTTTAGATGAAAAATATATGAGTTTTGAAAATTGACACTAGAATTTCTATCGTTATTCTAGAACATGTTCATTAATTTAGACATATCGTTTACACTACAACTTTGAATGAGGTGAAACTAGTTACATATGAAATGACACACAAAATTAATTTTACAGAAGCTTAGATCAACCTCAAAGAGGCTTAGATGAAAGAGATATGGATATCAAAAGTTAACGCTTGATATTCTACAATGTTCTAGAATAGCTGTCATTCTTCAAATCATAAATTTAAGAAGACAATAAATTCAGAACCGAAAACTGTTGCATATAACTCTAAACTCAAGATATGTTTCAAAGACATCGGGATCACGCTCTAAAAAGGTTAGATGGAAGATATATGAATTTTAGAATTTCACGGTCATATAAAAACATTGCTCCGAACCATATGAATTTGATCATAACTTTCAAAATAGGGTAGAGGGGCAAAAAATACATATGTAGTTTACCCTCAGAAGTGTTCAGCACCATGTAATTTTTTTGGGAGCAAAAATACACGTGAACTTTCTCAAATGGAGCAAAAATATCATCTCCATTAAACACCTTAAACGTTCGTTACTTTTTACTCTATGGACCCACCTGTCATCTTTTTCTCCCTATTTCTCCTTTATCTCTCTCTTTCTTCTCTCTTACGCATCCACCAGACACAATCCTGGGAACATCAAAACCCTGCATAACCATGGCATTAATCATACTTATTCTCTGCTTCTCGATCTTGTCAGACCATATACTTGGCCGTGAGCCAAGGGCTACCGAAAACCCTAGGGAGATTTTGTGCTCTACACCATTTGATTTTTGTTTTTTTTTTTTTTTGTTTTTTGTTTTTTTTACAGTTCTAATCAGTAACATCACGGGAATGAGTTGTTCGGTAACTTTTTTGCACCTTCCAAGGCATCAAAGGCTGTCGTCATGAGAGTTTGTTAGAAACTAGGATGATTCCCTGAGATTATTGGAGTTCAGCTACAAATGGGACTTTTCTTTTTCTTCTTCACAAAAAATGTCTTTTGGTTGATGCTTCACACATATTTACCTGTCCTTTATGTGTTCCTTTCGGATTTTAAAATGGTGTGTATTGATCGAATAATGAATTGGGAATAAAGTACGGTGACCGAGTATTTACTTTTTTTTTTTTTGGATAATATAGGCAAGCCAAAGCTTGAGAATGTGAAATAGGAATTAGAAATAAGGCTCTAACCCTTAATACAAAAATTATAGAAAACTAAAAGTGGCAGCATCGCTGATCCTTCAAAACCATATCCAGACAACCTCTTGGGATAGTTGGAATCAGAACTAAGTAAGCACAAATGGCAACGCTATGGCCCTCCTTGGCCATGTAATCAAGCACAAGAAATGTTTTTCTTGCGGTGTGGTGAAGCTCCACGACCCAGTCTCGGAACAAAAGGTCTCTAGTCTCCCCAATAATGTCTTTAAGAGGATGATCAGTGGGGCAATCTCTCATAAGGATATTGACAGCATCAAGAGAATCGGAGTATATGACTAATCTCTGTAACCCCATCTGGAGGCCAATCTTTAACCCTATCATGATAGCATAAATTTCAGCTTCAATGACAGAAAGAAGGCCAAGGGGTTTGTAGAAACCCATCAACCATTCCCATTGAGAATTTTTTAATACTCCCCCACACGCAGTTGTGACCGAGTATTTACTACTACTACTACTTCACATAGTGGTCAGTTTTACGGTAGCAGTCGAAGAAGCAGAGAAGAGAACACTTTTCACCAGAGCACTAAATTATTAGTAAATTCAAAAAAGCAAGGCACGCAAGGCCAGCTTCTGTCTGAGCAACTCGTCTTTTTCGTTTAATTTGATGAGGACATGTTCTCTCTTCAATGAGTAGATTATTTGCAGGCCATAATTTTATGCAACATTGACCGTTATGGAGCCATCAGCCATTGGCTGATCTAGTGGCAAAGAACACGACTGAGGAGTGAGGAGATAGTGTTTGTTTTCAAGCATTCCAACAACAACAAAATCATTCACGGGCCTACCTCAAGAGTCGTGGATCAACTCCTTGAACACGTGGATTAAATTAATCTAACCTCACATTCCACAAACCACCGCTCACCCTTTTCATCAAATAAAAACAAGTTGATATTTTTGTTCCCCGAAAGTGATAACCCCACATATGTTTCAAGAGGCGCCTCCATGTCCGAGCTTCTTGATCGATGCGGAAGAGAGAAGAAAGAGAGAGATAAAAGAGAAATAGGGAGAAAAAGATGACAGGTGGGGCCCACAGAGTAAAAAGTAACAGACGTTTAAGGTATTTAATGAAGATGGTATTTTTGCTCCATTTGAAAAAGTTTATGTATATTTTTGCTTCCAAAAAAGTATATGGTGTTAGGCGCTCCCGAGGGTAAAGTACATGTGTATTTTTGCTCATTTACCCTTCAAAATATAATGAATTTTGAGCTAATTCTTTTTGCATTGAAATGTAGACTTCAAGAGCTTTCTGACGATAGGTCATTTCAAAGAGTTGGCTTCAAAACAAGTTTATCACTAGCTCATCACTCAAATGATGTATCAAGTGATCAGTTTTTCAAAAACAAGATCACTCGACTGGCCACTTGAGTGATCCTATTTTATTTATCACTAGCACATTACTTGAGTGATCCATCTAGTGTTCTATGAAGATCATTCGAGTGATGTTTTACCGTAAAACAGAGCATGCTTCAAAACTTCTAAAAATCATTGGAATGATTGTGTAACTTGTTCTTCTTGCTTCTAAACGAACCAAAACCTATGGTTTGAAATTTAAGGGATTCAAACCAAAATGAGTAAACTTGAGGGATCAAAAATCATATCAACCCTTTTTTAATTCATTGCTTATATTTTTTTTTATAATTATTAGTTTCTACATTTATAATTTATTAGTTTAAATTACCATATCAATAAAAAATTATTATAATTTATATCTTATTAATTTATAGGGGAAATGTGGTTGATAGTGGATGGTGTGGCTCTTACTCGGTATATATCTATATTAATAAAGAGACAGTTATAAGCATTATAGAGTACTTTTTCATTTTTCATCGATGATAAATAAATTATATTTTCTTACAAAATCTTTTTATTTATAGTTTATGGTAATTTACATGCCGTTTAGTTAGCATTTACCTTGTTTTCAATTAATAAATTATGAGTACAAGGGCTAATGCCAATAGCAAAGAAAAACGTAAAGACCCAATAAAAAAAAAATACTTAACAAAAAATTAAGTGAAACTTTGGAGAGTAACAAAATAACTTTTTAACTTGAAAAACATTACTACATGAGTTCAATCCCATAAGCTTACCAGGATTCTCGCGTTGAGGGTGACATTCTAAACACCATCCTTGTGAAATATGAGTTTCATTGTTGTTGATAATATATCTTTTTTGGTCGGCGGTTCGAATTTATGTGTTACTTGCTACTCCCTCCTGTTTTTAGTTGGATGATTAATTTAAAATATTAAAAAAATTATTTAAATTACTTATTTGTAAAAAGAAATCGTAGTAGTGTGTTTTTTAGATTGCTCTCTTTAATCATTACTTGAAACTGTCTCTTGATAAAAATTCTCCAACTATGTGCTCGCAATAGGTATAAATTTGAGAAAAAGTTTTAAATTTGGCAAACAATATGAATTGCGATACTCTTCTAGTCCTTAATATAAGATATATTTACCTAATTTGATTAGACTAAAGAAATTGGTTGAGTTGGTTAATATGACATGCATTTTTTAAAACATTCGAGTTATCTTCCTTAATTCTCTAATTCTCTCATCTCTTTGATTATAGTTGAACGAAGCATCATTACAGGTAAATTAGGAAGAGATTGATAAATTTAAACAAATATGCCTTATATTTAAGGAAAATATCAACTTCTCAAATATCTTATATTAAAGACCAAAAAAGTATTATATATTAAAATAAAGATAAACCTTATAATTGTAAAAAAAAAAAAAAAAAAAAAAACATTAATAGATCCCATATTTAGAACAAAGGGGGTGTTTCACAAACATGGCCATTTTGACCTTTAATCCTCAATAATAATAATAATAAAGGAACAACGATGTTAGAAATTGAGGGGAAAAAAGTTTTAAGAAAACAACACTTGGTCATTTTGAATTCATATGCCTTTCTTTTAAATTGTTTTTTCATATATTTTTCCATTTCTATAAAAGTTGATTAAATTTCTAATTTAAATTTTTAAATACATTCATTTGAACTTACTTTAATTAAAAATTATGCACAAATTTTAAATGTAATGAAAAAACTATTAACATTTCTGTTGAATTAAAAGTTAATGACTAAAAACAAATAATCATTTGATTGTAAGGATTAGCTCATGCTAGCGCTAGCAGATTTAGAAACCACTTAATGCGTTGATTTCTTTAGTCATCCTCATTTCTTTATGAACTTGTTTATTCTTATGCATGTCCTATATAAACTCTGTACTGTATAATTGTCTTATTAAGAAAATGAACTACTTGATGTGGGGATGAAATGTAAAATTAACTATTATGGGGTAATCAAATTGGTACTGAAACAAATTTGTATGACGAGGACCAATCATTTTATAGCTTAGTGGTATAAAAAATTTCCTATTAATAAGAAATTATGGGTTCATTCTCAAATAATTAAAGAACAAAACTTACCAATAGGCCTTGATTCCAATGAAAGAGATTTTGGCCACCTAAACATAATATTTCAAACTGAAATTCATGTGAATGCAGAAAATACTTTTAAAAAAGTTATATTGAATCAGGCATAAGTGCATAACAATGCTTCAATGTATTACTCCATTTATCCCGGTTTAAAAGATCTTATTCACCGAATTACACTATTCAAGAAAATAGTTAAAATTACTTAAAATAATAAACACCAAGGAAATACGATTGTTTTTCTAAATATGCTTTTATTTATAAGTGGGTAAATAAGATAGAGTGTAACAATAAAAAATGATGAAAGAAAGTTGTCAGAAAATTAAATAAAGGTAATATTGGTTAAAATACATTCAATGCTGAGGGAACCTCAAAGAGGAATTTATAAAAGGGGACAAATCAATTTGATTGCAAGGATTAACTCCTTCTAGTTGTATAAAAACTCCCCTGTTAGTGGGAAATTATAGGTCAATCCCATTTGTAACCTCTAATCGTTAATGTTTACCCCTTTACTTTAAAAAAAAAATTTGCATTATGAAATCATAAATATAATTAAATTAATTAAACAACATAACTTCCCAATAAGTGTTGGTCCTAATAAAAAGAGCTTTAATCATTTAAGTACGATAGTTTCAAGCCAGAGTTGCTGTGAACGCATAAAAACTTTAGGACCCTGGATCACGGACTTTAGAAATATGTCCGTATGTGCTTTGTAACATAAGCTAAAATATTAGCTATCGTTTTAAGGGGTATCTCTAGTAAGTTCTCCTATGTTTCTTTCTTTCTTATATTTAATAACACTTGAATATAACGACCGTCATGAATATAACAGAACATATCTGTGAGAGGGTAGATGAAGGACTCGTGGATAGCAAGAATCGGAAGGTGGAGATAGGACTGCATGCGAAACGAGTGGGAAATAAAAAATGGGTTGTTTTCAACGAGGATCATCATCGAATGGTTATAAACCAAACCTTGCACCTTAAATTCTTACACATCCCGCTTTCACTGCCCTTCATCATCATCGCTTACGCTCTTCCCTCGTACTTATTGTCTTCATTAATTATAGTTAATCCCTTCATCGATCGATCGATCTCCCTCAATCCCTTGTGATTATCTATCTACATGACTTGCAATGTTGATCCATGCTAGTGTATCACGCAACGTCCATCATCATCATCTTCTTCCTCTTCTTTAATTAGGTTAAATCTGTACTATTTCATATGGGATATTGTAATTGTGTGATACACTAGCACGGATCAATGTTCCACGTCATGTTATTGCCAACTAAACTCCCCCCCTTCTTCATTTTTTCGGGGACACATCAATATTTTTTTCTCCGATTTGGTCAACGGTTTCCCCTTTCGAGGTTTAAAGAGCAAAAGGGTTTTCTGCTCTCCAATAAATGCGTCTGTCAAGAGTTGAATTTGTGTTCTCCTCCTTCTTAGATTGATGCTGCTTATCACCTCACCAACCAACAACTTGTTAGTGTTTTTGTATTAATCATATAACTGACATTTTTGTTTTAGAGTAGCTTACATTACATGCAGATTAATTAGTTGGCCATCTAAGCACAAATATTAGGATTAATGTCAGGAACTAATTATGATCATTATTTTTGTGGATGCTGCAGATTCTGGGAAATCCATGGATTGACGACGGTCTCCGCCAGCTAAAATGAGAGATTAATATTTAGGTACGATTTCCACACTAGAAAATGTTTTTGTTCTTACTAACACATATATTGTCTGCGTGTGTTAATGATGACGCTTGATACAAAATATTTTTGAGAAAACATAAATTTGCATCTTGATGTCTTTTTTTTTTTTTTTTTTAAAGCTATATTTGCAACTTAGTTCATGTGGTTGTCCAATAAGTGCTGCCTCTTGTAACTGGAAAAACATTATCTATGAGATATGATGTCCTAAAAATAAAATATAATCATAAAAAAGTTTCAGAATAATGGATTGAAAGGATTGAGTTTTTGTGTTCATCACTCTTGACAAGCACTAAAATCTGGACGGTCCAGATTTAGTTTTATTTTTTTTTTTTTATAAAAAAAGAAAATATTTTAATGTATACATAATCTTAAATAAAAAAATCTTTTAACTCATTTATTGTCACATTTTCCAAGAAAAAGATTTTATATTTAAAAATGATCAATTTTAAATTTACCGCAAACTGTATTTAAATTATATAGATATTTCCCAACTGCGATGAACATTAAGATATATATTCACCATTGTGATGAGCACTAAAGAGCAATGACTAAACGGTATAAATTGACTGCTTTAACGTTAAAAATGACTATCGATTCATGCTGCTCTTTAATTATTATATTCTCTATTTAAGAATTCATTTTTCTGCCATCCAGATATTATAAATATCTTACTTCATTCTTCTCCACTTTATTTTTAAGGGTCCTTATATTATTATAATTCAAATATTACAAGAATTTATTATGGATACGATAAAATATTAAATCAGCACCAGTTATGCAATCCAAATTCATAATACTGACACTTCATATTTTGAGAAAATATGTCTAACCGCTTATATTATTATTATTATTTGGTTTGTACCCTCGCTCTCTCCACATATTTCTTTTTAGGACATTTAATTATTAAAAAAATTATTTCCTATCATTGTACAGGTAGAAATGGACAATAAATCTTTAGCTAGAATATTATTTGGATTTATATATAATAATAAGAAAATATATCTCTATCAAATAATTTGATTTTAAACTATTTGATTGTGTTAATATTAATTTGATATTTTTTCATTGTGATATTTAATTTGATTCTAAGGAAGATATATTTTGATATAGGGACTAAAGGTATTTTATTCGTTCAGATATTTGCTCATTTTTCCAAATAATAAAGGCTGCTAATATTTTCTTTTCAACCCCTCGCCCCCAAAAAATATACATATATATATATATATATGAATAGGTATTAGTGCTCGTATTTCCTTATCTTGCTTTATTTTCATGGAATTTGTTTTTACGGGACTGACGTCTATTCGCTTTTGGATGAAATAATAATGGCAAAATCCCTAATAAAGAAATTTAAAAATGCTGAAAAATAAGATATTTTGAATATTCACAGAGAGATGTTAAACTCAATTTATCTTTTTTAAAATTAAAATCAAATGACCAACTTGCTCGTACATATATATATATTTTTTAAAAACATATTATCCTCACTGGCCACTGCCGCCACCGTCACCATCACTGGAGCTCCAACGGTCAGCCGACACTCACCCCATTGGGGTGGGAATATTCTGGCAAAATATTCCATTTGGGAATATTTGGTAGAAGTGGGGTTTGAACCCCTACTACTTTTTTACACAAAATGTTGGTGACCATTGAGCCACCAAAGCCATTTAATATAAACAATGCAAAAATATATACACATATATATATATATATATATGTATATAAACCTTTGATCTTTAACTCAAGTCTATAAACAATTTTAGATAAGGAATTGACAAGTTTATATAAAAAATTCGTAACTTTCATTTTTTTTTTTAAAAAGTAAAAAATGCACTTACTCTTTTAGGTCATTCATAAATTTAGATAAGGAATTAACAACTTTCATTTACCAAGTTAAAAATTCATACTATCAGGCCATTAACAAGTTTAAATAAGGATTTTACAAGTTTAGATAATTAATTCACAACTATTTAGGGTTTAGGGTATTTTCAAGTTGTGAATTCATTATTTGAACTTGTGAATGACGAGAGAGTAAGTGAATGTTTTACTTTTAAAAAAATATCTATATATTTGTGAATTCCTTATCTAAACTTTTGATTTCATGGATCCAGTTTCCCTGCCTATCTTTTGGATAGGCAAGTGGAGCTCGTCCATCTTGGACCGTCGGATCTCATCTAGACGGTCCAAATTTAATATTTTTTACTTTTCTTTTTTGAATAAAAAATCATTTTTTGAAAAATAATTAGTTGAGAAATTATTTTTATTTTAGATTTTCTACCCATTAATTTTTTTTTTTTTTTTTTTTTTGAAAAAACAAAAAGTCAAATATATATATATATGAACTATCCAGTCCAGGATGGACAAGCTCCATATGTCTATCCAAAGGATAGGCATGGAAACTGAATCCGTGACTTCCTTATCTAAACTTATGAATTCCTTAGGGTAAATGAGCAATTTTACACATGACCTTTGCCTCAAGGAATGCCCAGCACCACGACCTTTTTTCGGAGCAAAAGTACACACGTGGTTACGTTTTTGGAACAAAAATACCCACGGCCGTTAGTTGACCGTCCATTTGGATGGATGTGAACAGTAACACGGGTGAAATTATCCTTTTGCCCTTAGTTTTAAATAATAATAAAAACTAAAATAGCCCCCGGCCGGTAGGCCCCACCACCGGCCACCCCACCGCCGGCGGATGACCACCACCACCGATGGCTGGCCAGTGGTTGCTACGCGGTAGGGTGGCCGATGGCGGGGCCCACCGGTGGGGGTATTTTAGTTTTTTTATTATTATTTAAAACTAAGGGCAAAAGGGTAATTTCACCAGCGTTCATCGTTCACTTCCATCCAAATTGACGGTCAACTAACTACGGGTATTCTTACTCCCAAAACGTAACCACGTGCGTACTTTTGCTCAAAAAAAAGGTCGTGGTGCTTGGCGCTCCTTGGGGCAAAGGTCATGTGTAAATTGCTCCTTTACCCTATTTTTAGTATCATTCAATACTCTAAAAAATATTTTAGGTTATTGACTGGTACTAAAATTAATTTTATTAAGATCATGAGCTATTTTTTTAGAACCATTCAGTATCTTTAAGCATACTTTTAGTACCATTAATTTTTTTCAAGATCTTAAAATAATTTTTTAAAATCATGGAATATTTTTTTAGTATTGTTCAGTATCCTGAAGTATATTTTTAACACCATTGAGTAACTAGTACTAAAAATAATTTTTTTAAGGTTTTAAAATAATTTTTCAAGATCATGAAGTTTTTTTTTTGTAACATTAGTATCATGAAGTATATATTTAGTACCGGTAAGTACCATAAAAAAATATTTCAGATTGACTATAAGTTTAAATCACAAAAGCTATCTATGCTACGTCAATTTAAATATAAATCATATTTCACAAATCTGACTTTTCCATAAGTCATTTTTCCCACCGGTATCCTAAACAAGCTCACCGGTACTTTAAATCATGTCCTTCTAATTAATCTAAGTGGTCACAATACTACTTTAATTTTTTTTTTTCCTCTTTCCAATCAATGATTCAGACGGATTCATGAAGGATAATAAGGAGGGGAAAAGATCATAAGAGGATCTGCATTCTACGTCTGTTAATATCATTCACCCTATCTTTTGCTCAAAACAAAACAAAAAACATCACTCACTCTCTCTTGTTAATTTTAATCGCTCTCATGGAACTTACTTCACCCATTTTAAGCTTTACTTAGAGGCTAAAAACGTTAAAATGTCGCGAGTTTCATATTACAGAAGCTTTTTTTTCCCCTTACTATTTGTAAGTATCATTAAATTTTTTATTACAAATTTACTCTTAATTTATTATTGTGTAAATTGTTCATGGGCATAGTGAATATTAAATAATGATAAAGTAAGAAAGTTGTTAATTTTTAATGCAAAGTTAATAATGTTGAAGATTTTTTTGTTCCACATAAAATATTGAAAGTGTCTTATAAATAAACTGAAATTAGTATACTTAAACTTCATTGCTAAAATATTGTCTCTATTATCCCCAGTTTCTTGAACTAAACAAATTCATTTATTTTGTACTCCTGCTGGTTCAAAATATATAGTTAAAAACGTAAAATAACTAAATTGCTCAATTTGAAAAGTTTGTTAGCATTGATTAAAAACAAAAAATATGTAAAAATGTAATCTTATTTATCTAAAACACTTTAGTTATAGAAAAGGGTGAGTGGAAGAAAGAATGAGTGAAAAAAAAGATAGGGAAAATCCATCTCAGAGCCCATATTGATAAAAAAATGTCAAAAAAGATCTAAGTAAAGTCACATGTCAAAAAATGCCCCATGACCTTTTCTGGTATTATTTCATAAAACGTTAGTTGTTAACGCCTACTGATATAGTTGTTAATGGGTACTGATTTAATTGTTAATGGGATTGATTTAGTTGTTAGGATATTGTTGTTAATACTACTAATTTAGTTATTAATGGAATTGATTTAGTTATTAATGGAATTGATTTAAATAATATGAAATAAAAAAGGCCCTAGACATGTGCCTTTTTTCTTAGATTTTTTTTGACATTTTTTTGCCAATACAAGCCCTGAGATGGATTTTCCCAAAAAGATATGAGAGAGATGTATAATTAATGGGAAAAATATTTCTTTAGTCATTGAAGATAAGTTATTTCCAGTGACCTCTAAAACCACATTGTTTTGAATTAATGAATGGTGTGATTGTAATTTTAGGTGAATTAATGAGGGGTGCAAAATTACGAAAACATCCTTCATTAATCTCCAGTGACTGGAGAAATCCTTTACCCATTAAAATAACTTGACTTCAAAAGGGGAAAAAAGGCTTCTCTCTGTTGAAATTCAAGCAATGCAAAACCCTTTACTATTATGGTTTAATAAACTCTTTTTTTTTTTTTTTAAGTTGGGACAAATTCTCTAATATGGCCCCAAAAACTATTGCTACTATATTTCATATATTAGACTATCACAAGGATTGAAAACTGCTCCTCTAATCCTTTATATCTTGACTAAACATGATATTTTCTAAAATGATTTTTGATCCACGGGCTAGCCCTAACCCTCAAGGTTATATAATTTTTTGGCCCGTGCGGGTTACTTAATATGCGGGCTTTTTAGCCCTGTAGGCTTTTTGGCCCTAGCCCGTGTGGGTTAGGGCCTAATGGGCCGGGGTGGCCCGTTTTGATAGCTCTACCCATAATTAATTAGTGATAAGATACATAATTTTATCTTATATAAAAACTACATCCCTTCACAAATTGTTACCTTATATTTTGAATCGGATGGAGTATAATAATCCCTCCAGTCATTTTTATAAAGAATATTCTCTAATAGGGGTGGTCTTAATATAAGGAATAAATCTACTTTGTTGGAAATTTTTAACTGATTTTTTTATATACCATAATTAAATATTGCCACCTATTATCTCAGTACTATAAAATTGAATTTTTCATATTTATTATTCTTAACAAAACATTTTGAATCGTATGATTTTTGTAATTATTTCTTATAAAAATAATCAAATGCGTAATTCTGTAATTTATTGTAAGAAATTCTCTCAATTATAACGTTTCAAGCCTCCTGTTAATGCTTAAAATGGGTGGAGGAAGTTTAGAGAGAAAACGATTTGAGCGGGAGAGGGAGGGAGATGAATAGTGATTTATGGAGAAAATAAGGTTAAATCGCCCAAGTGAGGGCGTGAGATACTGAAAAACGAGAAGAGAAGGCTGCAGCAAGTATGGGCCCCACAGGTGTTTTGGAGAGTTTTGATTGGTCAGAGTATAAATGAAGTGGTGCGCTCCGTGCACGCAAGAATTTCTCTCTAATGGGGAATCCGCGTTTAAATCCTTTGATAGTGATGAACTGATGATTGATCACGAGGCCAAGAGGCAAGCAATCCGCACGTGCCTATTATTATGACGCTGTGTTATAGTACGATCGGTTTGGCATCAGGGTTTCTTGCAAGTTAGTACTATCTTATTATGGCATATCCTCTTTATTATAGGACTAACTAACCTCACAAACCAATAAAAACAAAAAATAGTTATCCTACAATTTATGATCAATAAATACCTAATATTATATTAAAAAACATTTAAAAAGTGAAACAAATAATTAATTGAAACAAGCAACAATTCACTTACAACTAAACAGAGGAATAATCATGACGATTTAGGTATAATGACTTGACATTGTTTTCTTTTTTTGGAAAATATTCTTTTTGATAAAATATAGAACAAAAATGGAAACTTAATAATTAATATTGAAAGTGCAAATAAGCCAATAAACTATTAAACTAGGGGCACCTAACACAAAAAATAATTGAAAGGACCATAAATACCAAAAAAAACATTTAAAAAGTGACAACTACCACAATTCACTTACTGTTACACTGAAAGTCCACGTGAAAACCTTCACGAATCTGTAAAACCTTCACTCTGGTGTGGATGAGTTTGATGGTGGGAAATGGATTGGGGATGCTGTGATTGATGAGAAAATGTTGGAACATCAAAACCCCCAAAAGAAGTCCCTGCCGGAACTATACCTCCTTGTGACATATTTCCTTCCATTGGTTGTTTGGAACGACGATTCATATCAGAAGAATAAAGCCATTAGACCAGAAACTCTAGTTTCCATACATTTCAAATCCTCCTCATTGAACAGTAGTTTTTTTAATCGCATCTAACCTATTAATTCTCTAGAACTTCAGTTAAAGGCAGCCTAAAATCTATCTCAAACGCTCGCTCAAGTATCAGGTGTTATATGCCGCACCAATATTTCCAAGCCAAGAAAAAAAAATCACAAGCCAAGGCTCGGACCCAATTCGAAAGCAAAACGGACAAAAACCCACTAGACAATTCATAAAAATGAAACTTCTTCATAGTTCATCAATTTTCAATAGGATGAGTCAGTAATACGCCACTTATCTCCAGGAAAATCCGCCGAGAATTGCAGACCCAAAAGCCGTGATTAAGCGGAGAGTCCAGAGGTGAAGGCAACGAGAAAGGTCCGAATCCCAACAAAAGAGGAGAAAGTTCACAAAAACGCCGTTAGTTTAGTTTGAAGTGAATTGTGGTAGTTGCAACTTTTTAAATATTTGTTGATATCTATGCTCCTTTCAATTGTTTTTTTGTATTAGGTGCTCCTAGCTTAATAGTTTATTGGCTTATTTGCACCTTCACCCGAGCTTCATTTCCTTATTTCTTTTTTCCACTTTGAAATTGATCATCCTGGGTTCTTGATTTAGGTGAAGGTGGATCTTGAAGTTGAGAGAATTTGAAGAAATTGGAGACCTTTTTTGGTTCAATCAAGTTGATGTTGTTTTGGCAGGTTGAGTTTTGAAGTTTGTAATTCGACTATTAAAAAGACACTTGCTTTTTTATCACTTTCAAAACCATTTGCATATGAAATTGGAAACTTGAACTAATATGTTATTACCAATTCATTCCAAAGTACATATAAACAAATGAATTGCTTCACCGTAGATTTATTTTTGGTTCAATGCCAAACATGGAACTTGTTTTGTTGACATTTGATGTAAGCCCAATGTTTTTTGGCAGGGATTAGGGAGTTTTGAAGTTTGTAATTCGACCTATTAAAAGACACATTCGAGAACGGAAGATCAATCTTTTTATCACTTTCGAAAATTATTTTTGAAAGGAAAATCATATGAATACTTTAATCCATGGTTAGATTTCTCGTGTAATTCTTGATTTGTAACAAGGAGGCTAATCCCCGTGGACTTCGGATCTCGGATTTGGACAAACCATATATGGATGGAAAGAGGACGGAAAGACGAACAACTTGGTGGTCGGAACAACGCCAAAGGACAACCCACGCGCCTCTACAAGTGGCAGGTGAAGGTGCCACCCACGGGGTGTTTCCGCTGGCCGTTTGATCTTGAAGTTTTCTTTGAGATGATTGCGTGGAGACGAAGGCTAGGTTCCTCTTTTGTGAGGGCTTCTAGCCAAGAATTGGGTTTTTGGGCTTTTGGACTCATAGAAATTGGATAAACTATGGGGCGGGACAAAAGAGAAATTCCAAAGTTGTAAAATTTTTTAATTTTTTTTAGGAAAACCATGGATTAAAGTTATTTGCTTAATTAATTTAATGCTTTTCTTGGATTGTATGAATTATATGTACGATTAACGTGATGTTTGAAATAACATGCAATATAGAATAGGAAGATGCCATATTGTTGCATAATCACATGTCATAAATGCATGATAACTAATATGTTTTTTTCAATCGACTAGTATGATAGTTATTATGAGAGATTATTTGGGTTATCAGATAAATAATCTAACAAATTTCCCAAGAGAATTGTATTTTTGAGAATATCTTGTGGGTTATTTAAAATGATCATTGATCATGATTTGGATTTTAAAGTACCTAATGATTTCAATTAAGATGTTAATCTGAATATTCTAAAATAAAAAAAAATTCTTGGAAATTAAAAATTCTAAACTTAAAATATTGAATGGGTGAAGGTTTTAAATTAAGCTTTTAATTTTAAAACCTACGGGCCCCATTGTGGGTTTATTAGTGAAATGGTTGTTGAGCCCGACAAGGATTGAAGTTTGTAATTCGCAACACTTGGATACTAAAGATAATTTTGAAAGTAAACAATGGTTAATTACATTCAACACCCTCCCTTAAACGAAGGCCCAAATTAACAATATTAGTTTTACAAGAATCTTGCCCATCGTAAGTCTTGTAAAATAACTAATAGATTGTTAAACCGAATAGTAGTTATTAGAATTATGATAACTGTTTGTTGTTAAAAATGAATCTTGACCTTTAGCTACAATCTTGAGCCAAAAGCCTATGGAACAAATTAATGGAGAACCAATTTAGATATTGTTCTTCGCTCAAGCTTGAGAGTCTTTGGTGATGCAATTCGGACGGGAGAAGGATAGATCTAGTCAAGTCACCTTCGAAGGAGCAAATGGAAGTGCATCTTGATGTTTGTTAGTGAAAGTTCTGTGAAAACCTAAAGGGAATGACCATGGTATCAAGTTTGAACAAGAAGTAAAAGGAAAGAATTCAAGAACAAAATGAAAGAAAACGAGAAGAAATCAGTACTCTAGTTGTCAAGGAAGTGCATTGTTTGTTAGTGAAAGTTCAATGAAACCTAAAGGAAACCCAAGGAAAGGCAAGTGCTTCAAGTGCGGAGGCAAAAAGTGCGGGGGCATTGGAAGAAAGATTGCCCACAAATGAATAAACCGGTATGGGTAATTTAAATGTGATTGAGGCTTGTTTAGTGGAGAATCACGATGACAAATGGATCGTTGATTCGGAGCCACTAACCATGTTTGTTACTCTTTGCGATGGTTCAAACAAAGCTTGCCGGTGAGTAAAGGACAACGAGATTTGAAGCTTGGAACAGGCGGCTTGTGTCCGCACTTGGGACAAGTTGTTTTATCTTTTAATAATTATAGAACTTTGGTTTTAGAAGACTGTTTATTTAATTTTAAGAGAAATTTAATTTAATTTAGTTGTTTAGATAAACATGGTTTGAGAAGTTTGATTCCTCGGTTTCAATAAGAAGTTCATCTTCTTTTATTTGTTCTGTGTAAAGTTTAATGGCCTTTATTTCCTTAGTCCTATTCCTTGTGAAGTTAATCATGTTGAATTAAAAAATGTTGAGCATATCAATTCGTCAAAGAAAAGAAAAGTTTCCAATGAAACTTATCTTTGGCATTTGAGATTGGGTCATATTAACTCTAACGGGATCCAAGGTTTGGTCAAAAGTGGGATTTTAAAATCCACGAACTTTGAGCCGATACCGTGTGTGAATCCTGTTTAGAGGGTAAAATGACCAAGAGATCTTTCAAGGCCAAGGGAAAACGTGCCACACTTCAAGTGGAATTGGTACATGCGATGTATGTGGACCAATAAATGTCCAAGAGGTGGGTATCGGTATTTCATCACATTTTGCGATGATTACTCTAGATTTGGACATGTGTACACGATGCGTCACAAGTCGAAGCTTTTGGAAAATTCCAAGAGTTCAAGGGAGGCGAGAAAAGCATCTAGGTGTTCAAATTAAGACTCTTCGATCGATCGAGGGGGTGAATACATATCGGAGAGTTCAGGTCTTACGACCAAGGAGGGATAGTTTCGCAATTATCTTCTCCGGGGGACACCCCACGAGAATGGAGTTCTTGAAAGGAGAAATAGAACCCTTTTAGAAATGACAAGATCTATGCTCGTTATTCATCACTTTACGATTCATTCGGGATATGCCTTAGAACAGCTATGTATCTATTGAACTTAGCTCGTCCAAGTCGATTTCAACGACACCAATTGAATTGTGGAAAGGGTGTAAGCCCACCATGAATCATATTCGAATTTGGGGTGCTCGGCACATGTCTTGAAACAGAAACCGAGACAAGATGGACTCGCGTCTTGAAGTATGCATGTTTGTAGGCTATCCTAAAGGAACCGAGAGGTTGGTTGTTTTATAGTCCAAGAGAAAAGAAGGTCGAGTGAGCACTCACGCGACTTTCTTAGAGGAGGACTATATGACAAACCATAAGCCAAGAAGTAAGGTTATTCTTGATGAGCTAGTCTCGGATCAAGTTTCACCACAACCTCAAGGGGTTCCGGCTTTTGTTCTGTGGTTGTTCAAAGAGGGGAAAATGTATGCGAACATACACAGGAACCAGAGACAAAACCAGAAGTTCAGCATGATGTTCAACTAAATGAAGAACAAAATCATGAATTAGTTGATCCACTTAATGAGGGTCCTCATCTAGAAGTTGTCAACCCACAAAATGTGGACCCCCCGTAGATGCACGACATCAAGTGCGACAAAGTCGTAGTGGGAGATTGATTCGTAAACCGCAAGATATCTCTTGTTGGGTGAGTCAAATCGGATGACATCATCGAGAAGATGGTGATCCCACGAGTTATGACGAAGCACTAGGAGATGTTGATGCTCAGGGAATGGCTCGAGGCTATGAATCGTGAAATGGATTCTATGTATTCCAACTCAGTTTGGTCTCTTGTAGATGCACCTAAAGGGGTAAGACCCATTGGGTGTAAGTGGATTTACAAGAGAAAGAGAAGATCGGACGGGAAGGTTGAAACCTTCAAAGCTAGATTGGTGGCGAAAGGGTACTCCCAAAGAGAAGGAGTGGATTATGATGAAACCTTTTCGCGGTTGCCATGCTCAAGTCTATTCGGATTCTCTTAGGCATTATGACCAATCTTGATTATGAGATTTGAGATGGATGTCAAACTGCTTTTCTAAATGGAAATTTGGAAGAGGAAATCTATATGCAGCAACCAAAAGGGTTTACGGCCAAAGGGCAAGAAGAAATGGTATGCAAGTTGCGAGAGGTCCATTTATGGACTTAAGCAAGCATCCAGATCATGGAACATCGAGATTTGATCAAGCCATTGAGTCTTATGGCTTTGAGAAAATACGATGAGCCGTGTGTGTATAAAAGGATCAAGGTAATGCGGTATCTTTTCTCGGTACTTTATGTGGATGATATACTCCTTCTCGAAATGATCTGAGAGGTATTGTTGGGCATAAGAACCTGGGTTGAGCAAACATTTTGATATGAAGGACCTGGGGGAAGCCAATTATGTTCTTGGTATTAAACTCTTGCGACCGGAAGAACGGGGTTTTGGCATTATCCCAGGCTCAATACATTGACAAAATACTTGCCAGGTTTAGCATGGAGAATTCAAAGAGGGGAATTATACCCTTCGGGCATGGGATTCATCTCTCGAGAAGCAATCTCCTCAAACTCCGAGCAGAGAACGCATGAGTACGATACCTTATGCTTCAAAGCCAGTAGGTAGTCTCATGTATGCTATGCTATGTACCGGACGGATATACGCATATGCTCGGGAGTAGTAAGCCGGTACCAATCGGACACGGAGGGCAACACTGGGTAGCGGTTAAACATATACTCAAGTACCTACGGAGAACGAGAGATTATATGTTGGTCTACTCAAGTGGGAGTCTTGAAACCATTGGTTATACGGACTCGAGATTTCCAAGGAGATATTGACTCAAGAAAATCCACCTCGGGATATGTGTACACCCTTAATGGCGGTGCCATTTGTTGGAGAAGTGTAAAACAAACATGTGTGGCGACTCGCCACGAGGCCGAGTATGTAGGCCGCACGAGGCCGCAAAGGAAGCTGCATGGTTAAAGAAGTTCCTAACGGATCTTCGGGTGATACCAGTGTAAATTGTCCTATCACACTCTATGTGACAACGGTGGGGGCGGTTGTCAAGGAACCAAGGTGTCATAAGAGAAAGAAGCACATAGAGAGAAAATACCACTTGATCCGAGAAATAATTAAAAGAGGAGATACGGTGGTAGCAAAGATAGCATCGACGAGAATCTCGTTGACCCTTTTACTAAGAGTTTGCCTCGAGCGTGTGTTCGAGAGGCATGTTTCATCTATGGGTCTTAGGAGGATTCATTTCTTTGTAGCTTTAGGCAGTTGTTATTTTACTTTGTTATTTTGTGCTTTTGAGCATGACATTATGACATTGCATTTCTTTTCTGAATGTTAATAAATGGAGTATTTTTTTCATTTATTTTGCACACTATTTACAAACTCTAAGGTCCGGATCAATTGTGGAGTATATGATCATATGAATACTTTCATAGAGGACATGGTCATAGGTTCTCACAATTGATGAAATGATTCAGCTATTAAATTAAGTTGGGCACTTTATTTAGGCTGCAATGTTTTATGAAATGGTTTTGTCCGAATCATTATAAAACATTGGTGTGAGTTAATGCTCACATTGAATGGATCAAGGAGAGATTTGATTAAGGTTGTTCTTTGTCATAAGGAATCAAATCTCGAGATAACTATAGTTATGTAGTTGCTCTTAATCCTGAGTTTATTTTAAACAGGTAGTCGAATAGTTTCCATTCTTTGATTTACCAACGGGTGAGGTTTGATCTATATGACGGCCAACAACTCGGTATTTTGGGATTGAGACTATTTGGTTATCGGTGTTTATGAGATAAACAACAAGGAATTTATAGGAAATGTCTCCTTGATAAACTGGATATTGAAGACATCGCCATGCATGTAATCCATTAGAGAAACTATCAAAGTCAAGGGAATAAATAATTGATTGGGTTACGAGAAAACTAGTCAATCAAATTATAGACATTCTATAAAGGGCAAAGTGCATATTCTTGTTATAAGTGTCATTGTTCTTGGA
The DNA here is from genome assembly GCA_019022655.1 of Acacia acuminata. Taxonomy (NCBI): domain Eukaryota; kingdom Viridiplantae; phylum Streptophyta; class Magnoliopsida; order Fabales; family Fabaceae; genus Acacia; species Acacia acuminata. The sequence goes on from JAFJYI010000001.1 coordinate 2,557,011, forward strand.
AATCACGTTCGGGCTTTTAGTGGAGTAGCACCGAACTAGATAATCTTTTGTAGATTATCATGAGCCTTGATGAATGACAAATGGTAGGTCCCCAGGCTAGCTTGAGACAAGGGATGGGGTATATTATCAGATGATGATGGCTTATGGGCTATATGGTCTTGGGTTTACGAACTCAAGTTAGTATCTTAAAGAGCAAGTGGGAGATTGTTGGGTTAATGTGCTCTTTGGTCACTTAAGCCCAATAAGGCTTAATTGAGACTACGGCCCAAGAACTCTAAGGCCCATGTGGATTAGGGTTAGGTCTTGGGTGTAGTAGCATATAAACTAACTTTCGTCGCTTGAAAAGATACGGCCGCACAAATAGTTAGGAGGCTCTCATCGAAACAAAAACCTAGAGGCGACGTTCATCATCGAACAGGTTGCCCACACAACCATCTCATCCCCCTCGAGAGATAGTCTGGAAGATCAACCATAGATCGCACGAGGACTGTTCGTATACAAGGACTGTTCGTAGACAAGGTTTGCTCGTGGAGAATTTTTCAGATAACTCTTCAATATCCAGGTAAGCAAAACGATGAAGGTTTCTCTTTTCCTACATCGCGTGGTACAATACGCTTCCGCGTTTTCTGATCAGTTTCCTACAATTGCATTGCAGCTCTCTGCAATACGTAAGGAAGGAGAATTGACATATCCATTGAGTTGGTGAATACCAAAGATTGTGATCATCTATAGATTATGGAGAGACTAGAATTTTGTGAAGCATCTAGCGTGTGTTATATTTTCCTTAAAGTTGAGTGTCCTTTGATATAAGACCACAGTTATAACTTTTAAAACAAAGTTCATCACAAAATACTCGTTATATCTGGCGTGATGAGGGAACTGTGGTTTGCAAGGCATAAAGAGACAGAAGCATGTGCAGCTATGGTCAGGGACGGAGGCATACTAGTGCCTATGTGGGCAAGTCAGACATAAAAAATTTAAAAAATATATATTTAGTAAAGGACTTTCATTGTAATTTGTCTAATTGGGATAGTTGGTTAAGTGTTTACCCAGTGAGCTAAAGGTCCCCGGTTCAAAACCCACCCTCAGCACTTGTGTTTTATTTATTTTTTTCAATTCCCAAATCCCCTTCCAGCTCCAATTCCCCCAAACGTCGACTCTCACGTCCTCAGCCCCAAACGCCGACTCTCTCGACTCTCACCATTGCCGTCCAGCCGCAAACCTCGACTCTCACAGTCTCACCCCCAAACGCCAAACCTCTCGACTCTCACCATCAATCCCCAAATCCCCGTCGCCCAAACCTCTCGATCAATCACCCACTCCTATTCGATCCGTCCTCGCCGTCGGGCTCCAAACTTGCCCTCCGTCATCGGCGTCTTCCGTCTCTTCTCTGGCACCAAGTAGTGCTGTGCAGCGGGGTGGGAATCAACCTACGGAGACTATTTCTGGTAGGATTTCTTTGATTTGTCCTTTTTATTTTTTCAATTTGTCCCACCAGATGCTTTTGATTTGAGTTGTTTGTTTGCAATCTATTTCGATTTAATTAGCCTCGTCTTTTTGCAATGTATTGATTCTTAGAGGGTTTGGTTCTCGGTCATTTTCGCGTACCACCGTAAATCCGTAATCATCATCGAGAGCGAGATGTATGGAAAATAATATGTTTCAACCTTATCTTATTGCTTTAACTTTGAAGTTCAACATTTTTTTCCTCTTCTGACAAAGGATGAGAGATTCTTTTATGGATTTTCCTAGTGGTTCTAAATTTCCCTGTTGATTGTTCCCGTTTGTTATTGAACTTGTCTTCCTGTCAGTGGTGATGAGACTATGCTTTATCCATATTTATGAGCAATGGGCTTTTGCTTGATAATTTTTTTTTCTGAATGGTTAAATTCACTTTTGATCTCTGTGCTGGTTTAAGCTTTTGAGTCAAGTGATTATTTAACACGATTATTTTGGGCAATCAATTCACCTTTGTCTTTGTGCTACCATGACAACCGACCGCAGAATTGGTTGCCAAGTTTTTGGATGAGAAGCTGCATGCGGGTAACAAGGGTACTTCGAAGAGGAATTGGAGGGTACACTAGATAAAGTCCTAGTATTATTCAGATTCATCCAGGTACGTTAAATGTTTCCTTGTGGGAGCAACAAATAATTCCACCGCAATTCCTTCAATTTCCATTGGTGCTCCTGGCAATCTGCTTTCTCATTGGCATTTGTGTTAATGCATTTGTTTTCTCATTGGCATGACACGCCTTCCTTTTCTCGCTTTCTTTTGCTGATTGATTTACTTCAAGAAATAACTTTATCCCCTCGAATCGTTTTGGAGGTTGATGCAAAGCACTCAAGGCTAAGCGAGATGAAGGCGATGTAAATGAATATCGAAGGTAATACCCCACCTTGTGATTTTCGTTTATGATGAATTGAAGTCTGAAGCTAGCATTTTGGTTTGCTTCCTTTTATCGCTTTCTTATAGGTTGCAACATGTTATTTAATCTTGTCAAACTTTTTTCCTTCTAGAAAATGCATTAATTTAAAACTTTCCTTTAAAAAAAAAAAAAAAAAATTCAGCACTAATTATATACCCATAAATTCCAAATCCTAGCTCCGTCACTGGCTATGGTCCCTGTATGATTTTTTGGATAACTGCTATAGTTTGCTGCCAGGTTAATGGGCGGAGCTATAAAAGATGTCCATGTTTGTGATTGCTAATTAAACTATTCAGGTGTTGTCCTGTGGAATGTTCTCGTGTTCCGCCGCACGCTCTCTGGAAATGTCAAGCTTCCACAAGCTCTGAAATCTGAGACATAATTTTGGTCCAGAACAAAACGATGCAGTTTTTTAATAATGATTCTTGTGATGAAAAAAAAAAAAAGTGTTAACAAATGTAATTTTGATTCTCGGAATAAAAATAAAATAAGTTAATAAACGTAATTTTGATTCTTAGAATTCTTCTAAAGAAAAAAAAAACTCTTTCATATCAAAAACGGTGTTGGGGAATAAAATGATTGTCATGTACACCCTCAACGATTTGAGTTTGAAAACAAAATCCAATTGTTTAAATGTTATAGCATTTCTTGTTGTGAATAACCAAGTTTTTAATTTTGTTATGAATATAGCATTTCCTATTATATATATAAGACTTCCTGTTGTCAATACAAATAATATAAAAAAAGTCTCTAGACTTTTTTTTGCTATGTGAATTTTTGTTAGGACTTTTTTACTATTTTTTATAATCTTTGGGACCTGACTATCATTTTCCCAACAAAATAAAAATATTCAGAGCATGTGTATTTTCCACCAAAATGTGGACTCACAGGCCTGTCTGCCTTGCAAGAAAAAGTAACATTTAAGTCTTTTAACTTGTGCGCATTACAGTGCACTTTTAACCCCTGGATAATAAAATGCTTCTCTCCTAAAAAAATCTTGCCTCTTCAACGTTCCTCTTTCATGTTTTTAGTCGAACCTCTCCTTTCTCTGATTATCAAACCTACTTTCTTCTTCTCTTTCCGTCTGATCCCCGCCCCCACTTCATTTTTCTGGGCACTGGGTTGTTGCCGAAGTCTCAGATCGTCTGGGTTTTCCTCATGTTTTCAACTTTTTATCTCAAATCCCACCAGCTTTTCTTCAAACACGATTCTCTTTCTACTAGAAGACGTTATCTGGATCTTAAGGTTGAGTTCAGCAATGCCTACGATGCACTTCCAACCGGCCTTTTTACTCGCCCGACAAAAATTTTGATGCCAATGCATTCGCCGGCGGCCGACGAGTTTAGAAATCTGGCGTCAAGTGGAGTCTTGGACTTGTTCTTTGAACCCTAAGATTTTCCCTGGAGCCTTTTTTGTGGACGGAGAATAGAATCGTCGGCCGTAGGTTCGCCGGCGGCCATGGAGTTTAGAAATCTGGTGTCCAGCGATAGTGGTATTGTCTCACGTCTTCGTAATCTCGTCTGGATAGGTGTTGTTATTTTGTTAAAAATGAAGGGTAGTTAGTGTCAAAATAAATTCCCATTGATGAGCCGTCGTATTTTTTTTTTCATTCCCTCTCTTCTTTTGCAACCGCTTTTCTCAGAAGCTGCATATTGTAGCTTAAAGAAAAACGAGAATTTTTTCTTTTTTTGTTACTTCTGTTTTTGTTTAAAGCTCTCATCCAAACATATAAGTTAATAAACAAAAAAAGAACTTTATTTTTGAAATAAGTACATCTTTTAATATAAAAAAACCCATCCAAATAGATTTTCAATTGTAATTTATAATAAACAAGATAAGTATCTGAGATAAAATTTATCTTAATTTACAAGAATAAGAATTTTTGGAGTGTCCAAAAGTGATATCAAACAAGCATATTCGTATCAAATATGACCTACAAATCATCTAATCTATTACTTCTTTAGTTATAAATATAAGATATAGTTTATGACATCAAACAATGTTATATATTTAGGACCAGATAATATTCAAACCCGTGACATATGTTGGAGCACGTCCTTCTTTGTCAAAAAGCAATTTCAATAATATGCACCAAGATGCACAAAAAACAACGTACAAATATCATCCCACCAAACATTGTTCGTATTTCATTATCGCTATGACCACTTCAATCGGGCAACTTGAATTGTTGGCCTAAAAGGGAAAGAGGTACCACAGTAACTTTTGTACCTCGTAAACGGCGTCGAAAGGTCATGGAGAGACAGGACCCCCCGTCTCTCTAAACACTCACGGGCACACAGTACGTATGTCTAGTTATATCTGGCAAAAAATATGTTTGCTGAGTTATACCTATAAGAAGATTTCGAATAAAAGTATGGGAAAGTTTCAGTTTGCCTCTTTTAGTAATAAATTAATGGGAAAATTCTTTTCAGGTTTTAAGAAACTAAGAAAATATAAAAAAGTTCTAAAGAAAATTTAGATGTCAGAAAAGTTTCAAAGAATTGTTAATCTCATATATAGAGTTGTTAATCCCACATATTGGAGTTCTTATTAATGTGATATATGGAGTTGTTAATAGAGTTGTTAATCCCATATATGGAGTTGTTAATCTCACAGATAGAGTTGTTAATGAGATTTTTCTGACATCTGGATTTCCCTTAGGACTTTTTTGATATTTTCTTATTACTTTGGGACCTTAAAAGAATTTTCCCTAAATTAATTTCAGCCAGTTCAAAAAATTTCTGAAACTTCACTATATCCTATGGTCAAAATGATATCAATTATTGTGGGTGAAACAACAACGAAAGTTAAAAACATTGTGGTCATTTACAAGATAAAATATGAAATTTACAAGAAAAATATGAGCATTTATAACACAAATAAAGATATTTACATGACAAAATAAATGGATTTAAAAGAATCTAGAGAATTAAAAATATTTGGTTATTTATGAGACAAATATGGAAATTCACAAAATTAATAAATATAGGTATTTATAAGACAAATAAAACAATTTACAAAACAAATAAAATAAGAGCATTATTGTCTTTTCATCAACAGAAATTAATTTTGTTTTAACTATTGGATACAATGAAGTTTTAGAAAATTTTGGGGTTGATTGAAATTGATTTCCTACCAAAGGAGCTAACTGAAAATTTCCCTAAAAGTTAATACTACCGAGCTAACACAAAACAATGTTATTTTGGGGCTAAACAAAACGAGAGAAACACATTAATTTTGGGGCTAAACAAAAAAGGGAGAATTTTTTTAAAAGAAAAACATAGATTTCCTTGAAACATTTTTCAGCATATCCCAAATTAATTTTCAATGCACTTAGCACCCTAAAAATACTTTTTTTTTTTTTAGTGGCACTCAGCATTCTGAAGCATTTTCCAACGGATACTAAGTGCCAGTGTAAAATTTTTTAAGGTGTTGAGTATATTACAAATTAATTTAAGATTTTGAGTGATATTGAAAAAAATATTTCAGAGTACTATATGTTTTTTTTTTAATTAAAAAAAGTACCCTCATTACTTTGTTAACCCCAAAATTGCATAGTTTTGAAGCGTTGGGATCGTTTGACTTGGAACTATTCTTATTTAATTAGTGGTCTCGTGTTTTAACCTTGTATATGTAACCTCGATAATTACTTGAGGTAGCGAGGTTCCTCTCATTGTGGACATATATTCTTGCTAACCATATTAGTCGACTTCTACCAACGCTAGATACATTTGAATTAATCTAAAAAGATAAAGGTTATTTTTTAAAATAATTATCGTTTTAAAAAATAGGATTAATGTGTGAATTTAACAATAAACTATTTTTCAATTTATATAGGCACCAAGCCGAAGCTTGATAAGATAGAACTAACTATTTTCAAGTGCAAAAATATACACAATCAATTTATTTATTATTTTAATATATCTTTAGAAAAGTTAAGGTACAAATTTAGCAACAAAATAAATTTCTATGGGTACCCAGCACAATTAATTTTCATAAGAGCATTTACAATACTAATATGGGTATTTACATAAGAGCATTTACATTAATGCCCTTATTTTACTTTTTTCATAAGAGTATTTACAAGAAAAATATAATAATTAATAAAACAAATAAAGGGATTTAAAATAATTCAAAGAGTAAAAAAAATTGGTCATTCAAGTATTTGTCTTGTAAATATTCTTATGAAACAAATAAAGTAAGGGCATTATTCTCCTTCCACTGACAAAACTTAATTTTATTTTTACCAAAGGGTGAAATAATTTTTTTTTTAAAAAGACAAATATGTTAAGGGTTAAGTAGCAATTTTGCCTTGGAAGTACACTCTAAGAGCAATGTAGCAATTTTTCCCTAGAAGTACACCCTAAGAGCAATGTTGCCTAGGAAGGTTTTTTGGTCTCAATGTTGCCCCGAAACTCCTAAAACGTAGCAATGTCACCTCTCTCTTAACCACCATTTATGTTGACCGTTAATTTTGACTGAAATTGCTTACTAGGCAGCCATATGTGCTCTTATTTTCCAACTCACCATCACATGTCATCCCTTTTCTCTCTCCCCCTCCTCCGAACCATTTGTCTCTCTCTCCCTCCTCTGCTAACTGCAAAGGCGCCACGCAGGATGGAGACATACCCATTATTATTACACTACACTGAGTTGTGTTGTCGTGGTTCCATGAACATATCTTCCAACATCCTCAAGGTGCCATAAACGCAAACAATGGCAACATCATCACAAACAAAAGAAAGATCGACCCAACGCTCCTCAAAAACACAACACAGAGGGAAAAACTAGAGAGCAAGACCAATGTCTCAAAATCGGTAAAGATCTGATCGAAAATAACTAAAGGCTGATCGACGCCTCGGAAGACGTAGAGGAAGATCCAGGTAGCGAGAAGGCCCAATAGAATGGGGAGAGAGAAAGGGTGTGTGATGAGAGAGACTACCAAAGCAAGAGTGCCAAAAGGAAGAGATGGAGGAAGGAGAGAGAGAGAGACAGATGGTGACAATCTGCTTGTCCTGGCATTCGACCTGCTGCTCTACCGTCGTGACTAGTCAGAATCAACTTCTGATGGTAACTAATCATGATGATATTGATTTGGGTTTCGCTTGGTGAAATCGAGGAAGAGTTCGATCTCTATATTGTGGCCGTCAAAGTTGTAATCGATGACTCGTCGGGAATGGGCAAAGAGGGTGGCGATGATGGTGTTGGAAACGAAAAAAACATAAAGGGACTGGTGATGAGGGTGGCAAGTCTGTGGAAGTAGAGGAGGGAGATTTGGAGGGCGGAAGAGCGAGTGAGGATCCAACATAAATGCAAGAGGAAAGATAGAGATAGATGGATCGGAGGAAGGAAAGGACAGAGGAGGGAGAGAGAGAAGCGATGACATGTGATGCCGAGTTGGAAAATAAGAGCACATGTGGCTACCTAGTAAGCAATTTCGGTCAAAATTAACGCACTACAAAAAAGTCATTTTTTGCGACGGAAAAATTCCTTAGCAAAAAAGGCATTTTCCGTCGCAAATTTCCAAATTTTACGATGGACAATATTTCTGTCGCAAATCTTAGAAATTTGCGACGGAATTATTTTCCGTCCCAAACTTCAATTTATTTATAAAAAAAAACAAAATTATCAAAAATATATATAAAAAATTCATTAAAAAAAATATAAAAATTTACGAAATAAAAAAAATCTTGTATATCATAAAAATATATAGTAACAATCATAAAGAGTTTACATAGAGATAACAAAATGTAAATAATAATGTTGCAAACAATATGTACTAAAAAATAGTCTAAACAACAGCAATATGATCATCATCATCATCACCAGGAGCCGACCCTAAACCCTTGTCCTTCCCTAGGGACTGGAGTACAGGCTGCATCTGCCTCATCATCTCTTGTGTCCTATACAACCCATTTGCTTGCTGACTCATCTGCTGCTTTATCTGGCTCAGCTCATTTTCTTGCTCACTCATTTGCTGCTTTGTCTGGCTCAGCTCAATTGCTTGCTCCTGCACCAACGCCTTCATTTTCTTCATCTCATCTGCAAAAACAACATTAAGAAGTAAGTTTATTTTTTGTACTCCATTTAAATGGACAAGGGAATGAAAACGTAACAATCAATATCAAATGTATTACGTTTACCTGCAAAAACACCTTCAACTAGATACGCTTCAGCGATAGATCCTTCAACGTACCTTTGATTTTTGATCTTGTACTTAAGTGTGCGTATAAATCTATAATAGACAATTAGAGGGTATTTATAAACTATAGCACAATGTGTTTCAATTAATCATAGACAGAAGGGATATATATATTATTACCTTTCAAACGGATACATCCACCAATATTGTTGCGGACCTCCTACCCTTACTTCGTAGGCCAGGTGAACAGGAAAATGTTCCATTGAGTCAAATAAGCTAGGAAGAAACACCATCTCTCACTTGCATAGTGTTATTGTCACACTCTCCTTAAGCTTCCGTAACTTATCAACATTAAGCTCAGAAGCACAAATTTCTCTAAAGAACAAGGAAGATTCTGTCAAAATAGTCCATGTATGCTTCGGTAGTGTTTTGAAGGCCCACGACAACAATCTCTAAAAGAAAACATGACAATCATGACTCTTCATCTCGAATAACTTCGCCTCGTTCATGTCGACACATTTACAGATGTTTGATGCATAACCGTCTAGCGGTAGTTTCAGACCTTTAACCCATCGCAATAATTTTAAATTCTGCTCTTTGTTCAATGTGTACGGCACTCTAGGGGAGGAACTGACCGGACCAAGGGGAAGAGGAGACCACCGCACCGGAAGAAGACCTCACCAAAAACGGACGAAAGTCGTGATAAGGAGGCGGAGGGGTAGAAAACGGAGGAGGAGGAGGATGGCTGGAGGGGCGACGGCGAGGAAGAGGGCCGGAGGTTCATGGAGGAGGACGAGGGGACTAAAACTTCGAATGAATGAGGAGAAAATTGTGCAGGAGGTGTTAAAGGGAGGAGATTTTTGACGGAACTAGAATCCGTCGCAAATCTCCCATTTGCGATGGATTCTACGAGTCTGTCGTAAACTGGCAGAAAACATTCGGCTAGGTTGCAACAAACTCGACGTCCGTTCGGGGGCTTGAGATGGAGGTTGTGCTCATCGCAAGCCCCCACGGGGGGCTTGCAACGGATCTTGTGATCCGTCGCAAGTCCCATCGAGGGCTTGCGATGGACCTTGTAGTTCGTCGCAAGCCCCTCTATGATCAGTTAACTTGCGACGGACCAAAATTTCGTCGCAACATTTGCGACGGATTAGTAAATATGTTGCAAACTTTGTGACGGATTTATAAATCCGTTGCAAAAACTTCAGTTTTGCGACGGAATTTAAATTCCGTCACAACCCAAAATTTGTGACGGAAAAGATTCAGTCCATATTCAGTCGCAATTTAACTCTTTTCTAGTAGTAATGGTTGACATAAACGGTGGTTAAGAGAGTGGCGACATTTCTACGTTTTAGACTTCCAGAGCAACATTGAGACCAAAAACACTTTCAGGGTAACATTGCTCCTGGGCATATACTTCCGAAGTAAAATTGCTACTTAACCTATATGTTAATGACCAATTTTTTTTTACTCTGTGGATTCCATTAAATCCAATCCCTTTATTTTTCTTGTAAACACTCATATTTATCTTGTAAGTGCTCGAATAAAAAAATGAAGTAAGGGCATTAATATTGTTACGGACCGGCCCAAAAGCCCAAGTCCATGGCGTGGCCCAAACGGAGCCAGGAGGTATGATCCGCTAATCATAGGGGGAGATCCGGAATCTTGGCTAGGCAAGATCTACCCATATCGTAACGGCCTTCCAAGATACTCACCCCAATAATAGTGTGGCCCGAATATTGAGCGCCCGAATATCGCACTAGGCCGAGATATCCGCCCTGGACACCTCTATAAATACAGAGGTCAGGTAACCAGGTGCACACATTCTAACTCAGACTATTTACATACAGTCTCACTGTGCACACACACCACCCCTTTGTCGTGTACAGTGATCCCACGCTCTCCGATTATCTCCTTCATAGATATTCAAAGCGAGAGCCTAGCTATCCAAGATCAAAATACCAGCCCTTGGTTCGGACATCTCGTGTTCTATACCGAACATTGGCGCCAACCGTGGGAACGTTAAATTTCTATCCCCGTGACCACTAATGGCAAACACCCGAAGCCACAGGCAAAGCCAGCAATTAGACCGGCTGCTGGATGAAAGCAATTTACCACCGAATCAACCTCAGGCCTGACCGAGTCAACTGCAGAATCATGATCAAACTCCATGAGAAAAGACTCCGGAGGGTCACGTTACTGACACGGCGAGCACATCTCCTTCAACCGACGAACCTTCGTAAGAGGAGCCGCGAAGAGTCCCAACTCCGAAAGTCCCGGCTCCAGACGCTCAGGTACTAGACACCGACGTCCGCATTTTGAGGAGAACGCAGGAGTCGATGCTTCAGAGGTTCGAAAACAAGGAAAAACAAGATCACCTCCAACGATAAGAGGATTTTCATGCTCTGGAGTTAATGATCGAGGAAAAGCTCGAAAACATGTTCCAACACGGAACTCAGAGAAGTTCTCGGAAGGGAAATGAGGTTATACGCCGGGACAGATAGTCCGCATAGCAGCCCAGATTCAAGTCGACGGGCCCACGGCCGGAAAAAGGGGGAAGCGAGAAGGGAGCGAGAACGCCAGCCGACCTCCACAAGGAAAAAGGAGAGGCAATTGCGGATCCTGGATGCTGAAGACCGAGGCCGAGAAGATCGCCATGACGGTTATAAAGACCGAAGCCGTGATAGTTATGAAGACCGAGACCTCAACGTGGATCAGGACTCGGACGAGCTTCGAGAGGTAATCATGGCGCCTCGAACAAGTGGGTCACCGCGGCAATATAAGATAAAGTACTTGGCAGGCTCTGGTGGGACCCCATTCTCCCGAGAAACGGCCACGACCCCCTACCCGATCTTCCCAAGTACGATGGGACCCAGGATCCACGTCACCACCTTGAGATATTCAAAAAGCTGATGTGGGTCAGGTCAATAGAGGGCCCGGTCATCTTACGGCTCTTCTCAGCCGCGTTAACCGGACCGGCCCACAAATGGTTGAGTTCATTACCCAATAATTCCATACGGAATTTCGAAGACCCCGGGCGCAAGTTTGAATTGCACTTTGCTACCAGCAAGAAACAACCAAAATCTAAGTTCACTTTGAGTAAGGTAAAACAAAAGAAGGGTGAAACGCTGCAGATGTACCTGGATTGGTTCAAAGACACGGCAATGCCGGTACGCTCATTATCGAAGAGGTCCACGTACATTGTCGTCAGCGATGGTCTGGACCCAACAACACGCTTGGCCGGACATCGTGCAAGAATCAGTCTATTCATTTGACTAAATTCTACACCGAAGAAAAGAAGTACGGATGTCGAGCGGATGGAAATTGTCAATGCTACGACGAACTGAGAAGGCCGGAACGCATCACCCGAAGGAAGGGATCGACGGACGAGGGCGGAAGGCGGAACCCCGTAGACGCGGGCGAGAGAGCCACCCCGACAAGAGAGGACGGATAATAAGGCGAAATACGACAACTACACCCCTCTAAATGTCTCACGATCCCAGTTATGGAAGGAGGTAGCTCGGGACCGAGATGAAAAGGGTTGCCAAGTGAAGCCCATCGAAATCGATCCAATACGGATCGGGAAAATTTTGTACTTTCCACGATAGTCCGCCATACACCGACGAGTGTTATGAACTCGGGGATGCTATTGAAAAGTTCGTGAGAGAAGGGAAACTTCGCCAATACGTCATCAAAACTCAAGTGAAAACAAGCGGGCGGAATAATGGCCGCGGAGAGTCCGGCTCCGGACACTCAAGAACTGTAGAAGAAACAAAACCGGTCCTATCACGGTTTCCTGCAGATCGATTTCCAATGCAATGGCATCAGCGGCGGGTTCGGAGGAGGTGGAGATACGATAAGCCAACGCAAGAAATACCTACGGGAGGTGTTGACGGTGAGAGATATACCAAAATTCAAAGGCGGCTCATCGAGACCGAAACCACCTCCATTAGTCTTCACTGACGAAGAGCTAAAGAATGTTATTCCCGGCCACTAGGACGGACTGGTTATCACCGGAATCCTAGTAAATTGCCGAGTCAAATGGATCTTCGTGGATGCAGGGAGTTCGGCCGACATCATAAGCTGGGACGCATACCAGAGGATGAACCTCGATGTTGAAGACTTAAAGCCGTGCAAATCAACCCTTATCGGGTTCAATGGAGAGCGTTCCTTCCTAAAAGGGTATATAGACCTCAAACTGACGCTAGGAACCAAGGAAGCTTTCAAGTCAGAACGTGTAAGGTTCGTAGTGGCCGACTTCCGCTCTCCCTACAATATTATATTGGGCCGGCCCACTATACACAAGTGGGACATGCTAGCATCCACTAAGCACCAGAAACCGAAGATGATCAATGATAAAAATCGGGTGGTCGAAGTGTCCAGGGGACCAAAAGGAGTCACGCAATGCTACTTCGAGACTCTCCGAGTCGAGGAGGAAGGACCTTCATCCCACCACGACCGAACCAACAAAGTTATGGCCGAAGTCAGAAATGATAGGCAGCCCCGACGGTCGATTAATATGGTAGAGCTGGATCTCCGTGAACCGAGAAAATCCACGCCCGCAGCGGAAGGGGAGAGCTGGAGGAGTTGACCCCCGGGGACGGATCCCTCCAAGACGACTAAAGTCGGCAGAGATATGAACGCAGACTTAAAAGCGCAACTAATCAAGTTTTTAAGACAAAATCAGGACGTCTTCGCCTGGACGTCACCCGAAATACCCGGGATCGACCCACACTTTTGCTGCCACAAACTCGCCATATGGCTGGGGTCGAAGCTTGGTGGGCGGAAGAAGAGGAATATCGCGAGAAGGCATTTAAAGCCCTTGAAAGTCACATTGAAGAGCTCCTTGCCGCTGGATTCATCGAGAGGTACAATATACAACTTGGCTCTCGAATGTGGTCATTGTTTTAAAACCAAGCCAATGGAGGGTGTGCACGACTACACCAATCGAATAAAGCATGCCCGAAGGACTCTACCCTATGCCTAACATTGATCAACTCGTTGACAACTCGGCCGGGTACGCAGTTGCTTTCCTTCATGGACGCCTACTCCGGCTACAATCAGATTGCCATGCACCCAGACGACCAAGAAAAGACCGCCTTCATGACCGACAAAGCTAACTATTGCTACAACGTCATGCCATTTGGATTGAAGAATGCCGGAGCTACGTACCGGTGAATGATGAACCGCCTTTGAGGACCAAATCGGGCGAAATGTGGAGGTGTATATAACGACATGATCGTGAAGTCAAAACAACCGAGAGGAGCATGTCGGGACCTAGAACAGGACGTTTGAAAAATTAAGACGACATCGAATCGGGTTGAACCGGCCAAATGTGCTTTCGGAGTACCGCGGAAATTCCTAGGTTTTATGCTGACCAATCGAGGGATTAAGCCTAACTTAGGACAAATGCAAGGCCGTCTTAGACATGCAAGCCCCGAACTCTAAGAAGGAAGTTCAGCGATTAACAGTCGCTTGGCTGCCACGACAAGATTCTTACTCGAGATCGGCCGAGAAGGCGTTACCTTTCTTTAAATTATTGAAGAAAGAAACTCATGGAGGATGGAATTCGGATTGTGAAGCGGCGTTTGAAGAAATTAAGCGATGTTTGGCAACCCTCCGGTACTAACGAAGCGGAGCAAGGGGAGACCTTGTTCTTGTACCTCTCTGTGGGAGACAAGGCGGTAAGTACCGCCTTGGTAAGAGAAACCGAGGCAGGAAAGACACCCATCTACTTTGTGAGCAAAGCGTTACAAAACGCTAAACTCAGATATCAGAAGCTGGAAAAGATGGCGTTCACATTACTGGCGACTGCGAGACGGCTTTGGTCATACTTTCAGGGACACCGGATTGTAGTCCGAACCAGCCCATTGACCAATCCGGCGAGATATTGCACAAACGACCTTGCGGGCGAATGACAAGCCGGGCGATTGAGCTATCCGAGTTCGACATCACTTTTGAAGCCCGGCATGCGATCAAATCACAAGCATTGGCCGATTTCATCAGAGAGTTGACTCCGATTATGGCTAGTGAGGAATTCTGGAAGCTATTTGTAGATGGATCTTCCAATCAAAAGCGAGTGGAGCAGAGTCATCATTGAGAGCCCGAGGGGGTCGCTGCGAGCATTCCCTCCGGTTGGAATTCCCGACCTCCAATAACAGGGCCGAGTACGAGGCCTTCCCAGCCGGTTGTTTTAAGCAAAGAGAAACGCGCGCGAGTTAAGGTGTTAACCGACTCACAACTTGTCGCCGCTACGGATCGATGGCGGCTATCAAGCAAAGGCCCCCTGTTGGCTAAGTACTTGAACGAGCAAAAGAAGTAATGACCGAGTTCGAAGAAGTAATTGTTGCTCATATCCGAGAGAAGAGAATACCGGGGCCGATATCCTTTCCAAGCTAGCAAGTACCAAAGGACCAGGAGTCATAGAAGCGTGATCCAACGAATCGCCGAGCCCACCTATGTCATGACTATCTTGTCGCCACGGACCGGAGAAAGACAATCGAAGATTACACGGAAAGGGGATCATCCCAACAGATTCCAATTTGAAGCAAAGAAGCTGATCGAAGAAGCCGTCATCTACACCATGGTCAATGATCAGCTATACGAGAAAAGGAGTGCCTTTACTTAGATGATGCGATGCCCGGGTGAGTTGAAGCAAGGTACGTGTTGGCGAGATACATGAGGGTTGCAACGGCCAACACATGGGGGCAAGGCTTTGGCAAGGAAGGCGTTACGCGCCGGCCTATTATTAGCCCACCATGAAGCATGACGCCATGGAAGCCGCCAAGAGGTGCGACGGTTGCCGTTTAAACACGGGATCCTATGGCCACCACCGAGTTAAAAGGTATGCCGGCTCCACGGCCCTTCTATAAATGGGGAATGGACATCCTCGGACCATTCAAACCGCACACGGACATTTGAAATGGCTCATCGTCGCCAGACTATTTTACCAAGTGGATTGAAGCGGAGGCATTGACTACGATCACCTCGTCTCGAATTATGAGATTTGTTCGTCATAACATCTTTGCTCGATTCGGGTTACCTGCTGAAGTCGTCACTGATAATGGGACCCAGTTCACGGACCATAGATTCCAGGCCTTAATGTCCAACTTGGACATCCAAAGAACACTTCTCCTCGTCGAACACCCATGATCTAACGGCCCCCGAGTCGGCTAATAAAATCATTCGGACGGATTAAAGAAACGCATGTTAAAGGCCGACAGCATTTGGACCGAACAGCTCCACGGCGTTCTATGGGGCTACGGGGACGAGTGTGCGGTCCTCGACCCAGGAAACCCCATTCGGTGACCTACGGTTGTGAAGCAATGATCCGGTCGAAATCGGGCAGCCATCATGGAGAAAGGTCGAGTCGGATAGGATGGGCGGACTTCAAATGACGACGCCCTAAAGACGGACCAGGACCTAATTGATGAGATCCGAGTCACAAAGACATTGTCGGGAACTTGCCTCCAAGCAACTCCTCGCGGCAAAGTATAATCGAAGGTTCGACCACGATCCTTTAACCAGGGAACCTTGTACCCGGCGGGCCGACATCGGAAACAAGAATGCCCGAGATGGAAAAGCGCGGCAAATTGGGAAGGCCCCTATCGGGTTAAAGAAAAACTCGATCTTTGGGGCATATGTTCTCAAAACCCCGGCAAGGAAGCCGGTTAAGAGAACATGGAACGCCGACAAGCTAAAGATCTATTACGACTAGGTCAGGCTCGGCCCCCGTTGACACGAGGCTCTTGTTCGGTTATTTCTTACTTTTCCTTATGTTTCTCCAATTGTTCTTTATTTTTCATCTGAATAATTCATGACCATTTGTAAGCTCTTTAGTTTGTTTTTATTTAATGAAGGATTCCATCAAGGAAATTCATCAATGTGCACAATTACTTGCTTAAGCATGAAACCGAGGCCATTAAGCCTGGTCCAAAACCCGACACCGAGGTACTTACACCCGGTCATTAACATAAAAACATCTAGATGTATGACACCGCCGTTGTACTACTCGACGTGCATTGGTAAGAGCTCGGCGAAAATGTCATACGTGGCCTTCGCGAAATTGACGCATCAACGCTCGCCCAATTTAAGAAAGCGGGGCTGTCATTCCGACCCTGATCAAGTCAAAATGTTATATTAGAGGTGATAGACACCTCGGTTGACATGTGACGGCCTCGCTCTTAATTCAGTTACTATCAACTTTTCCGACTAGTCAAGCCGAAACGAGGTAGTGCGGTTAAGTTAACACCCCCGAGGTTAAAACATACGACCTCGCCCCCACCCTCCCACACCTCGTATTGGTCGAGTAAACGACTCGTATCTACTACAGTCAAAAGATTTCAATTATGGAATTTACAAAATGGCAGAAAGGTGAAGAAATAATTCATCCATAGTCATAAAAATTTGTACAAAACGGCACAAAGGTCGGAAATGTTCAAAATAGAAGGGCACAGACGCCCACAGAAGAATGAAGTAAAAATTAACTAGACAGGCCGGCCTCATGAGCTCCCTTTGTTGCCTCGCTCTCCGCATCCGACTCTCCTCCCTCTTCTTTAAAACGGGACGCATTGGCGGTAGGAGATTGGTACAAAACTAAGACTCCGTCCTCGACAAAGGCGCGAAAAATCATAGCCGTCCAGGTTAAGCTTAGCCGTCGAATTCAAGAACTGGACTGCTCCAGAGCATTGTCAAAGCAATCTTTGGCAGTCTGCTTTAAGAGCTCATCGGACTCCAAGCGCGCCTGTTGTGCCACGGCGAGGGCCTCCTCAGTTGTTTTAAGCTTAGAGGACAGCAAATCACGATGTTTCTGAAGGGCTTTCACCGCCTCAAGACTATCGCCCAGTGCTTTCTAGACCCGGGAACACTCGGAGGCCGACTTCTCTGCCCCCTCCCGCGCCAGTAGAAGTTCTTTATCCATCTTCACGACCGCAGCCTTAGAAGCATCCCGCTCGGTCTGGGCGGCATCCCGCTCCTCTTCCAAAATATGCACCCTGGCCTCAGACTCAGCCAAGGCCTTTTTCGTTGACACGGCCTCCTCTAGAGCCTTTTGCTTGGCTGCCACCTCTTCCTGAGACGCTCTCAGGCGTTTATTCTCTGCATCGACCATGGAATACTTCTCCCTCATGAGAATATAAGCTTGAAGCAGCCCAACAGATTTACATAAATACCGTTGCGTTGCATACACCTCATCAATGTTAGGCGGAGACAGGGGCCGGCTCTCCATAAATTCCCAGGGAGGAAGGAACGCAACGTCCAGCTCCTTGGTCACCCCCTTATCCCATATGAAGCCGCGAGGAAGCACAGAAGAAGGACGTGACGACCCGGTAGAAGGAGGTGGAGGAGGCGGAGGTGGCGGAGGTGTCGGGAGCACCGAAAACCGAAGGAGTAGTCGTGATAACCGCGCATTACACGGGTTCGCCTACGAGACAACGACTGTTTCCCCTTCGGAGCTTGGGAAACAACTTCCCGAGAAGGCCCGGAGGGATGCATGGAGCCGACCCTTCGCCGCCGAGACCTTAGTCTTCTTTGTAACAACAAAGGCAAGCGGCCTCGGGTGCAAAGACCTTCGATGGGATGACCCGTTTCCGAGTCCGACGACTCGGCGATGCCGTGGCCGGATTCACCTTCGCCAAATAACTGGGAAGAGCCCTCATCTCTTGAGCTGAAAGGACAAGTAAAGGAAGTCAGGAATAAACACAAATTACTGCGACAAGATACCAAATTTTACGGAAAGACAAACAACATTGCAAAGGAGGGACTCCTACAAGTAGAGGGGATTGGCCTAGATCCTCCCGGAAATGAAAAAGGCCGCACTACGGACGCCATACTCCTCCACGTAGGCGTCCAACCTAGGCACGAAAGGGGCATCTCTCCGGGGAGGTCATCTTTGGAAATTTGGAAGGAAGAGGGAGCAGCTTTATGATGACTCTCCATCCAATAAAGAGGAAAACGCCACTCTACGTCGGCGGCCTCAACCCCCTTTGAAAACCAGGTTTGTTTACTAGGCACGGCGACAACCTTGAAGAACGCATTTTTGAACCGCTTAAACGACTCGGAGAAGGGCTTCATGAGTTTCCGATCTGGATTGCAGCGGAGAGATACCAACCCTTTTAGCCTGTCGCTTTCTTTGGGAGAGCTAGGGGTAAGTAATAGAAGAATAGATTGGCGGAGCGGGAACCGGGAAGGGAAGGAGCGGCACGGTTGCTCGAACGGGGATAAGCCCACACGTTCGGATGAAGTTGAGACGGGGCAAGTCTCGGGTGCAGCGGGGCCATTATGCGGAAATGGGTGAAAAGGAAGAAAACACCGCCCCGAGTAAGGTAATCCTAAAAGAAAAAAGAAATTGGGGACTGCCTACTTCTCGTTCCGCACAAATAGGCTCGTCGGCCTCCGGGCGGCGTATAACGCACCCTCCTCGCGGGTAGATCCAAACGTGCAATGTCGATATCCGACATCGATGACCGTGTCTTCAAGACCTCATGGGACACCCGGGGAAATCTACGACACAAAGCCTCGGGAGGACTAGAAGAGTCCGATTCCTCGTTCGGTCCTTTGCTTGGAGGGCAGAGATTTCGGAGCCATTAACCTATATGCAACATAAAATGAAATTAGCAGAGTTGGAAATACCTGGTAAAAGCATGTTAGAAGGCAAAATAGATGGCGGACTCGGACGAAAGGGTACGCCAGAAGAAAGGCCCGAAGTTTTCCGATGCCGGCAGGAACCAAGAATCGAGGAGGCTCTGGAGTCTCCGCCGTGCGCAATATGGAAGGCACCCTCGCCAGCGGTCAGCGAGGGCCGAGGTAATCCTCGGGATAAGGATCCGAGCTCACAGAAGGTGAACCCTTACAGAAGTTGAGCGGTTGGGCCAATAAGCCGGAGACCCGGAGCACGTGAAGGAACCGACCCCGGCACGTGCGGCGATAAGATAGGAACGTTGTGTGCGAAGCTCGGATAGGAGAAGGAGAGAGAGCCCTAGCGGCCAATAGGTTGGGGCCCGATTCGTCCCGAGTGGACCGACCCGCCTCGGAGTAAAGGGGCGACCTCTCCGCTTCCGGGAAGCTCGGTTCCAAGAACCCAATAAGAAGGTCGCGGGAAGCGAGTGCGAAGAAACTCCTCTTCCTCGGAGGTTAACATTGATCTGGGTTTAGGAAAATGCCTATCTCTATCTATAAGGAAGGAACTAGAACCTAAGAACTAAAGGTCTTATGTCGAAAGAGAGGCAAGTACAGACGCGGATGTGTCAAAAGCAAGCAAAACCCAGAAAATAGTCTCAAAAGGTTACTCAGAAAACCAGGAAGGAGGAGGAGTAGGAACGCAGATAATGGACCGAAGGATATATAATCGGTAAGAAGTACGTTATGCCGTAAAAAAGTAAAGAGGAATAAGGAAAATACCTGTATGAGTAAGAAGAGGGAAACTCGAACGATAGAAATGGAGAATAGTGGAGTTTTGGCAGAGGAGATGATTCTACAAACCCAGAGCAAAACCACAGAGAGGTTGTAGCGGGAAAAAGTGAGGAGGCAAACGCAAAAAAAATTACTTCATAGGTGTGACGGGGAAAGGGAACGCGGGGTAATTCGGTCTTTGAACTTAGACACGATAGGAAATGTGCACGTAAATCGGCACACAGAGGGGCGCGACGGCTGCAGACTCTTTCCAATCAGGGCAAGCCAGGTGTAAAGCAACAATGATGGCGCCTACGGAAAGAATGCCAAGCGACTCACCCACGAACACGGGGCTAATTACGTAAGTCCAAGGCCGTTCGAGACGCCCCAATCAGGCGCGACCCAGGACACCACCTAGACTGTCACGATAGGAACAAGCCACGGCGTTAGAAGCCGGTCCGGATGAAGCATAGGCCCCGGACCTCAAGGGGCAGGGGGCATTGAACACCTCGGCGCCCGAAGCTGAACAACCAAGCGGGGGCAAGCTTACGGACCGGTCCAAAAGCCCAAGTCCATGGCACAGCCCAAACGGAGCCAGGAGGTATGATCCGCTAATCATAGGGGGAGATCCGGAAACTTGGCTAGGCACGATCTACCGATATCGTAACGGCCTTCCAAGATACTCGCCCCAGTAATAGTGTGGCCCGGATATCGCACCAGGCCGAGATATCCGCCCCGGACGCCTCTATAAATACAGAGGTCAGGTAACCAAGTGCACACATTCTAACTCAGACTATTTACATACAGTCTCACTGTGCACACACACCACCCTTTGTCGTGTACGGTGATCCCACGCTCTCCCCGATTATCTCCTTCATAGATATTCAGGCAGAGCCTAGCTATCCAAGATCAAAATACCGGCCCTTCTGGACATACATTTATACGGAACAAATATAAATTCTCATATTTGTTTTGTTAATGCTCTTATGAAAATTAATTGTGATGGGTGGATATAGGGAAATTGCTCATTACTAAATTTGTGTCTTAACCTTTCTAAAAATATGTTAAAATAATACAGAGTGAGAAAAGTGATGGAACTCATAGTGTAAAAAGTAATTAAAGTTTATTTGGGTTAACAACATTGTTATAAGTGCTATCAAATAAATTGGTTATGACTATTTTTGCACCCGAAAACAACTAGTTCGGTTAGATGTCCATAGAAAAATCGTTTGTTACTAAATTTAAACCTTAACATTGAAAAATAAGGGATATAAATTTGATCCGTTGAAAACATCAATATAAAAAAAGAAAAAGAAAGAAAAACATATTGATGTTAAATAAATCATATTAATATTATATCAAAATATCACTATCTAATATGTTTATTATATATTTTATAAAGAATATAGTCGGGGTGTGTGTCCACACAACACACATATATATATATATGTGTGTGTGTATTTTTATACTATGTGGGGTATATATATATGTGTGTGCTAAAATCCAATATTTGGAAATTATGAATAGTATGCCATCTATGAACAGAAGGCCTTGAAGGTGGGTTAGAGGAAACTAATATAACTTATCTAATGTGCTCTATATTGCTCTTTAGAATATTACAACTTATGCCAATGAGAGTTGGCATAGATGGTAGAAGGATCAGGACTAAATCTAAATGGTCGTGGGTTGATCCTCTGTAAAATCATTGGGGACTCCTTTAGTAGGCGATCTCGTAAGTCCGAAGAGTCTTAAACACGGAGCGGGCCATGTCCTGGCCTTGAGGGCCCGATGTAACCCTCCAAAACTTTTATTTATTAAAAAAAAAAAAGAATATTACAACTTATCAAATATTTTATTTCTGTTTCTTGTAATCATTAGACTCTATATAAAATAAGTGATAGTGTGATTCTTTTTATTTTTTAAGATATATAAATCATAATTTAGAGCATTTTTTCCTTAAAAATTGTAAAATTTTTGAAACCACACTGTTATATGCCGACAAAATATCAAATTAAAATATCACTTATTTTATTTAAAAAAAATGTAATCGCCACCAAAAGAGGATTTTTTTCTTTTTGCCCTTTTTGAGAGATTGGAGCATCACAAGAAACATTAGAGGGACACAAATTAAAGGCCTCAAAACCCACAAAGACGTCATCAACACGTGCTAATATATGCCAAACTTACACCGACACTGTATAGTGGGGGATTAATACAAAATATAATCATGGCGAGGAGCACGCCCCTCCATTTGAATTTAATTTCTCATGGGGCGATATGGGCCCCTGGGGACCACATACATATGCAATAAATCGCTTTTTTGTTTGATCATGAATTATCTCAAATATAAATAATATTTTATAAGGATTTTTTATATGAGTATCTCGTTGGGTTAGATTGAAGGATTCCCGAATCCAATTGGGGGCAGTTTGGAAAAAAATAATAATAATAAAAATAAATAAATAAATAAAAAAAGACGTTTTTAATTCAGATGGATGGAACCCGAGTTCGCATGCCTTAGCGGGAAAGCCACTTGATATGATTCACTCAAATAGCAGTTAATATTTATTTATCAATTTTACTCCTATAATTAATATTTAAATACAACTCATTATATTCAAAACCTAATTACTAGGGATAAAATTGAGAAAATTTTCAGTTTAAAACTGATTTAATGACATCTCTTTCTCCAGTTTCTTGATTCCGAAGAAATGATTCAAAGTGACTTACATTTTAAATTGGGAGAATATTTTCTCCTGTTCTATTTTTTTTTTTTTTTTTTTTTTTTTTTTGATATAGGGAAAGGAAAAAAAAAACCCCATTAAAATGAAAAAGAGGATTAAGGACCCTAACCACGCCTAAAGTGCTCTATTGCCATCAAGTCGGCTAGGAGAAACCGATAGAGTCCAAGAGGAGGATCAGATAGATGAACTCCATCTCCTGTTCTAAATTTAAAAGCTAGTGAAACAGTTTATTTTAATTATAAAAATAAGACCTATTGTTATTCTTACCTAGATTAATAATTTTTTCCTAAATTTTTCTCATTGATCATTGAAGAAGGTTTGAATGTGAGAGAAATTTCTAATATACCCATCTAGTCTTATTTATAGGGTATATTGTGAAATTTTTTTGGTCTTATTTATATGATAGAGAGAGAAATTTTTTATATGAATATATAATTTTTATCCTTAATTTATTATTATATTGACTTTGATTTCATGGGGTCCTATTATGTACCTAAATTTAAGCCTACCACATTTTGGCATAATAATAAATGCATTAAATTGATAAAAATTTCTACATTTGCCTTGATTAAAATTTTAAATTCTTTTTTACTTTATAAGTGACTTCCACATCTCTTTCTCTCTTTTCAATAGAAATTAAATAAGGGTAAAATTCAGAAAATGTCGTTAATTACTCCAAAAATTACTTATATTTTGAATCAATTTTTTCCCTACAAATGATGAACATTTAGGTAAAGAGGGGTATAATGCATATGAAACATGGTAAGTTGAAAAGTTGTTGAACTTTAAAATATACCTCATTCATCCCTATATATAATAGCCCTTTTTTTTAATTAAAAAAATGAGCTTATCCCTAAATGTAAGATCTTTTTTGAGTTTATCCCAATAATAAATGTATTTTTTCCAATTATGCTATCAATTAATTATTATACCATATGTATTCTCTTTCATTATTCTCTCATTATTACTCTTTCTCACTCATTCATAAATAGGGGCATTTAAAAAAAAAATCCTAAATAATTTTTACATTTAACTACTTTTATTTGTTTTTTAAAATCTCGTAATTCGGTTGAACAGCTCTTAATATAGGGGCGGAATGAGTAATTTATAAAGTTTAGGGTATTTTCTTAATTGTCACTCTATCTTATTTATAAGCCCACTTTTAGAGTAATAAATGAGATTGTAACAATTTTGCTTATATTAATTGTATCAATGAAAATAGAGAGAGAAGAAAGAGTTGAAATATACCAATTCATTTTCGACCAAAAAAAAAAAGGGAAAGAAAAATACCAATTCATAAATGAGGAAAAAGTTGAAAATCCATCCTATAATCATTGAGCTAACTACATCTTCTTAATATATATGATTTAGTTAAAATAAACTTATAAATACAACCATATTTAAAACATGTTGAAAGTACCCTCAAAGTGGGCGAATGAGTAAAACGGTAAAACGAGTGGTTTTAGAAAGAGCAAACAGATTTTTTTCACAAATGGACGTAATAATAAATGAATGTCCCAGAGTGACATGTCTTCCACTGAGTCATGTCGTGGTATATATTAAAGCACGGGCTTCCCTTAATTAATAACTGCATTCGTACAAAGGACCCCTTATTGAATGCCCTACCCCAACTCTGGTATAGTCTGCCAAATCTTGTCTTCCCCTTTCTTCATTTTCACAACAGTTTTTTTTTTTTTAATACCTTTTTTCATTTTCACAACATGATTGGTGTGCTCATTACAGGTACATTTCATGAAATCACCTATATGAATGAGGATTGGGGCTCTCCTATGAGATCATGGTAAAATCTCTAGAGCATTCGTTAAATACCAAGGCACGTATATGGCAATTTTAATGTGCAAAAACACGTAAACAACGAGAAATGTGAGGGTATAATCTTACTCTTGATGCTTCTAGTATACGCCTAAAAGGTGTTGGTTTAAATTCATAACACCACCGACATCTTTGTGTACTAAGTGTTATCACTACTACAAAAAACCTAAAAAAGACCTAAAAAAGACCTAATTAACGTCCCTTTTCAGAAGGACGTCTCGAAGGGGGTAGTTATTTTTGTGATTTTTAGCGTCCTGAATAAAATTCAGGTCGCCTCATGTAAGGCGTCCTGAATAAAGGCGTCCTGAACTAAATTCAAGACGCCTTATGTAAGGCGTCCTGAAATGTATTCAAGACGCCACATTGCTTTTTTTTAAAAAAAAAAAAAAACCCTGTTTTGGGTGGCCATGGAAGAAGAGCAGATCAACAAATCAACATTCAAATTCCGAAATACTTCGAGAAGAACCGGCAAGGAGAAGAAAAAAACGCAAAAAGATGCAAGTACAACATATGCACTCTTGAAGCACGATAGATCAAAAAATAAGTAGATGAAAACAAATTAGAAGAAAAAACAGATCCAAAATAGGATTAACGAAATTAAGAATAGGACTAACATCTAAAATTTCAGATCTAACAATCACAATCGAGAAGAACATGAAAAACAAATCACGTAAAATTGAAAAAAAAAAGAACGATTTTGTCGCCTTCAGCGTGACCCAACTAGATCCCGTCGCCTTCAGATCTGAAGAAGGGGATCCGATGATGAAGATATGATCTGATAGTGCCTTCAGTTTCTTCAGATCTCACTGCCTTCAGATCTGATCGAGGTAAGCAAGGGAGGCGATGGAGTCGACGAGCTATGACAGTGAAAACAAAAATGACGAGAGGAAGCGATCAAGTTGAGGGAGAAGAGATGTGAAGCTGAGCAATGAGAATGACGATGAGTGAAGGTCCGGGTTGAGGGATAATATTTCAAACAAAAAAAGTAGAGAGTCATGGGTTCACGTGGGGATAATATATTAATATTTCAAACAAAATAGAGAGATAAAGGCATAGGTATGAATTTTAGCGACCTAAATTCGTATTTAGGGCACCTATATTACAAAATTGGGAATTCCACAATTAATTCAGGTCGCCACAAGTCACAGCAGAAGTGCAGGGTCCTGAACTAGTTTTCTACAAGAATGAAGCAGCTTGGGAATTTTTCAGCCTCATGGATACGAGCGATCGTCCTTTGTATCAAGGTTGTCAGAAATACTCAAAATTATCCTTTCTGATCAAATTGTACCATATCAAGTGCATGTGTGGGATCACTAATAAGGCGATGTCGATGTTGCTGCAATTACTACGAGATGCTTTCCCGACGGACATTCCCACAACCTTCTACGAGGCCAAGAAGATAATCACGATTAGGATTGGACTACGAAAAAATCGATGCCCCAACGATTGTGCATGCTTTATTGGGGGAGGACGCTCGGAGGGAGACTTGTAAGAAGTGTCACACTTCGAGGTTCGGGACATTCGAAGGGAAAAAAGCGAAGAAGAAACCCGAAAAGATTCTAAGGTACTTTCCTTTAAAACCTCACTTACAAAGATTGTTTACGTCGTCTAAGACAGCTGAGCATATGAGGTGGCATGAAGCCGACAAGAACAAAGATGGTAAACTCATACATCCACGAGATGGTGAAGCGTGGAAAGCGTTCGACTCAGACTTTCCTGATTTCACGGCGGACCCTAGAAATGTTCGTCTTGCTTTGGCGACCGATGGTTTCAATCCGTTTGGGAATCTTAGCACAAGTTATAGTATATGGCCAGTTGTTTTGATACCTTACAACTTGCCCCCTTGGATGTGTATGAAACAAAGCTCCTTCATTATGTCAATGATCATTCCATGCAAAAAGGCACCAGGAAATGACATCGATGTGTATCTACAACTGGCCGATCAATGAGTTGGTGGAGTTGTGGAATGTAAGCGTGGAGACGTATGACGCGCACGAGAAGACACTTCGTTCAACTTGCGTGCGGCGTTGATGTGGACTATCGGTGACTTCCACGGGGGAACATTATCCGGGTGGAATGTGCATACCGGCCTTGCGTGTCGGCTTGCAATTTTGACTCGACTCGAGTGCACCTTCCCACAAAGTCATAAGTGGTGCTTCATGGGTCATCGGAGGTTTCTCGATCGTACGCACAGTTTAGGTTGCAACGCAATCGTTTCAATGGGCAACGAGGAAAAAGAGGACCTCCTCGCATATTATCCGTGCGAAGATCATAGAGCGGCTTGTGGATGTTGATTTTGAGTATGGGAAAAAACGATCCAAAGCAAAGGCGAGACAAAGACGGTCGAGGGCTTCGGTTCCGCGACAACAATGGCGGAAGATAAGCGTATTCTTCGCTCTTCCGTATTGGAAAGATAATTTGCTCTCACACGTCCGGATGTCATGCACATTGAAAAGAATGTGTGCGACAATGTGTTGCACACGATTATGAACGAACCAGGCAAGTCAAAAGATCATCTTCAAGTGAGGAAAGATTTACGAGGAGATGGGGGTTCGTGCGCAGCGTGTGGCCGGATGAGCATGCGCAGATTTCAACCGACAAAATTCACCCGACAAAACCGAATAAGGAAATCTTCCTCGCCACTTTGAAGAAAATAAAAGTTCCGACGGGTATTCAAGCAACATTTCACGATGTGTGGACGTACGAGGCTCGAAAGGTTACTAGGTGAAGAGTCATGACTCACATGTGCTTATGCAGCGATTCGCATTGGCCATAAAAAATACTTGTCTCTCGATGTGTCGATCGTTTTGGTCGAGCTTTGTACTTTCTTTGAGAAGTTGTGTTCCAAGGTGTTGATCGTGGAGGAGCTCGACCAGCTGCTGCAACAAATCATTCTTACGCTGTGCCATTTGGAGATGATCTTTCCTCCTTCATTTTTCATGGTCATGGTTCACTCGACAAGACACCTTGTTCACGAAACAAAACTTTTTGGCCCAGTTCACTACCGATGGATGTAGCCTATTGAGAGGTACTCTTTTAAAATTAATTACTTCAGCATTATATTACTTCCTAGTCGCATGTTTAACCATTGATGTATTGACATCTTTCCTCATTACTTTATAGGTTTCTTGGGAAACTAAAATCTTACGTGAGGAATAAGGCGTGGCTGAAGGTTCAATAGCGAAGGTTATCTTGGGGATGAGGTCTTGTATTTTTGTTCCAGTACTTTGATGACATTGAGATGTCATTCAACCAACCGCTCGTATGGACGATTGTCGAGCGAGCGAGTCATCGGCTTGAGTTGTTATTCCTCGTGTTGGTAAACCGGTTGGCGGATGTGAGAACTTCAAACTCAAAGCACTTGATAAGTTTCAAGCACATAGACATGTCTTGATCAATTGCTGCACTAAAGTTGCACCGTACCTTGATAAAGGATTGCACATAGATATATATATATATATATATATGTTATCCTATATGTTTCCTAACATTTTATAGGCACATTTCTTGCTCGTCATCGCATGTTTAATTGCGGGAATTCGGGGAGTCATGTGAAGCGTCGGCTAAGGATCCGTACACGAGACATCCTCCGAAATTGATAGAAAGGTCCACAGAGAATTCAGGTTGGTTTAGGAGGAGAATAATCAATGACCACAACCCTCACTCACAAAGATCGTGAGCTCTACTTAATCGGCCCACTTGACCACGCCCAAAGATTTACGGCATACAATGTCAATGGCTTCAAGTTTTGCACGGTTTCACCGGATCGGGGATTCCGACCCAAAACTTCGGGTGTATATGGCACGTTTGGGACGAGGAGTTATGCGAGCAGCGTGCGACGGAACATGCGGTTCGTGACGTCCGTATTATGGAAAAGCTTGGTTGATGTCGTCGGGATAACTTACCAAGGCCTTTTCTCGTGCCTGTTCAAGTGTTTGTGGCGGAATACGATAACGTCCGGGGACTCACGCCGACGACTTAGGCATCACATCGGTGAATTTCTCCGGCCTATTCACCTTTGGTCGGTCTCGAAGATGACGAGCCGTATATTCTTGCCTCGGGGCCCATCGGGTTTATTATGTCGTCGATGAGAGGCACAGGGATTGGAATATGGTGGTTCATTTAAAGCCTCGGGATCTTTACGACATGGGCGATGGTGAGAACGTCGCGTACGATTGTGAGCCGCTCCAGCCTGCCAGTTTTGAAAACTTTTTCCTAGACGGCGATGACACTTTACCTATAGTTCGGTACATTTTTTAATATACGCAATATGAAATTTAAAAATAGCATTTCACAAAAGTTTTATATATGTCTTATTCCATATCCAACTCACACGTAACTTTTTATAAAAAACTTTCTTTGTAGGGATCTTGTGAAGATTGAGAAGAAAAATTATCACTACTCTTCATTTTCTTTTTTTGTTTTTTAAAAAAAAATCAAAAAAAAAAACATTTGTAGCCGTTAATAACCACCACTAATAACAAAATAACGCGCAAAATGCAACCGCTACAAAAAATAAACGAAACCGCTACTAAAATAAAGCGCTACCAAAAAACCGACACCTTAACCGCTACAAATTGATGCGCTGAGATCAAAATAAATACCCCACCAAACCACATTCAATATGCTTGATTCTCTTTTCTACACGCGTTTTCTCCCCGTCTTCTCTCATATTTTTGCGTTTTCTCAACGAGAGGTGTTTGAATGAGGTAAGTGTCACTCAGCTTGATAAAATCTAGTGATTATCAAAATATTTGTTTTTTGTTCTATCTGTTGATATTAACTTATCTTATTTTACAGGTGGATTTTGTCAGATTTTTAACTTTTTTCCTACTTTCACATACTTATTCTTCGATCTACTTTCCCACTTTTTTTTTTTATAATTCGTTTTATATTAATGAACTCATAAATTTTTCTTATTATACTTATATTTCTTTTTGTTTTACATATCTATAGTAATCTTATACAATCGAATATCATATTTTAATATCATTTATTTTTAATAAAAATATAAATGATTAATAAGAATGGTTAAAAATATTATTATTTTTTCAATTTCATTCATTTGTAGCGGTTACATAACCGCTACAAATAACAAAATACCGAAAGCGCCAAAACAAGTTTTCAAACAAATAACGTCAATTGTTGTAGCGGTTCTTTAACCGCTACAAATATAAAAATAAAAAATAGCGGCAAAACTTTTTTTTAAAATAATGGCGGAATTATTTGTAGCGGTTTTCACCGCTACAAATATTTTGGCGGTAAAATTTTTTCCCGAGATATTTTGGACTATTTAGTAACGGATATATAACCCTTATTTGTTATGCAAATAAGCTTTCAGTTTAGCCTTATATAGTGGCGGTCAACTAAAACCGCGATAGCGGTTTATGTGGTTGTAGTACGGGTTTTTTAACCGCTACAAATAGCTTTGTTTCGATCGATTCTATAGCGGTTTGTGTAACCGTGACAAATGTTGTTTGTCGCGGCAAAAACCGTTACAAAATGCGATTTTAACCGCTACTAATGACCCTTTTTTTGTAGTGAGTGCTCAAGTCATCAATCTCGATCTATACCCAAGTTGCTAGCTAATTTCTATACTCAAGTTTTTCAACACTCAAACTTTAAAATCTCGAATTCCTACCAGATCTCATATTTTTCTTTTTACTAGTTTAATAGTCATTTTGGAGTTTTTGTAATTCAAATGGTATTTTTTCTATAATTGTTTTCAAAAATTCATGTACAAAAATAAATTAAACGAGATTTTAAAAAAGAAAATATATTTCATATACCCATATTAATTAGGCATGGAAATAGGTCGGTTAAGTCGGGCTTTGGCTAAACGGGCATGACCCCGTAATGGAGGCAAAAGGCCCGAGTTTGGGCTTGAGCGTAAACGATGGGTTTTTTTTAGACTTAGACCGAATCTTCATAAGACCTGGTCAAATCGAAGCTTTTTAAAGGTCTACTTATGATGTGCACCTTTAAAATGACCTCATATGCAGGCCTTGAAGGCCATATGTGCACTTTGAACCTAACAAAACCTATATAAATATAGGCTTTTAATAGGGTTCAAAGTATAATATTTACAAATTGTACCTTTTTTTTTTTTAGTAAGCTACAAATTGTACCTTTTAAATAAGCTTTTAGCTTACATATAATTAAAATAAAATCATCTTCTTATTATTATTGTTTTAAAAAAATGATTTCACTAATATCAAAGCTAAAAATATAATCATCTAAAATAAAATATTACTCCCTCCAGTCCTAATTATAGGAACACATTTTTGAGTTACTTTTAGTCCTAATTATAAGACCAAGTTTTAACTTTTGTCAATTTTTTCCTAAAATACCCCTATTGATATTTTCTCAATAATAATTAAAGACAATAATAATTTAATAATACACCTATATATATATTCTATAAAGTAAATAATGTTTGCAACTCATTAATGTCATATACACCTCAATTATAGTTTTTTTAAAAAATAATAATAATAATTTTGAGCAATTTTTGTCATATTTTTCCCATATTTATCACCCCTACTTGATAGTTCATCCACAATAATTAATTTAACAACACGTTTATATTCTATCAAGTGAGAAATTCTACTTTATTTTTTTATTTGTAAATAAAATAATTTTAATATTCCTTTAAAAATATTTTTTGTAACTATCCATTCAAAGTGATTAATTTTTTTCCCTAAAATAACCTAATAAAACATTAATTTCATGATCTTTTTTCCAAAAAAAAAAAAAAATAAACTTGCATTTGTGTTATGCCCAATTAAATAGATATTCTCTTGATAGAAAAAAATTTTCTTCAAAAAATTCCATGGAAAATATACAAAAAAATATTTATATAAATTTAAAAATAGAAACGTTCAATGATTATCAATTGCATAGAGGGTCAGAGAAACAATTGTGTGGGGCTATCGAGCTCAGTGATTATCATTTGCCTTGATGTAATTTTTAATTTTAGTAAGGGTATTTTCAAAAAATAATTATAATTAACTAATTTAACTTCTAATCTCTTCAAATTTGATAAATAGTTCCTATAATTAGAATTAGAAAAAGTATTGTTATTAAAGAGAATAGTAAGGATGCAACCATAAATAGTTAAGATTATCTTTCAAAGAAAATTTTCCACAGAATAGTAGAGAAAGTATTGTAATTAATTAATTATAACATGAAACTAGAATATAAGAATATAAAAAAATATTGTGTTATTTATATTATATAAATATAATTATATTGATTTAATAAATAAACTTGTTAGACTTGAAAGCTCTTAAATAGGTCTTAAACTGACCTATTTACACATATAAATTTTTAAATAGATATTGGGCTAACATCTAAAACAAACAAGCGAAACTAGACGAAACTCTAAACAGATAACAACATAACATATTATTACGGCTAATCTTTATAATCATCAGATCCTCCCTCCTTGTCACCCCGCCCCCACTCACTTCGACAACTGGATAGTTTTTTTTTTTTTTTTTTTTTTTTTTTTTTTTTTTTTTTTTTTTTTTTTGGTCTTTTTCTGACATTTTCTAATTAACATTAAGGGTAGTGGTCCAAACTGTCATTTTCAATTTAACAGTAGGTGAAATGATATTTCAGAATTTTTTTTTTGGTCCTGATCTGTAAATAAGGTGCCATGATTCTTAACTGAAAATTTCCCGAAGTGGAAGCTCAAGAGAAAATGTTACCCTCATATTTTTTTTTAATATAAGATATATTTAACTAATTTAATTAGATTAAAGAAATTAATAAAGTTGGTGGTTAATATATTTAGCCAATATTTTTCTAAAAGATCATAATCATCTTAATTAATTCTCTTATTCCCTCTCCTCTCTGATTATAGTAAAGGGATCCTCAATAGGGGTAAATTAAAAAAAAATTAAAAAAAAATATGTCTTTATTTAGGACCAAAATCAACTTTCTAAATATATCTTATATTAAAAATAGGAAGTTACATTACTTTTTTAGGATGGTTTGGCTTGAGGGGAGGGGTGATAAAGTGTTTGGAGGAAATGTTTTTTCAGAGATGCATTAAAAAAAAAAATTAAAGAATTGGCCTTTAAAGCCTGCAATTAATTTTCCTTACTTATTCTCTCTATTAAAATATGTTATGGTTAAAACCAAATTAAATATCAGTAATAAAAAAATCAAATTAAATTGAACTACATCAAATAATTTTAAATTAAATTACTTGTGTGTGTATGTGTGTCAGTGGGTTTATTCATATTATTGTATATTAATTAATCATGTTTAAGATATAATTTATCCTTGGAAAAACCATATTGCTCATTTACAGAAACACTAGAAAAAGACAAACATGAATCCAAGTCTATATTTTTCATCGGAAAATCAAAGTTTCTTTTTTTCCCCCTTTTCCTTGAAAAAAAAAAAAAACATGAAAGTCTTCAAATGTTTGGTCTTCTTCTTCCTCATATTAATCATGCAGTTACAGTGAAGCATTTCCACGTGATGAACAGAAACTTGCTTAACTATTGTCATACACAATGTCAATAATGGTGGCGTTCGATCACCTCAGCCATTAAAGTGGGATGTCGGACCCACTCCATTTTCTCCCGCAGTTTCTCCCTCACTTTTCTTCTTCTTTCATTTTCTCCCTTACTTTTCTTCTTCTTTCATTTTCGCTCTATACAAATGCAGAAGCTTTTCCTTTTCTTCTTTGGAACAGTGCCAGAATTAATCCGTACAAGTTATGTGCATGTAGTAAATACATGCATGTCTGTAAAATATTTTTGTGGGAAGAGGAAAGCAAATGCAATTATTCTTTATTTATGTTTATATGAAGTAAGAAAGTATTGGTATCTTATACCTACGATGTTAAATATAAAACATAATTTGTATTATAAACTATTCCCTCTAATAGGGGTGGATCTAGAAAATTATTCGGGGGCAGCAGTGGTGGAGGGGATTCGGGGGCAGCATCCCCGAATTTTTTTAAGGAAAGTTTTAAATGCATTAAAAAACAAAAGAATATAAACAAGGAAAGAAAAGAATATCAAAAAAATATTCATAAAATCATGTTAATACTGATGATGTAATAAGAGAGACAATTATTTTACAAACCTGTCATTTCCTTATTATCATCCTTCTAGATCTTATTTTTTGGAATATCATCATAATTTCCTTATTATCAATGCTATCAAATACATCTTTAACAAAATTTTTTTTGCAAGAGACAAATTAGGGGGCACTAAATATATCCTTAAAAAAAATTTTAACCAAGTGACAAATTCAAAAGGCCACATAACGTAGATATCGATCCACCTCTGCCCTCTAGTTCTAAAATATAGAACATGATTTTCTATATTCTATACTTTAGAATTGGAGGTAGTATGTCCTATATTTAAGAAGAAAGAGTATTATTATTACCCACCCTTCAGTTTTAACTTTTCTTAGGACTACCACCAAAGTCGTCGTATTCACAATCAACTGGAGAGTTTGGAGCTTTCCTGAAGGGACCAGTCCCCACAAAATAGAGACAAAGAAATACGGCCCCCAGAAAAGGAAAGATTGGGTCACGTACTTAATTAGCACCTTCCCACAATTTTTTTTCAGTTTAATTAACGCATCCTTTTTAATTAGTTTATAAAAGAAATGTACAAAAAAAAAAAAAAAAAACATTAAAAAGTGCAACGTATTTATTTCTATTGTCTTCTCTGTCGCAATCGTGTGGTACAGGAGCGCTAAAATAATCGCACTCACCTATATATGATTTTTTTTATTATTATACTCTTTCCTGCTATTTATGAGTATCACTATCTCACATTCTCACATAAACTTATTCAAAAAAATGTTAGTGAAAATTTGGTCTGCATAAAAGCTTAATACCTTTTTTCAATTACTTAATTTTATGTAACTCTCATTTATGATGAGAAATACGAGAGAGGATGAATAGGAAATAATAAGAGAGAATGAATGAAAAAATATATGAGAGAAAAAATATTAAAATTCGTATATATTTATTATTTTAAAGAAATTTTAAGGAACGTTTTTATTTTGTTTAATTTGGGTAATTGTTGTTTATAAAAAAAATTACAAGACGGAGAATGTTTGAAGTAAATTAGTTTTAAAAAATTTGGTGCTTTGAGAGGATTTAAACTATGGGTGAAATTCTAATACCTTACAGTAATAAAATGGTGCAAATATATATATGTGTGTGTTGGTGTATTATTAAAATGATTTTTCAATAAAAATACTCTAAAATTGTGTTGTTTTGATTTATTTTTTTAGAAAATTTCATAAAAAATTTAAAATGGTTCCATTTAATAATAGATATCAAAATATTGCTTATTTTATATAATAATGTAATAATCAAAAGAAGAAAAAAAGTATTTGAAATCTTGATGGATCATTATTAAAATAAACATTAAATGAAGTAGCACGTTTGATGCCCCCATACTTGGCAGGCCTATTTTGAGATTAGTTTTTGTTATATCGTTCAGTAAAGATATAATTCTATAATGCCTGCTTCACGTTGAAATTTGTATCTTGCTCCATCACAAAAAGATCACAAGGTTTAAAGATGTAAATAAATCCAAAAGGTAGTGCTTGCAAATTTGTTTATGTCCTTTGGTGATTATAAGAGGAAACACACACAGCCTCTCTTTTCTCCTCATTCTTAGTTCTCACACAAATGGATGAGCTTTCTTGGGATGCGTGGCTCTCTGAACTGGTAAGTGAAACTTCCCACACGTTACTTTCCATTATCATCACTTCAAGCTTTATAATTTGTGTGTGTATTGTTTTTAAGGAAATGGAAAACGAATCTGTTTTTTTAAGAGGAACAAACTGGGAGCAGAATGAAGAAGAAGCTGGAGAGTGTTTTCTCAGAGACATCTTACAGGACCCAACTAATTTATCTTCTAATAGTGAGGCCATTTTTCCTCCGGCCACCTTGGCGGGCGGTGGCGCCACCACCAACTCCGTCGTGAACTCTCTGCAGTGTGCTTCTCAAACAACACCACTAACTGGCTGCGTTTTGTCTTTCGATAAATCCATTGTCATACCAGACATCGCAGATCCTAGCAGTTATTCTCCGAAGCTCAAACGGCGCTTTGAAGCAGTTAACGATGAACAGCCGCCGGTGGACGCCGTCAGAGGGACAAAGAAGACCAGAAGCCGTGCTGATGCGACGGATCACATAATAGCTGAGAGAAGAAGGAGACAGGAACTCACAGAAAGGTTCATAGCTCTCTCCGCCACCATCCCTGGCTTGAAAAAGGTTACAACTTACAACAAATTAACAATTTTGTGGATTTGGATTCGTTTTCTTTTCTCATCTGCCCCATCTTTTACCCCTTTGATCAAGATCAAATGGCCCAGTTTTAATATTCTATAAAAATATTATTATAATGGAGAGAGAGAGAGAGCCTTGGCGAGAGAAACCACGTCTAAACTTTGAATCTTGAACTTAATTAGTAGTACCATGAAACACGTGTCATATTAAATATTTATTATGCGTAGATGGATAAGTCGACTATACTGAGCGAAGCTATAAGCTACGTGAAGCAGCTTCAAGAGCGTGTGAAGGAGCTAGAGCAAGATACGAATAACAAGATGATGATAATGGAGAAGCCCTATCATCATGCGGTGCTGTGTTCTGGAGATGATAATGTTGACGGTGGCACGCCACCGGCGATGAGTGAAGTGAACTACTTCAACGGCAACGGCAACAACGATGTTGTGCTGCCTGAGGTGAAAGCAAGAATCTCTGAAAACAAACAAGTGCTGATAAGAATCCTGTGCAAGAAACAGAAATCCACCATGCTTACAATCCTTGATAAGCTCAAAAGCCTTCATCTCATTGTGTCTGGTAATAGTGTCATGCCCTTCGGCTCCTCTACTCTTGATGTAACCATCATTGCGCAGGTAGGTACTATATGTACACACCATATATACTCATGTCCTTGATGTAAACTCAGTTGATTAATTCTATGAGATTAAGGAATTTGAATAAACTACCATCTCCGGTGTTTATTATAGAAATTAGTTGAGTTATTTAACATAACATGCATTTTGTAAAACACCAGTCGTTATTCTTTAATTCTCTCATTCCCTCTCCTCCTTAATTATTATTAAGGAAGCATCAATAGAGTGACAAGTATTAAAATTACGTCTTATATTTAGGATCAAGATCAACTCTCGAAATATATCTTATATTAAGGATAAGAGAAGTACTTAATTATAACATATCATTAGATTACATATCCATGTATAAGTTTGACGAAAAATGAAAAATATATACAGTACAATGTTTATTTGGGAATAATTATTCTGACGCTTTTATAATTTCACGCAAACATATATATATATGATGTGCAGATGAGTGAGGAATACAGTGTATCGGTGCAGGATATAGTGAAAAGTCTGAGGATGACTCTAAAGTGTAATGGAGATCCCTGCTAGTGTATCAAAAGAGGTCTACTCATTGGGGCTTCAAGATTTCCAAGTTCTGGAGAAAGCTAAGCTTGCTTTGTGCCTTCAATGGTCTGTCTAGTGTATCAAGAAGTCTTGTGGTTATCCATGAATCAATATATTAGTTGATGAAAAAGAATTGGAATAAAAGTGAGTGTACTTGATTTTTTTTTTTTTTTGATATAGAGTGTACTTGATTTTTGAGAGCGAAGTTCGATGATAAAAGTTTAAGACACGCGGGCTGTACCTTACCATATCATGAATGAATGAATGCTCATTTTGAAGTTTGAATAAGTCATTACTAATTAATTACTACAGTTTTAATTGAAAAGTAGGGTTAAAGGCAGTTTTATCTTTAAAATTTTTCACCACGAGTACTAGTATTGCATATCCTAGACTATTTATTGGAGCAATTTCATCATTTTAAGTGTCAAAATTATTGCAATGGCATCCCTTAACTGTGACCTTAATTATTATTAATTTCAAATTGACTTCACGTTCGTTGAAGAGTTCCCCCCTTTACAATATCCGTGGACAAATATTTAACACAAAAATTTAATGATAAGGAGCAATTGGTGCCCCAATCTATTATGACCAGCTAAATAGACACTTGTTGATTAAGAGGGAAAAATCTCTCAACTTGTATTGTCAACAACATCAAAATATGATGAACATGTTTTGATTTAAAAACAAAAAATATGAGGATGAAATGGATGACATTTGGCTTGTCAATTAAGGACTTGTCGGACAAAATTAAAAAGATTTGTCCCCTCGCACTAACTGTATTAATTGTAAATTGGTGGCATTGTCACATATTATGTCTTTTCGGGTTAGGTATAGAATTGAATGAATAATACCTAGATAACTAATAATAACATAAACAGATCATATATGACATATATATGACATACAATGAGTTGATAACTGGTACAGATTGACAGACTTTTTGTTTTTTTTTGTGAATACTAATTTTTTCATATTTAGGTTAAAAAAATAAAAACTAAAAAACTGTACTTTTAAAAAAAATGGTGAATACTAATTGGCAAGCCAGTGACACTCTAAGCATGATATACAACATATTTAGGTTAAAAAAAAAAATAGGCATATTAATTGCTCCACGATAATATTCTTTAGTGTGTACTTTACATCATAAATATTTTAGAGGCAAATTAGAATATTCTTGGAAAATTTCACATAAGGGCCCTCTTTACAGAAAAATCCTAAAAAAGACCCCAAAATTTTGAAAATCCTTTCTAGGATTGTCGGAATCTCCGTGAGTTGTTAACGAGGCTGATATAGTTGTTAACGCGGTATTGATATAGCTGTTAACGAGGCTGATTTAGTTGTTAGCAAATTGTTGTTAATGGGGTTGATCTAGTTTTTAATGACCTACCCGTTAACAACTATATCAGCCTCGTTAACAACTCACGTAGATTCGAAAATCCCAAAGGGTTTTTTTTTTTTTTATTTTCGGAATCTTGGGACCTTTTTTGGGATTTTTTTAAAAAAAATTTTCTCAATATTCTTTAACAGAAATTAAGTCAATATGAACTTGACGGTTAAGATCATACCCATCAGTCAAGTGGCGATATTGCAACGATTTTGACACTTCAAACAAGAGCGATGTTACTCTAGTAAATAGTTTAGAATACTGAATTCTTCTCTCGACATAGTTCAAGGGGGAAAATCCCTATAACCCTGTAAAATATGGCTACATATAAAATTTTCATTTGAGACTCACTATCCATAATTTCTAACCGTGGGCAAATGCTTCAAAATATATATATATATATATATATATATATATTTCTTCCTTTAATTTTTAATATAAGACATATTTATATATTTTGATTATATTAAAGAATTTAGTTAATATAACATATATTTTTTAACATACCCTAGTCATCTTCTTTAGTTCTCACATTCTATCTCCTCTTTAATATTGTTGAAGGAGTATTAATAGGAGTTAATTAAGCCACAGGCCTTATAGCCTAATGACATAAGAGTTCCCCTCTAAATAAGAGATAGCAAGTTTAATCTCATTTATAGCCTTAGGCTATTAGCGCATGTCCTCTTAATTAAAAAAAAAAGAGTAAATTAGAAAAAATATTGATAAATATAAAAATTATAATTTATAATTAGGATCAATATCAATTATCTAAATATATCATATATTATATTAAGTTGCAGGGAGCATACGCACGCGCATACGGATGTCTCTCCAAATATGGAAGTGTATCTTGCAGGGTACGATTGTCTCTCATGAATCACGACGAAATAGGCAATTTCACTTTGAAAAAGCAAAACGTACGCTGAGTTCATTCTAATTTTGTAAAGTGCCTGGAGACTTTCTCTTAATTACACTCATCTCACCAAGGCTATTTTGCTGTTTGCTTCGCCTCTATTATTATTATCATTACATAGTTGACCCTTTTAAACAATTTAAATAAGTTAATTAATTCTAACATATTTGGTGTATCATTTGAAAAACTATTAGTTCATAAATTAGATAAATTAATTTAGTGTAAAAAAAAATAGATATCAATACTTTAAAATAATTTATTTAGCTTCCTTAATCTCTTTAAGAAAATTAATTATATCTTATATTAACAATAGGAAAAGTAGCTTTGTGAGACTTCACCCCCTCCTTCTGCTTCTGCAAGCCCTTCCTTTTGAGCTCAGTACCTCTGCTACATTTTGGAGTATGCCAGCAATTATTATTATTACAAGAAAAATAATTTGCATTCTCACCTGTTTTTAAAACTAACGTTAAAAAGGTAAATTTTGTAAGACCCTTCGGTGTTCTAAACTATTTATTGAAGCAAGTTTCCCATCCAAATATCTAAATCGTTGTCGTGTCCCCCCTTAACTTACAGCCACACATTTAGTGGTAAATCTAGAAAATTATTAAAAGGGGGCACTAAGGGTAGGGAGATTTGGGGTTGGGGGCAGAGTCTTGAAATTTTTTTTTAAAAGAAAGTTTTAAATACATTAAAAAACAAGAGAATATAAAGAAGAAAAAAATATCAAAAAAAAAAAAAAATCAAGTGAATACTAATGATGTAATAAAAGAGGCATTTATTTTACAAACATGTCATTTAGAAAAATAAGACTAAGTGTGGTTAGAAATACATTACATAAATTACAATGAAGGGTGGGCACTCAATAAGTTTAAGTACATATTTTTAATAACAAAAGTATATTACAATAAAAATAATCACAATGTCATTATTCTAAGCCTTATTTTTTGGAATTCTATCACAATTGCCTTATTATCAATGCTATCAAATATAATACATCTTTTTTAATACAAGGCACTAAACAATCATTCAACCATTCATCCCCATCGATTAAAAGTGTAATCTTGATGTATTAAGGGTGTGCACGTAATTTAAGGGTAGGACAATCATTTAAACATGTATTAATTTAAAGAAAGTAGACAAATAATATTAATACTAATGAAAATTTAAAACCATTATATTCAAGTTATTAATTCAAACTCATTTAACTTGAACCTAAGGGGGAAAAAACCACCAACGTGGATCCACCCTTGCACACACACATAGGATCTTTCCAAATATGGAGGTGCATCTTGCAGGGCATATATGGTTCTCATCAGTCATGAGGAAACAGGCAAGATCACTTTGAAAAAGCAAAAAAGCTGAGTTTATTCTAATTCATAAAGTGCCCAGAGACTTTCTCTTTATTACACTCATCTCACCAAGGCTGCTTTGCTGCTTGCTTCGCCTCTTTTATCATTATTTAGTTGATAAATAATCATTTAACAACGTTATCAAAAGTTATATGTATATACTCTTTTGGTTCATAATGCAAGATCTATATAATCAATTTGAGTAAATTAAAAATGTTAGTTAAGTTATTAGTATTGTATTTTTTTCTATAATATCCTTAATCATCTTTTTTAATTTTATCCTCCATCTCTGATGTAATTATTATTGTTGGAATATCAATTGAATTAATTTAAAAAAGAAAATTGATAGACACGTGAAATATATCTTAAACCTATAACCAACAGTAACTCTCCAATCAATCCTTCAAGGACCAGAGGAGGATAATGACTTGCGAAATAGACCCCTGTCGATCTGTCTCTCTCTGCTTGCACTGTCAATAACCAAAACAAGATATATATGTCTTGGTTTAAAAAAAAAAAAAAAAGTGGGGGTTTGAAATGGCTTGACAGCTAAATACATGTTGGCAAAAATGAATTATGGTTTGCCAACCCACACTGAATGAAGTTGTGTTTGGTTTGAGAGAATAGAAGGAAGTCTATCTTTTTAATGTGAAAAGTTAAATATTATCATAAATTTTTATTATTTTTCATACAAATATTTCACATCATGGTAATATTTGACTTTCATACCAAGGAGGAAAGCTCCCCTCCCCTTCAAATTATACAATGGTCTTATTTATAAGTTCATTTTAACAAAAAAAAAAAAATCATATTTATAAGTTCAGTTTCAGGTAATAAACGAGATTGTGACAATTTTGACCATATTAATTGTACCATTGAAAATATAGAGAGAGAAGAAAAAGTTGAAAGATACGTATTCATAAATAAGAGCAAATTTGAAAATTTACCACATAATAATTGAGCTAACTGTCTCTCATTGGTATATGTGATTTAGTCAAAATGGATTTATAAATAGGACCAAAGTGGTATAATAATACTCCTTAGGTCCTAAATATAAGACATAATTATTTTTGGAGAGATTAAAGAAGTTAAATAAGTTATTGAATAATATTATATGTTGTGAATCCTTATATTATATATTAGCTTATAAGTTAAACAAAATAGTTTAGAAAAAAAATATAAATATTTTAAGGTAATTTAATTAGCTTCCTTAATATTTTAAAAAAATGAACTCTATCTTATATTTTAGACTGAAAAGAGTATATATTATAATGTGACATCTTTCGGGTAAAATTTTAACCTCCCAAACTATTGTGGGGTGGATCTTCTTGGATGCCAATGTTACTGTTGGAGGAAACTGGAAATATTACTTTTTTAAAATAAAATAAAAAAATTAGAAAGGCGTGCAATAATTGCATGAGGTTCAATGATGATCAAACCCTACATGAAACTTCCATTCCACTAAACTACAAAGTAACTTACAAAAAAAATGTCACTTTCAAAATCATAGGCCCTAAATGTAATCTAATCTCATATAGGACTCAGAGACTTTCTCTGTATTACAATATTGTTATGATTTGCCTCTGTTGTTAATGCTTCATGAGACTTGCTTCCCACTTCTTCTTCAAGCCCTTCCTGTTGAGCTCCATGGGTACTTCATTGTACCATTTGGCTCCACCATCCTTAAGGACCCATTTGTTATAAAGAAAATTAGAGAAGGAAAGGGAAGATTCCAATCTTTCCATGCTTTTTGGGTGTTTGGTAGGCAGAGAAAGTCCAATCGTCAAGATCTTTCATTGAGGTCCAATTTTCCCATATTTGAGGGAAGATGCTCTCCATCGGAAAATGGAGAGAAATCAACAATTTTCTATGAAAGTGTTTTTTGGAATGATTTCCCCGAAATTCAAACTGGGCAAGAAGTTCAAATCAAGGCGGGGAAAGTTGAACCGAGAGATTTTTTTCTCGAGTTCGAACTTAACAAGAATATATTTTTAAAAAATACATTTTAGCAAAAAAAATATTTTTCTTTTTTATTTTGAATTAATTTCTTTTGAGGGTAAAATAGATATTTCCTAATTCTTTACCAACTACCACATCTTCATTTTCTTCCTACCAAACAACTCAAGCCATCTTCCCTCATTTTTCAAATATTCTTTTCCCTCCCCACCAATTTTTTGTAACAAACGGGTCCTAAATCTCATGCCCACATTTAATTACCACAATATGGCGGCTTTCAATATATATAAGCCCTAGCTAGTATGGATCAACTTGTTTTAAGTAGTTTTATATTTTACTGAGATAAAACTATTCTCAAATATGTTTATCTCTATCTATCTCAGTATACTTACATTGTGAATGATTACACTTTTCCATTTAAGAAAAATGAAGGTCAAATATGACAAGGCTAGCTTTGTGACAATAGAGAGATTAAAGTTAAAGGAAGATTGATCTTGGCTTGAATGAGATCTCTATAAAAACAAAATCGTTCTTAAATGCCGACTGAATTGCTGTCTCATATCAACAAATAATTGTTGCATGTCTGCTACTCGCGGCCAGGTTGGATTCCCTTTAGGAGCTTATAATGCAAGAAGTGATAGTTTGTTTTAGTC
Organism: Acacia acuminata; assembly: GCA_019022655.1. Lineage (NCBI taxonomy): Eukaryota > Viridiplantae > Streptophyta > Magnoliopsida > Fabales > Fabaceae > Acacia > Acacia acuminata. Next base: position 2,600,261 of record JAFJYI010000001.1, read on the forward strand.
TTTTAGAAATGTTTTTACAATTCTAAAAATAAATATGTGAGAGGAGTTTTATCTCGATTTTATAGAAAAATGCTAAAAAAAAAATATATATATATATATATATATATATATTTTTTTTTTTTTTGTTCCCATAACTCATTATGATGGAGGCAAGTCTAGCTCAGGTAATACTTACTAAAGCACTTATATGCCAAGTGAGTATAGCTTCTTGATATATTTGAGTTAGGGTTTGTTTGGATTACTATGGGTAAAATGACTTTCATTTCATTTGATGTTTGCATACTAAAGTCTGTGTTAAAAGTCAAATAGTATAATATGATTTTATGTTTGAATAAGCTTTTCTAAAAAAATGTCATTTTGATATAAACTTATTCAAATAATATATTAAGAAATTAGTTTTAGAACCATTAACATGTTAATTGAGATGATAAGTGACTTCACTCTTATAATCAAAAAAGTATACGTTCGCCAAAGGAAGTTGGCATAAATGGTAAAGGATTTGGTTAAGTCTTAAAGGAATGTGTGTTCGATCCCATTTTATCGTCGTTGAGACTCGCTTTGGTAGGCGATCTCGTAAGTCCCCATTAAGTGCTCAAAAAGCCCGGGGCCGGTACCCTAGCCTTAGTGGGGGACTGATGTCGAACTCCCCCAAAACTTTTTTTTACCAAAAAAAAAAATAAAAATAAAAAAGAGTATACGTTCGAATCCTAATCCTAGGAAGTGTTCCTTATAGGAGAGGCCTGTGCTCTAAGTTTAAAAGGGATTATATAACCTTTACCAAATATATATTTAAAAAAAAAAAATAAGTAAGTTTCTAAATGTTCGAAAACGGAGAAAAGACTCTAAAGTTTCAAGTACCTTTTTGAGAAATAATTCAGTTACCCCAAAACTACTACGTCAAACATGTTTTTTTTACTTTTTCATATGACTTGAGTTCAAGTGTTTTTCATGCTTAGAAGGTAGTTTAACAATTACAATATTTTTAACCTTAAATATAAAATATGATTGATTTTTTTGAGAGATTGATGAAATTAAATAAACTATTTAATCATATTATATACTGTGTATGATTAAATTATATATTAATTTATAAGTCAAATAAATTAAATTAAAAAATGATAATTTAAATAACCTTTTTAATCTTCCAACAAAATTAACGGAATCTTATGCTGAGAAAGGAAGGTAGCATATCCCAAGGTCGCTTCTATGCCACAAGTTCGCTTGGGCCCAACACTGCGTGTCTGTAATTACAGGCTCTACAGCTATGACGTTTCTAAAAGGTGAGTAAACTGAAGAGAACACATGGCCATTAATGCTTGGCCATCACTGCTGTATCAATATCACTATTCTCCTTTACTCAAAAGGCATGGGTGAAACCTGGATGCTCACCCCACATCAATCCACGAAAAGATGAAAGATCCCGAGGTGGGACCTCTCCATGATCACTGCAGCTCTTCAGTTATTTTTTGATCCAAAATCCAAATAAATATTCTACGTGTAGGTGTATGGGTATTTTAGTTTTCTAAAAGTGTTTTTATAATTTACGAGATAAGTATATAGGAAAAAATTTATCTCAACTTATAAAAAATGTTTCTAAAATGAGAGTTTGAGAATTGAGGTGTTCCAAACCGACAATTATATGTGATATTGTAACTTCCCTATGAAAACCCTAATAATTTTACAGTGTTATCATGGAGTGATGGATTGACTCGGTTGAAAGAAAGAAGGGACCCAAGGCTGGATACTGCAGCCTGCAGGCAAAGATTACAATTTGACAGTCCAACAAGTAGTTCTGTGTAGAATGATGATTGTAATTTGCTCAGTAGGAATATAACAAAAGTCCAACAAGTTTTAGTTCTGTGTCGAATGATGATTGTAAGTTTGCTCAGTAGGAATATAACAAACAGGGTTAAATATATTACAAACAAGAGTTTTAAAATGATTGAAAGGATGAAGGTGCAAATTTTATTACCCAAAGAGCGTCTGGGGCCAAATAATATTGACAATTAAAAAGTGAAAAAAAAAAACCAAATAACTATTAAAAGTAAAAAAAAAAAACACCAAATAACTATTAGAAAAAAAAAAACAACTATCACAATTAAAAGTTAAAATGTGAGAGTTTGTAAATATGGAGAAAAAAAAGCCTTCTTGTTGGAAAAGGAAAACACCAACAAGAGATGGGACCCATGGGAATCCTTTATTAATAGGTCTTAAATGGATATTATTCGAAACGTTGTGACTATTTCTTGGATGAGTTCAAGAGGGTAAATGGAAACAAAACAATAGAAGCTTTGGAAAACCGACACTATGAGAGTCAATGGAAGACGGAGACATCTTTAAAATTTTTTTAAAAATGTGAAATATCAATTACTTTATAGATAAATCTCATGCACCTTGACCCAAATTGACTTTATATTTTACAACCGGACTTATATTTTGTGGTCCAAAATAATAAGGAAAAATTAAAAAATAAAGGTCTAAAACTTTTAAGACTGGTTATATATAAAAGACGGTCTTAATGTTATACTTTTAAGATCAGACGTAAATTGTGGTCGGTACAAAATATTAAAAAAAATAATTAATTTTAAGACTGGAGTTTCATAAGACCGGTCTTTTAATACTTCTGGTCTTAAAATTAAATATTTTAAGACCAAACTTAAATTGTGGCCAGTACAAAATATTGAAAAAATTAAACAAAAAATTTATTACTTTTAAGACCGGAGTTTAATAAGGACAGTCTTAAAGGTTAACTTTTAAGACCTTCGTTTAAGTACATCTGGTTTTAAAACTAAAGCGCCAAATATATTTTTCTCCCCGCGAAACTTTATTTTACATTGCTCTCTCTAAACTGTGAACTCCTATTCTTGTTGCGAAACCTTTCTTCCTATTGCATTACCTCTCTTCCTCACCCACCACCACCATCCTCTGTTACTCTCTCATTTTCTTAGGCATTCCTCTTTCACACCACCTCTCTCAACCTCTCTTCCTTTCTCGAAAATGAACGGAGAAAATGATTCTTATCATATTCGTTCAACACCAGTTACTAATGTGACTTGTGTGAGTTAGAATGAATCCTCTTCATCTCACAGTGAGCCTCGTAACCGCCCTGCACACCGTGGTGGAAGAGGCACACGAATGAAAGATGTACCCCTAAGTCGGACTTCTGGGTCAAAGATTGAGATTCAATTTGATGAAAATTTGGCTCTTTTCATTCCTAATAAAAACACATATAATAGTTTTGTCGACTTTCTAGCACGCAACAAGGTTAGCATCTTGACATATTAGTGGAAAAATGTTGACGGCTTACATACACTGTTCCTGACAGTCAGAAGTTGAAAGATAAGGCATTATCGTATTGTGCTGATCGTTGGAGAAAGTTTAAGACCTATCTAGCTAAAAACTATATTTTTGCCGAGTTTCCAGCAGGTGAGCCTCGCCCTAATCTTGGGACAAGTACATATTTCTTGATAAACAAACTTGACAACAATTTGTTCAGCTGCGGACCACTCCTGAAGCTTTGGTGAGTTTATATTTAGTCTTTTTTGCCCTTTTTTGTTTGCATATTAACATGTGCGGATATGTGAATGTTATTGTGTAGGAACCAGTTATGATGAATGAATGAATTGACTGAGTTGGCAGCAATTCTGCAACTCCCTTTCCTCTGTTTCTCCCAATTTCTTCTACAATTCTACATCTTCCTTAACAAAGTCTTGAAACTTGATGAAGTGAATTTGACTAGTGTTTGAGGTTTATATCAAACAGAAGTTCTCTAATTTTCGTTAGTGAGATGGCTGGAATTTATAATTAATAGTTGTTTTCAATTCTGATTTACAGAAAAGAAGGGAACAAGCACAAGAGATCGGGAGAAAGAATGATTGCCCGCATAGAGCTTCTCGTGGCGGATATGAAAACGCCAAAAAAGAATTGATGGTGGCCAAGCGGAAGAGATTGGAAGATGAAGTTGAATCCAATCCTTCTGCGATATTTGATCCAGCATTTCCAATACATCGCGATGAGTTATGGTTGTATATTGGCCAAAAGCCAAGTGGCGCTTACATGAGTGAACAAACTCGTCTAGTTGCTGAAAGAATTGTAAGTATCGTTATTGTTATTTTTTAGTTACTAAACATGTTTCATTACTAAGTTTCTCGTTATCGATATCTTACAAGAAGATCTTAAAAAGAAAGAAGCAGATGGATCTTTTGTGTTGGATAGGAGGAATGATGTTCTGACCATTGCGACTGAAAAACCAGATCACACGGGGCGTGTTAGGGAGATTGGAGTATGGGTAGGCTTGAAGCAATACTTTGGTAAATCCAAATGCCACAAACAAAGTATGGTTACCCAAGAGGAGATGGAATATACGCTAGCCACAGCAACTGAGGAAGGAGCGGCCAAAGCAGCAGAGCGAGAAGCTACAATAACTGCAAATTTTCAAGCCCAACTGGACAAGATGAAGGAGGAAATGATAATGCTTGTAAACTCTCATCCAGAGACCACTGTTCCCTTGCCAAACTCACTTGCACCTATGTAGCAGAGCACTAAAGGGAGTTGCATTGTTGGACAGTTAGAGGAACCTTGTGATATATGATTAGTTGCAAAAGGGACTGTCTACAATTTGGGATCAACTATACACCACCAACAAATGGATGATGATGAAGTTAGAGTGTCAATTGAAGAGATGATCATTGATGCACCTGTCCCTTTCCCAACTGGTCAGCTGAAGGTTGTGAGTGATATCAAGGGAACCTTCATCTCGTGGCTAGTGAAGCTTGTACATGTTTCTACTCCTCTTGAAGCTCTAGCCCCTCCTGAAGTTGTTGACACGGCTAAGTAGAGTGCCAAGGACAAAATTTTCCTTAAGGTATTCAATAAACAATTTGGAGTTAAATGTGGCCTGTCAATATAGAATTAGGCCTTCGTAATAAGCACCCAGTTATGGTTGACCAAGATGATTTAATGTCCCTGCTGTTTGATAAACAGGAGCTTACTGATGCAATTATTCTCATGTTTATAAAGTAAGTATCTTCTTCTATGAGTACATAACTTAAATGCATCATTTACACACACATACATATATACTAATTCCCTGATGTCATCATTGTAGGTTCATGCATCGTGAATTGGAACAACAGGGCATAAGCCAAGATATTGGATTCTTATGCCCACAAGACATAAGTCAACCACCCTTATCGGAGAGACAATCATACATAACATCAAGGTTGTCTAGCAATATGAAAAAGTGGTACTTGGCGCCACACTACAATAGGTACATATCATAATTCTTGTATGCAATTCTCTTAATTCTGCTACATATTTCTGAGTACTTGTCTATTATGAATTTTTAGTCACCATTAGCAGTTGGTCCTGATTTGTGCAGATGAGAATAAAGTGGTCTTTTATGCTCCACTCAACGATCCACCGCCTCCTTTGACCGGAAGTAGAAAGTCGTCGCCTCCCTCGTCGTCACTCTCATTCGTCCTTCATCTTCCCCATTCTCTTCTTAGATGCCAACGTCCACATCGAACTCACTATCTTCCAAAATCAATCCTTCTATCCTCCACCTTTGGTGACAGTGATGAAGTGCAGCTCGATGGGTGGTGTTGGCGGTGAGCGATGGTGGTTGTTCCGAGCTCTCTGCCTCTCTCCCATTTCTCCAACGCAGCTAAGTTAGGTGATGGGAGGAAGGTACGATCTGAGCTCTCTGGTTTGAATCTTGCTCCCTCTTTCGACTGCGACACACTCTATTTTTTTTCCCTCTTGAAAGCTTCCGACAGTGGTGGATATAGTGAAGAGGAGGAGCCCACCGGCGACTAGTCACGACGGAGGTGGTTCTGAATATTTCGGGTTCTTATTCTTCCTTCATTTATTTATGCTCTAGTTTTATTTTGTTTTTCTATATTTATGGGTTCTTGCTCATTTTTTTGGTTCAGTTTTGAATTTGGATTTCAAAATCTTTGTTAATGATTTTGTTGATTTGGATGAAGTTTTTTACTATGATAGAAAAATAGGTTTTGTTGTTTCAAAATTATGTTTTCTGTTCTCTACTATAATTTTATGTTTTGAAGTTTGCAAATTGAAGACATAGAAATCAATTGAAGGTGTGAGTTTTTCCACACAAAAAATGAACCAGTGGATGGAGCCCACCGGAGGAGAAGAAGATGCGACTGAGAGGCTTTTTCTAGTAAGGGCGATGATGATTTGAGTTCAGGGTATTTTGGTATTTTTAGACTGCACTTAACATCTGTTAAGGGAATTTAACTATGACGGGATTTTTGCTCTGATTTTAAGAACACATGTATTTTTGCACCTCTTAAAAGCATTTGGTGCTTGATGCACCTTGAGCAAAAGTCTATGTGTATTTTTGCATCTTTACTTTCTTTTAAACCTCATAAAAGGAACTGGTCTAAAGAGTTTTTTATATTTACAAAAAAGCCATCAATCATACTTTTTAGATCTGATCCTCTATAATCTGATCTAAATATGGTGGTCTAAAAGCCCCTTTTTATAGTAGTGTCTCTCTGAAGTTGGCACATGTGTGTGGTACTTTCTAGTGCCTTTGTTGGCACTTTGCGGTGCTTTCTAGTTTCATACGACGCTTTCTCAACTCTCCTCTTGCCGTCTCTGCACTTTGTCTCACAAGTTGTCGCCTTTTTCTCCTCGAAATTTGTTGCTCTTGTTATCAACTTCTATTTCCTTTCTTTTAGGACCAGAGGGAGTCACATTTTTTTCACCTTTCTACACCAATTAATACTTAATGGTCGACTAAAATATTTAAAAAATTCTTTAACTTTCTACACCAAGCGTCAATTTAAGCGGTGGAGAAAGTGAGCCGTGAAAAAATTTGGGGAAAATTGTACCTAGGTCTTGAGTAAGAGAAAATGCGACAAAATGCTCCATTGAAATCTCAAAATTGATGTAAAGTCCCATAAAACTTTTTTGCAATATTTTTTATATGTGAAAAAGACACAAATGTCTCCATAAAGGCTCGTGGACTTGTCAACACTAGTTTATGGACTTTTCAACACAAGCACATCGTCTTACCACAACATACTCATGAACTTGTCAACACAGACACATGGGGACATTTGTGTCTTTTCAAATATAGAAATTATAGTAAAAAAGTCTCACAGAACTTCATCGTAATTTTGAGATTTCAAGGGACCATTTTGTCATATTTTCCATTTTTCAAGACCTAGATGTAATTTTCCCAAAATTTATTTATTAAACTACCACCATATACAGCTTTTGTAATATCCTCTTACTCAGAATCAGTTGTGACATATCCCATAGATATATTTTCATGCTTTAGGTGCGTCATCTCATATGTAGTTGATTAATTTAAAAGTTACAACTTTTTTTATTTTAATCCTATATGATAGATGAGTCATCTGAAGAAATTTAAATTTTATGATTTTTAAACAAAAACTCATGAGAGAGAATCGCGTCTTTTATTTTTCTAAATTATGAAGTTTATATTTTTTTAAATGATAAAATTTAAGTTTCTCCAAAGTCTCATCTATTATGTTGGATTAAAATAAGATGAATTGTTGTATTTTAATTAGTCATAGTACATATAAAGTCACGCTCCTCAAATATATAAGCATATGCTTAAAAAGATATTTAATGATTTGTAAGTAATAGTATTTCAAATTTTAAGAAATATTTGTAAAACAAATATCAAAAGAAATAGCTCAATAATTGCTTTACACCCACATATGAACACACATATTAACTGTATACTGTACATATATTATTTAGAATTGAATTAAGAAGCCCATAAGGGCATGGTTTGAATTGTTCACCACGGGAGAATTGAATTAAGAAATATTGTTGTAAATAAATAAATATATTATTTTCAATGTTTTAAAAGATTGAGATTAGCTTATAGAATCATTTAGATATTCTTTATACTTAATCACATTTTAATATTTAGATAACTTTTAATGTGTTTAAATCTTATTTTTATAAAACAAACCAAACAGACATAAAACAAAAATATACTCTCTGTTCTCAATATAAAACATATTTGGAGAGTTGATCTTGTAAGAATCGGTTGAACCCAAGAAGGGGTGAATTAGGTGAAGTATACAAATTTAGGAACTTTGAAAATCTTTTTGCAACTCACTAAAACCAGTTTGTATGACAGTAAAAAGTTATAAAGCAATAGATAGTCATTCAAACATATATCTTGGAAACATAAAAGATAAGGGAAGAGAATATGCAACCGAGATTGATCCTGGTTCGGTTCAATCCTTGACCTTCGTCCAGTTCTCAAGTTCCACTTGACATTTTTAATCCATTATCCTCTTGTTTAGTCTGGGCACAAGAGAAGCCTTTACAAACCACAAGTTCACCCAGGCACTTGTGAAGCTAAATCTCTCACTAAGATACCCCCTTACACACTGTAAGGATACAATTTGTTTCCCTCTCAAGATCACCCAATCTTGAGTAACTCTCAAATAAACAGATAGAATGTTTATAATGAATCTTCTCTCTCAGAAGTGAATAAGATAAACATTGAAGTGCATTACAAATAATTTCACTATCTATGATGAACTATGTAAGCATTGAAAAATAGAGTGTGTATGAGAAAGATATTGGATTCAGAATGTTGGCATCTTGATAGTGCAAGCTCTCTCTCATCAACCTTGAATGCTTCTTCTTTTATAGGTAGAGATCAATATATGACCGTTGAAAAGATTCAATGACTGTTGGATAAAGAAATATAGCCGTTAGACTCAGATGGAACTAGCCATTAGAACTTCGTTTTCTGAACCAGCTATGACATCAGCATTTGCTTTACTTTGATCTTCAGTTTAACAGCCTTTGATCATCTGAAACATGTACACAAATGATATAAATGATGTTAAGAAGTGTTATAAATCATTTGGGTAATCATCTGGATGTTTATCAGAAGAATCAGGATTTTCAAAACGGTGATTTTCGATCTTTGAGATGAAAACTCGAGTTTTCATTTGCAAAACTTGAGTTTTGAGGTTGCGTTACTCCAAATTGCTCTCTGTTGGATCAAAACTTGAGTTTTGGTTTCACAAACTCGAGTTTGGAAGATGCTCAAGTTATTTGCTCTCGAACCGAAAACTCGAGTTTTATACTTACAAACTCGAGTTTTGACTTTGTTGAGCCTTCTTGAAATAACTGTCAATTTTTGAAGGTCATATCTCCTGGTCTGAACTTTATTTTGGTCTATTCAACTCTTGATGGAAATCCCTTTGAGTCTAATTTCATATGCCACTAATTTCAGCTCAATCGGATTTTTAGTTTGTGAGATACACTCAAGACATTGAAGCTTGGTTTGCTGTGTGGCGTGGATTTTACTGTCAACTTCAAAAATTTATAGCTCCTTTATCTGAACTCCTTTGGGCTTGAATTTTATATCAAAATGACGCATGAGGAGTCTAGTTTCATATGCCACTTATTTCGCCTCAATCCAATTTCTAGTTTAGGAGATATCATCGAATTACCAGACGTCGCCCGTGCTGAACGTGAAACAGAGTAGCAGAGGTGCTGATTAACGCTGTAAACTCGAGTTTTCCTAGTTCAGAGACGCCAGAGGTGCTGAAGACACTACAAACTCGAGTTTTGATTCCTAAACTCAAGTTTTGAGTTCTAAACTTGAGTTTTCTTGTACCAGAGGAGCAAATCATTGTAGCGAAGCAAGAAACTCGAGTTTTGAGTTGTAAACTCGAGTTTTCTCATCCTAAAGCTCGATTTTTCCGACTTTAACTCGAATTGAGTCATTCCAACTTCCATATGACCTTGGAAACTTCTAGCATCAATATAATAACTTGAATAATGATATATTCATTCCATTCAACAAGTTCTTCCTTCTTTAATCTCTCATCTTGATCATTCTTCATAATCCAACTCTTGCTTTCTTTTCTTCTCTTGATCATTCTCTACATTTCAATTTTTTCTTTCTTCTCTTGATCATTCTCTATAATTCAACTTGGATTAATCTACATTAAATACAGTAGTTAGTTAATGTAGGAGATAACTATATTACTCAATCTTTTTGCTTTTAATAATGGCATCTATATAAGACATCATCAAAACTAATCATAACCAACATTCTCCCCCTTTTTGATGATGGCAAATACTACAAGAAAAATATGTATGAATGTGAAATATATTAGACCTAACATATTTTTCTTGTCATTCTCCCCCCTTATTTGTCATTAGCAAAAAGTTGAAGTAAAGAAGAAATACTTAGAGAGACAAATAGCATATTTGAAATAGGAAACCAGATTAGGAAGAGTCAAAGAATTGATTTTCTCTCCCCGATTTTCATTCTAAATATGATACAATTTGGAATGTTTTTATGAAAAACAAATTTGAATGAATTTGGAGAGGTTTTCTTAAAAAAAAACATACAGATACCAAACATGTGTAAAATTTCTATTGAATATAAAAAAGATAGAGATTAGAAATGCTCACGTTGGTTTTGCAAATTGATGAACGATCTGTGAAGTTCATTTGCTAGCTTTGAGATCTATGATGTGTTCTAAATAGCATCTGAAATGTGAAATGAGACTAAAGTACTGGCTTCTTGATTGTATTTGAATAAATATGATTAGTACTTCAGCTTCCATCCTTTTCTTTATAGATCTTGTCTGTGGAGCATATCTCAGCTTCAATGATTGAATCATCAAAGCATTTTTCCTCAATGTATTAGGCTTCAACTCAGACGGAAAAAGGCATGTGATGCAAAAACTCAAGAGAAAGTTTAAAAACATATGATCCATCCTTGCATGCCTTTGAAACTTTGGGAAATTCTCACAAATATTATATTATAAGGCGTATCTTTTTTAAAAAAAAAAAAAAAAAGAGAGAGAATTATTATGAAGTGCTAAGAAAATAATATAATAATTTTTTTTTTTTTTTTTTTTAATAACATGTGAGCGATACAAACCTGTTATCATTTCATAGGGAATTAAAGCTTTCCATTTTAACCTTAATTCTATAAACTACTCGTATTTATTATTGTAATGATATGGACTCATAGTTCTCCTTTTTTTTTTTTTTTTGATATAATAAATTTTCTCACGATAGAAGTCACTCTTTCTCCTAGGTCATACTGATGTTGGGCAGGGCGAGCCGTCTATTACCCTCAGGCGTTTACCTAGGCACCTAGGAGCTAAGATGTCTCCCCCAACGCCTTGACCAACTCCAGGATCGAACCCCCTCTCTTTGATGAAAGTGTCCAATCTGATCCCTTTGTCAGTTAAGCCTAAAGACAAGGGGTTGGACTCATAATTCTATAAGATCGAATATTTGGTTACTTCCAGTACGGGAATTGCTGAAACTTAATTTCGGTAACCATAGTTCTGTCTAATTGTCTCAAATTCAAATTTATGTGTTACGTATTATTATTATTATTATTATTTCATGTTTATGCCTTATAGTATCAAATTCTCATTTATGTGTTGTTATTTTGCATTAACATTTTCCTTGAAAAACAGCCATAATTTTGGAAATTCTCAATCCCGATTAGAATGGTAAATTTTTTAAATCAAAATCGGGACTGATTTTCCTTCCCATTCCAAATGGGATTTGGAACTGGGTTTCCCATCCCATGGACACCCCTCAAAAGGGATAATATTAGCTGAAACAAAAGAATGATAGGGACCACCTGATTAAGGACTTATGCTTTTCCTGTCTTTGTTACTATAAGGTATTAATTAACAATTCTCACGAACCAATAAAATCAATTAAAGTCAATAAAATTGTCATAAAATTTAAGTAATTTTTAATATTACTCCTACTAATTATACTAAACTCTAATATTATATGTATTATTACTCTCACCCACTACCATTATTAATTACTCCTTTTGGTCCTTATTATAAGGCAGCAATCAACAATTCTTACAAACCAATAAAAACAGTTAAAGTTAATAAAATATCCTATAATTTAAGTAACTTTTAATATTACCCCTACTAATTGCATTAAACTCTAATTTCATATTAATTATTACTCTCACCCAATATCCCACTACCCTTATTAATTATGGGCATATATGAAGAAAAAAAACAATTAATATGCTTTGGAAACAAGCAAGTGCTATAAAAAAGACTAAATATAATTGTTAGTCGGTGCCTTATAATAAGGACCAGAATGAGTATGAGTAGCCATAGAAAAAAATTAATGCTCTTTAAAAATAAGCAAGTACTTTATAAAAAAAATCAAATACATTTATATGTTAGTATCTTATAATGAAGAATAGTGAAAATATAGGGTAAAGGAGCGCACAACACCACGAAGTTTGCTCCCAGAAACGCCCAGCACCACGAAGTTTTTTTGGGAGCAAAAGTACATACGAAGTTACGTTTTGGGAGCGCCCAAAGACACGTATTAGTTAGTTGACCGTCAACTTGGATGGAACGCGATGTGGCAATGACGTGGCGCCGACTTGACCGACACGCTAACGTGGAATAAAAAAATCAAAAAAGTAAAAAATTAGAAAAAACAAAAACAAAAAATAGAAAAAAAAATTCAAAAAATGAGGAAAAAATTAAAATAATTAGAAAATTTTTAAAAAAATTTAAAAATAATTAAAAAAAAATCAAAAAATGAGGGAAAAAATTTAAATGATTAGAAAAAAATTAAAATAATTAGAAAAAAATAAAATAATTAGAAAAAAATTCAAAAAATTAGGAAAAAAATGCAAAAAATTATGTTCTTACAAAGTATGAACTGCCCTCTCTCATTTGAGGAAATGACAATGACCAAAATAAGAAACTAACAAAATTTCAAGACACTTTTGAATACCTTTACAATTTATTATATACTCCCTCCGATCCTAATTATAAGACAACATTTAAGAGTTTATTTTGGTCCTAATTATAATACAACATTCTAATTTTTGTCGGTTTCTTCCAAAAAGATGCCTATTGATATAAATGAGGGATTATGTGAAATCAATAAGGTAGTTGAGATACAAAATTTATATAAAGGCATTTTAGAAAAATAAATAAAATCAACTAATTCGACCACCGCCGCCGGGTGGCATTCATCGACAATCGATCTCCATCGACGGCCGACGGTAGGGTGGCCGGTGGTGGGGCCCATTGGCGGGGGTATTTTAATTTCTTTCTAATTATTTTAATTATTTGAATTTTTTTTTCCTCATTTTTTTTTTGATTTTTTTTCATTTTTTGTTTTTTAATTATTTTAAAAAATTTTTATTTTTTCCTTCATTTTTTTAAAAATGTTTTTCTAATTATTTTTTTTATTTTTTGAAATTTTTTAAAAAAAAAATTTCTAATTTTTTAAATTTTTTTTATTCCACTTCGGTGTCATGTCATCATCTCACATCATCACACGTCGCGTAGCCATTCCATTCAAGTTTTTGACGGCCAACTAACGGACGTGGTCTTCGGGCGCTTCCAAAAATGTAATTTCGTGTCTACTTTTACTTCATAAAAAACTTCATACTTGGAAGGTCTTTCCTAGGAAAGAAATTTCGTGGTCTTGAAAGCGCTCGTTTACCCGAAAATATATTAAGTTTCCATTTTTGTTCTATATTTTATCAAAAAGAATATTTTCCCAAAAAGGAAAACGATGTCAAGTCATTATTGCCTGGGAAATAGGTACGGATATCATGATAGTACACAGCTTGCAAGTAACCCTGCTGTGCCTAAAGGATCGTACTATAACACAGCGGCATAATAATAGGCACGTGCTGGTTGCTTGCCTATTGGCCTCGTGATCAATCATCAATATCAAAGCATTTAAACGCGGATTCCCCTCCCTATTAGAGAGAAATTCTCGTGGGCACGTGGGGCCCATACTTGGTGAAGACTTCAGTATCTCACGCGCTCACTCCGCCCCGATTTAACTTTATTTTCTCCATAAATCACTATTCATCTCCCTCCCTCTCCCGCGCTCTCTCAATTCTATTTCTCTCTAAACTTCCTCCACCTATTTTAAGCCTTAACAGGGGGCCTGAAACGTTATAACTCACAGAATTTCTTACAATAAATTACAGAATACACCTTTGATTTTTTTATAAGAAATAATTATTAAAATCATACAATTCAAAATGTTAACAATAAATTTACAAAATTCAAATTTACAGTAGAGAGATAATAACTTAATAAGTGACATATATTTTTGATGGTGGTAAAAATGAAAAAATCAGGTAAAAATTTCAAACAAAGTATATTTATTCCTTATCACTCTAGTCCTATTCGTAAGTCCATTTTGACCAAATCTAAAAAGTGGTTAACTCAATGATTATGAGGTAAATTTTCTACTTTGCCCTCATTTATAATTGAGTATTTTTCAACTGTTTCTTTTCTCTCTCTATCTTCATGAATCATGAGTACAATTAATATGAATAAAATTGTCACAATCTCATTTATTATATGAAATTGGACTAAATTTTTTGATTAAAATGGACTTAGATATCAAAAAATATTCCTTATAAAAAGGATTTCAGAGAGTTTTATACTCCATCCCATTCAAAATATAAGATAAAGGGGTGTAGTTTTTATATAAGCTAAAATTATTTATCTTATTATTTAATGCACTTTTATATTTTTACCACTAATTAATTAGGGATAGGATATTGTCATTTGTCACTACTAATGTCATTACCATTTTTTTTACTGTTAGATCAGAATTTCATTTACCTTTATTATTTCTCTCTCCTATTAAGATTCTGATTTAATGGTAAAAATGTAGTAATAACATTGGTAGTAACAACTAACAAAAAATAGTAGTGACAATATCCTATCCCAATTAATTATACATCTCTCTTCAGTCTCTTGTATCTTTTTTTCACTCATTCTTTCTCCCACTCACCCTTTCTATAAATAAGGGTGTTTTAGATAAATAAGATTACATTTTTACATATTTATTGTTTTAAATCAATGTTAACAAACTTTTCAAATTGAGCAATTTTGTTATTTTAAGTTTTTAACTATATAGTTTGAATCAGAAGAACGAGAAAATATATGAAATTTTTTAGTTCAAAAAACTGGGGATAGTACTGACACTATTTTAGAAATGGAGTTTAAGAATACTAATTTTATTTTATTTATAAGTCATTTTTAATATATTTATTTAAAACAAAAAATCTTAAATATTATTAACTCTGCATTAAAATTTAACAATTTTCTTACTTTATCATTATTTAATATTCACTATGCCCATGAACAGTTTACACAATAATAAACTAAGAGTAAATTTGTAATAAAAAATTTAATAATACTTTTTAAAAAAAAAAAAAAAAAAAACCTTCTGTAATATGAAACTCCCTACATTTTAAGTTTTTAGCCTCCAAGTAAAGCTTAAAATGCGTGAGATACGGAAAAGAGAGAGTAATAGGCTGCGGCAAGTGTGGGCCCCACATGTGATTTGGGGAGTTTTCATTGGTAGGAGCATAAATGAGGTGGACACACAGGAATTTCTCCCCCAGATTCCCCATTTTGTACTACAATGCTGATCTGTTGACATGTGATCTTTCCTTTGCCCAATGAATTGACTCATCCCTGAATTTACTCTTTTGTCTTCATCCCATTTATGATTTAACACTGCATTCACTTTACTCTTTCCAGAAACCAAACATTGGAATTGAATGATTCTATCACATTCACCACTCCACAACCAAGAAATCTTGTTATTGGAATTTGGAATCTATCAGTGATCTAAGTGTCGTGTTTAGAAAAATTAAATAAAATTATGATTGGGAAAATGATGTTCGGCCCATATTACTCAAAAAATGTGAAAAAATGCCCAAACATTCGAAAATATAAAAAAAGGCCTAAGGATTTCGACAATACGGGAAAAGGCCCTGAACATTTTACAAAGTTGTTAATGGGGCTGATCAAGTTGTTAGCGGAGGGCGATTTAGTTGTTAGATGGGTGATTTAGTTGTTAGATGGGTGATTTAGTTGTTAAAATTTTTTATTTTTAACAACTAAATCACCCCATCTAACAACTAAAATCGCCCCCGCTAACAATTTGATCATTGAAGAATAACTTCCTTGGACCTTTTTTGAATTTCGGAATCTTGGGCCTTTTTTCGTATTTTTGAATGTTTGGGCCTTTTTTTCATATTTTTTAGGTAATATGGGCCCGAACATCATTTTCCCATAATGATTTCAGAAACTCTTTTTTATAGGTTTAGATAAAAAAAAAAATTCACATATTTATTTTATAAATTATAAAAATTATTCTTTAAAAACTAACCTAAAAGTACCTTAACTGCCTTTATCCAGATAGATATTGGCATAGATAAAAAATTAGTACTACTCCATAACGAAGGGCACCGAGTTGAAATTCTGACTCTACTCTTCTGCATCACACCCAATCAGGCGTTACCTGCCTCCTTCATGATAGGCAACTTTAAATTATTTAGCCTCTTTATATATATATATATATATATATATATATAGATATATATATATATATATATATATACAAGGTGATAGGGGAGGGGAGATCGAACCCGGATTTGGGAGGGAGAAATTAAAATGCACTACTAGTATCTTGATAATTATTTAGCCTCTTTGGCATAGCATTAAAATGACTTAAAAGATCTTTAAAAAAAAAAAAAAAAAAAAAAAGACTTAAAAGCTCAATGGCATCATTTGAAGCCCAGTGGAGGAAAATTTGTTGTTTGAGATAGTGTTGGGTTGTGATAGGCTTCTGACCAAAAAGTGACTTCTGAGTTCTGATAGTTGTAGCTTCTAAAAAAAATTCACTTCAAATACAAATAACACCTATAATTTGGCTTTTAGAAAAAAAATCTATTAAAAAAAAGTCACTTTTATCAACCATATCGCAAACGGCCCAATTGTTGAACTTGATTATTGATGAGACACCATCAACGGGGGACAATGGTAAATATGAGCATCAACCTGATCAGGCTCTAATATTTAGTATCAAGACCATTTACCCAACCAGCTCCAACATTTAGAGCCAAAAAAAGTAATAAATTTAAGGGTTAATGTCTAAAAATACAAATAAGATTTTTTTTTTTTAAATGCGTTTAATACTAAATGTTGTTTTGAGGATCAAAACTAACTATGAACTTCTAAAATATGTATAAAAATACACATTGACCATTTGTTTAATTTTTGTAGGAAGAGTTTTAGTTAGCCCCAATAATGTGACATAATTTCAGTCAACTCTCAAAACTTTATGACACTCCATTGCACCCCAGTATGTCAAAACGAAATTATGTTTTGAGGGTGAAAAGACAATAATGCTCTTACTTTACTTGTCTTGTAAATTGTTTTCTTGTAAATGCTCATATTTATCTTGTGAATGTTTATATTTTTCTTGAAAATCACTAAAATATTTTAATTCCCTATGTTTTTTAAATTCTTTTATTTGTCTCGAAAAATGCCTATGTTTTTCTTGTAAATTTTCATATTTGTCTTATAAATGCCAAAATATTTTTAATTCCCTAGGTTTTTGGAATGTTTTTTGTAATAAAAAAAAAATGTTCAAAACAAAAAGAAGGGCATCATTGTCTTTTCATCCACAAAACATAATTCCATTTAAAACCCTTGGGGTGCAGTGAAGTTTCGGAAAGTTTTGGAGGTTGGTTGAAATTATGTCTTATCCTTGGGGGCTCAACGAAATTTTCTTATTTTCTTAAGGGTAAAGATGCAAAAATACACATGAGATTTTTCTAAAACTTTGCCAACTCAAATTTATTTAGAGGCAAAAGTAACTTTAAACTTCTAAAATCTGTGTAAAAATACACACACATTAACCATTAATTAATTGTCTGTTTGAATTTCTTGACTTAAAAATGGTGACATTGAGGATGATGTATATGATTAAAAAACAACTTAGAGAGAAATACTTACATACTTTAGAAGCACCACATCATATAAACTCTGTCTAATGAAAACATAACAACTCAGATCATTTTAATCCTAGTTTATGATCATCCGAAAAATTTAAATTTTATCTTGTTTTTAATAAAAAAAATTGGCTGATGACTCATTTTGTTGTTATGTTAAAAAAAAAAAAAAGATAAAATATGGATTTTTTCAAATAAGTCATCACGATTTAGATTAAAATGATATTAGTTGTTATGTTTTCATTAGACATGGTTCAAATGACATGGTATTCTTGGAATATGTAAGTATTTCTTAAACTTAGAATAATAATTTGCTGATTCGATAAGGAAAATTAATTTCCACCTAACCCTTTATCTCTACCTCAACATTTCTTTCGGAAGAGAGAGCAAGAGAAGAGGAAGGCCTAAGTGGACATAAAGTGATGGGGTGGAGATAAAAGGCTAGGTAGAAATTAATTTCTCCTGTCTATTCAACAAATTATTATTCCAGGTTATTTTTAATCATTCACTTCATCCTCTATGCCACTATTTTCAATCAAAGAATTTAAACAAACGGTCAATATGTATTTTTTTCATTTATTTTGGAAGTTTTTAGTTACTTTTGCTTCATCAAAAAAACATTTGTGTCGAGTGCACTTTAAAAAAAATTTATGTGTATTTTTACACCTTAACCCTTAAAAAATTCAAACAAACAGTCAATCTATATTTTTGCATATATTTTTAAAATTCAGTTATTTTTGCCCCCAAAAAAACTATTCGGTGTTGGACGCACTTCTAAAAAACTCATATATATTTTTGTTCCTTAACCTTAAATTTAAATGTCGGATATGAATTTTATGGGCAGTCAACGTTCTCTCCCTTGTAAATATATGCTCTCTCCGGTTTAAAATACCTTTTAGAAGTTTTTTTTTTTTTTTTTTTTTATTATTCATACAGGTCACTTGGAATGTAAATACAACCTATTTGTCAATTTTTTCCTATTTAAATAATGCTTAAATATGAATTTTCCTTTTAATATCTCATTTAATTGGGTAAAGTAAAAAATTTCTTTATTTTTTTTTTCAATCTAAAACTGATTTAATGAAGTAATTCCTATTCCCTATTTTTGGTAAGGTGGTTAAAAATGACTTATATTTTAGATGGATTGAATAAATAGTAAATTGAACCTTCAATTAAATAATCAAGGAAGGATGCAATTTTACAGTTTGGATTTCGGAGAATGGAAGGATTTTTGGGTCCCTTATATTTGTATTAGCGATAGAAGTTGGGTTTACAACATGATTTATGGTGTATAAGGTAAGTATGTAAAAGGACTTTTATCTCGGTTTGCATCAACGTGCTTCTCAAAAGCCAACTCAAACAAGCCCTTAAGTTTAAATTTAAAAAGGCTAAAATATATTTTTAATCCTTTAAGTTTAACTTGAGATATATGTTTGGTTCCTTAACTATACAAAGTATATTTTTGGTTCTATATTTCTAACATTGTTAATATTCCAAACGGAAAATGTTGATACAACAAATTAAGTGATGATTTGTATAATTAAGAAAACATATTTAAGTTTTAATTCTTTAATATAATATATTTAGATTTTTAAACTAGAATAAATTGACAAATCGCTGTAAATAAAATCGAGGTTTTGATTGGAAAAAGAAAAAACAAAGAAATGAGGTTTTGATATTGACTGCTTCTTTAGCGTTTTAGATATATATATTTTAATATACACATATTTTAAATTTTAAATTAAAAGCATTTAAGTACACTCATAACTATAAGTTTACATAGTTATCATTTGAATTTGTTGCGTTAACGCGTTTAACGTTAGAAACATTAATAGTATTAGAATTATGGAACCAAAAGTATATTTTTTAAAGTTAAGGGACCAAAAGTATACTTAATATAAATTAAATGACTAAAATTTTACTTTAACCGTTTAAAAAAATTGGAAAAGTAGGGTTACAAAATTTTAATAAAGAAAATAGCTAAGATAAAAGGGTAAGAAAAATTAATTAAATTTTTTTAATATCACTTCTCTAATTTGTTTTAAATCTAACTCAAAAAACTTTATCCTCCCCCTCATACCAAACAGAACAAGCTTAGAGTTTGCAATTTGTATAAGAGCTAGGATGCAAATTTCTTCGAAAGTTTTTGTTGATGAGCGATGTTATTGCCTTGAAAGTCTTAAAAAGAGTAAGTAATGTTGTTCTTTACTATTAAAAAGTTAACGTCAACTTTTTCTAGTTTTTTTTAATGGTATGAGACAAAAATACTATGTTTTGAAATTTTTAGAATAATATTAAACTTGAAAAAACTTTCAAAGAATATTACTTTTAATGAAAACTTTTGGGTTAAATTTATAAGTTAATAATTTATATAAAGAGAAAATGACACGAAAATCGCAATTGAAAAATAATTAAGACCTCAGTGTAGTTTTCTTATATAAATGATAAGGCAAAAAGTCGACAGAAAGGACAAAAATACGAAGATATTCTCCATATTAGGTGCTGTCGGGAAATAATGCTATGTGGCCCATTTCCGCTACAAGACATTCATCACTCAACCACCTGGTCCCATATTGTGTCAAGGTTTGATTCTAAAATTTATATAAAAAATGATAAAAAGGATTTCTGGGCTCGAAGCCTTATAAATTGGGTTTATTAGAGTGAAATACTAACCTACGACCAAAAAATAAATAAAAAGGTTAAAGCATATTTTTAATATTTTAAGTTTCATATAAGTATAATTTTAGTCCTTTAAGTTTGTAAATTATACTTTTAATTCATATTTTTAAAACCGTTAATTTTATATATTAACAGAAAATGTTCACTTATCAAACTTAATGATGAATATAGAGCTAACAAAACATTTTAAGTTTTATTTTTTTTAATATAATACATATAGATTATTAAAATAAAATAAACAATACAAATGAAATTGATGTTTTGTTTATTTATATTATTAAACTAATATATTTTAATTATTAAACTAATTTTTTTAAAAAACAATCTAGGTTTTGAATTTTATATTGATTGCTTCATTAGATTTTAAATATTTTTTAATTTACAAATATTTTAAATTTGAGATTAAGAATATTTAATTACACGTCATCACTTGAGTTTGTTGTGTAAGTATTTTCCATTTGCAACATTAACAGTGTTAAGATTAAAGGGCCAAAAGTATAATTTTTAAAGTTAAGAAACTAATTTTGGAAATTAATTGGAAAAATCCCTAATAAAGAACTATAAAAATGTTGAAAGACAAAAAGGTGTTTCAAATATTCGAAATTTTAGAGAGATGTTAGACTCAATTTGTCTTTTTTCAAATTAAAAAGGAAATGACCAATTTGCCCATACATATATACATACATATGTACGTACATATATATTAAAATATTACCCCCACCGGTCACCTCTATCGAAGTTCTTATGGGAATATTTAGGCAATATTCCCATTTAGAATAAATATTAATAAAGTGGTGGGGGTGGGGTTTGAACCCCCACTACTTCTTTGCACAAATGTCATTCAATATAAATAATGAGAACAAAAATTTATATATTAACTTTGATTTTTAACTCAAACCCATTAATAAGTTCATATAAGAAATTGACAAGTTTAGATAATGAATTCGCAATTTTCATTTTTTAAGTAAAAATTCACTTACTCTCTCAAGTCATTTACAAATTTAAATAAGGAATTTATAAGTTTAGATAAGGAAGTCATGGATTTAATTTCCTTGCCTATCCAAATGGAGGTTTTCCATCATCGATTGGATGGTTAATATTTAATTTTTTTCTTACTTTTTGTTTTTTTAAAAAAAAAGTATTTTAATGAGTAAAAATCTAAAATAAAACAATCTCTCAACAAATTATTTTTCAAAAAATGATTTTTTTATTCAAAAAAAGAAAAGTAAAAAAAATATTAAATCTAGATCATCTAGATGACGAGCTCCACCTCGCCTATCCAAAAGATAGGTAGGGGAACGGGATCCAAGAAGTCAAAAGTTTAGATAATAAATTCACAAGTTTATTTTTTTAAGTAAAAAATTCATTTACTCTCTCAGACTATTCGCAAATTCAAATAATAAATTCACAACTTAAAAAAACCCTAAACCCTAAATAGTTGTGAATTAATTATTTATTTAAACTTATTTAAACTTGTTAACGCGTGATAGTATGAATTTTTAATTTGGTAAATGAAAGTTGTTAATTCTTTATATAAACTTATGAATGACCTAAAATAGTAAGTGGATTTTTTACTTAAAAAAAAATGAAAGTTACGAATTTCTTATATGAACTTGTCAATTTTTTATCTGAAATTGTTGGTGAATTTGGGTTAAAGATCAAAGGTAGGTAGGTATGTATGTATGTATGTATCTATATATATTTTTATTATTTACATTATTTATATTAAATTGCTTTGATAGCTCAATGGTCACCAATATTTTGTGTAAAACAAGTAGTGGGGTTCAAACCTCACCTCCACCAAATATTCCCATATGGAATATTCTGCCTGAATACTCCCACCCCAGTGACGTGAGTGCCGGTTGGCCATTGGAGCTCCATCGATAGTGATGGCGGCTGGTGCGGGTAATATGTTTTTTTTTAAAAAAAGAAAAATATATATATATATACAAGCAAATTGGTTTTTTAATTTTAATTTCAAAAAAGATAAATTGAGTCTAACATCTCTCTAAAATTGTGAATATTCAAAATACTTTTTTATTTTCAGCATTTTTAAATTTCTTTATTAGGGATTTTCCCATTATTATTTCATCCGAAAGCGAATAGACATCAGTCCCGTAAAAACAAATTCCATGAAAATAAAGCAAGATAAGAAATAACAAAAGATAAGAAAATTTTCAGCCTTTATTATTTGGATGGACGTGATAAAACATGGAGAGGAAAAAATGAGCAAATATCTTAACTAATAAAATACCTTTAGTCCCTATATCAAAATATATCAGGCTTAAAATCAAATTAAATATCACAATGAAAAAAATATCAAATTAATATTAACACAATCAAATAGTTTAAAATCTAATTATTTGGTAAAGATCTTATTATTATATTTTAAATCCAAATATATCCTAGCTAAACATTTATTGTCCATTTCTACCTGTAGAATGATAGGAATAATTTTTTATAATTAAATGTCATAAAAAGAATATGTGGAGAGCGCGAGGGTACAACTACAAACCAAAATAATATTAATATAAGTGGCTAGACTTATTTTCTCAAAATATGAAGTGTCAGTTTTATGAATTTGCATTGCATAATTGGTGCTGATTTAATATTTTATCGTATCCATAATAAATACTCGTAATATTTAAATTATAATAATATAAGGACACTTAAAAATAAAGTGGAGAAGAATGAAGTAAGATATTTTATAATATCTGGATGGCAGAAAAATGAATTCTTAGATAGAGAATATAATAATTAAAAAATTTTCAATCATAAGTGAGCAGCATGAATCGATGGTCATTTTTTTACATTAAAAGCAGTCAATTTATACCGTTTACTTATTGCTTTTTAGTGCTCATCACAATGGTAAATATATATATCTTAATGTTCATCGTAGCTGTGAAATATCTATATCATTTAAATACAGTTTGCGGTAAATTTAAAATTGATAATTTTTAAATTCTTGAAAAATGTGACAATAAATGAGCTAAAAGATTGTGTTATTTAAGATTATTATGTACACATTAATTATTATTATTTTTAAAAAAAAAAACTAAATCTTGACTTTCCAGATTTTGGTGCTTGTCAAGAGTGATGAGTACAAAAACTCAATCCTTTATTATGAGACTTTTTGATGATTATATCCCATTTTTAGGACATCATATCTCATATATAATGTTTTTCCAGTTACAAGAGGCAGCACTTAGTGGACAACCACATGAACTAAGTTGCAAATATAGGTTTTTTTTTTTTTTTTTTTTTAAAAAAAAAAAAAAAAACCACAAACATCAAGATGCAAATTTATGTTTTTCTCAAAAATATTTTGTGTCAAGCGTCATCATTAACACACGCAGACAATATATGTGTTAATAAGAACAAAAACATTTTTAAGCGTGGAAATCGTACCTAAATATTAGTCTCTCATTTTAGCTGGCGGAGACTGTTGAGTCGTCGTCAATCCATGGATTTCCCAGAATCTGCAGCATCCAACAAAAACAATGATCATAATTAGTTCCTGACTTTAATCCTAATATCTGTGCTGAGATGGCCAACTAATTAATCTGCATGTAATGTAAGCAACTCTATCTTATAAAACAAAAATGTCAGTTATATAATTAATACAGAAACACTAACAAGTTGTTGGTTGGTGAGATGATGAGCAGCATCAATATGGGAATGAGGAAAACACAAATTCAAAACCTGATAAATGCATTTATGGGAAGAGGTGAAAACCCCTTTACTCTATAAACCTCAAAAGGAGAAACCGTTGACTAAATCAAAGAAAAACATATTGACGTCTCCGAAAAAATGAGAGGAGGGGGTGTTTATTAGTTGGCAATAACATGACGTGGAACATTGATCCGTGCTAGTGTATCACACAATTACAGTATCCCATATGAAACAGTACGGAGATGAGGGCAGATTTAACCTAATTAAAGAAGAAGAAGATGGTGATGGACGTTGCGTGATACACTAGCATGGATCAACATTGCAAGTCATGTAGATAGATTATAATCACAAGGGATTAAGGGAGATCGATCGAAGAGGCTGGGATTAACTATAATTAATAAAGACAATAAGTACGATGGAAGAGCGTGAGCGATGATGATGAAATTAAAGAAGAAGAATTTAAGGAGAATGATATGAGTTTTGTGGGGCAGTGAAAGCGGGATGTGTAAGAATTTAGGTGTAAGATTTGGTTTATAAACCATTCGATTATGATCCTCATTCACTGACAATTCATTTTATATATCCCACCCGTGTCACATGCAGCTCCTATCTCCACCCTCCGATTCTTCGATATCCACATGTCCTTCATCTACCCTCTCACAGATATGTTCTGTTATATTCATGACCGTCTTATCTTATCCTATATTGGAGCAGATTTTCTCATAATCTCATTTTTTCATTATCCACATGAACTTATTTGGACCGTTGATTAGAAAGATGAGAGAAAAGTTAAAGTAATATTATGACATTTCAGATTGATTTGACGGATATAATTTAGAAATTATGAGAGATAATGAGAAAATGATAATGATGAAACCTCATCTAGTTAAGAAGAGGAATATGAGGAATATAAGTGTTATTAGATCCAATTGTGCTTGAGCCTTTTTTATTTTAAATACAAAATTGTAACTTACATGTGCTTAAAATGAAATAAATTTATTTATACAATATACAATGAATAATTAAATAACTATTATATTTAATTTTAACTAGTTATATTTTTATTAGGATCCAATTGTTTTTTTTTCTTAAATATAAAGGTAACTCGAAGCTTAAAATGAAAGAAATTTATTTATGCATTCACACCAACTTGAGCTTGAAACTATTATACTTAATTGGTTAAAGCTGCTTTTTAATAGGACCAATGCTTATTGGGAAGTTATGTTCTTTAAATAATTTGAATTATATCGATGATTTCATTATGCAAATTTTTTTTTTTTAGGTAAAAGGGCAAACATTAACAATTAGAGGTTACAAATGGGATCGACTTGTAACTTCGAGGAGCTTTTATGCAACTAACCGGAGTTAATTCTTCCAATCAAATTGATTTATTGCCTTTTATAACTTCCTCTTAGCGGTTGCCTAAGCATTGAATGTATTTGAACCAGTATTGCTTTTATTTAATTTTTTGCCCACTTTCTTTCATCATTTTATTTTATTGTTACTCTATCTTATTTACCCACTTAAAAATAAAAGCATATTTAGAAAAGCGAGCGTATTTCCTTGATGTTTATTATTTTAAGTAATTTTAACCATTTTTTTAATAGTGCAATCCGGTTAATAAACCTTCTAAATAGAGATAAAGGAAGTACTACATTGAAGCATTGTTATGCCTAATTCTAATTCTTTTTAAAAGTGTTTTCTGCATTCACATGAATTTAAATTGGAAATATTGTGTTTAGGTGGGCAAAATCTCTTTCATGGTAAGTTTTGTCCTTTAATTATTTGAGGATGAACCCATAATTTCTTACTTATAGGAATCCACTAAACTATAAAATGATTGGTCCTCGTCATGCAAATTTGTTTCATTATAAAATAAAGTAAACATAATTTATTCTAATTTTTTAAGTTGGAGCTCGACCTATATAGACATTACCACATTAGGGGCTTTTATGATTTGTTAAAAATAATATTAAATGAAAGCAGTTGCGTTAAAGCACTTCCCCCGTGTATCACGTCGTTTTAAAAAATTATAAATATAGCAACACTTTCCTAGAGTGGAAGTAACAATTTAATTACCCCAAATTAGTTAATTTTACATTTCATTCCCACATTAAGTAGTTCCTTTTTTTAAATAAGACAATTTTACATATATAGAGGGAAAAATCAGATATGACAGTACAGAGTTTATATAGGACATGCATAAGAATAAACAAGTTCAAATGATTATTATTATTTTTTAGTCATGAACTTTTGAGGATGACTAAAGGAAATCAACACATTAACTGGTTTCTAAATCTGCTAGTGCTCAGTCATTAACTTTTAATTCAACAAAAATGTTAATATTTTTTTCATTTAAAATTTGTGCATAATTTTTAATTAAAGTAAGTTCAAATGAATGTATTTAAAAATATTAAATTAGAAATTTAATCAGTGTTTTTAGAAATGGAAAAATATATTAAATAACAATTTAAAAGAAAAGGCGTATGAATTCAAAATGACCAAGTGTTGCTTTCTTAAACTTTTTTCCCTTCAATTTTTAACATGCTGTTCCTTTTTCTTTTTTTCTTTTTTTTTTTAAAAAATTGAGGGTTAAAGTTCAAAATGACCATGTTTGTGAAACACACCCTTTGTTCTAAATATGGGAGTTATTAAGGTTTACTTTTAATTTTTTTTTTTTTTTTTTTTTTTTTTACAAATTATAAGGTTTATCTTTATTTTAAATATAATACTCATTCGTTCCTTAATATAAGATATTTGAGAAGTTGATATTGGTCCAAAATATAAGATATAATTTTTAAATTTGTCAATTTTTTTTTAATGTACCCTTATTGATGCTCCATTAACCATAATAAGGAGGAGAGAAAATGAGGGAATTAAAGAAGATAACTCGGACATTTTAGAAAATAGATATATGTTAACTAACTCAACTAACTTCCTTAATCTAATGAGATTAGGTAAAAATATCTTATATTAAGAATCAGAGGAGTATCTCAATTCATATTGTCTACCAAATTTAAAACTTTTTCTCAAATTTTACCTATTGGGAGCACATAGTTAGAGAATTTTTATGAAGAAACAGTTTCAATGCAAATAATGATTAAAGAGAGCAATATAAGAAAAAAATGATTTCTTTTTAGGGTTAAGGTGCAAAAATATACATGTGATTTTTTTCAAAAGTGCACCCAACACCAAGTTTATTTTTTGGTGTAAAAGTAACTATATGATTATATAAGTGGAGCAAAAATATCCATGAACGGTTAGTTTAACATTTTTGTTTTTTAAGGTTGAGATGGATAATAATTCAGTTAAATTTCATTCTAGCTGGCAGTGAAGAATTGGAGAAAATTACATAAAAGGGTCCAGACAGTTTTGAAAAAAAAGGCAATAATGACGGCAAGGAGGCGGAGATGGGCGGCCCAATGGAAAATATTAAGATTGGGAGAGAGAAGGGTGGAATTGTAATATCTAAAATATTTATATCATTTTTCATAATTCTCTCCAGTTCTTCACTGCCAACTGTGATAAAATTTAATTTAGCCATTGTCCATGTCAGCTTTAAAAATACAAAAAAGCTAAACTAACGGTCAATGAGTATTTTTGCTCCACTTTTATAACCACAGTCATTTTGCACCAAAAAAAAAAGTACTTAATGTTGGGTGCACTTTTAAGAAAACCACATGTATATTTTTTTCAACTTAACCCTTCTTTTTACAAATAAATAATTTAAATATTTTTTTAATATTTTAAATTAATCATCCAACTAAAAACGGGAGGAAATACCAAGTATTTCTTTCGGTCCTAATTATAGAAACACTTTTATAATACAAAATTATACTACAAAAGTGTTTCTATAATTGGGACAGAAGTAGTAACATATAAATTCATACCACCGACTAAAAAAGATATATTATCAACAACAATGAAACTCATATTTCATAAGGACGAGGTTCAGAATGTCTGCCTCAACTTGAGAATCCCTGGTAAGCTTATGGGATTGAACTCATATAATTTTTTTTTTTTTTTTTTTTTTTTTTTTGGAAAAATTAGAATAAAGGACCTGTAGGAAAAGATATTTATGGAGAAGTATCATAAAAATTGTAATTATTTAAAAGGATAAAAAATAAAATAAAAATACTAAAATAACCCTAATAAAATTATTTGCATGCCCTCCTAAATTCTCTTCCACATTCTATTTTTAAAACTAGTATAGGTATGAAATATCTATGGAAAAAAATTATACATTCTTCAATTTATAAAAGTTATATTTTTTAATCAACAAAAATTTTAAATAAAGATAGAATTACATAATTTTAATAAAACTCTAGGTATTTTATAATTTGTCATATATGCCAAACCAAGAAAGTTTATATTATTTATTTTTTTTTAGAAGAAATTTATATGGGTTAAAAAAATTCATTTAATGCTAATAGAATTAAAAAATCTAAATAATCTAATATCTTGAAAAATATAAAATGAGTTTAGTTTTTATTTTTTATTTTTATAAAAAGAACTTATTGATTCCAACGTTGATAATATAAAATGGGCAACTTAATGATATAAATTGATTAAAATTGTTTTTTTTAATACATTCAAAGATAACACAACGAAAATCAAAAAAAATGAGTTTAGCCCCTCCTAACGTGCTCTATGCCCATTTGTTAATTAAATAATATATTGAACATGAGAAAAAAAAAAACCAATTATACTATGATGTGTTTGGTTTTAACAATTTTCATTATTAATTGCCATCTCTAATTTTTAAATTATAAATACAAGACATAATATTGGAGTTTGATTAGGGACAATCTAGTGATTTTAAATTTATATTATGATTTTTGGTCATTCTAAGTAATTACTATTTTTATGGTCCTTTATAAAAAATATTATTTTCTCCTAGTCCTTTATTTTAACTTTTTTTTAAGTTAAAAAGTTATTTTGTTAGTCTCTATACTTTCACTTAATTTTTTGTTAAGTTGCCATAGTTTTTTATGGGGTCTTTACGTTTTTCTTTGCTATAGGCATTAGCCCCTTACTCATAATTTATTAATTGAAAACAAAGTAAATGCTGACTAAACGGCATGTCAATTACCATAAACAATAATAAAAAAATTGTGAGAAAATTAAATTCATTTATTATCATGAAAAATGAAAAAGTACTCTAAAATGCTTATAACTGTCTCTTTATATACATAATTTATAATATGATTTATTTTATTTTTATTTAGATCCAAGTAAAAAATTAATATAGATATATACCGAATAAGAGCCACACCATTCACTATGAACCACATTTCCCCTATAAATTAATAAGATATAAATTATAAATATAGAAACTAATAATTATAATAAATAATAAAATTACAAGAAATGAATAAAAAAAAGGGTTGATATGATTTTTGGTCCCTCAAATCTACTCTCATTTTAATTTTAGTCTCGTAAATTTCGAACTATAGGTTTTGGTTCTTGAGAGTTTCATTTTGTTTAAGACATTAATATTTATAACTTAATAAAAATCTAGATAATTTTACATCTAAAGGGAGTAAAAACCATTAGTTTAAAATTTAAGGGATTAAAATTGATGTCAACCCTAAAAAAAGTTTCAAACACTTAAATTAAAAGGGAAAATCTCAAGAAAATGCCATTTTGGATTAAAAAATCATAAATAGATTTTTTTTTTTAAAAAAAAAAAAAAGTTGTCAATTATTTTATTGCTCTTACTAATCCTATTACTATTGTTATCAATAGAATTTTGAAGTTTAAGTAATATTTTTATGTCATCTTTCTTAATTAACAAGTTATTGAATATTTTTGCAGGAAAAGTCAATCACCCACTTCTTCGTGGCAGCTTGTGGGTGGGGGCTTCTGAACCGAGTCTCTGATTTTAGCGTTTCTATAAAATATTCAAGAAGTTGGGATTATGATTCTTTCTTTATTTTTATCCTACAACTACGTATTTAGGATATAAAAGTAGGCTAAGGAAGCTTTTTTTTTTTTTTTTTTTTTTTTCCAAAGAAGTTATTCATTACTATGGAATATTTTTTTAACACTTAGGATAGTAGGTGCTATTAAGAAAATACTTTTGGATGATAGGTGTTAGATACTGAATGCCACACAAAAAATTTAGAATACTGTGTGTACTAAAAATTAATTTTGGATATTGAATGCTACTGAAAAAAATTAATGAATGCTTTCTTATAAGAACTACATGGATGCTTTTTTTGTTTTGTTGTTTTTGGGATTAAGTTACAATCTAATCAAAACTTAAGAATTAAGTTGTACCGAGTTAAAATATAAGGATTGAGTTGTAATCTAGTCAAAACTATAAAGAACTAGAAGATTAATTTTCCCTACTTCAAATAATCTTTGACTTATTTTATTAGAAGTTAGGGGAAAAATCAAAATTATTAGTCTCTGCATAATTTATGCCATCTCATATTTGGCGTTTTCTAGTTTGTAAATCGTGAACTCATCCCCGTACTATCCATAATATTATTGTACCTCTTTTTTCTCCTCCTTCTCTCCTTCTCTCCTTCTCTCTGCACTTCATCTTCTTTGCTCCTTCACTGGCGGCTTGTGCCTTACACACAAGCCGTCGGCGACCACTGCCTTTGTGCCACAGATGAGTCCGAGTGGTTGTTGTGAGTCCATATCTTTGATCTAGGGTCTAAGTGTTTTTGGAGTCCAGATTCGTGATCTATAGTCCCCTCCCTCAGAGTTTTGTCAGACGTAGCCTTCTCTCGTCCTTGTGGTGAGCCCTTTCCTCTCCTCTCCAGATCTGATCTGTGGAGGTGAGATTTATCTTTTTTTTGTTACTTTTCTGTGATACTGGGTTTTCTGGTGGTGCTTTTGTCTTATGAAGATCTGCATTTAAATCCTCTTGGTTGGATGACTGTATGAACGTTTTAAAATCCGATTCTCCCTCGGTAGTTCGAATTTACGTTCCTGGGGGTAGTCTAAAGAGGTGTTGCTTGTTGTATGGTCAAGGTCACCAGATCTGATTCAACAGAGGAGCAGAAGTTTTCTTCTAGACATCATGGGTCTTCTTACATCTGAGGTTGGGTTTTTTGTGTTCTTAACCCCAATATGGGGTACTTGTACAGCTGCTCTCGTTGCAGCTAATGCTTATAAGGAGGTGAGACCGTTTGGGTGAGTTTTACAGCTATCACCTTCTTCATTGTCACTTCTAACCCCGGATATTAAGGAGGCCGCTTTGTCCATGATTCTACTTCTACTTCTAAATATTTTTGTACGGTGATTTGGCATTTGTTTTTGTTGTTGTTTTTTGTCTTGGATGTATTTTGTTGTCTTGGATCCAGCTTTACTTGTATCCAGGATATTGTACTGTTTGTAGTATTAATATAAATATCTTTCCAAAAAAAAAAAAAAAAGAACTCATCCCCGTACTTGGAATCACTCAAAGCCAAGTCTGAAGAAAACCACGCACCAATGATTCACTTGATGATTCAAAACAAAGAAAACATAAGCTACTCAAATTAAAGTGCCAACAATGTACACCCTTTAACTGCAATAATTTTGATCCCATAACACCAATCGCTACCGAACATCGTTGGATTTGAACAGATGTTGCCTCAGATACTTTATTAAATCATTCACCTTCATGTTGTATTTCTTCTTCATCTGCAACAATAATAAGAACAAAGTCAGCAAACAATCAACCCTTATGAACACAAGTACAAAAACAAAAGGATCTTATAAACTTATCCACACTTGTGATGGGTCCCAACATTACACTTAATTATGACAATGGCGCTCCAACTGAGAGCCAACATCTTAACGGTTTTGGGAACTGGTTTTCTGCTAGTCCTTTAGACGAGCAGGGAGAGCTCGTCCCTTGGGCTGTCATTTGAACTATTTAGATAAGATATGTATGGTCCAAATATCATTTTTTTAAAAATTGCTAATTTTTAGATAAAAAATCATTTTTTCAAAAATTGTCAGTTTAAATATTATCTTTATTTTAGATTATTCACCTATTAAAATATTTTTATAAAAAATAAAAGTGAAAAATTGAAATTTGGACTACCATGAGAGCCCAAGGGACGAGCTCTCCTACTCATGCTCATGCTCATCCTCTACTGGTTCCACGGTTTTGGCCTTTCACTCAGGCTCTTGCTATCATAAACCTTTGGAATCAGTTTTGGTGACTATCCAAATGAGTTAATGTCATTTGGACTGTTGAGATGAGGTTTGAACATCCCAAATTTAGTTTAGGTACTTTTAATTTTTCTTAAAAAAATATTTTAATGGGAGAAAGATTAAAATAAAGATAATTTCTTAACTTTTTTTTTTCAAAACATAATTTTTTTAATTTAAAAATCATTAGTAAATCTAGATTGTGTAGATGAGATTAGGGATGTGATTCTGCACCAAAAGTGGTTCCAAACCTCATGGGGAGCCCTAAAGTGAGAGCCGAGTCTCAAAAAACTACCCTAGGAGTGAGAGCTTCTTGAGCTTATAAAACCCTCCAACGTTGGAACTCACAATAACATCAACTTGTACAGGTAAAAGAAAACGTTGGTAATGATTAAAGTTGAAGGCGTGTGTGCGCACTACCTGAGCAACAATGGTGATGCTAAAAGCAGAGCTTCCAAAAGCCAGAGAGCTACAACTCAAGACAGAGAGATGAACATATTCAAGAATCTCCGCCATTTTCAGCATCATATCGCTTCGTCTCTCACAGTGAATCCGAATCAGAACTTGGTTCTCCGACGCCTTCGCTTCCATTTCCGGAAGTTCAACAACAACAGCTTCCTGTGCTCTCCGACGACACCAACACAACTCCATCGAATTCTTCTCTCTCCTCACCGCCGTTCCTCCTGCTCCATTTGTCTTCCTTTTTCCTTCAACACTCTCTAACTCTCTCACTCTCTCTTGAAGTCGCTTCACGTAATCGATTGCCTCACAAAGTACAGTCACCTTGTCCATCTACACACATAAAAATGATACAACTTTTTATGTATTTCATATAAACCCAAGAAAGTTCAGAGATCGTAGATCGGTGAGAGATAGACCTTCTTCAAGCCAGGGATGGTGGCTGCGAGTGCGATGAACTTTTGAGTGAGGTCTCGTCTTCTCTTCCTCTCGGCCACAATGTGACGAAGAACATCAGAGGAGGATCTGGACTTGTTTCTGGGTTGAGTGTTACGAGTGGATCGGGTTCGTCCTGGTGGCGACGAGTTGGTGATGGGGATAATGGTGGAGTTATCAAAGGACAGAGTGAAGGTTGAAGCTTCGGATTGCTTCGGGTTGTTGTTGAAGAATAGGCTGCTGCTGGGGAAGCCATTGTTGTCGGCGGCGGCAACGGTGGTGACGGTGGAGGAGGAGATTTGGTCTGATGATTCTCCTTTAGAACAGAGACTGCCACCTGTTTGATGAAATGTGTCGCTGAAAAAGTCATCGTCATCGAAAGAGGGTGAATGCATCTGATTGAAGACAAATTGACCATACATTTCCTGGATGAGAACTAGAATTGATTAGCCCCAAACAAGTAGAAAGAACGAGATTATTTATTCTGATACACACACACACACTAAATATAAATACCGGATGATTATGGAGAGAAGAGGGGTTGTGCTCCATGAGAGAGTGGAAAAAAAATGGAAGCTTTCGGTTTAGAAGAAGAGATGATGTGAGAGCCGAGAAAAGGCAATAAAGTATAAAAGGAGACACCAGGAGTCATATACGGCTGGAACAGTTTCCTGCCTACCCTTTATCCTTTAGATTGGATGGGGCAGGGGACCTCGGCTTATGTGAGCATGAAATTTGATGGGTTTGAAATTTTTTTTTTTTTTTTTTTTTTTAATTTTTTTGAAAATTATTTTATTATACAAAATTTAAAATAAAGATAATCTCTATTAATATTTTTTTAAAAATATTTTTTTATATAAAACTATAAAAGCAAAAACATTAAATTTGAACTCTTCCCTTATAAATAAAGGTACCATTATATTCAACGTATGTTTTTTCAAGTATTATTTTTCATGGAATACATTTGACTTTCTCTTTAAAAAAGCACTTTTAGATAGCCTAATATCATGAGAGCTACCTCAAGTAGGAGGTTATGGATTTGATTCCCTTATAGCATCATAACGACAATGGTTGTCCTGAAATTCAAAAGAAATCAAGGGCTCGTTTGATATATGGAACAGGTGAGAAGGGGAAGGAAAACGTGCAAATTCCCTTGATTGGTCTTGGGTCCTCAATCTTTCTTTAAAGATGGAAAGATGAGATCTCACTAAAATTGATGGTAACCCATCTTCATTCAAAAGAAGAAAGATCCGAAAGACAAATATGCCCTTGAAAAATTTAAATTTAAATGTGGAAATCCTAAAAATTTCTCATCATATATTTCTTGTGCATCTGATATATATATTTTTTCCCCTCAACACCTTTTTCAAAATGTCATCCAACAAATCTTGGAGGCAAAATACAAGCAAAATATCAGCAACTTGATTTTTGTGATAAACTCACTTTTAATTATTTAATATTTATAGTTATTTTATATTTATATTGAATATACAAGCAAAATACCTATAAAAGTAGTTGTAAAGTGGGTTTTTGAATTTAAAAGCTGGAGTTATCATAAAAGAATATGGGTGAAATATTTTTTTTTTTTTTTGATAAACTCACTTTTAATTATTTAATATTTATAGTTATTTTATATTTATATTGAATATTCATATTTATTTATTTTTTTTAATCTTTGAGAAGCAGCTGTAACCATGGGCGGATGCAAGTATTAGAAAAAGGGGGCAAGTGCCCACCCTTGAATTATGATGGAATTCCAAAAAATTATTTAATTAAATTATGATATATTTGATAACATTGATAATAAGACAATTATGATGGAATTCCAAAAAATAAGGCCTAGAAGGATGACATTATAATTATTTTTATTGTAATATGCTTTTGTTATTAAAATATATGTACTTGAACTTATTGAATGCCCACGTTTCATTGTAATTTATGTAACTGCATTTCTAACAACACTTAGCCTTACGTTTCTAAATGACAGGTTTGTAAAATAACTACTTCTCTTATTACATCATTAGTATTTACTTGATTTCATGATTTTTTTTTCTTGTTTATATTCTTTTATTTTTTTAATGCATTTAAAATTTTCCCTAAAAAAAAAATAGGGGCAGCCTCTGAATCCCCCAACTAATTGTGTAGAAACAAACAAAAAATCTGAATTCCATCATTGGTGCCTACCCTTCATCAATTTTCTAGGACAGCCCTTGACTGCAATGTTGGTAGAGAGTCGCTTCAAGAGAAAATGTTTGAGAGAGAAATATTTGGGATTAATTTGAGTTGTTGAAACAAAAGTATAGGAAATTGTGATTTAGCAATATAAATTTTTTAACATTTTCAATTTAGTCCCTATTATAGAGGGACTAAACTGAAAAATTGAAATATTTACAAGGTGAAGTATAATTTCCTGAAATTTTGGGTCCAATTCTATAATTTTCACCCCTAATTTCAAATACTAACACGTTAAATTCTGGGCAACTTACTATTTAATTTAACTATTTATTTCAATTTATTATTATTAATATAGTTGATATATAAGGGCATGAGTGTCAAAATAAAATGATTTGATTGAGTATCTTAAATTCTTCATGTTATTATTTGTATTTTTTATTCATTTAATATCTACTGTTATTTTTAAACCTATTTTTATTATTTATTTAAATTATAATTTATAATTCATTCCTTTTATTTAATTTTAAAATTATTGTACTAATAATAATTTAATGTATGAATTGAAATATAAATTTGATTAATACATAATTATTAATTCTTGAGTAAAATTTGATTTCCACCTTTTTCAACATTATTTTATGTAAAAAGTAGTATGAGTATTTAACAAATGCTTCCCACTTTACACAAAGACTCTTCTTTCTATAAAACATTTTATTTTTCTTCAATCTATATTTCAATTCACATGTCTTCTAAGCAATTCACTTTTTTAAAGATGCTTCTCAATCTTCTCGTTCTTTATCATTCACTTCCCTTCATTTCTTTTCTTTTCTTTCATCATATCTTCTCTGTGGGCCCAAGTTAGTTCCCCAAGGTCACTTTCCTAAAACGGACCCTGTCTATCTCTCGTTTACCCCACTAAAATAAGCAGGGAGACGTAGACTAATTAATGATCGTTGTAGGCTATACTGCTATAGTCAGTACACAACGAAGCCGGCCTCAGTCCTCACATGGGAATATGGGATGAGATTCGAATCCATTCTAAAATTGAAATGATGGATAAAAAACCTCAAAACTCAAAAGTGAATATATTTGATTATGAACACGAGTTTTTTTTTTTCCCTCGAGATTATGAACACGAGTTCACATCTTTCTTTTTTTAATAAAATACTCACACCACTTGTTTAGGTTGGGCAAGTTAGGAAGGGGTTGAGGAGAAGTGATGGTAGGTGAATTTATGGTTTTGATAGGAAGTGAGGACGATACAAAGCTTTAACCTTGAATAGGATGCTATAAGGCTTTGGGTGCAAAACTTTGACGGATTGTGTAGGGTCTTAGAATAACACACGAATTGGGTTTACTATGATCATTTTGGAAGGAGATTCAAGTGTGGCTCTATACATGATTTAGAAAGCTTAGATATAAGCAGTGGCGGATCTTAGAAAAAAATATTTGGGGGGCCTAATATATACTCATTAACTAATTAAGAAAAAAAAAATATTTGAGGGGGCAAATATGTACTCATTAATTAATTTAAAAAATATTTGGGGGAGTCAAATATATAATAAAAGTATTTTAACAAGTCTAGTATATAAGATAACATTACTTTTTACATTATATTAATTTTTTTTGAAAAATAATTCTAAACATATTATTATTATTTTTTTTGGGGGGGGGGGGGGGGGCCATTGCTTAACTAAGTTTTGCCATTGGATACAAGGAAGGACTAGAGATAAAACATTGAATGCACGATTACGGGACAACAACAAGGAAATGAGGGTTCACCTTGAGAGAAGGTAATTGCATTACGGATTGGCTAGCCAATTATAGCTTTAACTATAATAAAGATTTTATTGTTTTTTATTCTCCTCCGGTAGGGATGATAGATTTTATGTTTAGTGATACTATGGAAGCCCCAATTTTTACCCGCTGGGGGGGGGGGGGAGGGGGAATACGCACACCACTCTTAAACTTTCTATATCATTTTGAAAACATATACTTATGTTCAACCAGTTAACTCCATTAAAAATATTCTTAAAAAATTAATAAAATTTTATTGACTAATTTACCCTTCATTATATTAAATCCTAATTTATTTTTAAATTGTAATTTGTTTTTATTGGGCCGGTTGTCGGGCGGACCAAGAAAATTACGAAGGAGGCACAATTGGAGGGGATATTTTGCCAAATTTTTTTTAAAGGAAAGTTTTAAATGCATTAAAAAACAAAAGAATATAAAGAAGAAAAAATATATCAAAAAAATATTTATGAAATCAAGTGAATACTGATGGATGTAATACGAGAGGTAATTATTTTACAAACATGTCATTTAGAAAAGCAAAGGCTAAATACCGTTGGAA
The DNA here is from genome assembly GCA_019022655.1 of Acacia acuminata. Taxonomy (NCBI): domain Eukaryota; kingdom Viridiplantae; phylum Streptophyta; class Magnoliopsida; order Fabales; family Fabaceae; genus Acacia; species Acacia acuminata. The sequence goes on from JAFJYI010000001.1 coordinate 2,638,039, forward strand.
ATAAATGCATCTACATAAATCACAATGAAGGGTGGGCACTCAATAAGTTCAAATACCTATATTTTAATATAAAAAAATATATTACAATAAAAATAATTATAATGTCATCCTTCTATGCCTTATTTTTTGGAATTCCATCATAATTGCCTTATTATCAATGCTATCAAATACATCTTTTTTCAATATAAGGCACTAAACAATCATTCAATCATTCAACCATTCATCCCACATCTCATTACGAAGTTCAACCTTGATGTATTAAGGATGGGCACTTAATTTAAACGTGGAAAATTATTCAAACATGTATTAATTATATTTTAAAAAAAACTTAAATTCAAGGGCGCACTTGCCCCCTTCCCTAACAAGTGGGTCCGCCCTTTGCAACTATCATATTTAGTTATGAGATTACAAATTTTGGGTAGAATTGAGGGCCAAAAACAAAACATGGGCCAGAAATTGATTCTTTTATACAGAGGAGAGGAGGGGAGGGGAAATTTTCGTGAGTTGGATTTAAAAAATATGAAGAAATGGAGTTATAAAATTTTAACAAAGATAAGATATAAAATAAAAGAGTAAGAATAATTAATTAAAATCTTTTAACACTACTTCTTTATTTTTTAAAAATCTAACTCAATTTTTTTCCCTCCACTCACCTTCTCTGCCCTCATGTCAAACAGGCCCTAAGTCATGGGCTAGATATCATAAAATTAGTCTTCAGATAATTTTATCACTACTTGGTAAGTACCACTTTTTTCTGAGGCCCTAAAAAAAAAAAGTAAGTACCACTTTTAACACTTGCTTACTTCAAGAGTCTAAGATTTTGAAGATAATTATAGGTTTATTTATCTATAACACATATTATTCGTTATTAGTAATTTCAAAATTTTGGTTTTGAGTTTTTCATTTACCTCAGTTTTATTATCTTACACCATAATTAGAATATCATAGCAAATTGCCAAATTGTTTTCTTTTTTCAGGAGCAAAATTTTGTTATTCTACAATGGTAAAGTCGTTTATTTCCCCTTTATCACGTAAAATTTGATTATTCTTTTGCTCTTTCTTTTGTTCAGTGTATATTATTTGAGTTTTGCTGTTATCCTTATATCATGTTTATTATTTTGTTAAAAAGTAGTTGCAGTGTTGTTGAAAAACTAGTTTGCCGTCTTTCACTATCTTTCAATGGAGTTTGTTCTGATAACTTAAGTTGGGCTTGCATCATTGAATATTTTAATTATCCATTTATTTTGTATGAATATGTTTAAGGGAGAATCTCAATAAAGTACTACAGTAGCAAACTAACTTAATTAGGATGAAATAACAAAAATAAAATTATACTGCAGGACAAAAGGATTAAATTAAAATTATGTTTAAATGAGTAATCACTAAAAGAAAAGTGACATTTTGTAGGGGTCAAAACTGTGTACTTATAGCGGTTTTGACCGCTACTAATAATATGCATAGCGGTCAGAGAAACCGTTACAAAAAACACCATATCAAGCTATTTTGTAGTGGTTACTAAAAACCGCTACTTAAGTATCTTCAGCATGAATCGTAGCATTATAGATCATCATTATAGGATGACCTCCAAACGGCATATTGTGTTAACATCTTGTAGCGGTTCATATACCGCTACAAGATGAAATTGAATTTTTTTTTCTAAAGCATAGTAATCGCTACTAACTGCGTCCACGAATTTTTAAAAAAATAGGTGGTAAAAGTTTGAGTGGTAGCAAAACATTTTTAAAAATTGGCGGAAAATATTTTGTAGTTGGTTACAAAATTGCTATAATATTGGATGAAATTATAACAATGGTGCCAAAAAATTTGAATTAAAATTGTGGCGGTTTTAAAACCGCTATACAAATATTTGCCGCCAAATTTTTAAATTTTTAAAATTGTGCCAATTTTTTCTTTTTGCAAATATTGTAGGAGTTAAATAACCGCTACAAAGAAAATTATGTTTTTTTAAAAGAAAAATTAGTAATTGAGGTGCTTTTTTTATTACTCGATTATTTTAATGTTATTAGTTAATTGATAATTTATATTATAATTTTAATATTTTAAAAAATAATACTCTTAGATAATATTTGATCATAGATATTATATAGGTATAATATTGAGAAAGTGTAGATAATATAAACTTATTATGTTGTCCATTAGATGATATTTGATTATGAAATAAATATTGATGATTATATAAGGAATCTTTGGGACAATGCCGTTCGAAAATAAAGAATAGTTAGTATAAAAGAATAATAAGAAATTAAGAAATAAAAAAAAATGAAAGATATGAAAAAAATATTTACCATATTTGATAAACTTTATCAACACTTAACCTCTCCAGAAAACATTCACAAGAAAAATAAAACGGGAGAGAAGTTGGGAGGAAGAAGTGAATGAGTGTGTGAAATGAGGTGTGGTGGTGGTGTTTATAGGGATATTTGTGTGAAACTTCTAACAGTTTATGTAACAGTTTTTGGAGCGGTTAATGTGATAGAATCAATAGCGGTCTTAAGTTTTGTAGTCGTTTTAAAACTGCTACAAAAATAGACTATTTTTTCTTTAAAAAATATAAATGGATTATAGTAAGATAAACATTTTGTTTAATCAATCTTCATCACCATTACTACAAAAAGGATGGGGAGAAAATGTTAGTTGTAATATCCTTAAAAGTATATAGATTATATATATATATATATATAAAACTTGTGGTAGGTATGCTACCATCGATATAGGTCAGGTGGTAGCTTTCCTGCCATTGTGTGTGGCAGAGGATAATTATTTAGGGAAAAAAATATTCCACTGCCTCACCTCACCTATATATGTGTGTGTGTGTGTGAGTGTGTGAATGTGAGATTGGGAGAGAAAGCAGGAAAGCACGTGAGAGAGAGAGAGAGAGAGAGAGAGAGAGAGAGAGCTTATTTGAGTTTTTAAGAGTGAACTTGATTTCTTTCACACTTAGTTTTGTGTCAAGAATTTGAGGTAACCACTTTCCAATTTATCTTGTATACTTGTTAAGGTGATTATAAGTGTATATTCATATATGTAAATGATATGAATATGTTATAGTATGTTACATATGAAAAATGTATATATGTGTGTGAAATATGTTTGAGGGTAAACTTTTTAGTTGAGTAGGCATAAATTGCTTATATTGTTATTATGATAGATTATACATGGTTTTGAATATTGAAGATAAATAGAAATTATTGCTGTTGAAATTGTGATATTACAATGCATATTGAGGTGTATCGGATTGAGATGAGATGAGTTGTGAAAGTAGTAGATTGATTTTATACCACGTGGTATGTCCACCATCGAGCACATAGTGGATGACTTTGACATTTTCAAGGCCCTTAGTATCATCCTTATCCTTTGGTCGAGATTAGGGGTAGTGATGAGAATTAATTATGCCATGTTTTCCCTGTATTTTATGACTGAATTGTATGGTAAATACGAGCTTAACTGCAATCAATCTAAGCAAAAAGGCATTAATTCATGATATATGAAACTAAAGGGTAAAAATCATTTACATCCTAAACATGTGCTAAGAAAAGAACAAGTTACAAGGTTTTATGAGAAGAACGTATAGCAAAGCTGATACTATGCTATAGCATCAGGACAACTTATCGAAGTGCAATACAAGGCATCTCTGAAGCTATAGCAAAGTAAAGGACGCAATGCTATGTGGCATATGTTCTGATCTTTTGTCAAGATCATTTCAGAAAATATAGTGAAGGTCGAGAATGACAGGTAGATTGCTCACGTAACGGAATAGAAGATGCGAAGGATCGAAACTAAAAGATTTGAAGAATCCCGTAGGATCAGCAGAATCAATCTACTAAGATTGGAAAGAGAGATACAATTGGATCTCGACAGATTAGGAAAGACCCAGCTCCTGGAACTTACACCGCAAGAAAGCCTGATTATATAAGGAAATAGCAAGCCAACCCTAGAAGAGGTCGAGTCGCTGAGAGTCTAATCCTATTCAGACGGCCAGACTTGAAAGAAGAAAGAGAGAGTTCACAAGGCACGAAAACTCCAGGAGAACCCAGCATCCTTCCTTGTAGTAAGATGGAGAGAAGAAGACGTGGAGTAGTGACTTGACAGGGCTTCTTTCACGTCGTCAGAACTTTGTCAAGCTTTCTGTTTTCTTTCATTTTAATCTTTCAATCATGGGTCATTTTGTTGTTATCTATTTGATGTTTCCCTCATTAGTTATGAACTAAATTTCCTATGACTGAGCGAGGATGATTTCTTAAGTTTGGAATGAACCAGCTGCTAGTTCTTAATTCAATAAATTCAGTTTGCTTATCAGTAAATTAATTACCTTGCCGATTAGCGGAAGCTAAGGGCTAGATTAATGGCCTCGGCCATCTTACTGGAAGGGAGTCGGGGTTAGACCTTTAAGAAACAGTGATTGCTAGGCAGGCTGGTGCAAAGCTTGACCTATTATTGTAGGCTTCAAGAATTGGTCTACCGCTTATAACCATAACACCTTGCTTTGTAATGTTAATCTAACTAGAAAATCGCCATAGGCATATAGGAGAAGTAAAGTCAGTATTACATGTATCGAACGCGAAAGCTTCGATAGACTCTAGTGGTGGGTTAGCTGAATGACATTGTAACTAGTATCTATGCTGTAGCATAGTGAAAGCTGTGCGGTGTAAATGCTATAGCAATGTGTGAAGCAACTGGGGGATTGATATGCTTAAGAATGATTTCGAGCTCTACTGATATCTTTTACGACTATGACACTCTGTTTACTTTCTCGTTTATTAGTATAGCCATAAAACTCCCAACCAAATCAAATTTATCCTCTTTTCAAACACAACTATTCTGCAATTCGGTGTCCTCATTTGGTATCCATTCTTTGTGGGACGATACTCTACTTACTCTTTATTATTTGTTTGACTAGTTCACTTGCCATCAAGGAAATCGACCAACAGGCAGCCCTTGGGATAGTGACACCTTTCTATATTCGAAAGAAAGGAAACCCATGGTCAGATATGAGTTCTTTAGCCTTTGGCCGGGCTACACCTTATCATTGGTGAGCTTGGTGCAATCTCATCAAAGAGATTAAACCATTATATTATAGCCTATGGTAATTGTCAGCGGTTATAAGGATGGTTGAATGAGTTACATGCATATTGAATAATTTTGAACTATTAAATGGTTTGGTAAGCTACTTAGACTTATTGATATAAGAAGGCATAATTGGCCCGCTTAACTATCTTATAATTATCCCATGTATACTTGTTGAATTGGATATATGGTTACTGAATCCTTGTTACTCATACCGTCATTGTTTATTTTTCAGGCAAGAATTCAAACGGTGGTCTAAGGGGAAAGCATCTGAGACTTGATCTGAGTAATCAAATCTTATATGTCTTATTGGCTGGACTTAAATTTGTTTAGGTATAAAATAATTATTTAAAGCGACAAATACCAATTTTGCCACGGAAGTTTTGGTTTTGGAGCACCCAAAGACTAAGAAGTTTTTTGGTATCGTTTTTGCCCCGGAAGTTTACAAACATAGCAATTTTACCCATCGGTTGATCTTGACCGTTGGATTGATCATTTTTTGCCCGAAAGTTTACAAAAATTTGCTCCTAAAAAAAAAAACTTTCGGGCATATTTGCTCATTTTTGTAAACACGGGGCAAAAATGATACCAAAAAAACTTCCGGGTGCTAGGTACTCCAAAACTAAAACTTCCGTGGCAAAATTGGTATTTAACCCTTATTTAAATGGTAATTATGGAAGGATATTACAATTTGGTATCAGAGTAGGTTTGTTTAGAGGCTCTAGTTTGTTTCAATTATTTCATATAGTTGCATCGACAATATACATTAGTCACTCATGTACTTCCCCTTTTGTTAACCCATTAGTTTTTAGGCTTACTTTAATTATTGATTACATTTTTAGGAGAGAAAGGATGGTAGATCCACTTGAGACACAATTTGAGGACTCGGGTAATCAGGGTCAACCTTAGCACCACAAGACACTAATGCCATCTTAAGGGAGCTATTGACTACGAAACATGGGCTTGGTCAAATTGTGCAAAGGCTAAAGGGGAGTTGAACAAATGAAAAATCCATGAGGAAGAGCCCTCTGATCAAGAGAATGGGCTTGAAAATTCTTGCACTCACAATGGTCAATATACTGGTGGTGGCCATAATACCACAATAGAGATAATAGGTAACAACTCTCAAGAGTATGAAGAGTATGATGGAGATTCCATCACTAAGGCATGGAAAGAGGTGCACAAGTTCAATCCACAGACTTTTGATGGCAAGTTCAACCTAAGAGTTAGTAAAGCATGGATCGATCGCTTGTAGACTATATTCTCCGTAGTCAAATGCAATGAACAACAAAAGGTGACAATAGCAGCGGTGTTATTGGTTGATGATGCAAAAATGTAATGCAAAAGCTTTTAGCCTGCAGATGAAACAAATCCAAATTTGCAAGAGTTCAAGGCGATGTTCTGTAAACACTATTTCCCAGCAGCCCTACAATTACTTAAGGATACGGAGTTCTATGCCTTACCACAAGGTGACTTGGATGTAGATTCGTTCATCGCGAAATTTCTAGAGCTAGTCAAGTATACTGCTTATGGCCAGTCACAGAGGAATGAAAAGTGGATGGAAGAAAGATTATATAGAAAGCTAGACCAGAGTTTAAGAGACAGTTGATGTAAATGGAGCAATATACCCAAGAGGGGGGGTGAATTGGGTATTTTAAAAACTTTTAGAGAATGCTCTGTTTTGAAGTAATGAAACCAGAGATAGACAGAGGAGGAAGGGAAGGAAAGCTTGCACAATAGAAATTATCCTGGTTCAGTCTTATCTTTGACCTACATCCAGTCCCCAAGCCACACTTGGGATTTTTCAATCCACTATACTCACAAACCGATTACACACTCGTACTCAAGAGTAGTTCTCTCTCTAGAACTCACCCCCCTTACAAGTTGTAATCAATACACCCAACCACTAAGTCCCCGACTTATGGTTATCTAAATCAATAAATGATTTACAGATAGAACTCTCTCACAGAGCAGATAAAATGAACACTGAAGTGCAAGTATCAGATTGATACAATATAGATGAAAGCTGAACACAATAAATGGCAATCAATGAATTTTCGCTCTCAGTAGTTGTGTCAGCTTGAGAAGAAGTTAATGCACTCTATTTATAGGTAGAGAACATTAAATGACCGTTGAATGATGAATCCAACCGTTGTAGGTGATTAGCATTAAGTCTGGTCATCTTCTCTCTCTAAAACACCAACTAATCCAAGTGCTAATATGATCTGATGTGGAGCTCTGAGGATTTGCCCGTTGGAGAAGAGTTTGCTTGAAGAAGAAAGTATTTTTGAACGTTGAGAATGCTTGCTCGATGGATTAAGCAAAAAGGAGGTTGGTTTGCGTAGTGCATTTAATGACCGAGCACCTTTTTGCTTTTTGTCTTGATCTTCATTAATCTTTATCTCGTGCTAACCGAAATCCACTCAATAAGCATGTTAAATATATCCGGGAACATAAGTGAATGATTCATGAAAGCAATTGGAACAAATAAGAGTGATTTGTTGAAATGTCGATTCGAATTTCGAAACAACGACACGAACTCGAGTTCGAGTTCATGCGCAGCTCGAGTTCGAAGCTTCGAGGTGTAAAGGCGTTTAAGTTCAAAATTGCTAAACGGAGGTTTACAAAATAGAACCTGAGGTTCTTGAGACATAAAGACTTTCTTTGCTCTCGGGTTGCTTTGAACTCGAGTTTGCATATAGTGAACTCGAGTTCACTCCATCCAGTGAGAAAATCGATATTTTGCCTTTTGAGAGACTTCTAGCAAAAGTATGAACTCGAGTTAGTGGGTAGGCTCGAGTTTGACACTATTTATCAAAATCTCAGTTTTTTGTATTCAAGCTCAAACCTGAGGTTCATCCTGTGAACTCTAGAGTTTTTCTTTATTTGAAAGACAGATTGTCCCTTGAGGGAATTGAACTCGAGTTTACAATGATAGGCTCGAGTTTGATTATCTTTGAAAAACTTAAAAGCTCTCGGCCTGAAGTAAACCTGAGGTTTAAGTACGTAGGCTCGAGTTTGTTCGACTTAAAAAAAACTGAGTGCTCTCGGCTTGAAATGAACCTGAGGTTTAATTGCATAGGCTCGAGTTTGTTTGGTTGAAAGCTTTTAAAAGTTCTCTCAGCCTGAGGCAAACCTGAGGTTTGATAGAGACAGGCTCGAGTTCACTTGGCTAAAACACTTTTGGGAGCTTTTCAAATTTGAAAATCTTTGCTTTCAATGAAACAGTGAAGAGTACCCAAAGCTCTTAGAATTTGAAAAATCTTCCCGCCAGAGGTAAACCTGAGGTTCAAGTTAATAGGCTCGAGTTCAAAAGAGTTTTAAGCTTAGAATGTTCTCGGCTCCAACCTAAACCTGAGGTTCACATTTGTGAACTCGAGTTCTCACGACAAACCCGAGGTTTGGTGTAAGGTTTAAAGTGTTATATCCCAAGTTTGGTCTTTGTTCAAAAACGAACCTCCGGTTTGTAAAAGCAGCTCGAGTTTGGCGAAGCCCGAGTGTTTTATATTAAAGACAACAAATTCCAACTATACTTAATCTTGTTTACAATTGTCGTTATCATCAAAACCCTTAGAGAACTAACAGTTGACACCTCTTAGGATTACTTGTTTTGAGGATATGTGTACTACAATCCGTCTCTTAGATGCAGAAATACGGGGTCATAGTTATGAGCTCGAGCCTAAGAAGAACTCGCAGGTGGGCAGATTCTCATCTAATACTGGTCCCACCGAGGGTTTCAATAAAAGGAGTAGTTATAGTTTTAGAGGCTCTAGATATTCATAAAAGAATAAGAACAAGCGCCCTGAAGGGATCATTCCACAATGGGTTTGGTTTGGAAACTTAAGCATAGAGGAGCCAGGGCTTAGGGAGCCAGTCATCTTATAGAGGCTCTACCGCCCCTGTGTCTAGTACTGCTAGGACCTCCCCAGCTTGTTCAAGATGTGGAAAGTATCATCAGGGACAATGTTTGACTTGTTATACTTGTGGTAAGGTGGGTCATATCTCTCGCAATTGTCAAGAAGGTAAGCAACATTCGAATGCCTTCATACCTACTATTCTAGGACAAGTATTTTCTTTGACTCAAGAGGAGGCAGGTACTTTACCTAATCTTATTAGAGGTAAAATTAAATTGCAGAATAATGATATTCTTGCTTTATTTGACTCCGGTGCCACACACTCTTTTATAGCTCTTGATTGTGCCAAGAGATTAAATCTACATGTTTGTAAGTAACCTGTTGATATATATGTGTCAACACATGCTGGATCTTCTGTGAAAACATTTGATGCATGTTTGAATCTTGCGTTGGAGTTTGAGAATAGTAAGACAAAGAGTGATTTTATTAGTTTGCCCTTTAAGGGTCTTGATGTGATTGTGGGTATAAGCTGGCTTACAGCTAATGATGCCATACTTGAGTGTAAGGTAAAAATTGTTTCTTTGCCTAGGTATTCTTTGCCTATGGAGGTGCCTAGTAGTCCTCCTTTATTATCAGTTGTTCAAATTGAAAGTTGTATCTAACAAGAAAAAATGTCCATAAATGGTTAAATGTGCGACTAACAAATTTAAAGAGCAATGCTAATGCACATATGTAAAATGAGTACCTCTCAATCGGATATATCCATCGGTATTGCACTGGCCCAACTAGCTTTGTTTCATGAACAAGACGTATTGTTAGGTGAACCATCACCATGAAAAATGACGAAGGAAAGATAATCTCTAAATGAAACATGGTAAGAATGATTTTATGTTGCAGCCGATCGAGCTCCTCAATGATTAAAACCTTGGAACACAACTTCCAAAAGAAAGAACACATCTCCACCAAAATGATTGACACATCGGGGGACATCGTATTTTTTATTGCTTGCCGAAGTAACTGTTGCATAAGAGCATGTGAAACATGACTTTTTAGCACAACAACCTATCGAGCCTGAATGTCAATACATTGTAAAATGTTGCTTGAATACCCATAAGGAACTTTTATTTTCTTCAACGTCGAAAGAAAGATTTCCTTATGTTAGTATTCAGGTGTCTTAGAGACAATCTGTGATGACAGATGAACACATTTTCTAAATTGAAGTGTTTCATTATTAATAAATGAGCACATTTTATCTTTATCATATTTATGTCTCGCCTTTATTTTAAGATAAATATGTGTTTAAGGATTAAAAAAACCTGAGGAATAGAACATATGTTAAACTTGAGAATCAATGATAGAGATCATGATCATGAGGACTACATATCTATTGCCTAAAACTTGTTCTTAATCTTAAATCACCAAGAAATGACATTGATTATCTCAATAAGACTAGTACAACATCATCTACTTGTATAGAGATACAAGGTAGGGGCCTCATAGAATACAGGCATGGTGATGCCTTAGCTGATGTCATGGGTAGATTTATTAGAGAATGGATAGCATTGAACTAACCTGCTGAAAGACTCCACAAAGATTCATTGTAGAGAGTAACGAAAAGTCTCTCATTATTTGTAGTGCAGATCGTCCTGGACTTGAGGATGTCATCGAACACTATGCCCAAGAGTTATACCTTGATTGTACAACTTTATCTGCATGAAAATGGGCAGAAAAATGTACTCTTGGGTGTAACTTGAATGCATGAGTATAGATCGACATGCCAAGGGGACTCATAGTCCCCTATAAGGGATTAGTGATTCACAATACTGGTAGAGCTTGGATAGCTTCTATTTGACTCAGGAATCTATACGCACAGCAAGTGATCATGAAGAGTCATGATCCGTTATAGAGTAAATAGAAGAAGATTCCTAATTCTATGAATTAGCTATATTTAATCAATCAAAGAGAGATGATATTCTATCTTTTTTCTTGACTAAATTTGAATGACACTGTGTGGGATGATGCCTCCACGGTGTCCAAATTTGAAAGGTAGTTTACTTGATCAATCAATTAGTTCTGGGGCTGTAGAGCATTGCTAATGTCTTATGGGGGTCACTAGATAAATTGGGCCCTTTAAAGCAGTTTTAATTGGTCCAAGTTTATTTATGTCAGTGATTAATTGGGTCTAATGAGTCACACACAAAAGTTATTCCCAATTGCTTAAAATTAGCAAGCTTGGGCCAATAATTGTTATTGGGCTTTATCAATAGTAAATATCTAATTGGGTTGAAGTGGGACTCCAAGCCCAATAGTAAAAATGGCGCCACATTTGAGGCCTTAGTGGGAAATCGGTTTCTCCACAAAAAGGTTCAAATGTGTTAGAAAACCAAACAAGTTCTTAAGCTAAGTTAAATTTGGAATTGAATTTTAAAATTGAAATTAAAATTTTAAATTTAAGAGGTTAGGTTATAAAAGATAATTCTAAATTATCTAATATATATATATATATATATATATATAAAGATCCAATAAAGGTTGGATGAAGATAGGAGAAATAATAAATAAAGATTGAATAAAAAATGATCTTGAATTTTAATTAAAGATATGGATGTGATCCATCATGTTATATTTTTATTCAATCAATTAATCAAGATATGGATATGATTCATTATCTTAAATTTTTGATTCAATCAATTAATCAAGATATGTATGTGATCCATCATCTTAAATTCATTCAATTAATTAAGATATGGATGTAGTCTATCATCTTAAATTTTGATTCAATCAATCAATTAAGATATAGATGTGATATATCATCTTAAATTTTTATTCAATCAAATAATCAAGATATGGATTTAATTCATTATCTTAATGAGTTTGATAACACCAAGTAATGAGCCTATTATTTAAAACCCTATTTTTAGCTTGGTGGCCGAAAATACACACAAAAATTAAACCTTGGAATTTTTGACCTACTAAAGCTATTTAAAGGGGAGTTAGCCAAAATTCATGGACACTCATGCTCTTGAGAATTTCAGCCAACTACCAAGAGATAAAAAAGAGGCGACATTCAAGAAAGGTAAAGATTCAATCTTATTCATCATATCTTCAACCTAATTGCAAGAAACCACTATATTCTCAAAAAGAGAAAAATCCAAGAAATCGAAACCTCAACCTTGTCATCGCCTAACAAGTATCCAAGGAGTGAGAGATATCAAGATAAAGAGTTCTCATTGCAATTGGGGGATATCTATGTTGGTCAATGTTAGAGGACATAAAAAACATTGAAGTCTTGAGTGATATAAGGTAATCCTAATCTCCAATAGTTGTTTTATGGAAAAATTAGAATGAATGACCTAAAGGAAAAAATATTTATGGAGAATGACCATAAAAATTGTAATTACTTAGAAGGACCAAATATAAAAATATAAAATTAAAAGCACTAAAATGCCTCTAACAAAATCTTTTGCATTGCCTTTTACATTCTCTTCCCCATTCTATTTGTAAAACTAATATAAACTTCTAAGTTTCATTAAATTAAATAATAGTTTTCTCAATTTTCACAACTTGAATATATATCTATGAAAAAAAATTACGCATTTTTCAATTTTTAAAAATTAACAAAAATTTTAATAAAAAAAATGGAATTATATAGTTTTAATAAAAATCAAGGTATTTTATAATTTCTCATATATGTTAAACCAAGAAAGTTTGTATGACTTATTTTTGTTTAAGAGGAAATTTATGTGGATTAAAAAAATCATGTAATGTTAATAAAATTAAAAAAAATCTAATTAACCTATTATATCCTGAAAAATATGAAATAATTTTATTTTTTATTTTTTAAAAAAGAACTTAATTGACATTGATGTTGATAATATAAATCGGGCAATTTGATGATATAAATTGGTGAAAAATAAAAATTAAGAAAAATATGAGTTTAACAAGTGTTAATTTTGAATACAAGAGATAATACATGAGGATTGATTAGGGGCAATTTAATAATTTTAAATTTATATTATGATGTTTGATTCTTCTAAGTAATTACAATTTTTATGGTCCTTTATAATAAATATTATTTCTCTTGATCCTTTATTTTAATTTTCCCTTGTTTTATCAAGTAATCATAATCTTCAATAGTTGTTTTAACGAGTAATCTTAAAACTCATGAGTATCATAAAGTGTTATGAGCTCTCATGAGTATCGTAAAGAATTAAGAATTAATGATATAATAATAATAACAACAAATTAGTGTAAGGAGTTAATAGCTCATGAGGACAAAAGTAAGGAGTTACCGGTTTCTGCAAAGATTAACAAAGTTTTTTTTTTCAACCTCATGAGACTTTACATGAAAGTTGTGTAAAAGCCATAATTAACCAACACCTTATTTAGTTTAGTGAGGGTGAGTTTTTCCGGTTGAAATTTGTTATGCTCATCCGCTCATGCACCTTTACGAACTCCTATGGCCTATAAATCTTTCCTCACTTGAAGATGGTCATTTGACTTGTCCGGTTTGTTAAGCATTGTGTATAGCACATTGTCGCACACATTTTTTCAATGTGCATGGCATTAAGATTGTGTCGGAGCAAATTATCTTTCTAATATAAAAGAGTGAAGAAGATATTTATCTTCCGCCATTGTTGAGATGCAAAAGCAGAGTCCTAGTTGTCTTCGTACCCATTCTTGCTGCATCATCGCTTTTTCCAAACTTGAATTTAACATCCTGAACCTACTCTAAGATATCTGCACCGGATAAAGTCTTAAGAGGTCTTTTTTTTTCTTGTTTCCTATTGAAACGATTGCATTACAACTTAAACTTGTGCTTGCCATCGAGAAACCTTTGATGACTTATAAAGCACCACTTTCAATTGTGGGGAAGGCACACTAAGTCAGAGTCAAAATCACAAGCTAGACATGCCATCCTAGTATGAACATTCTACCTGAATAATGTTCTCAGGCCAGGAAAGTCACTTATTATCCACATCAAGGTTGCACGCAAGTTGAACAATGTCTTCTTGTGCGTGTCATATATCTCGATGGTAACATTCTACAAGTCCAGCAAGTCTATAATAAGTGGTTGAAGATACACATCGATGTCATTTTTTGGTGCATTTTTAACTAGAATGATCGTAGACAAAATGAAGGAGCTTTGTTTCATACACATCCATGGGCAAGTTGTAAGGAATCAAGACAAAATGCCAAATACTATAATTTATCCAAAGATTCCAAAAACATATTAAAATCGGTAGCCAAAGCAAGGAAAAAAATTTTAGGGTACGTTGGGAAAGCTGGAAAGTCTGAGTCGAATGCTTTCTAGGCTTTAGCATCTCGTAGATGTCTTAGTTTACCATCTGCGTTCTTGTTAACTTCATCCCACCTCATATGCTCAGCTATCTTAGATGACATAAACAAAATTTGTAAGTGAGGTTTTAAAGGAAAGTATCTAAGAATCTTTACTGGTTTATTCTTCTACTTTTTTCCCTTATAAACTATCCTAAACCTTGAAGTGTGACATCGCTTACTAGTCTCCCTGTGAGCACCATCTACCCAATAAAGCATACAGTCGTTGGGGCAAGCATCAATTTTTTCGTAGTTCAGGTTTAATCTGTTAATTATCTTCTTGGCCTCAAAGAAAGTTGTGGAATTTCCACATCAAGGAATGCATCTTGTAGTAATTCCAGCAACATCGATATTCCCTTATAAGTGATCCCACACAATCACTTGATATAATACAATTTGATCAACAAAAATAATTTAGAGTATTTTCAACAACTTTAATACAATGGACGATCTGCTTCATCCATGAGGGTAAAAATTTAATGAGTTGCATCATTCCTCAAGAAAATAAGGTCTGCACCCTGAACTTTTGTGGTGAAGTTGTTGTCTTGAAAACCAAACGCATCATGAACAACATCATTAACATGATCATCTTGATCTACTTGAACTCCTACTTGTGAACTTCGAGGAAGAAAATTATCGTATCTCATATGAGGTTTCTCTCTATGAACTCCCAAGAATGTATATTCTTCCGGGAAAGGCTTTACAAGAAAATATTCCTTAGCAACTTCTCGTGTATGCCACTTTCTAAACTTGCAACAAAAACACGTTGCACGATCTTCCTATTATAGCTAGTGTGAGAAAATGCGAAATCCAAGAAAGTGTTCCATCCAGTCAAATATGCGGGAGAATTGCGTAATAACTTGATCCATGACTTATCCATATGTATTGAAAAAGATTAGGAGAGCATATAAGTAAGAGAGAATGTTTAGTTCTTTTAATGGCATGCGTTGGGATGCTTAAATGCACGATTGTACAATTTGTAGGGGTTCAAAAACTTCTAGAAATTTTTATTAAAATTTGTAGTGATTGTTTAATCATGACATCAACCGCTACAACATTTATCACTTTGTAGTGATTAATAGGAAACAAGCCGCTACAAAAAAACAAATACTATTTCAAATTTCAAAATTTTTAGGTTTGTAACGGTTTTACTCTTAAAAGCGCTACAAACATGTGACTGTTTTCAGGGAGGAAACTTAAATTTCAAATTTATTAACGATTTGACTCTTGAAACCGCTACAAAATTGACAGAATCAATTATTTTTAATTTCAAATTTTTACGTCGTTGTAGCAATTATGGAAGATAAACCACTACAAAACGTTCAAATTGTTTATTTTATATGTTGACTTTAATTTCAGAAATTTGAAGATAATGAAGAAAAAATAAAGTGGAAAATATGTTACGACTTACTATCTACTCCCTCCGGTCCTAATTATAAGACCTAGTTGACTTTTTTGAAGAGATTAAGGAAGCTAAATATGATATTAAATCATTTCATATGTTGTGTATCCTTAGATTATATGTTAGTTTATTAGTCAAACTAATTAGTTTGAAGAAAAAATAAAAATACTCTAAAGTAATTTAATTAGCTTCCTTAATCTCTCCAAAAAAGTCAACTAGGTGTTATAATTAGGACCGGAGGTAGTATTTTCTATAACAATTATTATATAATATAATTAACGTTAAATAATAATATAGTACAAGTATGAAATTTTTTTTACGGTGTATTATCAAATGTTTGATGATATCATAATTAATATATAACAAAATAATTTAACTAACAAGGTATGTCCTACAACAAAAATAAAACCCAACTAACTATTCGAAGCCTCGTTATCAAGTCCTCTCTTAGTGAGGACAAGATCAACGCGCTGACCAAAGGTAACAATACCATTGTCATCGGCATGAGGAAGCAACGGAGGGGCCAGATTGACGGTGAACATAGGAGGAGGCAAGGGTTGTATAACCTCCTCATCAGGAAACATCCAACTATACGCCTTCTTTATGAACTCCCAGCTATGATTGTGCTGAGTGTACCAACTTCCGACTTGGTCTTGAATCTCCCTAGTGACCTACCTGTTAACCTCTGTATAGATCACATGAGCCATCGCCTGAACCATTTGCTCCGTTGGCCTTCTCACATCGGAGGTCCTTGCTGGAGAGGTTCCGGCCTTAGAGGCGGCACTCTTGCTATAGACCATGTTCGGCCTGACACTTATCCTCATACCCATACGCATCGAGAATGATCAACTTGGCCCAAACCAGCTTTCAAATAGGGAAGTGTGGTCTACGAACCCTTGTGACTTTAGGGTCTGGGATTGTCGTAGCTCTGTTGAGGATTGGATAATCCGAGCCTGTCACACACATTTTATAAGATATTAAAGAAACAAATGCATCTAATGTAAATTAATTACTTAAATTACATCTTTTTATGTATATAACTTACAATTGCTTTCTCAGCTTACTCAGAGGTAGGCGTCCCATCCCTGTGTTGATGGGTGTATGTGAATATGTCCCCATACTTCGACTAGTGGTTCTCCTCCTGAGCCTTCCTCTCCTAAAAGAATTTTAATAATATGAACCTGGTTGTATTTAAAATAAAAAAAATTAATAATTTAAAGTTGACAAATAATTTAACCGTAAAAATACCCATTTCATCGTAGGTGATAGCAAAAGTCTTGGATCCGACCGTTTTGTGGATCCTCTGATGCTTCAGATTTTAGTGTTCCTCTAAGCAAGAGCCTGCATAATAAAGATGAAACATTCAAATTCGTTTAAATGATAATTGTAAAATTTCTAATTATTAAGCAATATAGAATTAAGTAAAAATGTAACTGGCCTTTTGGACTTCCCCTAAATTGGACAAAACTGGCCTAGTCATTAGGTGGGACTCCATCCGGGGGCTCGCGATCGGATGCTCAAGAGGAATCCTCCCATCCTTATTCATAGGTGGTAGAGACGACTTCTCCAGTTCTTGCAGTCGTCCCTATCTTTATCGGTGCGTTACTCTTCCTATTGTTGTAGACGACAAACTTCTTCTCCATCACAATTGAATTATTAATTAATTAATTAATAGGCATAAATTATAACTATATACAAATATACTATAATTGAATGAAATTAATTACCATAACAACTTGTTCCAACGCTTTTTTCTTCGGATCCGTCAGAACATACTTCCAAGTCTGAAAGTGGATGGGGAACTGTAACCAATTCCTGCCAAACTCTGTCAACCAACGGTTGAAGAGGTGACTACCATTCTCGATGGACTAGTCCGTGTGCTCATTCCACGGAACTATGACACATGGCCCATTCAACGCATTCACACCAGCCACATCTAGCTTCCTTGTGGTGATATTCTCCTTCTCATCTACACAATTCAAAACATTTTTATTACATTTAACCACACTTTTAATAAACTGTATGGAATTTATATATTACATTTATTAAAACAATATTTGACTTTACCTTCGACTTGCACATCAAATCTAGTCACCCGCAAAGATAACGTATAAGGGTTCCCTTGCTCCTCGGCGATCTCCCAATCCAAGAACCGCTCCATATTGTGTAAGGAAATGTTGAAATCTAGCATTCCACCTTGCTCAAAGTCATCCAAACTGATCTCAACCTCCTCAATCACCTTATCTTCATCATGAGGCGGTAGGGTCGCCTCGTGTGGGAACATCTGCCCAGGTTGGGTTCCCTATCGTGATGGCACAGGGACATTTCTACCCCTGTGCTGCCCTCTAGTTTTATTGCCCCTTCCTCGGGGCACTCTGCCTTTAATCACGTCCTTTCCTTTACCTTTTCCTGAAGTCAACACTAGTTAAAAACTATACTTAATCATGGTAAGACAGTACATGAGAATGAAATGTGTGTGGTGAGAGTGAAATGTGCGTGGGTCACTGTTGCATTTAAATACTTGAATTTTTGTAGTGGTTTTACACTAAAATTGCTACAAACTTTACGCTTTTGTAGTGGTTCTAGTAAAACCGCTATACTAAAGTTTACCTCGTTCCATATGACGCTTTGTAGTGGTAACAAAAACCACTACAGATGTGAAGACTCTTGGCATGCTGTAGCGGTTTTTGTGTGTAACTGCTAATGAAGACTCTTTACATTCTATAGCGGTTTAACTTATAACCGCTACAAAGTTTATTGTGAGTTTGAATAGTAGCAGCAAGAAGCCAAACATTGGTTCAAAAGTAGTTGTCACCCTTGATAAAATGTAATTGCGGTGTTAGGTAACGTGATACATATACCATGATACCAACCGCTGCCTATTTGCAAATTTTCAAGGGTAGGCAGCTACTAATTCTTCGGATAATAAACTTTGCATGGAAAGCTTGCTTTTATAGGCTTCATATGTGTAGCAATTTTTTTAAGAAACCGTTACAACTTTGCCAACTCTTTGCATTGTGTAGAGGTTATTGGTATTAACCACTACAAATGTGCAAAACTCTTTGCATTTTGCAGCTATTTCTAGTGTTAACCGCCATAAAGTTGAAGAGACGTTTAAGTTTTGTAGCAATTTCTACTATAACCGCTATGAATTGTCGTTACTAGGGTGAATAATTTTCAACACGATGCTAAACCTTGGTTTGAAAGTAGTTCCCAATCTCTAATGTAAAAAGTGCAATTTTGACTTGATTTTATGCAAGAGCCATTATGCAAGAGTCAATGACTTTCTCTTTGAAATACACAAGTTTAATGTTTTAACTTTAAGTTTTTAAAGTTAAAGTCGATGGCTTTGAAAAGATGCAAGTTGGACTCTTAACTTGAGGTATAGAAGTAATTGCCTTGAGTTGATGACTAGAGTCATCAACTTGATTAATTGACCAAATATGCTAAGTCAATAGTATACATGTCATCCATATCATATTTGTTAAGGTGCAAATTTGCCACATATGTGTTAAATATAACTTTGAAAAAAATGAAGTAGATGACACTAGACTTCTAGGACAAATTTGAACCTTAACAAAAATAAGGAGGATGAAATGACAACTGTTAGCTTAGCATATTTGGTTAACTAATGGTCAACATTAACTAGGATAACAATAAGAGAAAAATTGATCCCTATTTGTGTAACATCCTAATTTTATTTTTAGGATTTAATTGTAATTATAAAATAATTGTATGTTATTATTGTAGTTAAATTGTAATTGTGAGAAAAACAATTTGGAAAAAATGAAATAAAATAATATTAAAATAAAGTTTGGGGCTCTTGTGGTAATTTTTCCATTTCAAAAAATAAACATGATACGTGGTGGCAGAAGAAGAGAAGGAAAAAAAGAAGAAGAAGGAAATCCATCGCCTTAATTAATAGGGGTGACCCGAGCCCCCGCTTTTGGCTATATATATATATATATAATCTGTGTGGTGAGATTGAGAGAATGAGTCAGAGAGTGATTGAAGGCGGGAGAAAAGAGGAAGATTTGGGTTTTTTGAGGCATGTTATTTATCTTATAGAATCATTTTAGTAGTTAAATTAACTTCTTTTCAGTAAACTTCTTTCATAAAAGTTGTTCTATATATTTTTCTCTTTTCAATGAAGGTAATATCATGTTGGTTAGTGAAAATTTTAAGGTTATGATTTTAGAAAAGTTTTGAGCTTTGACAATAGATGACTGCATATATGTTTAGAACAATTAATAACTAGTTTTAATCGGTTTAGATTTATCAATTGATTTTTGTAGGAATTTAAATTAATTTTTTACTCAAAAAATTCAGGATTTATATCCTACCAAATACTTTTACCGATTAAAAGTTGTATAAATTTTATTTTGGGTTAATAAAGGAATTATTGAGATTTTAATCGGTTAGTTTTGGGATTTGAAGGATTAAATTGTCATTTTTATTTTTATTATGATAATATATATTTATTTGAATTTGTGTAATTTAAGATATATGAAATTATAATTGATATGATGTAGAGTTTATTTGTGGACCGATGATTGTTCGCGTTTTACTCCCGAGATAAAGTTTAGCTTGGAGTTGAGGTAACCGGGGTTAATTTATTTTATATGCTTGTTTTGAACTGTAAAGTGTTTTCTAAATGTCATTCTCACATGAATTCTTGCATATGTTTTGAAAAATTATGCATGTATCTGAATATGAAATTATTTCAGTGAAACAATTTATTTTCTAATATATTTATGTATATAAGTAATATTGTTATTGGGATTGTGTTTGTGGTGATAGTTATGATGTTTATTATGAAATGTTGTATATGGAATAATAAATTTTGTTAGATATTGTTGTTATGATGTTTGATATGGGATGTTTTATATGGAATCATATATTGTATGATGTTTTTGGGTAATGGTAGTGCCATATTGTTTATCTGTTGTGGAATATGTTAGGTTGTGTGGAAGAGATTTAGGGTGAAATTGTACCCATCAGCTCTCTCATTCCTAGCCTGAAATTTGAGTTGAGTGTTTGGGCGGACACCTCTCTGTTATGGTATATTTGTGGTAGCACGGGAGGGGACAATATTCTTGAAGCTTCTAGCTAACCTTGGCCGGGTATACTAGCACCGATAGGTGTACCACGTCTAGAAGATATAAAGAGGAGCATGATAGATGAGTGGGAATGATTCTAATTATTATTAACTATTTTGTATTATTGAATTATTGTTGATATTATAATTTGTTACCAAAGCTGCATCTCTAGCTTGCAATCCTTTTCTGCATATTTGATAAATTAATTTTGGTTACTGATACTTTATGTCTTAGCCCGTCATTACCAATATTTTTCAGGCGAGGCCTCTAATTTTTCTAGAGGACAAGGGGAAAGCAGCTAGAGGCATAATAGTTGTGAACTTCGTAAGCGTCTTTTGGTTTTTAGTGTTGTATGGATTCTATATTGCCATTTTAGGGCCACATGTTTTGGAATTACTATTTTAACTGTTTTGGGATGACTGTTTATTTACTGTTGAACAGAAGGTTTTATCTTATACACTATAACATTTTGGCGGATCCACAATTAAAACTTGTGCTGAAAATGTTTTGGTGTAGACCCTTGTTGTGGATTTGGTATTGTAAGACTCGTGGGTTGTGTATTCTTTTGTTCGATAATTGTGCCTAGAGTTATAAATTTTTTGTAGTGAGTTTGTGGGTAGAATTTGTGCCGTGGACTCCGATGTGTTTTTTTTTTTAAAGAAAAGAAAAGGGTTTTCCATAATCATTTGTTAATCCGGTTTTATGAAAACATTATGGTTAAATATTGTTTAGTGAGGAAGGGTCTTTTCAATTTGACACTTTTGTGGCAAAATTAGCCCTCGAAAAAATGTTAAGGTAAAATTGCTCCTTAGTGAAAACTTCCCAAGTAAAATTACCCTTAATCCTGAAAGCGGAATATCACCTAAGAGGAAGGGGTGAATTGGGTGATTTCAAATTCTTTTTTGAATAAATCGATGAACACAAGAAATAGAGGCATAATAGAGTAAAGAGAATATGAATACAGAAGAATTATACTAGTTTGGTCCAAACTTTTGACCTACATCCAGTCCCAAAACACTCTTGGTTTTTTACTAGTTCTCTAACACAATTACATACTATGTACTTGAAGTAATCCTCTTACACTAGGATTCACCTCCCCCTTACAAGTTGTAATCAGTACACCCACACTCAAGTTCCTTCTACATTGAGATTAAATAGATAATCAATCAAAAGATTAAACTCTCTTACAGAGTAGATAAATATAATCACTGAAGTACAGAAATATCCAAAGATATTATGAGTATTGAATGAAACAATAGATCATAATAAATTCATTTAAGCGTTTAGATGTTTTGGTAGTTAGCGAATTGAATGCTTTTTACTTTTATACCAGTTGTAATTAATGACCGTTGAAAAAGCTTTAAATTAGCTGTTATGACTCTTCAACTATTCCGTTAGACACAAATGGCTTTTGTTAGACACAGTCAATCGTTGCTTGATTAAGTCGCTTTCGGATCACCGTCAA
Source organism: Acacia acuminata (assembly GCA_019022655.1). Taxonomy (NCBI): domain Eukaryota; kingdom Viridiplantae; phylum Streptophyta; class Magnoliopsida; order Fabales; family Fabaceae; genus Acacia; species Acacia acuminata. Next base: position 2,660,281 of record JAFJYI010000001.1, read on the forward strand.
CAATCTATGGTCATAGGTTGAATTTGGAAAAGATACATTAGTCTTTCGCCAAAATGGGTATGTCTCATAGGAATCATTTGGTTTGCTCTAATTTTCATTTTTATGCAAACATTTAATGTTCTGACACACGTTGTTGCTTTTCGGCCATTTACTGCTAAATCATTCGTGAATGATCTAAAATTCACTCAAAATGATTAGTAATATTGTAAGTAAGATAGAATAGAATTTAAATAGAAACGAATGGTTAATCAAAATATTCAAATTTACGATTATTGTTACATTGAATATATTCAAGTAGCAGATGAACCATACTCGAGTACCATTTATGCAATGCTTGAGTAAGGTTTCAAATGTTCTATAGAAACATCTAACGATAGACTTGCTCGAGTACAGGTTAAGTGACTGCTCGAGTATACTTGAGTCTGCAAGTGGGCATGCTTGAGTAGCATGCTCGAGTATCATCTGATCTTCGCTGAAAAATATACTAAGTGAAGACATTAGCAAGCCTAAGCTCAAGTATAGTTTTCCTCATGCTCGAGTAAGAGTAAAATAGTGCTCAAGTAAGCTTTTACAATGAGTAAATATAAGTTTAAGAGAATTATGCTCGAGTATAACATTACCTTTGCTCGAGTATGATCTCTGATACATAACCATTCTTCACATCAACATATGCGCTCGAGTATTATTTTATCAGTACTCAAGTATTTTGCTCGAGTAGGCTACAAATCTTGCTCTCGTAAGGTTCTTCAAAGTTTAGCATAAAGAGCTTTGACTGTCAGCATGCTCAAGTACTTACTTATATGCTTGAGTATTAGAGTCTTCACAGTAATAGTTGCTCAAGTACCTTTGACACACTACTTGAGTAAGATCCTAAGAATACTTGAACAGAGACATTAGTTTGAGCATGCTCGAGTAAGCTTATCAGCATACTCGAGTAGATTCTTGACTTAGGGTATGTTTGATTTGAGGGAGGAGGAGGGAGGGGGAAGGGGAGATCTTTTGTCTCCTCTTTACTAAATTGCCCATGGAAACTTTTCAATATTCTAAAAATATACTCTCAACAAAAATGAATATTCTTTTCATTAATGGCAATTTGATCAATATCCTACTTTCCACTCCCTTCCCTCCTACTCCCTCCCCTTAAACCAAACATTCTATTAGGCAATTTTCCTTGATTCAAAACTTTATACATTTTCAAGTTTTGTTATCATCAAAACTCATAAACCGAGAACTAACAAACCCTTTTTTAGTGATTAACAATAATGTACATTCTCATTTTGTAATTGTAGTATCTTTAAACTATATGATAATTATACGATTACAATATTAAAAGTAGGGTGAAGGTGCAACTTTGTATTAGAGGTAACTAGTCAAAAGTATTGGTATCCCAAAGTTTTTCGAAAAGTATATTCATCGAGAAGTAGTAAAAAAGGAGCAAATTCACCCTAATCATTAAAAAACAAAGGTTGATCGTTAAAAAATTGACATTAACTATTAGAGCAAACTTACTATACTTAAATTTTTTGCAAGACAAATTGTGTCCTAAAAAGACTTTCAGATACCTTACATTTCACAAAATTACACGTCAATACTTCAAAGTAACATGAATAATTAAGTCTCCGACACAACATAAAAATATATGACCTTATTTTTAACAAGGGGCAGGGTTGAATAATTATGCAGGGCAGGATTTAAAAGAGAAGGGAATGGTGCCAACTGGAGAAAAGAGCCTCTTAAATTGTTGTATGTGAAATTTTGAATCTGAGGAGAGAGTCAACAATGTTAAAATTTGGCTCTCGTGACGTAAATCTAAAGGTTATATAATTAATTTACAGAAATTAAATAAATTAGTTAAATTATTTATTTATTAAAAATATGTGTCAACTTCTTAAAAACCCTCTTTTTAATGAGATTATAAATAAGTGGAATTGAACCCTGGACTAGAGAAAATTTTATATCACTTAGATTAAAGTCATAGATAAAATCTCTTATAATATGCCTAATTAGTAGAAATGATACAATAAAAGAAAAAAATTGGGAGAGTCCCCCATTAAAAATCTTATTACTAATGAGTTATTGAGCCAAAACAATGTTACTTTCTATATATAAAAATTTTTCAAGCCTTCTCATTAATAAAATTTTTAATAGGAACTTTTCCCCCAATTTTCCCATACAATACAAATTTGTGGATAAGAAAATAAAAGGGAAAATGCATTTAAGGGCCCTTTTTACAGAAAAAATTCTAAAAAAGGTCTCAAGGTTCTAAAAATCCTAAAAAGGCCCAAGAGCCTTTTTCGATATAAATTCATTAAAATTTAACAACTAAATCAGCCACATTAACAACAAAATCAATACCCGTTAACAACTAAATCAGTCACATTAACAATAATATTTTAACAACTAAATCAGTCACATTAACAATATCAACCTTGTTAACAACTCACGTAGATTTCGAAAATCCCAAAAAAAGCCCTTTACGAGATTTTCAGAATCTTGGGGTCTTTTTTAGGATTTTTTTAGAAAAAGAGCCTTTAAATACATTTTCTCAAAATAAAATAAAATAGGGAGAAGAGCAAATAATTACGTCTGGTCAATTTCGGTACGGAGTTGTTTGATTGACGACAGGACAGAAAAAATAATTACTCCATGCAGGGCTGAAAATCTTGACAATGTGGCACAAGGCTTTTCATCATATTAATTAATCCTTTATTAAAAATTTCTAATTACAAAATTTATTTCCCCGTGATATTTAAAAATCAAAGTTCTCACATGAGCGCGCAGCTCCTTCTAGCTGCGTGTAATATATTTCTTTTTATAAACATGGATCATGTATGTTAGACCATCTCCTTCTCACAAGAAACTCTTTGAGATCAGACTAATCCTGATCGAGTCATGACAGGACCATATTCTAAAAGTGTTGTTGCGTTCTCAAATCTTGAACTTACAATCCTTGATTAAGGCACTACAACTCACTAACATTTGATGGTTATATATCTCTAATTATGTATAAATGTTTTCTATTCTTTGTGCGGTTAAAATTGATAGTGGCCTCGATCTCAAAGGGCATTCTGACATGTTGATATTGATCATGCCATGATGCCTGTGATTCGAAACTCAATACCTCCCCATCTTCGATCACTTCCCTCCTCCTTCCTCAATATCAACCTATGGCTAAAATTGGTAGAAAAAGTATAGTAAAATACTTTAAACACTCTGTATGTAGATAACTACACGAAGCTTGTAATTTTTTTGAAAACTCATATAAATTTTTATTAAAATTAAAATATATGTTATACAAACTTGTTTTATATTTTAAGATTCTTTTATTATCTATCTAATCTTAGTAAACCGTTAGATTTGACTCTCAACTTTTTTTTTTTGGAACAAAATACCCCTCTTTAAAAAAAGAATTATTTAAATATTTATATTTGTAAAAAAAAAAATATACAACCAAAATATAATTCTACAATATATTTTCAAAATTTTTAATTGTTATAAAATTTCTTAATTTTGATTATATTATCTAATTTTACGATTTTAATTTATTTTCATATTTATTGCAACTTGTTTATTTTATGTTTTTAAAACAGATATATGTTAAGTTCAGGATATTATATAGATAATTCATCGCTGGCCATTGGAAATAGTAAATAGGATAATTTTCATTCCCGATACACACGCCCACAAGATATGGAAGTAATTATGAAGTGAGATGAATGGAATTGGGGTTCCCAATTTGGATGCGGCTTTGGTCCGCTCCGCTGCGCCTTTTCCTCCGCTGCCGTCCTATACCCAAAGTGGCGTCGTTTTATTTTTTTTTTTTTTTTTTCTTTTAAATATTTTAATATCGAATGGTACTAAAAAGATACCTCAAGATCTTGACTAGAACTGAAATTTTTTTTTTTTTCATGATCTTAAAAAATAATTTTAGGATTTTAAAAAAATATTTCATGGGATTGATTGGGACTAGCAAGATATTTTAGGATACTAAATGGCACTTTGAAAATATACCTCATGATCTTGGAAAACTATTTTAGGGTTTTCAAAAAATTTCTTCAAGTATATTTTTAGTATCGTCGAGTAACTGAAATGTTTTTTAAGATTATGAAGCATTTTTTAGTATCCTAAAGTATCTTGTTAGTACCGAGTCAATTTCTTGAAATATTTTTTTAAGATCCTAAAATTATTTTTTAAGATTATGAAGTATTTTTTTAGTACTAGTAAGTATGCTAAAATATCTTGTTAGTACCGATCGATTGCTCGAAAATATTTTTTCAAGATTCTAAAATAATTTTCCAAGATCATAAGGTATTTTTTTCCAATTCAGGTGAGTATCGAAGTATCTTATTAGTATCATTCGGTGCCCTAACATATTTTTTGAAGATCCTAAAATAATTTTCCAAAATCTTGAGGTATCTTTTCAGTACCATTCAATATCCTGAAGTATTTTATTAGTACTAGTCAGTCCAATGAAATATTTTTTTTCAAGATTTTAAAATAATTTTTCAAAATCATGACATATTTTTCAGTATCATTCAGTGTCATGAGGTATCTTTTTTAGTACCACCCAATACCCTAAAATATTTTTTTTAAGGAAAAAAAAAGAGGGGAAGTTGATAATTGTTTTGCTTTAAAACGATGCCGCTTTGGGTATAGGACGGTAGCGGAGGAAAAGGTGCAGCGGACCAAAGCCGCATCCTCAAAATTTGATATAAATATTACAAAAATTTCAGCAGAAGAGTAAGGTGTTGGGTTAATGTGCTCTTTGGTCACTTAAGCTCAATAAGGCTTAATTGAGACTACAGCCCAAGAACTCTAAGGCCCATGTGGATTAGGGTTAGGTCTTGGGTGTAGTAGCATATAAACTAACTTTGATCGCTTGAAAAGATACGGCCGCACAAATAGTTAGGAGGCTCTCATCGAAACAAAAACCTAGAGGCGAGACGTTCATCATCGAACGGTTGCCCACACAACCATCTCATCCCCTCGAGAGATAGTCACGGAAGATCAATCATAGATCGCACGAGGACTGTTCGTATACGAGGACTGTTCGTAGACAAGGTTTGCTTGTGGAGAATCTTTCATATAGCTCTTCAATATCCAGGTTAGCAAAACGATGAAAGGTTTCATTCTTTCCTACATCACGTGGTACGATACGCTTCCGCGTTTCTGATCGATTTCCTACAATTGGCATCGAGCCAATAGCGATGAGGAAAAGAACCTAGTTTTGAAATTTCATGTGATTATCTTGAAAATAATTTTTGAAAGGATGGCATCTGTTTCTATATTTGTTATTTGAATCATAGTAGTTATCGTTTATAAATCATATGAATACTTTAATCCATGGTTAGATTCTCTCGTGTAATTCTTGATTTGTAACAAGGAGGCTAATCCCATATGATTAGGTTTCCTCCTTGCTGTTTTTATGATTTCCTTTCGAATTTCTATGTATTTTTTGAATTCTGTAAAAGTTGGAGATCAAGAAACGCAAGAATATGAGCAAACAACACTGTACGACACTTTTCGTGGACTTCTGGATCTCGGATTTGGGCAAACCATATATGGATGGAAAGAGGACGGAAAGACGAACATTTTGGCGGTCGGAACACCGCCAAAGGGCCAGCCACGCGCCGCCACAAGTGGCTGCGTGTGGCCTTCACGCACGCCGGCAAACGGCCGGCGCGTGGCGCGTGGGCCACCCTTTTGGGGTGTTTTCGACGGCCGTTTGATCGTCTCTCCGTGCCGGTGCTTCCCCGGAGTTTCGTGCTTTGAGATGACTTCGGTTGCTTGCGTGGCAGAGGCGAAGGCTAGGGTTCCTCTTTTGTGTCCTAGGGTTTCTAGCCAAGGATTGGGTTTTTTGGGCTTTTGGGCTCATAGATACTGAAGGGGCTTCGGATAAATCCTATGGGCGGGACAAAAGAGAAATTCCAAAGTTGTAAAATTTTTAAATTTTTAAATTTTTTTTTTTTTTTAGGAAAACCATGGATTAAAGTTATTTGCTTTCTTAATTTAATGCTTTTATTAAATTGTATGAATTATATGTACGATTAACGTGATGTTTGAAATAACATGCCATATAGAATAGGAAGATGTCATATTGTTGCATAATCACATGTCATAAATGCATGATAACTATTATGTTTTTCAATCGACTAGTGTGATAGTTATTATGAGAGATTATTTGGGTTATCCAGATAAATAATCTAACAAATTTCCCAAGAGAATTGTATTTTTGAGAATATCTTGTGGGTTATTTAAAATGATCATGTGAAGCTCATTCTAAATCATGGTGGATTTTAAAGTACCTAATGATTTCAATTAAGATGTTGATCTCCGAATACTCTAAAATGAACAAATTCTTGGAAATTAAAAATTCTAAACTTAAAATATTGAATGGGTGAAGGTTTTAAATTAAGCTTTTAATTTTAAAACCTACGGGCCCCATTGTGGGTTTATTAGTGAAATGGTTGTCGCTGAAGCCCCATCGGATAAGGATGATCGGATTTCGCTAGATTAAACCCTAATATTTTCAAAATTTTAGTAAAGTTTTGTACGGCCCATCGTCGGCAACACTTGGATACTAAAGATAATTTTGAAAGTAAACAATGGTTAATTACACTCAACTTTGGTAAAATTGTTAACCCTCCCATCGAGGCTACGGCAATGGGCTGAAGGCCCAAATTAACAATATTAGTTTTACAAGAATCTTGCCCATCGTAAGCCTTGTAAAGATAACTAATGGATTGTTAAACAATAAACGAATAGTAGTTATTAGAATCTACTAGCGCTATATCTGTTTGTTGTTAATTATAGTTTGTAATTAGTGTGCTTTTTCCTTAATTTCAGAAAAATGTCTTCATTCAATCCTTTAGCTACAATCTTGAGTCAAAAACCTATGGATGGTACAAACTACAAACAATGGAGAACCAATTTAGATATTGTTCTTCAATATGAAAAGCTCAACTTCGTTCTCACTACCCCTATGCCGGCATGACTGCTGCAGATGCGTCGATGCAATTCGGACTCGTTTTCAACGGGGAGAAGGAAAAATGGGAGAAGGCGAATGTGTCGATTTTGCTACATTTTGGCCGGTCTCGCCGATCACCTTCGGGAGCAAATGAACATAATTCGAGTGGAGCAACAATGCTCCAGACTCTTGATGCCATGTTTGCTACACCTAGCAGTTCTGCTAGGCAAAATGCTCGAATTGGTCACCAAGACGGTCATGTGCGGAGGAAGTGTCTTGGGATCATTGTCTAACAATGATAGCAAACTTCAAGAAGGCGATGACCATGGTATCAAGTTTGAACAAGAAGTAAAAGTTGACCTTCTCTTACAATCACTACCCGAATACTTCAACCAATTCAAGATGAATTATAATATGAACAAAATGAATCTTGACCTCGCTCAACTAATGCACGAGCTTGAGAGTGCTGAGCACTCTAGTCAAGCAAGGAAGTGCATTGTATGTTAGTGAAAGTTACTGTGAAACCTAAGGGGAAACCCGAGGGAAAGAACAAGAACAAGAAAAAGAAGAAATCGGGTACTCCATTTGCCAAAGCAGTGCAATGAAGCGGCCAAAAGGCAAGTGCTTCAAGTGCGGACAAAAGGGGCATTGGAAGAAAGATTGCCCACAAATGAAAAAACCAGGTATGGGTAATTTAAATGTGATTGAGGCTTGTTTAGTGGAGAATCACGATGACAAATGGATCGTTGATTAGAGCCACTAACCATGTTTGCTACTCTTTGCGAGTGGTTCAAACAAAGCTTGCCGGTGAGTAAAGGACAACGAGATTTGAAGCTTGGAACAGGGCAGCTTGTTATGCGCTAGCGATGGGACAAGTTGTTTTATCTTTTAATAATTATAGAACTTTGGTTTTAGAGATTTGTTTATTTATTCAGATTTTAAGAGGAATTTAATTTACGTTAGTTGTTTAGATAAACATGGTTTGACGGTTCAGTTTGATTTCTCGGTTTCAATAAGAAGTTCATCTTCTTTTTTTTGTTACAGTGTAAAGTTTAATGGTCTTTATTTCCTTAGTCCTATTCCCTGTGAAGTTAATCATGTTGAATTAAAAAATGTTGAGCATATCAATTCGTCAAAGAAAAGAAAAGTTTCCAATGAAACTTATCTTTGGCATTTGAGATTGGGTCACATTAACTCTAACAGGATCAAGGTTTGGTCAAAAGTGGGATTTTAAAATCCCTGAACTTTGAACCGATACCGAGTGTGTGAATCCTATTTAGAGGGTAAAATGACCAAGAGATCTTTCAAGGCCAAGGGAAAACGTGCCACACCAATTTGGAATTGGTACATCGATGTATGTGGACCAATAAATGTCCAAACCGAGGCGGGTATCGTATTTCATCACATTTTCGATGATTACTCTAGATTTGGACATGTGTACCGATGCGTCACAAGTCGAAGCTTTTGGAAAATTCCAAGAGTTCAAGGTGAAGCGAGAAAAGCATCTAGGTGTTCAAATTAAGACTCTTGATCGATTGAGGGGGTGAATACCTATCGGAGAGTTCGGGTCTTACGACCAAGGAGGGGATAGTTTCACAATTATCTTCTCCAGGGGACACCCAGTGAGAATGGAGTTGCTGAAAGGAGAAATAGAACTCTTTTAGAAATGACAAGATCTATGCTCGGTTATTCATCGCTTTCGATTCATTCGGGGATATGCCTTAGAAAGCTTGACTATGTATCTATTGAACTTAGCTCGAGTCAAGTCGATTTCAACGACACCAATTGAATTGTGGAAAGGGTGTAAGCCCCACCATGAATCATATTCGGATTTGGGGTGCTCCGGCACATGTCTTGAAACAGAAACCGAGACAAGATGGACTCGCGTCTTTGAAGTATGCATGTTTGTAGGCTATCCTAAAGGAACCGAGAGGTTGGTTGTTTTATAGTCAAGAGAAAAGAAGGTCATAGTGAGCACTCACGCGACTTTCTTAGAGGAGGACTATATGACAAACTATAAGCCAAGAAGTAAGATTATTCTTAATGAGCTAGTCTCGAGATCAAGTTTCACCACAACCTCGAGGGTTCCGACTTTTATTCTGTGGTTGTTCAAAGAGGGGAAAATGTATCGAACATACATAGAACGAGATGAGAACGAAGTTCAGCATGATGTTGAACTAAATGAAGAACAAAATCATAAATTGGTTGATCCACTTAATGAGGGTCCTCATCTAGAAATTGTCAACCCACAAAATGTGGATTTTGTAGATGCACGACATCAAGTGCGACAAAGTCGTAGTGGGAGATTGATTCGTAAAACGCAAGATATCTCTTGTTGGGTGAGTCAAATCGGGATGACATCATCGCAGAAGATGGTGATCCCATGAGTTATGACGAAGCACTAGGAGATGTTGATGCTCGGGAATGGCTCGAGGCTATGAATCGTGAAATGGATTCTATGTATTCCAACTCGGTTTGGTCTCTTGTAGATGCACCTAAAGGGTAAGACCCATTGGGTGTAAGTGGATTTACAAGAGAAAGAGAGGATCGGACGGGAAGGTTGAAACCTTCAAAGCTAGATTGGTGGCGAAAGGGTACTCCCAAAGAGAAGGAGTGGATTATGATGAAACCTTTTCAGGTTGCCATGCTCAAGTCTATCCGGATTCTCTTAGGCACATTTGACCAATCTTGATTATGAGATTTGGCGGATGGATGTCAAAGCTGCTTTTCTAAATGGAAATTTGGAAGAGGAAATCTATATGCAGCAACCAAAAGGGTTTATAGCCAAAGGGCAAGAAGAAATGGTATGCAAGTTGCGAGAGGTCCATTTATGGACTTAAGCAAGCATCAGATCATGGAACATCAGATTTGATCAAGCCATTGAGTCTTATGGCTTTGAGAAAAGCCACGATGAGCCGTGTGTGTATAAAAGGATCCAAGGTAATGCGGTATCTTTTACGGTACTTTATGTGGATGATATACTCCTTATCGGAAATGATCGAGAGGTATTGTTGGGCATAAAAACCTGGTGAGCAAACATTTTGATATGAAGGACCTGGGAAGCCAATTATGTTCTTGGTATTAAACTCTTGCGAAATTTGGAAGAACAGGGGTTTTGGCATTATCCCAGGCTCAATACATTGACAAAATACTTGCCAGGTTTAGCATGGAGAATTCAAAAGGGGAATTATACCCTTCAGGCATGGGATTCATCTCTCGAGAAGCAATCTCCTCAAACTCGAAAGAGAGAACGCATGAGTAGGATACCTTATGCTTGGTGAGTAGGTACTCTCATGTATGCTATGCTATGTACCCGGACCCGGATATCGCTATGCCTTCAGGAGTAGTAAGCCGGTACCAATCGGACCTGGAGAGCAACACTGGGTAGCGGTTAAACATATACTCAAGTACCTACGGAGAACGAGAGATTATATGTTGGTCTACTCAAGTGGGAGTCTTGAAACCATTGGTTATACGGACTCGGATTTCCAAGAAGATATTGACTCAAGAAAATCCACCTTGGGATATGTGTACACCCTTAATGGCGGTGCCATTTGTTGGAGAAGTGTAAAACAAACATGTGTGGTTGACTACGCACGAGGCTGAGTATGTAGGCTGCTTACGAGGCCGCAAAAGGAAGCTGCATGGTTAAAGAAGTTTCTAACGGATCTTCGGGTGATACCAGTGTAAATTGTCCTATCACGCTCACTCTTTGTGACAACGGTGGGCGGTAGCGCAGATCCAAGGAACCAAGGTGTCATAAGAGGCGAAGCACATAGAGAGGAAATACCACTTGATCGAGAAATAATTAAAGAGGAGATACGGTGGTAGCAAAGATAGCATCAGACGAGAATCTCGTGACCCTTTTACTAAGAGTTTACGAGCGTGTGTTCGAGAGGCATGTTTCATCTATGGGTCTTAGGAGGATTCAGATTTTCTGTAGCTTTAGGCGGTTGTTATTTCACTTTGTTATTTTGTGCTTTTAAGCATGACATTATGACATTGCATTTCTTTTCTGAATGTTAATAAATGGAGTATTTTTTTTTTCATTTATTTCGCACACTATTTACAAACTCTAAGGTTTGGATCAATTGTGGAGTATATGATCATATGAATACGTTCATAGAGGACATGGTCATAGGTTCTCACAATTGATGAAATGGTTCACGACTATTAAATTAAGTTGGGCACTTTATTTAGGCTGCAATATTTTATGAAATGGTTTTGTCGAATCATTATAAAACATTGGTGTGAGTTAATGCTCACATTGAATGGATCAAGGAGAGATTTGATTAAGGTTGTTCTTTACGTCATAAGGAATCAAATCTCGGATAACTATAGTTATGTAGTTGCTCTTAATCCTAAGTTTATTTTAAACAGGTAGTCGAATAGTTTTCATTCTTTGATTTACCAACGGGTGAGGTTTGATCTATATGACGGCCAACAACTCGGTATTTTGGGATTGAGACTATTTGGTTATCGGTGTTTATGAGATAAACAACATGGAATTTATAGGAAATGTCCCCTTGATATGTTTCGGTACACTGGATATTGAAGACACGCCGGTGCATGTAATCCATTAGAGAAACTATCAAAGTCAAGGAATAAATAATTGATTGGGTTACGTAAAAAACTAGTCAATCAAATTATAGACATTCTATAAAGGGGCGGTGCATATTCTTGTTATAAGTATCATTGTTCTTGGAGATCACGTTCGGGCTTTTAGTGGAGTAGCACCGAACTAGATAATCTTACGTAGATTATCATGAGCCTTGATGAATGACAAATGGTAGGTCCCGGGCTAGCTTGAGACAAGGGATGGGGTATATTATCGGATGATGATGGCTTATGGGCTACATGGTCTTGGGTTTACGAACTCAAGTTGGTATCTTAAAGAGCAAGTGGGAGATTGTTGGGTTAATGTGCTCTTTGGTCACTTAAGCTCAATAAGGCTTAATTGAGACTACAGCCCAAGAACTCTAAGGCCCATGTGGATTAGGGTTAGGTCTTGGGTGTAGTAGCATATAAACTAACTTTCGATCGCTTGAAAAGATACGGCCGCACAAATAGTTAGGAGGCTCTCATCGAAACAAAAACCTAGAGGCGACGTTCATCATCGAACGGTTGCCCACACAACCATCTCATCCCCTCGAGAGATAGTCTCGGAAGATCAATCATAGATCGCACGAGGTGTTCGTATACGAGGACCTGTTCGTAGACAAGGTTTGCTCGTGGAGAATCTTTCAGATAGCTCTTCAATATCCAGGTTAGCAAAACGATGAAAGGTTTCATCTTTTCCTACATCGCGTGGTACGATACGCTTCCGCGTTTCTGATCAGTTTCCTACATAAGGTAGTGGGCCTGAACATAAATCTAGTAGCTCAAACAAGAAGTTCAAATAAGAACATCCACGCCCGAGTCTTTTATTCCCTCTATCTTGTAACCCTTTATTTTATTGTCCTAGGCTTTATGCCTTCTTTACTACCAAAAAAAAAAAAAGAACATCCACGCCCCAGTCTGATAAAGTATTCATACAAAAAAAAGGTTATATTCATTGATAAGTTGGGAAGAGATCAAGAATAGATAATCTATGAACCATCCCATCAATTAGGTAGAATATTAATTAAACGGTGAAATGTTACCCTACTACAATGTAATGCGCTTTCAATGTCAACAAAAAGTAACACATCATTTAACATCCAGAACACTGTCAAATAAAATGTGTCCCAAACTAAAACATCACACTTGTCCTGGACTATCGAAAGGAAAACTATAACCAAAATCCTTTTTTGGTCTGACGGTAAGTCATAATCACAGTTTATGAAAAGTAATTTTTATTTTAGTATAGGGATATGATAGAAGGTTAAAGAGTTAACAAATGAGAGAAATTCAGTATAGAACATCGAACAATGAATTACCTGAGTAAGTTAGGAATGAGAAAGGAGAGAGAGAAAAAATATAAGGTAGTTTGGTAATGCATAAACTTTGAGCAAGTCCAAAGTGACAGACAATATGAGTGTGAATAAAGTCAAAGGTATAATAATTTCTGAGCCCAAAAAAAAAAAAAAAGTCAAAGGTATAATAAGATAAATAGATAAATAAATAGATAATATAATGATAAGTGGTAAATGTGTGAGTGTGGTTGCAGGTGGTATGTGTGTTATGAAAGATAATATAAATTAATGATAATGGATGCTTAATGTGTGTAATGATTATAGAAAATGCGTGTAGGTTTGCGCGAGTAAACATATTAAAGGTTTGTGTGGCTTGATTGAAGTGCATCAATGACTTTAAGAGTAATATGTAAATAAGTACATATATGTGGCATGTATCCATTTGTGATATGTCAAGCAACATTAGTATATTAATTTAAATATATTTTAGATTATATTTCTTTTAAAACAAAAGGGTTTATATGTTCCTTGATTGGGAGAAAATTAGAGTTGGCCTTTTAAAATAAGTTTGGCAAAAGAACACCATTTAGGAAACCGTGTTTAATCATTAGTGGCATTGAGATAAGTAAATATCAAAGTGAGTAGAAAATTAATAGCGTTGATCTTATAATAAAATAGCAATTGGTGGCCATATATAGTATGTAGATTGTATGTGATCAATTTTTTTTTTTTTTATGGTCAAAGGATTGTATGTGATCATGTATATAAGTATTTAGTTCATTTAGCATGAGACAAACTAGATAGACTAATTATAGGACTTGATAAATAGGTGAGCTTAATAGAGTTAGCAAATACATATGTTATTAAATGTATTAGTAAGGAAAAGAAACCCTTTAGGAATATTGATATTAAGGAGTCAAATTACATGTTGAGCATAAAATATGAGACCAAAAAAAAAAAAAAAAACTACTCTTCAAATGATTTTTTTTTTTCCTTAAAATAAGATAAAGAGATGAATAAAATATTAGGGATAAATATTTAGTTGTCTCCATGAAATTTTGAAATGTGACTCATAATTTTTAATTATTTTTTTGGGAATTTTAAATATTTTGTTATGAATAGAATTTCTTCTTTTGAATACCTTTTAATAAGTTTTATACTCTATAAGCACGTTTTCTTTTCATATATCGTGAAATTATCATGTAGTACAGTTTTGAAACTCGATATAATTAGGATTTAGGCAACAATTTATTATATATTTAAATTTTTTTATTTATGAACTTAATTTTTCTTTGTCGAATTGAGAGGGAAGATTTTAAATTGTTATTTATCCAAGTGTGGGAAATACAAATAGCAATAGGGATTTTTTTTTTTTTTTTTTTCCTCTCTCTTTTAAGGCTAGAAGCTCAAAATTCATAGTCATAAAAAGAATTATTTTCAAATATCAAGAAAACTAATAAATTTTTGTACTTACTTAAATATTTAATGAAAAGAAAATGGATATTGGATGATAATGTTAGGGTATATAATATAGATTGGTGTCTTGGAAGTTTGTTTGTGACTACAGAATTGTAGTTAATACCATATCATGAGCTTTAGGTGGACATCTCTTTAAAGAAGAAAATCAAGAGTTCTTTTTGGAGTAAACGCACAAATGCATAGTTTTGAGGTGGGTCTAGACTAGAGCTGTAAAACGGGTCACCCCGACTCGTTAGCGGGCTAGGGCCAAAAAACCCACAAGGTCAAAAAGCCCGCATGGGCCAAAAAATTATATAACCCTAAGGGTTAGGGCCAACCCGCGGACCAAAAATCATTTTAGAATAATCAACTTAGACTTGAATAATCAACTTCATTTCCAACCAGAATATTGTTCACAACCATTCATTATCTGGTGCTGTTAATAGTATACTAGCAGGTAAACTTACATCACTGGCATTTACACCAACATAAATCAATTTAAAAAAAATATTTAAGTTAGAGGGAAGTACAAAATAATCAAGCTGCCCTCTGCTTTACACGTATCAAAAAGACAAGGAACCTATTCCATTGCAACAATCAAGGCACCAATAAATCAAAGATAAGACAAATATCTAAAGGAAAAGAGTTTACAACTAGCTGGAGAATCAGAGATCCTGAAAACAGAAGACACAAGACTCGGGTGCAACTCCGGGTAACTTGTCAAGAAACGATTCTGAACCAAACCAGCTGGAACAAAATAAGCCCCAGTTAACACGAAGACATCAAAACTCTTTAAAATAAACAGTAGTTCAAAATTTAGGAGGGAGCCGATTGGGAAGGAATTAGCCTTCTTAGTTGAATCTAAATAACTTCCAGCCGAGCGAAGGAAAAGCTAAGATCTTTTCACCTAAGAAACGGAAATTAAACTTAAACCAGCTGCAACAATATAAACCACCAATTAAACATCAAGACATCAAATGTTAAACCAAAACAAACGGAAATTAAAAAACACTGGAACTAATTTCTTCCTCCCAAACGAACGGATAAAGCTCCAATTAAAGGCCACACGTTCTGTCTAAAAACACCGAGATTGCAGCATAATTCGCTAAAAACCCCATGTCATAGCTTCATATTATGGCAAGCTAAAAACCCTAAACTTTCAGAAACACATAAATCTTTCATTTAACAAGACTATAAAAATTTATAAAAATAAGGCTCTGATCCAGATCATCTGTGCCAATCTCTCATAAACAATCCAAAGGAAAACAACCATGTAAATTCGAACAGGCAAGAATAATCGAAGGTAAAAAAAGGTGATTCATCCAACAGAATTTAAAGGAAGAGTTGTCTCACCCAGAAGAAGGTCGGAAATTGAAGAGACTAAGATCGCAGAAGGAGGTTGATTGCTGCAAGGGATCTTACTGTGTCGGGAAAGAATAGTACGATCATCCAAATCGGAGTTCAAGTGAGATAGAGAGCATTACGGAAAGACGCAGTGGGCTAATTTGGACCAATTTTAATTGGGCCCGCAGTTGACCCTCACTTAGCCCCAGAGGAGTGGGGGTTATTTTGCATATGGGGGCTAAAAATATAGAGGTTAAAGATGGGACATAACGGGCTAGCCCGCGAGGTCCATCCTGTTTTAACAGCTCTAGTCTAGACTAAAAAGCTCGTAAGGAATTTTTATGATTTTGTTTGAGAGATTAGTATGTGAATGAAGGGTAACCTAACCTTATGCATATGTGGATTGCGCTATAAAAATGGAAATGGTATGACAAATTGACTATATGGTAAAAGGTATTGACCAAGCATTCTTAAAGCAGAACCTTATGAAAGAGATTTGCCGTGTTTCCCAAAATAATCAAGTTCGAAAACGATTTTGCAGAAATAGGGAACCTGGGTCGTTTCTCCAATGAATTCGCAGCGGGTTTGATTGACGGCAAAGAATAAAAAAGAAACGATAAAAATGAGGGTTTTGTTGATTCAACAGATTAAAAACGAAAGTAAACAAAAACGAACGAAATATGCGTAAAAGCAGTTAAAAACGATCAACCCAACATTCAGATTCCGAGACTTCCATCATTGAACGAAATATGACCGAACTTCGTGTTTGGTTGGATGAACCGAAATCTACGCATTCATTCGAGAAAATCCCTCGACTAGACGATCGCCTAGAATATGTCCGAACAGTGGCGTCCTACTATGCAATCGCATAGCAAAACTTTAAACTTAGTTCGAACTCAGTCCTTGGGATGAACCAAACCGAATATTAAATCTAATATTCGAACTACTTTAAATCGAATCCGATAAGATGAAAACAGAAACAAGTAACGTTACCGATTAAGCACGAGCTCTCTGGACGAATCATGGAATCCTCATCGTTGGGTTAATCACAGAAGTTTAGCTAAACATGGCTGGAAAAAATGAAGAACAGACGAAGAACACGAAGAACGCGAAGAACATTTGAGAGAATTTCAAAACTTCTATTTTGATCCACCAAATAACAAAAACGTGAATGAATGAATGTTTGTGGCTGCCATCTAACTTAAAGTTAACTTAAAATGGAAATGGGTTCTAATGGTTCAGCCCAAAATGAAAATAAAATAAAAGTGGGCTTTAGTTACAAAATTCGAGCCCAAATAAAATCCAGAAATATTTATTTGACTTCGGCTCCAAAATTGACCACCCTCTTGTCCGAATTTTCCCTTCATGTGTTCATAACAATTGTAGCTCTCTGAATCATCCGAAATATGAAACAAAAATGAGTCAAATCCGATGTCTAGTTCAAGAGTTATAGTGAAAATAGTGAAGCAATGTAAAACTGGAATTTTATTATTAAAAATGGCTAAAATATAATCAAAGGCCCAAAGCCCAAATAAGTATAAAAGTTATTATTTATTAACTAAAGAGTCCTAAATTATTAATCAAGAGACAAAAAGTTGTATATGAAATATTCAATTATTACCTTACTAAATAGTTAATGGTGATAAACCTTTAGCAATGAGTGTATATATAAGTGTAGGTGATATTAGAGTAGGTGAAAATTTAGAATTGTCAAGTACACCACCATAAATCATATGAAAATAACACAAAAGAATCTTTTTTTT
This sequence comes from Acacia acuminata, assembly GCA_019022655.1. NCBI lineage: Eukaryota > Viridiplantae > Streptophyta > Magnoliopsida > Fabales > Fabaceae > Acacia > Acacia acuminata. The sequence goes on from JAFJYI010000001.1 coordinate 2,677,707, forward strand.
TTTTTTAAAAAAAAAAAAAAAACAGAGAGAGAGGATCAAGTTCGATACATATATTTTACAAGTAGAGAATAGTAATACATAATATAGGTGGGAATATCACTAAAGTGATTTGTCCGAAATGATCATAGCGATTTAAATCAAGTTAGTTATGGGCAAGCTAGACAACATGTTTTATCAGAGTAGTGCAACAAAAACATGGCAAGTGAATTAGAGAAACTTGTTGAGTTGGCTTATGGATTATGAACCAGAATTTTTGGGACAAAATATCTAAAAGGTGGGAAGAATTGTAACATGCTAAATTTTCATTCATAAGACGCAGATAATCTTATGAAGGAAACATTTAGCGGTAAATATAATTTAGTTAATAATGGTTTAAATGAGGAATTTAGATCTAAAAGAAATAAAAACATTAAATTTAAGTGAAGTCTAATAAAAATATAATTAAGAAATTATTATTATTGAATTCTTTAGAAAAGATAAAATAATAAAGTTAGTAAAGGTTAAATGAGAGTATTTAATTATAATGTTAATTATGTGTGTATAAGTAAATGAATAATAAAATAAAAAAGACTAAGAAGTCTCACATTGACAAAATGAGGAGAAGATTGAATTCTTATAGCCTATATATCAGAGTAGTGAGGTGAAATTAAGGTGCAACTTTTCTATTTTCTCATACAACAGGAGCAGTCTCACTAAAATAGCATTTACGTTTTCGTTAATTGTTGCATCGGGCTGAAATATAGTCAACCCATCCAAAACATCCAATCGGTCAATTTCAACAGATAGATTAGTCGTGGGTTATGAGTTACAAAACCAGGAAGATGAATGAATATCTAGAACGTGGAAAACAAACCCTAGAGAAAAGAATCAACATTTTCGACTAAGTCCACCGTTGAATTTTTGCGAACCTTTTTGAGATTGTTTGAGACATCCTTTTCAGAAAAACCAACAGTGGGATTTTCGATTTGATGCCTCGGGTAATAGTAACGTATCACGTATTGAATTTGTTATTTGAAAAATATGAACTATATCCTAGATTTAAGAGTTTTCTACAAGTTCTAAAGGTTAAAATCTCAAATTGAAATCATAGAAATGTTAGACAAGGCTAGTTTAATCCTCCTGTGGTCCGAATTCTCAAATCTGATATATTTCTATTCTAATATAATGTTTCCTACTTGTAGGAAATTGTGAGCAACTCGATCGATGGAGGAGAAATTATAAACATCTAATATTGTTAAAAGACTTTGCATTAATTAAGTTTCTCATTACCCTAAGGTTTATGATAATGATTTTCCTTGGTTGGAACTTAAAGAATATGTACCAGGTAACTAGGAAGGCATATAATAATGTGGCTACCCTAACAAGTAGCTAGCGGTTATTGCTTATTCAGAGAATTTTGCGTGTTATATAATGCTGCATATGAATTTACTTAGAATATATAATTGCACTCTTTTGATAGACAACTAAGGACCTATGATTTTTATTTACTTAATTTGCATTGTTAATTTGAGGAACTCATGTTGAGGTTATCTTTGAAGAATTTTTTGAAAATCACATTAAGCTTGGGGTTAATCAGAGACATTGTTCTTCGCCGTGAACTTCGAATATGATGCAAGCAAACTCCTATCACATTTGTATTTAATTTTCTTGTTCTTTTCTAAATTATATTAAAATTTAAATATAAATTTTTTAATTTAAATGCAAATTCAGTAAATAACTTGTTATTATACAGCTCTATGAATCAAGTTTCTAATAAAATAAGACCCATTCATTTTTTTTTTTTTATAATTTTAAAGTTGGAATCAAATCAGTAAACAAAGCTTAAAACATTTGAGCTTTGATGAGTTAAATAAAATAGAAAATACTAAACCGATTTAAATAAATATGTATTCCTATTATTTCTCTAACTCTCGATATCCTCCATTATCCCATAAATGTGGGTTATCTATCAAATATCTTAATCTACTATAATAAAAAATGACAACTTGTTTATACTTTCCACCTGTTATTGAGAATTTTTGATAATTAAGTCCCTTATTTGAAACATTATTATTATTCCCTCAATGAGAAACCTCTCTATGTAAAGTTTGTTTCAATTTAGGGGAGATGAGACACTAATGTATAAAATTAGATAAAATGGACTAATCTCAAGACAAATTCCCTAATAAGCTATATGCATGTACTTGTTCTCTCTTATCTTTCATTTGGGTCAGGTTTTTTTCATCATTTATTTTTTCATCATATTTTATAATTTTAAATCATATCTATGCAATCAATCGAGAGGTTACATTATCAAATTATACTTATTAGATTTTTTCTCTTATCTTCATAACCAACGATCCAAATAGGCTCGTGAGAAAATAGATGATGAGAGTATCTCCTTTCCCTTTCACTCCTAACTCGTTCCTCCTCGTTTCACACGCATATCCCTTTGCTATGCTTGGGTTCCTCATCCTACACGTGTCACCAACTCATCATCTTCAGTCTTCACTTATCCAATCACTTTTCTTTTCTTTTTTAATTTCCAGTGCTTTTCGCGCCATGGGCAATCTCCCTTTTAAATATTCTTCTTCCGTGTTTCGTGCCAAGAAATATATTAATAAAATATGCAAAACCGTACAAAAACTCAATATTAAAATGTTTTTTCCTCTTGACTTTTCTATAGAATTTGCTCAAATGACAAAAAGTAAGAAATATATTTTATTGAGTTGACAAAAAAAAAAAAAAAAGAATTTTAAGACTTTATAAAAGGGGAAATCCCTGAAAAAGATTTTAAAAATGCTAAATGACGAAAAGGTGTTCTGAGTATTATAACATCATATATGTGAGATTTGTCCTTTTAAAATTAAATAGAAATGACAACAATATCTTTATGAGTTTAAAAGACGTGCTTCCATTCTTTATAAGGGTTTAACAAGTTGAGATAAGGTTTTAATAAATTCTAATACAATTTTCACAAATTTCAATTCAAAATTTGACACTTGCTACAATTACATGATATTAATTATGATAAAAGTTTCATAAGTTTAGATAAGTTTTTAACAAGTCTTGATAAAATTTTCACAAATTCCATTTCAAAATTCGCTACTTGCTATAATGACAAGGTATTGACTCCCAATTCTGATAAAATATATTTAGAGCTTATTAAAACTTTATATGAATTTGTTAAAACTTGTCATTGTAGCAAGTGGTAATTTTTGAATTGGAATTTAGGAAAATCTTATCGGACCTTGTTAAAGTCTTATATAAATTATTTAAAATCTTGTAAAAAGCGGAAGCATATTTTTTAAACATAGAGAGACATTTATGTCATTTACATTTAATTTTGAAAAGGCTCTCACACTTCTACGGCATTATAAATATTCAGAATACATTTTTGTCTTTTAGTATTTTTAAAGTTCTTTTTTAAGAATTTTCCCTTATAAAAAATATTTGTTAAGAAATGTTTGATATATAAAAAATAATAATATGTTATACTATTCTTTTTGTTTTTCTAACAATTGATATGGTTTTATGGTAGATAATCAAAATAAAACAAATTAAATTGACACAAGTGTTTCAACAAACATTTTAAAGCAAATATAATATGTTTTCATGGTTGAAAAAAAATTAAAAACTCTCAAAATTTTCCTTGTGGCCTTGCCTCCTTTGAAGGCTTTATTCCTCCATTCATATGCCTTGCCAAAATAATAACTAAAACCCTTTATACATTCTAATGTCAGAAAGTCAAAATTAAAGGTCGGTGAATTATTGTTTATACTTTTATATAGTATCCAATAAAAAGCTAGAAATGAAAGATAATGGGCCCATATATTCTTGCAAAAGGTTATTACCTTTTTAATTCTATTATCTTTCTTCACCAAATCGTGCATTTTTTTCTTGACCATTGTTTTTATTTCTTTTTCTATGCGTATGATAAATTTGCTATTTTAAAAGTAGTAATATAAGTTATTTTAATCATTTTTAATATAATAGCTTCCTTACATATTCCCTCATGTCCTTTTTATAAGAACCAAAAATTTAAATTGTCTTGATTATTTTTATAAGAGCCTGGTAAAAGTTGTCTTAACATTTAATGAGTGTATTTATCAAAATTTTTTTTTTTTTTCAGTTTATCTTCCTTTTCAGTTCACTGCACTTGCATATTTAATTGCAAAGAATTTATGTAGTTTCAATCATATATATTGCCGAGAAAAACACAATTATGCAAAATTATGATTTTTTGCATATTAATTTTCTTGGATGTAACACTATAACAATCTATAGACTAAAATTAATTGTTACTTATCTTTGATTATAACTGGGTAACAATCTTTAAAATAAAATGATTGTTGATATATATATATATATATATATATGAACTTATTATTGTGTACTTCAGTACTTCTGTCTTCAAATTATTACAGACATTTCCGTAAAAAATAGAAATAATTTTGAAATTACAAAATCTTAAATCAAGTATTTTCCATGAAATATTCTAAATGAATTATTTTCCATGAAATGAGTTCTGAATTACTTATCAAATTTCATCATTACCTTATTGATTCTTGGTAACAAACCTGATTTGAGATTTTGCAATTTAAAAGTTTTTTTCTTCATTTTCCCTACTTTTATTGTTATGATGATTTAGTTATAGTGGATCGATGTGTAAAATTTGAATCATATAGATAATGTGATTATCTGATTGCACCTAATTTAGATAATATAATGGTTTTCAAGGAAACAACCAATTGTTGCTTTGTCAACTATATAGAAGCTGAATTTGTTGCCGCAGCAGCTTGCTTTTGGTCAAGCTATATGGTTAAGAAGATTGTTTGAAACACTTCAAAGTCAACAAAAAGGTTCGACAACAATTTATTGTGACGTTTTGGCAATTAAAATTTTCAAAAATCCAATGGAAGAAGCAAACATATAGATTGAGATATCATTTTTTGTGCGACCTTTGCAATTAGTGTTTTGTGAAAGTGAAGATCAACTAGCTAGTATTTTGACCAAACCACTCAAACAAGTTCTGTTCGTGCAGCTAAAAAAAAAGAAGAAGAAGCTTGGAATGCATTCTATGGAAGATTTTGTTCAAGGGAGGCTTAACCCTTGTTCTCTTAAACTTAATGTTTGCAAACATTAGTTTAATTAAGGGAGGGATTGTTGGAAAATTAATTTATTGTTACATGTCTTAGCTTGATGGCAACTCCAATCAATTACCCACTGATGCACGTTAGGCCAAATTCTTATCCCATTTTATGTTTCAGGGCATGAGTTTCACTACCAAATATATTCTCCCATATTTCTCTCTACTTCCTTTTAACACAACATCTTTATAACTATTTTTTGAACAATGAAACATGTCTTGATTTTGGTAAGTTCATAAAACTCAGCTCATTTATTAGTTAATCAGCACTACTATATAGTTAGAGCTTGTAAATGACACCAAACTTATCTCTCAAATCCTTCTTTAGTTTATGGTTGTGAGCTCAAATCCTTTACTAGTATAACGAGTACTTGATGTATAAACGAACGAAAAAAAGAGACTACTAAAGCTTGCTAGTATTGTATAAATAGGAAGAAGCTCTCTTAAAATAATTAAAATTTTGAAAATATGATTATTTAAAAATTCTTTTAAAAAATCTACTACCTCTCATCCTGGATATAAGACAAAATTAGACTTTTTGTTTAGAGATTAAGGAAGTTAAATAAGTTATTTAATCATATCATATATTTTATATCAGTATTATATAGTAGTTTATGATTCAGGCAAATTAGTTTCCAGAAAAACTGATGAGTGTAAATGTTTTTATTTAACTTATTTAATTTCTTTTAAAAAAATCAATTCAGTCTTATATTAAATATCGATGAGTACCTTTATATATTTAATATTTATCACGACGTTCGTGCAAAGATGAAGCACCTCGGATGTTAGGAAAAAAGAAAAAGAAAAAAAAATGGACCAGCGTCGCAGGATTCACAAGGAGCATACGACACTCTGCATAATGCTCTCAGATGGTGACCCTTTCGTTCCATGTCTAACACGTTAACACTCAGAATCTGACGGTCGAAATGCGCGTTGCATGTTTCACGAGCACAGCTTTTTGTATAAACTTTTAAAACATAAGGTCTCGTTTTCCTCTGTTTATTTTTACCTTAAAGGGACATTAAAGCGTCCAACTGTGTTATTTTATTACTAATTATATATGTATAGGCGGACCTATATATGTATAAGAGAAGGGGGCAAGTGCCCCTTGAATTTGGAATTTTTTTAAAAGAAAAAATTAATATATGTTTGAATAATTGTCTATCTTTAAATTAAGTGTTCACCTTTAATATATCAAGACTATACTTCGTAATCGGATGGGGGATAAATAATTAAATGATTTTTTAGTGCCTTATATTGAAAAAGATGTATTTGATAGAATTGATAATAAGACAATTATGATGAAATTCTAAAAAATAAGGCCTAGAAGGATGACATTATGATTATTTTTATTGTAATATACTTTTGTTATTAAAAAATAGGGTTAAGGTGCGATTTGCCAATAAACTATTGACTCAGGAGCATCCAACACAATTAACTATTAAGTAAACCAAAAATACAAATAAACTTTTAAGAAGGAGCGCCCAGCACAACAAACTTTTAAAAAGGAGCACCCAATACAATGCCGTTAGCAAAAAGTTAACGTCCGTTATCTAACGGCGTTGTGCTAGGTGCTCCTTTTTAAAAATTTGTTGGTATTTTTGGTCCACTTAATAGTTAATTGTATTGGATCTCCCGAGTTAATAGTTTATTGGCCAAATCACACTTTAACCCTAAAATATATGTACTTGAACTTATTGAGTCATGCCCACCCCTTATTGTAATTTATGTAGATGCATTTCTAAAAATACTTAGCATTGATTTTTAAATGACGGGTTTGTAAAATAATTGATTCTCTTATTACATCATCAAGATTAACTTGATTTCATGAATATTTTTTTTTAGATTTTCTTTTCTTGTTTATATTCTTTTCTTTTTTTTAATATATTTAAAATTTTCCTTAAAAAAAATTCAGGGACAACGCCTCCGAACCTCTCAATCCCCCGCTAGGCCCGCCCTTCATTTATTTTCTGGGTCCACCATATCCCCACTTGACCCCATGACCCATACTCAAACCCCCATCCACTCTACTTTACCACTTAGCTTCTTCTTCTCCTCTTTTTACGCAACCTATATCCATATCCATCTTCTTTCCAAAAAAATAAACAGATGAAACGAGAAATGGACAAAGACGAGACCTCGTGTTTTTAAAGTTTATACCAAAAATAAAATGCTGTGCACGCTAAACTTGCAACGGGCATTTCAACTTCATGTGTTATTTTAGTCACTTGACCCACCACTACTCTACCACTTAGCTTCTTCTTCTTCTCTTTTCTCAAAACTTCATCCATAATAACCACATAGGTATATATACACACACACTCATATACTCACACAACTTTCTCCATAACCACATAGATACACACACTCACTCATATACTCACACAACCCATATCCAGATCCATCTTCTTTTCAATGGAGGGATCTGGAGAGAACTGGCCGTACTATCAACAGGTAGTGTAATTAATTGTATTATTAGTTTCCATTTCGATGCTTTTGATGATGATATGTTTTTTGTTTTTTTATTTTTGGGAGTGGTCGATTGATTTTATTAACGAAGATAGGTTGATGATGAATTGTAGGTGGACCTCAACACGAATCTGGAGAAAGCTATTGACTATGTGAGCTATTTGGAGGAGAGAGTGAGAGAGCTGGAGCAGAAGCAGAGCAACAATACGAGTGGGAAGGAGGCGGCGCGGGGTTATAACGGAAACTATTATGATGACGGCGCGTCTTCGTCGTCGTGGTGCTGTGAGGAGTGGTGCGAGGCGTCGCTGCCGGAGGTGAAGGCTAGGTTTTCGGAGAATGAAGTGTTGATCATAATTCACTGTGAGAAGCAGAAGGGAATTATGAACAAGATATTGCCTCAGCTTGAAAATCTTCATCTCTCTGTCATAAGTAGCAGTGTCTTGCCTTTTGGGAAATTCACTATTGACATCACCATCGTTGCTCAGGTTCCCTCTTCTAAAGAGTGCTCCCTCTGACACACACACACTAGCACTTCAACTAATAATCATACTTATTAAGAAATTACTCTTGTTTAATGCTCTTTAATGCCCTTTATAATAACACATCAATTTCTATTTTTTTCTGTTCTTTTTTCTCTATCAGTAGATTTTCCATATAACGAGTCACATCTTGATATCTCAAATGGTGTGATTTTAAATTTGTTTTTACAATTTTTTTAAGAAAAATAAAACTGCACATTTTTAAAGTTTACTTTTTTTTTTTTTTTTGAAAAATTGTAAAAAGATTTAAAACTATGCATGTCTTTGAGATATGAAGATTTTATTTATTTTATAGAGAATCTAATAATAAAAACAATATTTGGGAGGAGCATGTTAGAGGCTTCAAAACCCCTAATTTTAAATATGAATATTTGTGTTTTACAGATGGGGGAGGAATTCAACTCGACAGTGAGTGCCATAGTGAAAAGCTTGAGACGAACTATCTCCAAGTAATTATTATAGAATCAGAGATCATATACATATATATATCTATGTATGTATATGTTGAATGGTAAGTTGAAGAATTGAAGATGGCCCTGAGAGGAGGTGTTGCAGAAAATTGATCATTATATTTTTAGTTCAAAGGACTAGAAAGTTTTGAGGAAGCCTCGCAATGCTCGTTTAGTTTAATTTGTATTTGCACCATGTATTTGATTTGTTTATTTCAAACCAAAACTATCAAATCTTTTTAATTAATTTCCCATTTAAGTTATTTTAATTGATTTTCATCCTGCTCTAATAACTTCATACAAGGTTTGACTATGATTTATTGTTTTATAAAGTACAACCTCTAGTTCTTAATATAAGATTTAATTAATTAATTTGTAAAGATCAAGGAAGCTAAATAAATTATTTAATTATAATATATATTACGTAATATTTATGTGTATCATTAAATTATATATTAATTTATAAATCAAATAAATTAATTTAGAGAAAAGTGAGAAATATAAAGACATAAAATTTTAAAAAAAAAGGTCTTTTTTTTTTTTTTTTTTCGTAAACGGAGAGACCCACCACGGTAAAATCCAGCCTCCTTCATCATTAAAGCTTCTTCTTCGGTTCGGAGGGGTATAATCTTGGGAGGCGGAGCTATTTTGCTGCATAGTTCCAACTTCCAGTCACCCTCCTTCATCGTCTTTGTCTCTTCGATCCGGTCTTCCATGAGTTTGAGGTCTCTCCCATTCTCTTCTTCAAGTATTTTGCTTCCCCGGTACCATCTTTGTTTGATATAAGTTTTTTTAGCCTAACTTCTCAGTTTTCACCTCTGTTTTTTGCTTTAAAAAAATTTTCGGGTATTCTCGAACCCCGAATGCCCCCACTAATGGTGCCCCCCATTAATAATTTTCTGGGTCCGCCACTGCCACCACCCGGTATCTGATGGCTTTTCTCAACCCTGTCCTTCTCAATTGGGGATAGATATTATGGTAACAGACCAATCCAAACTCGAGGACCTAGAGTTCAAATCCATATTAATGCAACCATATTAATGCAACCGGGTTCAATAATGCTTGAATCTGACAAAATCATATCATGTTGGCATTTAAAAAAAGAAGCAATTGAAGAAAAGGAATCTAAGATATTTTAAGGGAAGGGGGTGGGGTGGGGTTTGGGATGCTCTGAATATAGGATACTGAGTGGTCCTATAGCAATCATTATATTATATATGAATCTGAATAAACGCTACCAAGTGAATCCAAAGGGACGAATCATGACTTCATCATCGGGCTACGGTTATCAGTAGCCATACGAGTGAGACTTGGAGATATATCTAAGATTAAAAGTAAATTCTTTATCTATCTCTCGTCCGCTACTTATAATTTAAAAATGCTAATTTAAAATTAGTGAATTATAATATATGTGTGTTGATTTTCTTAAAAAATTATATATTTGAATGATAAAGTGAATTGAGACTTTATATCTAAGATTAAAAGTAAATTCTTTATCTACCTCTTATATTTAGGAATGAGTAAGCAACTGATTTGGCTCATTCGAAAATGTTATGGGTCCTCAAGATAGCCTCAACTACAACAGGGGAGTACTGGCCATGAACAATTTTAGGATTCTTATGTGCATGATTCCAAAGGGACGAATCATGCATACGAGTATTGCGTCCGCTACCAAGTGAATGTTCATTGATGTATTATAATGATAAAATTACCCCTTTTCCAATAAAGAAATCTTTTGTCAGAGGCTGTCATGATCAGCAACAGAGGTTTTTTTTTTTTTTTTTTTTTTCTCTCTTTCTTCTTTCTCCCTTCCTTCTTTTATTTGATGAAGGTTTTGCTTTTTGAGACTTTTGCCTCACCCATCAAATATGCTTTTTAATATTTAAACTTATGTTATCTTTACAAGAGCTTTAGAATAAAAGACCGATTTGCTATATGTTGATTTCAATAGGTTCTTTTGTGTCCTTCTATCCCCTAGCAGTATATTGTTTTTGGTGATACGACATTGTACCAAGTCTGAGAGCAATGTAATTTAAGAAAATAGTTAAAATTAATTTAAAATAAAAATATATTCATAATAAACTTTATTTTTTAAGTATGCCTTTATTCATAGGGGGCAAGTAAGAAAGAGAAATAAGATAAATCAAAAGTATTGCCAACTTTTTAATTAATGCGATATATATAATCAATGAGGAATAACAATGAAAAAAAAAACACCCATTAAATGTTTAGACAATTATTATTAAACTCTTATAAAAAACGCAAAGAAAATTCAAATTTTGGACTCTTACATAAAAGACTAAAAGGAGCCTCAAATTGTTCTTCTTCTTAACTTGACCACAATTACTCGTTGGGGGTTTCCTCTTTCGTGATATTTTGCTATTCCTTCCTTTCTTCTGATGGGTTATTACCTTAGATATTTGAATTTTTAACATTCTTTCTTCCTATTTGTCCATATTGTAACATCCCAAATTTTGGATCAGAGGTTGTAAATAAAACTATGATAAGAAGACTTCTAGCCAGTAAAGTCCAAAAGCCTTAAGCTTATTATGAGGAAAAGCTTAAGATAATTATTAGAATTATTTTGGACCTTGAAAATTTGGGAGAATTATGAAATAATATTTTGAGGATATAGAAATATTATGGTGGAATTAATTATGGGAAATTTAGCCTGTATAAATGTTGTAAAATTAATGTTTGGAATTTAAAGGCATACTTTCCCGAAAATTAAGGACAAATAGATGAGAATTTCTACTAGTAGACTAAAAATGTAAATGAGAGGAGGACAAATAGGAATTTCCATTGGAGGGTCAATGATGTAATTAAGTGTAGAAATAATGGCAATGGATATACTCTCCCTTTTATCCGTCATATACTATTTAGTCAATAAAGTAAGGGTGGCAAATTGGAAATATAGTAGTGTTCCATTGGCCAATACATATATTACCCTTCTCATTTAATCAGAGTCAGCAGAGAGAGAAAGCTGACAGTAAAAATCCATTAACCATACTTCACCAGCGTGATTAGCTCACTCTTTGAACACGCAAGACCAGAGGCACCATGCTTCTCCAGACTTTCACCATACATTTTGAACTCAACGCCATCTACCTCTGAATATTTCCAGTCGAATTGGACCCTTGGGTCCTTATATATAGTTCTCCTTAATCTTCATTCATTCACTTTGATAAGTGCAAGTGAACCAGAGAGCAATAGGGAAACTGAGAGCGAGAAGACTGAAAGAGTGTGTGAGAGAGAGAGAGAGAGCCACGCCGGAGAAAAATGAAGGAGCTGATTGTAAAGCTTGAGGAATCAACTAAGGTGAGTTTCTTAAGCATTATCCTTCCTATTTTTATGGCTTTAATCAGCTGCAAGTGGTTTAGTTAGAAGAAAAACATGACCATGCTCTATTTTTCTTGTCTAAAACAGAGAATCTTGTGTGTTTCTGTTTCATATTCAAACGTTTGATTTTTTCCATGAAATGTTTACAGTAGATAGTAGACTCAATAAGATTTAGAACAAGCAAAAGAACAGTCAAAACGGACGTGTAGATTGGGAGTTATGATTTTTCAAAGTTTGACAGCAAAACTGGAAACTGTCATTTTCCAAAAATGAATAGTGATTTTCGTGTTAAGTTTTGAAATAGTAAATGAACGAATTTTGTCATAACATTTTACAAAAATAAAGTGGACACAACAAGGTTTAATTTGATAGGTCACACGCCTTATTCAGAGATGTAACCAGAGAGATACGAATTTTTGAAATTGACCTATTAAATCTGGAATTTTTCTGGACTATACGTTGGAGTATATATATGGCGTTGAATGTGTTTAAGTGTAGGGAAAACTTGGTATCAACCCGGATCTCGGATCTTGGACACCTTACCCCTCCACCCTCAACCACTCACCCCTTAACTCGAATCTCGGACTACCCATCCCAAATCTTAGATCTTGGATCTCGGACACCTTACCCCTCCACCCTCAACCACTCACCCCTTAACCCAGATCTCAGACTACCCATCCCGGTTCTCGGATCTCGAACACCTTACCCATCCACCCTCAACCACTCACCCCTTAACCCGGATCTCAGACTACCCATCTCGAATCTCGAATCCCAGACCACCTATCCCGGAACCCCATCCTAGCAACTCATCCCAGCAACCCCATAACAGCGATCCCATCTCAACAACCTATCCCAGCAACCTCGTCACAGCACCTCCAACCCGGAATCCCTCAACCTAGAAACCCCTCAACCCAAAGAAATAATTGCAAAGAAAATAATAATAATAATAATAAATAAACATTATTATTATTATTAGGAAAGAGAATAAATAATAATAAATAATATTATTATTTATTAAAGGGTAAGGTGTATTTTTGCCCTTAAAGTATGCGCCCGGGAGCAATTTTGCCTCGAAGTTTTCGGCGTAGCAATGTTGCACCTGAAGTTTCAAAACCGAGCAATGTTGCCCCTCCGTTAAAAACCCTAACGGTCAACTAAAGGTCAAAGTTAGGATTTTTAACAGAGAGGCAACATTGCTCCGTTTTGAAACTTCAGGGTCAACATTGCTCCAAAAAAAGTAGCAATTTTGCCTCTAAAGTTTCAAAACGGAGCAATGTTGCCCCTCCGTTAAAAACCCTAACAGTCAACTAACGGTACCGTTAGTTGACCGTTAGGGTTTTTAACGGAGGGGCAACATCGCTTCGTTTTGAAACTTCAGGGGCAACATTGCTACTCCGAAAACTTCAGGGGCAAAATTGCTCCTGGACGCATACTTTAAGGGCAAAAATGCACCTAAACCCTTTATTAAAAATGGGTATTATTATTAAGTCACGTAGTAGGGTATATTGCGACACCAGAAATGACTAATGACAATGATAAATGTTTATAGGCATACTTCGACACCTCTACTTATCCCAGCAAAGCCGACTGGATTAAGGATTCAAGTTGAGGTGGGTAAATGTTTTCTTATTAGCTTGTATGTATGTATTCATGTATTACTGATCATGGTTGCTAGATAATTTGCATGTGTGTATCCTAGCTATGGATTGAGGCTGTGTGTCCTAAAGGGCTGCTTCCCTTGCGGTTCCGGTGCGACTTATTTAGTATAAATTATTCTATGCTTAACATGTGTTGTATTGTTGTTTATATTTCATACTTGTATATGAGATTAACTGTTACTCTGGGGTTCATTCATTTGAACTCTAGATCGTATGAAAGAAACAGGTAATGGATCGAGATCAAGAGGAAAGATGCAGCTGTAAGGGATACAACAGAAAGGATATTTTGAGATAATATAGCAGTTGGACTGTAATTATCGTTTATCATTTGTCTAATTTTGGATTATTGTATTAAGATTCCCTTAGGGGATAGATTTTTCAAACTAAGTTATTTTAAGAAAAGTTTTATTCTGCAATTAAGTCGTCCAAATCATTTCAATGCCTGTGCACAATAACTTTGATAAGTAAAGGTGCATAAAGGCGTACAAAAGACGGGCGTCACACATATTCATCTGCACTTTGAGAGTACAGAACTAAATGTCGATTCAATTTCCAGAATGACAGTGATATATTATATTATGTTCACAATTTTCACTTTCAACAACATTCTCTAACCTCACATAAAAGGAACCTGGAATTCTCTCTTTAGTATGGGAGAATTCTTTCTGCTTAGCATTAGCCATTAGCAAAAGCATTGATGATAATCATAGTCTATTAGAAGAGATCTTCAAGCCAAACTCAGCATCCTAATTTTTGTGGATTGATGGATATCTATGTCGATTCATCTTGTGTGAACTTGCGATTCGATGACTTCATTATCTCTTCACCCATTTGTTTGCATCCTACTAGTTTATGTATAAACAGACAATGCAGGCATCAGAGAGTGCAAATCAAGTTCATTTAGCAGAAAGATAAGAATTACAAGAACACCAAGAGAATAGATAATACTCCCTGGTTCTTAATAGAAGGCCTATTTAACTAATTTGATTAGATTAAGGAAGTTAGGTAAATCAATTAATTATAATAAATATGACATGTTTTTCTTAAAATACTTTAATTATCTTCCTTAATTCCCTCACACTCTTATTTGAGGGAGTATCAATAGAGGTAATTTGAGAACAAAATTGATAAATATGTGAAATAGATCTTATATTTAGGACCAACATCAACTTTCTAATTATGTGCTAGATTAAGGACCGGAGGAGTTTAATAAAGAGACACGTAGAGATATCAATTACATGATGGACAATGAGTATTGTGACAAAACATGGTAGGCATTCGACTTCTTAGTGAATTTAAGTGCAGCTAATAACTTTGTAGGCTAGTGACATGGAAGTTCCCCTGTAAGTGGCAGGTAATGGGTTCGATCTTATTTATAATCTCAGGTTGATAGTATTTGCCCCTCGAAATAAAATTTGTTTAAAAAATCTATTTAAGAGCAATTAATAAATTTCTTGACATTAATGTCAAGAGTCTCACAGGAGGCTTACCGTTCCAGCAGAATATATATCAGCAGTTCGAAATCCCCTATTCAAGGTGTCCAAAACTGCCGCTTCTATTCTCTCAGAAGCCTTATCTTCTCCAAGGCCATACTTCAAAAGCAAAGCAGCACTCAGAACAGTAGCAAATGGATTGGCTTTGTCCTGTATAAAAATAATTATGCGGTTGTAATGGATGTCGCGTAAAGATAAACAACCAAAAAAATGAAAAGTATGAAAAAACCAACCTGTCTGGCTGTGTCAGGGGCAGAACCATGTATTGGTTCAAAAAGCCCAGGTCCCTAAACCAATCAAAACCAAAAGATAGTCACTCACCTTAAACATGCTCATGATCTTACATTATAATGATAGTTTTTTCATACCGAACTCCCAACACTTGCAGAAGGAAGCATCCCAATACTTCCAGTGATCATTGCAGCCTCGTCTGATAATATATCCCCATATATGTTTTTCGTTACCATTGCGTCGGACTGCAAAGTCCAGCATCAAACATTGCAACTCTTGCAATTTTTTAACTCAGTATTTTCCTTCTGTGAATTGCATTTAATGTAAGCTTAAATTGAAATGAAACTCAGGTTATACTAACATACTCCATAAGCAGACCTGTTTGGGATAGCGAACTAGTTGCATTGAGGCATTATCGACATACATGTGAGAGCTCAATATCCGGATATTCTTGTGCTATTGCCATAACTCTTCTCCTCCAGAGCATTGATGCCTGAAAAATATAGACACACCAAACTCAATATCCGGATATTCTTGTGCTATTGCCATAATTCTTCTCCCCCAGAGAATTGATGCCTGAAAAATATAGACACACCAAGCTCATTGACACAGGCTACAAGACGACACAAATTTATCATATACCACATGTATTTTTTCCTCACTCCT
Organism: Acacia acuminata; assembly: GCA_019022655.1. Classification (NCBI taxonomy): domain Eukaryota; kingdom Viridiplantae; phylum Streptophyta; class Magnoliopsida; order Fabales; family Fabaceae; genus Acacia; species Acacia acuminata. The sequence goes on from JAFJYI010000001.1 coordinate 2,693,679, forward strand.
GTTCACTAGTAGCCAAATCAAATGCAAGTTTTACTTATTTTTATGCCATAGAATTTTGCAGATAATATAACTTGAATCTTTGAAGTTTTATTTAAAAGTTACACTAATTGACTCATGTGATGCCAATTATTCTCCATTTGACCTAACCCAATCTCAAACGCCTCCAGCAATATTCCTGAGGCATAAGCAGAACATCTAAAAAGATGTTTATAAAGAACTGCCAAGATGTGTCTTCATTTTATTGGTGGCACAGACCCATCAATTTTAGTATTAAGAGAAGATAGACTCACTTGCAAAAAGAATCCTATAGACAGTACTCTCATGCATGATTTCAGACAAGCAACAGACTTAAAAGTATATGAAACCAAATGTAATTATGCTTTCAAAAAGATGCCACCACAATGGATACTACACCTCTGGCCAAGAGGTTACTAGGTTGCAAAAAAGACTTCAGAAATACAAATTTACGACCTTCATCTTACATACTAGTAAATACATTTCGACGCTGGTAACAGGGAAAAAAGAAAAAGAATTATAATGAGCATGTTGACATTGTGGCCAAGTTATTGTCTTTAATGAGAAGATAATCTCTGAAGATTCTTACTCTGACACAACTGCAACTAACTGAGACATATATTATTAACAATATAACAAAAGTAAATGTGCATGAGCACCAAAAAATTTCAGTATATCACACAATCTCACAACTAGAGAGTAGCCACAAACTTACTCTGATCATTCAAAACTGGATGAAGTAATAAGTACCTCTAGCACGTTGGCTTTGTCAACAGAACAAAGTTTCCCACGCCGCTTCCGAGCAATCTCAAATGCAAAACGTACTATGCGATCAATCTGGTGTAAGAATTTACAGGTGTCAGAAACAGACAATCATAGTTTTAGGGATTATAGACACTTATCATAAGGACAGGAAAGTGGCAACAGACCTCAGGAAGAAAAATGGAAGTTCTTTTTGGAGGGAAAATAAAAATGTGAATCCCAACACATATACATTACCACATACTCCCTCTTAGAAAATGATAGTTCTCCAAAAGTAACTTAGAAATTCTTCCAGGGGACAAAAGAAAAAACATACGCGCATCACATGATGGAAGCTGCACTGCCACTACCATCTATAGGCAGAATTTGAAGATTTTTAATGTACCAAAAAAACTAAACACTGGCCCTTAGGCCTTATCTTTCTAATTGTTAATGAACATAGATTTTACTTCAAATGCCAACTTACATCCTGCAAATGAATTCTATTTCTCAAGCAAATTCCTTCTAGGTAAACAGTCTTTACAAAACCGTCACATGCACATCTTTTCTAGGAATTCTAGGCATATTATATTTCTTTTAATCATTCTAATATTTATCCATGGTGATCCATTATTTTTCATCTTTCTGACCTTTTCAATTGGCCAACTTTTGTTTGTACACATCAAAAGCATCTATATATGGTTCTGCCCCATTCTATCTTCCGTTCTCAGGTTCAGCTTTCAACTCCTATCAACCTTCTTTTTATATCTGAATATTTTGGAGAAACTGGAATCAATATAAACTTAATAGGAATAGCAAAATAAGCCATGCACTGTTTCTTCCCTCACAAATCACTGTTCATTTCAATAGTACCGGCTACATATGCCAAGCCGTTCAATTTTTCTGGCTCCATGCCTGAGGAGGTGGAGGTAGAAGGAAGAGTGAATCACGTGATTGTAGTCTTGATGGGGTTAAAGGCAAACAAGACTAAGTCTGAATCATATTCATGCTTCTCAACAATGCTTTTATTCATCCATCTCTCCGACCTTTTTTAGAAAGATTTAAGACAAATAAAAACTCATATTTGAAAAAGCAAACCCATTAATTGCTGACTAATACATTTATTGCCGACAGTCATTTACTCCACTTTGACAAAATTGGCCCTCAACTTTGCCAACTATCATACAATGTGGAAAACCTTTAGCTCAACTCCGAGAATGCTTTTTTCGTCTTCATCATCGCATTGCTAACAAAATCTTCCATTCTTTACCAGCAACCATTTCCGTCTTCTAGGAGCTTCAAGAATTAGACCGACGGAAGCTCCATCTGTTTGTTCTTCCGGCAGATTCATGCCTGCTCTTCTTAACTATTGTGTCTCATTCTGTTTCTTCTTTTAGCGGCCTCCACTGAAGGTATTATGCTGTAACTCATGCATTTCCGTCATAGAGTCACTATTATTTCTCACCGAAAATGGATCTATGAGTTGCTTATCCTCTGATCTTCAATCATTCACTCATTGCTTACACAAAAGTGTTATGGTCTTTATATATCTGTGTCTTTCTTTTCCCCTGTTCTTCTACTTGTGTCTTAACGTCTATTTGTTCTTTGTGACCACTCACCGAAAATGGATCTACATTATGAACTACTTTACTATTGTTCATTCCTCTCACAGCCGAAGAACTCCTCCATTCTTCGCCGACAACCATTTCCGTTTTGTAGGAGCTTCGAGAATGAGACCAATTGAAGCTCCGTCTGTTTTTCTTCCCTGAGATTCATGCTTGCTCTTCTTAACTGCTACTGCGTCTCAGATGTGTTTCTTCTCTCCATTAAAGGTATTATGCTATAACTCAAGCATTTCCGTCATAGAGTCACTGCTATTTCTCTTTGATAATGCATCTATGAGTTGCTTAACCTCTGATCTTCAGTCATACACTCATTACTTAAGAAATATATAATATTCACCTATCATTTCTTACTTTCGCTTGTAACTGTTTGGTGCCTTTGGTAGTTAAAATTGGCATTTAATTCATGTTACTTACTCATATACTACAAATGCTCTAGCTACTTTGTTTGATTCATGTATCTTTTACTTTCAGATCATATGCACAATAACATTCTTTCATTTCTACTTTTCCTTCAATGTCCACAACTCAACAAGAAATGTGCATGAGTTGTCTTTTACATCCTCTTAAACCAAATGGGTCGGGTGAAGGTGGCTTCAACAGCGAAAAAAATTTGGGAAGGTAAATGTATGTTGTGACTGTGAAACATTTTTAAATATCAGCATTCAAAAGCCATAACATGCTTTTGTTTGTACTTTTCCTTCAGTCTCCACAATGCAACAAGAAATGTGCATTGAGGGATGTGAGGAAACTTTATGCTGCACGCGTACTTGTTGCTGGCTTATGTAATAGAACCAGACTACGTGTCACACATCTTGGTAAGAATGTCATTGAAGGATTAACACTAAATGGGTCGAATCCAAATCATAAGGTTTTAATCCATAGAATGGACATGAATCCTTCAGACAGTAATCTACCTTTTAGGATGAAGAGACGATAGTTTCCTATTATTTTGTCTTTTGCAATGACAATTAACAAGAGTCAGGGTTAGTCATTACAAAATGTTGGGTTATATTTGTCAAAGCCAGTGTTCACACATGGACAATTATACGTTGCTTTTTCAAGAGTCAACAAAATTTTTCATCTGAAGATTCTTATACAAGATGATGCAAATAATGGAAAGTGTACAACCACCAATATCGTTTACAATGAAATATTTAGAAATGTTTTAGTGACATAATTGAGATATTTGCCATTCATTTTACATATTCAAAAATTTATGTATTTTGATGTATACCTTGTTCATGTTCTATTGTTCATGTTTTTGAATTGCGATATAAATTGCTAAATTTAAGAGAGTACAACTCCCTCAAAGATGACTTCTCTTATTTTTGTTGATCGATTTGAAATACAATTCGTTTCTCTTAATTGGGATGTCGTGCTTGTTTGCAATAAAAGAAGGATTAAGAAACACAACATCCTTCATCAAATTAAATTATGGCGCCACAAGTTACTTTAAGAAATGTCAAATTCAGATTAGTCATAGGCTATAAAATTCTAGATGAAAATCAATAGAAACGAGATGAAAGAAATTATTAAATAAAGTAGCAATAACTTGAAGAAAAGATAACATCATGATATTGTTGGATTTTGAGTCTAAATCCCATGGGTTATGAATAAGAAGTGGGTTGGAGAAGAATAGTAAAAGGGAAGGTGAAAGGAGTGTGTGGATAGAAGTCTCACATTGGACAAAACATGAGAAGTGGAAGGGTTTATAAGCCTCCACTTCAACCCCTCTAGATTGCCCCTTAGGGCACACCACTTTTGTGGACGAAAGAGGATGCAAGTGGGGGTGCTATGTCTTGAAAGTCATTTAAGCAGACTTACATTGCAAGATCAACTATGGAAACAGAATTTATTACTTTAGATCAAGATGGTGAGGAAACCGAATGGATTGGTAATTTTCTTAAGGATATTCCTAATTGGCCAAGGTCAATATCGATAGTGTTTATACACTGTGATAGTGAAGCAGCTATCGGTTGGGCCAAGACTGTCATATATAACAGTAAGTCTAGACATATACGTCGTAGACACTATATAGTTAGACTACTACTCTCTAGTGGAATCATCTCAATTGATTATGTGAAGTCAAAAGAGAATATAGCAGATCCGTTGACTAAAGGGATTTCTAAAGAATAGGTTGAGAATTTGTCGAAAGGAATGGGTTTAAAGCCTATCAATTTATGTTGATCATTGCGTTAACTCTTCTTAGATGAGTGGAGATCCCACAAACTAGGTTTAAATGGACAACTAAGTGATGATCGACCGCGAGCACTATGGAGTTTTAAACTCATACTCATTCCTATGACAAGACAGTGCATATATGAGGGTAAGCAGTTGAGCTTTTGATGGTTTCTTAATATGATGTGTTCAGATGATGTATGTTGAATTACATAACAAGGAATCACCTATATGAGTGTGAAGTGGGGGCCGCTTCTATGAGAATTTATAAAGGCTGATTCTCTAGAACACTCACAAAACTAGCAGGTATCCAGGGCCAAAATGGACACAACAATGAGGACCAATAATGCTAGAGGAGCAATTGTGTGACTCTTATTGTCTTGATGTACACTAAAGGTCGACGGTTCAAGGCATCACGTCCAATGACTGACCTACTACACCGAATAGGTTTTTACTAGAGAATGTTCAAAGATAACCCTACCTATCTCGATGCAGTTGCTACTCGTAGAGGAATCTCACTTTGCATGCATGTTCATTTGCATTTGATCATGATGGACTAACTTTTCATCTATATGGGGGATCGTTGGATTTTGAGTCTAAATCCCATGAGTTATAAATAAGAAGTGGGTTTGAGTAGAAGAGAAAAAGTGTAACATCCTAATTTTTACATTAGGATTTAATTATAAAATAATAATAATAATAATAATAATAATAATAACATGATACATGAATTTATTGTGTAATTATCTAAATAAAGATTTGTATATGAAATATCATTTATGATAATAAAAGAAATTAGTGAAATAAGGGCGTCGAAATAATATTTAGTTGTAGGGGGAAAAAAAGAGAAATAGGCAAAAAGGAAAAAAAAAAACGTCTTTGAAGAAGAAATAATAATAATAATGAATAAATTAATATAAAAAAAACCATAAAATAGGTGCCACCTAATATATATACATGGGGAGGGGCATTTGCATATAAATCCACCGCCTCTCCCTTAATATAAATAAGTGTGTGTGTGTGTGTGTGACAGTCCGGGAAAGAGCAACGTGAGTGAGAGGAAGAGTGATGAGAAAGAATGAAAGAAAAGAAGAGAGGATTCTGGAGGATATTTAAGGTAAGTTATTTATTTTATAAGATCATTTATGTAGTTAAATTAATTTCTTTTCAACAAACTTTCCTCATGAAAGTTATTCTATGTATTTTTCTCTTTCTAATGAGAATTATATAGTATTGATTAGTGAAAATTTTGGAATTATAATTATGATAAAGTTTTAAGTTTTGATAATAGATGACTGTATATATCAAGAGCATGATTAAGAGGTAATTTTAATCGGTTTAGATTTATTAGTTGGTAGTTGTGGTAATTTAAATTTAATTTTCTATCTAAAAGAATTTAGGATTTATGCTTTATAGGATATCTTTACCGATTAAATGAAGTTTAAGGTATTTATTTGGATTAGTGGAGGTATTGTTGTTGGTTTAATTGGTTTAGTTTTGCTAAGTCTCGAATTGTAACTATATACAATTATGAGTTGGGTTTTGAAATTTAAATTAAAGTTTGATATAATTTTAGTTATGTGGAGGTTTGAAGATTTTTTAAATAAATTGGGATAAGCTTGTATAAGTTAGTATTAGGTTGAGAAATTGAGATTTGTAATATTACATATTTTTTATGAGTTTATAATTTATTTGAGGTTATATTGAGGATTAGATATATTGAATTTGAGGTTCATAATGAATATGAATATTTAGGTGAAACTTATATTATAGGAAATTTGACATTTTGGTTAAATTGAGGACATAGTGATATTTTGATAATCATAATTAGTGAGAAATAATTTATGAAGAAAATGAGATTGTAATGATGATTTAAGGAATAAATAAAATTCTCACTTCTTCTAAGAAAACTAAAATGAGACAATTATAGTTTAATTAATTATTTATTATTGTATTAGTTTGTATTTTTGTTAATGCTATTAACATACAATTATATATTTATTTTTAAAGCAAACTTGATCTCTCTTGAGTTTAGTTTTTGTGTCAAGAACTGGAGGTAACTGATAAACCCTAATTTTATATATTTTATCACACCTTATTCATTTATTTTGAGGACTATTTTAGGCTAATTTGGATTGTTAGTCAATTTTAGGAAATAATATAAATCAACTAAGTATGAGATTATTGGGCTTAAATTATCAATATTCGATTGATATCTTTCGATTGAATAATATTTCTAAATATATGATAGATCACAATTTTATTTAATTTTGCGGGATAAGAAAAAGCATATTGGAAGATCCTACGATGTAGAATTAACCTTGGGCGCTAAAAAAAGATCTAATGGTGGGATTTTATTGGGCTTTTTAAATTTTAATAGGCTCAAGTTGGTACCTAAAACTCTCCCCTCCTTTTATAAAAATACCTAGAGCCAAGAGAAGAGATACGCTCTCTTGGAGAGCTGCCAAAATCGACGGGCTGACGCACGCTGAGCCGCTTGAAGAATTGGTGCTAGAAGTTATATATTCACCACAAAACTTCACTGGAGGAGAGCAATCATAATCAATTCCTATAACATTTTCTATTCACGGTCCCACACCTTCAGTCATCATCTCGCATTCATCATTTACCAAATGGCCGTGAGTTGCTGTTTCAAGCGTGAGTAGAATATTTCCATGGTGGAGTAAGCATTTGGAGACAACTTGGGAGGAGCATAAAGGGAGGTAAGGACTAGAACTTACACTTGAAGATTACAAGGGAGTGTCATTCTTTTTATCTTCTTAATCCAAACTTGAGGTTCTTTAGTTTTAAAAGGTTTCAAATTGTGTTAATTGAGAACATTCTAGTTTGAGATTGTAAACATATTTCTTTTGGATTAGATTGATAATTTAAAGTTTTTATGTTTGGGACAATTGCTAGAGTTTTTTTCCAACCTTTGGATTGTCAATTGAATTATTAATTGAGTTTTCGTTATTAATTTGATTGACAATTTGGTTTATCATCTTAATTGTTTGATTGGGTTGTTCAATTGGATAATTGTGAACATGATTTCTAAAATTATTTTGAAATTAAATGTCATTGGGTTTTAATAAGTTTAATTAACTAGCACTCATTCCATTATGAGTTTTCTAGTGGAATATGTGTCATTAAACTTGAGGGTTTCCCATGTTTAATTAGGTAATTAAATTTATTAATTTCAATCTTTCATCAATCTCCCTTTGATCTAACTAATGAATTTGGGCTAAGAAAGTTAACTCCATGTAAATCCTGAGTTGTTCTCTTCATCGTACCTAAAGTAAACCTTCTTTGTCTTTTCGTATTTGATTTTCTTAGTTATTAGTTAATTTCTTTGCTTAGGATTTTAATTCTCTTTTCATAAACCCCCCCATTGCATTTGCATCTAGATTAGTTCCATTCTCATATAGGTTTTAGAGTCATTTTCATCTTGGATTTACTTAGTTTAGTTTCATTTTATTGCATTTTTCATCACCTAAATCCAACATAAAGAAAAACCCATAGATTGCTCCTTGGGAGAATGACCTATGTTGACCCTAAACTGCATAATTAATTAGGATCTAGTTTAATTGATTGCTTTATCGACCAAAGCAATGCATCAATAACCACTGTCCACTATTGTACTTACTTGTATGATGTTTGTGAGTGATTATTAATATATGAGAACTATGTTTTTAATGAAGTTGCCTTGTGGGATTTTATTTTAAAAATGTCATTGGTGAGATTGTATTAACAAAAAATTATGATATTACATGTTTTGGATAATACACTTTTGTTATGATTTTGTGAGTTAAAATAGTATTGTTACTTTAATGATTATTGAGACTGTATTATTTTATAAGTCATGTTTGGAATCTTATATAAACATGCCAAGATTATGATGATATGGAGCTGTGATGGTTGTAGAGTGATGATGGGAGTTATTGTGTATAATACCACGTGGTATGCCACCACTAGGTGTACAGTAGATGACTTTAACATTTTCAGGGCCCTTGGTATCACCCTTTCCTTTTTGCCGGATTAAGGGTCAGCCCTTGGGATAGTGACACCTTTCTATATTTGAAGGAAAAGAACTCATTGTCCAATATGAGTTCTATAGCATTTGACCGAGCTATACCTCATTATTGGAGAGCTTGGTGCAGTCTTATCATAGAGACTAAACCTATTACGTTATAGCCCATGGGTTCTGTCAGCGGAATAAGGGTGGGGGTGATAAGGATTGTCAGGGTATCGACCTGTTGCTTGGTATGTTATATATGTGATTCATGATCAGAAATCTGATTCAGAAATTGTGATTTAGTAAATTTGTACTTTGTTATATAAAATGTTCCACTTGGCATCTCACGAGCACATATTAGCATTTATAATAAGCTAGATTGATGGTTATAAATATTTTTCAGGTGATAGTTCTCTTGTGGGTCAATCAGGGAAGGCTTCGAAAGCTTAAGTTACTTTTGCTAATGGTAGCGCTTCCACCTTTTTGGTATATGTTGAATTATTGTATATTGCCGCATTATGGCTCACTTGGCATACTCTAGTATATTTTGGAAAATTCTAAAGCAATATTTAGTTTAAAAATATGGTCCTAGTAAAATCCAAAGCGTAATTGTGTCGTATAAAACATTTTAATAAATGGTTTAATCAAGTTAGTAATTAATAATTGTCCTTTAAAATGGAGGATGTTACAAAAAGGGAAGGTTAAAGGAGTGTGTGGATAAAGTCCCACATTGGACAAAACCTAAGAAGTGGAAGGGCTTATAAGCCTTCCCTTCAATCCTTCTAGATTGCCCCTTAGGGCATACCACTTTTGTGGAGGAGAGAAGACGTAGGTGGGCCTTGGTTCACCACGTACGCGTGCGTGTCGTAGTCATCCATCCATCTGGCCCAGCGCGGCTCGGTCAACCACGCGTGTGTATAAGAGATTAAAAATAATTTTTTATTAAATATTTTCTTTGTTATTTGTCCAAACAGCCCCTGAATTTTTTACCAAATCCTTATCAGCCCTTCCTTCATGTTTCTCCCAACCAGTGCCCATAACGGACCATTAATTTTCAAAACCGAAATGATGTACTTGTTCGCCAATGCTGGTCGTTCCATTGCTTTGATTCTTCCGTCGCGTCGATTTGCTAACAGGAGTCCACCTGACCATTTTTAATATAATCATGTATAAATAAACGTGTAAGTGACAGAAAATCCACTTGATTTTCGTCACTTTGCTCTCGTACATATAGTATTATGCATTCAGCCATAATCTTCTATGTGTGACTTTTTTAGAATTTGGTTGTGTTTGTGGGGGCTTCGGATTGATACTACTATCATTTTGGAGACATAATCTGTTCTATCCTAGAAAACAATTGTTCATGATCCTTAGGCACAGGGGCGGAATCAGGGGGGCTAAGGGTGGCCCCCCTAAAATTATAGAATTGGACCCAAAATTTTAGGAAATTATATTTTAGTCTTATAAAAGTTTTAATTTTCACTTTAGTCCCTACTAACAGTTTCATAGAGGGACTAAAATAAAAATATTGAAATATTTATGAGGCTAAAATATAATTTTCTAAACTTTTGGGTCCAATTATGTACTTTTTGCCCCTAATTTCAAATGCTGACTCCACTGCGTCCTATTTTATAATTTTCGCCCCTTAATTTCAAATCCTAGCTCCGCCAATGCTTGGGCATCAGTATAAAGGGGAACAAATTTCTTAAGGAAACAACATTTGTTGGGCTCAGATTTTTTTTTTTGGCATCTAATTCTCATTTACTTTGAGTTTTCACTACAAAAAAAGTCAATTTTTGTGACAAAAAAATTTTGTTGTACAAAAGGCATTTTCCGTCGCAAAAACTATTTGCGACGGAATTCGTCCGTGGCAAAAAACTACATCGCAATTGGGACGGAAAACACGAATTCTGTCATAAATTTCAGATTGGTTTAGGCCGATCCTAATGTCTAGGATTATAAAAGGCAAATCCTAATATCTAAGAATTATAAAAGGCAGATCCTAATATCTAAGAATTATAAAACAGAAAAGCAATTACAAAATTCAAATTCCATAATCCGATTAGATCCTAAAATATCTCTAACTACCAAGATTATATATTATACAGAAATTTAACATATAACAAGAAAAAATAAGGTTCGATAGAGTACAAATCAGAACAAAATCCGTTGCATATATATTTAATTAAAAATAATTACCTGCATTATATTGAGCAAACCAAATCAGAGTCCCGCATTGCTAATGCAGTTATGGCATAAACAGAAATTATCCATATCAGTGCTTCATGGATTGAGAGGAGTAAAATAATCACCTCCACATTGAGGAATTCATGCTCTTTTGTCTAAAAAAAAAAAAAAAAACTTCATACCGAGATTTTTCATCAATTTTTCTAATTTTCAATAACAAACTCTAAAAATTTCATTTCTCACAATTTATATGCAACCTAACACAAAAAGAAGCAAGAGTTGAATAATCAACTGGGAGGGGTGGCTAGTAGAGCCGGGAAATCGGGCCGGGTCCGTCGGGTCGGCCCGTTTAAGCCCTAGCCCTGTAGGGCTCGGGCTTGAAAAATAAGCCTGAAATTTGAAATTGGCCCTGCAGGGCCTCGGGCTTAATCGGGCCAGCCCTGCAGGGCCTCGGGCCGGCCCGTTAGGCCCTGTTACTGTAGCATTTTCATTTTTTTAAATAAAAAAAATACATAATGACATATGTGTTGGAAATTTTATACACATGTGGTGACATACAGTAGATGTGATCTAAGATGAGAAACTAAATGTGAATTGAAGTTGCATTGTCTTACAATTGGGTTTCTTGCCTTGATCGATTGGAATATATATGATGGCAAGAGTAAGTCTGGAAGAAACTAATGCTTGGATCAGCGCAATTAATGTGTATATACATACAAACCATACATGAATTAGCTAGGGCCTCTGAGGGAACTGAAAGACGAAACTGCTGATTAAAATCCAGGAAAAACCCTCTAACCAATTATTTATTTGTTGGATGATTTGTATTGTTTAGATATTAGTGTTGATAATATTTATTTGATAGATTAGAACTTTAATGGTTGCAATTTACTAATTATATTTCTTTGGAAAAAACCCAGAAAAAAAATAGTTTAAATTTGGAATAGTAATTTCCAGGCCCTGTAGGGCCGGCCTTGTAGGCCCCAAGCCCTGGAGGGCCAGGCCGGCCCTGATTCCCAGCTCTAGTGGCTGGGGAGGAGGGAATTTGAATAAGCGACTACTACAATTAGAAAGTCAACCAGAGTCGAATAACTAACCCTCAGAACTTCTCATCCTCTATTAATACACACAACTGTATACTTCTTAGAAGTAAAGCCCTTATAATTAAAATCAATGCAACCAATAATAATTTCATAAAAATGAAATCAGAAATACTCAGATGAAGAGGAGGAAGAGCGAGAAAGAGAAAATGAAATCAGAAATACTCGGAGTAAGGGATAGATCCAGAGGAAGAGCGGCGAACTGAGCGGTGGTTTTAAGGACCGGACTCGCGGCGGACTGAGTGGAGAGGAAGAATAAGAGAGTCGGCAGATCTGAAGCCAAATGACATCAGAAGCGAGCTCACTGTGATTTAGAGTCCCGACTTTTTGTGACGGAAGTAAGGTTCCGTCGCAAAAAGCGGGGACCTGGAGGCCAATTGGCTGGCAATTTGTGACGGAATTGATGTTCCGTCGAAAAAAATGTAATTAAGCTGGCTCTTCCCAAAGGCAGCTGGCTTCTTGATGGAATCTGGAGGACCCAGATACCAAATCTTGTGGTAAAATAAGATCACAGAAACCAGAGATGGGTAAGGAATGTGAGAGGGTCGCCTGGATGAAAACTTAACCTTGATTATCTCTTTGAAAATCCAATGACCAAGATTAAAAGGGGTTTGCCTCACAAAAGCTGCAAACACATGATAGTCCTTTTGAGAGAAGTGGGTAAAGTTCCCACCCTTCTAGATAAAATTCCTGGAGTAAATGTACCGAGAGAATTCGTTGATGTTGGACATATCACCTGGTTTGAAAGAGAGGGTGTGAGAGGCGATTTGCGGAAAGGGCTTGTTGGGACAAAGAGTATTGAAGATCTCACGGTTGCTCAAGCTGATATGAGGAACAGGAGGTGGATTGGCAATCTTCAAAATTGTGTTAATGATAGAAGCAGATATGGTGAATTTAACACCTTTAACACAAGTAGTCACTCTCTTCTCAATCAAATTTCCCTCAGAATCCAAAATGTTATCAGAAACCATGTTCAAATAGAAACTTTTAACAATATTTGGGGTGTAGGAGGTAGAAATCGAAATGAAGGATTCGTAGTCTTTTAACCAAGGTGACAAATCCAAATTATGCTCATCTTTGAGTTTGGCTAAATCTACTCAAACAAAGGGACAAAAAGCTTTATTTACAAAGAATTACTTAAACCTGTCTGCTTCTTCTTTTGACATTTGAGTGGCAACAGATGAAAAATCTTCTAGAGCAGAGGCATGGTTGTAAATTTCTGTGATCGCATCTTCCTCAAACTCAGTGACTTCAGGGGCAGGTGCTTCAGGAGCAGGGTTAGGCACTGAAGAAGCTTGCCCTTTTTCAGGAGTAGAAGCAGTCCTCGATCTCTTGGCTTTAGGAGGCTTAGGGATGTCTGGAACCTTTGATTTCCCTCTGCCTTCTGGTGATGGAACATGCTCATGGCGCTTCTTTGAGTGGATTTCTGGAGATTCAGTGGAGGAGTCCTCTTTTTCCTTGGAAGAAGACTCTGCAGCTCTCTTCTTGCTCCTAGATCGCGACAAATTCTTGCTAACGCCGTGGCCAAATCGATTAGGGCGAGTTTTTACCCTCACATGACGTTTAGAGGGAGTAATTGACGGATTGGATTCCCTTTTAGGTTTAACAGCATCGGGGGTAGGTGCTTGAGAGGTAGTCGAAGACATCTCTAGGGTTTGAGAAGAGGATTTGGTCGAGAAGGGGAGAAATCAGAGATTTGGAGAAGATGAGGGTGAAAGAGACAGAGGAGCGCTAGGGCAAAACTTGAGTTTTGAAGCGAGTTTTGAAGAACTTAAACAATAACTCATTTAAATAGACACAACTAAAACTCGAGTTTTGATTAACAAACTCGAGTTTTGATGATGGTTATTAACCTGGACTTCAAAGGTGTAAGGTGAACCTTTGAACTTCCGCGACCAAAACTCGAGTTTCAGTATGCAAACTCGAGTTTTCACCACTCTTCAACTCTTGGTTGCTCTCTGTCTGATGGAAACTTGAGTTTCAAATTTACAAACTTGAGTTTTCAACTTCTTCAAAAATCTCAAGTTTTTCTCTCTCCCCGATAGTCATTTCCAAACTCGAGTTTTGGGAGTTTTGCTCCCAAAACTCGAGTTTTCACTCCTCGACAGCAAACATCATAATTTCAAGCATCCTGCATAAAATACAACTAAATACTCTGATGCTTAAGTTAGTAACATTCAATCATCAAAACCATAACTAACATTGTGTGAGAAATACTTACAACTCATTGGGATTTACCATTCTCAATTCTCTTCTTATGAAATTGAATTGTTCCTTAGCTAATGGTTTGGTGAAGATATCAACAAGTTGAAGATGAGTTGGGAAGAACATGACTTTAACATCCTTCTTCTGAACATGACCCCTTATGAAGTGATGCCTCACATCAATATGCTTGTTCCGAGTATGTTGGACTGGATTCTTTGCCAAGCTTATTGTGTTAGTATTGTCACACAATATTGGGATCTCCTTCAAATTGATTCCCAAGTCTGATAGTTGTTTCTTGAGCCATAAAACTTGAGCACAGCAACTTGAGGCAGCTACATATTCATCTTCAGTCGATGATACAACCACACTTGTTTGTTTCTTGCTGAACCATGACACAAGTGAGCCACCAAGAAATTCACATTGGCCACTTGTGCTCTTCCTATCAGTCTTGTATCCAGCATGATCTGAATCTAAATATGCCACCAAATGTTCAGGTTGACCTTTGGGAAACCACAGTCCTAGTGTCTTTGTGTCAGCAAGGTATCTAAATATTCTCTTCACATGTTCAGCATGGGACTCCTTGGGAGCTGACTGGAACCTTGCACACATTCCTACACTGAATTGGATGTTTGGACGACTTGCAGTCAAATAGAGCAATGATCTAATCATTTCTCTATATCTTGTGATGTTGAAGTCCTTGCCTTCTTCATCAGCATCCAATGAAGCAGTTGAACTCATTGGAGTGTCGGCACCATTGCATTGGTCCATCCCAAACTTCTTCAGCAGATCATTGAGGTACTTGGTCTGAGATATGAAGATTCCATTCTTCTTTTGCTTGATTTGCATACCAAGGAAATAGTTGAGTTCTCCCATCATGGACATCTCAAACTCTCCCTGCATATTCTTAGCAAATTCTTCACACAAAGCATCGTTAGAAGCACCAAATATAATATCATCAACATATATTTGGACAATCAAAATTTCACCAAGCTTATTACTCTTTATGAAGAGAGTTGTATATGCTTTTCTTCTAATAAAACCTTGATCAAGAAGGAATTTGCTTAATCGCTCATACTAAGCTCTAGGAGTTTGTTTAAGGCCATAAGGGCTTTCTTGAGACGATAAACATGATCTGGATGATGTTCACTTTGAAAACCGGGAGGTTGTTCTACATAAACTTCCTCTTGAATAAAACCATTTAGGAAATGACTTTTTACATCCATTTGATAGAGCTTGAATTGCTTAACACAAGCAAAGGCTAGGAGAACTCGTATAGCTTCCAATCTTGCCTTTCGGAGCATAAGTTTCTTCATAATCAATTCCTTCTTCTTAATTATAGCCTTTAGCAACCAATCTTGCCTTGTTCCGGACAATGATTGCTGACTCATCTCATTTGTTCTTGAATACCCATTTAGTGCCAATGACCGGATGGTCCTTAGGCCTAAGTACCAAATCCCAAACTTGATTTCTATCAAATTGATGTAACTCCTCTTGCATTGCTATCACCCAATCATTGTCTGAAAGGGCTTCATCAATCTTAGAGGGTTCAATATATGATATAAAAGCAGAAAAGGTTACTTCATTCAAGGTGTTATTTCTGATTCTTACTCCTTGATTCACATCACCTATTACTTGGTCCAAAGGATGATTCCTAATGAACTTCCAAGCTCTAAGCTGAGACTCATCTGGATTTTCAAGATTGTTTTAGGGATCAGCCTCGAAAACATTTTCAGGGTTTTCAATAGATGCAGGAGTAGTTTTGGAAAAGAATTGATTTTTGAAAACGTTTCCTTCATCATCATCCAAAGGTTTATCAGATTTGGATTCACAAAATACAACATGCATAGATTCTTCAACAATAGGTGTACGAGTATTAAATACTCTATAAGCTTTACTCCTATTCGAATAACCCAAAAATATACCTTTATCTGCCTTGGAATCAAACTTTCCCAAGTTATCCTTATCATTGTTGTGGATGAAACACTTACATCCAAATATATGTAGATGGGCCAGATTTGGCTTTCTTCCTTTGTACAGCTCATAGGGAGTTTTGTCCAACTTCTTCCGGAGGTATGCCTGATTTGAGATGTAGCAAGCGGTGCTCATTACATCAGCCCAAAATACTTAAGAAGTGTTGTTCTCATTCAGCATATCTCTTGCCATCTCGATGAGGACCCGATTCTTTCTTTCCACAACACCATTTTGTTGAGGAGTCCTTGGGGCTGAGAAGTTGTGGTCTATCCCCATGCTGTCACAAAACTCAGCAAATGCATTGTTTTCAAATTCTCCTCCATAGTTAGTTCTAATTCCTGAAATAGAGAAACCTTCTGGACCTTTTTGGCAAACACAACAAACTGATCAAATGTTTCATCTTTAGAAGATAAAAATATTGTCCATGCAAATCTTGAAAAATCATCAACTATGACCAAAGTATAAAGATTGCCACCAAGGCTTTTTACTCTAGCTGGACCAACTAGATCCATATGAAGCAATTGAAGAAGTCTATTAGTTGAAATCTCATTTTTAGATTTGAAAGATGATTTGGTTTGTTTTCTCTTTTGACAAGCATCACAAATCATGTCATTTTTGAAATGAAGTTTGGGAACACCAATTACCAAATCCTTTTTAAGTAATCTGTCAAGTTGAATCATATTGACATGAGCTAAGCGCTTGTGCCATAGCCAACTCTCATCCAAATTACTAACAAAACATTTTTTTCAGAAACAGAACCATTACTAGAGAGGTTAAGTGTATAACAATTGCCATCTCTAGGGGCTCTAAATAAAGCTTTTGGTTTTATGTTTTCTAAAGGGAGAATATTCTTGCTCACAATCAAGCACTCCTTAGAACCAAAGATAACTAAGTTACCTTTATCAGTGCTTTGACTCATACTGAGGAGATTGTGGCAAAGTCCTTCCACAAGGTAGACATCTTTGATGAGTGGTCCTTCATTGTTGCCAATTTCACCAATTCCGGCAATCTTTCAGATTGATCTCCACCAAAGGTCACCTTGCTACCATCCTTGGGCTTGATTGAGGCAAATTTGGATTGGTCTCCGTCATGTGCCTAGAGCATCCACTGTCAATGTACCATTTGTTGGATTTTGATGCTCTTAGACAAAACGCAAGACAACAAATCGGGGCTTAGGTACCCATCTTTTCTTGGGTCCTTTGGGGTTAGTTTGTGTCTTAGGAATCTTGTAAGATCCCTTTGGCACCCATTGATAATTCCCTATGGGTTTGCTCTTTCTTTCCTTCTTATGAAAGCAAGAAGAAGTAGTATAACCCTTTCTATTGCAGTAATTACAGTGTACAAAAGGATTTGAAGAATGAACTGATTTTGTAAAATAGTTCATATAGGATTTTTCACCAGACTTCTTTCTTCCTTTCTTTTTGTCAAAATTAGGTTTGTAACCAATTCCTGATCTGTCATTTATAAATCTTTGTTGTTTCAAAATGACATTAAGCATTTCACTTCCTCTAGTGAATTTCTCAAGCGCCTTCGTAAGATGTAAATTCTTTTTCTTCAAATCAGGACAATCTTCACAAGCAAGATATTCAGAGGAAGAAAGTTTTTCAACTTGCAATTCAAGAGTAATATTCTTGTTTTTCAACTTGAAGTATTTATCAGCAAGTTTTTCAAATTCTGATTGCACAACAAGGTATTCAGCAAATAACTCATCATAAGATGGTTTTGAATCATATACCTCATCATTGTTGGCATTTTGCTCTTCTTCTTCAAAGAACCAAGCAAATATTTGCTTTCTCTTCCTCATCCTCATCATCTTCATCAGATGAGCTATCACCCCAGATACCAGAGACATATGCCTTCTTTTTGAATTTGTTGAACTTCTTCTTTTCTTTGTCTTTGTTCTTCAGATTGGGGCATTTTGATTTGATGTGACCAGGCTTTTCACACTCGTAGCAAATGATTGGCTTCCTTGCCTCATAGCTGGAGCTACCCTTGTGAAACTTCTTGAAACCTTGGTCCTTCTTGTAGAATTTCTTAAATCTCCGGACCATCATGCCTATCTCTTCATCATTGTCTTCGTCTTCATCATCTTCTAATTCCTTAGCTTCTTTGACAGCCTTAAGGGCAATTCCCTTATTCTTGCCATGAACTTCATCAAGTCCCTTCTTGAACTTGAGCTTAGCTTCATACTCAGAGAGGCTCCCAAAGAGAGCTGCCACAGATGCCATAGAATCTCCACGAGCTTCTTCAATGGCAGTGACTTTGGCTTCCTATTCCTTGTTGAGAATGTTGAGAATCTTCCTCACTTGGACAGGTTACTCATACTCTTTGCCCAATGCAGCAAGCTGATTGATCAGATGAGTGAACCTCAGCTGGAAATCGCCAATAGATTCTCCAGGCTTCATGCGAAGAAGATCATACTCAGTCATGAGGGTGTTGACTCTATTTTGCTTTACTCCAGCAGTTCCTTCATGAGCAATTTCAAGTGCATCCCACATGGCTTTAGCAGAAGTAAAATTGCAAACACGAAAATACTCTTGTTGACTAAGAGCGCTTTGCAGTAGGAGGATAGCCTTGCTGTCGAGTGTGATATTTCTTCTGTCATTCTCATCGTATTCTTCTTCATCCTTTGGAACCCATTCTCCATGATAGTTGGATTGTAGTCTCCTCTTTCAAATACTCTCCAGAGGCCATACTCTGTAGCCATCACAAATACCTTGAACTTGTCTTTCCAGAATGAGTAATGTTCTCCATTGAAACCTGGAGGTCTGTTGATTGAAGCTCCATCTGGTATAATACCTTCCATAGTGATCCTTCTCGAGATGTTAAGCTCTTTAGAGAAGACCTTGCTCTGATACCAAATGAAAGTGGAGCTAAATCACCAAGAAGGGGTGAATTGGGGATTTTAAAAACTTTAAAACTTTGCTCTGTTTAGGGCAGCGAAAACAGAGGTAAACAGAGTAGAAAGGAGAAGAACAAGACACACGAATTTATACTGGTTTAGTCTAACCTCTTGACCTACATCCAGTCCCCAGACACTCTGGGATTTCCACCATCTCAAATGATTACACACACTGTACTCAAGAGTAATTCTATCTCTAGAACTTACTCCCTCTTACAAGTTGTAATCAAGGAACCCAATCACCAAGTCCCCAGACTTGTGATTCTTTGATAAATGATTTACGAGATAACAACTCTCTCTAAGAGTGAGTAATGATAAACACTGAAGCTTTTGGTATCACAAGATACAATACAAGTGAAAACAAAAAGGTAGTTGAGAAACTTGAATGCAATTCGTTTTCAGCAGGTGTGTTAGTTGAGAAGACTTGAATGCTACTCTATTTATACTAAGAGAGCATTAAATGACCGTTGTAATCTTCAATATAACCGTTGCCTTCATCAGACAAAGTTCTGGGTAAGTTTAGGTCTTCTTCTCTCACTAATCTTTACTTAATCCAGCTGGACAGAAGTTCAGAGTTGACTCTCTGCAAATTAATCCATTGGAGTAGCAGCTGCTGGATGTGGAAAACGTTCTTTAATGCTTTGCAATCGTGTGCAGATGGATTATCCAAAAGTATGCAACTTTTCGAGTTTTGCATTTAATGTGCTTGACATCACTTTTTCTTTTACTTTAAACCTTCAATAAACATTCTCTAATCTGTCTGAAACTCACTAACAAAGTGGTTAAACATATCTAGAAACATTAGAGAATAATCATAGGAAGTATTAAGATCAATCAAGAGAGTATTGTAAATTCAACAGATTTGAATTTCAGACTCTGCGATGTAAACTCGAGTTTGTTCATGTAAACTCGAGTTTTCAACTGTGCACTTAAGTCAAAACTCGAGTTTCCTCCATCCAGAGAGGAAAGACGCGATTTGTGCTCTGGAGCACATTTTTGAAAGAAACTCAAAACTTGAGTTTTGGACTTTTAATGAAAAAAACGGTGAGTTTAAGTCCAAAACATCAAAACTTGAGTTTTCATTCAAAACTGGAGTTATCAAAACATTGAAAATGTTCAAAGCTCTCGGGTTGAGTTTCCAAAACAAAACTCGAGTTTTCATTTAAGTATGAAAACATTGAGAGATCTGAGCCAAATCAAAACTCGAGTTTCTAAAGGGAAACTTGAGTTTTCAAAACCTTGAAAAGATGCATTGCTCTCGGCTTGACCAAAACTCGAGTTTTGAAAACAAAACTCGAGTTTTGAAAGCAAAACTCGAGTTTTGAAAGCAAAACTTGAGTTTTCATATAATTATGAAAACCTTGAAGAAATTGTGCCAAGTCAAAACTTGAGTTTTCTCGAAGACTTCGAGTTTTCAAAGACCGAGTAAAAACTTGAAAGCTCTCTGTCAAGTCAAAACTCGAGTTTTGAAACCAAAACTTGAGTTTTCTCTTAACTTAGAGAAAACTTATAAAACTCATAGCAAAGCGAATCCTGGAGTTTTAGCGTGAAACTAAGTTTGCATATGTTCAAAAATTCAAGACTCTCTCGTCTCGGCCAAAACTTGAGTTTCAAACCAAGACTCGAGTTTTGTCCTCATTTTAAAATAGTGTGAAATCTCGTGCAAGGCAAAACTCGAGTTTTGTTTCAAAACTCGAGTTTGTCTATAAGTGAAAAATGGAGTGCTCTTTGTAAGTCCCAAAACTCAAGTTTTCATTTGAAAACTCAAGTTTTGCTTTGATCACTGAAAATGAGCAACTCTCTGCCAAGGCCAAAACTTGATTTTTGAAACCAAAACTCGAGTTTTGTCTTGACAGTAAGTTTTTCAACTTACCAAAGACAAAACTATAACTTGTATTTACAATTGTCAGTTATCATCAAAACACATAGAGAACTAAAAGTATCATTTTCCCTCCCGCTGGGAAAATGAACCTTGTCCTCAAGGTTCGATATCTTCATCGTTGATGGGCGTTAAATCGGGTAATGGTCTAGGTGACTCGGGGGGTCGGACTGGTGGTTTGGATTTTCTAGAGATGGGTCGAGATCGGGAGTGGTGATAGTGACGTCGATCAAAAGGAGGATGGTGCCTGGGGTTTTGCATCTGTGAGTACGGGTAAAGGGCTTGTCACAATTGAAGGAAAGTCCTAGTTCTCGTCGTCTTTGCATCTCATCGGCTGTGAGTCGCCGTGTGCGCTGGGGGTTGTGGTTACTGGTTGGGGACTGGTTATGCGAGGTGGGAGGTGTACGAGAAGGTGGGGATGGTAATAAAAGTGTCTGGTGGGATGGCGGTGGTGAGGGAAGGGCGAGCCGGGGTTGTGGGGGGTACAGCTACGAGGTTATTAGGGCG